>JACAZH010000017.1:0-2779744 GCA_014462675.1 Mycena sanguinolenta | reverse complement strand
TCCCTGGTCTCATCTAAACCTATCAGCATCGCCACATTTTTATTTCAGATCCTCAGGCTCGGCCTCTGGAGATCAGAAACCAAAGAAACAGGTGCTTTGTCGGTTGGATTACTGGTTAACCTGGAACTCGTACAACGTCTAAGGAGGATGGGAATGTACTCAGAAGCTGGCCTGGGGCACGCTGCTCACACAGACTAGCCTTCATCAAGTCACAATCATTGGCCATGGGGGGGAGCTCTTGCAAGAGCTTGTTTTTTCGCTTGATGCGCCTCATTGGCACACCGAAGATCGGGTACAATATGAGCACGCTGCCGGTGCCAGTAGGCAGGCATTGGATCTTTGGCGGCATGTGTCCGCCATTTTGCCACAGAGGTCGATAATCCCAGGGACTTCGGAAGTCATCTGTATTGCGCATACCCGAACATCCCAAAGACCGGCCAACCAGTGGCCAATTTCAGCTGCCGAAGAAGCTGTCCCCGAGCCGCTGCCGCGATACGCGCCTAATCATATCTGGTACTCCTCGATTACACCAGATATCCACAAAGCTAGTCTTTTCTCAACAACACTTACTTTTCGCTTGTGAAAGCCCCTTGGAGTGCTGCGATCTCATGGAGGCCAACATGTCTCAAAGCAAGCTTTTGAAATTGCCCTCAGGCCTCAGGATTCTCAGCCTTAGTTCTCCTCAGGGCGCAGATGTCGACTCTTTCCCGATCAATGTGTGTCCAGGTAGCAGAGGGGGGGAATTTTCCTCACCATGCTCGAACATTGCGTAGCTCCTATTTCTGCAATCTTCCCGGACATATTCCTTCGCTTTCACATCAATTTCTCCTGGCTCTTCTATGCCTATGCCTATCAGCTCCAGCGGAAAATAACCAGATTTTTCTCGTTTGGTCCAGAATTTCGGGTTTTCCTCGAACCCTAAACATGGTTCACCTCCACCACGCTCAATATCTTCGGCAAATATACAGCGCATATTGGAAAATTCAAACATCACGGTGAATCATCAGACAAGCACATATACATGTTTCTATCCCCCTTGGTCAACCCAACTATTTGGATCTCCCCTTGATAAAGAGAATATTTTCCCTAACACTGACGAACCACTCTCGTACTCGACAACTGGTTGCAGAATCATATTCTCCGTCAAAGATCACTTACACTATACGCACGTGTTAATGTGGGTCCTGGACGACACTTACAGATCTCCTCCCCCACCTCCCCGGCCGCACCAACTGGGCCTCTTTGGGCTCATGGCGACATTACAGTACCTACCGTGAAAAGCCAAATCGACTTCATCTTCCCGAACGATCGTGTCTTGTTCATTGACGCTGTCCGGTCCTTCACTGGTTTCTGGATGGCTGGATTGCTCATGGAAGCAATAACCGCGGCCGAAGAATCAACCGAATAACTGCAATCGGTCCTCAGACGACGTAGATGACGAGGAGAAACTGCATTGGTTTCCGATTGCGTCGTATTTTCGTCCTGTTCGACATGGGCCGGACCTCCCGGCAATTGAAATGATACAGCAGACGAAGCTGATGAACCCTGACTTCAATGGAGTCGACGTGCCGAGCGAAAACGATTTTTGGCTCCACTGTGTTGTCATAGCACGGACTCCAGCTTGGCGGGAGAAACAGAGAGGCAGCAAATGCTCAGAAGCCTCGGTGGACTGAGGACTGGCGTGAAGATATTGGACAGAAAGGGGCAGGTGTTGCGATCTGACTTTCTCCCTTGCGGAATATGCAGCGGTGGAGGGCCGCGGATGCAGGGAGAGAAGCTCTCAGAGACGCAGAACGAGTAATGTTTGCCTGCCGAAACGAAGTCCGTGTCAAGATAGAGGACCAGGAGCATTCGCTTGTGCATTTTCTCCCCATTCTCTCAAATTGCCTGGCAGTGGTCGGAAGGAATGCGACGAGGCTCTCGCAGCTGCAAAGGAAGCTGCTTCGATCTACGCTCGCAACACATCCGACCCGCAGGTGTGGAAATATATCCTGTACACAGTCAGGAGACAAGAATTGGGAGCAGTCGTTTTCCATACGCTTTCAATTCGACTCCAGACCTCCGGGTACCTGCAAGATTCTCTCGCGAATGCTCGGAAATCCGTTGATTTATACCGAGAATTGGTCTCGATCGCACCACGGCATCTCCCAGCTCTTGCGAAGAGTCTCCAAAACTTGGCTTCGGCACTGTGGAATGTCGGAGCCGACGGTCGTGCTGAATGCATTACCTTCTGCGACGAAGCAGTCAGTATCATTAGACAGGTTGTAGACAAAGAAGCATACTTTCTTCCGTTCTTGGGAGAAGCTTTGTCCCAACCGGCAGGATATCTCGCCGATCAAGATCGACCTACCACAGCCTCTGCTGCCCTCGCTGACTACGTGGAGATTCAGAAGAAGATCGCATCATTACCTCCCCAGACAGACTTCATTTTTTCGGTGGTGGATCTGGACCCAGGTTCGCCAACCTCAAACGACACTGACATTTCGCTCGGACCCCAGAAAAGTATCTTAGCCGTCGAGGCGCTCGGAGTGGGCTCAAAGATGGTGACAGCACCCACGGCCATGGCTGTGGTATCAGCAGTGGAGGAGCAGAAGTTGTCGAATGCCGAAAACTCGACCAAAATCGAGGAGAACTGGAGCGGCAAGTCCAGCTCAATCGAAATAAGACTCAAGCTGAGTGCCTCAGAGATGGATATTCTCTGGTGGTCGTTGGTCGGTATTTTCGGAATATTGAGCACAGTTGTGCGGAATCGCGAGAGGACATTGTGTGAGATTCACTGAATCTGTGGTGAACTATTCTTGTCTTGCGTTTTTGCGATATAGTCGTCAAGTTGTTCCAATTTCAAAGAGAGATCTAGCACTAAGATTTGAGACATTATGAAGACGAGCACATATAACCCAGAAAAAACGACTCCAGCAGAGAAGTACTGTAGCCAAGTTCAACTCTCCAAGCTATAAGTGTTCTTCTCCAACTAAAACGCGTAAGAAGCGCGAAACACACTGAGCTCTAAACAAATCAGATGCATACCTCGACTTCCGAGCTTCGCGTCGAATGCGATACTCATCAGCCTTGATGTGACGAGATGATAATCGTCCAGGTCCTCGATAATGAAGTTCTCCTTTCCATTCATCGCAATGAGTATCTCTTTCACAGCCGGATCGCTGTTAGGTACGTCAAGGCCAAGTGCAGCGTTGCGACCCAACAGCTGGCGCGAACCATGTAAGAAGAACGCTTGTATGCAGAACAGATACGGATGGGGAATCTAAGATGGGGACCGAAGTCGCATACTCTTAATTGCCCGCATGGACCGCGAAAGAGGTGGGTTGTCCGGGTTGAGAGCAAAGATGTGCGATTCCAGATGCGGACGCGATGATCCAAATAAGTCCATATAGCAGAAGTCAGACCTGTGATCCAACTTGAACCACGAGCGTCCTTGGACGCGTAGTCCTCGGTCGCCGATTTGCATCTGCCACAGACTATGACAACAGGAAAATAAGGCGCTCAAAGTCGCGCCTCGACGTGGCTCCTGAAACCTGATTGTCCTGCTTCGAGGAACTTAACATCTCCGACCGACCAGACTTCATATTCGACCAAATCCATGCTACTGTTACTGTATTGACATGCCACAATAGTATACCAATCCAATAGCCAATCCCGGTACGATGAGGAAGGTAAATACAAAATAAACAAAAAGGGTAAAGCAAAGCACTGATTAGAAGAGAGAAGTATGACGTGCAAAGCCTGACCATTAGGTGGGATCAGGAAACAAGGAAGCGCTGTCGTTCGTGAAGGGCGCGCGCCCGCTTCGGCAATATGTAGCGGGCGCGCGAGTTGACGGAGCCAACGCTATAGCAGGGCGAGAAAAGGGGGTAGTACTAGTTCAGTGGACACGGTAAGGGTAACTGGTGTGCATAGTACGTGCGGGGGCGGGTGTTCAGGGTAAAGAGCGGACGGGGCGGGATAGTGCGTCCCAGGTGTAGTGTAGGGTGGAGCGAATGTGCGTTGTTTGTTAGCGCCAGGTGCGGTGAGTTTTGTAATGCGTGCGTCTAATAAATAGCGGCTCGGGATGCGGAATCGGGGTCGTGCGAAGGTGCTCTACAGTAACTCAAGCTTCCGGGCGCGCAACATTGTGCCGTTTCCGCGAGGCGTGCCCGTGCCCTTGCCCGACAGCGGCAGTGACATACTCGAACGCTTCAGGTTCACGGCGTGCGACGCGTGTTTCCGCCGAGGGACGTGCGGGGAGCTGCTTGTGGCGACCGCGCCCCTTGGCGCCGTTGCTCGTGCTGGTGGTGACCGGGAGGGACGCCGTGCCCCTCGTCCGCGCTTGCCGCCAATGGCATCCGGGCGGTAGTGCGCGCGTTCTGAAACGGACGGCGCATACACCGAGTGTCGATACCGCCCGCCGCACAGACGATCGATGACAGCGACGCCAGACGGATCCAGAATCTGCGGCGGGTGAAGTTATTGTTGGAGCCCCGCGGCTTTGAAAGAGCCAGCGCGAGGTGCTTCTATCGGGGTCTTTGGCGACCACGCTTGAAGCGGCGCCAGAACCGGTCGTGCCGCCTTTCTGGCCGCGCGGGCGGGGCATAGTTCCCCGCCGCCGCCGCGCATGATGAGGCCCTTGTCGCCCGAAAGTCACCGAGTTGGCAGAATCCGTGGTATTGGAGCGCTGTGGCGGGGCGAAGACGGGGGTGATCGGAGTGAGGGAGTTTCGAGCGGGTGCGGAGAGCCGGAGGAGAAGGTGTGCCATCTGCATAAGGTGAGCCGGGACCGTAGGGGAGACCCTGGCGCTGGGGGCTCTATCTCGGAGGTTCGGGGGACTCCAGAGGCAGGTGTCTCGTCCCCCCAGGCGCAGCAGCTGGCGTCTGGCACGCGGGATCACCGCTCTGCACCTGATTCAAGGCAAAGCTACCGAGTGGGATACCCTTTTAGGGACGTGGTGCGGGCAAAGTCACCCGGAGAACTCCGGTCCGCGAGGCGGGGGTGAGATTGGAAGCCTGAGGAGAACCACGCTGCTGGATTAAGAGATATTGTGGTGGAGGCATTTCACCCTTTGAAGGAGAAACGCCAGTAGCAGCGGCGAGAGCAGCATGTTTTGAAGGGGTCGAAGGGACAGATGAGTTGCCTCCACGTCGCATATCCTCCTCGTCGTCGTCGTCCGAGTCGTCATCCATATTAGAATTCATAAAGCCCATCCCGAGGGCGTCGATCCCGCTGTTGCGGTTCCCCGCACCTCCCCGGGGCCAGATAGTTATCATACCTGCGGCATGCGTCAGAAAAATATTAAAAAGGCTAATAAAACGTCGACGTACACATCACGGGCCGAGGTGCGCTTGGCCGGCGGCTGCTGAGGTCCCCTTGTTCGAGGCCGAGGGCTACTAGGTTCAAGTGGCAAAAAGGGGGTCTTCCAGCGAGCGAGGCCATTGAAAAGAGAGTGGGATGCCGTCGAGCACAGAGAGAAGAAGGGAGAAGGATACAAGAGTGGCGAAACGGGAAACCCTGATCTTGTTTGGCTATAGCGTGTATGCCACTCATCATCCCCATGTGCTCCATATTCTAAAATAACATGTTGGGAGCAGTTTGCAGATCTCGCAACAGAAATCTCTATCTGCAGAAGCAACCTTGATTTGCTTTTTCCAGCAGAGCCTCGCCTCTCAACGATTTACTCCTTCTGAATATTTGGTTCATTCCTTTTTGCAACAGGTTCAGACACAAGTTTCAGTCGTCCATCTGTCGAATCTGGAAAGGGGATTGCGCACTTGATCGAATTTGCAAAGAGATCTCGAACGCCAACGTTCGGAGAGGCGCTTCGATGGAGTCGGCGAGATTCATACTTGAATGTCGTGGAGACTTGGAGTACTAGTACCGAGGAGGGCTGGCACCTTGGCACGAGAGCGCTCAGCGGCGGTCATCCGATCCGATGTTCAACCACATAGGAGTGTGGGGAACAGGAACTCGGAACGGGAGTAAATCTCGCGGAATGACGATTGAACGATCGCCTTGTGCGTAATTCCCTCTCAATAGAAAAAGGAGAGTGTTGCTGGAAAGCGCCCCGGAGAAAGCTCCAAGAATGCTGGACTTGGGCACAGAATGGTTAAAACTTCCAACGAGACCGGTGCCCTGGAATTCAAGGCAGCAAGTAGTGCGAGAAATTATAAACAAGCCGTTGTTGTACCGAGAATTTGTTAAATTGGCATCAGCCGGCAGCCCCGGTCCCTGGACCGAGTCATTGCGCTGTAGCGCAGCAGACCGGGGAAACATTGCAGCAAAAAGAATGGGATTTTTGCCACTAGGTTCGGCCCCCTCGGGCTTGGGGAACGTTCGTAGCAGTACTATCCAACATGATTAGCCGTTCACAACTAAAAGAGAAGCCACAAGACTTTGATAATTTCCAGTCTTCGAGTCCACGATATGGATTTTCCGCAGTGGGTTCGTTTGTACACACTCACCATTTTAGAAAAATCTAGCGGGATTTCAACTTTTGGTGATGGAGAAGGCTGCATCTCCGCCAGAATGAGTAAAGTCGACTCCGCCCTCCACAACGCAGGCTAAGCGAACATCTTCCGTCGCCGCGGATGAATCCTAGCTCCTCCGCCGTTAGCGTGGTTGCGGTTTCCACTCGCCGAATGTATTGGATCCGCAAGTGGATCCCCGCGTCAAGGAAGACGTGTAGTAGCTACTTGCCTGGCGTTGTCATTGACATGTGCATACTGGTCGCCGCTCTGGCCGTCTGGACAGCCGTAACTGGAAGGGTTCGGAACAATAGCGGATCGAGGGCCAAAACATATATACCCATGAATGGCAGCAATGCGCATGAAGGAATCAAGCTCAAGCGCAATAAAAACCTGAAGAAAGTGGTTGAAAGCAAGTTGAAATGAATCCGGAAAATGGCAATAAAACTTGGAATCGAACAAGACACCCGTTTCCGGAACTGCCTGCACCGCCCAACATGTTCGCGCTGCTTGTAATGTCAGCTCTGCTAGGGAGCGTCTTCATTTTTATTCGGAATGTTACCTCTTTCATTCGTCCTCTCTGGGCATGTCTACCAGCGCGGGGAACTCAACCCGGCAAATTTGCTTAAATTACCTTTAGAACAGCACAATACGCGTTTCTCACTCTCGGCTCAGGTATTCACTCCTTGCTAATGCTGGAAAAATGCTTGTTTGCGCTTTGCAAGCCGGGCTGACTTGTCTTTCAGGCATATTGATCGGAACCGCGCTTGGGGTGATTATTCCAGAGGAAATAGAGACACTTGCGCATGCCTCGGAGAAGCTCCAGTCCTCGCAAATCGCCTTATCCTGATCGTTGGCTTCTGCTTCATGAGTGGTGGTTGAGCAACTAGTCGCGCCCGCACTCTCATTCGCATGGACACGGCCTTGCCCTGCATTCAGTCGGACCAGTATCGAGCTTGCCAACCGTCGAATTCTGACGCAGAAATGGGCGACCTTGAGCAGCCTGACGCGCCGACGACCGGCGGCTTTATGCAAGCCGACGCGTCCAGTTCCTTGTCCGAATGAAAACAGCCGCGCGAAAGCATACCTCTGACGTTGGGGCTGGGATTCTGCAGCAGGCTGGCGGATGGCTTGTCTCTTGGCGTGTCGTCTCTCTACTTCAGGCGCCTCTTCCGGAAGCCCATCGCGACTCTGTCTTTCTACTGTCTTCCTCGCTCTTATAATTCGCACAAGGGCAAGTGTGAACCCCTCCCATAGGCTTACATTCTGAATTTTCTCAGCTCCTTACATCAATATTAGCACTGACTACCTCTCTTCTGAATACCTCCTCCCGCGGCCAGAGTGTCGCAAACATTTGGCGTTCTTCAAGCATCAACCCCATTTGGTGCGATTGTATCCTATGCTCTACTTTCCTTCTTCTCCACTGGCGCGCGTGGTAACCGGACTGGCATTGCGCTCCTCGTCTCTGTAAGTTTCCCCCTTCTATTCCGTTCTCGAATTCCTTTCCCTCAGAAACCCATTTAGGCGGTACCTTTCTGTATGTTGCAACGGTAGTTTCAAACCGTCTCTCATTCCGAGGATGACCCCAATGCTGGTGACATGTCGCCCAGTGTCCGCGTTTCCCTGATTGCGACGGGAATGATCCTGCCGTATATGATCAGCTATCTGCTATTCCCAGATGTAGATGTACATTAACTATTATTAGAATCTTCAGAGGACCCGAACTTACAAGCATAACATGGACGAAATTGGAGTCGCCACAGCTGAGCAGTGTACTCTGCCATATCATATCTAATGCAAGCTTAAGCACGGGAATAAAAACACTGGATTGAGGCAGGAAAGCTCAATGGTATATAATGCATTTCTTGTTCTGGATCAAAGGAAATATTTTGGAACTCAAGTCGCGTCTGTTCTATCCCATGCGGATCGAATACCGGGTCGCGCTCCATGCGCTCTTGAATCAGCCAAAACAGCGCGACGTCGTCGAAAGCAGTCCAGATCTCGCCATCGAGTTCCGGCCGGCTCACGCGGTGGCACTGGAGGGAACGGGAGCATCTAAAGGCAGAGTAACCACCGGAGTGTAGAATTTGGGTGTCACCACCGCCGCCCGCCAGTCGTTCCATTCCCAATTTCGAAAGTGCAGAATACGAAGAGAGAAAGTCGTCAGACGCAGCTCGACAGGGAGCTGCACGCGAGATGCGACGAGGTCTGCCCTGGTTGCAAAAAACCATCCATCAATGCCGAGCATTTCGAGGTGACTGGACCGCGACAAGAACGCGCAAAAAATCGGGAGGAAGGATGTGACACCGTGGGCACCGTGATGCTCGCGAGAGCAGGTGCGGGAACGTGTGCGCGACAATGGCTTCCTGGCAGTAGTGGCCGTGAACAACTAGTTTGCGTAACAGCCATGATTTAGCGACACCTGTCGTGCCAGATCTTCGACTTGGAAACTGATCCGGACCTGAAAATACAACAGCCGAGGACATGCCCGGAGAGATTATGTGAGAATACGGAGAACGCAAATTGAGTTGAGCTTGGAGTGAGGTGACCTGAATGCCAAGGCAAATGAAACGGAATGGCCAGATGCCGTTCTGAGAGCCGGTGAATGTTACGCGGCGAAGGGAAGGGTGCATCCTCAAAGGCGTTGATTGTGGCCTATTGACATGCTCGCACATGTAAATATTGAGGGACCTGAGCAAAAGAAATCCTATGAGCGAACGGCATCGAGTTCCTCGAAGTCAGCCTCGAAATCAATCATGAGTCTCACTTGTGCGCCAGCGATGTCGCTTAGACGCGCCAGTCTCCTCAACATCCGCCATTCAGCCCATCCGTAAATAAGGATGGTGAGCGGAGTCACTTAGCAGTGAGACATGAAAGTTGGAATTGAGTGATTCCGAGCGGTCAACATGGGAAAAACTGAGCAAAATGGTTGCCCAAAGTTATTCTGTGTTCAGAGCAGCGGTTCGCCAGTAGCTGCAGACGTGCGCCAGCCGAATGGCGCTCGACGGCTTTCGGAAGGTCTCACCGGAGGAGGTATACACCGCAAAGGTGTCGGATGGTGGAAGCGAACAGGAACACTTTTGCAATAGTTCCAGAGGCTAAGCGGATTGGATGGGAGCCGAAAGATATCGCTTTGTACCTAGATATTGGGATAGGTCTCGGCAACCTAAGTTGAAGTAGCTGGTTACGCGACGTAGCCGGCGTCATTCCGGCGAAGCACGCGCGAAGGCGAATAGAAACTCGGATAGCAGCATGGGTGTAAACACAGGTTAGATTTCGCCGTGGAGTACAGGTAAGCGAAAGAGAATATGAAGGCCGTTGTTTGCTCACTTGGCCCTAGAGGTGCCTCCCGGCGTTGGGCGCGGTGAGTATGCATTTTAACCCTGGCACACTCTTTCTCATACGACGGGTACAGCACCCGAGCCTGGATGAGTTCCACCATGACGCGAGCGACTTCTGAAGGGTCGATATATTATTTCGTGCACAACCCTGCCATTGCATCGACGCACAGTTGTTCGAATTCTGACGAGTCTGAGGTTGCATGAGGGTGTCGCAACATAAATTGAGCGCATTATTCCGGATCCTGAGAGTCAACAACCATGACTTTTTAGGCTTGAGCGCCAAGCGGGTTTGAGGGACATTCTTGAGTACCTGCTCCATTTCCTAGTGATCCAGTGGAAGGATCTGCGTGCTTCTTGGCTTGACGTTCCTTATTTAGAGTGCATACCATTCAGTGAACCCATTGGACTTAGCCGTTGGGACGCGCGGCGCGACCAACCTCCGCGCGGCTTCCCACTGTTGCTGCAGACGACTTCCCTGTGACAGCGTTGCGGGCGATGATTCTTGACGAAGGACGCGAACTGTTCAATCGCGCATCGTGGATACTACGGGAATCGGCCCGCAAAGACTGTATCCACAGGTCCATGGCACAACTCAGTTCTTGGTCCAAGTCAACGGAAAGGTTCCAAGTCGTCGCGGCCGCGCACGAGGGTTGACTATAGACAGGTATGTCGTGACTGCCAGGTTCTCCTTGATATGCATTTAGACGCTCGTGGAATCCCAGCATGTGAGGAGGCCGTTGAGAAGGAGTAGCTTATTCAAGGCCGGCACTTTCAATTTGGCCAGCAGTGTGGCATAGGACTCTGGACCATTCCCGTCGGTCGTCCGACTCTGAAGCCTCGTCGAGCACAAATACTTCCCGCTTTAGCGCTGAAGAAAAAGTTTTCTCAGTCACGCGTCCAATTTGCATGCGGCGTCAGAAACCGACTGTCAACAGCTCTCAAGGAGTCTCAACGTTCTCTACAGTAGTTTTTATGTACTTGGTTTGCTGAGACAATATTTTCTAAGAACACATGGATTTCGGTTACTGGATCGTTCGAGTACTACCGCCCGGTACATAGGGGCGTGTCGCCGCGAATTTGAACGAACCATCTCTGTGCTTGTCGCTCCCAGCGAGTCCATATCACCGAAGCAACTGGAACATGGTGTTTAAATGGTGCTTACTGATTTGCGCTAGAGTCTGGAGGGCTCCAACGACCATAGAAGAACATCTCGAAGCGGGGAATAATGTCGGCCGCGAATTCTGGCCCACCCCATGCCGCTAACGCGAAGTTGTGAATTCTACGAGTCGACAGTGCTAGGAAAGGAACATACTGTTTTGCGTTCCGTCGGGCTTTTCGCTCCAGAGAAATGCGGAGCGACCACAGTTGACCCAGAGCGTTTTCAGCTTCGGGCACTGACGAAGGACGTCGTCTTTCATTTTCTTGAAGTCGGGAAGTCCCGCCACCTCCGAGTCTCTGGAATTTCCAGTCGATCGCAAGTCTTGAGAGTTGTGGAGGTAAGGATAACGGTAGACTTTCAAAGAATTGCACTGCCTACGCCCGGGTCAGACACTGTCAACCACCGATATAATGTTACTGGCCTTCTGCGGATCGTCCTCAGGCGCAGTGGATATCCTTGGGCGGCCTTCAATCGCCACCCGAAGGAACACGACATTGGAGAAGACGTCGGTCAAGCCGCGAAGTGAGGACAGATAGCCCTTGAAAGATATCCTGAGATACTTTACGTTGGTGGGCTTCGAATTTACTGTTCGCATCTTGGCGAGGAAGTCGCCTGGTTCGCAATCTTCAACGGTGAGTTGCTCCAATGCATCGATATGAAGAGAAGGCAGTATCGCAGCTGGGCCACAGTATGTCTCGAGCGAGGGGCAATATTTAGTGTGGCCGAGATTATCGAGGTTCATCCCACCCGGTATTACACCGCTCCCGATCACAACCAAGTTCCTGACTCCAGGAAATTTGCCCAGGGGAGACGTTGTAAGATCCTAGGGTTATTCGGAGATTCCGTACATTGGGAAAACAAGGAGGAATGCTGAGCTGCGAGTCGATAAACGAGCTGGCGTAGCGCACGCGAGACACGTCTAAATGTAGAGTACGCAAGGTGTCTGGACACAGAGTACGGAGCCACCATTCCTCCAGGCTACGGTCGGATTTGCCGAACCTGAAAAAATCCAACTCCAACATGGACGGAGCGTCTGGGGATTCCCCTTTGAGCATGCAGGGATTCTCCTCGGACCGCCATACACCTGTCGATGGCCACTGAATGGAGCTTTTGGCAGAAGGCACAAATTGGTGATCGCGATATTGGTGAAGTGCAAAGTGAAGGCGGCGAAATACTCGAGATTGACGAACCGGGGGAGGAGCTCGTAAAACGGCTTTAATAAAATGTACGGGTCCTTTGTATCCGGAAGGCCTGAAAGCGGGTCGTGAAATTCCAGAGGAGGCAGCACCGCGCAATTTCGCACAAGCGGTGCAATATCCTCTGAGGCCCAGAATGCCAGGCGTTGAAGGTGTAGCCAGTGGGGGGACAGCGAGATGATCAAGTCCTCATCGCTTCTGTCATATGAATAGCTGGTGAAAGAATATGGGTGGAATTCGAGGTCGGCGAAGATGTGTGGGCGGACAAGGTCATGGAAGCGACGATTGGTGCGATTCAAGTTCAGCAGAGTTTGGCGCTCCTCTTTTGTCAAGAAAACGCGTTTTTTTGGCGGTAAGAAGACCTGCACTATCTCCTGCCACAGTTCTGTTGGAATACTGTCCATAAACACCGTGTTCCCAGAATGAAGACGAGAGGTTTAGTTTTAACTTAGGGTTAGGGTTAGTACCAGTAAAACATTGCGTAATGATGAGAATCGCTCCATGTCTTCGACGCGTTTTGCTACGCGTTAATCTCTTGTCTTCCCTGCCATCCCTGGCTTCTCTCAAGCGAACCTGGGGACAATGCGCATCGTCGCGCTCCCCTTACGCGTGCGCCTTCTCCCACAGCGCATAATAACGTACTATAGCTTTAGAGTCGTACACCCCACCAATACAACCGCCTCCGAAAGACTCCCAGCCGCCTGGATGGCTTCCGAAAGAGGGTGTAGTAAAGTGGGCTGCATACAGCTTGACACGATGTGGTCTGGGTGGGGGAAAGCAAAAACGGGATCTTGGCGGGTGCGCATGGTCTAAATTTCGATGCTGCATTAACGATGTACATTTAGCTGCGCGTCTTCGAGTTCGGGAGCGTTTCTTGGATAGACTGGACTTTGAAGAGGGCGCATTGAAGCGGATCGACGTTAAGAAGGCTCCACCGGCGCATGTACCGAAAGATTTAACTGGACTCGATCTGGAGGAGGCAGAGGCGGCGTGGGCAATGCTCGAGGTTTGTTGCCCTCAAGCCTCGCGCACGCAGTATCTCTCAAAGCTGTTTCTATAGGTTCCACTGGTCTACCCGCCCAACATATCGTCAGCTCCGTCCGCGATTTCAGACCTTCAAGCCTTCCTCCAGGAACGAATACCACAACACAACAAAGGGTTCTGGACATTTCTTCTCATCGCACCGTTAACAGCGCCATTCGAGTGATTATTCGTACGTCGTTTTCCCTTCACAACATTTCAGGGGCAAAAGATTGCACTGAAATTACTCGACGTTTGCCTCTTGAGATTACCTCTTTGAACTAACCTAAACATTCCAGCTGTAATTCCGAATTTACCATTCTTCTTCTGCGCCTGGCGCGCATGGTCGCACTACCAAGGTACGTTCCCCTTTCTTGGAAGAAAAATCAATTGACCTCCTTGACCAACGCTTCGCGGAGCCCGTCACGTTGATGCGCTTTTACAGCATGGGAAGATCGTGCCTACGCCCGAGGCAACGCTAGATGCAGTGTATTCTGAGGCTGCTGTGGTTTCAAAGGAGGAAGGGGTGTCCAGTGCCAACGCCGCAAATTCTGACAATACGTCCACAAGCCAGCCAGCACTTATCGTCACTCGCGACTCGCTGCAATACGCGATGCGCGCGCTCGAGATGAAGCCTGATGAGGCGAAGGACGTGCTGCGCGCATACGAGCAGGCGATGAGCCGGATAAGGTAGCCTTTGCCAGCCCCATCTCACGAGTTCAGCGGGCTTGAAACTAGATGAGGTCGAGTCTTGTTTATTCCTCTGTTAATGTCTGAGCCAACTGACGCACAGGTGTCATAGAATCCGGACGCGGGACTGGTTGTAATTATTGCAAACGATAATAGGTCGAATCTCCTTGTTGTGCGAGGATGTTATGTCTACACACGAGGCCGCCTGGAAAAATATCATCTGTCAAACATACAATCGTCTCGCCACTCCGCTATCGGTGACAGCAACTCCGCCTCAACGCGTACAACGCTCTTGAACAAGAATCCTCGACCATGTCTCGCACTCCGTGGAACAACGACACAGCCGTGGAACAACGAGAACGGCCGTTTGTAGCGCCGTGGTCTGTGTTGGCGTAAATTTGGATTTCCGGCAGTCCTCTGGGTCCATAACATGGAGACCGTACACGCCGCGGACACAAAGTCAAGCAAGCTTTGCTTTAGGTATGTGGCTGTTAGCTTGCTACCCAAATAGCGTGCAAAGTTGGGCATCGGCGACTCGGTCGGACGCCCAGGGCTGACAATCGCACTTGGAAGGGACTGCGTGGCTGGTGCCTGAAGTGGGTCTGGTGGTGCGGTGGAGAGCAGGATGGCCGTTTTGAAGCCGGGCATACTCAACAGGTATGTATGTCAATGTGGCGGAGAATTTTCCATGTTGGTCAATGCGATTCGGAGTCAGGTGTTGAATGGGTGTGTACGGCAGCAGCCCAGGACCAAAGCAAACTTGAGCTTGGAGCAAGTCCAATGAACCCGCGAGGGAATGGGACCAGGAGCGACGGAGTCGGAGAACGGGAGGCAGGGAATAGAGCGCAATGTGGTGTCTCTAGGCGAATATTTTTTCCTGGCAAGGTGAGGACCCGGCGTGGGCGGTTGTTTTTGCAGCTGAGATGAAGGAGCTAAAACAACAAGTTGCGAGCCTAATGTTTTGGGACACGGGCTGGATTTTGCTTGAAATACAAGGGCGGCGGTATGGCGGCGGGCAGGTCCGACGAGGAGGGGGACAAATGAGCCAGATTGGGACATGGGATCGGGAAGGGGATCGTAAGTAACTTTAAGTAACGGGAAACACCACTGGCACTCATCCTCCGAACACGCCCCATGGCTCTTCCTACTGGTGTCTATACTCTCCCTGTCGAGCCGCTTTCCAGGGTATTCGTGCTCGGGGGCTGCTGACCCGGTCGCCGACTCGCCTTTCTGCTGCGTCCCGATTTAGGGCAGCTTTGTGTTGCGTCGGTCACAGATTCTCAGCTTCTCATCTCCCATGTCTGCAAACACTGGAGAGAAGTGGCTTTGCGTACCTCTTCCCCTTTGGACGTCCCTTCACTCGGGAGCTGGGACACATCGCGAGGCACAAGCATTCTTGGCTCGTGCGGCAGTAAAGTGGGCCTGTGAATCAAGAATTCGTCCGTGTTGTTTGTTGGGTCCAGCCATCCACTCGATATTCTGGTCGACACTGTCTCGGTTGATGATCATATCCCAGGGTAAGCGGTGGCTTTACTGTTCTGCGGCGGTCATGGGTCTTTTTGCAGTGTCACTCTGTGCCGCGATGAGATGCGCTGAAGGGTTTGCGCTCATTACCCACACATGTCGCCCGGTGGCGAGCTATTCTACCTCAAGGTACGTTTCTCTGAAACCAAATGACGAGTGTATACTTCTTTGGCGGTCTCAATGTGATCTCTAGGTTCGCACAAATGAATGTAAGCTCGTTGCCCGAGAAGTTTGTCTACCTGTGGCCCGGCCCCGCGTTTGGAAAAACTCCAGCTCTAACACTTTTGAGAGGTTATCGCACTACACAGAACCCTATATGGCTACCTACCGTCCGCCAGTGCAGATTTTCGACAACCCGCCTTGCCCGCGCCTCAAGAACGTTTCCCTTATCGGCCGTGAACCTCCCATGGGCGCATGCTCCCTACCTCCAGCAGCTCCAGCTCTCGAGCTCGCACTGCATCCCGACAAGATCCGCCCGCCGTTCACGGCCTGGGACGCCATGCGGCGTCGCTCCCCGCGCCTCCGCCGGCTGCGGCTGCACTACTCGGGCCCTCGCGCGGGCAGACGCGCACAGCACGCGGATCTGCGTCCCCGCACTTGAGGAGCTGTCCCTGACGGACCTCGACCCGGACCATCTCTCACGTCCACTGCACACGCTCGAGCTTCCCCGGCTCACGACCCCTCGCGCTCGATCTTCCGGAACAGGACTTCGCAGCCGTGCCCGGAGCAGGATTTCACCGGCGTGGTGGGGGATGATTGCGGGGGTCTCACCTACTACGGCACTGGCGCCCCCGCTCACTCATCGCCGCGCTCCACACCCTCCCGCATCATTAGCTTTCGAATGTGCGCCGACCGCCCTGGCCTTACGCACCCACCGTGCTCTCGTGTCTCATCCGTCCTCGAGCTTGACTTTGGCCGCATCCGCGATCCAGAGGTTATCTTCAGGTGCTTGCTGAGACCATCCCGCTTCCTCTTCCCGCGGACTCCGGAAGAGACCCAAACTACGTGCAATTGCGACGAGAGCCAGCGAACACCTCGGCCTCCCGCGACTCAAGGAGGCGCGCCTCTTTGGCCTCTCGGGCGAACGCATGCGGGCGCTGATGGCGCTTCCGCAGAAAGTTTGCCGAGGGGTGTGGGCAGCGGTGTGCTGTGGACGACACTGAGCACGAATCCCCGCCGTCATCGGCGTCCTCGTCGTGCTCTTCCTCTTGCCGCCGGGGTCCCCCAGGATTCGACGGCACTTTCCGGTGCTGATATTATCAGCTCTGAAGTTAATTCCAATACCGCAGCTGCCGACGCCTGGCGATCCGCGCTTTGTTATTCGTTGGGATCATCGGAGGCGGGGGCGGGACACGGTGCTGGAACAACTCGTGCGGCAAGGGCGGGTCGAATGCGCGGACGAGGAAGAAGGGGACCGATATCGAAGAGTATGACGAAGATTCTAGCGAGTAAGGAGGAGGATGAGCGGCTGGGGATTCAGATGGGGAAGGAGGAAGCGCAGACTCCATTGCAGTGAGGATCTACTAGGCAGTGAGCGCCGCTGAGCGGGGCGCGTTCCGAGTCGTCCGCTCGTTATACTTAGTTGAATCCAGTAGTAGTTGGGACAATGCCCGGATCACTTACAACTTAGTAAGTACTTTCTTACATTATTTCGGAGTGTCATTTGGTGAAGATTGGGTGAACTGGAAGGCAGCGACTCCTGCATTGCACCTCCTCCGGATTATTATTGTGTGGTAGTGCAAGTGGCAGCGGCAGTTTTGGGTCTCTCCGGATAGTCCCATCTGAGGACGAAATTCCTACATGCAGTTCTTCTTACCTTCAACAAATCATGTTTTCATCCCAGCAGTCAACCGCCAGCGGCGAAACTCTCTGGTATCTACATTGCACCGATTTTAGCAGCTTCATGACCTCGTCCGCCCTTACATCTTCGCCGACTTCCATTTCTACTCGTCCACCATAACAAATCCAGACTTGGTCGCCCCGTTGAGTCCCCGCACCATCTCCAGCGTCTAGAATTCTGGGCATCGGAGAACATCGCACCACTTGTCACTGTGCGCAATTGCGTGGTCACTGGGAATTCGATGTATGAGTGGCCCCGAAAAAATTCTCAAAACAATTAGTTTTAGGAACCGGTTCAGAATACAGGAAACTTGGTTTCTTCGCTCCCCAAACCCAATTGAGTTGATGGGTTTCAGGAAAGGATTTGGCAAGTAACAGTTCCCGGTCTACCAAAGTGGTTCTCAAAATCAATTGTTTTGGGAACGTGGGACCCTCATACAACGAGAATTCCCCGAGTGGGTGCTGCCTCGTCTGAAATTGAGCAGCAAAACCGGAGGACGGGCCGTACAGATTTTCGAAGCGGTTTTACGAGCTTCTCCCCGTTTCGCCAATCTCAACTAATTTGTTGCCTTCAAGTTACAATTTACCCCATGTCACAATCGCCAATTTGTGCCCTCTACAGCATTGCTAAAGCTTCGCGTCATGGCCCTCGATAATTGTGTTACGTTCCGAGGAGAAACCCAGGACGCTGCTTCATTCAGGTTGAAGTTAGTCATTCGAGTTTAACTACTCCATGAGAACTCGGAGGAATAGTGGGTCGGTGCCGCCTCTCTCGAGTCCATTCGTACTCTGCAGTTGGACATGTATCGAGTATTGTTCCCCCGCTTTTTTTGCCGACTTCCAGCCCAGCATTCCGCGTTTTCCGTACAAAAACTTCAAATATCCCTGGGGTCTCGGCTGAATTATAGACGGGCGTGCAGCACAGACGACTTGGATAGTGGACACGCAAGTGATGTCAAGAAGGCACTAAAATAAATTGGACGGCATAATTTAGGATTAACATGAAGTATGGGAGATTTATTAGTCCTGTCTTTAGTATCCTCACTGCCCAAACCCAAGAACGCCTTGCCCGCGCTCGGGGTCGGTCATGCGATGGACACGAACGGTCGGTCCAATAACAACATTGTTCATGTCCTGCGGCGTGATGAGCACGTACTGCTTCTTGTCCGACGTGTTGGCGGTTTCGATCTGAAGCACAACAGCATCAGCTCCACTTGCCCTCCAGCCAGCATGAACTCAAACGCACCATCATCTTCATGCTAATGCGGCGATTAACGGCGTCCACGAAAACGTCGAACTCATCTAAGTGGCGTCGGTAAGGATGCGCAGCATCAGCGGACGTGAAACGCACCGAGACACCTGAGGGGACAACCGATAGACTCCCAGAGCGATAAGAGCAGGCAAATGGTCGAAAATGACTTTTCGCCTCCGCTCAGGGACCGAGGATCCTTGTCTCGGCCGCCTTTGGTGGCAACTTGATCGTCCGTTTTAACCTAACACCGAGTCAGTTGCGTACACCGTACAAATCATCTTGCACACCCTGAGTTGCAAGGTGCCTTTTTCATGGTCGAAGAGGACCTTGCCAAAGTACCCTCGGTTCGGAAAGATGATATCCGAACACGAGCTTGCAGCGAAGAGCGATATGACGACGGGAATTCTTGCCACCGCGAAAGTCGGACGATTAGAGAAGCCTTGAGAGCCTGAAAACAGCCATCAGACCGAAGAGCAAACAACGTTAGTAGTGGACAGACCTTGTTCAGGCTCGTCATTTGCTTTAGATCGTTTTCCGCTTTCTCCAGCTTCTCCCGGGCTTTGTTCATCTCGACAGTCATGTCCTCGACCGATGCTCCATGTCTGAATGTGAGGGGTTAGCGCGTACGTATCATTGAAACCGACTGTACACACCTTTTCTCGCGTTCTCTCAAAGCCGCCTGCGTCGCCTCCAAATTGCGTTTGACCTCATCCACCGTCCGATTAGCTGGCACTTCTTCGCAGTACTCCTCTGCTTGTTCCGTCCAGTTCTGCATACGGGTTATTTTAGGATCAACGAGACGGAGGGGAAACCAACCTCAAATTCTTGCTCCACCACACTTACAGCCTCCTTGGCCTTTTCCCAGGCTTCCTTGCCCTCGGTCAGTTTGCCCTTGTAGTGGTTGATAGCGCCCTGATGCTCTGTCCGCTGCCCAACGGCCTTGTCGATTTTCACCTGACGCGAAGAAAAGAGTTACCGTCAGCATCGAGTTCAGGAATGAGACACGTTGAAAGCCACCTTGACCTCCTCCTTGCGTGCCTGGAAGTCGTTGATTTCAGCCGTAAGTCTGTCCCTCTCCGCGACGTGACCCTTCTGGGTTTCATCGAGCTCGTTCAATTGCTTCGTAAGCTCTTGAAGCTGCTTCATGTGGAACTCCCTCTCATCTTCAGTCTCCCTGTCGTCGCACGATGAGCGAACTATGATGTCCGATAAATCGGAAGGCTCACCCTCTTGGCCTCTTGAATTGCCGCGAGTGAAGCAGGCGTTTCCTCATTGACCTCATTCTGAAGATTTCTGGACGATCGAAGTCGCTTGATGCAAAGCCTGATTAGCTGCTTGCTCCTCGCGCTATCATGATCGTCCAGTACGAACAGGGCATATGTTCGATGAAAGACGTACCGTCAAACGGTCCTGTTGCCTTTTGGCTGCATTGTACTGCTCTTGTTCGGTCCTCAGTGCTGCGTTAGCGTCCTGAAGCTCCTTTTCTTTCACCACTTTCTCGTCACGCCATCGTCTGGAGAGCATCTCAGTGTGGTTGGGCGTAATGCAAGCTGTGACTTACTGTAACTGCGCGGTGGCACTTCCACCGACGAGAAGCATAGGGTGAAATTTCCTGATGTTGAGGGGAAGAGACGACTCTCCTCCTTCTCTGAAGTATGCGGTTCCGTTAGCGCAGCGCGACGGATCAGGAGAAACGTACGGATAGCGCGTCACGGTGAAATTGTCGAGGGTCCAGGCAGTCCCACTCCTCATCTTAGCCAGGATAGGTCCCGCATCCCACGTCCCTATGAGCAAGAACGCGGGATTCGATGCTCGCCTTGTTGATCATGATACGAAGAACATGAGGATCGGATATCTGGAGCGTATATCAACGAGGAGCTGGAAACTGGAAAATCACACTTGCCTCCGAGGGCGCGGAGGACAGTGAGTATTTCAGCTGGCGGTTCCCCTCGACTGTAGTCGAACAGATCGGGCTGGAACTTGTGGATAGAGATGTTCGGGCTGATTGCTTTGTGTCAGATCCAGAACAGAAGACGCGCGAAAAGGAGACTGCTGACTTGTTGCTTTCCGTAAGAATCTTTTTCAGCACAGGGATGTCCCTCGTGTCTGTGACCGCAAACGAACACAGCAACGGCGCGGTTTGGGACCGCAAGAGATCCGCCCATTTGTTGTCGCGAACCGGACGTGAGTGCCGAAAGGCCCAAGCGGTGTTTGGCCCTGCCAGCGCGTCTGCTTGATCTTTGCAACAACACCCTGGATATTGTTCCCGTACGCAGCGTATCGGTCCTGGTCAGCTTTTGATGCAGTTCTGTATCGCGGTGTCGCAGTCTATGACCTCTTTACGAAGCTCACCTTCTGCCGATTCTCCACAGCCATACCCGCTTCCCTGTAGCGTCTGGAATCATTATCGAGTGCGGCGATCTTGTCTCCGGATATCCTTCACAGCTGCCTCCGCTGCTGTGACGTCGTCACGCGCGCCAGTTAACAACTTGAGTTTCCTGGCGCTTGGATTCGGTATCCTTCTCGAGCCGCTCATTTTCTTTTGCGATGGCCGCTTTATATTGAGCAATCTGACTGTCAACAGTCTTGACCTGAGAGACAACATGCTTGATGTATCCCTGAGTCGCGCAATCAGTCTCAATAAATAGATTAATAAAAGAGAAGAGATACTTTTTAGCGGATATGTCACTCTTATTCGATTTGATTGTGTTGGAGATTTTGGTCCCTCGTCGACAAGAGCCTTTTGGTCCCAAAGGGCATCCACCTCACGTTCCAACTCTCTGACCCCATCGTCGACACGGCCAATTTGTCCTACAAATGGTAAATAAACCTCAGCCGTTCTCATATATCTCGACCTACCTCCGCTTTCTTGATGTTCTCCTCAATCTTGGGGAGCCGCTTTTCCTGCTTCGCAGCCTCTTCGACTTTCGCGAGCATCTCCTTCTTCTTCTGGCTGACATGCGTCCAAGCTAATTCTTTCCAGCTCGTCTACCTTCTTCTTCTGCTCCCTAGCCTTGGATGCTTCGGCATATCGATTATTCGCTTCGCGGTAGGCTGCCTTGAGATCAGGAATGGCTTCCTTCTTCTGGGTGAGGACTTTGGTGGTGGCTGTGATATTGGCGAAACAGGTGTCGTACTCTTCGGAAAGTTGGGAAAGCTGAGTACCGCGAAGAAAGAACTGCGAGAAAGAATTGGGACAAGGCGTCTCGGCGGGTAATGTCTTGCGTACCTTGTACTTTTCTGTAGAGCAGATGCGCTCAGGAACTGGCGGGCAGCGTCTGGACATGAAATGAGGATGGATACTGAAAGATCATGAACAGGACATACCTTGCGTAAGAACATTCATAGGATTATCAACTTGGATGTTCATATGATCGCAGATCCCAGCAAGTTCGTCTTTCTTAGTACTGATGACTCTGCCGTCCTTGCTCTTGATTTTCCACGAACTGTTGCCCTCCTTGGTGAACCGACGCGTAATGACGATGGACTTTCCATATTCCTTGGGTTTGTACGCCTCCTCGCCTTGATTCTTCCAACGAAATGGTCACTTCCGGCGGCTCTGAAATACGATTGATCAGCGTCATAGTCAGAAACTGAACGGGCAATTGCGCTTACGTCTGGCCTTCGCGAATGAAAGACTTGAGTCCGTTACCGCGACCGGTAGAGTTTGCTTTTTACCGCCAAGAGCGACGGTAATGGGCGATAATACGGCGCTCTTGCCACCTGCAAACGTGAGTTGTGTGAACATGAAAATGCCAGGTATAACATACTTCCGTTATGTCCTAGACTGACTGTGAGTAAATTGGGCCCTTAATAGAAGCGAATTAAAAGCGCACCAAAATAAAGTTGATCTGGGGCCCGGAAGAGAATGTAAGATACTTGTGGCACATGAATTGGTGCATCTCAATGGCCTCGATGACTGCCGTGTTCAGCGATCCCCTATAGTTCAAGTGAGTATAGGTCCAACAGACATTGAGAGAAAAACTGACGCCCTGAACTTTCCTCCTGTTTTCAAGAACGGCGCGAATGTTTTCCTCGTGTTCTTCCTCCGAATTTACGGTCCTCTTCAGCATCATTGCTTCGTTTGACCACCATCCGATTCCTCGTCGTCCACGTCGTCATCCTCGTCTCTGCGACGCGCTTTTTCCTTTGGACGCGCGCCGACTAGAGGTGGGTGGCGCCGGGTCGTCGTCCGTCGCTATCTGCACCGCGTGCACGCTTCGGATGCGGGTGTTCCATTGACCGAGGTATTCTCGTCGTCGCTATCGACGGCGGCAGCGCGACGTTTGGCCATGGTAGTTTTGTGAAAGGGGCGCGTTGCTTGTAATTGTTGACTTGCTTCTCACGTGCTCGCCACGCGGTTCCGCAAGTTCCCACGGCCTCGCTCCTGCTGCTCGAAATTTCCGCCTTTCCTTCTTATTTTTTTACTTCTCTTGCCCGGTTACCCGTAACTAAAGATATTATTTCCAGCTAGTTAAAGGGCTGGGGATTTGCGTTCGATGGCACCTCCAGTAAGTATGTTCGAGCTCCGAGTCGCTTAATAATATCAAAACTTGGGGTGCCAACTAGCACAATTTCTTTGAGCAGACGTTCGCCTTTGCTCTTACGTGCCTCCAGCACAGTTTCCAGCATTCAAAGGAGATAACAAGGACAAAACTTGAATTTTGAACACTACAAGTATGTCTTGTACGGTACAATGTGACAACCTCACAATCAGATATGTTTACTTGAGATGTCTCTTAATGAACGCCAGAGAGGTATCAAACGCTCCTTGCTTGGCAGCAACCGCTACCGGATCCGACTTCACAGTTCATGGATGAGCCACTTGCTGGTTAATCAATGCTGGTGTGCTTACCGCATTCGCTCGGACATGCCGTGGTTTCTTTATTATCAAGTCAAAATAGATCAACTGGGTACTTACAGCAAAACCGCGTCCTACACCGTCGAACTCTCGCCTGAAGTAGCCAGGCGGGTATCGACCATCGCCTAGCACGTCGTCCGCTTCGGCGGCGAGGACCCGGAGTAAATACCGTATCGAGCTCTCCGTTGTTGATTTCGATAGGGACGTGCGACTGCCCTTTACGAGCTCAAAATCGGCTGGGACGGTCCAGACTGGACGGATGGGCCGTTGTCCCAACTGCTATGGTGTTGTTTTGCACCAGACAGATTATGTACAGCCCTGAGAATATGGCTTGAATTTACTTCCGAGATTGACCAGCGTGCTGCAAAAACTGACCACCGAAGCAGTATCCGGTTGTGGCGATTTGTTTAACGCCACGAGCTTTGAGCTGCCTTAACAACAGCAAGGAGCAAGGGTGTCGTCTGCGCTTCGCCGTGGTTAACTATCCATGTAGTGATATTGCCATCCGTTGGAAGCGCGTCGCCGTTGAGATAATCTGGCGCACACGTCTGATGCAATGGTCATGAACTTGAACATCGCTTCTCTCTATAGTGAGTTAGACCCACCGCAAATTCTGCCGCAGCCAGATGGTCCGCCAGAATTCGACTCGGAGTATGCAGGTTGAAATCGATTATGTTCATCCAAACCCACCAGTACCTTTGAACGATTGGTTGAAAGGCAAAATTTCCAGTGAACCAAGAGTTACGCACGAGATTGTCGGGAGAAGGTAGACCGAACACGTCTGACACGAAGGTTACTGCAGCTACCATGGAACTGTGGAGACAACCCGCCCGTAAGCAAAGGACGGCGATGGTTGGATCGAAATACTCCTTAGGCAACGTCACGTAGGTCAAGACCCCGTTGATGGTGATATTTTTCCCTTGAGGTACAGCATCAAGAGGGGACCTGGGAGTGAAAATGCTGTGAAACGGCGGCGAGAGGGACCACCGCAGCGCGGACGGCGGTCAGCAAGGAGAGGAACGCAAAGAGGTTCATAGGTTGCTCCTCTTGGTGGAAGAAATGCACGAATGTTGTCTGCCCCAAGAAAGTGGTTTATGCCGCAACGGCAATCCGGTGGCAGCCCGAGCGGCGTGCCACGCCTTCACTTTGGATCTCCCTTCTTGGAAATCTTTCAGAGATTCATGGCGGCGTGGGCGGGAGAACCAATAAATCAAAAGCGACAAACCTGAGTCGGGCGCCGTTCGCCCGTCCATTCTCGTGCGGGTTGAACCAACGACTGTTTCTTGGCGTCAAAGTCTTCCAGGCTTTCGCAGGGAACTGACGTGAAAATGGTTTAGAAAGGGTGTCAATGAGAAGAGAACCGGGAACCTCTGTTATTGTGTCAGGACGCTCGTCATAATCGGCCCGCCGCGTCGTCCACGTGTTGGTCACCTGCGTCGACTTGAGAGCAGTTGAGGCGACCAATTTGAGCTTGAATCTGATCCAGTGAATGCGCCCCATAGGACTCCCTGCCCGACCCAGGAGAAAGTTAGGAGCGCTTGCAATATGGAGCCAGTTAATGTCTTCTGTGCGTCTCGCGGGTCGTATGGCAGGCGCCAGGAAATTGGTTTCCCTCGCTGTGCCAAATTTACGAGTACTGGTTTGGCGTATTCTTGACAGTCGCGGTTTGCATCCACGTAGATGGCATTCTAAAGCCCATGTTGGGGTTGACATATCGCACATACCGCGTACGAAGAAGCGGTCGCTTATCGCGAATGTCTACGAATGTCCACGTCGCCCAGTGGTGAACAAGTTACAAGTCCGTCGAGAATCGATTGCACGACCTGGGTCCCTATGATGGCCCAGCCACGGAAAAAAAGATTATGTTTTTGAGCCCCTAGTGGGATTCCGCCGTCAGGAGTCACTGTGAGGAGTATATTTTGAGGGAACACCTCGGGCGATGTAGGGTCGACCATCTGAGACGGTCAGACAGGAGGAAATGCTACACACAAGCTCTATGGTTCAGTCCGCAATCCATGGAAGAAAGTAAATTCTAAGAAAGCAAGCAGGGGATATGTATAGCCGCGGTGACAGGGAACAGGGGAAAAGATCGACGCTTGATTGACGTGGTATGCGGGGATTCGGGCTTTCGGCCTGCTGCGGACAGCAAGTGCCGTGTCCCCAAATCTCTTCTCCTCCGCCTCCTCCTCCGGTCCTCCTCCTCCCATAACATGGACTCTCCTCGTCCCCTCTCAAAGGCGAGCTCCTCCGAGGGGAAACGCCCATTCTCTCTAATTTCAACTCTTCACATCCCTCATCCTCTTGCACGACGATGAGGAACCGTCCCTCCCCGTTCGGGTTGCAACCAATTTTTTTCCCTGAGGTTTCGGCTTGCTCATACTAGTGTAGCATCGGTTTCCCGGATGACGAGGACGAGGAGGACATTCCCCAATAGCCCCGACTTCGAAATTCGGCGGCCGTTCTGTCCACCTATGGCCCCGTCACTCGTCTTTCTTTACCTGCTTTCTCCGTACCTAACAAACTCAGCGCCTCTTCCTCCCAAACAGCCAACTTCCCGCTGAAGTACGGCTTACCGCCACTCATTAAATTCTCTGTACTCTCACACATTTACTCGGCAGATATGGTACATGATAGCTCGGTACACGCGCAAGGCGGACCTCGAGGACATTATCTTGGACACCTTTGCTCACGACCGAGGAAAGAGCGCCAGCGTGCTTGGCTTCGCACCGTTGTTCGTGGCGGGACGGGCACCCTGCGAGTCCTGTTGGCTTTCATCTACCTCCGTGGTAAGCCGCTTTTTGTTACTCTATGGGGCCGCTGTTCATTTCCGGTAGAATCCGTTCACATAATCCTCCCGCTCCTCCCGGAAGATCTGGAGTTCCCCCGCGTCCAGTTTTAATCTTGCTATTTGCACTTGCGCTGCTTCCGCTGGGGTCGGCACCATCCCTGGCGTCCAAGCGCATTGTCTACGCAACCTGGGCCTCGATCGCGACCTACATCATCTGGTTCATTTGTGTGACCGTTGCCCATGCACAGGGCACCCTTGAAATCAATCCCGGCTGGCTTAGAATGGGAACCTTCTGGCAGGGTATAAGTGCGTATTGTTGCCATATCCCGCTGTTTCTTTTTTTGACAGACATGCAGCTACGACGGCATTCGCCTTCACTTCCTCCTCCACACTCCCCCTCTATGCCTCCCTCAAGGCCGGCTCGTCGCACGGTGGGCTCTCCAAGTCCGTTGCCCACTCCTTCCGAACGCTCTCGACCATCTCGGTTGCCGTCGCCGTTGCATTCACACTGCCATAATCTTTTACACCGGGCATATGAAATCCGTTATTGTGCGCATCTTTATTCGGTCCGTTTCCTGATCTCATTCAATTGACCCAGATGCAGGACCCCCGCCGTTACGGCTCCAGCCTACAATTGCGCTGCTCAACACTCACCCTCCTACTTGCTATCCCCTCCGGTCCTCATCACCACGCCCTCTCTCCCCCTCTCCGAACGCATCCGCCGCGCCCCTCGGCCATCCCACTCTGCAACGTATCTCGTCCTGACGCTCGTTGCGGGCCTCTCGCTCGTCCCCACGCGCGTCGCGCGTGTCCACGATTGACGCTCTCCTCGTGTGTGCCTGCGGGGGGGACGTTCTTCCTCCCAACGCTAGTACATATCACGGGGCGCTTCTTTAAGCGCCCACTCGCCATCGTCGTCCCCCCGCGGGGCCTTCCGAGATACCCATGGCTCCGCCCACGCCGTCCGAGGAGCCATCCACGTCGTCGACCGGACGAGTTGTTGCAGCGCTAGGAACGCGCGCTACAGCAGACACAGTGGCGCAAGCGCGTGGTGTGGGATACCCAGTGTGTGGGTGCTGCTACTACCCGTTGGCGGCGGCGGCGTGAGTATAGGGCATCGGCCGACCTGCGGGCAAGTGGTAGGCTGATGCTGCGACGCCAAAGAACTAATATACAGCGCAAGGGATCTCACTGCTACTACTGATCGTGTGTATGATTGTGGCAGGATGGGGTGGATAGATTCACAGGGCGGAAAATCTCGCTGCGTGGCTACGGTAATCTTTTACAAAATGTACCTTCAGACGCTGTATACATACGTAGCTACCTAGTGCGAGCGGGCCACACACAAACCAGACTATCCTTACTTCTACTATGGACGAGGAACTTGTACGATACGGTGTATATTGCGGAGTGGGGTGTCAGACCCAGATGAGGAAACACTCCACAACACACAATTCAGACTTGAGATTAGCGTCTCACCCCAGCGGAGGAGTGGAGAATAATATGCACCGCAGAACCCAAAATACAACAATTCCCCACGGAATATACAGAAAACACGTCGTATGTACAGAGGAAAAAAGGACTACAGTCCGACTACATCCACCGTGTCCCCGTCGTCGAGGTCCATGTCCCCTATCGGAACATGCGCTGCCATTTTATCGCCGTCGATGACCAGCTGCGGTTCCGGAAGACCCTGTTGCGCCTGTTTTCCCTTCTTGCCGATGCTCTTCCGCGGCCCTTTCGCGCTCAGGTTGTACTTGTCCGCCAGTCCCGCCTTCTTCAAGAACGCCTGCACGATCGCACCGCACGTCGTCGTGGGGCGTACCGTGAGCGTGATGCTCTTCGTGGCCTTGGACTGCAACACGAGCTTGAACGTCTCGCCCCCCGCGTCGGATTCGGCGTCGGACTCGAGGATAGTGGGTTCGTCGTCCGAGTCGTCCGAGATTTCCGTCGCTTGGATGGGGTTTGTGGATCCGGTGGGGTGTGCACGGATGTAGTCCCATGTCGTTTTATCGCATGCCTCTGTAAAAAAAAATTATTCCGCTGCCTTGTGAGAGGAACGCACCACCACGAACGTAATTCTGCCTCTCCCCACCAAGTCGAGCGCCGCTGGCGTGACGGCCGGGATGGAGTTCCCTGCCTTTGTAACTCATCACCAAGCTCTCTACGAGCACGGATTCGTCCTCCGCCACCGCTTCGAATGGGTCGCGGAAGTTATCAGTCTACTCAATTCAGTACAACAGCTGGGTGCAGACTGATATTCTACTCGGTTAAGCTTGAATATTGATTCGATTCTTCTGGCCGGACTCATTCAGCGGATGCGGGATCCACTTCTGAGTGATCTCGAGTGTTTCGGGGGCCAATTCAGAGTCCACAGGCTCGGAATGCGACCGTTGTGCGCGATGCAGCGGCCTGGTGCATGATTTCCTGCAGCTCCGGGTCGAGGAGGATGGTATCCGTAGAATCATCGGCGTCTGGTGGCGGAGATGGTGTCCGTTCAGCCGTCTGTCCAGCGAGCATTTTCCTGGGAAAATAAATATTCGGTCATGGCTGCTGCTTAACGACACACACCGAACGGGGTCCTTGGCCATTTGGACCTGTTGCTTTGGTACCGGAGGCGGAGGAGTGATAGACCGCGACCGGCTGCGTTTTCCCGTTTATTCTTTGGAGTTAACGCTGTCCCCGACCATTACAACGTCGGAATTGGAGTCAGAGTCATCTGACAAGGTCTCAGACATCAAACTACACGCGTATATGAGAGCCATTAATGTCGTCGAGGAGCTTGTATACCGGTTGATCTTTGCTTGTGCGGTATCGCCGCCACCGCTCTTTTCTTCTGTTTCCGTGGTCGAGGTGAGTCGCTATCATGCTCACTGTCCGGAATCTGCGCTTTTAGCTCCAGACTAGTTCTATACTGAGTATTACATCTCCCCAGCCGCGCGATTAGGACTTACCGTAACTCTCCTCTTGGAATCTCTTCCACGCCACCGGGTTTCGCTTTCGTATGAACATCGCGTCGTCGTCGACGACAATGACATCTTTCTGGGGTTTAGAGGACGCATCTGTCGACGACGGGGCTTCCTTTGCGCGCGGACGTGGGCGTGGTCGTGGTCGCGCGTTTGAGACCATTTTGCGGTCACGTGAGTTTGATGCCAACGCGGCTGCCGACTCGATGCGCAATTTGCTAACATCCCGAAATCACCCGCTGCGGCACGGCAGAACTCAGCATTGCGGACTGCAGCCGAGGCAATTCATCACCCACGGCAGCCTTTTAAAAAATGAGAAGAATTTTGAAGGAGCCCCCATTTCTCAACTTGCATCTCAATCTACTACACAACCCACTACTAAATACTTTCTGTTTCCCCATGGCTCCTGGCTTTCTCTGGTTGTTAGTTGGCGCTGGTCTTGGTAGCTGGTTAGTACCTTCTCCTCCCCACGGCCTGCTGCATACTTAATTTTTGGTCTCTTTTTCAAAGGTGGACGTCACACAAGCGGTTTGGCGACTGTCGCTTTCCAACAACATCGCGCTCTCGGCGCTCCGCTGGCACCCAATAATTCAGATAAAGCGCCACTTCCCCAATAATTCAGAATCTAACAGGGGAGCGGGGAATTATCCGGCGTCTTATGGTCATAGCCGTGACTGGGAGCAGGAGCGTGCGCGTGTCGGACAATTCAGCCGAACCGCCGAAGACACAGTACGTTTTTGTTCTGTGCTTATTGTAATTAACTTTCTCACCGCTTCATCCAGGTTATCGACTTGTCAGAGAGCACGTTGACCACAATTTTGCAGGCCACTGAGACGTTGAAAGCGGTATGTATTCCACGGTCCCTTTTCCCTTCGCGGTGATTGATTTCTGTTGCAGAAAATGGCAGAGCATCGAGCGCTGAGAGAAGAGGAGAGGCGCTTGGAAGAAGAGAAGAAGAAACCCTCCCTCGCTATGTTTGATCGCCGCCTTATAAACTAGTCCCTCACCTCATTTATTTTCCGAGTCTAAAGCACAATCTGTGCCATATCTCCATCTTGATATTTCACTATTTTAGCTCTTGTAGATCGTCCATGTGTCATAATCCGATCCTCTTATCATCTGACATGACCTGCCAATGTAAATCAGCCTGATCCTCGCAGTACTCCACGGACAACGTGCAAATTGTTTCCAAATCGAGACAAAAACGCCTTGCCGCCAGAAAGAGCAAATTAAGTTGTGATGGGACGACGATGGCCTCTGATTCCAACATGTACAAACACCTTGTATGTCTGATTCAACGCCTCTGATCTTCAAGCGCAAGTCGAAACCCACGGCCAGAGCACGCCAGTCTTCCCCGGAACCAGAAAGCAATGATACTGCCAATGAATCACCGAGCACACTGGCCACCAGGTTAAAGAATAAAGCTAAACGCTCAAAGCCAAAGTCAAGACTCAGTTTCGGGGCCGACGAGGATGAGGTTTGCGTCCTAAATGCCCCAAGAACTTCATGCTGACTGGGGAGGAGGAGTCTGGGGGGTGAGATTTTCAAGGTAAAGAAGTCTAACCTCAGCCAGAGGCTATCGCTTGGCACGCATCCTTCGTACGCCGAATTGATCTTTTCGTTGTGCAACGGTTTACAGAACGCGTCTTTTTGCAGAAATATTGTACCTTCAAATCTGGATCAAGCGTCTATATCACCTCATCGCGGCCCGACGTACGACAAGGCGTATCTAAACGAGCTCAAAGCCAGCACGCCGTCTGCTCGTGCCCCCCGTTCCTGTTAGCGACCCGTACGATGCAGACATGTCTATGGATATGGGAGACATGTCTGTGGACATCTCCATGAACATAGAGAGCGAGAATGCGGATCTGCTCGGTGCGCATTCCAACAACCGCTTGTTACCTGACGCGTACTGAAAGTCGCGTCACAGAATCAGAGACGTTCATCCCGGCAGAATCATCGATAAAGCTTGCCAAGGAGCGACGGGAACGACTTCGAAAGACTGGCGTCTCTCGCGAAGACGACTTTATCTCGCTGTCTGTCGTCAGACGGTCCGACGAGCCTAAAGGTCCACATCCGGAGAGTCGGTTAATGAGAGAGGAAGATGAGCTTGGAGAAGGCGATGATGGTACGGCTCTAGCACGATCGTGCTGTCCAGTACTCAAATTATCTATGCAGAGTACGCGGAGTACACCAGTGCTCAAGAGCGAATTGCTCTGGGGAAAAAATCGCGTAAACTGGAGGCTAGCAAGCGCCGAGATGCTATGCAGGAGATGATTGCTGACGCGTGAGTTCAAAGTATCGCTACTTCGAAACCTCTGACTTTCGAAAAGGGCGGAAACCGATGAAGAAACCGACGAGTGGGAGCAGGAACAAATTCGACGAGGTGCCCAAGCACCTGCAGATGCCTCCCCTGCTCCGAAAATAAAGGAGACCTACAAAGCGGTACCAAGTAGGTGTCTTGTCCCCCTCAATGTATGCGTTTACCCAATTCCTCCCTAGTCCCCCCGGCCACGCCTCTACCGTCTCTAGGACCAGCCATTGCTCGGCTAAGTCAACAGCTGACGCAATTGACCACCTCTCATGCTTCGAATACCGCTGCTCTCACAAGTCTCGGTCAAGAGCGCACGGAGGTGGACGACCGGGAGAAAGAAATGCGACAGATGGTAGAAAAAGCAGAGGCTAAGCGGGCATGGTTCGGCCAATTCAAAGAATGGGTTGAAGGGGTCGCCGGCTTTCTGGATGAAAAGGTTTTTATTTCTTCCGGCTCTGATGCGTGACTTGCGGTTAATCATGAGCTATCTAGTATCCTCTCCTTGAAAAGCTGGAGGAAGAGCATGTTTCCCTGTTGCGGGAAAGATTCGACATGATCAAAGAACGACGGAATGCCGACGACGAGGACGACTTGTGTACATTCATGGGCATCAGGCGAGAACCCGAGGTGGAAGAAACCGACGAGCTTGGCCGCGTCATCCCCAAACCCACACCAGCGCTCCGAAGAGCAGCGCGTCTCGCTCGTCGTCAGCGACGACATCATGCTGAATGGGCGCAGAAGGAGTATGACGAAGAAGAAGGCTATTCCACAGACTCGTCATTACCTCCATCCGACCTTCAGTCGTACCGGAAGGCCATGGCGTCGCTGGAGGAGCGCGCGGGGCAGGTTCTTTCTGATGTTCGCGCTGAAGAATTTCGAGATCCCGGCAAAGGACCGTGGTGGAGTGCTTGGCGTGAAAAATATGCTGACAGCTACGTTGGTGCGTGGGGTGGCCTCGGCGTAGTGAGTGTCTGGGAATTCTGGGTTCGCTTGGAGATAGTCGGATGGGACTTGATCAAGGTTTGTCGCACGCGACTATTGTGCGGGCTATCCCTGACCCAACCGCGACAATCCAGGAACCCAAGAGCTTAGACAGTTTCAAATGGTATGAAGGCCTGTATGCGTACTCTCGGCCAGACGGCGACGACCTGGGCCCAGACGGAGATCTCGTGGCCTCTATGGTATCCACCGCCGTCATTCCACGGATATGTAAACTCGTCGAAGGAGGCGTATTCGATGCGTACTCTGACGCGGATCTCCGGCGCATAGTGGATCTGTCAGAAGAAGTGGAAGCCAGCGTCGAGCCCGGGAATGCCAAAGTTCTGGTCAGTCGACCCACTGTCTTCCGCGTCAATCCAAAATTAACACATGGATATATAGGTGCTTCTCAAAACGGTACTAGCGTCTTTCCAGGCCGCAATCGTGGACACCACAAGACTGGTTGAAAAATACAAATTGGCCTCATCAGCTGGCGCGGCCGCCTTCGATCCCGCCTCCATTCCTGCACGGACGCGGTTCCTTAACCGTCGAACGAAACTATTGCGGAATCTGATCAAATGGAGGAAGTATGCAGGTGAACGTTTTGGTATTGACGAGAGTGTCAGCAGACTCGTGGATAGCATCTCCGAAACTGCGCAAGGTGGCTGGGATGGCGGTCAGATGTTTATAGACCAGGTTCGTCAGCGCTATGTAATTTCGAAGAACCTCCCGCTGATACCTATAAATGCCAACTAGGCACGGACTATTGTTGCCTCCGTCTCTCCGGTTAAGCACAGCCGGTAGCCCGAGTACTGTACGTTTGTATCAATCTAGGTTCAAACAACTTTTCTGGAAAATACAAGAGCTGTGTCGCATTTCAATTTGACACATTCTTTCAAAATGAATTAATTTTGACGGGCCAAGCCAGGGACTGCGCCGTTGCAGCTGCCGTTTGGGCGCTCCATGCAAAACCTATTAACCTCGGACTTCGGACCTGAGCAATATCAGTCTATCAATGATCGGGCCATCATTTACCCCGCACTCGATTAGGAAGTCGCCGTTCGAACTTTCTCTCCTTGGGAAGCAAAACCAAAGGTACTATGTTCAGTTTTACCCACAGGTCCAGCAAAATTAGTGGTTGGTTGCTTATCAGTGCTTGCAGCCGAAGAACGACGCTGAGAAGCAGCATTCCTTGACAGGCCGCATAAGAGACCTCGTTCCCTCAATCGCTTCCTTCTAGATCTATTGTTGATGCTAGCATGGCGCTCCTGTGGATCATGGGGTCTGCCTGTTTGCGGCCGTTTTATGACCATTTGTGGTCATTTCAAACGTTATTTTGCTGACAATTTGTGACGCGGCTCTCCAGGGTCCCTTCTCGGGGTATAAAGGAGCACCGGTCCGTTCTTAATCACCCTTCTGGAGCTTGACAATTTTCCATGTCCATGTCCAAAGCGCCTGACGGCATGTCTACCAACGACTCCTCATCCAAGGAAGAGCACCACTACGTTGAACACATCGAGAACTATGAGGGCCATGACAGTCCCACCGTTCATCCTAATGCGTGGTTCAAGTACCGGTTTGTCTTGTTGTTGACTGCATAACTGCACAATACTCATACTTTTTGTTAGCTTGGCGCTCAGGGAATATGTTGCAGAATTCATGGGCGAGTACCGTTTAAAATTCATCCATCCCTGAGGAAGGTCTGATCCATATCCAGGGGTTGCTGTTCTCATCATATTCGGAACTGGTGTCGACTGCCAAGTCGTGCTTTCCTCGGTCACCGGTGTCGCTCCTTCGCAAAAGGGTGTAAGTGGCTATTCGCTTCAAACTTCCTAGGCGTTCACTGAGAGCCGTTTCCAGGATTATCTCTCGATCAACGTAAGTATTCGGTCATACAGCTTCTTGGTAAGTTAACTGAGGCGGTCACAGTTCGGATGGGCGGTAGGCACGGCAATGGGGGTCTGGGTTTCTGGCGGGATCTCTGGTGGCCACATCAACCCTGCGGTGACGCTAGCGCTTGCCACTTTCCGTGGATTCCCTTGGAGAAAGGTTCCTGTACGCTATAACTTGACTTGCACCATCCTTGCTCTCACAAAGCGCTAGGGCTATATCCTTGCACAGGTTTTAGGCGGTCTATGTGGAGCTGGTATTATATACGCTAACTACTTCCACGCCATCGTTCGTGTTGTTCTTCGATCCCCAACCTCGACTCATTCTTCGTAGACTATCTTTGAAGGTGGACGGGATGTCCGAACCCTCGCAACTGCCAGTTTGTAAGTGTGCCATCGTCTGCGCTCCATTGTTCATCATTGACCTCGACCGTAGATTTTCGACTTACGCTGTTCGTATCTTTGCTCGGCAACTCGATATCTCGTACTAACTCGTTTTCCAGCTGGACTACATGACCTCGGTTTCAGCCTTCTTCGATGAATTCCTCGGTACCGCCGTTCTGGTACATCGATCTTTCGTCTTCGGGAACGAGTGCTGATATTTACCAGATGGTTATGGTGCTCGCGATCAACGACAAGAAAAACCTTCCTACTCCCGCCGGCCTCGCCCCCCCTCGTGAAGCTATCCTTTCCATTTAGTCGTTCTATCGCGCTGAGACCCACTCAAGTTCCTTTTCTTGCTCGTTCTGGGCATCGGTAACTCCCTGGGCATGCAAACCGGCTACGCCATTAATCCTGCGCGTGATTTCGGCCCTCGGTGCGTTTCTTTCCCCATGCATCTGCGCACGCGTCCGAACGAATGAACCAGGCTACTTACCTCCATGGTCGGGTACGGTCGGCAAGTGTACACTTTCCGCAGGTCACTTCCTTTCCCTTTTCGCCATAGGCGCTTCTGAGGCTGATTCGTTATCTGCAGCCAATACTGGCTTTGGTGCCCAATCATCGCCCCCATCTGCGGCGCGCAGGTCGGAGCTTTGTTTTACGACACGTTCATTTATACAGGCGATGAAAGTCCACTGAATAAGCCGTACGTCTCCATCCCGTAGATGTCGACGGGAAATTAACAGCTCGCAGGAACGCGGCCGCCCGTGCGCACCACGCCGCCCGCAAAAACATGCCCGCCGGACCCGGTGCGGAGGACAGGGTATGATATACAATAACCGGTGCGCGCTGTACAATGTATGTAGACGATTCCGGGAATTTTGTTGTCGGGCAATTGTCTGCTGTTCCTTTTACGATTTGTATTATTGTATTAGTTTTATGGTACATACCTCTTGAATAAAGTACAAAATCGATTGCTGTGATTGATTATCTCGCGTGCCAAGGAAGAGGTCGAGAAGAAGTTCTCATGCAGGCACGCGAGGCGGACCACGCGAATCATGGAGAAAGACGTCGGTAGCATGCAGTGAACTCGCTTCGCTCGGACTTCGTCCCCAAATCATTAAATAAATACGCGACGGCCACCGGTGCGTCTGTCCGTCTGAAGAGCGTCTAAACACATGCACCTACTACCGCGATCCTCTCGTCTAAGAGCGCAAGAAGCGTTTTAAACCCGAGCAGAGCCCCCTCGTCCGGACCTTGCCCAGGCGCGAAGCGCGTGTGCGCAAAGTCAATGAGGCGGACGTCGTAAGGTGTATACCGTTTCGGAGGTTTGTTGGGATCGTCTTCCTCGTCTTCATCGTCATCCGAGTCTTCCTCCTCTTCCTCCTCGTCCTTGAGCAGCCACTTGAGGCCCTCCTCCGCCCTCACTGCGTCGCTCTCGTAAAGAATCAGCAGACTCGCGCCGACCATGCGGATTTCGAGCGCGGCGAGCGCGTCCCGGATGTCTTCCACATCCTCGCGTAGTAATTCCAGAATCTGCAGCAGAAGGGCCGCGGGCAGGCCCTGCTCAGGCGCGTCATGACTCGCGATCGGGAAAAAGCGTGCGAGGCCTTCGGGAAGCTGTTCGGCGGAGATGGACTTGCCGTACACTTTCGATGTATGCACTGCCTCGTCTGTCATGTTGTTATATACCTGCGTCTGTGAGCATTCTCTGCGTTCAAATACAGCAGCAACAGCAATACCTGAAAGCCCGTGAGCCGCATACCGGTCTTGAGCGATGTTGTGGTCTCTGCGGTCTTGATCATCCGTGCAACTTTGTCTGGCGGCGCGTCCTGATCATAGAGAATCGTGCCCAGCTTGATGTCGAGAATGTTGGGCTTCAAGAACGGATGCGCGAGGTTTTCCAACACTATGGACTGTGCACAGACTATCAGCACTGCTATCGGCCACAAAGTCTCGTGGCTACTACTCATCTTTCTTGGCGCCTTGGATGGGCTTCACGTTGATGCTGCCTTCGCTCGGGGGTTTGTCCGTGTCAAGCTCGCCCTCCAGCGACAGTGTTCCGATAAATTTTGGAATAAACGGACGCAGAGCGTCGACTTCGGGCTCCGCCGACGAGGCGACCGCCTGGTAAAATTGGAGTTCCACCGGAAGAGCTGCCTTGACAAGAAGGGAGTCGTCGGCGGCAGCGACGACGCTGTTCGGATGACCCCCGACCTGAGGCGCTGGGGCTTGCGTCTCAAGATCTGGATTGGGTATGTCAGACATCGAGGATGGCGGAGCAGAACGTAGCCGTAATTGCGGCTTCACATGTACACACTTCAGCACCGGACGTCGCTGTGAATTCTTCGGCGCATCTTGATCCTTATTCCTTCTGCTCGCGATGCCCACTTGCCGCGTACTAGCAGGATCGGAGAGAGTTCTAAGAGACGCTGTGTAATGTCGTGATGTGGCTCGAGCTCTATCTTGGCTTCAAACTGGCCTGTCGTTTCTCAAAAAATTCGAGTAAAAATATCACGGTTCATCGCTTTGGAAAGCGCGCGCAAGCATTGATTTTGACGCTGAGGTACAATGAAAATTGGGAAAAGACCAGCGGAAAGCGAGTGTTAGGTTCCAAGGCCGATGTGACCTCAATTCAAACAATCGCTTGGTTCCTCTTTTGGCAACTTACCGAGATGGCGCTGAATCTCAACTACGCTGCGAACACCTACTTGGCTGTGACACTTCCTCCTTCATCTTCGTATCTTCAAGCGCCCGCTTCTCTAGCACTTTTGCACCCCGCAGTGGCGCACGTCGGCCAGGTTGGCGCAATGCCCGACGTACAGATCGTCAGCATCCCAAAGGACGAATGGGAACTCTCGGAAGACAAGCGTGCTGAGATATTAGCTGCTTTCCGAGCTGTGGGAAAGGTGGATGTCCAGGAGCCGAAGCAACGTGCGAAACGAGGAGGTGACGAGCTTTAAGGTTTAGGATTTTATTCCACGTTTAAGTTGTCGGTATTTAAACAAATTTTCAGCGCGCGTGTAGCTGTGAAAAAACTATGTAATACCAGAAGATGCTCAGTGCAACGATAATATAGTTTTCAACTGTGCCTGGTCCTCTAGGATGCTGCCTACTCTGTCCTAGACTAAGGACTTAGCATCAGTTGGTCAATGCCAGCTTGCTTCATCCCTGGTGGTTGCTGAGTACTATGGTTCAGCGCCGTGCTTATTCCCTTTTTTCGCTTGCTGCGTGGAGTAGCCTGAGGCTTACATACGCTGGGCTTAAGGCGAGACCGAAACTCTGGAATTGTCAAGGATTACACCTTGCTGCGCTTGAGTCAACTCGATTCTTATTGTGCCTCAGGGCGGCTCAGGGTGCGCTGTAGGCGTCGACCATCTCAAGCCTCCGATCCTCATTTCCATACAGAACGTATTCCCAGCGCGGGCGTTTGAACTCTACGCTGTTACAGTCTAGCTGCCTGTGAACTTGGATGTCTGGTCTCTTCAGAATGAGCCTTGCGCAAGTTCGGCCTGTGGGTCGTTTATCCCATTTACGACAGCAAAATCGATACCCAGCTCGACAGAAAATAACGTTCGCTGAGAATAGGAAACGGCAAAGTGCGGCGATCATCTCGGGATCACTCTTTTGCCCCTAATCGAACTCTCTTTGTTTCTCCTCGTCATGTCGTCAGGCCACAGAGTAATGACTGGCTACGCAGCAGTTCACTACGACTCAGACGGAGAAGATCAACCGAGATATCTTCTAAATCTTTCCAGCGGTTCCTTCCGCGATCCCGCAGCGGAGCAAAGTGCGCGACAGGCCATGGGTCATGGTGCCAATGGTATCTGGACGGCCACCAAGTTCATCCCGCCGCTCGCCGCAGAGTCCCCGACGCCTCAGCACATGTTCCCAGTCCGCTTGGCTGCCGGCACCAGAGAATTTCATCGCTTCTGCCTGCGTCGTCGCTACGCCACGTTGTTTCCGCGTTCCGGCATAAAGACCATGTGCCTCTTCATCGACGGTGCCTGCACCAACAATGGCAGAACCGACGTCGTTCCGCAGGCCGGATGCGCCTTTGTTTTCAATCATAGGAAGGGCGGCGCCGTCGGCTTCCCGTTGGAACAAGCGGGGCCCGATGGTCAAGTTCATATGCATACGAGCAACCGTGCCGAGCTGCGCGCCGTCATCGCCGCCCTAGACTTCCGGTGCTGGGGGGGTGAGGGCTGGCGTCGCCTCGTGGTTGTCACCGACAGCGAGTACGTGGCCAACGGCGCGACGGAATTGATGCGCAAGTGGGCTGGCCGTGGATGGCTCACGTCGTCCCGCAAGCCAGTGCAGAACCGCGATTTGTGGGAGCTTTTGAACAAAAGCCTGGGCAAATGTGCGGATAGTGGGTGTGAGGTCAGTTTCTGGGTGGTGCCGAGAGAATGGAACCGGCGAGCGGATAGGGCGGCGAGAAAAGCGGCGAAGGAGGAGGCACCTGAGCGCTTTGCCCCGATCATGGGCATTTTGTGCTAGAACCCATCATGGAGACGTTGAACTCGACATGTAGCCACATATCCACTTGTGTATCTTGCGTGTGTAACCAGGTTTTTCCTTGGGAAGTACTTATTTGTGTAAAGGTCTTGGAAGGTGAAGAAGGGATAGAACATCTTGAGTTATGAACATGTTTGGATACCGTGTTGGGATTTCTGGTTCAAGGAGTTCAATCCTTAGGTTCAATCAAGGTAAGATTGACACGATTGGCGGTAAAGCCGGGTGGTACAAGCTCAAGATGAAACCTCCTCAGTAGTAACTACAGTATTTATTTTATACTAAAGTAAGAGTCATAATAAAGATGTTTCCTGCATCATGATGTTCTTTCATATTCTTCAGTGTTCCTTCTGACTTGAAACGAATTGTACATGGCTCCGAGCCATGACTCGGCCATGTGCCCGAGTGCTTAATACGCCAACATACCGAAAGGGATTTGGCTTGAAAAGCTGAAACAGAATGCGCCACAGATCTAGACAGGGTGATGGCGTCAAAACGGCGTGCCATGTTTTGAAGACGAGAGATGCAGGGATGGGTATGTAGATGGGCAACTGAACGAGCACTTTTTTTGCTTAAATAAATTAAGCCTCCGGAATGGATTCTGTCACAACGATAGCGGACAGGGCATGATGCATGGTGGTGTGCAAAGAGAAGATTCCGGTCCGGACCCCACCGTGACACTTTGTTCTTTCACCGCAACCACCAAAATACACGACCAAGGCCGATGCATCCAACCGCATCCAGACGAAACGCCCGCTGCATTCCAAGCTTCTAGAACTAGCTTCCAAAGCCGACTGCGCGCACTCGGAGACCTGGCACCAGACATAACTCGGCGATGATAGGCTCGGACTCGGAATCCCGCGCTCTCGTCCTGGGCGAGCTTATTTGACTAGTCTAAATATCAGCCGTTCTGCCGTCACTGAGGCCTCCGATTGTTGACAATTTTCGTCATTCTTGCGCGTTCAGCACATTATTTTTTCAACCAAGACCGTTTTTGTTCTAGGATATAGACAACTCGGCTGGGCTGCACAGGCCCTAGAATTCAGCGTTCTTGGCTGTTAACTGCGATTATTGTTCTGGCTGGTACGCTTTTTCTGAACTTATCCGACTGGTCTAAATTAAAGGCCGCCGGCAGAGGGCTCGATTCGTCGCCGTTGTGCCGTCACCGATTCCCTCCATTCTCATGCCAATCCTGGTAAGTACATATAGAATGGTACCTCCTCGGGGCCGGCAATACTCAATGGCTTACGCTGACCATCTGCTCCCTGTCGCTGTGTCCGCGATCCTCTTCGCTGTAGTCGGTCTGTTACAACGATGGAAGGGAACGGCTCGGCTTCCTTTTCCTCCTGGACCCAAGCCCAGATTCCTAGTGGGAAATTTATTCGACATACCCACCGAAACGCCATGGATAACTTATACGGAGTGGGGAAAGCAGTACGGTGCGATGGAGAATTTGAATTTCTTGGGCCTTCTTCCTTGAGATCTGATGGCTTGTAGGCGATGTTGTGCATGCTCAGGTGTTTGGCCAGCATATCCTCATTCTCAACTCGATCAAGGCTGCAACGGAGTTGCTAGAAAAGCGCGCGATTATCTATTCCGACAGGTCGAGGATTCCTATTGTTTCTCTGTGAGATGGTTCAAGTTATTGTTGTTCTCATTCTGACGTTTTCAGCATGGGATGGGATTTCAGTTTCGTTTTGATACCGTACTCAGACAAATGGCGGGAGGTAGATTGGTTCATTCCAGTGCGGTCTTATCGGTTGACAGGGCTATTGCAGCGCAGGAGATTGTTCCATCAGCATTTCCGTCGAGACGCTATCCCTGGCTACCACCCGGTTTACTTCAGGAAAATTCGAGACTTGTTGCGTGACCTGCTTTCTACTCCGGAGCAGTTTGCTACACACACCAAAACGTAAACATTCCACTGTGTTTCATCATGGTTTGACGGTTTTATCTCTGTGCAGGATGACAGCCGCGATAATCCTTGACACGGTATACGGATGCGATATCAGATCCATGCGCGGCGATCAGTTTGTTCGCTTGACGGAAGAAGCCAGTGTAAGGGTTACCGAGAGTATGCTACCCGGTGCATGCATTGTCAATACCCTCCCATTTCTTCGCCACTTTCCATCTTGGTTTCCGGGATGTGGTTTCCATAAACTCGCTCGAGGTATATAGTTATCCGTTCGATACCCCACTTCCTGTTCTGAACGCTCCAAGATACCCGGGACTTGGTCAACGAGATGAAAAATGCGCCGTTTGATTTTGTTAAACAAAATATGGTGCGAAAACAATCATCTCTTGGTTATTGGAAGGTATGCTGACTCATTACAGAGAAATGATGCTGCGAGACCTTCCGTTGTTCGCGAGCTTCTTGAGCGAAATGATACACATCATAGTTCCAGGGAACAGGAAGAGGTTATCAAGGACGTCGCAGGAATAGCTTACGCAGGTGAATTCTTGACTAACTCTACGATTCGAGTTTGAATGCTGACTTGTGTAGCTGCCGTAGACACCGTGCGCATCAATGGCGACCTGCCAAGTATAAATCGTAACTGATTGAGCCTGCAGACAACCGCGACGTTGATCGTTTTCATTATGGTCATGGCACTGAATCCAGAGGTCGCAAAAAAGGCACAGAACGAACTCGATGCTGTCGTTGGCCTCGGTTTTCTACCTGGGTTTGAACACAGAAGTGCATTACCTTATTGCGAGGCAGTGGTTAGAGAAGTCTTCCGCTGGAGACCTATTCTTCCTTTTGCTATCCCACATGCGACCACCGACGACGACATCTATGAAGGATATTTCATCCCCAAAGGTTGGTTTTACTTGACTGCCCAGTCTGCCAGGATCTTACATAAATTAGGTACCACGGTCCTCCCCAATGTTTGGTAAGGATGAGCGCGTCGTGCTATGACTCTGAGGACGAATTGATTGTTCTAGGGCTATGGCGCGTGACGAGTCCATGTATCCAAATCCTGACAAGTTCGATCCTGAAAGATTTTTGAACGCCGACGGTCAGCTCAATGGTGATGACCAAATTCTTGGCTTCGGGTCTGTTGTTCTTCTGGTTCTGCGAGCTGCCTTGCTGATTACTCTGCAGATTCGGCCGTCGAGCATGTGTAGGTCGTCACGCCGCCGATGCAACTGTCTGGGCAACCATCGTTTCTGTCTTGTCTACCTTCGACATCGCAAAAGCCAAGAATGAAGCTGGCAAGGAGATTGAAATCAAACCTGAATTCACAGACGGAACGACTAGGTAAAATGCCATCATTACGAACTGGGTGCTATCGAGTTTGATACATCTTCTCTGCAGCCATCCCAAACCATTCAAATGCAGCATTACTCCTCGAAACCACGTTATCAAGCAGTTGATAACAAACATGACGGATGTCTAGCTTCATTCGTGCCCCGTTTGGGTTAAACCACGGCCAATTTCATTCAAGGTGGCTGAACGCGTCTCAAACGCGTCTTCCCCGAATTCCTCTGCGTGCTCTTGTTATAACCTTCACCTATTTTTCCAAGGACTACGACACAAATTTCACACTGCTAGAATCTATTTCAGTTCAAAAACACATGAGCAAAGAGTGAATTCCGGACAGCAACTTGTAAGTCGTAATACTTGACTCAATTTTCCACACGGACGACTCGAGAATTTCACTGGCAGTGCTCATACACAGAAGTTGAAATGAGCAAATTTGTGATGAGATTGTGTCTTTTCGTTCTTTCCAGAGTCTGTTGCAGTCTGGGACATTGAAACACGTTCGCCCTGCTAGTTACTGCTAGCATCAGAGTCACTGCCCCTCGTTCCATCATACATTGTAAACCAGTTTATTCATATTTCTATCCAACACATCTTCCCTGTACTTACCAATACCTCAACACGGTATCTGCATCGACGAGTGCGAGAGGATGCGGCCGCGCCTGCTGCAACGATCAATGCTCGCCACAATCTGCGGACCCAACATCAGTTCACATCGCTTGCGTCCCGCGACTCGCGTAGCTCCGATTATTTTACGTTTAGGTGCATGAACCGCGGCTCGTTGGAAGCGTTACCGAGTATCGTGGCCGTTCACCGTGCTGCGATGGGGGTGGGCTGATTCGGGAGATGGGCAACCGAGAAGGAGATCGCGTCTATATCATTTTTATTTCATCTTACTTTGTAAGAGGGCTACGTCGGGACGTTACATCATGCTTGGGCCATCGTGGGTATCGCCGCCGTTGACAAGCATGACAGAATAGTTGATATGTAGGCGCCCACTAACGCTGACAAGCGCTGCGCTATTAGCTATGCGCGCGCCAGTGCCCGAGTGAACTCGAATAAATCTAGCCTGTCAATCAGCTCAGCGGCCTGCAGGTGGGCACGCAGATTCGTGGGACAGTTGGGAGGTGATAATTCTGTATGTTCGATGCGAGCCACCATGCATGCAGCAGCAGTGGCAATTTTTCATCACGTAGTACTGTATATTGACACGCACCTTTATAGAACGTAGATCCTGTATGGGGCACCGAGTCACGCACTCCACGCACCGGACGGCGAGCACGAGTCGACTGCGCATGCGAGGCGCAATGGCAGTGCGCGCGGTACGAGTCGAAATGAGAAGAATCAGAACCAAGAAAAGCCAAAAAAGAAACTAATATTCGCTCTCACACTCTATCTCCATTCCACCCGAATGGAATCTAGGGTGTATCTGCATGCAGACCCAAAATTACGTGCAAAAACACCCGCAGAATGAGGCACCCTGCCTACACTCGTCACCTCCACCTGTGCACTGTTTTGCACTGTCTTCTGCGCATGCTTGTCCTGTTTCCGGTCACGGTCCGACTTCGCGTGCCCGTTGCCAGTGGTTTTTATACTTTTGAGGCCAATGGCGAGCCCGCGGTACGAGAAAAGAGCGAGCCGCATCACTGAATGCTGAGAGGGATCACGCCATGCCAGCCTCGTGATTTGAACCGGAATGCAACGTGACACTTTGTTCTTTCCCCCAAACTCGCTAGCTCACCACCAAGGCCGATGCATTCAACCGCATCCAGGCCAAGCGCACGCTGCCTCCCAAGCCAGAGTTTCGGAATCCCGTTCTGCCACAACCACAGCACAACCAAGGCCGGTGCGTTCAGCAAGCCGATGCACCAGCACCTACTTATATTCTTGACCACCATTCAGTATCTTCTGTGGCTCGCATACCCAGACCAAGCGCCGTCACCCGCCAAGTTTTCGGAGCCTAGCTTCCAAAGCCGACTGTGCCGGAGACTTGTCCGAGTCAGCACCAGACAAAACTTGACGTTGATTCCGGATCCTCCTTCTTGTGTGAAACAGTCTTATTTGCCAGAGTGGTCTAAATCAGGCGTTCTGCCGTCACCAAGGGCTCCAATCGTTGAGCTCGTCTCATCATTCTTGCATGTCAAACATAATTTTTCCGCTAAGACCGTTTTGCTCTAGAATGTAGACAACTCGACTAGGCTGCACAGACCCTGGAATTCAGCGTTTTTAGCTGTTAACTACGACTATTGTTCTGGCTGCTACGTTTTTTCTGAACCTCATCTGAATGGTCTAAATGTGATTTAGGGTGGCCGCCGGCGGAGGGCTCGGTTAGTCGCCATTGTGCCGTCACCGAGGGCTCCCTCCATTTTCACTCTAATCCTCGTACTTGGAATACATATAGAATGGTAGCTTCTCGTGACTGGCAATACTCCATGGCTTCCGCCCATTATCTGCTCGCTGTCGCTGTGTCCGCAGTTCTGTTAGCTGTGGCTGGTCTGCTGCGACAATGGAAGGCAACGTCTCGGCTTCCCTTTCCTCCTGGACCCAAGCCCAGATTCTTAGTGGGAAATTTATTCGACATACCCACCGAAACGCCCTGGATAACTTATACGGAATGGGGAAAGCAGTACGGTGCGGTGGAAAGTCTCTGAGGCCTTCTGTGAGATCTGATGACTTTTAGGCGACATTATGCACGCTCAGGTGTTCGGCCAGCATATCCTGATTCTCAACTCAATTAAGGCTGCAACTGAGTTGCTGGAAAAGCGCGCGATCATCTATTCCGACAGGTCGAGGATTCCTATTGTTTCTCTGTGAGATGATCCAATTTATTCTTGCACTCATTCTGACGTTTTCAGCATGGGATGGGATTTCAGTTTCGTTATTATACCGTACTCAGACAAATGGCGGGAGGTAGATTGGTTCATTCCAGCACGGTCTTATTGGTTGATAGGGCTATTGCAGCGCAGGAGATTGTTCCATCAGCATTTCCGTCGAGACGCTATCCCTGGCTACCACCCGGTTTACTTCAGGAAAATTCGAGACTTATTGCGCGACCTGCTTTCTACTCCGGAGGAGTTTGCCACACACACCAAAACGTAAACATTCCACCATGTTTCATTATGGTTCGATGATTTCATCTTTGAGCAGGATGACGGCCGCAATAGTCCTTGACACGGTATATGGATGCGATATCAAATCCATGCGCGGCGACCGGTTTGTTCACGTAACCGAGGAGGCCAGTGTAAGGATTACCGAGAGTATATTACCCGGCGCATGCATTGTCAATACCCTCCCATTTCTTCGCCACTTTCCTTCTTGGTTTCCGGGATGTAGTTTCCATCGATTCGCTCGAGGTATTTGGTTATCCGTTCGGTACCCCACTTTGTGTTCTGAACCCTTCAAGATACCCGGGACTTGGTTGACGAGATGAAAAGTGCACCGTTTGATTTTGCTAAACAAAATATGGTGCGAAAACAAACATCTCTTGGTTATTAGACGGTATGCTGACTCATCACAGCAAAATGGTGCTGCGAGACCTTCCGTTCTTCGTGAGCTTCTCGAGCGAAATGATACACAACGTAGTTCCAGGGAGCAGGAAGAGGTTATCAAGGACGTCGCAGGAGTAGCTTACGCGGGTAAATTCTTGACTAACTCTATGATTCGAGTCTGAATGCTGACTTGTGTAGCTGCTGTAGACACTGTGCGCATCAATGGCGGTCTGCTAAGTATAAATTGTAACTGATTGAGCCTCCAGACAACCGCGACGTTGATCGTTTTCATTATGGCAATGGCACTGAATCCGGAGGTCGCAAAAAAGGCACAGAACGAACTCGATGCCGTTGTTGGCCTCGGTTTTCTCCCTGGGTTTGAACACAGAAGTGCATTACCTTATTGCGAAGCAGTGTTTAGAGAAGTCTTCCGCTGGAGACCTATTCTTCCTTTTGCTATCCCACATGCGACCAGCAACGACGACATCTATGAAGGATATTTTATCCCCAAAGGTTAGTTTTATTCGACTGTCCAGTCTGCCAGGATCTTACATTCATTAGGGACCATGGTTCTTCCCAATGTCTGGTAAAGATGCGCGCGTCTTACTTAGACTATGAGGAGGAATTGATTGTTCTAGGGCTATGGCGCATGACGAGTCCATGTATCCAAATCCTGACAAGTTCGATCCTGAAAGATTTTTGAACGCCGACGGTCAGCTCAATGGTGATGACCAAATTCTTGGCTTCGGGTCTGTTGTTCTTCTGGTTCTGCGAGCTGCCTTGCTGATTACTCTGCAGATTCGGCCGTCGAGCATGTGTAGGTCGTCACGCCGCCGATGCAACTGTCTGGGCAACCATCGTTTCTGTCTTGTCTACCTTTGACATTGCAAAAGCCAAAGATGAAACTGGGAAGGAGATTGAAATTGAACTTGTATTCGCAGATGGAATGCTCAGGTAAAATGTCATCACTACGAACTGGGTACTATCGAGTTTGATACACCTTCTCTGTAGCCATCCGAAACCATTCAAATGCAGCATTACTCCTCGAAACGATATTGTCAAGCAGCTGATAACAAACATGACAGATGTCTAGCTATCTTGATTTTGGCTTCAAGTATCCATTTTGATATTCCTCAAGCCACCCCAAAGTGTTTAAATGCGCTATTACTCCTCGTAACGATGGTGCAAGGGAGCTGATACAGAATCTAGCTGATCTATAGTCATCATCGACCCGTTGTAGTCTGTTGCCTTTTTGTCAACCCAAGTGTTTAAATTCTCAACGGTGGGAAGATACGGAGTAAACATGCCGCGACTCCTTGTGATCTTGAGCCCAATCTAAAGACCTTGATATTCCCAACTTCTGGAAGTATGCGTCTCCGAGACAGTGAGCTTCATATAACGTGCAGCGGGCTTTTCTTCGTGATCTTTCCTGAAGTATCTTTGCTTCATGGGTAACAGTTGTTAAACATCCCCACAAGTGCCAATGTTAGCTACAGCGGTGAATAAAGAAGCAACACCAGCTAATTCTCCACAATGCGTCATCTTTACCACCTCCGACACCTCACTCCTTGTGCCGATCGTGCTCTTTTTATGCTCCATAGGTATATTCGCATATATTTATTTCTACTGTGCTCGCACCTCTATACTGGGTCTATGATGACTCTAGGTTTCCCCGCAAACTTGAGCAATCTCTTCACCCTCTTTCCCGCGCAATGTCCACCAGAAAAATGGCCTCGGTCTGCTCCTATAGACCTTCAAGTTGGACATAGTTATCGGCTCTTTGGGATGATGACTATACTGCACAAAGACATTGTCAGCACTTCAAGTTGGCGGTCGAAATTTTCGTGGTCCCTTTACGAAGTGTGCGAAACTGGAAGACTCGAAGGCTAGCTTGCACTTGCAACTCTCGAGGTTGTATGAACAACGGATGTTGACGAGCGTATTCACCGTTCCGGACCGCGGACCGAGTTGGGTAGCATCTTGATCAAAGCGTTTGGTGGCTCGAGGGTCCAAGCTTTGTCAAAGTTTCTCATCTTCCTTCTCCGTAACCGCCACTCATCTTCCAGAATCAAATCCGACTGGTTGGATAAAACTGCCAATCCTAGACGCTAAATGGCGACGTCCCATAACTCAATCGTTAATAACTCTCCGCCGAGTGGCACTTCTCCCTGCGAGCCCGGAAAACCTCATTCGCAACCATATTCACAGCAATACTCAGTGACCGCTCTGTATAACTGTGGGCGCTCATATACTAAAGTATGATTGTTGCTGACCTCTTGCTTCAGACCTCGCGGATCCGGATGATCCATTCGAAATCTCATTCAACAAGGGCGACAATTTAGATATCGTAGACCAGCAGGGCAAATGGTGGATAGTTATGAAAGAAGACGGGACTGTTGGGAGTGCGTCTCCGATATGTCGAAGCTCACTGATAATCATACATATCCACAGTGGCACCCTCGAACTATCTCCGCAACGGCCACCACAAATTCTCCATAACGGCTCTGAACGATTGTATGTCTTCGTATGCCACTCTGACTCGTTGGAGTCTATTTTCACGCATTTTTTTTTTGTCAGACACCGCCAACGGAGACGACAAGAACGAAGTGTCTTTCACGAAAGGGGAAGTCCTTTCCATTCTCGACCAGCAAGGCAAATGGTGGCAAGTCAAAAAGGCTGATGGAAGGGTCGGGTGTACGTCTTGTTGATTTTTCTCCTGAGAAAACTTAAATTTTCGCAGATGCGCCATCTAGCTAGCTCATCCTCGACCCGAGTGTGTATTGTTTCAACCCTCGATGAGCTCTTAAACTGATTGTAAAACATTCCAATAAACGCAGATCCTTCAGCAAAGAAATAAATAGCATTCTGGGCGCGTTTCTCTGGTGTCAGACCAAACGTGCTGACGACCCAAGCGGCCGTAGGTCCTTACCCACTGCTCACAGAATCATTTCTTACTCTGTTTTCCCGCAGTCGGAGCCCCAGATGGCCGGGCCGAGCAAGCGCTCGTTTATACAGATATCAAGCGAGGGCGCGCTGTGCTTGTATGTTCGATTAACACTTGACCGCACAGATGCGCTAACATGTCTCGCTTAGACACTCTAATCTATCCGATCCGAACGAGATGTCGATCCGTAAACGAGTTGCTTGATATTGCACACAAGCGAGGAAGATGGTGGGTTGCAAGAGAACTGGATGGAAAAGTTGGCGGTGTGTACACTCTTACTCAGCTGATACTGGTTTTGCCTTAGTTTGCGTCGCAGTTGTTCCATCCACCTACCTTGAGATTATTTTAGAATACGAACAGACGCCCATGTAGCACACAGATTTTCACGGCGACACAGACCTGTCCGAACACACAGACGCGTATGAAGAGGATTCAGAATACTATTCCTGACATTAGAATTCCATTTTACCTAGCTCCGCATTTCGAGGTCTGCCGCGCCGAAGCGAAAAGAAAATGTCCTTCCGTCTAAGGTCAAGATCGGAGGGTACTTTTCCGAAAGCGACGAGATAACTGTTCCGCATTGGCAGTGAATCCGATGCTAATGCGACACCATTTCGGGGTAGCTCGTTCAACCGGTCAAAGCAAGAACACACGGGGAGCATGGCATCCACATGCAACTGTCCAGTGCATTCCAACCGTGGGAAAATCATTGTCTTGCGAATCTCAACTCTTTTTAATCGTCCCAGGCTGCCTTTCCCCCGGGATATTCAATCATGTCTGGATGCCACAGTCATGCGAGCAAATTGAATTAATCACAGCAGTTGAATTTTGATATACATCCTTCAATGTGAATTGCAAGTCAGGTGGCCTGCTTTCAGTTATCGTTTAATTTAACTTTAATCACTATTCACGCTCAAGCATTCTGTTCCAAGCACCAACACGTAGGATGGTTTTTACTCTGACACTGAGGCGACCGCAGTGCTTTAAGAGCTGAATAAATCCGCAGTATGTTCAGCAAGTTGCGTTCTCTTCATCTCGCACTGAAGATTTCACGCATCGGCAGACCTCGTTGTTTTCAACGGCATCTCAAAATAGGTTCGCTCTTTAACCCTCTTGCCAGCTTTTATTCTTTGCGAATTGGGCTGCCGTACGCCCGGCGGACTGGGCTTCGCAGTGTTGCTTTCGCCTGCGCACGATCCCTTTTGCAATGACATACATAGTTATTCATATTTCCGACAGTCGACTCGAAGCAGCAATCTAAATGCCTTTGCTCGTTCAAGCCACATCCGTATTTGCAAGTCCATAAACATCCAAGTAGTGCTGAGGTCCTCCGAGGTGAGTTTCTATGCCGTTCCAAATGCACTTTTATTATTTCCCAACACACATAGCAAATTTTATTTTTTCCCAACACATATAGACCTTTTTTTCAACTGAGTATGAGATGGGATTTTGAGTTGCTTTTCCCAACATTCGTATGCCGTTCCAAATGCACTTTTATTATTTCCTAACACACATCACTTTTTCCAAACACACATAGCAAATTTCATTTTTTCCCAATACACATAGACCTTTTTTTCAGCTGAGTATGAGATGGGATTTTGAGTTGCTTTTCCCAACATTCATTCAAAAATTTCCCAATATATATTCAACAGTTCAAAAATTCCCAACACATTCAAGGTTGAAAAAATTTCCCAACACACATTCAGGGTCAAAAATTTTTATTGCTCCAATCAAAGCCTATATCCAAATACAGCCAGGGAATAGCCCTGGCGAAGGCCAAAAGGCCGTAGTTATGTTGAACGAACACAAAGAAGATAATGATGAACTTCCAAAAATGGAAATCCCACGCCAAGAACGTACCGCGTATGCTGTCAATATGCCAACTAAGCGACGACAATGCGGGAGAGCTGCTGCGCCGCTTGTCTGGATTGTGAGTTGCTGAAGAGTTCCTTTGCTGGGGACTCCTCTGCTCCCGGAATTTAAAATCTATATGTATGTGCGCTCCACTCACGTTACGGACACGCGGCGCGCAGCTTCTCCCGCATTGTCGGGCTCGATACTGATGGTGGTGGACAAAAATAAAAAAATAAAGAAAATAAAGAAAAGGAAATATTGCGCACATTTGTCAGATGTCTCGGGCATCTCGGCGATCTCAGAACTTCCGCTTTTTTCGGTCTCGGCGTTTCCCGCGGCTTCCCACAAGTTTCCCGTGCTTGTCACACGTTCTCATTTGATACGCGGCTTGATTCAGATACTGAAATAAAGGGAAGATAAAACCCTAGGGTGCACCTAAAACTCCAAGATAAAAGCAAGTGACTATTCAAGTTCTATCAAGACCACATGAATATTTTGAGGAATATAGGTGCCTGTCTGAAGAGCCAATTTATTGCCATCAGTACACCAGATACTGAACGGAGTTTGAAACACATTGACGGCGCGTACCTGTTGACATCAAGCATCACATTTGGCTGTTTCTCAGCACTTTCCTTGCTAATGATGCTCTGTTTGGGTTCCAAGATCCAGGCTTGAAGTTTAGCCTTCAAAACCATTGCTTTGAGATTGAAGAGCTCATGCTCATCTTGAACAGTTCACCAGCCGTCTGTTTTTGGAAAGGCCGTTGACATGGGAAATTATGAAATCCTTACGTCTTTACCTCCACGGACTTGACTACCTGTCAGTCACTACATTGGTAGCAAGAAAACTGTGCATCAGTAGCCAGTACATACCAGCTATGTATAATATCAAAGACTCTGGCCCAGAGTGGAGTGGAGGAACTATATGTCTATGCCACTGCAATGCGCCATGCCGTTGACACAGACACATCTCAATCGGCAAATGCCGCACATGTCGCACACATATGAACATGCGTTATGCACAACATGTGCGACCTTGATTGAGACTAATAATGATATTTATTGCTGGACTACAGAACCTACACTCAATTCTCTCATTCATTCAAGCCATGTTAATAGATTAAAGCTCGGTATACATGAATCAGTCCCATGCCTTTGTACACACAACATCTGGTTTTTTTGGATTCCTTCCACGGCACTCTCGATTCCCACAATCTCGGCAAGGCTTGTTACAATATTTAAACTCCTTTGCTCCATTACAGCCATTCATTCCTGCGACTTTTGGGCTTGCACGGCCACACTTACGACAAGTGCGTACCTGGCGTGGCTTTTTTGCTGGATGAGCTACCTCTGTAGCAGAGATGACTTGATCAACCTTGCGCTTTGCGAGGTTATGCAAGACTTGGGAGTGTGGTTGTGTCTGGGATGATGTTGGTTGTACCACAGGTGGTGCTGTATGGCTGGAACTGCTTGCGAACTCGGTGTCTGAGATCAATGTTGCACTGCTAAGCCCCAAATCTGGTACAGCAGAATCTGTAGGTGGTGCATCTGTATCAAACACTTCATCTGGAAGGCTAAGCAATCCACTAGTGACATCGTGGAGCTGCATGGCTCTTTGGGGAACAGGTGGTACCATTTTCACACGATTGGGATCATGTATCTGTTCAAGAACAGGTTCACGGGTTGCTGCTGTCATGGATTTTGTTGCTTTGATATTGGATGTTGTTTTCCAGTCACCATTGTAATATACTTTGAGTTGCTCTGCCAGCTATGTTGGAGATAACTTATAAGAAGGTATATCAAATTCAGCTGGCAATACACTTACTTTATAATAGATATCCTTCTCTGTATCAGCACGTGCATTCCATGCATGGACTGCCATGTCAACTTCTGTCAATATGCCAACTAAGCGACGACAATGGGCTCGATACTGGTGGCAGTGGACAGATACTGATACTGATACTGATCGGAGTTTGAATACGGTCCGGGTCATCCGCTGTCAGCTGTCAACGCCACGAGTGACAAGCTGTGTGAGCTCGGGCTGTGCCTCGGGCCTCGAGCAAGCCTTTCTCTTATCCATCATCTTCTTTGCTGTTGCTGTCGCGCGCGCCGTGTCTCATTCAGCACCACGGCATTGGCATCAATAACTTGAAAATACTCTCCCACGCTTTCCCAAAGCTTACTAGGACAATTGACAATTTTTACATCAAGATCGTGTGGTTATCTTTACTGTGGCTCTGTGCTGCAGATTTGTCTTTACTGTAGCTTTGTGCTGCTGATTTAACCTAGCTTTGTGCTGGGTTCCTGAATTCTTTTTAATTGACTGGGTATTTTTTTTTTTTGCTCCTAGTTCATTGGATTTTTTTTTTTTTTTGATTCAGTCAGCAGGCACTGAAGAAAACATGGATTCTGTGATCCCCGAGCTGTTTGAGAGTGGAGAACACGAGACTGCACCAGAAGGAGAAGCTGAAGTCAATACAAGGTATACTGTTCTTCTGAGCTCATTTTCTCTTGCTCATGGATCAAATATAGTCACAATTCAAATCCTATGCCTGAAATTCAAAAGCGTGGACCAGGTCGACCAAAGGGGTCTTGAAACAAGACAACAAGTGCAAAATTGACTGCAGATCCACTGCCACCCAAGCCCCGTGGGCGTCCTCCTGGGACAGGACATCTCCAGATTGCTCGTGCTGCTTCTATTGCTGCAGGTTTACCTGAACCTGCACCTAAGCCCAAGCGGCCTGTTGGGCGGCCTCGAAAGCATGCTGCAGCTGAGCCATTTACAGTTCGCATTCGGTCAATAGTAAGCATACTATTGGATTTTGACTGAGGGTGTATATTAATTTTTTTTTTTTTTTTGCTAGACTGTTCCTGGACGACCAGCTGTGATACGGAACCAGCATGAGGATGTTAATTCTGAGAATCCAAACCATTTACAGCCTATATTTCTGCAGGCCGGCACATCAGGGATGACAGCCCCAGCTTCACTTCCTCCTCCTAATCATCCTCCTTGTGCTACTTCTATTACTCGCCTATCAAATACCCCTACTCAGCAACATTCCCCCGAGGAACATGATGGTGTCAGTGAAGAGTATTCCCAGTTTCTAGAAGACGGAGTTGGCAATGATGATGATGGGGATGATGACCCAGAAGATGAAGATGATCCAGCACTCAGTGATAGCTCTAGACCCCATCCACGGCATTCTGCATGCCCTCTGCCTCACTGGCTTGATTTACAGTTCAAAGCTTGTGTCGCTGAATCAAATATTCGAAATTCTGATGACAATCTCCCTCCACTTTATCGCGACCACAAAACTTTCTGGTTCCCCAAGCAAGACCCATACTTCTCACTTACAGATTTGAATAATCTCAAACCAGAAAATCTTTTCCATGCCCAGTTTTTTCTGTGGGATCCTGCAGCTCTGATTGATATTCCTTGCCCAAATTGCCAAACACGCCTTTACTGCCACATGATTATTCCCCGCCCACGTCGTTGTGTTGATCTCAACAGCATGTTCTACATCATTGGCTATCGTTATTGTTGCCCCAATTGCCTTCACCCAAAATCAAATCGAAATACAGTCACATTTCGGAGCTGGGACTCTCGAATTCTCCAGAAACTTCCACGATATCTGTCCAATGCCTTCCCAGCTATGCTCAGCTATCGCAATGCAATTTCAGAGAGTGTGTTCAACTTCATGCGCTCTTGTTTTCAGTGTGGAATGGGTGCAAAGCAATTTGCTGATGCTCTCCGAGTACGCCACCTTGAAAACTATGATAGATTGCAGCTGTCCTATTTGTCAAAGCTTGCACATGGAAAAGGGATGCAAAGCTGGCTGGGAAATAAATTTGAAAGTTTCCTTTCTTTTGCAGATAACTCTGCCAAGGGCTACCATGGATTTGTCCCAAGCTCCCAGTGGCTACGTGACCTGTTCGACAAGTTCATAGAGCTTCATGCACATGACTTTGATCAGGCTTTGTCTCTGCTTTCTGCTATGATTTGTGCAATTGATCACAGTTTCAAGGTGAATACTTGTAATTTATCTTCAATGGATGGCACTAATTTATACTCTAGCTTGCCAAACATATTGCAAAGGTCAATGGAGAGCAAGTCTTCATTGCACTCCTTACAGTAACAAATGAAAATGGCGAAATTCGTGTGTGCAACCTTGTTGCTACAAAATCACACTCTCAGTTTGAGTAGCCCTCATCCGCATGCGTGAATCACTTATTCAATATGGTCATGATCAACCTGCAATTTTTTACACAGACAACATGGCTGACAAGGACTTTCTGGAGAACTGCTTCCCTTCCCTTCGAGATGCTGTAGTTGCAGTTGAAAAATATTCACATCTTGAAGCTCTCAGTATCCCACCAACCACCAAAGTCCACATCCTAAAGAGTGCCAGTGAAATTGATGATGCCATGCGTACCATTCTGCATGATCTGCCAGACGATAATCATGCAGACAATTTGGTGATATTTGTGGACTCAGAATGGAATGTTGAGACTTCAAGTCGCGGCTATGTCACTGGCCGTGGTGCTACTGCAATTTTGCAAATTGGATATGGAAATCAAATCTATATATTACAGGTGCATTTCCATTTCTTTATGCCATAGAGTTGCAACTAATCTCCAACCACGTTTAGATTGGGCAAATGCTTGCAGGGGGGCAACTTTCATCTGTTCTAAAGCAGATCCTCACCAATCCACGAATTTCAAAAGTTGGCCGAGCTGTAAATGCTGATTTGAAGTATCTGCAAGAGGCATGCCAATCCACTCAGCCTTTTGTTGGTGCAGTAGATCTGGCACAGTTGGCAAAGGAACGACTCATTATTTCTTCTGCAAAAATCAGCCTTGTTGATCTATGTGCAAAAGTCCTTGGTAAACGCCTCAACAAAAATGTTTCTGAACGGGTCAGCAGTGCATGGGACCGTGAGCAACTCAGTGATGTCCAGCGTGATTATGCGGCCTTGGATGTGTATGCTTGTCAAGCTGTTTATGAAGTCCTTTCTGAAATCCCTCTGCCCACCCCCCTTCCTGATTCACCATCCCTCGGAATGTCTGTGTTGCTCTTCAGCACAGATCACACCCGTTTAATTGCACATAGAACTCTCAAGCTCCTTGATGGCTCATATCGTGCAGCAAAGATTCCCAAAACCAAATGTGTCATTGAGGTCAATAAAGTTGTTGTACCTGGTGCCATTCTCAAAATTGGAAGCCAGCAGCAATCCCTCAGTGACTTTGGAGCTGTCCCTTTTGATCTTCTCTGTTTGCGCAGCCATCTACAGGTATCCCCCATATCTGATCATCCACCCATTCCGGCTACTCCACCAACTGCTCCACCCCAACAAGCCCCTATGGAAGTAGAAACTTTGCTGGAAGATCAAGAGCCAGACACTGGATTTGGGCAGCTCATTTTGGAGGAGTTCAACTCTGCAACCTCACATAATCCAGCATCTTTGCAGAATTATGTTGCAGATCCTGAAAGTAAACACCAAGGAGATATTGTCCTCAATGAAGTGATACATTGGGCAGTGTGGAATGCATATATTCGCAGTCGAGTTCTCAAAGATACATTCCATGTGTTCAACATGTTCTACATTTCTGTGGTGCATGGGCTGCGGGTGGAATTTGCAAGAGCTCTACGGGATGCTATATTCATTCCTGACCCTGCTGACAAAGCCAAAATAATTTCTTGGGGTGCTCGGCAAGAACCCCGGTTAACCTGGGAGGCTATAATTCGCAAATCTCCCCAATGGCTCTGGCGGCGTTGCAAGCGAATCATTCCTCCACCTGAGGAACTTTATCCACTGGTCTCCAATGTCTTTCATACCTTTGGTCCACTGAAGGATGCAACTACTGGACTATCTTTGTTCAATGCAGCCGCTTGGGCAGTTGCCAAAAATGTTTTAGATCTCATTCGCAAGGGATTCATATCTGACCCACCAGGCATTGCATTATATGTTGAGGCAGGAACTGATCCCAAGACAAAATTAACACTGTGGCGTTGTCTTCGGGGAACCAACAGCACTGAAGGTGGTGTCCATACTCACCTCCGTTCCCGGATGCCAACTTCAGGTGCCTCTATTCGCCATGTCAATGCATGCTTGAAAGATTTTGTATTGCGGCACAATCTTCTTGTGAGTAATTTTGTTTCAGGCTTGGAAGCTCACAATCTCAACATATCTTCAGGTTGGTACCTTCAATACAACTGGACAGCGATACACTGGGCACTACAGCATCTGGACAACAAATGAAATTCAAGAGTTAATTGCTGCATTAGATGATATTCTGATTTCACCGCAACCTATCACTGGATGGGTGAATGGTAATCTCTATGAGCCAACCAACGAGGTTTCTGGAGTTCTACCCATCCCAGATGATGTTTGCCTGAAGTCTGCAATGGCGCCATTCGACCCCACACTTGATCCAAAGCAGCCACACCGCCATTTGGCCTCACTACAAGGAACACGCAAAGCAGTGCTTCCAATTCACAATGACACCGAGAAAAAATTGTTCAAAGACTTCATGGCTAGTCATGAATCATTTCGCAATTTTTCCACCCCAGCTCAAGTTGACATGGCAGTCCATGCATGGAATGCGCGTGCTGACACAGAGAAGGATATCTATTATAAAGTAAGTGTATTGCCAGCTGAATTTGATATATCTTCTTATAAGTTACCTCCAACATAGCTGGCAGAGCAGCTCAAAGTATATTACAATGGTGACTGGAAAACAACATCCAATATCAAAGCAACAAAATCCATGACGGCAGCAACCCGTGAACCTGTTCTTGAACAGATACATGATCCCAATCGTGTGAAAATGGTACCACCTGTTCCCCAAAGAGCCATGCAGCTCCACGATGTCACTAGTGGAATGCTTAGCCTTCCAGATGAAGTATTTGATACAGATGCACCACCTACAGATTCTGCTGTACCAGATTTGGGGCTTAGCAGTGCAACATTGATTTCAGACACCGAGTTTGCAATCAGTTCCAGCCATACAGCACCACCTGTGGTACAACCCACATCATCCCAGACACAGCCATGCTCCCAAGTCTTGCATAATCTCACAAAGCGCAAGGTTGATCAAGTCATCTCTGCTACAGAGGTAGCTCATCCAGCAAAAAAGCTGCACCAGGTACGCACTTGTCGTAAGTGTGGCCGTGCAAGCCCAAAAGTTGCGGGAATGAATGGCTGTAATGGAGCAAAGGAGTTTAAATATTGTAACAAGCCTTGCCGAGATTGTGGGAATCAAGAGTGTCATGGAAGGAATCCAAAAAAACCAGATGTTGTGTGTACAAAGGCATGGGACTGATTCATGTATACCTAGCTTTAATCTATTAACTTGGCTTGAATGAATGAGAGAATTGAGTGTAGGTTCTGTGGTCCAGCAATAAATATCATTATTAGTCTCAATCAAGGCCACACATGTTGTGCATAACACATGTTCATATGTGTGGAACATGTGCGGCATTTGCCGGTTGAGATGTGTCAACGGCATGGCACATTGCAGCGGCATAGACATATAGTTCCTCCACTCCACTCTGGGCCAGAGTCTTTGATATTATACATAGCTGGTATGTACTGGTGACTGATGCACAGTTTTGTTGCAACCAACATACTGTAGAGTTTCATTCAATTCTCCGCGCCTGTGACCTGTGACACAAATTTTCGAACTTGAGTTTTCTGAAATCGGCCAGGCGGACCGTGACACGAAAAAAAGTTCGGAAATTTTGTGGATGATCACAGGCAACCATTCGCAGCTCAGATGTCTGTGAGCAGAGTTTCAACCATATACCGAGTCAGGTAAAACATCACAAATGATTTTGTGCAGTAAACTGCTCCAGAAAGCGATTAAATTCACTTCAGCGCGCTCTTCTGAAGTCAGTTTTTGTTGCTCCAATAGTATGAAAGGAGTGGATAGTCTTCCGACGGATCCAGCCTTTGTGTCTTGGAGCCAAATACACTGCAAGCGCAAAAAATGGATTTTCCACCCATTTTCTGCCAACTTTGTGACTTTTTTGAGACATTCAGAAATCTGGTCGGTGACCTGTGACATGTTCGAAAATTTTCTGAAATTTCGAGCCCTGTGACGCGTGACATCCGAATTGAATGAAACTCTACAGTAGTGACTGACAGGTAGTCAAGTCCGTGGAGGTAAAGACGTAAGGATTCCATAATTTCCCATGTCAACGGCCTTTCCAAAAACAGACAGCTGGCGAACTGTTCAAGATGAGCATGAGCTCTTCAAACTCAAAGCAATGGTTTTGAAGGCTGAACTTCAAGCCTGGATCTTGGAACCCAAACAGAGCATTATTAGCAAGGAAAGTGCTGAGAAACAGCCAAATGTGATGCTTGATGTCAACAGGTACGCGCCGTCAATGTGTTTCAAACTCTGTTCAGTATCTGGTGTACTGATGGCAATAAATTGGCTCTTCAGACAGGCGCCTATATTCCTCAAAATATTCATGTGGTCTTGATAGAACTTGAATAGTTGCTTGCTTTTATCTTGGAGTTTTAGGTGCACCCTAGGGTTTTATCTTCCCTTTATTTCAGTATCTGAATCAAGCTGCGTATCAAATGAGAACGTGTGACAAGCACAGGAAACTTGTGGGAAGCGGCGGGAAACGCCGAGACCGACAAAAGCGGAAGTTCTGAGATCGCCGAGATGCCCGAGACATCTGACAAATGTGTGCAATATTTCCTTTTCTTTATTTTCTTTATTTTTTTATTTTTGTCCACCACCATCAGTATCGAGCCCGACAATGCGGGAGAAGCTGCGCGCCGCGTGTCCGTAACGTGAGTGGAGCGCACATACATATAGATTTTAAATTCCGGGAGCAGAGGAGTCCCCAGCAAAGGAACTCTTCAGCAACTCACAATCCAGACAAGCGGCGCGCAGCTTCTCCCGCATTGTCGTCGCTTAGTTGGCATATTGACAGCATACGCGGTACGTTCTTGGCGTGGGATTTCCATTTTTGGAAGTTCATCATTATCTTCTTTGTGTTCGTTCAACATAACTACGGCCTTTTGGCCTTCGCCAGGGCTATTCCCTGGCTGTATTTGGATATAGGCTTTGATTGGAGCAATAAAAATTTTTGACCCTGAATGTGTGTTGGGAAATTTTTTCAACCTTGAATGTGTTGGGAATTTTTGAACTGTTGAATATATATTGGGAAATTTTTGAATGAATGTTGGGAAAAGCAACTCAAAATCCCATCTCATACTCAGCTGAAAAAAAGGTCTATGTGTATTGGGAAAAAATGAAATTTGCTATGTGTGTTTGGAAAAAGTGATGTGTGTTGGGAAATAATAAAAGTGCATTTGGAACGGCATACATTCGTTCAAAAATTTCCCAATATACATTTAGTTGTTCGAAAATTCCCAACACACATTCGTACTTTCCCAACACATTCAATGGTGAAAAAATTTCCCAACACACACTCGGGGTCAAAATTTTTTTATTGTTCCAATTGAAGCCTATGACCAAATACAGCCAGGAAATAGCCCTGGCTAAGGCTAAAAGGCCGTAGTTATGTTGAATGAAAGCAAAGAAGATAAATGATGAACTTACAAAAAAGGAAATCCCACGCCAAGAACAGAGGAGCCGACCGCGTATCCTGATCAATATGTCAACTAAGCGGTAACAGTGGCAAGCGTAGGAGAGGCTGCGCGCCGCTCGTTCGTAATGCGCGCGTAGAGCGCATACAAATAGATTTAAATGCTACGAGCAGAGGAGTTCCCAGCGAAAGAGCTCTTCAGCAACTCTTCAGCCACTGAATCCCGTATCTCTTACACGCAGTCTCTGCAGCGATGGATGACGCCTTCTCGACTTCACACTTTGTACCCGCGTGTCGAATCCAACAGCAAACATTAAAAACTGAGAGTAGAATACCAAATGACGGTGTGCGTAGCTATTAAGTGACTGTTACCGCTTAGTTGACATGTTGATCGCCTAGTTGGCATACGCGGAATACGCGTTCGGCTCCTCTGTTCTTGGCGCGAGATTTCCTTTTTTGTAAGTTCATCATTTATCTTCTTTGCTTTCATTCAACATAACTACGGCCTTTTAGCCTTAGCCAGGGCTATTTCCTGGCTGTATTTGGTCATAGGCTTCAATTGGAACAATAAAAAATTTTGACCCCGAGTGTGTGTTGGGAAATTTTTTTCACCATTGAATGTGTTGGGAAAGTACGAATGTGTGTTGGGAATTTTCGAACAACTAAATGTATATTGGGAAATTTTTGAACGAATGTTGGGAAAAGCAACTCAAAATCCCATCTCATACTCAGTTGAAAAAAGGTCTATGTGTGTTGGGAAAAAATAAAATTTGCTATGTGTGTTGGGAAATAATAAAAGTGCATTTGGAACGGCATACGCGGGAATTTAGATTCATCTCGCAATCATGGCGCACTACAGTCCGGGACGAAATGGACATCTGGTACTCAAAACACACCTCGTGGCTTTCAGGCGGATGGAAGGGAGTCGCACGGGCGAGAATATCGGCAAGGCTTTCGTGGGGTCTTGAAAGAGATCGGCCGTCCTCACAAAATAAGTTTACTTGCAACTATTATTATTATACTGACCCGAGCATAGGTCGGGATGATTACATGCGACAACGCCTCAAATAACAACACCGGTATGGTTGAAATTCGCGAAGAATTGAGGGCCGTCGGCGTCCCATTCGACGAAGTGGGGAATTGTATCCAGTAAGTATTCTTGTTCGATTCAATTTGCAGCACTCATCACCTTTGAATGGTAGTTGTTTTCCGCATGTCGTTGATATTGCTGTCAAGACTGGGCTCGAGGAACTGAGCAAGGTTCCCCGCTATGCTCCCGATATCGTTCTGGACAACAACGGCAACATAATCCCTCAATCTCTGAGGGATAATATCGCATACTGGATGATGGCTCTCGCTGATAATCCCGACCGCGATGCACGCACTCTTGTCACAGCCTGTGGCGCTTCGGGTCAGCGCCGCGAGAATTTTGAGAAGGTCATAATAGCCGGTAATGCGGATGACGAGTTTGGAAACCTCCCCAAACCTCTTCGTGTTGTCGGCTTGCTGCGGGACGCGGATACACACTGGTCTGTCATATTTCTGATGATCGATCGTGTTCTCGAGCAGTATCTGGTACGTCTTTCCCAAGCCTTTTATCAAATCTTTCAATGAATCTATTCTCAGGTTGTTGATAAATTTCTCGACAACCCGAGGCAGGAAGAAATCTCGTGGCATTGACTCAGCTCTGCAACATTGAAAGCTTTGATATCTGGGGAGAAGATCCCAACACTCTCATTCGTGCTTCCCATGTAGGAGCAGCTCATTGTTATGCTCAAGAATCTGGCCAAGGGCTTCGACGAGTTGAGCATTGGCATCAATGCCATGATCCGCAAGCTCGAAGAATATCTGAACATGTCTTGGGAAACAGAAATATATTCTCTTGCAATGAGTAGCGTGTACTTCTCCTAACAGCTCTTTTAAACTCATACTTCTTCCAGTCCTGAATACGATGATTAAACTCCATCGGATACGTCGTAATTGGCCCTCGGAAGATTACGCTAAAAATGCAATTCTTAATTGGCTGAACCGGAGGTTTAGCTACTTACACGGCGGAGCACTTGCGTTTTGGATCTCTTTTGCTACAAGCACAAACAAAAAATTCGTCATCTGAACGTGGTCATCATCGAAAATCAGAGCACCAGCAGAGTGGCCAAGAAATTTCTTAAGCCCACGTGGATAAGAGACTTCACTATATACGTTCTCTTATTTTTGTAGAGTTTTTAGTCCGGTGTACAATTTGTTAGCACTCGGACTGTCGCTCAGCTGATGTGTCAATTTTGTTTACGGTTCAAGCGGCGTATCAATCGCGTCACCATGCTATGGAGCCCGCAGCTCGGCTGTCGGAAATAGTCGGAGGTAGGTTGATGCGCCATCAACTTAGCTCGGCAGTTGACGGCACATTTCAGAATTCGGAGATGTAAGGCAGGGTGCAAAATTTGGTATAGATTCTCTGGAAGGCCAGCTAGACTCTCATGTTTTTTCTTGCATAATTTGTCGGTGTTTCACCAGATATTGCGCAGCATTGGACCACTCAACAAGTAATGCCCCTGGTTCTCACTCGCTATGTAGCGGAGAAATATCCAAACATCTATCTCCCACAAAAGCGCTCGGATTTACAGGTACGCTGTGAAACTTTGCTGAAATCAACCCACGTGAAATTTCAGAGTGTTGAAATTGGATACTTCACCGAGCCTGGAGCTCTGGTCCAGTATTGCGAATTTAGCGATGCTCTCAAGTACTTTGGTCTGGTTCTGTGACTGCCTCATCGCCATCTCGGGCTAGCAGGGCACTTTATACTTATAGGAAAATTTGAACATTTCTCGGGTACTTATTTTTGAATTATTCAACCAAATTCAACCCAGTGCTATTTTCCTCACACCGGCAGGTATCTGGGTCGGTCTGTTCTTGATTTCATGACGAGTAGGTGATACTTCCCAATCCATGTGGCCAATTGAGAGCTGGTCGACGCGGCAGCGTCGACCGAGCGATCTTTTGGGCCACCCGTAAATTTCTAACTCTATGATGGGTAATAACAAGGTAACAAACTTATCTTGGAAGCCTACTTGATTTTAAGTTAACATGGATGTTCAATTTAAATCAATTTGACCTCAGTGAGTAACCTCTCCTGAAGGTTCAGCCTTCCGCCTCGTAGAGGCCTAATCCCACGTCATTCGGTATGTCTCAAATAAATTATTTGAATTCTTTACTCATGGGTTGAAAGTTGGTTGAAAGATGCTGATCCGCACAATTGATCATCAATTTACTTGCCGTTTTGCCGTGATGAAAATTTGCAAATCGGATTTGAGATCTGAGGCGGATAAAACAAGTCCGTGACACTTTGTTCTTTTACCACAACCGAAATACTGGCAGTTCCAGTTGTGGGACCGTGTCACGTCCTGTGACGGCCTCCGCGGACTCCGTGAGGTACTTCATCTATGTTCGAAGCTGAATGTCCGGCGGATTACCGCCGGGGTTTGGTTTCTTCAATCGCAGCCTCAGGATTGGACGTTATTGTCCTATGCAACATGTTGTCATGTGTTCCTCACCTATTGTTCGAACTCCTTCTTCTTTCCCGTATGTTAGACAATTAGCTTATTGTCTTTATTGTTCTCCATCGGACAATTCTCGGAGTTCCTATATTATATAAACCCCACATGTATTCTAGATACTTAGTTCGAATATCGACTTAGTTGGACCCTGTCTCTGTCTGTTCAACCGTCTCTCTCTATTCTGTCTCCCTCCTCGGAAATCGGGCTCCGGGCGTAGCGAAGGGCGCAGCGCACGAGCTGAAGCCAAGCCCGTTCAAGTAGAGCCGGACTCCTGCGGACTCCACCGGGATTCCTTCGGTAGTCCACCTGGCTTAGTCGGGAATCCGGTACTTGACAGACCGTGTCAGTATAATATATCCTCCTCCTCCTCCTCCTCCACCATAGCCGATGCGTCCGACCACATCCAGCGAGTCCCACTAACGACGCGTTAAGCGAGCTTAGCCGATGAAATAGCTGAGTCCCACTGTTCCGAGTCCCATCCTTCTCGTCATTCCTCTATCCAGACCAAGCCCTCGCTGCCTTTCAAGTAGAGTTCCGGAATCCCGTTTTGCCACAACCACAGCACAACCAAGCCCGATGCGGCCAGCAAGCCGATGCAACAGCACGTACTTTGGAGGAGTATAGCCTTGACCACCATTCAGCATCTTCCGTGGCTCGCATACCCAGACTAAGCGCCAGCTGTCTTCCAAGCTTCTGGAACTAGCTTCCAAAGCCGACTGCACGGGAGACCTGGCACCAGACAAAATTCGACGATGATTCCAGATTCCCGCGCTGTCGTCTTCCCAATTCAAAACTGTGCGAACTCAACTGAGTGGGTGGTCTGAATCATCAGTCGCTGTGCCGTCACCGGGGGCCATCCTGGTACTTGAAATATATATAGAGCGTCACTTTCCCGTGGCTGGCAACATTCAATGGCTTCCGCTGACTATCTACTCGCTGTCGCTGTGTCCGCGATCCTCTTAGCTGTGATTGGTCTGTTGCAACGACAAAAGGCAACATCTCGGCTACCCTTTCCTCCTGGACCCAAGCCCAGATTCTTAGTGGGAAATTTATTTGATATACCTACCGAAATGCCCTGGATAACTTATACGGAGTGGGGAAAGCAGTACGGTGCGATGAAGAATTTCTCGGGCCTTCTTCTTTGATTCCTTGAAGTCTGATAGCTTGTAGGCAATGTTGTGCATACTGAGGTGTTCGGCCAGCATATCCTCATTCTCAACTCGATCAAGGCTGCAACGGAGTTACTAGAAAAGCGCACGACCATCTATTCGGACAGGTCGAGGATTCCTATTGTTTCTCTGTGAGATGGTTCAACCTATTCTTGTTCTCATTCTGATGTTTCCAGCACGGGATGGGATTTTGGTTTCACTTTTAAACAGTACTCAGACCAATGGCGGGAGGTAGATTCGTTCACTTCAGTACGGTCTTGTCGGTTGATGGGTTATTGTAGCGCAGAAGATTATTTCATCAGCATTTCCGTCGAGACGCTATCCCTGCCTATCACCCGGTTTACCTCAGGAAAATTCGAGACTTGTTGCGTGGCCTGCTTTCTACTCCGGAGGAGTTTGCCACACACACCAAAACGTGATTCTACTCTGTTTCATTCTAGTTCGATGGTTTTATCTTCGAGCAGTATGAGTGCCGCAACAATCCTTGACACCATGTATGGATACGATATCATATCCGTACATGACCGGTTTGTTCACCTGACGGAAGAAGCCGCCGATAGGCTTACCGAGAATCTGCTACCCGGTGCATGCATTGTCAATACCCTCCCATTTCTTCGCCACTTTCCTTCTTGGTTTCCGGGATGTGGTTTCCATAAATTCGCTCAAGGTATTTTGTTATCTGTTTGATACCACCATGTGTTCTGAACCCTCCAAGATACCCGAGACCTGGTCGACGAGATGAAAAATGCGCCGTTTGATTTCGTTAAACAAAATATGGTGCGAAAGCGAGCATTTCTTGTTTATTGGAAGGTATGCCGATTCATTACAGCAAAATGGGTCTGGGAGGCCTTCTGTTCTTCGCGAGCTTCTCGAGCGAAATGATGCGCACGGTGGTTCCAGAGAGCGGGAACAGGTTATGAAGGACGTCGCAGGAGTGGCTTATGCGGGTAAATCCTTGACCAAATCTCCGACTTGAGTCTAAATGCTGACTTGATGTAGCCGCCGTAGACACTGTGCGCATCACTGCCTACCAGCCAAGCGTAAATCGTGACTAATCGAGTCTTCAGACAACCACGACGTTGATCGTTTTCATTATGGTGATGGCATTGCATCCAGAGGTCGCAAAAAAAGCACAGAACGAACTCGACGCTGTCATTGGCCTCGGTTTTCTACCTGGGTTTGAACACAGAAGCGCGTTACCTTATTGCGAGGCAGTGTTCAGAGAAGTCTTTTGCTGGAGACCTATTCTTCCCTTTGCTATTCCACATGCGGCCAGCGAAGATGACATTTATGAAGGATATTTCATCCCCAAAGGTTGCTTTTTACCTGGTATCTTGCTAGCCAGGATCTCAAAATTCTCTTAGGTACCGTGGTTCTTCCCAATGTCTGGTGAGCATAAATGTGTTTTGCTATGGGGAGGAATTGATTGTTCTAGGGCTATGGTGCATGACGAGGCCATGTATCCAAATCCTGACAGGTTTGATCCTGAAAGATTTTTGAACGCCGACGGTCAGCTCAATGCTGATGCTCAAATTCTTGGTTTTGGGTTTGTTATTCTTCTGTTCTGCGATTTGCCTTGCTAATTACTCTGCAGATTCGGCCGTCGAGCATGTGCAGGTCGTTACGCCGCTGATGCGACTGTCTGGGCAACCATCGTTTCTGTCTTGTCTACCTTCGACATCACAAAAGCCAAAGATGAAATTGGGAATGAGATTGAAATTGAACCTGTATTCGCAGACGGACTGGTCAGGTAAAATGCCATCATTACGAACTGGGTACTATCGAGTTGATACACCTTTTTTGCAGCCACCCCAAACCATTCCAATGCAGCATTAGTCCTCGAAACGATGTGATCAAGCAGTTGATAACAAACATGACGGATGTCTAGCTTTATCCGTCGCGTTGGGTTCCATTTCATTTTTTTTTCTCATTTCATTGTGCGCGCGGGCCCCCTTGGGGCCCATGTGGCTCTATGCTATGTACATGGAGTAGACTAGCTGGCAAGTAGGGAGGGCAGTATTTCTGTCGTATGTATGGGTCCTTGTGTATGCTATGGTGGGTATGAGTGAATTTTCTTTGTTGCTATGGCGGTGTTTGATTTGATTCGGTAATTACGAATACTTATGTAGTCGTTTTTAATATCTCAACAGGGCCAAATCGTCGGTCACACTACTCGCTGTCCGCACTTTCTCAATCTAATGAAATTTGAAATTCATTAGTTTTTTGTGATCGAATTAGCGATTTCATTAGATCCGGGCCGTGTTTTGCTGTTTTATCAGTAAACAGAATCTAATAAAAATAGTGGCTGTGTGGGAATTGCTTATGTCACAGATTTCACTTTTGCTCTCTCCACTGCAGCTGGCTGTATTTCACGGCGATTTTGAGAGGCTTTTGCTTTTGGACTTGGAATTTATCAATCTGTCAGGTAAACTTTCGTTCTATAGTGATTCTGTCCTACATTCTGACGCAACCACAGCTTGAATCGGTCTTGTTTGCCTGCCAGAGAGAATATTCTCAAAGGAAACCGGAAATTTTCCTTTCTTTCCTTTCTTCAAATTTGAACTCGCGAGCTTCGTGTACAAATATTATCCCTTGCCTTTACCTCGAGGTTGTGCAAGTCAACTGCGGTTCGCATCAATCAACACCAACAAACACACCCCCTCTTTCTCTCCACCACCATCATCACCAGTGAGCCCATACCTCGCCCTCCTTCAGCTCCGGACTCATCTGTATGATCCGGCTTTTAACACATTTCCTTGTTAATCCCTCCAGTCCAGAAGGCCGGCTGAAAACACCTGCGACGCCCTTTTGCGGTTTCCCTACTCAACTCGTGCATTTCTCATCCAGTCGTTTTTGTTTTCTGGCTGATGATTTCCTTCGCTTGTGCAACCCCTATTCCATCTCTTGCGTGCACTGGCTCAAAACATCATCACTGCATTCTCGTCTTGTCAAAATGTAAGTCTTCTAATTGATGTTGCTGTGTTCTGAATTCAATGAATAGACATCCCCCGCGACCTCTGTAACATCCCCTTTTCACAAGGTAGCCCTTCTGACTCGTTCACTGTTCCTCCTTACTTACTTTGTGCATTAGATGCCATGCTTTCGATTTGTGTTTAAGTTGTTGGGACAAAAATCTAATGATTCAGGCAAGAGTTCAATGACCCACTGACGTATATCTTAAATGTTCGCTAGAATGTTCAAACTAATAGATCATCCAGTTGGAATGAAGAGCTGGCGGCCGGGAAAGCTGCGTGGGAACGACATGCCACTCCGAATGCATCCGTTCTCGTTGTGAGTCTCTGTGGACACCCTGCTATGACTTTTCGTGCGCGTAATTGACAAGGTATGCACCATGTTTCGACTTTATTAACTCCATGACTTCAATACTGGGTTTTTTACAAGCTGGAACTGTGCGCCAACGGAAGGATACATCACTCAGCTGAGTGCACGCTTCATCACGCCCATTTTTGTAAGTGCCGTGCTTCAATTCATTACTAACTTGAAGGTACGTTCTCATCTTTGGCCATTTCAAACACTATATGTGCTGACCTGCCTCACAGGTCGAAGTGCAGACGGGTTTTGTAATTATCGTCTTTCAATTATTGACTTTCCCGACAGAATCTAATACAGTAGGCTCGAATGATTCAATGACTGAGGGTACGTGCCACATCTACTTCGACCAACTAACTCGAAGCTCATGAGTTCCTTTTAGCCTGAAGGGGCTATTCATGTACGAAGACGACTTGCGCACAAGGCATTCTCCAAGTTTTCTACCTCCTTCCAATGAATCCATTTAGGACTGACCGGAATTGCTAGTTCTATCCAATCTACCATGTGCTTGTCCTCAAGGCCTATTTTTTTCATGGATTGGCTCAAGCGCCGACTTTTCCGGTTATCTTGTTTACTTTTGAGGTACTTTAGTCATTTTATTATTCATTTGTCCAAGTACTCCTGCCCGAGCGCCTTGCTGGTCTTGTTCCCCAAGTACTTGAAACAGGCATTACGGATTTCACCCCCGATCGTATTGACTTGGCTCGCAGGCAGAGACGAAACTATGCTCCCCAGATTTTTGACTCTGATTGGACGAAGCTGAACCCATTCTCGGAAACTCGTCGGGACATTCAATTATGCCTGCAATAAATCGTTTAGTCAGCTTGTAACTCAGTAATTTTACAATACCAATTGAAGCAGGGTTGATGAGGACACAAGTATGCTTGAAACAAATTCAATCTATTCATTCAAACACAAAAGTATTCGTAACCGCCGCGCACAGCGACGGCCTTCACCACACAAGTTTTTGTTATGTTGAATAAGAGAAGAGGAAGAAAAGGGTGACGGTAAAGCAGGGGGAGGAATCAAAGGTTGTAGTGCGGGAGGCGGCGGGTGTCGCAGGCGTATGTTAGGACCGGCTTATGGTCAGATTTGGCTGCAAGCAGGCGCGCATGGTGGAGCCGGGCGATGAACGTGAGGCGTTGGCGACGGTAGCCTGGGCACGAGAGCAGGAAAAAAAAGAAGAGGTAATGGGCCGAGAAGAGCTGAGAGTCGAGGAGGATGCTTGGAGAGCGTTGTCGAGCGAGCAGAGAAGGAAGCAGTGGCTGTGTAGATCAGATCGCTAGACGTGATCGCGTCTTCCTCATCTGCCTCCCACTTTGCTAGTCGGGAGGGTCACGTTGGGTTAAACCAAAGCCAATCCCAATCAAGATTGGGCTCACGTGGCTGAACGCGTCTCAAACGCGTCCCCCCAACTTGCTCAGCGCACGCGGTGGTGCTTGGGTGGTGCGAGAAAAGAGTCAACGCAAGAAGTGGAATTTCGGGTCAGTCGGAATTAGTTTACGGAACGCAATGATTTATTTACCCGATACAAGGCCGTCTCCCAGTGGTATTCCGTATGAGCAACTCTAACCTCTTCCCTCTCCGAGAACAGCAGTTCCGTGGCGTCTCTGTATGAGTCAGTTGGTTCCTCAATTGACCAGCTCGATGAAATCGTGGCAGTGTTCGTATTATCATTTCGTCTCCGTGAATATCTTGGAAGCTTATTTAATCCGTACTGCAACGTTACTCGTTTGCCCTGCGTACCTCCTGCTTAACGCATTTTCGGGCAAGTCCTTTAAGGTTTGCTCAATCTTTCGTCTCTCCACTCTTGAATAATCAGTCTTGCAGGGCGAATATACGATCCCGCCTGCATTGCACGGCGACGACATGATCAACTCTACTTCCCAACATTGGATGAATTCGGATTAGTTGAGGGATTCAATAACACCAGCTTCATCAACGCTTTCACGCAGGGTTTCCTCTCCTTTGCGGCGAATCTCGACCCTAATGTCAAGCTGCGATCTAGCATCGCGCCGGTGTGGCGGAAATGATCCCCGCGGCGCGGAGACGGAGATGCCGCTCAAGAAGACAGAATTTAACACGCCTGATATTGCGCCGGTGAACACCTCGAGTGCATTGCTCACAAGATACGAGTGAGTTCTCTGATACCTTTCATTCTGGTGTCGAACGTGGCTCACGGGTGGTTTCCGTGCAAAGTAAACGTTATCTTATCGGCCAGTACTAGCTTTCCGGGCCGATGAAACATACAAAGCACCGGTTGAAACGTGCGGCTGCTAATAAAAATTCCCTGAATTTCCAAACCTCCGTCAGACACGGTGCGAGAACGAATGACTAGATTTGGGGATGTAATTGAGAAATGTGCGATTTCAGAGTTTTGGTGCGTGTTTCCAGGCTTTTCTTGTTGAAATCATCTTCTACTTCGTGCATCTTTCCCTGAAATTACCGAAGCCCTACACTGTTAAAGCACGAGCTCAAGATTGCTCAATTAACCTTCTTGGTACAGTGTCGTACCCTATTTCCCTCCCGGTACAATTGACTGACAACTATCGTGCGAATTTTCTATCGTTTGCCCCAAACTTTATTCAAAGTTCCAGTCAGTGCATGCACAACTCCATAAAATTGGTCCCTCCTTCCCTATGCACCTTGACATTCAATATTCTTACTGGCATAGCTCAAGCGATCACACATTGCCGCCGTCGCGTTCATATCATTGTGACGGTCACTTCCGACGTTGTTACATCTTTCATATATCTGTAAAGTTTTCAATAATTTAGACATCCGAAACCAGCATTACTCCTCAAAACGATGTGATCAAGCAGATAAGAAACATGACAGATGTCTGGCTTCATTTTGGCTTCAATGCAAATCTTCCAGTTGGTTTTCCTTCTCACACCTGGCGCACCACGACTGATCATTGACCGTTTCTCGATCGTGGAAAACTGCAGAAGCGCGTCCTGTATGTTCCACCAGTATCTAAGTTGAGAGTATCCTGTGACTCGTTCGCAAGAGATCGAAGTACCGAAATGGAAACCAACCCTGAGGACTGGTGAGAAGTCATCGGTCATTTGACCTGTCCAACCAATCAAAGACTAAACGGACCCTCGGAAGTATTGCTTATCGCCTGTCACTCATGGGTTGTGAGAAGAATCCAGTACGCACTTAAATATGCCAACAAAGGGATGCATCCTCGTGAGCGAAATCTAATGGCCTTCCAAGAACTTCTTCCTGCGGTCGCCCTGGTCTCCATTTTCTTTACAATCGCCAGTCTGCTAAGAGGATGGAGAACGACCATTCGACTCCCCTTTCCTCCTGGACCCAAGCCCAAATTTTTACTGGGAAATTTCTTTGACATACCCAGCGAACAGCCCTGGTTGACTTATACGGAGTGGGGAAAGCAGTACGGTGCGAGAATATTTTTTCAGGCCTCTCGCCCGAGACTTGATGTCTTTCAGGCGATATCGTGCATGCCCAGATGTTCGGAAACCATATTCTCATCCTCAATTCGGTGAAGGCTGCCACGGAGTTACTTGAGAAGCGAGCGATCCTTTATTCCGACAGGCCAGCAATTCCTATGATTCCTCTGTGAGGACATCGCATTTGATCCATATTATCATTTTTGACGATTCTAGCTCGGGAGCGGACTATAGCTTAGTTTTGATGCCACATGGCGACAGATGGCGAGAGGTACATTGACTTCTTTCGGTCCGGTGTTATTAACCAGACGGACTCCAGCACAAGAGAATGTTTCATCAATACTTTCGCCGAGAAGCTATACCTACGTACTACCCAATTCAGCTGAAGAAAATTCAAGACTTACTACGTGGTCTACTTTCTACTCCGGAGGATTTTGAGGCACACGTGAAAACGCAAATATTTCTTTCTTTTGTTTTCTTTACGGTATCCGACACTTGTGAACAGATTGGCCGCAGCAATCATCATGGCGACGGTATACGGCCACGACATCCAGACCACGCATGACCGGTTTGTGCACCTGGCGGAAGAGGCGGCTAAAAGGTTTGGCCAATGTTTCCTCCCGGGTGCATTTGCCGTGAATACGTTCCCATTCCTCCGCCATTTCCCATCTTGGTTTCCAGGATGTGGTTTTCACCGATTCGCCCGAGGTATGTTCTATCAAGTATACACAGCTATAGCTATAGATCCAACTTACACTCTCTCAGAGACAGCGAGGATTGCCCATGAGATGAATAATGCACCTTTTGATTTTGTTAGACGAAATATGGTGCGAAACACAGCTACTGTACCGGTGGATGGTCTTTTGATTCATTTCAGCGGGATGGTGTTGGCAGATCGTCTGTTCTGAGCGAACTACTATATCATAATGATACTCAGTACGGTGGGTCTAGAGAACGGGAGGAAACGATAAAAAATGTCACCGGAATAGCTTATTTAGGTATTGAATTAAAATCGCTTCATACTATCTGACTGAATGTATGGTAGCTGCCGCAGAAACCGTACGCACTAATGCTAACTCGACCACTCGTCAACACCGATGACAAGTTTTCGATAGACATCTGTGGCTTTGGTTCTTTTTATTATGGCGATGGCATTGAACCCTGAGGTCGTGAAAAAGGCGCAGAACGAAATCGACACAGTCGTTGGCATCGGCTTTTTGCCTGGGTTTGAACACCGTAGCGCATTACCCTATTGTGAAGCGGTTGTGAGAGAGGTCTTCCGCTGGAGACCTATTGTTCCCCTTGCCTTTGCGCATGTAACTAGCGAAGACGATATCTACGAGGGATATTTCATTCCTAAAGGTTGGTTTTATTTGACTGTTCCGTCTCACAGAATATTAATTCATATCACAGGTACCACGGTTCTCCCGAATGTCTGGTATGAATCCATGTTTCTTAACATGAGGAAGAATTAACTTTGTTAGGGCTATGGTGCATGATGAGTCCAGGTATCCCGACCCTGACAAGTTCAGTCCTGAAAGGTTTTTGAACGCCGACGGTCAACTCAATGCTGATGACCACATTCTTGCTTTCGGGTTTGTTGTTCCTGTCATCTGTCGGTTTCCCGACTCAAGTTCTCACATGCTTCCCAACTCTGCAGATTTGGTCGAAGAATTTGCGTAGGTCGCCACGCTGCCGACGCGACTGTTTGGGCGACCATTGTTTCAATCCTGTCGACCTTAGATATCAAAAAAGCTAAGGACGAGAATGGCAACATGATTGAAATCGAACTCGCATTCTCAGACGGAGTGGTCAGGTAAATTTTCCTCTTGTGTTACGGGAGTATTCATTTTGATATCCCTCAAGCCATCCCAAACCATTTAAATGCGCTATCACTCCTCGTAACGATGCCGCAAGGGAGCTGATACAGAATCTGACTGATGTATAGTCATAATTAACCTGTTGTAGCCTGTTGCCTTTTTTTCAACCCAAGTGTTTGAATTCTCAACCGTGGGAATGTGCGGAGTAAACAATGTGGGCTTGTTCTCAACGCGACTCCTTGTGATCTTGAGTCCAATCTAAAGACCTTGATATTCCGAAGTATGCGTCTCTGAGACAGCGAGATTCATATAGTGCGGCGGGCTTTTCTTCGTGGTCTTTCAAGAAGTATCCTTGCTTCATGGGTAACAGTTGTTCAACATCCCCACAAGAGCTAATGCCAGCTACAGCGTGGAGAATAAAGAACTAACACCAGCTAATTTTCCAGCCTTTTTCGTCTTTGCCACCTCCGACATCTCGCTACTTGTGCCGATCGTGCTCTTTTTGTGCTGTACAGGTACATTCACATACATTTATTTCCACTGTGCTCGCATCTCTACTGGGTCTATGATAGGTCTCCGCGTGAACTTGAGCAATCTCTTCACCTTCTTTCCCATGCAATATCCGGAAAAAAATGGCCTTGGTCTGCCCCTATAGACCTTCAAGTTGGACATTGTGATCGGTTCTTTGGGCTCGTGATGACTGTGCTGCACAAAGACGTTCTCAGCACTTCAAGTTGGTGGTCGAAATTTTGTGGTACCTTTATGAAGTGTGCGAAACTTGAAGACTCGAAGGCTAGCTTGCACTTGCAACTCTCGAAATTGTATGAACAACAGATGTGGTGACGAGCGTATTCACCGTTCCGGGCCCTGGGCTGAGTTAGGCAGCATATTGGTCAAAGCGATAGCTTTGGTGGCTCAAGGGTCCAAGCTTTGTCGAAGTTTCTCACCTTGTCTGTAGCCGCCACTCTTTTTCCAGAGTAAAATCCAGCTGCTTGGATAAAACTGCAGTTGTTAGACTGTTAAATGGCGACACCTCGTAACTCAATCATCTTGACAACTCTCCGCCGAGTGGCACTTCTCTCTACAAGCCCGGACAACCCCATTCACATCCATATCCACAGCAATACTCAGTGACCGCTCCGTACAACTGTCGGCGCTCATATGCTGAAGTATGATCATTGATTCTTGCTTCAGACCTTGGGGATCCGGATGATCCATTCGAAATCATTCAAGAAGGGCGACATTCTAGATATCATAGATCAGCAGGGCAAATGGTGGATAGTTACATATGACAAAAGACGGGACCATTGGCTGTGCGTCTACAATATGTCGAAGCTCGTTGGTAATCAGACCTATTCACAGTGGCACCCTCAAACAATCTCCGCAATGGCCACAAATTCTCTATAATGGCTCTGAATGATTTTATGTCTTCGTATGCCACTTTGAATCGTCGGAATCCATTTTCATGCATTCGTCAGACACCGCCAACGGAGACGACAAGAACGAGGTGTCTTTCGCGAAGGGAGAAGTCATGTCTATTCTCGACCAGCAGGGCAAATAGTGGCAAGTCAAGAAGGCCGACGGAAGGGCCGGGTGTACGTCTTGTTGATTCCTTCTCCTGAGAAGCGTTAAAATTTTCGCAGATGCGCCATCTAGCCACCTCATCCTCGACCCGCGTATATATTGTTGTCCAACCCTTGATGAGTTCTTGAACTAATTGCGAAAGATTCCGATAAACGCAAATCTTCAGCAAAGAAATAAATAGCATTCTCGACGCGTTTCTCTGGTGTCAGACTAAACGTGCTGACGATTCAAGCGGCTGTCCGTCCTTACCCACTGTTCACAGAATTATCTCTTACTCTGTCTGCCCGCAGTCGGAGTCCCAGATAGCCTGGCTGAGCAAGCGCTCATTTATAGATACCAAGCGAGAGCGCGCTGTGCTTGTATGTTTGATGGACACTTGACCGCACGGATGCGCTAACATGGCTCGCTCAGACACTGCTAATCCATCCGATCCAAACGGGTTATCCTTCCATAAAAACGAGAGCTCGGGCATGAGAGCAGGAAATGGGATATGATTTCGATGGCCGGGCATGGGGATATGTCGCGGAGGTATGCATTGAGTCCGATGTGCGCTGTTCGCAGTTGGGTGAGGATGCTGCACTGTGGCCAGGTGAGGTCGTCGTACATGCGCGTGGTCGATGCGGACGGAGTGGTTGTGTCGTAGAGAGCGAGACGATGCTTTCGTGGGGGAGGATGACCATTTCTTCTTCCAGCGGCCAGCGAAGAATTCGCTGGCCGTCGCGATTGCCGCCGGCAAGGTGGGTGGTCGACTCTTCGTGACGACGCGCTGATGGAGAGAGAGAGAGGGAGTGAGCGAAGAACAAAGAAGAGGGAATGGGTGGTTGGAGCCGAGAAGAGCTGAGAGTCGAGGAGAATGCTTGGAGAGCGTTGACGAGCGAGCAGAGAAGGAAGCAGTGGCTGTGTAGATCAGAGTCGGATCAGCTGATTCAGAGCGCTGGGACGTGATCGCGTCTTGCTCATCTACCACCACCTTGCCTCACACTCTACTGTATGTACACAACCTCTTCCCTCTCCGAGAAAAGCAGTTCCGTGGCGTCTCTGTATGAGTCAGTTGGTTCCTCAATTGACCAGCTCAATGCAATCGTGGCAGAGTATTTGTATTGTCATTTCGTCTCCGTGAATATCTTGAAAGCTTATTCAATCCGTACTGCAATGTTACTCGTTTGCCCCACGTACCTCCTGCTTGACGCATGTTCCGGCAAGTCCTTCAAGGTTTGCTCAATCTTTCGTCTCTCCACTCTTGAATAACCAGTCTTGCAGGGCGAATATGCGATCCCACCTGCATCGCACGGCGACGACATGATCACCTATTTCCCAACATTCCGTGATTTCGGAATAGTCGAGGGATTCAACAACACCAACTTCATCAACATTTTCACACAGGGTTTCCTCTCCTTTGTGGCGAATCTCGACCCTAATGTCAAGTTGCGATCTAGCATCGCGCCGGTGCGGCGGAAATGATCCCGCGGCGCGGAGACGGAGATGCCGTTCAACAAGACAGGATTGAACACGCCTGATATTGTCGATGAACACCTCGAGCGCGTTGCTTACGAGATACAAGTGAGTTCTGTGATATCTTTCATTCCGGTGGTGAACGCGGCTCACGGGTTCCTGTGCAGGTTTTGGAACTTGAGTAAACGTTATCTTATCGGCCAGTAGGCTTTCCGGGCCGATGGAAAATACAAAGAACAGGTTAAACGTGCGGTTGCTAATAAAAGTTCACTGAATTTTCACACTCTACGTCAAACGCGGTGCGCCAACGAATGAACCTGAAGCAAAAGACAACCGTGGGGTCCACGATTGAGTGCTTCCAGGACACGACGATGGGCCAGCTGAGCCGACACGGACATAGCTCCTGCGGCCGCTCTCCTTTCTAATTCCACTTCCCTAATATGGTTGGTCTAAACATGTGCCGTGGTTGCAGAATTACGGCGCGATTGTTGTCATTCTCTTGTCATCCGTGCAGGCTCAATGCATTAAATTTCTGGGTCAAGAACGCTTTGACTGTTGGACATCGAGGTAAGAGCCATATTTTGCGAGATAACTTGCGCTCTCCGCACAAATCCTAGGTCATTTTACTGATCGTCTATTCATTTTTCTGGTTGATATGTTTTTCCAGCCGTGGCAGAGACTGCTGAAGTGGAAGGCCACAGCACTCGTGAGAACTCCGGTATCTGAGGCTGTACTCGTTCCCGCGTAATATGCCTCTCTGGTCTTTAAATACATGTAGAACAGTACCTTCTCGTGGCTGGCAATACTCAATGGCTTCCGCTGACTATCTGCTCCCTGTCGCTGTGTCCGCGATCCTCTTAGCTGTCGTTGGTCTGCTGCAACGACGGAAGGCAACGTCTCGGCTTCCTTTTCCTCCTGGACCCAAGCCCAGATTCCTAGTGGGAAATTTATTCGATATACCTACCGAAATGCCCTGGATAACTTATACGGAGTGGGGAAAGCAGTACGGTGCGATGGAGAATTTCTCGGGCCTTCTTCCATGAGATCTGATAGCTTTTAGGCGATGTTGTGCACGCTCAGGTGTTTGGCCAGCATATCCTCATTCTCAACTCGGTCAAGGCTGCAACGAAGCTGCTAGAAAAGCGCGCGACCATCTATTCGGACAGGTCGAAGATTCCTATTGTTTCTCTGTGAGAAAGTTCAACTTATTCTTGTTCTTATTCTGATGTTTTCAGCACGGGATGGGATTTCAATTTCGTTATTATACCGTACTCAGACAAATGGCGGGAGGTAGATTGATTCATTCCAGCACGGTCTTGTTGGTTGATAGGACTATTGCAGCGCAGGAGATTGTTCCATCAGTATTTCCGTCGAGACGCTATCCCTGCGTATCATCCGGTTTACCTTAGGAAAATTCGAGACTTGTTGCGTGGCCTGCTTTCCACTCCAGCAGATTTTGCCACACACACCAAAACGTAAACATTCCAGTGTGTTTCATTCTGGTCTGATGGTTTTATCTTCGAGCAGTATGAGCGCCGCGATAATCCTTGACTCGATATACGGATGCGATATCAAATCCATGCGCGGCGACCGGTTTGTTCGCCTGACGGAAGAAGCCGCTGAAAGGCTTACTGAGAATATACTACCCGGTGCATGCATTGTCAATACCCTCCCATTTCTTCGTCATTTTCCCTCTTGGTTTCCGGGATGTAGTTTCCATAAATTCGCTCGAGGTATGTGGGTATCTGTCCGTTCGATACCCCACTTTGTGTTCTGAACCCTCCAAGATACCCGCGACTTGGTCGACGAGATGAAAAATGCACCGTTTGATTTCGTTAAACAAAATATGGTGTGAAAGCAATCATCTTTTGTTTATTGGAGGTATGCTGATTCATTACAGCGAAATGGGTCTGGGAGGCCTTCCGTTCTTCGCGAGCTTCTAGAGCGAAATGATGCACACGGTGGTTCCAGGGAGCAGGAAGAGGTTATGAAGGACGTCACCGGGGTGGCTTACGCGGGTGAATTCTCGACTGACCCTGTGATTCGAGTCTGAATGCTGACTTTGTGTAGCTGCCGTAGACACCGTGCGCGTCAATTCCCATCAGCCAAGTGTAAATCGTGACTGATTGCGCCTCCAGACAGCCACGACGTTGATCGTTTTCATCATGGTGATGGCATTGCATCCGGAGGTCGCAAAAAAGGCACAGAACGAACTCGACGCTGTCGTTGGCCTCGGGTTTCTACCTGAGTTTGAACACAGAAGTGCATTACCTTATTGCGAGGCAGTGTTTAGAGAAATCTTCCGCTGGAGACCTATTCTCCCTTTTGCTGTCCCACATGCGACCAGCGACGACGACATCTATGAAGGATATTTCATCCCCAAAGGTTGGCTTTACTTGACTGCCCATTCTGCCAGGATGTTAAATTGATTAGGGACCATGGTCCTTCCCAATGTCTGGTAAGCATGAGTGCATCTTACTATGAGGAGGAATTGATCGTTCTAGGGCTATGGTGCATGATGAGGCCATGTATCCAAATCCTGACAAATTCCATCCTGAAAGATTTTTGAACGCAGACGGTCAGCTCAATGGGGATGACCAAATTCTTGGCTTCGGGTTTGTTGGCTTCTGGTTCTGCGATTTGCTTTGCTAATCACTCTGCAGATTCGGCCGTCGAGCATGTGCGGGTCGTTACGCCGCCGATGCGACTGTCTGGGCAACCATCGTTTCTGTCTTATCCACCTTCGACATCACAAAAGCCAAAGATGAAACCGGGAAGGAGATTGAAATCGAACTTGTATTCGCAGACGGAGGGGTCAGGTAAAATGTCATCCTCACGAACTGGGTACTATCGAGTTTGATCCACCTCCTCCGCAGCCACCCCAAACCATTCCAATGCAGCATTATTCCTCGAAACGATGTAATAAAGCAGCTGATAACAAACATGACGGATGTCTAGCTTCATTTTGGCTTTAATGCAAATCTTCCAGTTGGTTTTTCTTCTCAAACCTAGCGCACCACGACTGATCCTTAACCGTTTCTCAATCGCGGGAAACTGCAGAAGAGCGACCTGTGTGTTCCACCGGCATCCAACTTAACAGTCTCCTGTGACTCGTTCTGACCGCCGCGGTTATACAGCTTTCCTTCCTTCCTTCCTTCCTTCCATTCTCAAGAGAGCGGAGTATTGACATAGAACCCTGAGGACTGGTGAGAAATTATCGGTCGTTTGAGCTGTCCAACCAATCAAAGACTAAAAGGCTTACTGATCGTGACGTCCTCATATTCCAGATCCTCGGAATTATAACTTATCGCCTGCCGCTCATGGGTTGTGGGAAGAATCCAGTACGCACTTAAATATGCCAACAAAGGTATGCATCCTCGTGAGCGAAATCCAATGGCCTTCCAAGAACTTCTTCCTGCGGTCGTCCTGGTCTCCGTCCTCTTTACAGCCGCCGGTCTGGTAAGAGGATGGAGAACGACCATTCGACTCCCCTTTCCTCCTGGACCCAAGCCCAAATTTTTATTGGGAAATTTCTTTGACATACCTACCGAACAGTCTTGGTTGACTTATACGGAATGGGGCAAGCAGTACGGTGCGAGAATATTTTTTCAGGCCTCCCGCCCGAGACTTGATGTCTTTCAGGCGACATCGTGCATGCCCAGATGTTCCGGAAACCATATTCTCATTCTCAATTCGGTGAAGGCTGCCATGGAGTTACTGGAAAAGCGAGCGATCTTTTATTCTGACAGGCCAACGTTTCCTATGCTTCCTCTGTGAGAACGTCCCATTTAATCCGTATAATTATTGTGATGATGATTCTAGCTCGGGAGCGGACTATAGTTTAGTTTTCATGCAGCATGGTGATAGATGGCGAGAGGTATATTGACTGCCTCCAATGCGGTGTTATGTTATTAATCAGACGCCCTCAAGCACAAGAGAATGTTTCACCAATACTTCCGCCGAGAAGCCGTACCTGCGTACTACCCCGTTCAGCTGAGGAAAATTCATGACCTGTTACGTGGACTGCTTTCTACTCCGGAGGATTTTGACGCGCACGTGAAAACGTGAATGTTTCATCGTTTTTTCTCTTTGACGATATTCAACATTTGCGCAGACTGGCGGCAGCAATCATCATGGCGACCACATACGGATACGATATACAGCCAACGCATGATCAATTTGTGCACCTGGCAGAAGAGTCGTCTAAAAGGCTTAGCAGAGCTTTACTCCCGGGTGCATTTGCCGTGAATATGTTCCCATTCCTCCGCCATTTCCCATCTTGGTTTCCGGGCTGTGGTTTCCACCGATTCGGTCGAGGTGTGTTCTACCGAGCTTGATATATAGAACTACAGATCTGACTTGCACTCTCTCAGAGACAGCCAAGATGCTCGATGAGATGAATAACGCGCCCTTTAACTTTGTCAGACAGAATATGGTATGTGTTTTTGCTGTCAATGGCCATTGAGTGGTTTTTCTTCATTCATTTCAGCGAGACGGCGTTGGCAGATCGTCTGTTCTGAGTGAATTGCTTTATCACAACGATACTCAGTATGATGGGTCCAGAGAGCGGGAGGAAATGATAAAGAATGTCGCTGGAATAGCTTATGCAGGTATTGAGCTAAATCTACTGCGTGATATCTGATTGCTAACTGTGAATATATGGTAGCCGCTGCGGAGACCGTACGCACTATATCGAGCACTCGTCAATATTCATGACAAGCATTCAATAGACATCCGCGATTTTGGTTCTTTTCATCATGGCGATGGCAATGAACCCGGGGGTCATGAAAAAAGCGCAGAATGAAATCGACACAGTCCTTGGCGTCGGTATTTTACCTGGGTTTGAACACCGCGGCGCATTACCGTATTGTGGAGCGGTCGTGAGAGAGATCTTCCGTTGGAGGACTATTATTCCCCTTGCCCTTCCGCATGTAACTAGCGAAGACGATATCTATGAGGGATATTTCATTCCCAAAGGTTGGTTTTACTTGACTGCTCCGTCTTATAGGATATTAATTCATATCACAGGTACCACGGTTCTCCCGGAATGTCTGGTACGAATCTGTGTATCTCAACATGAAGAAGAATTAACTTTGTTAGGGCCATGGTGCATGATGAGTCCAGGTATCCAGATCCTGATAAGTTCAGTCCTGAGAGGTTTTTGAATGCCGACGGTCAGCTCAACGCTGATGACCATATTCTTGCTTTCGGGTTCGTTATCACTATCATATCTTTCTTTCCTGACCTGAATTCTCACATATTTCGCAACTCCATAGATTTGGTCGAAGAATCTGCATAGGTCGCCACGCTGCCGACGCGACTGTCTGGGCAACCATTGTTTCAGTCCTGTCGACCTTCGACATCAAGAAAGCTCAAGACGAGAATGGCAACATGATTGAAATCGAACCTACATTCTCACAGGGAGTGGTCAGGTAAAGTTCCTGTGTTTATAGCGGTGTCAGTTTTGATATTCCTGAAGCCACCCCGGGCCTTTTAAATGCGAGATTACTCCTCGTAACAATGGCGCAAGAATGATGATAGAGAATCTGGTTGGTATATAATCATATTTAACGCGACATGGCCTGTTCCTATTTTTTCAAATCAACTGGATGAATTCTCAACCGCGGGAAAATGGAATTGATGGGACAAACAAAACGTAAACATGACCCTCAACGCGTCTTAAGCAAACCTTGATATTCCCAGCTTATGGAAGTATGCGTCTCCGAGACCGCGAGTTATATAACTTCTGGTGGACTTTTCCTTGTGGTCTTTCTTCGCGGATCCCTGCTTCATGGGTAACACTTAGGGTTGGACACGGGTATCAGGTCTACACACGGGTTTGGACCCGAGGGTCAGCCGGGTACGGGTACGGGTCGAAGTTTTTCAACCCGTCTCAATACCGTGGACCCGTACGGGTAAACCCGCGGGTTTTTGGTCAATAAGAGCTTATTCTAGAGTTCAACAAGATGCGTGAAATTGACAACTGCAAGCCTGTCGAACTCGGTCAATTCAAATGTAGAACTCGGCTTACTCTGCAAATATCGATGGGCAGCACTCGGATCAACAACGGCATATGTGCCGCCATCAACGGCACATCACTTTCCCCTGATCAGTGATACCGAGTGCAGTTGAATAATGGTGGAGGAACCTACTTGCTCGACTTCTTGCTTTTTTTTTCCAGTTGGATACCGCGGGTGACCTCGCGGGTTTGACGTACTGCGGGTAATGTGGCACCCGCGGGTAACCCGTACGGGTTTGAGACCCGCGGGTTGGTCGGGTACGACCTTTGGGTACCCGCGGGTGGACCCGTATCCAACCCTAGTTACTAACACTTTATGTAGAACAGGGGTCGGCCGCCTCCCTCCCTTATCAACTGCTTGATAGGAAGGCCGAGCGTATTCACCGTGCCGGGCCCCGGGTCGAGTCGGGCACAGCATCTTGATCAAAGCGACAACTTTGATGGCTCGAGGCTTTATCAAAGTTTCTCACCTTCCTTGTCCGTAACCGCCACTCTTTTTCCAGAATCAAATCCAACTGGTTGGATAAAACTGCGAGTCCTAGACCGTTAAATGGCGACGTCCCATAACTCAATCGTTAACAACTCTCCGCCGAGTGGCACTTCCTCCTGCGAGCCCGGACAACCTCATTCACAACCATATCCACAGCAATACTCAGTGACCGCTCTGTACAACTGTGGGCGCTCATACACTAAAGTATGATTGTTGCTGACCTCTTGCTTCAGACCTCGCGGATCCGGATGATCCATTTGAAATCTCATTCAACAAGGGCGACAGTTTAGATATCGTAGACCAGCAGGGCAAATGGTGGATAGTTATGAAAGAAGACGGGACTGTTGGGAGTGCGTCTCCGATATGTCGAAGCTCACTGATAATCATACATATCTACAGTGGCACCCTCGAACTATCTCCGCAATGGCCACCACAAATTCTCCATAACGGCTCTGAACGATTGTATGTCTTTGTATGCCACTCTGACTCGTTGGAGTCTATTTTCAGGCATTTTTTTTTGTCAGACACCCCTAACGGAGACGACAAGAACGAAGTGAGGCAAATGGTGGCAGATGGAAGGATCGGGTGTACGTTTTGTTGATTTTTTCTCCTGAGAAGCATTAAAACTTTCGCAGATGCGCTATCTAGCCACCTCATCCTCGACCCGAGTATGTACTGTTGTCCAACCCGGGCCTTCGATGAACTCTTGAACTAATTGTGAAAGATTCCGATAAACGCAAATCTTTCAGCAAAGAAATAAATAGCATTCTCGGCGCGTTTCTCTGGTGTCAGACTAAACGTGCTGACGATTCAAGCGGCTGTATGTCCTTACCCACTGCTCACAGAATTATTTCTTACTCTGTTTCCCTGCAGTCGGAGTCCCAGATAGCCTGGCCGAGGAAGCGCTCATTTATAGATATCAAGCGAGGGTGCGCTGTGGTTGTATGGTCAATGAACATATGACGGTGTAGATGCGCTAACGTCTTGCTTAGACACCGCTAATCCATCCGATGCAAACGAGATATCGTTCTATAAAAACGAGTTGCTCGAAATTGCCCACAAGCGAGGAAGATGGTGGGTCGCAAGGAAAGCGGATGGAAAAGTTGGCGGTGCGTACAGCACTCTGCACTCTTATTCTACTGATACTGATCTCGCGTCACAGTTGTACCATCCACCTACCTTGAGATTATTTTAGAACACGAACAGACGCCCATGTACCACACAGATTTTCACGGCGACACAGACGGGACCGAACACACAGACGAGTATGATGACTCAGACTATTAGTACTATAATTCCCGTTTAACTATCTAGTTTTGCATTTTAATGAAAATACCTTGCCTCGTTCAAGATGCTGCGCATGCCGCCAATCTGAGGACTAGACGGTAAGGGGCCTCTCCTTGCGCACTTGCATCTCCCGTACTTTATCTTTCAATGGTTTCGAAGATATGCTGATGAATAAGGTTCGGACAATTTGATGCCGTCTACCTGTTACTTTGACCACTCTGATACGCCTCGGCTTACCGCTGGTTGACAATAACAAATCTCCGAGGAATCGAGACGCTGTGACTGAGCAACATGCAACCTGAAAATGCTCGGTAGAGCAATAATACTGTTGAGGACGAGAATTCTGAACATAGCTCCGAAATTAAACCGTGGGAAAGGTACTGCTCGGCTTTTCGGTCATCGCGACCACCTCTCGTACTCCTATCACCCGGGCGGGTACATTGACCTTATGTGCGATTCTCAATCAACGATCACTGCAACCAAGTGACGTGAACGCAGTCGATAATATATCACTTCCATCTCTCTCCTCCTCCATCGTGGGGTCTTCGTACATCCACCATTGCTTCAGTGTGTAGTTCTCAAGCGTTGCCACTCAATGGCCTCCACTCTCTCTAACGACGAATGGACTATGGTGCTTTCAGAGATAATCCAATCTGCGGTAGATATAGACGGTTTATTCTTCTCTTCATCTCTCACTCACAATTTTCCTTCCACGGATTGGCAGGCCTCATTATTTCTCAACGGTATTCCCACTATAATGTTTTTTTACCTGTGGTTCGAATACGACTCCTCAGGAATCTGTGCTCTGCTTACGGTCCAAGCCTGCTATTTACTGAGTCGACGTCGGTCGTCTGGATGGGGTGTGCTCGTCTGTACCATGGTGATAGCCTGCAGTTTTGCGATAGGGCAAATGGTCCATCAAATTGTGGTCACCGCGAGCCTGCTAGGGTTGTACCGCTCTGCAGAGACCACAACCACAGTCGGCGAACAAGAGCGTCTGCAAGTCTCTTTCCAGCATCTCTCCGAAGTCAAACTACAACGGGACAATATCTTGCTTCTTGCAAACAAGTTGGTGGTTTCATCACTTCGAAATGTCAAGAACTGATTTCCCTGTGCAGTTTTTTCACAGATGCTCTTTTCGTAGGTCCGGACACCAATCCCCGCATCCATTAATTTGTATCCTTCTCCAGATTTATCGTTGCTATGTAGTGTGGGGCGAGGCTCGTTATAGAAGACGGGTCATATCCCTTTCTCTGATGCTGGTGCTTTTCATCACGAGTAAGCATTTTCTCGATGGTCCTGAGTTCTGACGATTTATGAGCGTAGTATTCGGGATCGCGGCCGTTTCAATGTCTTGGAATTCCAGAGCATCCAACATCTCACAGGGACTGGGAATGATCACGGGCAACCTATTTCTGACGGGTCTGACAACGGGGCGCATATGGTGGACGAAACGTCGGGCTATAATTATCGGCGGGACACAGCTGGTCCACAGATGCAGCACCGCTATCACGCTGCTGTTCGTGTTCTTCGAGTTTCCTGCTCCATCGTCCTGGTTATTGATTTGCCATTAGCCTTGAATCCAGTGTCGTTTACTTTGCTTTCATGCTGGCGTTTTTTATTATTCAAATGTCCAGAAGCCCTACTCTATTTGACTCGCCCGCTGTTTCAGTTCTCAGAGGTGCAGCAGCGCAGATTATGGTATATATTATGCGAACGTGTCAAGTACCGCCGCTCATTGCTTTGCAGAACATTATTCCTGCTCTCCTCGTTGTGCGGGTCTGTCTTGCACGCAGTGTCGATATCGACCCCACCGCTGGCGATCTGAAACTGCACCTTCCCGCCACTAATTAGTGGTGCTAAAAATACGTTTGCGTCTGTTGCAACTTGTTTCATCATTATAAAATTGCTTCTCTTTTTCTGTCGAAGTTGCTTCGTCCACAATTTCAATCTAATCTGATCTCGGCTATTTTTCGCTTTGACCGACGCGTGACCTCAGAATGGGCTCATTGACTCCCACGGTTCAACCAGGAACTTTTACTTAACTAGAAGACAATTGTTGCGTTCACCGACGCCACGACCATCTTGACAAAAATGATGCTATTCAAGCTTGATTAAAGCAATATCAGGAAGCTAAGATAGCAGTAGACAACTGACGTAAGGATAGTCACATCCCGCCGCCAGCATTTCACGGATTAAAATATCGAGTGCTCAGCTGTTTAGCCTCTGTTGTAGCCTGTTGGATCCAGAGTCAAGGTGAATTTAGAAGTTTGATCCATACCAACCTTTTGCTGCTCTCGGGATCGTGAACCTTTGACCTATGATCCCAGCGAGCGTCGACCGGGGCAGATCGTCGTGAAGACTTTTTCGGTATACAATTGGCCAGTATATTTGTTTCGCGACCAGGAGTACATCGATCCATGCTAGGATTATGTATCTACGCGCCGCGGCTGCCAACTATTTAGTGATACATACAATGCACAAAGGGCTCATACGATACAAGATTCGACAAGATCGTAAGGTGGTCATTCCCAGAGTAGTCGGGTCAAGAAGCAGGAGAGCGTTGGATCCGTTGGGATCAATTCCACCGTAGAGGCCGCGTAGAATCTCGCGTAGAATTGATGCGAGGAATAAACCGTAGAAATGATGGTAGAAAGATCGTGGAATTCGGGTAGAAAGTTGGACAGATCTTCCCACCACGTCATCGGGTATAGGCCCGAACCAGCTCGCGCCCCGCGACGCGTCCCAGCGCGTTTTCGTCTTCTCCTTCCTATACCCCGCTTCCTACAATAAACCTACGAGCTCTTCGCAAATGGCATGGTATTGGACGGTAAATCCCATTCCGAATGAGATTGAATTATGAATTGTGAATTGAATTCTGACAAGCTGTCCTCATTGAATTGTGCACGTATCTACAGCTCGGCCTTCGCTGGTTTGCATTTTCGGTACAGCACAATACCCAACCACTGCCCACGGGCGGGAATGTCGAGTTGTGGCCCGAGGTTGTGTTGAACGGCTCCCTGTTGTATTCTCTGCTTCTTGAGGCAGAGAGACGCGGCAAGAGCAGCGCGGCGGGAGCTAGCCGAGTACCGACCAACGTGGGATTCGGATCAGACATTAGTGAGAAGGACAGCATACACAAGGAAGAGGGAGCCTGAATTGAACATTGAATAACCATTCTAGGAAGTGAGCGGTAGTATTCCCAAAGTAGAATTGAGCTGGACACCGAACCAGTACGGCAGGTGACAGGAAGCGAGCGCCGCCGAGAGAGCCAAGCAAACACATGTCTCGCGCAGTTATTTCCGGTGGAAAGGACCCGAGAGTTTGATTGTCGAGGATTCTACCCGAATTCTACGGTAGAATCTACGCCCCAGCGGACTCAACCTTCAGAGAAGCAGACATCACAAAAGGAAAGTTCATGTTTATTGAGTTGCCGAGGGTTTGACCTGTGCACCGTGAAGCAGCGAACCAGGCCCGAACACATCGTTGCGTTCTGGCGTATGTGTGTGCACGCTAGAGCCCGCTGGCACCGGCAGACGTCGCACTTCCTGCCGTGGATTTGTGGTTGAAGAGGACCTTGCGTTCTTGTAACACAACATACGACTACACAAAATCAGCATGGATCCCAGTATTAGATGGCGAAAGACGTACACAGACGAGGATGATTCTCTTGATATATTTTTCTCCGTCCTGAAGGTTGCACTTTCACGGCAAAGATGAGGTTTGAGACGAGTGACCGTATACGCTTCCAGGTTGGAGAGCGAGCAGAAGAAGTCCTCGTCCTTTTTCTGCGTGGCATTAGCGTCTTACCAGAATTTTTCAAAAGTAGGTCAGAGACAACATGCCCGCTCAGAAGCACCTAAACCCTGTGTTTGACGATCATGTTCTGCACCGGAGGTTGGGAGACAAACAAGGGCATCAGCTCGCTTCAACGCTTTGGACCACGACATCGCCTCAATTAGACATTGCCCGGCAAATCAGGAGCGACCTGGCGTTTTTGGGAAGTACTAGAAGAAGGAAGAAGTCGTTTCCACGATCAACAGCGGAATTTGAACGCGCTTTGACTCTTGAGAACGAGGTCAAGGAATGCGGTTCCAAAAAGAGAGAGAGAGCACTGCAGGTGAAAAGGTCATAGCGTGCCAGGTTTTGAAGACAAGGGGCGAGTAGATCGTGTATAGGCAGCGAAACGAGGTGAACGCGCTATAGAGTGCCGTGTTTCGAAGACGAAGTGTCAAAGATATACAGTAAGTAATCCTCAGTCGCACCCAGATTCTGGTAGAGACTCAATGTATTTACCTGTCAAAGATATACAGTAAGTAATCTACGAGTAGAGTAAGTAAATATATCGTCTGAATAAATATGGAGACTCACCCTCAGTCGCACCCAGATTCTGGTAGAGACTGAGGGGAGACGATGGCGTGCTTTCGTATATATAAGCCGTCCGTTCATCGGCAGACATGAAACAGACAAATAAATGAAAAGAGAAACCATGATTTCCAATAACCAATTCGGACTGCTCAACGCCAAACTCCAAGATAGGAAAGATACGCAGTGGTGCGTCAACACTCCCCCTGGCGTTGAGCATCCACCTTCCTTCTCCAATCGAGACCCAGTTGTCCAACAATGCGCTCATGGGGTACCCGGGGCAACGCCTTTGTCAAAATGTCGGCAACATTTTCTTTTCCAGGAACTGAAGACACGGCAATCTCGCCTTCCTTGACGCGTTCACGAATGAAATGCCAACGCGTGTCCAAATGCTTTGACAGTCCGTGCTCTTTCGTAGTCTCTGTCAAGCTGATGGACCCGAGGTTATCTCCACGAAGTTGGAAAGGGAGTTCCTGGGGCAAGAAAACCTCCGACAACCAATTTTTCATCCAGACGGCCTGCTGTGCACCACGGGCGAGCGCAATGTATTCAGCCTCGGTGGATGACAGCGCGACGATCGGCTGGCGTTTGGCTGACCATGAAACTGGAGCACCTCCCATGAAGAAAATGTAGCCAGATGTCGAGCGCCGAGTGTCAACACAGCCCGCCCAATCCGAGTCGACGAATCCCTCGGGCTTCAATCCTAGACCTTGTGCAGCACCATCTTCTGCGCACGGTGTGTATCGGATGCCATAGTCCAGGGTTCCGCGGATGTAACGTAGTACGCCAATCAAAAGTGTCCAATGTTCAGGTGAGGGATTCGTTTGGACGTGACCGAGAGCACAGCAAGAATAAGCGAGATCTGGGCGAGTTCCACTGCTCCCCCATACCAAGGTGCCTAGGATTCGACGGAATGGCTTGTCGCGCATGAAGGCGGCGTCTTCTGGGGATAGCGGGGAAGTGGCGGCGCGGATTTGATACCCGGGTGGGAACGGCGTTGATAGTGGAGGTAAGTCGGCGAAGCCGAAATGTTCCAACACCTTCTCGAAGTACTGCCTCTGCGACAGCGATATCGACCCGTCAGGCATTTTCTCGACAGTCAAACCCAACAGCAGTGCGACGTCGACCTCCTTCAAGTCCCACAGCTGTGCGAACTCGTCCACCACACGTCGGCTCTCCGTCTCGGATGAAGATGCACCAAGACAATCGTCTGTGTGCGTCGAGGTGAGTGTATAGTCGTCGTCCTCACGGCGTGTACGAATGCACGGATCTGCTAAGCTTTCCTTGTACCCCAGGTCAGTGTAACCAGACGCCAGGAGCTTATACCAAATGTGCCCGGCCTGCATGATGCCGTAGATGGGTCGTCGAAGCAAGCAAACTTTTCCCTCCTCCCCCTGCTTTGCGAAACCCCTCGGCTGCTTCATGTAAACAGGCCGGTCCATCTCGCCGTTCAAGTACGCCCCGGAAAAATCCCATTGGCGTACTCGAAGCCGTTTGACGGCAGCGACTGCGAACACCATGCGCACGGACTCCATCCGTGCAACCATTGCCCATTTCACCTCAAAATCCTTTCCCTCGACCATCTCATCTCCCCGCGCAACGTACCGTGCCTTGTGCTTTAGCACGTTTCCCTCGCCGTCAACTTTCAAATCATATACCCACATCCCATCTATTGCGCGCTCCCCCTTAGGCAAATCCACCAACTCCCAAACACCTCGCGAAATCAACTGGTCGATCTCCGCTTGCATGGCGGGCTGCCATTTTTCTGGTTCACGCATGGCTTCATGGTAGGAACGTGGGATAAAGCCTTTTACCGCGCTTGCGAATGCCCACGGGGGTTTGAAGGTAAACATCCTCGAAATCTTCCCACCCGACGTCGACGGCATTGACACTGGGACGCGGTTCATCGTGAGCCCAATCTTCACCGGCACGTCGAGCCTCGTTAACCATGTTCTCAGACATTTGCATTTCAAGGATTGCCCGTGTTGGCCTGGGTACGCGTTCGGTGCGACGTGGCACTTCTGGGATCTCGTAACGAGGGCGTCTGGGAGCGCGAGGTAGTGGTGGTTCTGCTGCCTCAGGTGGCGGAAGAGGCTGGTCATCGTCTGCGGTAGGGACAAGCGGTGTAGCTTCGTTTTCCGCATTCGTGTCGTTCGGTGCTGCAGGTGGGTCATCGGCTTGGAAAATGGTCGTTTCCTGAGGTGCTGATTCTTCCTCAGGCGCACCGACACGTGTACGATGCGGCTTTCCCTCCTCGAAGATCACATCTCGCACAGAAAAGACGCGCCTTCGATCGGGATCGTACACTCGGTATCCACGGCGGCCCATGTATCCGACCATTTTTCCTTTCCACCCCTGCTTACCCAGCTTCCCCGCCTTCCCGTCCAAGTCCTTTACCCAGCATACGCTCCCCCAGGCACGCAAATGCGAGATGTTCGGTTTAATTAGATTGCCGGCAACATCCTTCTTCCTGAACCATGCCATCCATGGGATAACGTCCGGATGTCGGGATGAGGGAATGAAACCACGGACGTAACAATGTGCCGTTGCTGCTTCTGCCCAGAAACGCGCGTCGAGCCCCGACTCGATGAGTTGTGTTCTGGCCCCTTCAATCACTGTGCGGTTCCCCCTTTCGACATGTCCATTTGCAGATGACGAATCCTTGGGGATCTTCTCCAGTGTGATGCCCCGCTCCCTACAGTAACTCGAGAACAATTCGTTGTCGAACTCGCGACCCAAATCGACTCGCACGACCTTCACGCGCTTCCCTGTCTGCACTTCTGCTGCCGTCACCCAATCCCGAAAGGCCGCGAGAGTGGTCTCCTTCGTCTTGTTATTCAAAAACAAAGGAAATTTCATTGCAGTACCCCCGTCGGACACGAGCATCATGTACATCGCGCCGGACCAACTCGGTGTGCGTGCGCGTCCCCATAAATCAAGATGGACACGCTCGAGGGGTTCCATCTCGTGAACCACCTCATCGTCGAACGGCATTCTATCTTGTTTGCCGAAGATGCAGTCCTCGCAAAGCCCACGCAGGTCCCGTCCTACGATATCAAGGCCATCCACGAGTTTGTTGTTCGCCATCCGCTCGATTACACGGACGTCGCTGTGACCGAACCGTCGATGCCAAGTTTCGAGGTCGGTTGGTTGTTTTCTGTTGCGTCCCGCAACCGCGGCAGTCGGGCCCATGCTATCGAGATCATCAACCACATCCACCTCGTACAATTCCCGGCCGCCCCGAGTCCCCTTCAAGACGCCATCGACGAACTTGGTTCCGTTGCAGCTGCACATTGTGACCCGGCCGTCTCCGATGGTGCCACGCAAGCCCCGTCGATCGAGAATTGGTAACGATATCAAGTTCATCGTGAAGTCAGGCGTATGCAGGGCGTCAAGCTCAATGACATGCGGGGCTTGCCCTTCCACCCGGACCACAAACTGTGCTCTCCCCTTTCCAGCGACCTTGAATTCCCCGTTCGCTGTGTCCCTGGTGATGCTTACTGGTGTATATGTTTTGAATCGTTTCTGATTCTTTACACAGTTATCGGTAGCACCTGTATCCAGATAGGTGAAGACACGTGGTGTATCATTTTTGACACCAGCCACGTATATTGACGGAGACGAGACTACTACATCGGATATGGTATTTTTAACACGCTCATTCAGAAGGGCAGGAGCTGACCCTCGACATCTGAATATAGGAGACGCGTCATCAACCGTAACCGATGAGCAAGCGGGCGACGCACCCTCGTTATCGTCGTAGGTGGCGATGGAATAAAGGGCCATCGGGGATGTGAAAGCAGCGGCAGCGACAGGCGGGACAGTGGATGATTGGACTGGAGGATTCTTCATGGCTGCAGCGGCGGCAGCAATGGCGGCGGCAGCGGCAGCGTCGGCACTGGCTTTTGCACGAGCGGCCCGCTTGGCATTGGCCATGTCAATCATCGCCTGGCGGGGTTCCTTGCCGCGCGGGGCCTTCCACCATGATGGAGCAAATCCTTCCTTCCCACCTCCACGGGCCCAGCAATTCTCTGCAAGGTGATTTCCCACACCACAGTTTGTGCAGCCTTTCGCTCCGGCCACAAGTGCCTGTGAAACACCTTCACCATCCGACTTGGACTTGTACACGAGCTCCCAAAAATTCAAGAGCTCGGTGGTAACCTCGTGTGCATGTGCCTTCCCTTGGAGCGTAAGGATTGCGTTGGCGAGCTCGGGAACAGGAAGGGATGCGAGGATGATGGCGATATACTCGTCGTCAGAGCATCGTGCACCCGCACGGAGCGCCGCGGTATGAGCCGTTGTCAACGCGTCAACGTGGGCAGGGATGTCCCGACCCTCGACAAGCTTGATAGAACGCAAGTGGTCCATCGCGTACCTCTTCACGACCTCCGACGTTCGATGGAACTTCGCGTGAAGCTTGAGGTACATCTGACGGCTGGTTTCCGAAGGGTCGAGGCCATGAGCTATCGGATTGACGACATTTTGGTAAATAATGGACGCGGCCATGCCATCGCGGAGCATCCACTCTTCGGAGGACGGAACGGTGGAGTTGGGTAAGCTGGGGTGACCAGCGAATGTGGGACTCTGGGTAAGCAAGATCTTTCCTGCTGGATAACCATCGAGACCACGACCACGGAGAATACTGAGGATGTCGTAGTCCCAGGACAACCAGTTCTTGTCCGTGAGCTGCTTGTCGAGCGGCAAGATGGGGATTGAAGCCGGATTCGAGGACATCAGGACTTATCGATCGAAGTGGGTATCGAGTCTCGCAAGTCTGGGCCTGTATTCACGACTGATTTTTTTTTGGACAGGTAGCGCGAGCGCGTCTGACTGCGAATCTGTCAAAGATATACAGTAAGTAATCTACGAGTAGAGTAAGTAAATATATCGTCTGAATAAATATGGAGACTCACCCTCAGTCGCACCCAGATTCTGGTAGAGACTGAGGGGAGACGATGGCGTGCTTTCGTATATATAAGCCGTCCGTTCATCGGCAGACATGAAACAGACAAATAAATGAAAAGAGAAACCATGATTTCCAATAACCAATTCGGACTGCTCAACGCCAAACTCCAAGATAGGAAAGATACGCAGTGGTGCGTCAACACGAAGATTGCCGTAGGATTGTGGAAGTTACATGAGCGGACATGATGAGATGGGGACAACCCGGGCCCGCGGCCGGAGATCACTTTTACAATCTCAGATCACAAAACCGATTTGGGAATTTTGATTGCGGCAGCCCGGCGAGCAACTTGATGGCAGCGATGCAATGATAGAATCAAACGCGTACAGCATCGTTCGCCCGCCATTCTGGTTGTCATCGTCGCTCGCCGTAGAACACAATGCACTTTCCCAAGTAACTCGCCCGCTATCGCGGTCTCTATATTTTCGTCTACGCTCAATACAATGCTTGAAGTGCTCAAGGGAAGCACGCGTGAATTCTCATTTCTGCCAGTGTGTGGCTGAAGGACGAGACTCCAGATCACCACCAGTCCCTGCCGACACCTCGCTCAGCCCCAGCCCCGTGGAGTCCCAGCTCCTGTCGGTATCAGAATCAAGAAGGAATGACCTGCTCCCCGCGAGCGTCGTCCTTCGACGTTGCTATCCCGAATCGATTGATTCCATCTTCTCCTCGACATCCCTCTCGATCGCATCCTGGACGCTGGAGTTGCGTCAGGCTCTTCCAATTTTCCTTTGCTCTTTCTGCCGCACAGAAGGCATAGTTTCAATTCTTACCGTATCGCCTCCATCCCCCATACGATATGCCCCCTGGCCTCTTGTAGTTGTGTATTATACTAGTCTGTGCCTCCGCATATATGAAGAATACATTTTCATGCTCAGAAAAATTACTGCGAACAAAAAAATCTTTCTGGCGATTTTTGCAGTGGCGGCATCGGATGTACATCAATTGTTTGCCGTTCAGCCGCCATCAATATTTGCCAAATTGGTTTTGGGATCAAGTGCCGGAGACATCCGTGATGATCCTTTGCTCAACCACCACGATGCGTGCAGGAAGCCGATGTTCCATATCCTTAAACTGCAAGACGACTCAATGCGGCCCTCGCATACTCTGGAGTCTAAATCAAGCGCCACCGCTCTGCCTTTCCAAGCTACTTAGTCCACTGTATATCACCCTATATCACCCCGAGACTGCGCACTTGCAAGCGAGCGTGACTTGAAGTCTGGTTTGCGCCGTAGATTAGACGAAACTTCACTTGAATGGCTCCGGCGCTGTCGTTCCTTTCCAATTCTCAACTGTGCGAACCCACCTCTCGTCCAATATCAATTGTGTGGGATGATTGAAGGACTACTCGAGTATCAACCATTGTGCCGTCACTGAGGGCTTGGGTCGTTGACGTTGCCTCGTTGTTCTTGCACGTTCACCACTTTTTTGATCTAGGATATCCACGCAGCCGCAAATGCCATGGTCGTTGCCGCAGTGGCTTATGCTGGCATGTACGTACTTGACTAATTCTACGACTTGCAATCTGAGGAAGGCTCATATGCCTCTTTCTCAAGAGATCGGAACATTAAAATAGAAAACACGAGGACTGGTGAGATTATGGTTCGTTCGACCTGTCTGACTATGGAAACCCGGAGCACCACGCTGATAAACGAGTTTGCCGACAGCGTGATGGATGATGGCCGTGCTCGCCCGTCATCAGGACCCCGAGTAGTCACAAACATGATGTACAGAATGTTAGTTTGAGTGTTCGTTGCACCCCACTCTTCTCATTATCTTGTTTGGGTGGGATATAAGTAGAACAGTATAACCAGTGTAAGCACGCTCCGTGGCAGAGCCCACCGACATCTTGCCTCAACACTCTGAAGTGTCCAATAATGTCCGAGAATGCACAGGGGTCTCTGAGACCGAAAGCTGTGAGGACCATGGAGGATAGCCAAAGTGGCCGGCCCAGATAGATTTTGATGCGAGGCAGATTGAGTCAAGTGCTGCAGATTCTTATTTTGGGAGTCTGTCTCTCTACATCGAGTTCAATACGGCAAGGCAGGACGGCAGTCAGCGCGTACGGCAGACAAGTGTATTGGGCGCGAAAGTAACAATTTTTTTCGTTCATCAGGACTGCAACACATTTAATATAATTTTGACTTTACTCTACATCTTGTTCTATCTATAATTATCTCGCAACGTCGACCATTTTGACCGGGAGCCTGATATGGGGTTAGCAGAACAAAGAATAGAAAAAACCGGGATGTGGAGGGGATCAGTATGCTGTGGCCCATGAGGCAAGCAGCGAGCGACGTACCTGTGTCCGAGATCACTCATATCAACCACCGTGTGCCGCCATCCGAGTTGCCAACACCACTGTTGAATGTAGGAAGCACCTACCAGTTTCATGGGAGACCAGGGGAACATCTTAAGTGCTGGTAGAGGCTCGGCAGGTCATTAATGCGTCGGGAACGTGTTGAGCTTGTCGTGGGCCGCGAGGATGGTGGTGGTAAGCAAGAGAGAGAAAAGTGACGGAAGTTTGATCCGCTGTGGCGGTAAGAGAAAAGATTGGACAGAACACGTGCCAACAGTGCACAGTACTACGTTCAAAAACGACAAGTACCGCGTTTGGCTCAAGCACGGCACATTAAAAAGAATGTGCTGCGTTTGTTGTGAATGTGCAGTGTTTGCAATGTTCCTGCACTACGTCCAAATCGAAATACAAACTGATGCACATGATGGACGCTAATGGTTTACGAATAAAATGGCGGCCATGGAAAAAGTCTCACTGTGTACTTGAATGTGATAAGTAGCTAATACTGTTCTACTTATATCTCACCCAAAAAAAAATAATAAGAACAGGGCACAACAAACCGTCAAACTAACATTCTGTACATCGTGTTTGTGACTACTCGGGGGTCCTGATGACGGGTGAGCGCGGCCATCATTCATCACGCCATCGGCAAACTCGTTTATCAGCGTGGTGCTCCGGGTTTCCATATCTGACCAATTAAGGACTGATTGCGACGGCTTAGCCTTCATATGCCAAACCGTCGTAATTATAGCCTCTCGGCTGCGCCACTTCATAGGGTGTGAGAAGAATCCGGTACGCATTTAAATACGTCGACGAGCCTTCTGAACGCAATCAAATGACTTCCCAAGAGCTTCTTCCCGTGGCTGTCCTGACCTCCATTCTATTTGTAGTCGCCAGTCTGCTAAGAGGATGGAGAACGACTATTCGGCTCCCATTCCCTCCTGGACCCAAGCCCAAATTTTTACTGGGGAATTTGTTCGACATACCCAGCGAACAGCCTTGGTTGACTTACACCAAGTGGGGAAAGCAATACGGTGCACAACATATGTTTACAGACCTCTTCCCCAACATCTGATAACTTTCAGGCGACGTCGTGCATCTTCAGGTGTTTGGAAATCATATTCTCATTCTCAACTCTGCGAAGGCTGCCACGGAGTTACTTGAAAAGCGAGCGATCCTTTATTCTGACAGGCCAACAATTCCTATGGTTCCTCTGTGAGAGCGTCTCATTTTATCCATGTTGTTATCCTGACGATTCTAGCTCGGGAGCAGAGTGGATGTTACTTCTCATGCAACATGGAGACAGATGGCGAGAGGTGCATTGACTGGTTCTGGTTCGATGTTGCTAATCAGACGGACTCTAGCACAAGAGAATATTTCATCAATACTTTCGCCGAGAGGCTATACCCGCGTATCGCCCTATTCAGCTGAGGAAGATTCAAGATCTGTTACGAGGACTGCTTTCTGCTCCAGAAGATTTTGAAGCACACCTGAAAACGTAAATATTGCATCTTTTTCTCTTTGGAATCCGACACTTGTGAGCAGAGTGGCGGCAGCAATCATCATGGCGACGATATACGGCCACGACATTATCCAGCACACGCATGACCGGTTTGTGTCCCTGGCGGAAGAGGGGGGGAAAAGATTCAATGGCAGTGTACTCCCGGGTGCATTTGCGGTGAATACGTTCCCATTCCTCCGCCATTTCCCGTCTTGGTTTCCAGGATGCGGTTTCCATCGGTTCGCCCAAGGTATGAAGTACACCGAGCTTGATATATAGAACTAAAGATCTGACCTACACTTCTGCAGGGACGGCCAAAATCCTCGATAAGATGAAAAATGCGCCGTTTGAGTTTGTCAGACAAAACATGGTGCGAAGCACACTGGCAGCCACCGCAGCTGTTGGATAGTCTTTTGATTCATTTCAGCGAGATGGTGTTGGCAAATCGTGTGTTCTGAGTGAACTACTCGATCACAACGACACTCAGTACGGTGGGTCCAAAGAACGGGAGGAAGTGATAGAAAATGTCACTGGAGTAGCTTATGCAGGTATTGAATCCATTCCGCTTCGCACAATCCAGTCGCTGACTGCGAATATGTGGTAGCTACTGCAGAAACCGTACGCTCCGATGCTTATCGACCACTGGTCAATATTCACGACAGGCTTTCAACAGACATCCGCGATCTTGGTTCTTTTCATCATGGCGATGGCAATTCACCCGGAGGTCGTGAGAAAGGCACAGAATGAAATAGATACCGTCGTTGGCGCTGGGGTTTTGCCCGGGTTCGAACACAGGAGCGCATTACCATATTGCGAAGCGGTCCTGAGAGAAGTCTTCCGCTGGAAGCCTATTGCCCCCCTTGGTTTCCCACATGCAACTAGCGATGACGATATCTATCGAGGATATTTCATTCCGAAAGGCTTGGTTTTCTTTTATCGTCGTGTCTTCCAGGATATTGATATTGTCCTAGGTACCACGGTTCTCCCCAATATCTGGTATGAATCAATGTGTCTCGACATGACGAAAAACTGATTTTTCCAGGGCCATGGTGCACGACGAGTCCATATATCCAAATCCTGACCAGTTCAACCCTGAAAGATTTTTGAATGCTGATGGTCAACTCAATACTGATGACCGTATTCTTGGTTTCGGGTTTGTCAATATTCTTTCATTCCGACGCAAACTCCTACGTGTTTCGCAATTTACTAGATTTGGTCGAAGAATTTGCATAGGTCGCTACGCCGCCGATGCGATAGTCTGGGCAACTATGGTTTCAGTTCTATCGACCTTCAACATTTCAAAAGCCAAAGATGCAAATGGAAACACAATTGAAATCGAAGTCGCATTCTTGCACGGAGTGGTCAGGTAAATTGCTCTTGCGCTACTAGAACTGCATCGGTTTTGATATCCCTGAAGCCACCCAAAACCGTTTAAATGCGACATTACTCCTCGTAATGATGGCGCAAGGAAACTGATTGAGAATCTGACCGATGTGTAGCCGAGGTCGTTCTCGGGATAGCATCTCTGGTGCAGCTCTAATGCTGCCGGTTGATTGAGATGGTCTACGAATGCTTTGAAGATGCCGTACCATTGCCTACCTTGTATCGGCGTTTCTGTCGACAGGCGCAGCGAATTGTTTTGGCCCGGAAATGGGAAGAGATATTCAGTGTTCCCGTCTTGTTTGCTCTCACAGTCACCTCACTTGAGGGGTGGATTAACTGGAAGCCAGGGGAGTGGGCAAGGAAGAGGCTGTACAGGTTCTTTGTTTTGTCACTCGGATTCAGATTGTGCCTCTAGATCAAATACCATAAACTGCTTGTGAGAGGGGGAATTCACCTTGGTTGTGAATTCGAATCAACATCATGATATTCGGGCATTCTTGATACGGCCCAAACCAAGCGCAAACTCAATGGACACTGCCGATAGTGATCTCAATGCCGATTGGGTGGTCGGGAATTTAATTTGGGGCTCCGCAAGCGGCGAAAACCACAGGTTGGGGCTATTCAAATCTAATTGAACATGCTGGCAGCATATCGTTATAAGTATTCATATTCTGAAAGGGGTCCATGGGCCGTATCGTACAAAACATATCTTTTCGTATCATCGTTTTGGCGGTAAACCATTTCACCAATAATGGTAAACAGCGGATTCTGAACGCGCTTTGAGACCGAGATCAAGGCTGATGCAGTTCAAACAAAGAGAGCGCGCTACGGAGTTGGTGAAAGCACCATAGAGTGCCATGTTTTGAAGACGAGGGGTAAGTAAGTAGATTGCTGTTGGATTGCTGCGAGCTCAGTCGAGGCGAGCCTGCAAGCCGGGCTGAGCGGGAGGCAAGGTAGTGGTAGATGAGGAAGACGCGATCACGTCTTGATCACGTCTAGCGATCTGATCTACACAGCCACTGCTTCTTGCTCTGCTCGCTCGTCGACGCTCTCCAAGCATCTTCCTGCCCCACCCGCCCATTCCCTCTTCTTTTTCTTCGCTCATGCTTCGGTCGTGCTGGGTCTCGTCTCACCCGTCGTAATTCTTGCGTACAGGACCGGCCGTTCCCGCGATCCGTCTTTCCCTGCTTGAGCCTCCGATTGCCTCTCCTGCGCACTCCCGCTCCAGAGACCAGTTGGCCGGGACGGCCGTTCTCCCGCACCCACACACACTTTTCGTCCCCCTCTACCTTTCCAGCGGGTGCATAGCACCCGCTCTCTCTCCCTCTCTTCATCAGCGCGTTGTCCCGAAGAGACCACCCACGCTGCCGGAGGAATTCAGCGGTGGAAATCACATAAGCGTACATGCGAAATGACGGTCCTCTGCTCACAACCGCCACAATGCGCCGATGTGCCATGGAATATATCCTTAAAGTGAAGGGACTCAATGCGTGTTCCGTATACCTTACATAGACCAAGCGCCACCTCTCCAAGCTAGCCTATTCTACATCATCCCGAAATGACGCACGTACTTCCAACTAACTGCGCCGTAGACTTGGTACCAGACGGATCTTCAAGACGGTCCCGGAAGCTGTCGTCCTTCCTGCGAATGCGCGAACCCATCTCTGGTCTAATTATGTGCCATAATTGAAGGACAACTCGATTATCAGCCGTTGTGCCGTCATTGAGGGCGAGAATGACGAACGATCGGAGCCGTTTGACACATTATTTTCCAGCCAAGAACTTTTTTGGTCGAGGATATCGGGGTAGCACAACTCGGCCAGTCCCGGTCCTGAAATTCAGCATTTTTAGCTGTTGACTCTAATCATGGTTGGTACGTTCTTCTAAGATAGGCGTCACATCAATCCAGCACGTGGTTATGTAAGCAGAAAGATCACGTCACGAAAATGGTTTCTCCTCCTTGCACAAACACTTTTTTACATATTTGAGCTCATCAAACTGTAGCTAAGAAGGATATCTATCATTTGATGCAGGGATTTGGGCTAGTATTCTTGTTTCATGAAGTTATAAGGTGATCTTTCCAAAAAAAGTAATCGACTTCCAAAAGCTTCTAAATCACTTTTTGATGCATTTGGTGCAAAGTTGCACAAAACCATCCTTCATATTTGGCGGAGCACAGCCACAACACCGCCACAACACGTGATACACGTGACCTCTTCACGCGTACGTGTATGGCAATAAATAATGCAATTTCAAAACTCAAAGCCTGTCACTGTGGATGTACAGCTAAATAACAAAGATATCATGCATTCCCAAGTTGATTTAGTATTTTTCCGCAAGGGAGTGGGGATAAACTTTGATAGAACCAACCTTTCCATCAAGGCTCAATATCAGCCCAGTTTGAAATATGAGCAAAAAACTCTTTTTTGATCACTACCTCACATAACTACTGGAATGATCATTAGCAGCACACCATTGTATATCTGAGTGCTTCAATTGAAGCAGCCTTGGGTATACATGAATATAATTGCTATAAAAGAATGCCTTCAGGCATCTAATACAGAGATCTGAGTGCAATTATATGCTTGAAATGTTATTTTCAATTTTTCCATTGCCTCCGGCAGCACTGGAGGAGGTTTAATTTTTTTGAACCCTCGGGATTTGGCGGTGGCTGTGCTGTGGCTGTGTAATGACTAAGGGTGCACTCTTGACTTTCCGCCAAAACGTGACTTCCCAAATGCGGTAATTTGATTGCGGCAGCGCGGCAAGCTCGCAGAGCGGCTGATCTCATGCCGTTGTTTGTTTGTACGACGCTCTCCCTTCTCCCTCTCCCTTCCACCACCCCCGCCCGCCCCGCCTCATCCTTGTCTTCACCGGCTTGCTCGCGCGCGTCAAATGTGGTACTCTTGCGAGGTTCGAATGGCAGCTGGGTTCTGTACGCGTCAGAAAGCTGAGAATTGATCCTGGAGTCGTGGACGTCGCTATCCAGGTATGTGGACCCGCCTAGCTCATTTTCCTCCGTAAATCTCTTATATGTTTACTATAGCATTGCAATGCCATAATCCAACCTACCACGGCAGATACTTGGCATGAAACCGTCACATCGAAGGTTTATCTCGCTCCAGGCTGATCAGACTCCAATTTAAAAGTACCTCGCCTGCTTCTTCGTGCCTTTGCTCTATCCCTTTCTTTCCTGTATGTAGCTATCTCTATAATTGTATCTGTCCTGTACGCCTTCAATTTCTGCCAATGACCGATGAGGAAGTGCAAACAGCGATCACAGCCTCGCTGCCATTGTTTTGATGCTCGCGCGGCCAGGTGGTCTATAGTTGAGTAAGCCAATGAATTGGCTTGTCTTGCCCTATTGAGTGATCCATCGACGAGCGCTCGATTTCGCAACTTTAAAGCAATGGTGATGAGACTTCGGCATTTGTCGGCAAACTTCCACTCTGCCGTAGTGGCCGCGATCAAATTCCCGCATTTGGAAAGTCACGTTTTGGCGGAAAGTACGCAAGTCTAAGGGTGCGGGATTGATGTGACGCCTATCTTATGCAACTCGTCTGACAGGTTCTGAATGTGTGACAGTAGAACGGCATGTACAGCACCCGTTGTTCCTTTTGGAGACCGCTGTGGTAATGCAGCCTTCCTTCTTCTTGGCTCGATATTGCCGCCACTGAGGGGTCCGATCGAGTCGTCCATTCTCACTCTTCACTCCAATGCCTCCGTGGTACTTATAGAGCGGTCCATTCTCATGTCTAGCAATACCCAATGGCTTCCGCTGATTATCTACTTGCTGCTGCAGTGTCCGCAATTCTCATAGCTGGGATCGGACTGCTGAAACGACGGAAGGCGAATTCTGGACTTCCCTTTCCTCCTGGACCCAAACCCAGATTCCTAGTGGGGAATTTATTCGATATACCGACCGAAATGCCCTGGATAACTTATACGGAGTGGGGAAAGCAGTACGGTACGATGCAGAGTTTCTTGTGCCTGCTGTGAGATCTGATAACTCTTAGGCGACATCATGCACGTTCAGGTGTTCGGCCAGCATATTCTCATTCTCAACTCGGTCAAGGTCGCAACGGAGTTGCTCGAAAAGCGATCGATACTTTATTCCGACAGATCGACGATTCCTATGATCCCTCTGTAGATGGTTCAACTTGACCCTGTTCTTTTCTGACGTTTTTAGCATGACATGGGATTTCGGTTTCGCTTTTATGCCACACACAGACGAATGGCGGGAGGTAGATTTGTTCATTTCAGCGTGGTCTGGTCAGTTGATAGGGCTCTTGCAGCGTAGGAGATTGTTTCATCAATATTTCCGTCGAGACGGTATCGCTGCGTATCACCCGGTCTACCTCAAGAAAACTCGAGAGTTGTTACGTGGTCTACTTTCTACTCCGGAAAAGTTTGCCACGCACACCAAAACGTAAACATTCCACTCTGTTTCACTGATTCGATGGTTTTATCTTCGAGCAGTCTCGCAGCCGCGATAAGCCTTGACACCATGTATGGATACGATCTGAAATCAATGGATGACCGATTCGTTTACTTGCCGGAAGAAGCTGCCAAAAGGCTTACCGAGAATATGCTGCCCGGTGCACGCATTGTCAATACCTTCCCATTTCTTCGCTACCTTCCTTCTTGGTTTCCGGGATGTGGTTTCCATAAATTTGCCCAAGGTATGTGTTTATCTGGATTCCCTACTCGATGTGTTCTTAATCCTCTAAGATACCAGCGACTTGGTCTACGAGATGAGAAATGCGCCGTTTGATTTTGTTAAACAAAATATGGTGCGAAAGCAAAGATCTTGTTGAATGGAAGGCACGCTGACTCATTGCAGCGAAATGGTACTGGGAGTCCGTCCGTTCTTCGTGAACTTCTGGAGCGAAATGATGCCCGCGGTGGTTCCGGGGAGCGGGAAGAGGTTATGAAGGACGTTGCAGGGATGGCTTATCCGGGTAAATCCTTCACTAAATCTCCGCCTTGAGGCTGATTACTGACTTCATATAGCTGCCGTAGACACTGTACGCACTGACCAAGCGTAAATCTTGACTGATCGAGCCTCCAGATAACCACGACGTTGAATGTTTTCATTCTGGCCATGGCACTGAATCCAGAGATCGTCAAAAAGGCACAGAATGAACTCGACGCTGTCGTTGGTCTCGGTTTTCTACCTGGTTTTGAACACAGAAGCGCATTACCTTATTGCGAGGCAGTGTTTAGAGAAGTCTTCCGCTGGAGGCCTATACTTCCTTTTGCTATCCCACACGCCGTCAGCGACGACGATATCTATGAAGGATATTTCATCCCCAAAGGTTAGCTTTATTTGACTGTCCAGTCTACCAGGATCTTAAATTAATTAGGCACCATGGTTCTCCCCAATATCTGGTAAGCATGAATGCGTCTTACTATGAAGAGGAATTGATTGCTACAGCGCTATGGTGCGCGACGAGTCCGTGTATCCAAATCCTGACAGGTTCGATCCTGAAAGATTTTTTACCGCCGACGGTCAGCTCAATACTGATGACCAAATCCTCGCTTTCGGGTTTGTTCTCCGGGCCCTGTCATTCGAGTTGTTGATTATTTTGCAGGTTTGGCCGTCGAGCATGCGTAGGCCGTTACGCCGCCGACGCTACTGTCTGGGCAACCATCGTTTCTGTCTTGGCTACCTTCGACATTGCAAAAGCCAAAGATGAATTTGGGAAAGAGATTGAAATTGAACCTGTATTTGCAGGCGGAATGGTCAGGTAAAACACCGTTATCACGAACTGGTACATTCAAGTTTGATACAACCTATCTGCAGCCACCCGAAACCATTCAAATGCAGCATTACTCCTCGAAACGATGTTATCAGGCAGCTGATAGCAAACACAACCGTGACGGATGTCTAGCTTCATTTTGCCTTGAATCCAAATCTTTTACTACTAGTACATTAGTTAATTTTCTTTACCAAATCACGATCGATCACTGATTATGCCTCAACGGTGGGAAACTGCCGAAGACGAAGCTTCACATCTTGTGTGTCCACCGGTATTTGAGTTGGAAGCCACAGAAGATCGGAGCATTGAAATAGAAACCATGAGGGCTGGTGAAAAAATTATGATTCGTTGGACCTGTCCAACCAATTAAAGACTGATTACGGCGACTTCGTAGTCTAACCTTTGCAATTATAGCTCATCAGCTGCACCACTCCACATGGTGTGGGAAGAATTCGGTACGCATTTAAATACGTTGACGAGGCTGCTGCGTGAAATCAAATGGCTTCTCATGAGCTTCTTCCTGTGGTCGTCCTCACCTCCATTCTCTTCGCAATTTCCAGTCTGCTGAAAGGGTGGAGAACGACCATTCGCCCATTTCCTCCTGGACCCAGGCCTAAGTTTTTAGTGGGAAATTTCTTCGACATACCCAGCGAACAGCCCTGGTTGACTTATACGGAGTGGGGAAAAAAGTACGGTGCGCGGAAATTCTTTTCGGACCCTTTCCTTAAGATCTGATAACTTTCAGGCGACGTCGTGCATGTTCAAGTGTTTGGGAATCATATTCTCATTCTTAACTCGGTGAAGGCTGCCACGGAGCTACTCGAAAAGCGAGCGATCCTTTATTCCGACAGGCCAACAGTTCCTATGATTTCTCTGTGAGAACGTCCCATTTCATCCATGTTGTTGTTCTGACGATTCTAGCTCGGGAGGAGAATGGAACTTGGTTTTGATGCCACATGGAAACAGATGGCGAGAGGTACATCGACTACATCCAGTCCGGTGTTATTAATCAGACGGACTCCAGCACAAGAGAATGTTTCATCAATACTTTCGCCGAGAGGCCATACCCACGTACTATCCCATTCAGCGCAGGAAAATTCAAGACCTGCTACGTGGTCTGCTTTCTACTCCGGAGGATTTTGACGCGCACATGAAAACGTGAATATCCTATCTTTTTTGTTTCCGTTTGTGGAATTCAACACTTGTGAGCAGATTGGCCGCAGCAATCATCATGGCGACGACATATGGATACGATATCGAGCCCAGGCATGATCGGTTTGTGTCCCTGGCGGAAGAGGCGGGTAAAAGGTTTGGCCAAAGTTTCCTCCCGGGTGCATTTGCCGTGAATACCTTCCCATTCCTCCGCCATTTCCCATCTTGGTTTCCAGGATGTGGTTTTCACCGATTCGCCCGAGGTATGTTCTATCAAGTATACACAGCTATAGTTATAGATCCAACTTCCACTCTCTCAGAGACAGCGAGGATTGTCCATGAGATGAATAATGCGCCCTTTGATTTTGTCAGACAAAAAATGGTACCGCGGGCGGCCAGGCCGTTGGATAATCTTTTGATTCATTTCAGCGAGACGGTGTTGGCAGATCGTCTGTTCTGAGGGAACTACTTAATGACAACGATACTCGGCACGGTGGGTCCAGAGAGCGGGAGGAAACGATAAAAAATGTCACTGGAATTGCTTATGCAGGTACAGAACCACGTCCGCTACGTACTGTCTGCATGCTGACTGTGAACGTGTTGATAGCCGCTGCAGAGACCGTACGCACTATATCGACCACTCGTCAATATTCATGACAAGGTTTCAACAGACATCCGCGGTTTTGGTTCTTTTTATCATGGCAATGGCAATGAACCCGGAGGTCGTAACAAAGGCACAGAATGAAATTGACACCGTTGTTGGGGCTGGGCTTTTACCTGGGTTCCAACACCGCAGCGCATTGCCTTATTGCGAAGCGGTCGTCAGAGAGCTCTTTCGCTGGAGACCTATCGAGCCCCTTGCATTTGCGCATGTCACTAGCGAAGACGATATCTATGAGGGATATTTCATTCCCAAAGGTTGGTCTTACTTGACTGCTCCGTCTTACAGAATATTAATCCATACCACAGGTACCACGGTTCTCCCGAATGTCTGGTACGAATCCAGGTGTCTCAACATGAAGAAGAATTAACTTCCTTGGGGCCATGGCCCAGGATGAGTCCAAGTATTCAGATCCAGACAAGTTCATACCTGAAAGGTTTTTGAACGCCGACGGTCAACCCAATGCTGATGACCACATTCTTGCTTTCGGGTTCGTCAATATTCCTCCATCGCGACGCGAACTCTTGTATATTTCGCAACTTTCCAGATTTGGTCGAAGAATGTGCATAGGTCGCCACGCTGCCGACGCTACAGTCTGGGCTACCATAGTTTCAGTCTTGTCGACCTTCGACATCAAAAAAGCCAAAGATGAGAATGGTAACATGATCGGAATCGAACCCGCATTCTCAGGCGGAGTGGTCAGGTAAATTTGTTCCAGTGTTACAACAGTCTCATGTTTGATATTCCTGAAGCCATCCTGGGCCGTTTAAATGCGAGATTACCCCTCGTAACAATGGCGCAAGAATTATGATAGAGAACCTGGTTGATATATAGTCATATTTAGTGCGACATAGCCTGTTCCGACTTATTTCTCTCAACCAAAGTGGATTGATTCTCAACCGTGGGAAGGTGTCAAGGTCTCTCCACCCATAATTCCATCAATCATTAACCTGAAATGATCCGCTGATCCCGGATCTAAGCACATTCTGCAAGCTTCTGCTTAAAATCTGCGGAAAATTCTTGCTACTGTTCGGGCAAGGTCTGTGCCGACGCAGTCGGCCCTTCTAGTGGGACAAACGAAATTTAAACATGAGCCCCAACGCGAATCCTTGTGGTCTTGAGCCCAATCTAAAAACCTTGATAAGTATTCCCAACTTCTGGAGGTCAACGTCTCACAAGACAGCGATCAAAGAGGAGCTTCATACAGTATAACGCGTCGCAGAGTTTTTCGTGGCCCTCCTTCAGGACGGATCCCTGCAAGATCCCTGTTCATCGGTAACACTCTGGAAATATCTCCACAAGAGCTAATGCCAGCCGCTGCACGGACTATGAAGACGCAACGCCAGCTAACTCTCCAGCCTGAGTGTTTCATCTCGCTCCTTATGTATGTCGACCGTGCTCATGATCTGTTCCATAGACACATTTGCATACATTTCTACTTGCAGCTTCACCGGATACATGATATGTCTCTACCTGAACTGGTTGCAGACGTTTATTTCTGTCGCTCTGGTGGTCTGGATCTGATTTCTATGAAGTTGATGGGGATCCTCTCTGATCTTGTCTACTTTGCCTTTCACCCAGCACGGCCCGCAAGCTCGCCTCTGCTTGGCTCCCAAACCACAATCGATCACTAATCTTGTCTAAACCGTGGGAAACTGCCGAAGACGAAGCAACGAGTCTGGTGTGTATTCATCTTCCACCGGTATCTAAGTTGAAAATCTTATATGACTGGCTCTCAAGAGATCGGAACATCGAAATAGAAAACATGAGGACTGGTGAGAAAATCACCGGTCGTTTGACCTATCCAACCAATTAAAGACTGAAAGGCTTACTGATTGCGACGGCTTCATATTTCTAAACCTTCACAATTATAGCTTATCGGCCGTGTCGTTCCACAGGGTGTGGGAAGAATCCAGTACGCATTTAAATACGTCGATGAACCTCCTGAACGAAGTCAAATGGTTTCCCAAGAGCTTCTTCCTGTGGTTATTCTGGTCTCCATCCTCTTCGCGGTCGCCAGTCTGCTAAGGGGATGGAGAACAACCATTCGGCTCCCCTTTCCTCCTGGACCCAAGCCCAGATTTTTACTGGGAAATTTGTTCGACATACCCAGCGAACAGACCTGGTTGACTTACACGAAGTGGGGAAAGCAATACGGTGCACAATATATGTTTACAGACCTCTTCCTCAATATCTGATAACTTTCAGGCGACGCCCTGCATGTTCAGGTGTTTGGAAATCATATTCTCATTCTCAACTCAGTGAAGGCTGCCACAGAGTTACTTGATAAGCGAGCGATCCTTTATTCCGATAGACCAGCAATTCCTATGGTTCCTCTGTGAGAATCCATTTTATCCATGTTATTATCCTGACGAGTTTAGCTCGGGCGGAGAGTGGATGTTAGTTATGATGCCACATGGAGACAGATGGCGAGAGGTACATTGACAGCTTCCGGTCCAGTGTTATTGACCAGACGGACTCCACTGTCAGCACAAGAGAATGTTTCATCAATACTTTCGCCGAGAGGCCATACCCACGTACTACCCCATTCAGCTGAAGAAAATTCGAGACCTGTTACGTGGACTGCTTTCTACTCCGGAGAATTTTGACGCGCACATGAAAACGTGAATATTCTACCTTATTCTTCATTTACGGAATTCAACAATTGTGAGCAGTCTGGCCGCAGCAATCATCATGGCGACGATATACGGTCACGACATCCAGAACACGCATGACCGGTTTGTGTACCTGGCAGAGGAGTCGGCTAAACGCTTTGGCGGAAGTTTACTTCCGGGTGCATTTGCCGTGAATACGTTCCCATTCCTCCGCTATTTCCCATCTTGGTTTCCAGGATGCGGTTTTCACCGATTCGCCCGAGGTATGAGTTGCACCGAACTTGATATGTGGAACTACAGATCTGACTTGTATACTCTCTTAGAGACAGCCAAGTTCCTCGATGAGATGAAAAATGCGCCGTTTGAGTATGTCAGACAAAATATGGTGCGATGCACAGTCGTCACTGTCGTTGGATAGTTCTTTGATTTATTTCAGCGAGATGGTGTTGGCAGATCGTGTGCTCTGAGTGAACTAATTGATCACAACGACACTCAGCACGGCGGGTCCAAGGAACGGGAGGAAGTGATAAAAAATGTCACTGGATTAGCTTATGCAGGTATTGAATTCATTCCGCTTCGCACAATCCAGCCGCTGACCGTGAATATATGGTAGCCGGCGCAGAAACCGTACGCTCCGATGCTTATCGACCACTCGTCAATATTCACGACAAGTTTTCAATAGACATCCGCGATCTTGGTTCTTTTTATCATGGCGATGGCACTGAACCCAGAAGTCGTGAAAAAGGCGCAAAATGAAATAGACACCGTCGTTGGCGCTGGACTTTTGCCTGGGTTTGAACACAGGAGCGCATTACCATATTGCGAAGCGGTCTTGAGAGAGGTCTTCCGCTGGAAGCCTATCACCCCTCTCGCGATCCCACATGCAACTAGCGACGACGATATCTATCGAGGATATTTCATTCCGAAAGGCTTGGTTTTGCTTTGTCGTTGTGTCTTCCAGGATGTTGATATTGTTCTAGGTACTACGGTTCTCCCCAACATCTGGTATGAATCAATGTGACTCGACATGACACAAAAATAATTTTTCCAGGGCCATGATGCACGATGAGACCATATATCCAAATCCTGACCAGTTTAACCCTGAAAGATTTTTGAATGCCGACGGTCAGCTCAATGCTGATGACCATATTGTTGGTTTCGGGTCCGTCGATATTCTTTCATTCCGATGCGAATTCTTACATGTTTCGGAATTCACCAGATTTGGTCGAAGAATTTGCATAGGTCGCTACGCTGCCGACGCGATAGTCTGGGCAACTATGGTTTCAGTTCTGTCGACCTTCAATATTTCGAAAGCCGAAGATGCAAATGGAAACACAATTGAAATCGAAGTCGCATTCTCGTACGGAGTGATCAGGTAAATTGCTCTTGTGCTACCAAAACTGCATCGGTTTTGATATCCCTGAAGCCACCCAAAACCGTTTAAATGCGACATTACCCCTCGTAACGATGGCGCAAGGACACTTATTGAGAATCTGACTGATGTGTAGCCACAATTACCTGTTTGTTTTTTCAACCCAAGCGGATGGAAATCTCAACCGTGGAAAAATATCGTTGATGGGACAACGTGTAAACATGGCTTTGCCATTCTCAAGGACTCCTTTGAAACCTTCACATTCCCAAATTCCAGAAGCAGTGAGGGGATTCCTGTCTCCAAGACATCCATCACAGAGGTGGCCTATGTCACCCGCGCCGCGGAATTGTTTGCGTGCTCTTTCCTGACTCTGATCCTTGCTTCATACGCTCCCGAAATATCTCCACAAGTGCTTACGCTGTCTACTCCGCAGAGTAGCAAGACGCAACGCCAGCTAAATCTCCAATTTGCTTTGTCCCTGCCACTTCCAGGGTAGTGTTCCATCTCACATTAGATACATGCACATACATTTCTATACTTGCATCTCTACCGAATGTAAGATAGGTTTCTATCTGACCTGGTTGCAGACGTTCCTCTCTGTCGCTCTGGTGGTCTGGATCTGGTTCCTGTGAAGCGTGGTCTCGAAACATCTCTGGTAAATAAATTCATCGGTTAGTTTGATCCGGATTATGAACTCACCATTTTCAATTAGCCAGTCGACCCTATGATATGGAAACCCGTCGAACCCACCCACCCGAAATACCTGACCGCTCTCGCGATCGAGGTCTTGTCCTGCGGCCAAGGCTGTATCAAGCTCATAGGTATGTTACCATTTCCTTTTGTAATATTTCTGCGCCCAACCCCAATAGAACCAACCGTCTCGTATCGCGCATTCAACGCCACATACGTGAGGTCGTTCTCAGGATGGCATCTCTGGTATAGCCCTCATACTGTGGCTCTCATACTGCCGGTTGAATACGAATGCCTTGAAGTTGCTACACTGTTGGCTATCTTGTATCGGCATCTTCGTCGTCAGATGTAACGAATTGCATTCGCCTAGAAATGACAAGAGATATTTCGTATTATCGTCCTGTTCACTCTGGCAGCCGCCTCACTTGAGGGTGTAGATTGACTGCAGATTAACTAAGCATCAGCAGAGCGGCCGAGAAAGTGGTCCAGGTTGTACTGTTGCACACTGCTCCATTTTTGACATGACTCCGAGTCGGATCCAAATTATACCTCTGATGTTCAATGAATGCCGAATCTATGTGCTTTCACCGATTATACAGCTGAACCGTGGACGCAAGAAACGTCTCTCCTGCTGCAAATTCCTGTGTACAGGATGATAACTTGGCCCTGCACCGCCACACCCATATATCGCGATGTTTCACGACTATACATCGATACACTCTAGAATTATGTATATGCAAGCCGCAGCCGACAATTATTTAGTGATACAATTCACAGAGGGGGCGCAAGATACAACAGCCCTAAATTCGATAAGTTATCCGACCAAGAAGGTGGATGAATAGGATAGGGGACCAAGAGAAGAAAATAAATCAGAAGAGTCAAAAGATCGTGAGGTGGTCGTTGCCGGTCAAGAAGCAGACAAGATATCGATACAAAGGAGGGTTCATGTTCATTGAGTTGCTGAGGGTCCGATTGGTGCACCGTGAAGCAACGAACCAGGCGCGAATACGTCGTTGCGGTCTGGCGTAACCAGGAGCGGTGCAACAGTTACGAGGGGCTGTTGAGCGGGCCGTTGGGGCGTGTTCGCACTCTTGCGTGTGGGAGCACGCGAGAGACCGCTAGGACCGGCAGACGCCGCGTTCCCCGCCGGGGATTTCGGATTGAAGAGGACATTCCGTTCTTGGAACAGAACGTACGACTGCACACAATCAGCACTGAGCTCAATCTTGGGCGATCAGAGAAAGACGCACGCGGGCAAGGAGGATTCTCTCAATCCATTTTTCTCCGTCTTTTGCGTCACACGCAAAGATATGCATGTAGTCCGCGGTGTTTTCGAAGAACGAGAGGTTGTCGGTGGATTTCACGCCAAAGACAAAGGGTTTGGGAGCCTTGTGCAAACGAGTGACAGTGTATGCGTCAAAGTTGGAGAGCGAGCAGAGGAAAACCTCGTCTTTTTGCTGCGCACCATCAGCATATTACGAAATTTACAAGTGCGGTCAACTTACGCTTTCCCGCTTTGACAAATACAGACTGTGCTCTCGCAACCTCAAGTATCGTTTTGTCCATTTGCCGCGTTTCATCTCCCAGTCGACAAACCCAGAGTACACGGGTGAGCTGGAGGGAATATTCTGTTCGACCATCAGTGATCTTCCACGCAAAAGCATGCGAATAGACGCACGGAACGACTCAGGATTGGCGCCAACGGCGTTAGCTTGATCATAAACAGGTTGACCATTTTTTCCTTGTTCCAGGATGCCTGTATGTCGGCGAGCAGCTCAAAGCTACGTATCGGGCGCTCTGTATCCTCACGTCAACACACATCCAGCTTCACAGAAAGTACGAGGCACTCACCCATCCCAAAATCCTGCGCAACCTCCCACACCATCCATCCGCCAGTACCGACCCAGCCCTTGAGGCTCCCCTGCTCCTCCACCATCGCCAACACTTGTTTCGCACTCGTCGACGGCCCGATATCGACCATATTGAACCTCTGCATGTCTCCGACGAAGACGCGCGTGAGCGTCCCGCCTGACTTGGAAGAAACGTGCCGGTGCGTCGTCTGCGAGGCTCCTTCTCCGGAGGTACGCGGGGAGAGGCAGCATCTCGCCCGAAGGGCGTGGCTTTGTGAGTTTGTTGCTTGGCGTACTGGCGGGTGTAGCGGCGGGGAGCGTTGGGGTGGGCGGCGGGGGCTCTGAGAGGAACGCTGGCATAGTAAGCCCACGCTCTTTCGGTGGCAATGCTTGGGAGCGGTCGTCTGCGGGACGGCGCGTCGTGGCGCTGCGCCGCACCGGTGCGGCGGGCATGTCCTCAGGCTGTTGCAACCTGGAAGGATCGTCCGCAGGTCGACGAGTCGTCATGCTTCTCTTGACCCGCCCCTCTCCTGCAGCCTGGTCTAGTGTGTCCTCACCCTGACTCCGGTGGGTCGAGTGGTCCCTCCGCCGCCCCGGTATGTCCTCAGGCTGTTGCAACCTGGAAGAATCGTCCGCAGGCCTACGGGTCGTCATGCTTCTCTTGACCCGCCCCTCTCCTGCAGCCTGGTCTAATGTGTCCTCAACCTGGCTCCGGTGGGTCGAGTGGTCCCTCCGCCGTACCGGTATGTCCTCAGGCTGTTGCGACCTGGAAGAATCGTCCGCAGGCCGACGAGTCGTCATGCTTCTCTTGACCCGCCCCTCTCCTGCAGCCTGGTCTAGTGTGTCCTCACCCTGGCTCCGGTGCGTCGAGTGGTCCCTCCGCCTCACCCTGACCTCCGCGGTCTTGGGAGGCAGTGCGCCATCTGCTGTTGTCGGCCGACGAAATGACCGCATCGGTCGCAGTGCCCTCGCAGCCTCCGGGAGCGCCTGGTAATTCGGCGGCGGCGACGAGGTCGCAGACGGCCCCCTTGCGGGTGAGGGCGACACCATCCGCCGCTCCTTTCCCGACCCTGTGTTAGCCGTATTGACCGACAAAGCGCGCTGCCTCTCCCTCTCCGCCTGACTCTGCATACTTTGCAGCTTCTTCGTCAGGTCATCCACTGCGACCGACTGCGACTGCGTGGCGCCGTTTCCAGGCAATGTCTGCGTCCTCTGCCGCGCAGCCCGAGCAATCGCCGCTTCTGCCTGCCGCGCAGCCTCGCGTGAGCTGCTTGACGCAATATCCATCGCGTTCGATGCATCGCCCGCCCCTCGTGGGCGGAGTGTCGTCTGCCGACTCCGCGCCTCCTCCCCCCGCCTCTCTGCGCGATCCCGCCGCCGTTGGTCCCTCTCCTCGCGCACCTTGCGCCGGATCGTCCGCTGTGCAGTCAGCGCAGATGGGATGCGTTGCGCAAGCGGGACGTCGTCGTCGTCAGAGCCATCAGTACCGTTATTCGCTGGCGTCCCACTACTGCTTTGGTTGTTACTGGTGGAACCGAGCCCAGGGCTGGGTTCGCCGTAATAATCATCCTCGCTCTCGTCTTCGTCGTCTTCCGAGTCTGACGACGACGGAGTCGAGAATGCCGATGAGCGCGTGGGGTTGCGCCGATCGTCCCCGTCCCTGTCGTCCCCGCCTGCCCAGCCGCCGCCGCCGCCGCCGCCGCCGTAACTCCCGTAGTATCCATCGTCCCCACCGCCACCGCGAGCCGCCGAGCGCGAACGGCTGCCTCCTCCACCGCTGCTGCTATACCCCCGGCCTCCACTGGAACTGCCCTCCCACCCACTCGCATCCACAAGTTCGCCTTCGCGTCCATCGCCCACAGCTCTCGCTTTCCCGCCCGCACAAAACGAATTACCCTCCTCATCCACCCAACACGCCGCATCCCTCCTCGGCTTCTGCGCACTCGCCCGAATAGTCCCAGCGCTCGTCCCTGCCTCTCCCTCTTCCTCAGCCGCGGCGAGCCTCGCCGGGAAGACAAAGGAACGCCCCCGGTCGCCCGAGAACGCCGCACCGCGGGTCTTCTCGCCGTTAAGTGCACGCGTGGAAGCCGTGTCGTCGTTCTCGTCAGTACACTCGAAGTCGAGGAGTTCATCGTCCGAATACGCGGGGGTGGATGAGAACGACCCGTATGCGCTCGTGTGCCTGGACTTGTCAAACCCAAAGCGTGCATGCACATGCCCATTGTACACATCGCTGTTCCCATTCTCATAATACATCCCGTCAAAGTCCGACCCGTCGTATTCGTACTCGGACACGCTGGCCGAGGCGGATGTGGACGGGGATGCGGAGGTGGATGCGGAGGCGGAGGGCCGCTCGTGCGGGAGCCAGCCAAAGTCAAACTCCGCAGCGCGCTTCTCGGACGGCGCAAAGTCAAAGCTCGTCTCGCTCGTGCTGGATGTGGATGCCGCACTCGTCGCGTACGGCGTTGAATAGGGCGGAGAGTGGATGGACGCGTCGTACCGGTCGGGCGAGTGCACCGACGCAGGGGAGGCGTAGCCTTCTGGAGGAGACGAGTAGCTGTACCCCTCCGGCGGGGACGCACGCACGGAGAAGTACCGCTCGGGCGAGCGTGTCGAAAATGGCGAGCGTGGCGAATACGAGTGGAGTGCCGGGAACGCCGCCGCACCAGCGACAGGACTAGCGAGCCCATCGTACGGATCAAACTCGACTTCGCCGTTACCTTCGAGCGGCTCGTGCCCGATTTGGTTGACCATCGAGAACGCGCTGGTGCGTTGTGACTCCAGCTCCATCTCGAACACGCTGAGGCTGCTGCTCGAGCGCTCTGCGATGAAATTATTAAGGGGATGGAGGTTCAGGCCGAGTTCGTCCTGATCCTTTTCTTCCCCGCCACCCGCACCCGCGCCCAAGTCCATATCCGCCAACTGAATATCGACGTTTACGCCTGCACTCCGAATCAATATCCCATTCTGCGTGAAACCAAAAAGAAAAGAAAGATAACCCACCATCGACCCAAACGCCCATCCCCTCCATCAGCGCTGCATCCCCGCCGTCCAGGTCCAAGCCTAGCGCAATCGGCGCCTGCGCCTGCGGCTCTCCCTCGCCCGCAGGACGAACAGCATCCAAAGAGGAAGGCGAATCGGGTGACGCAGGCGCGAACCGCAGGACGTCCCCCACGAGGGAGGACTTACGGAAGCGGCGGCGCGTGTTACGTGTTGTGTAGGGGGAGGTGGGGACCGAGCTGTCTGGCGTCCCTGATCTTGTTCCTGTTCCTGAGCTGCTTTCGCTTTCGTCGCCCCCTCCTGATGCTGACCCGGCGTCGGCTACTTCTTCCTCTCCTTTTTCTTCGTCTGCCTCTACATCGACAACGTCTACCTCCGCCTCCTCCCCCTGCGCTTCCGGGATGGGAGAGGTAGCGCTCCGGCCCTCGACCTCCTCCGTGCGCGTGGCTGCGCGCAAGCTCGAGCTGCGCTTCGGCACCAACACAGGCGATGCAGGTCCAGGGGCAACTACTGGCACGGATGCAATAGCCCGTTGCGCACTCAGCCGTCGACTGGTATTCCGGCCGAGCGCCGCTTCCTGCTCTTGCTTCGGTACCTGAGACTGGGGCGCAGCAAAGCTAGGATCCGCCTCGCCGCTGAGGTCGTCGTTGAATTGCGATGCGAGGTCGAGGGCGAAGGACAAGTCTTCGTCCTCTATATCTGCGTTCTCGACATCAGGATCTGCCTCGAGCTCGAACTCGTCGTCAATGCCGCCATACGCAGAATCGAGTGGTGGTGATGGAGGGCCGAGGAGAAGAAGAGACGCGTCGGGATCGAGGTCGAGGATCGCGGATGCGTCGGTCGTGTGGGCGGCGGCGGCGAACTCGGCGAGCGAGAGCAGGGGCACGGTTTCGCGTGCCGGGGATGTGGGCGTTGATTTGCCTTGTGGTTTCGGGCTCGTCGGGGCCTGCAGGTTAAACAATGAAAGTTAAAAAATGAAGTATGAAAAGCCAAAACACAAACCGAGATATTCGCGGCGGTCGGGGTTGTCGAGAGCTGGCTAGCGGGAGTGGGAGTCGTCGAGAGATCGTGATCGGTTGATTCGGTTTGTGGTTTGGGGGGTATTGGAACGGGGAGAGTGGGTATTAGGGGCACGTCTGAGCTCGACGCGCTCGCGGGACTGGCCGTAAACCCTTCCGTGTCAAGGTCCCAGGGCTCAAAAGGCAGACCTGCGCCGACACGACCGCGGCGGACCTAGATTACATGAATAGATTAGGCACAAAGTCAACAGACACGTTACGGCTCGCTTACCTTATGTGGGACGACGACGCTCATCTGTGCGAGGGTGTGGAGGGAAGGGAGCGAGGGCCGGGGCTTGAACGCGGGTTTTTGGTACGCGGGAGTCGTGTGGATGTTTGAATGCGTGTGTGAGCGCGTCGGGATGGGCGGTAAGGGCGCGTGTTCGGCCAACGGAGAAGTGGGGGGCGTGTCCCGCACTGGCTCCGCCGGAATTGGTGGTACAGATGCGGCATCGTTGGACGAGCGTGGTCCATGGGTTAAGTCCGCAAACGGGTCATCGTCGAGCAAAAACGAGTCCGCTGAATCTGCTGCTGGCGTATCACGGTCCTTGACCGCCGTCGCCACAAAGGAACGGGGCAGAGTCTTGAACTTGCCGTCCTTTGGAGGCTCGACGTCGCGGTTGAAGATAGCCTGAATGGACAGCCGGCGTTTCCTCATGCGGCGGACTCGATGAGGACGTCGTGTGCAAGGCGAAACTGCGGTGGTCGCCATAATCTTCTAATTTCACGGCACCTATACCTGGGAAACTCGCGCGTGTTCTCGTAACCAAGCCAAATGGGCAAAAAAAGTCTTTGAAATCCACTGGCAGCAAGATCGATCACAGACACGTCCTTTTTGCTCGTCGTTTGCGATCGACCCTGCTGTCAGACGAGATCTGAACGCGACTCAGAGGACTGGATACTGCTGCACCCGTAGATAACTTGAACCTGGGGTCAGTATTTACTTGCCTTGGCCGTCGGGTGCAGACGTTGTTTGGCCTTCGGCGGCCACTCACGTGATCTTTCGGACCACCCGGTGGCTCGGCAAGTGCCAGTAGCCTCTAAATTTTTTAACCACGTTCACGTTCAGGAACATGCACAGCACGAGTAGGTACGCCAACCTCCTTGGTGTTACCGTTGTTATGCTTGGATTTACCTCCTCGGCTCCCCGCTTTGGTCCTGGTGTATGTAACTTGTTCCGTATTGTTGCATCGGGAAATAAACCTGGGCCCGTGGGCAGTGCTGAAGGATGATGACATCTGATGGCAGTGATACTTATCTCCAGGTTCTGGTGCAGCAGGTGTACATCGATTTTTTTCACAGCTACTGACAGCTTAATTACTCCAGTCAATGTGAAAGACCGGTGCCCTTCCCGACTCCAAACCAATGTGATTCCCCTTCTGCTCTTCGCAAAGATCTCCCTCCACAACAATGACGGCTGGACGACGTCACGAAGACGTCGATGTCGATTTCCGAAATTTCCCATTAACGGCACCCGAGGCTCATTCCTCAGCTTCGGCCTCCCAAGTTACGCGCTCGTTTCGTTTCAAAATTCGACACAATACAAGAATCCACATCATGCGCTACAATAATATAAAGCGACAAATGACCAACCCAGTTGTTGAACAGATGTTTTTTCAACTTCACTTGACTTGTCTTACAATAATAATAGCGTGTCTAGGAGACGCACGCTCGGAACCAATTCTGGGCTTATAGGAGGATCTTCGTTCGACTCTTGTCCCGGACAATAATTTCAAACCATCGACATCATGAAGGATGTTACTCGCCTGATATGGATCAGGTGCACAGGTCAAAGCGCGAAATACGAAGCCAACTCTAGCTTAGAGTTCGCCAGATTTCGTCTCGCTCAGCCTCGGACTCGCTATTTATCCAAGGTGATATTTACGCCTCGTTCCTAGAGCCCACCTTGCTCCACGACAACTCGTCCACAGATCTAAAGCTCGTGGCGACCATTCAAACATCCAAACAACATTTCAATTGTCGAATCAGCATTCCGGAACTACGTCGTTCATCCCGTTTATCCAAAAATAGCTCTGGAATAACCAAAGATGCGGGAGCTCCACCAACCGCAGCGAGACACCGCGATCCAACATGGCCGAGCCAGACGAGAAGGGATGGTATGGATCGGTACTCTAATTTATTGCTGGCATTAGGTGCTACGTAGCCCTAGAGATGCAAGATGAACGATCGATCAGAAGGTCAAAGCGCCAATAGGTGCTTCGTCGCCAAGATTTCTGTCAATTCTGGTGGGTCCAGTTTTTGTGATACTGGAACCTATTTTCGCTATTCACAGTGCCTGGACCAGATAGCGTCTCTCTTCCGATTTAATTTGTGTCCGCGTCGCTTCACGGCCTAGGTGAGCTGTAACGTGACTAAGATGGGTCTGTTGTGCCTCTCAATCAAGAACTTCGGGACGAAGACTTGTCATATTCTCAGCCTCAACCTGAAATTGATGGTTGAACTTCAACTCGGCAGCAGGGTGCCGCATTGATACTCCGACAGATACCGATATCATAATCATGCCGCTTGTTGGAGTTTGAGTCACCTCGGGCAACCGGCATCATGGCCGAGGTAATGAGTCAGTTGGAGTCGAGAGAACGTGAAAGAATAACGAGGAAACTTCTAGTTATGCTGATATAAATAGCACAGATCCGAGTGTTTGCAGAGCTCAGCCAAACACTACTAAGTATTATCTTGGATTCCACCTGAAACTATTGGTCTGACTCCACACGAAAATACAATATCGCCATCACGATTTGCGTGACTCACTCAACCATGGCCACATCCGCACTCGAGCCCTCCGTGCTCCTTTCTTCCTCCTCCTCAGAGTCCGCGACCAATACGAAAGTAACACTACGCGCACCCCTGCCGGGCGACTTTGGCCACATTATCTCCCGCCACGGCGCGCTCTACGCCTCCGAATTCAACTACCCCACGCGTTTCGAAGCCCTTGTCGCGCGCATTTGCGCCGATTTCATCGAGAATCAGGACCCTGCAAAGGAGCGCTTGTGGATCGCAGAGGAGCTGGGGAGCGGCACGTTCCTCGGGTGTGTGATGCTGGTCAGGTATAAGCCTGAGCCTGAGGATGCGTCGGATACCGTAAACTCGGAGAGGGAGCGGGAGACAGCTTCGGCCGCAGATAGCACTGCGAAGCTTCGTATCTTGCTCGTAGAACCGGCGGCCCGAGGGATGGGCGTGGGGAAGCAGCTGGTGGGCGCATGTGTAGATTTTGCGCGAAAGGTGGGGTACAAGCGGGTTGTGCTCTGGACCCAGAGCTCGCTGTTGGCTGCCAGGCGCTTATACAAGGCGGCGGGGTTCGAGCTGATCAAGTCTGAGGAACACGAGAGTTTTGGGGTCAAGTTGGTGGGCGAATTTTGGGAGCTGAGGTTTCCTGATTCTTAGACGCCGACGCTCGCTGAGAAAATAGGATTAACGATCGCAAGAGCACTAGAAGAATGGTATGCATTTAAGCTTCTAATCTCACTTCGACTGTGGATCTCACGGGTTATAACAGATATAATTTCGTTTAGACACCGGAGTACTCCATATTTTATGAAATACTAGCGGCAGCTTGGCACCATTAGCCGCGGTCTGCGTCAATTGTCGACTTCCCTTTTTTTTGTTTTGCTTTCGTATTGCTTAAATCAAGCTTGAATAGATGTTTCTGTTTTCCTGCAATTAATTTCAATTCGTGGTTTGTTTCGCCGAGGTGTGAAACGATTGCGGCGTTGGTGAGGCTGAACCGTGGGAGGTAATTGGGAGGTAATGAGATCATCCTGAGGGTCACGTATCGGTCAACGCGAGAAATAGCCGACATCCATTTCGATTATAGACGAAGAAGTAACTTCGACAAAGTAATTATATAGCGACTGATCATCAAGCATTAGTTGCAGGACACGCGGCCGTATTTTTAGTACCACTAATTAGTGGGAGGAAGGTGCAGTTTCAGATCGCCAGCAGTCCGGTCGACATCGACACTACGTGCAAGACAGACCCGCACAACGAGGAGAGCAGGAATAATGTTCTGCAGAGCAATGAGCGGCGGTACTTGACACGTTCTTACAATGCATACCATAATCTGCGCTGCCGCACCCCTAAGAACTGAAACAACCGGGGACTCGAATAGAGTAGGGCTTCTGGACATTTCGATGATAAAAAACGCGACCATGAAAGCAAAGTATAGGGCACTGGATTCAAGGCTAATGGCAAGTCAGTAACGAGGACGGTAGAGCAGGAAACTCGGAGAGTACGAACAGCAGCGTGATAGCGGTGTTGTATCTGTGGACCAGCTGTGTCCCGCCGATGATTATAGCCCGACGTCTCGTCCACCATATCCGCCCTGCTGTCAGACCCGTCAAAAATAGGTTGGCAATAATCATTCCCAGGCCTTCTGAGATGATAGATGCTTTGGAGTTCCAAGACATTGAAACGGCCGCGATCCCGAATACTGCGCTCATAAATTGTCAGGACTCAAGGTCGAGAAAGTGCTTACTCGTAATGCAGAGCACAAAAATCAGAGAAATGGAGATGACCCATCTTCTGTATCGAGCCTCACCCCATACCACATAGCAACGATAAATCTGGAGAAGGATATAGATTAATAGATGCGGGGGGATTGGCATCGGGACCTACGAAAATAGCATCTGTAAACAAGCTGTGCAGGGAAATCAGTTCTCCTCGACATTCCGGACTGATAAAACCACCAACTTGTTTGCAAGAAGCAAGATATTGTCCTGTTGTCTTTTGACTTCAGAGAGATGCTGGAAAGAAACTTGCAGACGCTGTTGTTCGCTGATCGTCGTGGTGGTCTCTGCAGAGCGGTACAACCCCAGCAGGTTCGCGGTGACCACAACTTGATGGACCATTTGCCCTATCGCGAAACCGCAGGCTATCACCATGGTACAGACGAGCACGCCACATGCAGACGACCGGCGTCGACTCAGTAAATAACAGGCCTGAACCGCAAGCAGAGCACAGATTCCTGAGGAGCCATGCTCGCAAAATAGGTAAAAAAAAAATTATGCATTAGAACATACCGTTGAGAAATAATGAGGCCTACCAATCCGTCGAAGGAACATTGTCAGCGCGAGATGAAGAGAAGAATAGTCTGTCTATCCCTACCGCGGATTGAATCATCTCCGAAATCACCGTGGCCCATTCATCGTCAAAGACGGTGGAGGCCATTGGTTTGGAAACGTTTGAGATCAGGACACTCGAGCAGTGGTGGATGTACGAAGACCGAAAGCAGACCCAGACCACCTGGTTCAGCGAGTCCGGGAACCCACGATGGAACTCCCAAGGAGAGGGATGGAAATATATGGATTCATGTCAGTTGGTTGCAGTGTAATCATTGATTGAGAATCGCATATAAGATCCTAATGATATGTCATCCAGTATCATAAGTAGCCGTGATGATCGAAAAGGTCGATAATCGCATGGAGCAGCTTTCCCGCGGTTCAATTCTGGTCCCCGGCCACGAGTATCAAGACAGTCGTCCGATAAATACGGTTTATTATTGAGTTGCCAGTTCTGAAGGCCTGACGATTTGAAGTGTTCAAAGTTCATTACTCGATATCGCCTGAGATGATGTTTCAATCAGAAACACGGGTAATCCCGAATTTCAGGATCGAGAGAAATGCTTACTCGTGGTAGACAGCACCGAAATCAGACAACTGTAGATTACCAATATTCTGTTACGAGCCTCACCCCATACAAGATAGCAACGTTAAATCTGGAAAATTGAAGGTGAAGGAGGGGTTGTGCATGAGTGCGGGAGACGGAGATCGAGACAGATGAAAGACGCATCTGTGTGAACACTGCGCACTAAATTCAGTGCTGTTTGACAATTATGAGAATACCACCAATTTGTGGTAACGATTGAGCTATGAGATGCCGCCATTTAACGGTCTAGCATGTGCACCGGGGTCCAGAGGTTGAGCAGGGCGAGGGGCGGGTGCGAGCCGAGTGCTTGTCGAATCAGGGCGTCATATCGTATCGCTCGGAATTGGCCCGAGCGAGAGGTTGTGTTGAGGATTCCGCGCAGCCGCCGCAGCGCAGCCTGCGAGTCAGCGATGGACAGGATACTATTATGGCCACCGGCTATCGCCCTTTCTGTCGCATGCGCATCAACAATCCCTCCATCTCCCCTTCACAGACTTGCCCGTTTCCCAACGGTACCAGCACTCTCCCTGACCCTCTCGCCCTCCGCCCAAACCGCCGCTCCTCCACCGAACCACCGCCCCCCCCCCACCTTGCCTCGCCTCCGTCTTCAGGGCTGCGAGGGATGCTGTGCGGAAGCTGCCAGTAATACAGGGGCTTGAAGTTGAACGCCTCAACAGGAGGACGGACAAAGGACGGAGAGAACAAGTGATGCCATTATGAAGGTCCTTATTGGACAAAAGGATTTTTTTCAACTGTTTAGCTGGAGATCTTTGAAGATCTTTAAAGATCTTTAAAGGAGAGCCAACTTTCCAAACATCTTTAAAGATCTTTTGAAGAAGTGGTCATTTTTCGTGATCACGTCCTCAAGATCTTTAAAGAAATAGACCATATTTGTATTTCGGCCGCTCTTTAAAGATCGCTAGAGATCTTTGAAAATCATCAAGTACACCAAATAAGTGCTTTGCAACCTGGATCTTTAGAGAATTTGAGGCAAAGTTCGCAGTATTCAAGTTTGCTGTTTTTTTGAAGATCTATAAAAGATTTCATCCTGTTTGTGAAGGCCTGGCCTTTACGTCTGCCACCCCTGCAACGGATCGACGGCAGGGCTCAAATCATTGCCGCGGTTGCTTCCGAATCAGCGGCACAGGAGGCGGGTTGGCAAAGCGGTTGATTGCCGATACGGCAATCACGGAACATCTTAGCCAGGCAAAGGACGTGCAGTAGAGGCAGATGCGACAAAGTGCTGCTCATGATCTTTATAGATCTCTGAATGCCTCAAACATTTTGAGTACGAATTGTTATTTCTTTGGCGCACAAAGATCTCTAGAGATATTGAGCTAAAATAAAGCTGTGGCTGTACACCAAACGATCACGTCTTTAAAGATCTTCAGAGATTCTTGTCCTCCACAACATTTCATCAAAGTCTTTAAAGATCTGGAGGATTCTTTAAAAATCTGGAGAAAATGTACTCAGAAAGCATTACCACCCAAGTTTTGTCCAATAAGGACCTTCAAATGCCATAATCAGCACGAGGTAATTGACTGATCCGAGTTGGATCCGAGTCGCGCCAAGTCGCGGATTAACTCAGCCTAATAAGTTGAATAACTGCGGCCGAGTGCAATCATCGCGTTCAGCCCTCGCATCGACGACGTCGCCCTCGCCTCGATGTGCTTGCAGCCTGACAACTTGTGTTTTACTTCCTCTGAATCGCCGAGGCCCGAAACTTGAGATACCTGGGAGTAGTCTGCACGCCCTAGACCCTAGCGCCATGTGGGACAGCTCCGTCTTGTCCTCCTCGGACTTGGCCCCATCCTCCACCTCATACTTCTTGGCTGCTCTCCCATCTTCTAGACGCCTGATGTGCTCGGGGATTGAGCGGCTGGCCGTCGAGAAGATCGCGTCGTCGACACGCCCAGCCACGACCCTCCCACCTTACCTCCACGCACGGCATCGATAGCCGGCTTAGCAGACGGCTGATACAAAGCAGAAAGAGGATACCCGAGAGCGCGGAGCCCCAACGTCTGCGCATCTGTAAGTTGCCAACTTGCCGTCCGCTTTAATCACCATCAATGATAATTGAGGCGCGGTGACCGTCCAGGCCTAAGAACGCTAGCACCCTTCAGATTATCGCGCACAAGAAACCGCAGGTTGCGACCTCCTCGACTACGACACGGTAGCCGATTCCATTGAAGGCGCCTTTCAAGTCGAAGGGCAGCATCGATACGAACATGGCGTCATCGAGTTGCTTGCGCGTACGGTGGATGAACGCGCTCGCAGCTTGCTGTGTGCTTCATCCTGGCCCTACCCCGTGCTGGTTCTCGTGTAGGGTGTCGGGCGTCTCTGCTTCGAACGATATATGGCTTGCCATTAGCCGCTCGAGCGGTTTCGCCAGCGCTTCTGCATGCTGCTCCATCGGACGGCATGGGTTCATAGAGCACAAAAAGAGCGTGATCGGCACAAGTGATGAGATGTCGGAGGTGGCAAAGACGAAGCAGGCTGGAGACTTGGCTGGCGTTACTTCTTCGTACTCCGCGCTGTAGCTGGCATCAGTTCTTGTGGAGATGTTTAAAAACTGTTATCCATGAAGCAGGAATCCGTTAGGAAAGACCATAAAGAAAAGTCCGCCACACGTTATATAAAGCTCGCGGTCTCGGAGACGCATACTTCCAGAAGTTGGGAATATCAAGGTCTTTAGATTGGGCTCAAGATCACAAGGAGTCGCGTTGAGAACAAGGTTACGTTTACTCCGCATTTTCCCACGGTTGAGAATTGAAACACTTTGCTTGAAAAAAGGCAACAGGCTCCAACGGGTCAATTATGGATACATATCAGCCAGATTCTGTATCAGCTCCCTTGCGCCAAGGCGGGTTCGATTCAATCATGTTGCCATTCTCGTCTTTAACTTTTTTTGATATCAAAGGTCGACAGAATCGAAACAATGGTCGGCATCGGCAGCGTGGTGACCTATGCAAATTCTTCGACCAAGTCTGTAGAGTTGCGAAATTTGTGAGAGTTTCGGCTTGGGTGCAGGAGGAAAGGGGAGTCTAATTGTCTTTCTCCATCCTCTTAGCAGAGTGGCGACTGTAAAGAGAACGGATTCCAGGACGACCGCAGGAAGAAGCTCTTAGAAGCCATTGGATTCGCTCACGAGGATGTATACCTTCGTCGGCATATTTAAGTGCGTACTGAATTCTTCCCAAAACCCATGAGTGGGAGGAGCCGATAAGCTATGACTGTGAGATCTCTGGAATATGAGGCCGTCGCGACCAGTAAGCCTTTCAGTCATTGATTGGTTGGACAACTCAAATGGCCGATAATTTCTCACCAGTCCTCAGGGTTTCTATTTCAACGTTCCGATCTCTTGAGAACGAGTCATTTGAGACTTACGAACTTGGATACCGGTGGAAGATGAATATATACACAAAACACTCTTCTGCAGTTTCCCACAATTGAGACATGGTTAATGATCTGCCGGGTTTGGAAAGAAAGACCAACCAGAAGATTGAAGCCAAAATCAATGCTAGACATCCGTCATGTTTGTTATCAGCTGCCTGATAATATCGTTTCGGGGAGTAATGCTGCATTTGAATGGTTTCGGATGGCTGCAGGGAAGGTAGGTCAAACTCGATAGCACCCAGTTCGTAATGATAGCATTTTACCTGACAATTCCGTCTGCGAATACAAGTTCGATTTCAATCTCCTTCCCCATTTCATCATTGGCTTTCGCGATATCGAAGGTGGACAAGACAGAAACGATGGTTGCCCAAACAGTCGCGTCGGCAGCGTAACGACCTACACACGCTCGACGGCCGAATCTGTGGAGTAATTAGCAGAGAAAATCGCAGAACCAGAAAAACAACAAACCCGAAACCAAGAATTCGGTCATCAGCATTGATCTGACCGTCGGCGTTCAAAAATCTTTCGGGGTCGAACTTGTCAGGATTTGGATACATGGACTCGTTATGCACCATAGCCCTAGAATAATCAATTCCTCCTCACCCCAAGACGTGCTCATGCTTACCAGACATTGGGAAGGACCATGGTCCCTAATCAATGTAAGATCCTGGCAGACTGGACAGCCGAATAAAGCCAACCTTTAGGGATGTAATATCCCTCATAAATGTCGTCGTCGGTGGTCCCATGTGCAATAGCAAAAGGAAGAATAGGTCTCCAGCGGAAGACTTCTCTAAACACTGCCTCGCAATAAGGTAATGCGCTTCTGTGTTCAAATCCGGGGAGAAAACCGAGGCCAACGACAGCGTCAAGTTCGTTCTGTGCCTTTTTTATGACCTCTGGATTCAGTGCCATTGCCATGATGAAAACGGACAACGTCGTGTTTGTCTGGAGGCTCAATCAGTCACGATTTACGCTTGGCTGGTGGGAATTGATGCGCACAGTGTCTGCGGCAGCTACACAAGTCAGCATTCAGACTCGAATCGTAGATTTAATCAAGAATTTACCTACGTACGCTATCCCTGCGACGTCCTTCACAACCTCTTCCTGCTCCCTGGAACTACGATGTGTATCGTTTCGCTCTAGAAGCTTGCGAACAACGGAAGGTCTCGCGGAACCATTTCGCTGTGATGAGTCAGCATATCTTTCAATAAACAAGAGATAATTTCTTTCGCACCATATTTTCTTTAACAAAATCAAACGGTGCATTTATCATCTCGTGGACCAAGTCCTGGGTATCTTGGAGGGTTCAGAACACAAAGTGGGGTATCGAACGGACAGATACCCACATACCTCGAGCGAATTTATGGAAACTACATCCCGGAAACCAAGATGGAAAGTGGCGAAGAAATGGGAGGGTATTGACAATGCATGCACCGGGTAGCATACTTTCGGAAAGCCTTTCACCGGCTTCTTCGGTTACGTGAACAAACTGATCATGCATTGACTTGATATCGCATCCATATACGGTATCAAGGACTATTGCGGCTGTCATCCTGCTCAGAGATAAAAGCATCGAACCGTAATGTGGAACAGAGTAGAATGTTTACGTTTTGATGTGTGCGGCAAAATCTGCTGGAGTGCAAAGCAGGTCACACAAAAAGTTGCGAATTTTTCCTAGTTGAATCGGATGATAGGCAGGGATGGCGTCTCGACGAAAATACTGATGAAACAACCTCCTGCGCTACAATAGCCCATCAATCGACAAGACCATACTGAAGTGAACGAATCTACCTCCCGCCATCTGTCTGAGTACTGTTGAAAAGTGAAACCGAAATCCCATCCCGTGCTGAAAACATCAAAATGAGAACAACAATAATAAGTTGAACTATCTCACAGAGGAACCATAGGAATCCTCGCCCTGTCCGAATAGATGATCGCGCGCTTTTCTAGCAACTCCGTAGCAGCCTTGATTGAGTTGAGAATGAGGATATGCTGGCCGAACACCTGAGCATGCACAACATCGCCTACAAGCTATCAGATCTCCAGAAAGAAGGCCCAAGAAAATTTCCATCGCACCGTACTGCTTTCCCCACTCCGTATAAGTTATCCAGGCCGTTTCGGTGGGTATATCGAATAAATTTCCCACTAGGAATTTGGGTTTGGGTCCAGGAGGGAAGGGAAGCCGAGATGTTGCCTTGCGTCGTTGCAACAGACCAACGACAGCTAAGAGGATCGCTGACACAGCGAAAGCCGGCAAATATTCAGCGGAGGTCATTGGGTATTGCCACAACATAAGAATCTACCGCTCTATAAGTACCACAGAGGCATGCGAGAATGGACGACTCGAGCGGACTCATCAGTGACGGCAAAACCGAGCTAAGGCTGCTGTATTACCGCGGCGGTGCCTGAAAGGAACTTACGGCTACTGTACCTACTGCCGTTCTGCTGTCATGGCATACGTTTAGACCACTCATATGAGTTCGATCAAAACAGCGTACCAACTTGGGTAGGGCTGCATGCCGTGCCGTATACGGCCACGCCCGTGTTGCTCACGGCCGTGCAAGCATACGGCCGTGTTACTACGGTCCGCCAAGCAGAAACATGATCAGAGTCAACAGCTAAACATACTAAATTCCAGGACCGGGACTGGCCGAGTTGTGCTATCCCGTTGCGAATTGGGAAGGACGACAGCTTCCGAGTCCGGGACCGGAACCATCTTGAAGATCCGTCTGGTGCCAGGTCCGCGGCGCAGTTGGAAGTGCGTTATCTCGGGATGATGTAGAGTGGCCCTGGGCTAGCGTAGGGGATGGCTCTTGATCTGGGGGTATGCAGAACACGCATTGAGTCGTCCTTCAGCTTGAGGATGTATTCATTGTCATTCAATGGCACATTGGCGCATTGTGGTGGCAAATGACTGTCGTGTCTCCGGGCCGGACCGTCTTATCCCAACCAGTCATGTCCGCTTATGTAATTTCCACACCCGAAATCCTCCGGCAATCTACTCGCCTTGTACTCGCCCCTCTTCTTCGACTCGGAAACAGGGCACTCTATGGCGCGTGTTTAGCTGCCCTTACGCGATCTACTCGCCCCTTGTCTTCAAAACATGGCACGCTATGACCCTTTCTTCGCAGCGCGCTCTCTCTCTTTTTTTTGGAACCGCATCCCTTGACCTCGGTCTCAAGAGTCAAAGCGCGTTCAAATTCCGTTGTTGATCATGGAGACGACTTCTCCCTTCTTTAAGTACTTCCAAAGAACACCAGGTCGCTCGCAATGGCCGGGCAATATCTAATTGAAGCGATGCCGTGGTCCAAAGCCTTGTTCGTCTCCCAGCCTCCGGTGCAGAACATGATCAACGAACACAGGGTTTAAACACTTCTGAGCGAGCGTGTTCTCTGCCACCTGAGCGTAAGTTGGTCGCACTTTTGAAAAATTCTGGTAACATGCTAATGCCGCGCAGAAAAAGGACGAGGTCTTCTTCCTCTGCTCGCTCTCCAACTTGGACGCGCATACGGTCACACATTTGCACAAGGCTCCCGAATTCTTCGTCTTTACCGCGAAAGGGTAACCTTAAGGACGGAAAAAATGGATCAAGAGAATTCTCCTTGCCCGCGTACGTCTTTCTCTCGCCATCTAATACTAGGCTCCGTCACGGTGCTGATTTTGTGCAGTCGTATGTTGTGTTTCAAGACCGCAATATCCTCTTCAATCACAAATCCCCGACAGGGAGTGCGATGTCTGCCGGTGCCAGCGGGCTCTCGCGTGCACACACACATACGCCAGAACGCAATGATATGTTTGCACCTGGTTCGCTGCTTCACGGTGCACCGGTCGGACCCTCAGCAACTCAATAGACATGAACTCTGCTTTGTAATTTCCGCTGCTTGACCCGACTGCTCTGGGCACGACTACCTTACGAGCTTGTCGAATCTTGTATGGCGTACGCCCTTGCTGTGCATTGCATGTATGTATCACTAAATAATTGTCAGCCGCGGCCCGCATAATTCTAGCGTATATAAAAGATATACTAGCCAACGCCAACTGTATACCAAAAAAGTCTCCACTACAATCTGCCTCAATCGACGCTCGCTGGGATCATAGGTCAAAGGTTCGCGATCCCGACAGCAACAAAAGGTTGGTATGGGTCAAACTTGTAAATTCATCTCGACTCTGGTCCATATAACAGACTACAACAGAGATTAACCTGACGTGACAGCCGAGTACTCGATATTTTAGCCTGTAGAATGCTGGCAGCGGGATGTGACCATCTACCGCGTCAGTTGTCTACTTCCATCTTGGCTTCCTGATATCGCTTGAATCAAGCTTGAATAGCATCATTTTTGTCAAGATGTTCGTAGCGTCGGTGAGTGCAATGATTGTCTTCCAGTTGAATAAAAGTTCCTGGTTGAACCGTGGAGATCAATGAGCTCATTCTGAGGTCACGCGTCGGTCAAAGCGAAAAATAGCTGAGGTCAGATTAGCTTTGAAAATGTGGACGGAGAAGTCACTCCGACAGAAAAAGAGAAGCAATTTTATGATGATGAAACAAGTTGCAACACACACAAACGTATTTTTAGCACCACTCATTAGTGGCGGGAAGGTGCAGTTTCAGATCGCCAGCGGTGGGGTCGACGTCGACACTACGTGCAAGACAGACCCGCACCACGAGGAGAGCAGGAAGAATGTTCTGCCAAGCAATGAGCGGCGGTACTTGACACGTTCACATAATAGATATTACATACCATAACCTGCGCTGCCGCGCCTTTGAGAACTGAAACAGCGGGGGAGTCGAGTGGAGTATGGCCTCTGGACACTTGAACAATAACAGACGCGACCATCAAAGCAAAGTAAAGGGCACTGGATTCAAGGCTAATGACAAGTTAGTAATGAGGACGAGGGAGCAGAAAAGTCGGGGAGCACGAACAGCAGCGTGATAGCGGTGTTGTATCTGTGGACCAGCTGTGTCCCGCCGATAATTATAGCCCGACGTCTCGTCCACCATATGCGCCCCGCTGTCAGACCCGTCAAAAATAGGTTGGCCATAATCATTCCCAGACCCTGCGAGATGTTGGATGCTCTGGAATTCCAAGACATTGAAACAGCCGCGATCCCGAATACTGCACTCATAAATCGTCAGGAGTCAAGACCATCGAGAAAATGCTTACTCGTGATGAAAAGGACTAGAATCAGAGAAAGGCAGATGACCCGTCTTCTATATCGAATTTCGCCCCATACCACATAGCAACGATAAATCTGGGGAAGAATATAAATTGATAGATGCGGGGGGTTGGCATCGGGACCTACGAAAAGAGCATCCGTGAAAAAACTGCGGAATGAAATCAGTTCTCCTTGACATTTCGGAGTGATGAAACCGCTAACTTGTTTGCAAGAAGCAAGATGTTGTCCCGTTGTGTTTTTACTTCAGAGACATGCTGGAAAGAAACTTGCAGACGCTGTTGTTCGCTGACTGTGTTTGTGGTCTCTGCAGAGCGGTACAGCCCCAGCAGGTTCGCGGTGACCATAACTTGATGGACCATTTGCCCTATCGCAAAACCGCAAGCTATCATCATGGTACAGGTGAGTACGCCCCCATCCAGACGACCGGCGTCGACCCAGTAAATAGCAAGCCTGTACCACAAGCAGAGCACAGATTCCTGGCAAGTCATGCTCGTGAAATAGGTAAGAAAAATTATGCATTAGAATATACCGTTGAGAAATAATGAGGCCTACCAATCCGTCGAAGGAACGTTGTCAGTGCGAGATGCAGAGAATAAATAGTCTGTCTATCCCTACCGCGGATTGAATTATCTCCGAAAGCACCGTAGCCCATTCATCGTCAGAGGCAGTGGAGGCCATTGGTTTTGAAACGCTTGAGAACTGGACACTCAAGCAATGGTGGCTGTACGAAGACCGAAAGCAGACTAGTACTCGGACCGCGAGTCAGAGTCCACGATGGGGGAAGAGAGGAATTGAAATGGCATATCGACTGTGTTCACGTCAGTTGGTTTCAATGTAATCGTTGATCGAGAATCGCACATGATGGGTCATCAAGTAAGAGAGGTGGTCGTGACGACCAAAAAGGTGATAATTATGTAGCTTTCTCACGGTTTAGTTCCGGGGCTATGTTCAGAGATGTTATTACTCTACCGAACATGTTTAGCCCAAGTATTTCACCCACTCGATTCTTCGGGGATTTTCCGTTGTTAACTAGCGGTAGAACGAGTGGTATCAGAGTGGTCAAATCGACAGGTAACCGGCATCAAATTGTTCGAACCCTGCTCATCAGCATATCTTCGAAACCATCTAAAGATAAAGTACGGGAGATGCAGGTGCTAGCCGTGGAGAGGCCATTTAACGCGTGGTCCTCAGATTTGCCTCCCACGATTATGCGCAGCATGAAATTCACCGCCAACTTGAACGAGGCAAGGTCATCTCATTAAAATGTGAAACTAGGTAAGTAAACGGGAATTATAGTATTAGTAGTCTGAGTCTTCATACTCGTCTGTGTGTTCGGTCCCGTCTGCGTCGCCGTGAAAGTCTGTGTGGTACATGGGTGTCTGTTCGTATTCTAAAATAATCTCAATGTAGGTGGATGGTACAACTGTGACGCGAGATCAGTATCAGTAGAATAAGAGTGCAAAGTGCTGTACGCACCGCCAACTTTTCCATCCGCTTTTCTTGCGACCCACCATCTTCCTCGCTTGTGGGCAATTTCGAGCAACTCGTTTTTATAGAACGATATCTCGTTTGGATCTGATGGATCAGCGGTGTCTAAGCGAGATGTTAGCGTATCTACACCGTCAAGTGTTCATCGAACATACAAGCACAGCGCGCCCTGGCTTGGTATCTATAAATGAGCGTTTGCTCGGCCAGGCTATCTGGGGCTCCGACTGCGGGGAAACAGAGTAAGAAATAATTCGAGCAGTGGGTAAGGACGTACAGCCGCTTGAATCGTCAGCACGTTTAGTCTGACACCAGAGAAACGCGCCGAGAATGTTATTTATTTCTTTGCTGAAAGATTTGCGTTTATCGGAATCTTTCGAAATTAGTTCAAGAGCTCATCGAGGATTGGATAACAATACATACTCGGGTCGAAGATGAGGTGGCTAGATGGCGCATCTGCGAAAGTTTTGATGCTTCTCAAGAGAAAAAATCAACAAGACGTACACCCGACCCTTCCATCGGCCTTCTTGACTTGCCACCATTTGCCTTGCTGGTCGAGAATGGAAAGGACTTCCCCCTTCGTGAAAGACACTTCGTTCTTGTCGTCTCCGTTGGCGGTGTCTGACAAAAGCAAAAAAAATGCATGAAAATGGACTCCAACGAGTCAGAGTGGCATACGAAGACATACAATCGTTCAGAGCCGTTATGGAGAATTTGTGGTGGCCGTTGCGGAGGTAGTTCGAGGGTGCCACTGTGGATATGTATGATTATCAGTGAGCTTCGACATATCGGAGACGCACTCCCAACAGTCCCGTCTTCTTTCATAACTATCCACCATTTGCCTTGCTGGTCTACGATATCTAAATTGTCGCCCTTGTTGAATGAGATTTCGAATGGATCATCCGGATCCGCGAGGTCTGAAGCAAGAGGTCAGCAACAATCATACTTTAGTATATGAGCGCCCACAGTTGTACAGAGCGGTCACTGAGTATTGCTGTGAATATGGTTGTGAATGAGGTTTTCCGGGCTCGCAGGGAGAAGTGCCACTCGGCGGAGAGTTGTTAACGATTGAGTTATTGGACGTCGCCATTTAGCGTCTAGGATTGGCAATTTTATCCAACCAGTCGGATTTGATTCTGGAAAAAGAGTGGCGGTTACGGAGAAGGAAGATGAGAAACTTTGACAAAGCTTGGACCCTCGAGCCACCAAACGCTTTGATCAAGATGCTACCCAACTCGGTCCGGGGCCCGGAACGGTGAATACGCTCGTCAACATCTGTTATTCATACAACCTCGAGAGCTGCAAGTGCAAGCTAGCCTTCTAGTCTTCCAGTTTCGTACACTTCATAAAGGTACCACAAAATTTCGACCACCAACTTCAAGTGCTGAGAACGTCTTTGTGCAGCACAGTTATCCCGAGCCCAAAGAACCGATCACAATGTCCAACTTGAAGGTCTACAGGAGCAGACCGAGGCCATTTTTCTGGTGTATATTGCATGGGAAAGAGGGCGAAGAGATTGCTCAAGTTCGCGGAGAGACCTATCATAGACCCAGTAGAGATGCGAGCACAGTAGAAATAAATGTATGCGAACATACCTATGGAGCACAAAAAGAGCACGATCGGCACAAGGAGTGAGATGTCGGAGGTGGAAAAGACAAAGCAGGCTGGAGACTTAGCTGGCGTTGCTTTTTCATAATCTATGCTGTAGCTGGTTTTGGCTCTGGTGAAGATATTTAAATTGTGTTACCCATGAAGCAAAAATACTTCGGGAAAGACCAAGAAAAACAGCCCGCCACACGTTATATAAAGCTCGCTGTCCCAGAGACGCATAGTTCCAGAAGTTGGAAATATCAAGATCTTTAGATTGGGCGCAAAATCATGAGGAGTCGCGTTGGGAACAAGCCCAGGTTTACTCCGCATTTTTCCACGGTCGAGAATTCAAACACTTTGGTTGAAAAAAAAGTCAACATGCTACAACGAGTTATTTATGAGTATACATCAGCCAAATTGTGTATCAGCTCTCTTGCTACATCGTTACGAGGAGTAATGGCGCATTTAAATGGTTTGGGGTGGCTCGAAGAATATCAAAATGGATACTGCCGTAACACAAGAGGAAAATTTACCTGACCAATTCGTCTGAGAATGCGAGTTCGATTTCAATAATGTTGCCATTCTCGTCTTTAGCTTTTTTGATATCAAAGGTCGACAGGATTGAAACAATGGTCGCCCAAACAGTCGCGTCGGCAGCATGGCGACCTATGCAAATTCTTCGACCAAATCTGCAAGTTGCGAAATATATGAGAATTTGGGTCTGGAAAGGAAGATATGATAGTGATAACGAACCCGAAAGCAAGAATGTGGTCATCAGCATTGAGTTGACCGTCGGCGTTCAAAAACCTTTCAGGATTGAATTTGTCAGGGTCTGGATACCTGGACTCATCATGCACCATGGCCCTAACAAAATTAATTCTTCCTCATGTCGGAACACATGGATTCGTACCAGACATTCGGGAGAACCGTGGTACCTGTGATATGAATTAATATCCTGTAAGACAGAGCAGTCAAGTAAAACCGACCTTTGGGAATGAAATATCCCTCATAAATATCGTCTTCGCTAGTGACATGCGGAAGGGCAAGGGGAACAATAGGTCTCCAGCGGAAGACCTCTCTCACGACCGCTTCGCAATAAGGCATTGCGCTGCGGTGTTCAAACCCAGGTAAAATACCGACGCCAACGACTGTGTCGATTTCATTCTGCGCTTTTTTCATGACCTCCGGGTTCATTGCCATCGCCATGATGAAAAGAACCAAAACCGCGGATGTCTGTTGGAAGCCTGTCATGAATATTGACGAGTGTTCGATATAGTGCGTACGGTTTCTGCAGCGGCTACCATTTGTTCACAGTTAGCAACCAGATATGAAGCGCGAATTTAGTTCAATACCTGCATAAGCTATTCCAGCGACATTTTTTATCATTTCCTCACGCTCTCTGGACCCATCATACTGAGTATCGTTGTGATCAAGCAGTTCACTTAGAACAGACGATCTGCCAACACCGTCTCGCTGAAATGAATGAAGAAAAACCGCTCAACAGCCAGTGACAGCAAAAACACGTACCATGTTCTGTCTGACAAAATTAAAGGGCGCATTATTCATCTCATCGAGCAGCTTGGCTGTCTCTAAGAGAGTGCAAGTCAGAGCTGTATTTTCATATCTCAAGTTCGGTGGAACTTACCTCGACCGAATCGGTGGAAACCACAGCCTGGAAACCAAGATGGGAAATGGCGGAGGAATGGGAACATATTCACGGCAAATGCATCCGGGAGAACAGCTCTGCAAAGCCTTTTGGCCGACTCTTCTGCCAGGTGCACAAACCGATCATGCGTGGGCTGGATGTCGTATCCATATATCGTCGCCATGATTATTGCTGCCGCCAGACTGCTCACAAGTGTCGGATACCGCAAAGAAAAGAAAAAAGAAATATTTACGTTTTCACGTGTGCGTCAAAATCTTCTGGAGTAGAAAGCAGTCCACGTAACAGGTCTTGAACTTTCCTCAGCTGAACGGGGTAGTACGTAGGTATGGCTTCTCGGCGGAAGTATTGATGAAACATTCTCTTGTGCTTGAGCCCGTCTGATTAACAACACCGAATTGGAGACAGTCAATATATATACCTCTCGCCATCTATCGCCATGTGGCATCAAAACTAAGCTATAGTCCCCTCCCGAGCTAGAATCGTCAGAATAATTATATGGATCAAATGGTACGTTCTCACAGAGGAACCATAGGAATTGCTGGCCTGTCGGAATAAAATATTGCTCGCTTTTCGAGTAAATCCGTGGCAGCCTTCACCGAATTAAGAATGAGAATATGGTTTCCGAAGATCTGGGCATGCACGACGTCGCCTGAAAGTTATCAGATCTTAAAGAAAGGGTCTGAAAAGAGCTTCCGCGCACCGTACTGCTTTCCCCACTCCGTATAAGTCAACCAGGGCTGTTCGCTGGGTATGTCAAAGAAATTTCCCAGTAAAAATCTGGGCTTGGGTCCAGGAGGAAAGGGAAGTCGAACGGTCATTCTCCATCGTCTTAGCAGACTGGCGACTGTAAAGAGAACAGAGACCAGGACGACCACAGGAAGAAGCTCTTGGGAGGCCATTGGATTCGCTCACGAAGATGCATACCTTCGTCGGCATATTTAAGTGCGTACCAAATTCTTCTCGCACCCCATGGAGTGGCGCAGCCGAGAAGCTATGACTGCGACGGTTTGGAATATGAAGTAAGCCTTTCATAGTGCATGATGAGTCTGGATGAGTCCATGTCCCCTAATCCTGACAGGTTCGACCCTGAAATATTTTGAACGCCGACGGTCAACTCAATGCCGATGACGAAATTCATGGTTTCAGGTTTGTCCTTCAGGTCCTGCGATTCGACGTGGCTTGTCCACCTTCAACGTCGCAAAAGCCAGAGATGAAAGTGAGAAGGAGATTGAAATCGAACCTGTGTTCGCAGACGGAATGGCCGGGTAAAAATGTCATCATCGCGAACTGGTACGCTCTCTCTGTACTCACCCGAAACCCAAATGCAGCATTTCTCCACGAAACGATGTTATCAGGAAGCTGATAACAGTCATGGCGAATGTCTAACTTCATTCTGACTTCAGTCTTCTAGTTGGTTTTTCCCCCTGAACCTGGCAAACCACGACCGATCATTAACCATATCTCAACTGTGGGAAACTGCCAAAGAGCGTTTTGTGTGTGTGTATTCGGCTTCCACCAGTATGTAAGTTGGAAGTCTCTCATGATTCGTTTTCAAGAGATCGAAACATTGAAATAGAAACTCTGAGAAAATGATCGTTCATCTGACCTGTCTAACCAATTACAGAGTGGCCATGAGACAATCGATTCCTCCTCAAAACAAGACAAATTCATGCTTACCAGAGAGTATAATATATCCTCCTCCTTCAGACATTGGGAAGAACCATAGTGCTTAACAGCATTACGAGATCCTGGCAGGCAGAACAGTCAGGGGATAAAATATCTTCCATAAATGTCGTCTTCGCTGGTCGCGTGTGCGATAGCAAGGGGAACAATATGTAGGCTTCCAGCGGAAGACTTGTCTGAACACTACCTTGCAATATGGCAATGCGCTCCAGTGTTCAAACCCGGGCAAGCTACCCAGGCCAACGGCCGGTGAGCATTGATGCTACGGTGTCTGGCAGCTACAACGAAGTGAGTCAAGTCACTGCGGCAACGACTATACATAGCACATATAGTCAGATGAGCTCGGAAAAAAAGGTACCAACCAGAAAAGAAGTGAACAGCTAAAGATGTGGATCTGTGTACTCCAAGAAGGCATCTACAGCTGCCTAAACCAAAAAAATTTCTTGGCTGAAAAAAAAATGTGGTGAACGTGCAAGAACGGCGAGACAATGTCAGGGTCGTTCTTCAATCATCACACACAATTGGACTAGAAATAGGTTCACACAGTTGGGAATTGGAAAGGAGGACGACAGCGAGGGATCCGGAGCTATCTTGAGTGAAGTTTCGTCTAGTGCCAGGTCTACGGCGCAGAGTTGGCTTCAAGTTGCGCTCGCTTGGAAGGGCGTAGTCTCGGGGCGATGTAGAGTGGGCTAGCTTGAAAAGGTAGGGCGGTGGCGCTTGGTCTAGGGTATACGAAGGCCACGGAAGACGCGTTGAGTCGTCCTGCAGTTTAAGGATACGGCACATCGGCTTCCTGCACGCACCGTGGCGGTTGTCAGCAAAGGAAAGGGAAGTATACGGAAGACTGATAACGGGGCACGCGTTTATTGGAGAGTACTACGCAAGATTCATACCTCCAAAGGGGGTCGGCTGCCAGTGCGGCGAACGCGAGGGACCACGTCTTACGGGAGTGTGAGCGGTACGCGTGGGAGCGCAAATGCCTACGCGACTCCTTCTAGAACCGTTGATCCCGGACTTGTTGGGTACGGAGAAAGATCTCCAAGAGATTGCCAAGGTCCTAGAGGAGACCGGCGCGTTCACGAAAACAGGCCGACCGCGGGGCGAAACGGAGCTCCCAGTGGGCGAAGAAAAAGATGAGGATGGGCGAAGCGAGGCGGAAGAAGGATTGGAGGACGGGTATGGAGGAGATGAGGAGGGAAGGAGCGGAAGAATGAAGACGCCGTCGGCCGGCGAGACGCCGACACTGCCACACATCGCCGCTGTCGGAGCAACCGCTCCGGAATCCGAACCAGCTCCGAACAGCACTCGGGCCAGCTCAGTAAACAAGATACCGGCCTTTTTTTCTCTTCTTTCTTTCTTTCTATGCTTTCTACCATATGCCACAGGATACTTGTTTCATAGGCCTCCCTATTCTTACAGGCTACCGAGCCAAACCGACGCCACACCCGCCGAAAAAGACGCAGCTTGGATACTTGAAGAATGCCGTGCAGCATAAGAACGAGGTCTCCCTGAATCCTCATGCTCTGCTCGCTCTCCCGAAAAGTAGTGCGCTAGTTGTTTCTACATGGCGTGAACTAAGGTATTAGGCCGAGATGTCGCTGTCTAGTATAATCTACTCGCTAGTGACGGTCACTCAGTCCACTAATTGGAATGCAGTGAATGTTGAATGTTGTACATACTATTGACTAGAAATAAAGACATTTTTGCATCCAGGGTTTAGCTGTACAAGTGAAAGCATATGGGCTTCGCATATATGTCCGTGGTACGCATAATTAAAGATCAGACTTGAAGGCATAATCTGAATCCGAGTCACAAAAAATTGAACCTGTGCAGCCACTTCCTCTCCCACTTTCCTGGCGCTCAGACAATTCAGCCCTTAGGAGTTTGATAGGGTTCGTATTGAGGAGATGTGTGAGACAAACGTTGTCGCTGTCCGAGACGAACTGCAGATCCTCCCACTGGCAATGGTCAAAGGACGGTCTACAGCATCCAGCCATGATATAGAAGCGCAGGGGATTGAGCCAGAAAATCTTCAAATACCCTGGCCCCAAGTGAGGTAAATTTGATGAGCAGTGCACGGTTTTCGGGTGTATACCCCTGACTCGATGTCAGACTCACCGCTCAAAGGCTTTCGCCCATTGTCACAATGGTACTGCAGTCAATGTCCACCATTATGAGTTTACTGCAACATGGAGTCTGTGCTCTCAGTCGGTGCTCAGTGGAATTTAGGATGATGGACCGGTGGAGCCCAGATTTTCAGATGAAGCTACAAACAAATCCCACGGTTGAGAACCTTGAGAAAAAGGCAACAGGCTACGACGACTATATATCAGCCAGATTTCGTATCAACTCCCTTGCGCCATCGTTACGAGGAGTAATAGCGCATTTAAATGGTTTGGGGTGGCTTGAGGAATATCAAAATGGAAATTCCCGTAACACAAGAGGAAAATTTACCTGACAAATCCGTCTGAAAATGCGGGTTCGATTTCAATCGTGTTTCCATTCTCGTCTTTGGCTTTTTTGATATCGAAGGTCGACAGGATCGAAACAATGGTCGCCCAAACAGTCGCGTCGGCAGCGTGGCGACCTATGCACATTCTTCGACCAAATCTGTAAGTTGCAAAATATGAGAATTTGCGTCTGGAAAGGAAGATATGATAGTGATAACGAACCCGAAAGCAAGAATGTGGTCATCAGCATTGAGTTGACCGTCGGCGTTCAAAAACCTTTCAGGATTGAATTTGTCAGGGTCTGGATACCTGGACTCATCGTGCACCATGGCCCTAACGAAGTTAATTCTTCCTCATGTTGAAGCACATGGATTCGTACCAGACGTTCGGGAGAACCGTGGTACCTGTGATATGGATCAATATCCTGTGAGACGGAGCAGTCAAGTAAAACCAACCTTTGGGAATGAAATATCCCTCATAGACATCGTCTTCGCTAGTTACATGCGGAAGGGCAAGGGGAACAATAGTTTTCCAGCGGAATACCTCTCTCACGACCGCTTCGCAATAAGGCATCGTGCTGCGATGTTCAAACCCAGGCAAAATACCGACGCCAACGGTTGTGTCGATTTCATTCTGCGCCTTTGTTACGACCTCCGGGTTCATTGCCATTGCGAGGATAAAAAGAACCAAAACCGCAGATGTCTGTTCGAAGCTTGTCATGAATATTGATGAGTCAAAAAATCGCGTACGGTCTCTGCAGCGGCTACCATACACTCACGGTTAGCAACCAGATATTGCGCAGCGGATTTAGTTCAATACCTGCATAAGCTATTCCAGTGACATGTTTGATCATTTCCTCCCGTTCTCTGGACCCACCATACTGAGTATCGTTGTGATCAAGCAATTCACTTAGAACAGACGATCTGCCAACGCCGTCTCGCTGAAATGAATGAAGAAAGACCGCTCAACGGCCATAAAAACACGAACCATATTCTGTCTGACAAACTTAAAGGGCACATTATTCATCTCATCGAACATCTTGGCTGTTTCTGAGCCAATGCGGGTCAGATGTGCAGTTCTACATATCAAGCTTGGTGGTCATACCTCGGCCGAATCGGTGGAAACCGCATCCTGGAAACCAAGATGGGAAATGGCGGAGGAATGGGAACGTATTCACGGCAAATGCACCCGGACGTAAAGCTCTGCTGAACCGTTTAGCCGACTCTTCTGCCAGGTGCACAAACCGGTCATGCGTGGGCTCGATATTGTAGTCATATACCGTCGCCATGATGATCGCTGCTGCCAGACTGCTCACAATTGTTGAATTCCGTCCAAAGAGACAAAAAAAAATATTCACGTTTTCATGTGCGCGTCAAAATCCTCCGGAGTAGAAAGCAGTCCACGTAACAGGTCTCGAATTTTCCTTAGTTGAACGGGGTAGTACGTAGGTATGGCTTCTCGGCGGAAGTATTGGTGAAACATTCTCTTGTGCTGGAGTCCGTCTCGTTAACAACACCGGACTGGAAGCTATCAATGTACCTCTCGCCATCTGTCTCCATGTTGCATGAAAACTAATATCCACTCTCCTCCCGAGCTAGAATCGTCAGAATAACAACATGGATAAAATGGGACGTTTTCACAGAGAAAGCATAGGAACTGTTGGCCTGTCGGAATAAAAGATCGCTCGCTTTTCCAGTAACTCCGTGGCAACCTTCACCGAATTGAGAATGACAATATGGCTTCCGAAGATCTTGGCATGCACAATGTCGCCTGAAAGGTATCAAGTCTCGGGCGGGCAGCCTGGAAAAATATTCTCGCACCGTACTGCTTTGCCCATTCCGTATAAGTTATCCAGGCCATTCCACGGGGTATATCGAAGAAATTTCCCAGTAAAAATCTGGGCTTGGGTCCGGGAGGAAAGGGGAGCCGAATGGCTGTTCTCCATCCTCTTAACAGACTGGCGACCGCGAAGATGATGGAGACCAGGATGACCACAGGAAGAAGCTCATGGGAAGTCATTTGATTTCGTTCAGGAGGCTCGTCGACGTATTTAAATGCGTACTGGATTCTTCCCACACCTTATGGAGTGGCGCAGCCGAGAAGTTATAATTGCGACGGTTTGGAATATGAAGCCGTCGCAATCAGTAAGCCTTTCAGTCTGTAATTGGTTAGACAGGTCAAATGAACCATAATCTTCTCACCAGTCCTCGGGGTTTCTATTTCAGTATTCCGATCTCTTGAAAACAAGTCATATGAGACTCCCAACTTGGAATATGAATACACACAAGACGCTCTTCTGCAGTTTCCCACAGTTGAGACATGGTTGTGGATCAATGCTGCATTTGGGTTTCGATTGGCTGCAGCGAGAGCATATTAAACTCGGTAGAACAGGATGTCATTTTTACCTGACCATTCCGTCTGCGAATACAGGTCAGTTTCATATTTGGCTTTTGCGGTGGAGAAGACAGAAACGATAATTGCCTATACAGTCGTGTCGGCGGCGTGACGGTCTGCACACGCTCGACGGGCGAATCTAGAAGTAATCAGCACGTCGAATCGTAGGACCCGAAGAACAAACCGGAAACTATGAATGATTTCGTCGTTGACATTCAAGCTCTTCAGGGTCAAACCTGTCAGGATTTGGGAAATGAACTCTTCATGCACCATGACCATGAGATAATTGATTCCTCCTCAAAACAAGACAAATTCATGCTTACCACACAATATAATATATCCTCCTCCTCCAGACGTTGGGAAGAATCATAATGCCTAACAGCATTACGAGATCCTGGCAGGCGGGACAGTCAGGGGATGAAATATCGTTCATGAATGTCGTCTTCGCTGGCCGCGTGCGCAATAGCAAGGGAAATCGTATGTAGGCTTCCGGCGGAAGCCTTATCTAAACACTAGCTCGCAATATGGTAACGCGCTCCAGTGTTCAAACCTGGGCAGGCTACCCAGGCCAATGACCGAGGCGAATTCGTTCTGCGCTCGCTTGCAAGTGCGCAGTCTCGGGGTGATGATGTACAGTGGACTAGCTTGAAAAGGCAGAGCGGTGGCGCTTGATCTAGTACACCTCAGTAACCAACTCTTCTATTACGTTTAGGCCTCTTAGGTACATTTTCGTGCAATACAATAATGTACCTAAGAGGCTCGATGACAGGCGGCGTCGCCGATGTCGATGACGCAACCTTCCTAATCGGGCAAGGCGATGCGCCTGCCAGCACGCCTCTTCCGCCACCGTCGCCTCTCCTCAGCTTTCGTCCCTCTGCCAGGAGCTCCCGGCGGCCATCTACGGCTGTAAAACCTTGTTGACACTCAAATCTCATGCTTTTCAAGCCCAAATCAAGCCAGAGAAACTGAGATCACTGTTGGATGAACTGCCTGCGACGCCTACCACCTCTCCTGCGGAACTGGGCCGAATGCACGGCGGCTCAAAATAGAGGTTGAATCCAGCCATGCTGATGATCCAATGACAGTAAAAAAGGCTCGAAATGTACGCTGCCATCGCGATGGCGGCGCCTGCTGCGCGCGCGCGCAGGCCACCACTGCATCCGCTTCGTCCTGTCGGCGCATCTGCAAGCAAGGTTCGTCCTGCTGGTGCCCATTCTCACCCTCCTCCCCCACCACCTGCAAGCCTGCCCCCACTGTACCACGTACCTCTACGCTGGCGGCGTCATGCACGTCGTCGGCGGTGGGGTCATGCTCGGCCCGTGTCTGCCTCGTGCGTACGTGGGTGCAGCCCCCACACCCCGCACGCTTGCCCCCCACCACATTCATGTCCCTCTACACTGGCGGCGTCATGCGTGTCGCCGGCGGTGGGGTCATGCTCGGTAGTGCCCGCCCCGTGCCCGCGTGCATGTGTGCTCAAACACCTTGCACAGCCCCATCCTTGCCCCTACACCCTGCCCGCCCGCCCCCACGTCCACATGCCGCTACGCTGGCCGCGTACGCTGCGCACACTTAACTGTTCTTGTCAACACAGTTTCACGAAGTCTTAAAGCTATTGTATCCAGTTTATTAATTCAATTTCTTTGAACTATTGGCACAATTGAGCAAGTTGCAACGACTTGCAACGCTGTCGATGCCGGGGGCGACGCCACCAACACCGCCGCCGCCGACGCGTATGGGACGCCATCACCGCCTCTTTTTTTCTGACACTTAAGGATCTCGGGCTGTGTGAATTCTGCTTGCTGCAGATAATACATTGCAGTATCCCTGGGTGTCTGTCATCTAATACTCAGTGCCTCGTACGCCTCTTGTCGCCGTCACCCGACTTGCGCGGACGGCTTTGACGCGAACGCCACCGCCGTTTACCTCAACCGATCAACCAATAGGAAGCCGAATAAAAGTCGACGCACTGCAATGTTTTTGTCCTGAGCTTGTTTCATCCCAAACCTCCTGATCTGAGGCTCGGAATCTGGATCTATAACATGCCCCCTACTCATAAAATTTATTTGGATTTTTTGGATAAGTTTGAAATGTTGTGCACGAAAACAACCAAAAGCCAAGTAAGTTCTCATTAGCACTCACGGTTCAACTACGATCTCCTTCTTGAACAGACATTGTATCCTTTGCATAGTTGTTGGAATGGCACTGATATATTGTAAAGTGAATGGCAAATCCTCTTCCTCGTGCTCAGTGAGCCTCAGAAACAATTAGCAGCGAATTAAACAATCAATAACAATTCTCTTAAATAACATTTGAGAGGTTCCTACGGCCTGGAGCCACTCATGGCTGCCCGGGAAGGTAACTATGGAGTACAAGGGTAGTTATCAAGTCCGGAATGCACAATCCCAAACACGACCGCATGTGCACGCAGGCCTGAGGTGGACGCACGCCGAGGATAGCCCCATCACCGACGACGCGCGTTGACGCCGCCAGCGTAGAAGGATGCAGCCGTGGTGGGGCAGGCGTGCGCAGTGCGGTGGTAGGTGGTCGTATGCGGTGCTTGCACATACACCCATGCAGGCACAGGGCGGACGCAGGCTGAACCTAACCCTACCGCCAACGACACGTGTGACGTCGCCAGCGTAGAGTAAACGCAGGCGTGTTGAGGGCGGGCGTGCACAGTCATGAAGCCCGAGTGAGGGCAAGGTAGTCATCCGCGGCGTTTGCGCACGAGGCGGCCGTGGGCCGAGCGTAACCCCACCGCCGACGACACACATGACGACGCCAGCGTAGAGGTGCACAGATGCGGTTCGGACGGGTATACGGGGTGTGGGAGCGAGGAAGTGCTGCACGCACATATGCGGGCACGAGGCGGAGGAGGGCGGAGTATACCCCTACCGACGACGCGTGTGACACCGCCAGCGACGAGCGGTGGAGCAGGTGCAGGAGTGCACAGGGCGCATAACCCCAGGCATGACTGCTGCGCGCACCCATGCGGGCACGGAGGCGGACGCGGCCGAGCGTAACCCACTGCCGACGATGCCCGTGACGCTGTCAGCGCAGAGGTATGTGGACACGGCGGGGCGGGCATGCAGGGCGTGGTGGCGAGGATGGCGGTGGGCATCCACGTACCTTTCGCCGACGGCTTTGATGGTGTCGAGGTGGTCGTGCGGCCTGGACGTTGCCCTGGGTTTGAACTGGAGCATCGAAGTAGACGAGGGCGCTAGCTTGCAGCAGGGAAGGTAGACAAGCCTGGCTCATGGTTTGGCACAATTCCACAGGACTAAATGGTGAGTGGTAGGTGCCGAAGGCGGTTGATCCAAGGTTTTCCGGCCTTGTGCTGGGCTTGAAGAGCATGAGATCCAAGTTTTGAAAGGTTTTGCATAGTCAGAGGATTGCCCGAAGCTACTGGTGGTGGACGGCGGGCAAGAGGAGGCGAGAGGCGACGAGACGACGAAAGGCGACGGTGGCGGAAGAGGTGTGCTGGCAGGCGCATCGCCTTGCCCGATTAGGAAGGTTGCGTCATCGACATCGGCGACGCCGCCTGTCATCGAACCTCTTAGGTACATTATTATATTGCACGAAAATGTACCTAAGAGGCCTAAACGTAATGGAAGAGTTGGTCACTGAGGTGATCTAGTAGGGTATGCGAGGGCCACAGAAGAGGCGTTGAGTCATCCTGCAAGTTAAGGAATGGGAATGTAAGCAGAGGCAAGGACCTTACAAAAGGAGAAGGAAGGTGATGGGGTCTAGAAGGCCCGGCTTGTTCGGTCCAGAGCAGTCTAACGGTTTTTCCCGAAGTTTTAGGTAATACCCGGAGCTCCCCGTGTCGCGTCGCGTCGCGTGAAATAGGGTACATAGCCACGCGTTTTGTCACAGCGTGGACGAACTGTAGCTTGTGCGCGCTCATGTGAGCTTTTATGACGCGAACGACTTGATTCGCGAGCTCAATGGACAAGCGTTGCTCCCGTGTCGACTATTTCTCAATGAAATTGCAGCAAGTGGAGTATCAATACACTGTTGTGGGAGTTTATTCTGACTGCGGCAGTCTGCCTCGACCACCTGTACTTATCATGGCTAGCCATTCGATATTTTACAACCAATGAAATTCAAGGAAGTACATTTTGCAGCACTAAAGATAAAGGATCAGTGACAGCTATATGAATCATGTCTTTGCTGACGACGTCGTTCAGGTGAAGGAGGCATTGGTAGGGCAGAATGAGAAGGTGTATGAGTAGGTGGAGGGGTGCGAGAAATAGGTTGTTTTTGTGCAACTGGTAAGGTATGAGTTGGAATTGAAATAGAAAGACGTTCCAACTGTGAGACGAGTGAACTGAGTGGGTCTCGGAAAGATGCCAGATAGACGCGTTGCGACTCAGTGTGAACTGCCGCAACATTACGAAGGCAATCACCGAGTTCGCGCATTTTGGGTGCGTGCCGTGAAAGCTCATAAGATACGCGAGCAATAGCTTGGGCATCGACAGCAACGGCAGATGATCCGGAATGATGCTGAAGCTGGACAATATGAATGTTCGTTCCTTTTCGAAGGGAAAGAAAAATTAAACTCACAAAATTCTCGACAAGTAATTCATCGCCGTCGGTACTGTCCTCGGTGGCAATACTTTCATTGTCATCCTCCAAATTGGCTCCCTCATCATCATCGGACAATTCTTCCGAGTCAGCACTGCTTGTGAAAGCTACACCATTCACCAATAACTCGTTGATGCTCTGTGCAGCGGCGATGGTCGCATTTGGAGCACTGGGAGCTGGCGTAGCAAGAGCAGGCTGGGAAGAATGCATGGTTAATTTTGTTAAAGAATGTGGGTGTCGAAAGCAGCTGGAGGGTTCGGCGTGGGAAAGGTAAGGAGCGTGGGGAGCGGATGTGCGCTGGATCCCGTCGGTGCACGGGCAGCTATACAATAATAATATTAGCTCTTCGTTCAGCCGTGGGTGGGGGCAGAACCAATAGAATTGTAAGTACCTATACAATAATAATATTACTGTGGATATAGTATAAGTACGAGATTGTAATAAAAGGAATGTGGACGTACGCTCTTCGTTCAGCCGTGGGTGGGGGCAGAACGAAGAGCGCCGTATGCTACGTGGCTATAAATAACGGAGATAATTACCGACGGGCAGCTCGCACGCTGGCGTCGCGTACGAGCTCGCCTCCGCGCCGACTTGCCCCAAAATCCATACGCTAACAAATTTGGCCTCCAAAGCTCGTGCTTCCTGCTCTGAGGTAGGAAGGTATATGATTGGAATATCTGGGATTTGCCGACGAAGCTTCCCAATTTTTAGGAGACCTGCGCGAATGTGCTTGCATGCCCCTCCGTTCTTTGTGAAGTCCGGACCATTGCACGATGCAGTGCCATTTGTTCTTATCTCAACCTCGTACTTATGCGGATCGGTGTCAAACTCTGTCGCATGAGACGAATAGCAGCAGAATGAGAAGGTGCCAGCGTCGAAGGTAGGAGCAGAGATCTGATTGTTTTGAAGTAATTGCAGTGCGGCAGCATCTCTGGAAGCATCCGGTACGAAATAAGCGACTGGCATTGACGCTTTCGTTGGGTTTGTTTTCGCGTGCAGAAGAGAGTCACCGCCCGGTAACGATAGTATCCATTCAGCAATTCTATCCTTTTCGGTCCGCTGCATTCGACGCTGTTCGAACACCGCGGGCAAAACCTTGGTGATGAGAACGTTGATCAGGACATCCACACGCAAACGCCGACCACCGCGTTGCCAACGACGGAGATATTTACGTTTGAGTAGTCCATTGAAGGACTCCAGATGGTTTGTTGTAGGCAAAACACCATCGAATTCGCAACCAAGGATTTTTGCGGCAGTATACCGACCAAAGTCGGACCAACTGGCCCACAAGTCAAATGAGAGCCAGTATGTGGAGAGGTAATCCAAATGCAGAAGCCCTTTCTCCGCTGGAGCTCCATGGGATGTTTCCATCCAAGCCGTCAAAACTCGTTTTTCGTCCTCAATAATGGTGATGGCAGATTCTAATGTGGTCGTGGATACAAGCTTCTCCTCGACCAAGCGAAGCCGTGCCTTGACTTCCAGAGATTCTGCTGATCTTCCTTTGACAAGTTTATTTCGATGGTTTCGCCATGATTGCCGAAGATGAAATTTGCAAATGAGCAGGATGACGCCGGGGAATACACGAATGAGGGCCCCACGTTCCTTCAAATCCGTGTCGGTGATAGCCACCAGGACGTAGAAGGGTTTCCCGCCACGGAACTTCTCAAGCGAAGCCCGCCAGAGCTTGAGAAGTTTGGCCAAAATTTCTGTATCATAGCCAGACGAAGAAAGTTGATTCCCCGTCGGCGCGGAGAAGAGGAGGAAGGCCAAAGGTACACCTTTCTTGTCCTCGTCGACAGCCATGACGATGAACAGCAATAAACGGCTGTCACAAATACCGAAAGTCCCATCGACCACAATCTGGGACCGGTACCCGTACTTCCATGCTGCCTCTTTCATCTCATCCGTTGAAATGCACACCTCGAGGCGTTCTTTTTTCGTTGCGCGAGGTGAATAGTGGAATATGGCAGATGCAAGAGTGGAGTTAAATTGGGGAGATTTGGGATCGAGCCATTCGTCGAGGTTGATGTGAGGTTTCTCAGAGAGCTTGACCCCATGCAGTCGACTGAACTGGCGATATAGGGAGCGCGTATCATATTGCTGCAACAGCCAGCGATGTTTCCAGTCCTTTCCGTGCTTCGGAATCAGGCCATCGCCGCCATTCGCAACCCATTCGCGATTGCGTTGCTGGATGTCTGTCAATGAAACACCGTTCGCAAGCTGAACCAATGCGGTTTGATACACCGATGGATGAAGAGGAAGCGCGGGGATTCGCTGCATGAGAGCCGTCTTACAAGCTTCGTTGTGCTCGAGAAAGCCGCGTACGCGTAGTATTTTTTGTGTATCGATTACAAATGTTATTTCGGCGTGCGCTAAACAGCCCGTAAAATCGACCGCGGTGCGTCGCTTCTTGGAACCGGCGACGCGATGATCGTACCCACAATCACTAGTCGAGTGTTAGCATTTCATTTTCGATGCTAATTACAGACGCGGCAGGCGAACGCACCATTGCAGCAAGACGCGCCTAGTCTTTCCTCCCTCGTTGCTCGTCGACCACCGTACACTCCACCTGTTTCCATTGTCCTCGCGCGAGTCCAGGTCCAAGCCGTGCGACGCCATCAGCGCCGCAGCTTCGTACTGAGACTGCTGCTCCTGGTCACCATGCACATAGAATTTATTGTCCAGACAAGCCCCCGCGGCGTTCAACGCGTCGATCGCGCTCTTTTGCTCCATAGTTAGCCATAACTCCTTCAGTTGGATGTCTGAAGCAAGGCTGCGGGCCGGTATAGTCGTGTTTTGCCTCTGAGATACTTTCTTCAAGCCCTGAGAAGCCTCCTCTGCTGTTATGTGGGCAAAGCGAAGGTGGAAAGACGGCGGGCCTCGTTTTTTGACGGAAATTGTCGAGTCTTTGGGCATTTTTCTAGGGATGTTGGCGCGCCAGAGAGAGGGACCAGCGAGGATGCGAAAAAGCGCCGCATTTTTGCTCACTACGTACAGCGGCGTACAGCGTGGACGAGGGCGAGGCCAGCGAGCAGTAGCTAGAGTGCGGAAGTGACCTGAAAGAGCGAAAGAAGCGCATACCCGATATGGAAGGTCCTTGGGTGGGCCACCGTTTCTAAGGAATGAGCGAAGGACAGTATACGGAATCGACTGTCAGTACCGCGAATGATTCCAAACGAGGGACCACATCTCACGGGAGTGCGAGCGGTACGCGTGGGAGCGCGAGTGCCTACACGGATCATTCCCAGAGCTGCCGATCCCGGACTAAGACTTGCTGGGAGTAGATACAGGACACGTGCAAGATCCCGCTCTTTCCTCTCACCTCCACCACGCTCACCTACTCATCGCCAATACGTCCAGTGCATAACGCCCGACGTGCAGCAACGACGGAGACCTGAAGAAATGTAAAGGTCGCGCTCCTGCTGCATCGCGTTCCCCGCCGTTGCGCCAGAATCCGACCACCGAGCCGAAATCACCCGTATCTCATACACCGCCCAGGCCGCCAGCGCTTTCTCTGTGACGGTTCCATCCTTGGAGCACAGTTCCGTGATTTTCAGCACTGTTTTCTGGCCAGGTGAGCGTTGTCTTGCTTAATTTTCCTCTACCAAACAAGTCTGTCACGGAAGTTTACTCGTGCTCAAAACCTGGCATTCCATCGCGCGTACCATTTGGAAAGCCCACTGCACTATCATGGGACGTATATGAAGTCGTACCCCAGGCTTGTTCAGCGAGGTGGATCAAGGACGGGGGGATGGTGCGTCTATTCTGATCCTCCGTGCATGCATTGAAACTTAAAGTCTTGAACTGTTCCAGGTGCTATCAACTCGTCGGGATGCTGTTTCTCGACCGCGGAGATCGAGAGCGCGCTGAAAAAAGGGTGTTGTGGAGACGCACGTGGAGAGATAGGTAAGTTATTTGTTGCTCCTGAGCAACCTTTGCTTATACTTTCTTGGCATACTCCTTGTTTCTATCTACGAGAGGATGCAGAATGTTCCCTCCAGACTTGCGAAGGCCGAGTGCGTTGGTCGCAGTTCCGAGTGTTTACGTAGTGCGCAATCAAGTTTTAGTGGGCGGAGGATGAATAGTTTGCGCATAGAAGTCTGTAAAGTCACTGTTCAAGTTCAATGCCATAATTCTTTTCGAATTGAACTCGTCCAAGGTACATTGGGTCTGAATATACGCGCAATCGCGTCTCATTGTCGACAGTCGCAATCGCGATCCCGTGACCGTCGCGTCCAACTACAAACTGGCACATTATCATCTTCGGAATGCGCCGTCCCTCCTCAAGAGTACGGCACATTCTCAACAGATGGAGGAGAGGGTGCATTACTCACACTCGGCTCCCGCCGGGTGGCGCCGGGAAGCAGCAGAAGCACAGATTCGGTTGGCCATCGTCATTTTGACAGCAAGTGCGTCAATTGGACCTTGGGCACCGCCGTGTGCGCACGACACGCGCCGGCGTGAGTGTCCAGCTATGAGACTCTGTTCAATGTTATGTTTTATGCAGGATTTTACTACATAAGTCCCTCGGGGTCCACGATTTACTATACATTCAGTTCGATTCGATATGCTCCGGTTTTTGATATACAATATTAATATTATAATTCGGCCAAATGTAACGGAATTGTCTGTCATGGGCTGTGGAGACTAAAAGCGAGCTTTTTGTTGTGCTCGTTGAGTTGGACAAAAACCGGAGATATCGGACTTCAAGGACATGCCAATGTAGTATTCACAAATTTTAGACCTCCAATTCCGAAACTGCGCGACAGGTTCGTCAAAATGCTTGCGGCGCGTTGCAAAAAGTCAGACCATCAAGCGGACTTTGATTTCAAGTGACCTTACAGCATCGGAGTGGTCTTCAGTGCTTTTCCGGCATGAAATTGGAGCCAAAAAAAAAATTAATGGGATGTTGATATACTAACGGTACTACATCGAGCTCCTTGCCGAGCCTCATTGGCCATAACATAAAGTATATTATTTCCTAGGGTTTTGTTGCTCTAGGAGATTCTCGCTTCATACTGAGCTCAAGTCCCTCAGAAAGCTTACATCCTTGATTTTGACAACTTTCGGTTCAGTTTGAGGTTCTTCCGGCGACGATATGACCAGGAGGGGACGAAGCCGAACACATTTCCGGAATTTATCCAAGTATTTTGATGCGCAGGTTCTTTCTTTGGTATGCCGGGGCTGCCGATCTTGCTTCCCCACGGCAGACCATCGGCAGCCACTGCTCCAAATAAGCCAAATGCCATAGGGTGCCCTGGGGGCCTCAGTTCCGCACACTACGGGAGCCGAACAGTCGATCCCGAAGCAGCTTCCCGCCGCTTCCGTGTCATTACCTGTTATTACTCTCTCTTCCGAGTATGAGTGATGCACCTATTACTCCAACAGATGTGCCGAGCTTGCTGCATGTACCGAACATCCGAAGGAATGTGCCGTACATAGAATGTACGTATGTTCCGAGCTTTGTTGATCCCGACTTGCTGGGCATGGGGGAAAGGTCTCTAGGAGATTGTCAAGTCCTAGAGAAGACCGGCGCGTTCACGAAGACAGGCCAATTGCGGCGCAAAACGAGGTGGAGCCTCCGCCTCCATACCGTCCTCCCTCCACGGAGGAGATAAGGAGGAAGGAGCGGAAGATTGAGGACAGACGGCGAGACGCCGACAGTACCACACATCGCCGCCGTCGGAGTCAACGCTCCGGATAGCACTCAGGCTCACTCGAAATAAATTACCGGCCTTTTTCTCCTTTTTCTTTTCTTATATGCTCTCTACCATATGCCACAAGATACTTATTGCCCTCCTATTGTTGCCTATCCAGCCAAACCGACGTCGCACCTGCCGAAAAAGACGCAGTTTGGATACTTGAAGAATACCGCGTAGCGAAAGGACGAGGTCTTCGGAGGTGCACCAACTGTTTCTACATGGCGTGAACTAAGGTATGAGCCAGAGATCTCGTTGTACCCTGGGTCTACCCTGTAGACGGTCGCTCAGTCTACCAAGGGGAGAATACATTGAATGTTGTACATACATATGGATTTTTCATACTTGTATGTTCGTGGTACGCATAGTTGAACATCGGATTTAGGGGCATAATCTAAATTCAAGTCACAAAAAATTGAGCTGTGCAGCCACTTCCTCGCTCACTTCCCTGGCGCCCAGTTAACCCAGCCCTCAAGTGAGGCGACTGCGAGAGCAAACAAGACGGGAACACCAGGTGTCTTTTCCCTTTTCCGGGCCAATTCAACTCGCTGCGTCTGCTGAAGCAAATGCCGATACAAGGTAGGCAACGGTGTGTCAGCTTCAAGGCATCCGCAGACCATTTGAATCAACCAGAAGCATGAGAGCTCGGCTCGGGATGCTATTTCAAGAACGATTTCGCGTATTTGTCCCTACGATAATATGCGATGCGGGACTGTTGTTCTGTTGGGGTTATGCGAATATTTCAAAGGTGGTGTCACACCTATAAAATTGATACAGCAGGACAAAGCCTCAATCGCGAGAGCGCACAGGTAATTTGTGCAGGTGGGTTGGATGGGTTTTCATGTCGAAGGGTCGACTGGCTAATTGAACCTTGTGATTTCGTGCTGATTGAACTAACTGATAATGTGTTTGCCCTGAGGGCCCGGACATGTTTCTGAACCTCACCCGTTTCACAGAAACCAGATACAGACCAACAGGGCGACAGAGGAGGGTATTCAACCAGGTCAGGGAGAGGTATATCGTAGATCTAGTAGAGATGGGAGCAGAAATATATGCAAGTGTATCTATGGAGCAGAAAATGAGCACAATCGATAACGAGTAAGATGGAACACTACCCCGGAAGTGGCGGGGACGGATCAGAGTGGAGACTCTATGGCAGCCGTTTGTCAAAAAAAAAAAATCAAATATATCACGAAAGGGTTTGAACCAACTTTTTTCTGAGCAAACAGCGGATATCTTGAATTTGGAGCTTGGATCACCTGTTTCAGGGAGAGAAAGATATTTCAAAGAAGGGATTATATCGCAACTCAGCGCCAAAATATATCTCACCAGAAGGGAGAACGAATTTTGGAGGAAGAATATCTTCAATTTTGGACGGAGAATATCTCCAATTTTGGACGGAGAATATTTCGAATTTTGAGTTTGACTTATCTCGAATCTTGAGTAGGCTTGTGAATGTCGTCTTGCGCGACGTCCGAAGGTATTCGGTCGCTGTCCGACACGGTGTACACATAAATGGTGGGGACGGCGGTGTTGTGTCGGTCGTTCTTGAGCGCTCGGATCACCGCGCCGATGTTTAGTACTGTTGTCCGATCATCCAAATCAGGCAGAAAAAAAAAATTGGGGCGCGTTACACTTATAGGGCTCCTTTGTGATTGCACGGTATTCCCGTCAAAGCTTTCTTCGAGAAGTTGGAATATTAAGGTTTCAAAATCGCGTTCAACACTACAGAAGCTCACGTTTGAGAAAAAGGCTATGTTTACGTATTGTTTGTCCCATCAATCAACTGCATTTCCCACGGTTGAGAATTCACAAGGACGGGCTATGGTGGCTACACATCGGTGAAATTCTCGATCAGTTCCCTTGCGGCATCGTTACGAGGAGTAATGTCGCATTCAAACGGTTTTGGGTGGCTTCACAGATATCAAAAATAATGCAATTCTAGTAGCGCGAGAGCAATTTACCTGACCACTCCGTGCGAGAATGCGACTTCGATTTCAATTGTGTTTCCATTTGCATCTTTGGCTTTTGAGATATTGAAGGTCGACAAAATTGAAACCATGGTTGCCCAGACTGTTGCGACGGCGGCATAGCGACCTATGCAAATTCTTCGACCAAATCTGGTAAGTTGTAAGAATTCGTGTCGGAATGAAAGAATATTGACGAACCCGAAACTAAGAATACGGTCATCAGCATTGAGCTGACCCTCGGCGTTCAGAAATCTTTCAGGATCGAATTTGTCAGGATTTGGATATATGGACTCGTCGTGCACCATGGCCCTGAAAAAATTAGTTTTTCGTCATCATGATGTCGGGGCACATTGATTCATACCAGACATTGGGGAAAACCGTGGTACCTAGGAAAATATCAACATCCTAGAAGAGACAGCGATAAAGCAAAACCAAGCCTTTCGGAATGAAATATCCTCGATAGATATCGTCATCGCTAGTTGCATGTGCGAAAGCAAGAGGGGTAATGGGCTTCCAGCGGAAGAGCTCTCTCAAGACCGCTTCGCAATATGGTAACGCGGTCCTGTGTTCAAACCCGGGCAAAACCCCAGCGCCAACGACGGTGTCTATTTCATTCTGCGCCTTTTTCACGACCTCCGGGTTCAGTGCCATCGTCATGATAAAAAGAACCAAGATCGCGGATGTCTGTTGAAGCTTGTCATGAATAAGTACGAGTGGTTGATAAGCATCGGAGCGTACGGATTCTGCGGCAGCTACCGTATATTCACGGTCAGCGGCTGGATTGCACAAAGCGGAATGAATTTACCTGTATAAGCGAATCCAGTGACATTTTCTATCATTTCTTCCCGTTCTTTGGACCCACCACACTGAGTGTCGTTGTGATCAAGTAGTTCGCTCAGAACACACGATCTGCCAACACCATCTCGCTGAAATAAATTAAAAGACTATCCAACGGCTGCGGTGGCTGTGCGTCGCACCATATTTTGTCTGACAAACTCGAACGGCGCATTTTTCATCTCATCGAGGATCTTGGCTGTCTCTGGAAGAGTGCAGATCAGATCTTTAGTTCTAGATATGAGGCTCGGCGCAACTCATACCCCGGGCGAACCGATGGAAACCGCATCCTGGAAACCAAGACGGGAAATGACGGAGGAATGGGAACGCATTCACAGCAAATGCACCCGGGAGTAAACTGTCGTTCAACCTTTTACCCGCCTCTTCCGCCAGGGACACAAACCGATCATGCGTAGTAGGCTGGATGTCGTAACCGTATGTCGTCGCCATGATGATTGCTGCGCCCAGCCTGCTCAAGTGTTGAATTCTGTAAATGAAGAATAAGGTAGAATATTCACGCTTTCATGTGTGCCTCAAAATCTTCCGGAGAAAAAAGCAGTCTCCGTAACAGATCTTGAATTTTCTTTCGCTGAATGGGGTAGTACGCGGGTATGGCTTCTCGGCGAAAGTATTGATGCATCAGTCTCTTGTGCTGGAGTCCGTCTGATTAACAACACCGGACTGGAAGCTTTCAATGTACCTCTCGCCATCTGTCTCCATGCTGCATGAAAACTAACATCCACTCTCCTCCGGAGCTGAAACCGTCAGAATAACAACATGGATAAATGGGGCTTTCTCACAGAGGAGCCATAGGAATTGCTGGCCTGTCGGAATAAAGGATCGCTCGCTTTTCAAGTAACTCCGTGGCAGCCTTCACTGAGTTGAGAATGAGAATATGGTTCCCAAACACCTGAACATGCACGACGTCGCCTGAAAGTTATCAGATGTTGAGGAAGGGGTCTGTAAACATATGTTGTGCACCGTATTGCTTTCCCCATTCTGTGTAAGTCAACCAGGGCTGTTCGCTGGGTATGTCGAACAAATTTCCCAGTAAAAATCTGGACTTGGGTCCAGGAGGAAATGGGAGTCGAATGATCGTTCTCCATCCTCTTCGCAGAGTGGCGACTACAAAGAGAATGAAGGCCAGGATGACCAGGGGAAGAAGCTCTTGGGAAACCATTTGATTTCGCCGAGGAGGCTCGTCGACGTATTTAAATGCGTCTAGGATTCTTCCCACATCCTATGGAGCGGCGCAGGCGATAAGCTGTGATTGCAAGGGTCTGGCATGTGAGGACGTCGCGAGCAGTAAACCTTTCAGTCTTTGATTGGTCGGACAGGCCAAACGATCCAGAAATTTCTCACCGGCCGTCTTAGTTTCTATTTCCATGTTCCGATCTCTCGAGAACGAGTCGCATGAAACTTGAATACCGGAACGAGTGTATAACTTCAGAGGTCCCAATCATGAACAAGCAGGCACTGTACCAACATACAATGTGTCCTTAATTGTATGGTGGAAGATGAATACCCACGCCAGACTCATTGCTTCGTCTTCGACAGTTCCAACGGTTGAGACAGGATTAGTGATCCATGGAATTGAAGCCAAAATCAAGCGAGACATCCATCATGTTCGCTATCAGCTGCTTGATAACATCGTTTCGTGGAGTGATGCTGCATTTGAATGGTTTTGGGTGGCTGCAGAGAGCTTATTAAATTCGGTAGTAGGTAGTCCATAGCGATGGCATTTTACCTGGTTATTCCATCTGCGAATACAGGTTCGATTTCAATCTCCTTCCCCATTTCATCTTTGGCTTTGGCGATATCGAAGGTGGACAAGACAGAAACGATAGTTGCCCAGACAGTTGCATCAGCAGCGTAACGACCTGCACATACTCGACGGCCGAATCTGCGGACTGATGAACAAGTCAAATCGCAGAACCAGGTAAACAGCAAACCCGAAGCCAAGAATTTGGTCATCAGCATTGAGGTGACCGTCGGCATTCAAAAATCTTTCAGGATCGAACCTGTCAGGATTTGGATACATGGACTCGTCATGCGTCATGGCCCTGAGACAATCAATTCCTCCTCATAGTAAGACCCACTCATGCTTACCAGACATTGGGAAGAACCATGGTCCCTAATCAACTTAAGATCCTGGGAGAATGAGCAGCCAAGTAATGCCAACCTTTGGGAATAAAATATCCTTCATAGATGTCGTCGTCGCTGGTCGCATGTGGAAGAGCAAAAGGAAGAATAGGTCTCCAGCGGAAGACTTCTCTAAACACTGCCTCGCAATAAGGTAATGCACTTCTGTGCACAAACCCAGGGAGAAAACCGAGGCCAACAACGGTGTCGAGTTCATTCTGTGCCTTTTTTACGACCTCTGGATTCAGTGCCATTGCCATGATGAAAACGTTCAACGTCGTAATTGTCTGGAGACTCAATCAGTCACAATTTACGCTTGGCTGGTGGCCATTGATGCGCACAGTGTCTACGCCGGCTATATCAGGTCAGCATTCAGAGTCAAGTCAGAGATTTGGTCAAGGATTTACCCGCATAAGCCACCCCTGGAACATCCTTCATAACCTCTTCCTGCTCCTCGGAACCACCGTGTACATCATTTCGCTCGAGAAGTTCGCGAAGAACGGAAGGCCTCCCAGAACCATTTTGCTGTAATGAATCAGCATACCTTCCAATAAGCAAGACATGATTGCTTTCGCACCATATTTTGTTTAACAAAATCAAACGGTGCATTTTTCATCTCGTCGACCAAGTGGCGGGTATCTTGGAGGGTTCAGCCTGGGAACGCATAGTAAGGTATCGAACAGATGACAATATACCTTGAGCGAGTTTGTGGAAACTACATCCCGGAAACCAAGAAGGAAAGTGGCGAAGAAATGGGAGGGTATTGACAATGCATGCACCGGGTAGCATATTCTCGATAAGCCTTTCAATGGCTTCTTCCGACAGGCGAGCAAAGCGGTCGTCTATGGACTTGATATCGTATCCATACATCGAGTCAAGGATTATCGCAGCTGCGAGACTGCTCGAAGATAAAACCGTCAAACCATAATGAAACACAGCGGAATGTTTACGTTCTGGTGTGTGTGGCAAAATCTGCTGGAGTGGAAAGCAGGCCACGCAACAAGTCTTGAATTTTCCTGAGGTAAACCGAGTGATACGCAGGGATAGCGTCTCGACGGAAATACTGATGGAACAATCTCCTGCGCTGCAATAGTCCTATCAATCGACAAGACTGCGCTGGAATGAACCAATCTACCTCCCGCCATTTGTCTGAGTGCGGCATGAAAGCGAAACTGAAATCCCATCCCATGCTAAGGACATCAGAATAGAACAAGACCAAGTTGGACTATCTTACAGTGGAATCATAGGCATCGTCGATCTGTCGGAATAAAGTATCGCTCGCTTTTCGAGTAACTCCGTTGCAGCCTTGATCGAATTGAGAATGAGGATATGTTGCCCGAACACCTGAGCATGCACAACGTCGCCTAAAAGCTATCAGATCTCAAGGAAGAATGCCCGAGAAATCCTCCATCGCACCGTACTGCTTTCCCCACTCTGTATAAGTTATCCAGGGCATTTCGGTGGGTATATCGAATAAATTTCCCACTAAGAATTTGGGCCTGGGTCCAGGAGGAAAGGGGAGCCGCGACGTTGCCTTCCATCGTTTCAGCACTCCAACCCCAGCTAGAAGAACTGCGGACACAGCGAAAGCGAGTAGATAATGGGCGGAAGCCATGGCGTATTGCCAGTCACGAGAAGCTATCATTCTATATGTATTCCAAGTACGAGGATTGGAGCGAGAATAGACAACGACGGGAGCCCTCTGTGACGGCACAACCGCGACTAATTAAGCCGTCCTGCGACCATGGAATACATTTAGACCAGTCAGGTGAGTTCCAAAAAAAAGTACCAACCAGAAAAATGGTCAGAGTTAACAGCTACAGATGCTGGATTCCAAGGTCTCTGCAGCCCAGTTCAGTTGTCTACATCCTAGAGTAAAAACGGTCTTGGCTGAAAAATAATGTGTTGAACGTGCAAGAATGACGAGACGATGTCAACGATTGGAGCCCTTGGTGACAGCAGAACGACTGATAATTTAGACCACCGGCACAGCGGGGCCTAATCGTCGTTCTGCGACCGTGACGCATATGTAGATCAGTATCATAAGTTCTGGGGAAAAAACGCATGCAACAGAAAAAATGATCAGTTAACCGCCAAAAATGCTGAATAGAGTCTGACAGTGCACACCACTTGGGTTGTCTGGGAAAGCATTTACGCGCGCTACCTCGATATCCTGAACCAAGGACGTTCTTTGGTGAAGAATAATTCAAGAATGACTAGATCGTATCATGAGGCCCTCCAAGTTACGGCAAAACGGCTGATAATTGAGCCGTCCTTCACAGCACACGTTTGGACCAGTTGCGAATCGGAAAGGAGGACAGCGCGGGATTTTGGAACATTCGAGTGGTATCAGGTCAACGGCGCAGTTGGCCTATGTTTTTTGGAAGTACAATTAGCCGTGGAGCTTGGGAGGGCGCAAGCGGAAGACCAAGCAATCCCCTCCGCCAGCCGTGAGCCTCCCCACATTTGATTTCTGAGCTCTTCAGATTGAGCGCCTCCGCAAGATCCATACGCTGCGTTCCAATCAGCACGATTAGTATCTTTGCCTGCCGACGCCAACACTTTCTAGCCATAATTAGTCTCTGAGGAGACACCAGTGACCACGCTCTATGAGTTATGATATAACCCCAGCCGCCAGCACCACACCTCGCTCCCGCCACACGCACACAAAACGCGCCCCGGCCCATCGTCCGTATCAACGACCTGCAGTGAGGCCAAAGCGAGGCGAATGGGCATTTGGGAATCGTAAAGGCTGGCATCAAAAGACTGGATCAGGACCAGCGGAAGGTGCCGCCGGCCCTTCGATCAGCTCGATCAAATGGAAGTTCGGCACCCTACAAGGCAACACAGATAAACAAATGGAACGCGCTTGTATTGACGCGTGTTAAGCAAATGAAAGAGACTGTGCGGCCTTGATAAGTGTGTAAATGGACTACAACATGGATTTGACGCGTCTAAGCCAGACTCCTATAATGATACAATGTGTTCTCTTGATTTTTCTCTCGCAAATGTCTTTATTAGACCTAATCCGTCCAACAGACCATGCTGCACAAAATGGCAGGAAGTAGGCGCAGAAGTAACTGACTGTTCTAATCAAAAAGTGCAGAAAAGTGTACGGTAAGGACCTTATCGACTTGGGTAAGACATTCATTCAGGGGCCCAATAATTTATTTAGTATCCATGCCTAAAAGTTGGGGACACACCGTAACAAGCTATATCCTTGAAGTATCAAAAGCAAGCACCGAGAGTGAAAACTCAAAAAGCCACTTGTTTTGGGCCGCTGGATCTCGAAAAGCCACTTTTCGGACAAGGGTTAGGCATGTCACATATGGATTTCGAAGAAAAAAAATCGAAAATAAATTCGGCACACCACAAGATGCTCTATTCTGTGGCCCTGAAGGAATAGAAGGCGTGCGATGCCGACCGTAGACTACGGACTAAAAGCCACTTGGTGAGAGTCTGAACCCGCCGGAATGCATCAGATAAGTACCAAAAAGTTCCCTAAAGCTCACCTCAAAGTCACTTTCTCGGACAAACCTGGCCGATTTTCGGTCTACAAAAGCTGCTTTTCAGACAAGGAAATCGCAAAATTTGGGCCTCAAAAAGCCACTTTTTCGGACAACCCTTGAGTGGAGTTCCCGGAGCCTGAAGCGCATCGCGAAGGGATTAATCTTGAGCGCCGCATTCCTGCTGTCCGGCAGCGGTGGTGGGCCGCGGCGGTGATCCGCTGCCAGTGGGGGGACGACTGGTGCGCCGCTATTGAGCGCCCGCACGCGGAAGGGGTGGTCCGCCCCGGCCGCGAAGAGGAAGCGGGGTCGAGCGCCAGTTCCTGCCGAGCGAAGCTTAGGCTTGACGCATGAGGGGCCAACGGAAGAGCTCACAAGGCGGCTGTTGCAAGATAGTGATGAGGGGTGCTCCGCGTACGTGACGACTGGCTGGGCGGCGGGGCGCGCGAACCGCAAATCATACGTCCCGAGCTTTGTTTTACGCGTGAGCATGCAGATAAGTATTTGGGAGCCCCAGCTGCACGCACCCGACCGTCCAAGAACGACTCCTGCTCCCCGCTGTGGATAGGCTGCACCAAGACAACCAAACTCCTCACCGAGGCGCCCCCGCTTTCGAACTTGTAGCACCTGCGCACCTTTTGAATTATTCACTCGTGTGTCGAAGCGCAGGACGGTCGCTGCGCGCGTGCCAGCGTAGATGAGATTCTGCATTAGAGGTAGTCAATTATTTGTCACGGCCTTCTGGCAGATTTTGCCAGCTCGAGACTCTCGCTTCCGATACGAGGAGGTACGTACGTGCTTGAAAACAATCTATTCAAGTTCCAATTTCGAGTGTACTTACCTTGCTACATAAATTACACAGGGGGCGATGAATTGCGCATCCAACTGGAGATACGTTCGACACATCCAGTTGGTGTGCAATCAGCTCTTTTCCAAGGCCTCTTTCAAGATATAAAGGCAATCTTTGTGCTTGCTTTGTGCATGCATTGTTCCCCTGGACTGGGAGAAACAAAGATGCACAAAGAACACTCAAAAGCTGCTTTTGTACCTTTGAGAACCTTTGTGAGCCAGCTTCCCGTCATGTAGAATGGATGCGTCGAACGCATCCTAGATTGGATGCGCAGGTTGTTGCCCCCAGTGTTAGTACAGGTACGCACGCCTCCGCACGCCGCGCGCGCGCTTGTGCCCGCCTTGCCACTCCTTTGGGAACCACCGCCCGCCGTGCGATCGACCCGGCGTCCTGCGGTCTCGCGCACGGGACCGTGGGCACGAATACCGTACCGTGCGCGGCGCTCTCGCACCGCGACAACGCGAGCGCTGGACCGCAATACAGCTCTCGCGCGGATCGGGCGGCGTGCGCGGAGAGCGGGTGGAGGACGGAGGCGAGTCGAGTCGAAGCAAAAGGGTCAGTGCGCGCACGCCATTGGAGCGAATTCGCCGTACTCAGCGTGACTTCAGGTGAGTTATCGACGTCCGCCTCCGCCTCCGCGTCTGCTGTACGGCGAACAGTCGTCGATTGCGCCGCGCGCACTCGCTGCGACATCTTGCGCACCGTCACGGTGCCGTACTCTGCGCTCTTGAGCACTGACGAGGCGAGGCCTTGCAAACGGGATGTACTGCAGTAAGCAAATCGTGTAGCCGATAAGATGCAGGCTGGACGTCTCGCGACGAGTGCCGTGTAGTGCTCGGCGCTTTGGTTCCGAGGCACAGACGTATTGCGCAGCAGCCGAGTCGACGTGAGTCAGTTGAGCGGAGCAGGCTTGACGTATTCATTCAGATTTCCAGCTCTCGACGGCCGCCGCGTCGATCCGGCCGCACTTGTGGGCCAGCACGCGGATGCGTCCCCCGCGTCTACGACTTGCTGCATCTTCCGTACGCGGCTCGAGACGACGCGCGAGATCCCTGCAAAAGAGAGAAAACACCGCGGCGCGTTTCGGGTGCAAGCCTGTGGGCGCGAATCAGCGAGGCTGCGAAACGGGTACGCAAGCGGCGCAGACACTCCGAGGAGGGAGTTGGGGCGCAGTGGCGAGCAGTCGAGTTACCCTCTTTTTTCTTCTTCATTGCTCGAATCCTTCCAGAGCTGTTGATCCCGGACCTGCTGGGTACGGAGAACTCAGAAGGGTCTCCAAGAGATTGCCAAGTTCCTAGAGGAGACCGGCGCGTTTACGAAAACAGGCCAACCGTGGGGCGAAACGGAGTCCCCAGTCGGCGAGGAAGAAGATGAGGATGAGCGAAGGGAGGGGGAGGAAGGATTGGAGGACGGGTATGGAGGAGGAAGGAGAAGACACCCTCGGCCGGTGAAACGCCGACACTGCCACACATTGCCGTCGAGCAGCTTAAGAATATATTACCGGCCTTTTTCTCTTCTTTCTTTCTTTCTATGCTCTCTACCATATGCCACAGGATACTTATTTCACCGGCCCTCCTACTAGTATCTTTACCTACCGAGCCAAACCGACATCGCACCCGCACACACGCAAGACGGCACCCGGGCACACGCAGGACGAGATGCCGGCAGCGACGAACGCATCCCACGCGGCTGGTTGCGAACGTCGCATGCAAGCCAGAACGACGGCGGCGCTGCGTCATCTGAAAACTGCAACGTGGGCGCATGAGTATCCCCCATTGAGGTTCTCGTTTTTGCGAAGTCGATATGGTTGAAGGCACGACGATATGCTTGGTGTTTACCAGCTGTCGCAGCCAGTACTCAAGGCAAAGCCAAGGAAGCGATGCATGGTCTGTCGCTGAGTCAATTGCCCCCCGAACCTCCGAGTGCCCTGGTTCCGGTGGAACCCTTTCTGACTCGACTCCTTTCTTGCCTCGCATGGTTTCTCTTGAATCATGGCTTCTCTTGAATTGTTCTCCCTGTGCACCATAGTGGATAGTGTCGAACTTGTATTGCAAGCATGACTAGTGTACATATATAATAAACTCTCTGGAAAAACCTCGAACTATGCAAATTTGCCAGTGCAGCCTTCCTTCAATTCCGCGCACACACCAGTTCAGGCGAAACTGAAGCTGAAGATAATATAAAGGAGCACCTGGGTTCCTCGTTCAGCAGCGTCAAGCTAGCATTGGGTTAGTGGCTCTGGTCACCGACTTGGATGGATAAGACAATCTCTCGATATCGCGGTTTGGGAAGAGCCAAAATTTGAATTCCATCGGCTCTGAACATAGCCCTCTAAATCCCAACCGAGACATGTCTGACAGATGCGATTCAAGGAAAAGTCTGCGACAAAGATCGGAAAGCAAGCTGATGACATGCGAAATTCGCGCTCTGGGCACCGGTGAAGCCCAGGTATTCAGATAGAGAAGCTACAAACATATCAAATATATCCCTAGTTTTCCTTCCTCTCTTCCTTTTCTCCCTCTTGAAAAACTTGAAAAAACACCCAGGTCTTTAGATTGGGCTCAAATCACAAAGAGTCGCGTTGAGAACATAGCCGTTGACTGGCATCTTACGGCGATTAGACACGCAGGACGAATCTTTGGAGACTATCAGAAGGAAATGGCGAGGATAAATGTTCCATTGAAGCTCAGAGGGAAATTGTGAAGAAAAACATATTGAATTACTGCGGGCCGTCGAGGTGGTCAAGAACTATCCTTAATACTATGCGCGGAGGGGGTTTCCTAGGTTACAATGTAAACAAGCCCGCGTTTACTCCACATTTTCCCACGGTTGAGAATTCAAACACGTTCGAGTTGAAAAATGGCAACAGGCTACAACAGGTTATTTATGACTATACATCAGCCAGATTCTGTATCAACTCCCTTGCGCCATCGTTACGAGGAGTAATAGCGCATTTAAACGGTTTGGGGTGGCTTTAGGAATATCAAAATGGAAACTCCCGTAACACAAGAGGAAAATTTACGTGACCACGTCGCCTGAGAATGCGGGTTCGATTTCAATTATGTTGCCATCCTCGTCTTTGGCCTTTTCAATATCGAAGGTCGACAGGATTGAAACAATGGTCGCCCAAACAGTCGCGTCGGCAGCGTGGCGACCTATGCAAATTCTTCGACCAAATCTGTAAGTTGCGAAATATGTGAGAATTTGGGTCTGGAAAGAAAGATATGATAGTGATAACGAACCCGAAAGCAAGAATGTGATCATCAGCATTGAGTTGACCGTCGGCGTTCAAAAACCTTTCAGGATTGAACTTGTCAGGGTCTGGATACCTGGACTCATCGTGCACCATGGCCCTAACAAAATTAATTCTTCCTCATGTCGGAACACATGGATTCGTACCAGACATTCGGGAGAACCGTGGTACCTGTGATATGAATTAATATCCTGTAAGACAGAGCAGTCAAGTAAAACCAACCCTTGGGAATGAAATATCCCTCATAGATATTGTCTTCGCTAGTTGCATGCGGCAGGGCAAGGGGAATAATAGTTTTCCAACGCAAGACCTCTCTCACGACCGCTTCGCAATAAGGCATTGCACTGCGGTGTTCAAACCCAGGTAAAATACCGACGCCAACGACGGTGTCGATTTCATTCTGCGCTTTTTTCATGACCTCCGGATTCATTGCCATCGCCATGATGAAAAGAACCAAAACGGCGAATGTCTGTTGGAAGCCTGTCATGAATATTGACGAGTGTTCGATGTAGTGCGTACAGTCTCTGCGGCGGCTACCATATATTCACAGTTAGCAATCAGATATTATGCAGCGGATTTGGTTCAATACCTGCATAAGCTAGTCCAGTGACACTTTTTATCATTTCCTCCCGCTCTCTGGACCCACCATACTGAGTATCGTTGTGATCAAGCAATTCACTCAGAACAGACGATCTGCCAACGCCGTCTCGCTGAAATGAACGAAAAAAAGATCACTCAGCAAACAGTGACAGCAAAAACACGTACCATATTCTGTCTGACAAAATTAAAAGGCGCATTATTCATCTCCGCGAATATCTTCGCTGTTTCTGAGCCAATGCGAGTCAGATGTGCAGCTCTATATATCAAGCTCAGTAGACATACCTCGACCAAATTGGTGGAAACTACAGCCTGGAAACCAAGATGGGAAAAAGCGGAGGAATGGGAACGTATTCACGGCAAATGTACCCGGAAGTAAAGCTTTGCTAAACCTTTTAGCTGACTCTTCTGCCAGGGACACAAACCGATCATGCGTGGGCTGAATATCGTATCCATATGTCGTCGCCATGATGATTGCTGCGCCCAGTCTGCGCAAGTGTCAGATTCCGAAAAGAAAAGAAAGAAATATTCACGTTTTCACGTGTGCCTCAAAATCCTCCGGAGTAGAAAGCAGTCCCCGTAACAGATCTTGAATTTTCTTCAGCTGAATAGGGTGATACGCTGGTATGGCCTCTCGGCGAAAGTATTGATGAAACATTCTCTTATGCTGGAGTTCGTCTGATTAACAACACCGGACTGGAAGCTTTCAATTTACCTCTCGCCATCTGTCTCCATGCTGCATGAAAACTAACATCCACTCTCCTCCCGAGCTAAAACCGTCAGAATAACAACATGGATAAAATGGGGCTTTCTCACATAGGAAGCATAGGGAAATGTAGGCCTGTCGGAATAAAGGATCGCTCGCTTTTCAAGTAGCTCCGTGGCAGCCTTCACTGAGTTGAGAATGAGAATATGGTTTCCAAACGCTTGAACATGCACGACGTCGCCTGAAAGTTATCAGATGTTGGGGAAGAAGGCTGTAAAGATATTTGTGCACCGTATTGCTTTCCCCACTTCGTGTAAGTTAACCAGGGCTGTGTGGTGGGTATGTCGAACAAATTCCCCAGTAAAAATTTGGGCCTGGGTCCGGGAGGAAAGGGGAGTCGAATGTTCGTTCTCCATCCTCTTAGCAGAGTGGCGACTGTAAAGAGAACGGAGACCAGGACGACCGCAGGAAGCAGTTCTTGGAAAGCCATTCGATTTCGCTCACGAGGATGTCTACCTTTGTTGGCACTTTTAAGCGCGTACTGGATTCCTCCCACAACCCATGAGTGGCAGGCGATAAGCTATAATTCCGAGGATCTGGAATATGAGGACGTCACGATCAGTAAGCATTTTAGTCTTTGATTGGTTGGACAGGTCAAACGACCAATAATTTCTCACCAGTCCTCAGGAAGGAAGGAAGATTGTATAACCGCAGCGGTCCCTATTTCAATACTCCAATCTTTGAGAACGAGTCACAGGAGACTCTCAACTTGGATGCCGGTGGAATGGCACACAGATCGCTCCTCTGCAGTTTCCCGCGATTGAGAAACAGTCAAGCTAAAGATTGGTCGTGGTGCGCCAGGTTTGAGAAGAAAAACCAACTGGAAGATTTGCATTAAAGCCAAAATGAAGCTAGACATCCGTCATGTTTGTTACCAGCTGCTTGATCACATCGTTTCGTGGAGTGAGCTGCATTTGAATGGTTTCGGGTTGCTGCAGAGAGCTTATCAAATTCGATAGCAGGCAGTTCATAGTGATGGCATTTTACCTGACCATTCCGTCTGCGAATACAGTTTCGATTTCGGTCTCCTTCCCGGTGTCATCTTTGGCTTTTGCAATGTTGAAGGTGGTCAAGACAGTAAGGATCGTTGCCCAGACAGTTGCGTCGGCGCCGTAACGACCTGCGTGTGCTCGACGGCCGAATCTGCAGAGTAATCAGCGATTTGAATCACAGGACCGGATTGGGACCAGAGTAACAAACCCGAAGCCAAGAATTTGGCTATCAGCATTGAGGTGACCGTTGGTGTTCAAAAATCTTTTAGGATCGAACCTATCAGGATTTGGATACATAGACTCATCATACGTCATGGCCCTGAGACAATCAATTTCCTCCTCATAGTAAGACCCACTCATGCTTACCAGACATTGGGAAGAACCTTGGTACCTAAGAGAAATTTTGAGATCCTGGCAGACTGGGCAATCAATTAAAACCAACCTTTGGTGATAAAATATCCCTCGTAGATGTCGTCGTCGCTGGTCGCATGTGGAATAGCAAAAGGAACAATCGTTCTCCAGCGGAAGACTTCTCTCAACACTGCCTCGCAATAAGGTAATGCACTTCTGTGTTCAAACCGAGGTAGAAAACCGAGAATGATCCAATAACGGCCAAATGTGCTGAATAGTCTACACACCACTTGGATTGTCTGGGAAAGCATTTACGCCCGCTACCTTGATATCCTGAACCAAAGACGTTCTTTGCTGAAGAATATTGAACGTGCAAGAATGACGAGATAGTATCAAGAGTTGGAGCCCTCGTTACGGTAAACGGCTGATGATTGAGCCGTCCTTCAATCGAGCAAGGTACGAGCTGATTGTTATAGCGCCTGTCTGAGAGAGACTAAGATAGTACCAAGAGTTGGAGCCCTCGTTACGGCAAAACGGCTGATACTCGGACCGTCCTCCAATCACAGCGCACGTTTAGACCAGTTGCGAATCGGAAAGGAGGACAGCGCGGGATTTCGGAAGATTCGAGTGGTACCAGGTCGACGGCGCAGTTGGCTTATGTTTTTTGGGAAGTACAGTTAGCCGTGGAGCTCGGGAACGCGCAAGCGAAAGACCAAGCAATCCCCTCCTCCAGCCGTGAGCATTCGACGTCCGCCTCCGGGTCTGCACGGCGGACAGTCGTCGATTGCGCATCGCCGACTCGCCGCTGCGACATCTTGCGCACTGTCACGGTGCCGTACTCTGGGCTCTTGGCACTGGCGAGGCTCTTGCAAACAAGATATACTGCAGAAAGCAAACCGTGCAACCGATAAGATGGTTTTTGCGCACCTCGGTAGGGTAGGCGGGATGGTCGAGGTTCATTTTGTCATTTCGCGTCTCTATCTCCGCTGATTGACATATTGATGTTATGTTTGTGTTATGCTGCCATTTTCACATTCGAGGCAAGGAGTGAACATACTGAAAGCAGAGACTTTGGAGTGGAGTAAAAGCAGTGAAAATAGTATTTCTTTGCTGAATTTTGGGTGTTTCTCAACGACCTTTACAATGAATGAGCACTCCGAATATCACGGGCCGGTGATTCGGCTGTTTGTTCCGAACACGGCCATGAAACTCAAGCTCACTTGTCGTGTTCGCTCGAGTTCAATCAGTGGTTACTTGAACTCCTGTCTTTTTGCGTGCCTATTTCAAGGCTGCGTAGCTTTACTGTATTGCACCTAGCCTTAAACACAGATGATCTCGTCCCCTGATCTTTTGAATTGTTTCTATCTGGCGTCGTTTTCTCTGGTTTGTAGGTATCTAACTCAGGTTTAGAGACTATTGGTCATGATCTGCCTCCTTAGAATTTTCGGAATGGTGCTGGAATCAGCTCAGCAGCTCATTGTTGAATATGATGGGCCATCAGTATGTCAAAACTTAACAACTTCACTCGTCAACAGCTTTGCGTTCCGTGGTACTTACTGAAGAAAAATCTCAAAATATTTGAATAGGGAAAATGCATCTGCTTCTTGCTACTGTACCGAAGATATGCCCAGAGTTCAAAAGCTGGAACAAGGCTCTGAAAGCATGATTATGTGGAATGATTGATGAATGAAAGAACCTGAGCAAGTATTATATGGTAGCTCCTGAGCCCGAGAAAATGTCCACAGGCTTTATACTATTTCTGCCCACAAGACTCATATGGTTGATTTGTTTTTCTCTTCTGTCAAGCCATTTTAAGTTCGATCTCCGCTTCGGCACTTTCGGCATACACTGCAGTTGAAATCATTGAGCTTCCAAGAGATGTTGATTTAGTCCCTTGAACTAGAACAAAGTTACACACGAGCTCTTTCCCACATCCCAGGCAATCTTTCAGCGCTCCTGTTGCCGCAATCACTCATTCGACATCAATCTCCGACTCGGTCTATGGCCGACACCCGATGTCATGTCACTCAAATCAGTCCGTCACTCATCGGATCTAAAATCAGCAAATCACGAAATCAACCTCGACCATCCCGCCTACCCTAACCTCGGCGTGTGATCTGTTCGGCTTGGACGTGCAGGGCGCACGGGACGTCTCGCGACACAAGTGCCATGCGGTACGCGACGCTTTGGCTCCGAGGCAATGCGCAGACGTATTGCGCGGCGGTCTCGTGCATGGGCGAGTGAGTCGAGGTGAGAAGACCTGACGTATTCATTCTGCCGTACGCGGTTCGAGAGTGGTCGGGGCAATCACGGCGCGCGAGATGCCCTGCAAAAGAGAAAAAGAGCCAATAAGTGCGGCGTGTGGTCACTGGTGAGTTGCGACGTAGATGCGGATGTCGTGTAGTGGAGACGTGAATAGGTGGATATCCGTGAAGGATTCTGCTCGCTCGGGTGTGGAGTAGCGCGGGAAGACAGCGCTGTGGCGGGCAGTTGAGTTGGTTCGCGTCCGAGTCGGACCACGACAAATGTGGATGACGTAGTGTGGCGGTGCAACTCCAGTGCTCAACTTGAACGCCGCCGTTTCTGAACCAGTCTAGACTCTGCTTGCGCTTCCTTTGCTCGCTTTGATTCCATTTTTCATTCTTGATTGCCTCTTGCTCAAGTCAATTATCTCTTACCGGAATGTCTGGCATGCCCCGCGCGAACTGCCCGGGAAGTTCTACTTTGACGCGGAGCGCAACCTCTCAAGATCTCACGAGTCGCCCTCCTCGGAGCGAGTTCTAGTGGCAATAATTCTCTTTCGGTGAATTTGACACCCAGGGTTCAAGACTCGGCACCACGATAGCGGTGTGCGCTAGGGACTTGCCTTGCTCGTGAGACAACGTCAGCAGGCCGTGCACGGGAGGCTAGGAGCTTCACCACGCCGTTCCCTTCGCTGCAGGTCGTTGATGCGGACGCTGAGCCGGGGCAGGTTTTGTGGGCGTGCGGCGGGAGCGAGGTGTGGTGCTGGCGGCTGGGGTTGTAGAGCGTGGTATCTCCGAGTCCTCAGAGACTAACATTGGCTAAAAAGTGTCAGTGGCGAAAAACAAAAATATTAATCGTGCTGATGGAAGGAACGTAGCGATTCTCCCTCTCACGAAGCATGAGTGGTCGGGAGAACAGGGGTTTGTGGATCAGCGGAGACCGACGATCGGAGTCTCTCAGCTTTTGACTTCGCCGGTCTCAGCTTGTACAGTAGCTTCCTTAGGGACCGCCGCGGCAATACAGCCTTCCTTCCTTCCTTCCTTCTAGCTAGCAAGCTTCGATTTTTCTTGCCTTTCCGAATTTCTGGTTCACTCGATGTGGAGGATGGGATCGCTCCCATACGCACCACGCTATTCTGCTATGTACGCTATCGCGGGATTGGACCGCCCCCATCCGCACCATGGTATTGCTATTAATGTTGTTTTGCGATTCTAGCTTGCGACACTATTGCGGATGGTACTGCTCTCATACGCATTATGCTTCTATTCTAAGCGAGCATCCACCACGCTATCTACTTTGCTATCTAATTTCTGCTTCTGGCAACTCGGCAGCAACTCCCACATCAAGCCCGTGTCCAACTGAGGTCTTGCTCTGCTCCTCGGATCTGTACATCTATATTTGCACTCAAACTGTTGATCTCATCCTTGTGGCGGACACTGGACAGCCCCTCAGCTCTACTCCGTGATACGTCATGTACTCCTACTTGGGCAGGAATCCTCTGCGGATGCGTCGCACACTCCTATACTTGTCGGGGTTCCGCGAGTATTCCCCCCCATTGCACCGGGGAGCCCACGGGGCTGGGCTCTCTCCCGCCTCCCTCGCCGTGCAGACCGAGTCGATGAGAGTCATCGACAAAACAAGTCTTGCGGAGGCCCTCGATCTGAGAGATCAGAAACCAAATGTGGAGATGCTCACGGCTGGCGGAGGGGATTGCTTGGTCTTCCGCTTGCGCCTTCCCAAGCTCCACGGCTAGTAACTGTACTTCCAAAAAAACATGAGCCAACTGCGCCGTCGACCTGGTACCAGTCGAATCTTCCAAAATCCCGTGCTGTCCTCCTTTCCAGTCCGCAACTGGGTAAACTAATCTAAACGTGTGCGGTGATTGAAGGACGGCTCGATTATCAACCGTTTTGCCGTAACTTAGAGGGCCTCATGATATGATCTAGTCATTCTTGCATTTGGATTATTCTTCACCCAAGAACGTCTTTGATTCAGGACATCGGGGTGGCTGGTGTAAATGTTTTCCCAGACAACTCAAGTGGTGTGCAGACTCTATTCAACATATTTGACTGTTAACTGATGATTTTTCTGGTGGACACGTTTCTTCCGCAGAACTTATCAGACCGATCTACATATGCGTCATGGTCGCAGAACATCAAGTAGCCCCGCTGTGCCGTCACTTGGGCTTCCATCATTGTCTATTCTCACCCCAATCCCTTTGTGAGACTTGAATAAATAGAACGGTATCTTTTCGTCGCTGGCAATACCCAATGGCCTCCGCTGATTATCTGCTCGCTTTTTCTGTGTCCGCAGTTCTCCTAGCTGTGGTTGGAGTGCTGAAACGATGGAAGGCAACATCGCGACTCCCCTTTCCTCCTGGACCCAGGCCCAGATTCCTAGTGGGAAATTTATTCGATATACCCACCGAAATGCCCTGGATCACTTATACGGAGTGGGGAAAGCAGTACGGTGCGATGGAGAGTCTCTTGAGCCTTCTGGGAAAACTGATAACTTTCAGGCAACATTATCCACGTTCAGGTGTTCGGCCAGCATATCCTGATTCTCAACTCAATCAAGGCTGCAACGGAGTTGCTAGAAAAGCGCGCGACCATCTATTCGGACAGGCCAAGCACCCCTATAGTTTCCCTGTGAGATGGTTCAACCTATTCTTGTTCTCATTCTGACGTTTTCAGCACGGGATGGGACTTCAGTTTCAGCCTTATACCCTACTCAGACAAATGGCGGGAGGTAGATTTGTTCACTTCAATACGGTCTTGTCGGCTGATGGGCTATCGTAGCGTAGGAGATTGTTTCATCAACATTTCCGTCGAGACGCTATCCCCGCCTATCGCCCGGTTTACCTCAGAAAAATCCAAGACTTATTGCGTGGCCTGCTTTCCACCCCAGTAGATTTTGCCACACACATCAAAACGTAACATTCCACTGTGTTTTATATTGGTTCGATGGTCTTATCTTCGAACAGTCTGAGCGCCGCAATAATTCTTGACACCATGTATGGACATGATATCAAAACCATTGACGACCGGTTTGTTCACCTGACGGAAGAAGCCGGTAAAAGGCTTACCGAAAGCATGCTACCCGGTGCATGCATTGTCAATACCCTCCCATTTCTTCGCCACTTTCCATCGTGGTTTCCAGGATGTAATTTCCATAAATTCGCGCAAGGTATATTGTTGTCTGTTCGATATCCTACTATGTGTTCTGAACCGTCCAAGATACCCGCGACTTGGTTGACAAGATGAAAAATGCACCGTTTGATTTTGTTAAACAAAATATGGTGCGAAAGCAATCATCTCTTGTTTATTGGAAGGAATGCTGATCCATTATAGCGAAATGGTTCCGGAAGACCTTCCGTTCTTCGCGAGCTTCTTGAGCGAAATGATACACATCGTAGTTCCAGGGAGCAGGAAGAGGTTATGAAGGACGTCGCAGGGATAGCTTATGCAGGTAAATCCTCGACTAACCCTATGGTTTGAGTCTGAATGCTGACTTTGTGTAGCTGCCGTAGACACTGTGCGCATCAATGCCCATCAGCCAAGTATAAATCGTGACTGATTGAGCTTCCAGACAACCATAACGTTGAAAGTTTTCATCATGGTAATGGCAATGAATCCGGAGGTCGCAAAAAAAGGCACAGAACGAACTCGACGCTGTCGTTGGCCTCGGTTTTCTACCTGGGTTTGAACACAGAAGTGCATTACCTTATTGCGAAGCAGTGTTTAGAGAAGTCTTCCGCTGGAGACCTATTCTTCCTTTTGCTATCCCACATGCGACCACCGACGACGACATCTATGAAGGATATTACATCCCCAAAGGTTGGCTTTATTCGTCTGTCCAGTCTGCCAAGATCTCAAATTGATTAGGTACCACGGTCCTCCCCAATATTTGGTAAGGATGAGCGCGTCGTGCTATGAGGACGAATTGATTGTTCTAGGGCTATGGCGCATGACGAGTCCATGTATCCAAATCCTGATAGGTTCGACCCTGAAAGATTTTTGAACGCCGACGGTCAGCTCAATGCTGATGACCAAATTCTTGGCTTCGGGTTTGCTGTTCTTATGGTTCTGCGATTTGACTTACTAATCACTCTGCAGATTCGGTCGTCGAGTATGTGTAGGTCGTTACGCCGCCGATGCAACTGTCTGGGCAACCATCGTTTCTGTCTTGTCCACCTTCGACATCGCAAAAACCAAAGACGAAACTGGGAAGGAAATCGAAATCGAACCTGTATTCGCAGATGGAGTGGTCAGGTAAAATGCCATGATCATTATGAACTGGATGCTATCGAGTTTGATGCACCTTCTCTACAGCCATCCGAAACCATTCCAATGCAGCATTACTCCCCGGAACAATATTATCAGGCAGCTGATAACAAACATGACGGATCTCTAGCTTGAATCTGGCTTCAATCTTCTAGTTAATTTTTCTTCCCAAACCTGGCGAATGATTAACCATGTCTCAATTGTGGGAAACTGCATAAGAATAGCCTATTCATCCTCCACCGGCATCCAATTTGGGAGTCTTCTGTGACTCGTTCTCGAAAGATCGGAACATTGAAATACAAACCCTGACTGGTGAGAAAATTATTGGTCGTTTGACCTGTCCAACCAAAGACTAAAAGGGTGACTGATCGCGACGGGAGGTGCAAGTCGAGTACTTGGTACTTTGATAAATCCACGAAGATGGAAGATGGTGCAAGGAAACAAAATGTAATGTTCTTGTAATTCAGAAACACAACACAGTATCGTAAAAACGAACACGTTAAATCGGAGCACTTACCTTCGAGTCTTCAACACGATTCATTGGCTGGCGTTGAGAATGTTCCAATGGAATCCAACTACTCAATCAACAGGTTAGCAACACAGAATTCCGGGAAATAATTTGGAGGAATACACGCACCCCGAGCGTGCGTGCGCGCGCGTCCAGAGTTAAACCGTAATTTCAACCATCACAGTTTCGGCCTTAGTCGTGCCGCCCGCTGTCAGCACATCAGCACCACCACCACCAGCCCCATCATCAAGCTGCTACCTTGCACCTGAAAACAGGACCCATACGGCGCGCAAGGTGGCTAATCCCGTCGCGGCGCGGTCCACCACGCCGTTCACCTCACTGCAAGTCGTCGATGCGGATGATGCACCCGGGCAGGTGTTGTGGGCGTGTGGTGGGAGCGAGCTGTGGTGTTGGCAGCTGGGTTTGTACTAATCGCATAGATGGAACTTGCACGTATGGCAGCGTCCTTAGACCACGAAAAAAAATGAAATTGAGACACGTTATGTAGGGCTCCTTTGTGATTGCTGACTTGGAGACAGAATTCCCCTCAATGCTCTAGAAATTGGGAATATGAAGGTTTCTGAAGGAGTCCTTAAGGATGGGAAGGTCATATTTATACCTTGTTTGTCCCATCAACGGTATTTTTCCACGGTTGAGAATTCCGTTCCCTTGGGTGAAAAAAAAAAACATGAAGAAATGGGAGTCGAATGGTCGTTCTCCATCCTCTTAGCAGACTGGCGACTGCAAAGAGAACAGAGACCAGGATGACCGCAGGAAGACATTCTTGGAAGGTCATTGGATTTCGCTCACGAGAACTTTGTCGGCATATTTAAATGCGGACCGGATTCTTCCCACTACCCATGGGTGGCAAGAGCCGATGAGCTATAGTTGCGAGGGTCTGGAATATGGGCCGTCACGATCAGCAAGCCTCTTAATCTTTGATCGGTTGGACAGGTCAAACAACTGATAATTTCTCACTAGTCCTCAAGGTTTCTATTTCAATGTTCCGATCTCTCAAGAACGAGTCATAGGATACCGGTGGAGGATGAATACACACACAGGACACTCTTCTGCAGTTTCCCACAATTGAGAAATGGTCAAGGATCGGTCATAGTTTGCCAGGTTTGGGGGGAAAAAACCAACTAGAAGATTGAAGCCAAAATCAAGCTAGACATCTGTCATGTTTGTTATCAGTTGCCTGATCATATCGTTTCGAGCACTAATGCTGCATTTGAATGGTTTCGGATGGCTGCAGAGGTGTATCAAACTCGATAGTACCCAGTTTGTAGTGATGGCATTTTACCTGGTCGCTCCGTCTGAAAATGCAGGTTCAATTTCAATCTCCTTCCCAGTTTCATCTTTTGCTTTTGTGATATCGAAGGTGGACAAGACAGAAACGATGGTTGCCCAGACAGTTGCATCGGCGGCATAACGACCTGCGCATGCTCGACGGCCGAATCTGCAGAGTAATTAGCACGTCGACTCGCGGGAAAAGAAGAACAAACCCAAAGCCAAGAATTTGGTCATCAGCATTGAGCTGACCGTCAACGTTCAAAAATCTTTCAGGGTCGAACCTATCAGGATTTGGATACATGGACTCGTCATGCGCCATAGCCCTAGAACAATCAATTCCTCATAGCACGACGCGCGCATCCTTACCAGACATTGGGAAGGACCGTGGTCCCTAATCAATTTGAGATCTTGGCAGACTAGACAGACGAATAAAGCCAACCTTCAGGGATGAAATATCCTTCATAGATGTCGTCGCCGCTGGCTGCATGTGGGATAGCAAAAGGAAGAATAGGTCTCCAGCGGAAGACTTCTCTAAACACTGCCTCGCAATAAGGTAATGCACTTCTGTGTTCAAACCCAGGGAGAAAACCGAGGCCAACGACAGCGTCAAGTTCGTTCTGTGCCTTTTTTGCGACCTCTGGATTCAGTGCCATTGCCATGATGAAAACGATCAACGTCGTGGTTGTCTGGGGCTCAATCAGTCACGATTCAGGCTTGTGAAACAGAGTGGAATGTTTACGTTTCGATGTGCTTTGCAAACTTCTCCGGAGTAGAAAGCAGGCCACGTAACAACTCTCGAATTTTCCTGAGGTAAACCGGGTGATAGGCGGAGATAGCGTCTCGACGGAAATGCTGGTGAAACAATCTCCTACGCTACAACAGCCCATCAACCAACAAGACCGTACTGAAGTGAACCAATCTACCTCTCGCCATTTGTCTGAATACGGTGTAAAAGCGAAATCGAAATCCCATCCCGTGCTGGAAACGTCAGAATGAGAACAAGAATAAGTTGAACCATCTCACAGAGAAATCATAGGAATGCTTGGCCTATCCGAATAGATGGTCGCGCGCTTTTCTAGCAACTCCGTTGCAGCCTTGATCGAGTTGATAATGAGGATATGCTGGCCGAACACCTGAGCATGCGCAACATCGCCTACAAGCTATCAGTTCTCAAGGAATCAAGGAAGAAAGCCCGAGAAATTCTCCATCGCACCGTACTGCTTTCCCCACTCCGTATAAGTTATCCAGGGCATTTTGTGGGGCATGTCAAGGAGATTTCCCAGTAAAAATCTGGGCTTGGGTCCAGGAGGAAAGGGGAGTCGAATGGTCGTTCTCCATCCTCTTAGCAGACCGGCGACTGCAAAGAGCACAGAGACCAGGACGACTGCAGGAAGGAGCTCTTGGGAAGCCATTTGATTTCTCCGAGGAGGCTCGTCGACGTATTTAAATACTTACCCGATTCTTCTCACATCCCATGGAGTGGCGCAGTCGAGAAGCCACAATTGCGAGGGTCTGGAATATGAGGCCGCCGCGTTCCGTAAGCCTTTATGTCTTTGATTGGTGAGGCAGATAATTTTCTCACCAGTCCTCGGGGTTTTGTTCCGATCTCTTGAGAGCGAGTCATATGAGACTTCCAACTGAGATCCTGGTGGAGGATAAATACACAGACATGACGTTCTTATGCAGTGAGTCTGGCCGTCAATGTTCTTCTAGGTTTCCATTGCTCTGCCCTGTGAAATAAGTATCAACGACAGTAAATGACAAGTCATTCAACACTTACTTGCAGAAGCGACATGCTAGATGCGAGAAAGCCTTCTTGACCGGCCGTTTTGTTGACACCTCGAGAGGCCGCAGAGGCGCGGTCGGCGCGGCGCTGCTATGAACACCGCGGACGAAAAACCATACATCCGATGCTGCCGCCCCTGCACCCGCACCCTTGTCGACGAGAGAACTGTAGTTGACGACGCGGATATTGACCAAAGACAGGTGGAAGACGGTGTCGGACGCAGCAGCCGCAGCATCAGCAGTTGCACCCGATGGCCCAACACCGACCATGGCAGGTGAATTGGCGGTGGGACCTGAGTCGGTACGTCTTTGCTGCGAGCTGGAGGTCTGAGCATTCGCGGGAGCTTTACGTTTCGACTTTTGCCGTGGTGCAAGTAGTCGCGGTTCCAGCGTTCGTAACATTCCCAAATGGAGCACGAGTTTAAGGAGCGACCATGGTAAGCGAAGCAGGGAAGAAATTTTGGAGAAAAGGTCCTGTTGAAAGGACGGAGCATCTTGGGCGAAAGGCGGGGCGGGCACGAAGGGCGTGAGCTGAGGAGCCTTTGCAGCGGCGAGCCGTATTGGCGAGGTCATGAAGCGTGAGGGTTGGGAGTCGAGAATTGCGGGAAAACAAAGTCGTTTCGACGCGAGGTTTGCGCTGGGCAGCGGCAGGCTTGAGGAGTCCCGCACTGAGACAATGGAGCAGCCATTCAGCTGGGGATAGGGAATTAGAGCACACATGGATTATTCAGGGTACTTACACACATTCTGGGGACTAATTTTTAAATTATTCGCGTACCTGATCGCCCTCCGCGCGTAATCCGTGCCCGTATCTCAACCTCCTGCTCACGAATCCTGACACGTCCCTACATGTTTCAGGGTATCACGCTTTGGCTGCGAGGCAGTGCGCGGACAACTGCGAGATGGCCCGAGATGCATACGGATTGCGCAGCAGCCGAGTCGACAGGTGAAAGGGTGAGTGAGTCGAGTTGACTCGAGAAGACTTGACGTACTCATTCTGATTTCCAGCTCCCGCCGCCCGCTGCGTCGATCCGGCCGCGCTTGTGGGACCAGCATGCGAATGCGTCCTTTGCGTCTACGACTTGCTGCGTCTGCCGTACGCGGCTCAAGACGGCGCGCGAGATGCCCTGCAAAAGAGAAAAAACACCGCGGCGCGTTTCGGGTGCAAGTGGGCGCGAATCAGCGAGGCTGCGAAACGGGTACGCAAGCGGCGCAGACACTCCGAGGAGGGAGTTGGGGCGCAGTGGCAAGCAGTCGAGTTACCTTCTTTTTTTCTTCTCCATTGCTCGAATCCTTCCAGAGCTGTTGATCCCGGACCTGCTGGGTACGGAGAACTCACACAAGGGGCAAAGACCTGCGCATCCAAATCAGGATGCATTTGACGCATCCATTGAGCATCTGATTGGCCACTTCACAAAGTGTCTTTCAAGACACAAAGGCAGCCTTTGTGCTTCCATTGTGCATGCTTTGTTTCTCCGGTCCAGGAAACAAAGATGCACAAAGGCTGCTTTTGTGCCTTTGTAAACCTTTGTGCTTGCTTTGTGCAGCAATCTGCTGCAATGCAACATGGATGCCTCGAACGCATCCTCGATTGGATGCCCAAGTCCTTGCCCCCAGTGTCAGAAGGGCCTCCAAGAGATTGCCAAGTTCCTAGAGACCGGCGTGTTTACGAAAACAGGCCAACCGCGGGGCAAAACGGAGTCCCCAGTCGGCGAGGAAGAAGATGAGGATGAGCGAAGCGAGGCGGAGGAAGGATTGGAGGACGGGTATGGAGGAGATGAGGAGGAAGAAGGAGCGGAAGAATGAAGACACCCTCGGCCGGTGAAACGCCGACACTGCCACACATTGCCGTCGGAGCAGCTTAAAAATATATTACTTGGTGGCTATGGGCCGTCACACAGCGCGGCATGCACGAGTACTTGTGGTGAAGTCTTTAGGCACACGATCCCCGTTATTTCAATTTTGTCGGTGTTTGGTCATCAATTGAGGCAGCTGAATCACTGGCAAAATGCTGGTAGTCTCTGTTCTCGAGGATTGTCTCGGATCTACTTCACCGAAGCAGTAAAGTCCAAGTTGTAAAATATTCGAATCCTTGTTCACCTAGTTTGCAATCCAATCTCCATCGTCATCTCATGCCTCCCGAGAAAAGAGTCCAACTGAAATGGGAAATGTGCCGGCGAATCCGGCATACCAAAAAGGCCCGCGCGTATCCTAATTCAAATGCATCAACGGAGGTCAGTGGCACTGGGTACCGGCAACAATCGGTCGATCAGCGTGCTGTTTGATCATGTTTGTTCTCGATTAAACCTCGACATTTTGATACCGCTCACTGTACCGAGAGTATTCGTAACCGGCCTTTTTCTCTTCTTTCTTTCTTTCTATGCTCTCTACCATATGCCACAGGATACTTATTTCACCGGCCCTCCTACTAGTATCTTTACCTACCGAGCCAAACCGACATCGCACCCGCACACGCAAGACGGCACCCGGGCACACGCAGGACGAGATGCCGGCAGCGACGAACGCATCCCGGTTGCGAACGCATGCAAGCCAGAACGACGGCGGCGCTGCGTCATCTGAAAACTGCAACGTGGGCGCATGAGTATCCCCCATTGAGGTTCTCGTTTTTGCGAAGTCGATATAGTTGAAGGCACGACGATATGCTTGGTGTTTACCAGCTGTCGCAGCCAGTACTCAAGGCAAAGCCAAGGAAGCGATGCATGGTCTGTCGCTGAGTCAATTGCCCCCCGAACCTCCGAGTGCCCTGGTTCCGGTGGAACCCTTTCTGGCTCGACTCCTTTCTTGCCTCGCATGGCTTCTCTTGAATTGTTCTCCCTGTGCACCATAGTGGATAGTGTCGAACTTGTATTGCAAGCATAGCTAGTGTACATATATAATAAACTCTCTGGAAAAACCTCGAACTATGCAAATTTGCAGCATTCCTTCAATTCCGCGCACACACCAGTTCGGGCGAAACTGAAGCTGAGGATAATATAAAAAAGCACCTGGGTTCCTCGTCCAACAGCGTCAAGCTAACATTGGGTTAGTGGCTCTGGTCACAGACTTGGATGGATAAGACAATGTCTCGATATCGCGGTTTGGGAAGAGCCAAAATTTGAATTCCATCGGCTCTGAACATACCCCTCTAAATCCCAACCGAGACATGTCTGACAGATTCATTTCAAGGAAAAGTCTGGGACAAGATCGGAAAGCAACCTGATGACATGCGACATTCGCGCTCTGGGCACCGGTGAAGCCCAGATTTTCAGATAGAGAAGCTACAAACATATCAAATACTTATATCCCTTCCTTTCTTCCTTTTCTCCCTCTTGAAAAACTTGAAAAAACACCCCGGTCTTTCGATTAGGCTCAAATCACAAAGAGTCGCGTTGAGGACAAGCTCAGCTTACTCCACATTTTCCCACGGTTGAGAATTCAAACACTTTCGAGTTCAAAAATGGCAACAGGCTACAACAGGCTATTTATGACTATACATCAGCCAGATTCTGTATCAACTCCCTTGAGCCATCGTTACGAGGAGTAACAGCGCATTTAAACGGTTTGGGGTGGCTTTAGGAATATCAAAATGGAAACTCCCGTAACACAAGAGGAAAATTTACGTGACCACGTCGCCTGAGAATGCGGGTTCGATTTCAATTATGTTGCCATCCTCGTCTTTGGCCTTTTCAATATCGAAGGTCGACAGGATTGAAACAATGGTCGCCCAAACAGTCGCGTCGGCAGCGTGGCGACCTATGCAAATTCTTCGACCAAATCTGGTAGAGGTGCGACAAATGTGAGGATTTGGGTCTGGGAAGAAAGATACGATAGTGATAACGAGCCCGAAAGCAAGAATGTGATCATCAGCATTGAGTTGACCATCGGCATTCAAAAACCTTTCAGGATTGAACTTGTCAGGGTCTGGATACCTCGACTCATCATGCACCATGGCCCTAACGAAGTTAATTCTTCCTCATGTTGAGACACGGATTCGTACCAGATATTCGGGATAACCGTGGTGCCTGTGATATGAATGAATATTCTGTGACACGGAGCAGTCAAGTAAATCTTTGGGAATGAAATATCCCTCATAGATATCGTCTTCGCCGGTTGCATGCGGAAGGGCACGGGGAATGATAGTTTTCCAACGCAAGACCTCTCTCACGACCGCTTCGCAATAAGGCATTGCACTGCGGTGTTCAAACCCAGGTAAAATACCGACGCCAACGATGGTGTCGATTTCATTCTGCGCTTTTTTCATGACCTCCGGGTTCATTGCCATCGCCATGATGAAAAGAACCAAAACGGCGGATGTCTGTTGGAAGCCTGTCATGAATATTGACGATTGTTCAATATAGTGCGTACAGTCTCTGCAGCGGCTACCATATACTGTACTATTTCGTTCAAATCGACATAGGGTGTGACGCGTGACCCAGTTGACTTATTCGACATTTCGGCAATCACCAAAATTTTGCGTGACGGCTTGAAAATTTCGACATCCCACACAAAATTTTTCGTTTTTTCCGCCTTTTTGAGCTCTTTTGGCGATTTTGGGACCCGCGTGACCGCTTGGAGGTTCGACAAAGGCTTGCGTGACGCGTGACCCCGACCGAAATTCGTGATCGACATAGGGGTGCGTGACGCGTGACTGCCGAATTGAATGAAAAAATACAGTATTCACAGTTAGCAATCGGACATCATGCAGCGGATTTGGTTCAATACCTGCATAAGCTATTCCAGTGACACTTTTTATCATTTCCTCCCGCTCTCTGGACCCACCATACTGAGTATCGTTGTGATCAAGCAATTCACTCAGAACAGACGATCTGCCAACGCCGTCTCGCTGAAATGAACGAAAAAAGATCACTCAACGAACAGTGACAGTAAAAACACGTACCATATTCTGCCTGACGAAATTAAAAGGCGCATTATTCATCTCCGCGAATATCTTCGCTGTTTCTGAGCCAATGCGAGTCAGATGTGCAGCTCTATATATCAAGCTCGGTGGACATACCTCGACCGAATTGGTGGAAACTACAGCCTGGAAACCAAGATGGGAAATGGCGGAGGAATGGGAACGTATTCACGGCAAATGTACCCGGAAGTAAAGCTTTGCTAAACCTTTTAGCTGACTCTTTTGCCAGGGACACAAACCGATCATGCGTGGGCTGGATGTCGTATCCATATGTCGTCGCCATGATGATTGCTGCGCCCAGTCTGCGCAAGTGTCAGATTCCGAAAAGAAAAGAAAGAAATATTCACGTTTTCACGTGTGCCTCAAAATCCTCCGGAGTAGAAAGCAGTCCCCGTAACAGATCTTGAATTTTCTTCAGCTGAATAGGGTGATACGCTGGTATGGCCTCTCGGCGAAAGTATTGATGAAACATTCTCTTATGCTGGAGTTCGTCTGATTAACAACACCGGACTGGAAGCTTTCAATTTACCTCTCGCCATCTGTCTCCATGCTGCATGAAAACTAACATCCACTCTCCTCCCGAGCTAAAACCGTCAGAATAACAACATGGATAAAATGGGGCTTTCTCACATAGGAAGCATAGGAAATGTAGGCCTGTCGGAATAAAGGATCGCTCGCTTTTCAAGTAGCTCCGTGGCAGCTTTCACTGAGTTGAGAATGAGAATATGGTTTCCAAACGCTTGAACATGCATGACGTCGCCTGAAAGTTATCAGATGTTGGGGAAGAAGGCTGTAAAGATATTTTGTGCACCGTATTGCTTTCCCCACTTCGTGTAAGTTAACCAGGGCTGTGTGGTGGGTATGTCGAACAAATTCCCCAGTAAAAATTTGGGCCTGGGTCCGGGAGGAAAGGGGAGTCGAATGTTCGTTCTCCATCCTCTTAGCAGAGTGGCGACTGTAAAGAGAACGGAGACCAGGACGACCGCAGGCAGCAGTTCTTGGAAAGCCATTGGATTTCGCTCACGAGGATGCCTACCTTTGTTGGCACTTTTAAGCGCGTACTGGATTCTTCCCACAACCCATGAGTGGCAGGCGATAAGCTATAATTCCGAGGATCTGGAATATGAGGCCGTCACGATCAGTAAGCTTTTTAGACTTTGATTAGTTGGACAGGTCAAACGACCGAAAATTTCTCACCAGTCCTCAGGAAGGAAGGAAGATTGTATAACCGCAGCGGTCTCAGGGTCTCTATTTCAATACTCCGATCTCTTGAGAACAAGTCACAGGAAGGAAGGAAGGAATGTATAACTGCAGAGGTCCTAATCAGGAACAAGCAGGCACTGTACCGATATACAACGCGTCCTTAATATTGTATGCTACAGTCATCAATGACCCAATCGCTGTGATAATCAATCAACCTCCTGCGAAGCAACTGACCTCTCACGAAGAGGTGGAGAAGATGGGACGAAATTCGGCTGAGTACACAGTTGATCACTTTGAATCCCAATGGGATAAATGCCTGGTTTCCTGGAACGTCTACGGCCTGAAGCACGAGGAAGATAAACCTCGCAAAAATCACCACCACTTTGCGTGATGCCACGGCCGCGAGTAGAAACTTGAAACCAGGTATCGTGAAGTATGCCTGTCGCAAGCAGGGATCGTCCACCGCAAGATTTGTCACAAGAACATATAGTTTCCCAGAGCCTTCATCATCCTGTGCTCATTCCGCGAAAGCAATTCAATCAGAGGAGCATGAGCCCATCAGCCGACTAGACGTAGTTCCGGTTGACTTCCAATTGACAACTTGAATTCGAATGGGTAAGTCGGAGTGGATATGAAGGGCCAACTTGCCTCCAGAATCAAGTAACAGTCAACTCATGTCCTGTAATTGAAGCACGAGACCTTCTCGGACGGGGAACGAGTCGGTCCTGTCTTTCAATCCGTGAATTGCGCAGCTGATCACCCATGTTGGACGCTTTGACACCATAGTGAGTGCCTCGTAAGGTCAATCTTGAATGTGGATGTACATGAACCAAGTACCCAGACTCAAAAATAGCACCAGCACAAAACCGCATTTGTCGGGCCACTTGGCAAATGGGAAGTGTCGTAGACATCGAAAGCGGGTTCTAGAGCTTTGCGCTGAGCTGCGAGACGGGGCACCCCGTTAAATAAGGGCACATGTAGTCCTGGTTGAGTGATTGATATATGGTTATCGATGGTCACGTCGGCACCGGCTCCATCCGACGTAACCCCGGAATCCTTCTGCCTGACAGTGACAGTCAGGAGTCTGATAGGGAGAGTATTGAGGGGATGTAAGACAATCGTGGTCGCTGTCCGAGACGACCCGCAGATCCTCCCACGATGGTCAAAAGGTGGTCTACAGCCTCCAACTATGAGATAGAAGCGCAGAGGATTGGGACGACAATCTGCGAATAGACTGGTCCCGGGTGAGGTCAGCTTGACGAGGTATGCACGGTTTTCGGGTTTATACCCCTGACTCGATGCTTGACTCGCTGCTCGAGGGCTTTTCCCCCGTCGTCGCAATGATATGTGGTCAATGTCCACCATTATGAGTTCACTGCGGCATGGAGTCAGCGCTCTCAGCTGATGCTCGGTGGGATATAGGATGATGATGGTTGTATGAAACCGATTAAAATAGACTCTGAACTTTGATACCGGTGGAACACACAGGTCGCTCTTCTGCAGTTTCCCGCGATTGAGAAACGGTCAAGCCAAAGATTGGTCGTAGTGCGCCAGGTTTGAGAAGAAAAACCAACTGGAAGATTTGCATTGAAGCCAAAATGAAGCTAGAAATCCGTCATGTTTGTTACCAGCTGCTTGATCACATCGTTTCGTGGAGTGATACTGCATTTGAATGGTTTCGGGTTGCTGCAGAGAGCTTACTAAATTCGGTAGTAGGCAGTTCGTAATGATGGCATTTTACCTGACCAGTCCGTCTGCGAATACAGTTTCGATTTCGGTCTCCTCCCCGGTGTCATCTTTGGCTTTTGCAATGTCGAAGGTGGTCAAGACAGTAAGGATCGTTGCCCAGACAGTTGCGTCGGCGCCGTAACGACCTGCGTGTGCTCGACGGCCGAATCTGCAGAGTAATCAGCGATTTGAATCACAGGACCGGATTGGGACCAGAGTAACAAACCCGAAGCCAAGAATTTGGCTATCAGCATTGAGGTGACCGTTGGTGTTCAAAAATCTTTTAGGATCGAACCTGTCAGGATTTGGATACATAGACTCGTCATACGTCATGGCCCTGAGACAATCAATTCCTCCTCATAGTAAGACTCACTCATGCTTCCCAGACATTGGGAAGAACCATGGTACCTAAGAGAATTTTGAGATCCTGGCAGACTGGGCAGTCAAGTAAAACCAACCTTTGGGAATAAAATATTCCTCGTAGATGTCGTCGTCGCTGGTCGCATATGGAATAGCAAAAGGAACAATCGTTCTCCAGCGGAAGACTTCTCTCAGCACTGCCTCGCAATAAGGTAATGCACTTCTGTGTTCAAACCCAGGTAGAAAACCGAGAATGATCAATCAACGGCCAAATGTGCTGAATAGAGCCTGCACACCACTTGGATTGTCTAGGAAAGCATTCACGCAAAAATACTAATCGTGCTGATTGGAACGCAGCGTAAGTTTGACGTTCTCCCTCTCACGAAGCATGAGTGATCGGGAGAACAGGGTTGTGGATCAGCGGAGATCCACGATCGGAGTCTCTCAGCTTTTGACTCCCACGTCGACTCCGCCGGTCTCAGCTTGCAGCTAGCAAGCTTCGATTTTTCTTGCCTTTTCTGCTCCCATACGCATCACGCTATTCTGCGATGCTATCGCAGAATGGGACCACTCCCATTCACACCACGCTATTCTACTATGTACGCTATCGCGGAATTGGACTGCCCCCATCCGCACCATGCTATTGCTATTATATGCAAGCATTTAATGCTGTTTTGCGATCCTAGCCCTCGGGCATTGCGACGCTATCGCGGGATGGTACTGCCAGTGCTCCCATACGTATCATGCTTCTATTCTAAGCGAGCATCCACCACGCTATCTACTTTGCTATCTACTTTCTGCTTCTGGCAACTCGGCAGCAACTATCACATCAAGCCCGTGTCCAACTGAGGTCTTGTTCTGCCCATCGGATCTGTACATCGATATTTGCGCTCAAACTGTTGATCTGATCCGTGTGGCGGACAGGACAGATCCTCAGCTCTACTCCGTGGTACGTTGTGTACTCTTACTTGGGCGGGAATCCTCTGCGGATGCGTCGTACACTCCTATACTTGCCGGGGTTCCGCGAGTATTCCCCCCCATTACACCGGGGAGCCCACGGGGCTGGTCTCTCCCGCCTCCCTCGCCGTCCAGACTGAGTCGATGAGAGTCATCGACAAAACGAGTCTTGCAGAGGCACTCAATCTGAGAGCTCAGAAACCAAATGTGGAGATGCTCACGGCTGGCGGAGAGGATTGCTCGGTCTTCCGTTTGCGCCTTCCCAAGCTCCGCGGCTAACTGTACTTCCAAAAAACATAAGCCAACTGCGCCGTCGACCTGGTACCACTCGAATCTTCCAAAATCCCGGGCTGTCCTCCTTTCCGATTCGCGAAGGACGGCTCGATTATCAGCCGTTTTGCCGTAACGAGGGCTCCCCCACCCAACCCAAGTGGTGTGCACTGCCAGACTCTATTCAGCATTTTTGGCTGTTAACTGGTCATTGTTTCTGGTGTATAAGTTTTTCCCCCAGAACTTATGAGACGGATCTGCATACGCGTCATGGTCCCAGAATATCGATTAGCCCCCGCTGTGCCGTCACTTGGGTGGTCTAAATTAGCCGTCGTTCTGCCGTCACCAAGGGCTCCAATCGTTGACATCGTCTCGTCATTCTTGCACGTTCAACACATTATTTTTCAGTCAAGATCGTTTTTGCTCTAGGATGTAGACAACTCGACTGGGCTGCACAGACCCTGGAATCCAGCATTTATAGCTGTTAACTCTGGCCATTTTTCTGGTTGATGCGTTTGTTTTTTGGAACTCACCTGACTGGTCTAAATGTATTCCATGGTCGCAGGACGCCTCGATTAGCCCCCCGCTGTGCCGTCACTTGGGCTCCCGTCGTTGTCTATTCTCACTCCAATCCCTCTATGAGAGTTGAAATATATAGAACCGTGACGGTATCTTTTCGTGGCTGGGTATTGTTAGCCCCCGCTGTGCCGTCACTTGGGCTCCCGTCGTTGTCTACTGTACCATTTCGCTCAATTCTCCAGCGCTGTGACCTGTGACAGGCCGGTCCGAAATTCGGTATTCGGACACGGGTCGGGGCAGGTGTGACACTGGAAAAAATTCAGACAGCTAGCGTGTGCGCGAAGTGCGAACGTTGTGTACTGCAGTGGATCAGCTGCGTGCAACTTCAGCAGAGCAGCCGATTTGCTTTCGCTCCTGTCAAACTCGACGTGGTGTGAGAATTCCGGGGCGTATGGCCATTTCCGCGCGCGCAGGCGAAAAATTGAGGTTTTTCAGCCATTTTCCGCCAATTTTGTGACTTACTTTGTGCATTCGTACCAACCCCCGGTGACTTGTGACATGTCCGAAATTTTTCGTACATTTGGAGGCCTGTGACGCGTGACATCCGAATTGAACGAAATGGTACAGTATTCTCACTCCAATCCCTCTATGAGACTTGAAATATATAGAACGGTATCTTTTCGTGGCTGGCAATACCCAATGGCCTCCGCTGACTATCTGCTCGCTTTTGCTGTGTCCGCGGTTCTCCTAGCCGTGGTTGGAGTGCTGAAACGATGGAAGGCAATGTCGCGGCTCCCCTTTCCTCCTGGACCCAAGCCCAAATTGCTAGTGGGAAATTTATTCGATATGCCCACCGAAATGCCCTGGATAACTTATACGGAATGGGGAAAACAGTACGGTGCGACGAAGCATTTCTCGTATTCTGCCTTAATCTGATGACTTTTAGGCGACGTTGTGCATGCTCAGGTGTTCGGCCAGCATATCCTCATTCTCAACTCGATCAAGGCTGCAACAGAGTTGCTAGAAAAGCGCGCGACCATCTATTCGGACAGGCCAAGCATTCCTATGGTTTCTCTGTGAGCTGGTTCAACTTATTCTTGTTTTCATTCTGATGTTTTCAACACGGGATGGGATTTCGCTCTCGCTTTGATACCGTACTCAGACAGATGGCGGGAGGTAGATTCTTTCACTTCAGTACGATCTTGTTGGTTGATGGGCTATTGTAGCGCAGAAGATTGTTTCATCAGTATTTCCGTCGGGACGCCATCCCTGCCTATCACCCAGTTTACCTCAGGAAAATTCGAGACTTGTTGCGCAGCCTGCTTTCTACTCCGGAGGAGTTTGTCACACATACCAAAGCGTAAACATTCCACTGTGTTTTATTCTAGTTCGATGGTTCTATCTTCGAGCAGGATGAGCGCCGCGATAATCCTTGACTCGATGTATGGATACGATATCAAATCCCTGAACGACCCGTTTGTTCACCTGACGGAAGAAGCCATTGAAAGGGTTTCCGAAAGTATGCTACCCGGTGCATGCATCATCAGCAAAATCACAATCTGCGCGTGAACTTTGATCACTTTGATCTCGCGTTGCTCGCGCATGCAAGAGTACGCGAGCCGCAAGACCACAAGACCACAAGAGCAAATTATTTATTCTGTAATTGAATACAAGAACTATTGTAGAAATTCAAAAGTATGGTGGTCTGTGTATCGGTTAACAAAGAAGGCACGAAATACATCGAGAGAATATGAAAAATGAAAGTCCTCAGGTACAAATGCGGAGCCATAGACTGGGAGAAAGTGTGCTGCTCGAGCAATACAGTCCAACTTAATTGTAACAAGGGATTTTCCTCCCACCTCCATCTCTGGAGTAACGACCCACATTCCAGTGAGCTTTGTAGCTCAACAAAGTGGTAATATGCGAAGTCGAATTCGGTCCGATCCTCAAATGGCGCCCACGAACCCGGGGTCTGACCATCCAGCTGTGAATGCAGGGGTGGAACCAGGAAGAGTGCCAGCCGGGAGGTAAGTGCCATGTTGGTCGCAGGGACATCCTATTGATTTATGTCAGATATGCCTTGCGCTTGTCTGAATAAAAGTACATCTTACTGGTTAATGTCGGATGCTTGAACTTGGTTGGTTGCGGCGTATCTTTAGAACCAGGCATGAAGGTTCAATGCATGGTATTTCTGTGCCAGGCGTATACGGCGTTTTGATATATCAGACCTCCCCTGATTAGCGGTGAGTAACGATGTATCAAAACCGCTAAGCCACGGCACCTGCTGATACATCAATCCACCTTCACTCCTCGCATGCAGTGCGCACCGCCCGATTATCGCGCCCATTGTTGCCCCACCTGTCCGCCGCAATTGATGGCGCTCACTTCGCATCAACCGCTCCTCCCAAACGGGTCAATTTGTTTACAGTTGTTACATTTACACCGTCTTCCATCAATTCTCCTTCCTTCCTTCCTGCCCCCTCCTCGTCACTCATGCCCCTCATCCAGCTTGCTCCCTTCGCCCAGAGCATGATATAGGTCCATCCTGTGTCTTCACCACTCTTTTGCGCTTCAAATCACTCTCGGAGCTCAGGGATGGCTGCTCCATCAGCACGTACCCCCAGGCCGCATTTGCCATAAAAAATGCTGCTGGCCACCGAACCCTCCAAAATTTGGCCTCAAGACCCTCGTATATCTGTGCTGGACTGTCCCCGTTCGAAATCTGTTCAGTCCCACTACTGGCTTCACAATTGACCTCGTCGTCCTCGGTCCATTTTCTCGCTTCTCGAGGGCACCGTGCGCGCTCTGGCCGTGAAACCTTTTCCTCGATACGATCCCTCAGCATTTCATTCTGTTGATACTTCTCGTCTCGCCATTGGTGCACTGCTTCGTGCGCACCCGGGCTGCAGCCAATATTCCCCGGGCTTGCGGTTCCCAGCCACAACCTTTGGTGAGCGCATCCTGGTTTCAGCTCTTCCTCTGGATCAACACTGCGTCTCTCTTGTGCCTGTTCCCGCATCCTGACTCGCTCGCCCCCAGCACATTCCGTGCTGGCCCGCTGCACCGCACAGCCTCGGTTACACGGCCGCCAAGGAAGTATGCGCACGCTCGTTTTCTGTTCTCGTCAATGTGCCCGTGCATTCACATCGGCTGGCGTCCCGCCACTCGTACCACCTGCCAGAAATCTCGCGGGATTTCCCACTGGTTACATGCACCCCTTTCTTCTCCACCAACTCGTCCCCATTCTGCGTTCTGAGGCAGCCAGATGTCGAAGGCTTTAATGCTTGTCTTAGACTGCTCATATTGTTATATTGCTCAATAAATACATTTTTTGTATGATAGCAGCAATATATCATTCTCCTCTGGTTTCCCTTTTGATCTTGGATTGTTTCAGAAGAGACAATAACATCTAGAGCACCGAGACAAGCAAAATTTATGATAAAAACTGCATCGGGTTACCGCCCGAATGACTTGGACCAAAGTCAGAAATGAGCGCTTAACGAGCTCTTACAGGACATAACACGGAAAAAACTGCGTCGGGTTACCGCCTGAATGACTTGGACCAAAGTCAGAAATGAACGCTTAACGAGCTCTTACAGGACATAACACGGAAAAACCTGCGTCGGGTTACCGCCCGAATGACTTGGACCAAAGTCAGAAATGAGCGCTTAATGAGCGCTTACAGGACATAACACGGAAAACTGCATCGACAGTAAAGAACAATGCATACATCTGAGCTCCATAGTCATATACGATCTCTGAGAGACTATCCCATTCATAGAATGCGCTCAGCTAATGGAATTTCAGCTCATAATAAAAATTGCACAAAAGTGCTCGGTTGGTAGCCTGAAACTCAGTGCAGTACGAACTCAGGTTCAACTAAATCTATGTTTCGGGCCTGAAAATGTTATCCTGGTTTTCATTCCAGGAAATGAGTGCACTGCGCGAGTTGGCTATGTTGGTATAGCTTATAGGAAGCCATAGATCACAGATTTAATAGTGTATTGAGGGATATCGAAGAGACTTTTTGCGTTACGGCGCCTGTAGGCGCCCATTAAGCGCCTATCAAGACAATTTCAGTGGTTCCCGTCCACAGTTTGATCAATTCCGAAAAGTTTTGATATACACCGGTTCGGTTAAGTTATTGGAAGAGATCCATTTGCTCCAAGTCGTCGGAAAACTGTGGTAAAGTTCTGAGCGAAGATGAACACTGGGTTACGGCGCGTTTCGGACGTCTTTCCGAGCTATTCGGCGACGTGACCCGACGTGATCAGCGTGACTCTTTCTGTCTCTCACCACGATCACCTTCCTCATAACGAATTGCCTACAGCATCTCATTGTCCCACTTGGTGTAAAATTTGTTCTATGGGCTCCTCGTCCTCCATTTGCGGTTTCCTGGCACGTTCCATCCAGCAGACACCCCAATACGGCTACTTTTACTCACCTCGATATTTCTCGCTGCCTACATACTCTATGGCGTTCAATTTGCCCAATTTTCGTCGACATTCTCTATGGAGGTCTGGAACATCTGTTTTGTGCTTCATTTTGGCTTCTCCATGACAGTAAAACTCAAAAACTCGACATTTTTGCCGCATGCATGATAATGCCGACATTTCAGCACATCTACGTGTTTAAGGGGGCTATGGTGCGTCCTAAATCACCCTGTTGGATACTGAATCATACTGAATCGCTCATTTCGGGATCTGGATGGATAGTTCCGCCGCATGTGCATTTTTTCGGTGCCACATCACAAAGGTCGTACGCACCAGCCCAGTCATACACCTGACTTGGTCCCGACGCAATGCACGCTCTCGCAGTGGCTCGGGACGGTGCTGCTGTGTTATTGGCTCACAGCGTGTCGGCACGTGGGGCCACCCCGCATTTCTGCGGTAGATGCAGTGCGTTGTTGCTGGACACAGGTGCGCCGCCACATCATTTCTCTTCTGCACATCCCCGCGACGGAGTGGGAAGAGGCAGCGAGCACGAGGATGAAGCGTTGCGTGAGCGGGCCCGGAGCAGGGCGGGCGCTGGGTGGTACCGCCTCGGATGCAAGGCGCAAAATCTGTGCGCTGCGTTGCCTGTCAACATTCCCGGGCTGCCTCCACGACCAACAATGGCACCCGCGACCCAAGTAACCAGCTGCATGGAGCGATAGAATGGTGCTGCGAATGGACGATGGCACCAATTCTGCTGTAGGTAGATACTGGGTGCGGCGGGTGTAAACTCATTCGCTGTGTTGCCTGGTGAGCATAGCACAGCTGCTCTCGCAACCAACAGCATCAATGACGGCGGCGTGCGCGACCCTAGCAGCAATCGCTGTCTGCGATGTAACGGTCCCGACGCAGTCACTACCTTCGCCGTTTGGGGGCATGCATACGTCCTGGGGTATGCTCTAGGGTGTTGCTGTCCCCGCTGTCACTACCGTTCAGCGCCCCATGCCAGCTGAGTAGATCGGCGGCGGTGGGCCGCAAACCACGCGTCTGGGAGCTGAGGTAACGCTTCTGAGTTCATCTAGTGTTGGACGTCGGCACCCTATACCCTCTCCCTCGCCGCCGCGTAGCTCACCACTCGAAAAAACGACCAAATGTGTAAATATGAGCAGCGGTAATTTTCACTCAAATAGTCGATTTTTCCTTCAATACCGCAATTATTTTACTTATCACTTCTCTCTGTACATTGTATATACGCCGACTATACACCCTCATTTTTTCGTGATTTTCGGGACATATTTTGTTGTCGCCATCGCCGGCGACGTCGACGACTTTTGATCGCCTTTGATCGCATTGTCGAGACGGTTTGATGGACGTCGTCCAAATGTGGATGTTCCTGATCGCCATGCAGCACAGCGACCAACATATAAATTAATATTGACATGTGGGCAGAAAGGACTGTGCCATGATGTATCAGAATCACCTCTAAGCTAGCGGTTTTAATATATCGTGGCTCTCCGCTGATTACAAGCCGGTGATATATCGTACTGCCACTATAAGGTGGCTCCAACCCAGCTGCTTGATTCCTCCTTCTTGCTCGCCGTTGCTCTCAATCAACAATGATAGTAATTAAAACAGTTGCATTGTCAATATAACTACTATACACTGCTACACGACCGTATGGATGAGCGGTTTCCAATCCTCCGACCCGCCTTGGCCTGCAGTGGGCAAGAACCGAAGTGTGAAGCACTCCCAGCCGCTGCGCACACCGTTCAGCGGGACTAACATCTCAACGCGGAGAGCTCTGGGGGATATATTACACCTCAACATATGATGTGGATGCCACAGCGGCGACGTACGTGGGGGTCCTGGATACGCTCCGGTCAGGGGTGCATGACGGACTGTCGGATCGGGTCAGCTGCTGGAGGATGCCTGAGCGTCAGCGCAGAGTTACGAGGGTCGTCAAAATACATACCGTTTAGACTCGAGCATATCCGAGCATTTTCTTCTACCTCTGCTGTTGCACGCTGTAAACAAAAGTCTGCAAGTCAAGGCGTGTGGCAATGAAGTTGGGAGTCACATACCGATCCCTCGCTGTCGCCACCGATTCGGCCAGGGAACTGCTGAGAATCATCAGCCGCCGGATTGGGACAAAGGCGAGAACGAGAGCGTACCGACGTTCCCTATAACTCTATATCGAGGGGGCGATCATGCACGAGATTCCCAACAGCGAGCGGCCAGTCAAATTCACGGCGGAGGGAGCAGCAAGACACAAGAGATGAATCGACGAGATGGTAGTAGGAGGAAAAGAGCAACCATGTGGCAGTGTTGCACGTGTGAGCGGAATTCAAGTATCGACGCACGACAGTGTTAGGCGATGGGTGCCGGAAGTGCCGAGCGCGCATAACTCTTCATAGCACACAGCACGAACTATCCAGTACTATGACAGAGCTATGGATACTATGGATGCTATGCTAACTATCACAAACTATGGCTCGGCTACGGTTTTCCTGATGTGTCCCAGACTTTTCCTTGAAATGAATCTGTCAGACATGTCTCGGTTGGGATTTAGAGGGGTATGTTCAGAGCCGATGGAATTCAAATTTTGGCTCTTCCCAAACCGCGATATCGAGACATTATTGTCTTATCCATCCAAGTCGGTGACCAGAGCCACTAACCCAATGCTAGCTTGACGCTGTTGGACGAGGAACCCAGGTGCTTTTTTATATTATCTTCAGCTTCAGTTTCGCCCGAACTGGTGTGTGCGCGGAATTGAAGGAATGCTGCAAATTTGCATAGTTCGAGGTTTTTCCAGAGAGTTTATTATATATGTACACTAGCTATGCTTGCAATACAAGTTCGACACTATCCACTATGGTGCACAGGGAGAACAATTCAAGAGAAGCCATGCGAGGCAAGAAAGGAGTCGAGCCAGAAAGGGTTCCACCGGAACCAGGGCACTCGGAGGTTCGGGGGGCAATTGACTCAGCGACAGACCATGCATCGCTTCCTTGGCTTTGCCTTGAGTACTGGCTGCGACAGCTGGTAAACACCAAGCATATCGTCGTGCCTTCAACCATATCGACTTCGCAAAAACGAGAACCTCAATGGGGATACTCATGCGCCCACGTTGCAGTTTTCAGATGACGCAGCGCCGCCGTCGTTCTGGCTTGCATGCGACGTTCGCAACCAGCCGCGTGGGATGCGTTCCACACTGGAAAAGGGAAAAATTCATAATTCAATGAAAGTCTACCTGAAAAGATGTATTTCATTTCAGCTTTCAGAATTTACAAAAACTACAAATATCATTGTCTCTGAAAGCAGAATTGAAAGACCTGCTTTCATTGTACCTTTCAAACGAGCTGAAAGTACCATTTTCATGACTGCGCTAATTTTGCCATTGGTCCGGCATTTCCCGGACCAATGGCAAAACTGCCGCACCGCTGAAAGTCCCTTTTTTCAAGCGACATGAAAGATATTTTGAAAGAACCTCTTTCATTTCATCTTTCAGGTAGTTTGAAATCGATGTTTTCCGCAACATTAAATTTTGATCTGATTTCCCTTTTTTCAGTATCACTTTCACTGAATTATGAATTTTTTCCCTTTCCGGTGTGTTCGTCGCTGCCGGCATCTCGTCCTGCGTGTGCCCGGGTGCCGTCTTGCGTGTGTGCGGGTGCGATGTCGGTTTGGCTCGGTAGGTAAAGATACTAGTAGGAGTGCCGGTGAAATAAGTATCCTGTGGCATATGGTAGAGAGCATAGAAAGAAAGAAAGAAGAGAAAAAGGCCGGTAATATATTTTTAAGCTGCTCCGACGACGGCAATGCCAGTGTGTGGCAGTGTCGGCGTTTCACCGGCCGAGGGTGTCTTCTCCTTCCTCCTCCATACCCGTCCTCCAATCCTTCCTCTGCCTCGCTTCGCTCATCCTCATCTTCTTCCTCGCCGACTGGGGACTCCGTTTCGCCCCGCGGTTGGCCTGTTTTCGTAAACGCGCCGGGCTCTAGGAACTTGGCAATCTCTTGGAGGCCCTTCTGAGTTCTCCGTACCCAGCAGGTCCGGGATCAACAGCTCTGGAAGGATTCGAGCAATGGAGAAGAAAAAAGAAGGTAACTCGACTGCTTGCCACTGCGCCCCAACTCCCTCCTCGGAGTGTCTGCGCCGCTTGCGTACCCGTTTCGCAGCCTCGCTGATTCGCGCCCACTTGCACCCGAAACGCGCCGCGGTGTTTTTTTCTCTTTTGCAGGGCATCTCGCGCGCCGTCTTGAGCCGCGTACGGCAGACGCAGCAAGTCGTAGACGCGAAGGACGCATCCGCATGCTGGTTCCACAAGCGCGGCCGGATCGACGCAGCGGGCGGCGGGAGTTGGGAATCAGAATGAGTATGTCAAGTCTTGTCGGCTCAACTCGACTCACTCACCCTTTCACCTGTCGACTCGGCTGCTGCGCAATCCGTATGCATCTCGGGCCATCTCGAAGTTGTCCGCGCATTGCCTCGCAGCCAAAGCGTGATACCCTGAAACATGTAGGGACGTGGGACTCGTGACGGGCAGGGATGCACGCGCGGAGGGCGATCAGGTACGCCAATAATTTGAAAATTAGTGCTCAGAATGTGTATAAGCACCCTGAATAATCCATGTGTGCTACAATTCCCTGTAATGGCTGCTCCATTGTCTCAGTGCGGCACTCCTCAAGCCTGTCGCTGCCCGGCACAAACCCCGCGTCGAAACGACTTGGTTTTCCCGCAATTCTCGACTCCCAACCCTCACGCTTCATGGCCTCGCCAATACGGCTCGCCGCTACAATCTCCTCAGCTGACGCCCTTCGTGCGGGCCCCGCCTTTCGCCCAAGGTGCTCCGTCCTTTCAACAGGACCTTTTCTCCAAAATTTCTTCCCTGCTTCGTTTACCACGGTGGCTCCTCAAACTGGTGCTCCATTTGGGAATGTTACGAACACTGGAACCGCAGCGACTACTTAGAACGGCAGCACCACGGCAAAAGTCGAAACATAAAGCCCCGACGAATGCTCAGACCTCCAGCTCACAGCGAGGACGTACCGTCTCAGGTCCCACTGCCCAACTCACCTGCTATGTTCGGTGTTTGGCCATCCGAGTCGGGTGCAACTGCCGATGTTGCGGCTGCTGCGTCCGACACCGTCTTCCACCTGGCTTTGGTCAATATCCGCGTCGTCAACTACGGTTCTCTCGTCGACAAGGGTGCGGCTGCAGGGGCGGCAGCATCGGATGTATGGTTCTTCGTCCGCGGTGTTCATAGCAGCGCCGCGCCGACCGCGCCTCTGCAGCCTCTCGAGGTGTCAACAAAGCGGCGGGACAAGAAGGCTTTCTCGCATCTAGCATGCCGTTTCTGCAAGTAAATGTTGAATGACTTGTCATTTACTCTCGTTGATACTCATTTCACAGGGCAGAGCAATGGAAAACCTAGAAGAACATCGACGGCCAGACTCAGGTCATAAACTGTATAGGAGCGTCATGTGTGTGTGGATTCATCCTCCACCAGGATCTCAGTTGGAAGTCTCATATGACTCGCTCTCAAGAGATCGGAACATTGAAATGGAAACCCTGACGGCTGGTGAGAAAATTATCTGCCTCACCAATCAAAGACAGAAAGGCTTACGGAACGCGGCGGCCTCATATTCCAGACCCTCGCAATTATGGCTTCTCGATTGCGCCACTCCATGGGATGTGAGAAGAATCGGGTAAGTATTTAAATACGTCGACGAGCCTCCTCGGAGAAATCAAATGGCTTCCCAAGAGCTCCTTCCTGCAGTCGTCCTGGTCTCCGTGCTCTTTGCAGTCGCCAGTCTGCTAAGAGGATGGAAAACGACCATTCGACTCCCCTTTCCTCCTGGACCCAAGCCCAGATTTTTACTGGGAAACCTCCTTGACATGCCCCACAAAATGCCCTGGATAACTTATACGGAGTGGGGAAAGCAGTACGGTGCGATGGAGAATTTCTCGGGCTTTCTTCCTTGATTCCTTGAGGACTGATAGCTTGTAGGCGATGTTGTGCATGCTCAGGTGTTCGGCCAGCATATCCTCATCCTCAATTCGATCAAGGCTGCAACAGAGTTGCTAGAAAAGCGCGCGACCATCTATTCGGACAGGCCAAGCATTCCTATGATTTCTCTGTGAGATGGTACACCTTATTCTTGTTCTCATTCTGACGTTTCCAGCACGGGATGGGATTTCGATTTCGCTTTTACACCGTACTCAGACAAATGGCGAGAGGTAGATTGGTTCACTTCAGTACGGTCTTGTCGGTTGATGGGCTGTTGTAGCGTAGGAGATTGTTTCACCAGCATTTCCGTCGAGACGCTATCCCTGCCTATCACCCGGTTTACCTCAGGAAAATTCGGGAGTTGTTGCGTGGCCTGCTTTCTACTCCGGAGAAGTTTGCAAAGCACATCGAAACGTAAACATTCCACTCTGTTTCAATTCGACGGTTTTATCTTCGAGCAGTCTCGCAGCCGCGATAATCCTTGACTCGATCTATGGATATGATCTGAAATCAATGGACGACCGGTTTGTTCATCTGCCGGAAGAAGCTGCTGAAAGGCTTACCGAGAATATGCTACCCGGTGCATGCATTGTCAATACCCTCCCATTTCTTCGCCATTTTCCTTCTTGGTTTCCGGGATGTAGTTTCCATGAGTTCGCTCGAGGTATGTGGTTATCCATTCGATACCCCACTTCGTGTTCTGAGCCCTCCAAGATACCCGTGACTTGGTCGGCGAGATGAAAAATGCGCCATTTGATTTTGTTAAACAAAATATGGTAATCATCTCTTGTTTATTGGAAGGTATGCTGACTCATTACAGCAAAATGGCTCCGGGAGACCTTCCGTTCTTCGCGAGCTTCTCGAGCGAAATGATACACATAGTACCTCCGGGGAGCAGGAAGAGGTTATGAAAGACGTTGCCGGGGTGGCTTACGTGGGTAAATTCTCGACTAACCCTATGGTTCGAGTCTGAATGCTGACTTTGTGTAGCCGCCGTAGACACTGTGCGCATCAATGCCTATCAGCCAAGCGTAAATCGTTACTGATTGAGTCTCCAGACAACCACGACGTTGATCGTTTTCATTATGGCATTGGCACTGAATCCAGAGGTCGCAAAAAAGGCGACCAAATTCTTGGCTTTGGGTTTGTTCTTCTTTTCCCGCGAGTCGACGTGCTAATTACTCTGCAGATTCGGCCGTCGAGCATGCGCAGGTCGTTATGCCGCCGATGCAACTGTCTGGGCAACCATCGTTTCTGTCTTGTCCACCTTCGATATCACAAAAGCAAAAGATGAAACTGGGAAGGAGATTGAAATTGAACCTGCATTTTCAGACGGAGCGACCAGGTAAAATGCCATCACTACAAACTGGGTACTATCGAGTTTGATACACCTTCTCTGCAGCCATCCGAAACCATTCAAATGCAGCATTACTCCTCGCAATGATGTTACCAAGCAGTTGATAGCAAATATGACAGATTGATAGCTTGATTCTGGCTTCAATGTAGATCTTTTACTCATAGTTGGTTTCCCTTCCCAAACCACGATCGATCATTAATCTTGTCTCAACCGTGGGAAACTGCCGAACACGAAGCAACACAAGAGCGCGGTGGGCCGCAAAGCGGCCCACCACTTCCACTAAAGAAGGAAAAGCTCGACGAAATCGCCGTAGGAGTTCATAAAATTCTATTTTCGCCTCGTCGCCCATCAATCCGAGCGTCAGGGCAGTGTCAATATTTGTTGGAAAGGTGACCCAACAAGCCGCCTTGCGGCTTACCGGCGAGTGATTTGGCATGATCAGATGCCTGAACGCCGGTCGCATTGAGTTCGCAGCAGCTGATGGCATTGAAAAAAAATCGGCGGAGAATTGATCGGAAGTTAGAAAGGCTTCGTTCGGACAGACATGCGTAATTTCATAAAGAGGAAGAAAGAAAGATGTTATTGTCTCGGGAGTTCGTCGGTCCTTGGATGGGTGATAGTGCAAGTGGTAGGAAGTTGCAGTCGCGGAGGGAGGGCAGGAGAGAGCAGATATAGTGCCGTTTTGTGCGGACAACGCATGCCAGTTGCTCGTAATACGGTCTACACCGCGTCGACGTCTGCGCTGTCTGCTTTGCTTTGAGGGGTTACTTAAATGAGATGAGTTGCGTACGCCTTTATGATGTGTTAAACCTTGCGGAATGGCTTGGTTGATTGCCTTGCTGGAAGCTACAGTTGTTAATGAAATTCGTTAGGTGAGAGCTGGAATCGAACCTTGCTGGTGTGGCAGTTCCTGGAACGCAAAAAAACTTTCTGGTCATTCTTGTTATTTTCCGAATCGACCAAAAAATTACCATACCCTCGTCCTCGTCTCCTGGGAGTTTATCGCTCGTCGGCCGAGTCCCAGGTTTGATTCGTCCTATTGTTGCCCAGCGCCTACTACTCCAGTGGAACACCTTTGAGTTTCGCCGAATGAACGATTGGCGTGTAGAAAATGATCATGAGTGTGCCGGCAACGCGTTGGCCTCTGCCTCGAGGACAAGGCCGTGAGTTGGAATGAACACGTACGCATGGTAAGGTTCATTAAACTTAAAGGGTTATCACACGCCTACACAGGAGGCTGCGACAACTCCCGCGTAGGATGCGCACATACGTCAATCTAAGATTCCGCGCGTCAAAGAAATATCTTGGGTCTACGGCAAGTAACATTTCTGTCGGCGATGTAGAAACATCTGGAGCATCACGCGTAGGCTAGGCTCGCCGCCGTGATGCTGGTGGAGGAAGTGATTCAAGTGACATGACGTCCACGATGATTGGCAACTGGCGAAGCGGGGACGGCGCGAGACGACCGGCAGACGACGCGCCTGCAGTAGATTACGGGGCGCGAGCTGAGCGAGCGGCGGCAGGCACGGGCGAGGCGGGGCGGTGACATGATAGCTATTACGGCCTTGGGACAGTGCCCGCAGCGTTGCGCACAGACGCGGCAACGTGCGAGGTGCATGCACTATGTCGCCTGAAAATCATCAAGTTTCGGGCGGGAGGCTGGAGAAATCATTCTCCCACTGTACTGCTTTCCCAACTCCGTATAAGTAATAAGTTATCCCTGTCATTTTGCAGCGCATGTCAAAGAGATTTCCCAGTAAAAATCTGGGCTTGGGTCCAGGAGGAAATAGGAGCCAAATGGTCGTTCCCCATCCTCTGAGCAGACTGGCGAATGCAACGAGAACAGAGACCGCAGGAAGAAGTTCTTGGAATGGGATTGGATTTTGCTCACGAGGATGGGGACCTTGATCGGCATATTTAAGTGCGTAGAGCGAAGGTCTGGAATATGAGACTGTCGCGATCAGTAAACTTTCAGTTTTTAATTGCTTGGACAGGTCAAACGACCAATAATTACGAATACTTTATGTATTCGTTCTTACAATTTGTACATGCCAAACAAAGGACCTCTCCCCCTCACGGTAGACAGGAATCCAACAAACGAGATTAGTGGTGGTGCTCATCTTTCATTAGATTTTTGTGATTGAATTTCAAAATCCGTTAGGAGGAACAAAGATGATCGGCTCATTATCCTAAGCGGTTGAGCCCAAGTCACTAAGGACAATTGCACCCGCATGATCCGATCAAAACTGTCAATGGCATAGGCCGTCGCAATCGTAAACCGAGTAACTCCCGGAACTGCCATTCCTGGCCTTCTGTCGTCTCGGTTCTGCGCCAGCAAGAAACTGGCGGATCCTCAAAATCATGGCGAAACTTTGTTGGTCAATTTCAGCCGACCTTTCTCTCGATGTGTTGCTGTTCATAAACAGAGATTTACACGATGGCAAATCCACCTGCGATTAGGCAGAATGCATGCCCTTCGAAGAGCGGCAATACCATGGGATTCGCTTTTGTTTTGGAATTTTTAGCCTTCTGTGTGCTCTGGCAATATTTTTTTAACCCGCCCCTCATGGGTACAAACTTCCTTAGCTCCGGTCTCGATCACATCATACCACTGGAATTCCTATCTCTGGCAGCATGTATAATTAGTGCCCGGTTTCACGCACCGTCTTGATTTCTTTGACTGAGGTATTTTATTTGTGTTACAGCATGTCATCGGGTCCAATGTTGCAATAATGTTTGTCTACCACCACGCTCACCCCCGCCACCCTCGGAAACCAAAAACTACGTATGTGGATTCTGGGGCCCTTTGCTGGCCCGTTCTTCTCGGTATTGAAACTTGTGGATATTTGCGCTGCCAAGAACTGCGCTGCCGCTGACTCAGTGTGCGTGTACAGCTATTGTGTCAAGCGATAACATTGCCCAGGGGATAGGAACCACAGGCTCTGCAGTTTCAGGCACCCACCTGCACCAAATAAAGTACGTATGTCTGAAGCTAAAAGTCTTGAGCAGTTGGAAGAGCAGCAAAGTCAGGCAGCAAGGAGTTAGAATGACATTACTCACTACATAGCTTTACCTTATTATCTTTCCTTCCAAAATCTATGCTTGTGTGCGTCTGTTACACGGTTCACTGGTCTTTTTCTTCGTTTGAATTACAAAGTGAGTTGGATGGCAATCAGACCGCAATAACCTCACCGGCCTTTGTCTCGGGCTCATCTCGCAGAACTGCGCTGCACGAGGGACTGTTGATGTTGATGCTTCCAGAACTCTCTGTCTGCTGGATGGTGCAGGCGAGAAGCAAATCAATGGAAACCAACCAGTATGAAGGTCCTTGACGGACAAAAGCCTTCATCATAGTTTATCTGTGTTTGTTTGCTCGAGATCTTGCGAGATCTTGCAAGATCTTGCAAGAATTTCCAAGATTTTCAAAGAAGCCAAAGATTTTGCAAGATCTTGCAAGAACACCAAACTTGAAGGTGCAAAGTGCATGAGATCTTGCAAGATCTCATCTCTCTCAAGATCTTTTAAGATCTCTCAAGAACTTAATGCTGGCTCTTTTTTCACAACTTCTTGCAATATCTTGCAAGATCATGGATACCAGAGCATTTAGAAAAATCTCAAAATCCCTCAAGATCTTGCAAGATCTTGCATAGCTTCATGGTCTGGGCTCAAACACGAAACTACCTTAAATATTACACTGTAATTTTTAGGTACTTTTGAGGGCATGAGGAGATAAGTCAATTATATGACACTGCATGATGGATTTACATTTCTCATTGAAAAGATTGGTGACAATGTGAATAGTTTTTTATCTATTTTTTCACTGAAGAAACAGGTAAAAATTGCATAACAATTTCAGCCATTTTGCATGCTCAGCAAAAAATGGCTTGAATTTTTCACTAAACTTATCAGTGAAAAATTTAGGTGCAAAACTATTGACATTTTTCTAAAAACATCAGTGAAAAATGTGAAGCCTTTATGCAGTGTGAGCAAAAATTGATCCCATGGCTTGAATAATATTTTTCTAATTCAATGGGTGAAATTCGATCGAATTGCTGCACACCTACTCTACTCAACTAACCGTGCTAAATAGCCAGGGAGATGTATGCTGTCTCCCCAGCTAATTAGCGCCGGTTTGACCTGATTCCGTACGGTGCGATAATTACACAGTATTTATTAATTTTATCGACCAACAATAAAGATATTGAGTGATAAATAATGCGCTGAAGGGCGGGAGGGCCGCTGTCACATCAATCCTGTTGTCTCTGCCATCAAGAGTGGGCGGCAAAGTCGCGTAGCATCCTTCCCGACCAGCGCCATCAACGCGATCAATCCGCCCGCCCCTTGCCGCGGCTCCCACGTAAGTCACCGGTTTTGGCCCTAGAGATACCTGCAAAATCACAAATTCAGAGTATATTCTTTGAGGTATTACCACAAGAAATACCAACTATCCCGTCTACTCTGTCCACCGTCTCCCGACGCACGCCATCAGCCATCAATCCTCGCCAGTCGCATGCAAGCCGGCCGATTGGAGCTGGAAAATAACCGTAAAATCCGGAAGAAATCAGAGTATATAGTTATGAGCAAGTACAAAATATATTCATGGTGGAAATATATAGTCAATAACAATCTGTATAGCCAGATCCATGGAAAAATCAAAGAATAGAGTTGAGGAATGGAAATGTGCGGGATCGGAGGGATGTGGATGCGGAGGTGTATGCAAAGAGTCGATGCAGAGTTGTTGCGCTGCAATACCACCGGGGCTACATGTTGAACCAGTTGACTCTGGACCTGACGGGCCCACACCCAAATGTCCCGCACAAATATGTGGGCTCTGAATGGCTACTCCATCTCTTGGAGCGGTTTTGAGAGTATGACCACAGCAGTATTCTGAGTTGCTTAAGAGCAGCATCCTATCCAAGTTGCTGAGGGATATGTAACGCCGCGGGTGTGTACCCCAAGAGTGTGCGGGTAGTTTATGATGTGGCGCGGAAAGCAATACAGAACCCAGAGTAAGTGCCTTGTAAAGCACATATCAGGTAGGGATGCACTGTGGCCCATGAAGAACACAAAATTATTGTTGGTAATGGCCCAGATCTCAGTCCTGCTGCTCCAGACGAGCTAAAAGGAGACTCACGAAGGATGACAAAGCATCCCAGAAGAAGACTGTCAAGTTTGAGGCAAGACGAACCTGGTATGAAAGTTTGTGCGCCAGAGAGGTCGAAGTTGCCGCAACCGGTCGTAGGAACATGTTTGTTCAGCAGAAAGTGCCAGAAAAGCGAGGAGGTCCGAGGAACACACAGAACAATTTATGATGAAAAAAAAACGAAAGCATATACTCTGGAAAACTCGTTTTCAGGAAGATAGGCGTGGAGGAGGACACGGAGAGTCGCGTTAGTCACTTCGGGTAACAGCTCCGAAAGTCTCGGAAATCATCTCCGAAAAGGTCATTAACACCAAGTTCATGCTCGCTCGACACATTCGCGCAGTTTTGAGCGATGTGAAATAGGTGGATTTCTTCCCAATAGCTAGCCAAACCTGTTGGTGCCAAATTATGACCTGACCGGCACTCAACACGCACATATCGTGACTATAACTCAGAAAACTACCTTGATATCCCTAACCTGGGGCAATATCTATGCAGGATAGTATGATATGGGCTGTTCACAGAGCATCAATTGGATATCAATAAAATATGGCGCATGCGAAGTGCGGGAATGGAATTTAGTTCATGAGCTGAGACTGATCAGTGATTTATGTAACGACTCACCGGTTTTCACACTGCACTTCTCACTCTGCTAGTTGGGCAGAATTGAACCTGAGTATCTGAAGTATCAAGGACTGTCCAAAAACATTGGATATTGTCCCTGCAAAACGGAGAGTGAGGTTTGTTTCGTGAAATGATTCCTGGCACCAACGGATCAACTTACTACTTTTCGCACTATATCACTTCCCAGGAGCTCTCCCAGTTGCAATAAAATAAGGAGTGGATCGCTGAAGGATTCAGGGTTGTATAAATAAATTAATTGGTTGAAATGTAGGTTTAGCTGCTTACACGTGTGGAGCACTTCGGTTTTGTGCTATTTTCCTAACAAGAACACACAAAAATTGGTCATATCAAATTGGTCATGACTGAAAATAAGAACAACAGAAGATTGCTCTCTAAGTATTTCCTGCCCGAGTGGTAGAGGCTTTCCTCATCCAGCTTACCAGCATTTTTCTGGATTTTTAACTCTCAAGTATAATTTATTAGCCTCGAAATCCTAGGTAGTTGTTGATGTGTCATTTCCGTTGAATGTTTGAATAACGCCGATCTGTAGGATCAATTACTATGCTGACCAACTCCATTTGACTTCCATCTCCTTGCCGCCTCGAGATCAGTATGGACTTGGAAAAGATATTCATAGAGCAGATCCAGCGGGAGCTTTGGCTTAGCCCTCGCCGAACATGTTGACGATGATAATACATCTCACAACATTTTTAATACCTGCATTTTGGGGCTCCAGTTAATTTTTCAGAGCATTCATGTCACAAAAACCCGATTTGACTCATAACTTGGGTCTACAAGCCCTTGTAAGCCCACATTAACCCGCTTTAAACCCCTCTGTTTTTCTGGTAAGGTTAAAAACACATTATATGGAGTTATAACTTAAATCAGACTTTTTGCAACACATGGCTCAAACATGTTCTGTTTCACTGCTGATGCTGAATTTAGATATACATACGTTGTTTCAAGCTCGGCTGTCTCCGGGGTGCACTCAAGAGTATACAACATTGTTCTTCTAAACCTAGGGCTCACATTTGGTACTGTCAGAGAACCGCAGCCTTGCCGACAGGATTCGTTGGGAGCCCGGATGTAAGTAGCTTCCTTTTCTCGATATATCATTTTTGACTCAAATGGTTCAAGCGAATACGAACTCAGTGCTGGCTGAGACTACTAAGTAATTTAAGTAGCCTCCTTGTGATACCTACCCAGCGGTTCAGCCACCCGCCTTGAAGAGGCCTAATCCCGTGTCATGAACTCATATGTAGCGGAACAAGTTGAACTATTGGGGGCGGTTTAAGAACATCTCGAGATGCAGTGCTAAGTTGGAATTGGATTCAACTTGTAATATCAGTTTGCGAGCTAAATTACCTATCATTTTATTTCTAACTCCATCCACAAGTGTTCTAAGTTCCTGTAAAATCAGAAATGGGCAGTTTGAATGCAAAGGAACAATCGGAATTCTCATTGCAGTCACCGGACGGATAGATAAAAATGCAACCGTTAGCATCGCAAGATATATTCAAACCAAGTATCTTGGCAGTCACTGGGCAACATTTATGGTCGAATGTGTACCGTTGACAGCATTGAATCGACTCGTCAAGTAAATGGAAGATAAAGCAAGTGGTACAAATGTCAAAGTATGCAAAAACAACACAGTTCACGAGCGATTCAAAATGAAGGGTAACCTATGGATTTGCATCAAGTTTGAGTATATTAGATACAGTATTTCCCTCTTCTCAAACGAGTAGAAGCCAGAGAAATAGATGACTCATCAATGTGAGATGAGTTTCCGACATCAAGCTCTGAGAGTTTTGACATGCTGTGCATATGAGGAGGAGGAGGGTGCAGATCACGGCCCGCACCCTCCTCAGCGAGAGAAAGAGAAGCGTGAGAAACTTGAAGCAATGCCATCAATAGGAGGCATAACCCTGGAATTGAGAGTGGACGTCCTGAAAAGGAAGGAGATTTCCAAAAAAGGTAGACATCAGAAGGGAAAATTTTATAAAGGGTTTGAAGATGGAATGATTTTACAAAGGAAAAAATACAAAGGAGTTTTACTTGCAATAAAATGCTTTGAAAAACATCTCGAGCCTCCGGTACTTTTTTCAGGCTGTTTCACTGACAGTAATATAATTTGATCACCATTGTTTTCCATTCAGTAGCCAGGTGATAAGTGAGGTTTGGCTCCACTTGAATGAGAGACATGAAAGGGCAATTGCACTGGAAACGGTGGGTTCAAAAACAAAATATGAATCCACAGGAATCTGATGTATCTGTGGACCTTAGCCAGGGGGGGGAATATATGGACAACTTCGGACCTATAGACAATTGAGGGCCTAAATATAATAAGTGCGAATCAAGCAAATCAAACAGATTGGCTTCAGATGAAGTTTGAATGTGAAGCCAGAACCATGGTGGACACTACAACTAAATTCAAACAGGTGAAACAAGGGGAGATGAATCTTGATTTTGAAGAACTTGAATCCGACATGTAGGTCGATTCGAATCCCGAATATGAGTGGTCTACAGGCAAGAAGTGTGAATGGTCTTAACACTGATTGGAGAGCAAGATGTAGGGAGACTCGGATAGTTCAAGTGCTGGGCACAACTCAACTCAATATGATTTGAATGAAGCTCAGTGTAAAGCAACTTGAATAGCTTGAATGGGATGTGCATTGCACTGAATAAAATAATGGTGGAGGTCGACTTGAAGGACCCGAATGGCGAAACTCGGGCCTAATGACCATAATGCGAGACACAGCTCAACTAGAGGGACCCAAATGCGAAATAAATCGACGAGAATAACTCGAATGCGGAATATAGCTTGACTAAAGAGGACCCAAATGGAAAGATCTGAATGTGAGGCATAGTTCGACTGCAAGGATCTGAATGGCAAAGCATTAATGAATGCAACATAAAACTCAAACATGAGAAAACACGGCAACACATTTTGAGACAACACACATCAAGATTCTGACAACACTGTCCGATCTGGTGGGGATCGGCACTCCCATTTGGCTGGCCCATGTTGCAGACAACATGACAATGCGAGAAAACACCCAAAACATGACAATGAAAATGACAAGTTACTGATGGAATAACCCGAATGCGAGGCATAGCTCGAGTACAAGGATCTAAATGGCGAGACTCGTATGCAACGCCCTGAATACAATACAGAGCTAAATTGAACGATGCGAGTGTGAGATAGAACCCAACTCAAAATACCTGAATTTGATGTGCAAAGTGAATAGAATGCTATGGCCCGAATGCGACATTGAGCTGAATTTGGACCGCATGGGTTAGAGATAGACCCCAACTCGAAAAGGCCTGAATGCGAGGTGCAAAGCGAATGGAACACTATGGTCTGAATGTGATACAGAGCTCAATCCACTGGCAAGAGTCTGAGATAGAAACCCAACTTGAAACGGCCTGAATATGAGGAGTAAACTGCTGAATGATTGAATAGAACGGAATAGAATTGCTTAAATGCGAGACAGAGCTTATTTACAGTTGAATAGAATAGAATTAATTGAAGGGGGAGACAAAATTCGGTTTCAAATGTGAATTTTAATAGAATTACTCAAGTGGATGAAACTCGGATTTGAATTGTTTGAGTGCGAGGTAGAACACGGCTTGAATGGTTTGAATATAATAGGCTAGAATCACTTGAAGGCTAGACAGAATTCGGTTTAAATGTGAATTTGAATGGAACGGGGTTTGAATTGTTTGAATGCGAGTCAGAACTTGGCTTGAATGGGTGGAATGCAAAGGCTCAAAATAGGGCTTTAGTAAAGACCAATATATGAGCAGAACTTAACCAGATTTGTCCGTGTGGAAAGCTGAGAGGCTGTCCGAGGTCTGACAGGGCATAGAGATCTTACAGTTAGGTATCTGAGTGGGGGTGGGGACGAGGTGGGAAGATCCATTTTTCAGATTACATGGGTGCAGGGTGCCGAATAAGGGCAGAGATGAAGATAACACTTTGAGTGAATGATCTTTTGAGAGCGGCTGAATCTGACTCTTGAAGGTCTTGCTGACATAGGGTTTTACATGGGTATCAGGTCCACACACAGGTTTGGACCCCAGGGTCAGCCGGGTATGGGTACAGGTCGAGATTTTTCAACCCGTCTCAATACTGTGGCCTTGCGCAAATAAACCCGTGGGTTTTTGGCCAACCTCAGAATTCAACAAGATGCATGACACTGACAAGCACAAGCCTGTCGAACTCAGCCAATTCAAATGCAGGCACCAACGGAACTCGGCTTGCTTCGCAAATAACGAGGGGCAGCACTCGGATCAACAACGGCACATCACTTTCCGCTGATCAGTGATAGCAAGTGCGGTTGAATCATGGCATAGGAAGATGAAGTCTCTGGCCAACTTCATATATATTTTGTGCTCCAAAAATACCTACATGCTCGACTTCTTGCTTTTTCTCCCAGTTAGATACTGCGGATGACCTCACGGGTTTGAGGTACTGCGGGTGATGTGGGTAACCCATCTGGGCTTGAGACCCGCAGGTTGGATATCTATGGGTTTGGCACGGGTTGACTTTTGGGTACCCGTGGGTGAACCCGTATGTGGACAGCAGAGTGTTGTGGTTGGGGAAGAGAAGCAAAAAGGTCATTTGTCACTCCATTGCCACAAAGATATTGCACTGCACTGCACGTGCTCTCCGTTGCGCCTATTTCTCATCACTCTCTTACAAACAAATGTATTGTTCCACTTACTTGTTGAAGAAAAGATCGCTCAGATCAATCCAGGCTGAAAAGTCACAGGAACATAGGGTCAGTGTTCAAGGTTGAATTACACATGGTATAATGGTAAAAGAAGTGAAACACTGGATGAGAAATTCTCTTGAACAGGGCAGCAGAATGTTGGAGACTAGGTCCTTTGGCAGATGGAAGCAACCAGTTAAGATATATACAAGTGCATATAAAAAGATATGCCAACAAAAAAAGACATGATTATTAGCAAGCCAGATACCTGTCATGAAGAGCGTGTTGGACACAACGGATTACTGTGATGCACAGAGTGTAACTTTCATTCCCTCAAATCATTATTGCTAACCGATTGCGAAGACCGCACAAAGGTACCCAGAAGGTGCTGCAGCCAGTGTGTATGACTCAATACTGTGGAATTGCAATAAGGGAGATGGAATTGTCTTGGATGTATAAGGATGCAGTTCTGAATGAATTTGAATGTACAGGACAAAGCTAAAAGTTGTAAGCACCGTGTGCTTGCCTGTGATGGGTTGCACACACCTACTAGTGAGCAAAATATCAAAATTAACAGAATGAGTGAATCTATAGAATCTCTGGAGACTCTTGAATAAATATATATTTATTCCATCGGCATATTGTTATTAATATATCATTACTGCATTATTATTCTCATTATTTTATCCTACCCTTACTTATTGGGTGTTGAATAAGTCTTATCTAGTCCTGAGAACAAAGGAGCAAGCTTTGATAATAATTGTAATAATAAATTGAGTTTATGATACTCGGTTAAGTTACCCCAATTGTTCCTCCAACCAGGTTTGAAAAAGTCTCCCGAGATCTTGAAAGATCTCGAAAGAAGTGTTGAAATTGTTATTCATTTGGCCAATGTTTAATGTGGGTTGATATGAGGGAGATCTTGCAAGATGATGGCCATCATCTTGCAAGATCTTGAAAGATCTCGATCAAATAAAGTAGCATCAGAGAATCAAATACTTGGCATCTTGCAAGATTTTGAGTGATCTTGCAAGATATTGAAAGATGGCATAAACTGCTCTAAATCTTGCAAATTCTTGAAAGATCTTGGAAGATTCAGAACAAACAGCAGGTTTCAATGCACAAATACATGTTTTGTCTGTCAAGGTCCCTCAAAAACCAGAGAACATCGATTCGTGCACCACGGTGCACGGTGCAATGCGTGTCATGTCGAATCGTAATGCGGCCAGTCATCACTTCTACGTAAGACTGCAAGCAAGGTAAAGAGTGAGCCGCAAGATACACGGATCCAAATTTATTTTCTGACAACAAACAGTCAACGGTGTTGGAAAGTTTTGTCGTGTTGATCTCGCAGGTTGAGACGACGTAATGAAGGAGGACGGCAGCCGAGATGGGGCAGTGCCAGATTGATATGATCGTCAGTTTATCTTGAAAGACGATTGGCCAGCCTTAGCCTATATGAGGATTTTTCTCCGGTTAGGGCTAAGGTACTCGAGATTACTGATTCATCAAATCTGGGCTAGGGACCGGCAAAAATCCAAGTGTTATATTTACCGCCACGAGACATCTGGGGCCACTCTGACTGCTGGAAAGTGTTCCGCTATAATTTAGATAGTGTCTCGAAGCTTCTCCCTTTTCTCCCTTTTTTCCCTCTTCTTTCAGCGATTTTTTTTCGTTTCCTCAACCGACATAGGCCATGGGCCAGATGATCCGGATCATCAGTGTTAAAAACTAATGGATTTTAGTGGCAGTGTGGGAACTGCTTCTGTCACAGATTTCACTTTTATCCTCCTTCCTTCAATTTGGCCTATTGTACCCAAATTCCAGATGATTTTCAATGTTGAAAGCTCAAGCTATCGATTCATCTCATTGGTTCATTTTTATAGCAGTCGTGCATTCTATTCCACGGATTCTCGGTCTAAACATTGCGCCTATCAATCAACAACACCAAACTTTCTCCTTTCTTGCACCACGACGACCACTGCATCGCATCGCACTGGCATTTTGGTTCCAAAAGGTATGGTCCCCGAGGAGAGGGCTAATCCATGCATCATGTATGATTACTCACTGTACTTATCAAGTAGAAGGGCTTCGCTGGCCGCATCGCAGTCCTTGCCAGCACCGTGACGGTCACGGTGCTGTGGGAACTTGAGAGACGAGAGAGCTAGGAGATCAAGAAGGTGCAAAACACTCTCATTCATGATGACCTTTATTCTGGCCAGGTGATTCCATGGCTTGCCAGTGCCGAAGGACTTGGAGCAATGTTCTTTGTAACGGGCCGCGAGGAGTCAACCGAAGGTTGGGGACGAGCGGCGCTTTACTCATGCAAATTGCCAGTGACCGAGTACGTGTTTTCATCGTCAATTCAAATTTCTACTTTACACAGTTTATCTGTAGATACTTCTGTTCCTCCTAGCGCATTTTGGGCCCCGCAAGCGCAGACATTACGCAGGTGTGGCACTGGCGCATTTCCTGCATGCGCCGGACTATGGTGCACCGGTGCTGTAGTTTGCGATGCGATGGACACCGGTGCCCGACTCGAGCAGTTTTCCGGAGGCGTGTGAGCGGCAAGCAGCGTGCGTGCGCCGTGGTACTTAATGCGTGGTGCGACGATTTCATTGTGATTCCGGCTCATTCACACGCAAGTCCCAGGAGCTGGTGCGGCCAGCACAGAGCATCCGCCCGCACGTTCGTCTATTTGCTCTATTTGCACAGCGCAGGGCTGGCGTGCAGTTTGACGAATCAAACGGTGGGTATGCCAAGGTACAAGGTCCCTCTTTGACTTGTGTCAACCCGCTGATCCTCCTTAATTCCAGACAGGGGCGACGCTCCATAGTCACAGCCATCCTCTTTCTTCCCAATTTCGCACGGTGCAACGTGCTCGTGCCAGAACGAACAGCATGTGGGCAGGCAGGATTGAGGGAAGGTGCGTACATCTATTATTTTTCATGGTCATCTCCTTCATCAGTGGTAATTTCACAAGGCGACGCTTACTGGCCCTGTGCGGCGCGTCCGTGCATCCTTTCTGTGTAATTTCGCCATTTCCGCCTCGGTGCTGCACAGGCACTGTGTGACGGGGGCTGTTGGCTCAGGAATGTTACTATTCCCACCGCAGGTTGGTACAGCGTGTCATGCATGCGCGCGAGCGCTGTTCAACGCTACCTGCCAGCGGTAGTGATTCAGAGATGAGGTAAAATAAGTTTCTGTACGTTTTTGTCAGCATCTTGACTTTTTTGATAGAGAGCGACATACCATGCTCACCAACTACGCTGCGTCAACCTCCTGCTCTCTCTGGAGGATTAGTATACGGTGAGTGTTTCTCTGGTTTTTATTGTTCTCTGCTTCCGCTTTCTTCGTCTTTTTTGTATCATTTTTATCTTTTGTGCTGCGGGCCGGATAGCGCTCCCGGATGCGCGCGCGGGGGCTGTGATTACATGGCACTTCAGCGCCACTTAGAAAGAAGTCACCGCGTTGAAACAGGCGGGAGCTGGCGCATAGATGGAGCTCCAATTTGTCGTGCCGTATGCCTGTATTTCAAATAAGAACAAAAATAAAAGTATTCGTGACCGCCGCGCGCTTGCGACGGCCCGCACCCACCTAGTTTTCTCACCAGTCAGGGTTTGTATTTCAATATTCCGATCTCTTGAGAACGAGTCACAGGAGACTCCCAACTTGGATCCCGGTGGAGGATGAATAGCTCTTATGCAGTTTCCCACAATTGAGACATGGTTAATGATTCACCAGGTTTGGGAAGAAAAATTAACTAGAAGATTGAAGCCAGATTCAAGCTAGAGATCCGTCATGTTTGTTATCAGCTGCCTGATAATATCGTTTCGAGGAATAATGCTGCATTGGAATGGTTTGGGGTGGCTGCGGAGAAGGTGTATCAAACTCGATAGTGCCCAGTTCGTGATGATGGCATTTTACCTGACCAGTCCGTCTGCGAATACAGGTTCGATTTCAATCTCCTTCCCATTTTCATCTTTGGCTTTTGCGATATCGAAGGTGGACAAGACAGAAACAATGGCTGCCCAGGCAGTCGCATCGGCGGCGTAACGGCCTACACATACTCGACGGCCGAATCTGCAGAGTAATTAGCACGTCGACTCGCGGGACCAGAAGAACAACAAACCCGAAGCCAAGAATTCGGTCGTTAGCATTTAGCTGACCATCGGCGTTCAAAAATCTTTCAGGATCAAACCTGTCAGGATCTGGATACATGGACTCGTCATGCACCATAGCCCTAGAATACTCAATTCATCCTCATAGCAAGACGTGCGCATCCTTACCAGACATTGGGAAGGACCGTGGTCCCTAATCAATGTAAGATCCTGGCAGACTGGACAGATAAAGCCTACCTTTGGGGATGTAATATTCTTCATAAATGTCGTTGTCGGTGGCCGCATGTGGGAGAACAAAAGGAAGAATAGGTCTCCAGCGGAAAACTTCTCTAAACACTGCCTCGCAATAAGGTAGTGCACCTCTGTGTTCAAACCCAGGTAGAAAACCGAGGCCAACGACAGCGTCGAGTTCGTTCTGTGCCTTTTTTGCGACCTCTGGATTTAGTGCCATTGCCATGATGAAAACGTTCAACGTCGTAGTTGTCTGGAGGCTCAATCAGTCACGATTTACGCTTCGCTGGTGGCCATTGATGCGCACAGTGTCTACGGCGGCTATATCAGGTTAGCATTCAGACTCAATTCAGAGATTTGGTCAAGGATTTACCTGCATAAGCCATCCCTGCGACGTCCTTCATAACCTGTTCCCGCTCCTCGGAACCACCGTGCACATCATTCCGCTCCAGAAGCTCGCGAAGAACAGAAGAACCACCAGCACCATGTCGCTGTAATGACTCAGCATACCTTCCAATAAACAGGAGATGGCTGCTCCCGCACCATATTTTGTTTAACAAGATCAAACGGTGCATTTTTCATCTTGTTGACCAAGTCATGGGTATCTTGGAGGGTTCAGAACACAAAGTGGGGTATCGAACAGATAACCACATACCTTGAGCGAATTTATGGAAACTACATCCCGGAAACCAAGGAGGAAAGTAGCGGAGAAAGGGGAGGGTATTGACAATCATCAGGAATTACACAATTTGCTTGCGAGTGCTTGTACGCGCTCGTACGCGCTCGCACGCGCGCGTACGCGCGCGCACAAGACCCATGAGAGTCCGAGAACGCGCGAGTACGAGCTATGTCTAAAATCCCACAAGAGCCATTTTTTTCGGGCTGCTGCAAGAGCCACCAGAAAATTGATATGCTAAAATAGGCAATTCTACACATGGTACCGTAATAAATGTGAATGCACGCCATATTTGTAGCTAAAGCGGACTCGGTCTGAGGAAATGAAGCCAGCACGGGGTGCACGGCAGAGCGGGAAGTGGGATTACAGACAGGTACGTCACATTCGACACAAGTAAGGACAGGCGGCGCGTAGTGCACAGAAACTCGGTGGAAGCAATGGCTTACAGCGGCAGCAGAGAGTGCGAGGCGGCAGGTCAAAAAGCCATAATAAATAGCCGATTTTGCTGTTTTCTTGACGAATGCGGCGAACACCCCAATGACAAACGGCGATTCACACATGCCAGATCCCGACTGAATATGTGTGCATTTAGGGGGTGGGATGTCTCAATCCAAGGATTCACGCACCTCATAATCAGGATCATTTAGTGCGAGGAATTAGCATAGGACTGCGGGGGCGAAGTGCATACTGTACGTAGGAAGCAATCAAAGTCTTCTCTTCATGGTGGCGGCAGGTATCGTGGAAGTATTTGCAGACGACCGTAAAGGCCTGTGTCGTAAACCAGGATCGAGCGTTGTTGAGACGGTCCCTGGTCTACAAACAGCATTAGCGTGTCAGGATTTCAAGATTCCGGAAGCTCACCTTCTTCATGACCCGGTTGCCGAGGGCCTTAAGGTCGTAGAAGATCCCGGGATACACCGTCGCAAAGGCAGCCTCGATCTCTTTGTCAGCAACCTTGAATGGGTTTTTACGGGTACCAAGAAGACTGTTCATGGTGGCGATCCAAACTGTGTCCCATCTCGCAGCAACCGCCAGTGGGACACCACCGTTCGCTGGGGCCGGCGTCGGGGTACTGCCAATAATGGCGATGCTGGATCGCGGTTCGAGTTTGGGGCGGGATTCGGACTTGACAGTCGTTTTTTTCTTGGGAGTGGCCGGTGCGCGTGAGGATCATCCTGGGGCGTCGTAGTCACTGAGGAGGAAGACGACGTGCTACACAAAGTGAAATGAGTTTCATGATCGCCGTTGACATTGACACCTCACATCATTCACACAATTTTGATTCCGCTGCTCCCCCTGAACCGCGATGGCTACTCGACCAGGGACTGGAACAACCTTGGCCTTCGTCCCTGGTCTGACCCCACTCACATTTTCCTCAGAGAAACCTCCAAGGCCGGCTTGAAAGCGACGCGTTGGAGGTATAAGTACGGGAGGAGCAAGACGCCGGGTTGTTTTACTCGGAGGGTGTTGACAAACTGACAGCTGAGCTCCGTTCCGTGCTTGGTGCGCCACCAACATCGTACGTTTTCTCAAATTCTGGCTAAGTCCAACTCGTCTCGAGGTCCTGGGACATGGCCGGCACCACAAACTTTCAATACTCAGACTGCCCGCGAAGTTTCTCTAAGGCCGAGAGCCTCAAACGGCACAGACACCTTATAGTGGCAGTACGATATATCACCGGCTTGTAATCAGCGGAGAGCCACGATATATTAAAACCGCTAGCTTAGAGGTGATTCTGATACATCATGGCACAGTCCTTTCTGCCCACATGTCAATATTAATTTATATGTTGGTCGCTGTGCTGCATGGCGATCAGGAACATCCACATTTGGACGACGTCCATCAAACCGTCTCGACAATGCGATCAAAGGCGATCAAAAGTCGTCGACGTCGCCGGCGACGGCGACAACAAAATATGTCCCGAAAATCACGAAAAAATGAGGGTGTATAGTCGGCGTATATACAATGTACAGAGAGAAGTGATAAGTAAAATAATTGCGGTATTGAAGGAAAAATCGACTATTTGAGTGAAAATTACCGCTGCTCATATTTACACATTTGGTCGTTTTTTCGAGCGGTGAGCTACGCGGCGGCGAGGGAGAGGGTATAGGGTGCCGACGTCCAACACTAGATGAACTCAGAAGCGTTACCTCAGCTCCCAGACGCGTGGTTTGCGGCCCACCGCCGCCGATCTACTCAGCTGGCATGGGGCGCTGAACGGTAGTGACAGCGGGGACAGCAACACCCTAGAGCATACCCCAGGACGTATGCATGCCCCCAAACGGCGAAGGTAGTGACTGCGTCGGGACCGTTACATCGCAGACAGCGATTGCTGCTAGGGTCGCGCACGCCGCCGTCATTGACGCTGTTGGTTGCGAGAGCAGCTGTGCTATGCTCACCAGGCAACACAGCGAATGAGTTTACACCCGCCGCACCCAGTATCTACCTACAGCAGAATTGGTGCCATCGTCCATTCGCAGCACCATTCTATCGCTCCATGCAGCTGGTTACTTGGGTCGCGGGTGCCATTGTTGGTCGTGGAGGCAGCCCGGGAATGTTGACAGGCAACGCAGCGCACAGATTTTGCGCCTTGCATCCGAGGCGGTACCACCCAGCGCCCGCCCTGCTCCGGGCCCGCTCACGCAACGCTTCATCCTCGTGCTCGCTGCCTCTTCCCACTCCGTCGCGGGGATGTGCAGAAGAGAAATGATGTGGCGGCGCACCTGTGTCCAGCAACAACGCACTGCATCTACCGCAGAAATGCGGGGTGGCCCCACGTGCCGACACGCTGTGAGCCAATAACACAGCAGCACCGTCCCGGAGCCACTGCGAGCGTGCATTGCGTCGGGACCAAGTCAGGTGTATGACTGGGCTGGTGCGCACGACCTTTGTGATGTGGCACCGAAAAAAATGCACATGCGGCGGAACTATCCATCCAGATCCCGAAATGAGCGATTCAGTATGATTCAGTATCCAACAGGGTGATTTAGGACGCACCATAGCCCCCTTAAACACGTAGATGTGCTGAAATGTCGGCATTATCATGCATGCGGCAAAAATGTCGAGTTTTTGAGTTTTACTGTCATGGAGAAGCCAAAATGAAGCACAAAACAGATGTTCCAGACCTCCATAGAGAATGTCGACGAAAATTGGGCAAATTGAACGCCATAGAGTATGTAGGCAGCGAGAAATATCGAGGTGAGTAAAAGTAGCCGTATTGGGGTGTCTGCTGGATGGAACGTGCCAGGAAACCGCAAATGGAGGACGAGGAGCCCATAGAACAAATTTTACACCAAGTGGGACAATGAGATGCTGTAGGCAATTCGTTATGAGGAAGGTGATCGTGGTGAGAGACAGAAAGAGTCACGCTGATCACGTCGGGTCACGTCGCCGAATAGCTCGGAAAGACGTCCGAAACGCGCCGTAACCCAGTGTTCATCTTCGCTCCAGAACTTTACCACAGTTTTCCGACGACTTGGAGCAAATGGATCTCTTCCAATAACTTAACCGAACCGGTGTATATCAAAACTTTTCGGAATTGATCAAACTGTGGACGGGAACCACTGAAATTGTCTTGATAGGCGCTTAATGGGCGCCTACAGGCGCCGTAACGCAAAAAAGTCTCTTCGATATCCCTCAATACACTATTAAATCTGTGATCTATGGCTTCCTATAAGCTATACCAACATAGCCAACTCGCGCAGTGCACTCATTTCCTGGAATGAAAACCAGGATAACATTTTCAGGCCCGAAACATAGATTTAGTTGAACCTGAGTTCGTACTGCACTGAGTTTCAGGCTACCAACCGGGCACTTTTGTGCAATTTTTATTATGAGCTGAAATTCCATTAGCTGAGCGCATTCTATGAATGGGATAGTCTCTCAGAGATCGTATATGACTATGGAGCTCAGATGTATGCATTGTTCTTTACTGTCGATGCAGTTTTCCGTGTTATGTCCTGTAAGCGCTCATTAAGCGCTCATTTCTGACTTTGGTCCAAGTCATTCGGGCGGTAACCCGACGCAGGTTTTTCCGTGTTATGTCCTGTAAGAGCTCGTTAAGCGTTCATTTCTGACTTTGGTCCAAGTCATTCAGGCGGTAACCCGACGCAGTTTTTTCCGTGTTATGTCCTGTAAGAGCTCGTTAAGCGCTCATTTCTGACTTTGGTCCAAGTCATTCGGGCGGTAACCCGATGCAGTTTTTATCATAAATTTTGCTTGTCTCGGTGCTCTAGATGTTATTGTCTCTTCTGAAACAATCCAAGATCAAAAGGGAAACCAGAGGAGAATGATATATTGCTGCTATCATACAAAAAATGTATTTATTGAGCAATATAACAATATGAGCAGTCTAAGACAAGCATTAAAGCCTTCGACATCTGGCTGCCTCAGAACGCAGAACGGGGACGAGTTGGTGGAGAAGAAAGGGGTGCATGTAACCAGTGGGAAATCCCGCGAGATTTCTGGCAGGTGGTACGAGTGGCGGGACGCCAGCCGATGTGAATGCACGGGCACATTGACGAGAACAGAAAACGAGCGTGCGCATACTTCCTTGGCGGCCGTGTAACCGAGGCTGTGCGGTGCAGCGGGCCAGCACGGAATGTGCTGGGGGCGAGCGAGTCAGGATGCGGGAACAGGCACAAGAGAGACGCAGTGTTGATCCAGAGGAAGAGCTGAAACCAGGATGGGCTCGCCAAAGGTTGTGGCTGGGAACCGCAAGCCCCGGGGAATATTGGCTGCAGCCCGGGTGCGCACGAAGCAGTGCACCAATGGCGAGACGAGAAGTATCAACAGAATGAAATGCTGAGGGATCGTATCGAGGAAAAGGTTTCACGGCCAGAGCGCGCACGGTGCCCTCGAGAAGCGAGAAAATGGACCGAGGACGACGAGGTCAATTGTGAAGCCAGTAGTGGGACTGAACAGATTTCGAACGGGGACAGTCCAGCACAGATATACGAGGGTCTTGAGGCCAAATTTTGGAGGGTTCGGTGGCCAGCAGCATTTTTTATGGCAAATGCGGCCTGGGGGTACGTGCTGATGGAGCAGCCATCCCTGAGCTCCGAGAGTGATTTGAAGCGCAAAAGAGTGGTGAAGACACAGGATGGACCTATATCATGCTCTGGGCGAAGGGAGCAAGCTGGATGAGGGGCATGAGTGACGAGGAGGGGGCAGGAAGGAAGGAAGGAGAATTGATGGAAGACGGTGTAAATGTAACAACTGTAAACAAATTGACCCGTTTGGGAGGAGCGGTTGATGCGAAGTGAGCGCCATCAATTGCGGCGGACAGGTGGGGCAACAATGGGCACGATAATCGGGCGGTGCGCACTGCATGCGAGGAGTGAAGGTGGATTGATGTATCAGCAGGTGCCGTGGCTTAGCGGTTTTGATACATCGTTACTCACCGCTAATCAGGGGAGGTCTGATATATCAAAACGCCGTATACGCCTGTTGGAGCTGGGCCTACTGCATAGTATTTCCATAGCTTCCATAGTGCGCCATAGTGCTATGACAGCGCTTCCATAGTGGGGATGTACCTATGACAACTATGGCACTATGCGGCACTATGCGGTGCTCTCAAGTGCTATCCAGTATGTCGTGGTTTTCCTGATGCAAGATCGGAAAGCAAGCTGATGACATGCGACATTCGCGCTCTGGGCACCGGTGAAGCCCAGATTTTCAGATAGAGAAGCTACAAACATATCAAATACTTATATCCCTTCCTTTCTTCCTTTTCTCCCTCTTGAAAAACTTGAAAAAACACCCAGGTCTTTCGATTAGGCTCAAATCACAAAGAGTCGCGTTGAGGACAAGCTCAGCTTACTCCACATTTTCCCACGGTTGAGAATTCAAACACTTTCGAGTTCAAAAATGGCAACAGGCTACAACAGGCTATTTATGACTATACATCAGCCCGATTCTGTATCAACTCCCTTGAGCCATCGTTACGAGGAGTAACAGCGCATTTAAACGGTTTGAGGTGGCTTTAGGAATATCAAAATGGAAACTCCCGTAACACAAGAGGAAAATTTACGTGACCACGTCGCCTGAGAATGCGGGTTCGATTTCAATTATGTTGCCATCCTCGTCTTTGGCCTTTTCAATATCGAAGGTCGACAGGATTGAAACAATGGTCGCCCAAACAGTCGCGTCGGCAGCGTGGCGACCTATGCAAATTCTTCGACCAAATCTGTAAGTTGCGAAATATGTGAGAATTTGGGTCTGGAAAGAAAGATATGATAGTGATAACGAACCCGAAAGCAAGAATGTGATCATCAGCATTGAGTTGACCGTCGGCGTTCAAAAACCTTTCAGGATTGAACTTGTCAGGGTCTGGATACCTGGACTCATCGTGCACCATGGCCCTAACAAAATTAATTCTTCCTCATGTCGGAACACATGGATTCGTACTAGACATTCGGGAGAACCGTGGTACCTGTGATATGAATTAATATCCTGTAAGACAGAGCAGTCAAGTAAAACCAACCCTTGGGAATGAAATATCCCTCATAGATATCGTCTTCGCTAGTTGCATGCGGCAGGGCAAGGGGAATAATAGTTTTCCAACGCAAGACCTCTCTCATGACCGCTTCGCAATAAGGCATTGCACTGCGGTGTTCAAACCCAGGTAAAATACCGACGCCAACGACGGTGTCGATTTCATTCTGCGCTTTTTTCATGACCTCCGGGTTTATTGCCATCGCCATGATGAAAAGAGCCAAAACCACGGATGTCTGTTGGAAGCCTGTCATGAATATTGACGATTGTTCGATATAGTGCGTGCAGTCTCTGCAGCGGCTACCATATATTCACAGTTAGCAATCGGATATTATGCAGCGGATTTGGTTCAATACCTGCATAAGCTATTCCGGTGACACTTTTTATCATTTCCTCCCGCTCTCTGGACCCACCATACTGAGTATCATTGTGATCAAGCAATTCACTCAGAACAGACGATCTGCCAACGCCGTCTCGCTGAAATGAACGAAAAAAGATCACTCAACGAACAGTGACAGTAAAAACACGTACCATATTCTGCCTGACAAAATTAAAAGGCGCATTATTCATCTCCTCAAACATCTTCGCTGTTTCTGAGCCAATCCGAGTCAGATGTGCAGTCCTATATATCAAGCTCGGTAGACATACCTCAACCGAATTGGTGGAAACTACAGCCTGGAAACCAAGATGGGGAATGGCGGAGGAATGGGAACGTATTCACGGCAAATGTACCCGGAAGTAAAGCTTTGCTAAACCTTTTAGCTGACTCTTCTGCCAGGGACACAAACCGATCATGCGTGGGCTGGATGTCGTATCCATATGTCGTCGCCATGATGATTGCTGCGCCCAGTCTGCGCAAGTGTCAGATTCCGAAAAGAAAAGAAAGAAATATTCACGTTTTCACGTGTGCCTCAAAATCCTCCGGAGTAGAAAGCAGTCCCCGTAACAGATCTTGAATTTTCTTCAGCTGAATAGGGTGATACGCTGGTATGGCCTCTCGGCGAAAGTATTGATGAAACATTCTCTTATGCTGGAGTCCGTCTGATTAACAACACCGGGCTGGAAGCTTTCAATTTACCTCTCGCCATCTGTCTCCATGCTGCATGAAAACTAACATCCACTCTCCTCCCGAGCTAAAACCATCAGAATAACAACATGGATAAAATGGGGCTTTCTCACATAGGAAGCATAGGAAATGTAGGCCTGTCAGAATAAAGGATCGCTCGCTTTTCAAGTAGCTCCGTGGCAGCTTTCACTGAGTTGAGAATGAGAATATGGTTTCCAAACGCTTGAACATGCACGACGTCGCCTGAAAGTTATCAGATGTTGGGGAGGAGGACTGTAAAGATATCTTGTGCACCGTATTGCTTTCCCCACTTCGTGTAAGTTAACCAGGGCTGTGCGGTGGGTATGTCGAACAAATTCCCCAGTAAAAATTTGGGCTTGGGTCCGGGAGGAAAGGGGAGTCGAATTTTCGTTCTACATCCTCTTAGCAGAGTGGCGACTGTAAAGAGAACGGAGACCAGGACGACCGCAGGAAGCAGTTCTTGGAAAGCCATTGGATTTCGCTCACGAGGATGCCTACCTTTGTTGGCACTTTTAAGCGCGTACTGGATTCTTCCCACAACCCATGAGTGAGTGGCAGGCGATAAGCTATAATTCCGAGGATCTGGAATATGAGGGACGTCACGATCAGTAAGCATTTTAGTCTTTGATTGGTTGGACAGGTCAAACGACCAATAATTTCTCACCAGTCCTCGGGAAGGAAGGAAGATTGTATAACCGCAGCGGTCCCTATTTCAATACTCCAATCTTTGAGAATGAGTCACAGGAGACTCTCAACTTAGATGCCGGTGGAATGGCACACATGTCGCTCCTCTGCAGTTTCCCACGATTGAGAAACGGTCAAGCCAAAGATTGGTCGTGGTGCGCCAGGTTTGAGAAGAAAAACCAACTGGAAGATTTGCATTGCAGCCAAAGTGAAGCTAGACATCCGTCATGTTTGTTACCAGCTGCTTGATCACACCGTTTCGTGGAGTGGTGCTGCATTTGAATGGTTTCGGGTTGCTGCAGAGCTTATTAAATTCGGTAGTAGGCAGTTCGTAATGATGGCATTTTACCTGTCCAGTCCGTCTGCGAATACAGGTTCAATTTCAATCTCCTTCCCAGTTTCATCTTTGGCTTTTGCGATATCGATGGTGGTCAAGACAATAACGATCGTTGCCCAGACAGTTGCGTCGGCGGCGTAACGACCTGCGTGTGCTCGACGGCCGAATCTGCAGAGTAAGCAGCGATTTGAATCACAGGACCGGATTGGGACCAGAATAACAAACCCGAAGCCAAGAATTTGGCTATCAGCATTGAGGTGACCGTTGGTGTTCAAAAATCTTTCAAGATCGAACCTGTCAGGAGACTCGTCATACGTCATGGCCCTGAGACAATCAATTAGTCGGACCACGACAAATGTGGATGATGTAGTGTGGCGGTGCAACTCTGTTTCTTGGCCGTTTCTGAACCAGTCTAAGGTAGGCGACATTCGCATCCATCGAGTCACGTGTTGTCACAGCGTGACACCGCCCTCCCGCCCTTAACATCGGTGGTGTCGGGCAGGAAGAAAAAAGTAAGACCATAGAAATGCTCAGTTTGACCTTGGGAACAGCTCTATGGTCCCAGATTTTGAGTATTTGGTCTCATTCAAATGTTTTATAGGAATTTTTTTAAAAGTGTTCAGAATGGGATTTTGAATTCAGCGGCAAGGCTTTTGAAAAATTCTTTCCAACCTTCTGCGTTTCCATATAAGGAAACCCTAACCCTATTTTATCACGTGCTTGATCCCATCAGCATGTCTCCTCAACTGAAGTTAGGATGTGTATCTGCCTGCCTCCTGTAAAATCACATGAACTATGAAGCTAAGCAAAAGGCACATCTCAGAAGTCAGCTCCATATATTTATGCTGAAACATCTGGGCCCAATGCATATAAGCAAGAGTATTGAAGCTCAAGATCTTTTTAAAGTTTTACTCCACTGGTTTTTGTGATCAAGACTTCAGTCAAATTGAGTCTCCTGGTTTGGTTGTCCCCTATCCATGCATTCTAAAATCCTTGTAAGCAATGCAAAGCTTTCCAGCTTACAGTGATCCACTTCTACTTACTTGAGTACATACTTGAGCATGTAAGAAGGGATTCCTCATCTACTACATAGATTTTCTGGCTCATAAATAATAGAAAGAATTTTTTTGGGCTGTCCAGACCAGCAAAAAGACAGAAAAACATACTTTTATTTTTCGGATTCTGAGATTCCGCGCTTTCCCACGTTACTGTCACGCGTTACATCACGTTCACGTGACTCGATGGATGCGGATGCCGCCTACCTTAGACTCTGCTTGCGCTTCATTTGCTCGCTTTGATTCCACTTTTTCATTCTTTATTGCTTCTTGCTCAAGTCAATTATCTCTTACCGGAGTGTCTGGCATGCCCCACGCGACCTGCCCGGGTTCTACTTTGACACGGAGCGCAAGGGCCTCTCACGAGTCGCCCTCCTTGGAGCAAGTTCTAGTGGCAATAATTCTCTTTCGGTGAATTTGACACCCAGGGTTCAAGTCTCGGCACCATGACGGTGGTGTGCGCTATGGACTTGCCCTGCTCGTGAGACAACGTCAGCCAGCTGTGCATGGGAGGCTAGGAGCTTCACCATACCGTTCGCTTCGCTGATGCGGACGCTGCGCTGGGGCAGGTTTTGTGGGCGTGCGGTGGGAGCGAGGTGTGGTGCTGGCGGCTGGGGTTGTAGAGTGTGGTATCTCCTCAGAGACTCACCTTGGCTAAAAAGTGTCGGTGGCGAAAGGCAAAAATCCTATTAATCGTGCTGATTGGAACGCAGCGTAAGTTTGACGTTCTCCCTCTCACGAAGCATGAGTGATCGGGAGAACAGGGTTGTGGATCAGCGTTAGCTGATCGATCAGCGGAGATCCACGATTGGAGTCTCTCATGATCAGCTGATTATGAGGACTAAAAATTTATTTTTAGTTCTTGTTTTACAGCTGCGAAGCAGCCAAGTTTTTGGTCACATTGGAACACTTTCTCTTGTACTAGCAGTTGGCCCGTGCCACGCTACGGCAAATAAATTATGCTTTTGGGCTTACAGAAGGCCGAATTTTTTGTAAGCTGAAGACGCCGCTCATCGCCAACCTTTGGTTGGCTCCTCGCGGCCTCATAGGCAGTTTGCGATCTCTCATTGAGTGACTTCAATCATCTTTGGTTTAGAAATATGTATCACTTCATAAATAATCAGCAAACTCAGGAAGCCGACATCAATTTGTGGCCCGCTGATTCCATCAATCCTTGAATTTCCATCTTGTGAGCCTATGCAGTCAGAATAACAAGTTAAATGTAGGCTGTGGCCCAGAGATGTAATGCGTTATACCCGGACACTTCGCGCACTGCCACCGCACAGCCACAACACAGCCACTAGATGGTTCCGGAAAGCCGGCGGGGTTTGAATTTGCTCTGGTGCACTGCCACTGGAGCCCGACATCACAGGAATATTAAAAACATGAATATTCAAGATAGGGGCTATTGCCCAAACCGGTCAATCGTGTCCAAAACGGGCTGCGCGCCATATATTCAGGGGCTGTTACCCAAAACGGTCAATAGGGGCTAATTACAAACTGGGCTCAAAAAATCGCCAAAAATGCCCTTCCCCTTCCCCCGCCGCCGCCGGCATCGCCACTGCTAACCCGCTCCGCTTGCAGCGGTCTCTGTGCCCGCTGTCTCCACGCCCTCCATTGCGTCGTCACTGCTGCAGGAAATCAGTACCTCTCGGGCTGTTTCGGAGCGATCCGTACCAGTTCAGTAAGCGCCGCAGCACCCACGTGACGTCTTCGAAAGCATCAGACCATTCGACAGTTTCACCCACCTCGTCTCGCCACCACTTCAAGGCCACCAACACACTCAAAAAATCCATTCGCGCCTGGCTTCCGCAACGTGTCCAACGACCCCATATTCTGTCTGAGCAACAACGTGCCGCCCTTCCGCCACTCCGGATTCAGACTGTCCCACCAGTCGCGCCACGCTTGGATAAATTTCTCCATATTCTTGATCTTCGGCGTCGTTCCTCGTGCATTCTTTATCCATATGTGTATCTCCTCCGGCCGCTTGGTAGTTCCGAGCCCTTTAACCTGCAAAAACAAATCAGCTTGCTCGCTGCGACTCACCACCACACGCATGGCTTAGCTTACCGGCGAAACGAAATTCGTCGAGCACTCCAAATCCCACCATAGGTTCACTCCGATTGTCCACCTGGAATCCGGTGTCGCCACGACCCCGTCGAGCAAGGTTTTTACGCGCGTTCTTCGCCCACGTTGGGGCGTTGCCTTCGTTGATTGCCGGGGCGGGAGCGGGCGCAGAGGCGGGAGCAGGAGCGGGCGCAGAGGCGGGAGCGGGAGCGGGCGCAGAGGCGGGAGCGGGAGCGGGAGCGGGCGTAGGGGCAGGTGCGGGCGCAGGCGCGGGGCCGGGAGCAGGCGCAGGGGGTGGGGAGCTCTCTGGAACACGCTTCCGCGAGCGTGTCTGCGGGGGCTCATGGCGAACATCGTCATCGTCCTCCGCGTCGCTGTCGCTTTTTCCTTCGCACTCGACTCCTCATCATCGTCCATGTCCACTCTCTTGCGCCCCTTTCCCCTTTGCTTTCTGGGTCTCGGTTTCGTGCCGTCTCGCGCAGACCGCTTCCTCTTCTTCGTCTCATTCGAGGTCTCTGTCGCAGGAGGCGGTGCACCTCCCCCAGACGCCTTGATACGTGCCAACTCCGCCGTGCGTCTTGCGGTGTTATTCTCCCGCCGCAACGCTAAATTGTCCATGCCTTCGAGTAGCACGATTCTTGCCTCTCTTGCAGCGGGCGCCAGCGACATCACTTCCATGCGCAGGTCTTGCTCCAGGATGGGGATAGCGTTCATTCGAAGCTCGACAGCCTGCTCGAGGGTGAGGGGACGAGGCATATCATGCGGAACTGGGGTTTGATCGGTGTCGGACCCTGACGCAAACGAAACGGCGGCCGCCACTGGCTTCGTGGAAGGTGGGGATGGGTCAGGATGGACGGCGGGTGCGGCGCCAGACGTGGATGGAACGGTAGCAGGAACTTGCTCGGCAGAAGGCGTGGGGGATTGGTTGTCTTCCGGCTCTTTTTCTGTTAGTATTGGTGAGCGTATATTTTACACACGAATTATAATAACTTACCCGCCGCTAGTATATAACGCATAAATTGATTTAGGACATGTTCTTTGTACCCTCGTGTGTCCCACTCGGTGAAGTCCAGTCCGCTGTCCTCTCCGTCTTTGCCCTTCGTCTTGCCAGCGTGTAAGCTTCGCAAATCAAATTTCCCCTCGTCGACGCGGCCCGCAATGAGTGTCAGATGGAATCCCGTGTACGCTCTCAAGGCCTGCAGCAGCGGTGCAACGACAGATGTAAACCTATCTCGCGCACTACCAGACGACGTCAGCTCCGCCACCTCGTTCAACATAGGGAGAGACGACGTACTTGGCTTGATCCTCTGGATCGAGGCTGGGTAGCCCCTCGTCCTGCTCCTTCCAATGCGCCAGCTCGGCCTCGTGATCGTCTTTCGCCTCCTGACGGATCCGTGCTTGGACGGCGTCAGATTCCGCCTTGAACATGGATTTTGCGACTTCACAGCGGCGAGCAAGCTGTTTCTCCTTCGGTAAGTCCACGCACGCTTCCTTGGCCGCCTTGATGACGGCTTCCTTGAAATCAGGATGTTGCATATAGAACTGGTAATCAGGGAGGCGCTTGGGCGCCTTTTCTTCTGGACGGCGCAGTTGACGCAGGAAAGGTATGTATGCGCTCTGGCTGATCCCCAGCGCCGTGCGTCTATGATTGTACCATGTTTTAATCTTCTACAAATACAGGATTAGCTTTTCACATGGCGAGAAAACAATCGAAATCGGCGTACCTTCTTAGTAGCGATCTGGGTCTTCGCCTTAGTGTCCTTTTCGGCCTCGGTTAGGTTTCGGTCGTCTGGGTACACGTCCGTTGGTGCGGGCTCCTGGGACAACGGCAGGGTCCAGTGGAACTTGGCCCAGTATTCTTTGAACAAGCTTGTCCAGAATGCTGGCAGCTTCTTTCCCTTGGACGCTGCGAGATACGCGTCGATTTGCGATATCAGATACTCTTCACGCGCGCCGTGGAAGTCCCCCCTTGTTGCCTGGTTTTTTCTTTTACTTTGGGTGGGTCGTTGGCTGACGGATTGGGAGCCATGGGTAACGGAAACAAGTTCGTACTGTACACCAAGACAGTGGCACTTGCCCTTCACGGTCACTCCCGCGTCGCAACGTATTACAATCCCTCATGTCAATTATTATCCGTGAACGCCTTCCCCAACTTCCAACGCTAAACTCCGTTTGCTCATCAAACCTCACCATCTCCCGCTTCCAAATCATTATAATTCCACGGCGTTCTCAAATTTCGTACGTTTCAATTGTTTTAATGCGAGGGTTTTGGTTTGATTCAAGAAATTTGTCAAGACTACGTATGTAACCGCCACCCACCCGCCCTCCCGTTGCTCTACCTCTAGTTCATCCACGCATACAACGCCTTCTCGTCCACGCTGCCGAGCATATGGATCTCACGGAAGTTGTGCGGCGGCGGCGCCGGCGAGCGCGTCCTCCCTGTAAAGCCAGTCAGTCAGCGCGCACTTCACAGGAAGAGATAAAAAGAAATGAGAAGAATGCTCACCTGGAGCGGAAAAGCTTCAGGATTCCTTTGACAGCCCACTGCTCGACAGGGTCGCGGAGCGACGGATGGAGGTGCACTCGAGTGTCCATGGTGACGCGGGGGCGAACGTTGGGGCAAACCTCTCCATGCCAGCGAAGGCAAGCCAAGCGCCACTCGTTGTGGGCATCAGACCAGTGGTGAACGGCTACGGCTCTCCCATTACGAAAGCCTTTGACTTGCTCATCGACACGGGCGCTGCATGAAAACCAGGTTAGCGGCGTGCCTACTGCTCTAAGATGAGATGAGAAAAAAATACTGACCTCGTGTTGTAGGTCCCTTGTACGCGCGCTGGGCAAGCTATGTAAAATTTGCAGCCTGCATTCCCGCAGTGCTCGAAGCGGTCGATACCCTCGTCCGGGTGGTATGGCATCGGACAAGTCAGGCGGTCGGGCAAGGCGCTGTCCAGGGTCGCCACGTCCGTGCACGCGGGTTGCTGAAGCCTGGTATGCGCGGTGTTGGAGCCAATATGATAAAAAAGGGTTTCGCTGGGAGGTGTAGGGCGCGACTGAGCCGAAATCGGGGTAGGAGCCGGGGCGGGCGACGTCGCAGGAGTCGGCGTCGGTGTAGGCGTGGAAGCTGGCATCGGCTGAGTATGAGTGGGGCGGACCGAGGTCGTCGTCGTGGGGCGGGCCTGGGTCTGCATGGGGGTTGGGGTGGGGCGAGCCTGGCTGCTCAACGGCGTGGCGAGCGGGGTAGAAGAGCCATTCGCAAAGTATTGCGTTGCAGGAGGCTCAGCCAAGAGCTGGATGTAGTTGGTCATGGTAAGAGAATTTTGGGGGATTCCTTGTCCGTTCGCGCTTGTCTTTTACTTACCTCGCGGCGTTCCAGGCTCGGCAATTCGCGTGATTCCACAATGACTCGTGTTCTCGGTGGCGCCGTCTCGGTGGCGACCCGCAACCCAAAAAAAATAAGTGTGCCTGCCTGGCGTTTGCTTCTTGCGCGCCGCTTCCTTCGAGATGCTAGATGCGGACTGCTGTGGGCGGACACACGTTAAAGGTGATCTCCGCAAATAATTCCTGGACTCACTGACATAAATTGCAGTATGGTCTGGGTCCCCCTTTCGTACTTTTATTCCCGTTGCCTCCGCTGTCTTGCTCTCGCACCCTCATTCTCGCCTTCTCACATTCTGAATCTATGCCGAAACAACCCCAAAACCCGCACACTCTCGACCGTACGCCTTCTGCCTTCCGTTTCATCGGCGAGCGGCGCATTTTTCTTGAAAGTCTTGTCGAAGAATTCCATCTTGTCTGTGAGCAGACGCGGTTCCGTTCGTTCTGGCGCAAGGTATTCAAGCTTTATTGGGCTCAATTTCCGTGGCGGCTCCCTATCAATGTCGATCCGCATTGTGCGATGGACCTCTCCGAGCCCCGAGGGGAGGACGAGCGCAACCTCATGGTAGCCATTCGTCTCGATGCTGAAGCTGTGAGTCCCTTGTGTTCTTTGAGACGCACTTCGTGCTGACCGCATTTAAATAGCGCATCAAGCGCTTTTTCTTTTTATAAACGCGTCATGCGCCGAGGCCGCTGGTGCCGCCGCCGCTGCTGCTGCCGCTGCCCCAGCCCCCATCGTGCCCGGTTCCGCCGCCCCCACCGCTGCCCCTGCCCCCCCATCGTGCCTGCTTCCGCCGGCGCCACCGCTGCTTCTCTCGGCCTCCCTTTGCTTTCCCCCGCTGCGGCTCGCGTCCGTATCCGCAAGCTCATGATCGTGGCCTCTGTGGCCGCTGCCGTTGCTGCTGCTCGTCGGCCCGTGAACGCGTAATGTGCGCTCACTCTCATGCGCCTGAATCCTAACTTACCTCAGCTGTTTATCCAGATTTTTTTGGTCTCTTTTGCTTGTCTCGCACACCCGCCTCCCCGTATCTCCAAAATTACCTACGTCGCACCCAACGTTACTTACACTTTGCTTCCATCTTGTTTTTCGTCGCATGTTATTGTCCCATGTTCGCCTGTTTAATAAGTAGTTGAGTTCTCCGTCGTTTCTGTTTCAAATATATGTACTTGTTGCGTTTTCACAATGTGGATATTTCTGCAAGTACAGTGAAAGGCAATTGATCTCATTCTTCGGGGTCTACACAACCACAGCGATCCATGTTTTCCATCGTGGGTGCGGGAACCGCATGCCGGAACATGAATTCGAAGTCATCGTCATCCAAAGCCGGGAACCTCCGTGCCGCGAGCCTTTCGTACGCCTGGACCGCCCTCTTGTCATGCCAATCGAAGTCTAGACATAACGTGCAGGTGTTGATTAGACTTAGACACCTGAGTGGGACTGTCAAATTAGGATGGTGTGGTCGAAAGAAGACGTACTTCTCAATCTCCTCGGAAGACGGTGGTCTCTCTCGCGGGACGGGAACACTGCTGTTCAAAATAAAAACAGCATCTTCACGGTCACAGAGGAAATCCGGGGCGTCTTTGAAGTGGAAATGTTCCCATCCTCGCATGAACTCGCCTTCCGAGCGGTGGTTGTAAACAGGCAGGTAGTGGCGCCGGACATGTATTTTGAACCGCCGGAAGAGTTCGCTGTCAGAAGGAAGTTAGTACGGCTTCGGATAGTCATTTACGACGCCCACCTTGACCTAAGTCGCTGCGATTCCGCTTGTTCTTGTTTCTCCAGCTGGCGACGCTGTTGCATTCGGTCCCGTGCCTTCGCGCGCTCAGCATCCTGATGGCGGGCGCGATAGCGAGAGATTGCGCTGCGGCGCGCGAAGTAGAGGTGTTGCCCGAGGTCGAGGTGATGCCTGGGTAGACGCGGAAAGTGGTGTATAACGTTTGAGTGGCGCCGGCGGAACGGTGATTGCCGCCGTCAGCAGTGGGGAAGCTGAATGTGACGCCAGAACTGGGATTCGGGCGATTGCTGCCTTCAGTAGTCGGCGGCGGACAAGTGAACGTGAAGTCAGAGCTTGCCATGGGGTTCAGTTCAAGTCCCGCGCCTTTAAAATATCTGACCCACCTCCTTACGTGCCAGAACTCGATATATCCGTCTGCCAAAACTGAGAACTCTGCCGCCCGCATCATGGCCGAGAGACAGTACCCCAAGTTTGAAATCTTGCGCTCCGCTTCCTACTGGCAAGATTTTCACCGACAACGGGCCGAGCGTCGTGTACGCGCCGCAGCGCGTTCGGAGTACCGTCTGGCTCCTGGAGCGCTGCATCTACCGGCTGGCGCGGTACCTTCGCAACCCCCGATCATTACTTTTATGCCCAATCGCGCCGCACCTGTGTACAGCTTGGTACAGAATGACGGTACCTTGGCTGTCTCCTACAACCCCACGTACATCCAGCCCAACGCTCCCGCCAACGACGCCGCGCACAGAGAGTCTGTCCCAGCTAAACGCCAACCGCCGCCGTACCCAGGCAGCCTGGAGGAGCGCCGCCGCAGTGCTGCCCGCAAGTATAGGGCCGGAGCACCCACCGAAGACGAGAAACTACTTGAGCGGCTCACCCTGCGCCGTCTATCCGACACCAGAGATGCGCCGATGTCAGTATTTTCGCCGTTTTGATTATATTCGTAATTGACACAGGGAAACAGACAGCCACCGAAGAAGCAGACGAGCAAGATGGAGCCGGCCTCGTGGAAGGTTGAGCGTGATGCTTGGGTGGCCTCCCAGAAAGTGAGGAAGGCGGGGTAGAAATACGCAGTAATTAGTGGGGCGTTGTCTGTCGTCTGCTCTTGAACCATTTTCTTGATTGCAACACTTGAATTCTCCCGAGAACAATTGGATTCGACATGATCTGTCTTCGCTAGCGTGAAAGAAGCTGAAGGAAGCTGCGATGACGCAGAGTGGCGGTGCTTCCCAATAAGGCAGGTTCGTGTTATCGCTGCAAAAACGACGCGCGCAGAGCCAGCGGAGCGCGCCACTGGCCAGAGTGGATGTATAATGCTTCCTAAACATGTTCCTTTCAACAGAGCCTCAAATCTGGACGGTTCCTCAGGTGGCACAAATCGTGCTTGCGGTTCATGTGAGGCAGCTGAAGGTTTGCACTGCAACCTCGATAGCTTTCTGGATAAAATCATGCTCAATGCCTCAATAAATCATAAACTCACTTGCAACATCACGGTCGCATTCTCAGTCATTCCGCCAGTGGTAGTGCTAATGCACCGTCAGCCCAGGTCCGACCATCTTGACAATGTTATGATTTTCCCACAGGAAAACATTTGCAGCGCGCGCGTGTCCCTGGGCCTATTCCTCAATACAGAAAACAGAAAGCTATTATTGCTTATCATCAACGATGGTACAAAGACACAAGAGACCAGCTATACGTGCATCTACCAAGATCTACCTCTACTTCCCACCGAGTTCAATGATCGAAACAAGGTAAAATAAAGTAAGATATAAAGTGAAACAAAGTGAGATGTTAAGTCAGTGGAGGTAGTCGAATTACCGAGCCGCACGGTCAAGATCCCAAGCAGAAATAGGTACAGGAATATATAAATACGAGAGGCAACAATCGGACAGAAGGGTGCAAAACGCAACTACCAGGTACTGAGCGCAACAGGAGGGAGAAATGGTCCTAAGAGAGGCAGGAGACAAGGGGGCTAAAAACGGGGGTCAGCGAAGTCTGCAACGGCGCGATGCAAAAACGAGGTCGAAGGTCCAGAAACAAAACAAACGTTGGAAAGACACCGCCCTGCCCCACGGTAAGGGTGGGTGCAGCACCTGCCCGATTGACGAGAAGCAAAAAAAACCAGATAAATCTTGGAGAGGCGCCACCCTGCCCCGTGGTGAGGGTGGGTGTGGCACCTGCCCAATTGAAGGGAAACAAAAACAAAAGAAAAGAAATCTTGGAGAGGCACCGCCCTGCCCATGGTGAGGGCCGGTGCATAAAGAGGGAAAAAAAAAAAAAAAAAAAAATACGGCAGAGCGGCCGAAAAAACGAGTGGCGAAGACGTACACTGCAGGACCCAAATACCCAAGTCCCCCGACCGAGAACATTCATGACATTGGAGACGGCGTCCATTCTGCAGGAACCAAACCTATTGAGCGATGAAACAAGGCAGAACTGTAGTTAGTTGCTAACCGCACTGCGAAGAATAAGACGCGGCGTCCACCCTGCAGCAAACGAAATCATATCAGTCGAGCGCTGACAAGACAGAAATGTAGAGAAATAGAGTCACTCACAAACTGCAGTACCCAGAACAAGGCGCGGCAGACACCTGGATCCACTTCACTGAGATCGAGTGAGGTCTGTGGGCGCAGAGGGCAGGAGTGGTCAACATCACGTGAGGATTTGGCACAGACCTCTGCAATCAACAAACAGTAACGTCGCCGCGCCTTTCTGTTACATATTCCTTACGAATTTTCCTAAGGAATCACCTGTCGTTCCTTTCGAATTCGACTTCTTGTATTATTATCTGAGACATGCCTGGCGAACGGCGGAGAAAAAAAAACCTGCATCAGGGCGACCCCGGAACATCGCACCAACACTCTTTCTCTGTGGAAGATATCGAGGGCGCTATTAACCATCCTGTCCCTGCTTTCATCCACCGCGTCTCCGGCGACCGCCGACGCGTTTATGTGGAAGAACTCTCGGTCGATCCTCCGTCCCCGGTGAAAAGAATGCGCCGTGAAGCTCTGCAGCCCGAACAACCTGCGCCACTCCTACCCTCCGCGCTGGAAAGCCGGTCCATGGATTCCGAGCGTTATCAATTGGGATTCTTTGACTATGAGGAGCCTTATAGCGCGCCATCGCCTACACTGGAGCCTCCACGCGTGGTCAAGCCTTCGGTATGTATTTTTTATCTAGTTACTCAGTGCTAGTACTTCCGGCTGACGGCCTTCCCCCAGGATCCTTCGCTGTCTCAATGGCGAGCCAAACGCGATGCGTACCTCTCCGCTCTGATATGCCGCGACGGCACTGGAGATGACGGACTAGCTGCTGATCCATACTGCCCGACATGCAGCACCGGAGCCCGGGAATTTCGATGTCGGGATTGTTTCGGAGACGTTTTATATTGTCGCTCCTGCATTGTGCAAAAGCACCGCGAAAATCCTCTCCATCGCATTGAAGTTTGTCGTTTCACATAGTTCTGGAGTAGTCGTGCTCATGGAGCTCTGGATTTTCAGAAATGGCACAGTGGCCGGGTCGATGAAAATCATGAAGATCACAATCAACGCAACCAGGTTTGTGATTTGCGGCAGTTTTCTCTTACTCGTGCTGAAGGAAATGTTGATCAGAAATTGCGCGCTGGGTACTTCGTTCGGACCTCATTGGCGTTTCTGGGCCTACGCGTCCAACTGGGTCACCATCCCCACGAGACATGCACGGCACCAGAGCCAGGGCGCACCGGGTTCATCGTATTGCATACTAACGGTATCCACGAGGTCCGGGTTGATTTCTGCGGCTGCGAGGGAGCGGAAGACGCTGGTTCGTCCGAGATACAGCTTTTACGCGGCGGCTGGTTTCCAGCAACCCATGAACGCCCCCAAACTTGCGCCACGATCACCGTCCTTGAGCGGTTCCACCAGGACACGCTACAATCCAAAATGACGATGTACGACTTCTACGGTGTTTTAGAAAAGCTTACGGACAACACGGGCATCAAGGCGCCCGACCGCTATCACGAATGGATTCGGATGTGCAGGGAGTTCAGACACTTGATGCTCCTGAAGCGAGGCGGCCGCATGGTCGCGTATTCATCATCAGGAGTCGAAGGGACGCGGGCGGGGCGAGTTAGCAATAGACTGCCCAGCGTGCCCACGCCCGAACATAAATTTGCCCGTCGGGTGGGAGGACGTGCCAGTGGAGCAAAGGTGTGTCCGAGCCAGCGAACTATTCGCTTCCGACCGACTCAAGACCTCATGTATAGATTCCTTTACACCCTTTTCATTGTGCTAGACGCGTGTTTCCGCCTCAAACAACGACTCGTCTCGAGCGAGCTGAAGGATCCAGACCTCGGACCAGGGTGGGCATATATGGTAGAAACAGAACCTTACAGAGAGTACTTGCGAGGCGTTACCAGCCAGAAGGAGGTCAGTAACGGTAGCTGCTTACAAGCGTTCCACGTCGCTGACGGCTGTCGGGGCTACAGATGAATACTTGTAGCGGGCTGGCCGCATTAGATTATGCCAACACGAAATTCTCGCGCGGGTACAGCACGACCGGCGTAGGTATGGGGGTCTGCGCGCGTCATGAGTTCGTGCAGCCCAACGGGGTCGGGGATCTGCAAAAAGGTGAACGGTAAGAAAGTCTTTCTTGCACACGAGGCGAACGACTGCTCAAGCAACAACAGGTTTTCAAATATGGACTACGTCATTGCATGCATCCTCATCCTCAAACACCCCCGCCTGCGCAAGCTGTTGACATACGACATCGCTTGCATTTGGTCTGTCCATCTGTTGGATCGTCTTAAGAAACTGCCGCCTCACGTGCGATTGGTAATCGCCCTCGCCTTCGTGCGCTTTGCGATCCCAAAGATGCATATCCATTCTCACAAACTCCTCTGCCATCTACTCTACTCGCTCAACTATATCCTTGGAGGTGCTCAGCTTGACGCGGAAGGCATCGAGCGTGCCTGGGCTGGTATCGGCGGCGTCGCAGCAAGCACCCGCGACATGGGCCCTGGTGCGCGTCATGACGTCTTGGACTGCCAGTGGAGCCATTGGAACTGGCAGAAGCTGGTGGGGATTGGTATGTTCATGCGTATTTGACCGCAAGTGAGGAACTGACAAGACCCGACTTAGTGGAATTGCTGCGGCGTCGACGGGATCGGGCGAAGGAGGAGCTTGCAGAACAAATGCAAAGTTTTGAAGAGTTTTCGGCCCAGCAAGCGGATCGCGTCCCCGAGTGGAGGCGCCTGGTATTGGAGTTCGAGCTTGACAATAAGAAGAAGAATCCGTACGAAATTGAGGTCAAGGGTAAGTCGTAATTGGAGAACGAGTACTTGGCGTACTAACAGTTCTTCCAAGGCTTGACGGAGGCTGAAGTTCGCCTTCAGTTTACGAAGGAGGAGGCGGAGGAGGCTGCACGCGGGGTGCCGCCCGTGCACGACGTCAGCCCCAGCGCGTTTATCACGGCGGGTTTGGACCTGGAAGAAGAACAGTACGTCTCTATCGGATCTTTTGTGGCATGCTCAATTCTAAGGGTTCTTTCCAGGCGGCGAGTTCGGTTGCAGGCGGAGCTTAAAAAAGCAGCGACGACTGGGCAGCAAATCGACCTGGCAGCGATGCGTACGAAGCTTAACCGCGGTATAGCCCGGTTTCGGAAAATTCAGCGAGCTTATATGCCCATCGCCGTCCAGCTGCTCGCCGACATGGACTTGCCGCCTAACACCCTGGCTGAAGACGTTCCCCTGCTACTGCCTTCGGCGTTGACTGAGGCTCAGAGGTCCCGATGCGCAGCAGGTCTGGAGCACGTCGAGGGCCTATTGCGGGATGCACAATGTCGTACTGCGCTGACACGACTCCGAAATCAGCTGCATATCAAATCACGACTCTTAACTTACAAGCAAAACCATGTGCGTCATCAAGGCGCCAATACCAAGTCCCGTACCATAATCACCCGGAACGAGAGCAAGATTCGGCTGCACTCGGAAAAATACCAAACAGCGTGGGAGGCGATGCGAAAATTGAGCGGTGGGGATGCGGAGCAGGTGGGGTGGCGAGTTCTGAAGCGGGAGGACATACGGTGCATGCAGGATCCGGAGGATTTACGCAAGAAAGCCAAAGCGCAAGCCGCGCGCGGGATGCGAAACGTCGCGAGAAGACGTCCGAGCTGCGCTCTCACGGACTGCTGCCGGCGGAAGAGGATGACGATATGGATTGGCAGGCGGAGGACGACCCTGTGCGCGGCCCCGAGAACCGCTACAAGGTCTCTTGGATTTGGGCGGCGACTGGCACGGAGGGCACGGATGCGGGCTTGGACAAAGGTAAGATCTCCTGGTTTGCAAATGGAGGCGAGATCCTGATGAGAACGTAGCATTGCAGGTCGAATGGTCGAAGGCTTTTGCCCGGACGCGCCGTTGGGATGAAGAGGTGCGCCTACTGGATGAGGAATTTCGCCGGGTGTGCGTTTCGTTTGAGTTCGAGGCGGACAAATGGCAAGCGCGCGCCGCGGCGGTTCCCGTTGGCGTCCTACGACGTGCCGAGGCGGAGGGAGCGGTTGCGTACGTGTTTCGACATGCGGGGATGTTTCGTGATTTGAGGGAGCGGGCGATAAAAACGTGGAACGAGGAGAAATTGACGAGGGGCAAAAAGCGGCCACGGCACATTCCGGCGGTGGTAGCGGCGATGGAAGCAGAGGAACGGGCTGAGCAGGCCACGAGGGCGGAGGGACGTTTTGAGGATGCGATGAGAGTGGAGGGCGAGGAAGAGGAAGAAGATGATGAAAGTGGGAGCCGCGGCGACGTTCAGAGCGACGAAGAGTATATTTTGGGCGGGGAAGGATATGACGATTAGGCTGGTGGCCGACGCACTCAGCGGACCCACCACGGAAGCGCAGATGACGTGAGTATGGCGGGACTGAGGTGCATAAGAGCAAGGGAAGCGACGAAGAATTCCAAGAATAATTTCAAGAGTCAATAAATTACTTTTAGATCTGTAATACAATGACATCTTGCGTAGCATGCACATAATACGTATGAAGGACTCTGAGGGTGGGGACGCACAAGGCCAGAGAGAGGGCGGGGGCGTGCATGAATGCGCGTCATGCGCTTGAGCCGAGACGCGCGAGGAGGCGAGGGGGAAGCGAAAGGCAGCCGAATTGAGTCATGTAATGATTTAGAGAGTGATAAATTGCATTTTTACATGTAATGTCTAGATCTTGGACGACGAAACTAATACTTTTCATGTTGAGTGCACGGGTAGGTACCTACAGGGGCAGTTTGGGGCCAGTCGCACACAGTACACTGGACTGCAGTTGGGCAAAGCGTGGGGTGGATTTGTTTAATTCCATGCAAGCGAATAAGGTATGAGAAGGGCGAGGAACCGCGGGATATTACGTCTTCAAGACGAGGGCGCCAACGTGTGCGATTTGGCCCGTACGGTATCTGGGGTGCTCGGACAGAGGTTACGCAGCCGCGGTGAGGCGCAGGGAAGCATATGGCCGACGTGGGGCTGCGCAGCGGGGCATGCAGCAGGGTAATGTGGGAGCGGTCCGATCGGAATAACGGGGAGAACAGAGGAATATCGAGAGATTTGAGGAATATTACGTCTTCGCCCTGGCAGAGAACGATGTGACATTGCGAGAGAGAGACTGAAAGTATTACTAGTAGCAATAAGGCGTGCGGGAACACGACGATGTGGGCAGCACAGGCCTCAGCGGCGCAGACGAATAACTGCGATTCAAGGTTGGAGAAATCCAAGGTTGGAGAACTGAACAATTTTACGTGCGTCGCTGAACCGAATAACATCCGGAGACCGAGGGGCATTTACGTAGGGGTGCTGCAGCAGAAGTGCCATCCCTAGCGAGCAAGCGTGGCCAGGGAAGGCGGCTCGGAGCGCACTCTCCTGGGCTTGGTGTGTGTCAGGCGAGAACGAGTGCAGCTGGATGGAATGACCTCCTGCTGGAACGTCGGCACACGAGGGGCGCACACAGGTAAACAACAGATCCGAGTGTATGGCCCATGCCAAGCGGTGAAGGAGGCGGGAGGCGGGAGGCGGGAAGCGGGGATGATGCGACTTGGAAGCGCTATTTTACGTGTAATTGGCGGCAAGGAAGCCAGTGACGCGTGGTGGGCGGTGTCGGCGGGGCAGCAGGTACGAAGTACGGAAAGCAGCGGGAAGAAGACCGTAAAGTGCAGTGGTTCCTTGTATTACGTGTGACAGAGGCGGGATGCGGGAAGGCGGGGATGATGCGACTTGGAAGCGGTATTATGTGTAATTGGCAGCAAGGAAGCCAGTGACGCACGGTGGGCGGTGTCGGCGGGGCAGCAGGCGCGAAGTACAGGAAGCAGCGGGAAGAAGGTGGTAAAGTGCGGTGGTTCCTTATATTACGTGTGACAGGCGGGATGCGAGAGAAGGCGGGGATGATGCGACTTGGAAGCGGTATTACGTGTGATTGGCAGCGAGGAAGCCAGTGCTAAACGGTGGGCGGTGGCGGCGGGGCAGCAGGCGCGAAGTACGGGAAGCAGCGACAAGAAGGCGGGAAGAAGCCGATAAAGTGTGAAATTTACGTGATATGTTCAGAGAATTCTAAAGCAACATATTACGTGAAGGCTGTTGGAAGCGTCGGGCGCACTGAGCGGCCGGGGGCGGTCGCGGTGGGCGGGGTGGGGTGACCGCTGAAGGAGTGACAAGTGTGACGTTATGCCGGTGAGAAATGGGTATCCGCTGCTCAAAATGGTTTGTCGGTGCCCAAAATGGCCCCGGACCCGCAACCCATCAGCACGATCGACGGCAGTGAGGACCCGTGCATCGGCAACCAACAACGGCAATGAAGGACAGTGATGGAGGCAGGCGCCGAGATCCCGAGCCTACCCCAAGAATATTATTTTATCTGAATAAAAACAGCCCACATGTAACGCATTACACTGTTGGACAGTAGAGGGCACTTAACTAGTTATTCTAAGCTCAGAGGTTGATCTTGTTGAGTGCTCAGCCTTGCTCAACATTCCAGAATTTTATAAATAGCAAACTTTCTCACTGGGTGGAGCTGAAGAGACGAATTTCCGTTCCCCCAATGCTTAGTTTGAAGGCTTTAGCTAGTTCAACTGGTCAATGGTGCAATCGGCAATGAACGGTGATCAGTGATCTCAACTAAATAAAGTGGGTGTGCCGAGAGCCGGTGCCGGCCACCATTCCGTGAGTGGAGTCGTTGGAGTTCAAGTTCGCTTGAGTGCAGCTCTCCATATTTGTTGTGGCTGCGGAACTTTCGGAACCTCGGTCCGGTTTGTCTAGCAAGACAAACAATATTCGTTTCTTATGTCGACGTACCAAGTAAAGATTATGAGTTGGGTTTTCTGGTGAGTTAGCTTTGTAGACGGCTTAATTGCATGTAAGAGATCTGAAAATACAATATATTAGTCGTCGTGCTAGGTACATGGATGCGAGTGTGGAGTGGGCAGAGTGCTGTGGGGTAAAGTGTGGTGGGAGCGAAGAAGCTGTGTTGCTGTGGGGAGCAAGTGTGGTGGGAGCGAAGAAGCTGTGTGGTGGTGTCATGGTGCAGCTGTTTGGTTGTGGAGCGTGGAGCTCGGAACCCCGGTCCGGTTTGTCTCGAGACAAACTGCGTTCATTTCTTATATAGATATCTCCTTTTGGCATGTCACAATTGATCTACTTTCTCCTGCGCATCTCCTTTAAGCACGTCCACATGACCGCTTGCCCCTGTCTTTCTGGCATTGGCACGATACAAGATTTACTATGCAGTTCATACCCCGCATCAAAACTTCCTTTTCATCAACCTCCCGAATTCATTCTGTTATCCAAATGGGCAAGTTTCGTTCAATTATGGTGTGCATAATGGTCTATTAGACAATACAATGCCAGTGCTTCATTTAAATGGCATGTTTGTGAGTTGTAGAGACACATCGAAACCCGCGTTAGGGCCTTCGGGCAACACGGACTGGAATCATGTGTATTTCAAACTCCTGAAAACAAAAATGCTGTCCCGTACGTTCCTGTCCGCTACATGACACATTTGAGCAGCAAAAATGAGAGAAGGGAGTACGACGACAGCTAGCCCCAGAGACACCGAGAACACGAGAAACCCAGCATCACTGAGAACAGTAGGAGGGCTGTAACTGGCTGTAACCGGAAATAATGACCTGCGCACAGCGCCTGGACCGGATACTGGTATCGGACACTGTCGGACACCGCCATCAGTATCGAGCCGTCTTTCTCTTTTTCATTTTTTCGCAGCGCTTCCTTTATTTTGCCCAACTCTGTTAGTCCATAGATCACCCGACACGACCTGCCTTCACTCTGAATTTTCCTTGCGTACCTCCTGGTGCTCCTGCTTGTCCCTCACTTTCCCTTATATACATCCCTCCGGTACTCTCATCTTCCTTCCTCTCTTCGTCTCATTCAGTCCCTGTGTGGCTGTTTTTCTGAATATCCTGGACCACTTATGTAGAATGCAAAGTTTAGCTCCCCTTATCGTCTTTGAATACTGGCTCCTCCTGGCTGTCTGAATATTTGTTGGCTTGTGTCTGCCTTTCCGTGTAAGCTGCGACACTACATCCAACCTGCTTGTTCTCGATCTGCCAAATCACTTTTCAGCGTCATATCATTGTATCCAAATATCCAAATTTTTATACCCCCAAATCTCAACAGTCACGGGAATGTGAGTCCAGTCCTGAGGTGTTTGTGGTACATGGTTGCCATCGTCGCTTTTCAGCGTCATAGTACCGTAGGCTGGTTTTGGTTTAAACCACAACGTTGCCAATGATAGGGACGGTTTAAACCATAATGGCTTCAACCGCAGCTATAGTCTCCCTGGGTGGTTTAAACCAGTGGTTCAAACCGTGGTTCAAACCGTGGTTCAAACCAGTGATGGTTCAAACCGTGGTTCAAACCAGTGATGGTTCAAACCAGTGGTTTAAACCGTGGTTCAAACCAGTGGTTCAAACCGTGGTTCAAACCAGTGATGGTTCAAACCAGTGGTTTAAACCAGTGGTTCAAACCGTGGTTCAAACCAGTGATGGTTCAAACCAGTGGTTTAAATCGTGGTTCAAACCGTGGTTCAAACCAGTGATGGTTCAAACCGTGGTTCAAACCGTGGTTCAAACCAGTGGTTCAAACCGGTTTAAACCAGTGGTTCAAACCGTGGTTCAAACCAGTGGTTCAAACCGTGGTTCAAACTTCATTGTAGCCGAGAGTTCTCAGACTCTGGGGACGAGGGTATACGTGGGCTGTGCGAGCCAAAGGTATGGCGAGAGTACTCAGACTCTGGGGACAAGGGTTTGCGTGGGCTGTGCAAGCCAAAGATTTGCCGAGAGTGCTCAGACTCTGGGGACGGACGTTTGCGTGGGCTGTGCAAGCCATAACTTTTCCAGGAGTACTCAGACTCCAAGCGCAGTCATTTTCAGGGGCTGTACGAGCCATCACAGGAAATTGGCCGAAAGGGTTGCGACCCAATGAACGGCCTACATAAAGCAATGTAGTATTGCCGAGCACGAGCAGGAGAGCGAGCCATAAAACGAGCTGTTTTTGCATAACGGGAGCGAGTTGATACGGTAGCAGAGAGAGAGTGTATCAATCGCTGTTTCAAGTTGACAGACGTCAGGCACTGTGAATTAGTGCGATTCAGGAGACGTGCGCGACCGAAAATGCCGAGCAAGCCGGCGAATCCCAAACAAACAATGCGATCAGTTTACGTCCAGAGTCTGAGTGGAAAGAAACTCATGGGTGGTGGTTAGAACGCAAGAATCGGGAGGACGAAATAGTGTATTGACCAAGGCACCACCATCTTGAACGAAATGGGACGAGACGGGCACACGTAAGGTGATTGGAGAGCCGACAGTTCAAAAAACGTCTGAGTACGGAACGAATATTGACGTAAAAAATAGACTTATGCCTGCGAAAGATGGGAGAGATGGGGATCTTTGACTCTCGACAGAAACCCGGAAAGTAGGGGCGGGAACGCGAGCAGAATGAAGAAAGTGAAATCTGTTACATAATCCTTTCTCAGTACAGCCACTATTGTCATTAGATTCGTTTACTGATAAAACGGCTAAAACCGGACCGGACCTAATGAAATTCGATTTTCGATCACAAAAATGTATTGAAATTTTAATTTCATCAGTTCTGAAAAAGTAAGACAGCGATGGGGGAGGTCGAGAAAATAGCCCTTCACGATTATTAAGAACGATGACATAAGTCCATCGTAACTCCGTGATACGCCGTGTACTCCTACTTGGGCAGGAATCCTCTGCGGATGCGTCGCACACTCCTATACTTGTCGGGGTTCCGCGAGTATTCCCCCCTATGGCAGCGGGGAGCCCACGGGGCTGGGCTCTCTCCCGCCTCCCTCGCCGTGCAGGCAGAGTCGATGAGCGTCATCGACAAATCGAGTCCTGCGGAGGCGCTCAATCTGAGAGCTCAGAAACCAAATGTGGAGATGTTTGCGGCTGGCGGAGAGGATTGCTCGGTCTTCCGCTTGCGCCTTCCCAAGCTCCGCGGCTAACTGTACTTCCAAAAAACATAAGCCAACTGCGCCGTCGATCTGGTACCACTCGAATCTTCCAAAATCCCGGGCTGTCCTCCTTTCCGATTCGCGAAGGACGGCTCGATTATCAGCCGTTTTGCCGTAACGACGGCACCAATTCTTGATAAGTACTATCACATGTTCAATACATTTGAATTATTCTTCAGGCAAGAACGTCTTTGGTTCAGGATATCGAGGTCGCGGGCGTAGATGCTTTCCCAGACAACCAAAGTGGTGTGCACTGCCAGACTCTATTCAGGATTTTTGGCTGTTAACTGATCATTTTTCTGGTGTATAAGTTTTTCCCCCAGAACTTATGAGACGGATCTACATACGCGTCATGGTCCCAGAATATCGATTAGTCCCCGCTGTGCCGTCACTTGGGTGGTCTAAATTATCCGTCGTTCTGCCGTCACCAAGGGCTCCAATCATTGACATCGTCTCGTCATTCATGTACGTTCAACACATTATTTTTCAGGCAAGACCGTTTTTGCTCTAGGATGCACACAACTCGACTGGGCTGCACAGACCCTGGAATCCAGCTTTCATAGCTGTCAACTCTGACCATTTTTCTGGTTGGTACGTTTATTTAGAACTCACCTGACTGGTCTAAATGTATTCCATGGTCGCAGGACGCCTCGAGTTGTCGCTGTGCCGTCACTTGGGCTCCCGTCGTTGTCTATTCTCACTCCAATCCCTTTGCGAGACTTGAAATAAATAGAACGGTATCTTTTCGTGGCTGGCAATACCCAATGGCCTCCGCTGATTATCTACTCGCTTTCGCTGTGTCCGCGGTTTTCCTAGCCGTGGTTGGAGTGCTGAAACGATGGAAGACAACGTCGCGGCTCCCCTTTCCTCCTGGACCCAAGCCCAGATTCCTAGTGGGAAATTTATTTGACATACCCACCGCAACGCCATGGATAACTTATACGGAGTGGGGAAAACAGTACGGTGCGACGAAGCATTTCTCGTATTCTGCCTTAATCTGATGAATTTTAGGCGACATTGTACATACTCAGGTGTTCGGCCAGCATATCCTCATTCTCAACTCGATCAAGGCTGCAACAGAGTTGCTAGAAAAGCGCACGACCATCTATTCGGACAGGCCAAGAATTCCTATAGTTTCTCTGTGAGATATTTCAACTTATTCTTGTTCTCATTCTGACGTTTTCAGCATGGGATGGGATTTCAGTTTCGTTTTGATGCCGTACTCAGACAAATGGCGGGAGGTAGATTGGTTCGTTCCAGCGCGGTCTTGTCGGCTGATAATGTTGTTGCAGCGCAGGAGATTGTTCCATCAGCATTTCCGTCGAGACGCTATCCCTGCCTATCACCCGGTTTACCTCAGAAAAATTCAAGACTTATTGCGTGGCCTGCTTTACACTCCAGCAGATTTTACCACACACATCAAAACGTAACATTCCACTGCGTTTCATTATGGTTTTACGGTTTTATCTTCGAGCAGATTGGCCGCCGCGATAACCCTTGACACGATGTATGGCTCCGATATCAACTCTATGCACGGCGACCGATTTGTTCACCGGACGGAAGAAGCCGTTGAAAGGCTTACTGAGAGTATGCTACCCGGTGCATGCATTGTCAACACCCTCCCATTTCTTCGTCATTCTCCATCATGGTTTCCGGGATGTAGTTTCCATAAATTCGCTCAAGGTATATTGTTATCTGTTCAATACCTTACAATGTGTTCTGAACCATCCAAGATACTCGCGACTTGGTCGACGAGATGAAAAATGTGCCGTTTGATTTCGTTAAAGAAAATATGGTGCGAAAGCAACCATCTCTTGTTTATTGGAAGGTATGCTGACTCATTACAGCGAAATGGTTCTGGGAGACCTTCCGTTCTTCGCGAGCTTCTCGAGCGAAACAATACACGTCGTAGTTCCAGAGAGCAGGAAGAGGTTATGAAGGACGTCGCCGGGGCGTCTTACGTGGGTAAGTCCTCGACTAACCGTACAATTTAAGTCTGAATGCTGACTTTGTGTAGCTGCCGTAGAGACTGTGCGCATCAATGGCCACCAGCCAAGTGTAAATCATGACTGATTGAGCCTTCAGACAACCACAACGTTGAAAGTTTTCATTATGGCAATGGCAATGAATCCGGAGGTCGTAAAAAAGGCACAGAACGAACTCGACGCTGTCGTTGGCCTCGGTTTTCTACCTGGGTTTGAACACAGAAGTGCATTACTTTATTGCGAGGCAGTGTTTAGAGAAGTCTTCCGCTGGAGACCTATTCTTCCTTTTGCTATTCCACATGCGAACACCAACGACGACATTTATGAAGGATATTTTATCCCCAAAGGTTGGCATTACTTGGCTGCTCATTCTTCCAGGATCTTATGTTGATTAGGGACCATGGTCATTCCCAATGTTTGGTAAGCATGAGCGCGCTTGCTATGAGGAGGAATTGATTGTTCTAGGGCTATGGTGCATGACGAGTCCATGTATCCAAATCCGGATAGGTTCAACCCTGAAAGATTTTTGAACACCAACGGTCAGCTCAGTGCTGATGACCAAATTCTTGGCTTCGGGTCTGTTGTTCTTATGGTTCTGCGATTTGGCTTGCTAATCACTTTGCAGATTCGGCCGTCGAGTATGTGTAGGTCGTTACGCCGCTGATGCAACTGTCTGGGCAACCATCGTTTCTGTCTTGTCCACCTTCGACATCGGAAAAGCCAAAGACGAAACTGGGAAGGAAATCGGAATCGAACCTATATTCGCAGATGGAGCCGTCAGGTAAAATGCCACGATCATTATGAACTGGATGCTATCGAGTTTGATGCACCTTCTCTACAGCCATCCGAAACCATTCCAATGCAGCATTACTCCTCGAAACGATATTATCAGGCAGCTGATAACAAACATGACGGATCTCTAGCTTGAATCTGGCTTCAATCTTCTAGTTAATTTTTCTTCCCAAACATGGTGAATCATTAACTATGTCTCAATTGTGGGAAACTGCATAAGAGCTATTCATCCTCCACCGGCATCCAAGTTTGGAGTCTCCTGTGAATCGTTCTCAAGAGATCGGAACATTGAAATACAAACCCTGACTGGTGAGAAAATTATTGGTCGTTTGACCTGTCCAAGCAATTAAAAACTGAAAGTTTACTGATCGCGACGGTCTCATATTCCAGACCTTCGCTCTACGCACTTAAATATGCCGATCAAGGTACCCATCCTCGTGAGCAAAATCCAATCCCATTCCAAGAACTTCTTCCTGCGGTCTCTATTCTCGTTGCATTCGCCAGTCTGCTGAGAGGATGGGGAACGACCATTTGGCTCCCATTTCCTCCTGGACCCAAGCCCAGATTTTTACTGGGAAATCTCTTTCACATGCGCTGCAAAATGACAGGGATAACTTATTACTTATACGGAGTTGGGAAAGCAGTACAGTGGGAGAATGATTTCTCCAGCCTCCCGCCCGAAACTTGATGATTTTCAGGCGACATAGTGCATGCACCTCGCACGTTGCCGCGTCTGTGCGCAACGCTGCGGGCGCTGTCCCAAGGCCGCAATAGCTATCATGTCACCGCCCCGCCTCGCCCGTGCCTGCCGCCGCTCGCTCAGCTCGCGCCCCGTAATCTACTGCAGGCGCGTCGTCTGCCGGTCGTCTCGCGCCGTCCCCGCTTCGCCAGTTGCCAATCATCGTGGACGTCATGTCACTTGAATCACTTCCTCCACCAGCATCACGGCGGCGAGCCTAGCCTACGCGTGATGCTCCAGATATTTCTACATCGCCGACAGAAATGTTACTTGCCGTAGACCCAAGATATTTCTTTGACGCGCGGAAGCTTAGATTGACGTATGTGCACTCACTGTCGCGCATCCTACGCGGGAGTTGTCGCAGCCTCCTGTGTAGGCGTGTGATAACCCTTCAAGTTTAATGAACCTTACCATGCGTACGTGTTCATTCCAACTCACGGCCTTGTCCTCGAGGCAGAGGCCAACGCGTTGCCGGCACACTCATGATCATTTTCTACACGCCAATCGTTCATTCGACGAAACTCAAAGGTGTTCCACTGGAGTAGTAGGCGCTGGGCAACAATAGGACGAATCAAACCTGGGACTCGGCCGACGAGCGATAAACTCCCAGGAGATGAGGACGAGGGTATGGTAATTTTTTGGTCGATTCGGAAAATAACAAGAATGACCAGAAAGTTTTTTTGCGTTCCAGGAACTGCCACACCAGCAAGGTTCGATTCCAGCTCTCACCTAACGAATTTCATTAACAACTGTAGCTTCCAGCAAGGCAATCAACCAAGCTATTCCGCAAGGTTTAACACATCATAAAGGCGTATGCAACTCATCTCATTTAAGTAACCCCTCAAAGCAAAGCAGACAGCGCAGACGTCGACGCGGTGCAGACCGTATTACGAGCAACTGGCATGCGTCGTCCACACTATATCTGCTCTCTCCTGCCCTCCCTCCGCGACTGCAACTTCCTACCACCTGCACTATCACCCATCCAAGGACCGACGAACTCCCGGGACAATAACATCTTTCTTTCTTCCTCTTTATGAAATTACGCATGTCTGTCCGAAGCCTTTTTAACTTCCGATCAATTCTCCGCCGACTTTTTTTTTCAATGCCATCAGCAGTGCTGCGAACTCAATGCGACTGGCGTTCAGGCATCTGATGATCATGCCAAATCACTCGCCGGTAAGCCGCAAGGCGGCTTGTTGGGTCACCTTTCCAACAAATATTGACACTGCCCTGACGCTCGGATTGACTGTCATGGGCGACGAGGCGAAAATAGAATTTTATGAACTCCTACGGCGATTTCGTCGAGCTTTTCCTTCTTCAGTGGAAGTGGTGGGTCGCAAAGCGGCCCACCGCGCTCTTGTGTTGCTTCGTGTTCGGCAGTTTCCCACGGTTGAGACAAGATTAATGATCGATCGTGGTTTGGGAAGGGAAACCAACTATGAGTAAAAGATCTACATTGAAGCCAGAATCAAGCTATCAATCTGTCATATTTGCTATCAACTGCTTGGTAACATCATTGCGAGGAGTAATGCTGCATTTGAATGGTTTCGGATGGCTGCAGAGAAGGTGTATCAAACTCGATAGTACCCAGTTTGTAGTGATGGCATTTTACCTGGTCGCTCCGTCTGAAAATGCAGGTTCAATTTCAATCTCCTTCCCAGTTTCATCTTTTGCTTTTGCGATATCGAAGGTGGACAAGACAGAAACGATGGTTGCCCAGACAGTTGCATCGGCGGCGTAACGACCTACACATGCTCGACGGCCGAATCTGCAGAGTAATTAGCACGTCGACTCGCGGGACCAGAAGAACAAACCCAAAGCCAAGAATTTGGTCATCAGCATTGAGCTGACCGTCGGCGTTCAAAAATCTTTCAGGATCAAACCTGTCAGGATTTGGATACATGGACTCGTCATGCACCATAGCCCTAGAATAATCAATTCCTCCTCACCCCAAGACGTGCTCATGCTTACCAGACATTGGGAAGAACCATGGTCCCTAATCAACTTGAGATCCTGGGAGAATGGGCAACCAAGTAAAGCTAACCTTTGGGGATGAAATATCCTTCATAGATGTCGTCGTCGCTGGTCGCATGTGGGACAACAAAAGGAAGAATAGGTCTCCAGCGGAAGACTTCTCTAAACACTGCCTCGCAATAAGGTAATGCACTTCTGTGTTCAAACCCAGGGGAGAAAACCGAGGCCAACGACAGCGTCAAGTTCGTTCTGTGCCTTTTTTGCGACCTCTGGATTCAGTGCCAATGCCATAATGGAAACGATCAACGTGGTGGTTGTCTGGAGGCTCAATCAGTCACGATTCAGGCTTGGCTCGTGGGCGTTGACGCGCACAGTGTCTACGGCAGCTACACAAAGTCAGCATTCAGACTCGAATCATAGGGTTAATCGAGAATTTACCCACGTAAGCCACCCCGGCAACGTCTTTCATAACCTCTTCCTGCTCCCCGGAAGTACTATGCGTATCATTTCGCTCGAGAAGCTCGCGAAGAACGGAAGGTCTCCCGGAGCCATTTTGCTGTAATGAGTCAGTATACCTTCCAATAAACAAGAGATGATTACCATATTTTGTTTAACAAAATCAAATGGCGCATTTTTCATCTCGACGACCAAGTCACGGGTATCTTGGAGGGCTCAGAACACGAAGTGGGGTATCGAATGGATAACCACATACCTCGAGCGAACTCATGGAAACTACATCCCGGAAACCAAGAAGGAAAATGGCGAAGAAATGGGAGAGTATTGACAATGCATGCACCGGGTAGCATATTCTCGGTAAGCCTTTCAGCGGTTTCTTCCGGCAGATGAACAAACCGGTCGTCCGTTGATTTCAGATCATATCCATACACCGTGTCAAGGATTATCGCAGCGCCCAGACTGCTCGAAGATAAAATCATCGAACCATAATGAAACAAAATGGAATCACGTTTTTGTGTGCGTGGCAAAGTCGTCCGGAGTGGAAAGCAGGCCACGCAACAAGTCTCGAATTTTTCTGAGGTAAACCGGGTGATAGGCAGGGATAGCGTCTCGACGGAAGTGTTGATGAAACAGTCTCCTGCGCTGCAATGACTCCATCGATCCTTGAAGGAGACCATACTGGAATGAACAAATCTACCTCCCGCCATTTGTCTGAGTACGGCATAAAAGCGAAATCGAAATCCCATCCCGTGCTGGAAACGTCAGAATGAGAACAAGAATAAGTTGTACCATCTCACAGAGAAATCATAGGAATGCTTGGCCTGTCCGAATAGATGGTCGTGCGCTTTTTCTAGCAACTCCGTTGCAGCCTTGATCGAATTGAGAATGAGGATATGCTGGCCGAACACCTGAGCATGCACAACATCGCCTACAAGCTATCAGTTCTCAAGGAATCAAGGAAGAAGGCCCGAGAAATTCTCCATCGCACCGTACTGCTTTCCCCACTCCGTATAAGTTATCCAGGGCATTTTGTGGGGCATGTCAAGGAGATTTCCCAGTAAAAATCTGGGCTTGGGTCCAGGAGGAAAGGGGAGTCGAATGGTCGTTCTCCATCCCCTTAGCAGAATGGCGACTGCAAAGAGCACGGAGACCAGGACAACTGCAGGAAGGATCTCTTGGGAAGCCATTTGATTTCTCCGAGGCTCGTCGACGTATTTAAATGCTTACCCGATTCTTCTCACATCCCATGGAGTGGCGCAGTCGAGAAGCTGTAATTGCGAGGGTCCGGAATATGAGGCCGCCGCGTGTTAACGTTAGTGGGTTTTGTGCGCGCGCGAGTAAGGTGCGGAGATTATTGTGGGAACTTGGCAGGTGCGGGTATATAGGTGACGGGTGGGATGGACAGTTTCTTCACTCGTTTGTACGTCTCTTACAGGCTCGGTAGAGCTACAAACGTTCTTTTGTGTTGCTCTGGATATTTGGTCTTGCGGCAGTCGATACGGGCGATAACGGCCCGTGGAAGCTTACTTTAACGCCGCGTTCCGTAAGCCTTTATGTCTTTGATTGGTGAGGCAGATAATTTTCTCAGCAGTCCTCAGGGTTTTTCATTCCAATGTTCCGAGCTCTTGAGAGCGAGTCATATGAGACTTCCAACTGAGATCCTGGTGGAGGATGAATCCACACACACATGACGCTCTTATACAGTTTATGACCTGAGTCTGGCCGTCGATGTTCTTCTGGGTTTTCCATTGCTCTGCCCTGTGAAATGAGTATCAACGAGAGTAAATGACAAGTCATTCAACACTTGCAGAAGCGACATGCTAGATGCGAGAAAGCCTTCTTATCCGGCCGCTTTGTTGACATCTCGAGAGGCTGCAGAGGCGCGGTCGGCTCGGCGCTGCCATGAACATCGCGAGCGAAGAACCATACATCTGATGCTGCTGCCCTGCACCCGCACCCTCGTCGACAAGAGAACCGTAGTCGACGCCGGGGATATTGATCAAAGATGGGTGGAAGACGGTGTCGGAAGCAGCAGCCACAGCATCAACAGTTGCACTCGATGGCCCAACACCGACCATGGCAGGTGAATTGGCGGTGGGACCTGAGTCGGTACGTCTTCGCTGAGAGCTGGAGGTCTGAGCATTCGCGGGAGCTTTACGTTTCGACTTTTGCCGTGGTGCTGCCGCTCTAAGTAGTCACTGCGGTTCCAGTGTTCGTAGCATTCCCAAATGGAGCACAAGTTTGAGGAGCGCCCATGGTAAACGAAGCAGGGAAGAAATTTCAGAAGAAAGGTCCTGTTGAAAGGACGGAGCACCTTGGGCGAAAGGCGGAGCCGGCACGAAGGGTGTGAACCGAGGAGGTTGCAGCGGTGAGCCGTGCGAGGGCATGAAGCATGAGGGTTAGGAGTCGAGAATTGCGGAAAAACAAAGTCGTTTCGACGCGGGGTTTGTGCCGGGCAGCGACAGGCTTGAGGAGTGCCTCCCTGACACAAAGGAGCAGCCATTTGGGCCGGGGACAGAGAATTGGAGCACACATGGATTGTTCAGGGTGCTCATACACATTCTGGAGACTGATCTTCAAATTATTGGCGTACCTGGTCGCCCTCCGCATGCGCATCCGAGCTGAGCGTCCCGCCCGTATCCCAACCTCCTGCTCACGAGTCCCACGTTCCTACATGGTTCAGGGTATCACATGGCCGTTTAGTCGGGTCAGGGCGATGAACCGATAAGCGAGAGTGAAGATCGGGCGGTAAAATGGCCGAGGAACGTGGAGAACGACGAGGAGGAGAGCGGGACGTGGCGCGACGCGACAGTCAATCAGCGTTACCCGTTGTCACTCACAGGCCTGGGAAATCACCGCGAGACCCGAGCCATCAGACGTGGTCTGAGGCCGAGGTAGTCTCTCTCAGACAGACGCTATAACAATTAGCTCGTACCTCGCTAGTTATAAGGCCGAGGTGAAACTCACCTCGAAGGACCTCGACCTCGCAGCAGCACTACTTGGATGCTGATGGACTTGCAAATACGGATGCGGCTCGAACGTGTAAAGGAACAAACCTGGCCGACTTTTGGTCTCAAGAAGCCACTTTTTCGGACGATCCTTCCGAGTCAGTGGAATTTCCCGGAGCCTGAAGCGCGTCGCGAAGGCGAAGGGATCAACCTTGTGCGGCGCATTCCATTCCCGTTGTCGGGGAGCGGTGGCGGCGGCGGTGATCCGCTGCCCGTGGGCGGCACGACTGGTGCGCCGCTATTGAGCGCCCAGGCGCGGAGGCGATGGTCCACGCCGGCCGCGAAGAGGAAGCGTTTGCGGGGGTCGAGCGCCAGTCTCTGCCGAGCGAAGCTTAGCCTTAGCGCGCGCGGGTCAACGGGACGAGGGAGCTCACAAGGCGTCCTTCGCGTCGCTGCGTCTGCCGTACGCGGCTCGAGACGGCACGCGAGATGCCCTGCAAAAGAGAAAAAATACCGAGTAAGCAAGGTGTGTGGTGTGGATTCACTCACCGCGGCCCGTCCGTGCTTCAGCGTCCCCTGCAGCGTGGACATCGTTCGAGAGCGAGCGCCGGCACACGGCGCTCTCGGGCGGTGAGGCGCGCTACGCTGCCTTGCAATGTAGCAAAGAACTGCACAGAAATTCGTAAGTAATGTCAATAAGTAACTGCGCTTCACCCGGGATTGTACTCACCTGGTTTGTTCAGGACGGACGGCTTGCGTGCGCGGGTACTGCACCGAAATCGACATTTCTGAGGGTGGATGGGGCATAGATGTCGTGTACAGGAGACGTGAATAACTCAATAGTTCGTAGATAGAGTAGACGTGCCAGAGTCTGCGTAGGATTCTGGCTCGTGTCGGACCATGACAATGTCACAAATGTGGATGGTGTAGTGTGGCGGTGCAGAGCTAAATTCATTATTCCTCTGCTCAATGCCTCATGAATTCTTGTAGATTCAGTCGTTTCTGAAGCAGTCTAGACTCTGCTTGCGCTTCATTTGCTCACTTTAATCCCTCTTTTCCTTTTCTATTGCTTCTTGCTCAAGTCAATTAGTCTTCTCTCGCCCCCTGGCCGCCTGGCGTGCCACCCGCTGAACGCACTGCCCCGCGTCGACATCGCCAACTCGACGCGCCGCAATCGCTGCACGCTTCGCACGCCGTCTTCCCTGCACTCAATCCGCCTGCTGGGCCAAGGCCCAACACGCACCTGCGACCCGCGCACGTTGCCGCGTCTGTGCGCAACGCTGCGGGCACTGTCCCAACGCCGCAATAGCTGCCATGTCCCCGCCCCGCCTCGCCCGTGCCTGCCGCCGCTCGCTCAGCTCGCGCCCCGTAATCTACTGCAGGTGCGTCGTCTGCCCGTCGTCTCGCGCCGCTGCCACTTCGCTAGCTGCCAATCGTCGTGGACGCCGTGCCACTTGATTCACTTCCTCCACCAGCATCACGGCGGCAAGCCTAGCCTACGCGTGATGCTCCAGATGTTTCTACACCGCTGACAGAAATGTTGCTTGCCCTAAACCCAAGATATTTCTTTGATGCGCGGAAAAATTAGACTGACGTATGTGCACTCACTGTCGCGCGCGCGGCGCATCCTGCAAGGGAGTTGTCGCAGGCTCCTGGACAGACGTGCGATAACCTTTTAAATGAACCTTACCGCGTGTTCATTTCAACTCACGGCCCTGTCCTCGAGGCATAGACCACCGCATGGCCGGCACACTCATGACTTCTACACGCGGGCCAATCGTTCATTCAGCGAAACTCAAAGGTGTTCCACTGGAGTAAGGCGCTGAGCAACAATTGGACGAATCAAATCTGGGACTCGGCCGACAAGCGACAAATTCCCAAGAGCCTGAGAATGAGACGAAGTATAGCGATTTGTTGGTCGATTCATAAAATAACGAGAATGACCAAGAAGTTTTTTGCGCAGGTTCCAGGAACTGCCACACCAGCAAGGGTCGATTGCGGCTCTCACCTAGCGAATTCCATTAACGACTGCAGCTTCCAGCAAGGTAGGCGACCAAGCTTTATAGTAGCAACGTTCAACCCATTCATAGACGTATATCCGACTCATTCCAAGTAAGCTCCCAAGGGCAAAGCAACAGCGCAGACGCCGCGCAGAGCATATCACGAAGAATTGCTATGCTTCGCTAGCGCAACTTGAACGTCTCTAAATTTGCTCTCCTGCCCTCCCTCCGCGACCGCAACTTCCTACCACCCCACCACCACCCATTCGACGAACTCCCGAGACAATATCCATAGATGGACAAGGAAAACAAGTGCGGGCCTATTGATCCTTCTTGAACACCGTGGGTTGAGAATTCTCTGCGTTCAGGCCAAAAAGCATAGAACTTCGAAGTACGTACCCTTCCGACAGCACGTCCTGCGCTCACGCACGCCCCTGCAGTTATCGGAGTTGACGGCATTCGTCGTACCCTGTTCTCCTACTTCAGCAAGGTGTACCTCGAGGTTCATGCAGGCACTCAAATCCACAGAACGAGTGCTCGCGGCGTGGTGCCACGTCATCAGTGGAACGAGACGTTTACCTTGTGCGTCGCCGCTACCCTCCAATTCTCAACCTCTATTAAGTTAACATTACAAGAGATTCGAGTCCCTCAGAAGAGTTACAGCTGTTCCTCTATCGTAAGAGACTCTTTGCCAAGCCAGTGCTGCTGGGCAGTGTGCTAGTAATTGCCGACATGGAGCCTCGGAACGAAGGTTAACTTCGTGATTCATCGATTCTGCACGACCTTGACCCCACGTAGACGTTGTGAAGTCGTTCCTTTCTGCAAGTGAACGATGGCAAATGTCCATCAAATACCAGCTACGGGAAGCACAGCCAAATAATGAAAAGAACTTGAGGTATCCACATGTGACCTCTTGGAAGAATACGCTGACATCGCAATCAGCCCACGCTGTCCTGTTTTCACACTTGTCATCGGGATAGACGAGGTGCGACCTCCCTTTGTAACCTGTCAGATCTGATGGAAAATTTGCGCAGTATAAATCCAACAGCATACCGAATCTCAAAGGATGCGTGAATGATGCGCACACCGTCAAGAACTTTTTAACAAATCGTTTCAATATCCCTAAATCGCAAGTCGCTTTCCTCACCAATCAAGACGCTACCCGCGAGAACATCCTTGGGAAATTCCAGACCCATCTCGCGAACAATCCATGCATTCAGAAGGATGACACGATCATCGTGTACTACGCAGGGCACGGCAGCCGCGCACCAGCGCCGGCATCGTGGCCTGCGACTGACGGCAAGATTGAAACCCTCGTGCCGCATGATGAGCGGCAGAAAGATACAAAAGGCGAACCGATCCACGGGATTCCGGATCGTACGATCAACATCCTCCTCAGCAGGCTCGCGTCGGCGAAGGGAAATAATATCGTGCGTTGTTTGGCCTCGAGCTTGCGGCTACTTGGAACTCTGTTCCAGACTGTTATCTTTGACTGTTGTCACTCCGGAGGCCTCTCTCGCGGCGACTCTTCGTGCGACGGGATAATTGGCTGGCGTTTCGTCGAAACCTTTGAGCCGATCCCAGGAAACCTCGACGAAGATCTATTCCGGGGTCGTGCCGCAGGAACGGACCTGCCGCCGAATATCACCCATGGATTCACAGAAACACATGTTCTGCTCGCTGCATGTCGCCAGCTACAGCGCGCGCGCGAGTGTATCTCTGTTGAGGGCACACCGTGCGGGTTCTTCACCAATGCACTCATCAAGCAGTTGCGCACTATGGGGCCGAAGAAGGCTGTGACGTATGCTGAGCTCGTCGACCGCCTGCCTACGCTGCCGGACCAGCACCCGCAGTGCGAGGGCGCTAACAAGGATCGGTTTTTGTTCGAGCTCCGGGGACCAGTGCGAGACCGACGCGCTTTCGAGGCGGCTGTGGACGCGGACGGTACCGTGAAGGTGGAGGCAGGAAGCTTGCATGGGATCGTGGTCGGAACGCAATTCGTCCCTGCGCAGCAGGCATTTGAGGATAAACAGCAACGACTCACATTCGCTGCCGTCTCCGTCTGTCTCGACTCGTCGATTTTACGGCCGATCGCTCCGGTGGATGATTGGGTGCCGCTGCTGCATGGGACAGAGCTCGTTGTATCAAATTGGAATAACGAGTCTGCACTGATGAAGGTCATCCTTCAGAGTGACGACGGGTGCTCACTTGCACCCTCTGACCCTGACTGTCGAGCGAATCCGGCTCAATTTCATCGCCGTCGACTCACAATATGATGCAGATCTGGCAGTGCGACGCACAGCCGATGCGGAGTTCTCCCTGGCCCGTACCGATCCTAAACTTGCGGCATACGCGGTGCCGGACATAAAACTGCACCTCCCAATCGGTCGCCTGCCCTACGTACTCGACGCTGTCGCCAGCTTCAACTTTTTTTCTGAACAAATGCAACACACAGAACCCCCCCTCGATGGACTGGTCAAGCTCGAGATGTACAAGCTGAACGGGACATACGGGTCGCGCGTGCCGGACATGGAGCTCGGCGACTTGTTCGCCGAGGGAGAGGCGCGGTTTCCATTTGACTCTTTGGCCAAGTATGGGTTTGCGATATGCAACTATTCCCAGTACGATCTGTTCCCGTACTTGTTTTACTTTGATCCTGCCTCGTATAGCGTCGATGTGCGTGCCTCTCATTTATGGTGTCGGGTATGCGGCTGACCTCCACAGGCTTGGTATTTGCCGGAATATAAGACGATGCAGGCCCCACTTCCTGCAAAACCCGGCGCAGATGTAGAACCAACGCGCATTACCGTTGGTTACGGCGCAGGCGGTGGTTATGCCTTCCAATTCGCCATTCCCGCAGGCGTCACCACCGACACTGGATTCCTGAAGCTCTTCGTGTCGACGAAGTTCCTGGATCTGCGGGGCATCGAGCAGCCGCCTGCAGTGGAGGTGCTTGGCGCGGCGCGCCAGTCAGGCCCACAAGAGCGAGTTTCGGTGGAGGCCGATACTTGGGATGCGTTGGATGTGCCAATAACTCTATACACGGAAGAGGGGAATCTGGTGATTTGAGCGGACTTGAAGGACATATCCCTTCGCTACGCTCCAGCCACCAGAGTTAACTTTTCTGTCTCATAATGTATTGTGGATTGCCGTCTGCAATAACCTTCGTTGCATGGCCACAAACCCAACCGTTCATTTGTATGGGGGTAATACTGGGGCATAATTGTGGTCAAATTTTGAGAAAGAAATTCACCGCTTTGGCAAAATTTCACTGGTCCTCTTCATCGGAAAAATTCACCACCTCGGGCTGGTGTGACAATATTAACCACTTCTGGACCAAGTACGAAATTGCACTGCTGTCCGATGTGGTTGAAAAAGCATGGAGTGATCGGAACAATGATGGGATATCGAGCCGTAATCCATAAACGGAAGTTGAACTATTTCCGGTGCTGGAACAACAGTGTACGACATGACTGTATGTTTGATGCATCAGAGTTGTGCTTTGTGGACACTCTGAGATGTACATACCATGATCAAGAGCAGTAAGACAGGAACACATATCTGTGCGCAGCTTGAGGATGAAGTTCCACTGATTCGAGCAATACTTATGCTTGGTATCTTTATCAAAAATATTGGATAGAGGTAGTTTTTTCATGCCACCGCACGTGACTTTGCGAAGCGAGCATTCGGCGCGGTCGCGGATCCATATTCCTGGACCCAAGTTAGGGTCTAGGTCTGAACAAGGTCTGAAAAGCGAATTGTAAAACGACTGATGATCACAAAATGATCCACCTTAAATGGTTTTCCCGACCAGAACATAACAAGCCGCTGAGGGACCTGGCGCCGTAATTCACGCCTCAATTCGAAGCCAAAATGGCTGTGATGAATGAACTTGCCTGCGTATACGCCTTTTCGAGCTGACCGAGGCCTCAAACGTCCTCCTGGGACACGAGACGGCGGTGAAGGCATGAAACTGAGAACAAGGATTTGCTATCCTGATGGGAAATTGTCCTGCACGAAGAACCTCGAAGCGGACCGACGCGCCAGAACTGAGTCCAATCAACAATGATAAAGCTCAGGTACAGCGACATAAAACTATACAATATGGACGCGTCCCATTTACTTCTACTTCAATCTCCGTCTCCACCCAACGCCATTCTCATTCGACAACTTCACGTCGCGGTCTAACAATCGGTCCGCCCACTTCCACCCAGAGACTCTTTTCAATATCGTATCTGGCCGCATTTCTTTTAGTAAACCGATCAATCAGAAAAAAGAATGAATGGCGCACTCGGTCATGGGCCATCTAATGCAGGGAACGGTGATCTTTCGAAGAGCGGGGAAAGCGTCGATGTGCAGCGCGCCAAAGAACGGAGCCCATTTGCGTTCAGCGCCGCGTCTATAGTGACCTCGTGAGCGAAAGAGAAAGCGGAACATCGATTGCGACAACTACTTCTTGACATCCGTGGTGAATGTTATTGTCTCGAGCGACGGACTGGACTCGAATAAAAGCTCGCATTCGGTATCTGCACCGATGCGTATGATCGTAAGTTCGCAGCTGGTTCAACCAGGATGACTACCGACTAGAGAAGCACAAATCACAGTCAGGTCAACGACTGCGGGACAAGCATCGAATAGCCTCAGGAGGCGATGTGTTCCGAGGACGATTGTCAGTGTCTGAAGCTTGGCGCCATGCTTCGTGAGGAACGGGCCCAGTCCCGCGTTCTCACTTGGAAAGGAAGCGCAGCGAATTGCAGGCAAACTTCCGAAAGATAATTAGCCGGAGAGACAGAGACGTATATAGCGGGAAAGCGCACTCCATCTGACAGAATATAGCCATGAGCGAGGGGTCGAAATTTGTGAGCTTGAGTTGCTCGAGAGTGTCGAGGGCACTAGAAGGAACGGACGTGCAAGAAGCAAACGACGCCTTGAAGCCCATCGCCAAGGATCGGATATTGGTGAACTTGGAAAAAACAGCTGTATCACCGAGATTCGAGGATTTCGCGACATTTACTCCCTCCAATCGAACAAGCGTAGAACCACGATGCTTCGCCAAGTCACTAAACACCTTCAAGGTAACGTCGACGGGGAAAAGGCCGATTATATTGACCAAAAATGGCACGCCAAAGACCGGGCGCAGATCTAACGCTGTATTGGTGTCGAAATAGAGCGTCCGTACTTGTGAGCGAAGGGACGAGTCCGATTTCAATCTCTCGATGAAATCATCATATTGGAACGGAGTGCGGATGACGGGGGATTCCTTGAGGTACGGAAGCGAGAGCCTCTGATGCACGAGTCAGCTCTTGAAAAAAATTCTGAAAATCACTTATCACTGCAAACTTCTTGGAGACGAGCCACAATCGACGGGGCTGCGTCTCTCGGTTCTTCGGATCGCGCGCCATGGCAAAATGCAGTATGCGATCCCAGATCTCTTCGGGAACGGATTCAGTGGAGTATTGGAGCTGAAGCTTTGACGAGGACGGCGTGGGCGTTGGGGAGCGCGAAACGGACAGCTGACTGTAAATCGTGAGCACATCGCGTTGGATGATAGAGGAAGTATTACGGCATCTCCAGGATTTTGACTAGCCCACGCAGACTCGAGTGACTGAAAGCTGGGCATGATGAAAAAACAGAATGAAGATGACTGGGATCGGCCGGCTGCCGGAACTCGATACGCTGTAGTCGTGGATTCTTTTGCGATCAAAGAAAGGTATTGCGGGGGAGTTGCATCATATAGTGGCGCAGCTGGAATTACGACGACCTTGAGGGCCGGTGCCACGCTTAACGCCGATGCAATGGCAATGAGTGCGCGACCCGAATAGTAGCTCCCCTGAGGCAATTCGAAAACAGCCTGAATAGTTTTAGTGTGCGCAAGAGCCTTAAATGCACATACACACAAGTTGTTTCCAGTGCTGCTCTATACATTGCTTCAGCGTGTCCAAAACCGCCTGGGAGTTCTTGTTGCGACTGATATAGCTGCGTGTGTCGAACATAATGACCCGCGTCAGATTCATCGTTGGAAGACCGCGCACGAGCCCCGAAACATTGTCGGTGGACCAGATATTGATCGAGACGACCATATCCTTCACATTTGGCGCGGTTTTGATGATATTCAGCATAGATGCCCCATATCCGCCTTCGACGCGCAACTTCAGAATGAATTGCCCCAATTCTGTCTTCTGGCGCAGCGCGAGTTCGAGCGCCGTGGCCTGCGCTTTCGATCGAAGAACAACGACACGGTAGAGCAGCGGGGTTGCGACACGCAACCATGCTTTGCAGACAAGCAGAAAAGCAGAACTTGATTCACAAAAACGGCCCGCGAAAGGAGAATCGAAAGATGTGTCCGAAAATACGTCGTCGGAAACCTAGCTGAATCAGAACAGACTACAACGTGTTTGAGGGGTGAGACCCGACTTTTAACGCAGGAGACAGAATTTCGGACTAGTACAAGCGGGTTGTTAGGTTGCCACTACTAACAACTCAACTAACGCACAATTATCTCATCTGGAAGATGGCCGGTCATACCGAGATTTTGCTCTTCGGCACTTGGGACAGGGGAGGTGCTTTATCGCGTGAGGTACGAGCGAGAATCGATAAAGAGTTTGTCAAAAGACTAGGAGGTGCTTGTGTGAATAAGCGGGGAGTCAAACCGGCAGTATAAGTATTCAGACTTTTATCAGTGGCCCAGAATAGTTCGACAGTGTGCTTGCGCGTCGACCGAGCGAATCTTTGAGCCGTGGGATCTCTTCTATGCATATGGCACCTTGAACCTCTCTATGACCGGCAGTATCCAGACTTTTATGGACCAGAATAGTTCAACGTTGGTTCAACGGTGTGCTTGCACATCGACCGAGCGAATCTTTGAGCCGTGGAATCTCTTCTATGCATATGGCACCTTGAGCCTCTCCATGACCGTCAAGTTGGGTCCAGGGATGCCCGGAGGGCCAATGTATGCCAGAGTCTGTGTAGGATTCTGGTTCGCGTCGGACTATGACAAATGTGGATGGCGTAGTGTGGCAGTGCAGGGCCAAATACCAGCATCACGGCGGCAAGCCTGGCCTAGGCGTGATGCTCCAGATGTTTCTACACCGCTGACAGTAATGTTGCTTGCCCTAAACCCAAGATATTTCTTTGATGCATGGAAGATTAGATTGACATATGTGCACTCACTGTCGCGCATCCTGCGCGGGAGTCGTCGGAGGCTCCTGGATAAAGGCTCCAACCTTTTAGTTTTCGTGTACGAATCTGAGTACAAAAAACGAAAACGGTTAGTAAACGTGAGTAAATGTTTAGAAATCGTTTAAAACAGTTTAAAAATGGTATTTCTCTCCTAGATCTCTGAACAGATCAGGAAGACACGAACAAGGAGGAAAAACAAACATAGATTACCTACAACTTGAATGAGATGCACTTCAGTCAGTGCTATGCTGCAGCTGGCCCATTTTGAGCTTCATTGTTGGAGCCATCGATCAGGCCTTTGGCGCGGAACAACCCGGAGCAAGCGTTGAGGCGGTGGGGACGATCTAGAGAACTGTGGGTGCAAGAAAAAAAACTGTGTAGTCACTCACAGTTGCATTTTACCAGGTTTAGACTCACCTCAGGCACTCCAGTAGGTAGCATATTAGGGCTTCGCTGCCGCACACCGAGCACAACCGTTTAAGCCTTGTAAAAACGATTTATAAACTGTTTTCCTTGGCTGGCAAAAAAAACGAAAATGAAAACGGTTAAAACCATGTACAAACGTTTGTACACGAAAACGGTTGGAGCCTTACTCCTGGACAGACGTGCAATAACCTTTTTAATGAACCTTACCATGAACCTTACCGCGTGTTCATTTCAACTCACGGCCTTGTCCTCGAGGCAGAGGCCAACGCGTTACCGGCACACTGATGACTTCTACACGCCAATCGTTCATTCAACGAAACTCAAAGGTGTTTCACTGGAGTTAGGCGCTGGGCAACAATTGGACAAATCAAATCACTGCATTCCCAGGGTCCGTCAACGAAGTGTTTGCGGACGTGGGTCCGCAAACATCAACGAACCTGGTGTCAACCCAGGTATGCAGACGCCGGTATTCACCCGGATCGCATCTAATTGGCCATGGCACCATCGCAATGGGTGTCAGTGGTGCTCAGTATCGACTTGCCAGCACCGCCGCTGCTCAGCGGCCACTGATCAAGTTGGTTGATATTTCGGCATTATGATTTGCGGTATGCCTAGTGGTGGCAAGGTTCGGTTCGGTTCAGGTTCAGGGCACTTTGCTCTGAACGCTGAACCTGAACCTGGCGTTCGGTTCAGCAAAGTGCTGAACCCCGAACCTGAACCCGCGTTCAGCGTTCTGAACGCGTTCGAACCTGAACCGAACCGAAAAGAAGCCGGGGATTTCGGAGGTTTAATAGCTGGTCCTGGAGCATAGCAAGTGGGTCATTTACCTGTTCTTACCTTGATTGATCGAATTTCGGTGCCTCAAGGATGCTGAAATGGCCAACAAACGGGAATCCAGGAATGTTCAAGTGAATTTTGAGTCGTGGGACAGTACGGCCCGAGCCCCGGTGATACAACACTGATGGAGATGGTCGTAGAATTGGCTGCAAGATGTCAGTCCAGCACTCTAACAGTGAGTCGGTAGCGAGTAATGTGCGAATTGAGCCCGATGTTGCCGGAAATCGCAACAAAATCGTCCAAAATTCGGTGAATGTCGGGATATTCGCGTTCGGCGTTCGAACGCGCCCCCTGCGCCAAGAACGCCGAACCTGAACCTGGCGTTCGGTTCAGCAAACTGGTGAACCTGAACCTGAACCTCGCGTTCGGTTCAGGTTCGGTTCAGGTTCGAACCGAACCTTGCCACCACTAGGTATGCCATAATCACCACTGAATCACCGCATGCGGCTGAGTCCTCACCACTTGTATCAGCTGTACTTATTTGAAGTGCAAAGTATTGATTCTAGTTATTTTTCAGTGTGACATGAAAGAGTCATGTGAGCGGCGCATACAGCAGCACCCAGTACTGTAGTAATTCGACCAAAGGTTCAGGTGACGCGTGACGGGCGCCCGTGAACTGAACAATTTCGACATAGGTGACGGTGACACTTGGATTTTTGAGCCTAAAAAGGCAAGAAAATGCCAAAATTTTCAGTCCGGCATCCGCCGGACTTCCATATACGGTAATTTTGGCGTGATTGCCGAGGAATGAACAATTTGTTCAGTGAACAATTGAGGTGACGGGTGACACCCCGTGAACCTTTGGTCGAATTACTACAATACTATCAATTTTTTGCTGTTTGCCGCTTGGTTGCCGTCGACTCGGCAAAGACGTGATAACCGATAAGGGCTCTATTAATATAAGCCATAGCAACGATATTGCAAATATGGTCACAGCTGAGCTCGCCCGAGCAAGCTTTTCTGTGAGCAAAAGCAGGTCTGCAGTGTTGGTGGGTGCGAAGTCAGCCAACATCAGCAGAGCATCAGCGCTTGTCAGCGAAATTTCGCCAACAGGGGTCCACGAAGGTCCGTGGATGTCAACCAACCTCAGCAAACGTTCGTTGACAGGGGCCTGGAATGCAGTGATTAATCTGGGACTTGGCCGACGAGCGATAAACTCCCAAGAGCCTGAGAATGAGACGAGGTATGGCGATTTGGTGGTAGATTCGGAAAATAACGAGAATGACCAAGAGGTTTCTTGCGCGGTTCCAGGAACTGCCACACCAGCAAGGTTCAATTCCGGCTCTCACCTACCAAATTTCATTAACGGCTGCAGCTTTCAGCAAGGTAATTAACCAAGCCAGTCCACAAGGTTTAACACATCCATAAAGGCGTACACAACTCATCTTATTCAAGTAACCCCTCAAAGCAAAGCAGACAGCGCAGACGCCGTGCAAACCATATTACGAGCAACTGGCATGCGTCGCCCGCAGAAAACATCACTATATTTGCTCTCTCCTGCCCTCTCTCCACAACCACAACTTCGTATCACCCCACCACCACCCATTCGACGAACTCCCGAGACAATATCGATAGATGGACAAGGAAAACAAGTGCGGACCTATCAATCCTTCTTGAACACCGTGGGTTGAGAATTCTCTGCGTTCAGGCCAAAAAGCATAGAGCTTCGAAGTACGTATCCTTCCGACAGCACGTCCTGCGCTGACGCACGCCCCTCCAGTTATCGGAGTTGACGGCATTCGTCATACCCTGTTCTCCTACTTCAGCAAGGTGTACCTCGAGGTTCATGCGGGCACTCAAATCCACAGAACGAGTGCTCCGAGTCGCGGCGTGATGCCACGTCATTGGAACGAGACATTTACCTTGTGCGTCGTCGCTACCCTCCAATTCTCAACCTTTATTAAATTAACATTACAAGAGACTCGAGTCCCTCAGAAGAGTTACAATTGTTCCTCTATCGCAAGAGACCTTTTACCAAGCCAGTGCTGCTGGGCAGTGTGCTAGTAATTGCCGACATGGAGCCTCGGAACGAAGGTTAACTTCGTGATTCATCGATTCTGCACGACCTTGACCCCACGTAGACGTTGTGAAGTCGTTCCTTTCTGCAAGTGGACGATGGCAAATGTCTATCAAATACCAGCTACGGGAAGCAGAGCTAAATAAGGAAAAGAACTTGAGGTATCCGCAAGTGAGCTCTTGGAAGAATACGCTGACATCACAACCAGCCCACGTTGTCCTGTTTTCGCACTTGTCATCGGGATAGACGAGGTGCGACCTCCCTCTGTAACCTGTCAGATCTGGTGGAAAATTTGCGCAGTATAAATCCACCTGGATCTGCGGGGCATCGAGCAGCCGCCTGCAGTGGAGGCGCTTGGGGCGGCGCGCCTGTCAGGCCCACAAGAGCGAGTTTCGGTGGAAGCCGATACTTGGGATGCGTTGGATGTGCCAATAACTCTATACACGGAAGAGGAGAATCTGGTGATTTGAGCGGACTTGAAGGACATATCCCTTCGCTACGCTCCAGCCACCAAAGTTAACTTCTCTGTCTCGTGATGTATTGTGAACTGTCCGTCTGCAACAACCTTCGTTGCATGGATGGTGAAAAAAACCACAAAATCAACCGCTCATTGGCACACTAACGGAGTCGGCGAGTCGTAACGACAGTCTAAGGGTGCTAAGTGTACATCGCGCACCAGACGACTGAATTCAGTTCCGGATACCCATCAAAGCCATGACATTCCCGAGCGCCGAGCTCGAGGTAGCCCCAAACCTAGTGATATTCTTCTTCACCGAAAAGAGGAACACCCACCAGGATTTGGCTAGGAGAATTTCCTTGGGACGTCCCTGATACTAATACGGTGCGAGCGAAAGCATGATTTTAATTTCAATAAGGATCACGCACTGCATCCAAAATGTGACCCTCGATTGTCCCACAGTGCGATCCTTGCGGAAGCTTTCGAGAAGTAAGGGGACTGAGCCATGACAAGAAAAAAGCGAAATCAGAGTTTCCGTCCCGCTCCGCCAATAGCTGAATGAGAGCACCAACGGCATTCAGTGCAGTGCCATTCACTTTCACCCGACTTCCCGTCTGAAAACAGGCAAGATCATCTGCCATGAGCTGGAAACCTCGTATCTCGCCGGGATTCCCGGAGGGCCAATGGATCCCAGTAGACGGTGCGAACCACCGCCTGCGCGCGCGGGCGCTCAATAGCGGCGCACCAGTCGTGCCGCCCGCTGTCAGCGCATCAGCACCACCACCAACTGCTCCATCATCAAGCTGCTACTCGGCACTTGAAAAGGGGCCCGATGCGGCACGCAAGGCGGTTAACTGTTCGCGATGCTCCTCACTACGCCGTTCGCTTCGATGCAAGTCGTCAGTGCGGGCAGGTGTTGTGGGCATGCGGCGCGCGGGAGCAAGGTGTAGTGTTGGCGGCTGGGTTTGTAGCACGTTGCGAGGCGGGGGGCTAAGTAATCTTGGTTAAAACGTGTCGGGGGCGAAAGGCAAAAATATTAATCGCGTGGATGGAACTTGTAAAGGGGCCTCTGAGAATGGCAAGGACGTTGTTTGTCCCATCAACGGTATTTTTCCACGGTTGAAAATTCGATTCGCTTGGGTTGAAAAACAAACAGGCAATTGTGGCTACACATCGGTCAGATTCTCGATCAATTCCCTTGCACCATCGTTACGAGGAGTAATGTCGCATTCAAACGGTTTTGGGTGGCTCCGGGGATATCAAAACCGATGCAGTTCTAGTAGCACGAGAACAACTTACCTGATCACGCCGCGTGAGAATGCGAGTTCGATTTCAATTGTGTTTCCATTTGTGTCTTTGGCTTTTGAAATACTGAAGGTCGACAGAACTGAAACTATGGTTGCCCAGACTATCGCGTTGGCAGCGTAGAGGCCGATGCAAATTCTTCGAGCAAATCCGGTTAAGTAGTTGTAAGAATTCGCGTCGGAATGAAAGAATATTGACGAATCCGAAACCAAGAATATGGTCATCAGCACATCAGCATTCAAAAATCTTTCAGGTTTGAACTGGTCAGGATTTGGATATATGGACTTGTCGTGCACCATGGCCCTGGAAAAACCAGAGTTTCGTCATGTCGAGACACCTGGATTCATAGCAGAGATCGGGAAAGACCGTGGTACCTACGGCAATATCAAAATCCTGGAAGACACAACGATAAAGCAAAACCAAGCCTTTCGGAATGGGGGAAAGCAAGGAGGGTAACAGGCATCTAGCGGAAAACCTTTCTCAGGACCACTTCGTAATATGGTAATGTTCAAACCCAGGCAAAATTCCAGCGCCAACGACGGCGTCTATTTCATTCGGGTATGCCGAACAAATTCCCAGTAAAAATTTGGGCCTTGGTCCAGGAGGAAATGGGAGTTGAATGGTCTTCTTCCATCCTCTGACCAGACTGGCGACTACAAAGAGAATGGCACGGGAAGAAGCTCTTGGGAAGCCATTTGCTTTCGCTCAGCAGACTCGTCGACATATTCAAGTGCGCATCGGATTCTTCCTACAACCCATGAGTAGCAGGAGTCAATAAGCTATAAGTGCAGTCTGGAATATGAGGCCGGCGCGATCAGCCACCCTTTTAGTCTTTGGTTGGACAGGTCAAACGACGGATAATTTTCTTACCAGTCCTCAGGGTTTCTATTTCAATACTCCGATCTCTTGAGAACGAGTCACAAGAGACCCTCAACTTAGATACCGGTGGAAGATAAATACACACGCAAGACGATCTTATGTAGTTTCCCACACTTGAGAAATGGTCAAGGACCGGTCGTGGTTTGGGAAGCGAACTGGCACTAGTAGTAAAAGATTTGAATTGAAGCCAAAATCAAGCTAGAAATCCGCCATGTTTGCTATCAGCTGCCTGATAACATCGTTCCGTGGAGTAATGTTGCAGTTGAATGGTTTCGGGTGGCTGCAGAGAGGGTGTATCAAACTCAATAGTACCCAGCTCATAATGGTGGCATTTTACCTGACCAGTCCATCTGCGAATACACATTCGATTTCAATCTCCTTCCCAGTTTCATCTTTGGCTTTTGCGATGTTGAAGGCGGACAAGACAGTAAAAATGGTCGCCCAGACCGTCGCGTCGGCGGCGTAACGACCTGCACATGCTCGACGGCCGAATCTGTGAGTAATCAGCATGTCGAATCGCAGGACCTGAAGAACGAACCCGAAGCCAAGAATTTGGTCATCAACATTGGGCTGACCGTCGGCATTCAAAAATCTTTCAGGATCGAACCTGTCAGGATTTGGATACAAGGACTCGTCACGCGCCATAGCCCTAGAACAATCAATTCGTCCTCATAGCACGGCGCGCTCATCCTTACCAAACATTGGGGAGGACCGTGGTGCCTAATTGATTTAAGATCCTGGCAGACTGGACAGCCGAATAAAGCCAACCTTTGGGGATGTAATATCCTTCATAAATGTCATCTTCACTGGCCGCATGTGGAATAGCAAAGGGAAGAATGGGGCTCCAGCGGAAGACTTCTCTGAATACTGCCTCGCAATAAGGTAATGCGCTTCTGTGTTCAAAACCAGGTAGAAAACCGAGGCCAACGACAGCGTCGAGTTCGTTCTGTGCTTTTTTTGCGACCTCCGGATTCATCGCCATTACCATAATGAAAACGATCAACGTCGTGGTTGTCTGCAGACTCAATCAGTTATGAATTACGCTTGGCTGGTGGCCGTTGATGCGCACAGTGTCTACGGCAGCTGAACAAAATCAGCATTCAAACTCGAATCGTGGAGTTAGTCAAGAATTTACCCGCGTAAGCTATCCCTGCAACGTCCTTCATAACCTCTTCCTGTTCTCTGGGACCACCATGTGTATCATTTCGCTCGAGAAGCTCGCGAAGAATGGAAGGTCTCCCGGAACCATTTCGCTGCAATGAATCAGCATACCTTCCAATAAACAAGAGATGAGTACTTTCGCACCATATTTTGTTTAACAAAATCAAACGGCGCATTTTTCATCTCGTCGACCAAGTCGCGGGTATCTTGGAGGATTCAGAACACAAAGTGGGGTATCGAACGGATAACCACATACCTCGAGCGAATTTATGGAAACCACATCCCGGAAACCAAGAGGGAAAGTGGCGAAGAAATGGGAGGGTGTTGACAATGCATGCACCAGGTAGCGTACTCTCGGTAACCCTTACACTGGCCTCTTCTGTCAGCTGAACAAACCGGTCACCGCGCATGGATTTGATATCGCATCCATATACCGTGTCAAAGATTATCGCGGCTGCGAGACTGCTCGAAGATAAAACCATCGAACCAGAATGAAACACAGTGGAATGTTTACGTTTTGATGTGTGTGGCAAACTCCTCCGGAGTAGAAAGCAGGCCACGCAACAAGTCTTGGATTTTTCTGAGGTAAACCGGGTAATAGGCAGGGATAGCGTCTCGACGGAAATGCTGATGGAATAATCTCCTGCGCTTCAATAGCTCTATCAACCGACAAGACCGCGCTGACATGAACAGATCTACCTCCCGCCATTTCTCTGAGTACGGTATAATAATGAAACTGAAATCCCATCCCATGCTGAAAACATCAGCATGAGAACAAGGAAAAGTTGAGCCATCTCACAGAGAAACTATAGGAATGCTTGGCCTGTCCGAATAGATGGTCGCGCGCTTTTCTAGCAACTCCGTTGCAGTCTTGATCGAGTTGAGAATGAGGATATGTTGCCCGAACACCTGAGCATGCACAACATCGCCTAAAAGTCATCAGATTAAGGCAGAACACGAGAAATGCTTCGTCGCACCGTACTGTCTTCCCCATTCCGTATAAGTTATCCAGGGCATTTCGGTGGGTATATCGAATAAATTTCCCACTAGTAATTTGGGCTTGGGTCCAGGAGGAAATGGGAGCCGCGACGTTGCCTTCCATCGTTTCAGCACTCCAATCACAGCTAGAAGAACTGCGGACACAGCGAAAGCGAGCAGATAATCAGCGGGGGCCATTGAGTATTGCCAGCCACGAAAAGATACCGTTCTATTTATTTCAAGTTTCACAGAGTAATTGGAGTGAGAATAGACAACGATGGGAGCCCTGACAAGTGACGACACAGCGGGGGCTAATCGACGTTCTGCGACCATGACGCATATGTAGATCAGTCTGATAAGTTCTGAGGAAAAAACATACACCAAAAAAAACCGGTTAACAGTTATTATAAGTATGCTGAATAGAGTCTGCACACCACTTGAGTTATCTGGGAAGCATTTATGCCCGCGACCTCGATATCCTGAACCAAAGACGTTCTTGGCTGAAGAATATTGAACGTGCAAGAATGACGAGATAGTCTCCGAGCCTTCAAGAGTTGGAGCTCGTTACGGCAAAACGGCTGATAATCGAGCCGTCCTTCCAGCTTTTCTCATATTTGTAGACGTTTTTGAGAAAAAGTTTCGTTGATCGGGAAGTTCCGATGGCTGTTGCTGTCAACACGATCAAGATACGAGATAGTACTGTGTTGAAGGCTGGCTCCGAGAGACTAGCTGAAAATAGTCGATGACGCCAATTCAATTCGTTGTAGCAAATAACTACCATTACATTCACCCCGAGTGCAAGAAGGCCTTCGCCCTCATGTCCAACCATCTCGACTCAAAGACCATCGCAAACTCCGATGCTAGTGGGTCCTTGTGGGCGTAAGAACATCGTTCATCTAAATATTTGCTACCATTGCTATGTATAGCGGATCGATGACGAACTGGCTGCATCGACTATTTTGAGCACCTATCGGAACTTCCCCATCAACGAAACTTTTTCTCGTACAAATATAACACCTATCTGCAAAACTAGGGTGCTGTTTATAATTCCTCAGCCAATTATAAACAGTTTATAAATTTTGGCCTGTAAATAGGGTGTTTATAAACGGGTTTATAAACACTAAGCTTCAACAGCGCTAAAATTCGATTTTTTTTGGCATTTTCCTGCTGAAAAAACGTCTTTTGGGCCACTTTTTACCTCAATCCGCACCAAACTTCGCTTATGGCTGGCCTCGCGCCATCCGGGGCACGCAATAGTCTCGTCCAGAGCATGTTTGAAAAAGGAAAGTACAAGACGTTAAAATTTCATCCAAAATACTGATTGAAATTATTGCCAAATTCAGCTGGGACTTTAGGATCCATTGCAGAGACCTGCTGGTGGTCGGTCCGCAGACCCAGGTCGGATAAATTTGGCTTGCTAGGAACTCCCCGGTCTCTACCATTACATAATTAAAAACTGGGACGTTGCGCCGACCACTTATAAACTGGTTTATTAACAGGTGTTTATAAACCGGACTAAAAAAACAGCACCCTATGCAAAACCCTAGAGTGCTTCCAAAAAAACTTGACTTGCGCCGTTGACATCGCTTACAGTGCTCCGCTGCGAGGTGTGGAGCCCTGTGCTTCAAAAGGAAACTGACGTCCCAAATTCCTTGTGAACTTTTTTGAAAGCGCTCTAGGGTTTTGCAGTTAGGTGTCAATCACAAAACACGTTTAGGCTAGTTCGCCCAGTGACGTATTAGATCGGAGGACAGCGCGGGATTTTGGAAGATCCGACTGGTACAGTACCACGTCGACGGCGCAATTGGCTTATGTTTTTTTTTGGAAGTACAGTTAGCCGTGGCCCGTGGAGCTTGGGAAGGCGCAAGCGGAAGACTAAGCAATCCCTTCCGCCATCCGGGCCCTCCACATTTGGTTTCTGAGCTCTCAGATTGAGCGCCCCCCGCAAGACTCATACGCTTCGTTCCAATCAGCGCGATCAAGATCTTTCCCTGCCAACGCCGACACTTTTTAGCCAAGATTGGTCTCTGAGGAGATACCACGCTCTACAACCCCAGCCGCCAGCACTCATGACCAAATTCTTGGCTTCGGGCCTGTTCTTCTGGTCCCGCGAGTCGACGTACTAATTACTCTACAGATTCGGCCGTCGAGCGTGTGTAGGTCGTAACGCCGCCGATGCGACTGTCTGGGCGATCATTCGTTTCTGTCCTGTTCACCTTCGACATCGCAGAAGCTAAGGATGAAACTGGGAAGGAGATTGAAATCGAACCTGTACACTACGTGGACAAAATGATTGACCGGTGCATTTTCCGTGAGTTCTCCATGACCAATGGACTTTTTGTTGCAAACTAAGTTGTCACCTCGTCGGCAGAAATTGGGCAGAAACATTTCTCGCATATTGATGAAATCATATTCGTTTGATCCGGTATCAAAATCGACCAAACATAGAAATCGGTGTTTTTCAAGCTGCTCAGGGATTTTTTTGGGTGGAAGTTAAGTAGCTCATATTGAAGTTCAAGGTGCCCTCTTTGACTTCACAAGTTGAACTGATCAAAAATATACAGGGGATAGCTTGCTATAGAGCCTGAAAAACTGCTATTCCGGGCTGTTTTCACTGTTTTTGGCTGATTTTGACCACTTTGCGAGCTCTATAGCAAGCTAACCCTTGTATATTTTTTCATGGTTCAACTTGTGGAATGCAAGGGGACATTCCAAGCTTCAATATGGGCAACTTGGCTTCCCACCAAAAAAATCTCTGATCCAGCTGAAAAACACCGATTTCTTTATTTGAACCATTTGATTCCGGATCAAAACATGCTGATCTCATCAATATGCGGTAAATGTTGCCGCCGACTATCTCGACTGCCTGACATCTTATTTCGGGCTGAAACATGCCTTGGTTACCAAGATATGGTTCAAAACCCATTGGTCAATCATTTTGTCCACGTTGGTCAGGTAAAATGACATCCTCACGAACTGGGTACTATCGAGTTTGATCCACCTTCTCCGCAGCCAGCATTATTCCCCGAAACGATGTGATCAAGCAGCTGATAATGAACATGACGGATGTCTAGCTTCATTTTGGCTTCAATGTAAATCTTCTAGTTGTTTTTTCTTCTCAAACCTGGCGGACTATGACCGATCCTTGACCATTTCTCAATCGTGGGAAACTGCAGGAGAACTGTGGACGTGTTCCTCGGTTCCCTCGTCGCCTCTTCCCATCACATGGTTCACACTCATCAAGCAGAAATCCTGATCTAATTGCTAATTATTTTATTTCATTTCTTCCTCGTATCTTTTTGACAGTTTACTCTTATACTCACTATTTTCCCTCCTTTACCACAGACATTTTATTTATTCTCGCTACATGCCGCCAACGCAACGTGCCATACCCGAGTGATCGGCCTTCTCGGACTACACTGGGGATCGAGCCAACAGTGGCTTGGGCACCCATTGGTCAATGCTGTGGGGGCAGCATGCTCTCCCTATTCTGTCTTTGCGTAGTTCCCGGTCGGTTTGATTGACAGAGGATGTGCATTAGCCACGGCATCCCCACGGACACTTTATTTATTTATTTATCGATCGGACTCTTATTACGATCTGTTTGTACATTTAGGGGATCTCTCCTTGCTCAGTACCACTACAATGCACACTCCTTGCGATTATTTTCGAGCCTTTTGACCATCTTTGAGCTAAGTTTCCTTGTTTGACTCACATTATATTTACTCTACGCCTTCTCAGATCTTTGTCCTTGGATCATCATATTTTTAGACCACCGCTCTCCCATCTCTGCTGGCACGACCTACGCCTCTCTGGTCCTCCCAGCGACCAACCTCAACTTCCACAGAGTGTCCTGTGTGTTCCACCGGTATCTAAGTTGGGGGTCTCCGGCAACTCGTTCTCAAGAGATCGGAGTATTGAAATAGAAACCCTCAGGACTGGTGAGAAATTATCGGTCGTTTGACCTGTCCAACCAATCAAAGACTAAAAGGGTTGCTGATCGCAATGGCCTCCGAGTCATATTCCAGACCCTCGCGGTCATAGCTTATCGGTTCCTGCCACCCATGAGTAGTGGGAAGAATCCGGTCCCCACTTAAAAATGCCGACAAAGGTATGCATTCTCGTGAGCGAAATCTAATGGCCTTCTAAGAATGTCTTCCTGCGGTCATCCTGGTCTCTGTTCTCTTTGCAGTCGCCAGTCTGCTAAGAGGATGAAGAGCGACCATTCGACCCCCATTTCCTCATGTTTGTTTTTTTCACCCAAGGGAATGGAATTCTCAACCGTGGAAAAATACCGTTGATGGGACAAACAGGGTATAAATATGACCTTGCCATCCTTAAGGACTCCTTCAGAAACCTTCATATTCCCAATTTCTAGCAGCATTGAGGGGAATTCTGTCTCCAAGACAACAATCACAAAGGAGCCCTATATAACGCGTCCCAATTCTTTTTTTTCGTGGTCTAAAGACGCTGCCAAACTGTCATGGATACTGCACCATCGAGTCAACGATCGTGAGTCAATGGTATTTGGTTATTTTATTTATTTCAACTCCCTTTCACTTATTTCAACTTTCCTGTAACCTCCACACGTTTCCTTGGCTATCCACTCGTTCCCATACCTATCCATATGGTTCCCTCATGTTCCTTTCACCGTTCCTATGTGATCGGTCGTATCCTACTTTAATTTCATATATTCACTACAGTTCAAATAGTCGCTGGTACTGACAAAATAAACAACTTCTTTTCCCATTTCGTAAACATTGCATTTGCTTCGACGCAACTCGCTGCCCTTCAGCACTGAACTACTGCCAAGTCCCCGTCATTGCTTCGCGCTGACGGCGTGACTTCGGTTCAAGCGCTAAGGAATTGTTCACGGGGTTCGAAAGAACCAACGCACCTCGGAATCACACCCGATCCTTTACACAAACGTGCAAGTTCCATCCATGCGATTAGTATTTTTTCCTTTCGCCGCCGACACGTTTTGACTAAAATTACTTAGCCCCGCCTCGAAACGCCCTACAAACCCAGCTGTCAACACCACAGCGCGCTCCCACCGCACGCCCACAACACCTGCCCGGGTGCATCAATGTCATCCGCATCGACGACTTACAGCGAGGTGAACGGCGTGGTAAACCGCGTCGCGACGGGATCCGGATTAGCCGCCTTGCGCGCCGCATGGGTCCTGTTTTCAGGTGCCAAGTAGCAGCTTGATGATGGGGCTGGTGGTGGTGGTGATGATGTGCTGACAGCGGACGGCACGACCAAGGCCGAAATTGTGATGGTTGAAATTACGGTTTAACTCCGGCCGCGCTCGGGGTGGGTGAATTCCTCCAAATTATTTCCCGGAATTCTGTGTTGCTAACTTGTTGATTGAGTAGTTGGATTCCGTTGGACCATTCTCAACGCCAGCCAATGAATCGTGTTGAAGACTCGAAGGTGAGTGTTCCGATTCAACACGTTCGTTTTTACGATACTGTGTTGTGTTTCTGAATTACCATTACATTCCATTTTGTTTCCTTGCACCATCTTCGTGGATTCATCAAAGTACTACTCGACTTGCACCCCAGTCCCCTGCCGTTCCTTTCAGAGTGAGTTTGTATTTTTTTCTGAACTTCGTCTGTTCATGTACTGATTCATTTCGTTTTAGATTTTAGTCGAGTTGTTGCGATAACTTTGTCTCAAGCTTCGGTTCAAGATCCAGCACTCGCGTTGCGGGTGATTTTCCTATTTATTCACTTCTGTTCCAGTAATTGCTTATATCTGGGTACAACCTTGTTTCTTGATTTCCCTTTTTCGCAAACTTCGCGTCGCGCGACTCGCGTTGAATTCCTTCAAGTATACTCGACCCAAGTCCTTCGAGCTGAGTTGTCGCATGTTCATTTCATTCGCTCAGCTAACTGTCCGTTCCCCACCTAGATATTCATTGGGACCGTTTCCACCCTGTATTTGAATTTCATTCACCCGTCGCCTAACCCGCGCGTTGAGTGCCGCCTCGAGGTAAGTCCCGCCCCTCCGAAATTCACTTCACCCTCCAGACACACGCGGCTCGAAGCCTTCTCCAAATTCCGTTCTCGAAGACTTGGCGGTCTAGCGGCGTATGTTCCATATTCAAACCCACAACCATTCATTCATTCAGCGGGTCACAGCCTTCTGCCAGATTTTGCTCGAGACTCGCAGAGGTACAGTACGTGCTTGAAATCAATCTATTCAAATTTCGAGTGTACTTACTTTACCACATGAATTAGTACAGATACGCATGCCCCCGCGCGCATTCGTGCACGCAGGCCGAGACGTGTGTGGCCGCCTCCGCCTCCGCACACCCGTGTCCCGTCCTGCGATCCGCGAGCGCTTGTGCCCGTGCGCCTTCCCACTCCATTGGGAACCACCACCGCGCGATTGGCCAGCATTCTGCGGACTCGCGCACGAGTGCCGTGCCGTGCTCGGCGCCTTCGCCCCGGGAAAACGCGAGCGAGCGCGCGTTTGCTACGAGGCGAGACCGTACAGGTGCGCCGTGGAGGGCTTGACCGGCGGCGGGCACGAGTGCCGTCCGTCTCGCACTCGAGCGCTGGACCGCGAGCCGTATTCCGGGGCTCTCGCTCTGGCGCGGATCGGGCGGCGTGCGCGGATGGAGGACGGAAGCGAGTCAAGGAAACAGACGCGAGTTGCCACGAGGCAAAAGGGTCAGTGCGCGCACGCCAATGTGAGCTATCGACGTCACCTCCGCGTCTGCCGCACGGCGGACAGTCGTCGATTGCCCATCGCGGACTCGCTGCGACATCTTGCGCACTGTCACGGTGCCGTACTCTGCGCTCTTGAGGCCTTTCAAACGAGATATACTGCAGGAAGCAAACCGTGTGACCGATAAAAGATGTTTTTTGTTCACCTCCGTGTGGTTTATTCAGCTTGGACACGCAGAGCACACGGAACGTCTCGCGACACAAGTGCCACGCGGTGCTCGGCGCTTTGGCTCCGAGGCAATGCACGGACGTATTGCGCGGCGGTCGAGTGAGTTGAGGCGAGAAGACTTGACGTATTCATTCTGATTTCCAGCTCTCGACGGCTGCCGCGTCGATCCGGCCGCGCTTGTGGGCGAGCACGGGGATGCGTCCTCCGCATCTACGACTTGCTGCGTCTGCCGTACGCGGCTCGAGAGTGGTCGGGGCGCAATCACAGGGCGCGACATGCCCTGCAAAAGAGAAAAAGAGCGAATAAGCAATATAGACGCGGCGTGTGGTGAGTTGCGACGTAGATGCGGATGTCGTGTAGTAGAGACGTGAATAAATAGGTGGATATCCGCGTAGGATTCTGCTCGCTCGGATGCGATGGGCGTTAGTACAGCCGTTTATTTACGCGTACGGCGTGTCGGTGCGAGACAACGCGGGAGTGCTGTGGATAACGTAGTGTGGCGGTGCAACTCTGCTTGCGCTTCATTTGCTCGCTTAACATAGTCTCTCTTGACAGACTCTTTATCGATTCTCGCTCGTACCTCTACGCTTAACAACGTTTTACTTAATTCCACTTCTTCATTCTTTATTGCTTCTTGCTCAAGTCAATTATCTCTTACCGGAGCGTGCACGGGAGGCTAGTAGCTTCACGCCGTTCGCTTCGCTGCAGGTCGTTGATGCGGACGCTGGGCCGGGCCAGGTTTTGTGGGCGTGCGGCGGGAGTGAGGTGTGGTGCTGGCGGCTGGGGTTGTAGAGCGTGGTGTCTCCTTAGAGACCGATCTTGGCCAAAAAGTGTTGGCGTCGACAGGCAAAAATACTAATCGCGCTGATTGGAACGCATGGAACGCAGCGTATGAGTCTTGCGGGGGCGCTCAATCTGAACTTTGAAGAGCTCAGAAACCAAATGTGGAAATGCTCACGGCTGGCGGAGGGGATTGCTTGGTCTTCCGCTTGCGCCTTCCCAAGCTCCACGGCTAACTGTGCTTCCAAAAAAACATGAGCCAATTGCGCCGTCGACCTGGTACCAGTCGAATCTTCCAAAATCCCGCGCTGTCCTCCTTTCCAATCCGCAACTGGGCGAACTAGTCTAAACGTGTGCGGTGATTGAAGGACGGCTCGAATATCAGCCGTTTTGCCGTAACGAGGGCCTCATGATACGATTTATGTCATTTCGGCACTTGAATTATTCTTCAGCCAAGAACGTCTTTGGTTCAGGATATAGGAGTGGCAGATGTAAATGCTTTCCCAGACAAACCAGGTGGTGTGCAGACTCTATTCAGCTGTTAACTGATCATTTTTTCTGGTGCATGCGTTTTTTCCCCAGGACTTATAAGACTGATCTACATACTATGTGTCATGGTCGCAGAACGTCAAGTAGCCCCGCTGTGCCGTCACTGATGGGTCCGATCGAGTCGTCGCCTCTGTGGTACTTATAGAGCGGTAGATTCTCATGTTTGGCAATACCCAATGACCTCTGCCGATTATCTGCCGGCTTTCGCTGTGTCTGCGATCCTCTTAGCTGTGGTTGGTCTGTTACAACGACAGAAGGCAACGTCGCGACTCCCCTTTCCTCCTGGACCCAAGCCCAGATTCCTAGTGGGAAATTTATTCGATATACCCAGCGAAATGCCCTGGATCACTTATACGGAGTGGGGAAAACAGTACGGTGCGACGAAGCATTTCTCGTGTTCTGCGTTGATCTGATAACTTTTAGGCGACGTTGTGCATACTCAGGTGTTCGGCCAGCATATCCTTATTCTCAACTCGATCAAGGCTGCAACAGAGTTGCTAGAAAAGCGCACGACCATCTATTCGGACAGGCCAAGCATTCCTATAGTTTCTCTGTGAGATGGTTCAACTTATTCTTGTTCTCAATTTGACGTTTTCAGCATGGGATGGGATTTCAGTTTCGTTTTGATGCCGTACTCAGAAAAATGGCGGGAGGTAGATTGGTTCGTTCCAGCGCGGTATTGTCGGTTGATGGGCTATCGTAGCGTAGGAGATTGTTTCATCAGCATTTCCGTCGAGATGCTATCCCTGCCTACCACCCGGTTTACCTCAAGAAAATTCGAGACTTGTTGCGTGGCCTGCTTTCTACTCCGGAGGAGTTTGCCACACACACCAAAACGTAAACATTCCACTGTGTTTTATTCTGGTTCGATGGGTTTATCTTCGAACAGAATGGCTGCCGCGATAATCCTTGACACTATGTATGGCCACGATATCAAAGCAACGCGCGACCGGTTTGTTCACCTGACGGAAGAAGCCGGTAAAAGGCTTGCCGAAAGCATGCTACCCGGTGCATGCATTGTCAATACCCTCCCATTTCTTCGCCACTTTCCATCGTGGTTTCCAGGATGTAGTTTCCATAAATTCGCTCAAGGTATATTGTTATCTGTTCGATATCCTGCTATGTGTTCTGAACCGTCCAAGATACCCGCGACTTGGTTGACGAGATGAAAAGTGCGCCGTTTGATTTTGTTAAACAAAATATGGTACGAAAACGATCATCTCTTGGTTATTATACGGTATGCTGACTCATCACAGCAAAATGGAGCTGCGAGACCTTCCGTTCTTCGTGAGCTTCTCGAGCGAAATGACACACATAGTAGTTCCAGGGAACAGGAAGAGGTTATGAAGGATGTAGCAGGGATAGCTTATGCCGGTAAATCCTCGACTAACCCTATGATTCGAGTCTGAATGCTGACTTTGTGTAGCTGCCGTAGACACTGTGCGCATCAATGCCCATCAGCCAAGTATAAACCGTGACTTATTGAGCCTCCAGACAACCGCGACGTTGATTGTTTTCATTATGGTAATGGCAATGAATCCGGAGGTCGCAAAAAAGGCACAGAATGAACTTGACACTGTCGTTGGCCTCGGTTTTCTACCTGGGTTTGAACACAGAAGTGCATTACCTTATTGCGAAGCAGTGTTCAGAGAAGTCTTCCGCTGGAGACCTATTCTTCCTTTTGCTGTCCCACATGCGACCAGCGACGACGACATCTATGAAGGATATTTCATCCCCAAAGGTTGGCTTTACTTGGCTCATTCTCCCAGGATCTCAAGTTGATTAGGGACCATGGTCATTCCCAATGTTTGGTAAGGATAAGTGCGCCTTGCTATAAGGAGGAATTAATTGTTCTAGGGCTATGGTGCATAACGAGTCCATGTATCCAAATCCTGACAGGTTCGACCCTGAAAGATTTTTGAATGCCGACGGTCAGCTCAATGCTGATGACCAAATTCTCGCATTCGGGTTTGCGCTTCTGGTCCCGCAAGTCGACGTGCTAATTACTCTGCAGATTCGGCCGTCGAGCATGTGCAGGTCGTTACGCCGCTGATGCAACTGTCTGGGCAACCATCGTTTCTGTCTTGTCCACCTTCGACATCGCAAAAGCCAAAGATGAAACTGGGAAGGAGATTGAAATCGAACCTGTATTCGCAGATGGAGCGGTCAGGTAAAAATGCGATCATTACGAATTGCCTACTATCGAGTTTGATACTCCTTCTCTGCAGCCATCTGAACCCATTCAAGTGCAGCATTAGTCCTCGAAACGATATGATCAAGCAGCTGATAACAAACATGACGAATGTCTAGCTTCATTTTGGCTTCAATGTAAATCTTCCAGTTGGTTTTCCTTCTCAACCCTGGCGAATCACGACCGATCCTTGACCATTTCTCAATCGTGAGAAACTGCATTGGAAGAGCGTCCTGTGTGTTCCACCGGTATCCAAGTTGGGAGTTTCCTGTGACTCGTTCTCAAGAGATCGGAGTATTGAAATAGAAACCGTGAGGACTGGTGAGAAATTATCGGTCGTTTGGCCTGTCCAACCAATCAAAGACTAAAAGGTTTGCTGATTTCAATGGCCTCCGAGTCATATTCCAGACCCTCGCAATCATAGCTTATCGGCTCCTGCCACCCATGGGTAGTGGGAAGAATCCGGTTCACACTCAAATATGCCGACAAAGGTATGCATTCTCGTGAGCGAAATCTAATGGCCTTCTAAGAATGTCTTCCTGCGGTCATCCTGGTCTCTGTTCACTTTTCAGTCGCCAGTCTGCTAAGAGGATGGAGAACGATCATTCGACCCCCATTTCTTCATGTTTGTCTTTTTCACCCAAGGGAATGGAATTCTCAACCGTGGAAAAATACCGTTGATGGGACAAACAAGGTATAAATATGACCTTGCCATCCTTAAGGACTCCTTCAGAAACCTTCATATTCCCAATTTCTAGCAGCATTGAGGGGAATTCTGTCTCCAAGACAACAATCACAAAGGAGCCCTATATAACGCGTCTCAATTTTATTTTTTCGTGGTCTAAAGACGCTGCCAAACGTGCAAGTTCCACCCACGCGATTAGTATTTTTGCCTTTCGCCGCCGACACATTTCGACCAAAATTACTTAGCCCTGCTTCGAAACGCTCTAAAAACCCAGCCGCCAACACCACATCTCGCTCCCGCCGGATGCCGACAACACCTGCCCGGGTGCATCATCCGCATCGACGGCTTGCAGCGAGGCGAACGGCGTGGTGAACCGCGTCGCGACGGGATCCGGATTAGCCGCCTTGCGCGCCGCATGGGTCCTGTTTTCAGGTGCCAAGTAGCAGCTTGATGATGGGGCTGCTGGTGGTAGTGCTGATGTGCTGACAGCGGGCTGCGGGCGGCACGACTAGGGCCGATACTGTGATGGTTGAAATTACGGTTTAACTCTGGACGCGCCCGCGCGCGTGCTCGGGGTGCGTGTATTCCTCCAAATTATTTCCGGGAATTCTGTGTTGCTAACTTGTTGATTGAGTAGTTGGATTCCATTGGACCATTCTCAACGCCAGCCAATGAATCGTGTTGAAGACTCGAAGGTGAGTGCTCCGATTTAACATGTTCGTTTTTACGATACTGTGTTGTGTTTCTGAATTACAATTACATTGTGTTTCCTTGCACCATCTTCCATCTTCGTGGATTTATCAAAGTACCAAGTACTCGACTTGCACCCCAGTCCCCTGCCGTTCCTTTCAAAGTGAGTTTCGTATCGCTTCAGAGCTTCGTCTGTTCATGTACTGATTCATTTCGTTTTAGATTTCAGTCGAGTTGTTGCGATAACTTTGTCTCAAGCTTCGGTTCAATATGGAAAGCCGGAGCAACACGCTTTTTTAGCGAGATAGCCGATGTCTAGCTTTTCGATCGCCGCTCTTGCCGGCAACCAGGACCCCACAACGATGATTAGGAAAAATAGTTCGTAATTACAGTATAGTGCCTGTCATCACGTCACGGTTCCACTTTTGGCAGGCGACAGGCCAAAATACTAAACATGTAACTACATTTTGCTCAGACAATAAACACTCATGGAAAGGTGTGGAAATGCAACTCTTTGACATAATGGCGCATTCTTTCCAGTCTCATCTGTGTACAGGTTAATGACGAAATAAAACAGGCACTGAAATCACTGACATGACCCACCAAACCCCCTTGTGAGCTTCATGAACTGCAGGATTGTGCAGAAGTGATTTATGATGGCCATGTTCTTTTTCCGGAATGGTTCCATGTTTCAAAAGATGGACAGCCATGTTCCGGAGCACACGGGCATAATATTCTCCCTTAGCGCAATGATGGGAAACAGCCAGACTGGCCTCGTGAGTTGGGTTTAAAAAGCTTTGATGCGCTGTTTGATCTGTGGAACTCGGATCCGAGCCGCGTTCTTGAGCCTCTGGATTAATCTAAGGCATTTAAAAGCAAGTTCTTGAGTCTTATCATTGAATTGGGACAATGCTTCGAGATCAAGAATCGTCGATGCTGCATGAGCATTTGTGAGAATGGCCGCCTTTTTGGACAGTTCTGCTTGATTTTTTTTGATGAGCTTCTGCAGCTTCGTGTGCTTGGCACGGATTTTTGTCTCAGAATTGTTCGGAAGGGTGATTGTGGCAGGCACGGGCCGTTCTCGAACTGGCTCGGGTGTCGATGCAGCAGTGAAATCATCGACATTGACACCTCTGGTCATGTTTGGAGAATCAACTGCCATCGCGGATAGCATGATGGTGGACGGAGGATCAATCTCAATTTAAGGTTCAACACCAGCTCAACACAAACGTGAAATTTACTGACCTCTCCCGTTGAACTTTCAACCTTGTTATGAGCTGGTTGCACCGGCCTTTCCCCAAGTGGTGGAGCATCCAACATCTGAAATGTTGGATCACATCTTTGGGCAGGATGGCAACAGAACTTACCTCAATGTCTGAATCAGGCTCTTGACTCTTCGGACTCCTTCTGCACGGCAAGTATGACCTCTCACTTGTTCGGAATCGGCTTCAATGACTTCAATATCAGTGCAAAAATCTTGTTTGTAATGGAACACACACCTTAAAAATTTTTGCCATGGTTAACTGCATGTTTTTGGCACGAGTTTTCTTTTTTTTTTGTTTGACCAGTTCTCTCGCGCCAGCCGGTCTCTCCGCTTTCCCGTGCCGGATTGAGATCTGCATCTGAATTGCGGCGCTTCAAACTTGATGAGCAAAATTTTCTACCCAATCATTCTTTGATATGAATATATGGTTGTATGCGCTACAAGATGGTCACACATACAACCACACTTACACTACGCAGGACAGGTCCCGGGGTCCTGGTTACCGGCAAGAGCGGCGATCAAAAATCCAGACATCGGCTATCTCGCTAAAAAAACGTGTTGCTCCGGCTTTCCATATGCATAGTTTCGAGTTGCGGGTGATTTTTCTACTTATTCAATTCTGTTCCAGTAATTATAATTTATCTCTGCGTACAACTTTTTTTCTTGATCTCTCCTTCTCGAAAACTTCACGTTGAATTCCTTGTTCCAGTAAACTCGACACAAGTATTTCTCACATGTTCATTTCACCAACTGTCCGTTCCCCACTCAGATCTTCATTGGGAACGTTTCCACTCTGTGTTTGAGTTTCATTCACCCGTCGCGCGTCAAGTGCCGAGGCAAGTCCCACCCCTACGCAGATGTTCGGAATTCAGTTCTCCTCCTCCAGACACACGCGTCTCCAAAATCCAAATTCCGTTCTCGATGACTTCGGGCGGCGTATGTTCCAGATTCAAATTCCCAATCATTCATTCATTCAGCGACTCACAGTTTTGCCCGAGACTCGCAGAGGTACGTGCTCGAAATCAATCTGTTCAAATTTCGAGTGTACTTACGTACAGATACGCACGGCCCCGCACGAGCACGCAGGCCGAGACGTGTGGCCGCCTCCGCCTCCGCCTCCGCACCCCGCGTCCCGTCCGGCGATCCGCGCCGCGCTTGTGCCCGCCTTCCCACTCCTTTGGGAACCACCCCCCCGCCGCGCGATCGACCTGGCGTCCTGCCGTCTCGCGCACGGGACCGGGCACGAGTGCTGTGCTCGGCGCTTTAGCTTTCGCACCGAGACAACGCGAGCGAGCGAGTGTGGGTTTGCTACGAGGCGAGACAGTACGGGTGCGCTGTCGGGTCGACGGGCGGCAGGCATCGTCCGTCCTGCACTGGAGCGCTGGACCACGAGCCGTATTCCGGGGCTCTCGCTCTCGCGTGGATCGGGCGGCGTGGGTGGAGGACGGAAGCGAGTCAAGGCAGCCGAGTCGAGTCGAGTCGAGGCAAAAGGGTCAGTGCGCGCACGCCAATTCCAATGGAGCGAATTCGCCGTACTCGGCGTGATTTTAGGTGACCTATCGACGCCTCCGCCTCCGCGTCTTCCGCACGGCGGATAGTCGTCGATTGCGCATCGCGGACTCGCTGCGACATCTTGCGCACCGTCACGGTGCCGTACTCTGCGCTCTTGAGCACTGGCGCGGCGAGGCCTTGCAAACTAGATAGGCGAGGCAAAGGGGCGGCGCGGATGTCGTGTAGTGGGAGTTGGTAGATATCCGCGTATCGCTCGGATGCGATGGGCGTCTGTGCAGCCGTTTTGCGCGTAATTTTTTTTTCACCGGCGGGACGTAGGCTGCATCGACGTCGCGGCGGTCGCTGCATTCTGACGCGGCGCGTTTCGGGTGCAAGTGGGGCGAATCGGCGCGGCGGCAAAACGGGTGCGCAGGCGGGGCAGACTAGGATGCGCTGTCAGAGAACGCAGTGGCGGGCAGTCAAGTTGGTTCGTGATGTGGCGGTGCAGAGCGAAATCATCGTGACGCTCTAGACTCTGCTTGTCCAGTGGCAATAATTCCCCTTCTGTGAATTTGAAACCCAAGGTTCAAGACTCAAAGCAGTACCAGCCACCATGACGGCGGCGTGCGCTATGGACTTGCCCTGCGGCTTGCTGCCGCTACGTCACGCGGCTGTTCCGAGTCCGAGTCTGTGTGATGGCCACTTCATCGGTGCGGGCCAACGGATATGTGCGTTACAGGTGTAGCTGTTCCATACACTCTTGACTTTGAAACTCAACTTGAAGCCAGACAACACCCACACCCACAGATCAGTTTCTCGGGGATGCACACGGATGACTGTATAGGCGTCTCTGTCGCGACATGCGGGACTTGGATTCTTGCGACAACATGGATCGATGGACAGCGTGGACGCCCGAGTTCTCCCTCGCACCTCGCTCCGGAGTCGGTCATGATTTCCTGCCCCTCTTCAGCGTCCCGGACGGCGCCACGCAGATCTCCAGCCTCTGCGCGACCAGTACGCACTGCGTCCGGTGTGCTTCGACGTTTCAACCAAGATCTGCGTGCAGGACGCCGAGGTTCCGGAGTCCTATACGCGATCTACTCGCCCCTTGTCTTCAAAATATGGCACGCTTGAATCCTTTCACCTCAGCAGCGCTCTCTCTCTTTTTTGGAACCGCATCCCTTGACCTCGGTCTCAAGAGTCAAAGCGCGTTCGAATTCCCCTGTTGATCGTGGAGACGAACTCTTCCTTCTTCAAGTACTTTCCAAGAACACCAGGTCCTCGTAATGGCCGGGAAATATCTAATTGAGGCGATGTCGGGCCAAAGCCTTGTTCGTCTCCCAGCCTCCGATACAAAACATGATCATCGATCACATTGGAGTCTGGCACTTCTGAGCGAGCGTGTTCTCTGCGACCTGAGCGTAAATTGGTCACGCTTTTGAAAAATTCTGGTAACATGCTGTGAGGTCGGCGTAAGAACAAGGTTCAGACGACCCCGCAGGAGACTTAATCGAGTCGCAAACTTCACACCGAGCTGAGTGGATGAAGAATTGGATTCAAGAAAACCTAACTAATCCTCTCTACTAGAAGTACTTTATATACTAAACTACTGAGTCATAAGTAAACTACGGAGCCTTGTAAATACGAGTCACTAAATGATCAGAGTCATGATCAAATGTTGAATGAAACCTATTAAAGATATATTGTTGACGCGTCCGGGACGCGTCACTGTTCGAGTCAAAAGCGGCTGCGGATGCATGGCAGCAATATCCGTTACACATGCGAATGCCGCGCAGAAAAAGGTCGAGGTCTTCTTCCTCTGCTCGCTCTCCAACTTGGACGTGTATACGGTCACTCGTTTGCACAAGGCTCCCGAACCCTTCGTTTTTGCCGTGAAAGTGCAACCTTCAGGACGGAAAAAAATGAATCAAGAGAATCATCCTCCGCACCCGCGTACGTCTTTCTTTCGCCATCTAATACTGGGCTCCGTCACGGTGCTGATTTTGTGCAGTCGTATGTTGTGTTCCTATAACGCAATGTCCTCTTCAACCACAAGACCGCAACGACGGGTTTGGGCCTGGTTCGCTGCTTCACAGTGCACAGGTCGAACACTCAGCAACTCAATAAACATGAACCCGGCTTTGCAATGACTGCTTGACCCGACTGTTCTGGGCACGACCACTTGACGATCTTGTCGAATTTGGTATCGCGTGCGCCGCCCTTTCTATGCATTGTAAGTATCACTAAATAATTGTCAGCCGCGGCCCGCATAATTCTAGCGTATATAAAAAATATACTAGCCAACGCCAACTGTATACCAAAAAAGTCTCCACGACAATCTGCCTCGGTCGACGCTCGCTGGGATCATCGGTCAAAGGTTCACGATCCCGACAGCACTAAAAGGTTGGTATGGATCAAATTTCTAAATTCATCTCGACTCTGGATCTAACAGGCTACAAGAGAGATTAACCTAGCCTGAACAGCCGAGTACTCGATATTTTAACCTGTGAAATGCTGGTCGCGGGATGTGACTAGTATCCCCCGCGTCAGTCGTCCACTTCCATCTTAGCTTCCTGATATCGCTTGAATAGCGCCATTTTTGTCAAGATGGTGGTGGCGTCGGTGAGTGCAATGATTGTCTTTCAGCTAAATAAGAGTTCCTGGTTGAACCGTAGGGATCAATGAGCTCATTCCGAGGTCCCGCGTCGGTCAAGGCGAAAAATAGCCGAGACCAAATTAGCTTGAAAATGTGGACGAAGAAGCAAGTCCGACAGAAAAAGAGAAGCAATTTTATGATGATGAAACAAGTTGCAACACACGCAAACGTATTTTTAGCACCACTCATTAGTGGGACGAAGGTGCAGTTTCAGATCGCCAGCGGTGGGGTCGACGTCGACACTGCGTGTAAGGCAGACCCACACAACGAGGAGAGCGGGAATAATGTTCTGCCAAAAAATGAGTGGCGGTACTTGACACGTTCGTATAATATACCATGATCTGCGCTGCCGCACCCCTGAGAACTGAAACGGCCGGGGACTCAGATAGAGTAGGGCTTCTGGACATTTGAATAATAAACTCCGCGACCATGAAAGCAAAGTAAAGGGCACTGGATTCGAGGCTGATGACACGTCAGTAACGAGTGCGGTAGAGTAACAGACTCGGAGAGCACGAACAGCAGCGTGATAGCGGTGTTGTATCTGTGGACGAGCTGCGTCCCACCGATAACTATAGCCCCACGTTTCGTCCACCATATGCGCCCTGCTGTCAGGCCCGTCAAAAATAGGTTGGTCGTGATCATTCCCAGGCCTTCTGAGATATTAGATGCTTTGGAATTCCAAGACATTGAAACGGCCGCGATCCCGAATACTGCGCTCATAAATTGCCAGGACTTAAGGTCGAGAAAATGCTTACTCGTGATGCAAAGCACTAGAATCAGAGAAAGGCAGATGACCCGTATTTTGTATCGACCCTCGCCCCATAGCATATAGCAACGGTAAATCTGGAGAAGGATACGAATTAATGGATGCAGGGGGTTGGTATTGGGACCTACGAAAAGAGTATCTGTAAAAAAGCTGCGCAGGGAAGCCTGAGTCAGTTCTCCTCGACATTTCGGTGTGATAAAAACCACCAACTTGTTTGCAAGAAGTAAGATATTGTTCCGTTGTGTTTTGACTTCAGAAAGATGCTGGAAGGAGACTTGCAGACGCTGTTGTTCGCTGACTATGTTTGCGGTCTCTGCAGAGCGGTACAACTCCAGCAGGTTCGCGGTGACCACAACTTGATGGACCATTTGCCCTATCGCAAAACTGCAGGCTATCATCATGGTACAGACGAGCACGCGCCATCTAGGCGACCGGCGTCGACTCAGTAAATAGCAAGCCTGGACCGCAAGCAGAGCACAGATTCCTGACGAGTCATGCCTTCAAAAATGGGGAGACAAATTCTATGGATCGGAACATACCGTTGAGAAATAATGAAGCCTACCAATCCGTCGAAGGGACATTATCAGTGCGAGATTAAGAGAAAAATAATCTGTTTATCCCTACCGCGGATTGGATTATCTCTGAAAGCACCGTGGCCCAGTCATCGTCAGAGACTGTCGTAGAGGTCATTGTTGTGACAACGCTTGGGAAACAAGACACTCGAGCAATGATGGTTGTACGAGGACCGAAAGCAGACCCAGACCACCTGGCTCAGCGAGTTGGAGAAGTTCGGCACCTACTTGTTTGTCGTCAATATATCGGTTCTGTAACAGAGTCTAGACTACCGGGAACCCACAATGAAATTTCCAGGGTGGAAGTATCTGTGTTCGTGTGTCAGTTGGTTGCAGTGTAATCATTTGATTGAGAATCGCATATAATGTCCTAATGATATGTCACTTCTCATCATATCCTATGCAGATGGACTGATTTCATTTGCGCACCTCTTTTCTCTCGCATTCACGCTAATTTCTGACGTTACAACTATTTGTTTTCGACGGAGCGCTCACAGGCGCTCAGCTTAAGTTGATGTTCCATCAGTGTCTTGGGTGCCTCGAGGCTAATATTTCACGGTTCAACTTTCATTACCTTCCCAAGTTGGCTGTGGCCTCAATCCTGTCAGCTTGCGCGCGCTCAATAGTGCTGGGAAGGCTCTGTTCAAGCAAGCGCCGAGCCTTGAGCCTGAACCCGCATTCCGGTTCGGTTCGCGTTCGAACTCCAACAGCATCAACGAGCATTTTTGTCGGTGGAAAACTATCTACTTACTTTTCTGCAAGGTTTTCGTCCTTGCTTGGAATGTATTTTATATGGCCACTGCGGTTGTAAACACGGCCGAAGGAATATTGTCGTTTGCGAAGATCAATTCGAGATCACATGATACGAGGCTTGGATTGCGAAGCTTGTTGTATGCACCTCGGTTATATTTGTTGAGATTCAGAGACTCACAATTGCAATCAGAATTCGGCATACTTATGACGGTTCGTCCTACTCGTTCGTCAATATATCGGTTCTGTACCAGAAACTACCGGTAACCCACAATGGAGGTATCTGTGTTCACGTCAGTTGGCTGCAAAGGTCCTAATGATATGTCATGTACTTGTTATATGATAGCCAGCCGAAAGGTGTGGAGTAGCTTTCCCACGGTTTACTATGGCCTTTGGCAGGTGGGAGAGTTGAACTTCAATTATATTGATCCATTCCTAGTTGTTTTTACATTTCTCCAGAGCATTGAAAAGTACTTGAACTGCAAGAGACTTCAGGCCACATGGATTGAGGTAAATCTGAGCTCCTTTATACCACAAATTTCTGAAACCATGATCTTTTCCTTCTAATCTAAAGAGTTCAACCTGAACTTGATTAGATGGGCTCTTGAATAGTTCCTTTAGGTTCGCTGAATTCTTCTAATCTTCTTTTCTATTTCTTTTCAGTTGGAATGACAACCCAAGGTAACAATTGCGGACAATGCACTTCCAGTCAACATAGTTATCAAAGGCGCCCGGGGCTTGACTTGCCATGGTTCCCGACTTGGAGATGTTGTCAACTCATGAATAAAATCCTGATTCCGCATTGATGGGATTACGTCCCGGCTCCTGTGAACTATGATAAAAGCCTTTGTAGCAAGGTATAGCTGTAAAATTTATTCAAAACGAGTTCAACGCAATCCCCATCTTAATTTGAAAGGGAGTTTAAGTGGGTTTTTGATCCATTCTTTCAACTCAGTGCGGAATGTTAGGCTACCATCCCTGCTTTTAAACGGACACCTTGACCAAAATACCTTTGTTCCCTGTTTCCTTTGGTATGTTAATGCCTGTTTGGCATATTCCTCCATTCTTTCATTCACATATGTATCAGATGGAATTGTTATTTTGCGGTTGTGCCAGGGGGTCTTACTTGTTACTACTAACTTACTGTACTATTTCAATCATTCTCGTGTCACGTCACAGGCCCAAAATTTTCGAAATTTTTTCGAAAAGTCAGGTCACTTGGAGGATTTTCGAATGTGCTAAACAGGTCACAAAGTCGCTCAAAAATGACCCAAATTATTTCCGTTCTCGGGTTAGAGGGGACGACGGGGGAGGCTCCCGTCGAAGAGGCATTGCGGTGGGCAAGGCGCAGACCGAAAATTGCCCTATGTCATCAAATCAATCCAGTATTCCATTTGGACAGTTCCGGGCGAGCATCCCTGGTGCTCATTCCATCTCATTCTAGGGTAAATACATTGATGGATATCTGGGATGCAATTATATCACTTTAGGATACACTTTTGCACATTTTCGAATTTTTTTTGGGTGTCACAGTCTCCTCGGCTCATTTGCGAAATCCAAAGTTCGAAACGACCTGTCACAGGTCACAGGTCAAGAGAATTGAACGAAATAGTACAGTATGTGCAACGACACGCCTTATACGGCATGATGACATAAATAAACTTTTTCCGACATTCAGCTCCATTCGTCTTACTGAGACGTTCTCAATGCGCTCAGATTTTCTTAGCGAAAACGACTACCATTGAGCAACAGTCCTTACCTTTCCAAGCTTGGCTCCCTTGAGCATCCCCAACGGCACGTCCGCGGCGCCACACAGATCTCCGCCGTCTGCACGATCAGCACCCGCTGCGTCGCGGTGGGCTCGAACGTTTAAACTAGTAAGATCTGCGTGCAGGACGCAGCGGTGCCGCATTGCATGTACTTCTTCCCTGCTATGTCTCGTTTTTTCTTATTGGTACCGGTAGCCGCCCACCTGACCACGGTGCGCGATGTCCGCGTCGCGAGTCTCCAGGATCGCGCGCTCGTGCTTGATATGTGCTGTGACTTTTCATCTCTCTGCTCATCGAAAATGCCACAGCCCCCGCGGACAAAGCCGTCCTCATAACAGATCTCGACGCCTCGAATAACGCCGTCCGTATGCTCCCCACTGCCTGGAGCGACGTCTTCACCGTCGCGGATCAGGGGTGCGTGTGCGCTGGTTGCGACATAAATGATGGTAATTGACTGCCTATATACAGAATCTCATCTACGCGGGCACGCGCGCAGGTACTGTCCTGCGCTTCGACACGCGAATAAATAATTCAAAAGACGCACAGGTGCTATTCGAAAGCGGGGGCACCGCGGTGAGAAGCTCTGTTGTCTTCGTGCGCAAGCGCACGACGGGGAGCAGCTCGTCTCTGGGTACATGGACGGTCGGGTGCGTGCAGCTGAACTGCATGCTGAGGTCAAACAGCACTTACGACCTGCGGTTCGCGCGCCCCGCCGCCGAACCGGTCGTTTCGTATGCAGGGCACCCTGCCTGCTCTTCCCCTCACCCTTAGCCCCCGCCGCGTAATCAGGCGGTACGCAACTGCGCGACGTCGCCCCCGTCGCGCGCCACGGTCGTTTCGTATGCAGGGCACCCCTCGTTCTTATTGTGCAGCGGTCGCCTCTTGGGCTCTTCCCCTCACCCTTAGCCCCCCGCCGCGTTAATTCTCGCTCTGCAGGGGCTCGCGCTTTCTCTTCGCAGCTAGCGCGAATCACCGCCTGCGCGGGCGCAGGCGCTCGACAACGGCGTGCCAGTCGTGCCGCCCGCTGTCAGCGCATCACCACCACCACCACCAGCTTCGTCATCATGCTGCTACTTGGCACCTGAAAACGGGACCGATGCGGCGCAGAAGTCGGTTAATCCCTTCGCGAAACTCTTCACCACGCCGTTCGCTTCGGTGCAAGTCGTCGATGCGGACGATGCATCGGGGCAGGTGCTGTGGGCGTGCGGCGGGAGCGAGGTGTGGTGTCGGCGGTTGGCGTTGCGAGGCGGGGGGCTAAGTATTCTTGGTTTAAACATGTCGGCGGCGAAAGGCAAAAATACTAATCCTGCTGATTGGAACGCAACGTACTTACGAGTCATGCGGAGGCGCTCATTCTGAAAGCTTAGAAACTAAATGTGGAGATGCTCACGGCTGGCGGAGGGGATTGCTTGGTCTTCCGCTTGCGCCTTCCCAAGCTCCACGGCTAACTGTGCTTCCAAAAAAACATGAGCCAACTACGCCGTCGACCTGGTACCAGTCGAATCTTCCAAAATCCCGCGCTGTCCACCTTTCCAATCCGTAACTGGGCGAACTAGTCTAAACGTGTGCGGTGATTAAAGGACGGCTCGATTATCAGCCGTTTTGCCGTAACTTAGAGGGCCTCATGATACGATCTAGTCATTCTTGCACTTGAATTATTCTTCAGCCGAGAACGTCTTTGGTTCAGGATATCGGGGTGGCTGGTGTAAATGCTTTCCTGTGTTCCTGTGATCATTTTTCTGGTGGATACTTTTCTTCCTCAGAGCTTATCAGACTGATCTACATATGCGTCATGGTCGCAGAACGTCGATTAGCACCGCTGTGCCGTCACTTGGGCTCCCGTCGTTGTCTATTCTCACGCCAATCCCTCTGTGAGACTTGAAATATATAGAACGGTTTCTTTTCGTGGCTGGCAATACTCAATGGCTTACGCTGACCATCTGTTCCCTGTCGCTGTGTTCGCGATCCTCTTCGCCGTGGTTGGTCTGTTGCAACGACGGAAGGGAACGGCTCGGCTTCCCTTTCCTCCTGGACCCAAGCCTAGATTCCTAGTGGGAAATTTATTCGATATACCCACCGAAATGCCCTTGACAACTTATACGGAGTGGGGAAAACAGTACGGTGCGATGAAACATTTCTCGTGTTCTGGGTTGATCTGATGACTTTTAGGCGACGTTGTGCATACTCAGGTGTTCGGCCAGCATATCCTCATTCTCAACTCGGTCAAGGCTGCAACGGAGTTGCTAGAAAAGCGTGCGACCATTTATTCAGACAGGCCAAGTGTTCCTATGGTTTCTCTGTGAGATAGTTCAACCTATTCTTGTTCTCATTCTGACGTCTTCAGCACGGGATGGGATTTCAGTCTCAGTCTTATACCACACTCAGATAAATGGCGGGAGGTATGGATTCGTTCAATCCAGTACGGTCTTGTCCGTTCACAGGGCGATTGCAGCGTAGGAGACTGTTCCATCAGTATTTCCGTCGGGACGCCATCCCTGCCTATCACCCAGTTTACCTCAGGAAAATTCGAGACTTGTTGCGTGGTCTGCTTTTCACTCCGGCAGATTTTGCCACACATATCAAAACGTAAACATTCTACTCTGTTCCACATTACGGTTCGATGCTTTTATCTCTGAGCAGGATGACAGCCGCGATAATCCTTGACACTATGTATGGCCACGATATCAAAGCAACGCAAGACCGGTTTGTTCACCTGACGGAAGAAGCCGGTGAAAGGCTTACCGAAAGCATGCTACCCGGTGCATGCATCGTCAATACCCTCCCATTTCTTCGCCACTTTCCATCGTGGTTTCCAGGATGTAGTTTCCATAAATTCGCTCAAGGTATATTGTTATCTGTTCGATATCTCACTATGTGTTCTGAACCATCCAAGATACCCGCGACTTGGTTGACGAGATGAAAAATGCACCGTTTGATTTTGTTAAACAAAATATGGTGCGAAAGCAATCATCTCTTGTTTATTGGAAGGTATGCTGACTCATTACAGCAAAATGGTACTGCGAGACCTTCCGTTCTTCGCGAGCTTCTCGAGCGAAATGATACACATCGTAGTTCCAGGGAGCAGGAAGAGGTTATGAAGGACGTCGCAGGGGTGGCTTACTCAGGTAAATCCTCGACTAACCCTATGATTCGAGTCCCAATGCTGACTTTGTGTAGCTGCCGTAGACACTGTGCGCATCAATGGCCACCAGTCAAGTGTAAATCGTGACTAATTGAGCCTCCAGACAACCACGACGTTGAAAGCTTTCATTATGGTAATGGCAATGAATCCGCAGGTCGCAAAAAAAGCACAGAACGAACTCGACGCTGTCGTTGGCCTCGGTTTTCTACCTGGGTTTGAACACAGAAGCGCATTGCCTTATTGCGAGGCAGTGTTGAGAGAAGTCTTCCGCTGGAAACCTGCTTTTCCTTTTGCTATTCCACATGCAGCCAGCGACAATGACATCTATGAAGGATATTTCATCCCCAAAGGTTCGCTTTACTTGACTGCCCATTCTCCCAGGATCTTAAGTTAACTAGGGACCATGGTCCTTCCCAATGTCTGGTAAGCATGAGTGCGTCTTGCTATGAGAAGGAATTGATTGTTCCAGGGCTATGGTGCATGACGAGTCCGTGTATCCAAATCCTGACAGGTTTGATCCTGAAAGATTTTTGAATGCCGACGGTCAGCTCAATGCTGATGACCGAATTCTTGGCTTTGGGTCTGCTCTTCTCGTTTTGCGATTTGCCTCGCTAATCACTCTGCAGATTCGGCCGTCGAGCATGTGTAGGTCGTTACGCCGCCGTTGCGACTGTCTGGGCGACCATCGTTTCTGTCTTGTCCACCTTCGATATTGCCAAAGCCAAAGATGAAACTGGGAAGGAGATCGAAATCGATTCTGTATTCACAGACGGACTGGTCAGGTAAAATGCCATGATTACGAACTGGGCGATGTCGAGTTTCATACACCTCTGCAGCCATCCGAAACCATTCCAATGCAGCATTACTCCTCGAAACGATATGATCAAGCAGCTGATAACAAACATGACGGATCTCTAGCTTCATTCTGGCTTCCATGCAAATCTTCTAGTTGGTTTTTCGTCTCAAACCTGGCGCACCACGAAGGATCCTTGATAGTTTCTCAATCGCGGGAAACTGCAGAAAGGTGTCCTCTGTGTTCCATCGGTATCTAAGTTGGGAGACTCCTGTAACTCGTTCTCAAGAGATCGGAGTATTGAAATAGATACCCTGAGGACTGATGAGAAAACTATCGGTCGTTTGATCTGTCCAACCAATCAAAGACCGAAAGGCTTACTGATCGCGACGGCTTCATATTCCAGACCCTCATATCATAGGTTATCGGCTCCTGCCACCCATTAGCTGTGGAAAGAATCTGGTACGCACTTGAATACGACGTCGACGAGCCCCCTCGGCAAAAGCAAATGGCTTCTCAAGAGCTCCTTCCTGTGGTCGTCCTGGTCTTTGCAGTCGCCAGTCTGCTAAGAGGATGAAGAACGACCATTCGACTCCCCTTTCCTCCCGGACTCAAGCCCAGATTTTTACTGGGAAATCTCTTTGACATACTCCGCAAAATGGCAGGGATACTAGCCTCCCCCAAGGAGACGTTGAGCTCGACAAGTATGTAGCCACATGTTCACTTGTGTATCTTGCGTGTGTAACCGGGATTTTTTCTTATTTGTGTAAACGTCTTGGAAGGCGAGGAAGGGATAGAACATCTTTGTGAACAGCGGATTATGAACGCGCTTGGATCCTGAAAAGGGATCTGTACATCCTGAAAAAGTTGAAACAGAGTGCGCCACAGGAAGAGTGATGGGGTGCCATGTTTTGAAGACGACAGATCCAGCGACAGGTAGATGGGCAGCTGAATGAGTACTTTTTGCTCAAGTTAAGCCGAACTGGATTGTGTCACAGCAGTAGGTAGCTGAGAGACAGAACCCCCCTCCGCCAGCCGTGAGCATCTCCACATTTGGTCTCTGAGCTCTTCAGATTGCAACTGAGCGCCTCCGCAAGACCCATACGCTACGTTCCAACCAGCGCAATTAGTATCTTTGTCTGCCGACGCCAACACTTTTTAGCCAGGATCAGTAGTCTTTGAAGAGATACCACGTTCTACAACCCCAGCCGCCAGCACCACACCTCGCTCCCGTCGCACGCCCACAAAACCTGCCCCGGCCCATCGTCCGCATCAACGACTTGCAGCGAGGCGAACGGGGTGGTGAGGCACGAGGCCCCGGAAAGCTCCATAGAGTATTGTGTGGAAAAATCGCGAAATCTGGCCTCAAAAAGCCACTTGTTTTGGGCCGCTGGTTCTCGAAAAGCCAGCTATCGACGTCTGCCTCCGCGTCTGCCGCACGGCGACTGCGCATCGCGGACTCGCTGCGACATCTTGCGCACCGTCACGGTGCCGTACTCTCCGCTCTTGGCACTGGCGAGGCGAGGCCTTGCAAACGAGATATACTGCAGGAAGCAAACCGTGTAACCGATAAAAGATGTTTTTTGCTCACCTCGGCGGGTGATTTGTTCAGCTTGGATGCGCAGGACACACGGAAAGTCTCGTGACACAAGTGCCACGCGGTGCTCGGTGCTTTGGCTCCGAGGCAACGCGTGAACGTAGTGCGTAGCAGCCGAGTCGACAGGTGAATGAGTTAAGGCGAGAAGACTTGACGTATTCATTCTGATTTCCAGGTCTCGACGGCTGCCGCATCGATCTGGCCGCACGCAAATGCGTCCTCTGCGTCTACGACTTGTTGCGTCTGCTGTACGCGGTTCGAGAGTGGTCGGGGCGCAATCACGGCGCGCGAGATGCCCTACAAAAGAGAAAAAGAGCGAATAGGCAACACAGATGCGGCGTGTGGTGAGTTGCGACGTAGATGCGGATGTCGTGTAGTGGAGACGCGAATAAATAGGTGGATGTCCGCGTAGGATTCTGCTCGCTCGGATGCGGTGGGCGTCAGTGCAGCCGTTCCGTTTGCGCGTAGGGCGCGTCTGTGGGGCGTAGGCTGCATCAACGTCTCGCCGGTCGCTGCATTCTGACGCGGTGCGTTTCGGGTGCAAGTGGGGGCGTCGGTCTAAGAGAATGTGGATGGTGGCGGTGCAGTGCCAAATCCTGCCAAATCACTCTGCTCAATTGCTGCTCAATGCCACTCTGCTCAATGCAAGAATTCTTGCAGATTCAGTCGTTTCTGAACCAGTCTAAACTCCACTTGCGCTTCATTTGCTCATTCCAATCCGGCTTTCTCTTCTACCCAAGTCATTCAGCTTGTAATCCCGCGCTGTCCTCTTTCCTATTCGCGGAGTCTGGCATGCCCTCGCGCGAACTATCTGAGCTCTACTTTGACGCAGAGCGCAACCGCTATTTTCCTCTCACAAGTCGCCCTCCTCCGAGTTCCAGTGGCAATAATTCCTCTTCTGTGGTTTTGACACTCAGCTGCAGGGTTCAAGATTCGGCACCACGACGGCGGCGTGCGCAGTGGACCTGCCCCGCTCGTGAGACAACGTCAGCCGCCGGCCGTGCACGGGAGGCTAGATGCGTTCACCTGCTGGATGTAAATTAAATAAAAGCGCGGTGCGGGCCAACGGATATGTGCGCTACAGGTGAGCTGTTCTATACACTCTTGGCTTTGAAACTCAACTTGAAGCCACCCAACACCCACACACCAGTTTTTCGGGGATGCACACGGATAGCTGTATAGGCGTGCCTGTCGCGACATGCGGGACTGAGATTCTTGCGACAACATGGATCCATGGACGCCCGAACTCTCCCTCGCATCTCACTCTGGAGTCAGTCGTGATTTCCCTGTCCACCCTCGGCTGACGGGCCGTCCCGGATAGCGCCACGCAGATCTCCACCCTCTGCACGACTAGCATGCGCTGCGTCCTGTGCGCTCCGACGTTTAAACCAAGAGCTGCGTGGAGGACGCAGCGGTGCCGCATTACACAGCCCCCGCTGACACGTCGCCGCTGCACACCCGCCAGCACGCCCCGTCCGCACACGTTGCCGCGTCTGTGCGCAACCTGCCCCAACGCCGCAATAGTTCCCATGTCCCCGCTCCGCCTCGCCCGTGCCTGCCGCCACTCGCTCAGCTCGCGCCCCGTAATCCACTACAGGTGCGTCGTCTGCCCGTCGTCTCGCGCCGCCGCCGCTTCGTCAGCTGCCAATCATCGTGGACGCCGTACTACTTGATTCACTTCCTGCACCAGCATCACGGCGGCGAGACGAGCCTAGCCGAGGCGTGATGCTCCAGATGTTTCTACACCGCTGACAGGATTGTTACTTGCTGTAAACCTAAGATGAAGCAGGCTCGCCCGACGACAAGGAATCGCGATTCCCGTTCGGCTACGGGGGGCCCATGTTCCCGCCTTCGAATACATCCGCCGCCGAAGACGGAGGACACGGCTCTCCTCAAGGTGTTCGTCTCGACCGAGTACCTCGACATGGTGTGGACCACGCAGAGATGTCCGCGAGCGCAGGATTTCAAGCAAGGCGGCGAGGTAGTCGAGAAGAGGCATACTTTGGATGTATGCTGTTCTGTGCTGACATGAAAGTTTGAATTAAGGTGGGCAATGGTGGATATGAATTAATGATACTGAGTGATTGTGAACAGTACACAAGTAATGTGGGAGACATCAGGGAAGTACGCGTGTAGGACAGTTTAATCTGGCAGTTCTTTTCTTGTTCTGCAAGCCACGGAAGCTCGGCATCCGGGAGTGGCGGCGGAGCGTCGGCCTCCTCGCTGCCTCGCAGCGCAGTTGACGTCGCCTTCTCTGTGAGCGAGACCGGGCGGAAAAGCGGAGAGAATTTGCGATAGCCTTTCTTACTCACCTGCGCTCTGAAGTTTCCAGTGGATATGTCGCGCACCCACGTTCCGTGCGCGCTGGCAGAGGCCACACCCGAGACAGGCGGCTCGACGCTGGCGGCTGAGACTGAGCGCCACGGTGGTACCGCCTTGGGCTATGAGGAGCCGTGCGTAGGAGGAGCAGCTGTGTACTCCAGAGACGATGACGAGGCCGCTCATGCTTGGGTCCTCGAGCAGACGGCGGAGGGCGCCGGGAGGATCAACAGCAGCTATCGTGTCGTTTTCCATTACCAGAATCGCGTCTCATCCGGAAGAGATTTCGAAATCGCCCTTGATCTTGCACCGGGCGAATGCAGGCGTGACCTTAGATCCAGCCCAGCGCAATTTCCCGGAGGACGTGAGCGAACTGCGCACCCGCCCACCGCAGCGGACACGTCCACCGGCTCAGCATTCTGCGATACAATTCAAGTCTCGCCCTCCGGTGCCTCGTAGCCGTACTCAACGGGCTCTGGGATCTTATGCTCCCCCGCCTTCTCGTCCTCAAAGATGTTACCCTCCTTTAAGAACACTCCATTTCGCTGCCTCCGCCAGAAAAACAGCAGCCGGCACCGTTATTCTGCCATAATCACCGACTTTAACTGGGATCTCGTCGTCGAAGGAGAGGGAAGAGCATACCTCTGGATCCCAGCTTGCGCATTTCTTTGACGCATGGAAGATTAGATTGACGTATGTGCGCTCACTGTCCCTTCCTATGCGGGAGCTCTCGCAGGCTCCTGGACAGACGTGCGATAACCTTTTAAATGAACCTTAGCGCGTGCTCATTTCAACCCACAGCCTCGTCCTCGAGGCAGAGGCCAACGCGTTGTGGGCACACTTGTAACTTCTATACAATGTGCCAGTCATTCATTGATCAGGGAATCGACTCAATGTTCCACTGGAGTTGAGCGCTGGGCAGTACGAGTTGAACCTGGGACTCAGCTGACATCCACTCAAACTCCCAAGGAAAGTCCCAAGAGAAGGAGGACGAGGTATGGTAATTTGTTGGTCGATTCAGAAAACAACGAGAATGACCAAAAAGTTTGTTGCACGGTTCTAGCATCAGCAAGGTTCGATTCCGGGTCTCACCTATTGAATTTCATCGATTGTTCCAGCGCTGCAGCTTCCAGCAGGGTAAGCAACCAAGCCATTCCGCAAGGTTTAACACATCCGTAAAGGCGTATACAACTCATCTTATTCAAGTAGCCCCTCAAAGCAAAGCAGACAACGCAGACGCCGTGCAGACCATATTACAAGCAACTGGCATGCGTCGCCGCACAAAACGTCACCATATTTGCTCTCTCCTGCCCTCCGTCCGCGCCGACCGCAACTTCCTACCACCTGCACCACCACCCATCCGACGAACTCCAGAGACAATATCCATAGATGGACAAGGAAAACAAGTGCGGGCCTATTGATCCTTCTTGAACACCGTGGGCTGAGAATTCTCTGCGTTCAGGCCAAAAAGCATAGAGCTTCGAAGTACGTATCCTTCCGACAACATGTCCTGCGCTGACGCACGCCCCTGCAGTTGTCGGAGTTGACGGCATTCGTCGTACCCTGTTCTCCTACTTCAGCAAGGTGTACCTTGAGGTTCATGCGGGCACTCAAATTCACAGAACGAGTGCTCGCGGCGTGATGCCACGTCATTGGAACGAGACATTTACCTTGTGCAGCGTCACTACCATCCAATTCTCAACCTTTATTAAATTAACACCCCAAGAGATTTGAGTCCCTCAGAAGAGTTACAACTGTTCCTCTATCGCAAGAGGCTCTTTACCAAGCCAGTGCTGCTGGGCAGTGTGCTGGTAATTGCCGACATGGAGCCTCGGAACGAAAACATATCACGAACATCTGGCCCTTCCAGGCGAACCTGGGGGCAGCACGACCAACGAAAACCTGGTGAGGGATCGGAGCTAACGCGGAAGCAGGGATTGCGGTTGAGAAGAAAGTGGCGAATCAAGGCGATAGCAAATGGGGACGATCAGACCAGGTGCTCAAGAGGCGCCGCTTGATCGATGTGCTTCAAAATATTATTTTCGTGGGAAAAGCCTTGACATCTTGAAGCACGGTTGAAGCGTCGAAGTGCCTCCGGAGGCGCTTCAACGCGCTTCAGAAGAGCTTCAACTGGTGATTTTTCGGGGATTTTCTGGGCCACACAAGTTGTTCAACAGATTAATTAAATTTTGTCTAGTTTTTAATTCCCAGACACATGTGACACATCTGAAGCACATGGCTTAAGCGTGTCCGAAGCGCTTGGTCTAGCTGTCTCTAATATATGCACACCAGTTCGAACATGCTTGATACACGAGGTACGTATATAGGAAGTGGCGACAAATTCGGGCTTTACTTCGCTGGCAGCTATGACTAGCACGCATTCAGGCATCACAGGGGGACTTCCAAAGGTACGATCCATTCATTCTCTCCTTTCTCAAGCTGAAGTCATCAGACGAGAGGTGCAGGAATTTGCGATATACCAATGACTAGTCTGACGACCACTCCAGAGTCGGCTGCGTCTTCCTTGGAACACAAGGAGGGGTCCTCCGGAACGGAGCTCGCCGTTGTGATGCAAGCTAGTGCTACAATCGAAAATAATTCTAAGATCTCGTCGGTGAGCCAATAGTGAATGTCTGCTCCTCAGTCTCACGACTTCTGCATATAGATCGCTTCACCTCCTGCCCCATCTTCGCCAGATGCCGAAAAAGCCAGGCATGCTGAAGTTCATGGCCGTGAACTGGCAAAGCGCTTCGATTCGACTGGCGATATCGACGATATACGACAGTCGGTCATCCTTCTGCGTCAGGCTGTGCTATGTACACCAGACAACGAAATGGAGATCAAGGCAAATCGCTGGACAAACTTGGGCATCGTTACCCGGAGGTTGTTCTCCGTGTCTTCAGATCACCGCATCGCAGATATAAACATTTCCATCGAAGCGCATGAAACTGGGCTATCCCTTTTACCTCCTGATCACCATAACCGCGCTCTCATCCTCCGGAACCTGGCCCAATCCTTTCGAACACGCTTTCATCACTTCAACGACCCCGTAGACATGGATCGCAGCCTACTTTCTCAGCAACAAGCTATCGATCTTCTTGCGGATAACGACCCAGACATCGCGCAACATCTCGATGCTTTGGGCACTGCATACCTCCAGCGATTTTATGCTGGTCGGAATGTTGAGGATGTTCAAAATGCCATCGCGCACATCCAAAGGGCCCGCAACCGAGTCAAATTCGGGACCAGAGATTACTTCTCTATTTCCACGCACCTCGCCATGGCTCTGACCTGTCTTTACGAAGGTCTTGGACAGCTAACAGTCATTGATGAGGCCGTCAAGATTCTCGCAGAGCCTGAACGTCTGTTTAGGAAATCCGATCCTCGACTGCCAGATGCATTGCTTCAGCTAAGCTTTGCGCTCCGGATGCGTTTTGTAGGCACCGGTACACTCTCTGACATCGACGACGCAATCCGACACAGCTTAAATGCCATTTCTCTTTTGTCTATCAACACAAATCCCCGCACTGTCTCCAGATTGCACGAGCACGTTTCCGGCTGTTATTTTCATCGCTTCGTTCGCCTACGCGACCTCGACGACTTGGAGTTGGCTGTTTCAAATGCCCGAGACTCGGTGAAGGTTTCTCCAAAGGAGTTCACCCTAGCCCTACCCGGACGATACACCCACCTAGGATCCATGCTCAGGTGCCATTATGATGCCACACAGAGCATGGACACTATTCGCGAATCGATCAGCTGCCTTCGACACGCGCTTGCCTTCATCCCAGATGATAACCTCGGTCTGGATCGTGCATCTTGCTTCGAAGAATTGGGTATATCTCATATGAGATATTTCGACAAAACTGGCGACCCACTCGCGCTTCAAGAGGCGGTGAAGTTCGGCACTCAAGCCATGAACCTCACTGCCGAGTCCGATTACAGGCGGGCGGGGCGCTTAAACAATCTTAGCCTCATCTTCCACTCATCTCACGAGTTCGATCAGGCAATCTCGTGTGCCAAGCAGGCACTTGAACTCCTGCCAGCAGGGCACCCGATGCGCCCTACATCCCAGATAAACCTAGCATCCATGCACTTGGACAGGTTTGAGCTATCTCATGACAGGATAGATCTTGATGATGCGCTGCACGCGTACCGTCTTGCCTCGACATCAGAAGATGGGGGACCATCAGTGCGCTTCATGGCTGCGCAGTACTGGGCGGAGACCGCTCAGAAATATGATGTATCCGAACAGCTTGTCGATGCCTTTGGCTCTGTCATTTGCTTGATCCCCCAGGTCATTTGGCTAGGGTCTCCTGTTGCTAGCCGCCTTCGAGATATTGCTTCCATCGGGGACATCGTTAATAGGGCAGCCGCAGTGGCCATAGCAACAGGCAGGACCGACCAGGCGGTCGAATGGCTCGAGGAAGGCAGGGCCATCATATGGAGGCAGTTCCTTCAGCTGCGCACTCCATTGGATGACCTTCGTGTGCTTTGCCAACCCCTTGCAGATGGCCACCAGCGCGTTGGAGCCGCCCTCGATCATGCGAGCCAGCTGATGACAGCTTCTAGCTCTCTTCAGGGCGAGTCTATCGGTCCTACACACTACCTTATGGCTGAAGAGCAATCGCGACATCACCATGAGCTAGCGACCGAGTACGAGAGGCTTCTTGTGCAGGTTCGGGACCTCAAGGGCTTTGAGTCTTTCCTTCGACCTAAAACAATCACCGAGCTTGCCCCTGCCGCAAGGTCGGGTCCCGTGGTCCTCATTAATGTATACATGGATCGTTGTGATGCTCTTATACTCCAGGATCAGGGAACGATTGATCACGTCCTGTGTGAAAAGACAGACTACGAATTTGTCGAGATGATGCGATCACAGTTGGCCACTTCCCTTAAAGAGCTCGGTCGTCATAGTCGGGGCATACCTGACCTCGCCGAAGAGCAGTCTACGATCCTGCTGGATTATGTCCTAGGTGCATTATGGTCACACATTACAAAGCCGGTACTCAAAAAGATCGGGGTGAGTCTTGTCAGACATTGTTTTACAAATGAATCAGCGTTGATGCACCTGAATCAAGTTTCTGAGGCAACAAACATCTGAAGAAAGACTTCCGCACCTTACATGGTGTACGACAGGTCCACTAGCATTCCTTCCCCTCCATGCCGCAGGAGACTATCGTTCTAAATCGTGTGTCTACGATTTTGTTGTGTCATCCTACACTCCGACCTTGGCCATGCTGCTCAAGCCAAATTCAGATGTCCCATCAGTCTTGTTTGATGACAGTGTTCTCCTTGTGTCGCAACCACATACGCTCGGGTATCCCGCAATTCCAGGCGCTGATCGCGAATGCAACAAAGTCAGCCAGAAGTTCTCAAAGGGAACTGTGCTATACCACAAGGCTGCAACGGTCGGCGCGGTGCTGGAGATGATGAATCAGCACAGCTGCATCCATTTAGCCTGCCACGGCATGCAAATGCTGGAGGATCCGAGCAAGAGCGCGTTGATCCTGTATGACGGGCCACTTGAGCTCTCTAGGCTCATGTCCAAGGCGATGAACAAGGCCAAATTAGCTGTTCTCTCTGCATGCCAAACAGCGACGGGAGATAAGAAGCTACCAGACGAGGCTATGCATCTAGTAGCGAGCTTCCTGGCTGTAGGATATCCCAATGTTGTGGGCACGATGTGGTCGATCGAGGATGATGACGCACCCAAGGTTGCAGAGACGTTTTATGGGAAGTTATACACCATGTCTGAGGAGGGGGGATGACAAGCTATCTGTCGCATATGCGTTGCACGAGGCGGTAAAGCAATTGCGGAAGGACATCGGAGAGTGTAATTTCTTGAGATGGGTCCCATTTGTTCATTTCGGCATGTAGGTCCGAGTTCACTGTCTGCCTGGGTTTGAGACCCTGTACGTTAGGTCGTGGTTCACAGTTCCGAAATGTGATGGGCTTTGCATGTTTTTGTAAAGATCAAGATTTTTGAGATCATTCTATGGGATTGAAGTTTTCATCTGATGAGGATCAAGTGCGCTCACGTAGTGCATCCTTGCGCACAACCTTTTTTTGGCATCGTACCTCACTTATGTATCGCAAATAAATTTATTTAGACTTTGTAGGATGTGTTACTTGTACCAAATTCGTACTACCCTTCACTGTTGCTCAGTTGAATAGCTCGTCGCTCCAGCTCTCAGCCCTCAAAGATTGGACGGGACTCAAGCGGGACTTCGTGAATTTTGAATTTATTTGCAGAAGTCAGCATCATGCCCGCTGCGGCGAACAAGGGCTGCCGAAGTGACTGAGCCAGTGTTGGAACTTAAGGGGTTATTAACGGTGAAATTTTGGTGAAATTTGAAGTTAAGGGTTAAATGTTAGTCTCTCTTGACAGACTCTTTATCGATTCTCGCTCGTACCTCACGCGATAAAGAAGTTAAATGTTCATTAACCCTTAATTAATGGTGCAAGTCAAGGGTGAAGTTAAGGGTCAAAAATGATTTTCCAGCCAGTGCGAAAATACTGATCGGTTTGGCTGTCTGTCAGTTCTCCCTCAGCTGCAGTGCTCTGCTGTCCAGAGCTCTATCAACAAGTTGCTGCGACTGGCAATCGGACTTCGGCCGATGATGCGATGGACTTCGGACCTTGATGCGATGATCAACTGGTGGAGAAACATGTCCCGAAAAGCTTCGGAAAGTTGAAAGCAAGTGAAAGAGACTCTCCACTTGACCGCCAGGCCAATCTACTCGCAACCAGCCTCCCAAGCACCCATAAAACCCGTTTGAAGATATGATGTAAGGCCATCATTAACCCTTGATTAAACGTTAAGATAAACGTGGGCTGAAGCTAAGGGTTAAAGTTAACCCCAAGTTAACCCTTAAGTCAAGTTAACATTTAAGGGTTAATAAGAAATTCTATGGAAATAAAACATCAAAAAAAAGTGATCCTTGAATTTCTCGTGAAGAAGTAACTCTGGGTGCCGATCAGCCGTTTGCCGAATTGAAACTCCGTGATCTGAAGTTATAGCTTATGGGTTTCCAAATAGAGAGCTGTTCAGGTTTCTCGGCTAAGTGGGGTTTCCGCTGGAAACAGAGGTGCTAAATAGAATTATTCAAAAAATATATGCTACGCTCTTATATTGCGCAAGTGGCCGGTTAGCCCGACTAGCCGGGAACGCAGTCGGATACAGTATCCGCTACCATGCAATAGCAGCTTCAATGCGGAAAATGATGATTGCATACTAGATACATCCTCGTAGACCAATTTATTGTACGAGTTGACCGCTAGATTAAGTATCCTCGAATTACAGCTTAAAATTATGACTGCGGATTGCTCACGCGCTGAACCAGCGGAATCGTGATTACATCCCAAATATCGAGCCTATCTCCGTCCCTCTGTTCATCTGGAGAACGAGCACCGCGGAGCCTGGTTGTTTTATGCTCCCCGCGCCACAAACCATCAACATACTTGAAAGGGGATGTTTGCGTGATGCTGGAGAGCCCACCGCCGAGATATCTCGTCGAAAGGAAGATCCGAAGGAAACCGACATCGAGCGACTGTTGATCGTATAGCTGCAGCCGAAGCAGATCGCCCCCCCCATTCCTAAAGTTGAGGGCGACCGGCCATGGTTCACATGGTTCAGGGCCGTCCTGCTTCGGTAAAGTTGGATCTACCATAGCTGTACCTTTGGCAACCCGAGGTTCATAGTACTGCCCTGCACACGGATGTAGTTCAGGAGACATGAAACCAAGTGAAGGCCTTGAAACTCACTTATCTCGAGCGTGCTACAATCGAAGAAGAAAGCCCACGCGAATAAGTTGATGCCGCTCTTGTTGACTAGCTCGATACCGTATGCTGGTGCCGTTGTGATTGCCGCCTTCGGTTTTGCGGCTTTGACTTCAAGCTCCCCGAACTTGCCGGGGTTCAAGCGGGGTTTAGCACGCATCTCGCGGCGAATCCCCGTGAGCCCCTTCTCGTAGCGGTCGGTCTCTTCGAGCTCGCATAAGTGTACCTCTACGTTAGAGCAGAGGAGACTTTGCTGCGGCACGTGGCGTAGGTACTTGAAGAAGTGAGCAGCGGTACGAAGAACACGGCGGATGCGCGAAGGATTCAGCGGCAAGGTGTAATGCAGACGCTCCAGTCCGAGTTTACCGACTTCCGACAAAGGCGGATGAAAGAAACTGATCTCGTCAGTGCCGCTGCAGCGGAGGATGAGGTCCGTGTTGTCGGCCGAGGCATCGTGGCTTAGCTGTGGCCGGCCGTACTGGTCCTCGGGGTTCTCTTCGACAACAGCAACCTCAACGCAACTGCGAATCGACTCGTCAGCCACGTGCACAGAAAATTGGCTCTGGCAGTGGGCAGCCGGGGATGCAACGGCAGAGTTCTGCTCTACCGATTTGAATGCGGCCTCTGTACACTGTAGAGAAGATGTGGTGCCACCAGTAGCGGTGACGACAAAGGTTCCAAGGAGCGTACTGTTGATAGTGAACATCTTCGAAGAGTAGACAGCGAACTCGGTGCCGCGCGTTATGCCGAGGATGTCACCGGCGCACACAGTGAGGTTTCCGTTCTCCTTCACAACGTCGAATGTCAGTCGCCCCAGATTTATTTCCTTCAAATCGAAAAGTATGCAGTTTTTGCTGTTGCCTTCGCAGATAGGATTCTGCCATGTGCTTAGGTCTGTTCAGTTTTCGAGTTATCATTTTGCAGAGGCTTAGTAACCCACGAAAGACGTTTCGAGTCTGGATCAATGCTCCTAATGAGAGCAGTATACGAGAGAGCGTTGAGTGAAGCCGTTTTTAGATATTCAAGGAGAGCCTGCGTGAAAGAAAAGTCATCCGCCGCCTGTTCTTTGGAGCCGCAGGCAGCGAGTAGGACGTGAGAGCTGAGGCCGGCGTGGCGATATTGGTAGTCAACCACAGCTCCACGACCAAAGAACTTTTTCCATATTCCCCGATCGTAGTCGGCCGGAACCGTTATCCGCCTCCCCTCAGGGTCTTTGAACTCTATGCCGCGCATAAGACGGTGCTCGCGGGTGCCGGAGCCAGAGTGGCAGCAGTCGAGGATAACAGTCTTTGTCATAGCAGACGGTCAATGGGAAATCCAGAAGACTAAATTTCACGACGTACAATGTTGTTTCCTTTTTCATCAGCCAGGTCACGGAGGAGAGCTGCAAGCGTACGGTCGAGAACGACACCGCTGACAAAATACTTTTGGTTCTCCTTGGAGACCGCAGCGTCAGATGCAACGATACATTGAATCTCAACCTCCTCTGGAGGAGCGGTGGAGCCGTAGCCCGGCCAACCTTCAGGGGGGGGCATACTGGCGCCGTGACCAGCGTAGTATATGAGTATCGCGTCATTCTTCTTGACTGTACCAGCTGTTCTGAGGTTAGAAATTTCGGCGATGATATCATCATGAGTAGCCATCTTGTTCTTTAGCACCCGAATATCGAGGCTAGAACGTTTCGGAACATCGAAAGCATCAACGAGGAAGCTCTTCACGTCCATAATGTCCCGGACGGCTCCTCCCAGCGAAGGCACTCCGCGCGGATACTGATCGATCCCAATGAGAAGGGCATGGAAACTCAGCATCGGTCAACATGGTTCACAACAAAGAGAACGTGCGCTCACTTCTTCCAAGGCAAATGAGCAAGCCTTTTGAGCTCCTTTTGCGACTCGGAAAACCCCCAAAGCCTTTTCGCAGGCCAATGAATCTGAGGCATACGGAATTCTCGGTGGTGAGCTTCTTTGTGCAGTCCTTGAGATGGTCGAGAAGCTAGAAGGCCAGTGAGTCGATCCTGTATATGTCAGACATCCTATCCACACCGCACCAACGTGGGTGCAAGGTGCTGTGAACACGTGAAATGAAAGATCGGTATCGATTATCTCTTCTTTCTACCACGTTGAAAGCATCCCACGGGTAAAATTAGCAATGCACACCAGCACTTTCATCGGCGCCGACCGCACACTCCGAGAGCAAGGCGCGTCGGAACCTCCGCGATACCAAAAGTGAGCACCTCACTCTGGCGGTATCATGCGGAATGTCATGCATGCAGGGATAGACTGGTCATTCTGCACAAACCCCAAAATGAAAAAGAGTTTGCTCTAGTGGAGCTGTATAGCTGTCCGACGAGAACGTGCTTCTTCCGCTCGGCAACTCGGTATCGGTTCAGGCTGTATCGTGGCGGTGCGCGCCTGAAGAAGCATAAAAATACTGGACACTGCAAGTCGAGACGCTGAGACAACGTAGATGAAATCTCGGCACCGGGATGTTCCAGCCTCCAGGATCAAGACACGGAAATTCCATGGCGTCAATCTGGCGCGAAAGTGAAGGCTCATGAAAGCGAAGCTAATTGGGCGCAGCATCAGGAAGATTGAGTGCCCGTCAGCGTCAAGCGCCGACAACGAGCGCTGAGCCAAATTTGTTGCCAACGCGCGGCGTGCCATGAAACACAGATAGTGTGCGAGCGAGAGTGGAACAGACACAAGAAAGAAGTCTGCTGTCAATAGCTATTGTCGATTCTCTACTTCCGTCCGAGACTCCAGCCACCGAGTGACTGAAGGACCGGTCATCCATCCCATTGCATCAAATGAACGTTGAGCATGGGCGCAGTGAGCAACGGCGATGCGCCATGCAGGTCAACCAGGCGGTTTCGATGGACTTGTCGAATATCGGTGCGTGCCGTACGACTCTGGAGAGGAAAGTCGACTTTGATGATACATACCGCCCAAGTGTATGGAAAGAACTTGAAGCGAGTCACGGAGAGTGGATATGCATCTTGGTACGACGAAATATTTCGGCGTTGACGGGCAGTCAAGGCAAGTCGGACAGTCACAATATGTGACGCAAGTCTTGCTCTCCTGCGCGTCTGCATTCTTTTTCGGCGCACCTCCCTCCTGCCTCGCCGGAGCGTCGTGGACCATGTGTACTGCAACCATCTGCACTGTTTGCCTCTGGCGCCGGCATTCCGTGGCTGCACGATACCAAACGCGATGCAGGCATCAACTACCCGCTGTTCCGAACGAGTTTGTCCAATGGCCGATTTTGGGTGGAGGTCAAAGGATAGGCGCCTTCAAGGTGAGCGGTTCTATGCATTCTCGACTTTACATAGTAATTTGAAGCACAGACAGCCCCCACACATCAGTCTCTCAGGGACGCGCACGGATGGCTGCATAGCCGTGTCGTGTCTTTGTCGCCGAACCTAGATTCAATTTCTTGTGACGACATGGATCGATGGACGGCATGGACGCCCGAACTCTTCCTCGCGCCTCACTCCGGAGCCAGTCATGACTTCCCTGTTCACTCTCAGCTGACGGACGGCGCCACGCAGATCTCCGCCGACTGCACGACTAGCACGCGTTGCGTCGCGGTGTGCTTCGACGTCTAAACCAAGATCTGCGTGCAGGACGCAGCGGTGCAGGAGTGCATGTACTTCCTCCCTGCCATGATTCGTTTTTTCTTAGTGGTACCGGTAGCCGCACGTAACTTCTCCACCTACCCACGGTGCGCGACGTCCGCGCCGCGAGTGTCCAGGATTGCGCGCTCGTGCTCGGTATGTGCTGTCACTTTCCATCCTTCTCTGCTCATCGAAAATGCCACACTCGCCGCGGACATTGAAGCCGTCCTCGTAGCAGATCTCGACGCCCCAAATAACGCGGTCCGTATGCTCCCCACCTGGAGCGACGTCTTCACCGTCGCGCATCAGAGGGTGTGTGCGCCAGTCGCGACATCAATAATTATGATTGGCTACTTGTATAGAACCTCGTCTACGCGGGCACGCGTGCAGGGAGTCAGGGACCGTCCTGCGCTTCGATCCGCGAATAAATAATTCAAAAGGCGTGCAGGTGTTATTCGAGAGCGGGGGCGCCGCGGTGCAGCCCTCGGCTGTCTTCGTGCAGCCAGCGTACGGCGGAAAGCAGCTTGTCTCTGGGCACATGGACGGTCGGGTGCGTGCAGCTGCCGCCCACAAACACAATAACTGCACGCTGACGTTTGAAACAAAGCTCGGTGCCTACGACTTGCGGGGCACCCCTCGTCCTTATCGTGCAGCGGTCGCCTCTTGAGCTCTTCCCCTCACCCTTAGCCCCCACCGCGCTAATCCTCGCTCGGCAGGGGCTCGCGCTCAACCAGCGAGTACTTCCTCTTCGCAGCCGGCGCGAACCACCGCCTGCGCGCGCGGGTGCTCGACAGCGGCGCGCCAGTCGTGCCGCCCGCTGTCAGCGTAGCATCAACTCTATCATCATCGAGCGGTGAAAATGGGGTCAATCGCTGCGGAAGGCGGTTAATCTCTTCGCGACGCGGTTCACCACGCCGTTCGCCTTTGGTTCGCCTCACTACTGCAAGTCGTCGATGCGGACGATGGACCGGGGCAGGTGCTGTGGGCGTGCGGCGGGAGCGAGGTGTGGTGTTGGCGGCTGGGTTCGTAGAGCGTTGCGAGGGGGGGCTAAGTAATCTTGGTTAAAACATGTCGGCGGCGAAAGGCAAATACTAATCGCGCAGTGGATGGAACTTGCGCGTATGGCGGCGTCCGAGCCTTGTGAGAATGCTCAGTCTAAAATGATTGGCGTCGAGTCAATTGTTTACATTATAGGATATGTACCGCCTCCGCACATAAAGCACTAAGGATAATCCAAGACTAATTCGACGGTCCGCAGCTTGCGATGCAATTTTCTCCGTTTTTCTGTCTTGCTGCACGTAAATTGTTCTATAAACTATAGAGCACATATTCTGCCTGATGTTTGCTGCGCTCTACGCGTAACATCGATCACATCCGGCCATCCGCATTCTCCTCGGCATTGCTTTGATTGCAATGGATCATGATGTCGTTTTACTTCAGAACTGCACCGACTTGATTCTGAGTAGTCATTTTACTAGCTAATTGTTACACATTTCGTCAAGTAAATATTTGGTACGTACTCGATGCTTCTAGAAGTTGGGAATGTGAAGGAGTCCTTGAGAATGGCGAGGCTTTACACGTTATTTGTCCCATCAGCGGTGTTTTTCCACGGTTGAAAGTTCCATTCCCTTGGGTTAAAAAAAAACAAACAGGCAATTGTGGCTACATATCAGTCAAATTCTCGATCAGTTTCCTTGCGCCATCGTTACGAGGAATAATGGCGCATTTAAACGGTTTGGGGTGGCTTCAGGAATATCAAAACCGATGCACATTGCATTCGTACATGTAGTAGCACAAGAACAATTTACCTGACCACTCCGTGTAAGAGCGCGACTTCGATTTCAATTGTGTTTCCATTTGCATCTTTGAAGAATAAGGCTTCCAAAATGTTAAAGTTGGTGGTGTCGAAAGCAGGAGCTGTTAAGCTAAACTTGCGAGAGTTTGGAATATGAGGCCGTCACAATCAGTAAGCCTTTCAGTCTTTAATTGGTTGGACAGGTCAAACGACCGATAATTTTTTCACCAGTCCTCAAGGTTTCTATTTCAGTGTTCCGATCTCTTGAGAACGAATCACAGGAGACTCCCAACTTTGATGCCGGTGGAGGATGAATACACACAAGACGCTCTTATGCAGTTTCCCACAATTGAGAATCGATCGTGGTTTGGGAAGCAAACCACTAGTAGTAAAAGATTTGAATTAAAGCCAATCAAGCTAGACATCTGTCATGTTTGCTATCAGCTGCCTGATAACATCGTTTCGTGGAGTAATGTTGCATTTGAATGGTTTTGGGTGGCTGCAGAAGGCTTATCAAACTCGGTAGTAGGCAGTTCATAGTGATGGCGTTTTACCTGATTAATCCATCCGCGAATACAGGTTCGACTTCAATCTCCTTCCCAGTTTCATCTTTGGCTTTTGCGATGTCGAAGGTGGACAAAACAGAAACGATGGCTGCCCAGACAGTTGCACCAGCGGCGTAACGACCTGCGCATGCTCGACGGCCGAATCTATAGAGTAATTAGCATGCCGACTCGCAGGACCAGAAGAACAGACCCGAAGCCAAGAATTCGGTCATCAGCATTTAGCTGACCGTCGGCGTTGAAAAATCTTTCAGGATCGAACCTGTCAGGATTTGGATACATGGACTCGTCATGCGCCATGGCCCTGAGGCAATCAATTCCTGCCCATAGTAAGACGCACTCATGCTTACCAGACATTGGGAAGAACCATGGTCCCTAATCAACTTGAGATCCTGGGAGAATGGGCAACCAAGTAAAGCTAACCTTTGGGGATGAAATGTCCTTCATAGATGTCGTCGTCGCTGGTCGCATGTGGGACAGCAAAAGGAAGAATAGGTCTCCAGCGGAAGACTTCTCTAAACACTGCCTCGCAATAAGGTAATGCACTTCGGTGTTCAAACCCAGGTAGAACACCGAGGCCAATAACAGCGTCGAGTTCGTTCTGTGCCTTTTTTACGACTTCTGGGTTCATTGCCATTACCATAATGAAAACGATCAACGTCGAGGTTGTCTGAAGGCTCAATCAGTCACGATTATGCTTGACTGGCGGGCATTGATGCGCACGCTGTCTACAGCAGCTGCACAAAGTCAGCATTCAGACTTGAACCATAGGGTTAGTCGAGAATTTACCTGCGTAAGCTACCCCTGCGACGTCTTTCACAACCTCTTCCTGCTCCCTGGAACTACGATATATATAATTTCGCTCCAGAAGCTTGCGAACAACGGAAGGTCTCGCGGAACCATTTCGCTGCAATGAGTCAGTATATCTTTCAATAAACAAGAGATAATTGCTTTCGCACCATATTTTGTTTAACAAAATCAAACGGTGCATTTCTCATCTCGTCGACCAAGTCCCGGGTATCTTGGAGGGTTCAGAACACCAAGTAGGGTATCGAACGAATAACCACATACCTCGAGCGAATTTATGGAAACTACATCCCGGAAACCAAGATGGAAAATGGCGAAGAAATGGGAGAGTATTGACAATGCATGCACCGGGTAGCATACTCTCGGTGAACCTTTCAACGGCTTCTTCCGTCAAGTGAACAAACCGGTCGTCCCTTGATTTTATATCGTATCCATACATCGAGTCAAGGATTATTGCGGCGGCGAGACTGATCAGAGATAAAACCATCGAACCGTAATGTGGAATGAGTAGAATGTTTACGTTTTGATATGTGTGGCAAAATCTGCCGGAGTGAAAAGCAAGCCACGCAACAAGTCTCGAATTTTCCTGAGGTAAACCGGGTGATAGGCAGGGATAGCGTCTCGACGGAAGTGTTGATGAAACAGTCTCCTGCGCTGTAATGACCCCATCAGTCAAAGAGACCATACTGGGATGAATAAATCTACCTCCCGCCATTTATCTGAGTACGGCATAGCAATGAAACTGAAATCCCATCCCATGCTGAAAACGTCAGAATTAGTACAAGAATAAGTCGAATCATCTCACAGATAAGCAATAGGAATCGTCGGTCTGTCGGAATAAAGTATCGCTCGCTTTTCGAGTGATTCCGTTGCAGCCTTGACCGAGTTGAGAATGAGGATATGTTGCCCGAACACCTGAGCATGCACAACGTCGCCTAAAAGTTATCAGATCTCAAGGAAGAAGGCCCAACAAAATTTCCATCACACCGTACTGCTTTCCCCACTCCGCGTAAGTTATCCAGGGCGTTTCTGTGGGTATATCGAATAAATTTCCCACTAAGAATTTGGGTTTGGGTCCAGGAGGGAAGGGAAGCCGAGATGTTGCCTTGCATCGTTGCAACAGACCGACCACAGCTAAGAGGATCGCGGACACTGCGAAAGCCGGGAGATAATCAGCGGAGGTCATTGGGTATTGCCAAACATGAGAATCTACCGCTCTATAAGCACCAGAGGCATGGGAGAATGGACGACTCGATCGGACCCATCAGTGACGGCAAAAACCGAGCCAAGGCTGCGGTATTACTGCAGCGGTCCTTGAAAGGAACTTACGGCTACTGTACCTACATGCCGTTCTGCTATACTGTAGTATTTCGTTCAATTCGTATAGTCACGCGTCACACGGCCAAAAACCTACGAAAATTTTCGTAAGTCACTCAGTCACAAGGGCAATTTTGGCCTTAGCCGAGCTAGCCGAGATTAGCCGAGCACCTGCCGACGGATCAAAACTCCTAATTAGGGAATTATACGAAAGGTTCGATTCGTACGATGGTGTCACACCCCAAACCACCTTACGAATTGAACGAAATACTACAGTAGCCCTGTTATGGCATACCACTCATACGAGTTTGATGAAAACAACGTGATAGGACTGCATGCCGTGCCGTATACGGCCGTGTTGCTACGGTCCGCCAAGCAGAAAAATGATCAAAGTCAACAGACTAAAAATACTGAATTCCAGGACCTGGACTGGCCCAGTTGTGCTTTTACCCCGATACCCTCAACCAAAAATCTAGTTCTTGGCTGGAAAATAAGGATAATTCTATTGAGAAACCCGGTTGCAGGCAGAAACCCTACCTTATATGGAAGCCCGGCCGTCACAAAATTTTCCGAGGTGGGTTTCTGGATAGGGATCGGCCGGCCGACCTCCGGGGAGGTGTAGCCAAACATCAATATCAGAGGTTCCGATTTAGGAAATTCACAGTAATGCGCTATGGAAACAATAAAAAAGTACAGTATAGACATGAGCGAATTTCATTAGCGATCTATGCTCAACACTCATGAAAATGACCGTGCATATATCTCAACAAAGTGGCTCATATGAGGACTGCAAGTCAAGCACCTCATCCGAATTGCTCACCAGGTGACACATCCTGTCCACTATCTTGCACTCCTACGGGATGGTCAATACTTGTGCAACTGTTGCATGGATCAGAATCTTGGTCTTGTTTGCCATCATTTCTTTCTTGCATGGGTCACCATTCAAGATCTCCCTTTCCACATCTCATTCTTTTGTTCACGGTGAGTTCTATCTATTGAAATACTAGCTTACTAATTACAACCACTCTCGCAGCTGGTTGCAAGACCCCGAGCTGGATGTGAACAGCTTGCCGGCCATAACAAAACTCACCAAGTCCACCCTGTCTCGTCACCAAAGTGTTCCTGTCTCTTCTGAACCCCAGCCTGCCAAAGAGCAGCTCCAAAACTCCGTATCCTCCACCAAAACCCTTCCTGCACAAGAAGTTTTCCATGATCTTCAGGCTGCATAGCATCAGACAGCATAGAGTAGCCACTAGTTTGTGGTTGTGTGGAGTCTTGTCAATGGCTAGTATCATTCAAGTATCGCTGTTGCCAGCACAGATCCATTGCTTGGCTGTGGAAGACGATGGAGACCCCGTCAACAGCTTACTCATCTCGACGGAGTTGTCCACAGCCACACGTTAGTTTCGCAAGCCATTGACCAAATATCGACAAACTCCGGCGCCGGCGAACGCAGAAACCAGGTTTCCAAATAGAATCTATTTTTGGACGTAGGGTTTCTGCCTGCAACCGGGTTTCTCAATAGAATTATCCGGAAAATAATGTGTTGAACGCTCCGATCGTTCTTATGGCACAACAGCTGATAAATTATACAGTAATCGAGCTGTCGTTCAATTGTAGGATAGTAATTCCATTCAGAAACCCGGTTTCCGACATTTCTTATTTGGAAACAAGTAATGACACTCCATCATTTTGTAAACAAAGAGAACAACAAATACTTGCCCACTTGTCGAGAGCAAGGGGCATCCGGCATTTAAAAAAAAAAGATATATGGCCGATTTTCTTTTTTCAGCCCTTGACCGCGGACTGACTAACTACGTAATCGTTCCCATGCATCATAAAAGGTAATTATTCACGTGTTTTTGTGCTCGTCGTGTACCACAACGCCAAGTTACTCTTGATTTGCTCGGTCCCATAGGCCCGGATGAAAGGATGTGGGCAATCTAATTACAATACATCTTAGAAACATTTTTGTGGCTAGTGAAACAGATATCTTGGCTGTCCAAGTCAGGATTTCTGGTTGAATGGGGCCGTACACTGCTGGATTCAAGGCAATATCGCGATGCCGTCCAAATATCATGCATAACATTTGCATACCACATCATTTTACATTGTTTCTTAGTCTCCAGCATGTATTGCTTGCCCAGTTGCCCATTGAACTCGCTGATACACGAATGATTGGCAGCTGCCATATATAGACACCTACCTCTAGAATCAGGTTTGAGGCTCCAGAATACATACAAGCATGCTTTAAAGAGCCTAAAATGCGAATTTCAGCCTCACCGCACCCAAACTTCATCCAAACTCGGGGTTCAAAAATTTTTTTCCCGGCCTGGCGGCCGGACTAACTAACCAGCGCTTAGTCGCCGGTTTAAATGCCGGATGCCCCTTGGTCGAGAGCTCAATTCTGAATCTCTCATGTCATAGCGTGTTCGAAAGCGATTTGAAGCTGCTTTCGTCCTGTTATGATTTCAGGGTTTTTCCAGGAATTTGAAAATCCCATCTTATTCGGCTCCACCACCGAAGACTTCCTCTTGCTCGGAGGCGTTCCCGATGCGCTCAGATTTTCTTCCTAGCGAAAACAACTACCATTGAGCAACAGTCCTTACCTTTCCAAGCTTGGATCCCTTGAGCAGCCCCAATGGCACGTCCGCGGCACCACGCAAATCTCCGCCCTCTGCACGACTAGCACGCGCTGCGTCGCGGTGTGTCTTGAGACTTTGACATTTAAACTAGTAAGATCTGCGTGCAGGACGCAGCGGTGCCGGAGTGCGTGTACTTCCTCTCTACTACGTCTCGTTTTTCTCATTGGTACCGGTAGCCGCACGCAGCTTCTTCACCTGCCCACCGTGCGCGACGTTCGCGCGGCGAGTCTTCAGGATCGCGCGCTCGTGCTCGGTATGTGCTATGACTTTCCATCTCTCTCTGCTCACCGACAATGCTACAGCGGCTGCGGACAAAGCCGTCCTCATAACAGATCTCGACGCCTCGAATAATGCCGTCCGCATGCTTCCCACCCGCAGCGATGTCTTCACCGTCGCGCATCAGGGGTGCGTGTGCGCCAGTCGCGACATCAATAATTATGATTGACTGCTTGTATAGAATCTCATCTACGCGGGCACGCATGCAGGGACCGGCCTGCGCTTCGACACGCGAATAAATAATTCGCAAGACGCACAGGTACTATTTGAAAGGGGGGCACCCCAGTGAAGAGCTCCACTGGCTTCGTCCAGCCAGCATACGGCAGGGAGCAGCTCGTCTCTGGGTACATGGACGGTCGGGTGCGTGCAGCTGCTCCATTAACTGCATGCTGACATCAGAAACAAAGCTCGGTGCCTACGACTTGCGGTTCACGCCCCCGCCGCCGAACTGGTCGGCTCGTATGCGGGGCACCCCTCGTCCTTATCTCCAGCGGTCGCCTCTTGAGCTCTTCCCCTCACCCTTAGCCCCCGCGCGCTAACCTTCGCTCGGCAGGGCCCCGCGCTCGACTCCGGCGAGCGCTTCTTCTTCGCAGTTAGCGCGAATCACCACCTGCGCGCGCGGGCGCTCGACAGCGGCGCGCCAGTCGTGCCGCCCGCTGTCAGCGCAGTATCAACTCCATCATCATCGAGCGGTGAAAACGGGGTCAATGCGCCACGCAAGGCGGTTAATTTCTTCGGGGAACTCTTCGCCACGCCGTTCGCTTCGGTGCAAGTCGTCGATGCGGACGGTGCACCCGGGCAAGTGTTGTGGGTGTGCGGCAGGAGCAAGGTGTGGTGTTGGCGTCTGGGTTCGTAGAGCGCTGCGAGGCGTAGGCTAATCTTGGTTAAAATTTGTCGGCGGCGAAAGGCAAAATACTAATCGCGTGGATAGAACTTGTAAAGGGGCCTCTGAGAATAGCGAGGACGTTGTTTGTCCCATCAACGGTATTTTTCCACGGTTGAAAATTGGATCCGCTTGGGTTGAAAAAACAAACAGGCAAATGTGGCTACACATCAATCAAATTCTCGATCAATTCCCTTGCACCTTCGTTACGAGGAGTAATGTCGCATTCAAACGGTTTTGGGTGGCTTCAGGAATTAGTATCAAAACTGATGCAGTTCGAGTAGCACGAGAGTAATTTACTCGACCACTCCGTGTGAGAATGCGAGTTCGATTTCAATTGTGTTTCCATTTGCATCTTTGGCTTTTGAAATATTGAAGGTCGACAGAACTGAAACCATGGTTGCCCAAACTGTCGCGTCGGCGGCGTAACGACCTATGCAAATTCTTCGACCAAATCTGGTAAGTTGTAAAAAATTCACGTCGGAATCAAAGAATATTGGCGAACCCGAAACCAAGAATATGGTCATCAGCATTGAGCTGACCATCGGCATTCAGAAATCTTTCAGGATGGAACTTGTCAGGATTTGGATATATGGACTCGTCGTGCACCATGGCCCTGCAAAAATCAGGTTTTCGTCATGTCGAGACACATTGATTCATACCAGATATTGGGAAAAACCGCAGTACCTAAGACAATATCAACATCCTGGAAGACACAACGATAAAGTAAAACCAAGCCTTTTGGAATGAAATATCCTCGATAGGTATCGTCGTCGCTAGTTGCATGTGGGAAAGCAAGGGGGATAATAGGCTTCCAGCGGAAGAGCTCTCTCAGGACCGCTTCGCAATATGGTAATGCCCCCCTGTGTTCAAACCCAGGCAAAACCCCAGGGCCAACGACGGTGTCTATTTCATTCTGCGCTTTTTTCGCAACCTCCGGGTGAATTGCCATCGCCATGATAAAAAGAACCAAGATCGCGGATGTCTGTTAAAGCTTGTCATGAATAATGACGAGTGGTCGATAAGCATCGGAGCGTACGGATTCTGCAGCAGCTACCATATATTCACGGTGAGCGACTGGATTGTGCGAAGCGGAATGAATTTACCTGCATAAGCGAATCCAGTGACATCTTCTATCATTTCCTCCCGTTCTTTGGACCCACCACACTGAAGATCGTTGTGATCAAGCAGTTCACTCAGAACACACGATCTGCCAACACCATCTCGCTAAAATGAATCAAAATATTATCCAACGGCTGCGGTGGCTGCGCGTCGCACCATATTTTGTCTGACATACTCAAACGGTGCATTTTTCATCTCATCGAGGATCTTGGCCATCTCTGGGAAAGTGTAGATCAGATCTTTGGTTCTATATACCGAGCTCGACGCAACTCATACCTCGGGCGAACCGATGGAAACCACATCCCGGAAACCAAGACGGGAAATGACGGAGGAATGGGAACGTACTCACGGCAAATGCACCCGGAAGCAAACTGCCGTTGAACCATTTACTGGCCTCTTCGGGCAGGTATACGAATCGATCATGCGCGTGCTGGATATCGTAGCCGTATATTGTCGCGACGATGATTGCTGCGCCCAGTCTGCTCACAATTGTTGAATTCCGTGAATGAAGAATAAGGTAGGATATTAACGCTTTCATGCATCGCATCACCAGATGGGGACCCGCGCATCAAAACACTCGGGAACGGCTGTTGAGAATGTATTCGGCTTCGTGCCATCCTTCAAGCGTGTCGGATTGTTGTCAGAAGAACCGCAAATTGAATGGAAACCCGCTAAAATTGACATTCTACGAGAATCCCTATCGGTATGAAACTAGAATCTCTTCTGCGGAAGCTCGAAGTAACATACCACCTTTAGGAAATAATGTGCTGTATATTATCTCCCATTAGAATCCATAGACTTTAGAGCTGACTTGGTATGATCATACTCTATTTGCACTCTATTAATTCTCTGGCTCAAATTACATGCGAAAGGCGCGCCCAAGTCAATTCAAATCAAAGTCCGTTTGATGGCGGACTTTGAACGTGTGCATGTCTAAGTTTCAACCACCGAGTCCGATACTCACCCGAATTCCAGCGTATTTCACCAAGGAAAATATGCAACCACTACTAGTGAACTTAAATAGCTGTTCAATGTTCACTGAAACACTGCAGGCAGTTGACTGTGGAGACCCTGGATTTTATCCACTCAAAACATGCGATAATGAGCTTGATATGATTGAATCCGCAGCCCAGCGGCGTATTCCGTTGAATTCGGTCGAGTAGTAATAAATACAAAGTCATTGCGAGGTCATGCTGAATCGAGCAGAACATGTAAGGGACAAATATAGAACCAGAAGGAAAAAAATGAAAAAAATGAGATTGAGGAGGGTTTCTGAATTCATAGCGGGAGACTCGAACAGTCACGGTCGCGGCGCGCGTCAAGCGTACCTGGTCGTGCCCCCAAGGTCCAATTGATGCGCATGTCGTGAATCGGTAATGTTCGACCGAATCCGCTCTTCTGCTTCTTCCCGGCGCCACCTGGCAGGAGGCGAGTTGGAATAATGTACCCTCTCCTCAGCAGATACTGTGCCAACCTACAACGCGTCGTTAATTGTATGGTGGAAGATGAATACACACAAGACTCGTTGCTTCGTCTTCGGCAGTTTCCCACGGTTGAGACAAGATTAGTGATCGACCGTGGTTTGCAAAGGAAAGCCAACTATTAGTACAAATGTTTGTATTGAAGCCAGAATCCAACTAGACATCTGTCATGTTTGCTATCAGCTGCTTGATAACATCGTTTCGTGGAATGATGCTGCATTTGAATGGTTTTGGGTGGCTGCAGAAAGCTTATTAAATTCGGTAGTAGGCAGTTCAGAGTGATGGCATTTTACCTGGTCATTCCATCTGCGAATACCGGTTCTATTTCAATCTCCTTCCCGGTTTCATCTTTGGCTTTTGCGATATCGAAGGTGGACAAGACAGAAACGATGGTTGCCCAAACAGTTGCATCAGCAGCATAACGGCCTGTACATGCTCGACGGCCGAATCTGCAGAGTGATTAACAAGTCAAATCGCAGAACCAGGTGAACAACAAACCCGAAGCCAAGAATTTGGTCATCAGCATTAAGGTGACCGCCGACATGAAAAAATCTTTCTGGATCGAACCTGTCAGGATTTGGATACATGGACTCCTCATGCGTCATGGCCCTGGGACAATCAATTCCTCCCCATAGTAAGATGCACTCATGCTTACCAGACATTGGGAAGGACCATGGTCCCTATCAATGTAAGATCCTGGCAGACCGGAGACTCGAATAAAACTAACCTTTGGGGATGTAATATCCTTCATAAATGTCGTCGTCGGTGGCCGCATGTGGGATAGCAAAAGGGAGAATAGGTCTCCAGCGGAAGACTTCTCTAAACACTGCCTCGCAATAAGGTAACGCACTTCTGTGCTCAAACCCGGGGAGAAACCCGAGGCCAACGACGGTGTCGAGTTCGTTCTGTGCCTTTTTTGAGACCTCCGGATTCAGTGCCATTGCCATAATGAAAACGATCAACGTCGCGGTTGTCTGGAGGCTCAATCAGTCGCGATTTACGCTTGGTTGATGGGAATTGATGCGTACGGTGTCTACGGCAGCTACACAAAGTCAGCATTCAGGCTCGAATCACAGGGTTAGTCGAGGATTCACCCGCGTAAGCCACTCCGGCGACGTCCTTCATAACCTCTTCCTGCTCCCTGGAACCACCGTGCGCATCATTTCGCTCTAGAAGCTCGCGAAGAACAGAGGGCCTCCCAGAACCATTTTGCTGTAATGAATCAGCATACCTTCCACTTAACAAGAGATGCTCTCGCACCATATTTTGTCTAACGAAATCAAACGGTGCATTTCTCATCTCGTCAACCAAGTCGCGGGTATCTTGGACGGTTCGGAACACATAGTAGGATATCAAACAAATAACCACATACCTTGAGCGAATTTATGGAAACTACATCCCGGAAACCAAGATGGAAAGTGGCGAAGAAATGGGAGGGTATTGACAATGCATGCACCGGGTAGAATATTCTCGGTAAGCCTTTCAAGGGCTTCTTCCGTCAGGTGAACGAATCGGTCATCCATTGACTTCAGGTCATATCCATAGATAGTGTCAAGGATTATCGCGGCGGCGAGACTACTGGGAGATAAAACCATCGAACCAGAATAAAACACAGTGGAATGTTTACGTTTTGATGTGTGTAGCAAACTTCTCCGGAGTAGAAAGCAGGCCACGCAACAAGTCTCGAATTTTCCTGAGGTAAACCGGGTGATAGGCAGGGGTAGCGTCTCGACGGAAGTGTTGATGAAACAGTCTCCTGTGCTGCAATGGCTCCATCAATCGAGGAGACCACACTGGAATGAATAATATACCTCTCGCCATCTATCTGAGTGCCGCATGAAAGCGAAACTGAAATCCCATCCCATGCTAAGGACGTCAGAATAGAACAAGGCCAAGTTGGCCAATCTTACAGTGGAATCATAGGAATCGTCGATCTGTCGGAATAAAGTATCGCTCGCTTTTCGAGCAACTCCGTTGCAGCCTTGACCGAGTTGAGAATGAGGATATGCTGGCCGAACACCTGAGCATGTACAACGTCGCCTGGAAGTTATCAGATCTCAAGGCAGAACATGAGAAATGCTTCATCGCACCGTACTGTTTTCCCCACTCCGCATAAGTTATCCAGGGCATTTCGGTGGGTATATCGAATAAATTTCCCACTAGAAATTTGGGCTTGGATCCAGGAGGAAAGGGGAGTCGCGACGTTGCCTTCCATCGTTTCAGCACTCCAACCGCAGCTAGAAGAACTGCGGACACGGCGAAAGCAAGCAGATAATCAGCCGAGGTCATTGAGTATTACCAGTCACGAAAAGATACCGTTCTATATATTTCGAGTCTCACAGAGGGATTGGAGTGAGAATAGCTAACGGCGGGAGCCCGAGTGACGGCACAGCGGGGAATATATATAACGATTCTCAGTCTGCAGAAGCATTCCAAGGGCGGGGATCAGTCTGATAAGTTCTGAGGAAGAAACGTCACCAGAAGAATGATCAATTAACGGCCAAATATGCTGAATAGTCTGCACACCACTTGGATCGTCTGGGAAAGCATTTACGCCCGCTATCTCGATATCCTGAACCAAAGACGTTCTTGGCTGAAGAATATCGAACGTGCAAGAATGACGAGATGGTCTCAAGAGTTGAAGTCCTCGTGACGGCAAAACGGCTGATGATCGAGCCGTCATTGAATCACAGCACACATTTAGACCAGTTCGTCCAGTTACGAATTGGAAAGGAGGACAGCGCGGGACTTTGGAACATTCGACTGGTACCAGGTCGACGGCGCAGCTGGCTTATGTTTTTTTGGAAGTACAGTTAGCGGTGGAGCTTGAGAAGGCGCAAGCGGAAGACCAAGCAATCCCCTCCGCCAGCCATGAGCATCTTCACATTCGGTTTCTGAACCTGAGCTCCTCAAATTGAGCGCCCCGCAAGACTCATGCGCTGCGTTCGAATCAGCGCGATTAGTATCTTTGCCTGCCGACGCCAACACTTTTTAGCCAAGATTAGTCTCTGAGGAGATACCACGCTCTACAACCCCAGCCGCCAGCACCACACCTCACTCCCGCCGCACGCCCACAAAACCTGCCCCGGTCCATCATCAGCATCAACGACCTGCAGCGAGACGAACGGGGTGGTGAAGAGCGTCGCGAAAGGATTAATCTTGTGCAGCGCATCCCCGTTGTCGGGAAGCGGGGATGGCGGTGGTGATCCGCTGCCAGTGGGCGGCACGACTGGTGCGCCGCTATTGAGCGCCCATGCGCGGAGGCGGTGGTCCGCGCCGGCCGCAAAGAGGAAGCGTTCGCTGGGGTCGAGCGCCAGTCCCTGCCGAGCGAAGCTTAGCCTTAGCGCGGACGGACCAACGGGACGAGGGGCAAAAGGGAAGAGCTCACAAGGCGGCCGCTGCATGATAAGGATGAGGGGTGCCCCGCGTACGTGACGACTGGCTGGGCGGCGGGGCGCGCGAACCGCAGGTCATACGTCCCGAGCTTTGTTTTGCACGTGAGCATGCAGATATTCGTGAGCTCCAGCTGTACGCACCCGGCCGTCCATGTACCCAAGAACGAGCTGCTCCCCGCCGTGAATGGGCTGCGCGAAGACAGCCGAGCTGCGCCCTGCGACGCCCCCGCTTTCGAATAGTACCTGCGCACCTTTTGAATTATTCACTCGTGTGTCGAAACGCAGCACAGTTCCTGCGCGCGTGCCTGCGTAGATGAGGTTCTGTATATAGGCAGTCAACTAGTTATCCATGCTGGCACTAGTGCACACGCACCTCCTGGTGCGCGACGGTGAAGACGTCACTCCGGGTGGGAAGCATGCGGACGGCATTATTCGAGGCGTCGAGATCTGTTATGAGGACGGCTTTGTCCGCGGCGCCTGTGGCATTTTCGGTGAGCAGAGACGGATGGAAAATCACAACACCTACCGAGCACGAGCGCGCGACCCTGGAGACTCGCGGCGCGAACATCACGCACGGTGGGCAGGTGGAGAAGCTGCGTGCGGCTACCAGTACCAATGAGAAACAAAACATGGGAAGAGGAAAGTAGATGCACTCCGGCACCTCGGCGTCCTGCACGCAGATCTTGGTTGAAACGTCGAAGCACACCGCGACGCAGCGCGTGCTAGTCGTGCAGAGGGCGGAGATCTGCGTGCCGCCGTCCGTCAGCTGAGAGTGGACAGGGAATCATGACAAACTTCGGAGTGAGGTGCGAGGGAGAGTTCGGGCGTCCATGCCGTCCATCGATCCATGTCGTCACAAGAATCCAGGTCCGACGACAAAGACGCGACACGGCTATACAGCCATCCGTGCGCGTCCCCAAGAAACTGACGTGTGGATGTTGTCTGTGCTTCAAATCACTATGTAAAGTCGAGAATGCATAGAACCACACACCTTGAACGCGCATATCCTTTGACCCCCACCCACGAACGGCCATCGCACAGACTCGGAACAGCCGCGCGACGTAGAAGCAAGTCGTAGGTGCCGCACCGCGCTGTTATTCAATTTACTTGTGTTCAAAGCAAAACAAGGAGAAAAGAAACGCACCTAGTTTCCCGTGTTCGGCCTGCTGACGTTGTCTCACGAGCAGGACAAGTCCACAGCGCATGCCGCCGTCGTGGTGGCTGGAACTGCTTCGAGTCTTGAACCTTGGGCTTCAAATTCACAGAAGGGGAATTATTGCCACTGGAACTCGGAGGACGACTTGTGAGAGGAAAATAGCGGTTCCGCTCTGCGTCAAAGTAGAAGCCAGGTAGTTCGCGCGGGGGCATCCCAGACACTGCAGTAAGTGATTGTCTTGAGCAAGAAACGATAGACAAGAAAAAAAGTGGAATTAGAGTGAGCAAATGAAGCGCAAGTAGAGTCTAGACTGGTTCAGAAACGGCGGCATTGAGCAAAGTGATTTGGCCTGCACCGCCACACGATCGAGCTCGACCGCATCTGTCCGTCCACATTTTTCTTGGTATTCATTTGTAAACGTTTTTTCAGAACTACAGTTTGACTGCGAGTACGTGGTCATTTTGCTAGCTAGTGTTACACATTTGTTCAAGGTACCACGTCAATATTTGGTACATACTCGACTCGTTTTCCAAGAAAGTGAATGATGCCTGACTGGAAGTTTAGCACAAAACGCCCATAATCGGAGTATAGGACTGGGGTGGTTCCTGCCTCGCCGCCTCGCTCGCCGCTCGATCCGCTTGCTGATTCCACTCCCTTGGCACCGCCCAAAAACTGACCTCACACCCACCATTCGCCTGTTCGCCGAGCTGCGCGTTCAATAGCTCCCACAAATCGCGATTCTTCACCGGCGTGCCCGACGCAGTAAGCCATCCCTGGTTTGCCCACGAGCGAATCCACTCGGTCGCGCCGTTGGCCACGTATTCGCTATCAGTGACAATCACGAGGCGCTCCCAGCCCTCGCCCCACCAGCACCGGAACTCGAGTGCAGCAATGACGGCGCGCAGCTCAGCGCGGTTGCTCGTGTGGGTATAAACTTGGCGGCCTGGACCCTCTTTCTCGAGCGGGAAACCGACCGTGCCGCCAGGCTGGGTGTTATTGAAAACAAATGCGCATCCAGCCTGCGGAACGACATCGGTGCTGCCATTGTTAATGCAGGCGCCGTCGGTGAAGATGCACATGGTCTTGATGCCGGAATGCGGGAACTGGTTCGCGTAGCGGTGGCGCAGGCAGAAGCGCTGGAACTGCATCGTGCCGGCAGCCGAGCGGGCTGGGAATATGTGCTGAGGAGTCTCTGCGGCGGGCGGGACGAATGTGGTGGCTGTCCAGATACCATTGGCGCCGTTACCCATAGCCTCGCGCGCATTTTTCTGGGCTGCCGGCTTCGGGTAGACGCCACTGAGGAGCCTTCGAGGGTTGTCCTCTGCCTCGGAGTCGTAATCAACTACTGCGGGGTGTGCAGACGACATGCTGGAAGAGGAGAAATCGAAAGAGTTATCAAACAAGGAAGACTTTTAAGACAGAAATGATCGCCGCGGTCCGCCTACGAAGCCGGGCCACGTTGTGGTGGTTCATGTCAGTCCAACGAGCATTCTCTTCTGGATCCACAGAGCTTATCGCCTCGAAGTTTCCGCCTGGCGGTCAAAGATGGCCTCGATCAAGGGCTTGCCATGCTGCAACTAGCAGCCTGTTGTCAGATTCCAGAGATAACGTAGGATTTGTTCCTTCGTTGTGCTGGATGGTAGAAAGATACGTCCGTGCTGAGCCTCTAGCTCCATCCGAGAAAGGACTCGGAAGTCGGGAGGAAGCACTCGTTCATCTCGGGCAAGTCGATATTGCTCCGAAATGCTGAATGCGAAGATCCATGATCGAATTCGGCTGTGGTGACCTGCATTTGCGCAAAGAAATCCAGATCGCCGAGTATTTCGGACCATGCCGAAGCGGGATCTAACTGAGAATCCCACTCCGGAGCGTAAGACGTGGTGGACGAAGCGGACTTTCCAGGCAAGACATCCGGCTCAGGGTTCGACACCGGTGCAGGCTGACCCGTCTCCACGAGCGAGGTAGCCGCCGCAGGAATCGGCTCACCCCTGCGCACCAGCCGACGCGTGATGACCGGCTTGAGTCTGTCGTTCAGCATCCCCTGGAGCATATCCCCAGAACGTGCTGCAGAATCCCACGTATCGCCCATCTCATGCAGGTACCGTATGCACGCCTCGACCTCCGCTAGCGCCGTATTTAGTACGCTGTGCGCAATGCGAGAGCTCCCCCGTCGCTTGTAGCGCGCGCAGGAAGAATACCGTCCCCGCGCTGAAGATGACGCCGGACATTTTGAGCGATGCTAGACGCATGGTGTACAGAGAAGACCAGGTCTCGACAAGCTCGAGGACGTTCTCGGCAGCGCGGATACACAGCTGTGGAGGCGATTTAGACAATAATGTGTGACTGAGTGTTCAGCTGAAAGTACCTTGACATGGTCTACTTCCGGATCTGAGAGCTGGATAGCCTGGATGCGGCGGTTGAAGAACGGTCGGTGCAGAGTGATGAAACACCACCAATATGCGAGATGCATCATCAGTCGCTGCGGGGTGGAGCTAGCCCTGTTGACCAGTGTAATGTCAAGTTGGGGCGGAAGCCTACTTTTCCACTCATTGAGCTTCAAGCTGTATATGACAGTATGTTAAGAAAAACATGCTAAAGCTATTCGTGATCAAAACCACGTACTCGATCTTCGTAACCTGGTCCACCACTTGTGTGACATTCAGCGGGACTGACGGGCGTAAGTTGTTGCCAACCATACTGTCAAAGGTGTACGCAGGAGAGCCGAGGACAGGTACGCACACTACATCAGCGATTTGAATTGCTATCACACAGAGGGCTCCAGTTTGATTCAACACGAGAGTGAGATAATTAGCCTGCGGGGATATCTTCGCGGGGGCGTAGAACCAAGGGATTTGGTCAATATTGGGATCCACGAACGGCATTGGAGTATTGCGCCGAGGCGGTCCAGTGAAATCCAGCCCCCAGTAAAGTGCCCAGGTAACGTCCTAAACCAACATCAATCGCGGAGGCAAGGAGAACTGGAAAGCAAATACCAGAGTAAAAACGGACCAATACGCCCAATTCCGTGCGGTCATTTCATCATGGGTGATCAGGCCTGCGTTGAAATATCGCGTGGCATCGACGCCGAAGCCAACTGGAACCACAGCTGAGCAAAATTCAGATCCGTACAACCGAAGTCGACTCACGGGTTACGCAAAGTCTGGTGGCCATCCCTGAGCAACAAGTCAAGGACGAGGCACACGGCATATGAATGCACACACCGAAATACAGCTCCGCCGGTATTCGATCGCCGCAGTCGGTATAAAAAGTTGCTATGAATGTCAGGGCGTGCACCATACTGCTATCCGGTTTCTTGAAGTCAAAACCCGCTAGTGCACGTTGGGTAAAAAATCGCCGTGTATTCAGGTCTCTCAAGTACGGATCATCAGAGAAAACCGTTGATAGGGATAAAATGGCGTTGTGTAGCATTGGAGAATAGTGCGGCGTTTTGGGCGCCTCCTCTGATCGAGGAACACTCAAAGCGCGATACATGTCTCTCAGAAACAGAGAGGGTATAATGGGCCACAGGGTGTGGGAATTGAAGGATAATTCGATTATTCTGTGGTGTGGTGAGAATGTTTCAATGATAACGAATTGAAGCCTACTTGTCGTGTTCTCTTCTTTCGAAAGCCACCTCCGGAGGCAAGTGTCTCGACCAGTCAAGATCTGGATGGGACTGGGATATATCTACGTCACCCACTTGAAGTACATAGGTCGCGGTTGGGTCTGCAACGGACTCTTGGATGTTCGAAGGCTTGGTCTCCGTCTTGTTGCCGAGCCTGAAGTAGGCACCGTGAAGCAGAGGCCCTTCGTTAGAATCGTCCAACTATCTTCACATCAATACAGCTTATTGCGGGGCGCGAATGGAAACTATCTCACCTGGATCCGCGGCGTTGGCACCGTCAATTCTTGGGTAATCTCTTCATCTGAGTCGAGTGTGCCCACGTCAGAATCTCCCACTTCATCTTCACTTTGTTCTTCTAGCCACTGCGGCCGAAATTGCAGGTGCGTTGAGACATCCTGGCAAATACATTTTGCCAGCTTCTCTTCCAATTTCAAAACATAGGCCTCGAAAGCGTCGACTCGCTTGCGCAACGCTTCAAAATGAGCCTTCGAATTCTTCGTGGCAGCGATATCTTTGTCCCATGAGCACTGAATATCGTTTCAGTATTCCAACTGAGTTGCTATTCACGAATCACGACGCACCTCATCATCTCGACCAGCCGCCGAACAAGACCCGCACACCGGTTTCACCCCGTCGCATTTGGATTTCCTGGAACGAGTGTTTAAGTTGAGAGGAGTGGAGGGTCGCAATACTCACTTTGTTCGACAAACGTTGCACGCTTTTGAGTATGGGCCACGAACTCTGCGTTCTTTGGGCATAAGTTTATAGATTCTTGCGGGTTCTTGAATGAATTCGACAGTGGACGTTTACTTGTGAGAGAGGAAGAGGACGAGAAAGAAATATACAAAATTGTGGATAGATGAGTATCTCGCAAATTCAGTGCCATCATGGGTGCGGGGACGAGCGCGGAAAACGCCGAAGCGGGCGCCGGGCGAAGAGTATAGCAATCAAGCGTGCTCGGCGGAAGACTGAGGTGTGCGGACGAGGAAGAACAGGCGCGTCAACCCGAACGCATCAAGCAAGAGGCGAATGCAAGAGTGATCAATGACCGACGTCGGCGACATAGACGGGATGAACGCTTTGCTGTCCAACGGAATCCAACCTCATCTCGTTTTCGGTAGCTTCAGTGATTGGACATATTTAAATGTCTACCTAGAGACAGGCCTTCTGTATCGAAATTAACAGACAAGTTAAATAGAATACATAATCTAGTAAAATTGCGTCCACAGAACGGCTGTGTCATGAACAAGAAGAAATAAATAATGTGACGGAGACTCAAATACAGCACGTTAAATGCCAACATAAGCACGTTAAATGTCGACATAACTGTCGTTCGTCGCAGGCTTTTGTCGTCAATCGGGTCCTCAGACTTCTCGATCCTGAGATTCTGGATGAACAAAGTGGCCAGCAGCCCGAGCCCTGCGACCGGGACGCTGAGGATGAACACCGTCCGCAGCGATTCCGTGTAGCTCTTCACCACACCGGGGATCATCTCTGCAGGGGAGCGCAGTGTAGATCGCCAGCGGGCTCTCTTCGACAACGAGCGCGGGCGCATCGGGGGCGAATTGGCGGAGGTACTTGGCGAGCTGGGACGAGAAGACCGGCTCGGCGGCGCCGAGGCCGACGGTGCCGCCGAAGAACTGGAGCAAAAGAGGCCATGGAGGTGGCCTGTGCCAACAGACCAGGATCGTCAGCGAACTCGACCTGCATGGCGACGATGATGTTCTGCATGCCCATGCCTACGCCGATGCCCGACAGAATCTGGAAGATGATGACGTGCCAGTTGGGGGTAGAGGGGGTGAGAGTGTAGAGGAGACCCGAGCCAACAGCGAGGAACATGGGCGCCATGACCAAGAAGAGCCAGCTACAAGGACAAGACTGAGATCAGATATGTATATTAAGGAAGGGGCAAAACGCACTAGCGGCCGATTTTGGTCGAGATTTGCCCGGATACAATGACGGCGAAGACGGTACCTAGCATGAACGGCAGGAGATCGAGACCCGACCTGGTCGCACTGTGGTGATGGGCGGCTTGGTAGTAGATCGGCACGTAGTACGAGAACACAAAGAGCGAGAATCGCCCGAGGAAAGCGTACACGAGGATCGCCCAGCTAAGTTTGCGAGCTCAGTCGTGAAGGCATCTTGGGTAGGAAATAGCGCTCACATGGAGCCCGACTTGAAAATTGTTGTGGGCGTCATGGCGGTTTCACCGAGCCAGGCCTCCCAGCCAACGTAAATGCCGCCAAGGGCCGCTGAGACAACGAAGCACTGGTAGCATTGTCAATTTAGTGAGGCCACCAGCCAAGGATAGGCTTACAATGATGACAGCCTTGTCGTTCCATGGCTTGGTGTTGCCGCCCCATTGGAGTGAGAGCTCCAAGGACGTGATAGCGCCGGCAACGAGGGTCGCACCGACGTAATCGAGACGAAGAGTCTGCCGGAAAATGTCTCTGTACGTCCGCTTGGCGGGGTCTGCGCCCAACGGAGGCGCCGACTTGAGTAGGAACGTCACTCCGACGATGGAAACTGCGCCGAGAGGTAGATTGATGAAAAAGCACCACCGCTTTAGGCCCAAAATGAGAGTTGCGCGTATTAGGAGGCAGGAGGACGTACCCAGGACAGCTTGTCAGTGAACGCGCCACCGATCAAGGGCCCGATTACGGACGAGAGACCGAATACCGCGCCAAAAATACCGAACAGGCGTGGGCGGTCCTCGAGACGGGTAGCCTGCGAGATAACTTGAATCATCGCAACAACTGCATAGACGTCAGGCGGCTGATGAGGTCATTTAAAAGTCAAGTAGATACGCACTCATTCCTGCGGCACCCAGACCGCCAATAGTTCGCCCCGCAATCAACTGGTTTATACCGTTGGCGAGTCCACAGACCAAACTGCCTGCCTCGAATATCATAATGGCAGAGATCAAAACCCACTTTGCGGGGAAGATCGAGAGCATTTGGCCGTAGAACAGGATGAATACCGTTTGGGATAACAGGAATGCAGTCGCGACCCATCCCTGGAGAGCAAAAGCGTCAAAGTCGGAGGCTATCGTGGGCAAGGCCGTAGACAGGATGGTCTCGTCTAGTGCAATCAGGAATAATGAGAGCAACCTTTTTCAATGAGAATCAGACACGCCGATATGGACAGAATGCGACGCACATTGCGATGAAAACCAGAACCAGTTTTTTGCCAGTCAAATATGTATCTGCGTCTGCAACCAGGGCAGCAAGCCCTTTTTCGTTTTGCTGCTTTTCGAAGACGTCATGCTGTAGCGAAGCGGGTTTCGGGGACGAGGGTGGTTGCGGGGAGGAGGGCTTCGAGGCGGACTTCGAGGCAGGTTTCGGGGAGGTGACGGGAGGAGGGATTGCAAGGTCTTGCTGGGAGGCGAATATCGAGGATGCAAGGCTTTGCTCGGAGGGAGATGGGATTAGGGAGAGCCGGAAAGTGGGGTTGGGAGACATGAGAGGCTAAAGAGCGGGCGGGACCTTAGTGACTATTAACTAAGTACCGAGGGATCGGCTGAAAGCAGTAGATATAAATCTGAGCCCCCGACAAACAGCGGGCGGGTTCGGATTTATTTAATGAAGCCGCAGAGAAGATGCAAGCGACGTTGTGGTGGCACGGAAGATAGTGGAGAAAACGGAAGCGACTCAGAAATTCGTTGGCATAAGAGATGAGCGATTGCGACAAACCTGCAATCACCGCAGAACCTCAAACGTGTTGCACTATGCTCCAAATGGAAACCCAGTTTACTTATTTGGAAGTGCAGCGTGGAGTCGCCGAAGGGTCGGCCATTAGTGTTTTAGCGATATGAACGTTGATATGGTCGTTTGCCGGGAAGCCAAAAATTCCACGCAGCTTGGGAACTGGTGGCGAACATGGCTCCAATAATGCAAGACGAGCAGCGGTCTTGAACATTGACAGACTTGAAGATGAGTGCCATTCTGGCCATCACCGCGTCTCCATAGCGCCTGACCGGATCGCGTTTTTTTTTCGTTCCAGCGGTTGCTCCAATTTCAAAATCACATGAAGTTCACGGCACCGCTTGCGTAAATCCATTCTCGTAGCCACCGTTCCTTGCGGACAGCAGCTCAGCTGGATTTCATGGGCGGGGGGGGAGCGCTCAACGCGGACGGCGGACCGGAGAAGTTCAGATTTCGTATGAACACCAAAGGGTGGCGACGGCAAATTTCTGGACCAAGACCAAGGCGGACACTGCGAGATACCAGTTAACTGACTCTTGGCGCTGTTTCATGTCGTCTTCGAGTGAATGGATAAAATTCTTGTTGGGTGGAATTGCTAAACGTTAGTCTTGAGTCCTGCATGAACACTAGAGGCTAGTAGAGCGCTCCTAGGAGCCTGCGAGGCGCCCCGACGCCGGACGGACATTAGGATCTTGCAGATCGCCCGATGGAGCAGACTCCAGATCGCTCGATGGGGCTTTGACCCAATGAGGTGATGTGCTGTGATGTGCCTGGCGACCAATATATATACCGCGATGGCATTCGGTGTGAACCATGTAAATCGAACCACCAACTTGCGTTCTTGGTTTTGAGCACAAAGCGGTTGCCCTGGGATTTCCGAGTCGATCCAAATTTCGGCCATGCTAGTCTCGACCTCATCCAGCGCGAGCACTCGATTCTTTTTACTTCCAGAATTCGAGATCGACAATTCAAAGCGATGTCATCCTTGAATGAAACCAGAACATGCTCAGTGAAATGACTTGAAATGAACGTGCGGTTAAGGGGCGACGTCGAATTCGAGCGGGACGTCCCTCTTCAAGGTGGAACTCGGATAAAGAGAGGGAAGGTAAATGCCGTCGAATTAGCTATTAGCTCTATATACAATATTAAAGGGATTAAAACAAACATATTATAGTACACGTTCAAGATACACCGCATCTATCACTTGGCTTGAGATACGCCGTCGCCACCAAAACGTTCTCGGTAAAATTCTTTCGCTGCTTTTATTGCGTCGTATTCGAGGAGATAGCGCTGAATTTCTCGAGCTGCAACAAAACGTCAGCTTCCCCCTGACTCATAAGAGAGACTTGGACTTACATCTCACATAACCGAACCCCTTCGACGCCTGCGCGACAGACTCGTCACGAACGAATTCTCCGCGCTGTCTGCGAAGATCCTGGTACGCCTCAAGCCTTGCCGGAACGTCCTCGCGCCTAGTCCCAGCGGGCAGCAGACACGCCAGCGACCCAGCGTCCTCGACGGCCATGCCGGCGCCTTGGCCGAGCAATGGCAAAGTACCGTGCGCGGCGTCGCCGAGGAGCGCCGCTCGCCCGAGGACCCAGTTGGGCAAGTGCGGCAGGACGCGCAGTTTCCATTTGAGGATTGGGCTGTGGCGGGGTAGGTCCAAGATATGCAGGAACTTAGGATCGAAGTCCCGGAATTTGGTGAGGAACTCTTCTGGGGTTGCGGTGGGAGTCCAGCCTGCAGACAATACAATTATTTGGGCAAATGTGAGTAGTGCTTTGGAATACTTGCCTGCTTCCTCTTCAGACCGTGGATAAAATGCGACGACATTGAGGAGAGACCCGTTCCGGCAGGGATAGATCAAGAACATCCGGAATTGTCCCTCTGTGGGGATGATGCTGCGCGTCCCAGAGACGTTGGCGTGAAGCCATTCGAGCTCTGGAATGTTCTTGAGGTTCGCTGCCTCCAAGACAACCCGGAAGCAGGACAATCCCGAATCCTGTGCATTCAGGACACTTCCTATGATCTGCGGGCGAATGACAGACTGCGAGAGTGGTTAGTACTGTCCATTGGAAGAACTGGGTACCTACGTGGACTCCATCGGCCCCAAGGATTAAATCGGCATGAACGACTTCGCCGCTATCCAAGGTCACGGATCCTTCTTCAACATGACAGGCAACGACCTTGGTTCCGAGCCGTAGTTTGGCGGGCGGGCCTTCGCCTTCGCCGTCCGTCGCCATCCGCTTGAGTTCTTCGTACAAATCGCTCCGATGACATAGCAATCCCTGTGATCATCAGCTGACATCCTCAGCTACTCCAGGATACGACGTACATTTGCTTGCATAGCAGGAACCAGCCAAGGGTAGGTTGTCACCTCTCCACCGTCAGAGCTGAGGATCATGCTCTGCAATCATTTTGAATATGTCGCGAGCTTCAGAAAAACACGGATGCCTACCTTTTGCCATGGAACACCTTTCAGATTCTCTCTTGACACTCCGAGATGGTCAAGAACCCTCAAAGAGTTGGTCTGCACGCCCACGGCAGCACCGACTTCGGTCTTTATTTCCGCAGCTTCGAATATCTGTAAAAACCAAGTCAGATGCGTCTCAGAGATGGCGAAGTGTACAAACCTGCACATTGTGCCCATTTCTTCGGAGAGCGACTGCTGCTGTGAGTCCACCGATGCCGGCGCCGACTATCGAGATGGTGAGAGGTTGTTGGAGGGAGTTGTTAGAAGCTGCCATTTTGCACTGACCTACCTCGTCAGAGAGCACGCTTAAATACCTTCATGCTAGGTAGCTTCACGAGCATGACTTTATGCAGGTGCACATCCGTTTATCCAGGTCGGAGGACTTGATGTCCTCTGCGCCGTGTAGCTTCCCGAGTAGAATGACCTAATGCAGGCGCACATCCGTTTATCCAGGTCAGGAGACTCCGAGCCAGGTTGCTTACTGCTGGCATCGAAGTAGTGAAAACTTCAGCTCAAGGCGTTGCGCTGGGTAAAGGAAGAGACGTTGTGGCACCAGTGACCAGTCTGCATGCAATTTGAAGCTCGATAAACGATGATATTAATTAGAGACTCAGAGACAGAAAGACCTCAGAGCGTGTCCGAAGCCATATCGGAGCCTGAGAGAAGCGGCAGAAATTAGAATGCCCGGTGAGTTCCTACGATTCCAAAGCGATTCCGGATTTCCGACTCGTTTCCGGAGAGCCCGAGAAGAAATCAAAATGAGACAGTCGATGAGAAAGCACTCAGTTAAGCGCAAGGACGCGACACGAGATCCTTTACGAATGGTTCGAAGCAGGGGGTTGGCACCGGCAAAGACCGAGACACTGGGTTGCCGTGAGAGAAAATATTTGATCATCACAAAATTACTCTATATGGTTTGACAAGCACCACATATGGTAATGATCCGAACAATTCCGGCAATGGATGGGTCCCTTGCCCGCAGAATTTTTTTTCTCATCTTGCGTTCTTGCTTTCGAGCGAAAAGCGGCTACCTTGGGATTTCCGAGTCGATCCAAATTTTGGCCGTACTAGTCTCGACTCACGGGCATTCGATCCTTTTTACTTCCAGAATTCGAGATCGCCAATTCAAAGCGGTGTCATCCCTCGCCGAATGAAACCCGGAAATGCTTTGTTGAGCCCCGTGCGCAGTGAAATGAAATGAACGCGCGGCTAAGGCGCGTAGCCAGCGTAATCACTGCGTTCAACCCCATAGTAGACCGAGCTTGGCCTACCTTGGCCTACCTCGGTCTACCCTCGGTCTACCTTCGTCTACCAGGGTACACCTACGTCTACCACTCAAAGTACACCAAGGTTGGCTGACCTCGGCCTACCATGGTCTACCGTGGTCTACCTCCTCTGTCTACCTCGGTCGACCATATTTTTAGTTGGTAGACAGACATCGGTCGACCTATAATAATTATTTCGACTTCTCCGATAATTCAAAAAAATCTGGAAGTATACCTTGGTCTACCTTGGTTGATGTCTGTGTACCTTGGTCTACCAAGGTAGACAAAGGTGGACCAAGTCTTTCTACCAATATGAACCGAGGTAGGCAGACCTGTCGGTATACCCTTGGTGTACCCTGGTAGACGGACCCTCGGTGTACTATGGGGTTGAATGCAGTGAATCAAGCACGTCGAATTCGAGCGGGACAGTAGTGTAGCACAGTATATTATTATAGAGGCTGGTGTACCGTACACTACAACTCGGTATGTTCCGAAATGGGACCGCGCCGAGATAATATATTATCCTGAGTCTTATCCCCTGATCAAGGTGAAACTCAGATAAAGGAAAGAAAATACATTCAAATTAGCTGTGTGTACAATATCGGGATTAAAAACAAACATATTACAGTACGGATTCGAGATGAGATAAGTATATGGCATCCGTCACTTGGCTTGAGATACGTCGCCGCCGAAGCGTTCCCGGTAAAATTCTTCCGCTGCTTTTATCGCATCGTATTCGAGGAGATAACGCTGAATTTCTCGAGCTGTAATAAACAATGAGCGGAGTCCTAAATCATAGTGACTTGACTTACATCTCACAAAGTTGAACCCCTTCGACGCCTGCGCGACAGACTCGGTACGAACGAATTCTCCGCGCTGTCTGCGAAGATCCTGGTACGCCTCCAGCCTTACCGGAACGTCCTCGCGCCTAGTCCCGGCGGGCAGCAGACATGCCAGCGACCCAGCGTCTTCGACAGCCATTCCAGCGCCTTGGCCGAGCAATGGCAAAGTACCGTGGGCGGCGTCGCCGAGGAGCGCCGCTCGCCCGGGGACCCAGTTGGGCAGGTGCGGCAGGACGCGCAGCTTCCATTTGAGGATTGGGCTGTGGCGGGGTAGGTCCAGGATGTGCAGGAACTTAGGATCGAAGTCGCGGAATTTGGTGAGGAACTCTTCTGGGGTTGCGGTGGGAGTCCAGCCTGCGGACAATACAATTATTTGGGTAAATGTGAGTAGTGCTTTGGATTACTTGCCTGCTTCCTCTTCAGAGCGTGGATAAAATGCGACGACATTGAGGAGAGACCCGTTCCGGCAGGGATAGATCAAGAACATCCGGAATTGTCCCTCTGTGGGGATGATACTGCGCGTTCCAGAGACGTTGGCGTGAAGCCATTCGAGCTCTGGGATGTTCTTGAGGTTCGCTGCCTCCAAGACAACCCGGAAGCAGGACAGTCCCGAATCCTGTGCATTTAGGATGCTTCCTATGATCTGGGCGCGAATGACGGACTGGAGAGCGGTCAGCCTTGCTAAATATAAAGGCTGAGGACTTACATGGACTCCGTCGGCTCCAAGTATTAAATCGGCCCGAACGACTTCGCCGCTGTCCAAGGTCACGGATCCTGCTTCGACATCACAGGCGACGACCTTGGTTCCGAGCCGCAGTTTAGCCGGCGGGCCTTCGCCTTCGCCGTCCGTCGCCATCCGCTTGAGTTCCTCGTACAAATCGCTCCGATGACAGAGCAACCCCTGTGCTCATCAGTTGATATCCTCAGCTACTCCAGGATACGACGTACGTTTGCCTGCATAGCAGGAACCAGCCAAGGGTAGGTTGTCACCTCTCCCCCGTCAGAGCTGAGGATCATGCTCTGTAATCATTTTGAATATGTCGCGAGCTTCAGAAAAACACGGGGGATGCCTACCTTCTGCCACGGAACGCCCTTCAAATTATCTCTTGACACTCCGAGGTGATCAAGAACCCTCAAAGAGTTGGTCTGCACGCCCACGGCAGCGCCGACTTCGGTTTTTATTTCCGCAGCTTCGAATATCTGTGAAAAGCAATTCAGATGCATCTCAGAGATGGTGAAGTGTACAAACCTGCACATTGTGCCCATTTCTTCGGAGAGCTACTGCTGCCGTCAGTCCACCGATGCCTGCGCCGACTATCAAGATGGTGAGAGGTTGTTGGAGGGAGTTGTTAGCAGCTGCCATTTTGCACTGACCTACCTCGTCAGAGGGCACGCTTAAATACCTTCGTGCTAGGTAGCTTCACGAGCATGACTTTATGCAGGTGCACATCCGTTTATCCAGGTCGGAGGACTTGATGTCCTTTGCGCCGTGTAGCTTCCCGAGTAGAATGACCTAATGCAGGCGCACATCCGTTTATCCAGGTCAGAAGACTTCGTGTCAGGTTGCTTACTGCTGGAATCGAAGTAGTGAAAGCTTCAGCTCAACTTGGCGTTGCGCTGGGTAAAGGAAGAGACGTTGTAGCACGAGTGGCCAGTCTGCATGCAATTTGAAGCTGAATAAACAATGATATCAATTAGAGATTCAGGGACAGAAAGACCTCAAAGCGTGTCCGAAGCCATATCGGAGCCTGAGAGAAGCGGCAGAAATTAGAATGCCCGGTTAGTTCCTATGAATCTATGATTCCAATGCAATTCCGGATTCCGACTCGTTTCCGGAAAGCCCGAGAGGAAATCAAAATGAGACAGTCGATGAGAAAGCACTCAAGAACGCGACACGAGATCCTTTACGAATGGTTGGTTCGAAGTTCTTGCCAAGATTCAGCGCGTGATCCAAGCGTGATCGCAAAGGGGCTGACCGTGACTCAAGTGATTTCTGTGACAGTCTGTGACAGACGTGACGCTGCTCCCCCGTCTGAGTCTCAACTCTTCAATTCATCTCAACTGGTTCTGATGCTTTAAGAAAGTGCTCCCGGTCCAACTAGATGGCCAAATTTACCTTGGTGGTCTAATCATGTAGCTTCGTGAGCTGCACCAGCATCAACACCAACTCATTCAATGATTCAGTACTTACCACAATGTTTTTTCGGAAGTGTTCACAACTATTTGTGAATCAAACTGCGTCGAGTTTACCACTGGCGGTACATACTTTTCCAGATTTCGCTGCTGTCTCAAAAAGAGGAACTCGTTCCCCACCAAAGAATAGCATCGAAGTCGAACAATGTTGATCTTCGTGCCATGGTTATGTGGTGGAAACATCACTTCTCTGTCGATTTATATCTACCTATTCTGCCTGTTATTCAACGGCCGATCGGTGACACCCTTCAAAATCAAGTTCAGAATTGAATTTGCAGTCGCAGATCACTGATTCACGGTCGGTTGCATGGTCAAGAGTTGTTCTCTCCCATAGACAGCTTTTCCAAGCAGCCATTGACTCAGAAGGATTCAGGGAGTCGCTCCACCTGGGCAAGCTGGTACTATCGCCCAAGATGTCCTCTACATTCTCCGAAACGAGCTGGACTTTCGTGTTTTCCGAGATAACGAGATCTGCGGTAAGTGTGTCGGCGATCAAGATTGCTAGTATATCTTGAGCTAACGTTCTCTGCTATTTCCAGGCTGCGCTGTTCCTTAATGGTATGTCTGGATGCGTTGTTGACACTTTCCAATACTTGTACAGGGATGTGTATCCTCCTTGCACTCCAAGCATGCTATTTCCTGAGTCATCGAAAATCGTCAGGACGTGGGGTTCTAATCTGGGCCATGGTTGGGGCGTGCATCTTTTCAATATTGCAAATGGGCTATCAAGTCGGATTCACCGTGAAGTTTGCACGATTGCTACATGCAGCGGAGATTGCGGCAACAGTCAGCGAACAGCAACGTCTGCAAGACTCCTTCCAGCAATTAACACAAATAAAGGCGCAGTGGGACAGCATTATCATTGTTTTAAACAAGTTTGCATTTATTCCAAAACCGGTTTCAAAATGCTGAGCCTTTGTCCCAGTTTTGCCGCCGATAGTCTTTTCGTTCGTGTTCGCTATTTTCCTTTCCATTCCAATGCGAATTTTGTTCCAGATTTATCGATGCTACGCGATATGGGACCAATCTCGTTATAAGAAACAAATCATCAGTATCCCTTTGATTTTGCTCCTCGTTACGACGAGTGAGTACGCTTTTGACTTGAAAAGATTTGTTTTGATGAGCCCCAGTATCAGGGGTCACGTTCAGTGCTTTCCCTGGAGATGATCTCACACACCTACTCGTGGTCTCCCTCGGCGCGATAGCGACGAATGTTCTTCTGACGAGTCTCACCATCGGCCGGATCTGGTGGATAAGACGCGACCTGCGCGTCGTAGGCGAAACAAAATTCACCCGACGATACAATGCCGCCATCGTCATGCTGTTCGTCCAAGTATGTGCAGCCAATTCCGTACACTGACGCGACATAGCCTCGAATCCAGTTCACTTTACTTCGTTCTCATTGTCGCGTTTTTGTTCATTCAAATTCTCGGTGGCGCAGCTGTGATAGAGTCGACCGGTATTTCAATTCTTTGTGGTGCATCAGGGCAGCTCATGGTACGTCTCGAGCTGACATCCCCGGCCTTTTCCTCATCGCCTGGCAGAACATGCTGCCTGCACTCGTCGTTGTACGAGTCAGTTTCGCGCGCACCATCGATGTGGATCCTACTGCTGGTAGTCTGAAACTGCAGTCTCCCATTTACTAGCGTATGGGTTCTGGTTTTTATACGGGTGGTGTCATTTGACGAGACAAGGAAGGGTAAACATGACAGACCCATGCGAATTTACACTTTGCTTGGCTGAAAGAGAACTAATAAATGCCAATTCTGCGGATCGGCCGTGAAATGTGCCGGAGTGAATTTGTGTTGGCCGAAGAGTGTAAAAAGGGAGAGCCGGCCTCGCGGATCCTGTAAAATCATAATTCATACAGCGGAGATTGCTGAATTTGAAAAGGCTTCGGATGGACAGACAGACACATGATTTTTGTAAAGAGGGTAATGATCCAGTGAAGACGACACCGTCTGAATGTGACACCAAAGGCCAAGCTGGATGTCAAAATGGCAGCTCAAACCAGCTCAAACCCAGTCACTCGAATAAAGAGACCACGCATTGTCTCAGCGAACCGAAACGGGAGAAATAGTAGCTACTGATTTTTCCCGCCTAAAAGTCCTTGATATTGTGTTTTTATTAGCAAATCATGCCTTGATGGGCCGCCTTGAAGGACTTGAAGGACTTGAAATGTGTCCTTTCATACTCCCATCTTTTCTCGACTACAGCTTTAGACTACCATCCGATCGGCACCTGGATCGACATCGACAGTGCGCGCGAAGCTGACTCGTACGATGGCGAGCGCGGGCAGTATGTTCTGCGAGGCGATAAGAAAACGGAAGTGGTGGCCATTTCGATTCAGACGCACCAAGAGCTGCCCTGAAGCGCCGCAAATAATCGAAATACCGGTGGATTGAACCGCCGCTCGGCCACCGCTGCGAATTTCAGCAAACAAAAAAGTGGCAAAGACGACGACATAGACTGCGCTGGATTCGAGGCTACGGCTGTATCAGAATCAGAATGACTGGACAAACTCGACGAACAGCAAGCCGATGGCGGTGTTGAACTGCTGGGTGAGTTTGGTCTCTCCGACAACACACAACTGGCGTCGTGTCCACCAGATGCGGCCCGTTGTGAGGCCCGTCAGAAAAATATTTGTGACGATTGCTCCGAAGCCGACTACGACTATATGCGAGAGACTGGCGCCAGGGAGTGCAATGAATGTAACCCCCAATACTGAGACTCATAAACACAAATCTCTCTAGGTCAATGGGGTGCTCACTCGTAGTGAACAGTAGCAAAATCACCGGTATGCTGATGATTTGCCGTTTATAACGAGAGTGGCCCCAAATAGTGTAGCAGCGATAAATCTGGGGAGAAAATGGGTCAGAATTGCTGAAAGAAAAAGAATGTATACCGACGAAAAGACAGTCGGAAGCGAAACTGTGGAACGATCAGCGTTTCCTGGGGTTTTAGAATTACATACTGACTTGTTCAAAAGGAGCACAACACCGTCCCACTGTGCCTTGACCTGTGTTAGATGCTGAAAAGAGTCTTGCAGACGTTTCTGTTGGTCCGCTGTTTCCGATAACTCCGCCGCAAGTTGCAATCGCACAAACTTCACGGTGAATCCAACTTGGTAGCCCATTTGCAATATTGAAAATGCGCACGCCACACCCATAGCCCAGATGAGAACTCCGCGTCCGGACGAAGTTCGACGATTCAGGAAATAGGATGCTTGCAGCGCCAGGACGATACAGATTCCTGGAAGGAATCGGAAAGTGTCAACAAACACTGGGGTATCCAGACAAACCGTTGAGAAACAGCGCGGCCTAGAGGTCGCCGGCATTGATATCAGGGCAAGAGATAAGGTACAAGGCATCGGCATCCTTACCGCAGATTTGATTGTCAGGGAAAACACGAAAGTCCAGTTCGTTTCAGAGACTGCACAAGACATTTTGTTCGACAGTGCCGGCTGCCAATGTAGAGTATATCTCGCCGCACGAGTGCTTATATATGTGTGTGTCAATGGGCTCCTGAAAAAGCCATATATGGAGACAAAGAAGTTTCTGCTTACCATGGAACCGTATAATTATGACCTTTTCCAGGAATTCAATCCTGGACTTGAATTCGAAGAGTATCGCTGATATAAAAAGGATAAATAGCACGCGCGAACTTGACAGAGAAGCTGTTCCCCTCCGGCCACCCCATAACCATGACACCTCTCAGATCGACATGTTGTACATTTGAATTCTGTGCCATTCTCCAGTTTGCCCTCGTACAAAACCTTCCGCACGGTGCTCCTATGTATGTTGACGAAACAAGAAATCAGAAGTGAGACTTGAGGCTCTGAGCAGGCCCTGGGACTCGGAAATGATCATCATCGACATCGACGTCGAACAGACAACGAACAGAGGGAATCAGTCACTTTCAAAATAGCAGTCATGATCATCTTACAAGTGGTGTGTTGAATGGAGTGCAGTTGCCAGTCACGACGGCACATCATGATGTTTCGTGCCTTTAAGACTTGGATGTTGCTGAGCACAGAAATCAAACAGAAATCCCAGAAAGTCCGTCTTTAGAGGCTAATCAGCTGAGGAGCAATTTGTGGAGTGAGAAGCGGGTCCGGACAACCCGTCGGCAACGTGTACGCCTCCCGACGTGGAAGCTGCCGGTGCAAACCAGGTCTCAGAACCAGTCGTTTCCTTGTGAGGGTAGCGAGGAGAGATCGGGATATCCCGGGCATCAGCTTAGGTAATATCACATCCCAAAACCTTCCTTGAATCAACCTTGAACCGTCCTCAGGAAGCCTCAGAATTTCAGTCTCTGTCAGTCTCCCGGTTGGTCAGGTCTCCGAGGTCTCTTCGCTTCATTGTGCCCGGTGAAAACGGCTTTGGTTCCATCTTTTCTGAAATATCACCGATTTGGGACTCACCCGCCCGCCGATTACAACATAGTACATCCTTTTTAGCGCTTCCGAGCGTGTAGTTGGTTTGGACATATGCCAATATTAATGGGAAAGGTATAGTCTGATATTCTAGCAAACAGATTGACCTAAATGCCCTAATGCTCATCCAAGGACCAAGTCAGGTTCCGTCCCCTATGACGCCCGCCCCATCCGCCGACGGGTACGAGTCGAAGCCCTACTTCTATTGGATATATTCATTCTTATGTGCAAGTGTTCTGGTTTCGTTTCTTCTGTCATTTGCCAACAATCGTGTAGGTGGCCCAGGGTGAAATTAACATTCAGGGGGCCCATGTTGACTTGGTTGTGTCAATGTGTATCTCCTCGAGCATTTTCAGGACTCATTAGCTCGGGGATCTAGTTCCTAGATGAAAAGCGCTGCTTAGCCCAGCCCTATTTACTCAACCTCATTGTTCTTGGCCCGGCGAAATATGCTCCGGCTCGTCCCTTAAAACCTGCGTTGCTCAAAGACAGTATCATCCAACATGGCACTCCCTGCTTACACCAAACCCACAGTCTTTGTTCGTGACGGCACCAACGTCGCGGACTGGGAGTTGAAGAGCTTCACTCAACCGGCCCCAACCTACAACCAATTCGAACCGCCTCCCCCTCCTGCTGATGTCGTTGCGGACGCTGACCGCAGTTTCCGTGTCCCCGACGCAGCGTTTGATCAATGGGTTTTCTCGTGCCGCATCTACAGCCGCAACCTGATTCGCCGCAGTGCAGACGGTACTCCACTGAACAACGGCGTGTTGCTCGCTTCGTCTTGGACGCAGGCAACCGCGTGGTTCGTCAACGCGGCTCATACGCCGGCGGATGCACCTGCAAGATGGATGCTCACCGCTGCTCACAACTTCGTGAACATGGTGCCTAAGCACGACGTTAACGGACGCATTACCAATTTTGGTCTCGAGGAGCCGGCTTTCGCGGACGCTATCTACATTGTCGCGGGGTGGGGACACGCGGCAATCGGCGTATATGCGAACCGCGTCAGCATTATGAAGGGCTACTCCGATAACGTCGCTCAGAACATCCACCTCGACGGTGCCGCCCTCTACATTGCTGCGCCTTCCCCTATCCCCGCCGGATACTGGAACAACGCCCCACAGGTCGCAGCTCTCCCGCGTGCACCCGATCCCCCCTGCTCCTGCGGGGAGCATCAACGTACCCATGGCCATCCCTGGCTTCCCCGGCCGCGTCAATCGTTACCAAGCGCTCCAAGGGATGTACCTCGCCGGCCAGCACACTAATGCCGCAGGAACCACCATTAATGACTTTGGCCCTGTCGTCATTACTCGCACGCGCGACTCTACGGGGACGGGGGGGCCCAATCATCTCGAGGAAATCACGCTCCAATTTGACGAGGGGGTTGTGCACACTGCGCAGGGTGTGTCGGGATCGCCCATGGTCGTGCTCGCTGCAGGTGTACAGACTATTCTTGGGTCGGTGAACACGAGCGGGATTGTTGCTGGATTTTCGCAGCCTCTTGCGGGGCGCACACTTGAGGCGGTGGATCCAGTGGCATTGCTCAAGGCCGTTTACTCGGTGCGCATGGGGTGGCAGGATTTCAACCCAGGTCCCTTGGGGGTTTGGAGGGTTTTGCGCAGGGAATAATCCCGTTGTTCAACTGATATGTTCCTGGGTTACTTGGAGTTTTGGAGGACAGGAAGAATGTATTACTACCGAGGCCTCAATAGGGTATATTATGTTGGTTTCCTATCCTATATACCTCTTGAGCAGTTTTTTTTTTTTTTCAATGCTATGCGCCGAAGTAAACTTTCTATCACCTTGATTCAAAGTCGAGACTCAAGTTCTTATCCCGCGACTTCTGCGTCAAAAAGAAGCACCAACAGAAGACCGCCATAGGAGAAAGAAAAGCGAATGATAGTGGGACGGTACGTCAAATTGTGGCCGAATACTCGAAGAAATGTAAATTGTTTGTGGTCTTCCCACGGTTCCCCGAAGTCTTTCTCACGGTTCTATTTTCACAATCTTAGCAGTAAGTACGAAGTCCATAAATATCGATCTCGGAGAACACGGACCAGGCATCCAAGCAATTGTTCGAAATTCATCGGATCTCGAACTCCACGTACTTACGATACAGATATACAAAAAATACATTTACACTAAAAATTTTCTGGATTTTTCGGATTCGCTTTCGGAAGGTGGAAAGAGGCCGATTCGGACAATGAAAACTGTTGGCACAATGTTCTGCAACAATAAAGTGAGCCACATCAACGTTCGATGATGTGTAATTGAATTGACTGACCACCATTTGGCCTGCAGCGCCATAGCTCAGGGAGGCAAAGGTGGCGGTAGGTCCTGAGGTGGCGTGTCTCCCATAGCTCAACGCAACAAGGACAAGGGTCAAGAAAATGCAATACACGATCCCGGATTCGAGTCTTCAAGAAACGTCAACACGAAGTTTTGCTAGAGAGTTGAAGAGAAATGGAACGCACAGCACTGAAATCGCCATAGAGTACCGTTTCGTATACGTATCCTTCCCAACAATCCGCAACTCACGTCTCGTCCACCATATGCGTCCAGCCGTGAGGCCAGTCAAGCTCAAATTCGTCGAAATTGCGAAGGCAAAGCCGATTCGCGTATCTACAACGTTGGCACCTCCGTAACGGAGGTTGTTGAAATACGCGCTAGTGCCACCCAGTGCTAGGAATTCCGTTACCTCCGTTACGTTCCAGACCAAATGGATAATTGTTGCGAGAACTCACCAGTTGTGACGAGTAGCAGGAGTAGCGGGAGGATGATAATTTGTTTGTTGTAACCTGGACCCCAGATGAGATAGCAGCGGTAAGCCTGCCAAGGACCGTTATTCGGGGCTTTCGCGAGATAATATCCGTACGAACAAAGAGACCATCGGCGATGAGGCTAAGTTAGTCAGTCTGGGAAACAAAGTTTTGAAACATGCCACGAACTTGTTTCCAACAAGCATAAGGTCCTCAACGAATACCATCACATTATACAGGTAGCTGAGAGAAGCCTGTTGCTCGAGGAATGAAGGCGTCATTTCGGGAGTTTGCGCGGCCGAGTATAATATTCGCAACGACACGGACGTTGCGATCACTTGCATGACGAGCTCGGACATTGCAAGACACAGCATCGCGCCGATAGCCCACATGAAAATCAAACGCCCAGCGGTGTCTCGGCGGGAAAATACATAGAATGCGGCCGTTCCGAGAAGAAAATAAATGCCTGGAACGAGTTAACGGGTCGCCTAGATGAACACGGTAAGGACTGACCGCCCAAGAACAAAGAAACCTTGGGTAGATGTCAATCAAGGCAGAGGAGAAGGAGTGAGACTCACAGAAGATTTACACACTTCCTGCAGCATGCGCGTCCAGGCGGTAGAAAAGACGGTATCAGCCATGAGCGAACAAGGCGAATAACGGAGAAAGGAATGAAAGAACGAGGAAAGGACAAGGAGTGGAAGGCGAAATAGAGGTGCCATGAGGGTGCCTTTGGTTTATAGCTTTCATCAGGGTGATAGACAGATCCGTGGATGGATTATCAGAAACAATCGAATTTGTACAGCTCTGCTTTTCGAGACTGGGTTGCGTTGCGATTGCCGAAGGGAACACGTCCCGGTTGAATGCCGCGATGAGGGTTTCGCTCTCGGATACGACAGTCGTTGAATTTTAATAGATATTCGCGGAGTAAATCCCGACTAGATTTGCTTCGGGAGCTGAAGCTGATTTAGAAGCATTGTTGGTGGGAGTCTGCGAATGGTTAGGTCAGGTGAAACTTTCTATGATCATGAAAGGACGTATGCGCAAAGTATAAATAAGTACTCAAGATTAGTCCGTTCGCATTTAGTCCGACTCTGTCGCCGATTGCCATCCAAATTAATCTGATCCTGTTTGCCTCCCCAAGTTTTTCATCAGGGCGAAGTCGGTCGCCAATATTGTCAATTCAAGAGAAGCAAGCAAGCAGCACTACGCACATCAACGGCGAGGGCAATCTAGTCTGGCAGCGAATCACGATAATTGACGAGACTAGAGTGAAGGATGCTGCGCTTGTGGATGCTCTGGAATAGACTGGTTAGCAATCTCACAAACTTGAATTTATCACGGGGATGAAACTTTCAGCTGAGAATTGTAAGGCACACCGAATCAAATGAGAATAAAGTGCCTACCGCGCGTATGAGGGGCAGTGTTGAGCCGTCACCTCGGAAACACGTTAGATTTTCGACGGCAATAGCGATCAGATCCAATTGAAAAGCCTAAGGAGAAATAGTAATAGGTACCCAGAGATTCTTGAAGCGAGGTCCAGCGAAGCTCCAGTCAAGGCTTGTCCGGAAATGGAATTTCCGAGGACAAAATCTTCGCGTTTCCTTGTCCGAAAGTATGGTTTTTTGAAGCCCCAACTGGCAAGTCTTTGTCCGCAGATATTTTCGTCGATCAAAAAGTACTGTGAATTTGTCATTTTTCCTCGGACAATCCTGACCAAGGCGGATCATTCGCGAAGGCGGTAAAAAGTTGGCTTTAAAACTCGCGAAGGCGAAGAAGATGGACTCGTGAAAGGCCTGAGATGGTGCGTGACCAAAATTTCAAAAGTTTTCATTTTTAGGAGCATCGCGACGTTGATATCATTGTCCGATATAGGTTTTTCAAGGCCAGAACGGTGCCAAAAAAGGAGATTTTTGAAGCCAAAAACTGGGATTTTGAGCGGACAAGCCTTGGCTGACGTTCCTGGAGCCTGCAAAAGCGGCGAGAGGTCCCTGGAAAATCCACCAAAGAACCGTGCAAAATGGGATTTCGAGGCCGAGAATTCGATCTGCACCTACCTTTCACTGAGAGACTTTCCAGGTCAGATTTCTTCCTGAATTTTTTGGTCGAGGCCTCGCCGAGGTCACGTTATCGCGATTTTTGAGAATAAATTCGAAATTCAAAGTCTAACCCCCTGTTGAGCTTATTTCCTTGAACCGGGTCGCGCCGTCAAGAGAAAGAGTTGCTGAGACCATATGCAAGCAGCATAAGCCTCCAGAACGCCATCAGCAAAATCACTGAAGGAACAAACGTTCGTCGGTGCATCGCTGGCTGTAAACTCGAAGGGACCTCAGAGGCAACATATAGCCTGTAGAAAAATATTCCGCAGCGTATGTTATCCAATGCAGCCGAAAGCTAGAGTATTTGCGCGTTTTTGCGGCAGTTGCGCGTCGTTGCGGCGGGGAAGCGGAAGGGAACGGAAGAGTGCGTGTGAATTCGGCACCCGCTTGAAAATTGTTTGGCAGCGTCAACGCACCTCTTCTTGCTCCTCTACCACCATGTCTCTCCCTCAGCCTGTCCCACCGTCCTGGAAGGTCCTTGCAGCATTTCTCTATAGACTCCTCTTTCTGTCTTTCTAACAGTTTTCTCTTATGTAGGATCTTGGAAAATCCTCGACGGATCTCTTGCAAAAGGACTATCCTTTCCATGGTACCGCGCTCGAGGTGAAGACCAAGACCCCCTCGAATGTCACCTTCAAGGTTGCGGGCAACCGCAACGCAACCGGCGCCATTGCCGGGGACATTGAGGCCAAGATGACCAACAAGCAGCACGGCCTGACCCTCACCAACACCTGGACCACCGCCAACGTGCTCAAGACGCAGGTTGAGCTCGACAACCAGATCACCCAGGGCCTCAAGCTCGACCTGACCACGTCCATCGCCCCCTCCAAGGGCATGAACAAGTCTGCCGTCCTCAACGCTGTCTACAAGCAGTCGGGCTTCCACTCGCGCGCAAGCATCGACGTCCTCAAGGTTGGTTCGGTTCGCTCACTGGCCTTCCGCTGGGTGCATCGAGCTGAATCTCTTTTTTTCCGCACTTGTACTTGTCATGGTACTTTTTGCTGCACAGGGCCCCACGTTCACTGCGGACACCGTGCTGGGACGCGACGGATTCCTCGTCGGCGCCGAGGCTGCGTACAACGTCACCGAGGGCCGCATTAGCCGCTACGCACTCGCTGCCGGCTTCAACGCTCCCGAATACGCTGTCACCCTGCACGCGCTGAACGACCTCAAGTCCTTCTCCGCAAGCTACTACCACCGCGTCAGCGCCGACGTCGAGGCTGGTGCCAAGGCCGTCTACGACCCCAAGCACACCCACGGCGGCGTTGCCATTGAAGTCGGCACCAAGACGTCAGTCTGTCCCGTCCCTTGACGTGGCCGTGATTGTTGACCGGATCCTTTAGTTACCTCGATGCTGCGGCCTTCGTCAAGGCTAAAATCAACAACGCCGGCGTCCTTGCCCTCGGTCGGTATCCTTCTTCTCTTCATAGATAAATCCTCAAATTTGCTGCAGGCTACACCCAATCGCTCCGCCCCGGCCTCAAGGCCTCCTTCGGTCTTGCTATTGACACACAAAAGCTTAATGAAGTAGACCCATCCGGACCTGTACACAAGGTCAGATTTTTTTCCCTCCAGCGATGCTTGTGCCTAATTCTTCGTCAGGTCGGCATGAGCTTCGTCTTCGAATCATGAATGGCACGCAGTGCTACAGGTTAAAACACGATAAATTACTATATTGTCCATACCTGCTAGATCGACACAATCCATTCTCATTCGCATACCGTATGCCATCGCGTAAGGTTCTATACATTCAAGTTCGGTTTCTCTCAAAGGGAGATGAGAAATGACAGGGTAAATGGAAGGGATAGAGCTGATAACGATTATGCCCCTTTGGAGGCTTTCTCCAATACTGTAACCCGCGTCAGCACACATCGCGGGCAAGAAATTAAACAGCAGACGCACCAGCTTCGTAGGCAACCTCGCTGAAATCCGTTCCCTGGATCTCCACTGCGATCCCGTCAAGCGAGCGGCGCAAAGCGTCCTTGGAAGCCGCGAACACCATCTTGGCCTTGATCTTCGCACTGTCAGGCCCCCTGATGTTTTACTACACTCAGCACGCGCGGTGGTAAAGGTTGGAGGTAATCGGACGCACCATGCGACAAAGACAAGCTTGTTCCTCTTCCCGCCGCCCTCCTTCTCAAATTCAAAGTCGTACACAGCCCATCTGCACTCGGTCTCAGGCAGGTCTGCGATGAAATCGTCGTAGCTCTGCGACTCGCTCTTCTTTACGACGACTATTTCCGTGTTGGTGGAGTTCAGGCCGAAGATGAGATACTTGATCTTCTTGCCCAGCTTGAGCGTCTGGTATTCGCTGATACACTCCGGGTTGACGGCGACACCAGAACTCTGTGGATAGACACAAAGATGTTTAGGCGCATTCTACGGGACAGGCGACGAAGAGACTCGCCATGGTCGTGTGGATAGATGTAGAGGAGGAAAGAAAGCTATGGTGTGGCTGTGTGCCTAGCAATCGAGACAGATACGGATCGATTAAACGCAAGTCTCTGAATATTTATTTCATCTTTACGCATATATATCCACCGCTCGCGGCCATACTCGGCCTCCCCCAGCCGCATTCTGCGCGCGCGGCATCACTTCGCTCATTTACACGATTGACGGCGCAGGCAGGAGGTGCAGCCGCAGGTCTAACTCCGTCACGAACGACTGCGCCCACAGTCAGAAACAGTCATCGTGAGCCAAGAAGCAATTCCTCCGCTGCTCCGCGTAACGCCTCGCACAGCTGCTCCGTCGACATTTGATCCCCCGTGGTATCCACCTATTCATGGTCCATAATTCCGTTGAGCACTAGCAGAACGGCGCACCAGAAGAATTATATGTAAACATGTCGAAGTTAATTGCGCCGTAGTCCTGTAGCAGCTAGTTGTACTTGGACGAAATCCGTGTCCTTACCCTGCGCCGCAGGTCAGGCTGTGTCCTACGCAGTATCCGCAGAAGACGCCCGTCCTTGGGGAAATAGTTTCAGGGAAATGGGACCCGATGAGGCCAGAGTCGGAGGTGTGAGGTAGACGAGCCAGCCACTTGGTTTAGATCAACCCGCCGATAACCACAAAAGATAATGAGTCGGAGGCGAACCCAGACCTATCCCACCCAAACCCGCACATGTCGAGGGCCCAGACTTGAAGAAGGGTAACGTATCTACGGACGGCTCGCATAGATCGATGGAATGAATGCCGGACCGGGCGCGCGCCGGGTTTTTTTACAAGACGAGGAGCAGAACCGCGTATTCCGAGTTTCCAACCACATAGGGCTATCCCTTGAATCATACTAGCGACCCAGAAGACTTCCCGGTCAAAGCGAATTGAAGTATATCAGATGGAAGACGAGAGTCTGACGCGGGAGTTAAATATGAACAGTACAGTTGATTTCGCAGGAAACTGGCAAAGGTAAGGCCCAAGTGGGTAGACAGCGATCCCTGGGTCGTGGCTTGAACACGGCTGCTCGAAAAGGCTGGGTGGATCATCCAAAGGCACGGGAAGAGGTCCGATCTAGTATTCTTGTAAGAGCTGAGGCTGAAATAGTAACACAGCCACCATTGCACGTTGTTCCATCTCCTGGCCTTTGCCTCCACACGCCGTTCACGTTTTCTTTCGCGATATTTCTTGTGCTCTACGCGTCTTTTTGTGCAATTCATTCTATTCCCATCCTTGACCTTTCTCCATGGACGATGTCTCGCAGAACTCGTTTCCTGAAAGTTCCGACTCGAACTGCACAAAAACCTACTGTCAGCTTTATCCGTGCGCATCTACTAATCTCGTTCGCTGCACACCTCCCCGTTTTTAAACAAAAATTCATGACAAACTTGTGCTGTCATGTTCCGAAATTTCCGAAAGTCGAATCGTTGTTGCCATCGCCTCATGCTGTCTATCATCCAGTTGCTCACTCGTTGCCCTCTTCGACTGCCAAAAAGGTGCGCTGCTAATCCACGCTTGTATTTTCAGAGCCGTCCTTTCCGCTCATGTCAGCGCAATTGGGTCACCGCAACATGCATATAATTCGACTGTCCTGCAGTTGTTTTCAAGTTATTTGTTAACTATTCTGCGACGCAATCTCCATCTACTCTTCCCCACCAATTATGACTATGTTCTTTTCATTCCTGCATCTGCCTCTTTTCTTGTCCAGCCTCCTCCCAATTTCTGCGGTTCCCAACTTTTCCCAGCCCTCCCCGACCGTTACTTTGGGTCACACCACAGTAATTGGATCCATCAACTCGACCACTAACATCGACTTTTTCGGTGGCATCCCGTTCGCGTCGCCGCCAGTGGGATCCTTGCGCTTCGAACCACCTGTGCTGCAGACCTCATTCCCAAACAATGTAACGACATTCGACGCGACTTCTTTCGGACAAGGGTGTCTCCAATTGGTCACCCCACAATCTCTTTTCGCTTTCTCGGAAGATTGTTTGACAGTGAATGTTTTTCGCCCAGCTGGCACGTCAGTAGATTCTAAGCTCCCGGTCATGTTCTGGCAAGTTTCTTGTTCGTATTCCCATCTTCCTCGTTACTGACGAATTGTAGGGCGTATGGCGGAGGTTTCCACAGCGGCGCGTCGCTGAATTTTGATCCAAGCACTCTCATTGCCCGAAGCGTTTCTCGGGTAAGACATTGCTTCTATGCTCGTCATATCCTATTGACAGTACACACGGTCAGGGCACACCCATCGTTTATGTGCGCCGTTTGTTGTTCTTCTCGAGTTCCCCTTGATCTCACGATGAGTCGACTAGGTCTCGTTCAATTATCGGCTTGGACCCTGGGGATTCCCGCAAGGGGAATGAGGTCAATGCCACTGGTGGCGTTAACCTCGGGATAAAGGATTTGCTGGCCGCCTTGAGCTGGATCCAGGCTAATATAGCTGCATTTGGTGGAGACCCTGAAAAGGTACGCGCTCGACATGTTTTCACCGGAAGTGTATGCAGAGTAGTGATTTACAGGTGACCGTATTCGGCGAGTCCGCTGGCGCAATTATCAATTCCATTCTTTTCCTCAACTCCCAAAACTCTGGACTCGCAAGAGGAGCCGTAAGTGCTGGAACTCTTCCTCATGCCACCTTCTCAAATATTCGTATTCAGATATTAGCTTCGGGGTCTCCCGCTACTTCAGCGGCACACACTGCTCCTCAGGGCGAGGCATTATGGGAGAGTTTCGTGGCTGGCGTTCCGTCATGTGCATCCATAGCAACTTCTGGGTCAACTCTTGCTTGCATGAAGGAGGCTTCCGCGACGGAATTACTACTCTCATACAACGCAACTGGAGACAGCGGGTGGACGCCTGTCATTGACGGGAGCGACGGTGTGTTTCCTGCTATCCCTTCCATCGTGTACGCGGAGGGCAATTTCTCCAGTATCCCTTTCATATCCGGCGACGTGTTGGACGAAGGTTCGTGCATCCTTTTTCCTTGTCCTAAATCTCTTCACCGTTTGTTCACAGGAACTATCTTCGTTCCACAAATTCCGGGACAGAACTACTCTTCCGCAGTCATCAAAGCAATGATCACGGAGCTCTATAGCCCGCCTCTTCCAGGAGTGACCGCCCAAGAACTCTCCGACCAAATTGACGAACTCCTCGTGCTGTATCCGGACGACCCCGCCCTGGGGTCGCCTTATTTTACCGGCGACGAGCTGTTTGGACTCGATAGCGGATGGAAGCGGGCTACGTCTCTGGGTGTGCTAAAAATCAGCCAGCTTCATCGCGTTGAATCTGATCCATCTGTTGTTAGCGGGCGATCTACTATTTCAGTCTTCCCGCCGGATGTGGCTCCAGGCCGCAGCGTCGCGCGGCTCCAATGTCTACAGCTACTTGTTAACACAGCCGCAGTTCGGCGGCGATCCTTCGCTTGGAGGTATGTTCTCTACCGAATACCCCTCTTTTATTTGACATTTCCCTGCATAGTGAGCCACATGTCAACCCGGCACTACTTCTATGGCGATGTTCTGAACGACGGCGTCGCATCTGATACCGTGCTTTCTATTGCTATGATGGATTATTGGCTCTCTTTCGCGGATTCTCTGGATCCCAACGATGGGAAGGGCGCAACCCGCCCCACTTGGAACCAGTGGACCACTGCTAGTCAAGTGATACTGCAGCTCAATGGCGCGGAAAACCAGACTGTGATGATAGACGACGACTTCCGCGCCGACGGGATCAACGAGATTATTTCTAATCCGCTTGTATTTTACCATTAGGTATCCTCGTCGCTCATAGCTTGCCCTCAAGTTTCAGAGTTGCATTGGGCTCTGCTGATACTTCCGTATCGCACCCTACCGCACCCAGAACTTTTTGTGTTCACCCGTGAACTGATTGAGGCTTCTCGAGAGACAGCGTGTAGGATGAGACGCGCCGCGCCAACGGAATTTTCCAGAACGTAGCAAACTTTTGGCGACTCGGATGTGGTCTATATTCGCCGGCTGAGCGATCGCGAGAGGAATCCCGTCCCGACAATGTCGTTCGATCCATAATACTCGCCTGACGCGAGAGCAAGTATGATACATGCAAAGAGGGGACGAAGTAAAACAAGACAAAGTAACTCTGTATGTCGGAAATTCCAGCCGCTGGGATAGTTCAATCGTCTGCCTTCTTCTGCTTCTTCTTGGGTGGCTCGTCGGCGCTCTCCGACTTTTTCTTGGGCTTGGGCTTGGGCCGCGGTGGCTCGTCGACGTCCATCGCACCCCCATCATCACCATCCTTCGGCTTCGCTTTGGGCTTGGGCTTGGGCTTGGGTTTGTCGTCGTCAACATCCATCGCGTCGTCATCCGCCTTGGCCTTCTTCTTCTTCTTCTTCGGCTTGTCCCCACCCTCCCCAGTTTCGCCCTCCGTCGCTTTCTTCTTCTTTTTCTTCTTCTTGGGCGCCTCCCCTTGACCCTCCTTTGCGACGTCGAGGTCCCCGCTCGCGTCCGACGCGGTGGCTGCACCGTCTGAATCTGAGTCGCTTCCGCTACTCGGAGAACCCGCATCAGAGTCCGACGCCTGGAAGTCCTCTGAAAAGACATGATGAGGCGGTCATCGAAAACGTGATGGATGAATGCAACGCACCATCCTCAGAGCTGTCGTCGTCGTCATTATCTTTTGAGCTCTTGATACGCGGCCGCTTGTCCTCGTCCGAGTCCACGCTCTGCATCTCGTCATCGTCGTCATCGTCATCCACAGCCGCTAGTAGTTCCGCGTCCGGTACGATCTCCTTGATGCGGATCTTCTTTTCCTTCAGATACGTCTCCGTCGGCTCGAGCTCCTCCTTGTTGATAGAGACGAACATGTACTCCGGCCCACTCTTGGTGACGATCTTTCAGGTCAAATGTCCGCGCAGCGCTACCCTGGCTGACGCGCGAGAACACGACCTGCTGTACATCCGAGAGCTCAATGAGGACCGGCTGTTTCGACACGAAAAAGATGTATTTCTCGAGCATGAAGAGATCGCCTTGGACGGCTTTGAGGTTGACTTTGATCCCAGGGTGGCCGTCGCGGCTGGGAACGCTATCAGCGAGGACCAGGACGGAAGAGGGACAACGGACCTTTGGAAGCTGCCCGACCCGATGATCTTTTTCTTTGCCAGAGCGCGGAAGACGCTAGAGACAACCTCGAAAGTTGGATCCTCATAGTTCTTCTTCAGCCGGTCATACTTGGCAACCTCCTCTCTACACTAGAATTAAAATCGATTTTTGCAAAGAAAAATAAGGACATACTCGTCCATATTTAGTTCAGCAGTAATCTCTTCCTCCCGAGTGAACTGCATAACCAAATAATGGTAACGCGTCTGGCCTTGCCGTATCGGATTATTCAGACCAAGCTAAACACAAAGTGAGCGATAGCCACCAATCAGACAAACGCGCCCACAATGAAAAGGACATGTTGATCGTCCTTGGGTAAGAGAAAGAGTCTTGAGATGGCCGTGTAGATAATCTTGTAGTCGTAGGTCTTGCCCCGCAGGCGGAGGAAATCAGGGAACATGTCGACATCATATCGGCCTCGAGGTGTTAACACAAGGACCTCCTCGAAACTGAGGATGATATCTCCGCTAACTTGGCCAATGTCGGCCGTTTCCTTGATATTGTCGTGGAAAACCTGGGCGGCGCTGACCTCGTCATCATCCCCCTCGGCATCAGACTTCTGGGACCCGTCATCCGAGCCTTTCAGCTTGGAAATCGTGCCGGGAACGTGGAAACGGATTTCGGTCATCTCGTCGCCGGCCAGCTTGTTTTTAGCGGGCGGAGGAGTAAATTCAAGAGAGACTTCCGTGCGCCCTGCAATGTTGGAATTGCCCACGTTACGGAGAGGGAGCTCAAAGCCCAGTTTCCCAGACACCAAGAAAGCGAGGTCCTGGCCTGCATTGCGTACAACATTAATGGAACGCGTCAAAGCGGTGACATTGCAAACCTCGGAAGTCAGTTACACCCCAATTCCAGCCCTTGAAGGAAACATCGATTTCCTCGACTGTAATCTGGAAATGGTTTTTGAACAATTCAGTAACCTTTTTTCAGGTCCTGTAGAGCCAAGAAGTCAGCAGGAGATGAATATATGCGCGTCAAACACGGACTTCGCGCTTGAATCCGTCAAAGGTGTCCCGTTTTCGGTCTTTAAGGCCAACACGGAGCTGAAAGCCGCGCGCAACTCGAAGCCATTGCGCGGACTTGATGTCTGCGCTGCTGATGGCTATGACCTCGCCGGATTCAACACCTTTCCAGGCCATTCCGCTGCTCGCCACACGCATCTCTGTCCGATTTTCAACCTCTGCTTGTTTTTTTGTAGTCTACTACGCACTGCCGACTTCTGGGGACAAACCCCGGAATATTGGGTCGAATTGTGTCGCTGCCATGATTACCCCGGCTTTTCCTCGACGACGTTGGGAACGTTCTCAGCGCTGAGGAAGCCCAGAAAGGGAGCAAGTCGTGGTAAGAGTCAAAGACGCGTTGACGCGCCGTGAGCCGAGTGGCACAGCCACGACCTGGCTTAATTCATTACCCCCATTGCTTTTCGATACCTTTCTATTTCTTTCGACCATTTCACGGACTGTAGTCCACAATTCCTATTCAACAATGTCGGATTCTCTCGAAGCGCGGTCAAGAGATGTTCAAGAGCGGACTTTCTGCAAATGGTGCTTGTTCTGCACATACGGCCTGATATCTCGGCTCACCCAGCGCATCTCGTTATTTCTTGAAGGTTGAACACGAAACTAGAGCTCAATGGGTATCCTCCGATGTCTTCCTTGGTCAGGGACCTCTCAGATGGCGTACGGCTCATCCAACTTATGGTACGGGAGCAGTCTTACTTGCATGTTGATCCTGGGAGAAGTTCTTAACGGTTTTGAGCTCAGGAAATCATGGGTACGATCTCCGGAAGACCGTTTTAATTGCTCATGAAAATGTGATTTCAGGCGACGTATCTCTGGGCAAATACAACAAGTCTCCGCGTATGCGAGTCCAGAAAGCTGAGAATGTGAACAAAGCCCTGGAATTCATCACATCTCGCGGCGTGAAGCTCACCAACATTGGCCCAGAAGGTGCGTTGTAAAGCTCGTGGTGTCCAAAGACGTATTTTGACCCTGCTGCAGATATAATCGACGGGAATCTCAAGCTTATACTCGGCATGATCTGGACTCTAATCCTCCGGTTCACCATCGCGGACATCAGGTCTGTCTCTTCCTTCTTATCCAAATAAATTTCATCTTCATATCGTGCCACGAAAGTGAAGAAGGTATCTCCGCTCAAGAAGGGCTGTTACTTTGGTGCCAGCGCAAGACCGAGCCCTATAACGAGGTCGACGTCAAGGATTTTACTTACAGCTGGTCAGACGGACTTGCGCTGTGTGCGCTAATTCACTGCCACCGCCCGGATCTACTAGATTATGATAAGCTGGACAAGGTAGCGAGTCGTGTTTCGTTTCATAATTGATTGGATTGACTTTATTCAGTCAGACCGGCACGGGAATACGAGACTTGCCTTCAAGATCGCGGCGGAGCACTTGAATATCCCTGTGTGTTTTCCCCTTGGACAAAAGTTCTCAAAGCTCATTTTTGTTCAGCAACTACTAGAGGTTGAGGATTTATGCGACTCGAACCCTCCGGACAAGTTCAGTGTCATGACATATATCGCCAGCTTCTTCCACGCATTTTCTTCCATGGGTTAGTTATTTCCACTTTCCTTGAGTTATGTCTGTCTCACACTCCCACAGACCAGGCAGAAACCGTCTCTCGCCGCGTCGAGAAGTTTGCCGAAATTATGCAATCCGTATGGGTATCACAGAACGACTACGAGCGGCGCGTGCGTCTGGTCAGTACTTTCTCACGTCTCCCTTCGAGCCGTTCTCATCTTTTTTGCTGCCAGCTTCTTTCTGCGCTCTCGGAAATTCAGACCAGCTGGGCCGGTGCCGAGTTCACGGGCACATACTCCGACGCAAAGCAACATTCGGCGGACTTCACCGGGTACAAGCACACAACGAAGCGGACGTGGGTCGTCGAGAAGCAGGACGTCGCGTCGCTTTTCGGAAACGTGCAAACGAAGCTGCGGACTTACGGCCTGCGGGAATACGTCCCGCCACCCGGATTGACGCTGACGGAGGTCGACAGCGCGTGGAACAGCCTGCTTGCGTCGGAGGCGCGCAGGTCGCGCGCGATTAACGCACAGATCCGGCAGTGCGTGCTTATACTTGTCAAACCATTGCTTTTCGCAGGTTGTGCTGAGACGGTCGATGCAGAATCAAGGAGCGGCTGCGCAAGTCGTTCGCGGACCTGGCGAACGACTTTGAGCAGCGGGTACGGGGCATCTCGTCCGCGCTGACGGCGTTGGAGGGTGCGTTGGAGGCCCAGCAGCAAAGTGTGCGGGAGATACAGACGCGAATACCAGCCATTTCGGATGCGCTGCGGCAGGTCGCGGCGGCGGAGGCGGAATGCAAGGCGGCGAACGTGGAGGAAAACGACTACACCGTCTTCACGTGCCAGGACCTCGAATTCGAGCTTGAGCTTGTCGTACAGAGTATTGCAAAGAAGCTTGCATTTATCGATAACCAGGTTCCTCCTGATTTTGTATACGCCATGCCCATGCCTGCGCTGACGAGATTATGATGTAGATCGTGTCGCGGAATATGTCGAATCTGACGCCGGCGCAGCTGGAGCAGTTCGAGAGCACGTTCCGGTATTTCGACAAGGACGAGACAAACACGCTCAGTCAGAGCGAGATGACGGCCGCACTAGCGAGCCTGGGCATTGTATATTCTGTACGCATCTGCGTCTCCTCCGGATACTGCGCAAGGTACAGCCTGACTGACCTGCGGCGCAGGACGAGGACATGAATTTCATCTACGATCAGCTGCTGCAGGACTACGGCGCAATCAACTTTGAGGCGTTTATTAATCTTCTGGTGCGCAGCACTTTCGTTTCGTTTTCCTGGTACTGTCGTGGAATACTGACGGAGCTGTGTAGGTGGACATAACGGAAGATCAAACGTCGCCGGAACAGCTGCGCGAAGCGTTCCGCGGCATAGCAGCGGATAAGGTGCGTTGCTCCTTGGCCCACGATGATTGACAACCGATTCTGACTACGGAAAACAGCCATTCGTGACGGAGCTGGACCTGCGGCTGCACCACCTGCCTGCACCGTCAATTGAGTATTTGAGCGAGGTGATGCCGCGCACGCAGAACACGGTTGGGGAGCCTGAGTACGACTATGAGAGGTGGCTCGACGATGTATTTGCGTAGAGAAGAAATGAAATATTTAAAGACTTGTATATTTATCATGAGATCCGCGACTCTTTGCGTAATCCACTTCGTCGGGCGACTGGCATGCGTTTTAAAGACATGCTTTGACAGGACTAGACTACTAGGGCCGCTTCCGCGTCACAATAAACATTTCGATATTCTGCTTTCAACTGTGGAGAATGAAGTTGAACAGCAAAATAGGATGAGCTTTTCAAGAGTGAAGGTTGAATAGGGGTCATGTACACCCAACCAATCCGTTCAGTGGGGAGACCTAAAGCAACTTCAAGGGCGGAAATACGTACTTATAAGGATCACAGGTCAAAAAGACGCGTAAAGCACGGAAAATATCGCGAAAGAAAGCGTGAACTGCGCGAACTCATGAGATCGTGGTGGCTGTGTCAAATCTGCTCTTTTGCTCTGAACCAACTCTGAACCACTGTTCTGTGGCATATATACAATGTCGGATCGTCCATGCCCCAGTATTCCAAGCCTGCATTGCATCCGCTGAAGAAACCCTCCGTCCTTCCCGTCAAGGCGTGGTATCTGGGTCGCAAGTTCTTCAATGAACCGTATAATCTACTCCGGACGTCTGTTGGAAAGATAATCATACAATCGAGCGCCAGCCCTGACGCTAAAATCAAACACTCAGAGAGCTGGATCTCAAATACAACGCAAAGCAAACGTTTGTGAGGCCCGGTTTTCCAACTGATATGATCCATTGAAAACTGATTGCTATACTAGTATGTTCCACCGAACGAGTCTGCAGACAAGATTTTTGGTATTCAGACGTTTGAGAAGACGGTGAAGAACAAAGTCAAAGATTTCAGGACCCAATTCTCCGCCTATTTCAAGCAGGGTGGGTTGGCATGAGAATATCTCTGGTTGAACGCTAACGATCAACGCAGGTGGCACGCACGGAGAGGGTGACATTGTGCTTAAATTCGACAGTGCATCGCCTGCATGGGCGGATACTGTCTACGCCGAGTTCGTCGGGTGGCTCCAGGCACAAGTCAACAGACCGGAGAAGTTGATGTGCCGTTTTCCTTATTTATTTCGGCCGACTAGCTCACCATCCGCTACAGAGGCAAAGGAGCAGGAAAATCGAGATGAGAGCTGGCGGGTCGATTGGCCGATCTGTTTGCAGCTCGTACCAGAAGAGAATTGGGCAGCGCCAATTACTCTGTCATATCTAGGGCTCGAGCGAAATCCCCAGCGGTCCCAGGAATCCCTTCGCTCGACACCTGGTCTCCACCCGCAAACCTTGCGATTGCGAATGCCAACACTTCGAAGACGACGTCGCGTGCCCAAGGTGACGGCCGTTCTGACACACAAATGGAGATTGGATCGCCCACGCCCCAGTCAGTATCTCTTTCCCGTAACCAGTATCTCTTTCCCGTAACCAGTATCTCTTTCCCGTAACCGTTGACTACTAAATTCTTACAGCAGACGTGCCGATTTACTAGGAGATACCGGTGGCGGAGGTTTCCGACGCTCTGCTGGGAGGCAGCCGGCCGCAGCGCAGCGTCCGCATGCTGATCCAGAACTTCTCCCTCCGCCTCCAAAAAACAGAGGAACGGCTGGTGATAGGAACCCGGTGTAATTCTCATTCCTTCCTGTTACGTTTCTGGTCATTGATTACATCCCGAAGTGCCGACGTTGTAAACTGCGAGCCAAACTCAGAAAATATCCCATTGAAGAGATCCAACACAGAGAACGAGCCCCCCAGCAAAAGACAGAAAGTGATGTTCCTCTCTCGTGCCAGCGTATCCACGATGCTGATCGCAGCCGAACCAACAAACGATGCAAGACAAAGGAATTCAAGTCGAGCCCGACATTGAGCCACCGGTGATGTTTCTATATCGTGCCAGCCTAACCAATGCTAATAGCTCGAATCAACCGACGGACGGTGCAAGACAAAGGAGTTCAAGCCGTTCCAGTCGGGTCCCGCATTGAGCAGCCACTGTGGCCCATGGGTTTGGTTGTTTTGGATAACAGCGCAGCTTGGTAAATGGCCAAAACTATCAAGATAACATGAGATGGGGTGCTATTCAAAACATCACTATTTGTGAGAATTGTACGACTCAATTGGCCAGCGGAATGTTCCGGATCCACTTGTTAAGCATATCCTGGGCAGGCGTCAGCAGGCGATCTGACAAAAACATAAGACGAGACGTACGAGAGCAGCTTCCGGTTGATCATGCGGAACCATGTGTCTGCGGACGAGGTGAGCAACATAGAGATGGTACGAACAGGAATGCACATTTACCCGGCTTCAAACACGGTAAGATACGTGACGTTGCCAGCACCCTCGCCTGCGCTCCGCACGACCCCAGCTTGGCGGTCGGACACGGTCCACGGGAGGAACGGCGCGTCGTTAAATGCATCATTGTGTGTTGATGGGAGCTGTGATATCCACTGCGACTCGCCCTGTACAAGAAAGTTAAGATTATGCGAAAACGACGAGCTCCGATCTGACCATGTAGTTGCACATCATGTCTGAACACATTCATGAATATGTAGCTCAAAGCAAAATATCTCAAGCAAGGACTCACCGACATTTCCAGCATACACCAAAAGCCGGATTCCTTCGTCAACGAGCTCCGTCAGGAGGCGCTTTGAGTTGCGCATCCCGTCGCCGTGGAACATGAAGTTCTTATTCATGTCTATATTGCAGGACACGAAGTCGGGCGCACGCTGGTCAACGCCGAGCGCGTGTTTCACTTCCGGAATGTTCATGTATTCGTCGATCCAGCCGATCTCTGCATAGCACATGAAAGGGTCCACCGCCGGGTCACAGGGCATCCGGACATCGTAAATGTTGCGTTTCGCCTCTATCAATCGTACGTACGCAAATAATGTTGTGCGCCGAAAAAAAAAGACGTGAAACATACCGTCGAGTATGTCAAACAACGCTGCCCAGCAGAAAAACGTCGCGGGCGTACAGGCAGCTCTATCATCAAGCGCATAACACGCTTTAATCATCCGCTCGCATATCGGCGCGCGCCTGCGCAAGGTGCGACATTGTCGACTGTTGGGATGGAAGATCGCGAACGGGCCGTCGCACGCGTAGCCCACGACGGAGGGCATCTGAATCAGCGGGTCCGTGAGCGCGTTGCCAAGCATAATGGATTGGAGGTTGATCGTGCGGAGGCCGGAAGAGGGGGCCTGCGGGATCTGTTTGTTTTTGCGGTGCACGATGCTTGCGATGTTGGGGGCGTAGTGGCCACCATAGCTTTCGGCGGCGATGTGGAAGGGGTGCTTCGCGAACTGGTGGAAATGCTTGACGAAGAGTTGCAAGAACGCGTAAACGTCTAGCGCAGCATCCGGGGTGTTGTTTATGGGGGCCGTCTTGTTCGAAGAAAAGGAATATCCAACCATTGCGGGTTGGTCGAGGAATATAACGTTGGCATTCTGATTCCAGCCTATGCACGAATTATATTAGATTGCGATACAATCGTCGAAAGGGACTGACTGTGCGGGTTTGGCGTGGTGAAGACCGTCCCATTTTCAGCCTTGTTTATCTGACAGGGCCCGAGCTCGAAGAGAAGCCCAGTGGTCGAACTGCAGCCTATACTCCGAAATTATTGACCGTGTCGCAGGAACCAGCTAGACAAGTTACCTGGACCGCCATTCAGCCACAACACCAGAGGATCCGACGCAGGGTCTCCGCGTGATTCAAAGAACCAGAAAAACAGATGCTTGTCTTGCGCGATATCGAGGTAGCCAGAGTATTGCTTCACAGAATTATCGCACAAGGTGGGGGTCCGGATTGAGGGGTTATGGATCCTCAGCACATGTTCAATAAATGCGGGGTGCGATACAGCCTGGACTTCAATCCTGCTAAATTCGAAGGTTTCGTCGAATCCGAGTACGGCTTACAGCTCAAGCCGTCCAGGCCCTTCTGCCCCAAAACTACTTGGGCATATTCGTTCGTTGAAGAGAGACCGAGAACTGCAGGAAGGGCCACGCATGCGAGGAACGCGACGAAAGCGGATTTCATGTTCGAAGATCTGAGCCAAGTTGCAGCTGCGGCAACATTGATCGTAGCGCCGGTGGCGGCAATCGCGAGAGTCGGAAACTGAACGCGCTTGGCTACATCTTGCTTCTTGCCACTTCCACTGCGCATTTGAACCTCGTGCAACGCGTCTATTTGACCTGGCCTATCGTCCTTCTGCTATTTCGGCCTTGAGGTTGTTTTGGGGCTTTTATCCTCAGCCAGGAGGACAGTTTGACTCGGAATCAATGTTGATGAATGGAAGAGCGCGCACTAGAACGACGTCGCGGAGGATATCGCAAATTTGGCGAGCAAATATTAGCCCACGGCGACAACCCGACACTTAGTCCTGCCGTTTTCTTCAGCTTCTTTTAATTCTTTTATTCCATTTGAATCAGCACATTTCCGCTACAGGTGTAGGAGAAGAGTACAAAGCAAGTGGACTAGCCGACTTTGTTCAAACGATGATAGACCCCAAGCAAATCCCAAGTCCACATGATGCACTAATGGACAAATATCTCTTATAACAGGAGACCAGCGACAACACCAGCTGCAGCGGCAAGGAGGCCAGCGCTAGTACGCGTGATGAGCGCACTGCTGGGGGCACCGGTGCCGGACGGGGAGCTGCTGCTGGAGGTGGAAGTTGTATTTGCAGTCGCCTTGGCAGCGGTCTGGAACGCATCAAAGGTGTTCCCGGTAGGCGGGGCGTTGACTTGGCCAAAGTCAGATCCGCTGCTTAGGAACGATAGAGCGACGGACCGGAGAAGACCATTCCTTTCCCGCAGTGGCCAGTCTGAGCACAGAAAAACCATAGCGGAGTAGTTGCGTTGAGCACGGTGAAATTCCACTCCGGGTTCTGCGCAGCCCCAGAGGCTACGAACTGGAAGTTAGAGTTGATGCCGCCCGCCCTATTGTTCTCTTATTAGATACAGGCTGCGGATACGACGGCAAGCACTGACATCTCTGTGCAGGGGGCTTTGAATGTCGACTGGGTGGCCGTCTGGAGGAAATATGCTCAGATGACAATTCGAGATGTTACCCCTAAATTTCGTACGTGGTTGCCTGCGACGCTGTTGAAAAACTAACGTTAGTATCGCTTCGAGGCTGAATGAGAGAGAAAACCAACAATTGGAAGACGACAACGTCACCCTGATTCGCCGTAACACTGCGAAGAACACCTGGTCAGTATGCGAAGCCTGAAGCACTCCAAAGCACTCACTTGGAAGGCGAATAGGTCGTCGTTCCGTTCCCACCCACGGTGACAAGGATGTTTGCTGCGGACGCAACAGAGGCAAGAGCGAGCGAAGCGGAGTGCGATGAAGTGCATTGTGGAAAGTTGAAGAATGCTGGCGACCTGGCTAACGACAAATAAAATGTGTAAGGACAAGAAGCCTATGGGATAGGTGAGTTGAGGAGAATCGATTTCACAAGGGTACCACTGACACGCTCTGCGGCTGGCGAGTTGAAAGGGGGAGCGAAGGTGGTGGGGGAGGCAAAGTCGGGTCCAAGGCACCGGATAAGTGTGAGATGTTATGCCGTATTATCACGTACGATCTCGCTGCCAAACAAAGTTCAGCCCGCTGAAATCACACCTACCGCCCGCTGCAACCTCCAATGCCGACAGTCAGATCTTACCGCCAACCCTTCTCGAGTACTCGCGGTCAGATCCCACCGCCAATGCGTTCCCTTTCGTCGCGGTCGAATAACACCGCCAACAGGCTCACATATTCTCGCGGTCAGATCCTACTGCCAACGTGCGGACTGTCCTCGCGGTCAGATTTGACCGCCGTCGTGCTCATTTCGAGCGGCGGTAGAATCACACCGCCGCCTAATTCGCTGCGCCTGGCGATCAGATCGCACCACCGACGCGTCTACCTGCTCTGGCGGTCAGAACGCACCGCCGACGTGCTCACTTGACCTGGCAGTCGGATCGCACCGCGAACGCGCTTGCCTGTCCCCACGGTCAGATCCTACCGCCAACGAGCTCACTTGTGCTCACGGTCGGATCGCACCGCCGACGCGTCTACCTGTTCTGGCGGTCGGAATGCACCGCCGACGTGCCCACTTGTTCAGGCGGTCAGAACGCCGCCAACGCGCTCATCTGTCCCGGCGGTCATATCTGACCGCGAATGAGCTGGCTTCCCCTGAATCCCTACCGCCAATCCGCCCACTTGGTCCCGCGGTCATATCAACCACCAACGCGCTCACTTGGACTCGCGGTCTGATCTGACCGTGACCGCACTCACTTGTTCTCGTAGTCAGATCGCACCGCCAATCTTCACACTGGCTGCGTTAACCCTCGCGGTCATATCCAACCGCCACCTCGTTGGCTTGTCTTGGCGGTCGTATCACACCGCCGACGCGTTACTTGATCTCGCGGTTGAATCACACCGCCGCTGCGCTCACTTCAACTGGCGGTGGGATCACACCGCCAACTCGCTCACTGGACTGGCGGCAAAATCAAACCGCCGGTATGTTGACCTTGACCGGCGGTAGGTTCGCACCGCCGACATGTTCAGCGGGCGGTCAGATCACACAGCGAGCGCTCCCAGCTGACCTCACGGTAGAATCACACTGCCGCACTCACTTGGCGGTGGGATCGCACCGCGTGCGGCCTCACTTATTCTCGCGGTCAGATCGCACGGCCAACGGGTTCGCCTGACCTGTCGGTTGAATCACATCGCCGCCGTACCCACTTCCACTGGTGGTGGGATCCTACCGCCGACCCTTTCACCTCCACCTGCGGTAAGATCGCACCGCCAATGCTGTCGCTTCGATTGGCGGCAGGATCACACCGCCAACACAAATAACTGATTTACTTCGACTTTTCTCTTCTTTTCCCTTCCCCAAAACCAACATGCAGGTACTGCAGGTTTCTCATTGATCCGACTTGGACATAGTTGGTTCCATATCCATAGGTGGACTCTCAGGAAGTGAAGTAAATAATTACCCAGTGTTGTCCAGACTTTTTCGAATGTAACGGAATTCGCTATCCCTGTATTCATCACTGTACGAACCGGTCTATGTGAGTCAGGGATCGATCCACGTCACAATGAGCCTTAAGGAAAATAGCTGGAGAGTATTTTGTGACCCAGTGAGCGAAACTTGAGGTTTCATTGAGAAATTACTGGACGAATTTGTCCCTGGCACTGTGTGCAATGCTTTCCAGCTCATCTACGCTACTCGGTTCAGTTGATTTGAATGTCAGGAACAGGATTCTTTCGCAATTTGAGCCATAATTGCCCTCCAAGTCATTGAAAGAAGTCAACTGAGTCGCGAACTCGTTACGGCCTTATCACGAACTCGTTACGGCCATACCCGTACTTGTACTACTTGGTACTCGATGAACTGTTCAAATCTTGGGCTTCTAAAATACGGAATGCATATTTAGTATGCCTGGCTTCATTCTGGAATATTTTCGCAAATTTCGAGCAGATATGCATGACATACCTTTCGTTCCAATGTGGCACGAAAGATGGTCCATGTTTACGTAGCATTTCTTGAACTCGACCATCACCATCGAAAGTCAAACATTTTTCCCACCTCAAATTCCGCGACAATACTATAGATAAAGATCCTAGGACGTAGTTCACACTTGGTTTCAGTGGAAATATTCCCGGGAAGTACGGGATAAGACCACAATTCGGCCTCGGTACGCCAAACTTCAGAGGGCGCCGCAGAAGCGCATTGTCATCCTGGTACTTCAATATTGCTGGAAGCAGGTTCTAATACCACACTATACCTCTCTTCCCCTCATTCACATTCAGAATTGAGGAAGAAAATCAAGAAACAGCTCGTTTGCAGACAGCAGACTTCACCGTTTCTACTTTATTGAATGTTCAACTAGGCTCATTACCATCCGTATCCAAGCTTTGATTATGCTCTTCAACTTTCTGGGCTCTCTCTGCGTTCTCAGATTACTCTTTAATGTATCTGCACTCTCACTGCTCTTTGATTTGGGTGCTCCGCGAACATGACTTGCCTGTTGGTTCTGCCAAACAAATTCCCGACATGCATGCCCCGTCATCTGGTTTCTTTCAATGTAAGCATACCACTCACTTGGGAAACACCCTGGTCTGACCAGTTGTCTTCACTAACTCGCGCGCAGGGTTTGGGCCGACTTTCATGTTTTCTTCCCATAGCTCTATTACTGTACTTTTTCATTCAATTCGGCAGTCACGCGTCACGCACCCCTGTGTCGATCACGAATTTTGGTCGGAGTCACGCGTCACGCAGACCTCTGTCGAACCTCCCGGCGGTCACGCAGGGCCTAAATTTGTGTAAAACCCTCAAACAGGTGCAAAAAAAGGAAATTTTTTGGTTCGAATGTCGAAAAATTTCCGGTGTCACGCAGAAATTCGGCGGCTATCGAAATATCGAATTGCTAAAATGGGTCACACGTCACACCCCATGTCGATTTGAACGAAATAGTACAGTATTCCAACAATGCAGCCACAAATTTGGTGCGTATCTAAATCTTGGTGCCCAAACTGTCCTCGTGCGATGCTACATAACTATGCAATGCTATGCGATGGTATAAACGCTATGCAACCGTCCAAAAGGTGCGCATAGCAGATGTCTTTGGCCTTCATGCGGCCATGTCTATCGACTATTCTGATTATATCTGAACCATTCAGCTCATATCTCTCACTCTCACTCATCAAGTAGCATCGACACCATCCAACTTTGCTAATGGCCAGGACGAGTAGGAGCTTTGCTGAGTTCGTACATACTCTCAAGTGGAAAAACAAGCAATATTCTATGCACCCGTACATTTTCAAAATAAAACATGTTTTCTTTATCCAAATTTCTCCTTATCATGATAAGTAGGTATGAGTCTTTGAGCATCCTTGAGCCATTGCTAAGTATATAATTACTGTATGCTATGGACTATAAGAAAAGGAACTCTGCCAACAGTGCAATCCAACCGCCAGTACGAGTGACCGAGTGCGCGGTCAGATATGACCGCCAGTTCAAAATAGCATATTGGCGGTTCGATCCGACCACCAGAACAAGAGTCAGTGGTGGCAGTCAGATATGACCGCCGGAATAAATGAGAGAGTTCGCGGTTTGATCTGACCGCCAGTCCAGGTGAGTGAGTCCGCGGTCAGATATGACCACCAGAACAAAAGAGAGAGGCCGCGGTGCGATATGACCACCAAAACGAGAGTCGGTATTGGCGGTCAGATAGACTGCCAGTCCAGGCAAGCGAGTTCATGGTCAGATATGACCGCCAGAACAAATGCGAGAGTTCGCGGTGTGATCTGACTGCCAGAACAAGAGTTTGTGTTGGCGGTGCGATCTGACCGCCAGAATGAAAGTCGGTATTGGTGGTCAGATACGACCGCCAGTCCAGAATCCAGGTGAGCGAGTTCGCGGTCTGATATGACAGCCGCGAGTGGTGTGGTGGTTACAAGGTGGTGCCGCGGTAAGATCTGCTCGCCATCACTCCCGTAATTCAGCCCGCTGAACCAAATTTCGCTGCAAGACCGTACGTGATAGTACAGCCGGGCACCTCCGACTTAGGCCCAAGGCACGGCTTATCCAGCGCCGATCGGCGCCGGCCAAATAGGGCCACATGTTCCATCGCTTCCGCCATCGCCTAAGTAACAGGAAATTCCCCCTTTGCGACCTGGCACCTGCTTGCCAGGCCAGGAATGCCATCCAATGCTCCCTCCTAAATTTATCGACCTGTACACAAATATAGCTATAACGAATTTGGAACTTCCCACAATTGCACTGGTCGCGAAGTTTGCGCACGATGTCCTTGAGGTTTTTTACGAACTTCCTGTGTACCGGATGGACGATTGAGAGAGGCTATCTTTTCCCGTCGATGTACTAACCTGCGAATCTTACGTTCTTCCATGTTTGTCTAGTTCTACCGCGGCACGTATCTACGGCGACCGTGAGCTCGCGGCTAGGGGACTTGGGAGAGCCCACGGAAGATGATGGAAATGGTCGAGGGCGTGTATAGATCATGTACATCGGAGTAGTCCGTGGACCTGGCGTTCCTGAGCGGGACCGTGCCGTGTAATTCTACCTACCTACCTACCTACCTACCCAAACGAGAATCGTTGCAAGAAAATTCCGAAAAAACAGCATATAGCTTGGAAGAGTAGTTGGGCATCTTAGACCCCGACCACAACATCGAGGATGCCGTTACATTCCTTCTTTCGCCTACGTTCTTCACTACCAAATTAATGAGCTCACCACTGGCTCACCACATCCCCACCCCATCGCAACCACTACGCTTCGACTCGAAAGCGGAAATTATGAAAGCCAAAACGCCTCAAAGTCTGGCGCCAATGTAACTCTGGCCACGAGCTCGGTCCTCATGAACTGACTGTCCATTTGGTTCACATCTGAGATGAGTCTTGAATGGAGGTAACCTCATCGGGTTGTGCCGAAACCGCTTGGAGCGCTTCCCGCTTCCAACTCACTCGATTAAAGCAGTAAATTACTCGACGAGATAAAACTCTCGCATTTGCTGTCTTTCTGTGTCCATATTTTTGGTAGGATCGTTGTTTTGGCTTGCACCTGATTCTGTAACCATTCTCACAACAGCGTGTAGGGCGACTGTCAATGATGAACGGATTTGACAGCTCAGATCGTTGGAATGAAACTGTAAATTGTTGGAATAGATTTTTGTGCAATTGATGGCAATCAAGAAGTTGAACGAAGTCGAGGATTGGGATAGGTAGATGCACGGCCTGATGCTTCAAGAAAAAGATATGGATCCAGATCATTTACCTACATACTGAGGTCGTAAATAACGCCCGGGCAGCTGTCGACAAGCCTGTGAACTCTATAAGATGAAGACAAATACCCACAACTTACGATGTCCGGCCGCTCACTCCTTCGCATCTTGTTCTTCGTCCGCCATTTCCGTCAAAGACAGCTCTTCGCGGCCCGCCTCCCCGCGGATAACTCTCTCCAGATCTAGCGCAGTGCTGTGCTTCACCCCATCGAGGAGCTCATCAATCTCCTCAAGCGTCTTGCCCGCCGTCTCCACCCAATACCACCACACGAACGGCACTTCGAGTGCGTCCCACGCGGCGTTGATCATGTATGTTACCCAGCCTATCCTTGCGAGGGCAAAAGGGAAAGCGAACACGGCCAAGCCATGAGGCTAGGAGACAAAAACGGTCAAGACAGAATGTATCGAGAAAAAGGGAGGCGCACGCGGTGCCATTGAAGGCGAATTGCATCACACCCATGCCGTTGGCGCGAATAGAGTAATTCAGAACTTCAGGAGGGTACACATATCTATTGAACCTGCTTTTAGCTGCAGCTCGGTTCCCAAATGAGAGACTCACAGGAGAGGCGTCCATCCGAATGAGTAGGCTCCTTGGAAAAGGAAGATCATGGCGACCGTGGCATAGATCCCGGAAGTGTTCGTTGAATTCGTGCCATACGCTGCGTAGCAGGAATAATATCATCAACGGAAAATATAGATTGAGAGATATAATAGTCACATTTCGTGAGTGCCCCGACCTGAGAAAGGTATGTTAGCGGGCTGGGCTGTGATTTTAGGGGCGGAAAGGCAGTGTGGACAAACCATGAATAGGAAGACTGTGAGGGGAGGTCATGCTGATCAAGGCGGTGGGTTTGCGCCCAAGACGGTCGATGTAGTACGTCCCCACCAGTGCGCAGATGAGACAGAAGGCATTGAGAACGACGTTCTATAGCGTTGTGAGAACATTAACACCAATATACGGAAGGACTGCACAATTTGGAGTTGTGTCGTAGTATTCTTGATTCCTGCATTATCGAGCATGATGCCTGAGATGTTGTTCATTCAATAGGAATCACAGAAACAGGTGCATTACTGGCCTAAGTAATAGCTAACGATCACGTTTCCTTGCGAAAGAGAAACGGATCACAATCACAGTAAAGTCAATCGTGGACGAAAACGCACCGGCTATATTGCTGAATACAGCAACTGATGTGCAGAGTATTAACCGCTTCCTTGCCGATGGAGTCTTGATCATCTGTATAAGAGATAAGGGCTCGGCGACGTTCTTCTCGTACTCAATAGTGTCAGTGATCTCTTTGTGTTGAGCCAGTACGACAAGATTGTTGACGTCGCCGTTCGCGTGCATGAGGGCCCCGACTCGCAGTGCGTCTTCAGGACGGCCCTGGAAGGCCAACCACCGAGGCGACTCGGGGACGAATGGCAGAATCAGGATGCACATGATGCTAAAGACACCCTGGATAGCAGACTGCCAGGAGGCGTATTAGGTGATCGTATGGTGAGCGAACAATTATGTACGCACAGGTAGACGCCATGCCCAAGTTGATGACCAAAAGGACGTGCTGTAGGTGACCCCCGCCGCAAGGAGGCCGCCTGGATTTTATTCAGTAACACTCTACGGAGCGAAAGTGGAGCCTGACCGACGTAGTAGAAGTCGTTGAATATACCCAGACCCCAGCCGCGCCATTTCGTTGGCAGCGTTTCTGCGGATTACCCTCAACAGGACTGCACACGACCAAAAATCACTTACCGGCAAGGTATGTTGGGCCCGTGAGCGCAGAGGCCGAAGTGCCATATCCGATGAGGATGCGAGCCGTGACGAACATACCCACATTCTGAGCGGCAGTCTGAAGTATCACCTGCAGAAGATTGAGGATTCGGTGAACGAGGTCATCAAAACGCCGTACCGCGAACAGGGTTATGACCGCTGCCCAGAACAAAGAAGGTCGTCGACCGATGATATCCGTCACTTTCCCGAAAGATAGGCCAGCAAGGATGCCTCCAATCCACACCTAGGATCGTATTTTGGCTTCGGACTCGAGAATCTTTGAAGCAACGCACCGACGCCGTGTTAAGCGCCAAGTTGACGGTGGTTAGGTCGAAATACATGTTGTAGCTCGGCAAGATATTCAAGCCGTTAATCATAGACGCATCGTACCTGCTCTTGTCTCAAATTCCATACTGGAAACAATAAGATAGCCAAAAAGCACCCAACCGTCGTCGATGTTATCATCGAGCATGCTACGAGGAGCACCGATATCAGGATAGATGACTCGGGCACCAAGTCGGGGGTCTTGAATGGCAGGATGGCACCAGAGAATGTGCGCATCTTGGAGGGAGCAAAGAAGTCCAGGGGCGAAGATATACACAGCTTGCATCCATGCCGGGATACGTCGTGGAAGTGGAACCAGCGTCCGTTATTCGGACCGTGCCGTATATTCGTACCTAGCTCCGTAAGCCGAGTGGAAGCTCTATCTTCGAGGGGAAGCCTGGTGTAGCCGGCCCTGAGACGACGGTAAAACATTGCAGTTCAAGACCGTGCAAGGCATATCAAGGCCGCAGAAAGACCGCAGCTGGTGGTTGTGGCACCTAAGGAGGCCTAAGGGAGCTGCTTATTCGATGTCGTAAACGTCTTGGAAGGTGGGCTAGTTTGTGGCACGACGTACCTTTGAAGTGTCTCTCGCGCGAAGGCCAGGACCCTCTTTTTACTCAATGTGCCATATGGGTATACTGCGTTGATGCCTCCTTCATCAATCACTCCCACAGCTGAACAACTGCAGCCGCCGCTCGTGGCCATTTCAGTGGCCTGCTACATGGCCAGTCATGTCCACCATGTGCAGGCGGACTGTCAATAATTAATAGACTTGACAACTCAGATCACTGGAATGAATCGGGGCCCCAACCGTAACTTGTTGGGGCAGATTCTTATGCAACGGATTGCAATCGAGAACTCGAAAGAATTCAGGAATTGAGAAAGTTAGATGCACGGCCTGATGCTTCAACGGGAAGATACAGCTTCATCCTTTGCATACATACAATAATTGTAACGCCCGGGAAGCTGTCGACAAGCCTGTCAACTAATCAAATCTCAGCGGATGAAGAAATAATACCTACAACTTACGACGTGCCGCTCACTCCTTCAAATCTTGTTCCTCATCCGCCTTTTCCAAGGACAGCTCGTCGCGGCCCACCTCCCCACGAATAACCTTCTCGACATCCGGCGCAGTGCTGTGCTTCACCCCATCAAGGAGCTCATCGATCTCCTCAAGCGTTTTCCCAGCGGTCTCGACCCAGTACCACCACACGAAGGGCACTTCGAGCGCGTCCCATGCAGCGTTGATCAGGTAGGTCTTCCATCCGATCGCTACTAGGGCAAACGGGAATGCGAAAACGGCCATCAGGCTGCCAGACAAAGGGGTCAAAACAACATTTATTCCAAAGAGAAGGAAGTCGTACGCGGTGCCATTGAGCGCGAGTTGCATTACACCCATGCCGTTCGCACGGATAGAGTAATTCAAAACTTCAGGAGGGTACACATATCTATTGAACCTGCATTTAGTCGCAGCACGGTCCCCAAATGCGATACTCACAGGAGAGGCGTCCATCCGAATGAGTAGGATCCTTGGAAAAGGAAGATCATGGCGACCGTGGCATAGATTCCGGAGGTGTTCGTTGAATTCGTGCCATACGCTGTGCAGCGGGGATAGCATCATCAGTGGAAAGTATAGGTTGAAGGATACAATAGTCACATTTCGTGAGTGCGCCGACCATGAATAGGAAGATCGTGAGGGAGGTTATGCTGATCATGGCCGTGGGTTTGCGCCCAAGACGGTCGATGAAATACGTCCCCACCAATGAGCACACGAGGCAGAAGGCATTGAGAATGACATTCTATAGCATCGTGAGGATACCAACACCAAGATACAGAAGGACTGCACACAATTTGGAGTTGCGTGGTGGTATTTGTGATTCCTGCATTATCGAGCATGATGCCTAAGGTGTTCATTCAATAGGAATCACAGAAATATGGGCATCACTGGCCTAAGTAATAGCTGACGATCACGTTCCCTTGCGAATGAGAAACGGATCACAATCACATTCCAAGTTAATCGTGGACGAGAACGCACCGGCTACAGTACTAAACACTGCGACTGATGTACAGAGGACTAGCCGTTTCCTTGCCGATGGGGTCTTGACCATCTGCATAAGAGATAAGGGTTCGGCGACGTTCTTCTCGTACTCCATGGTGTCGATTATCTCCTTGTGTTGAGCGAGTACGACGGGATCGTTGACGTCGCCGTTCGCGTGCATGAGGGCAACGACTTGCAGTGCGTCTTCAGGACGGTCTTGGAAGGCCAGCCATCGAGGCGACTCGGGGACGAACGGCAGAATCAAGATGCACATGACACTGAAGACACCCTGGATAGCAGACTGCCAGGAGGCTGATTAGATGCTTGGCTGGTAATTGAACGAGTTTACGGACAGGTAGACGCCATGCCCAGGTTGATGACCAAAAGGACGTGGCGTAGGTGATCCCTGCCGCAAGGAGACCGCCTGGATTTTTATTCTGTAATAGTCTATGAAGCAAAACTAGAGACTGACCGACGTAGTAGAAGTCGTTGAATATGCCCAGACCCCAGCCGCGCCATTTCGTTGGAAGTGTTTCTGCGGACTACTCTCAATGGGACTGCACAAGACTACCAAAATTGCTTACCGGCAAGATATGCTGGACCCGTGAGCGCAGACGCCGAAGTGCCGTACCCGATGAAGATGCGAGCGGCGACGAACATCCCCACATTCTGAGCGGCAGTCTGCAGAATTACCTGCCGAGGATTGAGAATTAGATGAACCAGGTCATCGGAACACCATACCGCGAACAGGGTTATAACCGCTGCCCAAAACAACGACGGTCGTCGACCGATGATATCCGTCACTTTCCCATAAGACAAGCCAGCCAGAACGCCTCCAATCCACACCTAGGATCATATTTCGGTTTCGGACTTGTGGTTTTCAACGCAACGCACCGACGCTGTGTTAAGCGCCAAGTTCACGGTGTTTAGGTCGAAATACGTGTTGTAGCTTGGCAAGATATTCAGGCCGTTGATCATAGACCCGTCGTAGCTGTTCTCGTCTCAGAGATTTATACCGGTGACGATAAGATAGTCAATATGCACCCAAACGTCGTTGAGGTTATCATCGAGCATGCGACGAGGAGCACCGATATCAGGATAGATGACTTGGGCACCAAGTCGGGGGTCTTGAACGGCAGGACGTCCCCAGAGAATGTGCGCATCTTGGAGAGAGCGAAGAAGCACTGGCGGCCTGAGAATATTTTTGGTCATGATCTCCACAAGCGGGTTCGAGAAGATAGGGAGAAGCTGATTTCGAGCTAGTTCCGTAATTCCAGTGAAAGCTTTGTCTTGCAGGTATAGGCTGGCCTTGAGACAGTGAATAAATTTCAGTTCAGGACCACGCAAGGCATATCAAGGCCACAGAACGTTAACGGGACTCCCACAGCTGATGGTTGAAGGCAAGGAATAAATTTGAATATATTACATAATTCGCCGCCAAAAAATTTCGGTTCTCGGTTCACGCGCTCATCTGATTTTCCGTTTCCTCTTCTTCAATGTCACTTAGTCTCGAGGGAAAAGGCCTGAAGCTCAACACTCGCGCTGATATAGCACCATGGTTAGATATTGATCCTACCACAATCGAGGAAATCCATCTGGGTGGCAATACTCTGGGTGTCGACGCGTCGTACGCGCTCGCCGAATTTCTACAAAAAACTACCCAGCTAAAGGTTCTTTCGTTTCTCTTCATGGATCCCGCCTCAATCTCAACCTCGATGGATGATCCAAGATTGCGGATTTCGCAGATATATTCACTGGTCGTCTCATCTCCGAAATTCCATTAGCGCTGACGGCGATCTGCGACGCGCTCAAGGACAAGACCACCTCTCGTCGAGCTCAACCTGAGCGATAATGCGTTCGGCGGACGTTCAGTCGAGCCGATGGTGCCGTTCCTCACGCACAACCGCTCTTTCCAAGTTTTAAAGCTCAACAACAACGGACTGGGGCCTGCCGGCGGCGTCGTCCTCGCCAACGCGTTGCTCGAATCAGCAAAGCTGAGCAAAGCGGAGGGAAAACCATCCCGTCTCCGCACGGTCATCTGTGGCCGGAATCGACTCGAGAATGGCTCGGCATCAGCTTGGGCAGACGCGTTCGCTGCACACGGGACGCTGCAGGAGATACGCATGCCGCAGAACGGCATCCGCATGGAAGGCATCACCGCCCTCGCGCAGGGGCTGTCTCGATGTCCCGACCTGCGGCACATCGATTTCCAGGACAACACGTTCACCGCGGACGGGGAGGTCTCCGGCGTCGAGGCGTGGACAGAGGCGCTCAAGTCCTGGCCAGAACTGACGACGCTCAATCTGTCCGACTGTGTCCTCTCGGGCGACGGAGAGGTGCCTCAAATTGTCACCGCGCTCGCGGGCGGCTCGAATCCCAAGCTCCACACGCTGCAACTGCAGAACAACAATCTCGAGACCGAGACGTTTTTGGCGCTGTCGGATGGGGTCGCGAAGATGGGTAGTCTGAGACTGCTGGAGTTGCAGTGGAACGACGCCGAGGAGGACGATGTGAACCTCCGGACGCTTGCGCAGCATCTGAAGCGACAAGGGGGCAAGTTACTAGCCACTGATGATGACGAGGAGGAGGAGGAAGGAGGAGGAGGAGGAACCCGCACCTGCGGAAGATGAGCTCGATGAGCTCGCGGACGCGCTCGGGAAGGTTAATATCAAGTAGTTGCAGCTTAATTAATGAGGAAGGAAGGAAAGTAGGTAGGTATGTACTTCTACAGTGTGTTGTACTCGTACGTTTGGTTATAGAAGGACCTCTCTTGGTTTGAATTTCGCGACGGACTCCGAATCATACAAACACTTCACTGACCAATTCGTCTCTTTTGAATTCTCCATCGCCTGAAAATTGGAAACACTAGTCGGAGAATAATATCAGTACTGGAGTAAGAAAAGGAACTTGAATGATAAGTATATCGATGGAACGTGAGCGTGACCTTTTCGCTTTCGAAATTTCTCGCTCTGCTCTCGTTGCGATACGTGATCCTTTTCTTTGTCGTTCCTCTCTCAGCGCAACCTTGTAACAGTCAGACACCCGTCATCCGACCATCCGCGCTGACGTCGAAGCCTAGCTGGAAGCAAAGACACAGATTCGAATTTCGGACAGAGCAAGCCATCCCTGAACTCTGCGAGGAATATGGACAGACCCTCAAATTTCGACCAGTAGAATGTGTTAGCACAGTTGCTACGAGTTGGAAACGCGACTGGCAAGATACGCGACAGCTATGGCCACGTTGCCTCCGCTCCCTCCAGTGCACATCATGCATTCGATATCATTTTCATGCACGCCTACTCATCATTCTCGTCCCTGTTACCTCTATCGTCGGCGACAACTTTCTTGCCAATCCTTTACGTCCGCGGTCCCCGCGCCACGGTCCCCGCGCCACCCGCGCCGGCTGCTTTGTCGCGCGGGTTTCGTCCTTCGAACCCCGTATCAATCGCGCTCGTATGCTTAAGCCAGTCGTTTCAGTCTGCACAAGTACCGACCTGTTTCAAGCCGTACGCGCCTCGTACACTTCTGCTTTCTTCGCACCCCCCATTCGCACTGGATAGCGTCTTGTCCAGATCCTGGTTTCGTACAAGCGATTCATTCCTCGTCATGTCGCGCACTACGTCAAGGCGGAGATATGCCATTCTCCCATTTGCGACCCTCTCACTCCGAATGCAAACTCTTCGCTCGTACCAACAACCTCTTTGTTCCCACTCATAAACCTTGGCGCTTATCCTTCTCTCCTCTTCAATTACCCGTACGCCTCGGTTCTTACCCACGCTCGCACTCAACTCCTTTGTACTCGGACGCCTTGGCCCTTACCCTTGCCCGCCCCTTACCCGTACACGTATCCATATTCGCCTTTGCGCAGCTGCAATACGAATTTCGCTCTCGCCCGCACGCTTTGGGCTTTACCCATACGCCGTTCTTGCGCACCTGTACCACCTCCGTCTTGCCCGCCTGCTTTTTGATCGTATCCGCAGCCCGTACCTTCGTTTCTTGCGCTCGTGCTCACAACACTGCTCGCGCGCATAGCCATCCGCTTCCTATATCCATAGTGTTTTCGTCCATCTATTCGACCAGTAATGCCTCTGCTCGACATAGTCACTAACGCACATCGGCTCCATGAGCTGCACACCGCTTGTGCTGGCTTCGTACATCCAGCATAGTCGTCCATATCCAGAGGCTTTGTGCTGTGGACCTCGTTAGTGGCACATAAACTCGTGCTGCATTTTCGCGCCTATCGCATCTGTTTCCTTTCCGGAATTCGCTAATCTTCGCCCCAACGATCTCTTCCGCGACACACACCCATTATCGTCATCCTTTTCCCTTCCGTTCGCACTGGTTTCCGGTTGTTCTTGCGTCAAGCAGCGCTGGCCAGAATTTCTAATCGGATTTTCCCGTTCCCCTCGTGCCCTCGCCTTTCGCTGCCTTTCGTTTGCGACACGCGCGGCCCTCTACTTGGTTTGCCACTATTTCTCGGTTGTTTTATCTCCCCTTCCATCGCCCCAGAGGACGACTGCTCTCGACGTGGACTTGGGCGACAATCCGGATTCACCGTACCAAGTACCTCATGGCTTATTATTGCGCTGTCGTATGTATTGGATCGTCCCAAATTCCGTTGCTGACCGAATTTCCTGCGACACGTACCGCGCTGGTCTACACAGGTTCATATTTGTATCCTTTCCATACCCTTGTTGCGATAAATCCAATAAAAATCAAACATCCGGGCCGCCTATAGCCGCCTTCGATTCCAAACGTTCGGTGGTCCAAGCGATTACAACCTCAAACGGCTTCATCTCGGAGATTCGCTTCGCGCACCAGGCAAATGACGACAAGGGCGGCCCAGGAAATGCCGTCATCAAAATTTCAGCCAACTCGAAAGAAATCCAACCTCCATCTGAACCGAGATATCGAGCTCAGCGTTTCGAGATTTAATGGCATTCCGCGGTTGACATGGATGTGAGCGGCGTGTGGGCGCGTCGGTTAAGTTTCCTTGAACTAAGTGGATTTTTGAGTTACCCGGGCTCTCAAAAGAATTGCCTAGTCTTGGACGTCGGGCCTCTCTTTCGCAGGCCGGTTCTGTCGTATCTCGCGAGTCGCGAAACGTGGACCGCGCCCACAAAAATGATTGACCCACCGCTTAACGGGCGCGGGTACACGACCCTTGATGTGAAGTCAAGTTGAAGATGAAGTGATGCCGATACGATTCACGTGACGTTCAACACTTGCCGTCGCGCGCACACATCCCTTGTCTCCGTCTTGCTGTGTCTTGTACCACCACCATGGACTCTCCCCAGCAAGAGGGATCTACTGACGTGTTCTCCATCTCTGATCAAGGTTAGGCTCTTTCTTCGTCTCCTACACTGTTCTCGAATTCAGCTCTGTCCATTAGTCCTGTCAGACAAGTTGCAGTTCGTGGAGGAGATTGGCTACGGGAACTGGGGCAGCGTCTGGCTCTGTCGGCCCAAGGAGGACCCAGATTCTCCCAGCGCCGACGGCCTTGTCAGATTGCAAGAAACCAAGATTGCCGTGAAGCTCGTACACCGGTCCAAGACCTCCACGACAGCGGCACGCGTCAGGTCGTTGTACGTCCTCATCCTCGCACGTATACTGTGCATTCTTGACCCTCTGCGCCCCGCAGATGGAATGAAATGAAGATCGTTCGGTCATTCAAGTCGGACCCACACCCTTCGATCATCCCCTTTCATTCGTTTATAATCACCCCTTCCTACGCGTTAATTACGATGTGAGTGCCGAGGCGCTGTATCTCAATGCGTTTGGACGCGTTTGACGCGTCGACATCGTTTGTTTATCGCTTCCAGGGCCTTCCTTCCAACTCTCGTACCAGTCGAAGTCGACGAGTCCAAAGCGCGTGAATGGTTCCGGTTTCTCCTCTCAGGGGTCGAGTTCCTTCACAAACGCGGTGTCGTTCACAATGACATCAAGTACGTGTCCTTTGGCCAGTGGTCTCTCTTCTAAACATTCCCTCCAGGCCAGCCAATATCTTGCTCTCCACCAAGAACATCCCCGTTCTTGTCGACTTTGGGTTTGCGGAAAGGTACGACATGAAGTCGAGCACCGCTTTCCACAGCAACCTGTCCTATGGCACGCCGGAGGTAAGTGATTGTGCGTGCGTTCTTGACGTGCTTCCGCTCGCGTTCTAGACTTGATCTCTCACATTCCGCGCAGTATCTATCGCCAGAGCGTGCCCGCGGTCTTCCCCATGACACAAGAAAGTCCGACGTGTGGTCCCTCGGCATCACCTTCTTCGAAATATTGATTGGCCGGACACCGTTCGAGCATTCAGATTCCGAGCAATTCTCCACCAAGGAAGATCTCGAAAAGTACTGGGCGCGAACGGTGGGTCGAGCTTGAGGCCGTTGTGGCAATCGCTAATTATTCTTTGAAGCTTCGAGGCAAATGGGTAGGCACTTGGAAAATGTCCAAGACGATGGAGAAGCTATTGCGAAGGATGATCTCCCCTAATGCCGATCTGCGTTGCACCGCTACCGACGCCATGAGTGACCCCTGCTGGCGTGACTTCAGGGAGGTCGAGAGCTCGCACAGTAAGGAACGTCTCTTCAGAATGGGGTACGAACTAATTCCGGACACAGGACGATCCTCCAGCTACAACTCGTCGATTGTTTTCCAGAAGGATATGTCCAAGATTGGGAGCCCCGTATCTCCTTGGTCTACCAACGCCAAAGAGAACCGTTCACCCCCTGGTCTGGACTCGAGCTTCTCGAAAGAGGAGCGCAGTCTCACTAAGTCCAAGTCGCAACCCAAAGTCACCTCCTCAAAGAGTAGGTTTTGCGTGTCTTTACACTTCTTTTATTCACGGAACCACCAGTTCAAGTGCAAGCACGAAAGCGCGTCCCGGCTCCGCCTATGGTTGATCTTTCGCCTATCAAAGGCTCCCCGCCCTCGTCGCCGCCAGCCACTTCGGCCCAGCAGAACGTCAGGTCCTTGGCTTCCCTTACAACGGGCACAACCCAACGCCAACCACTGGGGGTGCTCAGCCCACGCACGCGCCAGAACCTCCCACAACCTAAGCCAGCTATCGAGCCCAAGGATAGCCGCAAGGTCAGACCGTTAGCTGAGCTCACAGCCAACCGCACCACCACGAAAGAACGAGGCAAACATGATTCAGTGAAGGACCGCGTCCGGGAGTGGGAACGGGAGAAGGAGCGCTTGCGGGAGATGGAGCGCCTGGACGAACTCGAGAGGGATCGGGATGCACAACGTGAGGCGGAGCGGGAGCAGGCTGAGCGGCAACAAAGGGCGCTTGCGGCCAGAGAGCGAGCGCGCGATAAGGAGAACCACAACGCCGACGCGTCCGATATCCTTTCGCCTCCGCGTCCCGTCGCTCCGCCTCCAACACCTGGTAAGGAGAGAGTATCTCATTTTACGATAGTGTTCCTGAATCCGTCTCAGAGGTATCACGAGCGGAAGTATCGCTGCCGAGCATAACCAGTCCCTCTCCTGGAGGCAGCAACAGCTATGGCATCCACAGCTTCAAGCACAGTGTCAAATTGTCGTTTGGTATGTCGGGATCGTGGTGTCCTGAACGCGAGACTGAGGAAGCGCAGACAAAACACTTCAATTAATGGCACAAGCTACAAGCCGCAATGTGTCGTCTCGAACGCTTGGGGAGAATCCAGATGACACCGTGTCTCGTCGCAGTCCGAGTATAGGACGGGAGTCATGGGAGGATGAGGCTTTCGAACGTGATGGTATGTTTTAGGTGGTTTCACTGCCGGCTCTGCTCACCGTTTCTCAGTTAAATCCTCTCTGCCTGTCGTTCGACATGCTGTACATAACGAACAAGTCGCAGCCGACAACCGGATAGACCGTATGGCTATCTGGATGCGCAACGTCGAGCGTATGTCTTCGTTTAAATAAATTCGCAGTGGCTAATGTTTTGCGAATCCTGCAGAGGTCGTCGACGAAGCTCGGCAAAACTTTGCCTCCTCCTCGAGAGAAGTCGCACCGTTGCCTCCACTGCCGCTAGCTCCGCTTTCTCGCGCTGGATCTCACTCTCGTGCGGCATCTCAGGCAAATAATACGTATCGGTCCTCGCGATTGCCTCGCAGGGTGCTTGCGGCCAGCCAGATCTTCGCTGACCTCCCTGCGGACTCGAGTCTGAACACGTCGGTGAATGCCGCTGCGTCTTCTACGGTCGCAAACGCAGACATTAGTGGAGCAACGAGCCCGACTCTGAGCAGGCCTCGAACACCAACTCGGCAGCGCCGGGCGACAGTCAGCGTGCCGGGGCCTGCGGATGCGTCGTTCGATCTCGACGCGGAGACCGGATCTCCGTCGAAGCGGAAGGAGAAGAGTAAATCTCATGCCGCTCTCCTTGAGCGCCGCATCACTCCCGTCGCCCAGCTTGAACTGGAGATTTCCAAACGTAAGAAATTTGGTCTTTTTCCCGTGGTCATATTTAAACTCTCGCTTCCAGCGGTCGAGCCCCCGGCTTCACCTCGTCTTTCCCAGGTTTTGGACCGAAGTCTCTTTGTCGCATCCCCCGTTCGCCGGACCTTTGACGAAGAAGAGCGATCGCATACGGTCGAACGCTCCTTCGACGAGCTCACGTCCTCCCCATACCACGTCGAGCCGTATCCCGCCAGGAAAGCCAACGCGCCTGTGCCCGTTCCCGATTCGCCAAGTCTCCGCCGCCTCGAGGGCGTCTACGACCGCTTCCTCATGGCCACCACGGGCGTGAAACGCGTCGGCAAGGGATATCAGTCGGACAATGCGGGCCCGGTCTCGTACACCATCGGGCCCAACACCCCTGCACCGCGCAACCCTCGCGCCTTCCTTTCTGCACGCCGTGCGATGCGCCCACCTATCTCGAGCGAGGATAGCAACAGAAACAGCGTGTCTGTCGACGAGCTCGGCGTCATGACCTATGCGGGACCAGGCACTACCTCGCCGCGCGAGGGGAACACGACGATTACGCTTGTGCGCCGTGCGTTCAAGGCTTTCGTTCCCGGCAATAAGACTGTGTCTCGCCGGCTGTCGCGTCATCTAAACTAGAGTCGCGCTCCTCACATTCCACCATCGCCACCGTCTATCTGTTCAAAATTTATCCAGTTCTTTCCTCCGTCTCCAGCAATTGTTATCCCGTCTTCATCTCATGACCGTCATCCCTCCATCCACCTATTTATTCGACCACCCTGGACTGCGTCACCACACTCCTTGTTTCTTTGTGGCCATATTTGCTCTCGTCCCTGCTGCTATATCGCTTTCACGCTTTCGCTACGACTGCTACTCGTCCACGTATCTTATCCTACCTATACGCACCCTCACGCATTTTCACGCATATATTATGTTCACGCCGTCCCGCTTGCTGTCGCCGACCTTTGATGATTGTATACGCCCTTCACGCCATCATGCGCATCATGGTCTAAAATGTATTCATTCCTATCCATCTCAAAATCCAAAGTTGAAAATTCAGGCGATCGGGCGCGCTCCACGTTATATGCGACTCGCGAGATAGGTCAGAACCGGCACGCGAACTGGAGGGGGGGGGAGGCGGCATTCAAGCTGTCAAGCCTGACTTGAGCTATTATTTTTTAACATAAAAGCGCTGGTAATTCAAAAATTCTGGGCCGCTTTCAGTTTTACCTTGACTGGAGGGAAGCGAAACTCCGTGGGGTGAGCCCCTGTTACTGTAACTGCAATCCCAACCGAATATTTCCGACTGGACTCCTGGTCTAATGAATGTATTGCGAATAACCATCTTCAGTTGTTCAACATAGCTTCGGATGAATGAGCACCTGAGCGCCCAGCTACTCGTATAGATTTGGTACGGCAATTTAGCTTGTACAGTTCGGTCTACGCGTTCTCTGCAGTGCAACTGGACAAACGTCGTAGAAGGCCCGGGGTAGGGGGTTCAAACGAGGCTGACGTTCATTTTTTTCATGAAGGAAGAATGAACCAGGCCTAGGCACTCTGGAGAAGAATGTTCACACGCAGGAAGGTCAGTCAACTAGTCAACCGTTGAAACGCGATGAGTAGATGAACTGTCAATCCATCCGGCGGCAATTGTAGTATGTAGCTGCTTGTAGCTGCCGCGGAGATGAGGCCAATCACACGGCGGGATGATATGTATGCCCAATTATTTGAAATGCTCCGGCTTCTTATTCATAGTGTCTCATCTGCAGTTTCCTCACATTTCCTTGCGATTCGCCTGGTTTGGTAGTAATTCAGAGATGTATCATATGGTGCGTGGAAGGTGTCAGAAAATGTACTGTATTGCTCCGGCACGAGCTGGAATTATTCGACGCGTGGCGCACGAGAAACTTGTTGGCAACGATTGCCTCCACGGGACCGCGTCGGTGTGGCGCTGTCCGGGTTCATCGGCCATTTGTAGAGCAAGGGATTTCGAAGATATTGCTTTGGAAATTCCAACAGGGTTGAGATGTATTTTCTGGAGGATCCCACAACCAATTCCGCCTTTCCATAGAGGACGTAGGCGAAATTGAATCGTCTTAAGTATTTGTGATGCTGCTATCTTGCTGCCATCAGTTTGTTCTGAGTACTTAGCTCGTTTTTTTTTTTTCGGTGGCTCTAGTGAGGTCTCTGTGAGGTTCCTTACGGCCTTGTTGCGGCCTAATTCTTCCAACATCGAGATCGCTGAAGGAATAGGGGAATTCACAGTAGGGCATATTTTCCCGTTTGTGAATAAATTTATTCAAGTGATGGCACCATTATTTCCACAAACGAAAAAAATTCCACAAACGAGATTTAATCTCGTTTGTGGAATAAACGCTCGTTTGTAAATATATTTGTATGCTTATGTTAAAAATAATTGATGGAACATAAACGGGGGTGATCACGCATTTATTCCTCAAACAAAGACTTTATTCGTCCCATCAGGTGAATATTTTTATTCACAAACGAGAAAATAATGCCTACCGTGAACTCCCCTAATCTACAGTGCCAAAATTACGTACTTCTGTGAAAAAAACGCGAGTCATTAATTTTTTATCTTCCTCTCGAAAATTCGACGGGAGCGTTCTAGGAGCTTTTCTCGGCGCGGTCCACGCGCGTCGTAGGTGTGCCCCCAAACGTATTCCAAGTCGTTGTCAGCCGTACGCTGTCGAAATGAACCCGTTTCATTGAATTTCATTCGCTGAAAAAATAGAGTCATCAATTTTTTGATCGCCGTGCCAAAAATTCAACTGCGGCCTCCCCTGGCACTTCTCTGAGCAGTCCATGAGTCGCATATGCACCTCTCAGCATGCTCCAATGTAGGGTAGAAGTGAGCCCATTCCATCGAATTCCGCAAAAAAATTGCTATGAATTTTTGACCGTCGCCGCAAAAAGAACAACCGCGCACTCCCTAACCCTCCTGAAAGGCAGCCCCTAACTCGGAGAAGTATCCATGAGCATATTTCAACCTGTTCGAGGCCGTAGAGCATTTTTTCTGGATTTACGCAAACTTGCTCCTCATCACTCCATTCTTCGTTCTCCTTTGAGGACTTACAGAGGTCTTGTTCGGTCTGATGTTCTTTTCATTCACGGACTACCTGTTTTGAGCGAGCGGTTTATCGTTTTGGTCCGAGTTTTTTTTGGGTATTGACATTCCATTCCTGTCTACATGACTCTCCATTGCTCTCCTGACATAACAACGCTGGAGCAAGTCTCAAGTCCACATGATGCACTAATTGACAAACATCCCTTATAGCAGGAGACCAGCGACAACGCCAGCTGCGGCGGCAAGGAGGCCAGCGCTAGTACGCGTGACGAGCGCACCGTTGGGAGGGGGGGTGCTAGACGCGGAGCCGGTGCTAGAGGTGGAAGTGGAAGTGGTATTTGCAGTCTGCTTGGCAGCGGTCTGGAACGCATCAAAGGTGTTCCCGCTAGACGGGGCGTTGACTTTGGCAGAAAATCAGATCCGCTGCTTAGGAACAACGGGGACAGAGCGACATACCGGAGAAGACCATTCCCTTTCCGCAGTGACTGCGAAATAAAAGTTAGACGAAGCGAAGCGAAATGGGTCAGGTAAGTAGGACAAACCCAGTTTGACTGTGAAATAAGAGTTAGACAAAGCGCAATGTGCCAGGCGAGAAAAAAACGAGCGCGCACCGACAATAAAACCATAATGGCGCGCTCGTGTCGTTCACGGTGAAATTCCACTCCAGAGGCTGAGCACCGGAAGCAATGAACTGGAAGCTGGAATCCATGCCGCCCGACCTATTGTTCTCTTGTTAGATACAGACTGAGGACACGACAGCAAGGACTGACTTGGCTGTGCAAGGAGCAGGGAATGTCGACTGGGTGGCCGTCTGGAGGAAATATGTTCAGACGACGATTCGGGATGTCACCACTAAATTTCGTACGTGGTTGCCTGCGACGCTGTTGAAAAACTAACGTTAGTCTCGCTTCGAGGCTGAATGAGAGAGAAAACTAACAATGTGAAGATGATGGTGTCACCCACAGCCGCCGTAATGCTGCGAAGAACACCTGGTCAGTATGCGAAGCCTGAAGCACTCCAGAGCACTCACTTGGAAGGCGAATAGGTCGTCGTTCCGTTCCCACCCACGGTGACAGGGATGTTTTCTGCGGACACAATAGAGGCAAGAGCGAGCGAAGCGAGTGCGATGAAGTGCATTGTGGAAAGTTGGCTGGCGACCTGGCTAACGACGAATGAAATGTGTAGGGGCAAGAAGCCTATGGGATAGGTGAGTCGAGGAAAATCGATTTCACAAGGGTACCACTGACACGCTCTGCGGCTGGCGAGTTGAAGGGGTGGAGCGAAGGTGGTGGGGGAGGAAAAGTTGGGTCCAAGGTAGCGACGGCCATATGCTCCATATAAATATGGGCGTGCCCCTCGCGACCGGCACCTGCTTCGCTTGTCTGTTCATTCAAATTGCAATACTCCCTTCTAAATATATCGATATATGTGCAAACATGGCGGATTTAGCATTTGGCCAGATAAGAATCGTCGCCAGAAAATAACAGCATTGGGCACCAAGACAACATCCGCCACCCTAAACGCTGTACTACGGTAGTAGCACCATCAGTGTGATTTGACCAGGATAACAAGTTACGGGAGATAATCACATCTTATAAGTGCGCCGAGTTGAGATAGAAGTGTTGTTAGAGTAGGCGTGTTAGATGAGGGAAGGTGTAGACCATGAATATGAAGATCGTGAGGGAGCTTATGCTGATCAACGCGGTGGGTTTCCGCCCGAGACGGTCGGCGACGTCTCCGCCAGTGACCAGACGAGGCCGAAGGCATTGAGGATGACATTCTACGTCAAAACATCGGTACAAGATACGGAGTGAACGGATAGATGTGCACAATTTGGAGCTGGGTGGTGATATTCGTACTTCCCGCGTCATCAAGTATGATGGCTAGGAAAATTCATTTAATAGGATTCACTGAATATCCGCGGGACACACGCCTTTCGTGAGGAGGAACAGCCGCTGTCCGCCCCGTCCAGCTGCTTGACGACCATGCTCATCCGCTTCCGGGCATTGGTGAATTTGAGAATGTTCATGAGCTGGTAGCGCTCAGGCGAGGGCGAAAAGGGTGTGCGTAGGGCCGAGGAACACGAAGCCGACATCCGCGGCGGCACGAGCGCCGACTGGTCGGGCGACCGCCAAATAGCACCCACTTATGATGTTCTCTTCGTGGATGAGAAACGGATCACAATCACAGCCAAGTTATTGAAATAATCGATAGCGACAATGAACCGGCTACAGTGCTGAACACAGTGACTGTACAGAGAACCAGCCGTTTCCTTGCCGATGGGGTCTCGACCGTCTGTACAAGAGACAAGGGTTGGCGACATTCTTCTCGTAATGGATGGTATCGACGATCTCCTTGTGCTATGCGAGTACGACGGGATCGTTCATGTCGCGCGTGCATGAGGGCAACGACTTGCAGTGCGTCTTCGAGACGGTCTTGAAAGGCCAGCCACCGTGGCGACTCGGGGACGAAATGCAGAATCAAGATGCCCATGATGCTGAAGACACCCTGGATGGCGGACTGCGAGAGGAGAGGTATTAGGCCTGTACGGTGAGTGAAGAATAACAGACAGGCAGACGCCATGCCCAAGTTGATGACTGAAAAGGCCGCTTGGATCAAGAGGTGAATGATCTCTGGATCTTGGCCGCCATCAAAGCGCCGTAATCTGTCGGATGGGCGTGGCATCAGCGGCGTCTACCAGTGCGTATATCTAGCAAATTTATTAAATGGAGGGGACATTTAGCTGAAGCCTCCATATGTCATTTGTAGTGGATTTGTAGCAGTAAAGGCATCGCACGCGCATCAATAAGAGGCAATGGGGAAGCGATGCCGGTGTTTGGCTGAGCCAAAGGATTTCCTTTTCTGGGGGGTGGCCGTGGGAATGGATGCCAAGATCCAGAGATCACTTACTTACCTCTTGGCTTGGATTATATGCAGCAACAGTCCATGAAGCAAAACTAGAGGACTGACCGACGTAGTAGAAGTCGTTGAATATGCCCAGACCTCAGCCGCGCCATTTTGTTGGCAATGTTTCTATGAATTTCCTTCAATGGGACTGCACAGGACTAGCCAAATTGGCAAAATATCACTGGGCCCGTAAGTGCAGAAGCGATACTCCGTCCAGTGAGTCTCTCTTGCTGTAATCCCTTGGCCCAACCGAATATTTCCGACTGGATGCGGATTCCTACCGGTCTAATGAATATGTTGCGAATGAACATCTCGAGCTGTTCAACGTGGCTTCGAATAAATGGGGCCCTTCACTTGGATAGCACCCAGCTACTCATATAAATTTGGTATGACAGTGTGGCTTGTACGTTTCGGTCTAAGTACGCGTTCTCCGCAGTCCAACTGAACAAACCATCGTGGAAGTTTTTTTCAGAGGGTTCAAAGTTCAAACGAGGCTGATGGTCATTTTTTCGTGAAGAATGAACCAGAATAAATGGATGAACGTCAGCCCACCCGGTCGTAATAGTACCTGCCGCAGAGATGAGGCCAATTGTATGGAGGGTCTTTTCCTCATTTATTTTGAGCAGTTTCCTCGAGTTTTCCCGATTATATAGCGGGATGATTTCCCTCATGATTTTGTGGTGATTGAGATATATGGTGCGTGGAAGATGTTAGAAAAAGCACGATAGCATCAGGAAAACCGCTATCTCCGGTTGCTATGTAGTGCTAGGCGAGTGCTATATAGCACTATGGAGTGCTATCAAGTGCTGCATAGGTACATCCATTTCACATAGTGCTATGCGATGCTCTAGAGGCACTTATAGCGCCATAGCTACATGGTTTGGTTTTCCTGATGCCCTATTGTTCCGGCACGAGTTGGAATTTTTCGACGCGTGGTTCACGAGAAACTCTTTGGCGACGATTGCCTGCAAGGGACCGCGTCCCTGTGGTACTGTCTGGGTTCCTCGACCAATCGTAAAGCGGTCCAGGAAATTTGGAATATTGATTCAAGATTTGAAGGGGGTCAGGACAGGGCAGACCTTCTGGACGCTCTGACAACCAATCCCGCCCTTCCGTCGGCGCTCACCACGGCGAAAATTAGGTTGCCTGAAAATATGGTAGGCCAGTCTTTCACTCAAATCAAGCTGTTAGTTTACACGGGGTTGAATTCGTCTGGGGTGATTCATTTGCAGAACGGTACTTGGAGCATGCAGCCGAAATTCAACCGCTATCTTGTTCTGATTACTTAGGTTTTTTTCGGCTTTCATGAGCTGTGAACTGTGGGGTTTTCCCCGTGAACAAATCCTCTCAGTGGAGGCTCGGGCAGCGTCGAAGTCACTGAAATGGTAGCCTGCCAAAATTACCTACTTCTCACCAAAAAAAAACGTGATTCATCTATTCTTTATCGCCCTCCCGAAAGTTCCACTAGTCTCCCTGGGACTTATCTGTGCGGTCTATGAGGCTTATATGCGCCCTCCAACATATTCCAAGCCGTACGCGGTTGAATTGAGCCCATTTCGCCAGCTCAAAAAAATTGGAATCAATTTTCGATCTTCGCCGCAAAAAATTCAACTGCGCCCTTCTGTAAGCAGTCCCCGACTCGGAAAAGCATCCCTGAGCATATTCCGAACTGTTCAAGGTCGTAGAACTTTTTTTTTTCGAAGTTCAGCAAACCTACTCGGTTCTGCTGAGGATTTTAATCGTTTCTCAGTTTTTTTGGGTATTGACGTTCTATTCTTGTCTATATGTCTCTCCATTGCTTTCCTGGCATAGCAATGCTGGATAAGCCCCAAGCAAGTCTCAAGTCCACATGATGCACTAATTGACAAACATCCCTTATAACAGAAGTCCTGCGACAACACCAGCTGCAGCGGCAAGGAGGCCGGCGCTAGTACGCGTGACGAGCGCACCGCTGGGGGCGGAAGTGGTGTTTGCAGTCTTCTTGGCAGCGGTCTGGAACGCATCAAAGGTGTTCCCGCTAGACGGGGCGTTGACTTGGCCAAAGTCAGATCTTCTGCTTAGGAATAACGAGGACAGAGCGACGTACCGGAGAAGACCATTCCCTTTCCGCAGTGGCCAGTCTGCATGCAATAAAACCACAATGGTTGAGACGTGTCGTTCATGGTGAAACTCCACTGCGGGATTTGCGTAGCACCGGCAGCAACGGACTGGAAGCCGGAGTCGACGCCGCCCGGCCTATTATTCTCTCATTAGATAGAGACTGAGGATACGACAGCAAGCACTGACTTGTTTGTGCAGGGGGCAGCGAATGTCGACTGGGTGGCTGTCTGGAGAAGAAATATACTCAGACGACGATTCGAGATGTTACCACTAAATTTCGTACGTGGTTGCCTGCGACGCTGTTGAAAAACTAACATTAGTATCGCTTCAAAGCTGACAGCCAAGTCAAAAACGATAGACACCCCTACGTTTTCCCAAAAAGTTCGGCTACATGCGGCATCGATATGGCTTTGGGTTCGTTGCAGCAATAAGAACAGTTTGGCGCGATGGCGCGATGCCGCTCATGTTGCACTCATGAGAGCTCCATGAAGAACAAAATTTACAACATGTCGAAGTTACCCGAACTTTTTGTGGAAATGTAGGGGCGTCTATCGTTTTTGACTTGGCTGGAATGAGAAAAAAACTAACAATTGGAAGGTGACGGTGTCATTCAAGTTCGCCGTAACACTGCGAAGAACACCTAATCAGCGTGCGAAGCCTGCAACACTCCAAAGCACTCACCTGGAAGGCGAATAGGTTGTCGTTCCGTTCCCACCCACGGTGATAATGATGTTTTCTGCGGACGCAACAGAGGCAAGAGCGAGCGAAGCGAGTGCGATGAAGTGCATTGTGGAAAGTTGAAGAATGCTGGCGACCTGGCTAACAACAAATGAAATGTGTAGGGAAAAGAAGCCTGTGGGACAGGTGAGTCGAGGAGAATCGATTTCACAAGGGTACCACTGACACGCTCTGCGGCTGGCGAGTTGAAAGGGTGGAGCGAAGGTGGTGGGGGAGGAAAAGTTGGGCCCGAGGTAGCGACGGCCCTATCTTCCATATACAAAATATGGCTGTGCCCCTCGCGACTGGCCCTGCTTGCCTGTTCATTCAACACTCCCTCCTAAATTTATCGACATGTGTGCAAACCAGTGATAGCGAATTTAGCACTTCGCCAAATAAGAATCGTCGCAAGAAAATTCCGAAAGAACAGTATCTGGCTTGAAAAAGTTGGGTATCGAAGAAACCCTGACCACACGCAACACGGCAGTAACAACCATCGAGGATGCCGTTCTTGATCTCACCACATCCCTACCCCATCGCAACCACTCCCGAAGTGGAAATTATGAAAGCCAAAATGCCTCAAAGTCTTGCACCGACCGCTAATAGGATGCACCTTTGGTTCGATCTTCTGGAGCCGGATCCCTCATGAACTGACGGGCCACTTGGTTTCAGTGCAGGAGTCTTGAATGAAGGTACCGTCATCGGGTTGTGCCGAAACAGCTGCCGAAACCACTTGCGGCGTTGGGGCACCCCCCGCTTCCAACTCACCCCCTTGAAGCACTTTCGACAGTGAATTATTGGACGAGATTGAACGAGATTGAACTCTTTTGAATTCGTTGTCTTTCTGTGTCCATATTTTTGGTAAGATTCACATCATTTTGGCTGCGCCTGATGCCAATGATGAACGAACGAACTTGACAACTCAGATCGTTGGAATGAATCGCGGCCCCTATCATCAATTAAATGGAATAGATTCTTACACAACGGATTGCGATCGAGAATCTGAACGAAGTCGGGAATTGAGATAAGTGGATGCACGGAAGAGAAAGATATGGATCCAGATCATTTGCCTACATACTGAGGTCGTAAATAACTCCCGGGCAGCTGTCGACAAGCCTGTCAACTCTATAAGATGAAGACAAATACCCACAACTTACGACGTCCGGCCGCTCATTCCTTCGAATCTTGTTCTTCGTCTGCCATTTCCATCAAAGACAGCTTTTCGTGGCCGCCTTCCCGCGGATAACCCTCTCCAGATCTGGCGCAGTGCTGTGCTTCACCCCATCAAGGAGCTCATCGATCTCTTCAAGCGTCTTGCCCGCGGTCTCGACCCAGTACCACCACACGAACGGCACTTCGAGTGCGTCCCATGGTGCCGCGATCTTTCTTAGGGTTGCCCACCTTTAAGCAAGTTGGTCAGCGCGCCACACTGGCGATATTCGCTGGTACTCACCGTGCTCAAGCTCCTCTCTTTTCCTTTGTGCCTTCTTTCTTCGTCGTACCCTTGGTGTTCACCTGCGGCAACCTCTTCAGTGTCAATGGATGAAAGATCTGGGCGCGGAAGCGAGCCAGCGCCGGCAGCAGACGACGGTCGAGTTGGGTTCGAGTATGCAATTGAGCATAGCACCGAGGCGAGCCAGCGGCGGAAGTAGAAGACGATCGAGTCGGGTTCGTGTCGGCTGAAAGAATAAAGAAGCTGTGATTAGTCGCAGAGATTCAGAAGACAACAAAAGTTGCCAGTTACACACCCAAGGCGCAGCAGCTTGACACAAGTTGCCGGATACAAGCTACTCAACGCGACACACCGGCGCAAAGTTGGCGGGAGGAGATGAACACGGGCTAACAGACCCAATATGTCACACCGCCACAAATTTCCTATTTCAGACTTTTGCGATTCACACCAAGTCAAGAGAGCAATGAGTTGGCCCCCATAATAATTTTCTTGAAGCCGAATTGGAGAGGAAGATCTCGACAGTCCAATCCAAGTTGTCTGGAAAAATTGGATAGGGCTTTCGGTACCACTTAAAACATTCCGGAATTGGCAACCATGTTCTATGGGTGCAAAACCGTCAATTTAAGGAGAATCCCATCAATGCAGCCCGATCTCGTCCGTTCTTGATCCAATCGCTTCCCTTTTTCCCCCCTGGCTTGGGCTTTCGTTCCCCGTCATCCTCTTGCTCTCCCTGCAGGAGCTATGCTTTCGTGAACTCTCTGTGAGCTCTGGGGTGTTCCCTGCCTTTATCCTTGGAATATGGAGATCGCCGGTAACCCACCAGTGCCAAAATTACGCACTTCTACGAAAAAGTGCGAGCCATCAATTTTTGATCGACTTCCTGAAAAATTCCGCTGCAGTCTCCCGGCACTTCTTGGCGGATGCCAAACGTCGTACATGTGCCCCCAAACGTATTCCAAGCTATCACGAGACGCATGCTGTCGAAGTGAACCCATTTCATTCAACTGAAAAAATCGAGACATCAATTCTTTATCCCCTCCCGAAAATTCGACGAGTCTCCCTGGTACTTCTCTGCGCAGTCCACGAGGCGTATACACACCCCACTACATTCCAACTGTGTACCGCGGAATTGAGCCCATTCCATCGAATTTCGCCAAGTGAAAAAAAATGGCATCAATTTTTGATCGTCGTGATAAAAAAAAATTCAACTGCGCACTTCCCGGCCTTCTGTAAAGTTCCGTGAGCAGTCCCCGAGCATACCACAAGCAGTTCGAGACCGTAGAACAATTTTTTTCGAACTTCCGCAAATCTGCTCCTCGTGAGTTTATGCTTGATTCTTCACGGTTTCGCCCGCAAGACCCAAGCGGCCCTTTACGCGCGCACTGGAAGGATAAACATGAGTCCTATTTGGATCCCCCCGAGTAAACTCACCGAGTCTGCCGTGCCGCCGGGATTCTGCCGCAGTACCGTTGACGAGGCGCGGATCGGGCACTCGCATGTCTCTCCCGATTCTCGCGCTCTCGTTGTGCACCCTTGCTGGCCCGCAATCTACCGTCAGCGGCTGCCTCAACCCACGGCAAAAACAGAGCATCCAGCCACTGCTTGTGTTCATTCCACCCTGTTGGAGACATGAATCAAGTGGACATATTCCATACCAATGTGCGCACCCAATTGAAGGTATATCACCGCCACGAACGCACAGAAGGCGCCTTTACATGCTAATACTGGTATGGTGTCGTTGTCGGTCGTGGGCGGGGCGCAGCGCAAAACGCGGGTATGACGGTCGAGGTCGAGCATCAGGCCCAGGCGCGCAAGGATATTGATGTCCGTACATTCGATCCTGACGGTCTGTGTGCCGCGTCCCAAGTCAGCTACGGCGCAGGCTGCGGGAGTTCAACTCACATCCAATTCCGCGGGTGTGGCGGTAGGCAGTCGTGCATGAGCTAAATCCGTGACTCCTAGCTTGCACAAGCGTTGACCAAGCGCACTGAGTCTTTCGTTGGAGGCTATATTGTCGCCATGATACATGCGATAAAAAATGTCGGTCAAGGCGGCTCGCATCATCTCTTTGGCGGCCGTGGGCAGTGGTGGCGCAATCGGCGGGTATTCTGCAGGAAAAGAAACGCGAGAGATGTCCACGATCCCCCAGCCATGCGGACGGCAATCCAGGACAGCGGGGCGACCGGGATTATGCGCCCAAGACAAGGAGAACACTTCCGACTCATCCGAGCCCGCGTCATCGCAAGGGAACGGCGGTATTTCCACTGGCGTACTTGGCAAGTGGCGGAGGCTAGTCTCGAAGTTGTTGCGTGTCTTCTTCTGAACACCGATACAGCCGTCGGCTCTCGTACATTGGCGGATCCACGGCCCTAGCAGTTGATCCAGCCAATTCAGTGCGTACTCGATACCTGTGTTGTATGAGTGAAATTCGACGACGCGCAATGGAATGCAATCCGACCGAAATAATTTACGACTGCTCCGATAAGAGCCTCGAAAACATCGCACATTCGCTCCATTCCGGGCATTGTATCTCGACCCCTCTTATCGGGAACGTAGTCGTGTAATTGCAGCCCATACATGAGAGCCAGGTGAGCGAGGAACCGCCGATTGACCAGCTTACAGGCCACATCCTGCGCGAATCATTTAGCAGTCTCAAACGATGCCAAGGAATCCGAGCCCACCTCGTTAATTTGCATACTGCACTGTGGGGTCGCCCGGCAGATTCCAGACACGAGTGCGGCCTCCAGAACAGCATCCCCGAGCCACTCCAAAGCCGCATTCTCGCCTGTAGTGAACACGGTGCGAATCAATTCACCGTCGCCCAGGACAGGGAAAGCGGGTGGATAGTTGTCATCAAAGACCGGGTATTCAAGGTCCAAGGGCGCCCAACCGGGATGTGTATCTAGTTGCTTGAGCAAGCATTCGGGTGGAGAATTGATGGGAATTCGCTTGCGGCTCTCGATGGGATATCGCAACAAGTGAGCGTGGGGTAGTAAATCTGCTAACGCTTCCACAGGTGTTAAGCGTTCTGGCGGCTTGCCAGGGGGTGCCTCCTCATCCTCCTGCGAGACCGTCAGTACGTGCGCACAAAACGGCGACAAAACTGTTCATATACACACCTTGTCGTCCTTTTTCTTGCAGGGACCGTTCTTAGGGCTGCCCACCTTTAGGCAAGTTAGTTAGTGGGCAAGACTGGGGATATTCGCTAGTACTCACCGCGCTCAGGCTTCTCTCCTTTCCTTTTCCTCCTTTCTTCGTCGTACCCTTCGCGTGCACCTGTTACAACCTCTTCAGCGTCAATGAAAGATTCAGCAATAAGAACGCACATTAGCGCTCTTCTCAAGCAGCGCCTTCTTGCGCGGGGGTGTCTCATCCTCGTCCTGCGAGACCGTCAGCGGATACTGCAGAGAGGAAAGAAATGAACGCAGCGTACCTCATTGTCGTCCATCCCGGCGACCTGAGAGCAGAAGAAGAAAAGGTGTTCGATGGAGCAGAGTAGAAAGACGACAGAGACGCGTACTGCAGGCAGCTCATTCTCCACCTGGCTCTGAGCAGAACATGTTAGTGCGCAATGGATGAGAAAAGAGGAAAATAGACGCACCCGCTTGCGCTTCCGTGGGGACGGCTGGCAAAGAAGATAGACAGACGTGAGCGGGCGATGAAGAAAGAAGAGAAAGAGAGACGTACCGCGGTCGTGGACGCGCCCGAGGCGGTCAAGCGTAAGGTCGAGGGCCCAGGGAGGGAGGACATGTAGGAGGGAGGGTATGTAGAAGAAAAAGACAGAGAAGAGGACGCGTCGAGCACGCGAGCAGTTTGCGCGCGATGCGCGTGATTATGCTCGTAGAATTTCCTACATAATAATTTCGAGCACTGGGCAGACGTCATTCCATATCGGGATACTAATTAGCCAGATGAGATAAACGAGCCGAATAGTATTATTCTGAGCCATTATTTTAGCCATTATTTTGCAAAAGTCGTCCAACGCAGTAAAAAATCGACGGGGTAGCAAGTATGAAGAGGTCGTTCCAGTGGGCTGGGGAAGTACTAGATATCCAAAGCCATCATCGTCGACGAGACACCGGCCATGGGTGCGCGAACGGCAATCTCACGCATCCAGAAAGTCCACAATGCTACCCATTGGCGTTGGGATCCCAGTAGATCGAGAGCACGGCGCGGAGGCGAGCCAGCGGCGGCAGCAAACGACGGTCGAGTTGGGTCGAGTATGCCATTGAGCATAGCGCGGAGGCGAGTCAGTGGCGGCAGCAAACGACGGTCGAATTGTGTTCGAGTACGCGATTGAGCATAGCGCGGAGGCGAGCCAGCGGAAGACGATCGAGTCGCGTGTCGGCTGAAAGAACACAAGAAGCTGTGATTAGTCGAGCACAGAGACTGAGAAGACAAAAAAAAAGTTGCCGGATACACACCCAATGCACAGCAGCTCGACACAAGTTGCCGGCTCACCGCGACACACGGCGCAAGTTGGCGGGAGGAGATGAACGCGGGTCCCAACAGACCCAAATATGTGACACCGCCACAAATTTCCTATTTCAGACTCTTGGCGATTGAGACAAACCAGTCAAGAGACGCATGTCGTGATATCAATATCGCTGGCTCTGGTGGAACAGAAAAATTATGGCGATCTTGATTGGACAGAACCCAAGTGCGCATTTGTGTGCATTGGTGCGCACAGCTCGGCATGCGGTTTTGATGGCTGATCAATAATATTGTTTCCCCATCAAAACTTCTAAAATCTTACCTCTCTCCATCCCATTCGTTGCTCAACGCAACATCGCATGAATACTCGACATAAACGACTGAATCTTGCTCTGCCCTGCCCTAGGAATCGGAATAACGTCCAGTCTTGATGGTTGATCATTAATATTATTTCCCCATCCAAACTTCCAAAATCTTACCTCTGTCCATCCCATTCCTTTCCCTACAACTCGTTGCCATCTACGGCTGAATATTTCCCTCCGAGTCGGAATAGCGTCCAGTTTTAATGCTTGATGAATGGTATTTTTCCAATCAACATTCGAAAATCTCCTTCCTTCACTCTATTGCTTTCTCCACACTCTAGGGCTTTCGGTACCAGCTTGGAACAGTTCCGGAACTCGTAACCATGTTCCATAGGTGCTGGAGCATCAATTCAACCACCCTGCCATCAATTCAGTCCGATCTCGTCCGTTTTTGATCCAATCGCCTCCGTTTTCATCAGGGAAAACCCCCTTTGGTAATTTCCTCGGAATTCGGGGAAATTTGCCGAGTGGCTATTTAATCACGAGAATTCGGGGTAACGGAAGCTAATGGCTGGTAACGGAGGATAATCTGGCCAAATTACCTAGATTACCTTCATTCTTGATTCACCTATTTACAAAATTCTGAAAACAATTTGAATTGCTTGTTCCTGGGACTGTAACAGTTCCAAATCTCCAAACAATAATTGAAAATCTTTCAGTCGGTTGACTTGAGTTAGTCATCCCCGGCATACCCAGCAAGAAGGTTAAAATCGATCTTCTCCACACATGTAAGTCGCTAAACCTAAAGGTTCAGCCAAATATATGCTGATTTCTCTGCTTTTTCACTGACAAGCACTCTGATGTGGACTATTCGGTAGAGCATCGCACAACTAAGACAGTCGAAAGTTTCAAAGTCTTTAGCCGAACATAGCCGAGACATCATGAATGTAACGTGTTGGTCAGTTTTGATGTAACCACAACAACACCAAATGCCTTTCTTCCTTTCCCCCCCCATCCTCCTTCGACTGGGAGTGTCCGTTGCGTCCTCTCCTTCCCTTCTCGCAAACATGGCATGCATCTCGAGGGTATTCCATACTCTTGAATGCCTCTTACACCCCTTCTGACGATCCATACCACTCTTCTCGTAGACGTCCATCTTCTGTGTACAATATCCCTGCTGTGAGTTTATATCTTCCTTCTTTCACTCACTGACATTGGTGTTGCGCTCCAAGGTTACTCTCTCCTGTCAACACCCCACGGTTGCGCTCAATGGTCATTTCGCATCTGCAGGCCAGGAGGATTGGTACGAAGATAAAGGTACGTCTTCTGTTCTTGTATCTTGTGTCTTGACTTAGAACATACCCAGCCACGTCACTCGCTTGTCACCAGCGCGCCCAGGTATGTGATATTTACCTACTTGGACAGCTTTCCCTGACTGCTCGAGACTCCAGAACAACGGTGCTGTCTCCCTTTAACACGCACGGCTGCCATCGCGCCGGTGTGTGCCTCCGTCCCCCGCTTCCCTTCATGCGCGTTCCCTTCGCGCGCGCGCTTCTTGCCATCATTTAGAACACACAACGACGACACAAAGATTTCTCAGGCGGGGTGTGCGTCTTATCTTACAGTGAGTTTGACACACGATCATAATTGCACCTGTTCACGGTGGGGTCCGGTTGGCAGGGCATTGGAAACGCCCACACCCTCTCTCTCTCTGCGCCAGGGCGCCGTTGACAGCGCCAACACATGCTGATCCAGTGTCCCATGCCCACAGTCGGCAATGGAACCAACATGAGACCAATGTATGTATACTCCTTTTTATTCTTGTATGCTACCGCTCACTCCTCTCCAGCATCAGGTATGGTTATATGCACGCACTCAGCGCGGTGGAGCCCCAACAATGTGGCTGCTCGTCAATACATGGTACGTTTGGCGTTCCTAATTGTTTTGTTTGAGGTACTGAAGTCTTTTTTGTCAAGAACAAGTAATGGGTTCATCTACGTTGTGGGTTGGTGCATGCTGAGAGGGGGGGGGGACACGACAACGGAGATTCGGGGTTGTACGTTGTCGGTTCCATTCTTGAGTATGATCACGAAGGAGGCTACGGCACTGGGGAATAGTTTACTGTATTTCTTTTTCCGGTTGTTATGTTGTCTTAGGAAGTAGCTGGTCAAATACACATGTTTCATACTATTTTCCGAACCATGCAAGATATATGAAGATAACTGAGCGGTGATCAGTGGTAATGATGGGATAATGCTGGATAATTCGCCCTAATCCACCGGAATTCAACAGGGACTATTGTAAAAAAGGTAACCGAGGTAATGAAGGTAATTGAGGTGATTCCGGGGAATTCGACCGAATTAGGGGGGAGATTCCGGGTAATCCGGGCGGATTACCAAAGGAAGGTTTCCCTGATGTTATTTTTCTCCGGCTCGGACTTTTCTCCTCCCTCACTTTATTCCTCTCCCCGCCAGTTCAGGAGCTCGTAAACATGTTCCATGGGTACTAGAGCGTCAATTCAAGTATAATCAGAAGCCTTACCGTCAATGCAGCCCGATCTCGCTCATTTTTTATCCGATCGCTTCGGTTTTTTTTCCCCTGGCTCGGGCTTTCGTTCTCCTGATTCCATTGGTCTCCCGACAAATGAGCCTATGGCCCAAAAGCGCCGCCTTCAGTTTTACCTGGACGGAAACAACACTTCGTCGAGTACCCTCTTGCTATAATTGATGTAATCCCTTGGCCCAACCGAATATTTCCGATTGGATGAGGATTCTCGGCGGAATGAATATGTTGGGAATGAACCTCTCCAGTTGTTCAACATATCTTCGGATGAATGAGGCCCTTCACTTGGATAGTGCCCAGGTACTTGTATAGATCTGGTATGGCAGTTTAGCTTGTACGTTTCGGTCTACGCGTTCTCCGCAGTGCAACTGGACAAAACATCGTTGAAATTTTTTCAAGGGGTTCAAACGAGACTGATGTTCATTCGGAAAGGAAGAATGAAACACTCTGGAGAAGAATATTCACAGATATAGGAGGGCTAGTTAACCGCGGAAACACGGGATGAGTAGATGAACTGTCAGTGCACTGGTTATAATACGGAGCTGAGGCCAATTACATAGCGGGATGATTTCCCTGATGATTTTGTAGTGGTTGAGAGATATATGGTGGGTGGAAGATGTTAAAAAAGCACGGTATTGTTCCGGCACGAGTTGGAATTCTTTGACGCGTGACTCACGAGAAACTCTTGAGCAACGATTGCCTGCAAGAGACCGCGTCCCTGTGGCGCTGTTTGGGTTCCCCAGCCAATCATAAAGCGGTCCAGGAAGTTGGAATATTGATTCAAGATTTGAAGAGGGTCAGTGCAGACCTTGTGGACGCCCTTTCAACCAGTCCCGCCCTCCCGTCAGCTCTCACCACGGCCAAAATTAGGTTGCCTGAAAATACAGTAGGCTGCGCTTTCGCTCAAATCAAGCTTAATGGCTGGAAGTTTGCTCGGGGTTCAATGCGGGGGATTCATCTGCAGAGCGATACTTGAAGCACGCAGCGAAATTCAACCATCCTATGTGTTGCTTGTTTGGGATGCCGCTAGCTTGCCGCCATCAGTTTGTTCCGATTAGGCTTTTTTTTTTTTTCGACGGCTTTCATGAGCTCTCTGTGAACTCTGGGGTGTCCCCTGCAGCCTAATCCTCTCAGCCGAGAGTCGAACAGCGTCGAGATCGCCGAAATGGTAGCCTGCCAAAATTACGTACTTTGAAAAAAAAAGTGATCCATCAGTTCTTCATGGTCGTCTCAAAAATTCAACTGCGGTCTCCCTGGGACTTCTCTGCGCAGTCTATGAGTCGTAGATGCACCCCCCACCATATTCAAAGCTGTAAGCGGTCCATGCCATCGAATTTCGCCGACTAAAAAAAATGCCATCAATATTTGATCGTCACCGAAAAAAAATTCAACTGCGCACTTCTCGGCCTTCTGGAAAGTTCTGTGGGCAGTCCCCGACTCGGAGAAGCATCCCTGAGCATACCAGAAGCAGTTCGAGACCGTAGAACATTTTCTTTCGAACTTTCGCAAATCTGTTCCTCGTCACTTTTTTCTTGAATCCTCACCTCAAGGCCCGCCTAGCTCAATCGGATAGAGCGTCAGACTTTTAAGGCGGGTTCGCTGTGCGATCTGAAGGCTGCGAGTTCGACCCTCGCGGTGGGCTAGTAATTCTTTTACGTTTTTTTCGAGCCAGAACACTTTTTTCGCTCTTGGTGAAAAAATCACGAAAATCAAAGCAGAAATGCCCGAGATCGCTTGATGGCCTTCTTTTCTGGTCCCATTCCACGAGAGATGGATGAGGAACAGTCCCGTTGTCATCCCAACGCTCTGCTCGTGGGTGAAACGTGTTTCATCCGAGGTGATGGGAAAGAACTTCCTTATTCGGAGATTGGCGTTGAGTCACAACAAAACGGTGAGGTACGAGGTGTGCTATTTATTCTCCATTTCCCCCAGCTCAGAGCGATTTTGGAACTTGGTAAATGTTCCAAAGAGTCACAAGAAGTAAAGCTGCGACGGCTGAAATTGACCAGATTATGAGCTTTTGGCCCGTTCGAGCACAGATTCAATGATAAATCGGTAGCACATTTGCTTGGTGACCTTTCATCGCTTCACGTTCTGTCAGCCCACATATTTCAGCAAGTTGAACACAAATGATGGGGAAGTTTCCTTATTCAGCAATTGGCGTTGAGTAGCAAAGTCACGCGTCACGCGTTACTCAACTTCACCAGCCTAGCTCTAGCTCAACTCAGGCCAAACCCCAGCTTACCATCGGCTAAAATAGAAAGGAGAGAAGGCGGGAAAAAACTCTTACATGCTGGAATTTTTCCACTTAAGTTTCGCTGCAAGCTGGCAGCTGTCATACCCTGGAGAAGTTCCAAAGAATTCGTACATCAAACTTTTGCTAGCGCTATAGACGAGCTTCTGCGGGATGAGCATGCCGCCAGTCCATCGCTTTCACAAGCGCATAAACCGTCCTCAATGTCGGAACTGGCACCCCCAGCCTGTCTCCTTCGCGCATAATGTTTCCAAGTATTGACTGTTTAGTATGAGAACCAGTAAAAGAAACCGAGAGCACAAGAACCCACCTCTACTTCCGTGGGCTTCTGGTTGAGAGCGTCCGTAAGCATGGAGCTATTTGAGCCGCCGAGTGTGGTATACTTGACCATCATAGAATCGAGAGTGTCGTCCGGGATGGCAATACCCTTGGCCTTGGCAACATTTATTCCTTCACTCAAAATTGCTCGAGCGATTTCTTGGGCACTGGACGATGTAGCGATAAAATCTCTCGTTCTGAGCTGTGTCAGAGCCGTTAGCGAGTTCCTAGATGGTTTTCAGAAAGTGAAAAGGCAATGACTACGAATATACCAGGCAGAGTTCCTGCAAACCTTATTCATCACAACAGTCTAAACAGACGTGCAGATCATCCTCACCAGATAACTTTGACCCAGCGGTCGGGAAGAACATCCTCCTTGACGGTAATCGACGCGTTCGACTTGGTGAGTATGTCGACAAGTACATCCATATGGCCCTGCTGCCGATCTCGAGCAATATCCGGACTCCAATGTACGCCGATAACCAAAGAATCGGTACGAGTGAAAAGTTGAACCACACCAGCATCAACTATCCGGGCTCCTGTCCAGACCTTTTTCCATCAGTTGACGAAGAGATACCGCGACCAAAAATACCGTGGAGGTTATTATCGTTGTTTTTGGGAAGGCTTGACAGAGAGCGTCCTCTTGACCAATGCCATTTTGAATCAAAAAAATGACAGTATCAGGTCCAATAACTGGTCGGAGGATATCCTCGAAAGATGGGTTGGAATCCAAGATTGCTTTATTTGCGCAGATCACTATGATTTGTATGTCAGAGGATTGTGTGAGGGTGGAAATACGAAAACGGACCATAAGAAAACGAAAGACCCGATTTTGCTGCCTCTTCGCAGTCGGAGAACACTGGGAACCACTTTGAATATCTCCTGCTTTCTACAGAAGAAAAAAGAATGCACCAGCATTGAACCTTATCCCTTCATGGTCCCCAAATTTTGCCGAGCGCAAAGTTAATCCCTGAAGACTATCAGTGTGCAAGAAGTTCGAAATCGTGATCAACAAACATTTTCACGGATAACTGACGCGTTTGACCGAGCTACCACAGAGACACGGACTTGTTTTCCAGCTGTTGCAGAGTATCACTGAAGTATTTCTATGCTTTCTTGTGGTCCACGCACCGTGGAGAATGTACGCATAGGCGCTTCCCACTCTGCGGCTCATGTCTCGATTTTGCACGAAAAGGACACAGTATTGCAATACTTACGCACCCAGTCCGAAAACAAGAACGTCCTGCATCGAGGTGAGAGACTGGACGCTGAGCGTGGATTAATGTCTCAACGCTATGAGTGTGGTTGTTGGAAGGAATGAGATAAACGCAAGGTGATCCGAAATGTCATGGCGTTTCGGACTGATGTCAGCCTCAATTTTGCTCCCCGCGTTCCTTGAAATAACTTATCCCCTGGAACCAGACGGATTCCAAGTTTTTGAGCCACCGACAGCTAGCGTTTACAAAATATTAAGTGGTTCAAGTGCGGCGACCTTGGGCGAGCATCCTCATCCTCTAACTTTGCTGTCATTTTTTTCTTCTTTTCTTCCGCCGGCGGGAAGAGCAGCGAGAAGCTTCAAGCCTGGCAAGCCACTATTGAAATTTCCACGCCACGTACTGCATAGCGGCTGACAATTACTATTCAATTTGGGGAACCGAACGGGCATGATCGGGCTGGCCAAGGTAACGTTAACCCAAGCTGTTTAAAGAAAATCGCGAGCATGGGTCAGTCGTATTCAACGAAAAACAAACTCGGACGCTTTCGAGGCCACACATTTTCAAGTCCGATTGAACGGCGCTCCGAAGATTCTTCGCATGCAGCCAGAGATGAGCGACACCTTGAAGTATCAGTCTCAGTATAAGCAAGGGGTACCCACCAAAGAAATTTCCGACACGGAGTCGAAAAAGTGAATTAAGGTCCGCTGGGCCCTCCCTACCCTATTAGCCGAGGTCCCACGGTCACGTGTCGGTCCCAAAAAGGAAGTTTTCTGCGTGATTTCTGTTCAGTCTCGGGCTTTTGTCCTGCTGAGGCAAATTATAATGAATATAGGGGTGTCCTGAATTGAATACCACTATATTACCATCGTTTCTGCTTTTTCCTCGGCATTACGCCCGTATTTGTGCGACACACATCATCGCAATACCACGGGATGCAGTGTTGCAGTTAAGGGCTAAGGCTTAATTAAGGGTAGGCTTTAATAACCCCTTAATATTAAGCCTTAGTCAAATTGCTCTGGATCCCAAGGGTTAATTAAGGCTTAAGATAAGATAAGCACGTGATATGATGGGTTACGTAGCATGACATTTTAATTTTTTTGCCATGTCCGCAGACTCACCTGATGCCGACCAATGCTGTTTGGCACCTACCCCCCTATCTGTCGACAGCTTTTCTCCGCCCGAATATGTCTTCCCGTGACTCACCTTTCTGTCATGACCTGAATTTATCCAATGCCACCACCAAAGAGACATATCTGGGACTAGTTCTTTGAAGGGAAGAAAGAGGACCGAGAATACTGCTATTCCCAGGCCCACTTTCCAGGTTGTCTTCGAAATGCTTGTCAAGCAGATGGGATCCAGGACCTGCCGAACCATCCCGATGCTGCTAAGTATTCAGTGGTGACGTCAAGAAGCCTGTTGAAAAGCCATGGCGCCAACAATTCACTTGGGAAGTGCTCTTGATAAAGCTTCTTGCTACAGAGGGTCACCTGACGATGGTGCTCTTCCTGGGTCTGGAGAATATGAGGAGTGATAGGCAGCGCGATCATTTGTAGTACAGTTTCCCAATTAGGAAATTTTTATTAAGACGTATTTAAGCCCTAGCCCTTATTAACCCCTTATTAAGGTCCTAAGGCCTTAGGAACAATCCGAGGGGTTAATAACCCCTTAAGATGCAACACTGATGGGATGTTCGGCGCTTTCCTCAAACCCAGGCATCAGAGATGGAACTGGAAGTCTGTAAGTGATATAAGCCTGAAATGATTCAGAATACAGAGTTTTGAACTGCAAGCAGGCCCCGAGCACTCCACTATTTCCAAGTCACCACTCTCCATACAATGAGGCAGCGGTTGCTTCATTTTCCTCCCTGGCGAGTCGGAAGAAATCGCAGTTTTTCTGCGTTTCAACAAACAACCACAGCGGCTTTTGCGACCCGAGAAAGCCATTTCCATGTCCTTTGTTTGACATTGGCTAGGCATCCAAAGCTTCGGCCATTTCGGCACAGATATTCATCAAAATCTGCGAAAATTTATGACAAAAAAAAATCGATTTTTTTTCTCAACCCTTCCAAATGCATTTTCATGGAGTTCCGCAACTTTTTCCAAAAAGTGAAATATGGCGACTCGGACCCACCCTACCCTATCAGTCGGTGTCTCGGCATTCTCCGGTGGGTACCCCTTGAGTATTAGACCAGTAACTTGTCTGTCGTATCGAAATCTTTGTGTCGATAGACAATCGACACAACTCCATCCCACAGTTTCGATACGACAGGCTGGATTCGAGCCTACTTGAGTATAAGTATTTGGAAACGTAAGCGCGGGAATGGAAATATCGGGAAAGTCTTGGACAACCTCGTTGAAGTTGTCCAAAGCCCGTCGAGCATAGTCAGACAATATCGGATGTAACAGCTACCTCAATGCATTGTTGGTGAACTTGAACTCACATCACGTGCGTCAAGTTCAACATGTTGTTCGCAAGTTGTTCGATTGAAATTCCTCCAAATCCACGAGCAACAGTCTATGGTGAAAGCATAGTGCAGCCTGAGGACAGTGCAGGTTAGCTTCGTTGATCATCATCGTCTTGTCCAAGTAGCGCCGCCGCCTCCGACTCGATAGAAGCAAGCTTTGCAACCGGAGCTGCTCGTCTGCTTCCAATGAAAAGACGACCTCCAGGCGCATCCTGCAACGCTCGCAGTATTACGTCCGTCTCAAAGAGCAAGCCGATTTCTTCCAGCCCGAATCCCGCGGTCTCAGGCAGGCAGAGCCACGCCCAGAACGCCATGACCAAGCAGCAGAATCCGAATACAAGAAACGTCCCGTAGCCGAGGTCATTGAGCATTATCGGGGTCAGCTTCGAGATCGTCAAGGAAAAGAGCCTGTAAAAATATACGAGCCATGGTCAGCTAAAACTAAGAGTTGGAATGCGACAAGTCGAAAACGTACCAGTTGACCCCAATAGCGCTCGACATGACGGCGGCCCGTAACTCGTTAGGAGCGATTTCGGCCGCGATTATCCAAGGCATTGGACCCCACCCGATGCTGAAAAACACCGCGTAGAGGTAGACGGCGACAATGGAGATGTAACCTGATGGAGAAGCGGTAGTTGGTGCGGGATGCAGTGCGCTGTAAGCACCAATCCATAGCATCATCGCGCTCTGGCCAAGACCGCCGATGATAAGACATTTCTTACGGCCAAGGGTTTCGACAGCCATAGCGAGCGTTAGAGCCACCGCGATTACCTGGAAATACTTTAGTTCAAGTACATGGGAGACCGCTTAAACGGTTGGACCTTGACCCCGCCATAGACTCCTACGAGGAAAATGAACATTTGTTTCAGGTCAATGCGCCGTGGATCTTACCAGTAGCAAAAAGTTCGGCCGTAGTTCCATCTATTCCTAGACTGGCGAATATCGCTGGGCTAAAATAGTTGATCGCATTGGTGCCGGTCCACTGTTGAAAAAACATCACAAGAGACGGGATGAAGCATCTCAGCGCGATGCCCCGAGACTCGCCCATCCGCCTGATCTGTTGAAGAACCGACAGATGTCGATTTCCAGAGAAATCAGCTTTGATTTCCTCGATTGTTTCGAGGACGCGGAGATCGTCAGCAGTCGTGCCGCTCAAGGACGCCAGTGTGCGTGCTGCCCGGTCGTATTGTTCTTTTTCGACCAAGTAGCGCGGGGACTCGGGTTGAAAAGGCATTGCGAAGAGAAAGAGCACTCCAGGGACGATCCTATGATATTTCAATGATATTTCAGCACAGAAACTTAAGAGCAAGATCGCCATATGTACTGGATTGCGAAAGGGATGCGCCATTGACTCTCGCCAGAAGGAATGTTCTTGGAGGCAAAGTAGTTGACCCAAACTCGAAAAAGATCAGTCGTCTGAATTATCAGGGACGGAAAAACACACAAGAAAGCATGATCCCAGTGTTGATAGCGAATTGTATTAATCCTGTGCAACGACCGCGAATGGCCTGTCGTGCAAGATGAGTACGGGTCAGAAGAATGAGTAAAAGAGACAACCTGCGGAGTGCATTCGGAGATATAGGAAGGCACGAGAGCCGATACGAGCCCGACACCCAGTCCGCCGAGAAATCTAGGGAGCGTTGTCCAAAGTTCCGAATTGACAATTGCCTATACTCACCGACCAGCGTAAAGCAGACTCAGAGAGTTCCCCACCAAAACTTGAACAATGCTTCCGAGAACATATATGACACCGGACGCAAGCAGACAGGGCTTGCGCCCATATCGGCTGGAGAAGGATCCAACACCTAATGCCCCAAACCTGAGTTCGTTGTTATTTTTTGTCCAAGGAAAAGAAAATTGCATCCTACAAGCATCCGAGTTGAAGGATCGCAACAATATTTCCATTTACCAACGCTTTCTCTCGAGGATTCATCATGTCTAAGCCGAAATAATGCTGAAATGATTCTAGGGAAAGAACACCTCCGATTAACCCACTACCAGGATATGCAGTAAGCCCAAGAACAGACACGCCCGAGGCCGGATTGTACGCACATGTCATAGCCATAAAAGAGGCTGCCGAGTGCGACAGAGAGCGCCAGTAAATATGCGTTTCTATATCTCGAGATATCGTCCAATACAGGTTTGAGGGTCATCGTACTCTGAGATAAAGTGCTTCTAAGCTCCGCAAAGCCGAATAGCGGACCAGGAAATCGGACCCAAGTCGGACGTCAGAAAGTGCCCGGAGATTACGTCCGGGTCTCTCCAACGACCGCGGGAGACCTAGGATTTCCGCGTACGAGTCCACTTTGGAAGGGTACTTTGCGGAAGGTCGAACGTAGAATATTTCTATGAAGCGCCGCGGTGGTTCAAGTTGAGATGGAAGGAAGGCACGTGAGCGGAATTTCTTTCAGGAAACCACCACCAGCACCGGTGTACCCGTTTGCAAACTCGATGGCTGACCCCAAGCCTCCACTGTCTGGAATCGTTGACGACCCCTCAAAAATCCCCGCTCCACAACTTGGTCCACCGTCAACAGGCAACCTGGTCACTGATTCTTTCCGAGTGAGGATGACTGCAACAATTCGGTGTCACTAACGAGGCCGTGCGCTAGTAAAGAGTGCCTTTAACATCGGACAAGTGCCCTGTGCGCGAAATAGTCTTCTCGCTGGCATTGCGAGCGGCGTTGGCATCGGTTTCATACGAGGAATGTCTGCGCGTGCGTCCGCTTTTCTTCCGACTGGAGTGATTCAGGCTCAGGCCCTATTTAGACCCGGTGGTAGCAGGTAGCTGGGGTGTGTTCACCTGGGCCATTGTCTCGGCCACTTCATTGTGAACCTTGGCAACCAGGAGAGTATCGAATTTAAGCTGACTTTCTTTTGCCAGCCATCTCTGCACAAAGAAACTGGAGGACCAACAAAAATTGACGCGTATTGCTATCGAGAAGCTACCAAAGCAATTACGATTGAAGGAGGATGAGAAAGATCCCAGTTCAACATGAGTAGTATGTGTCGACAGGATGGTAGTATGTCAACTCCAGTCTTCAGCGTTCTCCCACACCTCTTTATCCCAGTCGACTACCAGCTCGGGGTCGTCCTAATATCGTTGAGTACAAAAGTAGACATGAATGTACAATGCATACCTTGAACTTCTGCTGAAATTGGGTAAACCCGTGGGTCAGAACGTAGACTTCTTGAGGCTTGTCTTGCCCGAGATTCAAGTTGTTTCGCGTCTCTTCGTAAATCTTGGAGAGTCTCGGTCACAAAAGAGCACAACAGTCCGTTGAATACCTTACACGCGCCGCCTTAGGGCCTCTGAGTCCGTTGAGTATGTCTCCGAGCCGAGAAACTTGTAGACACACCGCATCTGCGACAACGCGCAATGAAAGACCATAACCTTGACATCGACACTCTTCTGTACGAGGTTATACACGCCCATATTGAACTGTCGCGACGGCAAGTTCACGGCGTTCTTGATGTTTCCGCCAGCAAAATCGTCGTCGCGCACATCGACGACGAGATAGTCCTGGTTTGCGATCTTGTCGCTCTTCATCATTTGGGCGAGCTCCTACCACAGTTCAGCGCGTAGCCTGAGGACGGAGAGCGTCTGGGCCGTACGTCGCCTGAGATATACTTCATGGTGCGAGGGAGCGAAGTAAATTGCCGAATCGAGGTTGATCGCAGAAAGGAAAGCATCCATGACCGCCACCTTGAAAAAAATTATATATTCATTCCAACTTCTAACGAGGTACTTTGGTCGTCTAATAAGTCTTCGATGGTTTGCTTCTCGGGAGGAGGAGAAAAACTACACGTCCTGCCAGCATCCTGCTGCCAATCTACTGGACACAGTTTTATGTGCGACTCTCCCCCCGTCTGCAAAAATCATGATGCGTCGATCAAAGCCTACTATGAGGCTTCTTTCGCCGTCAGTTCAAGCGCATGTCCTCAATGAAGGCTGCTAAGAAACAACGGACAAATCTCTCCTCGAGAAGTGAAGGATCGTGTGTCTGGCGGACCTTGGGACGATGGGGCAAGGTCTAACTTCTTCAAGTTCGCTAAGGGCATGGCGAGAGGGCAGAGGAAGGTGAGCACGAATGGACTGTCAAGTTTGCTTTAAGGGAGTCAAATGCCGGGCCGTTCAAGGTTCGTAGCCAGCGACGCTAGTCCGTGTTCATCTCCAAATAATAGCTGATTTTGAATCCTCACGAATGAGAACGGGGGCTGCAACAAGACTGGGCCGGGATTAAGAGGCGCAAGGAACCCTTGGGAGGGGGCCACTGAGAACGCGACAACGCCATAGAGCAGTCGCAAGAACCAAAGCTCAATCAAAGTCCGGAGAAATAGATCTATTCTCTGGCGACAATATTTACGGTGTATGTCTTGCCAGAGCCGTTCTACTCTTTTGTTCCTGCCGTACGCAACCGTTAGCGTCCTTTGCAGTGTTTACTTTGGGTACCCGCATACCGAGCTACCAAGCTCTTCATTTGCTCTCCTCCTCCTTCTCGTTCTTCTCGCTCTCTTTCTCCTCCTTCGGGGGCTCAGCAGCCTGAGTTGAACAAACATGAGTTTCAATTAACACGTCACACGACGGGACTCACAGCGTCGGGGGTCGACTCGTCAGCCTTCTTCGCAGACGATTCTAAGTCAGGCGTCAAGACACACGACCAGACAGCATACTCACTGCAGCATCATCTTCCGCCTAAGTGAATTGTGTCGGTTCGTCAGCCATGGGAGGAGCAGCAGTAGACGTACGTTAGTTGAGCTTGCTTCCGTCTTTTCCCCCTCATCCTCCTTCGCCACCGCTTTGGACGCGTGGTCGTCGTGCTTCTCCTCGTGCGCGGCATGCGCGTCGTGCGAGTCATGCCCATGGTGCCCGGCCGCGATCTTCCTCTTGATTTCCATCGTGTCGCGCAGCAGATACGCCAGCTTGGTGCGACAGCGATTCAGCTCATTGCAGTCCGAAATCCCAAGGTAAACAGCTCACAGCGGGGCCAGCAATGACCGCGGCGCCAATCTGAATTAGTGGATACCGTCTGAGTGCTAGGATAGAGTACTCTGCGTGGGACGACGCACAATCCAAGGCATGTCGGATTTTGGCTTGAATTCGTGGTGGTGGCCGGCAGTCGCGTCTGCGCTCATGAAGCGCTTTGCGGGGTGCACATTAGAGCGCACAGACCGGGCTGCGCGCACAGTCGCCGAGAAGGACTGCCGGGTCAAACGGGAGGCCATGTGGTGGTCGGGATTCAAGTGAGGTAAGGCCTAGGTGCGCCAAACAAGCGCGTAGATTCGGACAAACAACAATTCGCTGGACAACAAAAAAAGCTACAAAGCTACATTGCGCGCATACTAACACTCCCAATGCAACCCAGTCCTCGACATGAACACTAGCCCCATCGCAGCCTGGAACGGGTCGCTGGATGCGAGGTCCTCACTAAGCAAACGCTCATGCATTTCATCCAACGTCATCTTACGAACGACAGCGTCCTCTCCTTCGATGTATCCACCGTTCAAAATGGGGAGATGCTTGATCTCCAAGTCGAATAAGCTGGTATCGTGCGCAGAGACTGAAGCTGCCGGCGTAGCGCGCTGCGCAGGGGTCTTGGGGGTGAGATTAAGCATCTAAAGGTAGCGTCAGAAGAAGGGAAAAAGTGAGGGCGTCGGGGGGCTACGCTGCTGAACAGAAACTTGTCGTCGATTGGGGTGTCGGGTGCGGTTGCGGTGGTGGTGGTGCCTTCGTTTTCTCTGTTATGTTTCGAGGGTGTGTGTGTTTGCTTGGAAAACGAAGAATCGCAAGGTGAATGCAAGCGAGAGAGTGATGCGTCGCGAATCGGTGTATTCTTGTTCGAAAATGGTTCTCCGAGTCTTGGAGTCGCAACATGGGGCGGAGAGAGTTGATTTGACGTGTCGTAGATCAGGGTATCTTTGTAAGGATTCATAGGCAACGATTCTTCGAGCCTGTTGACCGCAACGTGCGGTGGAGGCAGTTGATTTCCGACGAAGAGCGACGGGCGGGGTCCTGCGACAGCAGTGGATCCAAAAGGAAGACCGGGAGAAGGATTTCTGACAGGGCGATCATAGGGGAACCAGTTCCCTGCGTTCCAAGCGTTCGGTTGCAAAGCAGGATCGATATTCTGTGATTGTCGTGGGAGGAGCATTGCACTGGAAGAGGGAGACTGCTGCTGCTGCGAGCGTGATACGGATTTCCGCTGTTGGCCGTTGACTGGCGGCTGGTAATTTGAAAAGCTAGAATGATATACATGGGTTGCGGGTGCAGGATGCAAGACAAAAGGCCGTGGAGGGTTATTCTGGTAAGCGCTGGCATTCTCGGATTGCCGCGGGAGTATTGCATCAGGAGAGCGAGGCTGCTGAGCGTGGGCGGCAGATTGCTGGGGATGCGATGCGAAGGGTCTCTGCGGTGGCTGATAATTCAAAAAGCTAGAATGATACGTGTATACTTGGGCTCCGGATGGTGGATGCGAGACAAAAGGCTGTGGAAGATCCTTCTGGTCGGAAACTGAAGTGGAGTTGATGGATTTCGCGGGAGGAAGGTAAGAGTCATCAAGAGGGGGCAAGGTCTCGTCAACTGGAGCAGGTGGAAATCCGGGTGGAGGTGATTCGATTTTGGGTTGGTGAACGAGGCGTCCTCTTTTGGGCGGCGGCGGATCTTCGGGCTCTGATTTCGCCACACGCTTGTTGGTTCCTTGGAGTTTCTTTTTGTAACGGGTAAGCCACGATTTGATCCAAGCGCAAGTGCTACAAAACGGCCTGTCAATCTGGGCTTGGAAGAATTGTGACTGCCGCGTACAGGCCAGTCTCTGAGCTCAGCTTTTCGCACTCTTCCGTGGTGAAGTTTCTATCAGGGTTCACTGCTGCCTGTAGGATCTTGAGTTGTTCGGCGTTCGCATAAACTGTCGAGAGGTCAGTTGAGCAGGGGAGGCGGAGAACGAGGGAAGTGAACTCTCCTGCCTGCTTTTTGTCCGATTTTTTCTCTGTGGTAGGCCTCGATTGCAGGTTCGCCATGAACTGGTCGTGGCGTGCTTGCGCCGCTTCTCGACCGTCAGCTAGTTCGGCCTCGAGTCCCGCCTTAAAGCGCTTGAGTTTATTGGGGTTCGGATCGTAACCTTGAGTCGCCAGGATATCGAGCTGTAGTAAAACTTTGAATTGGCGCAGATACTTAGATACCAACGGCGAGATCTCGCACCATCTCGGCAGTCGCAGCGCTGATGGGCCGCATGTGCGACATTTTGAGCTGTAGTGCTCATGAAGATGAGGTTGAAAGTCCTGTGCAGATGACACGAACCTCCGCGATTCAAGTCGGGCAAGCTGGCTGCTAACAAGACGCGAGTAACACGTGACGCGTGACTTGCGCTATTCAACGCCAAACGGCCAGATAAGGAAATTCCCCGATGTTTTTTTGACAGAACGTAGAGGGTTGCGTTAGCGGTACCGTATATCTTATCAGCTTCCTATGTGCATTCCTTCCATCTCGCAATCCCACCATTCTCTCCTTTGCTATTCGGTTCTTCACAGTTTACGAAACATTCGTAGCTTCAGCTGCTCCTTGTCTTTTGCCTCGTCGAGTCGTAACTCAACGGATTGACATATCATTTCCTGCTTTACCACTGGGTAAAATTTATCTGGTGGGGATCCTTTGGACTGATGCAAATAAATAGTTTCTCACAGTAACCCTACATTATACATTGTCGCAGTAAGTATTTGTTTTTTTCCATTAACAGTGAAACCCATTCAGGCACTAGAAGGCGTCGAATCACTCTCTGAAACGTCATATGATGCTCACAGAAGGTAAATAGCGCAGCTAGCGAAAACTACCTGGCAAAACAATTTCAGCAAAATCACAATAATATCGATATCAAGTTGAATCGGATTATCCTTGCCACCATTCGGCCAAATGCCAGACAAATGAAGGAGCGGGTCGTGCGATGTCCAGTGGTTTTCGTAAGTATTTCTTCTTCTCAACTACAATTTTCAAGTAGCCAGAACACATTCGACCGAGCTGTGGATTCCAAACCGAGAAAACAAAAGTCCTAAGGAGACCGTCAGTCCTCGGCTGCAGTTAATCTCTGTCAGCCTGTTCACACTTTAATTGCCTGAAACACCGAGCATTGTCTTCCCCACCCATCAACACGAGCACCTCCGTCGAGGCAAGCTGGTGGACGTCGACACCGTGCATTCCAAGGCCCGCGTTGTTCAGCCGCCGATTTGAAGAGAATTTGGCAAGCGACATCCCTTGCTTTGCCTCAGTAACGAGAAACCTGCGTACGGACGTGATCGCTGTGACCGTGGTAAGTGCTGGGAGAGGTTCCGCCTCGGACTCGCGTGCCGACCTCCGTCTTCGACGGACGGCATGGGCTTCATAGAATGATTAAAATCAGGGAGTATCAGCGTATTGCTAACTCCGAGACCCAGTGCAATTTCCTTGTCTCACGAACATTTGGGACGACGAGGGACCATTGAGATACGTATAGCCACACACCATGTCTTGATATGGGCTTGCTTCTTCTCACATCTTGAAAAGAAAAGACGACTTGACAATTTCATATCAGGATATGAATAGCTGCAATGCTTTCCACCTCGGAGCCCAAGAAAGAGAGCAGCTTTATGACCGCACGCATGTATTATACATTAAAGGGGGATGCTTCACACAGCGAAATGTGCAATTCACCACTTCACCTCCCCGTCCTTGTCGAAAAAAAATACCGCTTTTCCCTTCCTTCGCCAGTGCCGCCTCAACCATCACCTTGGCTCCGTCCGCCGGTTTCATCGTTCCAGTGTAGTTGTTCAGATTTGTAGCATTGAATCCTTGAGCAAAGTGAGATCTAAAATCTTTGTCGATGATTCACGCGAGCACGCACCAGGACAGATCGACGCCACCCGTATCCCGGATTTCTTCTCCTCCTCCTGAATCGCCCACTGCAGCGTAAGCGAGTTGAGTGCAGACTTACTGGAGCTGTACGCCAGGTAGATCGGCGGCGGCGGGCGTTGTGTGTGCCAGTGGAGTGACCCGAGCGTGGAAGAGATGTTCAAGATCGCGCCGCCGTTGTTCATTAGCGGACGGAACGCCTCTTTGACGGCAGCGGCGCCAAAGACGTTGACGGCATAAGTGGCTTCAAAGGTTGGTGCGCCAACCCCGGCACTAGATACATTTAGCGAGACAAAAAATAGACGCGAACTGACGTACTTGTTCATGAGCACGTCGAGGCCGGGGAGGTTTTTGTCTTTGAGGTAGTCTGCGACAAATTTCTCTGCGTTTTTAATGGATGTGGTGTCTGTGACGTCCAGCTGCACGGGAACGACGGCGGAAGAGGGATGAATATCTGATACGAATTTGGCGCGCGCCTCCTCTGCGGCTGCTAATTTGCGAGAGCCTTTCAAAAATCGTCAATGAATAGTAAATACCACGCGACTGAGACTGTCGCCCACCCATGAATACCAGCACGTTCTCCGTCGCGCCGAGTTGGTGGACGGCATGGTATCCGAGACCTACATGATTCCAGTTGATTGTCGACCGTTGAAGACGAGATAACTCGGGCGCACCTTGGTTGGATCCTGTGACGAGGATGCTGCGTACAGTAGCTGCCATTGTTGTAAGAGAAGGTTGCAGTTAGAGACTAGATCGACTCACTGGGCTTTTAAGTACTGCGCGCCGACCCCTAGCGAGGACGCGCGGCCTCGGATGATTAATAGTCGTCGGATTACTGTACTCTCGTCGAACACGGCTAAACGGATAAGTTGCCGACGGGATTCACTGCGCCAATCAAGCGCCAATTCCGCATGATTGATGTGGAGCGATCAATGTAAAATTACCTTATATGGATTGCGGGAGTTCAAGTAGATTTTCGTAGCGGCTGCTAATGAAGAGCCCATCGAGCGAGTATTCTAAACGAGGGAGCTGTCGATTCACCGGGGATCCAGCTATTGAATTTTTTGACCTTCGGTAAACTTTTGATTCCGCCAAGGTCCCACGCTTGATTATAGAGCTCGAACTCAGCACAGTCCTTGTCAGAGTCATCATTTCCTTGACATTATTCCGCCTATGCGCATTGTTACAGCTCCTGATTGGAGCATTATGCATGGGTATGACAGTCATCTTGTGCAACCAAAATTTTATTCCCAGGCATGCAGCTTCAACCATCGATGTTGATTGCGAGCGCTTTGCTATTTTGAGCATATTTCAGTTCCTCGAGATGATAGTTTGATCTTCAGCGATGAGCACGGACTTGAGAGCGTCGAAACATGAGTACAAAGTTGCCGAACACAGAGTAACCAGGCCTGTCACAGTCGGAAATGCAGCGGAGACATCGTGTTGAGAACTTGAGAACCGTCCGGTTGGACTGAGCAATGAGCAAAAGACTCTTGTACATGATGTGATTTCGAACACGTTTGCCTAGTAGCACTCCTTGGGGGAATCAGCCCAGCAGCCAATGACCATGGCAGGAAACTGGAATGGGCAGTTTTATCCCTGCATTCGCCGCATCACGTGCATGATTCCCACCTTTGTCCTAGTAATTACCCATTGTGACCCACACTACTGACCTCAGTGCTGGTGTTATTGACCGTATATATGCAGTATTCTGGCGTTACTCAGCTCGGAGCCAGAATTTTTTGGAACCGCTCACCGCCGGCCCGCGGGTGAAAGAGTCAATACACTTGCCTAGAATTGACTTTACTTCTCCTGCTTATTCTCCCTCTGCTTGTTCCCTACTTCCTTCAGTTCCTTCACAGTTCGCCAGGTTGGGGCGAGAGTCTTGTGACGACTCAAAATAACACTGTACTTGGACGCCGTGATAAGGAGAGGCTCCCCAGGGCACATCAACCGGTCCAGACCACGCAAGGATTGGAACCCGGACGTGTGGGAAGCCATGTCGGTCGGCCAGTGATGCGCCGCACTAGCCGGTTCCTCCTTTCGGAGATAAAGTCGAAACGCGCCAACACCCTACATCACCCTCGCGCTTCCGGAAAATTAATCATATTTCTGCGAGAGCTCCTTCTGGTCAACGACAAATAACCGGTGACGTTCGGAAGCGCGGAGAGTAGGAATGGAATACTCGCGGGTGGATTGCAAGTCAGCGTGGATGGTTGTACATGTACGCAAAATGCGTCCTAACCTCCATCTCTACGATAACGCTCATCTGTCGTCTTCAGGTGTCTCGGATGAAACTGGATACTCTTCCACAACATAAACCACACAAGGTCAAGGCACAACAAATTAGATGCGCCGTGGCGCTTTTCAATTTGTTGACCTTGGAGACGTACGCTACGTACCGATAATGCTACGATCAAGGCTAGAGCCAACCCATGACTCCTCGCCACTTTGTGGATCTTCCTGGCGCCGAACTGTCATCGTCGTTATCTTAAATGAAACACAAACTTCTCTTTCCTCATCTGCGCCCGCACAAAACAATACGCGACTCCCGGACCTCTGATCTGCGCATGATACCATGCTTCGTCGACGGTTAACGCCATCGCCGGTGCAAAACACAATTTAGGCGCCCGGGCGCTTGAGAATTGAACAGCGGCGGGCGAAATGTGATTGACATGATTCCATCACGATACTGGGAAAGGGCGATTTAAATGTTTACGCGGTGGAAGTGCTCCTCCCACCACGTTTCAGGCTCGGGTGATATCTCGTTCTAGACGTCGTTGAGTCTGTTTTTCTGCACCGGATATCCAGTCTGCCGAGAAGCCGCGCGAACATGGCAGGAGGGACTTGGGAAATTAAATTTATACGAACGGGACCCACCACGTTGTTCTCCTTGATCTTGATCTTACAGTGTGGTAGCCCGTGTTGAGCTGCCCGGAAAGCTATTCCGACTCGGCTTCGGGCACGGTTGTACTCCCAATGAAATTATCTGGCATTTCATCATGAAAGACGGCGCTCGCCTCTCAGGCTCCTCCTGCCAGACTGCGTCGTCGGTAGCGGCGTTGGCGCGAGTGGGGCTGGAAGTGAATGATAACCCGAATACACCGAACAATAACTCCACATGAATGCCGAACTGAGGGTCCATGTCAGTGTGTTTCCTTTGAGATCTGCTGAATACTGTACTTCCCAATTCACTGTGGGGATCGAGTCTCTGCGGTGCTCAGTAGGTGTTCGCTAACAATCTGCACTGTTGACCTCCCCAGCAGCTCTGCATGGTTGAACATGTTTAACTCGTACACGTGACGTATGTTTGATTTTCAGTTACTGTAAGTAGTACTTATTTCGAGCAGCTGTTCACGATTTTGGAATTTTTCACTCACTGAGAGGGTCGTTTCACTTTGGAATTATGGTGTTTTTTGGACACATCAAAAAAACCTGGCCGTCACCGTCACCTAAACACTTGGTTGAAATACTATAATAGTAATGAGACCTTTTTGAAATAGATGTGTAACCGTACAAACCACTTCCATTCTACACCGGTGGTACCGTGAAACGAGCTGCGAGCTCAAGTAAATGTGGTTAAAAGATCCTCGGCCAAGCTCAAAGATCGGCGCTAATCCACGCCAAGGTTCAACAATCCGACGTCACCTCTGATCCGTTCACTATAGTTATTTATTAGCCTCGCCATCAACATTCGTTGTATTTGTAGGCTGAACCCGTAGTCCGTTGACAGTTCATTGACAGGTTTTGCTTCCAATCAGTTGATTGGCATTTTGCACAAGCGCGCAGTTGTCGTTGCAGTCTTTCCACAATGTTGCTCAAATGTGTCAATGAGGTTCGGCAACTAAACGGGCGCTCATTTTGAGCAGAGGAAATCAATTGAGGAACGATAAATATATGGTAGTACACCATGATCTAAGCGTAGCGCATGGTCGTTAGACAGATCAGAATGTATAACTGCGGACTTTGATTAGTCTGTAAGAAAGACTAGTATCACGACAGTTGATGGAGTTCGGGAAATTCTGGAGACGGGGTACGCGACGAGCGGTGGTGTGATGACCCTGCTCTGTTGGAAGGGGCGTGGAATGGATATTGAGGGACGGGCGCGTGCTGGGTGTATGGGGTGTAAGGATAGACCGTCGCACACGGACCCTGCGAAGGGTGGGGTTGATAATATAGGCTACTGCTTTCGCGCCTTTGCAGCGGCGGCGGATGTTGTAACAGCATATTCGGATTAATTGTGTCGAAGGATTGGTTTGGCATCACGGGGGGCGGCATGGTATTGGGAAATCTGGGAGGGTATGGCATGTGCGAACCAGACGAGCGCGATCCGGGATGGAACTGCGCCGAACTTGGAAGGGGAAAGTTACTGAATCGGTCTTCGAGGGAGAACGGGAGCGGAGGACCATGAGGAGTCCCAACCCGGCTTTGAGGAAGCTGAGAAGGCATAAATGACTGGGGACTGTTTGGAGCAGACACGCTGCTGAACCGCGTGGCCGGCGCACGGAATGGCGCTGAGGGCGAATGCTGAAAGGTGGGAGATGATGATGAAGAGGAAGAGGAAGAGACGGGCAATGGGTGTGAATTATTAGAATCAGCGGCTTTCGATTTTCTTCCCTTTGGGCGGGGTTGGGGAGCGAGGTGGACGCGTTTACTGTTGAATATAAGAACCAGACGTTGTTCGAATCCGAGAATACTTACTGTGCTTGCAGGTTATCCGCTCTTGAACATCTCGTTTCGCACCCAGGGAAATCGCATTTGTACGATTTCTCGCCAGTATGAACAAGCGAATGGCGCCCCAAGTGACCACTGGTTGAAAATGCTTTTTCGCACTCGGGGCAAACATAGCGTTTCTTGGACGCGTCAGACGACTCGGATTGAGGCATAATAGGCAGACGGGGTTTGTGGATGCAACCGGAGGGCCGTGTTGTAATATATACATTTCGAACTCGCAGCGGGAGTCTGAAATAGAACTGATCATAAGCGTCCACAAGACCGAAGGGGATAGTGGAAGAAGCGAGAAAGCAGTGCCGCTGGAACAATTACATTGAAAAGTTGGTCCATATCTCAAAATACACCGTGGATACCTCGGCTGTGCCTCGGCGCTGAACTCTGAAGGCGTGAAACAATCGCTGAAATAAATCAGAATAGATTTTGAGTATGCGAAGGTAAACCCCAGTGAACCCTTTTCAGCAAATACACAACTCAACCATGTGCCAGTTCATTGTGAACAAAGCTAACGGCGCGTTTGAAACTTGCAACTACTACGTCGACGGTAGCACAGTTAAGGCTCCAACCATTTGTTTTCCGTTTGTCCAGCTGAGCAAATCAAACGGAAACGGTTACTAAACGGTTTTGAACCGCTTAAAACGGTTTAAAATGGTTTTAAATGATATTATTTTATGACCGCCTCAATTGGCGGGATACCAACGGCACGAGATACTTCTGAGTGCTGCTACCAATTATAATGATACAATGCAGTACATCCTGCTACTCGTCCCTGTGTCGCAAAAGGCCCTTTTGGCCTATAGGGGCTTAGGAAGGCTTACAGCCTTATACCCCCCCTTATTAGTTGGTTACAGCCGTCTTATTTGTGGGGTATAAGTACTTATAAGTCCTTATAACCTTGCTTCTACCAAGGAGGACAAAGTTTTGGATTTTCGTCTCCATGTGTTACCTAGAGTCCATCTAAGGTAGTCGAATGCATTGAAATCCCGAAGAAATCAACGCAAACGGCGTCTTTTGCTGCAAAATCCAGGCCAGACAGGTGGCCCAACCAAGGTACAAAACTCCGATGACGTTGTTTCAACCTCGACATAGTCAGCAAATGTGCAAGAACTACTTGCAGCTATGCTTGCCCGTACATAGCGCACTTAAGTAAATATACACCTTAGTATAGATAAGTAAAAAGGATTATAGAATACTCTCACTGAGTGGAGAAGCCCTCGGAAGAGGGCAATGAGTTTTTATGAAAACGCACAGTAGGTAGTTATACGTCCCAATAACCACTTATAAGTCGTATAAGTTCCGTAAGTCATTATAAGTGACCATAGCGCCTTTCTGAATTCTATAGGACCCCGAAAAAACTTATAGACTTATTCAGGGTTACAACCCAGTGAGAACGCCGTCTGTTCTGGTGTGCTCTGATGTGGGCATATCTGCTCCATCGAATCAGCGCACATCTGAGCATACATCAGCACCTCACAGCATAAAATCTGGACTTTTGATGTGTTCGGGTATGCTCTCATATGTGCAGGTATGTGCTGTTGTGCTCAGGTATGCTTCTGCTATTCTTGCGCTCATTTCGTTGGATTCCATTTGATTTCATTCAAATAATTTCAATTCGCTACATAATATAAATTACTCTAAGTCCCCAAACCCGGGCCCGCGATATCCGACGTCCCATCCCAACGCCGGCGTGCCGCCAAGGTATCGACGTCGTGCGACAATGTCTGGACGAAGGGAACAATACGGATGTTGTCTAGCCGCCAATTGTCAAACATGGTTCCAAATAACGATACAGAGCGACTCACTACATTCGAATACTTGCCGCGATTCGTAGTCTGGCAGAATGAAATCAGTGCACGCGCTAAAAAATTGGTCGTTACTTCACGTACCTCCCGGGTCGTTGTCTCCGATGTGCTGCACTGCAATGATATCAAATGAGTAAGTATCTTCTAGAGGAAGCGGAACGACCCACTTGGCATTGAGTTCAGCTGGCAAGGATAGCGCTGGAGGAAAGTGGCAAACAGCTAGAAGACGGCGTGTTACTAATGAGCACAGACGAGATTAACTATGCGCCTCGTACCTGCAGGGCGAGAACTGCACCAACCACTTTTCATTATATACCTGCCCGGGCAGCCGGTGAGAATTGGATTTACTCAATAAAAGAAAAAACTTACCAGGTGCATACTTAGCCATAAGCGCTATTCACGGCACAGCATCGAGTGGGAAAAAGGGTGAGTATATGCGCGTCTGCGAGTCTCGAGTGCATAAGTCTAGATGGAATCATACACAGATTTCAGATAGGAAGGATTGGGGAAAGCGAGGAGACTGACTTTCTCAAGCCATGGATCGAGGGTGGCGCCGTATCTTATTCGGCGCGGCGCACGATGGAATACAATAAGATGGGGGAAAATGTTCATGTTAGACGAGGACGAAGGGAAGAGCTAGAGCTGTCGAGGAAAGCCGGGGAGAAGAGCAGATGGTGGTGGTGGTAAGAGGACAAGAAGCAATTCAAACTCCGACCACTGTTCGATGACGCCATATCTGACGCGCCGACGACGACTCTGGGGATTTTTGGATTCGAGTCTACAACTCCTCGGACTAAAATTCGAAAAAGCGGGCAGATTTCGAAATGTACGTCATCTTGAATCTGCTGAGCAGCATATCTCAGCATATAGAGCATATTTGACCACATTTGAGCATACTAGCCCAGACGGGGTTTTCACTGGGGTTACAAGTCCATATATCCAGTTATCTGCCAAAACGGACTTTTGCGACATGCAATTAACAGCCATAATCCATTGTTGAGATGTCTGCTGATCAATGGGAACAGTGAACTGATGCACCCGGGGTCGCCGATCATTTGTGCTGGGTCTCCAGCCTGGGGAGCCGTGATGAAACTCTGGCAACTGAATACACCATAGCTGCTCTGGGATGTCTTCAGACCTCTTCTTCAGCCTACCCATGGACCCTCTGAACTTGCTCTGGACATAACCATTTAAACCGTTTGTAAACAGTTTTCAAACCGTTTGCCACCAGATGCAAACAAAAACGAAATTAAAACAGTTATAACCGTCTACAAACGTTTGTAAATGGAAACGGTTGGAGTCTTAAGCACAGTCTCCAGTCTCGTATCTATGCCAGCTCATCGTGAAATCTCGATATTTAGTACGCTTTTCTTACCGATTTGAATGGACATGCTCAACCCTGCGGCGCGACCTGAAGTTGATGAGAGCGAGAAAGTAGTATTGACCCGCCGATGCGTCGAAACACGTGACCCGGTGATATCAGCGGGCATTTACAGCGCACAAGCCCACTCACAGCGCTCAGATACAGGGAACAACTTTCATGCATTTAAATCAGGTATATTGCGTGTAATTGTATTGTAAGATGACAAAATGCCTAAAAAAACACAAGTTCCCTTGCTATTGCCCAACACAGGATAAGTATCTGCGAAGGTTTTGCCCGATGTGTTTGATGTCGTTGAATGGTGGAGAATACCGCTAATGATCGTGATTTTGATTCAAGTGGAATGGGAATAATGCATCAAAAAAGTCGCATTCCGACACTTTGAAATATTAAGAACATATAAACTCAATGCAAATGAAAGTTGTTTTGTTGCCCTGTATCTGAGCGCTGTGAATGGGCTTGTTGGACTTGTCGCTGTGGACGCGTTGATACGGAGAACACTGAGGCACACGTATCATCGGGTCAATAGCGTTTTCTATGAGAGCGCGAGATGTGTTTTTCCTCTCCTTTTTGAGATCTGCTGAATACTGTACTCCCCAGTTCGTTATGGGGTGCAGTGTTCAGCGAGTCTTCGGTAATAACTTGACAATCTGGACTGTTGATGTCGACCTCCCCAGCAGTTCTGTAACTGTAAGTTTCAACTCGTATGTTCGATTTTCAGTTAATGAGGCCCTTTTGAAAAAAATATAGTTGTGTAACCGTATAAACCACTTCCGTTCTACACTGGCGGTGCCGCGAAATGAGCTGCAAGCTCAAGTAAATGCAATTAAAAGATCCTCGGCCAAGCTCAAAGATCAGCGCTGATCCAATGGCAAGAGTCATCAATATTCGATGTCCCCTCTGATCCGTTACACTCTAATCGCTATGTATTAACCTCACCATCAACATCCGTTGTATTTTTGGGGGCTAAACCCGCTTGCAGCCCGTCGATGATTGGCAGGTTTTACTCCCAATCAGTTGATCGGCATTTGCACAAGTGCGTAGTTGTCGTTGCAATCTTTTCACAAGGTGTTGCTCAAATCTGTCAATGAAGTAAATAGCCGTTCATTTCCGAGAAAAGCAATCCAGGAATAATAAATATACGGTCGTACACCATGGTCTAAGCGTAAGCGCACGGCCGCCAGAATACAGATCAAAATTTGTAACTGCGGACTTTAATTAGTCTGAAAGAAAGACTAGTACCGCGGCAGTTGATGGAGCTCGGGAAATTCTGGAGACGGGGTACGCGACGAGCGGTGGTGTGATGACCCCCCCGCTCTGTTGGAAGGGGCGTGGAATGGGTATTGAGGGACAGGCGTGTGCTGGGTGTATGGGGTGTAGGGATAGACCGTCGCACCCGGACCCTGGGACAACGAAGGGTGGGGTTGATAGTATAGGCCACTGCTTTCGCACCTTTGCAGCGGCGGCGGATTTTGCAACAGCATATTCGGATTAATGGTGTCGAGGGATTGGTTTGGCATCACGGGGGGTGGCATGGTATTGGGAAATCTGGGAGGGTATGGCATGTGCGAACCAGACGAGCGCGATCCGGGATGAAACTGCGCCGAACTTGAGAGGGAAAAGTTACTGGATCGGTCTTCGAGGGAGAACGGGAGCGGAGGACCATGAGGAGTCCCACCCCGGCTTGGAGGAAGCTGGGAAGGCATGAATGACTGGGGACTGTTTGAAACAGGCACGCTGCTGAACCGCGTGGCCGGCGCACGGAATGGCGCTGAGGGCGAATGCTGAAAGGTGGGCGATGATGATGAAGAGGAAGAGGAAGAGACGGGAAATGGGTGTGAATCACTAGATTCAGCGGCTTTCGATTTTCTTCCCTTTGGGCGGGGTTGAGGAGCGAGGTGGACGCGTTTACTATTGAATATAAGAACCAGACGTTGTTCGAATCCGAGAATACTTACTGTGCTTGCAGGTTATCTGCTCTTGAACATCTCGTTTCACACCCAGGGAAATCGCATTTGTACGATTTCTCGCCGGTGTGAACAAGCGAATGGCGCCCCAAGTGGCTACTGGTTGAAAATGCTTTGTCGCACTCGGGGCAAACATAGCGTTTCTTGGACGCGTCAGACGACTCGGATTGAGACATAGGCGGACGGGGCTTGTGGATGCAACCGGAGCGTGTTGTAATATATACATTTCGAACTCGCAGTGGACGAATTTGAAATCTGAAGTAGAATTGATCATAAGCGTCCACAAGACCAAAGGGGATAGTGGAAGAAGCGGGAAAAGCAGTGCCGCTGGAATAATCACATTGAAAAGTTGATCCACATGCCAAAATACACCCGGTGCACCTCGGCTATGTCTCGGCGTTGGACTTTGGAGGTATGAAACAAGCGCTGGAATAAATCATATTAGATTCTGAGTACGCGAAGGTAAACCCTAGTGAACCCTTTTCAGCAAATCCACGACTGACCCATGTGAACAGAGCTAACCGCGCGATTGAAGTTCAAACTTTCAACTCAAGAGAATGGCAGGACACGTCGACGGCAGCGCAGTCTCCAGTCTTGTATCTATGCCAATTCATCACAAAATCTTAATATGTAGTACGTTTTACTTACCGATTTGAATGAACATGCTCAACACTGCGGCGCGACCTTGATTATAGCGAGATATGAAATGACTGGGGAAACACAAAGAGTCCGTTCTGAACAGGAAACATAAGCATAATTTCGCAAATTGAATCGAATGGCGGCGCGAGTCCGACGTAGGATCATTCGGGTGCGTATATTGAGCAAGAAATTGGAGTGGTTCTGTCATGTCGGAGAGCTCGACTCCGGATTCCCACGCTTAAGTAAACAAGCGAGTGCTCAGCGCTTAAGATAGGCGTCACATCAATCCCGCACCTTTAGTCAGCACACAGCCACAGCACAGCCACCGCCAAAATCTCGGAGGTCGAAAAAAAAATAAAAGTGCTTCTAGCACCGCCGGAGGCGAGAAAAGAAATGAAAATGCTGTTTGGGGCATATAATCAATCTCAGGTCCCGAGATTAGAGGGAAAACGGCACAGGAACTCATTTTGATGAAGAGTCTCGCGAGTTTTATCAAGTTCAAAACTATTACAACTCTATTGCTGGATGAAAATGTGGAAGTCACCTGAAGAAGAGAATTTTCTCTTGTGCATAGACCTATATAGCAAATTTACAGCTTTGCAGACACAGTTCATACTCAGATATGTATGAACAGAACCTTGTTTGATGGCTAACGTCAACAGAGATGTTGAAAATTGCAACTATAGGTCATCAAATAGGTCTCAGAATGTTGATTGTGCTTTCAGAACAACCAATAAGACCCTTGAGCCCAAAGTTTGCCCAGAGTTGTATTATTTATGCAGTGCACGCGTGTGCGAGAAGGTCACGTGTATCACGTGTCTGTGGCTGTGCTCTGCCAAATCTTGAGGGTGATTTTTCACAACTTTGTGTCGAAAGCATCAAAAAACGGTTTGGAAGCTTTTGGAGTTGGATTACCTTTTTTGGAAAGATCACCTTATAACTTGGCAAGATGGAAATACTGGCTCAAACCCCTGCATCAAATGATATATATGCATCCTAGCTACAGTTTGATGAGCTCAGATGTGGCAAAAAATCTTTGTGGAAGGAGGAGAAACCATTTTCGTGACGTGACATTTCTGCTTACATAAACACGTGCTGGATTGATGTGACGCCTATCTTATCACCGGCATGCACTTTACCGCCTATTATTATTCCGTCTTACCGTCTCTGTCGACAGACATGAGCAGACATGTTGGGTTCAACTAAGTGTCAGCGCAGTTCCAGCAGGACAAACAGCCGGACCACTTGAAGGTACTGATTAGGCGCGGCGCGGAATTGAGATTTGGGTTACCATACTACAGCCACCGTCGCACCGTAGAATACTGGATTTCTGTAGTTCAATGGTCAAAGCGAAGAACAAAAATCGCATTGAAATTTGATCGCACCCGCTGGAGCGAGGGTGTGTGTGTGTACGGGGGAACGACCGGTCCTGTACGCAAGAGGCACGACGGGTCAAAGACGAGACCCAGTGCGACCGCCGAGAAGAGCAGAGGGCTGCAGAGGGTCGAGGATGAAGCCTGGAAGGCGTCGACGAGCGTGCAGAGCAGCAGAGATGTGGCTGTGTAGATCAGATGGCTAGCTATCTAATCTACACAAATAGAATCGGAGAGGCGGCCCGATTGCGGCCCGAATCATTGTCAGACTCACATCTCCCAAAACAAAAGGACTTGCTGGTCATGGAAGAATCTGGCGATGGCTGCGGTCTGTCAATTGCGTTCCACTCCGTGTCAGATCGCGCACATCTCAGACCTCAAGCTGAACCCTGAAGGAGCCAAGGCCAACTGCGGCACTACAGTCTCCAAACTCGGATCTGTTTGCCCAATGGTGAAGGCTCTCATCAACGTATCGTCAACAGTGCTCGGCCAAGCCGTAGATATTCCCTATATTCTTTGGCTTCCGTCCCTCTCTTTCACGAATCGTCCTTTAGTCTGAAAAACTTGGACTCGCACCGCGTCGCTGGATGAGACTTCCTCCGGACCTCGTAACCTTCGTCCTACAAGCTTCAGCGCTAGTCGAGTTTTGCTAGCGCTGTAACTCACGAACAAATTGACCCGCAGCTCCGAATGCTCTCGTTGCAACTTTTGTGGAAGCGCTAATCAGCCTGCGGCGTTTTTTGCTCTTATTCCACAGTTGAAACGTATCTCTCTTGGGGCAATGACATCGTCGACCAGAATCGGTACTTGGTCAACTTCATGATCGAATCGTGATGGTGAACGCAGTTCAGGGCGTCGAACTCCACTATCGGCGGAACACAAGACACCGCTATGACTTGAAAGAATGATACGTAGACGAGAAGACTTCTGGCGCTCAACTATCGGTCTGCGGGTTGTCAGCAATACACGTCGTCCAGTCCGCTGGGAGGTAGCTGATGCAGACGCCTATCTACCGTTACACCATCGTCGTCCATGCAGTTCTCTCTTGAAGCTTTGATTTGTTGCCAACCCCTTCAAAAAACTATTTCTGTTGGGAGTGAGAGACTTAGTCCGGTGTTGGCAGATCAGCTCGGACATCACTTGGGTTCAGGAGGTTCTGCTAGTATCCGCCGAGAGGGTTCGTTCAGCATCTGTCGACCCCAGATCCAGCGGAACACCTTGACTGCAGAACACCAAAAGATAACTGGACCTCGGTCTGGTGCGGAGCGCCATCCAAAGGACGCCATTTATAGTGTAAGAAAAATATGCGGTGTACAAAACATACGTTGAGTGATACAGTGATAATGCAACAAAGTGTAAGACAACAAGTTATGATGGGGGTGGCCGTCTCAGCTGTACGGGCGGTTTAGTAGCAGGATCTGCCGGTTTCAAACGCTTCGCCAACGAGTCTTCAGGTGTGCTCTCCTCTCGAGGCCGCTTCGCAGCGCCGATGATTGAGACACCAGCAGCCGGAGCGGGAGTGGAGGCCGCAGTGTCTGCAGCAGGCGCAGCAACTGGCGGCACGCGAGTTGCGCCCCCTCGGATGGCTAAACCGTTGCCGCGCGCACGAGGGGCCGCTCCTCGAGCAGCAGGCGCAGCGCCGCGGGCAGGTGCCCCGCCTCGTGCAGGAGCCGGCGCAGCGCCTCGTGCAGGACCAGGTGCCCCGCCTCGCGCAGCTGGGGGGGCACCGCCGCGTGAAGCCGCCGCGGGTTTCCCAGCTGCCTGTGAGAGATCGGGTGCAGAGGTGGAAGCAGGAGAAGGCGGGGGTGCGGAAGCCACAGGCGCCGAAGTAGAAGTGGACAGGGATGGGACCGGGGGTAAGGGTGTGGGTAGTACGCCCGAGGTTTGCCAGGCAAGGATCTGAGCCTCGAGGTCCTTCACCTTCTTTTTGGGTCTTCACGAGCTGTTGATCTTTTAATTTCGCTTTCGTCGAAGCTTCAGCGCGTCCCCTTTCAACAGCAGCCATAATGTCCTCTTGTCGAGCCTTCTCTTGCTCCTTATCGTGTTTCGCGATGGCCTCCGCAATCAAAACGTCAACGTTGACCGAGGGAGTGGAATCGGGGTTCGCTGTACGGGCAGCATCAAGAGCTGCTTGACTCTCTGCGCGAGCAGCATCAAGAGCTGCTTTGAGTTCTGCGGCATGCTTTGTGGTCAGAGTTTCCTGCAGAGACTGCAATTCGTCAGTATGCTTTTTTGGCAACATCCTCCGAAGCCGTTTCTACGCTGGAAGAGCCCTGCGCTTCGCTCTTCGCTTGTGCGATAGCAGCGGCTACGGCCGCTGCCTGGTCCTCGCTGGCTTTCTTATTGGCTCTGGCAAGGTCGCGCGCCCTGGCCAACAGCTTGTCGTGTGCGGCTTTGGTATCGGTGAACTTCTTCTCCGCTTCCTAAAGCAAGGTAAGCTGGTGCATGCCAGAGGGGGAGGTTTAGTACCTTGGCTTCTGCCTGGGCAGCGTCTCGGGCCTGCACGAGTTCAGCCTTTTCAGCTTCCCAGATACGCTTCGACTCTTCTGCGTCAGCCGATGCGGGCGTAGTGGTAGTGTTTGCAACCCAAGTAGATTTTTCAGCTAACAGCGTATCCCGTTCTGCACGTAGAGCCTCCTGCGGAAGATGAGCAAAATTAGAATTCCTAAGTGGGGAAGACGCACGATAGCGGCCGCTTGTTCGGCAGAGGAATTTTGGGCATTCTTGTCCTTATCAGCGTCGGAACTAGCTTGAGTGTCGCGAAGGGTCTGTACTTTCGGACTCTAACGCTGAAATTTTCGCCACGAGCTCTTGCTTTTCGGCAGCAGCAGCGGATTTCTCTGCGTTCATTTGACCGAGTCGTGCCCTGAAGCCTTCATTGTTTTTGGCATGCGACTCTTTGAAGGTCCGGAGATTTTTTTCCAAGGCTTCGGTCTAAGACGACGTTGAGTATTCAATCGATGCACGCCGCGAGAATACTTACACGTTCTTGCTGGGCTCGGAAAGCTTTCTCTTGTTCTTCCTTTCCGCTCTCAGCGACAGCAACCTGAGCCTTCAGCTGCTCTATCTGGTCCTTGAGGGACTGGACCTCAGCCGGGTCAATGCGGTCGTACTGCAAAAGTCAGTACACGCCGAGTGCAGGCAATGAAGTTTACCTTGCTCAAAAGCTGAGTGTTACGCTCCTGCCACTTCCGATTCTCTTCCTCTAGACGTGCCATCTGACTGGTGCGCGCCTCCAACTCCGCCTGTGCAACTCGCGCCTGTTCTTTCGCAGGATTGAGCTGTGCGGATAATTGCTTCAGCTTGGCGTCCAGTTCACGAGCTCGTTTCGCATGGTTCTCGGAGTCAGTGCGTAGCGTAGCATTGCTCTCGCGCAGAATGTTCAGCTGGTTGATCCGCTCAACAAGTTCCGCATGTTGGGCGGCTGAAGCAGCAGTTTCGACAGCCCGTTCTCGTTCCTACAATTCATACGTCGTGAGCGCCAGACAGAAAGTAGACCAGGATAACACACATCAGACAGCGTTTTCCGGGTGTCTTCCAGCGTTTGCGACAGGTGCTCGATCTGAGTTTTGAGGCGCGCGTTCTCCTGCTTGCTCAGTTCAAGCTGGAGGTCGACAATCTCTTTCTCTTTGCGCAGGTATGCGACAACGGACCGCAGTTCGGAGAGTTTCGTATCGGTATCGTCCGTTGACTCGCCCTCTCCGGACGCGGAGGTTGAGGACTCGGCCGCTTGCCTGATGCGAGCGGCCTGCGTGCTGACGGACTCGAGGTGTTGGTGAAGAAGGGAATTCTGAGATGTGAGGTCTTGGCAGCTGAAGGAAAGAGGTGAGGATTGCTTTCGCGCGACATCAGCGAAGAAAAAACTTGCCGCTTGTTCAGATCCGACACCTCTTTGTCGAGAGCGTCTTTTTGCAGAGCCCAGCTACTCTCTGAAGCAGTAAGCTTGGCGGATGCAGTCTCTGCAGCGGTCTGATGATCCCGGGCAGCCGCCTGCGTTGTCGACAGTTGTTGTTTGAGACCGGTGATAGTCTTGATCGCCTCGGCATGCGCGAGGACTGCCTGCTCAGAGCGTTCCTCCGCCAGCTTGGCTCGCTGTTCCAGCTGCCGAACCTCGTTTTCGCGAGACGTACGATCACTTTCGGAGTTCTTCTCGGACGTGCCAAGATCGACAATAGTATCCTCGAGAACTTTCTTGTCGTTCAGCCAAGCAGTGCGTTCTGTTTCGAACGACTTTTGGAGCTCGTTGTATTTGGCAGTAAACTGCGCCAACTCTTGCTCCGCTGTGTTGAGCTTCTCTTGAAGAGCTTTGTACTCGGACTGAGGAACCATCAGGAACAAGCCCAGATGATGAAATCGTACGACGCACCTGATGTCTTGCGATCTGCGCCTCTGTCGACGTTTTGTACTCGTCGTAGGTGGCATCCAAGCTCTTCAGAGCTGCTTCATTCGCTTGACTGATTTCACGGAACTGTTGGACATGGCTCCGTGCCGTGGCAAGATCGACTTCAGCAACTTTGAGAGCGGATCTGCAGTGTCAGTATTAGATGGGCTAAATGGATAATCTGTGCTGGAAAGGTACCGAAGGTCTGCCACTTCAGCTTCAAGCTGCTGCTCACGAGTCAAGTCCTGATCCATGGGCTGAGAAATGCCGGTGACACTGGTCGATCGGCGCTCGTAAACGGCGAGTTTCTCGGTGTTGCCTTGGAGTTGTCGCGAAAGTTCCTCCACGCGTTGCTCAAGGTGAGTCTTGCTCGTTTCCGCACCAACTAAGGTTTCTCGTGTCTTGGAAAGCTCCAGTGCCTAGAAAAAGTCGTTGAGGAGATCAGAAACAGACAAAAACACTACGGGTTCGTACAGCTTTATCGAGACGCATTTGCATTTCCTTCACTTCAATTTCCTTCTGCAAAGAAATATGTCGCAGCGTGTCCCGTTCTGAGGCCAGTTGTACTCTCAGCTCTTGCCTGTGGGAAACTATTCAGTCCAGGGCGTAGTTTGCAACAAATGACATACGCTTGGCCCTCGTATAGCTGGGCTTGACTCTCCAGGCGCCTGCGATCGTTCTCTCCGGACTTCGCGAGATCGTTGTGCATCTTCTGCACGTTGCCCATCAAATCCGACAGGTGCGACCGTTCCATCGCCAAAGTCTTGTTCTCCTCGACTAGGCGACTTTGCACACTCTGAGTATACAACACCGTTAACCTTGACCAAGATGTTCGCAACGTCGAAACCAACCTCCCAGATCTTCTTCTCGGCACGAAGATTGGCACATTCGTTGCGCAGTTGTTCGATCCGGCCATTTGCAGTCTGCAAGTCCTCCGTTGCGCGATTGCATTCAATGTCGAGCCGTGTCCATTGGTCGAAGAGCTGTTGATTCCGCTGCGTGAGATCCTCGACCTCGCGACTATGAGCCGCAAACTGATCTTGGCTCATCCTATGCCGGTCTGGCGAACAAGAAGTTGTAAGAATCAATTTGTTTAAAAATAGTTGGTCGAAGAGGAAGAAACGCACCGGACAGGTATTCAATCTTGGCATTCGCTTTGGCGAGCGCAGTGCCAAGTTGACCGGCCTCGCGCTGAGCCGTGAGCACCTCCTCCCTAAGCCGCACAGAGTCCACGCCCATCTCAGTCCGATAGGTCTCAAACTGATTCTGCATCTCCGCCAGCTCCTTCGCCATATCGCTCGTATTCGGCGGCAGGCCCTCGCCGAACCCATTCGCGTCACCACTCAAGCTTATAGCATTGGAGGCAGCTCCGCCCTTCTCCACCCTTGCCAACATCGCCTTCAATGCGTCGCGCTCCTTGACATACGCCTTGATGATCGTGTCGCTGCTGCTCTTCTGCCTCTCGAGTTGCTCCGTAAGGTCCTGGATAGCCTCGTGCGCTTCGCGTACTGCTTCCGCCTGCTCCATCTCCATCGCCTCGCGGTACTCCCGCTCCTCGCTCTCCATCTTGTCCCCGAGCTCCCGCACCGCCTTGAGCAGCTTCTGGTTTTGCTCCTGCAGTGTCCCGATCGACTGGAATAGAACAAGGTTATTCGTGATGACACCGTCGACGGTTTCGGGCGGCGCCGCGGCGAGCATCTCGATGTCCGCATCGGAGGGGATAGACGGGTCGTCGCGCCGCCCGATTTCGCGGAGGAGGTGCTGAATTTGGCGGCCGAGGTCGGTAAGCTGCTGTTGGAGGAGTTCGTTCTCCCGAGTTGAGCGGTTCAGTTTCTGGGTTGACTCTTGCGCGAGGGTGGCTTGAGAGTCGCGGTCCGACAGGGCTTGGGCGAGTTGTGACGCAAGATGGGATGCCTCCGATTGGAGGCGCTCGTATTCTACTCGCTGTTGTGATAGAATAGGTGCCTGCGAAAGCAGAATTCAGAAAAATGGTGTAGGTGTAAACAGCGGGACGACGTACGCGTTCTTCAATTTGAGCAAGCACGTTGGAAAGCGTCTGGTCCATGCGGTCATATTCTGCACACTTCCTCGCGAACTCCTCTTGCAATCGAACATAGTCCGTATAAACCTCCGTAAAGGTCTTCCCGCTCTTTTGCGCCTTGCTAACCATGGCCACGGTCGGACTCAACCCCATCATCCCATCCGTGGTGAGATCCAGCGCCGCCCGCGGACCGGGAACAGGCAAATCCCCGCGACCCATCCTCTCCAGCACCTCCTCGAGCTGCTCCACACGCTTCTCCGCGTCCTCGCGCGCTTTCCGCTCGTTCTCGATCTTCTCCCGCAGCGCCGCCTCTCGCGCTGCTCCGCCTTCTCCCCTACGCCGGCCCATTCACGCTCAATGTTGTCGACAATCTCCTTCGCCTTGTTCTCCCGCTCCTCCATCATGCTCACGAGCCGCCGCAGCCCGCGCGCCTCACTCGAATACGTCGCTTCCTGCTCAGCCAGCTGCCCCGTGAGATCCTGCACGCGCGCCAGCGCCTGGCTCAGTTGATGCGACTGGGCCGTGTGTGTGGACTGGATGGACTTCAACGTAGCCTGTGTCGACGCATGCGTTTGCGTGAGCGCGTCGAAGTTGGCTTGCAGGGTGACAAGCTCCGCATGCTTTTCCCTGCGGTACTTTGAGTATTCCTCGGACTTGGCCACGAGGTCGGCTCCGGTGCGCTCTGCCTCCGACTGGGAAAGCTGGAGCTGCTGGGTCAGTGACTCGAGTTTGAACTGCGAAATTTTCGTCAGAGAAGAAGAGCCGCAAAATGAACGAAAGCACGCACCTTGGTGGACGTTTCAGTCGACCGCAGCTCCCGCACTTGACTCTCCAGAACCTGGTGTTCCTGTCGTGCTTCCTTCAAGTTGGCGCGAAGAGTTTGAATTTCCTCTGTGCACGATTAGTTGATAATAACAGAGGCGTCGTATTTCTTACCCTCCCTCTGCGTGCCATCCTGCTTCAAGCGGCTGATCACGCCAACGAGGTCGCGTTTTTCGCGCTCCGTGTCATCAACGCGCCGCTTCAAATTGTCGACCTCGGTGGAAGAGGAAGACTGCGAAGTAGATAGAGCGGATATTTGAGCCTGTAACGCGGCTTGGGACGCCACTGTGATGCGTGAGTTATGCGCGTGCCACCGAGTTGAACGACCCACAAAGTTCGTTCCGCTCCCGCTTGACCTGCTCCAACTCGGCCTGCAGATTTACCGCAGAGCTTTCTAGCTCCTTGGACAAGGCCTCCTTGTCCTGCAGCGCCTGATCCAACTCGACCTCGATCCGTTCCACGTCTGCGCGCTCCTCGTCTCGTTCCCTGACAGCAGCATCGAACTTTGAAGCCAAGTCCACGAGATGTCGGTAGAGGTCAATTATACCCTCTGGAGTCTGCGTAGTGATACTCGTCTCCGGCAAAAGATTCGACAAAGCATCGACGTCGATGTCGGGCGGAATATAGATGGTGAGTCGTCCATCCTCTGCTGAGGGTGACCCGGGCTCAATTTCGGGTTCAGCGGCTGCCGCAGCCGCCGCCTTGCTTTTCCTACGCGTCTTCATACTCATCGCCGCGCGTAAAGCTCAATTGAGCAGGAAGAAAGCGGTAAGTTTGGCTGTGCCCGTGTCCACCTAACAGGACCAAGCAAACGCCCACAGCCATTGTCTCGAAAAGGCAACTAAGTTGGAATGTTAAACTTGCCAGCCCTCTGCGGAGATTAATTTGGTTCACCGACAGTAATATGGTCTTGTGAAATCTGTGATGTTGTCCAGAGTACCAGCTACGCGGAGGTGAAATTTTTTTCTGTTTTTTTCCTTTCAACTCATTCTGGTGAAACACTATTAATTTTCTCACCAAACGTGGCGAGGGTGATTTCCCGACAAAGGAGACTTGTAGTTCTGGCAGTTAAAAAAATCCAATGCTCTGGTTGTAAAAATTCCAATTTGTACTGGTAGCTTGCCAAAGGTCATACAACCTCTCTGTTTTTTATTCTGCAGTAGTATAAACCAGCTGTTTTCTCAGGACACTGCAAGTGGATGATGAGGTATCTGGAGTCGTCTGAGCAAGCCTGTTCCCTCACGTATCGCGATGCAAGATCACCAGGTTTTGCAGTGTACATGCATTGCCCATTGCTGGGTGGTGTTTTCATGACAGTCGGGGATCTAGATGCGATACAATAGGCAAAGATTGTAGATCATCGACTAAGGTGGTTGTGCAGTAAAGAATAGGAACCTGATTAATTCCTTGTCAACACAGAGTCCGCCGTGGACAGTACATTTTTCCCTTCTTCTGCCATGCAAGCAGCATGCCCCGGCCATTACCTCCCCACTGACCATGCTTATCTTCTTGCTCGATCTATTCAGCTTTGGTACCCCGTGTTGGATCTTATAATCTGTCACATTATCTACATATCACGGTTTTTTTCATCATCACCCAGAGCAAGTAACGCAATTGGAAATGTGGATCCACCACAATGCCGGCCGAATGATACCTTTATTCTTCTTCTTTCCATTAAAGTCTTGTATTGTTTAAATCTTTTCTGTCTACTTGAATCTTTTCCGGTTTATCAACTGAATTTCTAATTTTGCCTTTTCGGGTTGCTAGAGTGAGGAGGACCATATCGGGAATCAGTGATGGTTCGTTGTACTGTTGCAACCTGATTTCAGTCGGGGCCACGCGCCTCCGGTATAACAATCGATCGTGTTTCAATGTTTTCAGACCTGCAACCAACTCGAACTTTCCGGCATGTTAATTTAACAAGAAGTACGAAGAGGTAAACTCTACAGGACCGTCGGGGTACGGAGGAATACTGCTCAACCAAACTGGAGCATTCGCAACATCTCCGGTACTCTCGTTTGCACTGTGTCGGGAAAATACGATGGAAGGCTTTGGATCAATGTTAGGTTGGTTCGGATCGTTCAAGCTACATGGGGTAGATTTTTTGATAACGAAGGGTGCCATACAAATGCAGAATGTGTCGACCGAGACCACAGTATTGCCTAGGTTGAATTATGTCAGGGAAATGACAATTCCCCAGTTGTGGTTCCATATGATGACAGTTTAAACTTCTGTAAGAACGCTGGAGATGAGTGTCATCAATAATTTCAGTACCTGGATGGAAGCGCTAGAATGTCACTTGTCTTAATGAGCAGCCGCTCTGTACAGAAGAAATCTACCAAGTGCAGTAATCAATATAGTGGAATTTTCAGTCTTGACCGCAACCTGAGTTCCCTAACCGGATAGCCGTGTACACGACCGATTAGCCGTATTCAAGGAAGCCGCGTGTCCTCGTCAGCAGTCGGCACCGCCATGCTTAAAAAACCAGCCTCAAGAAGATCTCCTCTCCAACGTCCATTTTTTTCCCTCACCAATGCGCAGCATCCTCGTCACAGGTTCCAACCAAGGTGCGTCTTCGCGCTTGCAAGCATAAAAATTGGATAAGTAATCAGGTTCCTGCAGGTCTCGGATACCATGCTGTCCACCAACTTGGCGCGACGGAGAATGTACTCGTCTTCATGGGTGCGTTCAAATTCCAGTGGCGTGCAGTTTCTCCCGGATTAAGGATTTTCTTCAGGCTCTCGCAATTTAGCAGCCGCAGAGGAGGCGCGCGCCAAATTCGCGTCGGAAATCCATCCCTCCTCCGCCGTCGTTCCAGTGCAGCTAGACGTTACAGACACCACATCGATAAAAAACGCGGAGAAATTCATCGCGGACTACCTCAAAGACAAAAACCTCCCCGGCCTTGACGTTCTCATGAACAAGTAGGTCCACTGGCGTCCATTTGTTGTCTCGCTAACTGCATTCAGTGCCGGGGTCGTCGGAGCAACCTTTGAAGCCACCTACGCTGTCAATGTCTTCGGTGCCGCCGCCGTGAAGGAGGCGTTCCGTCCGCTGATAAACGACGGCGGCGCGATCCTGAACATCTCTTCCACCCTCGGGTCTCTCCACTTCCACACGCAACGCCTCTTGCCGCCGATCTACTTGTCGTACAGCTCCAGCAAGTCTGCACTCAACTCGCTCACGCTGCAATGGGCGATCCAGGAGGAAGAGAAGAAATCCGGGATCCGGGTGGTGTCGATCTGTCCTGGTGCGTGCTCGCGTGAATCATCGACAGCGGTTCTCACTTTACTCAAGGATTCAACGCAACAAATCTGAATCATTACACCGGAACGATGAATCCAGCGGACGGGGCCAAGGTGATGGTTGAGGCTGCACTGGCCAAGGAAGGCAAGAGTGGAATTTTCTTCAACAAGGATGGGGAGGTGAAGTGGTGAAGTACAATTCGCCTGGTGAAGCATACCTTCGAAGTTAATGATGTATAATACATAATATGCGCTCATAGATTTGCTCACCTTGTTATGAACTCCAAATTGAAAGCCAACGATAAAGGCTTGCACCCTCACGATGAATTTGATGAATCAAGGATATAGCACGACGGATGTGAATAACCAACTATACGGGAACGATGAATTCTGCAGACGGATGCAAGGTACACTGCGCTCGATAAAGACGGCCAGAGGGCGTGCTTTGGATAAGGACAGAGAGGTACAGTGATGCAGTAGGTTTTCTTGACTTTCTGCTGTGAACGGAATCCGGAACCGAGTGGGTAATTGGTGACCGGCTCGCAGTCTCTTATTCGAATTCCTACCAAGTCTGTTATTGATATTTCGTCGACATTGGACAGCCAGAAAGTTGGAATCTATCCATGGGCCCTAGTCTTCGACGGGAACGTTCGCAGAGCGCAAGGCAAGCGCGCGGGAAAGGCATTGGAGGACAAGACTAGAACTAAGACAAAGGCGAAAGACGAAAGACGATACACCGCCAGTCAATTGCTAGCTTCAACCTTGAACCTAAGTGGGCTGAATTGGGGCCAACTTCCAAGTGGAACCCATCTACTTTGAATTCCTCTGAGACTTATCGCTGGAGAAAAGCCTGAAGACCCCACAGATATTGCGCTCGGCCCCAGCAGAGCTCAAAAGACGAGAAACGACGGAAAGGACCGTGACAAGTCGAGGAAGCCACTGCCAAACAGATGTAGCCTGAGGCACAGCCACACGCCTGCAATTATCCTCGACCAAGTCCCAAATGAGTATGTCACCAATGCTGCTCTCTATAGGCTTTTCCGCTCATTACTCAGCCTAGTGGACTCCCCGAAAGCACCCGCGCGTACATCGTCCATACCCCAGCCCAATGGCGCTCCTTCTACCTCTACGCCACCGTCGGGAATGTCTCCCGAGCTAGAACAAACACTAGCGCTACTTTCGTCGCACCGGGCGGTCCTGGGCTACATTTTAATTGGGCGCGGGCACCCCGTGAGCATTGTGCGTCACGCGGGTGTGGTGTTCGAGGGTGAGCAAGGGAAGAAGTATGCTGGGGCGATTTCGCGGATGGTGGAGAGCGTGCAGACAGGGCTAGAGGAGGTGAATGCTGGGGACGCGGATGCGGTACGTGCGCTCTCAAATGGAGAAGTTGACCATGAATTTACAAGTTGTTGAATTGTAGGACGACCTGCGATTTCTGCGAATCCGGACAAAACGACACGAAATTATGATCTCGCCAGGTTTGTGCCGTGCTTTGGAGGCTGGGACTTCGATGCCAGGTGTACTGAACGACGTATAGACGACCGGTACTTGCTCGCTGTACTGCATGATCCATCAACATAATCCGCCTTGCATCTTCTACTCGTCGTCGATCTCTATACAACTATGGGACTCATTGGATAATGATAATGTGTATTGCTGCTTCTGCTCATATTTGTTCTGTCTATAACTGTACACTGCAGACTCAAGCTAGGAGGATCAACGCAAGCCGTGTTTCTACCTCGGATATCTATCTTTTCTCCAAGGAACTGCCACCATATGATCACCCATACCCCGGGTGCGACGATGATACCTTCCTCTGTATATATCCACGACTGCTCCCCTAGATGGATGCTACCGATCTTTCGATGTATGACATTTTTTTCGCAGCGAAATCTTTGAAATATTTGAATCGACTCCGCAAGATCCTTCAGCTCCCTTGGATGACGTGATTGCTACTGCCCCAAACACTATGAAGGCGGCCTGTCGAGAAAGCTGTCGGAAGCAGCGAGTGTGATCATCCAGCATTTACAGAAATACTCATCAAGATCCATGCGGCACGCCTTCTTGATCTGAAATAATTCACTTCGTTTTTCTTCACCTCACGCAGGTTGAACTGATTTCGACTGCCCTACATTCAGTGCACTTGGAGCAGTGGTGAGGTGCAGCGTGGTCTCGACGCTGTCTGGGATCGAGGGATTCTCATTTTACGGCCTTGTACTTCGAATCTTGCGGCCCAGATGGGACCTGAGCCATTTCTTGCGCGGAAAGTCGTCAATGCGCGTTCAGTTCTCGTGCACACGAGTTGCTACAAGGAGAAAATTATGAATAATAATCAGAACGAACTGAAAAATAATGCACTGCGCGTTAACGAGATAGCTTAAAATCCTGCAAACTCTGTCAAGTCGAGCAGACCGTATAACCTGTTCAATAGGTGTAACTTGAGGGATAGGAAGTTTTCTGTTTCCCCGATTGGAATATTGATTGACGATCGCTTCGCCTGTCAAGTAAACGGTTGTTACCACTTGTATTAACATCTCTCCCTCCTCCTCCATCCTGCCTAGAGATGTCCTTTTTCAAGTCAGTACTCTTTCTAATCTGCTTGCTCCTGTATCCGAGCATTATCTCGCAGGAATCGCGCGGGTGGGCAGCCACGAGCCAAGCGGTCTCCAGAGCCAAGCGGGACATTGGGGCGCAAGAACTCAACGGGATCAGAGCCACCCTCTCCTGGCGGCCTATCCGGGCCCAAACCACTGTATCTCTCGCGCCCGTTCTCCGATGCTGCTCTCGTTAAGGGTAACTTCAAGACCATCGTGATGCAGCCAAAGTACGTAGACCCGAATGAATGGGTTGCTGTCAACAGTGAGCTCGCCCCGAACCTGTCGATGGATACACGACGCTGAGCGCTGGCTGGCGCAGTCTTCGACTTTTACACGAACTTGAACGAATTTTACGGATGCTTGACCGAGTGCTGTACGCAGCAGAGCTGCCCCACCATGTCGGCGGGCCCAACGTACGTCTTTGGTGCGCACGATTGCGCGATGTACGTGCAGAGACTGAATATGTACGTGGTAGATTGAACTACGTCTGGATCCAAGACCGCAAGAAGGTGACCCTCTCCGCGCCGACATATATCGACTCCGTCATGTCCACCGTCCAGAACCTGCTGGACGACGAGAACGTCTTCCCGACAAAGGACAGTGAGTACCGTCCCCTTGATTTCTTGTTTCCTTGCCGACCAAAATTTAGGCAAGCCGTTCGACGAAAACTTCCACCGGACAGTGCACGATATATATATCCAGCTTCTGCGCGTTTTTGCACACCTCTACCACGCGCACTACCCGCACATCCTTCATCTCCGCGCCGAGCCCCATTTCAACTCGCTCTTTGCCCACTTTTTGGCGTTTGGGGCGCAGTACCACCTCTTTGAGGAACGCGACATCCGCGGCGAGCCAAATGCGCCTGTCGGTGTAGGCTTACTGTGGGAACGGTGGAGGAGTGTGGGCATACTGGAGGCTTGATTCGAGCTTGTAAAGACATCGGTGTGTAGAATATGTATCGTTAAACGGGTACATGTCAAGTAATTTATTTTACTGGATTAAAGGCTGGAAGTTAGGGAGGATCCAATATTTTGTTCGAGCTCCTTCCGGCAGCCATATTTTTAGAGGTGTTCGCGCCCGAAGGCGCATAAGGTACTAGCTGGCTCTAACGTCTCTGCAAACTGTATTTGCAGCCTCGTAATACAGAGTCAAAGGATATCATGCGACAGCCACCCAAGCCCAGCTCGAGTACCGAATTATTAGCCAGGTATCAAATGAAAGCAAGGGCAGCGACAGGTAGGTAGTCGTGATCGACCTCAACCTCCTAAAATGCCCATTCCCTTCCACCGCTCCCACAACGCGCCGACGCCGACCGGGGCTGACGACGAGCCCCGCACGTCCTTCATCTCGAGCAACTCAAACTCGCTGCCGAAGGCGAGGAAGTGCGCGAAGAGGGGAGTTGAAGTGCGGCTCAGAGCGCAGGTGGAGGATTTGCGCGTAGTGGGCATGGTAGATGTGCGCAAAGACGCGCAGAAGTTGGCGGTAGATGTGTTTTACGGTGGACGGAAATGAGGGAGGGAAGTCCTGGCCTGATAAATTGTGAGTAAGGTTCCCACTGAGGAATTAGGAGAAAGAGTGAAGGTCTTGGATCGGTCGCCATCGAATCTACATTAAAAAAGCAAGGCCGACAGGACCATCATTCATGACTAGTCGAGAGCGTGCCTGCCCGACAGAGCATGGCCGATGTGAAAATCGTGCAGCAAGGTCCGTTGCCGTGCACGCGGCCGCTTGCCGGAGAATAATTGATAGGGGAGACGAAGGCAAGGAGCAGGCTTTTGAGAGACCTGCATGCCCTCGGAGGACGTCCCAGTGATAGAAGGCGAACAGAGGACGAAGGCGAATCAGCGAGCCCCACCGCCTTCAGCGGAACATCCATGCCCAGCACCTATTGTCCCCGACGCAAGAGCTCTGGACCCTTTCGGCAACAGCCGCGCGCATAAGCATCACTTCCCAAACACAATCCACTTTCGCTGGCAACACAACGCATCGGAAAATCTAGTGGATGCTCACCGGACTTTGTGGGAAAGACGTTGTCGTCGTCCAGCATATTCTGAACCCAGGTCATCACGTAGTCGATGTACGTGGGTGCAGGCAGATGCACATGCTTGCGGTCCTGGTTGATCCACGTGTAATTTAATCTGTGTTCGCCGAACAGTCACTGTCAGTACACAGGTACTGTACGGCAGCGAAGACAGACGTACGTCGCCCCGGCTGACATCGTGGGGCAGTTTTGCTGCGTGCAGAACTCAGTGAGCACCCCGTAAAACTCGTTCAGGTTGGTATAGAAATCGAAAACTAATCCGAATCAATCAAGAATTAGAGCAGTAGTAGCAGATACATTCAGAAGGTCACCCACTGAAAAAAAAAGCAGTTAATGACCAATAAAAAATGCTAGCAGCCGACACACCTGTTGACCGCGACCCACTCCATTATGTCGACGTATTTCGGGAGCATGACTATTGTCTTGAAGTTTCCCTTGACAAGTGCGGCCTCAACGAAGGGGCTGCACAAGTAAAGCGCCTTCTGCGGTGGCGGGGGTTGTTGCTGCGGTGTCCCTTTAATCTGCTGCGCCTCCGGAGGAAACGTCGCCGATGTGGGGGTCGGTGAACGCTTCGCACTGCGCGGTGCGCGGGTCATCGAGCGCCTGGATCGCGCATAAAAGTCCCGGGTAAGATGATAGAGCATCTCAGCAACGCAGTACTGACCCAATCGAATTGAAAAAAGTGGACATGCTGGCGTGAAGCGGAAGAGACCCAGCCGTGCAACGGTCTATTGGGAGCGCCGCAGTCTAAATATATGGGCGAAACCGAGGAAAACGAGGTCCAAGATGAGGGAGGAGGGTAAGGAACGGGATCAACTGCCGATCTGACTGCACGTGGTCATTTGATCCCAGTAGTATTACTCTCTTTCTTGCTCTTCTCTTTCACCGTGGTTCCTGCCAAGTTCATGTGCCTGTATGCCTCGTTGGTTAACTTCCGTGGACCCAGGGATTTTTCTGGAGCATTATTGGTCAATAATTGGTCTTGGAGACTGCTTCACCGGACTCCACTGGTCACCGGCGTCCTTGCTGGGAGAATACACTCTTCGTTTCCATTTCCAGCGCTCACTTGACAATCCGCGGGACACTGCGCTCCACATTGCAGTTGCTAAATTGGTGCCGGCGCTTTGACTGTTCTTATCAACCAAGCGGAACAAACCTTGGCTCATGCAGGCTAGCAATAATGGGGAGCGCCTAAAAAGCCATAGATGGGTATTTTTTCTCTCGACTAGAGCACTGACTATAAATGCAGCATTAAAAATGAGCACGCGACTCCCTACTCAAGTTATTTCTCGGTTACATCGGCCTCGGGATCCTCCGACAAATGCCAAATATCCCCCGCTCACGCTCAAAGGAATACTTCCGGAACACAGCCAAATCTGCAATTCACCACTTCACCTCGCCATCTTTGTTGAAAAAAAATGCCGCTCTTCCCTTCCTTCGCCAGTGCCGCGGCAACCATCACCTTGGCCCGTCCTTGGGATCCATGCTTCCAGTGTAATTGCTCATATTGGTCGTGTTGCGCCCTTCAGCGCAGTAAGCACTATAAACGTATCGCACGAGCACATACCAGGACAGATCGACACCACCCGGATCCCGGATTTCGTCTCCTCCTCCTGGATCGCCCACTGCAGCGTGAGCGAGTTGAGCGCAGACTTGCTGGAGCTGTATGCCAGGTAGATCGGCGGCGGCGGGCGTTGCGCGTGCCGGTGGAGTGACCCGAGGGAGGACGAGATGTTCAGGATCGCGCCGCCGTTGTTTATCAGGGGGCGGAACGCCTCCTTGACCGCGTTGGCGCCGAAAACGTTGACCGCGTACGTTGCTTCAAAGGTTGCTCCGACGACCCCAGCGCTGAACATACGGGTTAATCGGACACAACGGACGCCAATCAACGTACTTGTTCATGAGAACATCGAGGCCGGGGAGGTTTTTATCTTTCAGGTAGTCTGTCACAAATTTCTCCGCATTTTTAATGGATGTGGTGTCTGTGACGTCCAGCTGCACGGGAACGACGGCGGAGGAGGGGTGAATGTCCGATGCAAACTTGGCGCGTGCCTCTTCGGCGGCTGCTAAACTGCGAGAACCTTACGAAAGGTGCGAATCTGACAAGCAAATTCTAAACGATGGAAATTATCGCGCACCCATGAAGACGAGTACATTCTCTGTCGTTCCAAGTTGGTGGACGACATGGTATCCGAGGCCTGCAGGAGTCTGGTTTGATTTTTATATTTCCAGGCTACGAGATAGCGACGCACCTTGGTTAGAACCGGTAACAAGGATGCTGCGCATTGTTGTAAGGAAAAATTGAAGTTGGAGACGAGACTTCTACTGACATCTTACAGGGTTTTTGAGTACGGTGGTGCCGACTGCTGGTGGGACGCGCGGCCTCGATAGATACTTACCTTTGGACACGGCTAATCGGTTGTTGGTGCATGACTTAGTAAGGGACTACGTTGATGGGAGCATCCACTTAGTTGCGACCATGGTGAGGAATTACCTATTGAGGAAGTTGGAAGAGCGGTTCTTTCAAAAACTTTGTAGCGGCTGCTGATCCATCTAATTCGTGTTCTATCGTTCTTCCGAATAACTTGATGACTTCTATTCAAATGTTGAATTTATCGACGCTTCGATTCCGATACACGTCGGCAATTTAGCTTCCACGCTGATTGAGTTCCAAGCTTAGCATCGTCCGGACCATGCGATACTGTGGTCTAGATGGAACCTAAATTTTGTTCCCCGCGTAGCCTCAACGATCTGAACTCACCTGAGATGGACTCCAAAGCCTTCGTCGTATTTTCCGAACAGTTTGAGTGGGAGTACTAAAGATGATAATTATTGTCTAAGTTTGGATTCGCGATGAGCAAAATACCTACTGCATCCCGAGATGGACCTGCTTCCTCTTGCAATCAAAAAACGCAGAATACAAAACCCTTTTATGATAAATGCGAAAAGATTCAAGTTAGACTGAACAATACTATATCCAAGCGAAGGCGAAAATAAAGTTACCGTTCAGCTGGATTGAGCGACGGTGGATTTGCGTCGGGAATTTTTAAATGCACCCGTCGTTCTGAGACGATGACGAAGACAACCGCGATGTCGAGAGGGCGTCCTAGTGGCTGGATCTCGATATCGCGTATGTCGCAAACCAATTACAATAAATGTATGCTGCTCATCGTCATTTATCTGCGACGCTCGTAATCATAGGATCCAACGTAGGGGATCCCAGACAGGACCTCTAGCAGAACGGCGTGGATGAAAAGAATTCACAAGGAGAAGGCAAGATCCAGGGCCAGGGTATGTCGCCTGCGTCGGATTCCTCGACAAGCCGTTGGAGGTCCGTCCCTGGGCATTGTCTCGTTCGCTCAACTACGGCACGGACAAAAACGGAGAAAGCGGCGGCCGTGGTAGCGTTTTCTAGTGCTCGAGGATCGAATAATCTGAATTGTGATTCAAGCGATTTGGTGGTCTAAGGAAGAAAAGATTTTGTGAGTGCCAGTGGCTGTGTGCATCGCCACTTTATTCTCTTTCTCTTTTCCATGTCCTTCGTCAAGCACCAAGCGTTTCAAGGACAGACTGCGAACAGGCCACTTACCAGGTTACTTGAAATCACCCAAACTTAAGCAATCCATTTGTCGTTTCAGCTCGTCTTGGTTTCCAGTCCTCATGACATCTGTTCACAGCAGGAGGTCAATGAAATCCATTTCACCACTGGATTTCTCCATTCCTGTCAAAAAACACGCCACTCTTGCCGTCCTTATCGAGCGCGGTTTGCACAATCACCTTGCACCCGTCCGCAGGATCCATCGTTCCTGCATAGTTGTTCATATTCGTCGCGTTGTACCCTTGACCCATGAGCGGCAAAACTCAGCATCATCGGCCAAACACACCTGGGCATATCGACACCACTCGAATCCCAGAGCCCTTCTGGTCCTCTTGAAACGCCCACTGCAGCGTCAGCGAATTCAGAGCACACTTGCTCGAACTATACGCCGGGTAAATCGGCCGCTCTCGCCACTTCGTCTGCGACCACAACCACATGGACGCGACTTTGCTTGAGATGTTGAGAATAGCGCCGCCGTCATTCAACAGTGGGCGTATGGCCTCCGTTATGGCGACAGTGCCTAAAACGTTGACGGCGTAGGACGCTTCGAACGAGGGGACCATGATCGCCGCGCTGCCTCGGTTGTCAGCTGTTGGAGTACAACAACGGCGGGGCGACGAACTTGTTGACGAGAACGTCAAGGCCGGTAAGATTTTTTTCCTGCAGATATCCCGAGATGAAGTCGTGTGCGTTTTTTATCGACTCCTTGTCGGTGATGTCCAGCTGCACAGGCACGACAGCGGAGGAAGGGTGAATGTCCGACGCGAATTTGGAGGTGGCATCCTCAGCCGCAGCCAATTTGCGCGAGCCTGTCCAGATTTCAATCGCTTGAAACTCTGAGCATTATCTTCCCACCCATGAACACGAGTACGTCCGGTGTCGAGGCAAGCTGGTGAACAGTGTGCACCCCGAGACCTGCATTGTTCAGCTGGTTTGAGAAGAACTTGGCACGGCATACCTTGGTTTGCCCCAGTAATTAGGAAGCTGCGGACGGACATGGTCACGGTAAAGGTAAATGGTGGGAGACCACGTATATCACGCCTTGAGACGGCCCCGCGCGCCGACCCGGACTCGCGTGCCGACCTTCGAGTGTTCGACGAACGGCCCGAACTTCATAGAATGACTAAGATCAAGGGGTATCAGCGGAGCATTGTCAACTACAGTAGAGTTTCTTGTCCCACGAAAATTCTGGACGACGAGGAGCTAGAAAGAACCAATGAGACACGTATCATGCCTCGATATGGGCTCGCTCCTTCTCACATCTCAGAAAGGAAAAAAAAGAGGAGACTCGATCAAGATATGGGAAGCGGCGATGCCAGGTGGTGAACTTTCAATATTTGAATCAAGGAATTGCAAATCATCTCTGAGGGTCGAGGCATTTATCGCCCTCTTTCACTTCGTAGTCCAAGAAGGCGAATAAATTTATGAGCACACCCATGTACATATTATTAGTACACTTTCAGACGCCACACAGTCAAATTTTCAATTCACCATTTCACCTCCCCATCCTTGTTGATAAAAACACCGCTCTTCCCTTCCTTCGCTAATGCCGCCTCAACCATCACCTTGGCCCCGTCCGCCGGATCCATTCTTCCAGCATAATTGTCCAGATTTGTCGCGTTGTGTCCTTTCTCGCAAAGTAAGAACCTCTGTCGATGTTCCACACAAGGAAGTACGCACCAGGACAGATTGACACCACCCGGATCCCGGATTTCTTCTCCTCCTCCTGGATCGCCCACTGCAGCGTAAGCGAGTTTAATGCAGATTTGCTGGAGTTGTACGCCGGGTAGAGTGGCGGTGGTGGGCGTTGCGTGTGCAAGTGGAGTGACCCGAGCACGGAAGAGATGTTCAGGATCGCGCCGCCGTTGTTTATCAACGGACGGAACGCCTCCTTTACGGCATTGGCGCCGAAAACGTTAACAGCGTAAGTAGCTTCAAAGGTGGCTCCGATGACGCCAGCACTGAATACACGGGTTAATCAGACAAAAACGGACGCCAATCAACGTACTTGTTCATAAGAACGTCGAGGCCGGGGAGGTTTTGGTCTTTCAGGTAGTCTGCCACGAATTTCTCCGCGTTTTTGATGGATGTGGTGTCTGTGACGTCCAGCTGCACGGGAACGACGGCGGAGGAGGGATGAATCTCCGATACGAATTTGGCGCGTGCCTCCTCTGCAGCTGCTAATTTACGAGAGCCTTCCAAAAATTGTTCATCCAGGTTCATCCTACACGCGGCTGGAATTGGTGCGCACCCATGAAGACCAGCACGTTCTCTGTCGCGCCCAGTTGATGGACAGCATGGTATCCGAGACCTTCAGGAGTCCGATTATATTGTACTCGCGGACAGCCAAGACGCACCTTGGTTGGAACCAGTGACGAGGATGCTGCGCCGCGGCATTGTTGTCAGGAGAGCTTGGAGTTGGAGACGAGAGATCTTTTGGAATCTTCTTGCTGGGTTTTTTAAGTACGGCGATGCCGACTGCTTGCGATGATGCGCGGCCCTCGAACACGACCAATCGGCCTTGAACACGGCTAATCGGTTGTCGATGCCATGGGAGAATTCAGGTCGCGATCGCGGCAAAAAATTACCTGAGTTGGTTAGTCTTTGCTACAGAACCGATATACTGAGGACGAACAAGTATGTATCACTGGCAGTATATATGAGTTGGTAGATTTTGTTGTTGAAGTAAAGGTAAGCCACGGCCTTCACTCGGGAATAGCAAGAGACCCTCGCAAACGCGCGGGTTGTTCATTCAAACAGGTAACTATTTATACTAAGTGAACAGGAAGAAATATATCTAAGTAGGAAGAAATTAAACCAACTGCAGTATAAGTAAGTAATCAGAGATAAATTCAGGAAAAATACGATGTTGGACAAAATAAATGCAAAAAGGGAACGGGAGCGGTTACCGGCGGCGGCGGCGGTGGCAGCGAGTTACCAACGCGAATTCCAACAACAGATTTGGATCGATCTCCTGATGTCTTCTATTCATGTATGTATTGAATTTATTGACGCTTCACAATGTGTGCCCGGCGCTCGGAACCACAACCGGGAGTTGTCGCGAATTTGATATCATCCAATCAACATCCAACGACCATGGCCAGCTGGATTGGTCTGGTGTCCTGACTTATCCCTGTGCAGCCGAAACTTTATACCCACTGCGGAGCTTCAAGATGTGAACTTACCTGAGAATGATTTTATAAAGCCTTTGGTTGTATTTTATGAGCATATTTCAGTACCTCTTAAGATGATAGTTTGATCTTCAGCGGGAGTACGGGTGAGGGTTATAACTTGAGTACAGTGTTGTTGCCGGAGCTTTTGAGAACTGATGCGTTAACGAGTAGGCAGGCATGGAGGTTTGTGAAGAAGCCTTGGCAGTGATGCTGGGTGAAACAGCCTCTAGTGCAGATCTTGTCCAGTTTGACTAATTGTCTAGTTTAACTGAGAAATGAGTAAAATACTTCTGTACATTGCCGCAGAGTTTATCTCGTAGCATGTTGAATAAATACACACCAACGCGATCGGAAAGTTCAATAGGTTTTGACAGGCTTGTTGAACTCGATGTCGATGTCATGATTATCACGGTTATACGGAGGACACATGGCCGATAGAAATCCGGCTGTGACAGTACAATGATGGGAGAGTGTCAAGAGAGGAGACCGTCATCGAACCCCGATATGGAACTGCTCCCTCTCGCAACCCAAAAAGGCTGAATTTGATAAATCCACGTAATAACTCCGAAAGATTGAGTTCGGCCGTAGTGGAGTGCGCTGCGGTTGATTCGCATCGGGCATTGTTAATCCTACAGGTCGTTCTGTGGCGATGATGACGAATCAACCCGCGGTATCGAGAAAAGCTCGAGATCGTGTTTGCTGACAACGAATTAGGACGAATGTATGAGGCACGAAGTCGTCTTTAACATTGCCGGAGGAGATTGGCAGGATAAAACACCTTGTCAACACAACAAGTATAGCTTCTTATCGGAACCACGTCTGTGATGTCCAGCTGCAAGGGAAGGGTGAATATCTGACACAAATTTGGAAATGGTGTCCTCGGCCGCGGCAAATTTACGCGAGCCTGCCCACGATATCGATTCAATCGTCTAGAACTTTGAGGATAGTCATGAAGTCAATTACTTCCGACCTCGAAGCAAGCCGGTGCCAGACAGTGTGCATTTCGAAGCCTGGAATGTGTAATTGACCTGAGAGAACTCGATAAAGGGATATACACTGTACAGTACCTTGGTTTGCCCCAGTAACAAGAAAGCTGCGTACGGACATGGTCACGGTGAAGGTAGCTGGCGGGAGACTACGTATATCACCTTGAGACGGTTCACCCGGACTCGCGTAACGCGTGTCGACCTTCAACGAACGGCCTGAACTCATAGAATGATTAAGATCAAGGGGTACCAGTATCGTCAACTACAGTACAATTTTCTTGTCCCACGAAAATTCTGGACGACGAGGAGCTAGAAAGAACCAATGAGATATGTACCATGCCTCGATATGGGCTCGCTCCTTCTCGCATCTCAGAAAGGAAAAAAAGAGGAGAGACTCGATCAAGATATGGGAAGCGACGATGCCAGGTGGTGAACTTGCCAATATTTGAATCAAGGAATTGCAAATCATTTCTGAGGGTCGAGGCCTTCATCGCCTTCTTTCACTTCGGAGTCTAAGAAGGTGAGTAAATTTACGAGCACACCCATGTACATATTATTATTACACTTTCAGACGCCACACAGTCAAATTTTCAATTCACCATTTCACCTCCCCATCCTTGTTGATAAAAACACCGCTCTTCCCTTCCTTCGCTAATGCCGCCTCAACCATCACCTTGGCCCCGTCCGCCGGATCCATTCTTCCAGTATAATTGTTCAGATTTGTAGCGTTGTGTCCTTTCTCGCAAAATAAGAACCTCTGTCGATGTTCCACACAAGGAAGTACGCACCAGGACAGATCGACACCACCCGGATCCCGGACTTCTTCTCCTCCTCCTGGATCGCCCACTGCAGCGTAAGCGAATTTAATGCAGACTTGCTGGAGCTGTACGGCGGATAGATCGGCGGCGGCGGGCGTTGCGTGTGCCATTGCAGGGATCCGAGGCTGGAGGAGATGTTCAAGATCGCGCCGCCGTTGTTCATCAGCGGACGGAACGCCTCCTTTACGGCGTTGGCGCCGAAAACGTTAACAGCGTAAGTAGCTTCAAAGGTGGCTCCGACGACCCCGGCACTGGATACAGTTAACGAGACAAAAAATGGATGCGAATTGACGTACTTGTTCATCAGCACGTCGAGGCCGGGGAGGTTTTTGTCTTTGAGGTAGTCTGCGACAAATTTCTCTGCATTTTTTATGGATGTAGTGTCTGTGACGTCCAGCTGCACGGGAACGACTAGAGAGGAGGGGTGAATATCTGATGCAAATTTGGCGCGTGCCTCCTCTGCAGCTGCTAATTTGCGAGAGCCTTCCAAAAATCGTTAATCCATTGATCCTGCACGCGGCTGCCAGGATTGCAGCGCACCCATGAAGACCAGCACGTTCTCCGTCGCGCCCAGTTGGTGGACAGCATGGTATCCGAGACCTTCAGGAATCCAATTATATTGTACTCGCGGATAAAACAGTAAATATGGACCTTGGTTGGAACCAGTGACGAGGATGCTGCGCATTGTTAATTATCAGGAAGACTTGAAGTTGGAGACGGCGAGAGATCTTCTGGAATCTTCTTAGGTTTTTAAGTACGTACCGGCGATGCCGACTGCTTGGGATGACGCGCGGCCCTCTAACACGGCTAACCGGTTGTTGGTGCCATGGGAGAATTCAGGTTGCGATCGCGGCAAAAGATTGCCTGAGTTGGTAGATTTGTATCGATCTTCTGATTTCTTTTATTCATGTATGTATTGAATTTATTGATGCTCCACTTAATGTGTGCCCTCTCGGAACCACAACCGGGGAGTTGTCATTTGATATCATCCAACCCATGGGCCATGACCAGGTGGACACATTCTGGATTGGTCTGGTTACATCCTGCCTTCAAGTTATCCCTGCGCAACCGAAATTTCAAGTTTCAAACTCGTCTGAGAATGAGTTTATAAACCCTTCGGATGGTAGTTTAAATTTGATCTTCAGCTTCAAGTTAAGAGTTGAAACTTGAGTACAGTGTTGCCGGACAGGTTGCTGGAGCTGTTGCATTGTCTACTTTGTCTGACTCAGCAGTGAGCAAAAATACTTCTGTAGTTTACCTCGTAACAGGCCTTGTTGAATAAAAACATACCAATGTGATCGGAAAGTTCAATGGGTTTGACGGGTTTGTTGCGGATTTGTTAGATCGATGTCGAGGTCCCCATCGATTGGCACACTGGAGATATGCGTCTCTGATAATCCGGCTGAACCAGCATGATGGAAGAAGAGAATGAGCCTCTGGACATCGGACCATCATCGAGTCCGTATATGGACCTGCCTCCTCTCGCAACCCAAAAAGGCAGAATTAAGAAAAATCCTCGTAATGATCCGAAAAGATCGAGTTCAGCCATAGTGAAGTACGGTGCGGTCGATTCGCATCGAGCATCGTTAATCGTGTCGGTCGTTGTTCTGTGGCGATGATAACGAAAAATCGTGCTGCCAAAGAACTAGGATAAGTGTATGAGGCACGAACTCGTCGTTAACGTTGGCAGAGAAGATTATCACAATAAAAGACCTTGTCAACATAAATGTAGAATGAAAGGTGGCCGCAAAAAATACAACTCCAATACAATGAGTAATCAAAACATTGCTAAAGACCCCGGGACGTGCAATCCGCCCTCAGCGTTGAAACGATGGAGCGGCGGTGGATAATCGAGGAACACTTGGAGCCCGTCCGAAATGTAAGACTGAAGTTCAGAAATAATATCGAGTTCCATTGGACGCAAGAACTGAGCCCGAAATCGCCGCAGAGGGATAGGCATAGCCATCCTCGCCTTGATAAAGGCCAAGGCAGCTTTGTCGGAAAATCCAGCGGAGGGCGATTCAAAATGAATATCAGTTAACATTGCGCACAAGTTGTGTGGTGTGCAAAAGAGCGCAATAAATTCCTCGTCCAGGGTAGTGGTGGTCAAAGTAGGGTCAGGAGGAGCGACCCGGCTCGAGAACACTCGGAAATGAGAGGTCATGGGGAAGGACTGCAAAAGGTCATGAAGGCCGGCCGATGTAAACCGATTCAAGTCAATATCTACGGTGAAACGTCCGCAGCTACTTGGCGGTGGCGGTGGCACGAAGTCCTCTCCAATCCGTAGAGAACGGAGATTCGGTGCAACCAATTCTGAGATCCATTTTTGAAGCTGGAATTCCCAACCGGTGATGCTAAGAGTATGCAGTTGGGGCATGATGATTGAGGGCGGACTGCGGGTCAAGCCCGAGTGTTCCGAATACCGGGTCACTCGGATTTCGCAGTGCTCGAGATTTGGACACTTGCGAAGGATATCCAATGCTCCGTCCAAGTTGAGACCTCCATCCGGACCTTGCTCTGTCCAATGACTGTAGCATTCGAGACGCAGCCTCGTCAGCCGGGACCAGGGCAGCGAAAGTGAAAGAGGGTCAGTAGACCCGACTGTACACAGTGCCACGTCCTCAAGAGTGGGGATCTGTAAAATGCTTGGGAAATCGGAATAACTCGACAGATATCTGATCCGAGAACTTTTCAGCTGTGGTAGTTCTTCCGGCCCAAGCTGAAGAAATGGGCCGATGGTCACGGCATCCCCAGATAGTGTTAAGTGGCGCAAGCGCTGAGAAACTGCGAGTAGTTGGAGCATGAGGGGGTGTTTTTTGATATCGGAGTCGAGATAATCGGTGTGGTCTACCAAAGAAATGGATAGAGGACAAGTGGCAGACCGTTCGAGCCATGCCTCTACGATCCTCTCCAGTTCCAACAGGATATTGGGAGGCATGCGGCGAAGATCGGGTGAAGGAATATGCATTGAACTCCAGAGCATCGGTGACGAGTATGCAACATCTCTCCAGTGCCTGCTGATGCGCCCCAAGAGTAACGGTGCCTCGTTAGGATCGATGAGAGCGTTGTGCTCTCGAGGGAGGCAGGAGCAGAAGATCTCCAGAAGAATATCCTGAGGAATAAGCCTCATAGGCGATATGAGCGCTTTGTGCGCGTCAATGGGTTTCTGGAGCAATCCACGTTTCTCTTTCAGCTGGACGAGGGCTAACTCCATCTCCGCGATTTGAGCATCTATGCGTGCTATTTCTTCGGTAGGATCGACGAGAAGCGAACGTATTTCAAGGATTTCGGAATCCGAAGGAACATAGTTCGTATTCAGGCGATTTGCGAAGGGGGAATTCGAGAGGGACATGAAGATCCCGAGCCAAGCGAGGGGTGGCTGTGCTGGCATCATAAGCTGATGTGCTCGCTCTACGACCTCATCCCAGGTAATCTCGTCTTGATGCGGCTTGCTTGCTGTTGGTCTGAGTCGCGAATTACAAACATTACAGTCCCACTATTTGACAAAAATATTCGCATCCGCGGTGGACGCTTTTTTCTGGTCAGAAACGGAAAAGACGATTTACCAACGATTTACTACTCGAATCAAGCTACGTTCTGAGTCCCCCGAGGCCTCCCAAAACCCTTTCCAACTCCAACTCATATATATGGCAACGTAGAGTGAGCTGCTCTGTTGTGCAGTGAGCTGCTGATGATCCGTGTGATTTTCTGTTGATCCTCGACGCGGCAGTGCTTTTGGGACCCCAGATACCTACTTCTAGTACTTACTCGACATCGTTGACACCACTACATCTTCAGCACCGTCAGCTTCAACGTATCAAATGACCTCAAGCACATAAGTAGGAGATTAGTCGCTCTACAGCATCCCACAAGCAACCACAAAGCCGCTAGGCATCATCTCGGGCAACTGCAGCGAACACCGAACTTTCCAAGAACCGACAATATTTCCATCTGCATCATCGGACGGCGACAATACACAATAATCTATCATCACAATACTAGGGTGGGCCCGACCCGCAACGAGAAGGATGATCTGGCTGCGAGCATACTAACGTCTTGCCAATGTCCAAGCAGGTCGAGAGCACGCTGAGAGTGGGCAATACAGCAGAGACACTTCCATGCCGGAAAAGGACCCAGGTCGGAATGCGGACCTCGAGCAGCAGCTACTTGTCTTTGTCCGCCGATCCTACTGGCGGCTCGCAGAGCTTGGGTTTTGTAAAATCTCCGCCTCCAGTTGCGGAGATATCTATTGGCGACGTTGAACGGGATCGTCTCGGCAAACTCACCCCGCACCTCAGCCGTTCACCATTCTCAAGAACTGCACTGTAAGTATCTCGGATTCAGACGTTGAAATTCGGCAAGGTCATTCATGACAGATATGCCGAAGAGCCTCGGCGTGAGGGTGTCTTTCCTCCCCCTCTGGCAGCGACAGCAGTCCTCCGGCAGCTGCTCGAAGATCATCCCAGAGGGACTACAAGCACCTGACGTCCGTTATTTTTTTGGTTCCTTGTCATCGCTGGTCGCGTTTCACAGGTGGTTGCCCACGCACTTCAGCCAGGGAAAATCAATCGGCTGTCGATCGCGAGCCGTCAAGGTTTCTACCCGTATCTATGGTTTTGCTATGCTGGCATATGGCAATAGGTATGTTATTTTGCTCGGTTTGCACACACACACAGTTTCCATAGCTTCCAAATCTAGTTCGACGTCCATGAAATTCCTCGCTATCTCTCGTCAGACAGCACAAAATCTGAATCGACTTCGCCTAGCAATCGCAGCAAACTCTCAGCGGCGCATGTCAAGAAGCTAGTGAGGATGACATCCCGCACATAGACATGTACTGTTAGCCGGGAATATTCCTTGACAATCCCTTGTATGTAGAATGAGATCAACGGACGTATCAAACCTTGAGACCTTGAGGATACGGCGAGTGCCATGCGGCGAGTACATATTATATCCTTTGTCAGACTCTGTTCGGGTGTGATCCACTATTCTGTGCAACACCCGAAGACTTATTACTTTTTATGTGAAATATGTTTGAGTGCATTTGACAATGCAGATTGTATATAGCACAAAAAGTACAGTAAAAGGTGGAATCTAATCGCGTCCAGTGTCGTTCAGCCTTGATTCCTGTGCATTTGGTGCATTTGAAAATCAAGGCGCGTGGTTTTCGGTTCGACGCCGCCGGACGACAACCTCGTCCGCGTACCATTCGGCCTCCATCTCCGAATCCCCCATCTCCTGCGCAGCTGCGCTTGCGGCACGCCCGTCGCCAACGTATTCGTCGTTGGTGCGCAACCTCCATGCCAATGATGCCATCCTGCAAGCTCCATCTTGTTGCTGCTTCAGTAACTACCCCGTTCACAGTAGGCCAGGAAGATGTGGGAGCGGGAGCTCAGCGGCGTCGGCGACGAGTACTCAAGTACTAGAAATAGGTATCTGGGGTCCCAACAGCTCTGCCGCATCAAGGATCAACTGAAATCACACGGATTATCAGCAGCTCACTGCACAACAGAGCAGCTCACTCTACGTTGCCATACATATACGCTATTCTTGAACCTGGCCATCATCGTTATGGTGAGTTTTGCCAGCAACGGGACGTCCCCTCTCCTTTCGATGTACCTATTGTTCTTCTGATCTCTGTCTGATCTTTGGGTTCTCAACCGTGATCAGACTGAGACTCAATGATATTACGCTCGCTGAGTGAGAATATATCAAATGGACGTCATCGCCATGGGCGGGTTTCCTCTGGCTAAAAGCGCGCATGCGTCTAGCGAAACCCGAACCGATCGCACGCGTCCGCTCCTCTGGCTAAAAGACCGCAACCACTGTACAGCCTAAGACCATTCCTGCACAAGGAAAGTACCAATGGCAATCTGAGCTCATCCAACCCCGTATGTTTGATATTGGCTTGCCCGTGCATATAAGTTTAGCTCAAGTTCGATCGGACTTTTCTCACTTCCATGTCTTCTCCCAATTTCTCCGTGTCTCTAGAAAGTGGGATCAACAAGAAGCGCACTGCGGTGAAACTAAACGGTGCTGCCTTATTCTTTCTCAGTTTTCAAACCCTGGGTAGGTGCATATTATAGCTTTGAAACTGACAGCTCACAATGCGTAGGAATCATATACTCCGACATCGGAACCTCCCCGCTCTATGTTTTGAACGGTATCTGGCCAGCGTCCGGGGGTGCGCCATCCGAGGAGGATATTATCGGTGGCATTAGCGCCATCATCTGGAGCCTGACTCTTCTCCCTCTGGTCAAATATGTGAGGTCCACAGTCTCTCTCGATATTTGTCGGTCTCATCGCTTCCGACTAGGTTTTCATCTCTCTCCTGTTTGGTACCCATGAAGGTTCGTCTGGCATAGACGGTATATTTTTTGGGGGGGTCATTCATCGTTCTACATAGGCGAGGGAGGGAGTTATGCCCTCTACCAAGGCTTGTACCCGCCCGAGGATCACGATGGCAACCTCGACCGTACGCTGACGGGCGATACCTACAAAGATGCCAGCAACAAGGCGTCGACCATAAGCGAACGTTTTCGTCTGCCGTTGTTGGCTTGGGTGGGGGCAACTGTGAATGTATGCGGTACTTTCGCTGACATCTTTGCAGTGCCTATTCGGAACAGCGTGCGTTCGTCAACCAGCCCGATTTCCTCATTGACAATACGTAGATTAACGATGGCGGATGGGATCCTCACTCCCGCAGTCGTACGTTATATCATGCGGTCACCAAGATGCGAACTGAGGTGGTTGGCAGAGTGTTACCAGCGCTGTCGGAGGCATCGCAGTGGCAAAAGAATCTGTGTCGTCAAAAATTACTCCAATCTCCATCGTGATTCTCCTGGTCCTCTTCATCGCACAACGATTTGGAACGGCTGGCCTAGCGTTCCTGTTCGCCCCAAGTATGTGGTTGCTTGTACCTCCCATGTACCTACCCACCGCCGGACAGTTTCATGCATTTGGTTCCTCCTTTTGGCGGGAACGGGTATATCCAATATAACCGCTCATCCGGGAATTCTTCGTGCATTTGACCCGTCGCGCGCTGTTATGCGTGAGTTTTCTTTTTGAATTTAAGTGAGGGGATGGACCAATGATTTGGATATTAGTCTTTGTTCGCACTGGCGACTATGACATTCTCGCTGGGGTCCTGCTTGCTGTTACAGGCTGCGAAGCAATATTTGCCAAGTGCGTGGCCATCCTCTGCTAATCGATTATTTTTTTCAACCCAAACTTCCAGCCTCGGTCAATTCAACGCTTGGTCCATTCGAGCAAGTTGATTTGTTCTTCACTCTTGAAGCCGGTTAATATCTATGCAGATTTCGTTCAGTGGTTTTGTCTATCCGTCGCTGGTCCTTGCATACCTTGGACAAGGCGCACGACTGATCAGGGACGGAGATGCGGTCATGAGCAATATTTTCTATGATACCATCCCAGGGCCAGCGAACGGGCCTCTGTTTTGGTATAAAATATTACGTCAACTCAATCGCACACTAACTTGATCCATCTCTTCAAAGGATCGTTTTCGTCTTTGCGATCCTTGCTACCGTGAGTTCAAGTTCATATCCAACTCACTTATCGCATACTGATGTTACATGAAGATAATTGCCTCGCAAGCCATGATCACCGCCACGTTCTCCCTCGTCCAGCAGCTTGTTAATATGAGAGGACTTCCCCCACTCAAAATGTCGTACACTTCCGAGACAATCCAGGGCCAGGTCTATATTCCCGTTATCAACTATCTATTAATGATTGGAACCATCGTCATCGTCGCCGCGTTCTCCAACCTCGCCAACCTCACTAATGCGTATGGCTTCGCGGTGGCCACCGTGATGTTCTCTACGACCATCTTGCTCGCGGTGCAGATGCGCTGGGTCAAGCACTGGCCGGCAGTCGTTGCTTTCGGGTATTTCGTCCTGTGGGGATTTTTTGACGGTCTTTTCTGGGGGGCGGCGTTGAAGAAAGTGCCGCTCGGCGCGTGGGTTCCTTTGATGATCGGCGTAATTCTGTGCGTCCCAGTTGTCTTCTTTTTTTTTGGTTGATATACTAATCTCGTGGCAGCATGCTGGTCATGTCGTTTTGGACCTGGGCAAAGGTGAGGACGAGGTTTATCATATTCAACTGCGCGGAGACTAACGGTTTGTTGTATAGGGTCTTGAAGACAAATTTGACGGAGAACACCGGGAGAACATCCGGCATTTCATTATCCCTGACGCCGACCAGGGGGAAGAAGATGACGATGAGGACGAGATTGAGGAGGAAGAGCCGGGGCCAGAGGCCAAAGTGCTGGATCTGCGATATAATTACAGGGTGGGCAGCGTTCGAGGCGAGAAAGACCTCGGGGAAACACAGCCTCTTGCAAGGCTTCCGACGTGTGCCGTGTTCCATAAGATCACCCGTGGCCAAGGAGCGCCTCACACATTTATCGGTATGCTTCGTATTCAACCACGACGATCTTCTCTAATCGTTCCAGATCTGCCACAGGCTTCATACGTCAATGGCCCGCCCTTCCTCGTGTTGTTGTACGTCACATCTCCTTGCGACGTCATGTTCAACATCTAATCCGAATTTAGATTTTCTTGAACATAACCGTCGTGCCCATTGCGAGAGTGTCTTCCGAGGATCGATATGTCATCACCAAAGTCCGGACTGTTCAAGGTAATTTTTCTCGGACTTGTGCACATGCAAAGCGCTCATGCAGTCCAGGGTTTTACGGGGTCACCGCTTATTTGGGATTCAGGGAAAAATTTGACGTCCGCGTAAGTTCCATTCTCCCTCAATTCTCTTGAGGTCGTGGACTGATGTATTTGTAGGCCGACGAAATAATAGAAAAGATCTGTGCTCTTGAAATGCACTTGGACCCGAGGCAAATATTCGGGACTGTTGACCAGATACGTGCAGCCGCACGTTCTACGTCGCACATGTGCGCCGCTCTCTCCCTCTCTTCCAACCCTCATACCGACAATTTTTTTTGCAGTGTACCCCACTATTATGTGGTTAGCAAAAAACTGGACGCTGGTCGACTTTCTCCGGTAATAAATTGGGTCCGCAAATACCTCATTGAAGACATATACCGTCGCTTGGGTATGTTGTCTTCGCATTCGCTTATTGCCTCTCACTTATGATGTTCAGCTACGATGTTCCCGGAAACCGGGAATTGGGTTGCCGCAGAAGAGTGAGTCTCGTTCTATGCTGCAAAGTATTTCGTTCTGACTCGTCTATAGGATTATTCACGTGGGAATTAACGCAACAATTTGAGTAAGTAGAATTCACAAGGGGCGTTGATTGTATGAATGGTTCAACTTTCAAGTTTCGAGTTTGACAGTAATAATCTGCCATGTACTACATGAATTCTCTTTTAGATAGACACCCGTACTTGATGAATTGTTGAACTTCAGTTCGACATGTTTACGGTGATATTGTTCAGCTCAAGAATCGGCGCCGGTCCAGCCTGCGGTTGTGAGTCAGGGACATGAATCATGGACACATGGTTGAACTGATCCCAATCAAATGAAGGCGCGCAACAGCCAATTGCGCCCTCCCCGGTCCAAAAAAGGAGGTGGCCGCCGGCAACGTCAACGTGAAGTTTTCGTAAATCATGCCCATCTGCTGCAGAGTAGGGGCGAAAGGGCCGGTGTACAAGATGTCTCCAAGTTGTCCAGCAGGCGATGGGCATACCGCTTCCTCTGAAACAGGGCATCCGAGGAGCGCGATGGCAATTCCCACTTCGATCGAACCCTCGATGCTATTCTACAAATGCAGTCAGCGAATGCCAGACAAGATCGCAAATAAATGCGCCATACGGGGCGGACAATCTGGACAGTGATGTTCGTGCCGAATTTCAAGGTATCGCCTTCAAGTGGGAATCCAATGTGACTGGCTTGGGCCCAGACAGTCGCGATATAAAGGCAAGAAATAGTGAGGATGTTGAGAATGAACTTCATGGTGAGTGATTGCGATGGCAAGTCTGCTTTCCATTCACGCAGGTACGCTTTTTATACCTCTTCAATGTGTCCTATATTTATCAGTGAAACGTCAAATAGGCGGGAATGCAGGCACGAAAGTACTCCAACAAGCGAACTTGAATAATCATCGGCGCGCGCTAAGTTTGCCGCCCATTGGCGACGCCAAAAATGCGATGGCTATACCGTACACTGGCCTGGCTAAACCTCGAAGAAGTGATAATCATCAAATGAACTGCGAAAACGTCTACTTCTCCATAATATTCGAAGCCAGTGAGAACCAAGCATGTGATACCTTTCGGGAGGTTTTCACTCGACTGTGAATCTGCAGCTCAGCACCTTGAGAAGACGGAAAATGGTTTGCGATTCTTGAATCAGAACAGTCTAATACATCGACCCACAGGAGAACTGCGAGAGCCTAGATTTTGAGGACTTGAGAATGTCAAGAAACCACTATTAGCGGTTGACAGTGGACATAATGCGTCAGGTGTAGTAAGGTCCAGCGGCACGCATGTCGCCCATGTCGCCGAGGACGGCCGCTGTCTATGGTGATCGTAAGCGCTGAAATGGGACAACGGGACATGCGGTTAACCCATAGGATGTACAGGATGTACGTTTTGCGGCTGATCAAGGACGATCAATTATGCCTGGACGTAGCACGAACGCGGAGAAAAAGCACCAGAGAGGAGTCGTAAGAGGAAGGTGAGATGTGTGCCGGCCGATTGCGGTGCTTGAACTTCGCCGCAAGACCGTACGCGTTCGACGTTCAGAATCCCAATCTGAAATTGCTTGAAGAAATTCGTCGCGGAATTCCGCGGATTCAATCCTAGGGGACACCGGGACACACCATGTGCGAGACTAAAACTACAAGCAATTTGCAAAGTTGGTGGGAGCTCAGCCGAAGCGAGCCTGTGAGCCGGGTTGAGTTGGAGAGAGACGTGGTCACCGTCACGTCGTGTAGATTAGATAGCTGGCTACAGGCTCGGCCGTTCCCGCGATCCGTTTTTCCCCGCTCCGACTTCCCCTCTCCCGCGTACTCCCGCTCAAGAGCCAGTTGGCCGGGACGGCGGTTCTCCCGCACACACACACACACACCTCGTCCACTTAAGTTTTCCACTTCCTCCTCTCTCCTCCTCCTCGCCGCGTCGTCCCGAAGCGACCGCCTTCCTTGCCGGGAGGAAGAGAGGAAGCGAAATGCGACGGAACAGGCGGCCCGCCGGCCCGGTGGTTCAGATACGCACGCGTGCCTTGTTTGTTCTCGCAGAATCTGGGCTTGTATCAAACCTCTTCCTTCGCCCTGAACTTTTGCAAAATGGTCAAAATGTTTCTTTAAATATTTTTTCAGGGCGCTTGCGCTGCTATAGTGCGGCTATGGCCCGAGCTAACACACACGTAAGTTATCCATCAACCTTTGACAGTCACCTCTGGTCTTGTAAACCGAGTAGTAAACCGAAAGGCCATAAAGCGGCCAGATCTTCATCTAATTAATGGTATTGTTGCGTCGTCAACGCGTCAACGGGGAACAAGTATAGCCCACACCCCACGTCGCTCAAGTGATCTTCGCAGATCACGCGCACCTCGTCCACACTGTTTTTCACGCAGCTACCTGGTTTCGACCGCTGTCCATCTTTCGTGTGCAAATGGTTTCCGAGTACGCAGATCTCTACAAAAAGGCCGTGTGGTCTCTCTACTCCTACACCTGTGACAAGGTGCAAGACTTCTCTCAGACCAGGATGCGCACCGTTCTATTCTCTGCTCTGTGCGGCGCTGTGCTCGCACAGACCTCAGTCGACTCCTATGTAGCAACAGAGTCCCCAATTGCGAAGGCTGGGATGTTTGCAAATATCGGAGCCGATGGGTCCAAGTCTGAAGGCGCCATTGTACGTCAAAAAAGTCATTTCACTCCACCTGCATATTTATTTTTCACTAGTCTGGGATCGTTATTGCAAGCCCAAGCACCGTCAATCCCAACTATCTCTACACCTGGGTCCGAGATTCGTCTTTGGTGTTCAAAGTCATCATCGACCAGTGCGTCGTTCTATCTATGCTCGGGCCACTAATTTATCTGTTGTAGGTTTACAACAGGACAGGATACGACGCTTCAGGATCAAATCCAGAATTTTATAACTGCGGAGACCAATTTACAGCAGGTATCCAACCCGAGTGGGACTGTTTCGACTGGTGGCCTCGGGGAACCAAAGGTACGTCCACAGGATACTGCGGTATCGGGGCTGACCTTTTCCCAGTTTAACGTTGACGGGACAGCATTCACTGACCCTTGGGGAGGTTAGTCGCCTCATGTTCGCTGTTAATTGCCTCTGACGTCATCATTTCAGACCTCAGCGAGGTAAATACAAGAAAAATGCGACTCGTAAAAATAATGCTAACGTTCGCAAAGATGGCCCCGCCCTGCGCTCGACCAGCATGATTACTTATGCCAACTGGCTCCTCAAAAACACCACCGCGTCGAACGTCCTCAACACCATCTGGCCCGCCATCAAGCTCGACCTCGACTACGTTGCAGCAAATTGGAACCAAACCGGGGTTCGACCTCTGGGAAGAAGTCGAGTCGTCCTCGTTCTTCACCACCGCTGTACAGCACCGCTCTTTGCGCCAGGGCGCGACGCTCGCGACGACGCTCGGGCAGGACGCGAGCACGTACACGACGCAGGCGGATAATATTTTGTGCTTCTTGCAGTCGTACTGGAACCCCTCGGGCGAGTTCATCACTGCGAACACGGGAGGCGGACGGTCTGGCATTGACGCCAACACGGCACTTGCGTCGATCCATACGTTTGACCCCGCTGCCGGCTGCGTGCGTGCTTTCATTTGTCTTCCTTGCAAGTTCTAATATATTTGATACCAGGACGCAAATACATTCCAACCCTGCTCCGACAAGGCGCTGTCCAGCCTAAAAGTCTATGTCGACTCCTTCCGGTCCATATACACCCTCAACAGCGGCATCGCGTCCAATGCGGCAGTCGCGACGGGGGCGTTACCCCGAAGACGTGTATATGGGCGGCAACCCGTGGTACCTCACCACCGCCGCGGTTGCGGAGCAGCTGTACGACGCGCTCGCGGTCTGGAACGCGCAGGGCTCGCTCAGCGTGACCTCTACCTCGCTCGCGTTCTTCCAGCAGTTCCTCCCCTCGGTCACGGCTGGCACCTACGCGTCCTCGACTTCGACGTTCAGCACGCTCACTGCGGCGGTCAAGGATTTCGCGGAAGGCTTCCTGGAGATCCATGCAAAGTACACGGTTTGTCGTTCCTTCGACCTTCACCAAGCTTTAATTAATTTCTTACGACTCAGCCCTCTGGCGGAGGACTGGCAGAGCAATTCGACCGAAACAATGGCACCGCGCTCAGCGCCGTCGACCTGACGTGGAGCTACGCCGCCGCGTTGACGGTATTCGCCGCGCGCGCGGGTACGCCGACGGTCAGCTGGGGCGCCGCGGACCTCGACGTGCCGAGCGTCTGCGAGTTCGGCCCCCCGGCACCAATGGTCGCAGTGACGTTCAACGTTGTCGCGACGACCGTGCCGGGCGAGGACATCTACCTCACCGGGTCGGTGGAAGAGTTGCAAAATTGGAGCCCAGATACAGCATTACTTATGTCGCCGGCGAACTATCCCACTTGGAGCAGTGCGTGTTCTCCTTTTCCGCTGAGCTGAGTTGATTCAATTTTTCGAAGTCACGGTGAACGTCCCCGTGTCGACCGACATCCAGTACAAGTACATTCGTAAAGTGAACGGGGTGCTGACGGAGTGGGAGTCGGACCCAAACAACGAGTTCACTTCCCCTGCGGATGGGACATTGGGTGAGTACTCCCGATTTTCCGGGTTGCTCTGTCTGACTTGTATTTAGTGCTGAACGATACTTGGAGATGATTGCATTGCGTTTGTTCATGGACTGGCCCAGCATTTTGTAGGATTATCGAGCATTGTAGTATCAGTACTTGCACTCTGTCTGTCCGCTATCTTGAACGTGAATTGTCCGTTATTCAAAAACTTGTTCTGTGAATTCGAAACTACTCCTGAACGTGCAAGTAGATGTGTATTATTTAAAAACGGTTCTGCGTGAATTCGAAAGGCATATACTGATACAATTTCCGTGTTATATACAGAACGAATTGAAATCATCCCGGTCCCGTATTCCCATCAGTGCCCGTTGGCGTCGAAAACGAGGTGCTCGTGCCCTCCGGATGCGTTGGGTACGTATGCCTCCTGCGGGAGGCCGGTCTCGTCGAAGCCCTCCGCTGCCTCGATGATCTCGTACAGTCTTGATGCGACCTCGGGCGGCGGCACCCGCCCGCCGAGGATGTCCCGTGCGGGGACTGGGGAGCCATAGAAATCGCGGTTCGCGTCTTTGCGTTCGATGAGGACCGTGCCTTCCAGGGACAGGCCAGCAAATAGACCTGTAAAATTGTGAGCACAAAGTTTCTAACTACTCGGCGAACGAACCCTTCGACTTCGAATACGAGAACAAGGGTGTCGGGGTTGTCGCCAGTGCGGCCTCGACGCTACCGCCCGTCCCAATCGGCCCAGCAGTAGCGCTGACCGTGCCGCCGACGGTGACATTTCCACCTTGAGAGAATGCGCGCACAGCGTCTTCCGTCCGCAGCACGATGACAAAATCAGTGATGTCGGCGCCAATCTGAAGCCCCCACCCGAGACCGCCGGTCGCGATGCACGACGGCGCAGACCACGAGCCGTCGGGGAGGCGCGCAATGACAATTCCCGAGCCTGCCTTGCCAGAAAAGACGAACCCTGCCTTCAGGATTTGGAAAATAGCGAGACCTGGTTTCCGGTGTCAATATGTCATCACTTTCAAACAGACACGGACCTCGCGCAGACTGCAGCACGGCCTTTGGTATTGAGTTCAACGCAGATTCAGGTCTTCCGGGATCGGCTGGGTGAAGGTAAGGTAACTGGCGAGGATCTAGTGCTATTTGCTTCACCTAAGAAGCTGTCCAGAATCTTTGCAGCCTTCTCTGCTTCCCCAGGGAGAGTGAAACCTTGGACCAAGTCCCGAGAGCCACTTGCAATTGTTACGCCCGCTTTCTGGCCAAAAGCAGTCGCCTGGATGCCAGCTTTCTTGGCTCCAGTTTTGAATTTATCTAGTAGAGACATAGGCGCGAATGTCACACTGTCACACGTCACTCAGGCAATTAAGCAGCTTGCGCTCTACCTTCACCATGGCTTCTCCTTCGCCTCCGGCATCCTCAAGAAAACCTTATGAAGAACGAAGTATCAATGTAGATTCGGAGGAACGAAAGGGGGCTTCTCTCTGGCTCAGAAGAACTCGATGGCCCCTCAGAGTCCGAAAACTGGAAACCAGAAACAGAGCAAGAAGACTCTACCCATGGCTTGTCGCGAAATAGGATTATCTGTACCGCAGTCTGTCTAATTGCGCTCTTGGTCACCGGAGCATTCGTGCGCTCGTTATTCGTCGAACCACCAGCCACAACGCATCCAAATCTACTGTTTCACGGGGACAACGTTCGCTCAAATGGAACCCACGATTTTAAACGGACTGTGCTCATTGTATCCATTGATGGGCTCCGGTGCGTGCGCGTCTTGCGGTGACGCGTCATTACTGCCTCGTTTTTGAAACTCACGTAAAGATAATGAATAGTGCGGACTATCTGGATCGAGGATTAACGCCGCACCTCCTGGATATCAGCAAGCAAGGACTGCGAGCCAAGGCCATGGTACCTGTATTCCCCGTAGGTTTATAGTCCGTAGTTTGGGGGTTGAAATTTATCGTTTGCGCAGACTCTAACATTTCCGTGAGTCATTGAGCGTTTGCAAAAAGCGTGTTCGAATTGATTCTAATTCTGTCAGTAACCACTGGGCTTTGATGACTGGTCTCTACGCTGAGTCGCACGGAGTGGTTGGAAATGTATGCGTGTTCCAGAATTTGGGTTCGTTCTCGATCTCAAAGTTTGTCTTCAGAACTTCTGGGACCCTATATCTCAGTCAGAGTTCCATTACAATCAAATTGAGTCGGCTTGGAATCCGGCGTGGTGGCTGGGTGAACCTGTATGTGAACTGGGTTTTGCTGTCCCTCAGCTGAGAACCTCGCAGATGTGGGAAACCGCCGTTAAATCTGGCATCATTACCGCAAATCTTATGTGGTTCGTAGCAGTATCCGATGTATTCAGTCCTTTAAACAGTCTCATAGGCCGGGTCCTCCGAAAACTACTTCCGGCTTCTCTTCAACGTACTTCGTTCCGTGGAAGGTTAGTCTCGTAAAGATGTATATGGCTTTGTTAATATCCCGTTTATAGAATAAAGTTCCTTTGAAGGAGAAGCTCGACCAACTCTTGCAATGGATCGACTTGCCGTTTGAGGAGCGACCACAATTGCTCATGGGTTCGTCTTCCTCCCCTATTTAGTTAAAGCTTGATATATGGTGCATGAAAAGCATACGAACCTTCGCTCGACCAAGCAGGCCACAAAGCCGGTCCATACTCCGCACTCGTGAACGTAAGTCACTCTCGCACCCCGTAACTACACATCCTTGATAATGAGTGATCCCAGAAAACCCTCACCCAAGTCGATATCTTCGCCAAAGACCTGCACACCGCTCTCAAGGAGCGCAACCTCACTGAGATTGTCGACGTTGTCTTTGTCTCGGACCATGGAATGACCGACACTTCCCATCCAGAGCATATCTATATGGACGATATCTTGGGCGAAGGCTACGCGTCCATCGAGCACGAGGATGGCTGGCCCGCCATGGGGCTACGCTTCTCCGCCAACGCGAACGTGTCACACAACCTAGAGCTGCTGCGGACTGCTGCGGCAGCGAGCGAGGGCAAGTTCGAGGTGTATACACACGAGACGATGCCAGAGCGGTACCACTTTTCGGGAGTCGAGCGGATTGCGCCGATTTATGTTGTGCCGAAAATTGGGTATATACTCACCACGCATGCGGAGGGAGACGTCGGCATAAACAAGGGGGTACGTATCTTTTTGTTTCCTCATTTTTCAGTTACTGAGATGACTGCGCAGAACCACGGATACGACAACACTGAGCCAGCCATGCACGCTATGTTCGTTGCACACGGGCCTTTCTCCGCCGTCGTCAAGGTCCTACATCAAGGCCCCTCAGGTAGCCTCACGAGACTTGCGCGCCGTCTGCTCTCGCGCCCGAACAAGGGCTGGCATTCGACCTCGAACGACACCTACGTCATGGACAAATTCGAAAATGTGCAGATCTACAGCCTCGTCATGCGCCTCCTTGGCGTCGACAAGGTCGCACCAACGAATGGGAGCTCGGCGTTTTGGGACAAGTATTTTTAGGCGGTGATTCGAGCGCAGATTTTATTTATGAATGGTAGAGAGTGAGACAACATTTAGACATTTATGATTGCGCTAGAGCAGCCTTCGTAACATGTATACTGTATGATACGATACGATCGAGCTAATGGAAATAACTTCTCCATATCGCGCTGGAAAAGAAAAGTGCCTGATGGCAGCGTGCAGCTGGAGCAGTGCGAGTAGTCTTGGATTGAATACGCCGAGTCGCGTAGCGTCGCAAATATTGGGCAGCAGACAGGGGAACAAGCTGAATCGCTAGCCGCCACCTCGACTCACGGGAACGCCTCCGCCCACAACGCCCCCGCGCCCGCGCCCGCCTCGTCCACCGCGGCCACGTCCCCCACCACGAGGAGGCGCGCTGGTATTGGCGTTGGCGTTAGCAGTGGCGATGTTAACGGGAATGACGCCTGCCTGCGGCTGCACCGTCACGTCGCCGTCGATGCGGTGCACGATGACTGGCGCCACCACGGGAGCGGGTGCAGGGTCCGCCGCCGGCGCGCGCTGCAGGATGCGCACCTCGCCGCTGCCACCTGCGGCATTGGAGACGGCGACGCCGCCGCTCACGCTGTCTTTGCGCCGCGGGGGCTTCTCCCTTCGAGGCGGGGGGCGCGTTTGAGTTACCGCCGCTTGGACCAGCGCTCGTAGCTGCAGATCCACCTTCTTCCGTTCCGGCGGCAGCAGCAGCCGCAGCCGCGCGTTCACGCTCGCGCTCCCGGCGCGACTTGCGGTGCTCTGCGCCAGCGCCGGCACCACCAGCAGCGGGGGCGACGCCCGCGCCGCTCAGCGCGGCCTCGAACTGGCGCGATGCGAAGCCAATGACCGGGCGCGTGCGGCGTGGGGCGGCGGCGGGGGGCTCGCCTGCGGCTGTGGTCCCCGCAGCAGACGCGACGGCGACGTCGGTCGGAACCGCAGGAGGGCCGGGGACGCGGGCCTGCTGGCGCGCGGCCTTGGGTGCTTTCGGCGGGCGGGGTGGCGTTGCGGTGTTATTCGCAGGTTGAGCAGCACCCCACCGGCAGCAGCAGACTTAGACGGTCCTGCGGCACCGGGTTTCGGCGCTGCAGACGCGGCGGCGGCGGCAGCTGCTGCAGCTTTCTTGGCGGCTTTCTTGCTGAGGGGCGCACCGCTGGTCGAGGCAGTTGCAGCAGCTGCGGCTGCTGCGTTCTTCTTCTTCTGCTGGGCAATCTGGCGGATCGCGCTCTCTTTCTCTTTCTGGGCTGCTTTCTCGGCCTTGAGCGCTTCCAGGAGCGGGGTGGTCTTCGGGGGGCGAGGGTGCGCGTGTGGATGCAACTGCCGTACAAAATTAGTACTGAACAATAATTGATTTATGTGCGCACTCAAAGACTCGAGCGAGACAGGTTCGGCACCGGATGGCTCGGCATTGAGCGACTCAAGGAACGAGATATAGTCTTCGTCTGCAATGTATATTAGTGCCTACTCTTTACAGGCTCAAATGAATGCCTACCTTTGTCGAGTGTCCCGCTGCGCGCGTCGACCTTCTTTTTGTCCGACGGCACCTTCTGATAAGGCGCAAACTCCACAACGGCGTACGATTCATTTCCTATTCTGTGTAAGCCTTATCCATATGCCAGAGGGAGCACATACCAGCCTTATCACGATACAAGTGTCCGTCATACTCGCGTCCAAACTGCGCAAGCTGTTCTTCAGTCTTGAACGCAATGTAAGCGCGCGACGGGACATTCTCCTTGTTCGGCCTTCCTCGACGCGGTTATTATCATCCACTCCCTCAGTCCAAATGTGAGTACCGTTTACGCAGTTTCCCGGGGAAGAACGCCTTCCAAGTGACTGTTTCGTCGGTCACCCATGGCTGCACACTCTGCCAGAATATTTCTTCGGGTAAATTGGGAGGTAGCCTTCGCACAACGGCCTTGAGACGTTCATTTGAAGGGGGTTGAGAAGATAATCGCTCCTTGTCTTTCTTCTTGGGCTTGGGAGGTTTCGCAGCCGGAGCGGACATGGGGGTTGATGGAGATCAGCGGAGCTTGAAATCCTGAGCATAAAAGGTCACGGAGTTTGAAACTACTTTTCTTTCCAACTATCAGCATCCTTGGTGAGTCTTTCGTTTCTCGCTCCCTTTTCCGAAATTCGTGATGAACAACCATCACATTCAAGCTCAACAGTCATATGGACCTAGTCCAGTTGATGATTCGTTACTTCTGCAATTCTGATATTTTTCTCTATTTTCCTTGTCATTCGTATTCTTTTTTCTGACCTTATCCTTTGCTCTAGGTTCGTAAAGTCTCGCTCGCTATTTGTAGCGTGTAGCTCACTCGTGTATTCTTCAAACCGTCGATCATCCTCTGTGAGTTCTTCGTTTCTTGCTCCCTCTTCCGAGGTTCGTGATGAACAACCATCACATTCAAGCTCAACAGTCATATGGACCCAGTCCAGTTGATGATTCGTTACTTCTGCAATTCTGATCCTTTTTCTCCACTTTTCTTGCCGTTTTCTACCTTTTTCTGACCCCTGTCTTTCTATTGTCTAGGTTGATGAAGTCTGGCTGGTTATTCGTATAGGATGTAGTTCATTCATGTATTCTTTGGCCTTGTCCATGACGAGAATCGATTCCGCTTTCGTCCATCCCCAGATTATCCTACCGCACATAGGCAGTGACCGCCGTCCCGCGTTCGTGTGGCCTGGACAGACGAATCCGCCCGCCGTCCAGCGAGAGTCTCGTTGATGAATGTTTTGTCCCGTTTTTCCGAGGCAAGGTAGGTGGTCTCGGGACAACGCGTTAGAAAGCTAGAAGTGGACGAGGTGTGTGTGTGTGGGCGGGGGAACGCGAGACCCAGCGCGACTCAAGCGTGGCTGTGTAGATTAGGTAGCTAGCTATCTAATCTACGTGACCGCGTCTCTCTCATCGCCCTTCCTTCCCTTCCTTGCCTCCCACTCAGCCCGGCTCGCAGGCTGAAACCAAAGACTTATTGTTTCTACTCTGCAATTCTGCTGTTTCTCTAGGTCTCTCGATAGATCTCGCTCATGTATCCATGAAATAATATATTCTCCACTACTCTTCAGACACCCGCTCAAAGAACTGTCTCAGCGTCCCCGCTAATACCTCCGGCAGCGCCTCCACGTTCCGCAACACCACGTAGTACTCGAACGGGAACGAGTCCAAGTACCGCTCCAGCTGCAACTCCATCCGCCCATCGACGTTCTTGTACTCGGCCTTGTCCATGGTCAGAATCGAGCCCGCCTTCGCCCCCGCAGACAGCAGCGAGTCGACAATCACGAACACGATCATCACACGCTGCTCCTCCGCCTTGCGCAACACCGTCCGCAGCTTCTCGTGGTCCTGGCACATCCCGTCCGAGATGATAATCTGCAGCTGCCACAGGTCCGCTGCCGTCGCCGACCCCACCGCGCGCTGCTCGCGCGCAGCCGCAAGCACCCGCAGGCTCGTCTCCACCAGCGATAACACGTTCGTCGCCTTCTGCTGGAACCGGAACGCACCCATCAGCCGCGCGCCCGCCGCGTCCGAGAACACGCCCTCGTCAAAGCCATGCAAAACGTCCACGCGCTCGCCGAACTTGGCAATCGCCACGTCGCCCGCCTCGAGCCGGCTCAGCGCCTTCGCCACGAGCGCGAGCGTCTCGAACGCCAGGTGCACCGAATGCGACTCCGCCATTGACTTGGAGTCATCCAGCGCGATGAGCACCTGGTACTCACGCTGGCTCGGCCGCGTGCGCCGGAGCCAGATCTTGTCTTTGGTGTAGTCGCTCGCGATGTACGGGATGATTTTCTTCATATTGAGGCGCTTGCCGGTGCGATAGTCGCCCTTCAGCCGCGTCGCGAGGGTGGGCTCGAGGATCAACCGCAGCTGTTCGCAGAGCGCGTAAGCGAGATCGTGCGTGAGGGACTCGTAAAGACGCCAGATGCGCTCCGCGCCGTCGTCGGGCATCCCGCTTGCTTGCCATTGTCGCAGCTCGAGCTCGACGCCGTCGTCTTCCTCCATGTCGACGTCGGTGCCCGGCGCAGAGGAACCAGTTGGCGCGGTGCGTCGCTCCGGGTCGAGAGGGGCGTCGTGGACAACGGCACCTTCAACATCTTGCCGAGCCTCGACCGAAGTGCCTTCCTCGTGAAGCGCTTGAATTTCCGATGGCTTGTGGTGTTCCTCGGCCGCCAGAGGAGGATCGACGTCCATCGGCGGCAGCTTGTCACTCTCCTGCTCCGTGTCAAGCAAGGTGAGTTCGTTGAGCTTGGCGACTTGCTCTTCCCCAGCGGGGCCGAGCGTTTGCATGTCGTGATCAACGTCATCGGGACGCAGATACTCCGCGCGCGAGGCGTCCTCGTCGGTGGGAATGGGTTGCTCGCGAGGAGCGTCGCTCTGATCCGCGTCCAAGATCTGGTCAAAGCGCCGTCGAATCTCTTTCAACGCGTCGCCGAGGCTGCGTAACGGGTTGCTCGCCAGCTGAGCGTCGGATTGCGACTGGGCCTGTCCTTCCTGCGGGCCATCGGCGGACGTTCCCGCAACCTCTGACTCGGATACTTGTGTCAGAGGCTCGGCAGTCGGTTCGGTGGGTTGTGGAGCACTGGGTAGTGGATGAACGAGAGAAAATCGAATAAAAATCAATGCACGCACCCATCGTCGCCCTTCGACTCCTCTGCTGCAGCAGCGTCCTGTCCTGCTACTCCGGCAGAGCTACCAGCTTGACCCGTGGCAGCACTCTCCCCGCCGTTCTCTTGTTTTTCGTTACTCGGATCCACATCGCCTTCTCCTGCAGTGACGTCTGGCTGAGCAACGGCGTAGTCATCAGGAGATTCCTCGCCCTCAGGAGCCTCCTTGTCGTCGTCCATCTCCGCCGTTTGAGCGGAAGGTTCCGTTTCCTGCCCCTCCATTGGCTCCGGTGTATCTTCGACAGGAGGTTCGTCGTGGCTGGTCTGCTCTCTCGACGGCTCGTCAGGCGCTGCTCCTTCATCCTCCGCGTCCATTGCGTCGTCCTCTGGCCCATCGTCCATCTCCATCTCGTCCGCCATCTCTTCGCCGAGACCCAGATCCATGTCATCCGGCAAATCCAAGGTGTTCGCATCTTGAATGTAATCGTCCATTGGCGCACCACTCGCATCTGGATGATCCTCGTGTTCTTCTTCGCCCTCTGCCACGGCCGCGTCCTCTGCGTTGGGAGGAGGCTCTCGATCGTCGGGCTGCTCGCCGCCGTCCTTCTTCTCCTTGCGCTGGGGCTGCTGCTCTCCTTCCTTCGCAACGACTTCTGAATCGCCCGACTTCTGCTCGGAATGGTCCTGATTCGTCTTGTCGTCTTTCTCCGACGAGTCTTGCGGGCCCTGCTCGTCACCCCACAACTTCTCGTCGACGGCGGAGGGATCCGATGCGTCCAAATCACCCAGCTGCTCTTCCGGGTCTGCGTCACTTTTCTCATCGCCGTCTTTCTCATCCTGAGACCCTTCCTCCTCCTCCGGAACGTCCTCCAAGCTGCCGCCGATGTCCTCGCTCATCTCAATAGCGTCGTTGTCGTCGTTCCTGTTCTGGGGATCATCCCGCTCGTCGTCGTCGCCCTTGAGCCCCTCCACTTGACTCTCGTCCTCGATCTCCTTGCTGACGTTCTCGGAGCCTTGCCCAGCCCCCAATCCCATCCCTCCGGACACTTCGGATGTCTCACCACCCTCGCCCGCCTCGTCCGCGTCAGGAGGTTTGCAAAACCCGTCCTTTGCGATGGTCTGCGTCACAGAGCAGAGGACGAAGTCGAGCTTGAACAGCGCTTTGGTCCACTCGCTGTGCGCAATAAGCTGGTGCTCTGCAAGCTGGAGATAAAGGTCGAGGAAGGGAAGGAACCGTTGGAGGCGCGGTTGGATATCGCCGCCGTGGATGGTAAATTGAAGTAGGGTGGTCTCGAGGGACTCGCGCGTTTGTTTGAGCTTGAGCAGGCGGGTGAGGTCGCGAACATGATGATAGTCGTGCTCAATGTATCTGTCGCGTTCGCCGTCTTCTTCGACCGCCTCGGGAAAAGCGGCGAGCATTGACTGAACGTGGACGAGCAAGAGATCGATGACGTCGTCGGTATTCTGGGCAGCGGCAGTGGTATCGGAGTCAGAGCATAGGGACACTGTTGGTTGTGATTCCAGCCAAGATTTGACGGGAACGAACAGATGTTGCAGGCGGGGATGAGCTTCGGCCCACGTCGCGAGGGAGGCAATTGTTTTGGTAAAGTGGCTGATGGCATCGGAGACGACCACTCGTTCGTCTAAGAACCAGTGAGAAAATGTCATTAACGGGAAGAGGTACTGACCTTCCAGTAAGATGGGTAAAGACGACAAATTAACCTCGTTCCGAATACGCTTGATGTGAGCACAAAGCGACTGGGTCGAAAGCTCCGTGGCAGCTACTTGCTCCAACAGAGAGTCCGGGATGCGGGGAGTTGGTTGGAGTGCATTGAATGTAACCAGACCCTCGCTCGTTTCCTTGAGAGCACTGGACAGCCTGCATAATGTATCGTGCGTTTGCTGGACCTGAGTCGTCATCGATTTTCCGTAAAAGGCAATATCTCCCGAAGCAGCCAGGCAACGCATTCTCCCGGACAGGTCCTGCAGCCTCGTATACTCGACGAAAGCATCGGCCAAGCTAAATTAGAAGGTCAGCATTGACGTTACCAGAATGCACAACTCTTACCGAGCTCTGGATTCAATGGCCATGGCGAAAACCGACTCGACAAACATGACGCCTTTCTGGAGATCTCGAGTGACCAAATCGGGATGGTGCCCGGAAAGCGACGAGCGCAAAACGGGAAGAGTATGGTTCAGGCGATTGTAGTAGTCTTCACCCTTTGCAACCGTTGTAGATGCCTCTGGAAGGGATTGAAGTACGGGTTGCTCCCTGATCCACCGCGCATCCGCTTGTTGGCGGAGAATATCTGGCTTCAGGTTGACAGAGAATCCAGCGCGCTTGAGCTCTTTAAGCAGATCACTCCAAGCCTTTCGTTTCCGGACCATCAAGGCTTTCTGCTGCTTCTCCCGTTTCTCGGCGGGTGTGCTTGTGATTGCAATAGATGCAAGCTCCTTCGTGGTGACAATGATGTCGACGGCGAGATTGTCAACGATGAGGGCGGAGCACGAAGATATGAATCGCCGAATACGTATATGCAGGAGGTCACCGAACTTTTTGAAAGTAGGCGCAAGGTTTAGGAGATGGGCTGGGGTTGTGGCAGAATTGCGAGGCGGGAAAACGGGAACGGACAGGGAGCTCCAACTGTCTGGCGGCTGATGAATCTCTAGACGTTTGGATTCCGAATCGCTTGCATACTGTGGTCGTAGATGGTCTGACACCGGCTGACGCAAAACATCGCGGAATTTCCGAATGATCTTGTATAGCTGATGGTGGGTGCGCTGGGCACTGGCCTTGAGAGCCTGGACATTGACGTCCTTCCAGCTCGCCAATTTGATGAAGCCGCGCAACTCCTTCTCAAGAACAGCGCGTTGTTCCGACAGTTTTGTGGAGACTTGAGAGGAATAAAGGCCATAGCAAGCCTGCGTCGCGTGCAGGATACGTCTGACGCGGTCCAGAGTAGCCCGGAGAACTCCCGTATTCGTACCAGCCAAAGTAACACAGTAATCCTCGAAACTGCGAAGAAGCTGCATACGAGGATGGAACTGCCCCAGAGGACTGGAGCGGATGAAATCATCCAGAAGCGGTATAAGCGTGGCAAGGTAGTCGGACGCATTCTGCTCTGGATGGATTCCCTCCCGTTCGGCTGCATCCAGTGACCCACGAATAGCCGCGTCATATATGTGGAACCACCATTCAGCCGTTCCATCCGCGAACGATTTGGCTTGCGATTGAAGCAGTCCCTGCCAACACGCCAATTCCAACCTTCGCCACTCGACGATCAAGGCGGTGAGGGTGGATTGGTGCTCTTTGAGCGTGTTGTGGCGGTTGGCATATATCTCCCAATCAGCCGTCTGGATCAGCAATTGCTCCAGCGCTGATAAGACTTTGGCGACAGGGCTGCCAAGGTCCAGCGCTAAAACTGCATCACAGCGACCCAACAAGTGCTGGAGAACCATCTGCTCTGGCCATTCCTGTATGAGAGTGTCCAACCGCGCTTTGAGGGCGTTGATAATAGCTGCCGCCTTTTTTAGCCTCGGGAATGTTCGCGTCCGCATAGAAGTTGTAGGCTTCATTGACATTGATCGGCCCGATTGTTGGAGCCGGAACGATGAATCCACCACTCTGGAACGACAATGAGCGTTGAATTGAAAAGAAACAGAATCCGATTGCATACCATGATGGTAGCAAGTCGATGCCGAAGAAGGGTGCTCTGAAGAGGAAGACTTTCGGCGTCCAAACCATCAGATAGGGACGAGAAACGCGTTTGAATGAGACTTTCGAGAGTGTTACGCCGCAACTGATTGAAGATTCCCAGTCCGTTGGATGCCACGTCGCCGAGTAGGGCGTGGTGTAGTTCGACAAGCTGCAGCATTTCTGCAGAGTCGATTCGAGCAGAGGAATTGTGGTTTGTGTTGTCTTGGTTCTGCAAATCGGGTTCAAGTGCGTCTTCAAACTGAGGGAAGAGGAGAAGGAACTCTCGCTCCTCCATTTCGGCTTCCCCGACGTCCTCGTAATCCAGGGGTTTGTGGCGATATAGAGAGCTGGAAGCAGCTGCCGCTTCTCCTTCTCTGGCACGATCGATGAGCCAAAGCCGCTGGACCTGCACGTATGTAGTCTGGACCAGGTTGATATGGGATTCGGTGTCAATGCCGGCGCAAGTATCAACGACGACAGCGGCCAAACATAGCAATAGATGCCTGAAGGGAGCCACGACTGTGGGTCCCGCATCTGACTCTGCTAGTATTGAAGCCGAACTTCGTACGGATGGGAAGCTGACCAGGGAAGATGGCAGATTTGTCGAATGATCAGAGGGGGCAGCGGAGGCAGACGCAAAAAGACGCAGACCGATCCGAAGATACAGGACCGCCAGCTGCAACGGGGCATTGATGTCGGAAAATTCGGGATACACCGAATCCAGCCGCTGACAAAACCCAGTCATGGATTGTTGCAAGACGTTTTCGCGTACAATGGCGCTCTCATCCCCATTCCCGAGCGATGAGAGTAAGGAATCTATCTTGGACGGCGAGATGATATGGTTTTGGAATTGTGCGACTTCGGACCAGAACATGTGCAGGCGCGCTACGTTTTCGCGGAGCGGAAGAGTCGGGATCTGCTGCAAGTGACCAAGAGCCTCGGCGAGTTGTGCTCTGAGGTAGCTGATGACGATGCTTTCCGAATTGCCTGTTGCTAGCTGCTCCAACTGTGAGTGTAGATGGATCTGCTCGGAGAGCAACGATTCTTGCTGCTTCCAGAATCCGATTGCGCAATTCTTTATAGCAGCGGGATCCACCGGCGCATCCGGTACGAAGAGATCGAAGATGGTACGGCTGAGAGCGATCCAGCACGAACCGAGATCTGCCATGCTACGTTGACGAGATTGTCGCTGGGTCAAGAAACGCTGCAGGGGTGGTCGAAGGTGGTTCTTTACCGCTGCTTTGAAGGGTCGGCTTTTTGACCGCTCCAAGAAAGCTAGGATGTGGTTCAGGTCCAGCTTTGTGTCGTCAGACGACGGGCAGACTTCGTCGGTGCCGGCAGCAAAACAGGCAGCGACCTGGAGAATACCATCAAATCCGATATTGATCAAGATCCACAGGAATTTACCAATAAGATGCTCTGTTGGAGCACTCCTGCCAGCTGGTCGATACGTGGAATACCCTGTTCACATTCGAGAAGGACCAGAGCCACGCGCCGCTGGACATTTCTCTCAAATGCCCCGAATGAAGCGAGCGAACTACCTTTCATATCGCTGTGTATTGTCAGTTGCAACCCTGCATGCTTGAAAAGACTTACCATGAAGACAGCGTCGATTTCAGTTGTGAGGGGCGAAACAGCAGTGTCGGCCCATCCTAAGGTAATAAGATCAGCTCACCAATTCGTTAATGGACTATCACGTGACGAACTTCCGTTGCGATCCAGATATCGTTCAGCCATTGCATCTGCAGGCGCAGAACGACCGAGAATGTTTCTGATGATTGCTTAGTTTATTTTTGAGATAGGAACGATTATTTTACCTGTTCCGGCGTTCAGGGCCCATATCAGGTGCTGATACATGACGAGTCGACCGAGGGAACTGGACGGCCGACGACATTCCACTTGAATTAACCGTTCGATTCTTTCCACCAGGTGCTGATATGATGGGGTTCGAAGTTTGCTTCGGAGTTACAAAGTTTGGATGCGCTCACCTCAATCTTCGTACTGCCCAAGGGAGGACACGACGCGAGGATACTGAGTTCAGGAATGAGAGAAGCGAACTCCGGTGAAGATTCCGGCTCTAGCTGTTCGTGCGCAGAGTCTTTCAGGCGCTATGAAAAATATGAGGGTCACACGTTTGGCGTCGTATCATTGAGCGCACCTTGAGTATATCATCATAAAGTCGATCGAAAGCCGTTATATCTTCTGCGGAAGCAACGGTGGGTAGACGATTGAGGCACATGAGATCAAAACATTGACGCCGGAGACCTGAAGTCGAAATGAGCTGCGTTTCCATCGCTGAGAGTCAAGTCACCGTGACTGCCCGGAGTATCTCCTAAGCGGCGCGCAACCTCGTCCAGGGCCGTCAATGCGGAAGAAAGATTCGGAATAGTATCGGCTATGAATTTGGACCAAATTTCGTTCATCCCAAGACCAGTTGAGAGAGCGACCGTATCTCTTAGAGCCTTGGTACGCTGGGCGAGAGGAAAGAAATCGGAGGGACAGTCCTCGAGAGCATCTGTAAGCCAGCCGGATATGGCTTGAACAGCCGAGTAATCGAAGTGTGTACTGCCTCTAGCTTTTTGCAGATGAGTTGCATAGCGCAGAGCGGTCAACGTCAGATTGATCGACACCTGATGACACATCAGCACATAAAAAGTAAAGTGACTCGTCGCTCGTACCGTTTTCGAGATCCAGTCTTTTGTATCCATCGCTGCTAGTGTGATCGCAGCAAGAGCTTGCACGGTTTCCATCACAGCGTCGATTTCCTTCAGAGCTCGGACGTTGCTGTACACGTGTTCAGGATTGCCGTCAAATACGACGGACTCGTTAGATTCGGTGTGAAGGTAGAGGACAACATTGAGATCGAGAGTCTGCAGTAGTAGACGGGCGGAGTCGATACTTGACCCGCCACTACGCGGATTCAAGTAAAAGTCCATCGGCTGCATTGCTTGAGTCAGGGAATATAGAGAAGCGATTCAAACTCACCTGTGCAGAAACAAAATCGAGCGGGACACCCCATGACCGAGCATATACGTCCCATGAGGATGCAATGGCCGTTCCAAGCCATTTGCTTGGAACAGCTTGCGCGAAGACCTGAAGGCGAGCCAAAGCACCGGCCTGACTCGCAAATCGCCGGAAATGGAGAGCATACGAAGAGGAGATCGAGCGTGCAACGACATGGAAAAGAGCGGCACTAGGTTCAGCTAACAGACATGTGCGATCCAACAAACTGGATGAACGTGAATCTTGATCGAGGAAGCGTCCAGATGAAATAGCAAGAGTGTCTTCGTCAAGAGTGCCGAGAAGTAAACCTCGTCGATGAGCGTTGAAAATCTTCGGATCCATGGTGGCGGAAGATGGGGGTAACCGTACATGATCCCGCAGGATGAACGGATCGTCAGCGGTCGGATGAGCGGAGAGGGCAATCTCGATTCCCCTGTTCCGCATTGCTCGAGATAATTCGCCATATTGAGGATCCACGGACATGAAGATACGGAAATTGGAGTGCGGTCTGAGGATCTGGACGGAGCCATCGACGTAGCCGCGCTCGCTCAAAGTAAGGAAACCGTTGACTTCGCAAAGGGAATTGAGGCGATCGAGCACGGACGGGTTACACAAATTGGCCCCATCTAATAAAAGCCAATCGCCGTCCTTTATTGCTCTAACAAGAGGACCATCCACCCACTCGAAGCGTCCGGGTCCGTCTCGTCGCGTCAACAGTTGCTGTACTTCGTTCTGTAAGCGCTGACATGTCAATGAAGCACTTTCAGTGGTTGAGATGGCAAGCAGATCCATAATCAGCTTCGACGCTGAGGAAAGCACGGAGTGTAGATCGCGGGATAACGAGGCGGAATGGCGGGCTTTCAGAAGCTCTTCATAAACTACGGCGCACGAGAGACGAGAACCGGCGATCGACCGCAAATGCGTATCTGCGAAGGAAAGAAGGTCGTCGATGATGGCGAATACACGTCCACGATCGTCAACCTGCTCAAAACTGCCAAGAATGTCCATCGTATCTGTGGCGCTATTCAAGGATATTTCGAGAAGGGGCCGCCCCGAAAGATTAGCAAGCGTGCGGACTAGTTCAGTCTTTCCGCTGTTACGGGGGCCGGTGATGATGGCAAGCCAGGATTGAGATATACAGTGTCCGACAGTTTCCAATGCCGGCAACTGCATCTTGAGAATACGACCAGGGCGGGCGAGAGTGGCATAGTTCTCACGTGGAGAGTGGAAACCGCCGATTTGAAGATACCGAGCTGAAATCGCCCAGCTGGGCGTTTGGTCAAGCTTATCGGACGTCGTCCCGAAAATCTGATCAAAAAGTAGTCGCGCCCGATGTCGATCGTCGGCTTCGCGAAACCGGTCCAGATACACGCTCCGAAGCAGTTCACGAGGGTGTGAAGATGAGGCTGACGCGCCGAGGAGAGCTGCCCAACGAAGGACGTCGCGTAGATTGAATTCCCATGGACTCCCCGCTCGCGCAAAGGAGCGTTTGACTGATACAGCGTCATTGAGCGTAGTATTGAATGAGATCATGGCCTGGAGGATCTCCGGCGCGATAGCTGGGAAAAGATGCTGGCAAACTAGAAGGAGATCGCTTGCAGTAAGCTCTTCGACGTAAACCTTTGTGAACCGATTCACAAAAGATTTAGGAAGCCCCTTCCGTCCTCCGCCTTGATTCAGCGGATTTTGGGCAGCGAAAATTCGAAACGCTGGGTGTCGGGTGAAAGAGCGCCCCAGCTCAGGAATGTAGACGGTTCCGCGATGATCCAAAACAGCATTCAAGCCTTCAAGGACGGCTTGAGGTGCAAGATTCATCTCATCCAGAAGCACCCAATGCCCCTCCTGCAACGCAGTCAAGAACTCAGCATCTTTCCAAGCAAATTCGCCAGGACCGCCGTTTTCGACTGGCAGGTCGGAGCCAAAAAGGTCAATCAGGTCGGTTTGATCCGATAAATTGATCCGACAAAGCCGATGGCCAGCGATATTGGCTAGCGCTGTGACGAGGCTCGTCTTCCCGACGCCAGGGCTCCCTTCTAGCAATATAGGCTTTGGAACCTGACATGCTCGAACGACACGCATAGCATTATCCTGGGCAGTGGGTGCACGAAGGTTAAACGCCAGCGGCGAAGGCTCTCGGGGTCCCCGAGCGATGGCGAAGGTGCCCAGCTGGACCCAGTTCACGGGATCGTAGTTGGGAACATGACCTTCGTTATTTGGAAGTGGAGCGAGACTCTGCAGCTTGACAAGAGCCTCGTCTTTGAGTCGCCGAATTGCCTCTCGGGAATATGCCGTTAATTGGGGAAGAGAGCCTAGTCCGTCGAGGAATGTCATATGCGCGGCATGGTGCTAAAGATGTTTTGTTGGACGAACAGCATTTGCGATGAGAAAGGAAAACTCACAAAGACTTCGTCGGGAGATATCCCTTCGTCCGTTCCAGATGGGTGCACGGAATTCGAAAACACCACCCAGGCCTGGAAATCAGAGGTGAGCTTCGATTATAAAGTGGATGAGACAAATCATACCAAGATATCTCGCAAACTCATCAAAGACCTGTCTCCCACCTTGCCTGAAAGCCATTCCGCGAAATCGAGAACCTTCGAAGTGTATGACCGCAATGAATCGAATTTCCACATGCGCTCGACGATTAACTCGAGATCCTTCCGGTCGTCGACAGGCGGAACCCATATTTCGGTGAACCGATTACGGAGAGCAGGTGAAAGTTCCTTCTTCCCGTAGTCTCCGCCTGGATTCATGGTGGCCACGAGCTTGAAAGAATCCGCTGCCTGGATAGCAGGATAGTCGAGATCGTCCCCGCCGCGTTCGGCTAATACTAGCGTCCGTCCTGGCTCAAGAACACTATTGAGACGTTCAAGAACCGAATCGTCCGCGAGAGATATCTCATCTAAAAGAAACACGTCGCCAGCGCGCATGGCATCGACGAGAGGTCCATCGTGCCATTCAAATATCGACTTGAGACGGAGGGATTTGCGACGGACATTTTCTAAAGCCGAACGAGACTCGGGATCAATAGTCGACGACTCCAGGGCGGCTTGCACACAGTGGAGCATAGATTCCAAGCTAGGAGCCGCAGGGACCAGGCCAAGACACTGGAGAACTTCAAGCCCCTCCCGGCACACCTCGGCTTCCCGGGCGCTTCTGTTGCGAACTGGTCGTAGCCCACCAATCAAATCCGCCGTTTCGGTATTTTGGTGGCAATTCAGACCATGGAGACGTTTGGACGAAGCGTCCGCAAAGATTTGACACACAGATGTCTTCCCCGACCCTGTCTCCCCTACGAGCAAAACAGGTTCGTTGAAGCGGAGGGCACGGCTAACGAGAATGAAGAGACGTTGCATGGCACGGGTCCAGATGAGATTAGAAGAAGCGGCGGGGACGGGGCACTCGAGATAGGTCGGAAAATCCACGCCCGAATTGTGGAGATCGTAGAGGGCATTCTCATTGATCTTGACGCCCATGACTGACTCGATGACCTCCTTCACTGCCACTTTGTCGTCGTCCCGGCGAGCTCGCTCCGCCAAGAGCATGTACCCGTTCTCAGCCAACTCCTGGTACCCGATGGCGTCTCGTCCAGCCCAGCGAAACAAGTCGCGTAATGTCGCGAAACCTTGCTTCGTCTCGAAGACCCGACCGGACTGACGACGCTTTTGCAGCTCACGGAAGACGTTGACGATCTTCTTGCCATAGGAAGGGGCGATGCGACACCGTTGGCATAAGATTGTCTCGAGCTCGGCTTGCGGGACATCCTCAAAGTGGACCTCGAGAAAACGGTTGCGGAAGGCACGCGACAGGACCTTCCTGCCTGCATACAAGCCCGGCGGGTTCTGGGTGGCGAAGAGCATAAAGTGGGGATGCGGCCGAATGACCTCCTGCGTCTCGGGAATAACCAGTTCGCGGTTATCGTCTAACAATCTATTGAGCGCTTCGAGGACATCAGTCGGGGCGAGATTGAGCTCGTCGAGGACGATCCAGTCTCCATTTCGCAGGGCCCGGACCAGGAGACCGTCTTTGAAAACGAGCTTGCCGGTGGCGGGATCCGAGACATAAGACCCTAAATATTCCTGGATATCGGTATGCTCGTGGTTATTGATGCGAATGAATCGATGGCCTGTCCGCTTCGCGAGGTATTCAACAGAGCTCGTCTTCCCGCTGGATGTGGGCCCTTCGATAAGAACAGGGAATCGCCGCGTCAGGATAATTCGCGCAAGATCGATCAGCTTGGTCTCGACGGATGGAGTCTAAGACAGACAGCATTAACTCATTGATACGCGCAACTAAAAAAAAGGTCGACATACCATGATATAATCCTCCACTGGATCAACAGGAAGAGGCCCTTTCTCCAAGTAAAACGCGCCAAGCTTGATGAACTCGTCGGGAGAACGGCCTGGGGGCACGGACGGCTCCTTCATGAGCATGGATCGCGGATTTCGCACGCCGGCCAAAAGATGCTTCTGGGCTAGGGCGGTGACGACCGCAGCGCTGGGAGCATCCAGGACCATGGTAAACGCCATCAAGCATCCCTCCCAGATGGCCCTCCGCAAGCTGTACGTGCTTGCAATATCTGCCGCAAAAGTGAGTGCGCGGGCCAGTGTACGCATGCTGTAATGCGGTCTGTGGTTGGACCCATCCGCAATTTGTCGCGTGTCCGCCAACTGCTTGACGGCGGCATAAAACTCGGCGACGTTCATGATGGCTGCTTTGTCGCCCACAGCGTTGTCGCCGATGTATTGCGTAACAATGCTAAGCAGCGTCTCTCGGTCGGCGTCGGGGGGAGGGACATCAATCTCCGTGAACCGGGATCGAATGTTGGGAGGGAGGTCTTTTTTGCCGACGTCCGTCGCGGGGTTCATGCAAGCAAACAGCCGGAAGTCGGGATGTCGTGGAACAGGCTCGAGCGATCCTTGTTCAGTCAACGTGATGGAAGCGGTCGAGCTGTGGAGAAGGGCAGATATACATTCCAGCGTTTCTGGGCTTGCAAGATTGATCTCGTCGAGAAGGACCCTTGAAAAAACAAAGTTAAAATTATGTTGGTTTCAAATATTCAAAGGACCCACCAATCTCCGGAGCGTAAAGCCTTCACCAATGGTCCTTCGACGAAGCCAAATGCGAATTTCCCCTTGGCCTGAACATGCTGTACTTCGAACTCTGCGACATCCTTCTCAAACGCGGCCCAGCTCGCCTCTGAGACGTTAAGCCCATGGTCGACCTTTCTCCTCTTTCTCGGCGTGTCTGCATTCACATTAGAATCCTCCCTGCAGATACCGTTAGTAATGGATAGAGGAGGGAAGGCTCTAATGACACTCACTTCGGATCATCCTTCCCTTTCGCCTGAATCCTCTCCTTCGCTAACCGCGTGCTCTCCTTCCACAGTCCCACCGCCCTCTTCCACCTTCCTTCCCCAACAGCCTTCCTTACCTCCGCCTCAAACTTCTCGTTCTTCCTCCGACTAAACGTCCCTTCAAACAACTCCAAAAAGCGCTCATGCAACGCAGACCCCGGAACCCGCGTATCAATGGGCTTGAACCCCCCAACAAGATCCGCCGACTCCGTCTGATGCGACAAGTTCAGCGAGATCAGCGGCCGCCGCAGCACCGACGCAAGGTGCGTCACGACGCTCGTCTTGCCCGTCCCCGTCTCCCCCGTCAGGAGCACGGGCTCGCCAATAGACACCGCGGTGGCGATGCGCGAGAGCAGCAGCACCGCTGGCCGGTGCATCGCGAACGGCCGCGCGTTGGGCGCCACAATCTCTGCCTTCGCGGGACGCGCGGCGAGCCGCGTCCGCCCAACGCGGATCGCGACAGGCTGCGCGTTCACGTCCTTCTCAATGTCGAATTCGGGTGTCCGGCCGGTGAGCACCCATGCGCTGCGCTCGAGCTCGAGGCCGAGATGCTGCGCGATGACAAGCGCGACGCTGTCGAGGTGCGCGCGCGCGGCAGCGGTGGTGGTGCCCTCGCCAAAGAACACGTCGCGGGCCTCGAGATAGATCTCTTCCCGAAGTGTCGGGTTCGGGAAGAGCGAGGCGAGGGACACGGCGGCATCATGGTCGACGTCCATGGCATCGTGCCCACTGGGAAGGAGCCTCTGCACGCGCGTGCAAAATTTTTCTAATTCTCGCAGGCCGATATCCCTCGTCGAAGCGGCCGACGGAAGTGCGCGGACAGCCTCCCAAAGTCGTATCAAAGCCTGCGCGGTGCCCCCCGGCAAGACGCGGGAAGCGTGCGTCAATGATGGTTCTCAGCTCGTCCGACGCCGGAGACGGGAGGACGATTTCGTGGAATTTGTGCGCCCCAAAGAAGAGCGGAGGAGGGAATGTGCCGGTGCGCGACGGCACGGCGGATCTGGTGGCGAAAATGGCGAATCCCTCGGCGGCGACGACTCTCCCGCGGCTGGGGACGTCAAGCGAGGCGCGTTGTCCGATCCACTTACCTGGGCCGAGCGATTCGACGAGCGGCTTGAGGACACCGAGGACCTCGTTGCTGCCACGATCGATGTCCTCGAACACGACCCATCGGCCCTGTCGCATCGAGCGCACCAGCACGCCCTCCTTCCATTCAAACGTCCCGGGCTGCGTCAGGGAGGACACATACGAGCCAAGCAGAGAGCGCGGGTCGAGAGATGTGTCGGCAAGGTGGATCGAAATGATCTGATTTTTGACACCGGGGTGCAGGAGTTCTGCGAGGTGGGACAAGAGCAGGGACTTGCCCGAAGAAGGCGGCGAGGAGAGCAGAGTGGGGAGACGCAAGGAGATGTGGGTGGCGAGGGAGCCCAAGGCTTCGACGGTGGTGGGTGTGGAGATGAGGGAGGAGGTTGTGGGTGGTGAGCAGTTTGCGCGGTGCAATAGAATGCCGTGTACGTTCACTAAATGCCGACTACGAGAGATTAGTAGGGCAACGGGATTTTCATATACAAAATACCTGAGGGTCCATGGCTCCATTCCACCGCCTTCATAGAACGTCTGCGGCTGAACCACGATTGCTCTCCGCATGTCTTGTATCCGTTTCACTTCAAACACGGGCATAACCCATGCATCCATCTCGTTCAAACTTCCGTCTACGTTCCGCCCGTATTCGAGAGGGCAATTGGCTTCACCGACTTCCCCCAGCACCTCGTACTCCAAAGCCTCGCGTTCGGCCTCACCCATGCCGCTTTGCAAGGAGTAGCAGCGAATTGCCAGAAGGCGAACAGCGTTGTCGAGGTTCGGCGTCCAAATGAGAAGCGACAGCGGGGCAAGAGACCATAAAAGGTGGCGAGGAAGCTCTCGATTTGCTTGCAGGATGCGGTAGTACGCAAGCAGACGTCGTTGTAGTTGCGGTACGCCGAGGGATTCAACTGATGCTAATGGTCCCTCGACGAACTCTGGCTTCTGCAGTATGGAATGTAGTAAACTGGTGAATTATCAGATTCACAAAAAAAATCATATAACTGCGCAAGAGACGCACGGGAAAAGTTCCTCGTGAACTTCGAGAAGAAAACAGAGTGCTACGAGCTGCTCCTCAGTATTTTGGGGCTCATCTAACCATCGAGCGCATAAATCGAGTAATATGGGTCGGAAAACAGTCGCAACAAGCAGAGTGAGATCCGGAGACGCGAGCAGATTCGAAAGAACGGCCAATAGCTCTGCACTAGTTTGAGAGACCGCCGTTCCAAGTGTGGAGGCATGAGGAGAATCCGGGGGCAGCGAAGAGATCAATACACGCGTCTGGCCGCGCAAATTTATTGCCAGTGGATCATGAATAGCACTGGGAAACGCCATATTGGCGCTTCGTTTTGGAATAGCCGATGGCACTGGCAGCAAAGAGGGAACCCAAAATTTGGGAAGCCTCTGGTAAACAAGGAATAATAAGATAATCTATTGATACCTTGACGGCATATCTAATCTACACGACGCGTCTCTCATCACCCATTCAGCCCGGCTGAGCTGAGGGCTCCCAAACGTGCAAATGACTGTGCAGCAATGGGCCGGGCAATGATAGGGAAGAACACCAATTCACAACTCCACTTGGATTGCGAGCTCGCGGGTGAGGAGCTTGGGAAAGTCCACGCGGGCGAGGCGTTTTGCTCCTTGCGCGATTCAACCCTTGATGTTATCTGGCGTTGCATCGAGCAGATCAACTCCAAGCGCGCGAGTCCCACGGTGGCTCTAAGCAGGTGGAAGTGAGGGAATGAGAAGCAAGAAAGGGAGCGCCTGAGGCGCTGGTCAACTCAACCCACACCCGAGCGATGGCCTCCGCCGTGTGGGTTGCGCCGCAAGCTCTCACACTAGAACCAGCGCGAAATATGGGAATTAGAGGGTGTAGCAGAAAGACAAGGAGTGGACAAAGTATGAGTTCGCATTGAGTACGCAATTAGGGACTCAATTGAGGCGCAAGGTAGAGGTCTTCCAGCTGTCGGTAAGGTAGTGTTTGAAGATACAAGGAGCTCGAATGACTTTAGCGAGACAGAATGTGAGACTATCGCTCTCCGCTTCGCATGGACGCCTTCCTGTAGGAACTCCAACAGACGATGATCGTAGGAATGTATTGGATATCAGACGCACTTTGATAGTCAGATGCAGCGACGCGTAAAGAGGTCCCTCCTCGGGTACCTATTACCGATCGCCGCCAGCCTTGAAGACGAAATTCAAATAAAGTGCACATGAGTAGTGGCTCTGGAAGGTTTGTAGTGTCTGGTAGCGATAAAGAGAAAAGGCGAGGATGCGGACGCGCAACAAAGCGCGGACGTCGTGGCAGTCACGGTCACCGTGACGGTCACATCCTGGTTGAAGTCTGACATCAGCCAAATCTCGGGGCCTCGCAGCATTTATTTCCTACTATAAGCCTGTCCAAGCCACTCGTATCAGACTTATCTCGAAATTAGCTCTCAGCCATGCCTCTTCTACTCTGCCAATCGCACCAAGTTTTTGCTCGTGGTTTCGGTCTCAGCCCTCTGGCAAAAGATTGAAGCAACGCCCTGCCAGTGGAATTCCATTATACTTCATGGAACTTTTCTACCGATTTCCGAGTCGGATTCACTTGCCAGTATAACATGCCAGTAGAACTTGAATCCCAATTGGCTCAATCCAGTCTTGCGTCGAGAATTTTGCCTGAATCGGCGACGAAGCGGCACCCTCGAGCTCCTCTCCTCCTCTCTGACCAGCTCATCTTCTTTCTGGCTGACGCCTCTCTCCTCTCTGCTCCGAGTCTGACTCTTTGCTACCCGGATACGTCCAGACATGATTGATTACTATCTCGGTCAAGACGTTCCTGCGCCCATCATTTTTACCCGAACTCGCGTGGCGCGGATCACCGGAACGTCTGGGTTACCGAGACAGTATTGATTAGCTCTGAATTAGCCATGGGGTTGGCCACGAGAGATATTATTCCTTTAGGCTCTGGTTATGCACTTGATGACTTTCCTTTAGTCCTCCTATTCGCCCCAAAGGGTTTTTGAACCGAGGTCATAAATTCGCGGGAGACTCAACTCGGACCTTGTTACACAAGTAGAGAGTTAGTGGGTTTCATCGACATAGTGACCCTTGATTTTTTTTATTGAATCTATTCAAGACAGACTTGATCGGAAGGTTTTCCTACGTGAGTTCTTCACAGTGTTGGGCTGTGCCACGGAAAACTATGACTATGCGTCGCTTGCTTTGTCACAGTGAAATCGTGGTCTCCATTCGGAGCCCTTGCTTCACAACCAATAATGCTGTCTCTGATGTTATCATCCCATCAAGTACAGGCGCTCGGGTTCTGTTGTACGTCGACTTTGGCCAAGTCCTATTTTACAGAAAACTTGATAGACATCAGTCTATGAATTTATGGCGAATCAAAGTGAATGTCCGTGGTAGTCATCCATTACAGGTTGGCATACGACAGCCCGGGCAAGTTGAAACTTGACAGCTTTGCGGTTGGACGGCAAACTTCCGATACCTCTTCGCGCCGGCGTTTCATCTGCTGGGCCTCATCTTCCGCGAGCCGTCTTGAAGACCCTTCGAAATTTTTGTATACAGATCCTCCCGCAGCCTTGATGCTTCCCGTGGATCTCCCGCGCTCTTGCCTCAGAACTTGAAGGGCCGGAATTGAAATTCCTGAACTCCCATGAAATTCATCCGGCATTGTGGAAAGACGCTACAGTATATTTTGCGATATGATGCTAGCGCGGTTTGATCCCCACCACTGCCAAGCTGCTGTGTTTATTTGACTCTTGCTTTCACAGCACATGTGGGTGTTATATCGTCCGGATACATCTTTGCTCCTTTTCACATTGACCTGGACTATGCTGCGTACCTTCCATACCGCCTCTGCTTATTACTTCTAAAGCCGGGCGTGCGGGCGTCTACAATCAGGACCGCTGCAACCGAAAGGCACCAGTGCATCGTTTGAAGAGAAGTTTGAATTCCGCCGCCGACCATCCGACCATTTCATTCATATTCGGTCGGTTACTTCTGTGCATACCAAGGGGTTTCCAAAGAAGAAAAAAATCAAAGATACCGTGACTGCCGGATTTTGAAATATGAGGGGACCGACCGTACAGCATTTTGTCATCGCCAAGTATGGTAATTTCCATCTGATGCGGAGCCGTTGGCGGATCAAATTGCATTGTCTGCGTGCAACTATGGGACTCGCTGGAAGATATCTGACGTAAATGCATTCAAGATACAACTACTATAACCCATATGTGAATATTTATTGTGGGCAGAAGAAAAACAATTGTATTCAAGCTCCTGAAACCCATAGCTTTTGGAAAATAGTTCAGAATGGTTGCCATAGAGCTTAGAATAGTCCACCATACAATTCTGCTCTCGAGAAAGGCGTGAACGAAGTGAACAAGCAGCATGTACTGGGAAAGTTTCACAGCCACCTGTCATGATTGCCGCAACACCTTCCGTTTTGGGCTGAAATTATCCCACAAGGCTGTCAAAAAAAATTCAGGTCCTCGCTTGGGGAGCCGACCAGCATCATAGCATCAATTTGCCACGTGGAAACCCACTTACCGAATGCGCTTTGATCAATGACCGATACAACATCATTGAACAGGCACATACTTACAGTATCGCGTTTTCACGCAACGAGTGACGTCAGACTGTTCTCCTTGGGGATTCAGCTGTTCTGGGACGTGAATCTTTGATTCTCCCGCTTCTCCGCACCAGATGAGAATCAGAATTTGCCAGCGGCAACCTCACCACTGCATGAACTCCTGGATATCAAAGTTATATTTTCTTGATAGACATATCAGTCAGACGTCGTTGTCCTTCAGGAATAACGGTATTTTATAGCCGCTTTTCACACACGGGGCGTACCTCCGAGTCCGATATTCACAGTCGCGAGCCTTCCGAAATGGTTGAGTTGCGGAGTATGGTGAGTATGGATGCAATTCCTGTTTTTTTGTCCTAGTTACCCGTACTTGTGCATACTTTTGAGTTTAGGACGTTCACACAACATCGCTGATTGACCATCTGTTGTCGATGTTTATTTCGGGTACAAGTGTTCGTCCAATTCAGGAACCACAATTCCGTGCGCATTCAGCACTTGCTGCTTTGGTCCTATTTTCCCGAATAACTCGGTTGAGCTCGGAAGCACAAGGCCTGAAAACTTTGTGCTTCCCAAAATGAGTCTATTGTGGCTTTCAGCGAGTTTCTGGTTTGGGTGCTGGTCGAATTTCAGAACCACGTGCCATGCGTGTTCAGCACTCGATGTTTCATCCTCTGTAACACTGTTTATAACTCACTTGAGCTCGGAAGCATGGGGCCTGAAAATCTTGCCATTCACAAAAACGAAGACCCATTCTAGTCACCCACGCGAGTTCTATTGAGAGCGGTTCAGACGGTGGACCCATAATTGAAACAATACAAACGGACAACGGACATCAATATTTCGCCAACAGTCCTACCTCGCTAATTACACAGATTGAAACGAGTGAATTGCCCTCAGTTGATACGTGAACTAGTAGCTTTCGTAATGTTCCCAAACGAATTCCAGTTTGATGAGCCACCAGTGAATCCGATTACATCGAAAAGGTGGTAGTTGAGTGTGTCAATATCATGAGTATAACTTCATTGGTGAGAAAGCAGCGAAACGGAGGTTCGTGGGTCCTAAATTGCAGTGTTTGCAGAAGTAAATGCGGACTCGGAGCGATACAGACCGGTAATTGATTGGCGAAGCCGCAGGTGCTCAGCAGTTGCGAACGCTGTCTGCAGTGACAGGGAACTCGGTCTTGATGAAGTCTTGCGAGGGTTTTGAAGCATCAACGCTAAGCGCTGAGCGTTGATTTCAAGTTGAACTTCTGAACTTCAGGATGATGCCATCAACGCAACTCAATCAGTTTTGATCGGTCTGTTCATCAATTTATCTTTACCTTTGCAAGACTTCGAGTTATTAGAGACATATGCGGTCGGCAGACTTTCACTGTTCACAGCAAGTGCTGACATGCAGTATTACACTGGGCCCGCGGAACGGCTGCCGGCGCCGGCGAGTCAGATATTGGTCAAACAACATCACAAACTTTTCCCGATCGGGCACGGAGCGGATACTGCACCCGATGCGGACGCAAGCGGCGGCCCACTGGCGTCTGTTTAACCATAGACTCGTTCTATAATACCTCGCTATTCGACAATTTGAGTTGCCTATTAAGTGTTGCGCAGCGGCGATTACCATACAGCAGTGCCTCTCGGTCGTGGGTAGCCCCCGAGTGAAACTGCTTTGTCAAAAGTTGTGTATGTTCTATTGCACCAACGGGAATGCGGGAAATGCACGCGACATCGCCGCGTCTGCATGGTTCAATATCGGTTTTATCAATTTTCATTACAGTTGGTTTGCTTTGCGCAGTTCGTCTAAACATTTTCAGGCGTATATATAAAGTAGTGCTTGTTTCCTTCATCGGTGCCCCATCCATGGCAGAGAAAGCTTCATCTTCATTCTCAATCGCCGCTCGCTGGGACACGATTTGTGAGAACTGCAGGTGTGTGAAGTTCATATCCATGCTATCATTGTAACTGACATCGCACAGACGGCGCAGAGTTGTAGGAATACCTGTTGCGCATTGAAGCATGGGCTTATGTTTCTGCTAGAAATGCGACCGCGTACGCCCAAAATGCGGGCCATGTTCACGTTCCTTGACATTTCAGGATTGCGAATATGCGGACGATGGGCAAGCCACGGAGGCGCAAAGAATAGAAGGTTAGTTGCTAGGTTTGGGTTTCCTTGACGTGGTTCAACTTTGTGCAGAAAAAATAGCAGTCATTGAAGATCGTATTAAGCAGCTCGGGAGACCAGGAGACCTGCCTTTACACGACCCGTATTCAGCAGTGAGCCGGCCCGATTCGAGTTCTTGTTCAATTGAACCAATGCAGGAACTTTCTCAGGCCAAGTTAGAACCTATGTAAGTTGTCATACACCTCATAACGTCAAGCTAATAACGCCGGCTAGGATACGCAACTTTCTGCAACACAGTTCTCAATTCGGGTTCTTCTTGAATATTCATAAGTTTCAGGAGGCGATAAAGGGACGGAGCGGTCAGCGTCTTGCCCCCGTTTTGCTTGATACGGTGAACCTCTGGGCAATACATCTCTCTGATTCGGACGGCTTCACCCCCGCATACGAAGCCAGCTATCTCTCGCGCGCTTGCGTCCATGGTTACCGCCATGGCCGGGAATCACTCCAGCACCGCTGTTCTCTCCATCATACAGGCGGAAGTCCTCTTATCCTACTATTTCCTGCGAAATATCCGGTTTCTAGAGGCAAAATATCATCTCAGTGCCGCTGTTTCCCTCGTAATAAGCTCCGGGTTGCACCGGATTCGGTCGACGGAGTTGAAGGCGACCACAATCAGAACGTTGGCACCACCGCGAGACAGTATGGAGGAGTACGAGCGTATCAGTGCGTTTTGGACTGTCTTAACCCTGAATAATTGCTTCACAACTGCCGACGGATCGTCGTCTAATATCTCTTATACCGACCCCAATACTCGGATCGACAGCCCATGGCCTCTGGACATCAATGCTCACGGTTTAAATGTGAGCGTGGTCATCTTATGCCATCAAAACTGACCAAAATTAGAACCAACTACTGCCTGATTCGAGCTTCGGGACTGTTTCAGCGTTCTTGGGAAATCAGCCGGATGCTGGGACGTCCATGTTGGCCTTGCATGCCAAGGCATCAATTCTGTTTGAACAAGCTTCGCGGTTGGCGTGCCAGTATCGCCCGGGTACGCACCGTCTGTTCTATTTATTCAATTCCGAGTTTCACACAAAACACAGATATGAACAACAAACGCCAGTTCTATGCGTCATTCAAATCCGCTGATGCCTTGATCGAGAGATTCAAACTCGATCTTCCCACGGTTCATTCTCGTTCAACCAGAGAGATCATCGTGATCCACACCTTGGCCCATGTCGCGACGATTCAATTGCACAATCCATTCGTCGTGGATACTGATGCCTCACGCTCTCGCGTGGTTGCGTCAGCGCGCACCATTGTTGCGAATCTTGCTCAGGTTCCACTAGACAAATATGTCCACATAGATCCGATATTCGGCGTAAGTTGACTGCTTTTCTACCTGTTGACGACAATCCATTCTAACCCATACATTCCAGACCTTGCTGATGGCAGCCTGTCAAGTATTTCTGGCAGAGCTAGGTCGATTCAGAAGACACCGGCCCTTAAACAGCCCTGTGCCACCCCAAGAAAGAAAAGTTATAGAGACGATTGAAACTGTCCTCGCCGCCATGAATATTTTCGCTCCGAGCTGTCCGATTATCAGTACGTCCGAACTTGTGAACAATATCCAACTGAAGTTTTCATTCCAGATTCGCAACTGGTCGCTATGCAACAGTTATATCGCGGACATTGAATGCCCCGCTATTCTCGTCTCATGCCCTCCGTTCTATTTTGAATGTAGCGTTATTACCCGCACGTCTTACATTACAGCCAATCTTCTCTTATGTTTCTCGGTATAGATCATCTCCCATCCTAGACAGTGTATCGTAGATGTGTAGCTTTGCCCTTTATTGAATATTCACTTGACTGGACCACACAGGAACAAAAGGACCCTCGGCCGATTATCCAATGGGAGCAGTGGACGAAAAAAAACAAAAGGACCCTCGGCCGATTATCCAATGTGAGCAGTGGACAAACAAAATCACTGGATACAAGCCCACACTAATTTTTTCCTGCTGTTGCCATGGCATAAAGAGCGTCTCGATCGCCAGACTCTTCCACCAATGCACGCAGCTTTCCATCTTTGATTTTCAACAATTCCTTGGGGCGGTCAAATTCAACCTTGCGTTGCAAGCATAAGCCAGGAGGGTAAGTAGTAAGGGAAAGATGACTCACGAGACGTCCTGCATCGAGGACCATCTACACATCATTGGGAATTGTTCCATAAGATTCAGGTAGGCACGCACAATCTTATCAGCATCCATAATTGTCTGCAACCTGTGCGCCACCGTGAGTAACGAGACATCTCCACGCAGCTCTTGGCGAAGAGAATTCTGGATGATCGAATCCGTTTTATAGTCTGACCGGACGAATCAACTTCAAAAAGCAAGCTAGGTATCGCAAGCACGTTACCGATGGCGGACGTCGCTGTTCCAGTGCATTAGACAGGTGCAAATTGTGGAGAAGATATTTACCTTCATCCAGAATCAAGATCTTGCTCTTCCTTACGATCGCTCTGGCTAGTTCGTGAGAAAGTCATTGCCGAGTGATCAAACAGTCATGACTTCACCTGGCCAACGCAAATATTTGCCTTTGCCCAACTGAGAGATTCGACCCGCCCGAAGAAATAGCGCTATCCAGTGTTATTCGACCCTCGTCCATTTCGCTTTGCAGGGCAAAGAGGCCCGCAGCGCGCAGAGCATAGTTGAGCTCGGCATCATCGTATTGGCCGAATGGATCCAGGTTCGCTCGCAGTGAACCGCTAAGCAGCTCAGGCTGAGAAGCTCAGTAATCAGGGTCTGTCAAATCAGCCGAGGTCCATAGCACTAACCACTTGAGGGATGATAGTTATGCTGGACCGCAACGCATCCAGGTTCAACTTTGAGGTCTCGAGTCCGTCATATCTCACAGATCCTTCAGTGGGAATGCATCGCAAGAGTGAGAGTGTCAAGGAACTCTGCCAATCGGTCAACCACAGTTCTGTTTTGGAGACTGATCAAGTACCTTCCCAGACCCAGTGCGACCCACTACATAACGTGTGGGGGAAATGGCGAAGTGAATCGAGGAATACGCACCAATACCAATCCGTTCTCCGGCCTTGACGTGGAACGAGATATCATGTAACACCTCCGGACCGTCCTCGGAATATCTGGCTGAAAGGCCTTCCACGTGGAGATCTCCGCCGGCAGGCCAATACGCCGGGGGGCTTCCCAGCTTCCGTTGCGGGCTTTTCGTGCTCAATATCGATATATCCTTGTATTCGTTCCAGGCTGAGAAACGTAAGCGATGCCCTGGGTAGCATGTCGAAAAATGTTACCTGTTCCCTGGTGTCAATCAAGGTCAGTTGGGGTGAATGGATGTGCGGATTCTCATTTACCTTGTACTTCAAATTCGTTGAGCTCCCTCACCTATAGATGATCGGCATTAGCGCAACAAGACTGGAGGATCGAATCCAAATCATACTGACGGTCCACAGAAGCATCTCTGCAAATTTGAAACGCGTTAGTGAACGAAATCCGACGGAAGAGGAAACTCAACGGGTAAATGTGACTGCCATGTTTATGAGGAATCCAGTGTCCCCTGCGCTACTATGCGCGACGTAGACCAGGTATGTGGCAAGGCTGGCCGAAAATATTGACCCCAAGATGTCGACGCGGATACCGACCCATCTGGGTTTCAATGAGTTTCCAGTCGGCCTAACCAAAGCTCCTACTCACCGGTTCAAGTTATAGTAGTTGCGGGCAGCTCTCGTATATCGATCAATTCTTGACAACGACTCCGTAGCAAGTTTTGACTGCGCCCCGAATGCGCGGATTGAAACTGAGTGGCTATCAGTGTACTGTCCTCAGCATTTAGCCAAGAATCCGCACCTAATCCCGCAATGGCAGCCCCGAAACTGGGGAGGTATGAGGAACATCGAAACATAGAAGGCGGAAAACGTACTGTGCAAGAACCGGAGCCCGAGTGTTCGACATCAATCGCTTCACAGGTAATTGTCCAGCGATGTATACCTGTCCGACCCAAGCGCCTAGAGCGCCTACCAGCACACCAAGGAAAAGAAATATGGGAGTATAGATCACGACAGCGCCGAATTTCACCTGAAAACTCGGTTTAGCTGAATTCAAGAATAGGGGAAAACATGTTCTTTGGTGACGTACCATCATGGATACAAGCATGTATGCGAGAGGATAGAATCGACTACCAAGAGAATCGTCAACAGCCCTCACGTCGTTCGTGACACGGGCAATGATACGGGATGTGGGAGTCACATCGAGCCATCTGAGGTTGAAGGGAAGATCATCCGCCGAAATAAGATGGGAGAAGCATAATAAACGAACCTCAATGGGGCGCTCAGGACTGAGCTAAGGAGATTTTTATGAATTACCCCCGATGCTCGCAATTGCCCAAACACAAAATAGATGAATACAATTGCAAAGGATGTAATCGAGACGAAGACGATCCCGACTGTATCTTGTCAGTGAAAAGTACAGCAAAGAGAGGAAATCCAACCGAATATGGACAAGTTGCTGGGAGAGTGAATAATATGCATGGCTGCAAGGAGGGATGCTCACAAAATAACATCCACTTGGTCAGCAGGACGATCGTCGTACTGCTTTGCCCAATGACCCAACTGCCATGTCCTTAGCGCAACGAAAATTTGCTCGAAGAAAAGGCCGCCAAAGAAAAATATGAAGAAGAAAAAAGGATGTTTGCCACCCATTGCGCTGAAATACATTTTCACTGCAAGCTGAAATCAGATAAATGAACAAAAAGTCAGCGAAAAACTTACAGGAGGAACTGCTGACATGTCCCAGTTGAATTTCCTCTGCCAAGATGAGCTTGCCTTGTGCCGGTTCAACAACAGGAGCTTCGGTGTCAACTTGCTGTTGTGTCTTGTGCAGAACTTGTTGGTCCTTGTGAATCTGGGCTGCCAAGGGACCGCGCTTCGTTATTTCGGAAATCGTGCCTTGGCTTTGGATTCGACCATCGGCGCCAAAGCTGACCACGAAGTCGGCGATTGGCCGGGTCAGAGCAACATTGTGAGTCTAGAGAGTTGTAGCTCAGGGTATCGGATGAAACAAGTGCGCTCACGACAAGGATGACGGTTCGGTTTTCTGCAAGTTTGTCAGCGTGAGAAAGAATATTTGAATGACACGTACGGATCAGGTCACCGCCGAAGCATTTTTCAACAATCCATTGAGCAGTGTGAACACTGCAAGGGAGATGAGCAATTGCATTGCAATGAAAAAACTAAAACTTTCTCGAGAGCCGCTAGGACATCATCAAGTAGCAAAATGCCAGCGTTCGAGTACTGTGGAAATTTCAGCGGAATATCGGACCTTCGAGTAAAATATCTTACAACAGCCCTGGCCAACGTCAGGCGCGCCTTTTGTCCGCCCGACAACGTTAAACCTTGATGGGGATCGTTAAAAAGCGCAGAAAAAAATACATAACTGCAAACCTTTTTCACCGACTTCAGTTTGGTCACCGGCTTGGAACAGCTTAAGGTCTGGCTCCAAGGCGCATTGGTACAAAACCTTCTTGTAACGTTCCTCGTCGAATGGAGTGTCAAAAACAATATTCGACCGAATGGTTTCGTTGAGCACCCAGGACTCTTGCGCAGCGTACGCAACGCCAGAGTTTCGTGGGAGATTATACCAAGAATCGGGCGATGATGGGATGAAGTGCATTTCCCCTAGAGAAAATTGCCAGTTAGCGAGGAATTGAGCGGAAGAAGTATTCCACCTACCCAACAGTGCCATGAGGAGCGAAGTTTTCCCTGTCCCCCAATTAGCTTACAATTAATAGAAAGTGATCAATTCAAGACGCCCTCACCTGATCCTGTTGGTCCAATTACCAAGTTGATTCTGCCCCGCTGGAACAGAACCTCATCGTCTATTTTCAGCTGGAATTGGCGTTGGGAACGCGTGAGGGAACCGTCCGACTCTTTGGACCACAAAAAATCTGGCGTTGCAGAATCCAATCCTGTCATCCATGGATGGATCGACAGTCGATAAAACGAGTGTTTCCTTCTCGTCGAATGCATCCAACAATTCTGTCTGCATTAAAATCAAACGCGCGTCCCGGATCGTCATCGCGCGACCCACCGTTTTCAGGAAGTCATTGACACGATCCAGCTGGAGGAAGCGTGAGTTGGAAGGAAGTTTGTGACGAAAAAACAAAAAGGGTACCGAGACTTTCCCTGAAATTGCATCGTTGAGCCTATAAGTGATCTAAAAAGTGTTCAAGAGAGATAAACTGAAACGAACGGCATCATACTTCAGCTATAGCATTCCTGTCCCTCAGTGAGCAAGTGAACAATTTGAACTGACTTGACAGTACCTGAGCATATCGAATATGGTCATGCTCGAAAATACTTTCGATGCATTAAGAGATTGACCCATAATCAAGGTCTTTGCAACGAATCAGTTAATAAGACTTCAGAAGGTGAACGAATAACCAACACTGAGAAAAAATTCAGCGTCTGCATTTTGTTTGAAGAAAAGCCTCACTAAGTGGCGTAAGTGAAAACCATGGTCCCGACCTTGAAGAGACGTCAAATATTGAGCAGGGGGCCGGATATGATGATCAGAACACACTGACAGGAATGAGGAAGCTTTGAAGTGTCTGATTAAGGACGACCTGACCCAATGTTAGTGTACGTACTTGACGAGGCCGCTGGCCATATCTAGGTAGCGCCTTTTCTGTATCCAGACAAGCTCTGAATCTCTCTGTTTGAAATTAAAAGCAAAGCCTCAAAGTCGAACGAACTACGGCACCTTGTCCTCAATTCGAGCCTTGATTTTCTGCTCCCATCCGAACAGTTTGATCTTGATCTATGGTCAGTGCACTTGCAAGAAAGATCGAGACTACAGACCATTCGGAGGACATGTACGGCTGGGAGTGGTTTTATTCGTAGTGAACTGCAATCCAGCGACGATTGTACGTACCTTCACTGACTGATTGGACTCTCTCATCCGTCTGCTTCATCCTCTCTTTGTGAACCGACTGAACGAGCTTCGCCACTGAAATAAATATGAGTCAGACGGTCCGGATGAACAGACCAAACACGAACTATAGCCAGGCACCGGCGCCAGCAAAATTATGGATGCGACGCCGACCCACACAGCCCATCCCAGGAGAACATAAAGGAAATAGATCCCAATCCCCAACTGAAGGGGGGTATAAACGGCAAGTACAATGAAGTCCCTGGCATCCACTGGCCGATTTCATGAGACGATCAGTTCTAGTACGCAGATAGAATACACGGACCTATGTTCCCCAGATCCACCGTGACCAAATTGTTGATCTTTCCGACCAGACTTCCACCCGATTTCTTCACATCCGGTTTTTTCACTTCATCCTTGGCTGCCGACTTAATACTAGAGGAGCTCGCTTGCACGGTCGCCGATTCGTCTTCCGAGCCAGAAGAGCCTTCGTCATTTTCGGACGTGGCGGTTTCTGTGTTCTCGGTATCTGACTCGGCGGTAGCGGAGGGAGACGCAGTCTCGACGGCCGAGGCATCGCCAGCAGTATTTTCCGTCCCGGTCTCAGCCTTCACGCGAATCCGCAAACTACAAACGATTAGTTGAAATCCAATTTTGGCGCTCTTATCCCTACCTGTGGGCAAAGACGAGCTCTGTGATGATGGCCTCAACTCGCACCAGATTTCTGGTCTATGAACAACGATCAGGCTGAAAGACATCCAATCGAAGTCCCCAACGCACGGCAATGAAAATCTGTGTCTGGAATGCGACCGATCCTAGAACGAATGGTAAGCGCTATGCATTTATAGAATAGCACGCGTCGTACCGATGAGCGGGCCAATGAACATCAAAGCAATCCAAACCCAGGGGCGCACAACCATTTCAGCGCCCTGGTCTCTTGTTTCGATATACCTACGCAAGGGTGAGAGGCGCATGCAATACGAGGTGGGTGCACCTACTGAAGCAATTTATTCATGGCGTACGGCCTAGATAAAAATAAGTTTTTTCGGGCGGCCAGCAAGAAACAATACCCAGCGTAGACTGTAAAAACCCTCAAGACCAGGATACTCGAGATGATGATGTATTCGCGGTAAAACACGCGCATCAGGCCGAAGAATAGATGTCGACGGGATTTGGTTCCGGAAAAGCTGTCCAAATACTGAGAGTCTCCGGTTAATGGATGATAAAATCGGTATTAAGAACGCCCTGCCTTGAAGCTTCTCTTTTTGAGATGGGCTGCGCCATCGGTATCGCACAGAGGGTATAACTCCGTTTCTAGTAGCTGAGACTGACGGTAGGCGAGGAAAATGATTTGGTCCAGGAAGAAATAAAACGTAAACGAGAATATCGAGGCAGTCTGCTCTGGATTGAGTATAGTTTGGGGATTCTTTCATTGGAGTAAGCATCTGATTTGTCGCGAGAGATTTTAAGGACTCACCAGCGGGTCGACAGGGATATATTGTCGAGGCGTAAACAAAGGAATTATCACCGCTGTCGCGAAGAGGACCCCGACTTCGGCCCACAGCTTATGCCCTTCCTCGATATCGGCGGGGATTCCGGTGAAAGTGGCGAGAGGGACCAGGTCCCGATAGACGTATACACAGAAAACGCAAAACAGGATGCAATTCGCATGTCTGACTAGTCGATGACGCGTTTTCCTTGGATTGAGTGAGAGACAAGCCAAAATGGACGCGTAGAGCTGGGGATTGTCAATGATCGCATCAAATATCGACTGGAAACCCACATAAGGTGTAACCCGAAGCACCCCTCGACCCAGTCCGTCATTAGACGGAAAGATGGAGAGCGCCAGTAGAGTCAGAGATCCGAGCAATCGAGCGATTCTGAAGCCAAAAATTACTCCTCTACCGATTCCTGGAGGTGGAATCTCCGCATTTTTGTCTCCCATATGGTTGCTGCGAGAGAACGCGAAACGCAGGAGGAAAATGAAAGCTGAAATGGCCGTTGCACAGGCGGGAATGAAGAGCGGCCGCAGTTCTGGTCCGTGTGAGTAGACGATGTTCATGACGGTCTGGAGGACCGGTGTGAAATCTGAGTCCATCCCTGTGTCGGATAACTCTGGCAAGGTTCTGAATATGCTGTGACGACCAGACTCAGACTGTGGCCGCGTTGACGCCGCGGGAAGAAGACGCCGGCAACATCACGCTGATCTGCAGCTTGTGATAGTCGCCGTGTGCGATACTCGGACCCCTAATATGTTGGCCTGTTTAGTGGCTCCAAGTCAGAGGAACGCCGCCGAATGCGGAGACGAGCGCGACGGCGAGCGTGGGGCATAGCCTTCGGCGGTTTGAGTTCACGCTTGCGGCGCAAGAAAAGAAAGGGAGGCGCTGCCGATCAAGGCCGACAGACAGCACCGATCAAGGCCACTTGCCCAAAGCATCAACCAATCAGGTGGCGAATAAATGTCATACCCCTCGGGTTTTTTTTTTCTACTGAACGAATCTGGGGCGGGACCATCCAGGTCGGATGTGGCAATCTGTTATGTAGCATTGCCCGCGCCCGACCTGATTTTTGGTGCATTTTTCCTGGCACTTTGATTTGGTGTGCACAGAATCGACCCAAACCCAACCAAATTTCCTTTTATAGCTTGCCTTCGACTATCATCCTCAAGATGAACGTCGCGCGAAGTACTTGGCTGGGGAGGACATCGTCGTAGATCAATAGAAGGATGGTTCAGATGCATTCAGAGGGCATGGGACATGAGTGTGAGGCTCAGTGAACATGTTTAAAGTGAGTTTCCAATTTAGCATATATATCCTGAAACAGGCGTTTTTACTGCTTTGTGGCGCGCGCCATCGTTCCAGAAGACGTAAAACACATTCTTGCTCTGTGTTATTGCTTCGGCCTATAGTTCCTCTTCAAGTGCATGCTACAGCTACATCGACCACATGAGGCGCTGGTACCGATAGAACTCTCTTGGCAACAAACCACCACGTGCTTCGGATCGGCGTCTCGAAATTTTTCGAGGCTTGGGCATCTGAACGCGTAGTGGTCCTCAGCTCCTTAGATACCCCTAGTACAACGATAAAATGCATAGAAAGAGTCCTCCTGCTCCAGATAGACCCTCCGGAAGTACGAGAACGGCGCAAGCGCCACTGACCCGACTGTCGACGCGTGGAACCCCAGACGCGACGGCGACTGCTCACACGGGAATGAACAGGGCAGACCTGCGGAAGAAGGGTGAGATAGACTGGACCATCGGGGGCGTCGCGGGAGCGCGCACCTTCTTGATCCAGAAGGCATTTCTGACGGACGAGGCCGACGCACGGCCATCCCTCGAGACCCTCGCTTTGGTTTTGTTGAGGGTTGCGGTGGGGATGAAGACGGCTCCGACGTCGGTGATGAATGAGAATGCGGTACGTGCTGTTGCTTTCTTGCTGGAGCAACGGGGGGATGAGGTCCTACGCGGACTGGAGGAAACACTGGGGGTTGTGTCCCGGGATGTGCAGCAAGTGCTGTCCATCGTGGGGACGGGGAGATGGGGGCTCGCTGTTGGACGGCGAGCCGGGCGGCATGGTGGCGGAGATGCGGAGTGCGGCGGGGGTACTTACGAGGACGGTGGATGAGCAGACGACGGAGCTCTGCACCCTGACGGAGCGCTTGGAGAAGGGGCTCACTGCAGTGTTGGAGCGCGCAGAGGCAGTGGAAGCGACGCCGCTCGTGGTGCGGGGGAGTCCGTCGCACGCGTCGGTCGCGGCGGCGACGCCGAGGGGGATGACGGCTGAGCACGCGGCTGTGCTAGCGCGGTCGGCGCGCATGGCGCGTCAGATTCTAGTTGACTCGTCGGCGGAGGGGCGGTGAGCAGCTTGGGGGGACTGACCAAGTTGGAACTGAAAGAGAAGGCCAACTTGGCCCTCACCATGATGGAGGAGAAGATGGAGGGTGCTACCTTCGTAGGCGCGAGCAGGCTTGCGAATGGCGGCGTTATCTTTGACTGCAAGGACGAGGCGACGGCGGAGTGGGTGCGCCAGATGCACGTTGTGCGGCAGTTCGTGGCGGCACTGGGTAGTAATTGCGTGTACCGCCCGCGCCGCACGGAGCTGATAGCGGAGATGGTGGGGGTCGAGGCGAGAGTCGAGGAAGCGGGCTTTTGGAGAGTGGTGGAGACTGACAGCGGGATCACCGAGGGCGGCATAGAGAGCGCTCGGTGGATCAAGGCAGTTGAGCGGCGCACGCCGGGCCAGCGGGTTGCCCACCTTCATGTCGCTTTCGCGAACGCGGAGGCGGCCAACCACGCCATCGACAACGGCCTTTTCGTGCAGGGGAGGCACGTCCGAGTCCGTAAGTCGGACAACGAGCCGGTGAGGTGTGCGAGGTGTCAATCCTACGATGGGCACTTTGCGCGCGCGTGTACGGCGCCAGCGAATGTTTGCGCACGATGTGCGTTGGACCACCGCACCGCGGAATGTCTTGTGACGGAGCAGGACCTGCGATGTGGGAATTGTAAGGCAAGTGGGCACTCAGCGGCGAGCCGTGGGTGCCCTGCTTTTGTGAAAGCGCACGAGAGGCGACGAGTGAGAGATCCCACTTCGGGATATCGCTACATCCCCACGTTGGATCCGCGTACGTGGGTGACTAGCGCTGCGCTCACGCCGCGAGAGGAAGAGGCCGAGGGGGAGTGGCACCGAGTGCGCGCGGGCACCGGCAGACTGGCGGGAGGACGCCCGGGACAAGGAGGAGGCCGCCGCTCCGACAATGGTTGGGCGGGACGACGCCGACCTGAGTACGAGGCGCGGGGCCTCGACCCCAGCCAGACGATGCGGCAGAGCACCCTGGCTGACGCGTTTCAGCGTCAGGCAGGGACACGAGCTGCTGCGGGGGCAGGACCTGGGGGAGATGAGTGGGGGGCAGAATGACACAGCCCCGCGAATGGAGGACGGGGAGATTCCGCAGCAGTGGGGGGACCTACAACAACAGGATGGACTGCCCCCGCTGTCGACATTGGATGCATTTCGCATCCCAAGCATCATGGTGACAGATGCCACCCCGCCCTCCTCGCAGACGGCAGGGAATCAATTAATGGGGACGAACCCATCTTTCTTACAGGGCCCGGCCAGAACCGTGGGCGGCCGCCATGTCTGAGCCGCACTTTACGGGGGGCCAGCCGAGGAAGCTAGCCATATGGCAGCAGAATCTAGACAGGGGGCTGGACAATCAGCAGATTCTGCTGGAGGCGATGGGGAGAGACAGGTACCATTTCGCGGCTCTTCAGGAGCCGTACATAGGGACGAAACAGGGAGACGCGGGCAAATGCATGGTGGACAGTGGTATACCCGTCCGGCCATGAAGCCTCGGACAAGGAGAGAGAGGGCGGTTATGTTGGTGAACCGTTCGCTATCATCCAACGCCTGGTCCCAGATTCACATTCCCTGTTCTGACGTTGTTGGGATAGAGCTCCGGGGGGACTTCGGGACGCTCCGTGTCATCAATGTCTACAACGATGGAGCTCACGACGAGTCGCTTGAGGCAGTGTGGGATTACCTTCGGACCCCAGCGGCCCGACGACGAGAGGCCCCGGGTCCCATCTATTATGTCTGGCTTGGCGATTTCAATCGCCACAGTCCGGAGTGGGATGAGGACCGCAATTACCACCTGTTCACGGCGGCAGCAAGCGTTGCAGTGCAGCCGTTACTGGACCTGCGGGACCAGTACGACATGGTCATGGTATTGCCGAAAGACATCCCCATGCTGTGTGCAAAGGGGACGAAGAACCTTACGCGCCCGGATAATGTGTTCGCGAGCAGCAGCTTCGCGGACTTCTTCGTGTCTTGCGATGTGTACCCCCCACCTTGCCCCGGGCACCACTGATCACTTCCCAATTATTAGCATTATCGATCTCCTTCCGCCACTTGCTGAAGTGGAAGTGCGACGCAATTGGCGGGAGACAGACTGGACATCATTCAACGAGATGTTGGAGGAGGAGCTTGCGGCGGAGCCAATGGTGGAGGGCTATGCGAGCAAGGAGGACGTACTACAGGCACTTGCGAGGCTGGATGCTGCCATTGATCGGTGTGTCGAGAAGCATGTTCCACTCAGCAAGCCCTGCCCGCACTCGAAGCGCTGGTGGACACCGGAGCTGACATGCCGCCGGAAGGAGAGGAATGCATTGGCACTGAAGTCATTCCGCAAGCGCGACCTCCCGCTCGACCCTGTTCACGAGGAGTATCGCCGGGTGCGGAACAACTTCCAGACGGCAGTGAAATACGCACGGGAGTCGAAGTGGGTGGAGTTCTTGGAGGGAGTTGATGACAGCGAGGTATGGACGGCAGCACAGTTCATGAAGGGCGCGCCGACAGATGGCGGACGGGCGCGAATTCCTGACCTGAAGAGGAAGAGCGCCACGGGGGAAGAGGAGTCGGCCGTCACCAATGCAGAGAAGAGCAAGTGGCTGGTGGAGGAGTTTTACCCGAAGCGCAGTGCTAAGGCGACAGATCCCGACCCAGACACTGTCTATCCGGAGCCGCTTTGGGAGGACCGCCCCCTGACAGAGGACATCCTGCACAGGGTAATTACCAAGATGAAGCCGTGGAAGGCCACCCGCTCAGGCTCGTTCCCCAACTCGGTGTACAAGTTCTGTGCGGCACTTCTGGTCCCCCGCCTGCAGCGGATTTATCGCGGCCTTGACGTCTATCGCTGTGAACCCCCGGACTGGAAGGTTACAGAGACGTTCGTTGCCCGCAAACCTGGGAAACCAGACTACTCCAAGCCAGGGGCACACCGGCCGCTCATTCTCTCTCACGGGCATGCGCGGCTTCGCAACGGGGGTAAATGCATGGTGTTGACGAATCATGCTGAACGCCTAGGGATGTTACCAGAGAATCACTTCGGCGGGCGACCAGGACGCACGGGGGTTGACATGATACAGTTGATAGTGAAGAAGGTGAAGGACGCGTGGCGGAGCGGGAAGGTAGCGGTTCTGCTTCTTCGGGACGTGAAGGGGGCCTTCCCGAGTGCACTTCTTTCACGCGTGAAGCACAACATGCGCATGGTGGGCGTCCCAATGGCCTTCATTGAATGGATGGAGCGGCGGTTTGAGGGTCGCACAACGCGCCTGGTTTTTGATGGGTACACCTCACACCCGTTCTTCATCATTGACGGTCTTGACCAAGGAGACCCATGCTCGGTCATCTTCTACCTCTTTTACAACTCTCCACTTGCTCGCCTGAACTGCAATTCTGGCTTCTACATCGACGACTTCAACCGCCTTGCCATCGCAGACACACTGGACAATGCCATCATCAGCAAAACGTGATTTTTGCCGTAGCTTGTGGTAGTTACTGTATTTCCCAGGCCCGTCACGTAGTTGTCTGTAGTTGTACGGTAGTTTGACCGGCAATCTGTAGCTGTGTGTAGTTTGACCGGTGATCTGTAGCTATGTGTAGTTTGCCCGGCAATCTGTAGTTGTATGTAGTTTCACCGACAATCTGTAGTTCTTTATAGTATGCCTAGCTGCACACGACTTTCACAGCTGTGCTGCAGGTTATGTTTAGGGATCTAAGTGGGATCTTGCAACCTTCAAGTTGAAAACTTTTCTCATTAGACCACCAAGTATGATAATGCTTGGATAACAATATGGTATGGTAGATGAAAACACACTGAAGCTACTTATATGATTATGAAGACAAGTTGTATTTGAAGCGGCCCGCCTGTCGTGACTTGGAGAAGCGACGCCTGCCACTGCCGACGCCGTTGCTAAGTGCAACATGCACGTGATGCATCAACTGCCATAAACTTGTGCCAAATATTTGGCGACGGTTGGTCTTTCTTTCACCTTTACCACCACCACCGCTCGAAGACCCCGCACTTCGGCCACTCTTAATGCTCTACCTTCAACTTGGATCCTTCTCCTGAGTCGCAGCCGACATTCAGTCTTACTCTGCCCCCACAATATATCGATCATGGCCTGCGTCGCCGCGTCGGAGCCGTCCCATGCCACTGCGCATTAGCGCATGCGTGCATTCAATATAGTGGAACTTTCAGTATGTCCCTTTCTCCTACAGGCAGGCTGTTCACTGATATGAACCACACGGCCTAGGGAGTATGCACATGTGCCACTAGTGCAGATGCACGTATTTATATAAATGTACGTCCAACCTCCTCTCCTTTCCTCCAGAGAATTCAAACTAGATGATTCTTCCACCAGGCATTGAAGTGATGGCCTTCGGCTCCCTCATGGTGTCGAATACAATTGAACTATGTACGTTGTCGAAACCCACTTCATCTCCCTCGATTGGCTGACGTTTGTGTCAACAGGCTTGTGTCGTGATAAAAGATCTGGTTCCATTATATGTATGCTATCAATTCTTCTGCTCATCCTGGAGTTGACGGCCCTCTAGATTCAATCCAACCTTTACATGTTTGTCTGTCAGTGGGCTGTGGGTGTGATATGAGACAGTAGCACATTTGTTAGTTGTTTGTTTTAGCTGTAGTAATGGAACGGCGATGGTCTTATTTCCCATTTATATTCAATGGTTTTGAATGTATTATTATTTTTTATGAATTTTTTTTTTGTGCTGTATGGGCGAACTACAGACAACTACGTAGTCTACGGCCCAACTACAGGTGAACTACAGAGTACTACGTAATTTCGGCTAAACTACGGGAGCTCTACGGAGATGGCACCCTTCGCTACAGTCACTACAGCAACTACAGCCGCTACAGTGAGCTACGTAGCGGTGCATACCGGGCCCAGGATTTGCTGATGTCATGGCCGAGATAGTGGTGGCGGTTACAGAAGAGGGTGGGGTTAATGAGACAGCAGAGGAGAGCAATAGCGCGTTCGGACCTGAGAAGGATCAGGTGATCTGCTTCTCGAAGAAGACCGCAACCCAACGCCAGTTTTTCGGACAGAAGGACAAAGTTGTTCCGGAGAAGCGACCTAACTTGGTCATCAACGGGCTGGTCATCAAGCCCAGCGCGGCCGTCAAGCTAGTGGGCATCTGGCTGGATGAGAACCTGACATTCAAGGTACACCGTGCTGCGATGGTGGCGAAGGGCAACGAGTGGGTCGCCACCTTCCGCCGGCTTGCTCAAGTGTCAAAGGGGGTCGCGCTGAAGTACATCCGACGCCTTTACCTCTCGATCTGTCTTCCACGCATCTTCTACGGTGCGGAGGTGGCTTTAGCACCTGTGGGGCAGAGAGTGAGAGGAGCCAACCGGCGACATGATGGACGGGCGGTGGTGAGGAAACTCACCTCAATACAGCTACGTGCAGCACAGCTAATCACTGGAGGCATTTCCTCCTCCCCTGGCGACATAATGTGTGCGCATGCGAACCTCCTCCCGATCCACTTAGCCATCGACAAACTACTGCAGAAGGCAGCTCTGCGGTACGCCACACTTCCCGCCACGCACCCACTACACAAGGCGGTCGAGAATGCAGGGAGGCGTCATGTGCAGCGGCACCCCCACCCCCTCCACTTCCTCATGAATGCGTACAAGGACGTGAAGCAAAACTTGGTGGAGGAGATCCCTGCGACGCGTTATTCGGTGACCTGGAGGCCACCGATCGATGTGAGGGTGGCGGAGGACAAGGACGAGGCAAAGGAATGGGCCCTTGCAGAGCCGTCGAGAGTGCAACTGTTTTCGGACGGCTCGCTCATTGACGGTTTGGTGGGGGCGGCGGGGCTATTAATGGTGGATGGAGTGGTGAAGCGGGCCAAGGGCGTGCGCTTGGGTACGGCGAAGCACTATGGCGTCTATGAGGCGGAAGGGGTCGGCAAGGTGTTGGCGATGGAGTGCCTGCGCGAGGAGGTTGACGAGGTAATTGAGGGGGTGATTCCATTGGGCATTGACAACAGGGCAGCGATAAACACCACCACGAGCGGCACGCCAGGCCCGGGCCACTACATATGGGACATTTTCCACTGCAGACTGCGAAAGACGCGCCGGATGCACCCCGACTTCAGACTGCGAGTCGATTGGACTCCAGGACATGTGGACATACCTGGAAATGAGGCAGCGGACGAGGCGGCCAAGCGCGCGGCGCAGACAGGGAGCTTCGGGGAGCCGCTTGCGGTTCTTACGAGACTGCCGTTTGGTAAATCCGCCCTGGCCCTAACCCACCGCCGCCTGCTGGAGACAGCAGCGAGAAAGCAATTTATCGCGTCACGGCGTTTTGCTCGGATTAAAGAGATCGACCCCTCGCTACCATCCAACAAATTCCTGAAACTCACCACACCCTTACCACGAAAGCACGCATCACTGTTGTTCCAACTCCGCGCCCAGCACATCCCACTCTCCAAACACCTATTCCGTCTGAAGAAGTCCCCCACACCACTATGCCTCTGTTGCGGAAGGGTTGACGAGACCGTTGACCACTTCCTGCATTTCTGCCCCGCCCACGCCGCCGCTCGATCGAAATTATACGCTGCCAGTCGCTCCGCCCGACGTACGAAGACCCTCCTCAGTTCCATCAAGCTCCTCCCCCGCCCTGTTCGCTTTCATTCAGGAGTCTGGCAGATTTCATGCCGTATACGGTGACTTTGCGAAAGTCGAACTGCCAGACCAAGGAGCGAACAACAGGCAGTAGATTTCTTTTTATTATTTTTGTTCCCTCACTTACACCACTCTTACGACCTCACGAACTCACGAACCTCAACACCACTTATGTGTTCCAGCGGACTTCCCGCTTCGCGCCCGTCCCGCACGGTGTCGCCAAGTTTAGATGAATGCACCATTCCCCCGGTAGTTACCACATATAACCTACGTACAGCGCAAGATTAGATAGTTGCATCCCTACCATATGTCTTAGACACAGAGGGGAATAAACAAAGAATCAAAAAAAAAAAAAAAAAAAAAAAGGCGCTGGTACCTCCAAAAGCACCTTCTGTCGCCCTAGATGCATACTACTGCGTCCAGCTACCTTTTTTCTTGAGGTGGACGATTGCATCAGACATCTGGACCACCTCTTCTGCACACGTTGCAGTCGGCATCAGCAAGATTCCCCGACTGCCGTCTTTGCTGCAAAATCAGTCGCCAATATACGCCCCCAAATCCCACTGCCGTAACACTGCCACCGTTGCCCGGGAGTGCCTACTGCCTCGACGGAGGTGCAGCCAGTGGCTTTCTCGTCGTTTGCGTGGTCCCGTTGCGCGCCACACGCCATCACCGTGCAATGCCTGTACCTAAGCACCTGCCGCGCCGCGCAAAAACCCCGTCGCCGCCACCGCTGTCTCGAGCGCACCGTGAGCCCGATCGCCTCCGAGCTATCCCGGACCCTTCACTGCCCTCACCGCAATACGAGGTGCCGAGAAACCACCTGCCAGCACAAGCTGCGCACCCGCCAACGCCAGTCCGAAAGCGCTCGCCGCTGTGGCAGAAGCCCACACAGCACGCCTCGTACACACGGGCGCCCTCCACACCACCCACCAGTGCTACAGATACGCGCGCGAGGCGCGACTACCAGTCCCGCACGGGCCTCCCGGGAGGCGAAGAAGTTGCTTTCTGCTTCTTTCCTATTCGGGTCTCCGCCCTCGGCCTGCGGCGGTACTTCTTGGGTACCTTGTTTCCCTACAGAACAAGGTACCTAAGAGGTCCATACGTAATACTCGAGGTAGCTTCCTGAAGTGGAATTTAGCACAGACACAAGTTTTATGAAATACCTAGAAACACTATAAAGCTTAACGCAATGAACCCATGAAATCATGTGTTCTGCAAGCACAGTACGCTGCTCAATTTCCCCTGCTTCCTGCACATGTAGAAGTTGAACCAAAAAAGTTGAACGTGTCACGTGCGCTCTGTTTCCCAACTTAAGCTTGAACGCCAAAACGCATCGCACAACTTTTGCTTGTAAAATGGAGGGAAGTGACAAACGACCAGTTTGAATAAGTAACTAAAGCAGCCACAAAACCACAGTACATGAACCAAGTGAAATAGTTAGATTATTCAGCACCTGCCATGGCATATAGAGCATCTCGATCGCGAGACTCTTCTACCAATGCACGCAATTTCCCATCCTTGATTTTCAACAACTCCTTGGGGCTGTCGAATTCAACCTTGCATTGCGAGCATAAGCAATCCATAATATTGGCAAAATTCAATTGAAGGATGACTCGCCAGACGTCCTGCATCGAGAACCATCTGCGAAATGAGTGCACCATTAGACTTTATTCCACAATAATCCGGCCGGCACGCACAATTTTATCCGCATCCATAATTGTCTGCAACCTGTGCGCCACCGTGAGCAACGAGATATCTCCATGCAGCTCCTTGTGAAGAGAATTCTGGATGATCGAGTCCGTTTTGTGATCTTATCACAGCAGTTAGTGTTGGAAGCAGGCGAGGTGTGGTAGAGAGGTCACCGATAGCAGAGGTCGCTGTCCCGAGTGCATGAGCCAGCACTTTGAGTTCAGAAAGAATATTTACCTTCATCCAGAATCAAGATCTTACTCTTCCGTACAATCGCTCTAGTCATGCAGTAAGAAGGATGTGGTCCTGTGATGCAACGAATGCGACTTCACCTGGCCAATGCAAGGATTTGCCGCTGTCCGACGGAGAGATTCGATCCCCCCGTATGAATAGCGCTATCCAGCGTTATTCGGCCCTCGTCCATTCCGCTTTGCAGGGCAAAGAGACCCGCGGCACGTAGAGCGTGGTTGAGCTCGGCATCGTCATATTGGCCGAATGGATCCAAGTTCACTCGCAGCGAACCGCTAAACAGCTCAGGCTGAGAAACGTGGTAATCAGCGCACAACAATGAGCCCAGGGTTACATCACTAACCATTTGAGGGATGATGGTTATACGGGCACGCAGTGCATCCAGGTTCAATTTCGAAGTCTCGAGTCCGTCGTATCTCACATACCCTTCGGTGGGGATGCATCCAAGGAGAGCAAGCGTCAAGGGGCTCTGCCAGTCAGTTAGCGACAGTTCTGTCTCGGGACGGAGTAAGTACCTTTCCGGAACCAGTGCGACCAACTATGCACCAAATGAATTGAAGTTCCGAGTGAACCAAGAATACTCACCAATCCCAACCCGTTCTCCAGCGTTCACATGGAATGAGATATCGTGCAACACTTTCGGACCATCCTCAGAATATCTAGCCGAAAGACCCTCCACTTGGATATCTCCGCTCGCAGGCCAGTACGCCGGGGGTTTCCCAGCTTCCGTTGCAGGCTTTTCGTGCTCAATATCGATATATCCTTGGATTCGTTCCAGACTGGGAACATAAGCGATATACTGAGTAGCATCCCGGAGAATTTTACCTGTTCCCTGGTGTCAAACATTGCGTGAGTCAAGGTAAATGCATAGGGCGGATCTCATTTACCTTGCACTTCAAACTCATTGACCGATTTCACCTGAGGATAATTAGCCCAACAAAAATGGGACAACAGAATCTGATTGGCACTTACGGCCCATAAAAGCCGCTCTGAGAGTTTGAATGGATCAATTAGTGTACGAGCTCGGAAGAAATTCAAACCAACGGGTAAATGTAATCGCCACGTTGATGAGGAATCCAATGTCTCCTGCTCTACTGTGCGTGACATAGATGAGATATGTGGCAAGGCTGGCGGAAAATATTGAACCCAAGAGGTCAATGCGTATTGAGATCCAACTATAGTCTGGGATGAATGACAGCGCATTGGACCTGGCCTTCCACTCACCGATTCAAGTTGTAAAAATTGCGAGCAGCTCTGGTATATCGATCTATTCTGGACACCGACTCGGCAGCGAATTTCGATTGTGCTCCGAATGCGCGCACTGAAACTAAGTGACCATCAGTAGACGTTACCAAAGAAGGGCCATGGTGAATTTGTACCCAAACCAGCAATAGTGGCACCGAAACTTTCGAGGCCAATGATGAATTACACAGAGAGACACAAAAAAATAACATACTGGGCGAGAACTGGGGCACGAGCGTTAGACATGAGTCGCTTCACTGGTAATTGCGCAGAGATGTATATCTGTCCAGCCCAAGCGCCCAAGGCACCTACTAGGGCGCCGGGGAAGAAAAAAAACGGGGTGTAGATAACAACAGCAGCAAGTTTCACCTGAATAAGTTTGGGTTTAAATGAATTCGAGGATGGCACAATGGATTCTTTCGCACCACTAGGGAAACGATCTGGGATGTCAGAGGCCAGAATCGATTGCCAAGGGAGTCATCAACGGCCCTCACATCATTCGTGACACGAGCAATAATACGGGATGTTGGAGTGATGTCAAGCCATCTAAATGGTAAAAATCAGACATCTTCTAACGTTGAAAATCGGGGGTGAAAGACGAACCTTAATGGAGCGCTAAGGACCGAGTCGATGAGGTTTTTATGTATCACCCTCGATGCTCTCAACTGTCCAAACACGAGGTGGATGAATGCGATAGAAACAGCAGCGACCGAGATGAAAACAATGGCAACTATATCTCATCAGATAAAGCACAACTTGGAGTTCAGGGACTGACTGAACATGGACAGGTTGCTGAGAAAGAGTAGCTCAGTGATAGGCATTTCAGCTGAAGGCAGACTCACAAAATGACGTCCACCTGTTCAGTAGGACGGTCGTCGTACTGCTTTGCCCAATAGCCCAGTTGCCATGTCCTCAAAACAACGGAAATTTGGTGGCAGAAAAGACCAACGGAGAGAAACATAAAGAAGAACAAAAGGATGTTTGCCCCCCATAGCACGAAAATACATTTCCACTACAAGTAATGTGAGTATGAAATGGACACATAGCTGAAGCGAAGACAAACAGGCAGATCCGCTGACGTGCCCCAGTTGAACTTCCTCGGCCAAAATGAGCTTGCCTTGTGCTGGTTCAGCAACAGGAGCTTCGGCGTCAACTTCCTGTTGTGTTTTGTCCAGAACTCCTTGGTCGTTGTGAATTTGGGCTATCAAGGGACCGCGCTTCGTTATTTCGAAAATCGTGCCTTGGTTTTGGATTCGACCATCGGTGCCAAAGCTGACCATGAAGTTGGCGATTGGCCGAGTTAGGGCAACATTGTGGGTCTGACGACTTGTAGTGTAGGATCCCGAATAACAAATGCACTCACGATAAGGATGACGGTTCGATTTTCTGTATGTTTGTCAGCGTGAGAAAGAAGACTCGATTGTCACCTACGGATCAAATCGCTGCCGAAACATTTTTCAACAATCCATTGAGCGGTATGAACACTGCGAGGAGATGAGCAACTGCTTTGCAATGAAGAAACTGAAACTTTCTCAAGAGCCGCTAGGACATCGTCGAGCAGTAAAATCCCGGCGTTCAAGTACTGTTCAAATTTCAGCAGAATATCCAACCTCGAATCAAATATCTTACAACAGCTCTGGCCAGCGTCAGACGCGCCTTTTGTCCTCCCGACAGCGTTAAACCTTGTCGACAGTCATAAAAACAGCACGGACAAAATAAATAATGGCAGACCTTTTTCACCAACCTCAGTTTGGTCACCGGCTTGGAACAGCTTAAGGTCTGGCTCCAAAGCGCATTGGTACAAAACCTTCTTGTAACGTTCATCGTCGTATGGAGTGTCAAAAATAATATTCGACCAAATGGTTTCGTTGAGCACCCAGGACTCTTGCGCAGCGTACGCAATACCAGAGTTTCGCGGAAGGTTGTACCAAGAGTCGGGGCCCGACGGCATGAAGTGCATTTCACCTGAAAGAAAACCGACATTCACCCTGTCCGAAGCAGGACGAAACTATTCGACTTACCCAGAAGTGCCATGAGGAGTGAGGTTTTGCCTGACGCCGATTAGTTTTTGAGTCAGTCAATTCAAGACGCGGTCACCTGATCCTGTTGGCCCAATGACCAAGTTGATTCGATCCCGCTGAAATAGAAGCTCATCCTCGATTTTGAGCTGGAATTGGCGTTTTGAACGCATAAGAGACCCGTCAGACTCTTTGGACCACGAGAATGTCGCGCTGCGGAATCCGATCCTTTCATCCGAGGGCGAATCTGCAGCAGAGAGGACAACTGTCCCCTTTTCGTCAAAGGCGTCCAGCAATTCCGTCTGCGTGATAAAATCAAACACAGCACATCGTTCGGAACTAGTGACTCGCTGTTTTTAGGAATTCGTTGACACGATCGAGCTGAAAAATGGGGAGTCAGCGGCTTCAGAGGAGTTGTGCGAAATAACGAAAAGCATACTGAGACTTTCCCCGTGATTAAATCGTTGAGCCATTCCGTGATCTGAAAGGTATCAATCAATCGCGCTGTCAATGCGACCGAAAACATACCTGAGCAATATTATCCCTGTCATCCGATGAGAAATTATACAAACACTAAGAACTGATAGGAACCTCAAGATATCAAACACGGTTATACTCGAAAACACTTTCGACGCATTCAGAGGTTGACCCATTATCAAAGTCTTCGCCTCAGTTAGCGAGAAGATTTCAGAGTTCAAGGACGAATAACTGACACTGAAAGAAAGAACATTTAGTATATCTGTTTCTGAATAGGATAGAAAAGCCTCACTAGGTGGCGTAGGTGACGGTCATGGTGATGACCTTCACGAAATACCAAATTCATGAGAACAAGATTATGATTAACAGAAGATACCAACGGGGATGAAGAAACTGCGTGGTCCGATCAAGCCAGGATAAATTCGCAGTGTCAGCAACTACGCACTTGACAAGGCTGCTAACCAATTCTATGATACGCCGTTTCCTTATCCAGATGAGCTCGGAATCTCTCTGTCCACAATATTTTCTCAGAAAGATATTGAAAGAAGCAACGCCAACGGTACCTTATCTTCGATGCGAGCTTTCATCTTCTCCTCCCACCCAAATAGTTTGATCTTCGTGCGCATATGTGGTCAGTAAACAGCCGAATAAGACGAGTGTCACCAACCATTCAGAGGATGTTCACAGCTGGAAGGGTTTATCTATCATCTGCGGAATGAAAGGATGACAATCTGTGTACCTTCACTGACCGATTGAACCCTCTCGTCCGTCCGCTTCAACCGCTCTCTTTGGACCGACTGGACGAGCTTCGCCACTGAAATAAATATCTTAGTTCAAGGGGGTCCGCCGGGAATGCAGAGACGAAGACGCACTATAGCCTGGTACAGGCGTAAGCAGCACAATCGAAGCAAGCCCGACTCACACAGCCCATCCCAACAACATGTGAAGGAAATAAATCCCAGTTGCCAGTTGAAGAGGGATGGAAACGAAGAGGATGCACTGCGTTTTGCAGAAAATATCCACGGGGGTGGATCTGCAGGATAGTCAGTATGTCCTACCTATCCCTGCCTCCATCCCACCTAGCAACGTATGGATTCCGAAACTTGCCTCGGCGTGGACGGAGCTTTGGACGGAACAAATATCCCGCAATCAATCCACATGTGCACACAGAATCTGTCCGACCTGTCACCGCCGTGGATAGTCGTCCTCGCCACTGTTCTTGCCAGTACCCTGGATATGCTGTCATGCCTCTCATGGCTCTGCTGGAAACTCATTCTGTCTGACCTGTCCGTGTACCAGACACTGGATCTGGCTACTATCCCTGTCCAACCAGTGGAACTTTCGTCTGTTCCCGTGTGGCTCGGTGAGGTTCACGATGAGCTGTCTCGTCTCGAAAGAGATCGAGGTCATGCACGGAGTCCTCAAAAGCAACCAACGGGTGTACGTTCGTCAAGTCCAATTTCAAGATGAAGTCCACCTTGTCTTCTGCGTCTCCCTCGTCTCTTCGTTCTACACGGTTCTCCCCGTACAAGCCCCCTCTCACTCCGCGTCCCAGCACCATGACCTTACGACATGGCACTCGTTTGCGGACTGCTCGACTCAATCGGTCGGCCGCGCTCGACTGTTGGCTCAAGAATAATATCACCGATGACGCTCTTCATCTGCCGGACCGCAACCCAGGCCCCGAAGAAGCGCTCTGTGTCATCTATATGTCGGTTGCAAAGGTATGTATTTCACTCTCACTGGTGTTCTAAAAATTATAACATCCTGGCAGGGCGCCGTCGAAGGCGACTTCAAGAACCCCGACACCTACCGCCTCTCGTTCAACACCGAGGATGCCGAATCTCGTAGCCCGCTCGTCCGTCTGGGTTGGTTCGTGGGCTCTAACGAGGAAGGAGATGCACCGCTGTGGACCCGTATCTTAACTCCCGGACGGTTACATTACTTCATGGAACCAAAGACCTTCGCCGCGCAGCTCATGTGTGGGATGACTAACATACGAGTGGAATCAGTTTCGTCAGTGAGTATAACCAGTCAATATTTCCATGATTTGGGGACTCACGATCATACACAGGCTGATATCTCTCCTCAAATGTGCCGCTGGGCGCTCACGGCCTCGGTGCGCACATTGATCATTCATCTATCTGTAAATCATTAACAGTTCAAGTTATTTAGAAGGGTACATGGGTTGAACAGGCCGTGAACGCGCACTGTCAAGGAATCGACAAAAGTTCTGATGAGCGTCGCGGGGGATTCCCGAGCATTGTATCTGTCGGCGAGGCTCGTCGAGCCAAGTTTGTTAAATATATTCCACCGTATGATAGTGATTAATATTTCTTTGTACGCGTTCCCAAAAATTATTTATGTTGCGGACAATGCAACCACTTGTCACATCATGGGGTTCGTGACGGGACGCGGTCGAAAATGACCATTTCCAATCCCTGATGAGTCAAGTTCATCTGAATCTGTCCCTCCATCTAGCCAGCTATGGATCCCTTGACATCCGCTTTCAAAAACTCCACTTCTGCTCACCTGCATGACGTCTCTTCTCCTCTGAATCTCCTCGTTCTACCAGTGAATGGCTCATCTCTCCACAGAATATCGTGTTTTGTCATCCTCGTTCATTCCTCTTCACGATGAAGATCCCTCAAAGGTCCCAAGCACCATTGCAATTCCTCCGACCGTTCTCAAACCTGTCCGCAATGTTGTCATCGGCCCGACACATGGAGAGTTTGTCATTTCCCGCCGTCGTCCTCTCGTTCGACGGTGTTCCCCAGTGGTGTGCCTCCATCTTTGTCATGTGGCGAGTCCTTCTCAGCCCATTCACAGAAACCCAAAACACCCGTGGCCTGCGAGCTCCTCACTACCGTCCCCCGAACTCGTTCATCGAAGCTCGTTAGACGAGTTACCTCCGCTCCCAAGGTATGTATCGTTCCCAATGAACTCACTGTTTCTTATTTTCCCCGTTAGCCTCGGGCCTCGCCCGATGCTGGCAAGCGCAAGCATATCGACTGTGAATCGGACGAACTAGAGCCGTCCGCGAAGCGGTCGAAATTTGTGGACAGTTCGGATGGGAAGGAAAATGTGGCCCCGCGCCTGTAGAACATCATAATAATGCTACCGACATATCTGTTGAATTTCCTCCTGTACCGATGACGCCGAGTTGGAGAGTTTGTGAGAGTCTTGTGACAAGTGACAGACACAGCCTCTGGTCCGCGCTCGATCTCTCACGCCAGCTCATCTAGCGCGACTATCTTCTCTGTCCACCCACCGGATACAAGATGCGGGAGGGGTATTAATTAGGTCAGTTTATCCATTTTCCCGCTTTCTTCAATGCCGAACTCAGCACTTTTCGATCGCCCCCCACCTTGACAACAGCCTAGTCAAGAAGTGGCTTCTCCTCCAGGCATATACCGCTCCAGAATTATCTCTTGACTATCAGAGGCCAGTGGGGGATGTAGTTTCTTGCACAATCTTCCGTAACTATGCCACGGTCAGTTCTTTTGGCCAAGTTTAGGCTGCTCTGAACGTCTTGCAGACTGGCCCGCTACACACACTTTGTATCGAGGGCACCGTTTCGCTCGAACTCTCGCCATGCATACATGCCAGGAACAGTCCCATCGCCATTCTCGAGACCTTTTCGGGACGGTGTGACGATGCCAGGGCTCCCGGATGGTTGCGTGGCGCTCTCAATAAGCCAGTCATCTTTCAGGTCGACCGAGGCGAGTTTATCGGCATCTTTGTGAATCTGGCCCTGTGGCCTGAGAATATTGAGGTGCGTACTATTCTCGTTAACTGCAGGACATGGCCCAAAGCTTATCTTTACCAGGCACATCTCTCACTTGCGATGATCGAGTGGGCCAAAGCCATCTCAGTATGTTGTCCAGCCGTTCATTTGCTCCGAATTTATATCATCGAATAGGTTGGAACGTGGGCCGCTACTGTCCCACTCGGTCCTAGCACTCCTGACAAGCGTACCACCGCCCATAACTACAAACCTGCACGTCCGTGTGCGAAACACAATATATATTCGGGACAAGAGAGCCTTGCGTTGCGTGACAGTTCACCTATATGTATTATGGATGACGATTATCTGAGCGATGACAGCGGCAGCGGTAATGCAGCTGAGTCTGAAGACAACGACGAGTATCCTTGGTATGAGCTCGAGCCACTCTGTGCGCTAGATACTTGTACGTAGTTGCCATCGAATATTCAAATGGTCTTCCAACTCTTGCCTGAAGCATCTAATAATGTGTTCTTGTTGTCGAGAGTGAATGCAGGTGCTGCGTAGACTGCTCAATAAATTATTAGCATTTTCGGAGGCAGGGCGCTCCGGCAATCTACCAATAGCCAAACAACATGGCCACAGGGTGGCGAAACGATCTGTCCCACAGTGGATCAATTGGGGGGGCCAGGCGTGGATCTGCTATCTGGCCACACGGCGCGACGTCTGGGTTTTCCCTGCGGCCGGGCAATGCGGGTTTGCTGCACTGTCCTTCTTCCCTCGACTGTTTTCGCTGCCCATGGTGAGCACGAGAAACAAATCCAGGCGCTTATGCTCAAACAGATTGTAGTCTCGCCGTTTGGTGCCCTGTTCGTGTCCGCGATGTGACGGTGCGCTCGTTACCACCAGTGAACGCCGTGCCCATACAGATCGCGAACTACGCCATCTGAGCACGACATCACAGTTCACACCTGCTGCGTTCCCGGCGACGACTGCGCATACTACTGCAATACCCCCAGCTCCACCCTTCGCGCTGTCCACACTTGCAGAGCCTACCGAATCGCTTGACCCATCAGCCACCCACACCCAGAATTCCACCTCTGCGCCACCCCTACCACCAGCAATCTCTTCATTCGCCACGGTTGCCGAGGCAGCGGGCCAGTTGCACTTACAAGAGGTCGAGAATTCTGGCGAAATTTTCCTTCCGATCTCTCCTGACGATTGGGAGCTCGTCCTGCCCAATGCTCCAGAAAGCGCGAACGAGGATAATGCAGACGGCCCGGCACCCTCCACGGACGAGAATGACCCGGACCCCTTCTATGTTGCTCCGGGGGCAGCTCAAGCTTTCCCTACACCATGCGAGGTACATCCTAATCGCGCGGTGTACATCATTTATCTTGTGGTGCTATGGCTCCATACACAATTCCACCTCCCATTCCGAGCGTGCAACGCCCTTTTTGGTCCTGATAGCTCTCGCCTTCCGAGCTGGCGGTGCACCTATCAATCCCCCTATTCGCACATCTCTCACTACGGTTATTAATCATCTCGGAGCCGAACCTTCGATCCAAATCCTTCCTGTTTGTCCTAGCTGTCTCGAGGTTTTCGCTGCGTCCACGCCAAAGAACGCCTTGTGCACGCGATGCTCCCATCCCCTATTCGCAAATAATCCGACACCTTCCCAGCTTCGCAACCATCGTCTACCGGAGAACCCACGGCCGTATCTCCAGTTTCCGACCAAATCCTTGGCCGAACAGCTTGCAGCCTTGCTCTCGGTGGAGGGAATGGAAACCGAGATCGAGAGGTCACTCAATAAGGCCAAGTTGCACACAGCAGGCGTCTACAAGAATATCTTCGATGGCAAGGTCTGTCAAGGGCTCGGAGCAGCTGATGGCAGCCGTTTTTTTCTTCCCTTCCGAGGAACAAGTCGCTGCTGGGGAACTGCGAATCGGTGTAACCATGGGGGTCGATTGGTAAAATCTCTATTTTCGCCGGGGTCGATCACTTCTAATTCAAAATGGGATCAGGTTTTCGTATCTCCGCAGTCAGATCTCTGCCTCGCACACGTCCTGCCCTATCTCTTACAGCCTCATTAACTTGCCCGCCCACCTGCGGTGAGACCATATTCTCGCTGTACGACGTCAATCTCTAATTAGTGTCCGATAGCTACCGTGCTGCTAATCTTTTATTGGCGGGAATTATGCCCGGACCAAAAGAGGCCAGTCCAGATCAATGTCAGCGGTTTCTTCGCCCGCTCATCAACGAGCTCCTGCGTCTATGGAAGCACGGTATTCTCATAACTACTCCCAAATATCCTCAAGGCCGTCTTGTTCGAGTCGCATTGGTGGCCGTTGTCTGTGACAAGCCGGCTGCCCACAAGCTTGGCGGTTTTGGCAGCCACAACCACACCTACTTCTGTACACTGTGCTGGATCACCCAAAACATGAAGGCGACCCCGGCGGCTTTCCAAAAGGACGGTAGGTGGAGACAAACCATGTTCCCCACTCGACTGATGTCAGATTCTTAGGGTTTTCCGGCGCGAACCGATGCTGAGCACCGTCGACTTCAATCAGAATACCTCAAATGTACTACCAAGTCCGCCCGTGACGCTTTCGTGCGCAAAAACGCAACTCGCTGGTCGGAGTTTCACCGGCTTCCGTACTTCAATATATGTGAAATGATCGTTATCGATCCTATGCATAATCTATTCCTAGGTTCTTCGCTCGTCTTTTATTCTCTTTAATCGATTATCTAATGCTCTTTTAGGCGTTGTCAAGACCCACTTTTATCATATCTGGGTGCAGCTTAATGTGCTCCGAAAAACAAAGGAGCTTCGGAGCCTACACGCGCTCCTTTCCAAGGTACGTAAATTTGTGCTATCTGTTCCTATACCGCTCAACTAGAGTATCCTAGCTCAAACTTCCCGCCCACCTCGGACGCCTTCCGAGTCTGATCGGAGAACCTGCCGGCGGTTCGTTGACAGCAGATCAATGGCTTAATTTTTGCACAATTGTTGCTCCTTTGACCGTGAGCCATTCCATCCTGTTCTTTCGGTTATCTTACACGTTAAACTACAGATTCCACAACTCTGGCAAGAGTACATCCCAGAAGAATCACCGCAGGAGCTTGCCCAGCGCCGTGTGCAAGAGATTACTGCAATTTTGGAAGCCAAGCGTGCTGCAGCAGCTGCGGCGCGCCAAACACTGCCGGTACGTGCTTTCCTCGATTGTACTTTCATCTGATAGAGCATCATCTAGGAGGCCCCTATTGGGAAGCGTGCTCGACGGCCAACAGCCAGAGCAGCGGCGAGTCGCTACCATCAATGAAGTCATACGCACCTCACCGGTTTTGCAGGAAATGGACATTGATCCCGATGATACTGCTCGACTCGACAGCGGCGCCAACGATGACTCCGACGATGATTCTTATGGTCTGAATCCCACCCAGCAAAAAAAAAGGCGTCGGCAGCAGCAACAGGATCGTCAGTCGACCATCGAGGAGGATGAGGCCAGAGACAACGCCACCCCTCCGAATCTCCACCCCGACGACCCTAAAAACTTCCTCAAGTTAGCTTCGGCTGTCAAAATTCTCGTCGCGCATACCATCACAGAGGCAGACCTCACGCAAGCTGACAGCTTCCTTCGCGAGTACTGCTGGGAACTGGTGGACGTAAGCTATACGTTTTCGCATCTGTTATGTTGCTCTAACAGTCTCCCCGAAGCTCTACGGCGCAGAGGTAATCCGCCCTAACCACCACTACGCGACACATACGGCCCAATCCGTTCGTAATTACGGGCCGCTCCACGAGTTCTGGACGTTCTTGTTCGAAAGGCTCAACAAAGTCTTGAAGAGTTATAAGACTCCGAACCATGCGGGTGGCGAACTGGAGACATCATTTTTCCGAGAGTTTCAGAGAACGGTGCAGCAGTCAAGACTGGCGAGCGCTTGTCCTTACATCGTCAAGCATAATTTCTAATCCTGTTGACGCAGCTCAGCCAAGGCGCGCTCGAACCTGTTGGGTCGGAGCTTCGCGATGCTGTCGCAGTTATGTACAACGCCACCGATGACGACCGCGGGACGGTTCAGGCGCTTGCACGGGAGTTGGATGCCGCACGGCAAGATGGTGCGTGAATGAATCATGCTGAGCTTTAACTGTTGACGGATACGATCCCAGAGGGAATCGACTTCGAACTCAGCACCCGCTCCGAGAAAGCGCAGTTATATCCCGAGCTCTATTTCTGCGTCCTTCGGCACCTACAAATCCGCCTGCCCAATATTCAACTTCATTCATTTGTCGAACTGGCGCCGTCAGCAGACAGTGTCGTGCTTGATCCAGCGGCTATACATTTCAATCATGTCATCGTCCGCCATTCTCGCTTCTACGCCTCGTCTCGTGCCTCTCACCCTTACAGCTCATTTGCGGTGGTACAGCTCTCCAATGCCCCTAATGCACAGACCTGGGTCGGCGAATTACGCTCCATTTTTGCCGTACAGCAGCCGGGGAGCAAGATTCTGCATCGATTCGGTCATATGCGATGGTTCCGACCAGCGACTGCGCCGCTCGACGGCACGGTGTGGTCTCAATTGTGCGACTTCTGTTGATGGATCTGCTGCAATTCTTGACGTCTTTTCAGTTCCCCCCTTCAAGTCCAGCTCTGGGAAGCGGACCAATACCTGGAAGCGGCTGACTGTGGCCCCGACAACCTGATAGACTTGCGGGATCTTGTTTGCCACGTCGTGCGCCAAGACGTCATGATTCGAGGGCAGAAGTACTGGGCTACAATTCAGACAGGAAAGGTAGTGTTCGATCTTCACGCTGCAAAACAAAGCTCATCGTGTTTCTACAGAGATAGAAGCTGTATTTTTTTTTTTTGCGACTCCAATGATATCATTTGTGTTATTCCCCAAGTATTTGTTCGACTTTAGATATGACCCGCTTCAACTCACCTTCATCGCGCTCCTTCGTGTGCGAGAATATGATCGGTGAGCACATATAACTGGTTCTCGCCTCTTATGGAATGACAATGACATCTGACAGAACATAATTGTAATCATATCTCTGCGTACGTTTACGAGTCAGTACTAAGCCGTCTCGTCATCAGCCAAGTACTCGAGTTCGATGTCGTCCAGGCCCTCGGTAGTGAGCGCAAGATTGAAAAGGGTGAGTTCCGCCGGGTTAGCCACCGCATTGAGTTCCTTGTACGTCATCCCCACCTGTTCCATCCACTCCGAGCTGACCATCTTCTCGTACAGTGGCTTGTCCCTTACCAAGACCGGCGCGGAGTTGTTGTTGTTCGCAGGGAGGCTTTTGAAGCGAGGAACGCGACGAGTCTTGACCTTGGACGACCCACGCCGCTTCTTGGACTTCTCCTGACAGAGCTGACGACTGATTGTCTTCAGATGCGCGTAATACAATTTGAGCTGGTCGAACCGAGTAAGCAGTTATACTTTCAAGTTGGAAAGTGATCTTACGAATCGCGAGTGCCAGTTCTTGGGCCGTACCTCCCATCCTTGCTCGCCGCCCCCAGAACGCTTGCGATGCGCTTTGAAAACATCCTGAGGAACATTACCACAGTCTGAATGCTCCGAGGACATGTCGTCGGTCTGAATGGCATCGTAATCACCAACGGTGTTTTCCTTGCCGTGAATCTCACGGAATCTGTCAACTGCCCGGCGTAAATTCGCGGCTTTCTGTATACTGGTGAGCTGCCGTTTTACAAAACAAAATGACACTAACCTGGACTTTCCGGCCACGCCATTTACCAAGGGTGAGCTTGTGGGAATGACGCTCTTCGCCCTCTGGAGTGGTTTGCGCCGAGTACACCCGACGGAGCGTCCTGTAATACTGTTTCGCCATTGCCATGACGTCCTCACGGGAGGGGTTTCCATACGCTGGTTTGGCAGGCTGGGTGGATACAAGCGTCAGATTAAAGCAGGAGGTGAGTGCCACGAGCACTTACATCGTCGTGGCCGATCGCATCCATTGCCAGATTCGTGACCCTGGTGCAGAACGCCACGTTAATTTTGTCGCTGACACCGGCATTCCAGTTCGGGTGCGCCTTCCTCGTCACACCGTCGGCCAAGAATCCCGGTTCTTCATCCTCCTTCAACGGGTGCGGCAGATCTTCGATAAGTTGTCCTTCAGCATCCATGACTCGGACGCTGAGTAGCCAACGAGCTTTGTCCTGCACGAGACCCTCCAGATGAAAATTCAGTAGGGCTTGAACTTGATAAGAATGCGGAGCTCACCTGAGTTTTAGTTCGCATCGCGTCGGTCTGAAGGTTCTTCTTGCGAACCTCCCCATTCTCCTTCTCCTGAAGCGCGAGTAGCTGACGCGCGGTGGCTTTCGCTTCGTCGGCATCGCGTTTGGTGGCCACCAACTGGGTCTCCAAGACCTGGATTCGATTCAGGCATTGGGCGAGCAACGACGGCTCATAATGGGACGGAGTGACAACCGAATCAGGCTGCGGGAACGGGTATGGGAACGGGTGTTCCTGCCCATTGGGGTAGCCGCCCAGGTCGCCGACAAGTTGCTGGTTAGCTCCGTATGCCCCATACTCGGACAGCCAGGTCTGCAGCTACCTGTGAGAAACAACCTCGAACACGGGAAAGCAGCTCACAGAATTGCCAGCAGAGCCACCGAACATAGCATTCCCGCTGTTGAATCCCCCATACTGCGCCGGAGCGAAAGTCTGTTGCCACAAGTGAGCAAATCTTCAGACAAGCGGAACAGATATGGGGCTAGTACTTACGCTAGCAGCAGGAGTCGCAGTGTTGGCGTAACCAGAATCGGGAGTGTGAGTTGCTTGATATTCCGCCATCCGTGGTAGAGCTGAATGCGAATCCTCCACCAGGCCCTCAAATATTTTTTCGCGCAGACCTGCCGCGGTTACTTGCCGCGGCGCGGTGCGTCTTATCCATCACCGCAGCCCGCACGATCGACGGTGTCCATGCTGGGTCCATGTGCAATTTATTGAGGCACTAGGCACAGATATTTGCACCGAAATTGCCGGTATGATGCAGGGGTCCTGGGTGTGCGGCGGGCAATCTCGGGTGCGTCGGTGGGCGGGATCAAACGGAAGGTATCGGGGTGGACCGGGATCACATTCGATGTCATCTGAATTGAATAAGATGCTTTGTCTAGATATCTTGCCTGGGACACGGTGGACAGAGCTTCTGTGAGCACTCTAGTTATGCTAGGATAGAAAATCCATCCGTACATCAGCAGAGTGGATTGTCGGGCTTGCCCACCGAGTTCGCAGGTGGACAGCCCTTCTGCACCGTGTCTACCCAAATAAGGACAGATAATCTGTCCACAGGCGGCCGCACAGGATCCTAGATCTCTCCACTTGTTCGACAGACCTGCTGCACTCAGCCTACCCAAGCGAAGACAGATAATCTGTCCACAGGTGGTCATGCCGGATTTTGGATCTCTCCACGGGTTGGATAACTGTGATATTTTATTTGTCCACCCCATCGACAACTTGTGGATTGTGTGCATATCCTATGGTCTTGCATTCGGGGGACAGCAAAAGTGTCCACTGGGGGCAATAAATGAGCTACTTTTGTAATCCCCCGGCCTGTACACCCCGTGGATATTGTCTGCAAAACGCAGTGATGAGGAAGTGCCGGCTGTCCGCTTTATAAACAAACGGTCAACCTAGGTGTGCTGATAGAGAAGACAACGCGAACTTATGTTCCCTAAATCCACAGTGACCAAATTATTAATCTTTCCAGCCAGATTTCCGCCAGACTTTTTCTTCTCTTCCAAAATTTTGGGTTCCTTAGCAGCAGGTTTCGGGTGTAGCTTGCTTGCAGTCCATGTGGGCTTGATGCTGGAGGAGCTGGCTTGCATAGTCGGGGACGCGGAATTGTCTTCGGTGTGACTGGAGCTGTCAGCATATTCAGGCTGCGTGGCGGTTTCCACAGTGCTCTCTGTATCCGACCCAGGGCCAGGGCCGGACGGGGATGTCGATGGAGATGGGGACAAGGCAGCCTCGACCGCAGGCGCATTATCTTTCGTGTCGGTGGTCTCAGCCTTCATCCGGATCCGCAAACTGCAATGGCGGAATCTTGATGTTAGTGCCGATTCAAGTTCGGCGCCAAACTCGTGCTTGCCTGTGGGTGAACACGAGCTGTGTAATGATGGCCTCGACTTGAACTAGAGTTCGAGTCTGTGGAGAATGAGGATGAGTGATATGTCATTCTGGGCTTCGAGCGCACGTTAATGAAGGCGTAAGTCTGGAAGGCGAAGGATCCTAAGAAGGCCAGTGAGCGCTATCCATGCCAGAAGCACTCGCCCTAACGCACCAACGACTGGGCCGAGGAAAATCAAACCGATCCAAACCCACGGACGCACAACGACGCGCGCATCTGGGTCATCGCGCGTCTCGATGTATCTATGCAATAAAGCAATCAGCGAACGCAAGTACGCTACAAGTAAACTCGCACTGAAGCAACTGGTTCATGGCATATGGCCCCGAGTAATTTGTGAGAACACGCAAAATGAGGAGCAGCGCGAGGATGGCGAATTCACGGTGAAAGATACGCAGCAGTCCGAAAGCAATATGGCGCGAATTGCCGGAAAAGGTGTCCAGATACTGAGGGTCGATTAGTACAAAGATAATGATTCAGAGATGCCGTGCCTTGAAGCTTCGCTTTTGGAGATGGGCTGCGGCATCGGTATCGCACAAGGGGTATAATTCCTCTTCTTCGAGCTGAGACTTGCGATGGGCGAGAAAGATGATGTGATCCAGGAATGAATAGAATGTGAAGGAGAATATCGAGGCAGTCTGTTCTGGATTGAGCACAGTTTGGGGATTCTGTCATCGAAGGTAAAGTCTGGTTCGCCGCGAAAGATGTTGATGACTTACTAACGGGTCTACAGGGATATATTGTCGAGGCATCAACAGAGGAACTACCACTGCTGTCGCGAAGAGGAGCCCGATTTTGGCCCACAACTTGCACCCTTCGATATCGGCTGGTATTTCAGTGAAAGTGGCGAGAGGGATCAGGTCCCGATAGACGTATACACAGAACACGCAAAACAGGATGCAATTCGCGTGTCTGACTAGTCGATGATGCGCTTTACTCGGATTGAGTGAGAGACAGGCCAAAACGGACGCGTAGAGCTGGGCAATGTCAAGAAGTAGGTCAAATTTCGAATGGAAACTCACATAAGGTGTAACCCGAAGCACCCCTCGAACCAGTCCGTCATTGAATGGGAAGATGGAGAGACCCAGTAGACCGAGACATCCGAGGGTTCGGGCGACTCTGAGCCAATGAATTGCTCCTCTACTGATTCCTGGGGACGGGATCTGCGCCTGCGTAGAGTTGATAGCGAAAGCAAAGTGAATGAGCAAACTGGACGCCGAGATTGCTGTTACGCAAGCAGGAATGAAGAGCGGCCACAATTCTGGTCCGTGTGAGACTGAATTCATGATGCTCTGAAGAAGTGATGTGAAATCCAAGTCCATGAATCGAAGTGTAGAATAGCTATTATATCGCCAGTGTATGTCTTCTGCCAATGGCAGGCTCGACGTGGTCGACACGTTTACTGCTGAGAAACACGTATACCACTGAGACATCCAATCGATATCGCCTACTATCAGCGACTGTGATGGTTAGTGGCAGAGTCTGTGAAATGAGAAGTGCAGCCGTTACGCGGCTGAGTATATTCAAATCAGTAAGCTAATACTTGTACTCATGACACCACGCAGCCTGCGCGCGCATCAGTTGCGTCCCGCCCACTCACGTCAGCGAGTCCGTACTCGGCATACACCGCGAGAACGGCCGCACGCAGGCCACAGTGGACGTCCATGTCCACTGTGTCCATCGGTCCCGCAAGCCTTTCGACGTTCGCGCCCTGCGATTGTGTCCGCGTCCTCGAAATGTAGTACGCGACCGTCCCCGTGTGCGCGTGAGGAGAGTATTTGAGAGGTGTCGTGCTGTATGCAATGGGAATTTGCGTAGCTGCGGAGTTCATGCTTACTGCAACACGAGAACAGCCGCACTAGGTGCTCGTCAGACGCACTGCAAGTGCTGTCCATAGCGTCGGGAGTCGGGACTGCAACCGAAGATGTGTCGGTGCGCAGAGTAGAATGGATGCAGAGAGAGCAAAGATTCAGATGTCGTGCCGATGCATCTGCGCCGAGAACGGAGTAGGAATGCGACGCCGACGCCACTTTGGGCCAGGAAGTCACGCAAAACGCCTGAGGGATGTGCTAGCGCTATGTGGAAGACACAGGAGACGACCTGGAAGGTAGATCTTCCCTGGGTTCTACATTGGACTTGGGATCTAAGTCTCATGAGCAAAAAGGAGCGCGCTGATAATAGACCTTCCAGGACCTGTAGAGCCGGGAACTCGGTACTCAGTACTCAGGCCTCAGTCCTCAGTACTCAGGCCTCAAGAATCGGATATTCAGATCTCCACGTCGTGTACGCAGGCCTGGATTCATCCTTGTTGCGTCGACGTTGACCGCGTCATGCGGGCCCGGCCCAAACCAGCCAAATCGCAAGACACCGATATCCCAAATATGCAAATTCGAGCATATTGGACGTTGGGTTGTCCGCCGCTCTCTGACAGAACACCGATGTTGACTGCGGCGGAGCGCGACACGACAAGAAGGAATAGACCTGAGGTTAGCCGCGCTAGCACTGCCACATTGTTTGATGCCCCGGACATTGCCGCGGCTTGCTCAAAATCCATACTCTGCGATTTAATTTTGGTCACAGGTCACTGCAGCCTCTGAACTAGGTGACATTTTTGGGTCTGAGAGGGACTCCAAAAATGAAGTCCTCTTTCTCAGTTCATTCAATTTCAACCTCTGCAGCACATTATGTGCTGTATTTTTGAGCCCTAAATAAACAGGATTTGCTACGAAAATACCCACTGAACATGTGAACATTTGAACCAAAAAATTGAGGTCACAGGTCCCGGACGTGGTTGAACCACACAAAAGTTGAACCTAACGGGTCACAGGTCACACCCGGTGAACCTACGGTCGAAATGAAACAGTATTAGCGGCGCGAACACTCTTTCCGCGACTAAACACTGCGCCACTCCGGGCCGTCTCAATTTCAATCTTCTCGAGGTCAAGTACGAGCCTCGAAACGTGTTCTCTTCACTCTCGGCGATGGCGCGCGACCTATAGTACGCTGTAAACCTCCGCTGCTCATGTCAGTTCCACCAATTTCAGCATCTCTCTTGAACTAACATTCCATCGCGGACTGCAACACAACCTACCACAACAATTACTGTTTCCGATGGCATCCGCACGTACTACGCCGGTATCCCTGATGCGATTCAAGTCGGCGAACACCACTTTGTCGAACACCAACTTCTCGATTTCTTCATTGGCTTGATGTACCTCTTCGGCCAATGCTGCTCGCGTCTACGACATGTGTCTGTCAAAGCGTGAAAATTGTTCAGAACCCACGCATAGTTTCAAGTTGCGCACAGAACACATCTGGGACGGCTTCTTGATCCTGTCGCTCCTTGAAGGTTACGCTGAAAAGGACAAAGTCTTTAAAGTTCCGCATAATGGAGTGCGGAGCGTGCGATTCAACGATGCGATCCGTGAACGCGGCGCTCGGTTCCGTCTCTGCGGCCAGCCCGAATGGGCTCACTATGTGACATCTATGGACTCCGTACACTGATGTGCGAATTAATAAATGATTTGAAGTGGGCTCGCTAGGAATCGGGCGAAATTCCTGACGCCGATGCGGGGCGGCAGGAATAACCGGCGGATATCTTCACCAAGGCCGAGGGACTGGCGAGTGACGATCCCCAGACTTTAGGAGCGCCAGCGACGCAGCGGGGATGTCGTCACAAAGTCCCGAAGCCGCGCCCCCCAATTGGCACCGCGGACGGCGAGGGGACCGAAAGAGACCTGTAGAAACACTCGCGGGACGATTAGTGAAAAGACACTGAAATAATGACGCACCAGATAGTTTTGGTCCGTTGCAAGCAGGAATTACTAAGCGAATTTGTTTCCTGCATTGAGAATACCAGGAGGCATGAATGACTGGATGTCGTAGGATTTGTAGTTGTGGAGGCACTGGATGTGCCGTGGGTTCGTTATTCGCGTTGGTGCGTTATTCGCGTGAGTTGCGTTATTCGCGTGAGGTGCGTTGTTCGCGTGAAGGGCACTTGGTGTGCAGGTGCGTTATTCGCTTGGATTGCGCTGGATCCGCGGGTGCGTGATTCGCGTGAAAAGCACCGAGTGTGCGAGTGCGTTATTCGCTTGGATTGCGCTGAATGCGCAGGTGCGTGATTCGCATGAGGAGCATTGACTGTGCAGGAGGAAAATGGAAAATGATGACGTGTCTGGGAGCAGGGTGACGACCTGGGTGAGCCACCCGGATTTAATTTCACCAGTCCTTGCTGGATCGACGCCCAGAAAAACTTCATGTCCTCGTAATCACGAGCACAAGGATGGTGGGGAGTGTGAAGCGCACTCCAATCCCGCCCTCTACCCCGAATTGTTTGCGCCAGATGAGAGTTGGTTCTTTGACTGTTCTTCCACAGCAGATGAGCACCGGGTTTGGTGAGTACTTTTTGGACGAAATAGTGATGCGCAAGAATCGATTGACAAAGGCGAAGCTGAAGGCGGAGGGTATGCAGCAATGCTCCCGAATTATATTCCGATTGAGGTATTGTTTAGCTAGTCTCGTATACAAGACTTTCTTTACTTTTGTGAAGATAGACGTTCACACGTAAAGAAATTGTTTAGCTAGTTGGCACATGAGTCTGCATGATACAAATTCATGATGAAGGTCGAGGCGAATGAAGGGAATAAATAACTAAATACGAGAGCTTATCTCGACAAAGTGGTGAGCCGCCGAGAGGCCTATTAGTGCCGCCCGAGAAGGACGGATCTGGCACGCTTTGCTGAACTTGCTGCCAACCATCACCATGTCCCTCTCCGATTCTCCATTCGTGAATCGCTTGAACACAAACTACGTTCCATCGGAGTCCGAAATCCTCCAGATACGCGCCCTTCTCGTCGATCCGATGGATGAGCTGGCGCGAGTCGATTCCCAGATTGAAGTTTTGGAAATCACCCTTGGCCAGCTCAAAGAACGGCGTGCAGTACTCCAAGAGCCCATCGACGCGCATAGGGCCCTGATATCGCCCATGAGGCTCATCCCTCATGATGTTCTCCTGGAGATCTTCTTCGCCTGCCTCCCCACAAAGCACAACGCTCTCATCGATCATAATGAGGCACCTCTACTTCTGGGCTGCATCTGCAGGCACTGGAGAGATGTGACATACTCGACACCGATGCTCTGGAGCTCCATACACATCCCTTTCCTCCACTATCTCTCCACGCCGTCGAACATTCTGTTGGGGCTGGAGAAAATCGTTGCAGGATGGCTCGCACGATCCGCCACTTGTCCTCCATCGGTTTCTCTTTTTGATTTTGCCAACCGCGTCGAATCCAATCCCACTCTCAAAGACCATCCCATAGTACTCCAACTCCTCGCGGTTTCTCATCGCTTGCACCGCCTCGGATTGGCTGGGGATGCCGAGTTCCTGCGTCCACTTCTACGGCTTGGTCCAGAGGATGTACCTCTTCTAAAACGGGTCCAAGTTGAGACTATGGCGTATCAAATGGTGCCCTCTATGAACATTTTGCGGGCACCCACTCTCGAGGATGTAAAACTGGCTTCCGCGTTGGGGGATCCGCTTTCGCTCCCACTGCAATGGTCGCAACTCACAAGCCTCCGTCTTCAGTGCTACGAGTGTCGGGACGGTGTGTCATTCGGAGGGGGCCTCGACTTCGACGGAGCGTTGGATGTGCTCCGGAAGTGCCCAAATCTCGAGCAGTGCGAAATTGAAGTAACCAAGTCTTCAGCACACCTGGGCTTAACGCGCGATCTGCCGCCGATCATCCTGCCCCGACTACATAATCTTCTCCTTGGAGGCTGGCATTTCCTCCTGGAAAACTGGAGCTACGATCTGGTTGCACCGAATCTCCGCTTTATACAGATCGGACAGGACAACATAATACCGAGCGGGCTCAATTGTCTGAGGGCAGATATTGACCCAATTCGGTTCACATTGACCGGCCTCCACGAATTTTTACAATCCTTCCCAATGATCTCCCATCTTCGACTGACGTCCGCCCAGCCCCCACCCGACTTCCTAGACGATGAATTTATTGGCCTCTTGTGCTCACCGCACAACTTGTGCCCTATGTTAACCGATATCAATCTTTGGTCTGAATCATCCTCTCGGAGATCGCCATATATGCGCTCTGTGAGGTTCTCTGATGCCGCTGTTCTGGCCTTTATCAAGGCGAGAATGGCAATGCCCATCCCTCTCCGACGATTTCGGGTTCAGTTCGCCCGTCCAATGGTGCTTGATATCATGCCCGAGCTTCAATCTTTCATTTCAGACGGGCTCCAAATCACCCTCGAGTACCCGCCACAATCCAAGTTCATGGCTCAGGATGGATTGGCCGGACCGCGTTCGATGGTTTATTGAAAGCAAGTACTCTCTTTGATGACCGCGAAGGTGATCCTACTTCTTTCATTGGTCAGTGATATTGAATGATTTTATGAGCCAAGGCGGAAAGGGACGTGCTCATCCATATTCAACTCGATAACATTTCTCTCACTCACTCCCGATTAAACTGCATAATCAGATAGTCTCTGTTACAGAACCGATATATAAATGACGAACAAGTAGGTATTTATATATGGAACCGATATATAAATGACGAACAAGTAGGTATTTATATATGGTCTGTTAGCAATCACGCCCCTCTTGGCGTGCTGTCAACTGATTACGTACTTCGGTGGCTGTGCGCGTTCGACATGTTCATAATCACATCCATTACAAGACTTTCAAGCTTTTTTTGGGAGCCAAAAGCATTGCAAACCATCGTTACTTGGTTCTGAAAAAGTGGTAGAATATTTGGGCTAGGATACGGCGGGAAAATGGCGAGGCTCATTATCTAAGCCTGATTCGGCCGATCATTCCGATGCTTGCGCTTCCTCACAGAATTTCGAGAACTCAGTGGAAATTCACCGAAAAGACTTGTTAGATGTCAATTAAAAGTCAATATAGATTCCTGGTATAAATTAGAGGCTTGGAGAACCGTTGGAAGCTGCAGTAAAAAGGCGCAGACGTGAGTAGCACAGCCACTGAATTGCGTAATCAGTTGACAGCACGTCAAGCACGATCACATTGCTACAAGACTAATAATCAGATGGTAGTACTGCGTCTCGACGCTCGAACTTCAATGTACCTTCAATGTCTGAGTACTTACATGCCAATTTTTAATCGCAACATGGAGAGGAGGAAGCTAAATGTACTTCCTCGGAACCGAAAATGATGTCAGCTAAGGTTGGAACCGCGGAAGAGCGGCCCGCACGATTCCGAATAGCACCAAGTTAGGGTTAGTGACCAACGCGTCGATCAAACGGCTCTGACTCCGACTCTCCGAGTTTATCCGTTAAGTCTCCCCGTCGTTTCAGCTCAGCAATAACTCGCAGAGCTCGCAGGATGGACTTTACACCACTCCCCCAGGCCATCATGACCTTCAAGTTCGTCTATGTGCCCCCCATCGAGAGCCAAGTACTGGTTTTACTTCCTGCTTGTGCGACAGCCATCTCGGCGGCTATTCTGCTGCTTCACTATATTTTCTCTCTCAAGCTAGTCAACGAGTTCCTCGCGCGTCTCGGTGTTCTTCAGCCAACGGAGGTTGTTGCTTCCCCAGGGATCGGCAGGGGCGCTATTTTCTGGTTTAGAGCGGCGCGCTTGCTGGGATGCCTGGCCTTGCTTGTTCTGTCCATCTTTCCATTCGATGATGGCCTAGTTCGAGGAATACTTCGCTGTAGTCCATATGTGCGCCCTTCCTCATTAATTAACACAGTTTTTGACATTTAGCCAGCTGTACACTTCGGTGCTGGCTCTGCTCTCCGTCAGTCCCCAAAATACGCGTCATCGTCTGATCCGACACGCGAATTGCGTCTTATTTCTCGTCTTTTGCATCTACATTTACCGAGATCTCGTTCCTCTGCTCACCTTCACGGGGGTTCCCGCCGATCTCGGCGAAGGGCGAAGATTATGGGCAAAAATTGGGCTTCTCTTCGTCACAGGTGTCGTGATTCCTCTCTTCACACCTCAACAGTATATCCCTGTCGATCCGCTGGTGAGTCTTTGTTTTCCCTTCCAATGAAGCGGCTTGTGACCCCATAACAGAACCCCCAGGCTGCGCTTAACCCAGAGCAGACTGCCTCGATCTTCTCGTTCGCCTTTTATTTCTTCCTTGACCACATCATCTTTCTCGCCTATCGTGAGTCTCAACTCCAAGAAGAGGAGCTATACCCATTGTGCGACACCGATGCCGCGGCTCATCTCAAAAAACGAAGCTTCAAGGCAGGACATCTTCAGCTCGTTATTTCTTCACTAACTAGCTGGACTTTTAGCATATGGACAGCTTTTCTGGAAGCAAGTCTCGTCACCTTTTCTTCGGCCTGATGCGTGTCTTCTACCGGGATTTCACTATCCTCGCGGTTCTCCTCGTTTTGCGAGTCCTCACCAATTATTCTGGGTGCGTATGTTTGTTCAAAGCATGCAAAATGTCCATGCTGATCCGACATAGACCATATGCCATGAACCAGCTGCTTCTGTATGAGCTTACTCGCACCGTCGACTATTCTAATCCCAGCATTATTGTGTAGGTACATCGAAACGCGCGATGATCCAGACATTTATATCATCGTGCGTCCGTGGGTCTGGATCGGTCTGATTTTCTTGGGCCCAATCATTGGTATAACGAGTACTTTCTCCGTGGAATTAATGACCCTCATCATCCATTCTCTTTAGGGGCGTTCGCATTCCAGACATACATCTTCATCAACGTGCGTGAGGCTTGCGACGAGAGACCGTTTATCCAGCCTGATCATTGATGCATAGACCCGAACACTAGTTCGAATCGAGGCGATTATCACACAGCTCGTCTTTGCGCACAGGCAAGTTCTACGCGTGGCTCGGATTCAGAATGGCATTGATATTCATTTTTTGCAGTTTGCGGATCCGGATGAAGGCTGAGACCACCGAGGCAACAGATCCTACATCCGGAGATGCGCGCGCGCCTGCAATTGACGTCTCCCCCGAAACTGAGTCGGATACAGAGAGCACTGCGGAAACTGCCACGCCCCCCGAGAACGGTAATGGCCCCAGTCGCTCCGAGGACGACTCCACGTCCGCGACTATGCAGGCCAGCTCCTCCAGCATCAAGTCGAAATCGACTGCAAGCAAGCTACACCTGAAGCTCACTGCTGAGGAACCCAAAAATTTGGAAGAGAAGAAAAAGTCTGGCGGAAGTCTGGTTGGAAAGATCAATAATTTGGTCACAGTGGATTTAGGAAATATAAGTTCGTGCTGGTTTCTCTATCCGCGCGCCTTCTAGGTTGACCGTTTGTTTATAAAGCGGATAGCAGGGACTTCCTTGTCCTTCTCGTCTACATCCCGATCCAACTGGCTTTTGGGATCTATTTCCTCTACGTTCTGTTGGGTTGGGCCGTCTGGGTCGGCGTGGCGTCCATTTTGTTGCTTGCGCCGGTGCCTGGCTACAGTGGGTCTTATCCTCGTTCCCATCTGTCTCAATCCTCTTTGAACTGACCTATTTATATTTGCTTTAGTGGCGAAGCTCGTTCAGAAGGTTCAAAAAGAGAGATTGAAGCGGACGGACGAGAGGGTTCAGTCAGTTACCGAGGGTACGTGACTTATTGCTGGCTTGCAGCACGGTGGATATAGATGGTAAATACCACTTTCCAGCGGTGAACGTCCTCCGAATGGTCTGTGACCTCGATCTGTTTTTCCTCGTCTGTTCGCTCGCTGACCGTAAATAAGATCAAACTATTCGGCTGGGAAAGAGAAGATGAAGGCTCGGATTGGAGATAAGGTACACAGATACCGCTTTCGTTCGACTTTCAGTTTGGTTTTGAACCACTGTTGTGACCAGAGAACAGACGAGCTCGTCTGGATAAGGAAAAGGCGTTTCATCGATTTGGCCAGCACCCTTATCAAGTGTGTATACTCACGCTACCATTGTGGGATCCGTCCTCAATTGATCTAATTGCAGCTTTCTTATTCCCGTGAGTAGATCAATTTCGTCGTTATAAGCATCTCCGGTTTAATTTTGGTCTCTCGCGAAGGTTATCACTATGAGTGTTACATATGCTACCTAGTGAGACGGCCTTCTTCATTCCATAATAGATGCTGACTCTTCTTTCAGCGTCAGTGATTTGCCCGCTGAAATTGAATGATCCAGCCAACTCACTGTGAACTTGAAGACCTTGATCATGGGACAACCTTTGAACGCATCAAAAGTCTTTTCTAGCATGACCATATTTGATATTTTGAGGCATGTCCTGTCGCGCCATGGCCTCTTCCTTCAATGCAATTAACTGCTGGTTGAACAACAGGGATAGTATCGCTCAGGTATGATATGTATGAGGTCGCTTATTCGACATCTGCTGACTTGACATTTTTCAGATCACCGGCTGGCTGAACAATCTGATGACCGGAAAAGTCTCGGTAAGTATGCCTTTTGCTTTTTCGTTATTTCGCCCAAACTCCTCTTAACCTGCCGACTACCTATCTCTCAGCTCGATCGTGTGAACGATTTCTTGAAAGCGGTGCGTCACAAGTTCATAGTCGACTCAGTATTGGTGCTTACCTATTCAACGTAGACGGAATTGCTTGATGCTTTCGACGAGAACGGAATAGTCGTTCTCTCTGCTTCAGATTCATCCTCGGATGAAAAGATTGGATTCCGCAACGCCACATTCTCATGGTCCAAAGAGTCTGACGGGTCTCTTACGCGTTCACAACGCCAATTCCAGCTCAAAATTCACGACGAGGTTCTATTTCAGCGGGGTCGAATCAACTTGGTAATTGGACCAACAGGATCAGGTGACCGTGTCTTGCGTTCATTAATCGAGAGGCTAATCGGCGTCAGGCAAAACCTCGCTCCTCATGGCACTCCTGGGTAAGTCGAATAGTTTCGTCCTGCTTCGGACAGGGTGAATGACGCTTTTCTTTCAGGTGAAATGCACTTTATTCCATCGGGCCCCGACTCTTGGTACAACCTTCCGCGAAACTCTGGTGTTGCGTACGCGGCGCAAGAGTCCTGGGTGCTCAACGAAACCATTCGGTCGAATATTGTTTTTGACACTCCATTCGACGAGGAACGTTACAAGAAGGTTTTGTACCAATGCGCTTTGGAGCCAGACCTTAAGCTGTTCCAAGCCGGTGACCAAACTGAGGTTGGCGAAAAAGGTCTGCCATTATTTATCTTGTCCGTGTTGTTTTTATGACTGTCGACAAGGTTTAACGCTGTCGGGAGGACAAAAGGCGCGTCTGACGCTGGCCAGGGCCGTTGTAAGATATTCGATTCGAGGTTGGATATTCTGCTGAAATTTGAACAGTACTCGAACGCCGGGATTTTACTGCTCGACGATGTCCTAGCGGCTCTTGAGAAAGTTTCAGTTTCTTCATTGCAAAGCAGTTGCTCATCTCCTCGCAGTGTTCATACCGCTCAATGGATTGTTGAAAAATGTTTCGGCGGCGATTTGATCCGTACGTGACAATCAAGTCTTCTTTCTCACGCTGACAAACATGCAGAAAATCGAACCGTCATCCTTGTCGTGAGTGCATTTGTTATTCGGGATCCTACGCTACAAGTCCCTAGACCCACAACGTTGCCCTGACTCGGCCAATCGCCGACTTCGTGGTCAGCTTTGGTGCCGATGGTCGAATCCAAAGCCAAGGCACGATTTCCGAAATAACGAAGCGCGGTCCCTTGGCAGCCCAAATTCACAAGGACCAACAAGTTCTGGACAAGACGCAACAGCAAGTTGACGCCGAAGCTCCTGTCGCAGAACCGGTACATGGCAAGCTCATCTTAGCAGAGGAAATTCAACTTGGACATGTCAGCAGTTCCTCCTGTAAGTTTTTCCGTTGACTTTTTGTCCATTTGTCTAATTTCAGCTTGCAGTGAAAATGTATTTCAGCGCCATGGGTGGCAAACATCCTTTATTCTTCTTCGTATTTTTCTTTGGTGGCCTTTTCTTCCAGCAGATTTTCGTCACGCTGAGGACGTGGCAGCTGGGATACTGGGCAAAGCAGTACGACGACAGGCCCGCAGAAGAGGTCAACGTCATTCTGTAAGCACGTCTTCCGCCAAAATGTCTATCGTTGACCAACTCGTTCGTAGCAACCTGTCCATATTCAGTTGGTCTCTATCACTCTGCTGCGCTTGATTGCTGATGAGATCCAGTCGCATTGGTTTTCGTCTCGGTCACTTCTGTTTCCGTCGTCTTTGTCTATCTTGTGTTTGGGCAGTTGAGAGCGTCCAGAGTAATACACAAAAACCTCATCGACTCGGTACTCAGCGCTCCATTGAGGTCTGTCCATTTCTTCCTCATTTTTGACGGGAAATGTACGATTTCGTTCTCGCTTTAGATGGCTCGACGTCACCCCAACATCCCGCATTATTGCCCGTGTCACGAACGACGTGAGGGCTGTTGACGACTCCCTTGCAGATCAATTCTGGCCTCTTACGACCCTGATTGTCGCTATGCTTGTGCGAAAATCGGAATTATTTGGCACTATCTACTTAGCTGAACTTAACGCACAGGTGAAATTTGCCGCTGTCGTCATCTATGCTCCGATTTTCTTCTTCCCCGGCGCTCTCGTAGGTGCTCTGGGTGCTTGGATTGGACAGATATACATCTCCGGACAACTGCCGGTGAAGCGATTCATGTCCAACACCCGTGCTCCTGTCCTTGCACAGTATGTTGAATTCTGTCTCTCCGGGCATATGTCTCATCATTAGCGTTGAAGTTTCGGCGCTGCTATCGCTGGATTGGGTACTAATTCATAGCAATGATCTTTCGGTAATAGCGACTAACGGTCATGCAGTCTCGGTGCGCGCATTTGAAGCGCAGTCGAAATTCGCTGCAGAGTCACTATCCAGAATTGATCGATATACGAGAGCAGCCCGTAACTATTACAACTTGAACCGGTGAGTCCAAGTTCGTGCCCAACACGCTGGCACTCATGGAACACGCAGTTGGGTCTCAATACGTATTGACATCTTGGGGGCATTATTTTCCGCCAGTCTTGCAACATATTTGGTCTACATCACGCACAGTAGAGCGGGGGATGCTGGATTCCTCATAAACATGGCAATCACATTTACTCGTTGAGTTTTGTTTCCATCCGAGTTCGCCGACTAATATACTTGAATTTGCAGAAATGCTTTTGTGGGTCGTTAGTATCAATCAGACCCTGTTTTCCGATTTTTACGATACTAATTCTCACACTAGGTGAGGTCGACCAACAATTTTGAAGTGCAAGGTAATCTTGGCTGGCACTCAAACAACTTGAACTGACTCGCGTTGAAAACAGGAAACAGGTAAAATTCTCCAGCATTTTGCTCAAAGCATCTTTTTTTACGTTTCCCAGTCTCGAGCGGATCCAAGGATATATTAATATCGAGCACGAAAAACCCGCGACAGAAACTGGAAAAGCTCCAGCGTACTGGCCTGCCAGCGGAGATCTCCTAGTGGAGGGTCTCTCGGCTAGATATTCGGAGGACGGTCCGGAGGTGCTACGCGATATCTCGTTCCACGTCAAAGCTGGGGAACGGATTGGTATTGGTGCGTATTCCTCGATTCACTTCGCCATTTCTCTCACACGTTATGTAGTGGGTCGCACTGGGTCTGGGAAGGTACTTCATCAGTCTCCAAAACAGAACTGTGGTTGACCGATTGGCAGAGTTCCTTGACGCTCTCACTCTTGCGATGCATTCCCACTGAAGGATCTGTGAGATATGACGGACTCGAGACCTCAAAGTTGAACCTGGATGCGTTGCGGTCCAGCATAACTATCATCCCTCAAGTGGTTAGTGCTATGGACCTCGGCTGATTGACAGATGCTGACTACCGAGTTTCTCAGCCTGAGCTGCTTAGCGGTTCACTGCGAGCGAACCTGGATCCATTCGGCCAATACGATGATGCCGAGCTCAACTATGCTCTGCGCGCTGCGGGCCTCTTTGCCCTGCAAAGCGAAATGGACGAGGGTCGAATAACACTGGATAGCGCTATTTCTTCGGGCGGATCGAATCTCTCAGTTGGGCAGAGGCAAATATTTGCGTTGGCCAGGTGAAGTCATGACTGTTTGATCACTCGGCAACGACTTTCTCACGAACCAGCCAGAGCGATTGTAAGGAAGAGCAAGATTTTGATTCTGGATGAAGGTAAATATCTTCTCCGCAATTTGCACCTGTCTAATGCACTTGGAACAGCGACGTCCGCCATCGGTAACCTGCTTACATACCTAGTTTGCTTTTTTTTTTAAAGTTAATTCGTCCGATCAGACTACAAAACGGATTCGACCATCCAGAATTCTCTTCGTCGAGAGCTGCGTGGAGATGTCTCGTTACTCACGGTGGCGCATAGGTTGCAGACAATTATGGATGCTGATAAGATTGTGCGTGCCTACTTGAATCTTATGGAACAAGTCTTATTGAAGCGCGGCTATCTCACAGATGGTTCTCGATGCGGGGCGCCTGGTGATTTTCCCTTCAATAATTCTCATTATTTTCATGGCTTATGTTCGCGCAAGGTTGAATTTGGCAGCCCCAAGGAGCTGTTGAAAATCAAAGATGGAAAATTGCGGGCATTGGTGGAAGAGTCTGGCGATCGAAATGCTTTATATGCTATGGCGGGAGCAGAATAATCATTTGCCTGTGTTGTCAATGTAGATTCTGTTTTTTCGCTATGGATCCCCGCCAACTCATGTTCGGTTAATATTCATTTCTGAATGCTGAACCAAAAATTGAACATATCACGTCGTGTGTCAGAAAGGCTCTGTCACTGACACCCGCATGGTGTCTGCTCATTTATCAATTTGTTTCGCTTTTTTTGTCATTGTCGCCAGGCGCCAGGTTCATTTACCCGATCTCCCCGGAACTCGACACTCAGGGTTAGAGTTTACCACATTTGTTACTTGCAGTTCACGATATTTTCCAGTTGGCAACAAAGACTAAGAACCAGAACAGTCAAGTGAATCCATCTCCCAAAGACGCCGTTTTGCCTGGAATTACTTACAAGAGGCTGAACGGGATATCCGAGAACACTACATGGATTTTACCTGTGTGGAATCCTCCTTCGGACTTGATGATCTAGTTCAAATCGGGATCGACTCTCACGAGTATGTCCGATTTGCCCTGTCTTCGGCGAGAGTGTCTCAGCGCCAGAAAACAATTGAGTCCAGCTTAATTGCATTCATCACTTCTGCCTGGAAATAGCCGCGCTTACTGACTCGTCAAATTATGACTGGATACTCACCGCCTTTTCAAACTCACGGGTACTTTTGCTCGCGTGGAGAGTTCCGAGTTCTGCAAGTCTGCCGACCTGTAACAGCTTGTAAGGTAGACTTCAAGTCCCACCATGCCTGAGAATGGATGACCGTGAAGGTGAACATGCTGGAAGCCATCAAATGTTATACGACAACCCCGGAGGGATCTACGAGGTAGGGCAGGGTGTGGAGCTTGAATGACTTCGTGCGATGCCTCGCCTATGAGACCTTCAGGGGAGTGATTTGCGCCTTACATCAAGAAGCTCAAAAGTGAAAATTGGCAGCCGCCATAGATTGCGATACCAAAATCAAACTCCGCTTGAAATATGTTGCCCCACGTGACAGTCGGCCCGTCGCTCCGAAACTCGATCGAACAATAACCACGACCACGATATCTTTTCGCTTCTGATTTGGCGTGCTCTGGGACAAAAAACCCCCCAAATCACTTCGGATACTGAAGAACTAACATCTGTGCACATGAGGAAAGTCACTTTTGGCGCCGTTTTGCAGGATTCATCAAGTCGATGTTCGTCATTGGAAGTGAAAACTGTCGACTACAACGGACACACTCTGCCTGCTCGACCCCGCATTGTGCTCTTCTCTTGTTTCTGGGAAATATTGGCTGACAATAAGGCTCAGATCAATACACCCATCGGGTTTATTGTTTTCGCCTTCAGCTAACCTTCAAAACAATAACGCACAACAGAGATTAGATCTTGTTTCGGTCACTTATTGTCTTTGCTGGGTATCGTGGCGACGATCGGGCGCCCATTTAGGAAAGCAAGACATGTACATTGTCTTTCCTTTAGCAGCTTCACGCGAGGAATTCTATTATAACGCGTCAATCCCTTGTCCAACTGTTTCTTCTCGACCCTGTTCTAAGCCATTCGGCAGGCCCACACTGTTCGATTATCCACGCATCCTGATCTTCTTTTTTTTCTCCGCAAGGAGCCGACAACATCGGCGATTTCCGTGCATTCCAGGCTGCGTTATTGTGCGGCTGGCACTCTTTCCCAACCATGACCCAGCTAGCACCCTCGACCCCCAAGAAACCGCCCCACAAAAAGCGACATAGTCAGTGAAAACATCCTCGCTCCGCTATAGAGCTCCATACTCACATTCATTATAGCGAAGCCATGCCGGTACTTCCAGGTAGGGCGTTGCCCTCATAAACAACAAGAAGACTGCGATTTTGCGCATGTCTTCAGTGATCCTCGAGCGTCGTTGCCTCCCGCGAAACAATGTCGATACTACTTGCAAGGAAAGTGCACAAACGGAATCTGGTGCCAATATTTGCATGGCCAAACTAGCGCTGGCTCGGACGACCACTCACTGCTCAAAGGTCAGTTCTATTGAGTGGATGGATGAACGGACGATAACTCCAATTCATATGAATGTTAGATTATCAGTCTGGACGTGGTGAGTCGCGCAACGCACGCATTTTACTAAAGCTTGACGTTCAATAGTGGATTTCAATACCCTTCAAATGAATGTTCCACCCACTGCATACGTTCCCAGCCACTTCAACGTCCCAGTCCACGCCGCGCCGACGCTATGGCACAATCCAGTCGAGTTAGACCCGCCATCGCATCTCCTGCCCGGCAATTTGATGGTATCTCCCGGCACTTCCCCCGACTCCATTGATTTCGCGACCTCGTCGTCGTCGCCAACCAGCTCTATGTCAGAGGAAGATGCCCCAGAACAGCACTACTCCTACTTTTCACCGGAGTCCCAACTTGCCATTGGAATCCCGTCTGTGGGCGCTACTTACGAAGATTCCATCCAGCCCTACTCGCCACTGTCACTGAGTGTGGTGCCCGTGGGGTATGGGTTGGCCCCGCTGTATGACATCCAACTCTTCAGTCCTACGACTTCGGCGTCAGCTGGCTTCTACTCACCCGCTGGGCTCGCCTCCAAACCCCAGCCATCGCGTCCCCTCATCGACCGTGAACGCGCGAAACTCGCAACTTACAGGAGTGCGCGCTTTTCAACCGGATTTTTGTGATCATCTGCTCATGATCCCCAACAGCCAAGCCATGCAGATACGTTGTGGCCGGAACTGTCTGTCCGAACGGAGACGCTTGCACGTTGTACGTATGGTGCTTCGGTGTAGTACCTAGTTGCTAATTTCCTCTGTAGCATTCACGCCATTTCAGACAAGATTGACCCACCTCTCTCGGTACCCGAGCCCGGCAAACTACAACACGAGCTCCCGTCAAAGCCGCTGTCCACAAAGGAAGAAAATTCACGCAAGGGATTCTTTCCGATTTCGTGGCGTGTTATCGGAGGTGGAGTCACGTTAGGCGGTGTTAAAGGTGATACAAGTTCATTTTGTCAGAGAATAACTCCAACTCTACGTTATAGCTGAGACTTCCGACGATGACTCTGATTTGTTTTCCGACGATTCATCCGAACTTCAAGGTCGATCCCGCCCGATGTCGCGCGAGCTCGAGGTTGGAATCGCCTCCTCCGAGGACCTACATACCATTGAGTTTCCGTCGATCAACTCCAACGCGGACACGGACGACAGCACGACTCCCACCGAGCAACACGCTCGTCAGCGCGCGTCCTCTATTCCTTCTACGCCAATTACCCTTCATGTCGACCACGTTCGTGTGCGTGATATATCGTCCCATTGTTCATATCCATCGCGCTCATAAAAATTTTATGACGCAGCTCTTTTCTGCTGAATCTCCCGGCGGTTTGTAGGCTGTTGCGCATTTGGGCCTCTTCGATTTTCTTCCCAATGGCACGTAGTTTTAGCGAATCCAATGTAAGATACGAAGGGAGGAATGCAGTCCATTCTCAATTTCGGAGTCGCCTTTGGCGCCGGCCTGGCTGATTTTCGTGTGGCTTGTTCGTTTACTCGAAGTGCGCACGGCCAGAACTCGCCTGTTTTCATGAGAGAACACAAGGCCGTTCAATAGGGGTTGAGTGTCAGCACCGCCGTTGCCGCGTGATCGCCGTTACTTCAAACCGTAAACAGCAATAAATATTCAGTTTCTACTCTTCTTCTACGTGACAATTTTTCTTGTCCCACGGTTGAGTATCACAACCTGGCCTACGCTAGACTCCCGCCGCAGTTTGACATTTCTTTATGGACATCTTGCTCAACTAAGTTTGAAGTCAGAAATCATCAGTACTACGATGTCTGAGTCGACGCGCGCTGATATATATCATCGAGCCCTCGGAAGCGATGGTAGTAGTTGTCACGTTGTGTCGAAAGCGCTGCTCAGTGTTACACCACTTACTTTTGACCAACCATGCCTGCCTCCGAATTGAAGATGGACGTGGACGAACCTATGATCGACGAAGGCCTCTACTCGCGTCAATTGTGAGCACATCGACTCTCCGATATCGCTGGAGCTAACTAGATCGTTAGATATGTTCTCGGCCATGAGGCGATGAAGAAGATGGCGGCTTCTAACGTTCTCATCGTTGGAGTGCAAGGCCTGGGAGTTGAGATAGGCATGGGCTTTCCATCTTATATCGTGGCCAGTTCACTCATTCAAATGATTCACTAACAGCCAAGGATATCATCTTGGCTGGCGTCAAGTCGGTCACTATATACGACCCAGAGCCAGTGATCATTCAGGATCTAAGCTCACAAGTTGGTTGGACTTTCCGTATAGACCAGCTGTTGTCTGACTCGACTCACAGTTCTTCTGTCGGACGGAAGATATCGGCAAATCTCGGGCTGACGCTGCGGTTCCCCGGCTGGCCGAACTAAACGCCTATGTCCCTGTCCGCAATCTTGGAGGAGCACCAGGCCAGGAGATCACCGTGGAGTTGATTCGCGGTTTCCAGGTAAGTTACATACGCGATTATTCTGTTCTAAAGCTGGAGGCTGACCGGAAGGCTTGAGGTTGTCGTCCTTTGCAATATTCCTCATAGTAAACAGCTCGAAATAAATGCCTGGACCCACGAGAATGGGGTTTCTTTCATCGCGGCCGAAACCCGCGGGCTCTTCGGGTGCTCAAAAATCTTCCTTATTCTTCTACCGCAGCACTCAAGAATTTTTTCCAGCTCTGTTTTCAATGATTTCGGACCCAAATTCACCTGCGTTGACCCCACGGGAGAGCAAGTGCTGACGGGCATGATTGTCTCTGTGGAGCAGGTGCTGATTTTCTGTGCACACTTGGCATAGTACTGACCGAAGTCTCAGGGTGCTGACGGCTTGGTGACGTGTTTGGATGAGACCCGGCATGGGCTCGAAGACGGCGACTTCGTAACATTCACTGAGGTCCAAGGAATGACCGAACTCAACGGTTGCGAACCTCGGAAGGTCACTGTCAAAGGACCGTACACCTTCACAATCGGCGACACCACTAATCTTCAGGCCTACAAAACCGGTGGCATTTTCACACAAGTCCAGATGCCTAAGATCATCGAATTCGTGCGCATCTTCACCATGATGTTTTGGCATTTCATTTAGTAGGCTTTAGAAATCTCTGTCGGAATCCGTCAAGGCCCCAGAATTTTTCCCCACAGATTTCGCCAAGTTTGACAGACCGGCAACTTTGCATGCAGGCTTCCAGGCGCTTTCAGAGTTCCAAGAACAGCATAAGCGGTTGCCGCGTCCCAGGAACAGCGAAGACGCTGCTACAGTCGTCAATCTAGCCAAGAAGCTTAACTCAGAAATCGATGAAAAGATTGTTACAGAGCTTTCTTATCAAGCAGCCGGCGATGTCGTTCCCGTGCAATCCGTTATCGGTGGTTTTGTGGCTCAGGAAGTACTCAAAGCCTGCTCGGCCAAATTTCATCCGATGGTCCAGCATATGTATTTCGACTCTCTCGAATCGCTTCCTGCGACTCTGCCCTCAGAGGCAGATTGTCAGCCCACGGGTTCGCGGTACGATGCTCAGATTGCTGTTTTCGGCAAGACATTCCACGAGAAAGTCGCTAATCACCGCCAATTTTTGGTTGGATCGGGTGCTATCGGGTGTGAGATGCTGAAGAACTGGAGTATGATGGGTTTGGCGTCAGGGGCCTAGAGGTGCTATTCAAGTAACGGACCTTGACACGATTGAAAAGTCCAACTTGAATCGACAATTTCTATTCCGGCCGAAAGATTTGGGCAAGTTCAAATCCGAGGTTGCCGCCGATGCCGTCGCAGAAATGAACCCTGACTTGAAGGGAAAGATCTTCGCTAGGCAAGACGCCGTAGGCTCGGCCACGGAAGGTTCGCATCGTGAATTGGCCGAAATAACTGTACTCATTTTATCAGATGTCTACACCGAGGAGTTTTTCAATGGTATCGACGGCGTCACAAACGCTTTGGACAATGTGAAAGCTCGTAAGTACTTGGGCGTGCATTTTGTTGCATTTCCTGAGCAGCGATTCTAGGCCTCTATATGGATGAACGATGCGTTTTCTATAAGAAACCTCTACTGGAGTCCGGCACCCTAGGCACCAAGGGCAACGTCCAAGTCGTTGTTCCCGACTTGACGGAGTCCTACGCCTCGTCGCACGACCCACCCGAGAAAGGGACTCCTTTCTGTACACTGAGGAATTTCCCAAACGCCATCCAACACACAATCGAGGTGCGCCATTGTTTTTCTGTCCTTTCAGCGGGAATGTGACAATCCGTTTTATGCAGTGGGCCCGAGCCAATTTCGACGACTTTTTCGTCACACCTGCTGAGACAGTGAATACCTATCTGTCGGATCCAGACTACTTGGAAAATAGAACCAAGTACAACAGAGAGCAAGTTACGCAGATCCAATCCTACCTGGTCAACGATAAACCGTTGGGATTCGAGGACTGTATCGCCTGGGCGCGGTTGCAGTTCGAGGACAAGTATGCCAACGACATCAAACAACTCTTGTTCAATTTCCCCCAAGGACGCGTTGGCTGCTAATGGACAGCAGCCGTTTTGGAGCGGTCCTAAGCGCGCACCCGACCCATTGGTCTTCAACTCTAACGACGTAGGTGCCATGTACATTAATGCGTCCAGAGCTAACGTTCTTCTCAGCCTCTGCATATGCAATATATCATCGCTGCGGCTAATTTACATGCATTCAACTATGGGCTTCGCGGCGAGACAGATCCTGGGTTCTTCCGCGAAGTCCTCGATTCTGTCGTAGTCCCACAATTCACTCCGAAGGACGGAGTGAAAATTCAAGTGAACGACAACGAGCCTGTCCCTGTGGCCGATAGCGAAGGCGAGTTTCCGGTTGATTTTAATTTTGTTTCAGTTCCGCATGTCGCTGACTTCGTTTGTCGACAGACGACGAGGGGCTTGCAGACCTTTCCAGCCAACTTCCAGCGCCGTCTTCGTTGGCGGGGTACCGTCTGACGCCCGCCGATTTCGAGAAGGACGATGATTCGAACCACCACATTGATTTCATCACCGCTGCGTCCAACCTCCGGGCGACGAACTACAACATCACCGTTGCCGATCGCCACACAACAAAGCAAATTGCTGGGAATATTATCCCTGCGATCGCGACTACCACGTCGCTGGTGACTGGGTTGGTCTGCCTTGAACTTTACAAGGTAAATTTTTGGAAAATAGCATTACAAATCCCGATGTTGACGATGCGACTAGATCATCGACGGCAAGAACAAGCTGGAAGAATACAAGAACGGATTCGTCAACCTTGCTCTCCCCTTCTTCGGCTTCTCAGAGCCCATCGCCGCCCAGAAGCTGAAATACGGAACGACTGAGTGGACGTTGTGGGACCGATTCGAGTTCAGCGACGACCCCACACTCAAGGACTTTATTGATTGGTTCAAGACGAATCACAAGCTCGATATCACGATGGTCAGTCAGGGTGTCAGCAGGCTGTGGAGCCTTTTCATTGGCAAGGAGGTCGGTATCGCGCTGTCCGTTGTCTTGGTTGGATGCTTACTGTGGTTCTGTTTTTAGAAGAGCCAGGAGAGGCTAGCGATGAGATTTAGCCAGTTGGTGGAGACTGTGAGCAAAGAGGCAATTCCACCGCACGTCAAGCACTTTGTGGTGGAGGTTCTTGCGGACGACGAAGAGGGCGAAGATGTGGAGGTATTTCGTTCTCCCTTTTTGCCAAGTTCAAGTTGTAACAACTAATGCATTACAGCTTCCGTTTATTGTTGTCAGAATTTGAGCTGAAAGTCGAATAGCATCTAATAGAACGTGTACAAGAAATCTGTGTCTTCCTTTCCTTTTACTTTCTTTCAGTTTCCCTCAAGTTTTTACAGCTTCTGAGATGGCTCTAAACATCACGACCGCTACAGCCTATCAGATTAGATACAGTCGGATCTGATTAGATCGGTCTCGACTGTGGCTGACAGTAACACCTCTCTCTCTTTTGGGGATTTGACGCTCGTCGAGCCGGTGCTTGACCACGCCCCCCTTGTACACGCAATCCCCTCTATTTTCTCTCTTGCTTTTCTCTCTCTTTCGCCATGTCTGTCATCGACCTGTCTATGCCACTGTCCGACGTCCTGAAGGAGGGTACCAAGAAGGCCCATGAAGAGGTCGAGGTCAGCCCCGCAGCGACCGCCATGTTGCGCGGTGAGCTCGACAAGGAGGAGTATGTCCGCTTCCTCATGATGCTCTGGCACATCTACAAGTATACCCCCCTCTTTTTTCTGCCGCCAGTGAGCTCACAGCTGTCGCCACAGCACCTTCGAAACTGGTCTAGAGCGGCACCAAAATCACCCGGTCCTCGAGCCCACATACAACCCCGCCCTGCTCGCGCGCGCCCCCGCTGTCCGCAGATATCGCCCATTTGCTGGACGTGCCCGAATCGTCCTGGAAATCCCACTGGATACACACCCAGCTGATGGCCGCGAAGCCTCCCGCGCTCGAGACGTACATCACGCGCATACAGTCCATCGCGGACTCACCCGACCCGTCTGCGCTCCTGGCGCACTCGTACGTCCGCTACCTCGGCGACCTGAGCGGCGGGCAGACTATCCAGCGCGCGCTGGCGAAGGCGTACGGGTTGACGATTGGCGGCGCCGGACTGTCGTTCTATGCGTTCAAGGAGCTGCACTCGAGCAAGCCCGCGAGCCAGGGCGAGATGAAGCGCATTAAGGACTGGTTCCGCGCGGGCATGAACAAGGGCGCGGGGGGACAACGTCGAGGTGAAAGGTGCATGCTGGCATTTTACATACTTTTGACATACAGACGTACTTACCTAACGCACCAGCCGCCGTCATGGAAGAGGCTTCGCGCGTGTTCGAGTTCACTGGCGAGATCTTCAAGGCAGTGAACCTCGAGAAGGAGAAGTCCAGGGTCGTGTATGACTCGGATGCGGACGCGCAGGCGCCGAGGATGTACTCCATCGCGAGCGTCTCGGCCGTCGTCATCGCCGTCTGCGTCGCGCACTTCGTCCTCACTGTCGGCGGCTTCACCGGCGAGAGGGGCTATGAGAAGCTTATAGCGGTGGAGGAGTGGTTGGGGGGCGGTGCGAGATGAGGAGAAGGGTGGCTGTCGGGCGGTCTTCGATAAAGAGCGGCCGTCTGGCGGTCTTCGATAGAGCAGTGAAGATTTATATTTTACACTCTACGCTGGATACATCTCTGTGGGTTCCGTGACCATACACTAATGCTGATGTGGACCTTTGCTTATTTGGAATTTATCCATTCCCTTTTTTTGTATCCAGCTCCCGTACTCACGGAGTTAGCTCCTGTGCGTAATTACTGTGGTCAATCACCGCTATGGGTCCTGTGCCACAGCACTCCGGCCTGGACATACATCCTAAGATTCCAGTATCAGAGGTCGGGCTGGGAGCCTCAGTAACACCACTCACTAGCGCAGACCAGTCAAGAACGCGGAAACCTGGCGGGGACGCGAATAAGTGAACGCATGGAGTATGCTCGCTCCCCCTTCCAGTCTCACTCCCCGTTCTAGGGCCGGGACAGCACCATCCCATGACGGTGTTGGCACGGGCCTGGTAGCGGATCGGTCCACCCAAGCAGCGGGTGGTATCTCGGGATCCGAAGGCAGGAGTGCCACCCCCGGCTGCACATGCAATGCACACATTCGCGCATTCGCCGCGAGACGACACGCATAATACAGCGTCACCGAGGCGAGACGTGTAATACGGTGTCCGTGTCCGTGTTCGCACGCGTACGGGTAGTCCGCATCCGGTTCCGGCTGAGTTCTCCTTTTCTCTCCTTTCGCGCTGGCAGTGGCAGTGGTGCAGCTTGGCCACAGCTCCCTTCATCTAGACGACGAGCCAAAGCAAGTCGGGTGACGGCCCGCCGTGCACTTGCAATACATCAGTCAAGAACCTGGCCCCGCAGTGGACCGACACGACCTCGGGTGAGCGGCTCGGGTATTTGGCAGAACAGCACCTTGGAGGACCCGAGATGGCCAATGAGAGCGACGGCACACGCCAAGGCCGCACATAACGAGCCATCTTTATCCGTAGGTTAATATTCCCAGAGCGCAGGAACTTGATGGCACTGGCTCTGATACATGTAAGCGCACCGAGACGCGTAGGGCATGTACCCGCCCGCGGACGGGTAGTCTGCTTTCTGCCGAGTTCCCCTTTGGCAGTGGTGAAAACCCGGTCCACAGCCGCCCCTCCACATGAAATAGCTGAACGACGAGCCCGAAAGCAAGTCGGATGATGACCCGGGGCGTTTGCACGTATGGCGACTCAGTCAAGAACCGCCCCCGCAGTGGATCGTCAACCGACACGGCTTCGGGTGATCGGGTGCGGCATTTCGCAAAGCAGCATCTTGAAGGACCCGAGACTCGAAAGATGAAGGCATCAGGGTCGGACACATGGTAGCAAAGCAGCGCACGCCACGGCGTCCTGGCTGGCAGTGAATCGGTCCACCCGAGCACCCGGGTAGTCTCGACATCCGGGCGAAGGGTACACTGCGGTCTAGGTGTGATGAGCCCGTAAAGACGCCAAGGCGGGTAGTGCATGTGTCCGGCTGCGTACGCGTATGTAGAGGCCGTGGGCATGCTTGATAATAGCTCAGCCCAAGAGCAAGTCGGATAACGAAGCACTACAGACGACAAGGTGGTCAAGAACGTGCGCTTGGATCGGGGCTGCGAATACAGTGGTACATCTATCATCACGGCCTCCGAGCGTCCTGGCATTTTTCTCCCAAAGAAGAGCGAGCCGCAGCGGGAGTCTAGGAGACACTAGGCGCATGACTGGCAAGTGAGCCACCGTACACCATATTGCAAGGCCGCGCATGTGCTGAGATTTCATGGAAACAAGAATCCAAAATTCAGAAGAACAGCACCACAGCCAGAAGAGGCGTGAATGCGCAAAGCGTAAAAGATTTCTGAGTTTGGGCCAGCGTATGCGTTTTGCTCCAAAGAAGTGCCAATGCGAATCTACCCTGTCGGTCGGTTGGGATATACACGCGGATAGTCGAATGCTATCTTGTTGTGAGCGACGCAGATTGACCGAAGTGAGCGCTATAAAAGAAGAGCGCTAGCGGCACAGCCACACGCCACTCAGAACATAACCATGTCCCTCTCGCAGATATTCGAGTATATTTGTTCGAATAGACAGAGCGCAGCCTTCGTCAACCTGTGTAGTCGGTTCAAGCCAGCGGCCGCAATAAGTTGTCGATGAGCGTCGTGAACAAGCAAATTTGCACAGCCGCTTAGTCTCCCGTAGTCAGACCTTATTTTCAGCAGTTTTTCCTTTTTTGGTGCGAGGTAGGAAAAACTTAACAGCCGCTCGGCGCTTGATTCCAAACCACAGCCATGTCCCTCTCGAATTCCCCCTTCACAGATCGACTAAACACGAACTATGTTCCTTCAGAACCCGAAATCTTGGAAATACGCGCCCTTCTTGTGGGTCCCACGGAAGAAATAGCACGCATAGATGCTCAAATCGCGGGGATGGAGTTAGCCCTTATCCAGCTGACAGAGAAGCGTGCATTGCTCCAAAAGCCCATTGACGCGCACACGGCCCTCATATCGCCCATGAGGCTTGTTCCTCAGGATGTTCTCCTCGAGATCTTCTTCGCCTGCCTTCCCACAAAGCACAACGCTCTCATCGATCAAAATGAGGCTCCTTTACTCTTGGGGCGCATCAGCAGGCATTGGAGAAGCGTCGCGTACTCCGCGCCGATGCTCTGGAGCTCAATGCATATCCCCCCTTCCAACTATCTCAGCACGCCGCCGAATATTCTTTTGGGGCTGGAGAGATCCGTGGAGAGATGGCTTGAACGATCCGCCACCTGCCCTCTATCTGTTTCTCTCTACGACTATACCAACTCCAATTCCAACCTCGACCAGCATTCCCTCATTTTCCAGCCCATCGCGGTTTCTCGACGATTGCGCTCCCTAGCATTGACTGGGGATGCCGAACTTCTGAGCCCACTTCTACGCCTCGGTCCAGAGGATTACCAGTTCTGCAACGGCTTCAGATAAAAATTACCAGTGATGAAACACCTTCCACGAATATTTTACAGATCCCCAGTCTCGAAGATCTAACGCTCTGTATATCCACACTAGATGATCCACTTTCACTTTCACTCCCATTGCCATGGCCGCAGCTGACGAGTCTGCGCTTTGAATGCCATGGCCGTTGGACCGGTCAAGGTGCAGAAGGGGGTCTCGACTTCGCTGGAGCGTTCAATGTGCTTCGAAGGTGCCCAAGTCTCGAGCGGTGCGAAATTCTGGTGACCAAGCATTCAGAAATTTTGCGCGCGCCCCCAATCATCCTGCCTCAGCTGCATACCCTCATTCTCCAAGGTTGTCTCTTTAAAGAATGTGAATTCCGTTTCTCAGATCTGGTCGTGGTTGCACCAAATCTCCGCTCTCTCCAGATCGGAGACATACAATTTGACAATGCCCCAAGTACCATCTCCGGATCCCTGAAAGTCGCTGTCGACGCATTTTGGTTCTCATCCACCAGCCTCCACGAACGATGAATTCATTGCGTTCTTCTGCTCACCACACAACTTGTGCCCAATGTTGATCGATATCAATTTTATAGGAAAATGTGCTCAGTTTTCCGACATCGCGGCGTTGGCGTTTATCAAGGCGAGGATGGCTATGCCCACTCTGCTCCGACGATTTCGGGCCGAGTTCAATCGTCCAATGGAGCTTAACATTATGCCTGAGCTTCAGTCCTTCATTTCGGACGGGCTCCAAGTGGCCCTCGAGTATTTGCCGCCAGCCCGGAGATTCAGGGCACGGCAAGGACTGGATGGACCGGAAGCCTTGTAGTATAGCGCTCTTTACTCGATTGTCTTCCTCGTTCAAAATTACCTGCCCGCACCTGATCCCCAAAAAACTAGCAACTGAGAGAAAGGCATGCCATAAGTACACCAAGTATTACAAACGTCAAACAACTTGAACGCCACTGGAGACAAATACGCGACCGCTTATCGGGCGGACGCCACACTCTGAAGGGGAATGGCCTCTTCCGACCAGTTTACAGAGTAGAACGTTGATTTCGGTGGTGATGCGCCACCAAGTGGCAGCGTATATGAGTCTCGACGTCCATCAATGCGACCACAGGTGAGGAACCGGACCCAAGTCAAGCATTTGAACCAAATTAGCAGCCTGGGCAGGAGAAGACATATTTGGATCAGTGGCGGAATGGCTACCAACAAAGCCAGTATCTGCAATTTTGATCAGAAGATAATCTCAAAAGCAGAATAACGGTGTTTTTACCTGGCCGTATGTGAAGCTGAAGCTTTCTCGTTTTAACAGAGCGTGGATTCCGACTTCGACGTTTACGAGCCAGAAGAAATGTGGAATTAATATCACCGTGCAGAAATGGATGGATGGGTAAGCATTGACAACTTTGTGCCTACGAGTTGATGAGAAAGGTGAACTGGAAAAGTAAAAATTGCGCACCAAATACGACCCAACGAGAATTTCTCATCGTGGTTCTTCCAGAGCTCTCGACGTTGCAGATATATACCCGTCCCCCAGAGGAGGATGAACAGGCCGACGACAATTGCTGACGACTCGGGGAATTCCACAAAGAGGAGTAGAAATGGTTTGAAGAAGAGACTGATAACATGGCCTCCGTCAACGACGTGGTCGCAAGCACTTTGCTGAAAGTGCCAGGCGCCGTTGGGTAGAGCAGCGAACACTAAAACTGCAATCCAAATGGGCAGTAGGGCAAGAACAGCGAAGCGGTTCAACCACTTTCCCCGACCGAAAACCATGTCCAGTCGATTTTGGCTTCCAAAAATGCTCCGTAAAACGTATATGATAAGGTAGAGACTGAGAGGAGATGCAGCCAGGCCCAGCGCAACGACCGTGTGGGGTTTGGTGAGATTACGATTGGCAATAGAAATTATAGCGGCAATTATGAGTGAATACATATTGAGGAGTTGAGAAAAGAACTGGAATTATTGTGATCAGCCATCCCGGATTTTCAAGTCATTAATTACTCACCGAGGCTTGTACGTCTTCGGGAGAATACAATACGAGAAGCGCGGAGATTATTGTTGTTACATATGCTATGCATGCGTTCAGTCAAAAAACGAAAGCATGAAGAAAACGCACTGGATATCCGAACAGCAGGGGACGCGACGTCGGGATTCGGACAGTATCCGAAGGCACACGAGTCAACGGGTGGGTTAAGACAGTACGCGTCCAAGTAGGCATTAGGGTTTGAGATGTTCAGAAACTCGAGCATTTGTAGGGTTGGAACTTGGCATGCGGAGCTCGAGTTGGACGGGTCCCCAAAACATGGATTATGGTCCGGGAAGGAAGAAGACAGAGAAAATGAATTGGACATGGAATTCAGAAGACACCACCAGAATGAGACGACGAACTATATAACCACCCTAGTATCCACGGTCGGTCAAATGGAACGAGTACAGCGCCGTTTCATCTCTTGAGCGCTGATCAGAAGCGAGGCAGTCAAACGCCGTCGCACATAAGTAAGCTGAAAGTCGGAATGCCGCCGCACGCTAGTACTAAATTGAAGGTTGAAAAGCTGGAGATCCGCATGAAATGTAGAAGGACTCGGATGTCCGGCCATCCGTTTCCATGTACACCGTGCGGTACATAGCCGTTCCACTGCTAGCAATGGGGGAGTCACAGAACAACATGAAGGTTGAGAAGATCCACAGCACTGCCACTGGCCGCTCGTCAGTCACGGATGGCGCATACCGATACGAGAACCGCCTTATTCGCAAATGCATCTATCAAATGTAGCTAAACACACAGCTTGAAGTCGCAATGTCCGAGCTTGGCAAAAGTAACAAACGTCTAATGATTACTCTCAAGCAATAGAAAGTCTTTGAATGTATGGGAAATGATAGTGGCCCACTTCTGGATATCGAGTTAGCTGCCTTCGAGCCCTAAATGAGATATGGGGATCGCATAGAATAAATAGTCGACTCACAGATCGCACAACCGCCTCGAATCAGAGAGAACCGGAGGGCTTGCGAGCCTTCAGTTTACGCGGATCAGCCCGGGCCTCAGATGACCGGGGCATCATGGCGACCGCCTCGCGCTTCTTGCGAAGCATGGCGGTATAGTTGTCTTCGCCCTTGAATCGACGACTATTGACGCACGTCGTGGCAGCGTTGGGCGGGCAGTAGTCGTTGAAATCATCCTTATCGTGGGAAACGGTGAGAGCGCCACTTGACTATGCGACGTGAAACAATTATGAGTCCACATTTGCTCGAATGTTCGGTGGTGTACTTACGCTGTCGTATTTGCAGTAGAAGTCGTTCGGATTCTCACCCTCACTGGCTGGGTATGAGCAGAACAACTCTCCGCCGGAATTTGAGTTGTCGGCAAGGGCGAAACCGCCTAGATCCTGTGCGGGACAACTCGGCATGCACTGAGGAGTGCCTGATGGCTGCTGAGCCTGAGCGATGCCGATGAAAGACAGGACTATGGCGACATAAAGAGAGCGCAGGGGAGTCATCTTGGCAGATGTGAAGGGAAACGAAAGAGTGGACGCCTAAGAGAACGTTGACGGGCCAAGGGAAAGGGAGACGCTTTCCGGGAGGACGAGGGTACCCCTTCTTCAGGCTGCCATGGATTATATATCGCGTTTAGGAGAGGAGGAATGGAGCAAAGACAGCAAAAATTTAGCCCATTGGAACGAATAATCTGTGACAGCAAGACGTCGGCAAACGTGTTTAGATTTACCCCGAGGAGGAATGGGAGGATTGCGTACGTGGTAAACACCCCTAGCGCGAGCAATAGGAACGATTGCTTGGAAGAAATGTACGGCAAAAACTGACTGAGGCATACTCCACAGCTATATCTCTGTGCGCGGAATGGTCGCCTTGCACGAAGCCTCGATAAAAAAAAATGGAGCGCAACCCGTAGAATTTGGGCTTGTGCCTTATATCATACATCTAAATCTGCGGAGTTCCTGAGACCATGGGGGAGGCTTGGGGGAGGCTGAAAAAGAGGTTGAAGGGTGGCACTGCTGACGATGCTGCACGTGCACTGTTTTCGTCTCCGTCTCACTTTGGTCTCAGGCTCACTCTGAGTCTGAGACTCAGTGTCTCACCTTGGTCTCTGGTGGTGCTCTCGGTCCTCTGGTCCGACATCCGATTGCTATTGCACGCGCCGAGCGCAGCGGTTTTCGCAATTTCGTGATTTGTGGTTTTTTTCGTTACTTACCCTCATCTGTCATCGCCATTCTTCGGCCCTGGATTTCACTCGTTACTGCTTGGTCGACACTCCGAACGCTGGCCTGATATTTACATACGCAGATTCATTTCGCGTCGTATCCAGCATCAAATCGGAAATGAATGAAATGTCGATCCTCGCGGAATTGTTTCATCATTCGGTCCAACTTCGAATGCGCCAGCGGTGGTGTTCGGGTCCGCCGACGTGAGCCATGGCGCTCCGACTTGAATTAACACAAGATTGTAAACCGCCATTTCCATGCTGCTCCTGCAGCCATTGCCCATGTTCTGGGTCTCACCCATTGATCACCTCGAGTCTGCTTGGTCGGAGCAATTTTTTTTTTTTTTTTCAAACCCTCAAGACCACCAAAAGAGCGTGTTGGCGACAAGCAAGAGCTCCTTGACCCTTCCAGCCGTTCCCTTCGTCTTCTGGTATTGAGATGCGGCTGGCGTCGTCTGCACGTCCTTCGGCGACGGCGGGTTCAAGCTGTGGTACCCGGGCTGCCGTTCGAAGGCATGCGGCGACTGGCCAACGCGACGCGTGGAACCACGAGCGCAGGATCAAGATGTTAGCGATGGGACGGCGCTCGAGTCGTCGTCGGGCAGGCACTGCTGGCGGGGGTATCTTCGTTGCCCAACGAATGGGAAACCACTGTGTCAGGCTTCAGCCATCGCAGATTCTGCGGAAGTCGACCAGCGCGTTCGTCTTGTCTGGCGCGTTTTTTGTCTCACGTCGTCGAGGGTACGCGATTTAGCTCGTTGTACTCAAACACCTCCCGTACACCGAGATCCACCCTAGCCTCGGCCATATGCATCGTAATCCCGTTCTTGGTGCTACCTGCGGCGATGGTGTTTATCATACTGCGGCGACGCTGTTGATCAGTATTGCCACTTCGACAAGCTTCGACAGCGAAGATTTCGACATGTACGGGTCGCCTGGAGGAGCCGAATGTCACCGTAGCCGAACGCGAGGTCGTTATCGTTATCGCTGAGCAAGCGTGGCAATGTTAACGTGAGCGCTGATTCTCGCAATAAGCTGACAATGAGCCGTAATACGGTTCAGCGTGCATCACCGCAATGAAGTTACGGTTTAACGTGGTATGGTACGTGTTGCTCTTCATTGCTCATTGTGCGGATGTTGGAGCTACGTCTGAGCAGACTGGAACGCCGAAACTATGCCCGCCGAAATTGTGGTTCAACTCAGCACACTTGGCAGGCTACAGCGGCAAGCTCCTGAGGTACATTAATAAGAAGTTTCAATTTGGCTACATCTGCATTGCTGAGATAACTGTTTTCAAGATGAATGCACACCGAAAACTTGAAGTCGAGACTATGATCCAGCTCAAACCAGCACTTCTCGCGGTCACGCGCGCGCGCGTGCGGTACCTGTATATCTCCGTATTGATTCTTTCTGGATTGCTGACTGTTTATTCCAACTGCCTGCAAGTGCGTCCAATTCAAGTTCTGCTTCAAGTTTCAAGGACCTCAATTCGAATTAATCTCTCCATTTTGTACGTATACCTTGCTTTTACTTATTTCGAATACATTTCCTTTTCGCGGAGTGCTTATTGTCCAAACCTTGTCGTAAATTGATTCGGCAAGTTCCATTCGAGTTGTATCTCTTTCAGTTCCATTCAAAGTGAGCTTTTCGTTACTTCTTTGCTACCAGTATGTAGTTCCTTTCACAGACTGACCCATTTCGCGGTCAGAAATCAAGATGAAGAATTACCACTCTCGATCCTTCGAGGTTGGAAACAAGAACTACTTTGAACTTCACATCTCCAATTAACACTCGATCCGAGGCGAGTTCCAATCAGTGCATTCTTTCTACGGACTGTCTGCGCGCTAACCAGATCTTCACCACAATGATTTCCTTCACGCTGTTTCACCCAGTTCTCACTTAAGAAATGCAGCGCGTTGCCCTTCCATTCACTCCGACCTCGTGAGTTCCCTTCAATTTGTCTCAAGCATGCTCGAGGAATTGCCTCGCGCACACTCGAGGGTACGGTTTTGTCATTTTCTGGATTCCTGAGTTTCAAATCCACACAGTTGTTCAAGTGGAGTTGCTCGCACAGAGCCTTCCTCAATCCCCGAGTGCGTCATGTTTTCAAAACCACTGGCGCGCTGAATAACTCCCTCCGCACGTCTTCTCTCGGAGTCTCTGCAGACTGCGAGACATGAAAACACGGCGCAGATCCCACGCGTGCGAGCTCAGCACGAGAAGGTACTAGACTTGATATAAAACCAATTTATTCAAATTGGACTAAGCAATATATCGGATTCGTTCGTAACTACTCATAGATGTCGCCACGGACACCGACCCCGGACACCGACCCCGCCTCGCCTCGCCTCTACAATTTCCGCCCAGCGCGCGCCGCCGTCCACCCGCACGCAATTCAGGATGCGGCTCGCCACAGTCGGTGCTCTCATGTCTCGTGCGCTCTGCACCCATGCGCCGTGCGTTTCGGAGGTCTGATTCGGAGGTTGTAAGTACAAACGGCAGTCGCCGATCGCACTCGGATACGAATTTGAGACAGCTGCGGAGGGTGAGCGACTACATACCTTCCCGACCAAAGTTTCGCATACATACCTCCCCAACCAAAATTTGACGTACGTACATGCACACGGGCTGCGACCCCTGGCACGACACGGCTTGAATTTCCCCGCGCATCTCTCCCGCAAGACGCCACGGCCCACCGGTGCCGTTTTCGAGCCCAGCCGTGATGAGAGAGAGGGGACGTCCTGCGCAGTGTGGGTGTGCTGTATTATACAGAGTGCGCATCTTTGATCTCGAAGTATGTGCACCTTCGTGAGTGTATCGCTCACCTCTTCAACTTGGTTTGGAGTTCGTGCCTCACATCATGCCTCCAAATCTGCAGAGGAGGTTGAAAGAGGTTGAAAAGTGGCACTGCCTTCCACTCTCAGTGTCTCACTCGTGATGCAGTCATCACTCCCGAGTACTCGAGTACTAGTGGCGCATCAAGAAATGAGTGCCTTGTTGTTCTCGGATACGAGAACGGCCTTATTCGCAAATGCATCTATCAAATGTAGCTGAAAACACAGCTTCAAGTCCCAATGCCGGAGCTTGGCAAAAGTAACTAACTTGTAATGATTACTGCCAAGATGAACAGTCTCTGAACGTATGTGGCCCACTGGGTATCGAGCGGACTGCCCTCGAGTCCTAAATAAGATCTGGAGATCTGTCGCATAAAATAAATAGTCGACTCACACATCGCCCAACCGTCCGAATCAGAGAGAAACTGAGGGCTTGCGAGCCTTCAGTTTACGGGGATCAGCCCGAGGCTCAGATGACCGGGGCATCATAGCCGCCGCCTCGCGCTTCTTGCGAAGCATGGCGGTGTAGTTGTCTTCGCCTTTGAATCGACGGCTGTTGACGCACGTCATGGTAGCGGTTGGCGGGCAGTAGCCATCATCGTGATCAGCAACGAGAGAGCCAGTTGACTATGCAACGGGAAATAACGATTATTATTATGAGTCCACGTTGATTCGAATGTTCGGTGGTCTACTTACGCTGTCGTAAATGCAGGAGAAGGCACCCACACCCTGAAAGAATGGGTATGAGCAGTGCAACTCCCCGCCGGAATTTGAGCTGTCGCCAAGGGGTAAACCGTCTATATCTTTTGGGGGACAACTCGGCGTGCACTGAGGAGTGCCGGATGGCTGCTGAGCCTGTACGATGCCGATGAAGGACAGGACAATGGCGACGTAGAGAGAGCGCAGGGGAGTCATCTTGGCAGATGTGAGGGAGAACGAAAAAGTGGACGCTTAAGAAAACGTTGACGAGCCAAGGGAAAAGGAGGCGCTTTCCGGGAAGACGAGCGTACTCCCGCTTCAGGCTGCCATGGATTATATATCGCACTTACGACTGGAGGAATGCAGCAAAAGACAGCAAAAAAATTCAGCCGACTCTTGGTAGCGAATAATCTGTGAAAGCGAGACAACGCGTTTAGATTTACCGAGAGGATTGCGTACATGATAAACACCCCTAGCGCAAGCACGCTGCCTGAACGAGATGTACCACAAAAACTGACTGATTGTCTTCACTTTCAAGGTCGCCAAGGCATGAGGCTGTATATTCCAGCAGTGCTAGATCTCTGGGCGCGGAACTGTCGCCTTGTGCGAAGCCTCGATGAAAAAATGGAGCACAAACCGTGGAATTTGGCCTCACATCGTGCGTCCAAATCTGCGGAGTTCCTCGGACCATGGGAGAGTTGAACTTGAAAAGCGGTTGAAGGGTGGCACTGCCGCACGTGCACTGTTCGGCTCTTCTGTCTTTGTCTCACTTTAGTCGTGCTCTCGGTCCTCTGTTCGACATTCCAACTGCTGGTATTGCACGCGGACCACAGCGGTTTCCATAATTCTGTGGTCTGTAGTCTTTTTTCTTACCCTCATCTGTCATCTTCGCCTTCTTCGGACGGATTTCACTCGCTACTGCTTGGTCGACATTACGAACGCTGCTCTACTATTTCCATACGCAGATTCATTTCCCGTCGTGTCTAAATCGCAAGCGAATGAAATGTCGATCCTCGCGGAATTGCTTTATCATTCATTGGCTCATTGTCCAACTTCGGATGCGTTTGTTCGGGTCCGCCGACGTGAGCCATGGCGCTCCAACTTGAATTAGCACAAGATTGGAAACCGCCATTTCCACGCTCCTGTAGCCATTGCCCAAGTTCTCGGCCTCACGTATCGAGTATCTCGAGTTTGCTAGGCACCATATCTCGGAGCAGTATTTTTTCAAGCCCTCAAGACCACCAAAAGAGCGTGTTGGCGACAAGCAGGAATTCCTTCCCTCTTTGGCTTCTCATACTGAGATGCGACTGGCGTCGTCTGCACGTCCTTTGGTGACGGCGGGTTTACTGTAAGCTGCAGTGGCTCTGATACGCAGACTGCCGTTCTAACGTATGCGGCAATTGGCCAACGCGATGCGTAGAACCACGAGCGTGGAAGCAAGGTGTTAGCGATGGGACGGTGCTCGAGCCGTCGGGGCGGGCGCTTCTGGCGGGCGTATCTTCGTTGGCCGCTAGCGCATACTGACTGACAAGATAAGCGTTCTTGTCGACTTGCGCAGAATCTGCAATGGTTGCCGCAGTGGTTTCCAATCGTTGATCTATCTGGCGCATTTTTTTTTTTGTCTCACGTGGTCGGGGGTACGCGATCCAGCTCGTTGCAGTCAAACACCTCCCGTATACCGGGATCCACCCTAGTCCCCTCGGCCATATGCACCATAATCCCGCTCTTGTCCCGGTGTCACCTGCGGCGACGGTGTTTGCCGTATTGCCGCTTTGCCACTTCGACAGCGAAGACTACGACATGTACGGGTACATAGCCTGGAGGAGCCGAATGTCACAGTAGTCGAACGCAAGGTCGTTTAACTCGTTATCGCTGAGCAAGCGAGGTAATGTTAACGTGAGTGCTGGTTCCCGAAATAAGCTGATAATGAGCGGCGATAGGGTCCAACATGCATTACCGCGATGAAGTTACGGTTCAATGCGGTATGGTACGTGTTCCTCTTCATTGCTTGCTGTGTGGATGTTAGAGCCACGTCTGAGCAGGCCGAAACTATGCCCGCTGAAATTGCGGTTCAACTCGGCACATTGGGCGGCCGCGCGGTACGTGTCTGTCTTCGTATCAATCCTTTCTGAATCGCTAGCTGATGTACTTCAGCTCCAAGTGCGTCCTATTCAAGTTCTGTCTCAAGTTTTAAGGACTCCACTTCCAATCAACTTTTTCATCTTGTACCTATACCTTGCTTTTACTTATTTCGAATACATTTTCTATTCGCCGAGTATTCATTGTTCAAAGCTTCTCGTGAATTGATTTATTTCTTTCAATTTGCACCTCTAATACCATTCAAAGTGAGTTTTTTTGCTCCTTCCTTGCTATACCATAGACTGATCCATTTCGCGGTCAGCTTCCAAGGTAAAAAGTTCTCACTCTCATTCCTTCAAGAGTCAAAAACAAAAACCACTTTGAACTTGAAATTTCTTAACACTTGGCTCGAAGTGAGCCGTTGTCAAATGTTCATCCAATCGCATTCTTTCCACGGACTGACTGCGCGCAGTTCAGATCTTCCTTTCCTCCCTCTGCTTCACCCAATTCTCACTCAAGAAATGCAGCGCGTTGCCCTTCCATCCCAATGGACTCCCTTCAAATTGCCTCGCGCACGTTCGAGGTCCGTTCTTCACTTGCTGGGTCCTGAGCTTCGAATCCGCACAGCTGTTCTTCAAGTTGAATTACTCGCACAGAGCCTTCCTCAATCCTCGAGTGCGTCCTGTACTCAAAACCACCGGGGCGTTGTACAGCTCCCCGAGTCTCTGCAAAACATGAAAACGCTGCGCACAGTCGAGGTCCATTTCGAAACTCATTTTCTGGAATTCCCGAGTTTTCAATTCATGCAGCGGTGCTCGCGCAGAATCCTCGAATTTTGGGCTCAATCTCCGAGTGCATCCTGTACCCAAACTTCGGTTTATTCCGTATTCCACTGACGCGTTGTAGTATGTCTTCTCTCGGAATCCGTACAAACTACAGACCGCGAAACATGAAAACGTTGGGCAAATCGCACAGGCGCGAGCTCAGCACGGAAGGCACTTGAAGTGATTTAAAACCAGTTTATTCAAATTAGACCAAGTAATACATCAGATTCGTAGCTACTCACACAGATATCGACCGCCTACGTGCTCGTGCCCGTCCCGTTCGTCCTAGTACGGCGCGCGCAGCTGATGCGCGATACGAGACCTCACGCACCTCGCCCCCCGGCGTTGGATCGCGCACGCATGCCGGCGTCTTGCGCTCATGGCATGCATGTCGTCGTCTGGCGCTCTGGCGGGTGCGGTGGCGTACTCACCCGTCCGTCCGTTGTTCCCAGGACCCTTGCGGGCTGCGCATCGCGCCGCCCTTGTGTCCGGTTCCCGCCTCCCGCGCGTCTTCGTTTTCAATATGACGACTGTATGCGCAGCGTTGATGTGGCGCAAATTCAGGGTGAGTCATCCTACCCCCGACCAGAATCTTCGCGGTGTGCTTACCCCGGAATTTGGTGGCCGCCAGGACGAGGACGACTCGTCATGCATCCACGCAGCGTTTCGGCTCGTCGGGGAAGGAGATGCGCGGTCGCGAGCTGTAGCTGTATACGCGCTGAATGTTGTAGCGGGATGTATACAATAATGGGAAATGGCCGAGCGCGGGCGCGCGGCCAAGCCAAAAAAAGCAGGCAGAGATGGATGTACATACCTCTGCCGTAGTACCTGTAGCGGTAGCTTCGCTGCGCCTCGTCCACTACAACAACGAATGTGCGCAGTGCGTGCCGTCTCCGCCTCGGCTCCACAATTTCGCCCAGCGCGCGGGACCCGTCCGCCCCGGGCCGCGATGCAGCTCGCCGAGATGTAGGCGCGATGAGAGAGAGGGGACGTGGATTTGGCAGCGGGACAAGGCCGGATGCGGGACGCGCGAGGCGAGGGCGCGTGGGGGTGCTGCGTGGGACACTAGCGAGGCATACGCGCGAAAGGTCGCAGTGCACGGAAGTGGGGTTGCACTCCAAATTAGGAACGCGGCAATTGCCGAGCGGTCTTGGATATCTTCAACCGTATGACTTCGCAGCTATTTCGAAAACGATAAGTAGACGTTTTTCATTTTCCAGCAAAGTTCGGCTAAGTTCGGCACAGCTCGGCTAAGTTTTTTTTTTTTTTTTTTTTTTTGTGGAACGCTGCAGCGCTTGACTGCCTGCTTCTGGTGATAGCTTATGAGGCTACCCTTCCGCCACGGGACACTGATCGCGTCCGTGACTTCCGGGCCGACATAGTCGTCCACCTAGGCGCGTTGATTTGAGGCCATGGACTTGAAACCCGGCCAGACGATAAGTCATACCACCCGAGGAGATGCGCAACCGCACTCGTGCCCGAAACATCGCGACACGGCGTGTGGGGCTCCGGATATTCCAGCTCAGGGAGCTTGCCGCGAGCGGCTTACTCCCATCATCGATGGTTATCCGACACCCACTAAAACCCCGGTCTCCCGCGTCCAGTCCTTGGGGAGATTGTGTTCATCTTTCAGAACGTTCTTCCAAGTGTTTAACACCATGGTTTTATCTAATGCTTTTTTCCCGTACTTCCATGTATCGGTAAGCACTCTGTCTACGTTTAAACGGTTGTTAACTGTTTTTGTCCATCTATTCTCGATTTCGCGCAGCGACGCCGGGTTCTTGCCTTGTATCACCCTCTCGCACCTTAGTCTCCAGATTAGGTGCGCAGATTCCGACACGACTATTCGGTACAGTCGCGTCGTTCCTGTGCCTTGACGTTTGATCGCCGCGCACGTCATGATTTGACCAGTTGTGGGCGTCGGTAAGTCCTCGCCTGTCTTGAGCTTCCATATTTTACTAGCCCATTCCCATACTTCATTCTGTCCTGGTGCGTCACATTTTGTGAGTATGTGTTCCATGGTTTCGATTACTCCACAGTGGTTGCAAGTCCCTTTTTCTTCGTGCCCACTGATCTTTTCCCAGTGTTTTCCCACTTTGTATCCGTCATGGATGAGCATCCACAGGAAGAAGCGTATGCTCCTCGACACGTCTTTGTGTTTAGTTGCCTTCCAGATCTTTGTGTCAAGCGGCGCTTCCCCTTCGATGTCCGCGATCGCTTCTCGGGCATATGCGAGGTTTTTCTCTGTTGCCTTGCGGTTTAGTTTGGCTTGATAGGCGGGTTTGTCCATTTTTATTTTCCTTATAATCTTGTATGCTGACGACTGTCTTATGGCTTGTAGCTTGGCCCCTGGGAGCATCAAGGCCGGGTTTGGCTTCAGGTCAATCTCGTCCACCGTGGTTTTTGAGCTTCCTTCACCGGCTAGTTTGTCTGCTCCTTCGTTCCCTTGGTTCCCTGCGTGGCCTTTGACATATGTTAAGGTGGTTTTCGCTTTCCTTTTCCGCAGGCTTGTCACGGTCCTCTGGAACAGTTTCGGGTTGGCAGTGTTGTAGAAGCCTTGGTCTTCCCATTTCCGTAGGTTTTTTGTTAGGCCGTCTATTGTTATTTTTGAGTCACTGAAGATCTCAATTGGGACATTTATAGGGCATGCATCCGTTGCTTCTTTTACAGCTAGCACCTCACCAGCATTGTTTGTGGTTCCTACCTCATTCGGGAGGCGGATCGCTCTGTTCCGGGGATCGTTTTCGCCGAAGAAAACCCCTGCGCCGGCTTGCGCGTTCTCTTTTCCGTTCCGGATGGCAGACCCATCAGTGTAGACTTCAATAGTTTCGGATTCGGGGTCCGGGTCGTGTCGCGTGTCTGGGGCTTTCGTTCTCAAGTTCCGGGTATGGCCTTTCGTGAATATTCTGAAGGTGTCTGCGATTGTTCCCTGGGTGGTGATTCTCGGGTCAAAGCTTACCGATTCCGATTCAGGGTCGTTAGGTACGTTTAGTTCCTCTTCGTGATCTTCTGGTTGGGGTTTCCTCGGGTCCCACTTTTTCGTGTAGTGCGTCTAAAAGTTGTCTAGCTTTAGCAAAGCAGGTGTCTGGTGTTTTGCATCCTGTGGATTCTCGGGTGTCGCGGCATGTCTCACATCTGCAACGGTTACTTTGTTTATGTCTCGGTGCGTCCCTTTTACCACCGAGTGTGGCGGCGTCTCTGACCTTCAGAACTCTATGTCTCTCTCTTAGGCATCGCACTACATTGATTCCGGTGTTGTAGACGGAGCGGTCCGCGTACGATTTACAGTGGTACCATATGGGCATGTCATTCAGTATCTCGCGCGACACTGCCATCGCGTCCATATCGACGCCGTGCTTCCGTCCAACTTTCATCATATCCGCGAGATCCTTACCAACTGAGGCCGTGGATCTCTTCGGTGCCCAGGATTGAAGGTACGCATTCACCCTCATTTCTTCGTGTACTCCTTTCATGTCTTTGCTGTCGATTTTGCTGGCCAGGATTTCGTCCGCCACAAAGCACCACAGGGGCCGGTCGGGTCCGAAGTTGAGGTAGGTTTTCAGCCATGTTACTGTGATGGCTTCGTTCCGTGCCAATATGTCGAGGAGGTCTTTACCCCCCATATCGGCCGGTGCATATACTGTTTCCTGGTTTACGGTGACGTTGGTTTTTTCAGCCCATAAGAAGTTCCTGACCCTTTTCTCCAGTTTCTTTTCGATTTCTTTCGGCATACCTTGTACTGTAGCGAGGTATTGTGTCATGCCGCCGACTACCATCTGGACTATTAGGCGGCGACCTTCCATTGTTGGGTGTCCCATTTCCCAACGATCGAGAGCTTCGTCGATCTTTTCGAGTGTGCGTGTCCAGGTGCTTACTTGCTTAACGTTGTTGCCTACCCAAGCTCCTAGGGTTCTGATGGGTTCGCCATCCTTGGCGATTTTTATGTGTTCTGGAATCAGGGTTCCCCCGATGCCGTTGACGAATCGGTTCATTCGCACTCTGTCTCGGTGGTCTATGCTTCCTATTGGGATCATTTCTGTCTTGCTGATGTTGAACTTGGCACCAGCCGCAATGCACCATTCGTCTAGTATGTCCAGCAGGCTGCCGAAGTCGTCTTCTGCGTCGAGGTACACCATCGTGTCGTCAGCAAAGAGGGTGGCTATTAGTTTCTCCTTTTTTCCTTTGATTTTAAAACCTTTCAAGTTGGATTGCCTTAGGGATTCAGCAAGGGGTTCAATTGCCAGGTCGAACAGTAGGCAGGACAGGGGGTCCCCCTGTCTTACTCCCCCTTGTCACACGGAACGGGTATTTGCTTTTTTCGCCATTTATCATGACGTATGTGAAGGCATCACTGTACAGGGCTTTGACAGTGGTGATGAACTTATCAGGTATGTTGTAGCTTGCTAGGGCCTTCCAGAGGTAGTCGTGCTCAATTTTGTCATATGCTTTTTCCTGATCTAGGGCTACGATTACGCCGTCTCTCTCTTCGGCTTCTGCGAGTTCAATGACTCTCTTTGTTAGCCAGATTTGGTCTCGTATCTGCCGGCCTGGCACGAAGCCTGCTTGATTCGGGTGGATTAAATTAGGAGCGATCTTCGCGAGTTTAATTGTGAGTGCTTTTGAGAAGACTTTATAGTCAGAGTTGAGGAGGGAAATTGGTCTGTAGTTCGCTATATTCGACTTATCATTTTTCTTATAAAGCGGGCACATCCAGCTCTCGGAGAAACACGTACCGGCAACCATGCCATGGGTTTCGATGTCATTGAGCTCGGCTAAGTTCGTGGGGCTCTACCACTACCGTCGACGATGTCAACTCTGGTACCCAGTATTGCCCTTGTTATTGTTCACCATAGCTCGGGGTAACTGACGCCATATCCCTGTTGAGCACAAGCAGCTCATCGCGAAGATGGCCAATCATCTCAAGCCTAATCAAATAACGGCGGTGGCCCATGTCGACGTGTGCACGGTGCCGTCAGACAATTCGTCATCGAATGTGAGCACAGGGGGCCCGTCATAAAGCTTAAGTTGTGGAGGGCTCAGGCGTTGAGGCGTCGAGAAACGGGTGTTGTCAAGGTCCTGTGTATCTAAATTTGTTTCGCCGAGCTGTGCCGAACTTAGCCGAACCTTGCTCAAAAATGAAAAACGTCTATCGTTTTCGAAATAGCTGCAAAATATTTCATTTCTCCAAAGTCCGAGGTTTACCGCCCGGAACGACCACTTACAAATTTTTGGCCAGCACGCGCACAACCTCGAAACAACGACACAGTTCACAGATTTGGGGGTTCTTTGGCATCGTGACGATGAAGATAGTAAAATACAGAAACTTGAAGCTCTGGAAACCAAATTACAGAATGAAGGTAAAATTTCCCCTCTCTTTCTCTTCTCCCTTTTTTGAATTGGAGCTTGTGCCTTACATGCCCCCAAATCTACGGAGGTTGAAACTTAAAAGAGGTTGAAAAGTAGCACTGTTTTCCACTCTCAGACTCTCTCTGGTGATGCTCTCGGTCCTCTGTCCAGTCATCACTCCTGAATACTTGGGGACCGCCGCCTTGTCGCCAATGCATCTATCAAATGTAGCTAAACACAGCTTGAAGTCGCAATGTCCGAGGCTGGCAAAGTAACCAGCTTCTAATGATCACTGCTAAACAATGGAAAATCTCTGAACGCATGGGTAATGATAGTGGCCCACTCCTGCTGACTGCCCTCCAGCCCTGAATGAGATATCAGTATTTGTATCCATCGCATAGGATAAATAGTCGACTCGCAGATCGCACAACCGCCTCGAATTAGATAGAAACGGAGGGCTTGCGAGCCTTCAGTTGACAGGGATCAGCCCGAGGCTCAGATGACCGGGGCATCATGACGGCCGCCTCGCGCTTCTTGAGAAACATGGCGGTATAGTCGTCTTCGCCCTTGAAGCGACAGCTGTTGACGCACGTCATGGTAGCGGTTGGCCGGCAGGTGCCATCATTTCCATCATAAATGAGAGCGCCAGTTGACTATGCAACGGGAAATAACGATTATTATTATGAGTCCACGTTGATTCGAATGTTCGGTGGTGTACTTACGCTGTCGTAGTTGCAGTAGAAGTCGCATGCAGGGTCGCCCTTATAGTCTGGGTATGAGCAACACGCCGCCAGAATTTGAGTGGTCGCCAAGGGGTGTATCGTCTATATCTCTTAGTGGACAACTTGGCATGCACTGAGCAGTGCCAGACGGCTGCTGAGCCTGTGCGATGGCGATGAAAGACAGGACAATGGCGACGTAGAAAGAGCGCAGAAGAGTCATCTTGGCGGATGTGAGGGGATGCGCTCTCTGGGAAAACGAGCGTACTCCATCTTCAGGCTGACCTGAGTTATTATATTGCACTTACGACGCAAGGAATGGAGCAAAAGACAGCAAATTGAGCCGACTGCCAACGAATAATCTGTGACAGCGAGACAACGCGTTTAGATAATAGATTTACCGAGAGGATTGCTACATGATAAACACCCCTAGTGCAAGCACGCTGCCTGAACGAGATGTACCACAAAAACTGACTGATTGCCTTCACTTTCAAGGTCGCCAAGGCATGAGGCTGTATATTCCAGCAGTGCTAGATCTCTGGGCGCGGAACGGTCGCCTTGTGCGAAGCCTCGATGAAAAAATGGAGCACAAACCGTGGAATTTGGCCTCACATTGTGCGTCCAAATCTGCGCAGTTCCTCGGACCATGGCATTGGGAGTTGATTGGGAGAGTTTGAAAGCGGTTGAAGGGTGGCACTGCCGCACGTGCACTCTTCTGTCTTTGTCTCACTTTAGTCGTGCTCTCGGTCCTCTGTTCGACATTCCAACTGCTAGTATTGCACGCGGACCACAGCGGTTTCCATAATTCTGTGGTCTGTGGTCTTTTTTCTTACCCTCAACTGTCATCTTCGCCTTCTTCGGATGGATTTCACTCGTTACTGCTTGGTCGACATTACGAACGCTGCTCTACTATTTCCATACGCAGATTCATTTCCCGTCGTGTCTAAATCGCAAGCGAATGAAATGTCGATCCTCGCGGAAATGCTTTATCATTCATTGGCTCATTGTCCAACTTCGAATGCGCTACCGGTGGTGTGTTCGGGTCCGGACTCCGCCGACGTAGGCCATGGCGCTCCGGCTTGAATTAGGACAAGATTGAAAACCACCATTTCCACGCTCCTGCAGCTATTTTCCAAGTTCTGGGTCTCGCGTATCGAGTATCTCGAGTCTGCTCAGTGCTGGGTCGGAGCTTTCAAGTCCTCAAGACCACCACAAGAGCGCGTTGACGACAAGCAAGACCTCCTTCTCCCTCCCAGCCGTCTTCTTCGTCCTCTGATATTGACCTGCGGCTGGCGTCGCCTGCACATCCTTCGGCAGCGGCGGGTTCAAGCTGCAGTGGCGCTCGTACGCAGGCTGCCGTTCTAACGCATGCGGCAGCTGGCCAATGCGACGCGTGGAATCGGGTGTTAGCGATGGGACGGCGCTCGAGCTGTCGTCGGGGCGCGCCGCGCTGCTGGCGGGCGTATGTACTTCGTTGGCCGTGTGTGTATACTAATTGACAAGACGAACGTTTTTGTCGACTTGCGCAGAATCTGCAATGGCTGCCGCAGTGGTTTCCAATCGTTGATCTACATATCTGGCGCGTTTTTTTTTTTGTCTCACGTCGTCGGGGGTACGCGATCCAGCTCGTTGCAGTCAAACATCTCCCGTACACCGGGATCCACCCTAGTCCCCTTGACCATATGCATCATAATCTCGCTCTTGTCCCGGTGCCACCTGCGGCGACGGTGTTTATCGTATTGCCGCTTTTCCACCTCGACAGCGAAGACTACGACATGTACGGGTAGCCTGGAGGAGCCGAATGTCACAGTAGTCGAACGCAAGGTCGTTATCGCTGAGCAAGCGAGATAATGTTAACGTGAGCGCTCAGTTCCCGAAATAAGTGGCTGACAATGAGCGGTGATGCAGTTGAGCATGCATTACCGTCAGGCGCTGAGGCCCTGGGCCCGCTTCCGGAGTTCGAAATCAGGACGGTAACGAAGCTCCAGCAAGGAACCGGGTTGATTAGTAGGCCGTGAAGTTCACTCAGGCTAGTCTGAGCGAGCCGTATACAAAGAATCCTCCGTTCATCACACAGAAGACTCATAGCCATTGTCTCCGCGTTCTGAGCCGCCCCCGATTTTGTTTCTGTAGTCGAGGCCCACACCGGGCGCCCACTCTTTTCTTCCCGCCCAAACTCAGCGCGCTTCCGACAACCGAGTCTACCTAATAGTTGCTCGACAACGAGAAGAACCCTGGACGGCGCGACAGCGACCACTGAACCCCGACGCCTTCATCTGCCCGCCAGCATCGACGGCCTCCGGCGCGACGTCTCCCTCTGCCTCCCTCCACGACGACGACGACCGCAGCCTCACCGACTTGGAGATCACTCTGGTGTTGAGAGGTCCACACTGTTTTCAAGGAGGGATTTCGCATCTGGTCTCACCGAAAACGCAGGCGCGGCGGACCTTTCAGCTTCGCGTACCGCGCGATGTCCATGAGCGCTACCTCGTGGCGCGCGAGAGGCACCGCCGCATTTGATGTCAAGCCGAAGTGTTCTAAATACTTGGTGGTTCAAATTTCGCAGTAGACATCTTCGAAGCCGAGAGACCACCCTCCTGCCCGTGCTGTGTCCGACGGCCAGACATTCGAAGCGCAGCCTCGTCAGACCACGGTAGTGGGGTGGAAAGGGGATCATTAAACTCAAGTATAGTGCTAGGTTCTGGAGAGTGGAGATCTGAAAGATGTTTGTGGGATACAAACCGGTAAGGGGCCCCTTCCCAGCTTTGCGGAAATCACCGTGATGATCATACATCAATGACCTGATATAAAGCAAGCACCTCCAGAAAAGTACCAGATAAGGATGCCAAGAAAACCAATGATTTTATAGGGAGAAAAAAAATTGATGGGTTATTTGACATGGATCTTATGTGGAAACAGGTCGATCCTCTGGACCTGAGTGGTGGAAGATCCCTGTGTTTCTAGTCAGTGCTCGGTGCTTGCGCACCGAGAAGCCGGGAGTAACTGGTGTATGAGGGAGTGGTTGTCGAGATTAACGACGAGATAATCGGTGTGGTCTACAAGAAACGCAACTAGCGGGCCGTTCGAGCCATGTCTCGACGACCTCATCTAACTACTATGATTACTATTAAGCAATAAAAAGTCCGTGAACGTATGGGTAATGATAGTGTCCCACTGCTGGGTATCGAGTTGATTGCCCTCGAGTCCTAAATGAGATGAGGATCGCTGTCCGTCGCGTAGAATAAATAGTCGACTTACAGATCGTACAACCGCCTCGAATCAGAGAGAAACGGAGGGCTTTCGAGCCTTCAGTTTACGGGGATTAGCCCGGGGCTCAGATGACCGAGGCATCATGGCGGCCGCCTCGCGCTTCTTGCGAAGCATGGCGGTATAGTTATCGTCGCCTTTGAATCGGCGACTGTTGGCGCACGACACGGCAGCGGTCGATGGGCAGAAGCTAGCATCGTTATCAGTGGTGAGAGAGCCACTCGACTATGCGACGGGAAACATATGAGTCCACATGGCTCGGATGTTCCGTGGTGCGCTTACGCTGTCGTATTCGCAGTAAAAGTCGTCTGGATTCTCGCCCGGAGCAGCTGGGTATGAGCAGAACAACACTCCACCGGAATTTGAGTTATCGCCAACGGGGAAACCGGCATTATCTTGTGCGGGACAGCTTGCCGTGCACTGAGGAGTGCCCGATGGCTGCTGAGCCTGCGCGATGCCGATGAAAGACAGGACAATGGCGACGTAGAGAGAGCGTAGGGTAGTCATCTTGGCGGATTGGGGGAACAAAAGAGTGGACGCCTAAGAAACCGTTGACGGGTAGAGGAAAGAGATGGGCTTTCTAGGAAGACAAGCGCGCGACCACTTTCCAACTGACCTGGGTTATATGTTACACTTCCGACAGGATGAATGGAGAATAAACGTTAAAGATTGACAAAAGACAGCAAAAAATTTTACCCGAATACTATGTATTTCCAAAACGGCTGTAACAACGGGTAATGCAGCGGACGTCGGCCAACATGTTGTTCAGATTAACCCCTAGGAGGAAGGTGCTTGGAAGATTGCATGCATGGCAAACATATCATAGCGAGAACAGTAGGACGGCTGGCTGTACGGACGACATCAAATCGACAGATTCGTCTTCACTTTCAAGGTCGCCAGGGTACGAGGCTGTATATTCCACTGGTATATCTCTGTGCGCGAAGGGTCGCATTGCCGAATTCGAAGCTTCAAGGGTCGGAGTTAAGTAGCAGTCGACGTCTCAGCCTCTCAGGGCCAAACTCTTGCATAGGCTGTCGCAACTTGCAGCGAAGAACGAGATAATTGAAGCACAAACGTAAAACTGAACTTGCGCCTTATATTAGAGTCTATTGGACACATAGGAGGATAAAAAGGTTGAAAGGTGGCACTGCCACACGTGCCCTGTCAATGTCATAGTTTGATCTCCGTCACTTTTGCGTCACTGTGAAACTCTTACTTAGTCTCCCCCTGTCTCTGGCGCTCTCGGATAAGACTCTTCTGTTCGACAATTCAACTGCCATTTTGCGCGCAGAATCGCAGTTTTTCCATCCTATGGTCTTTTTGCGTTACCCATATAACTGTCTCCTTCGCCGTTCTTTCATCACTGCAGCCAACTGCGGCAAACCGCTTGGTCGACATTACGAACGCTACTATTTACGCAGTCGTAACAGGTTTCACTTGCGCGTCGCGTTCAACCTAAATCGGAAGTAAATGAAATGTCGATGCCAAAATTGCTACATCATTAATTTGACCAACGGTGGCGATGGGCAAGCCGCAAGATTAGGAACATACCAAACTATTTTTACGTTTACGCAGACGGGTTTACGGGCAAATCGACATCCCGTTGTCCTATTTCGCGGAGTCCTGGGCCTCGTGCATCTACCAGCAAACCTGTTGAGACAGTATTTCTCGCAGCAATATTTCACTTTCAAGACCATTGTGCAGGTGTGCGTCTGTGACTGTTGCTTGAAAATAAACTCAATGGATAACTGCAGGACGACCGCTTATGGGTGACCAGCCCAACGAGGCCGTCCTTAATTGTGCCTTCCGCATCAGCGAAGCGAAAATAGCGCGAGTCAGCGCGTCTCGGGTCCCCTGTGTGCTGCCGCAATAATTTTCCGTGCCAGCGCAGTCCTGCGCACGCATCACGCACTCATCAAGCTCTCTCCTCCGTGCCTGGATCACGGCGGGTGCTAGGGCGCTGATATCCAGATCAGCTTGCCCCAGCTCCTTTGCTGCACCGGCGATGGTGTCATTTTTGCCCGTGAAATTGCAGCAGGCCAGATGTCGGCTTGCTTATACTTTCTCAACTCGGACGCTGCAGTCTGACGACGTCTTCCCCTCCGCAATTGTGTTCTTGTCTAAGTGACTGTTAGACCGCGTACATTGTATCGCCACAACGACAGCTATGGCATGTACGGATAGTCTGGAGGAGCCGAATGACATCGAGCGCGAGGTCGCTGTCGCTGAGGAAGTGAGTCACTGTTGAAGTGAGCGCTGAGTTGACGGGTTTCCGGATGAGCGGCACTATTAGGTATCGCCTCCGATACAAAGTTCGAAATCAAGACTTCAAACGGCAATGAAGTTCTAGGCGTCGATACATAGTAGGCTGTGAGTGCACTCGAGCTCAATTTAGATTAGTCTGACTGAGTCATGTAGAAAGAAACTTCACGTTCATCACACCACAAGACCAATAGACATTATCTGAGTCACAAGTTCGCGTTCTGAGCCGGCCCCGACTTTGTTTAAAAGACCTCTAAATACCAACCTGTCGGCCACCCTACTCAAGACCCGCACGGGTACCCACTCCTTTTCTTCCCGCTCGAGCCCCACGCGCTCTCGACAACTGAGTCTACCTAATCCTTGATATGCCCTCAACGCTGAGAAGCTCACTGCGACACGGACCGCACAGCCGGAATCCTGGAAGGCGCGACGGCTACCGCTGGAACTCCGACGCCTTCATCTGTCCCGCTAGCGTTGACGGCTTCCGGCGCGACCCGCGCGACGTCTCCTCCGCCGTCCTCCACGAAGACGAGCACCGCCTCACCGACTTGGAGATCAGCCAAATTGTCGAGTCAAATACGACGGTGCCTCTCGCGCTGCCGCGCCACGAGGTGGCGCTCATGGACATTGCGCGGTATGCCAAGCTAAAAGGTCTGCCGCGTCTGCGTTACAATACTGCCTGACACTGATGATGGGTGTGTAGGCGTTGCGAAGGAGTTTGAGGTGTTGGAGGCGCCGCGCCGCGTTATCGTGCTCGACGAAGACGCGTTTGTAGATGTGGAGCTTGAGGCGGAGGCGCTGGCCGACGACGATTGGGAGTGGGAAGACTTCGAAGATTTCGACTCAAGGGCGGGCCCATCGACGACATCGGTGACGCAGGAGATGGATGACTACTTCCTCGCGCGTCGCCTCCAGGATGAGGAGTACGCCCGCGCTGGTGCGAGGCCTGAGCGGCGCATCTCTGGCACTGGACGTCGAGCCTATGCCGACGTTCTTGTAGCGTCGAACGGTTCGTTTCCTCCAAATGGTTTGTAAATTGTATTCTGACCTCGGGTTATCTAGGGTGAGAGCCGCGCGCATCAAGGGGATTGTAGTATGTATGATAGTTTCAGTGGAATTTTTGTACCATATGTAGGAGGCCTGTTGCGCAATGGTGGAGTACTATTTCGTGTCATTACCTTTCGTGACGTTTCGTCTCCGTTGAGATAGAACGTTGTTGAAGCTGTCCAGAAGGTATGATCAACACGTGCAGCGCGATTAGAGACCGAAAACGTACGGTTTCCTCCAATTCGGATACCTGAAAATTGAAATTGGGTCATCGCTTGGAAATGGGAAGGATCGTGATAAGCGGACAGTCCGGGACAACATTTCAAGAAATCGGGTTCCTGGCGCAAATGCTTGATATACTCTGGGCTTTTCGTTTCTGCGCCCTTATGCAGCCTTTTGACTTTTGCAAAGCAGTCGGATGCATTGCGGCCGCATGTGAGACAGATCCAAGAACAAGTGGAAACAGAGGCGTCGCAAGTGCCTTGAGATTTATTATTTAATCAACGCCACAGCAATGAAGGGCACATCCTACTTTACCGCAAGTACACCTCCACTTCAAACAGCCTGAACGCGGCTTGATTCTCCGTAACATGCGCCAGTTCTGCGTGTAGAAGCGGCAAGGTCATCTGAACTCTGATTTATCACAATCCTGGACCAGAAGAGCTCAGAAATTGCATACCTCAGCCAGTTTCTATAATATCCACAGAGTTTGAGGTTGTGATGTTGGTCCAAGGTGAAGGAGTCCATTGGGCTTGATACTTCGTTACTTTTTCCTTCAGCCGGAAAAGAAGGAACCGGAAGTCTCTAAATCAACAGGACTTCTTCAAGTGCCGGCGTTGGGCAACATACTATGATTTGTGGGTGGCCAAGCTCAAGTTTGTAATGCCCAAATCTGGAGCGAGCTGAAGCGCCTAAGAAGCACCCATAGCTGTCTACACATTCAAAGCGATCGTTAGTGGCGATGAGGCGTAACTGTGGAGGAAGAAGAGTTTTACCTCGTACGTGACGATGCAACTTGATCGGCCAAATGATCCCTCTCAGAGTCTGCGTTAAAAGGCAAGTCATTACGGTCTGCTCCGCCTTCCACAACTTGTTTTATTTTTCATCTCGATGCTGTTCTTATTACCCCGTCTAGTGCCTCTGTTACTTGCTTGTGCTCGCTCAGTTGCTACGAATATACATACTGTGAATCGCTCCGCCAGTGTCATATTCTACCAGATGCCTTTCTCGAGGGAGTCAATAGAACGCCCACAACCCGTCCAATCCCTCCCGGGGTTTGAATGCCCAAATTGGCGGAGGATATTCGAAAGAAGCTTGAAACCCGTCCGAAATATGGGATTGAAGTTCAGGCATGACGTTGAGTTCCCTTGGACGGCTGAAATGAGCTCGAAATCGTTGGAGAGGGGTTGACATGGCCATCCTCGCCTTGATGAAGGCCAGAGCCGCGGCGTCGGAAAACCCGGCGCATTGGCCTATAACAGTGATGTCGGTCAACATTGGACATAAGTTGTGGGGTAGACTAAAGAGCCCAATGAATTCATCGTCCAGGATTGTAAAGTCAGGAGGAGGAAATGGCTCCGAGAACAGTCGGAGACGAGAGATCATGGGGAAGGATTGTAAAAGTTCGCGAAGGCCAGTCGATGTGAACCGATTTACGTCGAGATCGACGCTCAGATATCCGTCTCCGGGAAGGTCAATGGGTGTGTCGCTCCCAATTAAGTCTCCAATGTACAGAGAGCGGATTTTTGGCATGACCAGATGCGAAATCCATCCTTGAAAACGAGATTGTAAACCTCTTAAAACAAGAGTGTGCAGGTGGGGTAGGACGATTGGGGAGGTCAGGTCATAGTGTTCCAAATACTTGGTCACTCGGATTTCGCAGTGCCTGACATTTGGACACCTTCGAAGCAAATCCAACGCTCCGTCGAAGTCGAGGCCACCTTCTTGGCCATGCGCTGACCAACGACCATGGCATTCAAAACGCAGACTGGTCAAGTGTGCCCATTGCAGTGGGATGGAAAGGGGATCAATGGACCCGGTTATGATCAGTGCTACGTCCTGGAGAGTGGAAATCTCTAAGATGTTTGTGGGATCTGGACAACTTGACATGGATTTCATCCGGAAACTCTTCAATTGTGGTACTTCCTCTGGACCAAGCTGTAGAAGTGGGCGGAAGGTCTCGGCGGTCCCGGTGAGTGTTAGGCGGCGCAAACGTCGAGAAACTGCAAGCAACTGCTGTATGAGGGGGTGCTTGTCGAGAGGAGAGTCGACGTAATCGGTATGGTCGATGAAAGAAATAGAGAGAGGGCAAGTAGCGGACCGTTCGAGCCATGCCTCGACGATTTTCTCCTGCCTCAAGAGAATATGGGGTGGTGCGAAGAAATAATTGAGCGCAGGAATATGTATCGAGCTCCAGAGCATCGGCGCAGAGTACGCGACATCTCTCCAATGCCTGCTGATGCGACCCAACACCAGGGGCGCTTCAGCAGGGTCGATGACAGCGTTGTGCTCCGTTGGAAGGCAGGCGAAGAAAATCTCCAAAAGCACATCCTGAGGAATGCGTCTCATGGGAGATATAAGGGCCTTGTGGGCGTCAATCGGCGCCTTGAGCGCAGCACGCTGCTCTTTCAGTTGACCAAGGGTGAGTTCCAAAGCTTCAATCTGCGCATCGATTTGGGCCAGTTTTCCTGTCGGAGCGACGAGGAGAGTATGTATTTCGAGAACTTCGGGATCCGAAGGAACGTAGTTCGTGTTCAGTCGATTCGTGAAGCGGGAATTGGAGAGGGACATGGTGGTGCTCGGCAGGATCAACTTGCCGCGGCGAAGCGGACAACTGTTTGCTTCCGCCACTCACGTTACTGAATGCGATGGCATTAACTGCGATGCTACTCCTTGACCTGCCTATTCTATTTCCTCGGAGGCTGACAGACCATATATGCATCGAATATATATAGTTGACATGTCAAATTCCATATTCGAAGTATATTGTACTTTGCTCGTCTCTCACGTATTGGCCTTATCCCCGCAAGAGGAACCTCACGATCGTAGCAGGACCTTCGTCTGCACGAGCTCCATCTTTTCTTCTGATTTTTATGCGCATAGGCCAACGTTAACTGTGGTGATCGCCGCCACACTGCTTTTTTGTGACTTCGAGCGAATCAAGAGGATAAAAAACAGCGACAGGTAGAGTAATAAGAGACGCATGAGCAACCGCAGCAGTCTTCAGAGTGAATATCAGAAGAATGACCGCGCTCCGTCTAGTCCGTCTCGGGCCCTGAATGACCATGGTGTCGGAGGATATTTGCGGACCACTTGAAGCCCGTCTGAAATGAAGGGCTTGAGTTCAGGCATGATATCAGACTCCATGGGACGGTTGAACTGGGCCTGGAAACGTCGGAGGGGGGTAGCCATGGCCATTCTCGCCTTGATAAAGGCCAAAGTAGCAGCGTCGGAAAATCCAGCAGCGGGCGACAAGAATGTGATATGAGTTAACACGGGGCAGAAGTTGTGCGGTGGTCCAAAGAGCGCCATGAATCCGTCGTTCAGCCACTCGGGGGGAGGGAACACCTTCGACGACAGCTGGAGATGGGAGATCATCGGGAAGGACTGCAACAGTTCGTGAATGCTGGTAGATGTGAACCGATTCAAGTCGATATCTAGGCTCAGACATTCCTGATTTGGCGGTGCAGTGCCCGTCGGCTCGTCTCCGATCTGCAGAGAGCGGAGATTCGGTACAACCAGATCTGAGAGCCATTTTTCAAGGCGGAAATGCCAGCCTCCGAGGAAAAGAGTATGTAGTCGGGGCAGGAGGATCGAAGAGGAATTAGGTGTCAAGCCCAAGGTTTGGGAAGACCTGGATACTCGGACTTCGCAGTACTCGAGATTCGGGCACCTTCGGAGCACATTCAATGCTCCGTCGAAGTGGAGACCCCCGTCTCGACCATGCTCTGTCCGACGACCATAGCATTCAAAACGCAGAGTCGTCAGCTGCGACCATGGCAGTGGCAGTGAAAGCGGATCTTCCGGCGTGGATATACACAGTGTTAGATTCTCGAGACTGGAGATCTGTAAAATGTCCATGATAGGTCTTTGATTCGTCGGGGTTTTCAGTCGGATAGTTTTGAGAAGTGGTACATCCTCTGCACCGAGCTGAAGCAGTGGTTTTGCAAGCTCGGCATCTCCGGCCACCCCTAGAGAGCGCAAGCGCCGAGCCACCCCGGCGAGTAGGAGTATGATGGGATGTTTTTCGAGATTGGGCGACTGTAGGCTGATTTCGAGATCAGGAGTCTGGCGATTGAGGAAATCGAAAAGAGAAACTGATAGAGGGCAAGTCGCGGATCGTTCGAGCCACGCTGCAACGATCCTCTCCAGCCCCGAAAGAACACTGGGTGGTGTGTAATTATAATCGAGTGCAGGGATGTGTATGGAGCTCCATAGCCTCGGTGCAGAGTATGCCACTTCTCTCCAGTGCCTGCAGATGCGGCCCAGAAGTAAGAGGTGCCTCATTATGATCGATAACAGCGTTGTGCTTTGTGGGGAGGCAGGCAAAGAAGATCTCCAGGAGAATATCCTGAGGGACAAGCCTCATGGGCGATATGAGGGCCTTGTACGCGTCAATGGGCTCTTGGAGCCATGCGCGCTTGTCTTTCAGCTGAACGAGAGCCAATTCCATCTCCTCGATTTGAGCATCTATGCGAGCTATTTCTTCCTTAGGACCGACGAGAAGCGAACGTATTTCGAGGACTTCAGGCTCCGAAGGAACATAGTTCGTGTTCAGTCGATTTGTGAAGGGAGAATTTGCGAGCGACATGGCGGTTCCCGCCGAGCGATGGCTGTCAATCAACACGGTCAAGCAACACTATTTCGGCGATGACATTCCCTTTTTATTGGCAAAGTACAGAGTACAGGACGCTCTGAAATCATTTTCACCCCCAACTAGCGGGGGTGTATTTAACATGATTTAACACAGAACTACTACACAACCTACTTCGCATTGTTCGTAGTACTCTGCATGTGAGTGTATTCAATAGATAATCGAGTCCGTGCGATAAAAAAACGAGTGGAAGGTAGCAGAGAGCCCAGGACGAGAGAAGCGGAAACGGAGGAACGGAAAGCAGTACATGCAGATTTACTGCCGGCGGCCCTCCCACGGGTTGTGGTACGGGATGTGCTCTTGCGGCGGGTCGTACGGGCGGTCGGGGTTGTACGCGGGCGGGTTTGCGCCGTTGTACATCTGCATCTGCGGTTGGCCGTACATGGGCCCAGGTGCGGGTAGGTTGAGGGGGCGGTAGACGTGGCGCTTGGATCGGCTGCTGCGGATGATGAACGCGACAATGACCAGGAGCAGGAGGGCGCCGGCGACGGCGGCCGCGATGATGTAGTAAGTCTTCTTGGAGGGAGAGGAGGATGCTGAGTCGGTGGAGCTGCTGTCGTGGGTGAGAACGCTGGTAGTCGTATCGACGCCACCGAGGCGGACATTGACGAATTCCTGGTGTGCTGCAGAGTCCGTTAGCAGCGATATCAGACAATACCAGAGAGCTTGAAGCACCTGTTGCTGGGTCAGTGATGGAGAGGAACTGAATGTACGGGTCCGCTTTGCTCGTGGAGCCCGCGACGAAGTCGCCAAAGTTGATCAGTGTATAGACGTTACGCACTGCACGCCAATGGGGATTAGAAACGCCGCCGACGCCGAACGGATACAACACGTACGGAAAGCCATGCCGAAAATCACATCGTATGTTGGGCTGCTGCCCGTGTCAAAGGAAACTGGCTGGAACTGAAAGCACACCCGTCAGCGCGGGAAAAAAAAGACGCGGACACCGCGACATACCATGCCCAAGCAAGCATTCGCGCCGCTGGAAGTCGTGCGAGCGGAGAGACCAAAGGTCGACGGGTCGCTGATGCGATATCAGTACGCAGCCGGAACTCGGGCAAGACGGGGATAGGACTCACGCTGCGGCGTCGAGGGGGTGCACGGGGTAGGAGTGCCCGCCGAACTTGAGGGTGATGTTGACTTCCTGCGTGCAGGGCACATACCAAATCTCGCCGACGGAGGGGTCGTTGACGAGCTCTGCGTCCGAGAATGAGCCGTAAATAGCCTTTGCAACGGAGCTGCGGACAATCATTAATCACGATGATGGCGGGTCGTAATCATTGCACACTCACGCGGGGAACTTGGGGCAGGGAGAACCCGGTGTCCACAACCACCGTGAGAGCCTTCTTGTTCGACGTTGAGCTCACCTCCGACGTAACGGAGATGGGGTTGCCGTCGGGTCCGATGAAGCCATTGACATCGAGCAAGGTTTGGAAATGCTGGTTTCCTGAATTGGAGATTGAGACAGTGGTAACGGCCAGCTTGGGCTCATTCGTGACGGCCGAAAAGTTGTTGTTCGTCAGTACCTCTCCAACGGTGATGTCACCAGTAAAGGTCTCCGAAGCGTCTGAGAAAAAAAATAAACAATTGCTAGCGGAATATAGTTTCATGGAACTGACCATTGAGACGTGCCAGAGCAAAGGTAATGTAATTGGGCGTCGCCGTGTTCTGAATGAAAATGTTGTCGAGCACAGTGTTTCCCTCTGTGGCGTCAAATGCGGAGTAGACGACGGAGCCTTCGCTGGGCCCGAGCCCGATCAAGCCCTGACCAGAGGGGTGGGAATCGTCTGGCGTAACCTGAACTACAAAGGAATTCAGGACGAAGAACGTCATTGTGGGGACCTAGACCCACTGAATGCTTGCGAGGCGATGGTGTATCCTGTGAAGTCCACCGGGGCGAGCATGACGGGCCCGGAGGCGCCACCCGAGGCATAAGAAATGGTGGCCGCCTTTCCTGTGTCGCTGGCAGAAGGGACGGACCCAGCCACCCAGAGATCGGAGCTATTAGACGTAAGCCTGAGCCAAAACGCGCTTCGAGCGAGCTACCTTCCGGTGTCGATCATGACTGTAAAAGATTGGCCCCCAACGGTGAGGTTTGTCGTGTACTGGAGGTCGGCATTGTCACCCAGCGGTGAGGACCCCGCGAGGCTGCTCCGCCGGTGCAATCCCCCGGCTTTCGGCGGGGATTCGGCGGGCCTCAAAGTTGAGTCGTAAAGCACATGAACAGTCTGCAAGGAGGACCAAAGCAAGGAGCGAGGGAGGCAATTTTGAAAACATGAAGAAAACAGGGAAAGAACAAGAGACAGTTTTGCGTGGGAGTTATATTACAGGAGGCAGTGCTAAACGGGAGGTACCGCCTGTCTGTCTCGGCGCGCCCACTCCTAAGCGTGGTGATGAGATCGTGATCATGTCGCAACCGCAGCCTGATTGTCCCCGATTTGCTTCAAGCAAAAGCAAAAAAAGGCGGATCGAGGGAACGCGCTCGGGGACGGCGGGGGAAGATATATACGCAGGTGAATGGGATGTAGTTGGTGGACTGGCGGAGTCGCAAGTCGTTTTCCAACAAAACAATTAGGAGCAATTAGGCAAATCAAGACAACGGCCACAGCCCACGTCCGCCTCCTCATTCTGATTCATTATAGTTGCTTGTGTAAACTGTGAGCGGGCGGTGTTCACAAATTCATTACAATGCCAAGGATGTATGGTGAAGAGAGGGATCCAAATACGTGCACGTACCTTGCTCTGTTCCCACTCGTTTTCTCCGCATATGCCGACGCCGCAACATGCTTGTCCCAAAAGTCGTTTCCAAGCGCAAGTAGAACATCCTCTCCCATATGTTCGCGGCTGTTCGCGGCCAAAATAAACCGTAAGCGCGTGCTGTTCTCGTACAAAATTCTCATGTACGGAAGGATGATTGACATCCTTGCTCTGTGCTCTGCATGGACCGCAAGAAGCTGCTGTCAAGGCTTGTCCAAAAAATAGGGTTTAAGATTTTTGACGTTGCAAACATTAGTCTGTAGACAGATGTGAGTTCAGTAGTATTTGCTCGGCGAGTGAGCAAGTCAGGACCAGTGGCGAAACGTTTACTGTAAGGATTGAGTAAGTGCGACTCCCCATAGTGAAGGGAAGAAACATCAAATCTCAGCCCAAAAAATACCAGATGGTTCCGGCCAAGGGTATCCAGAATGTAAGATTTTTTGAGTGAAAAATTCGCATTTGTTGTCCGAAGATAGGCCCCGAAACGCAGATCCCTTGTCCGCATAGAAGAATTTTCTGATGGAAGTGTGAGTTTTCGACTCGTATTCTGAACAGGCGGCTCTCACCATGTTTGAATTCTCCTTGCACTCGTCGCGAAAGAGCAAAAGGAGCTATGTTGGCCTTTAACGATTCCCGCGGCTAAAAATCCGTCAAATTCCACAAAAAATCGAGATAAATTGGAGCTTGAAGAAATGCGCGACCAGTCACCACCCTTGTCCGATGTAAGATTTTTGAATTGTGCTGAAGCTAACACAGAGACGGTAGACCGGAATCCGAGGTGTTTGACGGAGAAGCCTTGGCGGGAGTTTGCCAAGACCAAGACCTAGGCGCCATATGTGGCCTACAATTTCGCGGCCAGAACCCGAGACTTTCGGAGGGGACTTTTACGGACCAGTGCCTTTCTGCATAAACGGCTGCCTGAGTCAAAGTCCGCCCCTATTTCAATGCGCAGTTCCTGAAGCCAAGCTGAAGATATATTTGGATATCTGCAACAGTGCCTAGCAATTGCTGAAAGGCTGAATGAAACCAAGCGAGAAATCGATCCAGGAATTAGGTTGAGGAGTACAAGGACTTCAGAGGAATCCCGTCGATAGAGCAACAAGCGCGTAGACGCAGAGCGGTGTCAGGAATTTTTACAACGATTTTTCAATGTATTTTGAAGTGGAGTTCTCAGCCCACTGATTGACGTTGCTGAGACATGATGTCGGCAAATCCCGCAGTCCTTCACTCTTTCAGTTTCCTCCGTCCTTGCATTGGCAAGGTTTCAATGCACTCTCTAATCCCACTCTCGCTTTTTCTCACTGTTCTTGACGCCGTCCATGCCATTGATTTCACCGTCCGCACTGGCATCACACCCCCGAACAGACTAGGTCGACGTGCTGTCCCAATATCGAATAACGGAAACGCAGCGTACATCGCCGATCTCACCCTTGCGGGTGTCAATGTATCTGTTATTCTTGACACCGGAAGGTCTGCTTTGGGGTCCATAGTCTCAGCTTTCGTGCTAAGAGTAACTAGTTCCGATCTGTGGGTCAGTTTTCCGGGTACAGCACCGTCAACAACCGACACGGGAAAATCCCTCTCGTTAAATTATGCCGTTGGTTCAGCCTCAGGTTGTTTTGGGTCTGTCCCGTTTGGACAAGATGCTGAATGTCTGCGGTAGGCGATATCCACACCGCAGAGGCGGTATTCGACGGCTTCACGGTCGAAAACCAGGCGTTCTGTGCGTGCCCTTCATGACCTGGTCGTTATTCATCTAATAGCTACGAACAGTGCAAGTCGCCAATGCTAGCTCCTTTTCGAGCGGCTCTGCATTTAATGGTACGCCATTGTCGATGCGATTTCCTAGTCTTGCTTTGGGCATGGAGCCGTGTTCTGGCTTTGCCTTGCCAAACTCGAAAAGCCTTCGCATGAAGCCATGGCTTTAGACCCCATATTGTTTTTAGCTCAACCTTAGTGCCCATTGTTTCTAACCTCCATTCCAGGACTCATCGGTCTGGGCCCCAGTGAGGGGTCTGTAATCAACGATAAGCTCGACAATGATGCCGGCGAGACTCTGCTGAACCGCATCTTCCAACAAGACAAACTCACCTCGAACTACATCACCTTTTTACTCAACCGCAACAAAGATCCAGGCGAGGTTGGCACTCAGATTCATTCTATTACTTCTCAGCTCACTTTCCGTTCAGACGTTTACTGGCCAGTTCACCATTGGCACACCTGTCGCGGGGTACGAGAACATCACCGCTCAGCCGCACCTTGACGTCGAGACCGTCCATGCGCTGCTTGACGACCGTGAGTACCGCGACGTATGATTGCCTGCGTATCTTTACGTTGTGCGCAGAGCAGCACTGGCAGGCACTGACCGACAAGAACAACGGCGTCATTGGGCCAGACGGCAATCCCATCTCCATCTCATCCATCGTCCCCAAGGCCCCCGACGGCACTTATGTTAGTGTTTTCGACTCGGGGTTCACCTTCAGTCAAGTCCCGCGTGATATGTCGGACGCGATCTATGGACGCGTGCAGGGCGCGGTCTACGATAGCAAGAATGAGTGGTGGACCGTCCCGTGCGGCCAGTTGATCAACGTGACCTTTCACTTTGGCGGCGTGGCGATTCCCAGTGGGCATGCTTTCTTTTCTGCTGTTATTACTATCTGACTCATGTCTGCAGTTCACCCTCTCGACGTTGTGGACAACAACTTTGGGATCACGGACGCGAACGGGAATCCCGTATGCATCGGCGCGTTCCAACCCATTACCAGCGCGTTCAGTCTGTTCGGTAACTTCGACATGATTATGGGCATGACTTTCCGTTCGTCTCTCATTTTTTCTCTCTCGTTTACTCGCTAACGACGTCGTGCAGTCCGCAACGTCTACACACTGATGGATTTCGGCGACTGGGTGGACAACGCCTCCAACGACCGCGGCGACCCGTTCATCCAGCTCATGCCGCTCACCGACCCCGCCGCCGCGCACGCCGACTTCGTCAACGTCCGTCTCAACGGCGTCGACACCACGGGCTCCTCTCAATACGCCTTGCTCCCCGCGTCTCAGCAGCAGCACTCGCCCGTCTCCGAAGAGGAGAAGAAAAAGAAGTACGAGGAGATGATCCTCAGTCGCTGGCCGTACATTCTCGTCGGGTGCCTCGCCGGCGTCATACTCATCGTCGGCCTCATTGTATGGCGATGCTGCTGCCGCAGGAAGGGAAAGCAGTCGCGGAACAAGGGCATGTTTGAGCAGAAAAGCCAGACGTACTTGCCACTGCAGGTGCAGCAGACGCCGCAACAGGCGCAATTCGACCAGCACTACGGTGGTCAGCAAGAGTATACTGCACAGCAGGGGTATGGACAGCATGAGTTTGGCGGTGGCTATGGTGGCCAAACCGGCTATGGCGGTCAGAAAGGGTACGGCGGGTACAGTGGCTAGACAGCCATGGTGTACAAGGCCCTTGTTATGTGTGTGCGTGTGTGCCCGCGGAGGTGCGAGTCACTGCTGCAGCGCTGCAGTCGCGCAAGTATCTAGCGTAAATGTATTGCATAATTTATGCGGTGGGTGTATACCCAGCGGTTTCAAGAATGCACCGGTCGCAACGACTGGAAAGCCGGAATCTGATGCTGCGGGGACCTGACGAGTCCGCGAGCCTTTTCCCAGCATAGGGCGGCATGGGCATTGCACAGCCACTGGAATACTGCTTGGGCTCAACTATGTCACTCTCGAATTCTCCGTTCGCAAATCGACTAAACACAAACTATGTTCCTTCGGATTCCGAAGTCCTCGAAATACGCGCCCTTGTGTTGGATCCCTCAGCAGAAATAGCACGCATAGATACCCAGATTGAAGCTTTGGAAATCACCCTTGGCCAACTCAAAGAGCAGCGTGCTGCGCTCAAGGGGCCGATTGACGCCCACAAGGCCCTTATATCTCCCATGAGACGCATTCCTCAGGATGTGCTGTTGGAGATTTTCTTCGCCTGCCTTCCAACGGAGCACAACGCTGTCATCGACCCTGCCGAAGCGCCCTTGGTTTTGGGTCGCATCAGCAGGCACTGGAGAGATGTCGCGTACTCTGTGCCGATGCTCTGGAGCTCGATACATATTCCTGCGCTCAATTATTCCCTCACACCACCCAATATTCTCTTGAGGCTGGAGAAGATCGTCGAGGCATGGCTCGAACGGTCTGCTACTTGCCCTCTATCCGTTTCTTTGATCGATCACACCGATTATACCGACCCCAATCTCGACATGAATCCCCTCATACACCAGTTATTTGCAGTTTCTCGGCGCTTGCGCCGCCTAGCACTGACTGGAGATACGCTGAACTTTCGCCCACTTCTGCAACTTGGTCCAGAGGACCTACCACAGTTGAAGGGTCTGCAGATGAGATACATGGCAAATAATCCAGATCTAGATCCCACAAACATCTTCCAGGTCCCCACTCTGGAGGACGTAGCATTGTTTATGACTGGGTCTATTGACCCCCTTTCCACCCCACTACCATGGTCACACCTGACGAGTCTGCGCTTTGAATGCTATGGTCTTTGGACAAACCACGGCCAGGAGGGTGGTCTCGACTTCAACGGAGCGTTGGATTTGCTTCGAAGGTGTCCAAATCTCGAGCGTTGCGAAATCCGAGCCACCAAGTATTTGGAACATTATAATGGCCTGACATCTCCAATCATCCTACCTCACCTGCACACTCTCATTTTGAGAGGCTTGCAGTCTCGTTTCCAGGCATGGATTTCGGATCTTGTTGTACCGAAAATCCGCTCTCTGCGGATTGGAGACATGGTCAGTGACAATACAACGATTAGTCTCACTGGAGACGGATATCTGAGCGTCGATCTCGACGTAAATCGGTTCACATCGATTGGCCTTCGCGAACTTTTACAATCCTTCCCCATGATCTCTCGTCTCCGACTGTTCTCGGACCCATTCTACCCTCCGGAACCTACAATCTTGGACGAGGCTTTCATTGAGCTTTTCTGCCCACCCCACAACCTGTGTCCAATGCTGGCCGATATCACTTTCACTGGACCTTGTGCTGGGTTTTCTGACGCCGCGGTCTTGGCCTTTATCAAGGCGAGGATGGCTATGCCCACTCCTCTCCAACGAATTCGAGCTCAGTTCGGCCGTCCCAAGGAGCTCGACGTCATGCCTGAACTTCAATCCTACATTTCGGACGGGTTTCAAGCTTCTTTCGAATATCCTCCGCCAACTTGGGCATTCAAGCCGCGAGAGGGATTGGACGGATTGTGGACGTTATATTGACGACCTCGAGACGCATTTGTTGGGTAGAATATAACACAGAGATGGCGAAGCGATTTACAGCAGCAAGCGAATGAGCACAACAAGTAACTGACAATGCAGCGAGGCAGCAGACGGTGTAATAACTTGAATGAGCCACCACCGGCTCCTCGCCCTCAAGTTTCCTTCGTTGCCATAGGTATTCCGAAGGCCTCAGGGCCCGAGATGGACTAGACGAAGTGCGGTCATCTTTTGACATTTGTTCTGAGGACCGCTGCGATCGTAAGTATCCGTCTGTCTCTTACTATACCTGCTGTGCTGACTAGGCCTTCCATCCTCTTTGTGCGAATTTAAGCTGTGTGCCAGGAACCACAGTTGGTCTATGCAATTGCATAAAAATCACAGGGAAAGAGAGGTTTCATAGAGCCATCGGACGAATGGAGCGTGAAATTCCTCGCTAGTTCGGGGTGACGGATAAAGGAATCTCATTGCTAAATTAGTGCACTACACCTGACAGGATGACGTCGATTGACGCTCATCGCTCAGCGGGAACCACCATGTCGCTGTCGAATTCCCCCTTCGCAAATCGACTGAACACGAACTATGTTCCTTCGGATTCCGAAATCCTCGAAATACGTGCCCTTCTCGTGGATCCCACAGAAGAAATAGCACGCATAGATGCTCAAATCGCAGAGATGGAGTCGGCCCTCGCTCAGCTCAAAGAGAAGCGTGGATTGCTTCAGAAGCCCATTGACGCGCATCGGACCCTCATTTCACCCATAAGGCTGATTCCCCAGGATGTTCTCCTGGAGATTTTCTTCGCCTGCCTCCCTACCAAGCACAACGCTCTCATCGACTATAATGAGGCGCCTCTACTCTTGGGACGCATCTGCAGGCAATGGAGAAGCGTCGCATATTCCGCCCCGGTGCTCTGGAGCTCAATACATATCCCTCCTTTCAACTATCTCAGCACGCCGCCCAATGTTCTTTTGGGATTGGAGAGAATCGTCGCAGCGTGGCTCGAAAGATCTGCCACTTGTCCCCTCTCAGTTTCTGTTTTCGATTACATCAATTCTAAACTCGAAAAACATCCCATCATACTTTTGCTCGCCTCGGTGGCCGGGCGCTTGCGCTCTCTAGCATTAGCTGGAGATGTTGAGCTTGCAAAGCCACTGCTTCGGCTCGGTGCAGAGGATGTACCACTTCTCAAAACGATCCGACTGAAAACCCCAACGAGTCAAAGACCTACCCTGGATCTGTTACAGATCCCCAGTCTCGAGGATTTAACGCTGTGTATATCCACGTCGGAAAATCCCCTTTCTCTTCCACTGCCATGGTCGCAGCTGACGACTCTTCGATTTGAATGCTATGGCCATCGGCATAGTCGGGACGGGGGTCTCGACTTCGACGGAGCGTTGGATGTGCTCCGGAAGTGCGTGAATCTCGAGTATTGCGAAATTCGAGTGTGCTCCAGGTCTTCGCAAAACTCGGGCTTGACGCGTAATTCTTCCTCCATCCTCTTGCCCCGGCTACATACTCTTTTCCTCGGAGGCTGGCATTTCCGTCTTGAAAAATGGATCTCCGATCTGGTTGCTCCAAATCTTCGCTCTCTACAGATTAGAGAGGAGCCGACCGGCACTGCACCGCCAAGTCACGGATGTTTGAGTGTAGATATCGACGTAAATCGGTTCACATCTACCAGCGTTCACGAACTTTTGCAAGCCTTCCCACTGATCTCCCATCTCCAACTGTCGTCCAAGGCGTCCCCTTCCCCCGAATGGCTGAATGACGAGTTCATGGGGCTCTTTCGATCACCACACAACTTCTGTCCCGTGTTGACCGATATCCATACCTTGGCGCCTGCTGCTGGATTTTCCGACGCTGCTATTTTGGCCTTCATTAGGGGGAGGATGGCCATGCCTACCCCCCTCCGACGTTTCCAGGCCCACTTCAACCGTCCCATGGAGTTTGATATCATGCCTGAACTTGAGCCTTTCATTTCAGACGGGCTCCAGGTCACCCTCAAATATCCTCCGCCATCCTGGGCATTCAGAGTCCGGGACGGATTGGACGGACCGCAGCCGTTCCTTTTGATTAAATGAATCCAGCTTGTACATTGTCCTTTCATCTGTCTATACTTGATGGACAAACCAGTGCCGAGACTTGAGGCGGGAGGATGGACAAACCAGTGCCGAGAACTGGTTTGAAGCCTTAGAAACGTGTTGGAGGATAATGCGACCACGAAATACATGTCTCATGGTATTTTCACTGCCACAGAACAGTGGGTTGTGATGAAAGCAACCCAGATCTGCTGTTCCGTTTGAATAAATGCACATGAAACGGTCACTGTGGATTTTTTGTCATTATGGGAGGCTGAGGAATAACCGCAGTCTGGGTTCTCCACGAAAACCCTTTAGCCTGAAAGAGATTCTGAAACTATGTATTTAGTTGTGGTTTCCAACTTATTGTAGCTGAGTGTTCAAATAGGAACATGAAAAGACCCCGGGGGGGGGGGGGGGTCTTAGTAATGTAACAGTATACGTTCCGTTTGAATAAATGCAATGCTCACTATTTGTCATTATGGGAGAATAAGCAGTCCGCTGGCTGAAACCGGGGTAACTGGTAGCATGCATGCGCACTATGCTTCGCTCTGGGGCGAAGAACGGCGCCGTACCGGCCGTGCATAACACCGTAAAAGCCGGGGCCAAGGAAGGATTGATCCATCCCCGTAGCCGCCGTAGCGAAATAGGATGTGATATATATTTGAGGCGGTCATGCAGCTTTGAAGCTGCCCCAGTGAGATAGGAAAGTGCAGCATGAAATGGACCCTGCTGCACGGCGACGAAGACTCATTCATGTCGGGTCCACTGCTCGTGCTGTTTGCGACGGAGCCTGAGCCAGCTCGTCCAATATGCACAGTAGAGCAGAAAAGCTGACACGTTTGTCAAACAAGAGGGGGAAAAGGTGAACCGAGTATGTAGCATGTAGCGATGTCCAAAGCGGGTAAGGATTGGAAGGAATAGTTTGTCGTGCTTCCCGTGTTGTGTGTATTGTGCTGCCGAGTGCTCTCCTGTGTGCATGGTACCGATCTTCGTCTTCCTCTGCGCCGCAGCCAAGTAAGAGGTAAGGGCGCCCGTCAACCGTACTTGACCTGGCAAAGCCAAGACAAAACCTTTGCAGTCCCGTAGGCCACGTACTACGCGGCGAGCTTGAGCCGAGCCACAGTCATGCAGCTTCTGGGCTCCTCTGCGAGCTAGGAAAATGAAGTGTGGAATAGGACCTGGTGCGTGACAAGGCTACGGTCCCGTCGAGGATTGCGAAACCATCCTCTTGTCTCCATTGAGACGGAGCTCAGCCAGCTTGTCCAGTAACTCGGCCTTTCGCCGCCTGAGCTCCATTATTTGAACGTCGTCGGCAGCTAGGACGTCGGCATCAACGGAAACCTAACGTCTGTTGAGCGCAATCGATGAGGACACGAAAGAAAAAGGCGCGTACCTCGTCGACATCGAGGTCCCGGGAAAGAACAGGGGCATAAGGCGTACTATGCGAACGCTTGCCCTTGCCCTTGGCCTGCGCACGCCGACGCGCCTCGAACGCTGCGATCTCCACATCCTCGTCCACGACGGAGATGTGCCCGTCGTACCGGACGCTGCTGTTGGTGTGCGACGGCGCAAATAAGCACGACTCGGCGAGGTCATCGAAGTGACTGCCAGGGAGAGAGAACGAGCGACGGCGAGGGGAACCTCATGGATGCAGCGCGCGGGTACGACGACACTGTGTAACACGTCGTCGAAGGACAACCCGTCGACGTCGCTCACTGTCGTGTTTGATTCCGGGTGCACAGCGCTTACGTCCGTGGCCGTGTTCCTGGTCACGGTGGTGAACGTAGACGGACTGAGGCTCATATCGCGCACTCTGCGCGTTCCAGCCCCTGCTCCAGAACGAGAGATACGGCCCTTATGACGGCCGTACCAGCACAGCAGCCGTGCGACGTAGATAGTTTCCTCTTCCTCGCCGCGCGCAAGCCGTCGCGGATCGACGCTGCTTATGCCGACGTCCTGTTTTAGGATGTCGGCCTGAAAGACCCCCAAGAAAATCTTCATGCAATGCACTTTCGCCGTCTCAGACGAGGAAAGCGTTGCCCGGTGGTCTTGAGATATGTTCAACCGAGTAGACATGAGGGACTCCAGAATAGCGATGAGAAGCGATGGAGCCAGTTGCGAGTGGGAGTCCAAATTAATTGAGATGTTCAAGGAGGCCAGTAGCTGGTTAAGTTGCATTACTAGGACCTCGGATGAGACATTAATGGACCGCGAAGAATCCAGACCTCGATTCTGGTTCATTTTCAACGGAGACTAGCAAAGAAAGCACAAGCTAAACATGGGAGTAGCGGTCAAAGCCAGGGTCACAATTGTGACTGGTATTCGTTGCTTATGCCTCCAACGGTCGATTACCACTGTCCTTGTCTTTCTCAGTCTACAGTACCACCTCCACCTCATCTGGCGTCGTCTTCTCATAGTTTTCATCCTCTTCACACGCTTTTCTTTTGCGAGGAATGCGACGCTGTTCGATGTAACCGCTGTGTCTCCGTTGAAGTCAGTGGCTACTACTGCCCAAACTGTCTTTTTGAGGTCCCGAGTGCCAGTGTACGCGCAGAGAAGAACAGGTTTCAAAATATTCTTGTCTTTGGCGCGTTCAAGTTGACTGAATGGAACCAGATGCGCACGGAACTGTTTCATGTGCCCAAATTGTCGGAATACTCTATCAGTCGTGCCTTCGGATCCTCCGGACCCTGGAGATGGCAGAATAGCCATACCAATCAGCACCGTTGGCGAGCCGCCTTTCTTTCTGTATTGCAATCATTGCCGATGGGACTCGGCGGAAGTGGGCATTACATTCGAGAAACCTACTGGTCTTGCCGGTGAGTGCGTGCGCGTTTATTTTACTTTGACTAAAACGTTGCTCAGCACAGCTGCAGAAGTTCGAAGACTCTGCACCGGACTCGCTGGAATTTGAACGGTTGAAGGAACATTTTGAACCTGTCATACGTGCATCATCGCTCTCTTCTTCTACTGCAAACGCTCCTGCTGTCCCACCCAGCAGCGCAGCGCACTCACATCGTGTTCGCACCAATTCTATAACAGCCGCTGCATCCGCTGCTCTTGCGCGGGACATTCCTGGGGTCGGCAAGTATAACCCCCCTTGCGCGAAGTGGGAAGGGAGGGGGACCGGGACGGGACAGGACGAAAAACAAGGACGAGATGCCAGAGTACCGCAGTCGCGTCGACATCACCGCCGCGAGCAAACTGGGCACAGGTGGCGGCGAGGCTGACGTTGAATATATGCGTCATCTCGAGAACGTGAGCGAGGTCGCGAATCTCGAACAGCGGTGGATCGGCAGCTGGGCAACGTCGCTGCAGACCGCGTACGTGCTGTGTTTCTATTTTTCCAGAATCATTTATTCGTCACAGGCATCTTAAACCCCTGCGGATACCACTGCATTCGAAGCGCTCGAAACGCTGTCCCGCATGTGCGCACATCCTCATCAAGCCCGAGCAGAAGGCCCAGTCGGTGCGGTACAAGATCAAACTCGTCGCCTCGAACTATCTCCCCGCGATCGCAGCGGCGCTCCCGCACCAGCAGCAGCAGCAAGAAGAGACCGCGAAGCGCACTCTCAGCAAGTCGACTGCGGCCGTGGACGATGAGCGCACAGCGGCAGGCGGCATACACGCCGGCAAGACGTATCCCTTCCAAGCTCGCGCTCACCAATCCGTTGTACGACCCCATCCAGGTGCGGCTCACCGTCCAGCGCGTCCATGCGCCTACACTGCCCTCGTCCGGCCGCGCGTCGCCCGACAAGGCTCAAGCCCGCCGGCCGCCCTTCGCGATATCGCTCCCGAGCAGCGCGTTCCCCATCGCCGCGTACGCGGAGGCGTGGGAGTACGACCTGGACGACGAAGACGACATTGACGAGATGTTCGGGCTCGACGACGACGATTTTGGCGTTGCAGGTAGGGTGCCGGGGCGCGAATCCAAGGATGCGCGCGGGAAGGCCAAGGTCGTCGGCGTGCTCGAGAAGAAGGCCAACGTGACCGTCGTTGGGGGGAGGTCGTCATCGGCAAGGAAGCACGGGGGAATGTCAAGGTGCGATTGCTCACTCCTCGATCTACTTATATTATACGGACTGACTCACGCCTCAGTTTAACATGCTTGTCTCATACACATATCGCGCGGACGACCCCGCGGTATCCGAGTCGAATGACGGTGACGGCCCGTCGTCCAAGGCTGCTGCTGCAGGAAAGCCGCCTGAGACAAAGACGTTTGCGTTTTATACTGTGGTGGATCTGGGGCCTATTATTCCACGAGAGGAGCCCCGCAATGTCGATCCGGATTTTTGATGTTATCCAATGATGCTGCACTTGCCACTCTTTAACCTACGGGCGCAAGAATCATACTAGAAAACTATCCTAACCTATTAATAACCAGTGGTGCGTTCTCGTACAGCGCATTTCTAAAACGACAGTTCACAGCAGAGTGACTCCACCCCCAGCTTCTTAGTCAATGTGCTCGACCTGGACTGTCTGTCCATCGAGACTTGCAAGTGCAGAGAGATGAAAGGAGAACGTGTAACTTGGATTCATTGAATCAAAAGGAACGGCAGCAGCCCATCCAGTCCGTTCCGGGCTTTGAATGCCCAGTGTGGCGGAGTATATTTGAGGGCCACTTGAAGCCCGTCTGAAATGAAGGGCTGTAGTTCAGGCATAATATCAAGCTCCATGGCACGGTGGAAGTAAGCCTGAAATCGTCGGAGGGGGGTAGGCATAGCCATCCTCGCCTTGATAAAGGCCAGGATAGCAGCGTCGGAAAATGTAGCGTTAGCTACCGAAATATTAACATCGGTTAATATTGGGCACAAGTTGTGTGGTGGACTAACGAGCTCAAGGAATTCATCGCGTAGCCACTCGGGGAGGGAAGTATGCGTTTGACAATACTCTGAAATGGGAGATCATTGGGAAAGATCGTAAAAGTTCGAGAATGCTGGTAGATGTGAACCGATTCGAGGCGATATCTACGCTCAGACATTCCTGATTTGGCGGTGTAGTGCCCGTCGGCTCCGATCCGATCCGTAGAGAGCGAAGATTGGGTGCGACCAGGTCTGCAATCCATGTTTGAAAGAGGAGTATCCGGCCACTAATGACAAGAGTATGCAGCCGGGGCACGATGATCGGAGGCTGATTTTGTGCTGACCCCGAGAATTCTGAACGCTTGGTCACTCGGATTTCGCACTGCTCGATATTTGAGCACTGTCGGAGCACATCCAATGCTCCGTCCAGGTCGACACCCCCTTGCCGACCATGCTCTGTTCGTCGACCATTGCTGTCGAGATGCAGAGTCGTCAGCTGCGACCATGGCAGCGGAAGTGCAAGCAGGTCCTCAATCCCGAATACAGAAAGTTTTAGATCGCGAAGGGTAGGGGTTTGCAAGAGGTTTGTGGAAGGTCTCTGATTCGACGGAGTCTGCATGTGAATCCGTCTTAGAAGTGGTAAATCCTCCGGACCAAGCTGTAGCAATGGGCGTAGGTGCTCGGCATCCGCAGCCAGTCCTAGGTTGCGCAAGCGGCGAGAAACCGCGACAAGTTGGAGTACGAGGGGATGTTCTTCGAGATTGGGATTGTAGTCAACCCGATTTACAAAATCGTAAAGAGAAACTGAGAGAGCACAAGAGGCTGATCGCTCGAGCCACACCGCAACGATCTTCTCCAGCCTCAAGAGAAGATTGGGCGGCGCGTGACCATAGTCGAGTGCAGGAATATGTATTGAACTCCAGAGCATCGGCGTCGAGTATGCCACATCTCTCCAGTGCCTGCTGATGCGCCCCAGGAGCAACGGCGCCTCATTAGGATCGATGAGAGCGTTGTGCTTCGACGGGAGACAGAGGAGGAATATCTCCTGTAGAATGTCCTGAGGAATGAGCCTCATGGGCGATATGAGAGCCCTGTGCGCATCAATGGGCTGCTGGAGCAATCCACGCTTCTTTCTGAGCTGGACGAGGGATGACTCCATCTCCGCGATTTGAGCATCTATGCGTGCTATTTCTTCTGTGGGATCCACGAGAAGGGTACGTATTTCGAGGACCTCGCAATCTGAAGGAACATAGTTCGTGTTCAGTCGATCCGTGAAGCGGGAATTCGATAGGGTCATGGTTCGGAATCAAGCGCCGAGCGGCTGTGCAAACTCTTGCTCACAACGCCCATCAACTCATCCTGGCCGCTGGCTTGAACCGACTACAAGTTACCAAAGGCTGCGCTCTGTCTATTCGAACAAATATACTCGAATATCTGTTGTCAACTCTTCTGTCTGTTCATTTGAGAAAAGCGGACTCCAAAAAACACTATACTAGGTGATTGTGCGACAAAAAGCATACTTTCAGCGTGCTTCATCCTTCTCAATTGGCACTCCAGTCTTCTTGCAAGTTGAACCACTCGCCACGGCGGAGATTCTACGCGGTTGCTGAGGGACGGTCCGCGAGGCACGGCGGGATCCCAATGCGGAACTCCTGCTTATGTGAGTGACGCCCGGCTATCAGTTGGGTGAGCAGATCATGATGTGCCTGATATCTTTCGGCCGAACACTAACCGAATACCTCATCGGTTGTGCGGTGCGAAACCTCCTTGTCTCGCTGAAGTTGGACCGCCTCCTGCTCTTCTTCCCCAAGTCCTTGTCCGCCACTATTTGGAAAAGACAACTTGCGCTGTAACCCGGGAGCAACATGCGCAAAGGTTCCAGTGACTAGGCAGTGGGATCGTCCGTTTGCGTGATCTGATGAAAGTTTAGTAATGCTCTGTTAGACGCTAAGAGCGGAGACATCTTATGGGGCTATTCAATCTGCGCTACTCCTTAAAATATGACTCCAACCCCACAATCTGTTGTGCAATTACCATGGACCTTCAGTATTCACAATCTCATTCATCTCAACCACCCCCAAATTATTCGCCACCGCCCCCACCACCCTGTTACTCGCAGAATCCAGCGGACGACGAGGCACGAATAGATATATCTCCGCGAAGTCACGGACGACGACATTTACTTCCTTCTGGTGTATTCGTCAAGGCTTGTGGCTCGACCACTGTCATCCTCTCTGGCCAAGAACCCGCTATTCGTGTTCCAGTGTACCGGCAGCATGGGTCAATTAGAGGCTCACTCATTGTCGAGGAAGACGCGAGTCAAATTCGCGAGGTCGTGGCAAAGGTGTGCCTTCCTTTCTTTGAACTTTTCCTCACGGTTTGAAATGATGTGCATCAAGTTGCAAGGCCGGCTAGAAGTAACCACGACATACGCTGGCGTCCAAATCATCAAGGTAGTCAACGATACTTACCGCCTCTGGTCTTCGAGTTCGTCCACTTCGCCGTTCCCAGGAACAATCGACATCGTATGCGATTTCCCAACCACATTCCAGTACCAGGGTCGCGACTTTCCTCTACCGCCTTCATACATTGCGGGATTCCCTGGGTTCCCCGCCCTCTTTGCCAAATGCTCCTACAGTCTAAATATTTCGATCATCAAACATAAACGCCTGGGGTTGCTGTCCAAAACAAAATTGTATGTGAACAGGTTTTTCTTCCTCAAGCAGCAGTCTGACAGTGACCTAGAATTTATATCCCCGTTGAATACAGCCCTCAAACAGTCCCGACTCGTGGGTTACCGCCAATTGTACACTTCCTGTCTTCAGTAAAAGTAATACCGGAGGAATGGCAACAGACTTCTTTTCAAATGAATACTCGCACGCCAGGCTTATCTCCCATACAATGCGAAGTCAGTACAAATCCTCTTCGTGTTCGACTATGGCTCATGCGACTTCAGGCTTTCATCCCCTCAGTAAAAGTATTCGGGCTGTCCGACACCATCCCGCTTCATCTCCAACTATCCGGACCCCTCTCTTCGCTGCGAGAATTAATTAGCCCGTGTCATGTTGAAAGTGATCTTGTGCACTCTCCCGTCCGTGTATATCTGGCGCGCAAGGTGACGTTCGAACACCACACCACATCAGCATGGCGAATTCAGCGCATCGGAGAGGGTCATTTCCCTCCCCTCCCGGTGGCAATTTCCAAATGTACCTGCCAGCCTTCGTGCGATTCGTGTAATTTATGCATGGATACTCTTGGCTGGGATGGCGAAGTCAAATGCGACGCGGGTATCACAGTCGGCGGGTTCCATGCCGCAGGGCTCACCGTAATGGTTTGCATCCACTTCTAGCTCCCCCAAAATTGCTCTCAACTTCCGCAGGATTTCATCACGCTAGAGATAACACCCCCCAAACCTGGGCTGTCCCCCTTGCGGCCAGTTCGACATGCTTTCCCGATCCGTTTTGTTACGGAGACCTTCGTCGAACCTACGTGATCAAAGCTGATATTTTAACTACAGTGTTCTACTTAATGCGTTTTACAATCCAAGGGAGCGTTACCTTGCATTACTTCGTTAATTTTTATCATAGTGCGCTGTATTATATCAATTTAGGATAATATTGGTCTTCAGGCGACGTAACGATTGTATGTTTTCTCAACTCGCGCAATTGTCGTTCTATCTTCAACCACGAGGTTGTCTACTGATTGGGAATAATTTTGGAATTGAACCTTTTCTAGTTATTTCAAGAACGATAGTCATAGTCAATTTCATTTTCAGCCAAGTTCGTGGAGCTCCATCGAACCATTGCCGCGGGGTATCGTTTTCAAAATAGCTAACGATGTCAACCCTGTGCCACGCTCGGCGTCTGCTCGGCGTCGGCGTGAATTTTTGATGCAAAATCACATCTTTATGGCGCTATAAATAACTTCGACATCGTTTGCGTTCTTGACTCATGAGTCACACGGCACAGTCGATGCCAGGATGCAAGTCCCGCTAAGGATGCCAGTACCGCTGAGCTCATCACTTCCTCCCTATTATCTGTCCAGCGATAGGCCAGCCTGAGGCTTATTTTGGTCAATTATGGGCATGACTGACTTCTGCAACAGCGTCCTCATTCCTCCGACATACTCCCCAGAGCCAACGCCTGGGGAAGAATGTCTCTCGCGTCCCTCTTTTGGTAGACCACTCCGGACGGGAGAATTCAAAAAGACCAATGGACGGATTACTCTGACGTTGAAAGAACAAGCAGACAATCCTCCTGCACCGACGTACGGTCCAGGTGATCTTGTTGCGGGAACAATACGGATTCAAGGCTCAGGGACCGTCACGGAGGTCGTTTTGAAGGTTGTTTTCCACATTGCAGCTTTAAGCCCAGGTTAACACCGTGTTTTCCAGCTGTCTGGACGCCTGGATTTAGCCACAGCACACGGGGGACAGCCTATTGAACTGGTGAAGGACAGCTATACAGTGTGGAGCGACAACATGCGCTTTCTCTGTCCTGCGTCAATTCCCTTTTCGTTGATATTTCCTTCAACCTTCAAGTATGGGGAACAACACTGGCCCCTTCCTCCGTCGGTGCAAATAACACCTCCCGGAAGGCCATTTACGTATGTGAGATGCATTTATACCATGTCCGTCGTGGTAAGCACGGCGCTGCATCCGCGGTTTTCTTTGTGGAGAGGCGAGAAGACGTGAGCGTCTGGCTCAATTTAGTCACTGAGTGTGTTTCGTTCTGAAATCTTTTAGTCTTAGCCTGCCAGTGAACTTCCGACCAACTGCATACCCGCCGCGGCCAATCACACCGGATACGAACTTACTGCCCACAGTCAAAACTGCACCTGACGAATGGTACCAAGTCTTGTGCAACATCGGTCATCAGTTGGAGCTCAAAAATATCCACTGCAGCGTATGGGTTTCTGTCTGATATTCTCTCTAAACTCATACCCACGTGCCCACAGCTCTTCATTCCTTCCGCTCTCATCTACGGGCTCTCAGACAGCATCCCGATTCATTTGCAGATTAGCGGGCCGGCGACGAAGCTCATGCAACTTGTACGGCCGCCCTCCGCCAACTCTAAAACCCAAAGCCCGGTCCGCGTGCATCTTATGCGCCGCATATCTCTTTTCGTTCGTGGAGAGAGACAATGTCGCAATATCACCATTGGCGAGGGAGTTCTTTCAATTCTCCCTCCCCCGATATGCTATTCTGAAAAGTGCGGGCCACACGAGGCCTCCATCGATTGGGCCGGCGCAGTCCAATGCGAAAGCACCATCACTGTCGGGACATTCGACTCGGGTATGCTCTACGTCAAAGTCAGTTCTTATTTTGCTTGTTCGTCGTCGTCAATATTCACTACATCTTTCTTCTCAGGATTTTATTGTCGTCTCCATACCGGCATGGAGTATAGAACACAAACACCAAGTTCAATTTGTAAGTGACACCTGGCTGAATGACCCCGGACCTGTGGATCGGGTGTGATGTGGCTCCTACACTCTATATGTCCTATTGCGAATTATATATCCATTGACGAAAATTGTAATGTACATTTCGATTTCATACTGAGACGCCTGATTAGATTTCGCCATGAGGTAGGTAAATGCGTTGAGCAACAATTAAGCTCACCAGAGAAAAAGTTACATGGATGGTGATTCATTGATATCATGGACGGAGGCTTCGCCCTGAAGGATCTTCTGGCCGTGCTCTTTCAGCTCAGGCTAGGGTGCAAGAAACTGTGAGTCAAGCACGAGACGAGGAGTGTCGCAGTCACCTTGCTTAGGAGCTAGGTTTTGGACCCTGGTGAGCAGCGGCTCTATTTGGTTAACGCGAAGTACTCACTGTTCCTCTCGTTTTCTTGTAGATTCTATCATCAGTCAGATTCGAGGGCAGTTATCTGAGACACCGACTTTCGCTACGCCTTCAAAGAATATCGTTAGTTCAACAGTGAATGAACGGTAACATTTAAAGACCTATTACGCGCTCCTTGAAGGGTACCATTGGTGGTGCCTCGTTTTTCATGGTCATAGGGTGATTCGGTACTTGACCTATTTTGTCGTCAGATTAAATGCGGGAAAAAAGCTGCGCGCTCAACTCGCCTTGCTCTGGCATCGCTTCGGAGGTGGTCATTGGCCCGGGTTCCTCAACAACCATCGGGTTTGGGTCGGTTGCGATAGATGACATGGTATGGTGCAATGAGTTGAAAGGAGGAGGTCTCCACAGTCTTATATATCTCGCTGCCCATGACGTCAGTGGAGGGTTACTTGTGGCGCAAAAACCCGGAGCTCTTGACCTAATTCTTCTCAGTCAAAACAATCATTTGATGAAGACGGATGATATGACTACAATTTCACTGAATATCCTCGATCAATTAATCCCCTAATGCCGAGACGAAGTTGAACCAAACCACGTGACCGTGTTGAAATATCGCGGAAAAGACTCGGAGTTTCCCGTCAACTTGTTTTTTGTTCTTCAACCGCGCCGTGATTGCATCACATTCATTCGCAGGACCTTGGCGAACTCCCGCGTTCCTGATGCGGACCGTATCGTGTGTTCCTACCTGCCTAGCTAGTACTCACCAACCGCGCCACGAGCCATAACATCATTTACAACGAGCCTCTTCGCAGTCATCTCGGCATCACAAATCTGTCCAGGCGCACATCGGCACAATAAGGAGATCACACATGTGGTGGCGAAAGCAGGGACGCTCTGCCTGCATGCCGCCGCATAGCTTTCTATGTCAGGTACAAAATCAATCAATCAACTACAGTCCCCTCTCAGTTTCGATCCAGTTGGGTGGTGGGAAATTTTTTATTCAATTCAATCTTTCGATACATGTGTACTTGCAGAGTGCGTCCGGGAGTATTCAGGCCATGAACCACGCGCAATATAAACTGACTCGAAGGGAGCCAGATGGTTCAGATCCCATTATCTTCTCGCGACTATGACTTCGTACGCTCGCTCCGCCAATCGCCCCGCAAAACTTGTGCTGACACCGCGCTACCCCAGACCCGAACAAGAGTATCTTGCCATTATAAAGGCTGGAGGCAAAATCTCTGGAGACGCTGCAACGAAACTCTTTGACCAGCTCAAACCCATCGAACCTTCTTTCTTAATGGGTGAATGGGAGGGAGGAGACCTTGATATCGGGCATCCAATTACGCAGGAGTTGAAAAGAATTAACTGGGCAGGCAAGACGTTCCGCACCGAGGAAGACGTTGACCCCGTCGTGGTGCGCGGAACAGGGGGTGAACGGACATTTATGGAGCTGCACGGCCGTGCTCGAGTATGCAGACCCCATATCAAGTGTATCAGAACGTTAAACCCCGCCTGCAGGTTCGCGAGGTAAAATTCCGTGGCGTGGTCTCTGCAGCAATGGTGTACGACGATAAACCGATTATCGACCACTTCCGCTTCGTCAGCGAGGACATTGTGGCGGGAATTATGGACACGAAAATTGCGCCTCCTGGATATCACTTTTATCTCACACGCTACCGCATTGAACTTGTCAAATCCAAATTGTAAACCTCTACATAGAAAAATTCCTGTATGTTTATACGGCCCAAGTACTATTTGAACGTATTGCCTCAAATCAATTGCTCCCACGTTCCGAAGGCCTCATGGAGGCTTTTCATCATAGTGTCAGTTGTAAAATCGAACCAAACCACAGGGACCTGCACATGATGGTAGCGTTGCTTATACCTCTCCTTCGCTCAACAGCTAGCGGATGCTGGCTCAGAAGCAGCCGGGTTAGGGCACGGCGGTGCTTGGCATTAACCACTAAGGCGAGGCAATGCCTCAGGATGGCGGTAATCTTCCTAGGAGGTTCCTCCTCCGGGGGCTCGCATCTGTCATGCAACATGTACAGGCGCGTTGATGAAGCAATATCCGCATCCAGCGATTTCATAGCTGAAATATGCACCGATTTTGCCAACTTTGCACCAAGCGCCGGCGTGATATTAGACAGAGGTGGAAGTTCTACCGGAACTGGTAGATTACGCAGAGCATATGTTAGGTCCATCCAATAGCCTTCTTGCCCACGTGCAAATAGCTCAAATGAATCCTCGAGCGCAGCACGCACGTAATGACTTGTTGGGAGGCCTACCAAATAGCTTAAATATCGAAGAGCCAGAATCAAGTGTCGACAGCGGAGAGGGACGAATCCCAATTCAGCGAACAGTGGCGCGCGCATGGAATGATGTCCTACCCCCAATAGTCGGCGCAAGAATGCCTTCTGGACCTTCTCAAGATGAGCAAGAGCTCTATTGTCGACGTCCACGATGACATCTGACCCGCTCACTAGGTGCGGATCTATGCACGCAGTGTATAGCAGGCGGCTTTCCTTCGGAGGGAGGTTTCCAATATAGGCTTCAATGCCCAGTACGGAGAAGCCAATTTTACGCGCCAATGAGGCTTTATCAGTATAATGTGATATGAATATATTGCGAGCCGTGGATTGAAAAGTCACCCCAACATAGCAGAAGCAGTCCGTGTAGTCAATATTGTGTCCATTCAGCGAGAACACCGGCAGATTTTGAGGGACCGGGCCAAAGATTATCACCCAGGATTTTGATGCATTAGCCGGTGGAGCGGGAATTCAACATTTCCGAATAAACGCGAGCGTTCCGACGTCTCTAATAAGTGTATATATATATATAGATTCCACATACATGGTCCTGTAATGTCATGAAATGGAAATTCAAACCGATGCTTGTGAGCTTCCAGGGTTTGGTTTATGGCTGCATCAACAATTTCAACACAATGTTGAATTTCGCACTGACACTCTCTTGGCTTCCTAAGATATGTGCAGCCAAAGGAAATATTAAGGGCGGTGACCTACTTCATTAAGCACGCGGGGAAGTGCAAAGACAGAAGGAAAATTTCAAAGATTTGCCAGAAATTAGAATATATCGCTTATAGCATTCTGCATGCATGTCCATGTCCATGTCCGAACAGCCTAGATCACCCAGCTGGCCTTGGGGCGCCCTCGGGCTCGACCAATACTCCAACTTTCACCAAAGCACCCTGAGGATCTGGCGTGCCGTTGTTGAGATATGACGCACACAAAATTGGGAAGAAACCACTGCGTTCTCCCCATAAGTAGACTGAGGGTCCGTCTACCTTGGTCCGCATCGGGTAGAAACACCCTGCCTACCTGCCTACCCTTGGGGGTCTATCCCGGCAGACAAAGGTAGATGGACCTCGGCAGACCAAGGTATAACGATGTAGGCCGAGGTAGACTGAGATAAACCCACTTGGTTTGACATGAATAAATGGATTTCTTCGTTTATTAAGTGAGTTGATGCTTTGGTCAATGGTCATCAATAACTATCCTGTCATTCTCGCACTGTCCAGGCACCAACACGCTAAAATTATCATTACTTATATACTCGACTGAGGTTGGTCTACCCACCGATACCAAGGTTGACTCATGAGGTAGACAGAGATAGACCATGATAGACCGAGGGCGACCAACCTCGGTGTATCTTGTGTGATAGACATAAGTGTACTTGGGTAGACAAAGATAAATTGATGGTAAACCGAGGTAGGCCATGGTAATCAAAGGTTAATTCAGTCTTTCGATACATGTGTTCTCCTAGAGTGCCGAAAATTTTGGCGATGAACTGCGCACAATATAAACCGATTTGAAGGGGACCAGATTCAGTTCTGGTCCTCTTCTCGCAACCATGACTTCGTACGCTCGCTCGCTCTGTTAATCGCCCTGCAAAACTTTTACTGACAGTCATGCTACTCCAGTTCCGAACAAGAGTATCTAGCCATTATAAAGGCTGGAGGAAAAATCTCCGAAGACGCTGCAACGAAACTCTTCGACCAGCTTAAACCCATCGAACCTTCCTTCTTGATGGGCGAATGGGAAGGAGGAGACTTTGATACTGGGCATCCAATTACCCAGGCATTGAAGAAAATCAACTGGGCAGGCAAGACGTTTCGCACCGAGGAAGACGTTGACCCTATCGTGGTGCACGGAGAAGGGGGTGAACGGACCTTTCTGGAGGTGCACGGCCGCGCTCGAGTATGTGAGATTAATTGCGCCAAGCCAAACGTTAACCTGACTGCTATAGGTTCGTGAAGTGAAATTCCGAGGCGTGGTCTCTGCAGCAATGGTGTACGACGACAAGCCGATCATCGACCACTTCCGTTTTGTGAGCGAGGATACCGTGGCGGGGATGATGGACACAAAGGTCGCACCTCAAGGGTATCATTTTCATCTCAGACGTTACCGTGGGTCGAAAATGTAAACATCTCCACATGATTGAATTTGAAGCTACTGGGTTAGGATTTGTGAAAGGGTCTGACTCTGCCGGCCCGCCTTTAAACTTCGCTCTGTCGGATCAATTTCCCGAAATCCATTACTGACTTGGGCAGTGCAACTCTTTACTCTAGTCCAACACACAATGCATTTACCTGAATTCGCTTGCTGTCTTCCTACACTCAGCATAAACAATACAAACAGCGCGTCATATTGAATCGTCTCGACGAAATTCACACACGACGCGCTCTAATTCTAATTATACAGTCCTTAGAAATGTGTCCGTTGGCACCATATCATGCATGTTGTTCAGTTGGTCTCAGCCGTAATAAACTCCGGCGTCTCAAATCCAACCTGAGCGTAAAGTAGAAGCGCCGAGGAAAAAGTTAATAAGCCGCATTGGATGTTTGGAGAATGAAAGTAGAATACCTTAGCTAGAGGAATCCAAATCCGTCAATGAAGTCGAGCCCAGATCCGCTGTTGCTGCCCATGTCCGCAACGATCAGGTAGATCTTGCCCTCCTCACCATCGAGGGTAGAGTTCAGAGCGCGGGGCCAGATTTGCGCGTTGGGTGTCAGCTCGAGAGTTTGCTGCATAAGATATGTACACAATCAGGTGACGTAAGTTAAATAAGTTCAACAATGAACGCACGTCTCCAATTTGGAAGAACAAGCTCTGCATGTTCTCGAACTGGCTCTCGGTGACAGTCAGAAGGCCCGTGGTGCTATCCGATTTTGCCCCAGGCGCTTTCTGGCATGCCTGGAACGCATCCGTAGCAATCATCAGCAGGGTGGTGCCAGTGTCGACCTGAGAAAAATATGTAATTTGAACCCAGGGCGAATGAGGATAAATTGAGCACGCAACGATACCAGCAATCAGGTCCAAAATCGTGTTGTCTGTAGGGACACGAGGATTACGCCTCCTGGGTATCATTTTTATCTCAGACGCTACCGCATTGAACCTCCCAAATCGAAATTGTAAACCTCTACCTAGAGAAATTCCTCTATGTTTGTAAGTACACACCAAGTACTGCCTGAACGCATTGCATTCCTACCTCAAATCAATTACTCCCACGTTTCGAAGGCCACATGGGGGCTTTTCATCACTACATAGTGTCATTTTTAAAATCGAACCAAACCATGTGACCGTGTTGAAATACCATGTGAATGTCAGGAAAACTCGAACTTCTGGGCTGAAATAATTCAAGTAGCAGAGGATCATGAAAAAAGGTATCGTAAAAGTTGTATTCGGGCTGGAAGGGATTAACCGCCAACCCTAAGTTACTGTTTACAACTTTTCCGGTCCGGACGCTGGGAAGTAAGGGTTCGGGCCCCGAATTGCTCCCCGACAAGGGGTCATCCCAGACGTCTCAGTTTGTCTTGTTCCTCCTGCCATGACTTCGTACGTCCGAGTCGCTCCGCAAAACGGGCTGGCACTGACCGTCATGCTAATACCCCAGACCCGAAGAACAGTATCTGACTATTATCAAAGCTGGAGGAAAAACCTCTGAAGATGTTGCCACGAAAATCTTCGACCAGCTCAAACCAATTGAGCCGTCTTTCTTAATGGGTGAATGGGAAGGAGGAGACTTTGATACTGGGCATCCAGTTACCCAGGCATTGAAGAAAATCAACTGGGCAGGCAAGACGTTTCGCACCGAGGAAGATGTTGACCCTATCGTGGTGCACGGAGAAGGAGGTAAACGGACCTGTCTGGAGGTGTACGGAGGCGCTCGGGTATGCGATATTAATTGCGTCAAACCAAACCTGACTGCTATAGGTTCGTGAAGTGAAATTCCGAGGCGTGGTCTCTGCAGCAATGGTGTACGACGATAAGCCGGTCATCGACCACTTCCGTTTTGTCAGCGAGCATATTGTGGCGGGGATGATGGACACAAAGGCCGCGCCTCAAGGGTATCATTTCCATCTCAGACGTTACCGTGGGTCAAAAATGTAAACATCTCCACATGATTGAATTTGAAGCTATTGGCTTAGGATTTGTAAAAGGGTCTGACTCTATCGGTCCGCCTTGAAACCTCGCTTCGTCGGATCAATTTCCCGAAATCCATCACTGACTTGGACAGTTCAACTCTTTACCTAGATCCAACACACAATGCATTTACCTGAATTCGCTTGCTGTCGTCCTCTACTCAGCATAAAAAATACAAACAGCGCGTCATATTGAATTATCTCAACAAAATTTACACACAACGCGCTCTAATTATACACTCCTTAGAAATGTGTCCGTTCGCACCATATCATGCATGTCGTTCAGTTGGTCTCAGCCGTAGTAAACTCCGTGGTCGCAAAGCCAACCTGAGCGTTAGTCGTATCAAAGACAGAGTAGAAGCGCTGAAGAAAAGATTAACAAGCTGCATTGGATGTTTGGAGAATGAAAAGTAGAATACCTGGAGGAATCCAAATCCGTCAATGAAGTCGAGCCCAGATCCGCTGTTGCTGCCCATGTCCGCAACGATCAGATAGATCTTTCCCTCCTCACCGCCGAGGGTAGAGTTCAGAGCGCGCGGCCAGATTTGCGCGTTGGGTGTCAGCTCGAGAGTTTGCTGCGTGAGATATGTAGATGATCAGGTGACGCAAGTTGAATAAGTTCAACAATGAACGCACGTCTCCAATTTGGAAGAACAAGCTTTGCATATTCTCGAATTGGCTCTCGGTAACGGTCAGAAGACCCGTAGTGCTATCCGATTTTGCCCCAGTCGCTTTCTGGTACGCCTGGAACGCATCCGTAGCAATCATCAACAGGGTGGTGCCGGTGTCAACCTGAGAAAAATATCTAAGTTTGAACCCAGGGCGAATGAGGATTAATTGATCGCGTACGATACCAGCAGTCAGGTCCAAAATCGTATTGTCTGTTCCGTAACTAAGTAATGGAGGAAATAAATAAGCTTGAACATCGGTGAGTAGTTCGTAGCAATTTACCTGATGCTCTGGTCAATCCCCCAGTAGCTAAACAGATTTTCAGGTCAAAGCTGATTGAAATGGTTGCAATATGCGACTCACTTGCTCGCCGGGCTCGTCGTCGTGATCGGTACATAGGAAATGGTTCCCGTGAACTTGGATGAGTCCGTTCCGCCGAAAGTGAGCTCTCCGTTCACGGCCGACGCCGAGGTGCTGGGAACATATGAAATTCCAATCGACTCAATGGGAATCGTCCCCTGTTTGAAAAGGTTGTCCGTGACAGTGGGGACGGTGGATGTCCCTTTGACGGTGTTGGCCGTGAGGTCAACCGGGCCAATACTGAGCAGACGATTATTAAATAAGTAATCCAAGATAGAACAACAAACATACCCAATAATGCCGTCTACGTCATTGAACCCGGTAGCCTGGGAGGCGACGCCGATGGACTGCTGCTGGATCACGAGGCCGGGAGCAAGCGTCACCTCGTCGATGTCTTCTCGAATTTCGTAAGTTCGTGCGCAAGTGATCAATCGAAGAATATGAAACATACATTCGGTTCCGGTGAACTGAACGACAGGAATAAGCGCGCTGGGAAAGGAATAAATGGCGCGATACTCACCGATCCCGATCCATAGCTGACGTTCTGTATAAAAAATTGAACCACTGTGCAAATGAGTAGGTAATGAATGACACGTACAACTGTGTTGCGGGTGTCCTGAAAAAATATACGGTCACCATTGAAATCGAGAACAGATATAAACGTACGGTACTGGTAGACGTGGGGTTGTAGGCTTGGCCTGCGCCGACCCAGGTGTTGGAACTCCCTGGAAAATTGTCACTTGTGCGGAACATCAATAGAGAAATTGACAAGTGCTTACCGGTATCGATGAGGAGCGTGTACTGCGTGGCGGGCGATCCTACGCCCACTGACATGGTGTAGGTTCTGAACACATTCAATACGCGAAATCATATGAGGATTGAGGACATACACAGCTGAGAACAAGTTTAATCCGAACGTGAAAACTTATGGTTGAAATTGCACCATGTACATACCTGCATCAGTGACGTCGACTGAACTGTCTCCAGCAGCAGAGGGAGCTTGAGGGGCAGTACCGGTCGAACCCCCGCTCGTCGCATCCTCGCCACCGCTTGCTGCCTCGGCGTGCGCATGGTGGTGACGGTGATGGTGATGATGGTGCTGTTGGCCCTCTGAGTCAGAACGGGTGCATTATTCCAAGGTCAGAGACTACCTTGTGGCCTGCTCGGAAGGCTAGAGGGCCGTGTGGGTGGACTGTGATTCGGAGTTAGTGCGAAACGAGGGTCAGGATTATATCGCGCGCACCGCCAGACAGAAACTTGGAGGCTCTCGCTTGGTCGGCAGCGAGTATATTCCTGGCGCCCTGGGCGACACGAGTGGTGAAAGGCAGAGCCTTAACGACAAAGTGAGGCATAATCGATGTTGCAAAGGGTGGATGGATAAAGTGAAAGAATAATGTAGGCACAATGCCAAGCTGTGTTCCTTATAAGCGTTAGCCAGCCCCACTGAGCTTCTCCGCAACCGTCATGATCAGTGACTGAGACGGCGTCATCTGCGCCCGAGAAGAACAAATTGCGCGATGAACGAATGGAAGACCCAGAGCCACAAATAATTTGGGACCCCGCAACTGAGGGACCTAATTGGGGCTCTAGGGGCCGAGGGAGCGTGGGTCGATTGCAACGTCAACGCCGTAGCCGCACATACACAATCTCCGGTGACGTTGCTGGGAGCCTGGGACGTAGGTTCACCGTGACGAGGAGGACGAAAGAACACACGGATGCCGTTACCCGATCTGCGCAAACTCAATCTATATTTAGTCTTATCTGCAGCGTTCGCATATCTCCGGTCCAAGCTTGCCTCCGGGTCTTCCATGCAACACGTTTGTTCTTTGCAGGAGATAAGCACAAGTCCGACAATGACTTGCAATTGGCGTCAGCGGGGAATGGGAACATTGTTTCCGCAGTCGTTCGTAGTGGTTGGTTACCTCGAGGTTCCATCTGCGTTTGATTTGGGTTCCATCGTGATAGAATAGCTCCGCTGCTTTTATCACACGGATGATTCACACCTATTCTCATCCCACACAGCCGTATTCGGTATGTTGCTTCCTGGTGACGTCAAGATTGAATGATGCCCGTCGATAAAGAAAATGGAAAGAAGCCGTATTGACCGCGGCAATGGCCGGCGTTGGCCGCGCTCAGGAAGAACAAAACGGGTGTTGCGCGAACAGGCACGCGTACAGAAATGATTCATGTCGTGAATCGGAGTGTTCCGCTGCACAGTGCAGTTTAATCCTCGGGCATCTGAGAAAAATTTAAATCGACTTACGCAAGTTGGCAACGTGTATTTGACTGCGCCCGGAGATTTCCGGCGGTCAAATTTACACCTAATGTGAGGGGCAATGGATATAGGTGGCTTGCAAGTCAAGGATGAGTGAAAGTTGAACTTCGGTTGAACTTACAGGAGATCGACACAGCCACAATGATTGGTGCCTGTCAAAGCTAATTCCACTGACACATCTGATCTGCCACTGTTCGCTGCCACTTGGCACTCGCTAAGTTGGCTCGGTTACTCAACGGTTACTTACTCGTCCTCAGTCCACTCTCGCGTGAGTTGCAGACCTCGACTTGGATACTCCGCGCGCCTGATTTCGAATCCGTTTTCTACCTTCTTTGTCAGTGTCACACTTGCTATGAAACCACAAGGGCCGAACGGAAAAATTCCGCCCCCCGGAGTGCTCAGTGGATGGACAAGTGGAAGCAAGGACACATCACCGCTCGCACCTTCTATGTCAGCAAGACGGCATTCCTCGGCTCCGCGATAGAATCGCACCTGGATCGTTACGTGGGATGTCAGCGCGATATGTTGGAGGGTACGGAGGACCTTCGTCCCGAGATGACAGGTCTTCCGAGCCATAAAGAGATAGGCTGGACTGCGATCGAGATAGGGATTGAGAAATCGGTCGGAGTAAAAAGCGGCACAATGGTAGATTGCTCGAACTCCAGCAGGTCACAAGATTCCGATATGGACGGCGAGTGGATTAAAATTGACTGTATTATTTTCTCCTTAATTTGACATAACATGAGTGAAAGGTTACCGCTTTCGCTTTGATTTGTCACCAAACCTGGTTCATTCATTTCTGCAAATTTAGCGGTTTTAGGCATTGATTGCAGACCGAAGTAGGCGTCGACGGACTGGTGAGTTCACGCTTTCCTCATTCAATCCCCTCATTGTGAACCAAGTTTTTTGAGATGTGGCCAGACTGCGACATACTGCATCTTTCAAAAAAATTATAAATTATCAATGCTGCAATGGAGCCGCAGTCGGACTACCTTAAGCCATGGATGAGTCCTCGGTTCGTCATTTCTTCGCTTCAATGCCAGTGCCGTCCTGACTAGTCAAGATTCTGTTCGCTGTGTTATCCGGGGAGAAGCCCGATAGCGCAGTGCTATAAGAGCCTACCACTTAGTACATGCACTTCACCACGCCATGTCTGATAGCACCCCCGCGCTCCCAGACTACGTTCTCGATCCCAACGCAGTGTTAAAGGACGTCTCAGCGAAATGGAGACACAAGAAGGTGCCGGACTATACGAAGACTCGCGCTGACTACGAGCTGTCCCTCCTCCATTTGATTTGTAATTCTCATATAATGATACCTAGCCAAGAAAATGACCCACGAGCACGGAACCCTCATTTCTATGGTCGAGAACCTCGTGAAGAACTGGGAAATCGAGGCGTCGTACAAGGCCGACTACAAGGAGTGGCGCACCGTCGACCACGACAAGTACACCTTTGCGGTCAACGGCGGGCCCGCGACGTCGGGCGAGCACATGCTCAACGTCGGCACGTACAACGCCATCATCGCCCCGAACGCATACTACAGCCCCGAGCACGCGGACTTTGCGTCAAGTCACGTCACCTTCAAGACCATGATGCCGACATTCGCATGGGAGGTGCTCGAGGTGTACAGCGGCCCTCCGACAGTGGCATTTCGATGGAGACATTGGGGCGAGATGAAGAATGATTACAAGGGATTCAACGAGTAAGTTACGTTGAACAATTGTGGGCATATGCGTTGATTATTTTGACAGAAAAGGCAAACGAGTGACGGTGAAGGCTCACGGCAAGGTGCTGGACATCGAAGGCGTGAGTGTTGCAGTCGTCAACGACAAGCTCCAGATCCAGAAGATTGAGGTGTGGTTCGACCCTTTAGAAATGTTCCGCCAGATGGGTCCGGTGGCAGGAGAATCTCGGAGCGGTACCTCTGCGAGTGTTGCTACCAAATGCCCTATGGGATTCTGAACACTCGAGAAGTATTTCGGACATTCATCGTGATACGAGTGGTTATGGTTGAATTTCGGGCTTCTCGGCCGAACATTGATCGACTTACTTCCTCGGTTCTTTTCATTGGTTTCACGCCTTCTTATTTTGGTCGTAGCAATACTTGCACTTGCGGCTTCTTTTGTTATGAACATGCGAACACTGATGAGATTTATTTCATGGAACTGCGTATTGTTACAATTGCGATACTATTCGAACTCTGCAAGGAATGAAAATGCGAAGGATGCTATGCGATGCTAATAGTTGGTCTGAGTCATGGTGTCTTGAGTAGTGGCGAAGCCGAGTCGGGAGTTGGTGGTGTCATATACCGAGTAAAAGCGCTGCGAGATCGAAATGAGTTTCACGAAGACAAAAATGCGAAGAAACGGACCTGAAGGAACGTGTATCCATCTACAATCCATTCGCGTCAGATTGAACTAGAGAGAAACGAAACAAGTCGGCGTACTGATGAAATCAAGACCCTGGTTCTCCATTTCGCCCATGGAAGCGAAGATGCAGTAAGTCTTGTCTTTGGAGCCGCCAATCGATTCGTTCTGGCAGCGGGGCCAGAGTTGCGCGTCCCGGATGAGCTCGTATTGCACCTGCGCAGAATCGATGAGCCTATAAAAACAGCGACAACGACGCGAACTTACACCGCCGATATGGAACTTCATGCTCTTCATATTCTTGTACTGATCCGGGGTAATGCAAAGAAGGCCAGTAGCACTATGAACGACGGTCAGTTTTGGTGATGCAAAAGATGAGCAGAATACGAACTCGTCGAGAGTCGCTCCCGTCGCCTTCTGGTAAGCTTCGAAGGCGGACTGCGGCAGCATGCAAAGAGTGGTGCCGCTAAAATAATAATCAATGAATTGAAATGCGAAGCTGGAGAACAACGGACGTGTCTGCGATGCCGGCGGTGAGTGGCATGATCTCTTGGCCGTCGTAGGAGATGGACTGGTCCATGCCCCAATAGTAGCACGCAGGCTGCGTCTTGGTGATGGGAACGTAGTTGAGATCGCCGGTGTACCTACCGCCCGTTAGTGGAGTTCCATACAGCGACGAAGAAAGAACGCACATTTTAGGGTCGGCGCCGCCGAAACACAAGTGACCAGTCATGCCGTTGCTGTCAGCAGTCGTCGGCTTATAGGAGATACCAACGCATTCCTCCATAAAAAATTATATCGAGACCGTAGAAAATGAGTGGGATCTGCTTACCACCCCCGATGAGCCCTTGCTTAACGCAGTTGTCGGTGACGGTCGGAATCTCGGTTTTGTCGGCAGTGGAGCCTGTGAATAGTTGAGACGAGAAAGAGTTCAAAGGAATTGGTGTTGACTCGCCTACGGTGAGATCAACCGGGCCGATACCAAGGATCCCTACGGGCACAGATAATTAGTGAAGCGAAACAGGCTCGGGAAAAAAAAACGGACCAGCGGTGTCACCCATATCACTGGCTTGATCGGCGAGACCGACCGTCTGGCCCTTGATGACGAGACTGGGGCAAAGAGTGACTTGGTCCGTGCCTATCCATAGGTAAGAGGAATGATTACGCGCTCAAAGTAAAACGCGTACATAGGGTGCCCATAGTTGCGCCCTTGCCATATGTAATTGACTGGTGGCGATGGGATGAGAAAATTCACGGATGAATGGGAACGGAAAAGACTTGCAAACTTCTTGCGCGTGTCCTGGAAACAAATCAGGAAAAAAAATGAAAATAGGTGAATATATGCGCACCGTGCAGGCTGGAGTATCCTTGCGAGAGCTTCTCATGACCCAGGTGTTCGACGAACCTTGACTCTGCGTCAGTGGCGAGCCAGAAAAAAAGGAGAGATGAAGCAAAGCAAGAAAAGAAAGGAACTACGCACCTGTGTCGATGAGGAGTTGGCAGGACGTGGCGGGTTCCCCAAAGCCAACGCTGGCGAGGTACGTTACACCTTCGTATCATTGTTAATGACGAGACAAAACGACGAAGAAAGTTCGTCCTTACTGTTGTTCGTGACAGGAATGCAGGTGGCAGAACCAGACGTTCCGCAAGGCTGAGGCTGCTTTCCGTGATGAGAATAGGGCTGGTGGCCGGCGCGGTGGTGCTTGACGCGCGCACAGTCGCGTTCTTTCATCTGGTGGGCGTTCGCGACATTGACATTGGTCTTGAAGGAGACACAGTGGGTGGACATTGTGCGCGATGGACGGGAAGAGGGAGATAGTGGTGGTTGGGAAGAAAGAGAGGTCGAAGGGGCGTCCTGCATTTATACCCCCGCGGTCGGGAGTTGAATTTCGACATGACCCGCTTTAGACGTAAAGTAATTCGATCATCCGAGAGAGAAATGCTTTATGCACTGTGCGACGTGAACAATTTTTTCTTGCCGAAAAACGCGAACGCTGGGCGTCCGAATGCCTGCAGAACACGGTAGAAAAATATCACCGTCGAGAGAAAAGAACGAAAGCGCAATGATCAGCCTGCCTCAACACGGATTGATTTGCCGAAGAAGGTCGAGGAACGAAAACCGAATTAATATCAGAGCAGATGACTGCGATCTAAAATTATCGTTTCAACTAGACCACGTCCGAAAACAAATCTACCAAATTATCCTGCACCTCCTTCACTTTGTCGTGCGCTGCTTGCAATGCGATTTGTAGGCATTTCTCGTGCATTTCCCCCGATTCCGAAAGGTCAAGGTTCGGAATATTACCCTCCGCGAACGCCCGTATGATACTTTCCGCGAGCATCACCTTCGCGAGAAGATCAGCGCTCTGCAGCTTCAAAACCTGGCCCACGAGCCCGCCATCCTTGGTCGTAAGAATGAGCCTCCAAAACGCCGCAAACGCGTTCTTGCATTTCCCTTTCCGCACGCAAGAATGGTCGTGTGTGAGCCGGGGCGGAGATGAAGGGAGCTCCTCGCATAGCCGAATCAAATTATAATGCCCGGATAAAAGGCGGATGCGCTGTCGTGCGTTGAGCTGCGGATCCGAGTCCCATACTTCGCGTCCCTTGAGCATCATGGAGTAATACGCCAGCCCGAGCAGCGAGCGCAGGTTCAGGCGCTCTGCGACGCCGATGGCCACCGCTACGGCTCTGCCTTCGCCGAGAAGGCGTTTCCACTTGGTCACGGCTGCGTCGAGCAGCGCCTTGCAGTCGCACAGGATGGAGAGCTCTGTGATCTGTACAAGATTTTGGACTGAAGTAGAGCCGCCCGTATTGGAATGGTATGTCGTTAGCGCGCCGAGTGCCCAGCTCTCGGTGCTTCTGAACTGGTACTTGTGCGCAATTCGAGCGAGGTGAATGAGTTGCAAATCGTTGGCTTGATTGGTCATCGCTAATGCCAATTCCGCGGGACTGTCATAAAGTCAGGAAAGAAAAAATAACAGAGGATACACATACAGACTGTACAATGACCACATGAGGGCACTAAATTCCTCCGCCTTGTCTCCATGCAACCGAATGGGATTCTCGTCGCTTTCGCCTTCGGATGTGTTATTCATCTGAGGGTCTTCCGTGTTGTGTGTGTATGCATCGAGCGAGAACATGCTGTCGAATGTGGATTTGTCTTTGATCAGCATAGACCGGTGGACCTAAAAGCTTTGAATACCAGCCCAGATACTGGGTGAACTCCGAAAGACCTTGAACAGAGTGTTTTCGACCTGCAATATAGTGTTTCCGTCCTATTTTCCTTGTTCAATATGAATCTCTCGAACCGGTACCTGGACAAACCGAAATATAGTAGGTCTGGTCTCGTGTCGGAGGATCCTCGAATTCATTGGAAGCGACGGTCATCATCTTGAGATCTTTTGTTGTTAAGAGGTACGCTTTGCGCTGGTGCACGTCTCTGGTGGAACGAGACTAGAGTTGATGGTCGTGGTATCAAATTAAGCGGACTCTGCGGAGATCAGTCACTGTCCCCACGTGGTCACGGTTCAATCGTTACCATCAATGAATCCGGCTTACTCCGCCGAACTTACGACCTGCATCTACCTCGATTTGGGTGCCACCAGGTAAGTATGTAGTCTCGGATGGCATAACTGGAACCAACTGACGTCAGATTCTTCAAGACTACCTATGGCTTCGTACGTTCCATCACCTCAAGTTCACTTCAAACTCACTCTCCGCACTGTCTCTGCGATCCAGCCCTGAACAAGCGTATCTGGACATGATTCAATCCAGCGAGAAGATATCCGAAGACGCGGCAACGGAAGTATTTGACCGCCTCAGACCCATCCCGCCGTCGTTCTTAATGGGCGAATGGGAAGGCGGCGACCTCGAAACGGGGCATCCGCTCAACAAGGGAATGAAGACCATCAAGTGGGCGGGAAAGACATTCCGCACAGTGGATGACGTTGACCCCATCGTCGTGTATGGAGAAGGAAGGAAACGGACCTTGTTCAAGGACGGGGGCCATGCTAGGGTATGTAGGCGCGCAATTATACGAACACCAATCTCTGATTAGTGTTGCAGATTCGGGAAGTCAATTTTCGAGGCGTGACTTCCGCTGCTATGATTTACGATAGTAAGCCAATTATCGACCATTTCCGCTATGTCGACGAGAACACTGTGGCGGGAATGATGGACACCAAGAGTTGGCCGCCTGGATATCATTTTTATCTGACGCGTTGCCGTGCGCCCAGTGCAAAAATGTAGCCTAAATTTCAAGCTACTTATCTCCCACTGAACTGGTCAGGATACATCATATGTCAAAAATCATCTCGCAAATTCAACATGCAATATACAAACAGAGTTAATCACTCAACCGCCTTTGCATTCTCCCTCAACACCTTATTCAATCCCTCCCTCTTCTCGCACACTTCAAAGCGAAAACTCCTCGCAATCTCGTCCAACTCCTCCACGCTCTTCCCCACGAAATGGTCCGCCCACTCCTTGATGAGGAGCTCACTCACTAGAATGTTTCGTGAAATCATTGCCACGCGGTCGGGCAGGCGCCACGCCGGGTGCGGGTATATCTCGCGGTACTGTGGCGGAATTTCCTCGAGGATGTGATCAATAAGCGGCTTATATACGTGCTTGACAGCGGTGTCGTCCGCGCCCCATTGGTCGACTGCGAGGCGGTGTTTCTTTGCGAGGAAGTCACGCAGAAGCGTCATGTACGGGGTCGAGGTGGAGACGTGCACCATGCCTTGGTTAAACATGTTCAGAACGATCCCTCAAGAAGCAACCAGCTCACCCTGGAAGCCGATATCTTTGTACAACCAGATCGACCAACTTAACCGGTCCTACAACTTGTCAGTGAGGATAATACCACTGTCTGCAGGGCAAGAACCTTATTATACATCGCTAACTGGTCCTTGAGGACATGGAACCGCACTTCATTGATCTCATCCGTCTTCTCGCCATCATACTGCTTCCTTGCATACACTGGCCCCCACTCCCCATTCCACACGCACAACCCCCGCTCGTCCAACCACTCCCGCTTCCGCTCATACGTTTGCTGCATCCGGCGCCGCTGCTCCTCAGTGCCCGTGTACATCTCATGTGCAGCGGGGAAACCAAACGGCGAGTAATCATGGATCGAATACGCGGTGTTGTCCCATTTTGTGTGCGCGTCGCCAAAGTGCGAAAAGTCCTGCGCCCAGGTGTTGCCGTCGAAGAATATGATGTGCTCGGGGTCGACGGCGCGGATTGCGGCGTGGATTCTGTGGTAAAAATCAACGACGCGGGTATGTGCGGAATCCGTAGGTTCGTTAAGAGGGTTGTAACCTGGATGTTGTTGAATGAAAGGGGGGGAAGTATCTGGCGGGATGCATACCTGCGACCCATTTATTCGATTTATAGTGCTCTGCAAGCTTTTCCCAGAGCCATACCGTACGGTCTTGAAAGTCCTTGTGAACCCAGACTATAGATGGTCAAACATTCAATAAGTGCAATCATTATAGTCGAAACGCACGCACAATTCGCGAGGTGCCCACCGTGATCAGAGTGCCAACCTGTATTCTGACCTAGTCACAAGCAAAATTTTATCACGGGTCATCAGCAGAATTCTAGGACAAAACTGACCTCCCGGTGCGGTATGCAGGTCGAGGATGGTGTAAATATTATGCTGAGCACAAAGTTCAATCACTCGATCGAGGTGCTTGAAGCCAGATTCCTTGAGAATGCGAGGGTTCATATCATCTTTAGGGCAAATAAAAATAATTAGCCTACGGATAGTCGGTCGATGGACATGCGTACCTTCAAAATGGTGATAGTTGAAAGGAAGCCGAATGCAATTCAAGCCGAGCGTGCTGAAAAATTTGGCGTCGGCGTCCATGAAGAAATATTCGAGAAACTGGCCAATTGAAATTCCGTCGGAGGTGAGATGGGTCGAAATGGTACCATAGCTGCACACCTTGTCAAAAAAGAAGTCAGATTTCTCTTGCCCGACTGCTTCTGCAAGAGCATGACGAATCTGGAATTCGCAACCGGGGTAGCCTGAGCGAGTGAGGCATGAATATCAGCTGCGAGAACATAGTTCCTGGAAACAAGGCATACCTGAAATGAAGTTCTCCATGCTGCGAAGTCGGGGTAAGGAATTCGAGCGACGTTAGTGTTGCACTTACTTCATCCAACCTCCCAAACCTGCCCCGCGCAGGATGACTTCATTGCCATGCTCGTCCACAATTTTCGTCCCAGAGACTTTCAGAAACATGGTAGAGGTAACTGGGAAAGTGAAGTGGTGCGACTCTTTGCCGACTCCCAGCCGCCCACCTTCTCTTCCCATGCTCGAGATCAGTCCGAATTAAATCCGAGCATACTTAACGCTCAACAACGCGAGAAGCGTCACAACATTTGGCAAGGGGCTCAATCGTTCTGGTCAACCATTTGTTCGACAAACGTTTCCATGAGATGGAATGACAATGAGATTTTTTAGTCTGAGAACAGCGAACAAATTGTGGGAATCTAGAAATGCGATCAATTTTGACAGACGCCAATCAATACGCGGCCCGTCGGCCCGAGCGTACTTCAAGTTCGAGTTCGGTTCGAGTTCAACCAATTTTTTTTCAGCTTGTTTCGCTTTGCTAATCAAAATGTGCAGCGTGGATTGAGATAAATTTGTTGGTTCTGTCGGGGACTTTCTTGCAGCAAATCAATCCGCGTTGAGGCCTGATCACTGCGCGTTTGTTTTTTTTCTCTTGAGGGTGATATTTTCCACCGTGTTCTGCAGGCATTCGGACGCCCAGCGTTCCGGTTGTGCAGCGAGAAAGAAACTATCTACGTCACGCAGCGGGATACGCGTCTAAAAGCATCTCTCTCTCGGATGATCGAATTACTTTACGTCTAAAGCGGGTCATGTCAAAATTCAACTCCCGACCGCGGGGGTATAAATGCAGGACGCCCCTTCGACCTCTCTTTCTTCTTAACCACCACCATCTCCCTCTTCCCGTCCATCGCCCACAATGTCCACCCACTGTGTCTCCTTCAAGACCAATGTCAATGTCGCGAATGCCCAACAGATGAAAGAACGCGACTGTGCGCGCGTCAAGCACCACCGCGCCGGCCACCAGCCCTATTCTCATCACGGAAAGCAGCCTCAGCCTTGCGGAACGTCTGGTTCTGCCACCTGCATTCCTGTCACGAACAACAGTAAGGACGAACTTTCTTCGTCGTTTCGTCTCGTCATTAACAATGATACGAAGGTGTAACGTACCTCGCCAGCGTTGGCTTTGGGGAACCCGCCACGTCCTGCCAACTCCTCATCGACACAGGTGCGTAGTTCCTTTCTTTTCTTGCTTTGCTTCATCTCTTTTTTATGGCTCGCCACTGACGCAGAGTCAAGGTTCGTCGAACACCTGGGTCATGAGAAGCTCTCGCAAGGATACTCCAGCCTGCACGGTGCGCATATATCCGCCAATTATCATTTTTTTTCTGATTTGTTTTCAGGACACGCGCAAGAAGTTTGCAAGTCTTTTCCGTTCCCATTCATCCGTGAATTTTCTCATCCCATCGCGACCAGTCAATTACATACGGCAAGGGCGCAACTACGGGTACCCTGTGTACGCGTTTTACTTTGAGCGCGTAATCATTCCTCTTACCTATGGATAGGCACGGACCAAGTCACTCTTTGCCCCAGTCTCGTCGTCAAGGACCAGATCGTCGGTCTCGCGGATCAGGCCAGCGAGATGGGTTACATCGCTGGTCCTTTTTTTTCGAGCTTGTTTCGCTTCACTAATTATCTGTGCTCGTAGGGATCCTTGGTATCGGCCCGACCGATCTCACCGTAGGCGAGTCAACACTACCTTTTCCTCCTCTTTCGTATCTCAACTGCTGGCAGCCACCACCTCCGACAAAACCGAGATTCCGACCGTCACTGACAACTGCGTTAAGCAAGGGCTCATCGGGGTGGTAAGCAGATCCCACTCATTTTCTACGGTCTCGATATAATGTTTTATGGAGGAATGCGTTGGTATCTCCTATAAGCCGACGACTGCTGACAGCAACGGCATGACCGGTCACTTGTGTTTCGGCGGCGCCGACCCTAACATGTGCGTTATTTCTTTCTCGCTGTATGGAACTCCACTAACGGGCGGTAGGTACACCGGCGATCTCAACTACGTTCCCATCACCAAGACGCAGCCTGCGTGCTACTATTGGGGCATGGACCAGTCCATCTCCTACGACGGCCAAGAGATCATGCCACTCACCGCCGGCATCGCAGACACGTACGTTGTTCTCCAGCTTCGCATTTCAATTCGCTGATTATTATTTCAGCGGCACCACTCTTTGCATGCTGCCGCAGTCCGCCTTCGACGCTTACCAGAAGGCGACGGGAGCGACTCTCGACGGGTTCGTATTCTGCTCATCTCTTGCATCACCAACCTAACCGTCGTTCATAGTGCTACTGGCCTTCTTTGCATTACCCCGGATCAGTACAAGAATATGAAGAGCATGAAGTTCAACATCTGCGGTGTAAGTTCGCGTCGTTGCTGCCGTTTTATACGCTAATTGATTCTGCGCAGGTGGAATACGAGCTCATCCCGGACGCGCAACTCTGGCCCCGCTGCCAGAACGAATCGATTGGCGGCTCCAAAGACAAGACTTACTGCATCTTCGCTTCGATGGGCGAGATGGAGAACCAGGGTCTTGACTTCATCAGTACGCCGACTTGTTTCGTTGTTCTTTAGTTCAATCTGACGCGAATGGATCCTAGATGGATACACGTTCCTTCAGGTCCGTTTCTTCGCATTTTTGTCTTCGCGAAACTCATTTCGATCTCGCAGCGCTTTTACTCGGTATATGACACCACCAACTCCCGACTCGGCTTCGCCACCACTCAAGACACCATGGCTCAGACCAACTATTAGCATCGCATAGCATGATTCGCATTTTCATTCCTTGCAGAGTTCGAATTGTATCGCAATTGTAACGATACGCAGTTCCATGAAATAAATCTCATCAGTGTTCGCATGTTCATAACAAAAGAAGACGCAAGTGCAAGTATTGCTACGACCAAAATAAGTACAGGGGAAGAAGGCGCATCGCGAAACGAATGAAAAGAACTGAGGAAATAAGCCGATCAATGTTCGGCCGAGAAGCCCGACATTCAACCATAACCACTCGTATCACTGTATCAGAATGAATGTCCAAAATGCTTCTCAAATGTTCAGAATCCCATAGGGCATTTGGCAACAACACTCGCGGAGGTACCGCTCCGAGATTCTCCTGCCACCGGACCCATCTGGCGGAACATTTCCAAAGGGTCGAACCATACCTCAATCTTCTGGATCTGGAGCTTGTCGTTGACAACCGCAACAGTCACGCCCTCGATGTCCAGCACCTTGCCGTGAGCCTTCACCGTCACTCGTTCGCCCTTTCTGTGATAATAATCAGTATGTATGCCTGGCACAAGTTCAACGTGACTGACTCGTTGAATCCCTTGTAATCATTCTTCATCTCGCCCCAATGCCTCCATCGAAACGCCACTGTCGGAGTTCCGCTGTACACCTCGAGCACCTCCCATGCGAATATCGGCATCGTGGTCTTGAAGGTGACGTGACTCGACGCAAAGTCCGAGTGCTCGGGGCTGTAGTATGCGTTTGGGGCGATGATGGCGTTGTACGTGCCGACGTTGAGCATGTGCTCGCCCGACGTCGCGGGCCCGCCGTTGACCGCAAAGGTGTACTTGTCGTGGTCGACGGTGCGCCACTCCTTGTAGTCGGTCTTGTACGACGCCTCGATTTCCCAGTTCTTCACGAGGTTCTCGACCATGGAGATGAGGGTTCCCGGCTCGTGGGTCATTTTCTTGGCTGGGTATCATTATATGAGAGTTCCGAAATCAGATGGAGGAGGGAGGGTCACTTCGCTCGTAGTCAGCGCGAGTTTTCGTGTAGTCCGGCGCCTTCCTATGCCTCCATTTCGCTGAGACGTCCTTCAACACCGCGTTGGGATCGAGAACGTAGTCTGGGAGCGCGGGGGTAGTATCAGACATGGCGTGGCGAAGTGCATCTAGATAGCAGGCTCTTAAAGGACTGCACTATCGGGCTTCTTCCCGGATAACACAGCGAACAGAATCTTGACTAGTCAGGGCGGCGCTGGCATTGAAGCGAAGAAATGACGAACCGAGAAGTCGTACGGTAGTAGGGCCGCGGCTTCATCACAGTATTGCTTAACCGACATTTGAGTTCTTGAAAGCTGCGGCATACAGCTCAATTATGAAGGATTCAAAGAGCCGAATCAGGTAGTATCACATTCCGTCAGCTTTTGAAGTTGAAAGTCGAGCTCCGGAAACGGACCTAACATCTGTGAATTTGCAGACATGATCTGACGAAGTGGGTGGTTGCGTCATGCTATCAAGTATAAGATTAAAAGGATACAGTCAACTACTCGCCGTCTATGTTAGAATCTCCTGCGATCAGATCGGCCACACCTTGAAGTCCTTTACAGTCTTGGCGACGATCCTCGCTCAACTTGCGGTCCATTGCAGTGGCATTACTCGCAGATCGTGTGGACTTGGAGCATTCCAACGTTATACCACACTTCTCTCGCACCACTTTGTCGATCCCCTTATCGAGAATACCCAGTATCGTAGCACAAGCTTTTTCTGGATCGTTCGGGAGATTTTCTATCGCTGGACGAAGGCTCTCGATTACCTCCTCCAAAATATCGCGTTGACATCCCATGTATCGATTCACGTGTGATTTTATCGTGGAACCGAGGAATGTGGTCTTGCTGACATAGACTGTATGAACGGCGCTGTGTCTGTGCTTCCAATCGTCCATCCACTGCGGCCGAAACTTTTCCGTCCGGCCTTTGTGATCGTATCCATAGCACGCCCAGCAAAGGACATAGAAAACGGATTCCAAATCATCTTGGATGCTGTGTTCGTGCTCTCTTCCAAAGTATCGATCACGAAGCAGCCGAGCCGAATGAAAAGTCAACTTGTTTTGAATGAGCTTCAAAATTCACCGAGAATGAAGCAAAGAAAGACATGCCGTGCAAAGGGATCCATCGTTACTGGTGGATCGAGAGGACCCCCAAATCCGCTCGGGCATGTCTGGAAAATCAAGATCTATTACAACACCTTTCATTCCATCGCCGGAGTCCCGAATCGAAATATTATTGTAGTCAATGTGTTTGTGAAGTATGCGGTGTTCTTGAAACAATTGCCGAAGGACTAGGACAAGATTCAGTGCTGCTCAGGATTCTACCGTGACGATACTCACTTAGGATCACATCCCGAACGGCAGCAAGTAGATCACCGACGGAACAGACCGACTCCAACGTTTGCTGCTTGTACAGCGCCATTGGATGACCGGAATTGCAGGCCGCCAGGTCTAAGTCGAGATTTAGAACCCAGAGAAGTCGCAGAGAAGAGTCGACTTTACGGTGGCACGACGAAAAAACCGCGTCGCAGAAAATAAGAAGGATTCAAACTTGCGTGCAAAAACGCGAGGAAGTGTCGGATATTGTCCCGGGAACGTTCTGCGGAGCAGGAACCACGCTTTTAAATCCAAGGAACCAAGTCGAAAAAAAGACAAGGTTAAGTACGGTGAGAGACAGATTTGAACGTGATCAAAACGGATCAAAATAATCTTTCAAAGTTCTTGCACGTGATATTGCGCCTTCTGTCCGCTGCCGCCGTCATGTCCGCAACCTCGAATTGGCGGAATGTAGAATCTCCTCGTGGTGGTAACAGTATGCGTGGAGGAAACCGTGCAAAACCAGCCTTCACTGCACCAAGACGGAAAATGGAGCACATCGCATCCGTTAGCCGAAGCAGCGGATTGGAAAAGGATGGAGATGCGTATGTTGCTCGTCTCCGACGCCTCTTTCGCTGTAACATATTGTAGCATCTAGCTTGAAGAATTTCGATGTGCAAGATGAATACCGAGCGTTTATCCAGGGAAAGGTCTGTTTTTGCTCTCAACGTAATTCTGAATTTCTCTGTAATTTATGCACAGCTCGACGACATCTGGGCGAAATATCCTCGAAATTCGACCGAATCGGAGGCACAAACCAGACAGCGCATTGATGCCCAAGAAAACGTCCTCATTTTATTCCGTGAGTCCTCTTCAAAAAGCTTGTTAATAAAAATTGAACAAATCCAGGAAAGCTGAGAGAAGGCATTCTCTCCTCCCAGAGAGCGGACCAATTTACGCTCGAAGGTTCGTTTTGCTTCCCGGATGGACACGCTCCTGTTCAACGAACGTTGTGCAGTCTACGAAACTTCTCTCTACCTTGGCGTTCTTTTCGACTCTCCTCGCCACATCAGCCCGGTCATTCCTGCCTTGATGTCGTATATTCGTCTCCCGTCGACCAAATTGGATCGCAATTATATCGATCCCGTTCTGGTGTGCCTGTTGCATCAGCTGGTAGCAGCATATCCATCTCAGCGCGAATTTCACGCGTCCTTGGCATCTGTGCCCAAGGCATTCTTTGGGGATGGGTCTCCGGCGCGCGTATGGATCACCTCCCTTGCAGGGTGCATCCGCACGCATAACTACGCCAAGATCGATAACTTAACGCAGACTGCTGCATTACCGACTGCTGATACGGCACCATCCTCGGCGCTCCTGCAAAACCGAGAGTTGCCGCGGAAGGCTCTCTACCATCTCATTGCTTCTCTTCGGAGCCGAACGCGAGAGATGGCCTGGACAATCTTACGCTCGGCATACAGGGAGCTTTCCTGCCAGGTGGACCCTCAATTAAATACTCGGCCCTGGTTAGATCGCTCTCTGGGACTCCGCAGTGATCTACCTGGCCAATGCAGCATCGGTTTGGATGAATGGCTGGAACGCGAGAGCGGTCTTGGGCATGTCAGGCGGAAGGATGGCGTAGAAGGACGTTGGATAGTCTGTAAACCTCGTTGATAATCTCGTCAAACTGTTGTAAATGTAATTCTACGTCCCACTCCATCCTTGTATTATTTTGCTCGAAAACCGCTGCCTTTCTGCTCGCCGGGCCGAACATCCGCTCTTGACGTCTGCCATAATGGCGGGCGATGCGTTGTTGGCTGCAAACGCGACCGTTGTCCCTCTAGGCTCTGGGCGACCGACGCGGGAAGAACTTCTCGTGCACTACCCTGCTAAATTTACCTGGCATGAGCTGAAAACTTTCATCAATTCTGGGGATTTGGGGTTGCTGAAGCGGGATCAGAAGCTGCAGGAACGGTACAATCTTTGGCTTGTTGGGATCAAGGAGAGATATGGGTCGTCTGGTGCGATTATCTCTTGCTCTCGGTTTCTGTGAGCTAATTGCCTGTGTGCAGCCAACTATCTCATGAATTTTCGCCTTCAGTGGGGCAAACCAGATACACTGTCTCTCCTTGGCTCTGCGGTCCAAGACATGGGCATGTCGACTCCACCGGTCTTTGAGCCGCTTTCCGTAGAAGGCTGGACTGTTCCAAGAGAGCTGCCTCCCCTGCCAGCCGATGCGCCAGCATACTTTTCCGAATCGACGCCTCCAGAGTATATAAGTATCATCCAGAACGATTGGCCTTACTCGGTCCCTCCCGAGGTGGAGCATACTCTAGTTTGGACCCGCATCCCAATCTTCCACTCGACCCTAGTACCCGAGTCGATTCGCGCGCGCGTAGAGCTGGATGGTTTATGGGGTTTCACGGGGAACGACTCGCCCCCACCGTCGCCCTCGACTCTTCCTGCGTGTCTCCCTGCACTTGCGGAATGGGGTTTCACTCTTGACAAAATGATCAAGTCAGAGAAGGGCACGGCAGAAGAGGATGAGCTGGTTCGACTAGCTGGCGTGCCGGTGAATAACTTTGTCAAGAACCGGTGGAAGGAGGAGGAGTGGGAAACAGCCTGGTTTGGTGGGCTCCTCTGTTTTCGTTTCCGAAGTTCTGACTGACGGATGCCTACCAGTCAACCCGCCGGTAAGTCATCTAAATCTATTGTGATGACTTGGCGATGCTTAAATAATCATCATAGCGGTTACAGAGCGTTCCTGGACTTGCTCACGTCCACGTTTTTGCTCGGCACAAGTAGATATAGACATGATGATAGATGGATAGACGAGAATAGAATTGGGACATTTTTTTTGAGTGCCCAGATACCTAACGATTGCTTACTGGACCTGCAGTTCCAACGCAATCAGCTTTTTTCGGCCCTTCCTTGGGACTGTTCACCCTCAACAACGTTTCGACTTCGCGCCAAAGTTAACGCCTATATTAATCACGAGTGAGCAGGCCTTTCCTGGAGGAATTCGGCGACTCAGATCCGAAGCAATTATCGTCAAGATCTTGCTTCTTGGCTTTCCTCGTTTCCTCGCAATTCCATTGCAATGCCATTGGCGCTCAGTAACTGCACATCGCGGGAATGCATCTGGCCGCGGAGTTCAATCTACTTTTTAAATGGACAGGTGGCTGTCTGGTCCGGTTTGCACCATTCTATCGATGAAAATTTTGGGATGTCTGCTTTCTCCTCTTGTCAGTTGCCGAGGACGCCGTATGAGCTTCCGACATAATTCAGAAGAATGGCCGATGCACCTTCGTTTCGTAAAGCCGCAAATTTGGGACGTACGGAAAAAGGTCCGTACGCATTGTATGCCTGTAGAATGAGCATGGAAGGTTGATCAAGACCTGGGACATTGATACTGTGGCTTCGTACATTGTACAAGTGCCAAGAAACAGGTTGGTGTTCATTTTTCATCGAGTGAATTACTACTTACCCCGCTGGCGTGGTTGAAAGTTCAAACTAATTCGGCCATCATGATGAGCGACCGCGACCGCTGGACATCAGAAGTCATTCAGAACCTCCCATGAATCAACCATGAATAGATGTTTCATGTGTGCCAATGACCGTAGATGTCGCTGTTCTCAGTACTGTTCATCTTACGAACTCAACAGCTTGGCGCCTCAAGGGGACACATGCGGGACAAGCCTCCGTGATGGGTGCCGAACCTCCTTTTGGGTGAAAGAAATCTTGTCTGAATCGAGCCACGCTTCGGCCAAGTTACACCGTCAACATCATCCTCGCGGGAATATCTAACCGTTACATGAGAAATTATCTCGCCACTTACGTAGTAGGTTAAATACGCGGTAATCGCAACAGGTCTTTCATCACCCCTTCTCTCTCGACCTTTTCACGTTCACCCACCTGTCTTTTGGCCTCTGAACGTGAGGTCGCTGCATTTCTCTCCCGATTCACATCTCACCTTCTCTCTCACAAGACAATGCGTTTTACTCTCGCCCTCGCTTCCCTCGCGTTTGTCGCTGGTGCTAATGCCCAACTCGGGCTTCTGTGCACGGCGGGCGGTTGCTGGAACTCTCCTGCCAATGCGACCGACCATGGTTGCCAGACTTGGGCCGGAGGTGACGGTGGTTCAAACACTTGCACTTTCCCAGAGGTATGTTTCGCCGCTACCTGCGATTGCCTGGACATTATTGTTCTTCGAATTCAATTCCGCGTAGGTGACCTGCACCGCTTGCCTTCCGTGCTCCACCGACCCCACTGCCGGTGGATGCTACACGTCCCCAGACCAGGCGGAAGGAACTGGGTGCACTTCTTGGGCCGGAGGAGTCGATGCCTGGGCAACCTGTGGGTTCGAGGGAGCGGTGCGTTGCTTGTTTATTCTATTAATTTTATAGGCTTATGCTATTTACTTAGATCACTTGCAACATCTGTGGCACCGCGTCGGCTTGAGCATTTGTCTACGCTAAGGACGCTAATAGACATTGAAAGTACCTTCGTAGTTCGCTCTCGGACTTTCTACAGGATTGAATGAATGCTTCTTCGTTATGGTCAAAGTCCAACCTAGTCCAACTGCTCACAGCGAACCGGCGTGGTACCTCGGCAGATGCGCCAAAGAGCAGTGGCACTGCCAACGAGAATTGAAGAATTTTGCTAGTGCAGATTTCAGCCGTATTCTTTACCTTATAACGGCTGTGTTTTTGGCCTTCTACCTCAAGTGAACCGTGGGAACGCACGCGGTCGAATTCGGCAGAGTCAGAGTCAAGTGCTACACGGTCCCCGGTCGGCAAATATTCAGCAGTCATGAGATTTGTTTCCCGTGGATACACTCGTCTGATTCAATCCTAACGATCCAAAATGCGATAATAACTAAGTACCAGGCTCATGATGCAGTGCCGCAAATTGTGCAGATGATCTACATGTGTAGGTATTGAAATGTGAGTCCAGCATGGAAAGAACCAACAAGCAGCGTACCGCTCTGTCGAACCCACAGGTAGCACAAACATGCACCCCTCCAGTCGGGGTAGTACACCCCGTCTGGTCTGTGTACGTGTAGTATCCACCGGCAGTGGGGTTCGCCGCAAGTGGCAGTTGCATTAGCGCCTCCGTCCCCTGGCAGGCGTGGTCGGTCGCATTAGCAGCAGTGTTCCAGTAGTTTCCCAGCGTGCAAACGGGGCCGATTTGAACACCGGCCAAAATTGCGAGGGAAGCAAAGACGAGTGCGAAGGGCATTATCTGGAGGTGAATTGCGGGCAGCACGAGCACGAGCAATGCGCATCTCGAGGAGTTTCTGGCGGTCGGCGACTTGCGTGCTTTTTTGATGTTTCCTCGTCCTATTTCTTCCGACTTGCTTGCAGCACCATGGGCCGACGACGAAATTGCCGCCATCAAAGCAGCGGGTGCCAAGGTACTTCCGTATACCCCGGTGAAGCTGAAGCACGGACGCTACAGCGGGAGTGTCGTTTAATTTGCCCGTCGTAAATTTTAAATATCAGAACTTGGACGTTAGCAGCGCCAGGATTGTTGCGCAGTACATTGTGGATTTATTGCGATTTATACGGCGCTGAGATACAAGATCGAGTATTCCTTTGACTGAGCAAACTGCACTGTTCTGAGCAATGTTGTGGTTCAAGGAAAGCCATCGCAGTGTCACACGTCACATTGTCACAACCGCTCGCTAGGCTTTAGCCGTTAGCATCGACTTGAAGCTTCAACTTGAAGCGCAGCTTGGTGGTCGTCAAGTTACTTCATGTCCACTTCGCAACCTGTCTTTACTTCAGATTCAGCCTCGTTTACTTTTGGGAACCCCAATAGTGTAGGGGACTCGCAGACGGAGCTGACACTGAAACGAAAGCGTTCGGACGACTATATTGGATCCCCAGGAAAATTTCAGGTCATGACTGACGGCTTGGCGACTCCGACGGCCTCTGGTAGTCATGGACGATACATCCACGACGATACATACTATCTTGAAGACGGAAGCTGCATCATTTTGGTCGAAAACACGTTGTTTAATGCAAGTCGACTCGGAGCGCATAATTATTGCCGCTGATATCTGCTTAGGTCCATAGGACGATATTGTCCAAAGGTATGAATGAGCGTACGACTTGATGGATGTGCTAATTTTCGCAAAAGACAATTCCTCGTTCTACACCATGTTTACGTTGCCGCAAGGCGACAATGAGATTGAGGGGCGCTCGGACGCCAATCCCATCGTCTTGACCGGAGACACCGTTGCTGAATTCCGCCATTTTCTGTGGGCGTTGTATGCCTTGTGAGTATGTCCCGCCGTGCCACTTATCTTTCTAAACGCCTTTGTAGACCCCCAGAGCTCCGCGTCATCTACTCGTCGGACGCTGATCTCACACAGCTCATGGACATTGCCCGGATAGCCAATAAATATTCCTTCAAGACCATCGAAACCTGGTCCCTCGACGCCATCCAAGAATACGTCAACCGCAAGCCCTCCCCCATCCTCACCTCCATCCCCCCACCCAACTCGTACACATTCTCCCCCGAACACACCTTCGACTACGCCCATCGAGAGCACCGCGCAGCTAACGCGGCTCATTCGCCTTGCGCAGATGTGCAGCCACGAGAAGCTGCTGTCCACGATGATCCTGTTGCTGCGTCAGCTCATGAGCTCGTCGCTGCAATATGCGTACCTCGCCATGACGCTCGCCGACGAGCTCGACCTGCGCGCGCTCCGTGGCGCCGCATACCTCGAGGTCATGCAAAAGGCGGTCGTCGTCAAGCGCGCCAACGAGATCATCCGCAAGTCCGCCCCCGCGCCGTCAGTCGCAGGGCCCGGCGCTGCTCCCGCCCCCGCAGCGGATGCAGACGCGAGCACGGAGGCAAACGAGGGGCGACATTGACGAGGAGGGCCGCCTGGTCATCAACCGCCCGCAACAGCTGCGGTTGCTGTCGGGGTACTACCGCCTCACGCGAACGTGGGAGCGGCTGCGGACAACGCCGCCGCACTTTGACCACGCGCCGTCGTGCGGGGCGACGTGGCACCAGCACGGATGCACGCAGAGCTGGCTCGAGTTTTGGAAGGAGAAGACGCGGAGCGATGCGGTGCTTGCGCTTGGGTTGGCAGATGTGCTTGGGCGGCTGAAGCAGGTGCAGCGGGACTATGACCGGTGGGGGAGTGCAACGTATATGCACCATGATTGTCGGATGGCGGTGAGCGCTTCCTTCCTTTGTTCAAAGACTTCTTGTTCATGTATTTCAGGCTAAGAGGAGCATCGTCGAGGTGTTGAGAACCGTGGAGGATGCATTACCAGATTATTTCTCTGAGGCGGGCGACGAGACGTCAGATTGAATGGACTATTTGTATACAGTGGACTAGCATGCTACAATTTGTAATTCCTGGAACATCATCTTCTCTACTTGCGACTCCTGCCCTTTCCCTTGGTCCGTTTTTGCGTCGCGCCGCCCTCGTACCGATTCCTGCTTTGATTCCACGGCCCATCGGTGACAGTAGTATTATTCGCGCTGTTCGAGCCTGCCGCTCTCGACGACCCGCCACCCATCAGGCTGAGCATGAGCAAATCGATATCTTTCGGTACCGTCTCTTCCTCCACCGCAGCCTGCGAGCCACGGAGCATGGTCTGCTCATAGAGCTCACTCTCCTCTAGTTCCTCTACCTTCATCCGCAGATTCCTCAGCGTCTGATCGAACTGCGCTTTGTAATGTGTCGCATTAAGTCAGTTTTTACAGCTTTCGCGGCGCAAAAGGAAACGCACCCCGCTCGTCCGTGGCGGTCGACGGCCGGGGCAACAACGGATCTCTTTCAGCCATCTCCTCCTCTTTCGTGATCCTCCGCAAGCCCAGTTTCTCCTCCCACTTGCGCTCAAAGGCCCATTGGTCGAGCTCGTCGTCGGACAATGTCGTTTGGTCTAGGCCGTAGACGGTGCCCACTGAGCTCGCGGGCGAAGGCTCGCGGATAACGGGGTCAGCGTATTCTGGATTTTGCGGCCGCGACATTGAATTTAGAATGAAATGAAGGTAAGAGTGAAGGATGAAGATTAGCACATGAAAGTCAAAAGCAAGGCGCGTAAACACGCGCATACAACGCGTGGACTAATGAAACGTGACTCGTTTCAACTTGCTTTGCGCCATCATCTTATCTGACTTTTGTCCACTCTGCCTCTTAGATTTCAGGTTTTCGGGTTTTCTTTCTGCGAGGAAACCCCAGTATCCTATTTGGCACCTTTTCGGGAGTTCCACAGTCTGCTTTCTCAGACTTTCTCTCAACTTGCTCTTGATTCTTCCAGCTTGAAGCCCTATGATTCAATTCATCCAGAGAGATTGGTAGGCAGTGTACGCGTGCAATGTACATGTATCACTACCGAGCTGAACGTACGCCATTCGACTCGGGAACGACTTACTGCGACTTGGCTCAAAAAGCACCGCTCCCGCACTTCGCCTGGTGGGGTCAAGTAGTACTGAAACCGGAACACTGACGGACTTATGTTCTTGAACGTCTTCACAACCTCTCGTTGGCTCAGCTGGCCTCTGGTTTGACGCAGTCGGTTCGAGTGCTGTCAAAGAACAAGGTTTGGTTGAATTTATGGTTCCTCGTTGTACGGCTAATTTTCCGAGGCTCAAGCTCGTGGGCTCCACGAAATTTGCAAGCGAGCAATAGAAGACTCACTGACGGTGTTGGCCAAGTTATATCTGGTATGTTTCGATGTATAGAGTAAATTTGTTATTCCCTCGACAAGTTGAAATCCTGTTCCACCGCGGTCGGTGAGTGATAGTCTACTCGTTTCGATACGTAAATCTTACTTTGACCCCTGCCGTGGCGCAATAGGCTATTTTCACCGATGTTAAGCTCAATGGAGGAATGTGCTTTGAGATGAAGACATGGCAGGCAATTTGTCTATGCATCAAAGACATTCACTGTAAATCTTCCAGAACAATCGGAACAATTGCAGTGCCAGCTGCCTCTGACCCAGGCAGCGTGAAGGGCATTGCGGCAATTTTCCCAGTCGTTTGCGGGACAGGCTGCGCGGCTCACTTATCGTGAAGTGGGCAACTCGGCGAAGGGGAAGGGTGCTGGAATTTCCGTGGTCTCGATGTGTCCTAGTGAATACAGCTTTGTGGATATCCGACATTGCAAGGACCAAGGTATTGAACACAAGGCCGCTGAACGACTCTCCGTGAAGTCTGAGTCAAGTTGTACCTCTTTGCCTCCCTAGACTCGGCCTCGAACAGTCCCGGCATTTACCCGGAATGGTAAATCTGATTCGAATGCCTTCCAAATAGCTGGAGTTGAGCAGAGACAAGTCGACCTCCCTCCATCATTGATCAATTTGCTAATTCGGAATTTGATCCCAACAAGAACCTCGAGAAAACGCCGAACACGAGTTGGGCTGCCGTAAGACTCTTGACCGCACATAAAATACTGGAAATATTGCACTAGATTCATCCTAGCACATAGAGTCTTCTAGTCGATGCCGAGAACAATCGGACCGTTTTTGAGTGCACAGCTCCTTCGTCATTCCACGGTTACGTGCTCGGTGTTGAGATAGCTTCCGTTTCTCTCAAGCCACCACCATGCCTTTTGGAACGCTGGACCTCAATGACGGAAACAAGGTCTGGCATGGCTGTTACCTAGCTGCTAGAGAAACTGAACTCGCACTAGATACCCGCTATCGCGTATGGTGCATGAAATCCTGGAGTTCTCCTGAGGCATACGCGTATTCACGGTCAATACCAGGGACTGGGTCCGTCATGAAAGGCAAGGACGTGACCCACTTCTGTCAACAGGCTATCGAGACGGGATTTTCGCACCTCGATACCGCACAGGGTGAGTCGGCGCAGCGGGGTTGCAAGTCCTTGATTCCGGGTCCTTATCGCACGCAGCCTATGGAACAGAAGGTATGCCCGCGTTTTGCCGCACGACCGAACATCCTTTTAAAATGTCGCGCCCCCCGGCACAGAGACTCTCGGCCGGGCTATTCAAGAAAGCGGCCTCCCGCGGTCAGATTTGTACATCACTTCGAAATACAGTCGCCCCGGTGACATCCAACTAGCAGTCAGAGGGAGCTTGTCCAACGTCTGTCCTGCATACCCTCCATTCCCTCTGCTGAGTCTTGGGCTTCATTCAGCTTAAATTGAAATACTTGGACCTCTACCTCATTCACAATCCCTACTTGGTGGACTCCGAGACTTGGAAGCAGTTCGAGAAAATCAAGGACGACGGTCTGGCCAAGAGCATCGGCGTCAGCAACTTTAACGTCGAGCAGCTGCAGAGCCTAGTCAAGACGGCGCGGATCGTCCCCGCGGTAAACCAGGTGGATATCCCGCATTGACATTACAATCGACGCGGACCCACATTTGCCTAGATCAGCCTCAACCCATACAACTATGCACAAAAGAAGGCCCTGCTGGAGTACTCTGCCAAACACGGAATCGTCACGGAGGCGTATAGCAGTCTCGCGTGCGTCGTCAATACCAGCATTGTGTGTCCTATGATTCAGTGCTTTGTACAGCCCTATCACGCAGTTTCCGGGCGGGCCTGTGGATGTACCCATCGCAGCTGCCGCTAAACGTCTCGGTATCACCCCCACGCAAGTCATTCAGCTGTGGGTCAAAAGCAAGGGCATCGTTATCGTGACGTGGGTCTCCGCCTCCAGCTAGGTTATGTATAACTGAATTGTGAGCAGTACGAGCTCGAGCAAGGCGCATCTCGAGGAGTATATGGCGGTTGGCGATTTGCGTACGTGCATTTGATTTTTCTGTCCCATTCGTTCTGATTTGCTTGTAGCTCCGTTGACCGACGACGAAATTGCTGCTATCGACGCAGCCGGCGCAAAGGGACCTCCGTCTGTCATGATGAAACTGAAGCACGGACGCAGGCCGTTTGCCGTCGCAGGGATCGCCTTGGCATTGATGCTTTATCTAGTGTACATGGCCCGATTAATGGGTTGCTACAACGGAGGTGTCGCTTTGTGAGCCACAAGAAGTGTATGAATACATTTATTTGGAGAGATTCCTATAAGCAAGAAGCAGAGGGCTGTGGAGTGGATAGCCAAGATATTGAACTTGAGGCATAACCGCGTCATTTTGGGGGCGGGGTGGGTGGACCTGCAAACGTTAGCGGAGATCACGGAGCGTGGAAATGGGTTCTTACCAAATAATCCTGATCCTGCTGGCGGGATGCTCAGCGGAAGCGGGGCAGCAGACGTCGCTGCCACCGGCTGAGGGGCAATGTGGGGATTTGCTGAGAGAAGTCGTCAATTTGGCGATCGTGGCCCAAAGCAAAACAAGATGTACGTCTCCATTGCGCCCATGCGGGCACATTAGGCTTGGGCGGCTCGAGAGGCGGAACAGCGCTCGGAGCAGGGGGCTGCTGTTTCCCAAGGGCCCGTTCCCGGCGTTCAGCTCGTTTGTTTACGACGCGCCATCCTGGGCGAGAACCGGCAGGTGCAGGTGGCTCTGGCGGAGCTGGAGGCTCTTCCTCTGGCTATTACACCTGGTTTGGAATTGCAAACGAGCGAAGAATTGTATGCCCATACTTTTGGCCTCCATTCTGGCATATACTCGCCCCCGGCACCATGCTTGGATTTGACACTCATCAGCTCTGCGATCTCGCTAAACAAGCATGCCAGTTAATCAGAATAGAACAGTAAGAGGAGTCTGAGCGACGCAACTACTGCAGTGCCCGCCTCTCATCTCTGAGTTGGCCTACTTCGGCCAGCAAGATACGAACTTCGCCTGCAAGGGCTTTACTGAAATCGTTAATGTATCTAGCCAAGACGCAGTTGTATTTCAAAGCTGTTCTGCAAGCGAAATTACTTCGTACGTACTTTGGAACAGCGTTGTGGCCTCCTTTTGACATTATACGAGCCGGGGAGAGCGGATTTAAGCCGTCCTCGAGGTTTCTGAGCAAGAAACACGACCTGTCACATTCATCGATAACGAACACGTGCTGATAGTCACACCTGCTCAAGGGCATGTTAAACTTCGGGATTGGCACTCGTGGAAAAATTGGGGGAATGCAAGTTCGGTTTAACGAAAAGAACACAACAAAATATCCGTTCTGGTTCGAGACTACGACCTGAATCAACAGAAAGCATCCGCTCCATCCAATCCTTTCCGCACCCTGAACTTCGAGAGTGGCCGGTTATGTTTAATTTCAACTTGGAGCCCTTCAGAAATGAAAGACTGCAGTTCAGAAGTGACATCAAGTTCCATCGGATGGCGGAACTGCGCTCGGAATCGTCGGAGAGGTTTAGGCATTGCCATCCGCGCCTTGATAAACGCGACCGCAGCGGCGTCGGTGTGGCAGTGGGCTCCGCCCATGCCACGGTGTTTGGCGGCGCCTTCATGTAGCTTAGTCATCACTTTGTGCTTAGCCAGAGCGCTATCGATTGCTTGTGCGTATCCCCGCGATTCGGAGCGCCCCGCCTGGTCCATTTTGGTGCTGAGAGCGCGATTCTCACCCACGCCTCCGTCGGCCCAGATCTTGCCGCTGATCACCATTTTTGCTGTCGACATCATCGCTTAGACTTCGACTAGACCTAGAGGCGACGCCATCCAGAAACTTCAGAGGCGACGCCACCCAGAGACACTCAGAGAGATAGAATCACCCAGACAGAAAGAACGACCGAACGAGGAACTGACTCCTGGAGGACACCGGCATTTGTTGTGCTGCAGTCATCGGCTAGTTCTCAGACTGCCGTCTTGGCTGGCACCTTTGCCACTTGTTCTCTGGGGTCCACTGCTGTGATACAAGCGGTATCGACACCTTGCGACGCGCCGATTCCGCGCGATCTGTCTCGTCATCACTTCCTTATCTGATCAACTTCCACCGTCCGACACCTCCTGCGCGTCGCATCCCACATCTACTACCAAAAGCCGTACCGACGGGCCCGAAGAATGGCGGCTGCAGAGATTCATTCCTACACCGACGAGGATCGAGCCACTCTTGTGAGGCTATACACGGAAGCCTTGCGGTTCACGAGCCAGGACGGCCGGGATGCTCTCCGCGAGCTGTGGCAAACCGCTCTGAATATTGGCTTCACAGGAGGCGTCAAGGCAGGGAAAATAGAGGAGATTTTGAGAACATCCCGGGTCAGAGAGCGAGAGCTGGAGGAGGAGCGGATGTGGGGATTCGACGTGGGCTGGAAGCTTGCTATTGAGGAATGTGCGCTGCAGGCGAGTAAAGCATCCACCCGTGGCCCCTCTCTTCCCTCTCTCTCTTCTGTCTCGACCGCCTCGACGCAGACCGACTCGCCGCTGCCCTGTTTGTCTCCTGATCGTTCCACGGTGTCGATGCAGACGGACCCTCCAGTCGCCATGTCGTCGCCATGTCTTATTTCAGGTGCTCCTGCTGCTTCATTGCCTCCATCACAGGTGGCCCTCGATGAACGTTCCGAGGCCGATGTAGATGTTTGGCATGGCGCACCCGAACCCGAACCCGAACCCGATTCGCACTCACCTTCGCAACTGTCTCCATCCTCCTTCGTCCGCGACTTCTCTGCCTTGCGCACGGGAGTCTCCCACCCATTTTCGAGCTTGCAGCGGCGTCACAGACGTGGGCCCCGCGTCTCTCGTCCACATTCGTCGTCGCTGCCGCGTAGCTCGCGCGCTCCAAAAACGATCATCTTGAATATTTATGATTCGATACCTCAAACATCGCGTGTACGATATCGGCCTCCACCCTTCACTCCTACTCCTCATTTCCGCTCGTCAACATCTACCTCCGACGAAGGTCCACGCCTCGATTGGGTACACGATCCTCGGCTTCGCGACCTTAGTCGGGCACTCTCGGCGTTGGGTTGGAGCCGGCCGGGGTGAATGAGGATGTTTTCTTGGTTGCTGTTGCTTTTTTTTGGACATTGTTGTAGATCTTGGGTCTCAGGCAGCGCGGACGCTGCCTTCGTTGTTGGTGGCGCATGTGGCAGTGGGCTCCGCCCATGCCACGGTGTTTGGCGGCGCCTTCATGTAGCTTAGTCATCACTTTGTGCTTAGCCAGAGCGCTATCGATTGCTTGTGCGTATCCCCGCGATTCGGAGCGCCCCGCCTGGTCCATCGGAAAACCCGGGAGACAGTCCCACAAAAGCAATATCGACCAACATTGGACACAAGTTGTGTGGCGGGCAGAAGACCGCAATGAATTGATCGTCCAAGGATAAAGGGTGAGTGATGGACATGTCCGACGACAGTCGGAGATGTGAGATTGCTGGGAAGGATTGTAAAAATTTGTGGAGGCTGGTCAGTGTGAACCGATTTGGATCGATTTCTACCTTCAGACACCCCGGATGGGCATCACGCGGTGCATGGTCGAAGAGCAACTCGCCAATCTGCAAGAAGCGGAGATTTGGTGCAACCAGATCTGAGCTCCAATCCCGAAACTGGAATCCGGAACCTGTCAGAGCAAGAGTATGCAGCCGAGGCAGGCTAATTGAAGGCAAGCCCACGGATTCTGAGAAGTTGGAAATGAGGATTCTGCATTGCTCGACATTTGGGCACTTTCGAAGCACCTCCAGCGCTCCGTCGAAGTCGAGACCCCCTTCTGTACCCTGCTCTGTCCAACGACCATGGCATCCAAGACGCAGACCGGTCAGCTGCGACCATCGCAGTGGGAGTGAAAGGGGCGAAGCCGGCAAGATTGTACACAGTGCTGCATCTTCAAGAGCGGGGAGATTGAAAATGTCTGTAGAAAGTATTTGATCGCTCAGAGTTCTTACCCGGAGGGTTTTGAGACGCGGCAAATCCTCTAGCCGCAAAAGTGGGCTCATCAGATCGGCATCCCCGGCCAATGTTAGGGAGCGCAAGCGCCGAGAAACCGCAGCAATTTGGAGAATGAGGGGATGTGGCTCGAAGTCGGGATCGGAGCGATTCACGAAATCGTAAACAGAAACCGATAGAGGACAAGTGGCAGACCGTTCGAGCCACTCCTCGACGATCTTCTCGAGTCTCAAAAGAATATTCGAGGGGGTGAGGATATAATCGAGAGGGGGGATGTGTATTGAGCTCCACAGCATGGGTGCCGAGTACGCGACTTCTCTCCAATGCCTGCAGATGCGCCCCAAGAGTAACGGCGCCTCATTATGATCAATGGGAGCGTTATGCCTTGTGGGGAGGCAAGCAAAGAAGATCTCCAGGAGAATGTCCTGAGGAATGAGCCTCATGGGTGAAATGAGCGCCTTGTGTGCGTCGAAAGTTTCAGCTGAACGAGGGCGAGCTCCATTTCCGTAATTTGAGCATCTATGCGTGATATTTCTTCTATAGGATCCACGAGAAGAGCTCGTATTTGAAGGATTTCGAAATCCGAAGGAACGTAGTTCGTGTTCAGTCGATTTGCGAACGGGGAATTCGAGAGAGACATATTGCGGGTCAAGCGAGTGGCTGTGCAAATGCACTCTGTTTTTGACCCTCACACTCATCGTCACGGTGCTCGCCCGGTGCCAACAGGAACTGCGGTCTGTCCAGTCAAAAAATACTTGACTAACTGTAGATTTGTATTGACAAGATGAACTCGCATCGACACTTCTTAATCCAGAAAGCGCAACTCTTGGGACGATAATTATCGATGCCTATTAATGCTAGTTATGCTTTATCCTTGCGCGGCGGCCCACTTGAACTTTACGCTGGCCTTTAACCCTGGTGATATTCGCCACGGGGAGGCGCCCAGGGTGGTGTCTTTCTAGGGAAATTTGTTTCTCACTTCTCGCAATGCTCCATATTCTATGCGTGAAGCTTAGGTTATTTTACTGGACGTCGACCCGCTTTCCAGGATGTTCTGTTGCGTCGTTTTTCTCGGGGCCAGTTTCGGCAGCGGGTCGCTAACTGCCGAAGATGCGTCGCAAGTTTTACATTACTCGCGAGCTGATCCATCTGGTGGGAAACCTGAATTTCATCATTGGCTCTTCCGAAGCAGAATTCAGTCGTCAGTGAACCCCGGTATGAAGGCGTGTGCGTGCGCCCGCTACACTGCCAGTGCGCACCGCGCAGAACCGAGCTTCAGATGTACCTGGAGCCCGGGATGGCCAACAGACAGTCGCGACATCCGAGCTGAATGCTTCTCCATTCATTCGAATTGTTAACCTTTCAACCCTCAAACTTGGCCATTGTGTTGTGTGCTCAAGCGGTCCTGCGTGCATTCACTCAATGACACTAGCGTGCATCGGAACTTTGAAGGACCCAAAACAGGACGTTTCTAGACGACTTTTCAACTTCATTGCTTATTGCGACTTACCTAGCGCTCAATTATTCACGGCGGATTCGAGCAAGAGATGGAGCCGTGTGGAAATCCTGCATGTTTATGTGGAACCTGAACTTGGGTCTAGCTGTTGGCTTGAATGCGCCGTGTGAGTCTCGGTATCGACAAGCGTCTCAGATCAAACACGTCCACAATCTAAAACAGAAAGACGCGATAATACTTGGAGACGATTCGTTTTGACGCGTATACTCGGGCAGTTGCCCTGATCACAAATCGACTGAACACGAACTACGTTCCATCGGACTCGAAACGCACGCCGTTTTCGTGGATCCCACAGAAGAAAATTTGAAATAGCACGCACTGTATCCCCCCGCCTCGCCGATTGTAGAAGCGTGAATTGCTTCAGAAGCCCAATGACGCGCAACAGACTCTCCGCATTCTCGTCGATCGTGACGAGACGCCGTTACTCTTGGGCCGCGTTTGTGGGCATACTCCACGCCGATGCTATGGAGCTCAATGAACCAGCAATGAACATTCCTGCTCTCGATTATCTGCGGACGTTGCCGAATGTGCCGAAGAGTATCGTCTCAGCATAACTCGAATGGTCGGTCACTTGTCTCCTATCAGTTTCTGTTCACAAGAAAACTCCCGACCTCAAGCTCGTATCAACATCCCTCGTTCAAATCGCCGGTTTCTCGGAATCTCGGTGCTTGCGCTCCCTTTTTTCATTGCGTTCTCCACTATGTGGTACGTTCTCCCGTCAAACAAAGTGAGGCAAACCCCGAAACACGGGTGCACGCTGTGTACGCTGATTGACGGGCGAGGCGAGGCGAACATTCAGAGCCTATCAGAGTGGAGAGATAAATAGGGGACGTTTGGCGGTCAGGGCGCGAGGGGTGATGGTTAGTAGGGCTCTGTATTTCCGCCGACCGCACTGGCGAATACGGCATTGAGTCGAGTGCGCTGCTGGATACAATCCTCTTGCAATCCTCGCAAAATTGTGGAGGGCCAAGTTCGGACTGTGATTGCCGAGTTTGCGAGGTGCATTCCGTCATCGCGCTTTAGTGTGGGAAACTACTTCAATTACTAGGGATCCGCCAAAGCGGGGAGCGCTCGCGAAGAGCATTACCAAACACGCTTACATGCTCCCCAGAATTCAAACGCGAAATTCATGGATCCGTCCGCCATGTTTTCGGTATCATCCGAATCTCGTGTGGAAAGCGCGTCGTTTGGGACACCTTCCAGCCCCAAAGCTGCAAAATTGAATGAATTTGAGCTCGTTCTGGTTTTTTTCACGGATTGTCAGCCATCTACTTATCAGTGGGTCCATGTTTGCTGCATTTTCTATCCCTGCCCGTCATCACGTGCATTTGGGGTAGAATTGCTCGCTTCGCTCGCAACAACTTCTAGCCACCGCTGCCCAATCGTGCCGACTTGGGCTCTCTAGGTAGGTAGGCGTGTTTCGGCGCTGTTAACGTCTTGCCCCTGATCCCCTATCTTATCCATTGTCCCTGATGCTTTGTTGCCATTCGGCTGAATTCGAACTAAGAATATATCTGTGTCCGATCCAACATGTACCTGCGATATAACTCAAGTCAAGAGCTGGAGAGGAGCTCATACGCTTGACCCTCTTCCCCTCACGGAAGCGTATCTCTCTTCCTCAAGCCGTTGCCGTGCGCTTAGGCGTCCATTCTTTCCTTCCGCCCGCACAACTCACCAAGATGATGACTTTACGTTCTCTCTGCATCGCTATTGCTCTGGCCTCCATCGCACAAGCTCAACAGCCTTCAGGCACTCCTCAATGCACGGCAACGTGCCCAGGAACGGACGAAGCCGGTTTTCCTGTCGGCTCCGGCTCGAACTACGACAACAATTCCGGAGGAGTGTTGTTCTGCTCATACCCAGCTTTTGGGGGTGAGGATCCGAACGACTTCTACTGCACCTACGATAGCGTAAGTACACCACCGAATAGTCAAGCCAATGTGCGCTCATAATCATTGATAGTCAAATCCAAGCGGCCAACTCATTACCGATAACGACGTAGGCTTTTGCCCCGGAAACGCTGTCGCGTCGTGCGTCAACAGTCGCCGATTCAAGGGCAACGATAACTATACTGCCATGCTTCGCAAGAAGCGCGAGGCGGCCGCTATGATGCCTCGGTCATCTGAACCTCGCCAACCGCGCTCTGACCCTTTCAAACTGAAGGCGCGCAAGCCTCTTCGATCTGGGGCGACTGAGTGATCTGTGAGTCGACTACCTATCGAGATTATACAGAGGCCCATAATTTTCATGTTAGATCAGAAGTGGCCATTATCGTCACTTCAACATTACCTTCGCAGTAATCATTAGAAGTTGGTCTACTTTGGGTTTGGGAGTAATTTGTCAAAGTCGGACATTGTCACTTGGGTATCCGGCGCTGCATTTAATACATGTATACTTGAGACATGAAATGGCGTTGATTTGGTAACTTGAAAACTGGCTTTGCAACGTTAACTTGAACAGACATAGAGTTTCTGAAAATCAATATTTACTTGGACGTACACTGTCTAAACCCCTTCGTTCACCAGCTTGCGTTCAGAAGCCAACCGAACGCATCCTCTACTGTCCGAGCATGTGTTCAATATATCTTTTTTGGTGGTGTCGTTCAAGCATGTGCATAGCATATAGAACGGCAATAAAATCCCACTTCTTTTCCCGACTCGAAACTATAAATGAAGCTTGACAACCTGAAGTCAACAGTCAATAGAAAGCCTCTGGACCATCCAGTCCATCCCGAACCCCGAACCTCCACGTCGCCGGAGCATACTTGAGGTCAACGCGCAGCCCGTCCGAAATGAAAGATTGAAGCTCAGGCATGATATCGAACTCCATGGGACGGCAGAACTGAGCCTGAAATCGTCGGAGAGAGGTGGGCATTGTCATCCTCGCCTTGATGAAGGCTAGTGCAGCGGCATCGGAAAACCCAGCAGAGGGTGCAACAAGGTCGATCTCAGCCATCATTGGGCACAAGTTGTGCGGTGGGCAAAAGAGCGCCATGAATTTATTGTCCAAGGCCACCGGGTGTGGAGGATACGCGTCCGACGACAGCCGGAGATGGGAAATGGCCGGGAAGGACTGTAAAAGTTCGACGAGGCTGCTTGATACGAACCGATTTGGGTCGATATCCGCCCTCAGGGACGCATGGGTCCTCAGTTCAGTGTCGGGGAGCACGTCTCCGATCTGCAACGCGCGGAGATTTGGTGCAACTAGATCTGAGCTCCATTTCGGAAAATGGAATTCCCAGCCTGTGAAGATGAGGGTATGTAGCCGAGGAAGATCGACTGAGGGCAAGCCCAAGGGTTCTGAAGGCTTGGTTATTCGGATTTCGCATCGCTCTAGATTTGGACACTTTCGGAGCACAGTCGACGCTGCGTCGAAGTCAAGGCCCCCTTCCACACCCTGGCCGGTCCAACGACGATAGCAATCAAGACGCAGGTTGGTCAGTTGCGACCATGGCAGTGGGAGCGCCAAGGGATCACCAATCACGGTCGTACACAATGCTACATCTTCTAGAGCAGGGACCTGCAAAATGTTTGTGGAGGATGTTTGACCCGCCAAAGTTCTTATTCGGATCCTCTTCAGAAGTGGTAGATCCTCTGGCCCCAGCTGTAGAAGTGGGCGCATGAGGTCGGCATCCCCAGCTAGCGAGAGGGAGCGCAAGCGCCGGGAAACCGCGAAGAGTTCAAGTATCAAGGGATTTTCTTCGAGGATGGGATAAGAGTTTGTGAAGTCGAAAAGAGAAACCGATAGAGAACAAGTGGCAGATCGTTCGAGCCAAGTCCCGATAAACCTCTCCAGCCTCGTAAGAATATTCGGCGGCGTGCTGAGATGATCAAGGGGAGGAATATGTATTGAGCTCCACAGCATGGGTGCCGAGTACGCGACGCTTCTCCAATGCCTGCAGATGCGCCCCAAGAGTAAGGGCGCTTCATTGGGGTCCATGAGAGCATTGTGCTTGGACGGAAGGCAGGATAAGAAAATTTCCAGGAGAATATCCTGGGGAATGAGCCTCATAGGCGATATGAGGGCCCGGTGCGCGTCAATGGGCTTCTGAAGCAATCCACGCTTCTCTTTGAGCTGAACGAGGGCAACCTCCATCTCCGCGATCTGAGCATCTATGCGTGCTATTTGTTCTGTAGGATCGACGAGAAGGGCACGTATTTCAAGAATTTCGGAATCAGAAGGAACATAGTTCGTGTTCAGTCGATCTGCGAACGGGGAATTCGAGAGGGAAGTACATACTGATTCAGCATGCATCACACATCAAACGCGTAAACAAGTATAAATCACGGAGTCGAAACAAAAGAAAGACGCGATAATATTTGAAGGACAGCAAAGTTTCGCGTGTTATGCAACTCTATTGCAGAGTATATGGCTTGAAATATATTCTACTCATTTTACTGGAGTCTATTTCGAGGCATTGAAAGCGCTACGGGATCTACAAAGTTTGTGTACGGATTGATGTGGCTGTGCTATGAAATTACATTAGGCGAAGACGCGTTGTCGTTTGTTTGTCCTCTCCTTGCTTTCCGCCTCCATCTCCCTCTCCCTTCCCTCCTCCCACTTTCTCGATAATGGCTTTCGTTTACAAGCGAGGTAAGTCTCTTTCTTGACCTTGACATGTGTTCTCACTGCTAACGCGCCCTTTGCAGATGGGTATGTGGTGGCATGAACGCGCTGAACGCGTCGAGTCGCGTCGTACTGACCCTCCCTTTTGTCCAGCCGGAAAGAGAAAGTCTACTTTGACAAGGTGGGACTCCCTGTCGCGCTATCGCGTCCGTCGTTCTCATTGTTCACAGATTACCACTCGAATCGAGAAGCTCATTTACGGGCTCGACCAGAACTATGTGAACCCGATAGAGTGCGTTGCCTGGCAGCTTGTCTTTCTTTCCTAACGATGGCACTAGGGTCACCCAGAAGGTCGTTGCTGGTGTCTACAACGGCATCACGACGATGGAGCTCGACGTGCGTGGTGTCGCGTCGCGCGTTTTCTGGTCTGACAGTTCCGTAGAATCTTGCCGCGGAGACGGCAGCCTATCTCACCACCAAACATCCCGACTACGCGATTCTTGCCGCTCGCATCGCGATTTCGAATCTACACAAGGAGACGAAGAAGAGTTTCTCCCAGGTCATATCTAATCTATACAACTATGGTGTGTTGCGGTCCTACGTCTACTTCTCAACTGTTTTAACGCGCGCCAGTCAACCCCAAGACCGGGAGAGCGGCCTCCCTCATCGCAAAGGACACTTACGAGGTTGTAATGGCAAATGCCGCGACGCTCGATGCCGCCATTATCTATAATCGCGACTTTAACTACAACTAGTAAGTCAGGCCTCGATCCGACAGTGCAATCTTAACGCCCGTCCCTAAGCTTTGGTTTTAAAACCCTCGAGCGTTCATATCTTCTCCGCCTCGATGGCCGTGTCGTCGAGCGGCCGCAGCACCTCATCATGCGCGTCGCCGTCGGTATCCACGGCTCCGACATCGACCACGTCCTCGAGACATACAACCTGATGTCCGAGCGGTACTTCACTCATGCAACTCCCACTCTGTTCAACGCCGGCACGCCTCAAGCACAGCTGAGTTCGTGTTTCTTGGTCTGCATGAAGGAGGATTCAATCGAGGGCATCTACGACACGCTCAAAAACTGTGCTATGATCAGCAAGAGCGCCGGTGGCATTGGACTGAGCATCCATAATATTCGTGCTACGGGGTCGGTGCATTCGTTTACGCCTTGTGCATGCATTGAAGATTTTGCAGCTCGTACATTGCGGGAACGAATGGCTACTCGAACGGTATTGTCCCGATGCTTCGCGCATACGACGCCACCGCGCGTTATGTCGATCAAGGCGGCAACAAGAGGCCTGGAGCATTTGCGATCTATCTTGAGCCATGGCACTCGGACATTTTCGAGTTCATAGACCTTCGCAAGAACCACGGCAAGGAGCAGATGCGCGCTCGCGATCTCTTCCTGGCGCTGTGGATTCCTGATTTATTGTAAGCTTTCGTCTTTGGTTGTGTTACGAGACAACTCACGACGCATCCAGCATGAAGCGTGTTGAGGCGAACGAGGAGTGGTCTCTGTTTTGCCCGAATGAGGCTCCAGGTCTTCACGAGGTGCACAGCGCCGAATTCGAGGCTCTGTACGAGAAGTATGAGAAGGAGGGCCGTGCACGCAAGTCGATCCCAGCGCAAAAGCTGTGGTACGCGATTCTTGAGGCCCAGGTCGAGACCGGAGGGCCGTTTATGCTTTACAAAGATTCTGCCAACTGTAAGGAGTTTTTTTTATCGTTCATCTTCTGCCACTAACCATCTTGCAGCGAAATCTAACCAGAAGAACCTCGGTACGATCAAGTCGTCTAACCTCTGCACCGAGATCATCGAGTACTCTTCCCCTGACGAGACGGCTGTCTGCAATCTCGCGTCCATCTCGCTGCCCAGCTTCATCTCGAACGGTCAGTACGACTTCCAGCACCTGCACGACATTGCCAAGGTCGTGACGCGCAACCTGAATCGCATCATCGACGTCAACTACTACCCCATCCCCGAGACTCGGCGGTCGAACATGCGACACCGGCCTATCGGTGTGGGCGTACAGGGACTCGCGGACGCATTCCTCGCTCTCCGGATGCCATTCGAATCCCCCGAAGCCAAAGAGCTCAACCAGAAGATCTTCGAGACCATCTACCACGCCGCTCTCGAGGCAAGCGCGGAGCTGGCCGAGAAGGACGGGCCATACGAAACGTACGAAGGCAGCCCGGCCTCGCAAGGCATCCTCCAATACGACATGTGGGGCGTCACCCCAAGTTCGCTGTGGGACTGGGACGCTCTCAAGGCCAAGATCGCCAAGACGGGGCTGCGTAACTCGCTGCTGACCGCGCCGATGCCGACGGCGTCGACGAGCCAGATCCTCGGCAACAACGAGTGCTTCGAGCCGTACACCAGCAACATCTACACGCGGCGCGTCTTGTCGGGCGAGTTCCAGGTCGTATGCCCGTGGCTGCTGCGCGAACTCGTCGATCGCGGGCTGTGGGACGAGAATATGAAGAACCTGCTCATTGCGCACCGCGGGTCCGTGCAGAACATCCCTACAATTCCAGACGACGTCAAGTCGATATACAAGACGGTCTGGGAGATCAGTCAGAAGCGTATCCTGGAGCTCGCCGCGGACCGCGGGGCGTTCATCTGCCAGAGCCAGAGTCTGAACGTGCATTTGTCGGCGCCGACGATGGGCCAGCTCACGAGCATGCACTTCTACGGGTGGAAGCGAGGGTTGAAAACGGGGATGTATTATCTGCGCACGCAGCCCGCTGCGGCGGCGATCCAGTTCACGGTGGACCAGAAGGTGCTCGACGCTGTGAAGGTGCAGAACGCTAATGCATCGAAGGCGAAGGCAGCGCCCACGGCCGTTGCCACCGCCCCAGCACCCGCTGTCTCCGCCATCCCCGCACTGGTCCGCAGTGAGACATCAACTTCCTCCTCGTCTGCTTCCTCCTCCCGCGATTCATCCCAGTCACCCGTCACACCGCCGCCGAAGTCGCGAGAGCCCAGTGTCGCTATCAAAGAGGAGCCTGTCTCCCCTGAGCCGCTGCGCTTTTCGCCTGCACCGGTCGAGACCGACCCCGACGCCGAGTCTAAGGCGATGCTCGCCAAGATGGCGGAGGAGGACCCCGACTTTGCGGCCGCGCTTCAAAGACTGAAGGACCGCGAACTGGAGGAGGCCAAGATGTTGTGCGCCCTAGAAAACAAAGAGGCTTGTCTGATGTGCTCCGGTTGAATGATTATGTCTGTCTACCGCTTCGTCTAGAGGATTGTGTATCATTATGCTTTCCATTTGTTTCTATCTACTCTGTTGTAACTGTACTAGGACTAAATTAATTCTGCTTTTCTGTCCACTTGATCACGCTATATAAAGCCTATTGCTCTCTGACCCGAGTCCTTTTCCCGGTCAGGCTGTCGTCGCTCCTGAGCAGCTCCGAGGGAGATGGGATTCGATAAAAGGCTGCTCGAGTAGACTCCTCCAGGAACTGAACCACATCGCTTCTGGGGCACATGTCGACGACAAAGCAAGACATTGAATTGTAAATTTCACAACTACACTGACTTTACATCAGACATTCCCCTCAACTTGTATTCCCCTCAACTTGCCCTCGGCCTGCCATGCTCTGAGAACTTCTGTGAAGCTGGCCATGCCCTCTCCCCATGGTGTACCGCGTGCAGCCTTGATCTGTCCCTCCATGTCAAGACCTTTCCCGAAGGTACCCTCCCGATTAACCCAGCCTGGCGTACACCCACTTATCGCTGTAAACCAACTCGCTCTCTTGAGCACCTCCCCGCTCCACTCATCCTCACCCGCTTTCGTGGCCTCGACCGTAACCTTGTTGGATGAGCCGACACGTCGTTCTGCTTCGGCCAGTATCGTGGCGACATGCGAGCCAAGGAGTGAAAGCGTATACGTGAAATTGGCGGTCGTCCCGGTCTGCGACGGACCAGGAAAAAAAGAGGTTGGGGAACCGGTTGGTCGTGACGCCGTGCAGCGAATCCGCACCTTCCCGGATCCACTTCTCCTCCATGTCAAGTCCACCTCGTCCGAAGATCTTTATACCGGCGCGCTGACAGGCACTCCCGCTGTCGCCCTCCACAAACAAGGAGAAGCCCGTGCTAAGGACCAGGACATCGAGGGGATACGAGGTGCCATTTACCACCACTGCGTCTTCCGTCAAACCATCCACGCCTTTGCCATCTGTGTCCACGAGCGTTACGTTCGGTAGATTAAAGGTGGGGAGGTAGTCGTCGTGGAAGGTGGGACGCTTGCACCAAGCCGGGTACCAGTGCTTCAACTTTTCGGCTGTCTCAAGATCCTTGACGATTTTGCCCACTCGGGCTCGGACCTTCTCCGCGCGCTCAAAGTCGAGCGCGTGAAGCTCAGCAATGTGATCCGGGATCTGTTCGGGCGCGACAATACCGGGTGCACCAGTCAGGCCGCAGTAAGAAGGAGTGCGGGACCACCCATCATCGACCAGGTCCTCGCCGCTCGGGGTCTTGACGAGCCGCGAGATGAAGTTCTCGGAGCGGGCCCGCTGCCAGCCTTTGGTGGACGTCATCTTGGCCCACTCGTTCGGGTCGGTGGGACGCTGACCGCGGACGTCGACACTCGAAGGCGTGCGCTGGAAAACGTACAGGTGCTTCGCCCACTTGGCCAATTGTGGCACTGCTTGTATCGCAGTCGCCCCCGTCCCAATAATCCCAACTCGCTTATCCTTCAGCTTCTCCAGCGTCCAGTCTGTATCGGTCCCACCAGTGATCCCGTAGTTCCACCGCGCCGTGTGGAAATGCTGCCCTTTGAACTGACTGAGCCCTGGCAACCGCGGGATTCGTGGCGCATTCAACGTCCCCGACGCCAAAAATACGTATTGAGCCGTCGTCTTGATCTCCTTCTTTGGCTCTGCAGGACCCCGATTTTCCTCGAGCTGTACAGCCCATCGCTTTGCAGCGTCGTCCCACCGGGCGCTATGGCACTGGGTCCTGAACAGTGCTTTGTCTGTTAATCCCCACCTGTCCGCGATTCTGTCTGCGTGCGCACGAAGCTCGGGGCCATACGCATATCTGAAGCGTGGCATGTACCCGGTTTCCTCGAGGAGTGGCATGTAGATGTAGCTCTCAACATCGCACATCAAGCCTGGGTATCTGTTCCAGTACCAGGTCCCGCCGAACCCGCCCGCTCTATCCACGATACGAATGTCCTGAGCGTTGAACCCGGCTTCGATCAAATGCACCGCGAACAGCAGACCGCCGTACCCGGCGCCTAGAATGAGGAACTTGATGTCGTCGCCGGAGGCGAGAACCGGTGTTTTAGCATTGAAAGCGGCATGGTCGACCCAGGGGTCATCTTCCAAATATTTGAATTGGGTAGAATCAGCGAGCTTCAAGAACTGGCTCTCGCCGTCAGCGCGTAATCGCTTCTCGCGCTCCTCAGTGTATCTGTGCGAAAAGATCGTCAGTTACCGGGACACCCAAGTCTTGGTGCGAATACTTTTGCCGAATGGCTGGGTCCGCGACCGCTACGCCTGCGTCTCCTATTTCCATGGTACTGTGCGAAGAGCATTGGAGGGAAAGACTTTATAGCGCTGAAGAAGGGCCGAAGGGCAGCATACTTGACAGCAGCGGCCGCCGGCTGAGCTGCTGACGCCTCCAGTAGGTGGATGGTACAACCGCTCCCGGGAACGAGTGATTCTCAAGTCCTTCTGCATGTCTCGAGCTTTATGGGCTTGAAATGGTTGTATGTGCTGGATGGAGTCTTCAATGCACCGGATTCAAAAGGCAATAGTGAACCAGAAAAGAGACAGCTATGAGATACATTGGCTCATTGAAATCCCGCAGGTCTGGGAAGTTGATCCAGGATGGTTTCGATGAAAGATGTCGCCGAAAAGCGACTCGGTCGTGAGATATCGAGGTAACTTGAAATATTGTGATGAGTTCCCTGGCAGGACTCGGTACACGGGAGCGATGATGCCATCAGTTATATTGCCGCGGCCAAGCAGAAAGGTCCCACGGTTCCAATTCTTGGGAGAGAGAGTCGATTAACGGCAAAATCCAAATGTGTAGCTAAGAATTCGACGCAGTAGACCACGCGGTAGGGTGTCTGAAATGAATAAGTATCAGCGAGAGTGGTTCGGAGCCGTGCTCCGACGGCGTCTGAGTGTGGCGGTGTTGGCGTCTGTTCCGAGTCCCATCCTCATCCTCTACCTCCCCATTGCCCCGTATCCACCTTCCGATCATTCCTCGCTTGTCGTCTTCTTCGTTGCAGATAACTAGGGCGCTGTCTCCCGTCCCGCCTGCCCCGCCTTCTGGGAACGTCGCCACAGCCTACAAGGGGCCGTTCACTGTGCCCAGGAGGTCCGGGATTGACAGATCAGGGAACGCGTCGCGCAGAGCCACTGTGTACTCCTGGTCTCGTCAGAGAAACAGGTCGATGTAGTTTCTGGACCGTTTTGTGTGCGCTTGTCCCGCCTTGGCCTTCGGGTCGAATATGGCGCGGAGCGCCGCAGTATGTCTGCGTAGAAGTGGATATGCTTCGCTTCTGGATGAGTATCTGCGAAGGTCAATTTATCGCATGCTACCCGCGTGAGGCTTGCTATTTCAGTATCATATACTTCTGATTTTCCCCCCATCGGACCGAGTGTGGTGCGCTCACGGCCGCAATGATATCCCACGGCGGCATGCCCTACGCTTCGTCTTCCGTTTTCCTTGTCCTCCAGGAGTGACCCGTCGGAGTACACAACAGATGTTCTGGGAGTAGTTCGAAGTTACGCACCTTTGCTATGATTTTTCGCCGTTTCCTTCTTCATTCACGTCAATGCGCACCCTTCGTACTCCCGTGCTTTTTTCTCCAGGGTGCACCCTCGAATAGTCTCGAATGGGTGTACCTTCTCGCACATCTGCGGGTGGTACGTCGTTTTGGCTAGCTCGGCGAGCCGAGTCGTTTTTGGTGGTTTTTTGGCCAAGTCCAAGGCGATGCCCGCCAAGATGACGGAGGATCCGGAAGACCCTGACTTTGCGGCTGCGCTCCAGAGACTGAAGGACCTCGAGTTGGAGGAGCCCAAAATGTTATGCACACTAGAAAACAATTGTCCTCAATTGTCTGATGTGCTCAGGTTGAGGGCATCCTGTATTTACTATTTATGACATGGGATTGGGCCTCTCCGAGGCAGGAGGCTGAACCTGCGGGATGAATACTCCACATGAATTTATTTCCGACGAAGAATCCATAAAGAAACGGCTGGCAGAATAGGCGACTAAGTAGTTCCATCTCCGAGCCTCAGCTGTTTGTTTCATTAACTATGAAGAAATTTTTATCTGCTGAGCATATCTATGACCTGATATTTCCGCAGATGATGACACAGAGTGTCGCTGGCCAGAGACTTCTGGGAGGAATGAGCAATTTTCAATAATCTGGAATGCACTGGAGAATGCATGTCGAGACTATACGCACAATCTTTGTCTACCAAAAAAATCCTTCATCTAACTGTAGAACTTCCATTTGAGCAAAAGAAATGCGCACTATTGGCGGCACACTGAAGGAGTTTCCATCCATGTTTGTTCAAGCTCACTGCTAAACTCCTCGGAGGCCCAACTGACTCCTGTTCTGAAACTTGGCATACATTGGCATACAAACCATACAGACGAAAGGTCTCTGGATCTCTCCGCGCATTTAGGGACTATTAGCAGTGAGACTGGTTCATCGCGGGTAGTGCTGTTCCAGTCGCGAACTGAGTTTGAGGTAGCTCGGTTGGGTAGAAACTGCTATCCCACGGAGTGCATTGAAGTGAATGGCGAGAGGTAATGGGTTGTTTACACTCAATTCATGTTTATCTTGTATAGAATACATTGAAGTGCCTTGTGCATTTTTTCCGGCTTCGATAACTTAAATTTACGGCGACAGGAGCTCAGATTCAGATGATGGACGCAACGGGCTCATGTGGATCAACATTAGATGCGATAAACACTGAGACATACTTCTGATTCAAGTTGAAGGAGAGATAATCCGTCCAAATTTGAGGCCCAAGTGTGGACTTTTCATGGTAGAACGTCCCTGTCATCGAACAGGAAAGTTCGGGTTCTTGGTGCGATGTTGTTTTTTTATGGTCCACTTAAAGTTTACACAAATCGGAATAGAAAAACCCAAGAAATTGTATTATTGGGTTAAATCTGCAGTCGAGGTGAATTTTTGAATTCAGACAGAGCTCGGACGGAGCTGCGTCGCTGAACGTCTTCGAAAGGAAATGGCAATTGATGGCTCGGAAAATTGATACAAACTGAGTTTGTCTCGAGCGAATGGCCCGAGGCGAGCTGAACTCAGGTTGGAGCTAACTCTACCTGGCGGCAGCACCAAGTATTTAATCGCAGGTCGGCTGTGGATTGATCTCGGCAATTGCCGGCGCGGAGTAAGTTCGGAGGCACGTGTTTAACCACAAAGCACAAATGACACACCAAGTGAACAGAATTTCGATGACAATAAATTGTTCCTTGCCCAGAAAACACCGAAAAAATAAGAATCATCAGGAGCATGACATGCTCTTACTTTAAGATGGAACATTCCTTTTCAAAACATTCACATTGCCATGTTTTGAGACGATGACACATTTTCAATGACAAACATCTTTGTTTGTACTTGTAGCATAACAGGTTAAAATCGATCTTCTCCACACACGTAAGTAGCTAAACCTAAAGGTTCAGCCAATTATAGATCATCATGCTTTCGATTTGTTTTCATCTACTCTTTGTAAATGGATTAATTATCTAATTCTCATCTTCTTCCGTTGCCCACCATCCACCTCTTATTGCTTGCTCTCCGCCGCTGGGGTTCGACAAAAGGCTCCTTGGGTCCGGGAACTCAACCGCATTGCTTTCAGGGACAATGTACACGATATAGCAAGAGCCCTGGCACACACACCCGCTTTACATCAGATATTCGCCTCGATTTGTAGTCCCCTCAACTTGCCCTCGGCCTGCCATGCTCTGAGAACTTCTGCGAAGCTGACGATGCCCTCTCCCCATGGCGCACCGCGTGCAGCCTTGATCTGTCCCTCCATATCAAGACCTTGGCCGGCGGTACCTTCCCGATTAACGTAACTCGGCGTACACCCACGCATCACCGCAAACCAACTCGCTCTCTTGAGCAGCTCCCCGCCCCACTCATCCTCGCCCGCTTTCGTGGCCTCGACCGTAACCTTGTTGGACGACCCGACACGCCGTTCTGCTTCCGCCAGTATGGCGGCGACATGGGCACCAAGGAGCGAAAGCGTGTACGTGAAGTTGGCGGTCACCCCAATCTGCGACGGACCAGGGAAAAAGAGGTTGGGGAACCGGTTGGTCGTGACGCCGTGCAGCGAATCCGCACCTTCCCGGATCCACTTCTCGTCCATGTCAAGTCCATCTCGTCCGAAGATCTTTATACCGGCGCGCTGACAGGCACTCCCGCTGTCGCCCTCCACAAACAAGGAGAAGCCCGTGCTAAGGACCAGGACATCGAGGGGATACGAGGTGCCATTTACCACCATTGCGTCTTCCGTCAAACTATCCACGCCCTTGCCATCTGTGTCCACGAGTGTCACGTTCGGTAGATTAAAGGTGAGCAGGTAGTCATCGTGGAAGGTTGGACGCTTGCACCAAACCGGGTACCAGTGCTTCAGTTTTTCAGCGGTCTCTGGATCCTCGACGACTTTGCCCACTCGGGCTCGTATCTTCTCCGCACGCTCAAAGTCGAGCGCGTGAAGCTTGGCAATGTGGTCCGGAATCTTTTCAGGCGCAATGATACCGGGCGCACCAATTAGGCCACAGTAAGAATTGGCGCGGCACCACCCATCATCGACTAGGTCCTCGCCGATCGGGGCGTTGACAAGCCACGAATTGAAGTTCTCGGAGCGGGCCCGCTGCCAGCCTTTGGTGGACGTGATTTTGGCCCACTCGTCCGGGTCAGTGGGACGCTGACCGCGGACGTCGACACTCGAAGGCGTGCGCTGGAAAACGTACAGGTGCTTCGCCCACTTGGCCAATTGTGGCACTGCTTGTATCGCAGTCGCGCCCGTCCCAATAATCCCAACTCGTTTATCCTTCAGCTTCTCCAGCGTCCAGTCTGTATCGGTCCCACCAGTGATCCCGTAGTTCCACCGCGCCGTGTGGAAATGCTGCCCTTTGAACTGATCAAACCCGGGCAACCGCGGGATTTGTGGCGCATTCAGCGCTCCCGACGCCAAAAAACACGTATTGAGCCGTCGTCTTGATCTCCTTCTTTGGCTCTGCAGGACCCCGATTTTCCTCGAGCTGTACAGCCCATCGCTTTGCGGCGTCGTCCCAGCGTGCGCTACGGCACTGGGTCCTGAACAGTGCTTTGTCTGTTAACCCCCACCTGTCCGCAATTCTGTCTGCGTGCGCACGAAGCTCGGGACCATATGCGTATTTGAAGCGTGGCATGTACCCGGTTTCCTCGAGGAGTGGCATGTAGATATAGCTCTCAACATCGCACATCAAGCCTGGGTATCTGTTCCAATACCACGTCCCGCCGAACCCGCCCGCGCTATCCACGATACGAATGTCTTGAGCGTTGAACCCGGCTTCGATTAAATGCACCGCGAACAGCAGACCGCCGTACCCGGCGCCTAGAACGAGGAACTTGATGTCGTCGCCAGAGGCGAGAACCGGTGTTTTGGCATTGAAAGCGGCATGGTCGACCCAGGGGTCATCTTCCAAATATTTGAATTGGGTAGAATCAGCGAGCTTCAAGAACTGGCTGGCTCCGTCAGCACGGAGGCGCTTGTTGCGCTCCTCGATGTATCTGTGCGAAAAGATCGTCAGCGACGGGAACGCTCAAATCCTGATGTAGTAAATACTTTTGCCGAATGGCTGGGTCCGCGACCGCTACGCCTGCGTCTCCAATTTCCATGGTACCGTGCGAAGATATCTAGAGCATCAGAGGTAAAAGCTTTATAGTACTCGAAGAAGCACTAAAGGGTAATATAACCCTCATAAAATCAGCTCGCTCTTCACTGACTATTACACCAGCGGCTGACGTTTTCGGTCCGTCAATTGACGAGGAGAAGATGGATGCTCACGCGCTCCGGGACAGCGTGGAGCGAGTGATTCTTGTGCCCGTCCGTTTATTCCAAGGCATTGAACTGAACATGCTCTTCGGACTGAATCTTGATTAAGCTTGATTCTTGACTCAATCTTTCTCGAACACCAGATTCAAAGGCAGCTATAAAAGAGACGACTAGAGATAAATCGGATCTTTGGACCCAAGCATGTCCAAGAGGTTGATCTCGGCTGGGTCCGATGTGTCCAAGTGTACGCGGATGTCACGGAAAAGTACCAGGTCATGAGATATCGCATCCAAGCCTTCTGAGTTGCGAAGAGTTCATTGGTCCGCATAAAATAAAACAGCGAAAAGAGCCATCCAAGTGACATCCTTCTGGATACCGTAAGCCCAAGGGACTAGAATAGCTTGAAAGCTTGAGCTGAAGGTGTCGTACTGGGACTTGACTGGGACTCGGACCTACAATGCCAGCAGACCCGCTGAGTCTAGAGCAGAGAAGACGGAATGATGCCATCAGTATGTTCCCCCGGCTGTCAAGCCCAGCACTCCCACGGTTCCAACTATTGCGGAGAAATGAAATATTGTCATTTGAAGGGTGATTCTTCACTCTTGGCACCGCGTACACGCATATATACACTTGATAGTACAGAAATGAGTGACTGATTTTCGCATCGTAAATTTATTTTACGATACGTTGCCGATACATCCACCGATGGGTGTCGATAGTACCGAAGTGTAACCAGGCCTCAAAATGATTCGTCGAGCCAGGTGTTGTAGTCCGAGCCCAGCACTTGGGCATGCGTTATGGGCACTGTCATTGGGGTATACATGACACGTTTGGAGGTATTAGCTCCCGCGCCGGTGTTATCAATCTCACTATATATCCTGTGGGACAGTGAGGGCCATGAACAGTTCTATTAGACACCTTCACTCACGGGGTTGCACCAATGTCCAATGTTGTGTATCCAGCCGGGTTAATCAGGTTCGGTAAGACCGAGTTCTGGAAGATTACGCGAGCGTACATCCGCCATGGACTGTTTTAGTTTTAGCTCAGTAGCACCAGCGAAAACGGTCTGACCGGCCGAGATAAACGTCGCCGACCAGCGAGGTCGAAATGGCGGACGCGATGACGGAAGAGTCGATCACATAGTACGACGGGTCAGTGATATTGTCCCTTGAATTGGCAGTGATGGCGCCGCCCCCATTTGACGCGATAGTGCATTCACCGAACCAGGCTGAAGCCGAGCCGTAGATGTAATCAACTGCGCCCTCGATATAACAATTGCTATTGGAGACATTGAGGACGATAGCGCTCTTAGAGGGAAGCTTACCTGTAATACTGATAGGTGAGGGTACCACCACCATCCGCGAGCAGAGTGTCTTGATAGCCTGTTACCGATAGACCGTAGAAACCTTGACGAGTGCCAGTAGCACTAAGGGCGGTCGCCTGCTTCCCAGGACCGAAAGAGTTCTTAGGGCAATGTCTTTTCAACGAGGGCAAAAGTAGAAAATTATATCTGCATACCACAATGTTGACGTTGTAGATGCGGAGATCTGGGGCGGAACTAGTAGCACGGACAGTAGCGCATGCGTCATCTAGCGGAAGGTCAACCATAAGCAAGTGTCACAAAACTCAACGCCGTATTATATTACTGACTTCCTCCATTATCCTGTGCGTTCAGATTATGGGTGATTGTGACTGTGTTGTCTTTGTACGAGCCGGTACTTTGGGGGGAAAAATCAACAATCATTAATTTGGAGATGAATCCGTCAATGACGAACTCGGTGGTAGACCCCATGATGGTCAGAGATGGGTGGGTAATGTTCACTTGCTCGTTGTAGGTCCCAGGGAATATGAAGATTGTGGCGGGTGCTGTACCACTCAGAGATGTCAATGCCGCACCAATGGTACTAATGATATGAAGTCTATGCGTGTCCGAGGAAAGCGAAGAAACGAACGTGAATTGGCCGGAAGAGGCTCCAGTTTGCCGGACTACAATTGCGCCTGTCGGGGGTATCGTACGAGACACACCCGCAAACGTTGGAGGAATTGACAGCAAGGAGAAAAGAACAGCGAGCAACATCGAAGAGCGGATGGTCAATCGACAGTCTAGCAGAACATTCAGAACCTGGTATATTAGTTCACGCAAAGACCCGGACGCTGATCGGCAAAGGATCGGAAAAATAGCATGGCGCGAGGTCGACTCGTGCCTCGTTTGAATGTAGGTGTGAACGATGGAACCCACCTCATCAGCGCAATACGCGGCGCCCGACGCCAAAAACACCTCCAATTCGCAGAGCCAAGGGACTCTCAAGATAGTTTGGTGGGGTCATTGGCGTAGGAGAAAATATAGAGCTTGGAAGGAGAAATTCTAATTGGCAGACGGTCTCGGCAGAAGACAAAAGTTCAACCACGAGTCACGTTACCGTTCACAACCGTTCCGGCCATCGGCCCGAGCCGAGCCGACCCCGTCACATTGCTTTCGTTCGAACCACGACTTGACCACAAAACAGCGACCATTTACCATGAGAACCATGACCAACGGGAAAATAGTTTCACATAAAGACGTTTTGTGGCACCCCAGTACCAGTCCATTTGGATCATCGACATCATGGCTCGAAATCGACAAAACAGTTTTTTCAACTTGAACGCGTTAACGATCGTCTGTTCAATCTTCTTCAGCGCAGTGTGGGCGACTCCGACCGAAGTCTCTGTCGCTAAACGCGCAACATGCACGCCTGTCTCCGCGGGAGATGCGGGCACGGATGATGTACCCGCCATTCAGGCGGCATTCGGGTCTTGTGGTAATGGCGGCATTATCGTCATCCCAGCGGGCAAAGAATATGCCATCAGGAGCCCCCTTTCGTTTGCTGGATGTGAGTGCAGTGGATTCGGAACCACACAAGCAGCTAGCTGACGAGCTATAGGTGTGAATTGCGATTTCCAGATTGAAGGAACCCTCAAGATGTCTGATGACGTCGATTTCTGGGACGGCAAGTCGACGGTAATCTCCATCAACGCGATTAAAGGCGCGAAGATGCACTCTGTCACTGGCACGGGCCTTGTCGACGGTAATGGACAGCCGTATTGGATTGGTACGATTCTTTTCATGTCCGTGGATGTTTTTGAACATGCGGCTCGGAATGTAGCTTTCGCCGCCAACAGCTCGTACGCGCGTCCGACCTTGGTATCGATCACTGGGGCTTCTACTGGAATCACAATATCCAACCTGCGCTTTAAAAATCCGGCGAATGTTTTCCACTCCGTGAACGGGGGTAGCACGAACATTCTCTATGAATCGTTAGAAATGGACGCGACATCGACAGCCACGGCGATTGCCAAGAATACCGACGGCTTTGATGTCGGTGCAAGCACTTTTGTGACCATCAAGTGCGCGTCGTTTTCCGTGTCTAGGAGAAATTAATCGTAACCTGTTGCAGGAACACAACCGTTATCAATCAGGTATTGCATTTATTCGCTGTGCGTCTAAAGCCTCATTTGCCTATTTTCTGGTAGGACGACTGTGTCGCACTCAAACCTGGTAGGAAATTTGCTTTTTTAACCCTCTTCTCTTGCCCGTTTAATTTCTGTGAAGGCTCCAACTTCGCATTTGTCACCGACATAACCTGCAATGGGTCGCACGGCCTCTCAGTGGGGAGTCTTGGAGGGGGTTCAGGCTCAACGGATACAGTGAGTTCACTACCAAGAATTAGTTTGTTTTTGTGCCTCAATGTTGCAAGGTAACGAATGCGTTCCTTGGGCCCGCTACAATGATCAACTCTGCGAAGGCGGTCGGGATAAAGCTTTGGGAGGGCGGCTCGGCGCACGGTGTCGCGACGGTTCGGAACGTCACTTGGAGCGGCATCACGGTGCAGAATTGCGACTACGCGATCCAGATTCAGAGCTGCTACGAGGCGGCTAATACGTCGAATTGTATTTCCAACACGGACAGTTTGACGGAGGTGATTTTCACAGGGTTCACCGGGACAACGTATGTTTTCCCGCTATTTCCGCTGTTAAATCAGCGGTCGCTGATCATCGGTGTTGAATAGGTCGACTAAGTTCAGTCCGGTTGTTGCGAACATCAACTGTGCACCCGGTGCGACGTGCGATGTGGTCGTGGAAAACTTTAGCGTTAAACCGCCGAGTGGGACAGCGGAGGTGCTGTGCTCGAATATCGACGACGCACTTGGCTTGACCTGCTCCGGGGCGGCTTCTGGGTGAAATATTGACTTGCGGTATGAGAACAATGTTTGAATGCCGTGGCTGATTTGAATCAAGTATCAAATATCACTGTTGAACATTTCGGGAGACTTCCAAATGTTAGCCCCGAGTCTCCGACAGCCCAAATTTTCCGTCAACCGTCCGTATGAGGTTTAGTACTGAGCTGAAGCTTAATACCCATCAATGAGACACCGGTAAACCTGTGGGTAGTGTCATGTAAATCCCACGTAAACTGCATCTCAGAGTCATTGTGCTAACTCAACTGACTCATCCGGTGGGAATTTGTGGCCTCATAATTATGAAAGGAATGGGTGCGAACTAGCTGTAGGAGAACAATACTTAAATGCCGCGGCGGCTTTGAATTAAGTATCAAACATCACTGTTGAACGTAAACCTCTGAGAACGTTAGTCTTGTTGCTGACAGCCCAGATTTCCGGATCCTCTACCATCCGTATGAGGCTTAGTACTGAGCTGTTGAACTTGAAGTTTATCACTGAGAGACATCGGTCAACATTTTGGCCGGGCAGCATCATGAAAATCCATGTCGAAGGGCGACATGGCAGAGCCCTTGCCTCTCAGAGTCATTCCAAGGCCATGGGGAACTCCACCAGATGGTTGTTTGGAAAATCACAAAGTCTGGCCTACAAAAGTCCACTGAACTTGTTTTGGGTGGCTGGTCCACTTCTCGACCAAGGATTGTCACTGAAGAAAAATCCGAAAAATTCCGCTATGCCGCAAGATGTTCCATCCTGCGGCCCCGAGAAAACGAAGGACTTGATGGCGAGCGCGCCAGTCGATGAGACCGTGAATGTAGATGCATCAATGATGGCTGATCGACATATCCTCCAGATCTCACCTCATTTGAAAAGCGACTTTTTCGGACAAATTTGAGTCTTAAAAAGCTACTTCTCGAACGACGAAATCGAAAATTGGGGCCAGGACGATTCTTTGATGGAGTTTCCCGGGCCTTCATTGTGCTAAATTTCGACCGGTGGGAATTTACTGGTGATGAGGGATGAATACGTGGCCTTTTCCAAAATTGACTCCATTCCAGCGGCAGTAGATCATCCAATCGGAAGCTCGAATGAACTAGGTATCCTTTCTTGGATCAAGATCATACGGGTGCGATTTTGTTCGCGACAGACCGTACCATTTTTCGAGGGGATCTTGGCCGCCGGTGGAGGCTTGTCCACTTGTTTTAGTGTCGCCGCGATATCGGGAATTCAGACGTCTCGTCAAATGATACCACGGTGTATCAAGCAGCCACAGAAGTTTCTTTGCACCCGAAACGAGATTGCCTCGTGGTGTGATCGATGTTTGTCCCTGATTGCGACAGATGGCGACGGTTTGTTTGAAGCCAATCCCTTCACCTTCCCTTTTCCCCGCCGCTTCAAGGGCCGCTGTCCGGGACCATGTCTGACCAGGACCAGAACAAGGACGCGCAACAGGCTCTGATAGCTCATCCAGTGGACCCTGCATTAGCCTCAGGCTCGGGATTGACCCCGTCGCAAAAAGCAAAAGACACACAGGAGATCCACGAAAAGTATCGGAAGCTGAAGCGACGGTTCTTTGAGCTCGAAGAGGTCGGTAGCGCTTCAATGGACCTTCATATCCGTCTCGCCAGAGCGGAGAGAAGGCGTATTGTCTGGATATTGACGTTTGTTAGAAACACAAGGAAACGAGCACAGAGCTTCAGCGATCGGGAGAACAGAACACGAAGATGCAGGAGGAACGCAAGTACGCGACGCGTCCTTTGCTCTATCCATATATATCTCATTTTTAATTTCATTTAATTTTCAGTATTTTACTCAGCCGTATTCTCGAACTCGAGTCTCAGCCTGGTTTTGTCGCACCGCCCGACGGAGGATCGCCCCCGCGAAGCCTCATGGACTCGCGTTTACACACGGCGTTCACCATGACCTTACGTGACGCGACGGGCGAAGAAGATGGTGACATAGATGCAGATGCAGAAATCGACCCTGCTCTTATGTCGCGCGACATCGACGACGCGTCTGCTCTTGCCTCGTCCGCTCACAACAACCCGGTCGCAGAAGTCGCGTCTAGCGAGAATGCCGGGATGGACTCGGTAGCTGCGCCAGTCGACAATCCCGTCATGGTGTCCAGTACCGGCACCCGGCTACGGATAAGGCCTGTTGGCGGCAAAAATGCTCCGGCAGATCACGACTCTTTTATGGACGAACACGATGGCTCCCTCTCCCCAGATAGCGGCGGCATACCTGTCGACGACGAAAACGATGCCTCGGGCGACTACTCCCCTCCTCAAAGGGGCGCAAAGCGCAATCGCGATAGTGCGGATTATACCGATGCTCTCAGTGCCCCAGAGGCCAAGGCTCCCCCGCCGCTCGTCCCGCCGCGCCGCCACTGCCACCACAACCGCGACCCCGCCTTCCACGTCACGTGCCAGAATCATACAGGTCGCTCGCAAAGGCAAACCTCAGGCGATGGCCAGTACACCCGCAGAAGAAACTGCCCAAACAGTCCCCGATGCCGAGTCTGCGTCACCGGCGCCAAGCGCCAACGGACATAATACCCAACCCGAAACTGCTCCCGTTGCTAGCTCATCCTCAGCTAGTCCAGCGACGCGTCCTGGCAATCTCGCCTTCAATCCTTATCTTGCCTACCTTGCACCAAATCCGCCCCTCCCAGCCGCTGCCTATAACCCATACATGAGTATGTATGGTATGCCCATGCCCGGCGGACCTATCCCGTATATGCCCCCGCCCAACTTTGCCCCACCTCCACCGCAGCAGCTGCGTCCACCGGCCGAGGCGCCGCGTGCAGCAAAGCCCAAACGGCTCAAGGCGCACACGGTGACGAGCAAGAGCTACAGCATCCCCATGGTCCCGCGCGACAAGAAAGGCAAGCCCATGCTGCCGCTCAACGTCGGTATCATGACTGTAATCAACCTTGGCGACGTGTGCATGCGCGAGCACTTTCACACAGAACGCTATATTTTCCCCGTCGGATACGAAGTTACCCGGTGCGTTCTCTTTTCTGGACATATCGTTGAATCCCAATCTTATAATCGTCATGCAGTCGTTATCTGTCCACCATCGACCAAACTGCTGAGGTCGTGTATCACTGCACGATTCTCGATGGCGGAGATGGACCCAAGTTTCAGATCATCCCCTCCGATGTTCCGGACCGCCCAGTCATCGCGGGCACCGCGACCGGCGCGTGGTCCTCTATCGTGAAACAGGCGAATGCTATCCGCCAGCGGCAACACTCCAACTCTGTCTCTGGCCCCGATTTCTTTGGGCTCGGGCAGAACACGATCAAGCACCTCATTCAAGAGCTGCCCAACGCCGACCGTCTACGCGACTACGTGTGGCAGCACTTTGTGGAGGGCGGGCCACTAGGCGGGCGCCACGCGGCGGTCATCCCTGCGCTACCAGAGGAGTACGACGCAGCGATGCCCATTGGGCCATATTACCCGCCGCGGCCGCAGATCCCGCGCGACCAGCCAGACGGCCCGCGCGTGAGCCATTATCCGCCACATATTATGGCACAGGCGCCGACGCCGAAGCGCCCGCCGCCGCCCCAACAGCAGCAGCAGCCCGAATATGCCAACGATGGGCGGCAAGTGATGCCTCCTGGGCACGCAGGCCCGAGCAACGGCGGTGGCGGATATTATCTCCCTCACACGCAAGAGAACAGCCCCGCGGGGTATGCGCCACCGAATGGAGGTCCGACGTACGCCGCGAGCAGCAATGGGAACGGTGCTGCGGGTAGCTCGTTTGCGAGTATCATGAATGCGTTCCCGACGCAGGAGGGACCCGGGCATGAGAATGGCGGGCCTGGCGGGGAGAGCATCGCGTCCTAACGGCGTTTAAGGAGGGCACCGCGTCATCAGGACTTGCGGTAGTTGGGCCTACTTTCGTTCCCCCCCTCGCTGTCGTTATTTGCTGTCTTATTCGTCCTCCACCCCCAAAATCCTCTCTCGTCTCGTCTCGTTTGGTCTTGGTCTGGTCGCTGGGGCTTGTTGTACTTCTCCTTCCCCAATACCCACCACCATGAACATCCTCTCTATCCGACCCTACCAGCCTCTCCTCCCTCGCCGTAAAATGTCCCGCCGCTTTTACCTGCCTACGTTACGTTACGATACAATACAATACAGCCCGTCATAGGAACATATCCCATGTCGTCGTAGTTATTTTGTTCCCTTTCCTCAATTTCACTGTACGATGGCGCCACTGCTCGTGTTTCTCTGTCGGCTTCTGTGTTCTCCAGATGTTCCTGTTTTACTTCCATCCGGTTCCTGTCCTTCTCTTGCCACCTCCATTTTACTTTATTCGTGAAACCAGCCCCCAGCCACCCGCCTGCGGCCCCCTCCCGCAACGCGGTCTTGGTTTCATTTCCGGCGGCGCCTCTTAGGACGAAGCACACGTCTTTACTACGGCGTGCGTGGACTGCGGGGGCGCCTCGGGGGCGAGAGTGAAACACGTTCCTGTGGTGGGAGCGGCCCTGCGTGGATACGTCTGCTGGCGAGAGCGGTGCTGGTGGGGCGTACTATGCGGGGCGGACATGTATTTTTTATTGGGTCAGAAATGCACGAGTTTCAAATCCTGAAAACCCATTTCTTTTAAATGCCGCTGCTTCGTGAGACCACGCTACTAGTTTCTGTGGTAGTTGACAACTTTTCCAGAACCTCGAATAAGTAGAACAAGAAGAAATAAACCGAGGATGAGAACAGGATTGCGACGAGGAACCATTCCACAGGAGATCAGCCACTGAATGCAGAGGCTACCGAGGCGTTCACGCATGATGTCGGCGCGCGTTCAGGGATAGAAGTAACTGTTGTATTGTAGACTGCGAATATGTAAACCATGCGCGAGCAGCGAGGAGGTTCTCTCGACGGCTCGCATCCGAGTCTGGAACCAAAAGCTCCCGGGCCTCATTGAACCAAGGGCGGGACAGGTTGTCAAGTGCCTTCGAGTACTAGGTTGAAGAAGCGGTTCATGAAATTCAAGCGCTGAGACCGTCATCGTTTCCACGTTCACTGTCATAATTGACCGAAGCATTGTCACGGCGTAACTGTCACCAGCTTGACTGTCTTTGAACTACTTACTCCCATGTCCCTCGCCGACTCCCCCTTTGGAAATCGACTTCACACAAACTACGTTCCTTCGGATTCTGAAGTACTCGAGATACGCGCTCTCCTCGTAGATCCCGCAAATGCACTGGTCCGAATGGATGCCCAGATTAAAGCGATGGAAATCGCTCTCGGTCAGCTCAGAGAGCGGCGTGCATCGCTCAAGGAACCGATTGACGCCCACAGGGCTCTAATATCTCCTATGAGACGCATTCCTCAAGACGTTCTCTTGGAGATCTTCTTCTCCTGCCTCCCCACGGAGCACAACGCTCTCATCGACCCTGCCCAAGCGCCCTTGATCCTGGGTCGCATCGGCAGGCACTGGAGAGAAGTCGCGTACTCTGCTCCTATGCTGTGGAGCTCGATACATATTCCTTCCCTCCATTGTATCAACACACCTCCCGATATCCTTTTCACGTTTTGAAGGAATCGTCAAGGCGTGGATTGAGCGATCAGCCCCTTGTCCCTTTATCTGTTTCTCTCTTCGATAAAGTCTTTTATGGGGACCGTATCGAAGAACACCCCCTCATAATCCAGCTACTCCCAGTTCTTCCGCGGTTGCGTCATCTAGAATTGACTGGGGATCTTCGGGTTTTCCTCCCGCTTCTACGACTTGGTTCAGCGGACTTGCCGCTGCTTAAACGCTTCTGGATCAAATCCGCTGGAGGCCGCTTGGATCTTTCAAACGCGTTCCAGATCTCCACCCTCGAGGATGTCGCACTACGCATAACCACCCCAGTTGATCCCCTTTCGTTTGCACTACCCTGGTCGCAGTTGACAAGACTTTGTGTCCAATGCCTTTCCGTGTGGAAAGACCATGGTCCCTCAGGGGGGTCTCGACATTCGCAGAACGTTTGATCTGCTTAGAATGTGTTCCAACCTTGTACAGTGCGAAATACACGTCACGAAGAATACAGACAGAGGCTTGACTTTGGATATGCCCCCGATCTTTCTCCCACATTTGGATACCCTCCTCTTCAGCAATTGTGATTTTCGGAACTGGATTCTAGTCGCCCCCAAGCTCCGCTTTCTACGTATCGGACAGGCGTACTCTTGGCACAACGAGAGTATGCCCGAGGCCGGTTTTTTGAGTGTTGATGTCGACCCGAATCAGTTATCATCACCAGACGGCCTTCGCGATCTCTTGGAGTACTTCCCCATGATCTCCCATCTTCGGCTGTCCTCACCATCCTTGGACCATCTTGAACTCTTTTGTCCACCAGATGACTTACTAGACTTATGCCCGGAGTTGACCCATCTCACGGTCATCTCACCCCATAATGGGTTTTCCGACGCCGCTGCCTTGGCCTTTGTCAAGGCAAGAATGGCTTTGCCCCTCCCTCTCCAGCAATTCTGTGTTCGCTTCGGCCGCCAAATGAAGGTTGACGTCATGCCCGAACTTCAATGTTTCATTGCAGACGGACTCCGAGTTTCTCTCGAGTATCTAGCTCCACGATGGAAGTTCGACGCTCAAGAGGGATTGAACGGAGATTGATTGCATGGCCCGTAACTGTCCATCGGATTGCTGGGGCTACTGTTCTGTATGGATAGCGGGAGAGTGTAATTGTAGGTGAATGCAGATGGCCTATATGCACTTGGTCAGATGCCAACTCCAAGTATGAAAAACTGATTTTTTTCGCCTCAAGAGCGTGATGAACCGTGAGTCAGTCAAGATTGCTGTTCCAGGGCGTTGGAATCTTGAAATTATCATACACCCCGAAAGGTCGAAGATGACTTGATCCAGTCGCCATTATCCCATAAGAAAGTACGAACCAGAGTGCTCTATGCAATCTGCAATGATACGTCCGGTCCTATGTTTTCAACCAAAGTCACATGACTTGGTTGAAAAGTCTAATTTCACGATGCTGGCTAAAAGTAATCTCGCTTTGAATCTTCGGTTCGTATCAGTAGCTTCCATATTTCGATGTTAACTATCGCGGAATCGACTACAGATTACTGTGTTTCTAATTGGGTCTCGAGCATTCGAAGACTCGCTTCTTGTTCGACATTTTGAGTCCATGCTTGGCATATCTGCAGGACCTCTTCGCTCACATCCAAAAACTTGGATTTTACAGTTGATTTGGCGTCTGTTTCGGTCATCTCCGGAAATCTTTGTCGTTGGATTGCCAGCATCATCCTCTTGAAGCGTATCGCATCTGAAATATTGAACGTTAGCCAGGGTAAACTTTAAGCGAACTCTACCCGCCTCGAGGTGGTGCGACAATAATTTGTTGGAGAGTTTCTTCATCAAGGACTTCATCCGACAACGAGCCGATCTATGTAGCAATGAATGTGGAAGATGAGAGACAGTTCAAAGTTGGACAGTCCGCGCTCACCTTCTGTTGATGTGCAGACAGTTTCTGATATAGTTTCGCTGCACCCGCCTCACGATCATGCATACTAGGAGTCTCAGATCCTACCACATCTTCAGTGGCATTGGATTTGTCCCTCGATATACTTTCTGACTGAGGGATTGCATTCCGAGCATATTTAGCGACGTTCTGGTTCAAATTAACGACCAATTTGCTATCTGTGGAAATAAAGTCTTTTGCTTCCGGACCAGGCTAGAAAAATACTCTCAGCCCAACAGCCTTTCAGGAAGAAAAAGCGAAGAACGACCTTTAAGTAGTAATGGTGCCCTTTACTTCTTTCCACCCTGTTCTCGACTAGGACATCGAGGAACAGGAGGCGGTCAAAAAGGAGGTCGACCACATCTGGGTGGAGAGAATTCCCAGCACCATATGCGGGGCTTAATTTCCCGTTGATTTTTCTAGTTTTTTTCGTGTTCAATCCTCGGAACAAGTCAGTAAATTGTTTCACTGTCATATGTTCGTTGGCATTGAAAGATTCAACCAAAATCACTGCGTGTCGGGCTGGTTCGGACAGATCCAATTCCATAGGGTCAAGGACGGCACTGTTCTCACAATTGTCGCATCCACCGCGGCAGTCCTTTTCTTCGAAGTTCTCCCCAAAATGTTGGAGGAGTTGGAGACGTCGGCAAACATTCATTTCTTCGCAAAAGTTTACCACAGCTCGTGCCGCTTGCTCTCGGTGAGATTGCGAGGATAATTCTGAATCTGTTCCATTTGAGGAGTCCCTCAGATCGAGAACGGTTTTCAAGTCCTGAAACCGATAATCTGGGATCAAATGAACGTGAACCCTTGCTCGATACCGTGTCATCTTACATAGAAGGCAGTCCGCAGCTAAGCCGTCGCGACCAGCTCTCCCGGTTTCTTGATAGTAGCTAGAGAGAGGATGATGAGCAGTTTTCGCGCAGAAAATTACAAGATAGCCAACCCTTCCAGACTTTTCGGGAGATCGAAGTGAATGACGAAACGCACTGGAAAATACAACGTTAGGCGAAGGGTTAGAAACGAGCTGGGCGGCCGACCGTCAGGTTGATCAATGCCCATCCCGAACGCAACCTACACGAAGGATAATGAAACACGGCGTCTAATGAAAATTGGGCTTGAACATACCGTCGCCACGATTACATCGATTTTGCAAACTTTCCACCCACTATGGATGAGGGCCTGTTCGTTCTCCGACAGTCCTGAATGATAGTGGTTTGCAGCAATATTGCAGGTTCGGAGGTGTTTCGCTAAGCGTTCACAATGCGTTCGTGTGAGGCAATAGATAATGCCTTTTTCGTGCATGTGTTCCTTCTCGATGAACTCGACGACATCATCCATGTCGTGTGGTTTGCCTCGCTTTGCTGCGACACCATATTTGAGGTTCGGTCGGTTGAAGGATTTTTGGAAGACTTTTGGGCTATCGAGTTTCAGTCTTTCGACGATTTCTTTGATAGTTCGAGGATCAGCTGCAGCTGTGAGAGCCATGATAGGCACATCTGGGAAAGTATCGCGGATGGTATGCAGTTTTTGATACTAATTGCATTGGATTACAAAGGGAAATTCAAACGAAGGCTTCAGGACTCACGGAGTCTCGGAAATCATGGCCCCAAGTTCGGATACACTCGGCTTCATCGATGGCGAATCTCGCCAATTTGTGTTTCCGGTATAGGTCCGAGAGGACGTCGCGGAAATCCTGACTTTTATGAAGTTTTTCTGGAGTAACATAGATGAGTGCCGGTGTGGTGGGGTCGGGCAATGATCCTCCGTCGGAGCCTGTATCTGGGTTCAAACTCACGGCATGGATACCCTTGGTGTTAAGAGCGTCCATCTGATCTCGAATAAGAGCCCGCAGAGGGGATATGACGATCGTAGCGCTGTCGTTCTGTTCGTTCTCGTAGACAGCTGGGAGTTGGAAACAGAGACTTTTTCCGCCGCCGGTGGGCATCAATACAACCGTATCTTTCCCCGCCGTGGTTTCGAGCAGATTTCGAGCTGGTTTTCTCGAAACCCATCCAGCCCGAATTTCCGCTTGAGAACTTCAGCAAACTTTTCGGGAATGGAGTGTGAAGATCGTTGGGCAGTTTCGTTAATGTCGAAACCTGAGATAGCAATTTCAGGAACCGAATTCCAAAGTTCGTCATCACTCTCAGTCCCACCCTCTAGCTCTAATTGCGACTGTGAGGAAAGAGAGGGAACATAGCCACTGGAACTACTCTCTTGAGAGCTGGAAGATGGAATGGCCAGAGAAGCAGCAGTGAACGCTGGCAAGAGAACAGGTGTGCCAAGCTCAAGCGTTGGGGTTGAGGGCATAAAAACTGGATGCCGCTCGCTCGACTGAGATGCGGATGCGATAGCCTCTTGTATAGCTTCAATCCGATTCTTGAATATGGAACTGCAGATAATTTAGGGGCTTGGGCGTGAATAACGCAGATGGCTGATATGTACTCGAGAGCTTCAAGAACGAAAATGTCTTGTGATGTATTCTCATCATGGTTTCGGATGGACATGGAATTTTGGCGACGCCCCTCACAGTTTTGGGCGAGTAAATGTTGAAGTTGGTCCAACGATTTCTGCCAAAAGGTATCAGACAGTGTGCTCCTCTTTCGAAAAACGCACTGTTTCGAGATCCATGTGATCCCAAAATTCGGTCAGAGCTTGACGGGAGTGGAATTTCTCTCGAGATCCTTCGACCCTTGAACGCTTAGATGGGGCATTTTCCAAAAAGACGCTGGAAGACAAGCGCTTGGACCCTTTTGAGATGTCATCAGGAAACAGAGCGATTGATGCGTCATGACGGTCTTCGGAGCTTGTGCTTCGATTCAGCGATGTGGTGCTGCCGCTAGAGGGAGTGGAGTGAATAGGACCTGGTCCAGGCTTGAACTTGGTCGACTAGGAACAATCGACGATGAGTAACGACTGGATGAGAAACGGGAGACGTACCTTGGCCTTTGGGCTCAGCTTGGACATGGGAGGAAGAGTGAGGTGTCGTTTCATTCCTTTTTTTTTTTGCAACAACTTCTGCGCAGTTGTGCACGTGAGTCCACACAAAGCTTGAAGCACTTGAACTGTCGAGGTTTGTCGGATCCATTCATTCTGAATCTGCTTTCTGGCGGGCATGGCTATATGCTCAGAATTTCGCCGCCAATTCAAATGTGGGCATTAAGACATTGCTGGGATTCGTCATTGCTGTAGTCGACACGATGACGATGCACCCAATCCCATTCACGCATGAGGTACAATGGTTAGGACGCAGCGACGTCGAAAAATTGGTTAGTAGCGCCATAGTATATTTCTGCGAGCGGAAAGTGTTCAATTTTCGAGGTTGAGAGTTTAACGAAAAACTTACACGTATGGCTGGAGAAAATTTGCCACAGGTGAATAGAACATATCAGCGGTAGCCCGAGGCTTACCCCAACGATTCAGCGATAGTGAGGGGCATAGTGAGGGGCCAGAAGGTAGAAATATGATCCTAGGCAAGTCTAATTTGTCCAACGCCCGGTCTCGCTCCAAAAAGATGCTGAAGGGAAACTGGGTCTTCACCGACGAATCCGGACCATTCCCTTCTATTTTTTTTCGAGGACACATTGTTTTGTGGTAGCCACTAGAAGGGACACTGTCACGGTGGACGTCGACGCTTTGATCCGGGACTCATCACCAAGTACAAATCCTTCCTCTGGACCACATCAACGCTGGACTTCCATAATCTTGAGCTGTCTTCTCATCGCTCGACGGAAATTCTCAGTTAAAAGCTGCGGTCTTGCCTGACTTGGGCAAAGTGGATGCTTGCTCGAACCCGACCTTTTCCAATCCTTAAATTCAGTTTACGGGCCTATTCCGTGAGCTCGGGTGGACCCAACCATGCCATTCTTGAAATGTTGAAAAGCAGTAGGTGAAAAGCAGCGTTTTTCGGGACTGCACGACGCTCAATGGTGCTCAGACAAGGACGAAGAAGCACTCCGGCCGGATAAAAATCCATATAAGATTCGCGCATTCACGGATGCGATACGAATTATTGGGAAGCTAGACCATCCTCTCCGGTCTGCGAACGAGGCTAAAACAGCAAGTCTCGAGTGTTTGAATGGAACCATGCTCATACTTACTTCCAGCTCAAAGGCGTGGGCCCTGGAATCCACCGGCGAATTCAAGACTTCTTCGAAACGGCGGGGGGATACTCGTGTGTACCCGCCTATGTTTATTTCGTATCTGACAATTCACAAGCTCAAGATGTTGATCCTGAAGCCCTGCAACAACTAAAAGAGGATCGTGTCGCGCGAGCGGAGCTGGAACAGATATCTGGCATTGGGTGAGTGGAGGCGTCAGTGAATGGATGTATTGAAACTCTTGCAGTCCGGTGAAAGCGCGCCAGTTGGTTGCCGCAGGCTGCAGGACAATCGAGCAGCTGCGGACGACGCCAGAATTCCTGGACATGCTGTCGAATGTCCAGCGCGTCGGTGCGACCTACTTCCGGCACGTAGAAGCACGGGTACCCCGCGTCCACCTCGAAGCTGTCGCAGTGAGCATTTTCCGCGCGTGAATGCTAAAATTGACCAAAAACAGCAAGGTATACGCGACGTCCTGTCTCCAAAGTACGAAGTGATCATTGGCGGGAGCTAGTACGTTACCATACAATTTTTTTTTACATTTTATCAAACGATTTTTCAGTCGACGCGGTGCACTTACCTCTTCCGACATCCACCTCGTCGTCCTGCATCCCGACCATGTGCATGTCCCGTTCCCTACTGTCCTCCCCAGCCACATCAAGGCCTCGCCCGCCACACGCACACGTAAAAAGCCAGACGGCACGCGGCCTCCGTCTGTCCTCCACGACGACGTCGTCCCGATCCTTCAGTCCCGCGGCATAATCGCAGCGACACTCTCGAGCGGGGACCTAAAATGGCAGGGCATCGTCCGCCTCCCCGATCCAGACGCTGCGATCGCGGATGACCAGCTTGCCGAGCGCAGGCGGCGCGCGACCGCGATCGAGAACGGAGACGGCGTCTACCACCGCGCGGACATCAACCTCGTTGCGCAGAAATCGCGTGGCTCCGCCCTGCTGTCGCTGACGGGCGACACCGACTTCATCCGCGACGTTCGCGTCCGCGCGACGAAGGTCGGAACGCATCTGAATGAGTTTGGGCTGTGGCGCTGGAACGACAACAAGCAGGAGTCGCAGGAGGGGTTCTGGGAGCTCGTGCGTGCGGAGACGGAGGAAGAGGTGCTGAGGGAGTTGGGCATGGAATATGTCGAACCCACGAAACGTAATTTTTCTTCTCTGGGAAATACCGCTGTTTCGGGGAGGAAAAGTAAAGGCAAAAAGAGCTCATAATAAATAAAAATTCAGAAATTCACAGAGGGAGGGAAACTCGCATGCTATAATATCCGTAATTTGGCTTGGCTCCTCCCCAGGCCCATATTCGTCCCAATGAGACACGAGCGCAAGAATCTGATATCGAAGATGGAACGGAGGAAGTTCGTACGCATCCCAAGTTTAGTAATTTCCCAAATGGGTCTCCGCTCGCTTGGATCAAATCTTCGAGTGCGTCGTGCGAATTCCTGGCCAATCACTCAACTTGCGAGGTTCAAGAAACATGCTACATTGTTCCCAAAAGGTAGACCCGAGATAATTAAACCATAAAGAAACCTTCGAAGCGCCCGAGATATGCTAAAAGTATTCCTCAACTGTTTTTACAACTTCGGCTTGAATCCCATGGGGCATTGAGCGGCCACGTTCGCGGGAGTTGCGTGTTGAGTTGAGCCTCTCCAACTGGGCCCATCTGGCGGAACATCTCCAAAGGGTCAAACCACGTCTCGACCTTCTGAAGCTGCAGCTTGTCGTTCACGATCGCGACCGTCACCCCTTCGATGTCGAGCACCTTGCCGTGAGCCTTTATCGTAACCCGTTCGCCCTTTCTGTCGACTCCATCAGCATGCGGTTTAATTTGGGGTTATCAGGGACGACTTGCTCATTGTATCCCTCGTAATCATTTTTCATTTCCCCCCAGTGCCTCCACCGGAATGCCACTTGTGGGGGGCCGCTGTAGACCTCGAGCACTTCCCATGCGAACGTCGGCATCATGCTCTTGAAGGTGATGTGGCTAGAGGCGAAGTCCGAGTGCTCGGGGCTGTAGTACGCGTTCGGGGCGATGATGGCGTTGTACGTGCCGACCTTGAGCATGTGCTCGCCCGACGTGGCAGGCCCGCCGTTGACCGCAAAGGTGTACTTGTCGTGGTCGACGGTGCGCCACTCCTTGTAGTCGGTCTTGTACGAGGCCTCGATTTCCCAATTCTTCACGAGGTTCTCGACGATGGAGATGAGGCTTCCTGGCTCGTGGGACATCTTCTTGGCTATAGGAGAGAATGAGCGGCATTCCAGGGAGGCAGGAAAGCAGACACTCACTTCGTTCGTAGTCAGCGCGGGTCCTCGCATAGTCCGGGACCTTCTTGTGCCTCCATTTAGCCGAGACGTCCTTCAATACAGCGTTAGGGTCGAGAACGTAGTCCGGAAGAGCGGGTGCAGCATCGGGCATGGTGGGGCCTCAAGTTTGTTTTACTGACCTGAGTTGGTCCATCACGTCTTTATATACAGCGGGTTATTGCGGGGTTTACTACATCGCCCGTTCTGTCCGACCTAACTCAACTCTGCAACCGCAAAGGAACGCCGGACTTGTAAATAGCCAGGGCGCGTCGCAAGAAGAACAGCCAAGAGACGCGATAACATCCGAGTTGTCGCTTGAGGGTGCGCGTTCTCTGACCCACTACCAGACAGATAACCATTCTTGCAGGTCTTTCCAAAAGCAGGTTTGCGCTATCACGAACCTTGCGGCCGCCAATCATGAAACGTAAACGTCCGAGACTTGGCGAGGGGGAGATCACTGAGCCCAAGAAAGGAGAAATCTGCCAGTATAACCGACGTTCGGTGACCAGTGACCATGAAGCGTTCAGGTTCATCAACACAACATCAACATGGCATTTCATGAATTTTCATGAATTTCGGAGAGATGGGTGGTAACCGCCGGCACCTCAGAGAGCATGAACTTAGTAAGAATCCTTGCGGCGCCACAGCCGGACGTCGGAAAACTGCGAGCAGGCTGCCACTTGGACTCGGAGTCCGAGAATAAGTCTGCACACGTAGCAGGGCATCGTATCAGAAGCTTGCGCGTGTTGAAGCACGGGCGACCGGAAATCCATGCTTCATCGAACAAGACAGCAGTGCAGTTGGAGACGGTGAACCGGAGGGTTGACTGAACTTGAGTCAAGATGAGTAGAGAGCTGAGTCGTGCTTGAAGTGCCAATTGAGTTTTAAGAAACCAAGATATCTCCGGAACTGTGCAAATGCAACACAAGAGGCCTGAATAGAGCAGGTGTAGCACATTCTCAGGCCGATATCGAGCAAGAATAGAGCACAGCGGCGAACTCACGATTGGCCGGATCCGGATTAAGGTATAACCTTAAACCATGAAGCCTTCCTATGTTTTGGGCTGTTTGGCAAGAGCCCCTATGACTCCCAGCACCTGCTGTTGCTCGCGACAAGCGCGCGACGCGCATAACTCACCCTATATATATTCCACACATCGATAACACAGCCGTTCTGAATTCCTTTGGATCCCTCTACATCTCTGATCCCCAGAATGGCCCATCTCACGAAGCCGACCACATACGATATCAAGGATTCTAATATTGCCTTGCTTGGATCCGATGCAAGTGGTTCAGGTTTATCCACTTTTCAGTGGTCTTAAGGATCTCATCAGCTCGAGAAACATGTCCGGGAAGCCGCCGGAGACAAGGAAAAAGCCTGGGCAAACGCCGGAACGGCCGCCGGTCTGCAAATCTGGCGGATTGAGAAGTTTCACGTCGTAGATTGGCCAAAGGACAAGCTGGGGTCGTTTTACGACGGTGACTCGTACATCGTCCTCCACGTAGGTATTGTTTTCATAATCGGTGCATCTTGGCTCCATTTTTGTGCAGACCTACAAGAAAACTCCAGATGCAGAGTCCTTTTCTTACGATCTGCACTTTTGGCTTGGGGAAAACACCAGCCAAGACGAGGCAGGTACCGCAGCATACAAGACTGTCGAATTAGACGATCGTGAGTCTATTTCAATGCTGGAAATATTATCGTGCCCCAAGTCTTCCGAGGATTAAAATTGGGTCTTAAATCCACCATCTCAAATCTGTCGATGCTGTAACTGGATGGCTAATCGTCGATTTTTAGATCTTCACGGTGCGCCAGTGCAGTATCGCGAGGTCCAAGGCTTTGAGTCCCCTCTCTTCCTGTCATACTTCCCGCATTTCGTCTGTCTTCACGGTGGAGTCGACACGGGCTTCCACCACGTTTCTGCTCCGCCCCCACTCGACCTCCACAAGTTGTACATCATCAAGCTCTCCAAGCACGGCGCCAAAGTCAGCCTCGTCGTCCGCGAAGTGGCTGCAACCGCTGCGAGCATCGTCGAGGGCGACGTCTACATCCTCGACAAGGGCACCCATGTCTGGCAGTACAACACCAAGACGAGTCTCGGAAAGGAAAAATTCAAGGCGGCTGAGTTTGCCCAGAGCCTCGTCTCACCACGCCAGGGCCACTGCGACGTCCAGGTTTTCGGTCCGTTGCTGCATTCATTTGCCATCACTTTTTTTCGGTGTTGACCCTTCCACAGACGAAGGCGGTTCCGGCTCTGGCGCGTTTCTCGCCGAGTTTGGTGCAGACGCGGCTGTAGTCCCCGCTCACGCCCCGAAAGCCAGCGGCGCGCCGCCGAAACTCTTCCGCCTCTCGGACGCCTCGGGCCAAGTCACCTTCGCACCCGTCGACCCACCCTCGCGCGCGGCGCTCAGCTCCGCCGACGCGTTCCTCCTCGATCACGCGAGTGACCCCACGCACCCGGCGATCTATGTGTGGCTCGGGCGTGATGCCTCGCTAACGGAGAAACGTCTCGCGCCGCAGTATGCGCAGCGGTACCTGTATGAGAAGCAGGCGGGGGGCGATGCGGCCGCGCACCACCATGGGGTCGCGACTTCGATTGTGAAGATGCGCGAGGGAGACGAGAGCGAGGCGTTCTTGCATGCTCTCGCGGCGTAAGTGAAATGCATAAATGCAGCTTTGTGTACAAATATTCAGAGAACTGTGTATTGGTCTGGAAGGAAGAAAAAGATGTATAGCTGTGTTGATCCCTATTTCACGAGCTGAGATCCCTTCACACCCTTATTCCTCCATGAAGGAGCCTCAGCCACAGCGAACGAAACGGAGAAAAGAAAGAAAACAGTCTCGACAGTTCTTTCAAGAAATCCGTGGCGGGGGAAAGCCTGTGACCTACAACAAAGTAGATAGAAGAGAGAGAGCATGGCCTATTACGCATAAAGTCCCCCAGTCAGTACCGCACACGCAGAGAGCACAGCTCCTTCAACTAAAGTACATCAAATAAGCCTCCTCGTTTTCTAGGGCACATAACATCTTGGCCTTCTCCAGCTCGCGGTCCTTCGGTCTCTGAAGTGCGGCCGCAAAGTCGGCGTTTTCCTCCGCCATCTTCGCCTTGGACTCGGCGTCGGGGTCGGCTTGGACGGGCGTGGAAGAGAATCGCAGCGGCTCGGGGAGACAGGCTAGCGCTCCTCTTTGATGGCGACGCTGGGGTGAATGGGATTCATGGGAGGAAGTCTCGCTGCGCACAAGTGCAGGGACCGCAGAGACCCTCCGGTCGCGGTATCCTTCAGAATTGAAATCAAGAGGTGCGCGGACGGAAATTTTTTGATATCATGCTTCTATCGAAGTATTTTCTTCCAAAAACATGTTCCCGAAAAAACTTTTTTTCTGCGTTGGTCGTTCCCGGATGAGGGAGTCGAAGCATAAAGGGCCGGGAAGGTGGACCATTTTCGCTGTTATGCGGACCTCAACCTTTTTTGCGGAGAAAATCACCTTGGCAGGCAGGGAAGTAGAAGTAGCGAAAACCCAAAGGGTTATGAGCATGGTTAGCTTGCCCAGGCCGTACTGCGCGAGCAATCAGCAAAATATGGCCCACCCCCACCGGTCCGATATCCACTGCGTTGGCGAGTGCTGTCCCGCTAGGCCACGAGCCAATTTGGCTGTGTAGTCGGGACTAGGCGCCACGCTGTGTCGAGACGGCTCTGCATGGCTTCACCAATGGAGGCAGGCCGACGGCTACGCCGCCTAGACGGAGGCACGCCAACTAAACTCTGCAGAGCCTACGCGAGCATCTCTGGGCGAGATTAGCCGCGCGCCGAGTCTAGTTACAATACATCTGACCGGGTCTCGGCGCGCAGGGCCATCGGCTAACAGCGCCCAGCTTTTGGCGTTTCCAGCCGGCCGTCAATGCAGTGGATCGCCGGAAGGAGAATGATATCTCGGCTTGATTGGCCGACCGCCTTTTTGATTGAATTGGGCAACTGATGACATCATCCGCCTTCCTCCAACCTTCAAATTCCTCTGCTGTTGCTCTGCTGGCATTGTGCGTCCTACCTCCAACTTCAGACCTTCAAACAACTCTAGTTTCTTGGGTTCATTTATGTCCACAAAATTATCAGTTCGATCGTTCTTTACCTCGTGTCACCTTGTTTTATGCGCATCGCGGAATCCGGATTAGACCTTGGTGAACTCTTAGCAACTCAATATCTCAAGTTACCTCGATAGCTCACGACTGAGTCTCCTTTCGGCCACATATTCCATCGGAACCATTCTGGATTAACTTTTCAGGCGAGAATTCAATGGCCGATATATCTCATATTCATCTCTTCTGGCTCGCTCATCGCCTTTTGAATCTGGTGCATTGAAGACTATGCAGTACAAATAACCATTTTAAGCCCACAAGTATCTCAGGGCATGCAGAAGGGCTCGAGAATCACTCATTCAACACGGGATTCTCCAGAGCCGTTGTAACATCCACTCACCATGTTACTATGTTAGTAAGTAACGAACGGCGGACCTCAGCGGCTCAGCCGCTGCTGTCATGGTTAGCGAAGACCTGGTTGATTCCATGACGGATATTTTACCGTTTAGTGCTTCTTCGAGTGCTATAAAGCCTTGACCTCTCATCCTCTTTGCACAGTATCATGGAAATCGGAGACGCAGGTGTAGCGGCCGCGGGCCCAGCCATTCGGCAAAAGTATTCGTACCAATACTCGAGCGTTCCGGTAGCTGACGAGCTTCGCACAGATACACCGACGAGCGCGACAAGCGTCTACGGGCTGACGGACTTGGCCAGTTCTTGAGGCTCGCTGATTCTACCCAGTTCAAATATTTGGAAGACGATCCCTGGGTCGACCATGCCACTTTCAATGCTAAAACACCAGTTCTCGTCTCTGGTGACAACGTCAAGTTCCTCGTTATGGGCGCCGGGTACGGCGGTCTGCTCCGGTGCTGGTGTGTGCACAAAATCAAGCACCCTTTCTTCTAATCTCCGCCGACCGCGTCAGAACTTTCCGCGAAGCGATGATCGTAACAGCGAACTGAAAGGGGGAGAAGGCCATTAGGGACGGTAATGCAAGCGAGCGACAGGAAAGAGTTGAGAATTAATTTAATCACAGTGCAGTTACAAGAGACTAGATAGAAATAAATCAGAAGCATGATGATACATAATCCCCTAGAGATTAGACGAGACGGTAGACAGACACAATGCCCTCGACCAGAGCACATCAGATAAGCCTCTCTGTTTTCTAGGGCGCACAATTGTACAACATCTGGGCCTCCTCCAGCTCGGGGTCCTTCAGCTTCTGGAGCGCCGCCGTAAAGTCGGGGTCTTCCTCCGCCATCTTGGCGAGCATCGCCTTGGACTCGGCGTTGGGGTCGGTTTTGACTGGCGCAAGCGGCTCAGGGGAGACAGGCTCCTCTTTGATTGCGACGTTAGGCTCTCGACTTCGGCGGTGGTGTGACGGGCGACTGGAATGATTCGCAGCCTCGCAGGAGGAGGAAGAGGATGTCTCGCTGCGGACAAGGGAGGGAACCGCAACGGTGACTTGGTGTTTAGAAGCACCTTCCAGAGAATCCAGTCGCGCTCGGAAAAGACCTATAGAATTGCAACCGTGGGACCACTCTGCTTGACGCGGGCCGGCGACATGACTGATGGCGCCATCTTGGCGTGAGTCATCGCCCCTGAGTCCCCCCAGTGAACTCTAGTCTCTGAGCAACTCAATATTTCAAGTTGCCCCAATATCTCACGACCGAGCGGCTTTTCGGCGACATCTTGGATCGGAACCATCTTGAATCCACTTTCCAGACATGCGGGCATCCAATGAGCTGATATATCTCGTACTCGTCTCTTTTCTGGCTCACTATTGCCTTTTGAATCTGGTACATTGAAGACTATGCAGTACGAACAACCATTTCAAGCCCATAAGTATCTCGAGACATGCGAGGATCACTCGTTCCCTGGGCGATTCTCCGGAGCGGTTGTACTGTACCATCCACCCACTATGTTATTCTTCCCTCAGTTGACAGACCGGAGGCGTCAACGGCTCAGCCTCAGCCGCTGCTGTCATGCTTAATTAAGATGCGAGATGTGTTGACCCTTTAGCGCTTCTTCGAGTGCGATAAAGCCTTTGCCTCTGACACTCTTCGCACAGCACCATGCAAATCGGAGACGCAGGCGTAGCGGTCGCGGACCCAGCCATTCGGCGAAAGTATTCGCACCGAAACTTGGGCGTTCCGGTAACTGACCAGTTTTTCGCACAGATACACCGACGACCGCGACAAGCGTCTACGGGCTGACGGACTTGGCCAGTTCTTGAGGCTTGCTGATTCTACCCAGTTCAAATATTTGGAAGACGATCCCTGGGTCGACCATGCCACTTTCAATGCTAAAACACCAGTTCTCGTCTCTGGTGACGACGTCAAGTTCCTCGTTATGGGCGCCGGGTACGGCGGCCTGCTGTTCGCGGTGCATCTAATCGAGGCCGGGTTCAACGCTGCGGACGTCCATATTGTGGATAGCGCGGGCGGATTCGGCGGGACCTGGTACTGGAACAGATGCCCAGGCTTGATGTGCGACGTGGAGAGCTACATTTACATGCCACTCCTCGAGGAGACCGGATACATGCCAAGTTTCAAATATGCCTATGGCCCCGAGCTTCGCGCTCACGCAGACAGAATCGCGGATAAGTGGGGGTTAACAGCCAAAGCGCTGTTCAGGACCCAATGCCATAGTGCACGCTGGGACGATGCTACCAAGCGTTGGGCTGTACAGCTCATGGAGAACCGTGGTCCGGAAGAGCCAAAGAGAGACATCAAGATAACAGCGCAATACGTGTTTTTGGCGTCGGGAGCGCTGAATGCACCACGAATCCCGCGGTTGCCAGGGCTCGATCAGTTCAAAAGGCAGCATTTCCACACGGCGCGCTGGAAATACGAGATCACTGGTGGGAGTGATACGGATTGGGCCCTGGAGAAGCTGAAGGATAAGCGAGTTGGGATTATTGGGACGGGCGCGACTGCGATACAAGCAGTGCCAGAGTTGGCCAAGTGGGCGAAGCACCTGTACGTTTTTCAGCGCACGCCTGCGAGACTCGAGTGTCGACGTCCGCAATCAGCGTCCCACCGACCCGGACGAGTGGGCCAAGATCACGTCCACCAAAGGCTGGCAGCGGGCTCGCTCCGAGAACTTCAACTCGCGGCTCGTCAAGGACCCAATTGGCGAGGACCTGGTCGATGATGGGTGGTGCCGCACTCCTTCTTACTGCGGCATTGTTGGTGCGCCCGGTATTGTCGCGCCTGAACAGATCCCGGACCACATTGCCAGGCTTCACGCGCTCGACTTTGAGCGCGCGGAGAAGGTACGTGCCCGAGTGGGCAAAGTCGTCAAAGATCCAGAGACAGCCGAAAAGTTAAAGCACTGGTACCCGGCTTGGTGCAAGCGTCCCACCTTCCACGACGACTACCTCCCCACTTTTAATCTACCGAACGTAACGTTCGTGGACACGGATGGCAAGGGCGTGGATGGGTTGACGGAAGACGCAGTTGTGGTAAATGGCATCCCGTATCCTCTCGACGTCCTGGTCCTCAGCACGGGGTTCGCTTCGTTCGCGGAGGGCGACAGCGGGAGCGCCTGTCAGCGAGCCGGTATAAAGATCTTCGGACGAGACGGACTCGACATGGACGAGAAGTGGATCCGGGAAGGTGCGGATTCGCTGCACGGCGTTATGACCAACCGATTCCCCAATCTCTTCTTCCCTGGCCCATCGCAGACCGGGGGGAGCGCCAATTTCACATCCACGCTTTCACTCCTTGGCTCGCATGTCGCCACGATACTGGCGGAAGCAGAGCGACGTGTCGGCTCGTCCAACAGGGTTACGGTTGAGGCTACGAAAGCGGGTGAGGATGAGTGGAGCGGGGAGGTGCTCAAGAGAGCGAGTTGGTTTGCGGTGATGAGTGGGTGTATGCCAAGCTGGTTTAATCAGGAGGGTACCGCCGGCAAAGGTCTTGACATGGAGGGACAGATCAAGGCTGCACGCGGTTCGCCGTGGGGAGAGGGCATCGTCAGCTTCGCAGAAGTTCTCAGAGCATGGCAGGCCGAGGGCAAGTTGAGGGGAATACAAATCGAGGCGAATGTCTGATGTAAAGTCCGTGTACCTGTGAAATTAAATGTGGCCGCAGAAGCAATGTGGTTCAGTTCCTGGAGGAGTCTACTGGAGCAGCCTTTTCTTGAATCTCATCCCATCTCAGGATTCTCCAGGAGCAACAATAGCAGCGAACTGACTTCGAAGAAAGAGAGCAATTGGCTTTACTACTGCATGAACGGCTGGACGGAAAAGCAGAATTAATTTAGTCCTAGTACAGTTACAACAGAGTAGATGGAAACAGATTGAAAGCATGATACATAATCCTCTAGACGAAGCGGTAGACAGACGCAATGCGCTCAACCAGAGCACATCAGACAAGCCTCTTTGTTTTCTAGGGCACACAACATCTTGGCCTCCTCCAGTTCGCGGTCCTTCAGTCTTTGAAGCGCGGCCGCAAAGTCGGGGTCCTCCTCCGCCATCTTGGCGAGCATCGCCTTAGACTCGGCGTCGGGGTCGGTCTCGACCGGTGCAGGCGAAAAGCGCAGCGGCTCGGGGGAGACAGGCTCCTCTTTGATGGCGACGCTGGGCTCTCGCGACTTCGGCGGCGGTGTGACGGGCGACTGGGATGAATCGCGGGAGGAGGAAGCGGACGAGGAGGAAGATGATGTCCCACTGCGGACCAGTGCAGGGATGGCGGAGACAGCGGGTGCTGGGGCGGTGGCAATGGCCGTGGGCGCTGCCTTCGCCTTGGATGCATTGGCGTTCTGGACTTTCACAGCGTCGAGCACCTTCTGGTCCACCGTGAACTGGATCGCCGCCGCAGCGGGCTGTGTGCGCAGGTAATACATCCCCGTTTTCAGCCCGCGCTTCCACCCGTAAAAGTGCATGCTCGTGAGCTGGCCCATCGTCGGCGCCGATAAATGCACGTTCAGACTCTGGCTCTGGCAGATGAACGCCCCGCGGTCCGCTGCAAGCTCCAGGATGTGCTTCTGGCTGATCTCCCAGACCGTCTTGTATATCGATTTGACGTCGTCCGGAATCGTGGGGATGTTCTGCACGGACCCGCGGTGCGCGATGAGCAGGTTCTTCATATTCTCGTCCCACAGCCCACGGTCGACGAGCTCGCGCAGCAGCCACGGGCATACGACCTGGAACTCGCCCGACAAGACGCGCCGCGTGTAGATATTGCTGGTGTACGGCTCGAAGCACTCGTTGTTGCCGAGAATCTGGCTCGTCGACGCCGTCGGCATTGGCGCGGTCAGCAGCGAGTTGCGTAACCCCGTCTTGGCGATCTTGGCCTTGAGAGCGTCCCAGTCCCACAGCGAGCTCGGGGTGACGCCCCACATGTCGTATTGGAGGATCCCTTGGGAGGCCGGGCTGCCCTCGTACGTCTCGTAGGGCCCGTCCTTCTCGGCCAGCTCCGCGCTTGCCTCGAGAGCAGCGTGGTAGATGGTCTCGAAGATCTTCTGGTTGAGCTCTTTGGCTTCGGGGGATTCGAACGGCATCCGCAGAGCGAGGAACGCATCTGCGAGACCCTGCACACCTACACCGATGGGTCGGTGCCGCATGTTCGACCGCCGGGTCTCGGGGATGGGGTAATAGTTGACATCGATGATGCGATTGAGGTTGCGCGTCACGACCTTGGCGATGTCGTGCAGGCGCTGGAAGTCGTACTGACCGTTCGAGATGAAGCTGGGCAGCGAGATAGACGCGAGATTGCAGACAGCCGTCTCGTCGGGAGAAGAGTACTCGATGATCTCGGTGCAGAGGTTGGACGACTTGATCGTCCCGAGGTTCTTCTGGTTGGATTTCGCTGCAAGATGGTCAGTGGCAGAGGATGAATGATAGGAAACTCCTTACAGTTGGCAGAATCTTTGTAAAGCATAAACGGCCCTCCGGTCTCGACCTGGGCCTCAAGAATCGCGTACCACAGCTTTTGCGCTGGGATCGACTTGCGTGCACGGCCTTCCTTCTCATACTTCTCGTACAGAGCCTCGAACTCGGCGCTGTGCACCTCGTGCAAGCCAGGGGCCTCGTTCGGGCAGAACAAAGACCACTCCTCGTTCGCCTCAACACGCTTCATGCTGGATGCGTCGTGAGTTGTCTCGTACACAACCAAAGATGGAAGCTTACAATAAATCAGGAATCCACAGCGCCAGGAAGAGATCGCGAGCGCGCATCTGCTCCTTGCCATGGTTCTTGCGAAGGTCGATGAACTCGAAAATGTCCGAATGCCATGGCTCGAGATAGATCGCAAATGCTCCGGGCCTCTTGTTCCCGCCCTGGTCGACGTAACGCGCAGTGGCATCGTATGCGCGAAGCATCGGGACAATACCGTTCGAGTAGCCGTTCGTTCCTGCAATGTACGAGCTGGAAAGCCCTGAGTGACCGCACAATGAATGAAGAAATGCACCCACCCCGTGGCACGGATGTTATGGATACTCAGCCCAATGCCACCAGCGCTCTTGCTGATCATGGCACAGTTCTTGAGCGTGTCGTAGATGCCCTCGATGGAATCCTCCTTCATGCAGACCAAGAAACATGAGCTTAGCTGCGCTTGAGGCGTGCCGGCGTTGAAGAGAGTGGGCGTTGCATGGGTGAAGTATCGCTCGGACATCAGGTTGTATGTCTCGAGGACGTGGTCGATGTCGGAACCGTGGATACCGACGGCAACGCGCATGATGAGGTGCTGCGGCCGCTCGACGACACGGCCATCGAGGCGGAGAAGGTATGAGCGCTCGAGGGTTTTAAAACCAAAGCTTAGGGACGGGTGTTAAGATTGCACTGTCGAATCGAGGGTGGACTTACTAGTTGTAGTTAAAGTCGCGATTGTAGATAATGGCGGCATCGAGCGTCGCGGCATTTGCCATTACAACGTCGTAAGTGTCCTTTGCGATGAGGGAGGCCGCTCTCCCGGTCTTGGGGTTGACTGGCGCGCGTCAGAACACTTGAGAGGCAGACGCAGGACCGCAACACACCATAGTTGTATAGATCAGATATGACCTGGGAGAAACTCTTCTTAGTCTCCTTGTGTAGATTCGAAATCGCGATGCGAGCGGCAAGAATCGCGTAGTCGGGATGTTTGGTGGTGAGATAGGCTGCCGTCTCCGCGGCAAGATTCTACGGAACTGTCAGACTAGTAAATGCGCGACGCGACACCACGCACGTCGAGCTCCATCGTCGTGATGCCGTTGTAGACGCCAGCGACAACCTTCTGAGTGACCCTAGTGGCATCGTTAGGAAGGAAAGACAAGCTGCCAGGCAACGCACTCTATCGGGTTCACATAGTTCTGGTCGAGCCCGTAAATGAGCTTCTCGATTCGAGTGGTAATCTGAGAACAATGAGAACGACAGACGCGATGACGCGACAGAGAGAGCTACCTTGTCAAAGTAGACTCTCTCCTTCCGGCTGGACAAAAGGGAGGGTCAGTACGACGCGATTATTTGACGCGTTCAGCGCGTTCATGCCACCACATACCCGTCTGCAAAGGGCGCGTTAGCAGTGAGAACACACGTCAAGGTCAAGAAAGAGACTTACCTCGCTTGTAAACGAAAGCCATTTTCGGGAAATGGGAGAAGGGAAGGGAGAGGGAGATGGAGGCGGAAAGCAAGGAAAGGACAAACAAACGACAACGCGTCTTCGCCTAATGTAATTTCATAGCACAGCCACATCAATCCGTACACAAACTTTGTAGATCTCGTAGGGCTTTCAATGCCTCGAAATAGACTCCAGTAAAATGAGTAGAATATATTTCAAGCCATATACTCTGCAATAAAGATGTTATACGCGTCAAAACAAACCGTCTCCAAATATTATCGCGTCTTTCTGTCGTTTTAGGTCCGTTGCTTATACTTGTGTACGCGTTTGATCTGAGTCGCTGGTCGGTACCGAGCCTCTCGCAAACTCCAAAAGTTAGGTTGGTCACATTCGGCCTGTATTACCAAGTTTTTGTATTTTGTAACGTCATCCAACAATATTGCTGCTACCCTCCACACTCCGTTCCAAACATTCAGGATTTCTAAGAGGCTCCAATTCCATGAATCTCAGTTTGATCTCAGTGCTCAAATTGAGGTCGATATGTGGGTCCCGGTCGTAGGGCGCGATGCTTGCCAGTGAGTTTGATCATTGGTTCCTGCCATGGATGTGCCATGGATGCTGGTCGAAAATAGGTTTGGACTATGGGATCTGAAAATTTGAAAGGTCTTCGCACGTCCCAGTTTGGATTTTTTTTCAAGTCTCCCCAGACAGGAGTACTTGAGCAAAAAAGACGAGGAACAAAACTGAGAGACTTGAGGGTCAAAAGGTCGACAACTCGAATAAATGGAGAAGTATTGAGGATGTCGCGACTGCCTGTTAGCCGTCCCGGGCTCCAGGTACATCTGAAGTTTGGTACTGCGCTGGACTGCGCGTGGTGCGCACTGCAGTGTAGTGGGCGCGCGCACACGGTTCCGTACCAGTGTTCGCTGACGGCTGAATTCTGCTTCGGACGGGCAGTGATGAAATTTAGATGCTTTCCACCGCGTGCATATGACTGACAACAGCTGGCCGATGAGCTCGCAAGCCGACAGACTTGCGACGTAGTTCAGCAGTCAATGACCCGCCGAGACCAGCCCCAAGAAGCGGTGCAGGTGCGCAACAGAATATCCTGAGAAGTGGGTGTCGTCGAGTAAAGCTAAATTCCAGCATTTTGCGAAAACAAGAACCCAAGCTTTAGAACGATACTAAGTGTGTACGGCGAAAGGTGAGACGCGGGTTCGCCTGGAAAAACACCAGGGCAGCGCGGGGCAAAGATAGTGAGTTGAATACCAGCGTAAGTACTAGGAGTTAACGGGAATGAAGAGTTAGATCGAGGTCGCCGCCGAAGAAAAGGCTGCTGCTGGGCAGCTCGCTTTGGTAGAAAAGCGTCGATGTGAGTCCATGTCAATCCAAATATACAGTTAGGCTGTTACGGGGCTGTCCAACATGAACATACAGCTATGCAGCTGCACGCAGTCTCCGTTGTACGACTGAGGCCAGTAGGCACGATGAGTGGAAAGTAGACTTACACAGCCACTGATGTGGCACTTGCTCGCGCTTAACCATGTCCCTTTCGGATTCTCCGTTCACAAATCGGCTAAACACGAACTACGTTCCTTCGGATTCCGAAATCCTTGAAATACGCGCCGTTCTGGTGGATCCCACGGAAGAAATAGCACGCATCGATGCTCAGATCGCAGAGATGGAGCTTGCCCTCGCTCAGCTGAAAGAGAAGCGTGGATTGCTCCAACAGCCCATTAACGCGCACAGAGCCCTCATATCGCCCATGAGGTTTATTCCTCAGGATTTCCTTCTAGAGATCTTCCTCGCCTGCCTCCCCACAAGGCACAACCCTCTCATTGATTATAATGAGGCGCCCTTACTCTTGGGCCGCATCTGCAGGCAATGGAGAAGCGTCGCATATTCCGCCCCGGTCCTCTGGAGCTTAATACATATCCCTGCAGTTAAATACTTCGCCACACCGCCCAAGATTCGTTCGAGGCTAGAGAAAATCGTCGAGGCATGGCTCGAACGATCCGCTGGGTGTCCTTTATCAGTTTCCGTTCACGATTTTGCGAATCACTCGAGTCCTCTCCTACCTCAACTCGCCGGAATTTCTCGGCGCCTGCGCTCCCTAACATTAGCTGGGGATGCCGACCTCATGAGCCCACTTCTGCGGCTCGGTCCAGAGGATCTACCACTTCTGAAAACGATCCGGGTGAAAACCATGACGGGGCAAACACCCTCTACGAACATTTTGCACGTCCCCACTCTCGAAGATGTAGCACTCTGTTCAACCACATTGAGAGATCCGCTTTCACTCCCACTCCCATGGTCACAGCTGACGAATCTGCGTCTTGAATGCTCCGATCGTTGGACAGGAGGGGGGGTCTCGACTTAGATGGAGCGTTGGACGTTCTTCGAAAGTGCTCAAATCTCGAGCGATGCGAAATTGCAGTAACCAAATCTTCGGTAACCTCGGGCTTGCCCTCAATCATCCTCCCTCAGCTGCATACTCTCATCTTCAAAGGCTGGGAATTTCATTTTCAGGAATGGAGCTCACGGCTAGTTGCACCAAACCTTCGCACTCTGCAGATCGGAAACGTGCACTTCGACACCGCGAGTACTCAGGGGTGCCTGAGGGCAAAAATTGAGCCTAATCGGTTCACACCGACAAGCCTCCGCCATTTTTTACAATCCTTCCCAACGATTTCTCATCTCCAACTGTCATCGAAGTTCCACCGAACTCCCGAGTGGCTAAACGATGAATTCATGGCGTGCTTCTGTCCACCGCACAAGTTATGTCCGATGCTGACCGAGATCGACCTTTTGGCACCGTCTGCTGGATTTTCTGATGCCAGTGTGCTAGCCTTCATCAAGGCGAGGATGGCAATGCCAACCCCTCTCCGACGATTTCAGGCTCAGTTCGCTTGTTCCATGGAGCTTGATATCATGCCTTAACTTCAATCTTTCATTTCGGACGGGCTGCGCCTTGACCTCAAGTATGCTCCGGTGATGTGGAGGTGCGGGGTTCGGGATGGTCTGGATGGTCCAGAGGCTTTCTACTGATTGTTGGCTCCAGGTCGTAGAGCTTTATTCATAGTTTCGAGTCGGAGAAAGAAGTGATGTACTCAGCCATTCTGGATTTTATAAATTATTGTTGTTCTATCATGAACGACACCATCGAGAAAATGATACACTGAATACTCAAACAGCAGGGGATGCGCTGGGTCGTCGGGAGTCGAATAGCATCTGAAGGCACACAGTCAAAGAAGGGTCTGGACACACAAGTAGGTATTAGGATTCTTGGCATCCATCGCACAGTTCAACTTATTTCAACGCCGTTTCGAGCGCATAACAGTGTGAGACGGCAAAAATGGTTACCGCGTGCACCCATAGTACATGAATTGGAAGAGCTGGAGATAAGGATAAGATGCAGAAGGAAACCGGTCCGTTTTCAGTCCTGTCATCACCACTGCTATGTCGATGGCCGTGCCCCGACGGCAAGAACTTCGAACCGTGTATATTGCTGACAAAACATAAAACATAGTTCATAATCTTCTTGGCACTGGTAGATACATCTGTTAAATGCAAGACCGGATACTCAAGTAGCAATGTCCAACTTTAACGAAATTACGCCAAGTAAAACAACTTCTAATGATTACTGCAAGGATTACGAGGGAAGTGACGATAACGACCACTTCCGGGTATCGGATTCACTGTCCTCAAACACCTCACGTGGAAATCCTAACATAGAAATTATGAGCTTTTGTTTAATCTGAATGGGTAGCCGACTCACAGATCACTCAGCCTCCTCAGATCGAATGGAAGCAGAGGGCTTGCGCGCCTTCAGTTTGAAAGGATCGGAGAGCAGTTGGCGAGGTTCAGATGACCTGGGCATCATAGCGGCCGCCTCGCCCTTCTTGCGAAGCATGGCAGTATAGTTATCGTCGCCCTTGAATCGGCGACTGTTGACGCACGACACGATAGCGGCTGGGGGGCAGAAGCCAGCATCGTTATCAGTGATGAGAGACCCAGTCGACTAATATGCGACGGGAAACATGAGTCCACGTTAGCTTGAATGTTAGGTGGTATACTTACGTCATTATAAGTGCAGTAGAAGTCGTCCGGATTCTCGCCCGGAAACGCTGGGTACGAGCAGAACAACACTCCTCCGGAATCGGAAGTGTAGCTTGAGCCGGAGCCGACCGGGAAACTGGCTTCATCTTGCGGGGGACAACTTGTTGTGCACTGAGGAGTCCCTGAAGGCTGCTGAGCTTGTGCGACAGAAGCCAGAGCAATAGCGATGCAGAGAGAGCGTAGAGTAATCATCTTGGCGAGTAGCTGTGTGAGATGGAATGAAAGAATGGACTCTCAAGCGCACGGCGACGGCTTGAGGAAAAGAGTGGCGCTTCCGTGGGGGGGAAGAGGGTCAAGCTTACTAGCCCCTCTTTGGCTTTTGACCTGAGTTATATATCGCAAATACAGACAGGGGATAAATGGAGCATAAAACAAAAAAGTTCAGCCGACAAAGAATCAGAACCAGCGGATAGGAGATAAGGGTAAGATATTTTGAGACACCTTGAAAACCCTGAGTCGGTACGGCCGGGAGGTCGGCCAACGTGGTTAGATCTACCCCTAGCAAGAAATGTCTGAGACAAGGATAAGACCTAGAAGTTCAACTTGATCCTTGCAGTTTTTCTGATCGGACCATGGAAGGAAGTGAGTCGTTCGTGAACTCGAGTCTACGCAGTCATATCTCCCCTTCGAACGATTCTGGTTCCCCACACCGCGTATATTGCCGATTGTGGTGAGGCGTAAAGTTCCTAGTGGCGCGGTGGCTTGGTATGAGATCCAAATGTACCCTTGTTCAATCCACGTTGTTTACATAGATCCGTGACTCAGCTTGTGCCAGTGGGACACCTGGCTAGTCCCCAAAGCGTGCAAACTTGCAAGGGTCATCTAGCATTGGTTTTTGTAGTTCTCGGCCAGCTTCATGTCAGTTTAGCGGAACATTAATTGAAAGCGGGGCGGCCTTCGAGATGGGTATCATGGATCTCGAGAGCGAAAAGAGAAAGCCATTTACATATGTGACGGACTAGAATGCGAGTGTGGCTGTGCAATCACGGATTTTGCCGGGTCGTTGATGCAGTGGCTTGTTCTCTTCAACCGCTATGTCCCTCGCAAATTCACCTTTCGTAGACCAACTCAACACGAACTACGTCCCTTCGGATGCAGAGGTTCTAGAGATACGCTCTCTTCTCGTGGATCCCACCCACGACCTGGCCCGCATCGATGCCCAGATCGAAGCAATGGAAGTCTCCCTCGGTCAGCTCAAAGAGCAGCGTGCGTCGCTCAAGGAGCCAATTGACGCGCACAAGGCCTTAATATCTCCAATGAGACGCATTCCTCAGGACGTTCTCTTGGAGATCTTCTTCTCCTGCCTTCCCACGGAGCACAACGCTCTCATCGACCCTGCCCAAGCGCCCTTGATCCTGGGTCGCGTCAGCAGGCATTGGAGAGAAGTGGCGTACTCTACGCCGATGGTCTGGAGCTCGATACATATTCCTGCGCTCAATTATCACATTACGCCACCGAATCTTCTGTTGCGGTTTGAGAGGCTCGTGGAGGCATGGCTCGAACGATCCGCTCCTTGTCCTCTATCTATTTCGATATTCGATCAGCACTTTTATGGGGACCATTTCGAAGAGCACCCCGTCATAATCCAGCTGCTCCCGGTTTCTCAGCGTTTGCGCTATCTGGCACTGATGGGGGATGTCAAGTTTTTCCGCCCCCTTCTGCGACTTGGTTCAGCGGACCTGCCCTTGCTGAAACGTCTCCGTATCAAATCTACAAAAGGTTCACTAGAGTGTCCCAACATGTTCCACATCTCCACCCTCGAAGATGTCGCACTGCGTACATGCACGCCGGTGGATCCCCCATCACTCCCATTCCAATGCTTGACTTCCGCGCAGCGTTCGATGTGCTCAGACTGTGTCCGAACCTTGTTCACTGCGAAATCCGTCTGATCATGGCTTCAGACCCGGGTCTAACTGTGGGTATGGCCCCAATCATCCTGCCCCGTCTGGAAACACTTGTCTTCAATCAGCATCTGAGCCAACACTGGATTCTGGACGTACCCAATCTCCGCTTCCTACGCATTGGAACTCCGTGGGACAAACAAAGGAACCTGTCCCGAGATGCCTTTCTGAGCGCAGACATTGATGTGAATTGTTTCATCTCGGCGGACGTCTCGCACTCTTTACCGACGATCTCCCAGCTTCGATTGTTCTCGGACAGAATACATTCCCTAGACCGCCTTGCACTCTTTGGCTCACCGCGCAACTTATGCCCAAGGTTAACCCATTTCACGGCCCTCACTTGACCCCGAGTTTTCCGATGCCGCTACTTTGGCGTTGGTTAAAGCCCGGATGGCCATGCCCACCGCTCTCCAGCACCTGCAACTTAGCTTCGCTCGTCTAATGGGGGTTCATGTCATCCCTGAACCTCCAATCCTTCATCGCGGACGGACTCTGGGTTTCACTCGAGTATCCATCTCCACAGTGGAACTTTGATGCCCGACACGGACTGTACGCACTTACGACGTGACTGTGTCGCAAAAATATTGTCCCAATATGCATGTAGACATGTATGCACAGATATTGCAATTTAAATGAGATACGCAAGGCTCGTTTCAGCTTTTTTTTTTTTGTATGTAGTTTCCAAGACGAAATTATGAAGTCACATTAAATGCACCGCCCTATCACCTCATCACCTTACTTTTACCTGGTTCCGCTGCAAGTCCGCTGCTATCGACTCATCGTCTTCCTGCTCGTTTGAATATCCTGCATGGACTGTCTAGACGTCTGTTACAAGAAAATCGGCCAAATACCCGTTCATCTAAACGTCTATGCGCCGTTGAACTTGGAGGCGCAATCTCCTTATCCTCGTTTCCCTGCTGTTGTCTACTTTCATGGCGGCGGTCTCACTGTCGGAAACCGTACTTCTTGGTGGCCAGCGTGGCTAGAAGGTCCGTTGAGCCCCTGCTTTGCCTTGCTGTCCATTCAATCCATCCCAAGCTCGGATGGTTGCCGCTGGATTCGTCTTCATTTCCGCCGACTATCGTCTTCTTCCTAATTGCAGCGTACACGAAATTATCGACGATATCAAGGATCTGTTCGTGTTTCTGAGCCAGGACAATCTATGTTTCAAGACGGAGAGCGGCTGCCTCTTCGGCATTAATCCAAATTCTCTCGCTGTCGCGGGGTCAAGTGCGGGAGGGATGTGCGCTTATCTAGCCGCAATACATGCATCCCCGAAGCCAATTGCAGTGCTCGGGATGTACGCTATGGGCGGAAATGTTCTTGTGAGTGAAGCAGCAGTCCATTTTTTTTCCGAATTTTGCTCATTGCCAGCGCATCAGACCTCTCAGAGCCTCACCCCGAAAACGGAGGTCTTCTACCGAGGTCGTGAGCTCCTGGACCTAGAAGAATTTGCCGAGTTCCTGTATCCGAAAAGCAAATCACTACCAACGATCACCGACTCCCCCTTGGCATATTGGCCCACTAGCCATCCAACCCGACCAGGCTGGTGGAAAAACCCGCGCATGGCCCTCGCACGCCTCTACCTCCAACTCGGCGTAATTCTAGACTACTGCACCGGCCAGCACGAGCCGAGCCTCTCCGCGCGCCTGCGCCCCTTGCTTGACACCACCGCCGATCCGCTCGCCCTGCAAGAAGCGATGAAGACCCACATCCCGCCCGAGCACCACGCGATATTCCCCCAGCTGAATGTCACCGAGCAGTTCCCGCCGACGTTTCTCTGCCACGGATCGGAAGACGGTGCGGTTTCGGTGGAGGAGTCGCATCATATGCATTTCTTGCTGAAGCGCGCGGGTGTGTCCGTGCAACTGCTTGTGATCGAGGGCGCAAATCACTCTCTTGATTATGTACCGAACGCGGAGGAGTTATATTCTTCGCATTTCGACGAAATGGCCGCATTCCTGATCAAGTTGTTGAAGGGTTAGTTAGACTTGATAGATATTTACGTTCCCGATTAGAAATATAATTCCAAGTGTAGAGCAGTACAGTGCACAAATGATGTCGACTCATTTTCTTAGACCCAATCCCTTCAGCGCCATGAATCTGCACAATTTGTCAAATCATCTCCTTACTTTTTTAAAAAAAATGCAAACCATTGCGAACCAATGAGCCGCTCGCGGGACTCTCGAAGTCGTTGTTTGGATCCGACTCCCAGGCCGTCAGCACCCCCGTTCATCTTGCGGATGTACTTGTACTGGATGTCGCTCGACGCAGGGACGTTGACCGTGACTGCAATTCGTGTTTATCAATTATTCGCGGAAGCCAAGAAACTGCAATGCGTACTGCTCCAGGTAGGGTAGTTCGCCGGGTTCAGAATCAAGGCAGCATCGGGACTCCAGTTCTCCAGCGACGCAACGTTGCCGGCGATGTAGATGTCCTCTGTCGCAGCAGAAGGAGTCAGCATCGCGTACAACAGGACAAGAAACACGACACGCACCACCTTCGACTGTTGTGGCGACAACATTGAACGTCACAGAAACTGTACCGCTCCCTCCCGTCCCGCTGGCGCCGTTCCAAACATCTGCACAATTAATCAGACTCTGGTATCAAATTGTAAATCGACCAACCATTGCGAACCAAAGACCCACTCGCGGGACTCTCAAACTCGTTGTTCGGGTCCGCCTCCCAGGCCGTCAGCACCCCGTTCACCTTGCGGATGTACTTGTACTGGATGTCGCTCGACGCAGGGACGTCGACCGTGACTACAGTTCTCGTTCGTCAGTTATCTGAGGAACAAGAGAGGCACGTACTGCTCCAAGTGGGGTAGTTCGCTGGATTCAGAATCAATGCAGTATCGGGACTCCAGTTTTGAAGACTCGGAACGCTGCCGGTGATGTAGATGTCCTCTGTCGCAGCAAAAGGAGTCAACATTACGCACAACGGGACAAGGAACGCGACACGCACCACCCTCGACTGTCGTGGCAACGACATTGAACGTCACAGAGACCGTACCAGCGCCACCGCTGCCTCCGGTCCCGCTGCCGCTGGTCTGGCAGGTCGTGGGCACAACGAGCCCTGCGGCGCCCCATCCCGGCGACGTCACTCCGGCGCGCGCAGAAAACGCCGTCAGTGCTGCCGCGTAGCTCCATGTCAGGTCCACGGCGCTCACCGGCGCCCCGTTGCTGCGACTGTACTGCTCCGCCAGTCCTCCGCCCGCGGGCTGCGTATCTCGTAGTCAGCATTACCGCGCAACAAAATGAATGCGCGGCGCACCGTGTACTTGGCAACCACGCCGATGAAGCCGTCCGCGAACGTCTTAACCGCCGCGGTGAGCGTGGTGAACGTCGACGTGGACGAGGTGTAGGTGCCGACCGCGACCGAGGGCAGGAACTGCTGGAAGAACGCGAGCGAGGTGGATGTGACGTTCAGCTCACCCTGCGCGTTCCATACGATGAGCGCGTCGTACAGCTGCTCGGCGACGGCGCTGGTGGCGAGATACCAGGGATTTCCTCCCATGTACGAGTCCTCGGGATAGCGGCCGGTCGCGACGGCGGCATTGGACGCGATGCCGCTGTTGATGGTGTAGATGGATCGGAAGGCATCGACGTAGACCTTGAGACTGGACAGAGCCTTGTCGGAACAAGGCTGGAATGTCGCTGCGTCCTACATAGAATTCTTCAGATTCCAAGGCCATTAATGGGGGAAAAAAATTGTACGCACACAGCCCGCTGCAGGATCGAAGGTGTGGATAGAAGCCAAGGCCGTGTTGGCATCCTTGCCAGACCGCCCACCACCCGTATTTGCTGTTATATACCCGCCGGTCGGGTTCCAGTATGATTGCAAGAAGCACAGAATATTCGCGGCCTGTGTTTGATAATTGCTGACAACTGAGGTCTGTCCCAGAGCGGTGGCGAGTGTCGCGCCCTCGCGCAGAGCCCGGTGCTGCACTGCCGTCGTGAAGAATGAAGACGAGGAGACTTCCTCCCAGAGGTCGAAGCTGATTGAATAGGATTAATACGGAAACTGTAAGACGCAAGGCAATGTACGTAGTTTGATTCCAGTCCGAAGCAACGTAGTCGAGATCGAGCTTAATGATGGGCCAGAGAGTATTGAGGACGTTCGCCGTAGTAGTGTTCTTGATCAGCCAATTCGCGTAGTTTATCATCGCTGTCGCGCGCAGGGCAGGGCCGTCTTGCGATGAGTTAGTATACATCACCATACATGTTATGCAGCATTTCTACCTCGCTGGGGTCTTGACAAAGTTTAATTCAGCGTGGAATCGAACAAAAACTGAATGTCATATGTACCTTCCCCAAGCGCCTGTGAACGCTGTCTCATCGATGTTGTACTGAAATGCACCATTTGAATGCAGAGTCAGAGAAAGAAATAACGGTGGTCAATTACATGAGGCTCTCCAAGCCCACCAGTCGAGACAGTGCCACTCGGGTTGGGAACTTGTTGAATGATCGCCTCCGCAGTCACGAAATTCTGAATCTGCCCCAAAAGAGTCGTGTCAGCTCCCGAGGTGAACCTAGACAAAAGAACGGGTTAAATTATATTCGGGCCTTTGCTGACAACGTACTGATCAATGAGGGCCTTGAACACAAGAGAAGAGTCTCTGGTCCAGGTGAACAGATAGTCGGGATTAGTGGTGCTCGGACTGGCGATGACGACCCCAGCCTATTGGACGTTCAGACAAAATACTCCAGGAAGGGAACCGCGTGCGCACTTTGGCGCCCTGCGACTTAGAACCAGAAGGACCAATGTTGGCAAGCACACCCGCTTTAGCAATCGGCGACTCGGTGGCGATGTAACTGTCGACCGACGTCTGCGCCAGGACAGCGACCGAGACAGAAAGAGCAGACAGCAACGAGATACGCATTTTCGTTGGCGCAAAGCTTTGGGCCCTGGAATTTGGCTTCGAGACAGTGGCTGACGCCTTTTAACAGTCCTTACTTAGTGTAGTGCACCGCATGGAAAGTGCATCGGACGCAGCACAATGTGGACGCGGCTCGCGTGATCTGGTTCTGGTAGCTTCTCCGCGATGATCAATCCCGGTGGGTGCCTATGAGAATTCTCGGGGGTTAAGGCCAGACAGAGCGGAGGGCTTGTGACGATAATGCGCGTAATGTGGCATATGAGAAAACACTTGCTTCGGTCCCGGTTTGGTAGACGTGCGATCGCACGGTCGGCCATCTCGGTCTTGCTCCTCCGTTGCTCTACATGGTTCAGAACCAACGTTTGGCATTCAACCGCAGTTTGGCCGACACCATGTTGAACTCGTCCGCCGTGGCATCATAGACTGGGGGTATGTATTTATGCTGGAGTATACGTCGCAACATCCCGGGATGGCGACCTTTCTGGGCGAATGGGCAAAGAATTGTGGGCTGATTGTCCCCATCCGGCCAGTGGGTGCGGCCAGAATTGCCAAGGAAAAAAGTTGGAAGCTCTCAGGTAGGGTCACGATTGAGAACGACGTCGATGATATCTTGAACGAGACGAGGAAAACACAATGTACATCGACTGCTCCGCGTATCCGGGGAAGTGAACACGCAGACGAACTGGCCGCAGCGAGATGTATTGCGCGAATGAAACTCGAAGCTCACACGCGCGATGCATGCTATGACAGACAGCTGGATTCCTGTATGCAGATACGGTGCAGAAAAGAACATGGTGTCATTGGCAATTATTACACACCCTCGGAGAAAGTAAGGTGTCAATGCGGCGAACGAGTCTAAACCAGGACCTCGACTTACCGGAATGTAAACGCTATGTGAGATGGGAACGCCAATATCTATGCCAGTTGTCTATCCCGGACCTGCTGGACGCGGAGGAAGCGCTTCAAGTTCTTGGTAAAGAGCTGGGCCGCCAATTGCAGCGCGACAGGGAGCTTCTGGTGATGGACGAGACAAAGACAGAAAGATAACCCTAACCCTAGTCGTAAAAGGTCACACTTGGACGAGCACTCGTTCACTGGAAGCAACGTCCACGAAAGATACAAACCAAGGTGTAGAAACGGAAGAAATAAATTGGCATCGCCAGTCAGTTCCAGACGGCGCAGGCGCTGAGACGCGGGTATTAGTGAGGTTATGAAGATTAGTAGATAATACAAGATGGTGCAGCTATCGCGCCTCAGCCATAATTCTCTCCACCTCGATCTGAACCCGCGTACGGGCAGAATTCCCCACTGCAGTGGTCCCTCCGATAAATTTGCCTTCCGCAAAACCGACAGTCACACCGGTGTAAATCATCTCCAATAGCTTCACCCATTGATGCCCCCAAACCTCGAGCGCATGGGACCCGAGAACGTCAAGCGCAGCTATGTACTAGATCAGAGAAAAGATAGGAAGAACAAATGACCGCGCACTGTATATCAGCTGTGCCGCGACCGGCGACTCCAGCAGCACGCGATCGCATAGTATGCGTGAAACCCATGTCCAGCACCGCGGCAGCTGGAACATCGGGTGCATCGGGCGCGCCTGCGGGGGATCTTGAGGATGTGAAAGTAAACTCGCATGATGCCAGAGACGCGGTTCATATATTCCACAATGGTCTCGGGTGGAACGGGTTTGTCAGCGTCATCGTTCTGGATTGCAGTCCTGCGATACCCCATCATCTTTATACGTTCTGCTTCGTCCGTCCAAGGCCGGCCGTCAAAGTCCACAGTCGGTAAGCCGCAAGGTATGGGCCACCCGCCGCAACGCTGCACGAGCTTCGCGAAGAAGATCTCGGGGAAGTTCTGAAGGCGGTCGAGCAGGGTGAATGCGACCTGAGAGAGGGGAACGGCGGCCTTCTTCTCCGCCGTCACTTCTGCTTCTGCCTGCAATAGAATTGCCTTGGCTAGGGATGAGAGAAGTCCTGTGTAGAGCATCGGTGGATGGCGTTGCGGGGGCATTAGAATTTGGTCATGAATGAAGTCGGTCTAGTTGGAATATTAGACACGACAAAGAATATGTATGGAGCGCAAACATACAATTTCCCGGATTGATTTGGGATCGTTAGTGAGTTGGCCAATCTTTGGCGTAATCTTTCGACGTTGTTCCCCCCCACGCAGATTTCTTGGCCTTCTCTGCTTTGATGGGTTTCATAGTGCTCGTCTTGAGAGTCTAGTAATGATGTTCAGTAAAAAGTAGCACTCAGAAGAGGCCCACACGAACCGTCAGAATCGAGCGAGCATTCTTCCAGTCAGCCTGCGGAGTCGTCAGGCCAGCAGCCTTGCGAAACTCTGCTTCAGCCGTGAGTCGCTCCGTCCTCTCCTTCTCGTCCTGTATCCGCTGCCTCTCCACTTCAGCGCTCCTCTTCTCCTCTTCCAGCCGTTGTCGATTTGCTTCCTCCAAAGCCTTCCGCTTGTCCTCCTCCTCTTTTCGCCGTTTCTCCTCGAGTTGGCGCCTCTGCGCCTCCTCCTCTTGTTTTTTCCGTTCTTCCTGCTCGCGCACCTTTCTCTCCGCCTCCAGCCGCTCGCGCACTTTGTCCTCCTCGAGCTTGATGACAGAGTCTATCCGCTGCCACAGAAGCCTGTCCCGCTCCTGCCAACCCTGCCGTAGACGGTTCTCCTCCGTCTGCTGTTTCAGTTTGAAGTTGCTGAGCTGCGTCTGTACTTCCGCCATTTGTCGCGAGTGGAGGTCAACAAGTCGGCGAGATTCCTGTGATCGCGCCCTGTCCTGCTCAGCAAGGAGCTGGGATTGTATTGCAGTTTGCTTTTTTCCGCGCTGTGCGCTGTTCATTGCGTTTCAGCTTCGTGAATTATAGCAACAAACGGACGCACGAAAGCATCTTTACGCGTCTGTTTCTCCCATTCTTCATACGGATCGTGATGTCGCGTTCGAAGGCGTATTGCAGCCACGGTATCTTCGATATGCTGTCGTTCTGCCGCGCCTTTTTATTCTTAAAGGCGACTTTCTGTATTGGAAAGGTTCAATAGTACATCATACCAGTTACACGGACCCACATTGGTGGTGTTGGGACCTCTGACTCGGAACCATAGCAGAACGAGTCGTCAGATGAAGCTCCTTCGGATTCCGAGTCTGAATCCTCTATCAGCCCAAATGTCGATTTACTTGATCGTTGTTGCCTGCGAAAATTCGCTTTGAATGAGACTGAATGAACGTCTACCCTTACCATCTTACAGGAGACGGCGAGTTTGACCGAGGAACGCGAAAACGCATGTTCCACACACGCGATGTGAAAGGAGGTGGTGACAGACAAGAGTCAAACACGGAACCAAATTGAGTTCGCCGCGGCGACACGTGCATTTCACTCCTTGCTCGCTACATTCACCATGCGTTGGCAATTAGGCCTCTGCGTCCTCACTGGGCTCTTGGCTGAAGCTGCGCAATCTCTGGACCACCTGCGCGTTCTCGGCGCTCAAGGAGTCAATCTATGGAAACTGGAGGAAGCGGCTGCAGCTGCAGCGGCCGGTCCAAAGCTCTTGGTCCAAGGCGGCTCGGGATTTCATCTGGACGCGGAAGAGAGCGTGGCTGGGTTCAAGACACAATGGTTCCGCCAGCCGGTGGATCACTTTGACAAAAACTCCAATGCTACGTTCCTGCAACGGTACTGGGTGAACAAGCGGCATTACAATCCTGACAAGGGTGGTCCGGTATTCGTTCTGGACGGAGGGGAAACTAGCGGTGTGGTTCGTGTCTCTCTTGACGACCAATAATTGCTTGAGCGGTCATAGAATCGTATTTCGTTCTTGGACACCGGTTCGCGCTGTTGTTCCCTACACAAGGGCGCAGCTAGCTCAATCGTCATTCCTTAGGTATCATGGAGATTCTTGCACGCCACACAGGAGGTGTCGGCGTCGTTCTCGAACATCGCTATTACGGTGCTTTATTAATCATGCATAGCAACTTTTTGGTTGACTTTGTGTTCCAGGAGAGTCCATCGTCGTGTCCAACCTCACGACGGATAATCTGAGATGGCTCAACAATGCCCAGTCTGCTGCAGACAGCGCCAACTTCATGGCAAATGTCCAGTTTAATGGCATCGAGGAAGACCTGACCGCCCCGAACACGCCTTGGATTTACTACGGTGTACAAAAAATTCCTCGTCCCGTCGCGTGTCCTTAAATCTGACTTGTGTGCAGGGCTCGTACGCTGGTGCCAGAGCTGCACACATGAGAATCCTCTATCCCGACCTCGTCTACGGTGCTATTGCCTCCAGCGGTGCGTCCCCCGCTCTCCTCTCCTCGTTTTGCATAGTACAAACAAGCGCAGGTGTCACCCATGCCGCGATCATCAATTGGGAATACATGGAGGTCATCCGCAAAGCTGCGGACCCCGTTTGCTCTGCGCACCTCGAAAACTCCATCAAGACCATCGACGCTATCCTCTCCAACGGCCGTCTCGCCCGCCCGCTCAAAGCGCTGTTCGGCCTCCAAGATCTGAGGCACAACGACGACTTTGCCTCTGTAATCGAGGTACTACCGCTTTTTGTCCGCACGCGGGTTGATGATATTCAAGGGCGTCGTAGTCTCCCCTTGGTTCGTGGCAGGCCAAGTGCTGGCACCCAGATTTTGCTTCGACTCACTTCGACGACTTCTGTGCTGCGCTCGACAAGCCGCCGTTTGGTTCCGGCATGGTCTCGTTGAACGAGTTCCCGTATGGTGCGCCGGAGCGGATGATTACCCTACCTGGTGGTCTGGCCGTCGACTTCACGATTGTCAACTACGGGAAATACATCAAGGCGGTGCGCGCTCCCAATCCTTTTCAACGCATTGCGCCCCAATAACCTCGAGTAGAATATCGTTGAGCGCTGCCCTGAAGGTGTCAGCACCGACATGGTCCGCTTATTTGCTTGTCTCCGGGCTCGATAAATTCTGACAATCGGGCTGTAGTGTTTCGGGACTTGGGATGAAGAACAGTATCAGGTCTACGACCTCGACCAGGAGTGGCGTCTCTGGTTATTCCAAGTTTGTACTGAGGTCAGTCCTTCGTCCCCCCTCTCTTCGTTCATCTAAATTCTCACCGTTTCATGTGCGTTTGTTTTAGTGGGGGTACTTCGCCGTACGTCCATCTTATAATTCAACAAGCAAGCATGCCTCTGACGACCAGCAACATGCAGACGGCCCCACCGGATCCAGACCACCCGCGTATCGTCTCGAAGCTGCTGACGCTCGGGTATGAGTCAAAAATCTGCCGCATGGTGCGTCCGCCCCTTCTCCCTCCCCACGCCCGCGTCCGTGCTGATGCGTATGACGCTGCGCCAGGCGTACCCACCAGGCAAGCACTTCACCGTGCCCACGCTCCCGAACGTCACAGTCGTGAATGAGCTGGGCGACTTTGACATCGCGGCAGACCGGCTCGCGATCATCGACGGCGAAGGTGCGGCTGCCATCGCTGCGTACATATAGACCGTCCAGTTCCCCGCTCACTTTCGCTTCCACCCACCTACGCGTGGTACAGTTGACCCGTGGCGCCCTGACACGCCGCACAGCGACTACGCGTACGACCGCGAGGACACAATTGTCCGGCCGTTCAAAGTTATCCCTGGTGCGTCCTTCCTTCCCTCCCTTGTGTCAATAGTACATCTGTGTTCTTCTTTCTGATATTAAAAACTCCGAAGGTGGTGTGCACCACTACGACGAGTGGGGGCTGCTCGACCTTGCCGATGAGCCACAGGAGATACGGAAGATACACTTGGAGATGATTCATTTCGTGCAGGAGTGGCTGAAGGATTGGAAGGCTCCTGAGAAGGCAGCCAAAGCTTAATTTAAATGGAGATGCTGACAGAGCTGCATGGACTATTTCCTCCTCATACCCGTAGACAGTGCTGAATAAAATTCAAGTAGTGAGCCGGATTTGGAATCACGGATTTTGCCGTGCCAGTGACTTTACTTTCAACCACCATGTAAGTAGCTCTTACCAATTCTCCATAGATGGATCGTCTCAACACCGTCCTTTCGGATTCAGAGGTTCTAGAGACACGATCTCTGCTCATGAATCCTGCTGAGGAACTGGCAGGAATCGATGCCCAAATTGAAGCGATGGAAATCGCTTTTGTTCAGCTTAAAGAGTAGCGTGCCTTGCTCAAGGGGCCGATTGACGCATATAGGGCAATCATTTTACTGATGAGACGCATTCCCCAGGACCTTCTCTTGAAGATTTTCCACTTCCGCCTTCCAACGGAGCACAACGCTGTCATCGTGCTGAAGCACCTTTGGTCCTGGGTCGCATCGCAAGCACTGGAGAGATGTCACATACTCTACGCCGATGCTCTGGAACTCGATACATTCCTGCGCTCAATTCTTCCCTCACACCACCCAATATTCTTTTGCGGTTCAAGAGTATCATCAAGTCGTGGCACGAACGATCCGCCCTGTGTCCTCTATCTGTTTCCATCTTCGATAATCAAAACTTTCACTGGGACCTTTTCCAAAAACACCCCCCTCATGTACTATCCAATACCGACTGCTCAGCGCCTGCACTGTGTGGAACTGACTCGCGATGTCAAGTTAGTCCAGCCGACCTGCCACTGCTGAAACGCCTCCGGGTCACTTCCACTCGGAATCATCCACTCAGTATAGACGTATTTCAGACTCCCACCCTTGAGGACGTCGCAGACTCGCAGTGTGTATGTTCACGCCGGTCGATTCCGAATCACTGCCCCTCCAATGGTCGCAATTGACAAGACTCTGTCCTGAATGTTTCGGTGTCCGCACGGAAAACAGGTATGAAGGTGGTCTCAACAATCGCGGAGTATTCAATGTGTTTAGAATGTGCCCCAACTTTGTGCACTGTGATTTCGGGGTCACCATTTACCTTGGGATACTACTCCGATCGTCCTGCCCTATCTAAACACCCTTGTTTTCAACCCGCCCTCTTCAAAATTGGATTTTGTCGTCCCAAAATTCCGCTTTCTACTGATTGGGAATATGCGGGACAACGACAATCTGCCCCAGAATGCGCCTTTCAGAGCAGATATCGACCCACGCAAATTCAAGTTGCTGGAAAGCTTTTGTGACCTCCTCCACTCCGTCCCATGATCTCCCACCTCCGACTCTCCTCGATGACAGAGTTCATTCCCGCGGAGGACCTTGCACTTTTGGCCCACCGAATAGCTTATGCCCGTAGTTGACCTATTTCACAATCCTCCCGCCATCTGAAGAGTTCTCCGATGCCGCTGTCTTGACCTTGGTTAAAGCAAGGATGGCCATGCCCACCCATCTCCGCCACAGCGCAGTTGCTGACGCTGCGCCGCTGTCCGCAGATCTACGCACTCAGACGCCCAGATCAAAACGCACCACAGCTCTACACGATTCAAGATTTGCTGCTACCAGCCGGCCTACATGCGCATCAGGCATCATGATGGAGATTGACCCTGCTTGACTCTTCGTGCCAAAAATTCACCCCCAAAGGTTGAATGCCGATTCTATGTATAATACGGAATGCGGGATGCTCCCAACGTGGTGTTCGCAGAACTCCGTCTGAGACTGTCCAGTAGCTATAGTAGAACATAGCGGGTCCCGCACTACATACACGGCGTCAAAGTAGAATTATAGAATTGTACATCAGTGTGACTCGACGTGACTCGTCGGTGTCTTCCCGACACATACATAAAGTCACCAAGTACAGCATCTAAATCATACAGCTTTCTCCCACTAAGTACCTACTTACCCCACGTTTGAAGCCGATACTTTGAAGACAACAATGGCCCAGAACAAGGTCCTCAAGAGCAGAGATATTGCGGGACTCGCTGACTACATCGCGTCGGACAAGTGCAAGAACATCGTGCTTATGGTACGTTAATCCGCACCGCGGAGTCTCTGCATTTAAACTGTGCAATCGTGCGCCCAGCTGGGTGCAGGTAGGTGTTGCTGGGTTCTTGTTCCGTCTGCGATTCATGTTGGATTACAGGCGTAAGTACGTCTGCAGGAATCCCCGATTTTCGATCACCCGAGACTGGTTGGTACTTCAATTCTCATTTGGAGTTCATTCGTTACGTTTCACCTAGGTTTATATGTGCGGAACTTTCAGTCCAGGATCGTACTGCTAAACTCAACCAATGCTAGGCCAATCTGGCGAGACTAAAACTGCCCTACCCTGAGGCCGTCTTCGAGATCAATTTCTTCCGCCAGAATCCTGAACCATGTCCGCCATATGCTGAGCTAATTTTTTGAACAATCCTCACTGGTTTCTAGTCTACACTCTGGCGCACGAGCTCTACCCGGGCAAGTTCCGCCCCACCGTCACGCATTCGTTCATCCGCCTCCTCGCGGCGCACCAGCTGCTGCACACATGCTTCACTCAGGTCAGGATTATTCGCGCATTGGACGACCGTCGCTTAGAATGTTGTTTAGAACATCGACACGTTAGAAAGAATAGCAGGCGTTCCAGACGACAAGATCATCGAGGCGCACGGGAGCTTTGCGACCCAGCGCTGCATCGACTGCAAGCGCGTGTACGACGACGCCAAGATGAAGGAGAAGATCCTCGCCAAAGAGACGCCGCGGTGCGAGAAGTGCAGCGGTCTCGTCAAGCCCGATATCGTGTTTTTCGGCGAGTCGCTCCCTGACGAATTCATACGCGCAATCCCGCACGTCGCAAAGGCCGACTTGCTGATCATCATGGGGACGTCGATGACCGTGCAGCCGTTCGCGAGCCTTGCAGAGCGCGTTATGTCCGCCTGCCCGCGCGTCCTCATTAACCTCGACATGGTGGGGAGCATTGGCCGCCGGCCGAATGACGTGGTGCTGCTCGGCAAGTGCGACGACGTCGTGAGGGCGCTGTGCAAGGCGCTAAAATGGGAGGAAGAGCTGGAGGCACTGTGGGCGAAGACGGACCCGAAAAAGAAGTGGGAGGAGCCTGAGGAAGAGAAGGAAAATGATGAGGAGAAGGAAAAGACGGAGCCCGCAACGGCGGAGGACGTGGTCGGGGCGATTGCCGATGCGATTGAGAAGAAGCTGGATCTCAAGGCCGACGGTGATGATACTACACCGGCTTCTTCAAAGGACGGCATTCCTAGCACAACCGCGGCGGCAACGGAGAAGGAAGATACGGCGAAAGACAAGCCAGAGCCAGATTCAGCAAAGGGAGATGCAGCTCAAGACACGCCAGATTCTGCGCCAGGCAAGCTGTAATGATCCAACAATATTGTATAGATTGTATATATGACCGAAATTTGTAAATAAGAGCAGAAGACAAATCGGGCCCGCCAGCAGACAGGGAAATGATTATTGTGGAGCTCTATACATTACGACGAACGGCTTGGTTCGCTGTGAAAATCGGCCCTCTCACAGACAAACAATTGAAGATGCCACTGCACTGTCTGCATAGTGCTTGGGGAGGCCAATGGAAAATACTGCGGCGTCTTCGGATAGTACGGTACGTTGGAAGGACGTGATAAACATATTTTGCGAACACGATGTCTTGCATGAAGCGATAGCGCTAGTGTGGCGATCACCGCGAGATGATGCAGAGACACTTTGGTACCAGTTTATTTCAGCGACTTGTCTTTCTCCAGTCGATTTCGCAGCGAATGCGTCTTCACCAGTCGGTCGATGTCGCCTGGCAAATCTGCATCGACGAGATTGATCATCTCCTTGCGCCCAGCGTGAGTTTCCGGTTGTTGACTGGGACGGCTAGACCGAGACCACTTAGGCAACGCCAGGAGTGTGACAGTACTTGGCAGCCGACAGAGCATGAGTAGAAGATCGGACGTCCACCCTGGCGGCACAACGTGATCGATTCGAGTAGCGCGTCAGGAACTACCTGGCCTAGCTCACCGACGCAGGAACAAATGCCATATATCCTGCAGATCTCCACCAATGGCGCGCCAGTGTTGAACGTTGAGGGCCAGCTCGCCCCAGAAACCAGTCCTCCGCATTAGTGCTGGCCAAATATGATATAAATACGGAAATGTCCGTATCATATTCATATCTATATCATATTCACCTGCCCAGGCCCATATCGTATTCTTAGCGTATTGTATTCATATTTATTTAACTGAATCTGAATTTATTTTGAATATATCTAGATATTGTCTAGTCGTCATGAGTGTTGACGAAATCCATGTAGTTTATACCTTCGCCAAGCCCGGATTTCAGCCATTCTTTGGTGACAATATCGACGCAAGCAGTCTCAGCAGTCATCGACGAACGTGAATCGGTCAAAGTGCGTTTTACACTTGAAAAGAGACGTTCAACGGAAACGCTCACACCGGGGATGGCGAGAATATCTCGCGCAACACGGGCCATGTATTTGAGAGTGCCTTGATTTTGCTTCCAGAGAAATCAGCATGATGTGTACTCCAAGAGCTATGAATTCACCTTCCACCAGCCAAGTGGATCGTCAAAGTCGTGCGCCACGGGAGAAATGTTGCCGAAGTAGAGATCAACTTCGTCACGTCCATCACCGGAAACAGCTGTAGAAACCTCCGACTTGTCCTGGAGTGCCATCGCCATTGCGAAGACAGATGTGGTCGGAGTGCACTTGTCCAAGGTCGTAGCAGCAGTGATGGTGCGGGCCACCGGACGATGACTAGCTTTGGCATATTTCTTGACAATTGCAATAAGTGTTCGCTTAGCGCGGACAGGGATCTCTGCATCCCACTGCTTGCTTTCGAAGAAAGATAAGCGGACAGCCGGATGTAGAACTGCACTGCCCGTTAGAAAAATTCACTGATAGACGAATTTCCGTACCAGCTCCGAGCAGCGGGAAATCCCCGAACAAAGCTTTAGAAATATACTTGGTCGCGAGTTCAGCACCAGCACGCAATGCCGCACTCAAATCGGGCTCGTCGTCCTCGTATTCTGTGGCCTTGTCGGTGAGGGTTGACTCCATCAACTTGTACAGAGGTAAAATTTTGCAAATGGTCGGCACAGTCTTCTTTGAGAACTCGAGTGTGACCAATTTGAGAACCTGCTGGACGTCGAGCATGTCGTTTGGTGGAATAGCAAAGATTATGATACCTGCAGAGCCGAAACAAGCTTCTCGACAAACTCCCAATCTGCGGATGACATTTCCCACTTTTTCTTGCGAGCCAAGGCTACAGTGCGTGCCTTTCCCGTGAGGTCGTTTGGAAGCTCACTCACGTAGGCATCAAATGCCTATTTTATTCTCATTAGTGCGTGAATACATGGGTAGGAATACACACTGGTTGCAGCAGCTGGGCCCGTTCGAGTTCTGCAAGCGTCGTGTTCCAGCGCACTTTCATGCTCCGAACGAACACCAAGTGCCGGGATTCCCTCTGAACTTTTGAACGGATGAGTCGGCGTGCTTTTTTGCGTCGAATCTCGGAGCGCAGAATGTGCACGGCGACAGTATGAATCTGGAACAATGGTGAGCTTCGGAAATGTTGTTGAGAGATTCTAAAGGGATACTTTATCGACCGGGGTGAAATTTTTTATTTGCTTTATTTCGTTTGGCTGGCTTTGACACTGTTACCTCAATCGCATCCTCATCCACCCATTCATCCTCCGACTCCGATGAATCCGAGGTGCTCACATCCCCCTCGACGTCCACCACTTCAACATCGGAGCCCGAGTCTCCTCCCTTACCCTTCTCGTTTGTTTCCTTCGCCATGAGTTCCATCTCTGCCATCACCGCCGGATCCATATTAGGATCATAAACAAGCGGAAACTTACGGCTCTCTTCATACATGTCGACTGTACCGAGGGTCGGGGTCATCCCTAGAGAGCCAGTGATGCCCCTGGAAGTAAAGTCAAAAAATACGACGAGAATGAGGAGTTTAAAATCCGTACTGAGCCACAATGTTGCTCACATGGCCACCACACCCGATTTGAATGTTCCTCGCCGACGCCGTGTCCGAGTTGAGCTTTGCGCACTTCTTCGCAATGGTACGGTTGAGGGGTCCATTACTGGACGCATTATCAGCAGCACTGCCCACTACAAGGCGTGATTGAGCTGTGACATTCAACTTGAACCACAAGAGAGGATTACTCACTAAGATTGCCCGCAATCTTGCGTTGTTTCAAATCCTTGAAAACCAGCCGCCCAACGGTCTTCCCCGAATGATCGCCATCGAGGGGGATTAGATTGAGTACATATTCCCGAAGGGTCCAGTCGGCATCAATGAAAGTGACAACGACACCACAGAAGGCGTACACCATGTTCTTGGTGGTAACAATGTCACTCGCGATACTGAATTTCGAGTCATTGTCCTGGGATTTGATTGTCAGAGACGAATTTCGAATCAAAATTAATTGGAACCTTGATCAGTTTGTTCAACTTCCTGGTGAGAACACCGTGTAAAGTCCCTATATCGCGTCGTACAGTCTGATGAGGAATCCGAGCCTTGACACCACGTGGAACCAAATGCGTAAGCAGGGTCAACGATGCTCCACCCTCTGCGAAACTGTAAGCAAGATCGTCCTGGACGATTGCCTCGACTAAATTTTTCCGATAGCTACGATTTGTAACAACTTTGGCAGGATTATCAAGGCCGCGCTGAATAAAACTAGCCATCATGCCCCGCTCCACTTCATATGGAGACGGACCAGAGCTGGGAGGAAGTACAGGAAGGCCTTTGCGCTCACGCTCGCGTGCCACCTGATACTCCTCCCACGATTGAGCTGGAGGACGGCGGTCACACTCCTCAGCATGAGTGATGAAATTACTAGTCGTCTTGATCTTCTGTATTTCGTCAGCCCACTTCTCAACGCCTTCAGAACGGGGACATGTCCGAAATTTCCTTTGTGTTCACGAGTCAGTGAAGTTAAATAAACACTCGAAACAGTGACGCACGGGCAGTAGCGACAAGTGAACTTCCATAATAACTCTTTTCCTCGTGCTGCTTTTTTCGGACCGGAGTACTGGGACAGCGCCCAGGTCAATTTGACACTGGCACGGTGTTCAGCAGTTTCTTCTTCAGAGCTCGGACTATCAGTGTCGGATGATTCGGAAGACGACTACGGCTCCAACGTAAGTTTATTGTGATACATACATTGAAGTTTTACCTCGCTGGAGACCTTTCTCGAGGACTTAGTCGTTGTCGGAGCCTTGCTCTTCTCCGATGTCTGGAAACACGAATTGAGGATTGGAATAATATGAGAAAATGTGCCGCACATTACCGGTGGCCAATTTAGCCTTTTTCTTCGCCTTCACGGTGCTCTTTTTGTCGGCCCTCTTGCGTTTTTTTGGTGCGTCCTTCACACGTAGTCACATAAGCCTCAATGTCGGCAAGTTTTCGGACTTACCTCTTTGCCATCGTCGGCTCCATCTTCATTTCCGGGAGCATCTATTTTGGCAGCATGTTGAAAACAGAATTAAAATGAAGATCAGAAAAGACGGACCATCAGCGCCATTTTTGTTTGTCTTTTTGGACTTCTTCATTGTCGAGCCAGAATTACTGTCCTTCTTTTTTCGCTTCGTCGGCTCCTGAGCGTAAATTCACAGGTTCAGTTTCAACCCGATGACCCAATGTTTCTCAGGACATACCTCAGCCCCCTCGGCGATGTCCATATCTGCTTCGACGTCGGAATCAGGAGCCTCTGTACATGATGTCAAAGACCTGAAGACAGTAATGATCAAACATACCACGGGAAGTGTTCTTCTTGACGGCAAATCCCTTCATGCTGACCCTGCGGAGGTAGGAGCTCATTATATTGGCCAAAACTTTTGAAGATTGGAGCACTTACTCCTTAATTAACGCTATTAATCTCTGTACCCGAAGCTGCACAAGGACTCGCTCGGATTCGTTGACCCGAGGAGCGTAATGCTCGGCCCAAGCATGCGCCAGGATCAGGCCATGTTTCCCACGGCAAACCAGACTGGCCACTTTCTCGGCAGGATTATTCGGTCTGATCTGAAATACACGTTCCCATTCTTTATTGAATGAATGGTACACGCCTTCCGAACTTGACGGGAAGATAGGCTTTGGATCCTTATCACTAGTTGATATGCCCGGAGTGAGATATGTGGCAAGGGGACCATCACGCCGACCAGTCAAGCACGAGGCAGGGAGTTTGTCGATGCTCGCCATCAGTTCTTTCAGGTCTTCCTCCAGCGACGCGCCCGACGAAGCCATTTTTCTGAGCCGTGTACGTCAGAAAGAAGATTGATGAGATTGAGAGTCTGCTGCTTAAAGGTGAAGAAAGCGACCATCCCCCTCGTCACCTATATACCCACACCTGCCGAACTCCGGCAACTCAACCCGAACACCGATCCGCGCCTATTCGCGCCCAACTCGCTCGCACCCAAAATCCGCAATTCGGACTTTCCCTGCAGCCGAAAACAAGCGGAAAATCCCATTTCAATCGGTCCTTGTAACCAAATATATTCAAATACGCCCAGGGCATATCATATTCTATTCATATTATATCATATTCATATTCAGCCATATTTATATTCTGACAGGGGTCCAGAGACCGTATTGTATTTGTATGTAGTTGAATATATTCAAAATATATTTTTTCATATCATATTTTTGGCCAGCACTACTCCGCATATTTTAAGTAGTTTCTCAGGTAGCAGAGATACTGCAGGTTCCGGGTCAGATAGACACGACCGTATTGGATTGGCCATATTCCCTTCACAGGGTAGAGTCCCCCTCATATAAATCACGCTCCAACTCCCGGCACTCGACGAAAAAAATGCCAAAATGTTGCATAGCTTGTATCTGACCAGAATTTGAAGGAATAAACTGGGGGAGAACCAGAATTCGTTGATGAGTTCGCTGTTCTGAGAAAAAAGACCGTTTGTTTCCAGAACTCAAGACAACGGTGGAGCAGGTGAGACGGGAGTCAAGGAGGGATAGGGACCGAGGGATTACATAACGTGTCTAACGCGTCTTGGTCCAATACCACGGCCATCTCGTCTCGTACCCCGTCGTTTCTCGTCTCATCGTCGATTCTCTGGCCAGAATGCCCCCGCCGTTCGCGTTACTACTCGCTCTTTTCGCCCCCAAGTCTCTCCATGTCCGAGCTCGTCACGACGACATTGTCGCACGACTCTACAGACTTGCTCATCGACAAGTGGCTCGAGAACCGTGGATACGGCCACGACGCCTACCACGAGTGGTTCAGAGACGTCCGGGAGCGCAAGCACGCTGCCCACGATCAGCAGAGCATCGTCTGGAATAAAGGAGACTTTGTGCCTGAGAACATCTTCTGTCGCACTGTCGACACCGGCCGTCTCATCCCCCCTCGATCGCACATGGACGACACATCTATATCACCACCGGAGCATGCAGGAGCGTAAACTGCCCATGATGCCTGTAGTCTTCACCATGGTGAGTCCTTTGTTACGTTCTGTGGCGAGGCAATTGTGGCTTTTTGTTCTTGTGGAACTCGCGGGAGAGACAGGTGGAGATGGCCTTGCGTGTGGGACTCACGGAGAGGTTTAGATGGCGAGCGACTTGCAGCCTCAAATCTAACAGATCTCTCCTGGCTGCGGAGGTCGCCCAGCGAGTGACTTGGGTCCGACTTCGGATACAGAGCATGCCAGAGCATGAATATCCAAAATCCAAGCTCGGGCCGTTCTGGCTTTCGGGTCGTCCTCGTGGGCTTGCGCCGGAGACGGGTGGAATCCCCGCATGGCCGGAAGGCAACAGTCGCGTGCCCGCCAACATCTGTCTTCTGCGCGTGCGGAGCCCATCGAGTGAGGCATTTTGGCCCGGCATTAGCCACAGAGCACGCCAGAACATTCTTCAAATGACACAATATTTACGCCTTATTCCACAGCTGCCAGAACTCATGTTATTGAGAGGCATGCACGACGGTGGCTGCGACGAGATTTTTATTATCGTCACCGACCTCAAGCGACAGGAGATGGATGACGTTACCGCGTTCTTCAAGCTCGTCTGCCGGCACACCTTCGGCCGCACATGCAAGCCGAGCGTCGAGCAGCAGATCCAGTACGAGCACATGCGCATCACCCACACGCTCGCACGCCAGCGGCGCACCCCGTGCTTCCCGCAGATCGACCTCACGTTCCGCGCGCTGTTGTACGAGAAGCGCCCGCGGTTCCTTATCCTGTTCTCGCACCAGACTACGTCCTACTCGCAGATCATCTTCACGCACCGGTCGTACGTCCCCGCGGAGGACATTTTCTTCGATTATCCCACGGGCTGCCCGAACCCGTGCTGCACCGACGACTGCGAGATGATCCGCTTTCCGCGCCGCGGGCCCGATGCCGCGCAGGTCCTCGACATCAAGCGCGGTGGGCGCTTCGGCAAGCGCGTCAGGCGCCGCGAGATGTGCAACTGGATCGACTGCGATGTGTGCTTCAACAAGGATGGCGTAGCGGTTGGCAGCGACAGCGGGAGCACTGAGGGCTCGGAGAGCAGCGTCGATTCGGGACGCACCAGGATTGTGAGCCAGACGTGTAGCAAGTGCCGCCTGGTCAAGTACTGCTCGCTGGACCATCAGCGCAAGGACTGGGAGGAGCACAGACGTGTGTGCGCCAAGGGCCCAATGTGAGAGATGGGATCTTTTTTTTTGTGGACGACCATTGCTTGGTGTTATTGTTGTACTTACTGGCGCGTGCTATTTTGCTGCGAACCATGCATTATGCTTTACTTACTGTTATCTTCTTACTTACTTGCGCGCTGTATTGTACACATTGACTTGCGCAAAGTGCAGCAGAGTGTTCCAGACTGCACACCAAATCTCCCACTTGAAGCAGAAGGTCGACCTGAATCGAAGTGAAAATTCAATTGACGCAAGGGTTGAAGCTGAAGCCTTTGAGGCTTGTATTTCTTCAAGTCCCTCAGGCCATGAGTATTACGCTGCGCTGTACTAAGATATGGAATCTACTGTTACATTTAAGGCTACAGTCACTAGTAAATGGATGGTGGTGGCTCATGCGCCGAAACGAGAGTGGGTAGTATCGGATTCCGCCTCGCTTTTGGACGCGTAGACGCGAAGGGAGGGGATACAGCTTGGTCTGCGGGAACGTTGTTTAGAAAATGACAAGCGAGGATATGAAGTGAAGGTAACCTACCGTGGTGGGGCAGTGGATAACTCTTCCTTGGGAGACGCGCTGCGGCGGGTGATGCGGCCACTGGTAGTCCGCACCTCCATCGTATCGCGCGTCGTCGCCGCTGTTATATACTCCGGGTTAGCGAGAACGGCATCACGACGCAAGGACGAAGGACGCACGCTCGGTGACGAACTGCGGACACGACACGCCCGAGACTTCTTGTGAGCCGGACGCATAGAGCTGCTGCTTGTGGCGCTGATAAAAGTTCACCAGGATAGTGAGTGAGTACACGCGCCCCATGATGACGAAGAAGAGGCCGAAGACTGTGAGCGATGACGAGTTAGCATTAACATCAAGGTGCGCAAACGGCAAGGGAAGTGGGGGTACACGCACTGTTGGGGTTGAGGGGCCGCACTAGGAGGGTGATCATTGCGAGCACGGTGACAGTTGCGACGATGGCGCCAGTCGCCAATGCGTTGATGCACACTGAGCGCACGAGACTGGATACGAGAGCGCGCGCGTCAATAGCGCCCTCATCAAAAAGAAAAGGAAGCCGGCGCACTATTTCGTGGACTCCGAGATGCGTCCAAATCCAGTCAAAGACCAGACCATGCTCAGTGCGATCAGGACGTCCGCAGCCGTGCATATTATTGCTGCAAGTCTGGATGGAGGATATCAGGCCTACAGAACACGGCGGAAGATGCTCGACTTTACGTAGTCTGGATTTTTTTTTTAAAAAAATGTTAGACTTTTGGCGAACGAACGAGGGAGAGGCGCACAATTGTCAGTCCTTTGTGGATGGCGAAGTCCTTGTATGGGCCGCCGAGCGCAACAGCAGCTATAGCAAGGGATATCTGTTCACAATTTAGGGCCAGAAAAAAATGAGGAACAGACTGCCGTACGTGTGCGACTACAAGGAGCATGATGAACGCGCTCCAGATTGTATTTTTTGTCCTTGGGTCGAATCGGGGGTGATCAACAGGAGTGTGGAACACAGCGCCGAGTTGAGCACTCACACCATCCAATAGCGATGCTACATAAAGATAAGTATGTGGTGCAAGAAACCCAGTGGGAAAAAGAAACATACAACCAAGAACGTCTGCTCAATCAAGGCAGAGAGGCCTGTAGAAATGAGAAGTGCATCAATAGGCCATAGTGGCTCTTGCACCATCTCCACAACCGTCAGGAACAAGTTCGCGTAGACGCAGAGCGTGCCTAGCGAATCATTGACGAGGAAAAGGACGAAACCATAATAAAACAGGCAGCTGAGTTTCCACCGGCGCATGTAGATGACGCAGTACACGAGCTCGAGCGTGAAGAGCACCGTGTTGAGCCACGAGCCCGCGAGGAGACATCTGCCCAAATGCAAAAATTGAGGTCGAGTCGATTGTCGAGGATAGAAAAAAACGCACGAGACGCTGACGCGCGAATTCTGCGCACCCATGGTTGCGGGCTGGCTGCCTCAACGGCGGCGAGGGAAGAAGAAAGTGTCTAGAGCTGTAACAGGAGCACATGCTACGAGGATCCTTTGAATTTTCAAATCGGAAGACACCGCAAAACGTTGATTGCCAATTGCAAACACGAGTCTAAAACGGATTGAACTCAACGCGGCGCATGCGCAGTAGGGCAGGTCATTGAGAGCATCGTTATATTTGGCTTGAAAGGCGCGAACGGAGTAAGGTGAGGATTCGGGCTTGTGAAAGCCGAGTTCAGCTTCGCCGATCTCATTTTCGATCGTCTCTCCTTGATCGCCGATCGCTTTTAACACATGATGTGAGATTGGGCCTCTCCGAGGCGGGGGGGCTGAACCTTGGGATATTTTCTAGCAGAATCTCTTGATATTGCTGTGTCAAAAACTAAGGTATTTCAATCTCTGATTCTGGATTGGAAGTGTCCTCCGAGTCGAATATGTGAATTGTAAGTAGCGTTGAAGAATGCTTGGTGCATCATGGGTGGCTTGAAGGACAAATTCAAGTGAAAGAACAAGCTGCCTTTCAATTGGGCCGAACCAAACTAATCCTCTCGACAAAATCTACTTTACTTGAATCCTGTTTAGCAAGTATTTTAGTCCGCTGGGTAAGACAGCACAATGAAGTGATCATAAGTATTCAAACCCCGAAGGCAAGACATTTTTTTATCGCGCGAGGTACGAGCGAGAATCAATAATGAGTCTGTCTAGAGAGACTAATTCTAGTTCTCCCAGATTCATGTCGCAACCGGAACAACACATATTCAAACTCAGAAACTGGGTCGTTGCAAGGTTGTTATAGTCGAGTAATTCATAAGGATCTGAGCAATTGACCGAGGCTCCGCAATTTTGGGGCCAAAATTCTTTGTCGAATTTACTGCAATCGCCCACATGTCTGGAAAGGAGAGAAGTGGGGACCTCTATTGCTGACTACGTGAAAACTCTTTTCAACGTTCGTACGATCCTGAAACGGCATGGGACGGCATCCTGTCGACATCAGGAAAACCGCTATCTCCGGTTGCTATGCGGTGCTAGCGAGTGCTATGCAGCACTGTGGAGTGCTATGGAAGTGCTATGGTGGTGTGTCATAGCTACATCCATTTCACATAGTGCTATACGTTGCTGGAGAGGCGCTGACAGCGCTTGATAGCGTCATAGCTACATGGTTTGGTTTTCCTGATGGACATGGCAAATGATCCCGGAGATTGGCAGTGCTCGAACACTCAACGGAAATGACACACCACCTGAACAAGATTTAAAGGGCTAACAAATTGTGCACAGCACAAAAAAATTGAGGAAAACGAGAAGCAGCAGAGAACCAAAGCTTCTCATGATTGGACAGGAAGTCTCGCTCGAGCACTGCTTCATTGCTCAGATTTTTGTGCAATGACCAATTTCAGATGACAAATTTCTTGTTTGTACTTGTAGCAAAATAGCACGAAATCCATCTTCCCCAGAGTAGCTAAACCTAAAGGTTCAGCCAATGAAAATTTTGATTTCTGCTTGGGATGTTGCAGTGGTTTATGGGCTGGGGCAATCTGAGTGGAATCTGTGGGTGAGATGTTGAAGGAAATGGGTATAGTCTGACCGCGTCAGACGGACCTGGGAGCTTGAACATTGTCTTGACAAGACTGGTCTCATGGAACTCGGAAATGAATGGCCGCCCAAGTGTTCCACAGCCGATAGAATTCAGACTCCGCCGAGAATTCCTTCGTGAGCTCACGAAACAGGCACAACTCGAACCCAGAGACCGCCTAGGATTGAAACATGATTGAATTGACTACTACAGCTTCTGTGAAGCCTCCGTAATATCGACAATTTGTTCGTATCCCAGGTACGTTGGTAGGTTCAAAGCAAATTTTTCTTCCAAGATTCTGTTCGGTTATACGTTCAGCGAAAGAAAGAAGTTGTGAAACAATTACGATTACCTGGGAACGAACCGGCCACCGAGGAAGTGCTGTCCACGAAACATTCTGACGCCTTCCTTCGGTGCAGTCAGGCTAACCAGGACATCGGGGTTCAGTCCGACACCGGCGTCGTTACCTGCTTCGACGTCCCATCCAGAGGGGATGTCGACAGATACGATCGGAAGGCCGGATGCAGAGAGCAGAGGAAGCGCAGAATCGAACGGAGGGCGGATTGGGCCCTTAAAAGAGAATCCGAATATAGCGTCAAGAATAACGTCGGAGGACTTGAGTGCGGTGCGTAGAGACTCTTCGCCCTCGGGTAGTGTCGGGATGCTCATATTTTTACATTGAGTGTGTAGGCGCTGTTGAATAGTATATCGACGAAAATTCTGCGTGTCAAGCGGAGCAGCATACTTGATATATATCTTTTGAGCCTGGCTGGATAGAACTAGTCGGAACCAGCTATGAGCGTTCGAACAAGACCGACCTTGGGCATATAGATCGTGGGTTTATACCCGAACATGGCTATAAGCTAACATTAGAAGAAATCGAAGAGCGCGCTCGAACTACTTGCAAAGATGACGTGCTGCCACAAGTCCATCCCCGCCTAACAAAGGTTGGATTTTTCTACTCAGAACACTTGCGATATCGCGGCATACCCTGGTTTCCCGGACCGCAACACACCAGGACTCGGTTATACTTATCTGTACTGTAGACCTTTGCAAGTGTTTGAGCACAAGCCAGTCCAGCCAGTTCCATTAACTGGACAATATTGAGCCGCTAGTCCGAGTCGAGAGAAGGTGCCTTACCTGGTCAAGGCTGAACGCTCCGATAGAACTCATGAGTTCATCGTCGATCTAGTAAGTCCAGATTCGAGTCAGAGCTTGAGCGAACTGGGTTCTCACCTGCTGAGCAAGCCTAGCGGACAGATATCGCAGTGACATTGATTTGTTCTGAGGCCATTAGGGATGTCGAAAACAGCCGGCCCACCACAAGACCTACCTGGAGGCAACTCGGAGGGGAAGAACTAGCTGCTAATGACGTACTTGCACTGCCACCGAATCGAATATTCCATGGCTACGGCAAAGTCCGTGATTTCAACCACTCAAAAGAAATAAGCTCAAAAGCAGTGTGTTCTGCGTCTCCAGGTGGACGGCTGGAGGAGTTTCTAAAACCATAGTGCTTTCTTTCACTCCTCCAAAGATTTTCTTCCGCGGGCGACAGTGGGCTCGCAATGCCTCGCATGCCGGTGCTAAAACACTTGAAAAGCAAAGCTTGGTCCGAGTCAATATTTATTTATTTCCAAAGTTACAGGAAGCATGCAATCAGGCTGCTAGTCCTGCAACCCATCGCGAGGATCAAAGTTCCATTGTGGGGATGAATACTTGAGGACGACATGGAGCCCATCCGAAAGGAAAGATTGGAGTTCAGGGATAACATCAAACTCCATTGGACGGTTGAAACAAATATGCAGCTGTTGGAGAGAGGTGGGCATAGCCATTCTTGCCTTGACAAAAGCCACGACATCAGCATCGGAAAACTTGTCCGAGGGCGAGACGATCGTGAAATGGGTTGAATTTGAGCATAATTCGTGCGGTGGGCCGAAGGTGGTCCTGGGAAATGAATCCGGTGGCTGAGGACAGGCGAAGATGGGATATCATCGGGAACGCGCGTAGAAGGTCGCGAAGGCCATCCGGCGATGCGAACGAATGCGGGTCAATATCTGCGCTCAAAGACCTATCTTGGGGAAGATTGCGTGCTTTGTCCCATGCACTTCCAATGCACAGGAAGCGGAGGTTGGGTATATCCAGAATCCAGTTTGGGAAAACATATTGATTGAACACAAGGGTCTCCAAATGGGACAGAATGATCGGGGCCCCCGAGGCTAGATCTGTGGACCGGCCACTCGCATTTCGCAGTGCACCAGGTTAGGACGCATTCTAAGCACATCGAAGGCTGCGGGAAAGTCGAGACCCCCTTTGCTAACATCGGCATCTGTCCACATAGGGTAGCATTCAAGGCGGAGCCTTGTCAACTGCGACCATTGAAATCAAAATGATGGGGGAACAACTGGCGTGCTTATGCGCAATGTAACATCCTCGAGGGTGGGGATCCGGAACGTGTTTGGGGGATCCAGGCGGTCTCCGGTGGATTTGATCCAGAGGCGTTTAAGCAGCGGCAAGTCCGCTGAACCAAGTCGTAGAAGTGGACGGAAAATTTTGGTAAAACCCGTCAGCTCCAGATGGCGCAAGCGCGGGCAAGCCAGGAGCAACTGCGTTATGAGGGTTCTTCAAGACAATTCCCATAATGGATTTCATCAGTGAAGAAAACAGATAGCGGGCGAGGAACGGATCGTTCTAACCACGCCTTAACGATCCTCACGAACCCCGCCAAAACATTCGGTGGTGTTTTCAGATAATTGAGTGAAGGAATGTGGATTGAGTTCCAGAGTGTCGCTGTGGAGTATGCGATTTGTCTCCAATGCCTGCGACCCAAGACTAACGACGCTTCAGCTGGGTCGATGAGAGCGTTGTGTTTCGATGTGAGGCAGAAGAGAAAAATCTCCAGGAGAACATCCCGAGGAACGCGTCCCATTGGCGAAATGAGTGCGAGATGCGCGTCAATTGGCCCCTTGAGCGATACGCGCTGCTCCCTGAGCTGACCGAGTGCGATTTTCATTGCTTCAATCTGGGCATCTAGGCGGGCCAGTTTTTCATGCCAGTTTGTCTGCAGGATCCACGACTCGGAGAAGAGAGCATATTTGGAGGAGTTCGGAATCCAAGGGAATGTAGTTTGTGTGCAGTCGATTTACGAAGGGGGAATCGTCGAGGGACATGGTAATCAGCGGTGAACCCACGGTTGACTGCTGCCAGTGGTGAGAATTGGCAAACATCAAACTTGTCACGGTCGCGAGCGGCGATTCGCCGGCGAAGTCCGTCACGGTGATCTCCGATCGAAGTCCTCCAATACTACACCGTCCTCTCTGCCAATGTAGCTCCACGACCCACCTAGACAATCGTCAAGTCTTCCAAATAAGCGTTTTTTTCTCTAAATTCCCTCGTTTCTTCTTCAACCTGGCTAGACTCGTTCTCCCCTTGCTTAAGATCCATGTGTCAGTAAGTATGTCTCCGCCGCCCAATTATGATCTGTCATCGTTCTGTAAAGCCAGCATGCCATACGAATAATCCTCGAGGCTCTGTTCAAGGTCTAGATGTCTGTCTGATGTCAACTCACTCAGCCTGGCTAGGAATTCGAGAACCACTGTGGAACCTGCAGCTGGTTCAATCACGTCTCCCCTGGACTCTGGCCAGTGGATTCAAGTTCAACACACATTCACAATGAATTTAGAATTGGGACACATCTTGACCAGACCAAATTGCTATCGTAATCGATCCACTAATAGTACAAACTCGAAGAAATAGACCGTCGGTCTTTAAACTCTGGCGGCGATGAACGCCGCCGCCGCGGGGGTGTCTATGCCGTATGTCCTAGAAGACGAAAATTAGTGTATTGTTCACTTTATGGCGACAACCAGCTGACAGATGCGGCTCCAAGATCAAGTCGCCGTGCAAACAAATATCGTCGCCCACATGACATATCACATCGGTCTTGGAAGCAGAGACTCCCTGAACAGCTTCTCCATCGTCAGGATCGCCCTGTACGAATGTCAGACCGGTCATCCCTAAATTGTGAGCTGTGCCTACAAAAATCACTGCAGCTTTGATGCGCGACAAAACACTCGCAGAAAGCAGCTTCGCCGAATTGTGGACAAGCTGTCCGCCTTGGCTGTAGCCAGACGTGACAAGCGCTGCCTGGGTGAAAGTGAGTATCCATATTCATGTCAAGCAGCATCGCTGAACGACAAGTTACATTTGGGCAGGAGCTCGCAGCGCTCGTCAACTGAAGAAACTGTTAGGACGGGTGAGCAACTAGCGCAATTGCACTTGCATCCTGAGCCATTGTTGCAGAGCCCGCAGGATCTCCGCCTTCGAGGAAGCCGGCAATGTCTGCAGCATAGTTGACGCCGGTGAAGGTTAGGGACTTTCCGCCGAGCGCCGCTTGAAGAGCACTCTCCAAGGGCGGCCCAACGATTGTCCCAATAGGCGCTGGCTCAGTAGTCCCCCGAGCAAAAATGACCTATGATGGAATTTTTGGTCAGTCACGATTAGGCACATGAGGCGGGAGGGTTGCACGGACTATAACGTCGCTGCAGGCATCCGCAGCGCGTTCCTCCGCCACGGGGGCTGCGACGACGAGAAGGCTGAGGGAGACAAGGCCGACGAGAGAGCGAAACATGTTACTTGGGCCGAACTGCTGAAGGTACTCTCGACCGCGCAGACATTTATACCGAATATTAATTTCAACATCAAAAACACTCGGCTGCAGACCCCACACCGAGACGAGTCTGCAGCCGAGGAACGAACACGAGTATTGTCGACACACGAATTCGCTGGTCAGCTGGAGGAACAGATGACAGAATTCGAGGACAAAAACTCCAACGAAAAGCGTCGAACAAGCTCAAAACAAGCTAGATCACCGGCGCCGGTTATTTCGAACCCCGGACGCGCTCCGACAGTGCTCCGACTCACTTGGCCATTCAAGTCAAGTCATCTTGGCAACACGCTATCCAAATTCTACTTTTGAAGATCTGAAATTTTGGCTAAGACTTAACCGAATTTATTCACCAATCTTACGGCTGGCAAAAACAGCATTCCGAAAGATCCTGTCCTCTTACAGAGGAGATCTCATTTATGCACCACATTCCCAGCCGCAGAAATACGCCTCGGTTCGGCATTTATCGACCTCGAACACGCGACGGGTAACGTGGACCGATGACCTTCAACCTTATTTTCATCTGCTCCCGTGGTGGACGAATCCGTCAAAACTGTAAGCCCGGAGCTACTAGCTAGCTTCAGCCAATGTCCACCGCTTGCAATATCGGATGCAGTCCTGAGTGTAGACAGGCCCAAACGACAGGACTTAGAGAGAAAAAAGGTACCACAAGTAGGTTCCATCGGTTACTTCGAGTCCCGAACATGCACTTGAATACATTTTAATCACCAGCATTTGGCTAGCAATGCCACGGTACGTCCTGCGGGACCATTCCGCTCGCAATATCGCCGGATCTTGACCAGAAATGTCTCGTCGCGAGCTTCCGAAAAGCCTGAACGTTCACGGCGCTCGATAATTATACTTGCGCTATTCAACTTTCCGGTGCGGCGGGCTTTGTTTACCTCGTACAAGTGACTCAACAACCCAAACCCTGTACAACCACAGCTAAATTGAATTGACAAGATTTTGAACCAGGCCGAATCACCGATCATCGATGTGATTGATCGGGTCAAACGCTCCGATCCCCGACTCGCTCCTTGCACTCGACTGTTCATGTACGAGCCGATCTAACACTCGACGGTTTTCAAAAGACTGGGAATATTCTAAGGTCATCTTCAGTTTCACCCGGGATCTCACGTCTCAGCAGCTGATGAACGGCGTTCAAGCTTTCGAAGGCTGCTTCTGTCTCCCTTCCGGGCTTCAGTGCTCCTCTGTTGTTTATCACCACTGCGGCAATTGCTCGTATTATAAATCTCCAAAGGCTCACCGTCCATCTCTGTGTCCCAATATTTTTTTTTGTTTTTTTTCAGGCGTTCGAGTTCCGCAGTTGGTTATTTCCGCGTCCTGTCTTTCTTGAAAAGACGCGCGACATCTTCCGTTGAATCTTTGATGACGACTCGCTTGATAAGCCTGGGAACATCAGGCTTATTCACTATCCTCCCTCGTATTCCCTAGATTCTAACTGAGGGTATCCCGCAACTCAACATTTTCCTGCACCGGCTCGGGCTGCATCTTCTCGCTATGACGCTCTCTAGGGAATTCCTCGATGTTCTCGGTTGAATACTTGAAGAGTGGCGAGGTTTAGGCTTATTCACTGTCCTTTTTAAACCCCAGCTGTGTCCTAGGCGCTCCGAGTCCACGGTGTATCTTTGCCATGCTAGACACCCATGTCAATTTAATCCTCGCTCCTGTTTACGGAATCTCTTCTAGCCAGAAATAGGCATATCGACTTGACTCGGGCTTTCTTCCGACACCCTCGCGTGCCAAATTGTCTTATCCAATTTTAGTGACACTTCAACCGTGGGTGCGTCAACTTTGATTGAAATTCCAAGTGCACTGGAGAAATTGTGTGACGACTTCTGTGGGATTAGACAGCTTCATCTCTCCCTGATCAAGTCGCAGCGTGCCGGTTCGAGCTGCATCTTATCTTCGCTATGACGCTATCCAGGAAGTTTCGTCGACGTGCTCGGTGAATACCTGCAAAGCGGCGAGGGCCAGGCTTATTCACTGTCCTTCCTAAATCCCGGTTGTGTCCTAGGCGATCGATCCCACGATGTGTCTATTTAAGCCTCGCTCTCGTTCACGACATCTGTCGCTCCTGGCTAGAACTGCATGTCGTCTCGACTGAGGCTTTCTTCTGGTACACTCGCGAACTATCTCCAATTTCGGAGAAAGTTGAACCGTGGGTGCGGTGTGTTAATCTTGATTGAAATTTCAAGTGTACTGGAGAAAATGTGTGACGGCTTCTACGGTTATAGAACTTTATCTCTCTCCATTCAGGTCCTAGTCGGTGGTCTGTGAACCCTGCCAATACCTGCTTTCCACAATTATCTACTTGATTAACCCAATTCACCGCTGACCCTTTTTTTTTATTTTTTGAGCCCTGAGTTCTTCTCCGACCGTTAATGAATTGTTTCGATGTCCTTACATAGCGATCCCCGAGGCTCAGAGCAACGCCTGACACTGACCGAAACGGTGATGCGGGGCTGTCAAGCATCAGAGCATCAACCTTTGATTGATACCACACGATCGAGACTCAGAAAAGTCTCCGTCGTTGCTGTCACTTGCTTGACTTCTCAAATGTCTCTTGATTCTCAACTCCATCCTACGCCAGACGTTCGCAGTTTCCTGGCTCCCACCGACGACGACGACGGCGATACCGCTTCCCAACGCTCAATTTCCCTCTCTTCTCCTGCGGTTTCACCAAGAAATTCCGTTCAGAATCGAGCTTCTAACCCATATACGCTCGACACTGATCTCAGCTCGGAGCCAGACGATTCGAGCATGTATACCCATGAAATAGGCGCCCAAGAGAGCCCAAATACGTCCGTAGCACCCTCGGTGCTGGAGGAGCCGAAGGACACGAGTCTGCCGACGTATCCTCCGTCGCGGGGAGATACAGAGTCGATTATTTCCGTCACGTCTACTTCGTCGCGAAAGGCACGCCCCGAGTCTATGATTGTGCTTCCCGGAGACCGTTCACTCGTGCTTGGCATCGCACTCGTCGATTTCAATCATCTGGTATGTGTTTCGTTAGTTTGAGTGACTATTTTGTTCGTTAACGACAACTTCCTCAAGGTCGGTCCTCGTATCGAATACTCAAGGGGGGACATCTTTGAAGATGAGGAGGTTGTCAAGATCTTGCCCTTCCTTGCATTGCCGGATGGCGCACATCTCGTATGTCTCTTGCTTGGGAATCATGTAGCGATGTTCTGGCGGTAGCTTCATCCTATTGGGATGTAGAGGTCATCACTTTTCACCTCGTCTTCGTCTTTGGAAAGCCCGAGCCCGGCCTGATGATCAACGCCATACATCGCTACATGTCCTGATATGCAAGTCACTAATGACCCATTGATGTACAGAGCGCCGAGGACTACTCATATTTCCACCTGGTACCGTCAGGGCCTAATCCCACCACAATATACGGGATTTCGTGCAATCAACAGATTGCCGCGTCTGCTCTGCTTGTCAAGATGCCCGACGTCACGCGCTCTACTGTCCAAAAGGCTGTCGTTGTGCTCGCCTCTAAGCCCATCTTCGGTCCAATACGGTGCGTGGCCCTCTCTGCCTTCAAACCAACTCTAACGCGTCTGCAGCGATAAACTCGGCGTCGTAACAACCGCCTTGTTCCACCAGAAGGACTTCACTGAAACGGCCATCCTCGACGACTTTGGCGAGTCGCTGGAGCAGTCTCTTCGTACCCAGCTGACGGAGAGCAAGCTCTACATGGGCACGAATCTGCGCGAACTGGTGCACACGTTCCGGCAGCGCACACTCATCCTTGTCAAGGCATTGATGCTGCAGAAACGGATACTGTTCTATGGCCACCCCGTCGAGCGGCTCTGCACGTACCAATACTCCTTGGTGTCTCTTCTCCCCGGCCTCCTCCAAACCCTCGACGACTGCGGCTCCCCGCCCCTCGCCGCACGCGCACCTACGCTCTCGCGCCCAACCTCCCTCAAGACCTCCGACAGGAAGAGCATGATGGCGTACACAGGCCTCCCGCTCGACATCTTTGGCCGAGACGCGTTCTTCCAGCCGTACCTGCCCCTGCAGCAGCTGGACGTCGCCGCGGGAGCGAAGAGCTGGCTGTGCGGGAGCACAAACTCGATCATTACGGCGCGGAAAGAGGTTGATCTGCTGGTGAACACGGAGACGGGTGTGCTCGAGTTTCGCGACCCGAAGCTTGAAAGGTCGGCGGGGCTGACACCGGCGGACCGCAAGTGGATGGATGATATTGTGAAGGATGTCAACGACGGGTGGAACGACGAGCAGGGCAACCCGGTCAATATGATGTACGTGGTGTTTCATGTCTGGCGGCCCTGCTAAATATGATCTACGTAGGTTCAAGGGCAGTGACGACTATCTGCGGCAGAAGGTATTTTTGGCCTATCATACGCTTTGAAACCCTCTCATTTTTCATTCTAGTTCGAGGAATATATTTCCGCTGCGCTTGCGTCGGTGCGGTACCGCGATTTCATGGCCAAAGGCGAGGGCAATGGGGTGATTATCTCCGGTTCCGGTGCGTAATTCTTCATCATCTCCTGAACATTGCTGATGCTACTCGCAGGTGGCGAAGCGACTTCCACAGAGGACTTCAATCCGCTCTGGATTGCCGAGTTCAAGCACACGAACGCGTATGAGATATGGGAACGTACGACCGACCCCCTGCTGTTCGACATCGTAGAACCACGGCATCCGTGCATGGACAAGCCTTCGGTGGTTGCAGACATCGGCCTGCGCCTCCAAGAGGGTTTGCAAGACCTAAAACTCGAGCAGCAGCTGGCGCCCGCGCGGGAGGCGATTGTGCAGGCGAGCACGAGCTTTTTCAAGACGATCGAGGGCGTGCGTGGGCGGTGGGCGGCGCAGGCGGCCGCGAACGCCGAGGCGGCTGCTGCGAAGCGCGCGAGCACGCCGGTGGAGGTGCCTAAGAAGCCGACCGTGGAAGAGAAGCACTCATCTGTGCCAGGGACGGGGCGGCCGCTACTACTCGCGCGCCATTCGACGATCGACCCACAGGCGCCCGCGGCTGCTCCTGTCGCTTCCCCTGCGACGCCCTCGCGACCCGCGCTGTCCTCGTGGGGCGCTAATGTGGGCTCTTTCTTCTCCAAGTCGAAGTTTTCACTGCCGACGCTGTCGCGGAGGGAGAGCCAGGTGGAAATGCCGCCGCCGATCGTGACGACGCCGCCGAGCGATGGCGCGTCCGCGCCGAGTTTCCTGGGGATGATGAGCCCGGCGGGGATCACGAGTCCGAGTGTGTTTCCCCCGACGCCGCTGGAGGCCGCCCCGCCGACGGCCGTGCCGGCTAAATCAAACGCGCCGCCACCAAGTCCAGGGTTGCGGAGCTTGTCGCTGTTGACGCCGAAGGCGGAACAAGCACCACCCGTGCCCCCGTTACCGACACCGTCAGTGCCACAGATAGCGGAGGAGGAGCCGGTGATTGTGCAGGCGCCGACGATAGAGTCGCCTGCAGCGCATGAATCCCCTGCGCTATATCGACCGCCGACGCATGACGCCGCCCCTGAGCCCCAAAAATTCGCGCTGGCGCATGAGACGCACACTCTCGGCGAGCACACAGAGGCACACGAGCAGCTGGACGAGGACCAACCAGATGAGGATGGCTTCATGGCAATGGCATTATGACCCAGGTCGTAAGCGTTTCTTTGTTGGGCTTCGTCTTTGGCCGTCACGAGGACTTGGTGCAAGCTAGACTTACTTTCGCTTCTGCTTCATTGTTATCGGCCTTTGACGTTCATACCAATATCAATGTCGACGATTCATGCATGCATTCTCTCATGTGTATTTTTCCGAGCTACTGTACAAGGCAACAGAGGTCGCAGAGCGGCCAGTAACTCAGTAGTACATACGTAGTACATTTCGCTAATTATTGAAATGGGTTTCACGGAAGACTTGATTGATGCCGAACAGTATGAGCGCTACCGCAAGTTGTTTTCTGCCATCATGTCCTTCGCCAATTCCCCGTTCGTGGACCAACTCGGCACAAACTACGTGCCTTCAGATGCAGAGGTTCTAGAGATACGCTCTCTTCTTGTGGATCCCACAGACGAGCTGGCCCGCATCGATGCCCAGATTGAAGCGATGGAACTCGCCCTCGGTCAGCTCAAAGAGCAGCGTGCAGCGCTCAAGGAGCCAATTGACGCGTATAGGGCTCTAATATCTCCTATGAGACGCATCCCTCAGGATGTTCTCTTGGAGATTTTTTTCTCCTGCCTTCCCACAGAGCACAACGCTCTCATCGACTATAATGAGGCGCCTCTACTCTTGGGACGCATAGGCGTTGGAGAGATGTCGCATATTCTGCGCCGATGCTATGGAGCTCGATACATATTCCTGCGCTCAATTATTCCCTCACACCACCCAGTATTCTCTTGAGGCTGGAGAAGATCGTCGAGGCATGGCTCGAACGGTCTGCTACTTGCCCTCTATCCATTTCCGTCTCCGACGATCAAAACTATCTTGGGGACCTTCTCGAACACCCCCTCGTACCCCAGCTTATCTCGGCTGCTCAGCGCCTGCGCCATCTGGAACTGACTGGGGATGCCACATTGTTCCGCCGACTTTTACGATTTGACTCAAAGGACCTGCCGCTGTTGCAGCGTCTCTGGATCGATTCCACCGGGAGCCGGCCAGACTCCATAGACGGGTTCCAAATTTCTACCCTCGAGGATGTCACACTGCGTGTATTCGCGTCGGTCGATCCTCAATCACTGCCCCTACGATGGTCGCAGTTGATAAGTCTCCGTCTTGAATGTCTGGCTGTGTGGACAGGGTATAGTTACGAAGGGGGTCTCGACAGCCGCGGAGTGTTCAATATTCTTAAAATGTGCCCCAACCTTGTGCACTGCGAAATGCGGGTGACCAAAGAGTCGGACTTGAATTCACCTTTGGATACTGCCCCGATCATCCTGCCCTGTCTGAATACCCTTATCTTGAGCGACCGTGCTCTCGAAAACTGGAATTTAATTGCCCCCAATCTGCGCCTTCTGCAGATCGGGGGTGTGCGGGACGACCACAAGCTGGCCCAAGATGCGTCTTTGAGTGCAGATATCGACTCGTATCGGTTCAGCTCGCCGGACGAACTTCGCGACCTCTTGTACTCCTTTCCCAAGATTTCCTATCTCCGGCTGTGCTCGGCCACAGCATGCATTCCCTTGGATTACCTCGCGCTCTTTGAGCCGCCAAACGACTTATGCCCAGAGTTAATCCACTTCACGATCCTCTCACCCTCTAATGAGTTCTCCGACGCCGCCATCTTGGCCGTGGTTAAAGCACGGATGGCCATGCCCACCCCCCCCTTCAAGAGTTTCGCGTCCGCTTCGAGCGTGAAATGGAGGTCGATATCATGCCTGAACTTCAATCTTTCATTTCGGACGGACTCCAAGTCGACCTCGACTATGTACCTCCACAGTGGAAGTTCGATGCCCGCAAGGGACTCTAGTGCGTGTTCTGTACTCATCCGACTCACAAGCTAATACCTTCAAGGGAGCATTGGGTAATCATCTCAGGTGATTCCGGTGCGCAACTTTGCCATTTCACGGACTTCCCTGATTATAGCCGTATATAGCCAAGCGACTTGTGCAAGACTTTGTTCTGTTCAAACTTCAATCGCTGAACCGCCGCACCCCTGCACTGACAAGCCCTCGGTGGGTGCGGACATCGGGGTGCGTCTCCAAGAGGCTCTGCAAGGTGCCTGCACGGAAGGCAGCTGTGCAGGCCAGCATGAGTTTTTTCAAGACGATTGAGGGTGTACGCGGGCGGTGGGTGACGCACACGGCGTTCAGTATTGTTATCGGCCCTTGACGAGCGGTTAGTTGGGCATTACATTGTTGGATCGGACTCCATGTGACTCTGCTCAACCCAGTTCTGCCCAGTTCAGTCCTGGTCCCAGTGATTATGTAACGTTAACGCGCCCACGCTGGCCGAAAAAATGCGGGTTTGTTTGTACTTGGTCGCAAACAAGTCGCAAAGGAAACCATAAATATCCTCGGCTAATTAACCTGGTTCGTGAGGTAGGTGAGCGGATCATTGATCTTGCCCAGAGGTGATGGCACGCGAGCGTGCCCAACTGGGCCATAAACCCGAGGTGCCGCCGACAACGCAGTGGGGGACGGATGTCCAGGGACATAATTTTCGCAAGTAAGGTGAGTTTACGGTTTACATATTCATCCTGAGGCTTGCCTGACTATAGTTGGGCCAATCTTGGAAGGGAAAGCTTGGCTTATATTTTGGCTGCTTCCCAATTTGGGAGGAGGGAAGTCCTCGCACGTGTCGCAATCAGTGGGCAAGATCAAATCATCAATGATCCGCTCTCCTCTTGCGTGAGGTACAGTAGGTGAATAGTTTAATGCGACCGCTGCGGTAATGGTACACCTTCTCTTCCTTCCCACGTTACCGCCGGCGCGAGCAATTCAGTATATTTACAGCTTCAACTGGAGTCCGGAGCGGGACCCCAGAGTCGCTCCAGAACTGTGAGTTGTGGGAACGAGTTTAGCACCTCTGGAACTATCCATTTGAGGAATGGTTTCTGGGCACCTCATTCTGTTCACAAAACTTTGGTGTTCCATTTTTTACGTTCGTTCAAGTTCTCGGCCATCCTGAAACATCGCATTTTCTCGGGTGAGTAGAGTTGCCGGCGACGCGAATCGTGGTTTCGGTCACCTCTGACCGATTCTCCCTCGCACCTCGCTGGTTATAATTATATGGTTTCGGTTGATTTCCGGTGGGGGTTCCGTTTGGGTTCCGTTCAACCTAGTAGTCAGAATTTGAATGCGCGGTTTTGAAATTGTATAAATACCTGCTGCTTTTGGGGTGTTCCCTCAGATTCTCCTGAAAGATCTACACAAGTGAGCCTCGCGTCTCTTCCTGTGCATTGCTCACAATTCTGTGCTCAGACACCGCTATGCACTTCACCGCCGTCGTCGCCACCGCGCTTCTCGCCTTCGCCTCGCAGGCGCTGGCAGTGACTGACGTCACCTGGTACGCGGGCGCGGACTGCACCGGCTCAGTCGTCCAAATCAGCCTCGACCTCGCGATCGACTCTTGCGTGGGCGGGAACGCCAAATCCGTCGGTTACTCCGTCGACGCTGGCCCCACCCTCATTGTTTACACCGATGGCAGCTGCGCAGACGCCTTCGAGGGTGTCGGTGGCTCTGGCTGCGCCACTGCACCCGACGGGTAAGCTCAAGTTTGCGTGTCCACCGAGGCAGCAAGTAGCTGATAATGTTGTTGCAGGTTCAACGTCAAGAGCGTCAATCTCGTTCCTTTCTGAGTGCCCGCAGCGAGAGAAATCTTGACAGAGTTTGGTTCAAGCGCTTATAGGGCTCGTTAAAAGCTGTGGCTACAATTATATAATTAATTAAGTTTGTGGAAAGCTCGAGAATGGAGACAAAATGCCATCAAGATTCCTGCACGCGCAGATGCAAAACGGGCTGTGGGCTTACACCGAGAGGCTCATGCGTACGGGCGTAAAGTCGCAAGGAGCTATTAGAGAAAAATCAATAGGCTCGACCCGTTCTGCATCGCGGTCCGGTCGCAGCTTCACGTCGGCCTGAAAAGGCGTCACTCGCTCTGTGCCTATTACGCACGCTTGAATTAAAGCACTCACTGTGGGGCGAAATTCCTGACGCCGATGCGGGCCGGCAGGAATAACCGGCAGATGTCTTCACCAAGGCCGAGGGACTGGCGAGTGACGGCGTCACCGATCCCGTCGCTACTAGGTGTTAGCCAGAGGGTGAAGAATCCAAAAGAAAAGATCACTTAGCTTTCTGATGAATAATGAGAACCAACCCGTCTCGTCCCTCCTCCAACTGGGCCAGGGTGGGTGGGGAAAGGTGATGCAGAAGAGGGAGATTCATGAGAAAACAGGCCACATAAGACCTCGGGGTGCCCAACTGGGGGGGTCCCAAAGGAAGGAAGGAAGTGTATTTGCACCGCAGCGAGAAAGGAGGATCCTCGCACATCAGGCAACCTGTCGTCACATAGACCTCATTCCGTGACCAACGATCGAACCTCACGAGGTCCCAGAGACTCATATTTGGCCACTGGTCAACTACGACCACGAGAAATTTCTGCTTCATACGCGCAGTGATTCGGGCAGACGCGGTGAACATCGCGGCGAAATAGCGAAACTAATCGTAAGTCGGGGATGTGCAGGTATCTTAATCGGCGCCAGGTTCTGGTGCGCTGACTTCCTTTGTAGTGGACGCTGCCAACACTTTGGAAAAATCCAAACAGTGAGACTGTGTTGTTTTCCCGGGCCGTGAAGGAGTCCAAATTAGCGCCACAGAAATTTCGAACGTTGTCCGTTGTCCCAGGTAAGTCCTGGATCACTGTCTTCAGATAGGCTTTGGCATGGACGTTACAATCCGTGGTTTGCGTCGACAAGTACTAATCTGATTTAATCTCGGCAAGCAGTGCTGCGTGTGACTGTGACTGTGACTCCTGGCCGAACATGTCCCTCGCCGATTCGCCATTCGTAGACCAACTGCACACGAACTATGTGCCTTCGGATGCAGAGGTCCTAGAGATACGCTCTCTTCTCGTGGAACCCACAGATGAACTGGTCCGCATCGATACCCAGATTGAAGCAATGGAAATTGCTTTGGGCCAGCTCAAAGAGCAGCGTGCGTTGCTCAGGGAGCCGATTGATGCTCACAGGGCTCTAATATCTCCCATGAGACGCGTTCCTCAGGATATTCTCTTGGAGATTTTCTTCTCCTGCCTTCCAACAGAACACAACGCTCTCATGGACCCTGCTGAAGCGCCCTTGGTCCTGGGTCGCATCTGCAGATATTGGAGAGAAGTCGTGTATTCTGCACCCATGCTATGGAGTTCAGTCCATATTCCTTCCCCCAGTTACCTCTTTACACCTTCAAATATTCTTTTGGGGTTTGGGAGGAATGTCGAGGCGTGGCTAGAACGATCTGCTCCTTGTCCTCTATCTATTTCCGTCTTCGACGATCAAAACTTTTTCGGGGACTCTCCCCGCTACAAAGAACACCCCCTCGTAATCCAGCTATCCCCAGTGTTCCTGCGTTTGCGCCATCTGGAACTGACTGGGGATGCCGAGCTTTTCCGTCCCCTTCTACAACTCGGTTCAGAGGACCTACCATTGCTCAAACGCCTCTCGATCAGTTCTGAGGAGAATTTCCCAGATTGCACAAACATTTTTCAGATCCTCACTCTGGAGGATGTCGCGCTATCCATATTCTCCGCCGTTGATCCACCTTCACTCTCATTCCGGTGGGCACAGTTGACAAAACTCAGTCTCCAGTGCTTTTCTGTGTGGGGGAGAGGATGGTAGAGTGGGGGGTCTTGACATCCGCGGAGCATTCAAGGTGCTTACAATGTGTCCCAACCTTGTGAAGTGCAAAATCCGAGTGACCAAAAATTCCGACTTCGAGCTGGATTTGAATATGCCCCCTCTCATCTTACCCAGTATGGAGACTCTGATCTGGACTGGTGGTTCTTTTCCGAGTTGGATTTCTCATCCGGTCGTACCCAACCTCCGCTTTTTACGCATTGGACATGCATCCTTGAAGGACGAGACGAGTAGCATGCCCCGAGACGGGTCTTTGAGCGCAGATGTCGACCCAAATCAATGGTCCAAGTCGGATGGCCTTCGCAATCTCTTGGACTCCTTTCCCGTGATCTCCCATCTCCGACTGTCCTCTGACAGAGGGCCGATTTCCCTGGACCATCTTGCGCTCTTTGGCCCACCACATAGCTTATGCCCAAAGTTAACTCATTTCACGGTGCTCTCACGCTCTGCCGAGTTTTCCGATGCCGCTGCTCTGGCCTTGGTTAAAGCACGGATGGCGATGCCCATCCCTCTTCAACAAATTCATGTCCGCTTCGACCGTGAAATGGAGGTTGACGTCATGCCTGAACTTCAGTCCTTTGTTGCGGATGGACTCCAAGTCACCCTTGAGTATGCATCTCTGCCATGGAAGTTTGACGCCCGCGAGGGACTCGAGTGTGGGTCGTGGTAACTACTTGTCTCAATAACTTGTATACAGACAATGTTCTCGTTCAACTCATCGTCCAAGCTGAACGGATAATATCCTGGGCAGTGGGTTCTTCCCCCACACAAAATAAGTCGCTGTCGCGACAATTCGCTGTTGGAATCAAAGTAGTCAATTCCAGTTTAGCAGTGAACCCGTTGCATGACCCGTTGCAAACGCATGGGTTGTTCATTCAAACAGGTAGCTACTTATACTAAGTGAACAGGAACAAATATATCTAAGTAGGACGAAATTAAACCAACTGAAGTATAAGTAAATAATCAGAGAGAAATTCAGGAGAAATACGACAGGGACAAAATAAATGCAACAGAGGAACAGGAACAGTTACCGGTGGCGGCGGCGGTGACAGCGAGTTACCAACGCGAATTCCAACATTCGCACGTTCAGAGACTTTGATTAGTTACCTCTGACCTCACCGGGAATAGTAGCGTAAAGCTTGTGACGGTCTGTCACACAATGCCTTGCTATGAACCACCATGAAGAAAGTAGAAACCAGCTTGAAACGACGGCGACCCTCGAGCTCGGAACTTGAATCTTATGCAATTGGAGCTGCTGGATCTCCCAAATTGTCTCATATGCAATGGACTAGCAGTGGAAAGCGGCCTGTCTTGATTTCTGACTATCGGAATCATGTACCCAGCCTCAAGCGGCCTCAATTTCAGAGAATCCACGCCGTGGAGGCCCTCCTCGACCGTGGTTTCCCGTATTCGCGGTCTGATGGCGAGCTTGCTTGATACAATCTATACTGAAACTCTGTCAGTAAACTGAATGCGCACACCTCATGCGTGAACGCCTTGGCATTCTCTTCGCTCGATGGCCGGTTTCTCGCGAGTGGCGGAGATGGTGCGTACTATGAACGCGCCGCTTTATTCCAGATATGACATGATCTCGTTAGACTTGAATATCCATCTGTGGGACTTGCATGAGGACCGCGTCAGCAAGCCGTGTTGCACCTTTCAGGGTCCCCTTGTAACACTCTTATTGTCCTTACGGTGATCATAGCTTACATTTGATCAGGCGAATATATTTGTTCTGTCGTTCTCAGCGCACAATCGATTTATTTTCTCGTTAGTTCTCCCGCAAAAAATGATATTTGGGCTCACGCGTTTTCCAGAGGAGGAGCAGATAGTGTCGTGCTCAAATTTGATGTGGAACGGGCCCTTAACACACAGGGATCTCGCTCCCCAAGCAGCATATTCCGCCAACACGACGTAGGGTGCATCGAATTTGATTGCTCATAATTATAATGTCTTCTTGCAGGATCACATCCGCGGCATCGCACCCCATCCCGTGCAGGACGATATATTCATCACCGGGAGGTGCGCAGCCCAGGTGTTGCTCGAGCATAAGTTAGACTGAGAATTCACAGCGAGGACGGACGCCTAATCCTGCACGACAGCCGCCTCCCACCAAGCATCCGTATCCGTGCGCAGGACACCATCCAGCTCGCGGCGGAAGTCACCGGCGTCGAGTTCCATCCCATCATGGAGCACGTCTTTGCGACCAGCGACCAGAACGGGCACGTCTGCTTGCGCGACACGCGCATGGCGTTTGGGCCGCTGGTACAGCGGACCCAGGAAGGCGTTGTACAGATCGTATGTATTTTCCGTGACCTGCGAAAGATGCTCGTTAACGAGGGACAGTACAACACCAAACTCTCGCGACGCGCTATCCCACATTTAAGCAACCCCGAGACGAGCAGCATTGTATTCAATCGTCAAGGTGCTTTTCGCTTGATTTATGCTATATTTGCTAACCGGGAGCAGGGACACAGCTTGGCGTGACGATGCTGGTAAGTGCACACAAATACAATGTCTGTCCGTGCTCAGTATGACTAGAACTACTTCCCCACGATCTACTCGCTTACCGACGCCGATCCCGTCGCGGTATGCAGCGGGGCCAACCTCCCGGACGGCAGGCCCGTTACGACTGGCGAGCGCACATACGGGAATGCCTGTACGATGAAGGTTCGCTTGTCTCTGGCGTAGATTGCTGGGTACTGACAAACTCCCAGCACGGCACGTTCGGCGGCCCCGGACTCGAAGCGGACGCGTTTTATGTCGCGGGCTCAGACGACTTCCGGGCCTACGTCTGGGTGCTTCCGCCCCCTGAATCGCTCACAGCGCAGCGCACCATCCTCTCATACGCGGAGTGGGACGCCGGCGAGCATCTCGGTGTCACCGGTCCGTCATTCTCTCCCCCGCACACCCTGCGCACTCACTGACTTGCTTTTATTCGTTGGCAGCCTTCGCGGAACACGCGACCGGCCCGCGCTGCATCCCGGCGCAGCTACACACGCCGCACGCGCGCCTCGGCGGGCACAGCTCGATCGTCAACACGGTGCTCCTGCACCCGCACATGCTGCTCGCGGCGACCGCGGGCATCGAAGCCGGCGTCGTGCTGCACGGCGCGGTCGACTCGCTGCTCGGGGGCATGAAGCCGACGAGTGCGCAGGTGCGCGCCATTGGCGACGCGTGGGAGCCCGATCCGCTCGAGGAGGGGGAGGAGGGGGATAAGGCGGAGAGGGAGGAGGGGGGATAAAGCGGAGAGGGAGGAGGGGGAACAGGCGGAGAGGGAACGGGCGGAGAGGGAAGCGTGGGTGGAGGAAGAGCGGATTACGATACGACAGTTTGATCTGTGCGTGCGGGTTGTGCTGCAGCTACTCCTGGTTGACTGATGCTCTGTCCAAGGATTCTGCGGGATGAAGGTGGGATAGATGTGTTTGCAGAACGGAGGTGGTACGGCTCTGGGAGCGAAGGTACTGCCTCAGTGGGTGACCAAGGAGAGTCGGAGGAGGAGGAAGACTCTGACTCAGCAGGGGAGAATGGGGACGTTGAGATGGAAGGAGTGGACTCGAGCGATGACGATAGTATATGACCCGGGATTCAGAAGTTTATTATAGCTTTCGGTGTTAAATAATAGCTGTCGACCGCCAGTATCTTATAAGTAGACGAGACAATGAGAGAATTGGAGGAACCTGCTGCTGCCAGCCTGCCAACAGCAGCTTCCAGTAATGATGTGATTGGCGACTCTTTACTCAGCGTCAACATGTCTTTCGCCGATTCACCCTTTTCAAGTCAACTGCACACGAACTATGTTCCTTTGGATTCTGAAATTCTCGGGATTCGCTCTCTTCTCGTGCCTCCCACGGACGAACTGGCCCGAATCGATACCCAGATTAAAGTGATGGAAACTGCTCTCAGGCAGCTCAAAAAAAAGCGCGCATCGCTTAAGCTGCAGATCAACGCGCATCTGGCACTCACTTCGCCAATGAGGCAGATTCCTCAGGATGTTCTCCTGGAGATTTTCTACTCCTGCCTGCCAACGGAGCACAACGCCCTCATTGACCCTTATGAAGCGCCGCTGGTGCTGGGTCGCATCTGCAGGCATTGGAGAGAAGTTGCGTACTCTGCTCCTATGCTGTGGAGCTCAGTCCATATTCCTTCACCCAATTATCTCAATACGCCTCCGAATATTCTTTCCCGTTTCGAAGGGATCGTCAAGGCGTGGCTTGAGCGATCCGGCTCTTGTCCTCTATCCGTTTCTCTGCACGACCCATCCTTTTATGGGAGCCTTCGAGAGCATCCCCTCATAATCCTCCTCCTCGCAACTACTCGGCGCTTACGCCGTCTCGAACTGACGGGGAATGCCTGGCTTTTTTACCCACTTCTCCGCCTTGGCTCAGAGGACATACCACTGCTGAGACGCCTCTGGCTCAAATCCACCGAGAGTAACCCAGAATCCTCAGACGCCACAAACGTGTTCCATATCCCCACACTCGATGACGTCGTCCTCCATGTGCATATGCCGTTGGATCCCTCAACACTTCCGCTGCAATGGTCGCAGTTGACCAGACTCTGTCTTGAATGTTACCCTGTGTGGGTAGACGATGGGCGCAGCGGGGGTCTCGATTTTCGCGGAACGTTCGCTATGCTTGGGATGTGCCGTAACCTTGTATGCTGCGAAATCCGAGTCACCAAGGTTTTAGGCTTGGAATCACCCCTGGATATGCCCCCAATTTGGTCATTCTGCCCTATCTGGAAACTCTTGCCTTCAATCAATGTGGTTTTCGAAACTGGAATCTGGACGCACCCAGTCTCCGCTTTCTACGGATTGGGGATGCGTACCTCAAGGGCAGGCCACCCCAAGATGGGTCGTTGGCTGCAGATATCGATCCACATCGGTTCATGTCACCAGACGGCTTTCACGATCTTCTGCAGTCTTTCCCTATGATCACCCATCTCCGACTTTCCTCGGCCACAGGATTTGTTTCTGTGGAGGATCTTGCACTGTTTTGCCCACCACACAGCTTGTGCCCAAAGTTAACGCACTTCACAGCCATCTCGCCCTCTAACACGTTTTCCGACGATGCTGTCTTGGCTTTTGTCAAGGCACGCATGGCCATGCCAGCCCCTCTGCAACAGTTGCACCTTTGCTTCGACCGTCCAATCGAGGCTGATCTCATGCCTGAACTCGAACCTTTCTTTCCAGGTGGACTGCAAGTCACCCTCGATTATCGATCCTCGCGATGGAACTTTGATGCCCGATATGGATTGTACGAAGATTGATTGTGTGGCCCGCAAAACTATCATCACTGGAGCCACTATTCCGCGGACAAATCCGAGCAAATGAAAGATCAGGAATGTATTTGAATAGCAGCCTAACGTACATATCTCTTATACAAAAGACAGCCGTACGTAAAACAGTGATCAGCCAATCAGAGAGCTCACTTAGCTCGGAGACAACCATCAAAGTGCAAACATGTCAATCAATTCTTGGTATGGCACTCCGTACTTCTGCACCTCCTGCTTCGAACTCTGCGCTCCGCACTTCCTACATGGATCGTGACAACTCGAACAGCGTCTCGGAATTCCAGATCCCATGCAATACTTAGGAAATGTAAATAACACTCTCTACGACCAATCTATCTTCTTTTCTTTCCTTCGATCACTCAGAGAACCGAAAACCATATCTGTAGAGACTGGATTTGCGAAACAAGACCACAGTATCCTTCGGAAGTTCCCTCTGCATCTGATGTGTTTTAGAGGTTCAGTATGCTTCTTCTACGGGCCATCTTCGCTCCCTCAGCGCAACGCAGTCCTGACCAACGGGTTCCTTAAGCACGCGGGTGAGTTGAGTCAACACCATAGTTCATCTCCGCCGCGGTTCTGCAAACGGCAATGCGATGAGCGATGTGAGAACAATGTTTTGGCAATCAGCAACCCCAAGTTCTATTGATCTTCTTGAGGCCAAAAAAAAGACATCAAGAACAGGAAGCAGGAAACTCATGAACCAGGAGTACGATATCCGAGCGAACACATTCGAAGGGCTCTGTATCATCGAGCCCATCGGAGAGGTCAGCGCGAGCCAGCAACTGGAATATGGAGGGCTCAAGCCGAGGTTCAAGCATCACACGGGAAGGTTAAAGATGCAGACAAGCCGCTCCACATCGCACCTGTGCATCTTGCCCAGATTCCACTAATTCTCTTGAAAACTGTTCAGGCCGCGTATCCTTCGAGAAGAGATGGGTGAAAACAGAGACATTGGCAGATTGGATTTTTTATCTTTGTAAGTTTTGGATAGAATCTTTATTGTGCTCCATGTGTCATGATCATACCATATCAATTGAAGAGAGAATTGAAGTCGGTTGCAAAACAAGGCAACGAGAAGGATGGGGCACGGCACCAGCTTCAACTGATATTTGCCACTGGGATGAACTCTGCAAATGTTCACACATTGAAGCACGGGCCGACGACCTTGAAATTCGCCACGGGCACCCAGGCAACAGGGAGTTTCAAAAGATGATATTTAATATTATTAGGGATGTAAGGACAGCTCAAGCAGGACACTGGGACACCGGGACACGAGGAACCAACCGCAGGTTGGTGACAAGTGTCCCCTAGATGAATTCGCTGCTTTCTGAATCAAATGTTCCCAGGGTGGAACACGGGTACATTCAGTTCAGTTCGCAAGCCAGTATGTATTTCTCTTTCTGATTCAAATATGCCCGTAGCGGAGCACAGGTTTCTGCTAGTTCATTGTAAAAACTACGAGCTGGTGTAGATTGGTACAGATAAAGCGAGTAGCTGTTATCGCCGGCAGACCCGTTCGCAAAATCTGAAAAGCAGCACGAAAACCATATGATCGATACTTGAATAGAAATCGAGTAGTTAATAATGGTTATCAACACGAGAGTTGGACCAAAACCCCTTGCTCATCAAGAGATCCGCATCATCATCGTCGAGGAAGCTCGCGTCAAAACCTTCGTCGCGCAGCACTTTTATCGGAGCTGTGATGGAGTCTGGTTCCAAATCAAAACAGCAGTAAGGGTCAAAGACGCGGAGTCGTCTCAAGCTTGACTGGAAACGTAACTGCGCCATGGCGAAGAACAAGTCCCTCGGAAAGTCGCTGGCCATCCCATACACGAATACAGCGAGATTGGGGCAAAGCCCATCGTCATGGGATGCCATCGTCGTGAATAGCAACCGCTGCTGGCGCTCGACTTCAGCGCCGTTGCTAGCCTCGATCAGCAGGTATACGAGGCTAGGGAGACCTCGCAGAACACAGATGAGCTCGGCATCGACAAGACAAGCCATCAAGACCAGCTTTTTCAGCATGCAGCTGGAGCGATGGACGAACGGAAGGAGGGTGTGCGGGTAGCGGAAAAAACAATGCAGCTCTTCAAGCGCGGGGGTGGTGAGATGGGTGAGAAACCATGGCAACTCTATGAAGAGTCGTCGAAGGCGTGGGAGGGTCACAGAGGCATCGACCTCCCAGGGATTTTGGAATTCGAGATGCGCTGTGAGGAGGTTCGGGGCTGCCTGGAGGATATCGAGCTGGGATCGCGTGGGGTAGATGCCAGAATAATGAGTGATTTGGTGCCATGGAATGGGGATGAACGGTGCACCATAGTGACTGGTCCATTCGGGGAGGATAACCTGGCGTAACTTGGGAGCCTCCAAGAAAATATCTGGAATGACTATGTGCGTTCCATGGAGGACTTCCAATTTTTCTAGTAGCGGTAGGCGGCCGCGAACGCGGTCCAGCCGATTCAAAGCACGAGAGACAAAGCGAAGATTTAAACGTAAAGAAACCCAACGACTGCATTGGGCCAGAACTAAATCCGCTACTTCAACAACTTTCGGCTTGTGCTCGATGGCGGACCAAGAAACATGCAGCGGTGCATTAGCTGATCGGTTCAATTGAGTTTCCACCATGGCCAATTTGGTGGTAGGGAGAGTGAACGAACTCCAGAGCTGTGGATAAGGGATCGCGGCTTCTCTCCATGACCTGCAGACATGACCAAGATGCCATGGAGGTTGGTTCACCCCAGAGACGCTCTCAAGCGCCAAAGCAAATATTTCGCAAAGCAATTCCGCTGGAAGTAGCTGGACGAGCGGGCTCGACGAAACTGCAGGACCCGACAGAACTACGGGAACAAATTCAAGGCCGGGACACGCTTCCAAGTGAACGCTCGCACCTGGATATTCACCAGCGTAAGACATCCGAAGCTAGTTAGCACTGTAGCGCGACGCTCTGCCGAGTTGGATGTGGCAAGCGTTCGGTCCGAGCGAGGTAGGTAGATAGGTAGGTAGAATCGGTAAAGAGTCTGTCAAAAGAGGCTAGTCAAGTATTAATGCTAATGCTGGCAGCGGCGATCACCTACGATGCGGCTGTGCCGATAACAGAGGCTTGTCCTAAACCTTCATTCACGATGCGATATAGCACTGCTGGCTTTTCGGACGAGCAGATGGCTGTTCTTGCCGTTGTGGAGAAGTTTCTCCAAGGAGTCGAGGCACACGACAAAAATTTAATGCTTGCTCAAATCCTTCCCTCGGGTGCAGCTACGTTGCTGCGCAACGAGGAACCACTGCACCTCACTCTCACTGGTCTCGTCGAGCGCATCTTCAACCATCCGAAAAAAGTGTCGGAAATTATCTCTGGCCAGCCTATTATCGCTGTAGATCGGAATCTCGCTATGCTATGGGCACCATACGAATTCTTTTTCGACAATGACAATGTCATCGACCACGTCGGCACGGCGGCCTATACTTTTGCCAAGCAAGATGGTAAATGGCTGATTAGTAGTGTTGCGGATAACAGCCACCCAGGGTGGGACTAATGTACGCTCCATTTAAAATATTCTTGTCGATGAGAAACAAATACCGCGATTCAGATTGTACAAATCCAGTTACAATGGAATGAATATTTTGTTTGAACCTCAAGAACTGGTCCCCTTGGCCCGATAGATGGACCACGGCGGTCTTAAGTCGTGTCTGCAGCTGACTGAAGTGTCTCCTTTGACATCGGAAGTCGGCATAGTACTTCGTATATCTGCAAGCATCAACTGGGAGTGAAACTGCTCTTGGGGGGCCTGCACGAAGATTTGGTCAAAATCGACTATGAAGGCCGCAATCTATATCTCGCGCACAAACTGAACTCTCGGTAAGGTTGTTGAATTTAATTGAATCTCATCTTCAAGTTGCCGGAAGTGGAAGAAAATACTGCGAGCTTGAAGCTGGCTTGAAGACTGCCATTCGTCTTTCGCAGATATTTTTCTCTCGGCGGCAGAATCTTAGTCAATCCTGTGGCCTTATTATCGAACGCCTATGTATCTTATTAGTAGCGTGAGGTTCGCCACTTCGCAGCGCTAGCATTGGAAACGCGTTCTTGATGCGCTCGTTGATTCATGACGGTTCTTTTTACTTGAGATGTTTTCCAAGTGGATCGAGGCATGGCGGCACAGACCAGGATGGTACAAAAGAGCTGAGGTTTTCTTTCCACGCGACAGTTCGGCAATGAACATGAATCGAACCGTGGGAACCCGCCTGTCGTCAAGGGCCAACGCTGGACTCTGCAGATCTGGAGATTTGCGCTTAGACAAATCACATGTACCGCGGGGGGAGACTCTCTTAGTTTTCACCTTTTTGCTGGAAATGTGTCCGCTTCAATCACAGTGACTATCCAAATCTTGCTCAATAGTGCCTGCCAGTACAGATAGCATCACTGTTGCAGATTGGTCGCCGACTTATTCGAAGTTCACATGGGTCTAATATATTGCTTCAAGCTTGCACTCAGTGTGGCCGATGGTCGGTGATGCCGCGTGCTACAGCCCTGCGAATTCCGTGTAAATCTACCTACCTACCTACCTACCGCGTTGATCTGTTAGACGTTCAGGACCCTGCGCAATGCAGGGATTAACGGATGAATGAAAAAGGCACCGAGCCAGACTTGTTGCGGTAAGGTTCGACGACCCTGATGCAGTCTCGACTCCGTGCTCAAATGTAGCGAGCTCGAGGAGCGGGCTCATCCGCATCTGATTGATCTCTTTTTGGTCTTGGCCAATCGCCCATGCGCCGCTTGGATACCGTTTGCATTTGAAACATTTCTCTTGAATAGAACATTTCTCTTGAATAGAACAGCAACGAAGACCATCTCGGTTCCTGAACTTCTCTCGGCAAGCCTAATAGTATGCATTTTGTCTTGTTTCAATCAATTGAACCAATGGGGACAACTGTCTGTGTTTTACACGACCCAGTCGCGCGCGCGGCGCTGGATACACACTCGGTGAATAATTCCGGTGCCGGCATTCATCTTCGGGCGTATAAAAAGCTTCTTCGTAGACATGCATTCTCAGAAACAGCCATGAAGTTTTTGATCATCCTTCTTGCCGCCGCCAGCGTCGCGGTTGCGCAGGTCGTGCCTAACGTTACCTCGTACGCCGAAAACGATTGTGCAGGCACCCCACTCGCGACCTGGTCTGGCGAGCCCGAAAATGGCTACTGCCAGGCGACCCCGGGCGCTGTCTCTCTCAGCATCGTTGTAGGAACGGAGAAGAACTGCGAAATCGATTTGTTCTCCACTTGTAAGGCCCATCCCATCCAGTAGCATCCCGTGACTGACGGGAAGTCAAACCCCAGCCAACTGCAACGGCATCGCGCCGAACAATTTCACTAGTATTCCGGTCACAGACTCGTGCTACAGGTAAATGGACTGCCAATACGTATGTGTGCGAGTTGGAAGCTCACTTTTGTCGTCTGCAGCTTGGGCTCCGAGTTTGCATCCGTCCGCATTCTTTGCATCACTACCGGCTAGATACTTACGTGAGCGAAAATGATATTTGAAAGTTGCATGAATTTGTTCCCCATTCTTGTGTCGTTGGTCGTCGAAAACGATACTACAGATCAGAATATTGCAAGGAGTTCAAGGCTATACCGAGACATTATCAGTTGGGGTACGGCTCAAAGAATACCGGATCGAACATGTAGGTGTATTATCGATGCACATTCGCCCCGACGAGATGAGACCGGGGAGCATCATTTCCAATTTGAGCGAGGTGAATATTGTAACTGTTGCAGCGCTTAGTTCGGGCCGCATGAGGGTTGCGTCCAGAGTGACCCACGCGGGTTCACCTGCAGTAGGCACAGAGGGATACCACTGTTCCAGATGGATGACGATGTGTTGGAGAGCGGAGTTTGCAGCAAAGCTGTCAAGCGCATGAGCGAGCCAAAGCAGCGGAACTGGGAGTGGTGTTCCGAACTTCCCCCAATACACCCCATATGACAAGACGTCGAAGGGAATAGAGCTGGCTAAAGTCCAGATTGTACTGGGTAGGTTCATCATGTACTAGAGAGATATGGTTGATTTTATGGTGACATACGGATGAGGAATACGTACTGGTTAGACAAGGGAGGTACTCGAACTCTAGAAGGGATTGTGACACCGCATTCAACAGGGTTTGCAAAGCAGAATGCTGAATCATATCGTGCTGGGGGCATGCTCTGAGTTTCCGAAGATGGGTTATATCGAACGGACAATCCGCCCTGGCGAACCGAGTCAAAGTCCACGGTGAAAGTCCGAGGCGGTGGAGACGGATTCTAGGTGGGGCCAAGAGGGGACTGGGCTCGTCTATCGTATCGAGATCACTGAGGAGAAGATCCTCCAAGCCAAGAGATTTGGTTAAGCATGACATTGGAAGGTCAATACCGCGAAAGTGGATGGATTTGATATTCGGTGAAGTAAGAACGGTCATTATTGCCGCAGCCAAGGAAGGATGGAGGGTCGGCCAATGGGTCCTCCGGGAATGTATATGAAGGCTCTCCAACTGGGGTAGCAATTGAAGGAGAAGAGGAAGGGTAGGCTCCCGCGACATCCATTCTTTTGGCTGCAGTGGCCAACGGGTGATGTTCATGCTACAATTCATGATCACCAGCGTGCGGACATAGGGGCTGGATGTGCGGCGATAGAGTTACGAGACGATGGAATAGGAAGCACATGGTCCCGCCGGTGGACGGTCCAGTGCTACTATGTGGAGGAAGTAAAGTGACACGCTTGAAAATGCGGGGCTGGATGGAATGTCGAAACTGAGCACAAACGAGTGAGCACGTTTTCAAAGTGTCGATATCGCTTTCGTCGACGTTGTGGATGATGAGCTCACAGAGCTCGGGGGGCAATGTCGAAGACATCGAGGCTGGTGGCAACTTGCAAGTCCGAGAGCCAGCCGGCGGAGTTTGAAATTTTTGGCCGGTTCCGAGACTGGTTCTGAGTTCTCATCTTGTCACGCGTACGCAACCTCCATTGCAGACGAGTCCGCCAGCCTCCGAGTCGGTGAGTCCCAGACCTTTGTTCGAAAACCTTTTATCACATGGCAGTTCAGCTTGCCAACTTCCCATCCAATATGTCCGTCCAAGAGCTTCGTGCACGCATTACGAAGCTCGATACCGAAATCGATCTTCAGAAAGAAGTCCTGAGGAAGCTGGAGCGCGATAAAAGTCTTGTTCAGCGCCAGCTCAACGCTGTGTTCGATCCCATCGCACGTCTTTCTCTCGAGATTTGCTCGGAGATTTTCCGCCAATGTCTACGTGGCCCCATCGCACAACCTGGAGCCGATGCGGCCCCCGTGCAGCTCCTAACCGTCTGCAATACCTGGACCGACATTGCGCTCTCAACACCCGACCTTTGGGTAGGCATTGAGATTCAAATCCCCTGCACCGAGGGCATGAAGCAGCTCCTACCGATTTGGTTCCAGCGCGCGCGTAATCGCCCCGTGTCTGTGTTGCTTCACGGAGACTTCAGCGACTGGGACGACTCGGAGAGCGCTGCCGTGATATGGCAACATGGGGTGCAGTTGAAGCGTTTAAAAACGTCGTACAACTACCTAGTTGACGATGACTGGAACTATTACGCCAGACATATCCATCTCTTCGGAGGTGCCGCTCCAGAGCCTTTATCGTCGCTTGAGCACCTGGAGATCGACTGTTCGTTGGAAGATGGAGGGTACTTAGCTGACGACATCCTCGAACTGCTGCGTCTGGCACCTAACATCGTCGAATGTGTATTGGGCTGCCTCTCTATTGGGCATATGTCAGATGCAAAACCGGTTGTGCATACATCTCTGCGTCGGTTGACGTTTGGGACACCGAGCGAGCGGCCTGATTCCAATGACTGCATTCTCAACAAACTCTCCCTCCCCGCTCTTGAAGCTCTCTCTCTACCCAGGCACTTCATATCTGATGACGATCTCCTCCGCTTTCTGAAGCGATCAGCTCCGCCGCTCCAAGAAATGACCATGAAATGGGGACCTGGAACCATTGATCCAACTCATCTGCGCGAATGTGTCCATCTCATCCCCAGCCTCGCAAGATTCGAAATCTGGGGACCCCACGCAGAGGCTCTGGCTGACTTATTTGCGACTTTGGCTGACTGCCCATCGCTGCTCCCCAATCTCGATCGTTTAACCATTCATAATATGCCCTATGGATCACGCGTTCTTTCTAATTCGGCGTGGAAGTTCCTCCTTCGTGCGGTTTCGGCTCGCCGGATTCAACTCCATCTTCTCGGGAGCTTCCTTCAGCCGCCTCCAACGGACATCCTGGCTGCGCTCCGCGAACTAGTCGGCGATGGCGTTGAAATCCTCATCAGTGGTCCAAAAGACCGTGATTTAATATCGGAGAGTCCTTCATAGATCTCGAGTATGACCACCAATGCTATGTAAATAGTACGAGCCTGCCCTTTCCAAATCCATTCTAATTGCCCCAAGGACGGGTGCCAGAAGGTTTATCGCTGCGAAATGGTTTCAGCTGTCGGACACTGAAGTGGGGCAGTTCGAAGTGACCAACGGGACGATTTGGACCATAACTTGGGAGGTTCTGGTCTTCTCTCCATGCATCTGTCCCTTTAACTGACACCTCCTTGATTACTCGTATCCAATGTCCGGCTGCAGACCGTGTAGAGTGGAACCGGAGTACTGATTATTGGATTTCAGGCATAAAAGCGCACTGCGCGGTTGAACGTAGGTGTCAGTAGCAGTTAACATCCATGCTCCGCTCTCTCATCGCCCTTGTCGCCCTCAGCCTTGCCGTTGCCGTCCCTGTCACAAAGCAGGCGGCGGATGCATGCATGGACGTTATAGTCAGTTCAGAACGAGTTCACTGGTATAACTTGGATTACTGACGATGCCAGGTCATTTTCGCTTGCGGAACTCTCGAGCCAGCGCCTATTGGAATAATCGTTGGGCCACACTTGGAGAGTGCTCTTCAAGCGGCGCTTGGCTGAAAGTCCCTGACCTTCACTAGGGTCAATTATCCTGCAGACATTGCGAGATTCCTGGAACACGATGGAGATCTTGCGGGGTCCGCCACTATGGCTGATGATGCAAGTGCAATTGCGCCAGTTGTTCGTCCGTTATAATGCATAATTTATTTAGTTGGCCAACGCTGCGAACTCCTGCCCGGACGTAAGTCGAACCGTTCAGCGATGCTATTTTGCAGAAATATTCGATTTCATCCAGGCAGCAATTGTCACTTCTGGGTACAGCCAAGGCGGACAACTTGTTCACAATTCTGCGAAGCTGCTCTCTGCCAGCGTTTTGTCTCGTATCAAAGCTGCTGTGATTTTCGTGAGCACAGTTTTGAGCTCGGCGGCGAAGATATTAACGGACAGCGTGAATAGGGCGATCCTGACGATGGAGAGCCCGTACAAGGAGTCCCTGCGGCCAATACCGATGTGATATGTCATTTTGGCGACGATATCTGTGCGCACGGTATCTTGATTTTGCCGCCGCATTTGTACGTTCGAGATCTGACGTGAAATTGGACAATATACATACTGATTTTCACCTTCTAGGACATATGGCGCCGACACTCCAGCTGCTGCTGCGTTCATCGCTGCCAGAGTTTAAAGACCAACGGTCATATTTTTCTCTTTGAGGCCGTAGTTTCTATATGTATATTCGGGTTTGTACTGTTAGTCGATAGCGATTTGTTCCAGTCAGAAAGTGACCCAATTCGAACCTACTGTGAGATGCATTGAACTAGAATCGTGGCCGCTGGCCAAAATCTAGGTGAGTGTCATGTTCAACAGTGCCCCCCGAATCCCTCGTCAAGCTGAGTCGCCCGGCGGGCCGGCACTAGACGCCTAGACCTTGAGCAGAGCATCCAGGATTATATTGTTGAAATAAAGGTAGCCACGGCCTTTACTCGGGAATAGCGGAAGACTCTCGCAAACACGCGGGTTGTTCATTCAAACAAGTAACTAATACTAGAAGTGAACAGGAACAAATATATCTAAGTAAAGAGAATTAAACCAACTGCAGTATAAGTAAGGAACAAGAGAGAAATTCAGGAGGAATACGACGTTGGACAAAATAAGCATCCTTTGGCCGCCTCCAGGGGACACCTTAGCTGCGCTCCGCGAACTAGTTGGGGATGGCGTCGAAATACGTATCACTGGTTCCGGAGACGGTCATTTATCAACGCAAAGTGCTTCATGAATGGCGAACCATTGCGACCAAAAGTATTTTGTAAATTGTGAGAGACTTCCCAAATTTCTTCGAATCCGTTCTAATTGCTCCACAACTTGACGAATGTCAAAGGTTTATCGCTGGAAAACATCTGCTTCCCGTCGTGAAGCCTGTACTCTCGGGTCGATAGGCTCTCCTCCATCTCTCGGACCGATAGTCGTTGAAATTTTCGACCCCCGATATCGAAGACTAGTGCTGGTCATCCTAGTTCTGCGGATACATAGATATGTTTCGTCATCTCCAGCATTCCTCCGAAAGCTAATAGGTAATGGGACATTGTCCTCAATACCAGACAAAGCACGGTGAGCTAGGTAGACTACGTTACATATGCAAAAGGCAATACACGGAGCAGACAGCAAAAATCAGCGCAGTAAATGCGAGTTGATATGTCAGGCGTGGTCCGAGTACGCGAGGAACTCCCGATCCAGTCGTTGGTGGCAGCGACGCCGTGGGCGATTTTTGCAACGACGTAGGCGGCGAGGAAGAACAGCCGCATTTGACCGAAAGCAATGCTGACATCGTTGGCACCCGACCATACTTCACCCTCGAGATCAAGCTAGGACAGGGAAAATAAAAACGACTTGCGGAGCTTGCAGAACTCGGTCCGCTCCCGCCGCGCGCCGTCCCAAAAAACACCCTGATACGGCTGTAACACCCAAGTTGGAAATTGCGGGATATGTACTCTCCAAGTGACAGTCTCCTGAGGATAAGTGTCCACCAGCTCTGCAGCGGCTAGGGTGTAAAACAAGACCAGTATCGCCATGTCTTCGAGCTGGGTCGGCGAGTTGCAAATGCTATAGACCTTGCTTATCTCAAGTTGTAGCGATGGTATAAGGCGGACGAGGATGTATTGCGTCTGGGTTGCAACGACAAGGTGGCCGTTCTTGGCTTGGATCATTTGGTCGATGATCTGGTCGTTGGTCAACGAGTAGTTGCAGCCTGTAACAGTATACTTGCCTGACAGACTAAACTGAAAATTATTCCTTCATGAGATGAATATTGCGCGGTTACGCCTGCGGTTCGGAATTGGTAACCGTCTGTCGTATTTCCCAGCTTTTAAAAGGTGAGTTAGGGTGTGTTGGCCGTCCACAAGCAGGACGTTATTGTGTTTGAATTCATGCAAAATGTAGGTTTTCGTCCAGGGGTCGCCATCGCGCCACTCGAACCAGCGCTGAACGATATCCGAGGTACCACCAGCTGTGGTGTTATTGACTACATCGGCCCTCATGGTGTCGCGGATGTCGATGTTGGCGCCGTGGAGGTCGAGGACGTGGCACACCGCGTTAGAGGCATGTGCTACAGGCAAAGCAACTAGACACCGGTACCATTCATAGAAGTCGGGCTCAGCCGTCGCGTACGGTAACTTGTAACTGGGTCTTTTATCGAATGACCAATCGCCCACATCTCAGGGGCGGAGAATTGGCCCGTACGTGTTAAGGGTATTTTCGACAAAAGCCTTGTCCAATCTGACGCTGTTGTCAAGTACGGCAAAAGAGCTCGGCCGGGTTGAACAGTGTGATTGTTTTGGTGGCAAGCCCGGGACTGCGAGTGCCTGAATGTCTAGTGATGCTTGTCCCGACTGTTTCATCGAATGGCGGCGCTGCGGCACGCGGTTGACGGAAGTAATGACTGTATTTGTGTTCTACGTCCTGGCCCCACTGTCGCTGTTCGGACATCTGGCCATAGGTGGACGTTTGCGTGGTGGCACTGGGAAAAGCAGAAGTCTCGGCGATCACGGACTTTGCCGTGGTCGTTGATGAGTCATACACTCCTTCCAGACGCATCAACGACCACTAAAGTCAACCGCCATGACCCTCACCGATTCTCCCTTTGCAAACTTGCTGCACACGAACTATGTTCCTTCAGATGCCGAAGTTCTCCAGATACGCTCTCTTCTCATGTACCCCGCCGACGAATTGGCCCGCATCGATGCCCAGATTGAAGCGATGGAGATCGCTCTCGGCCAGCTCAAGGAGCAGCGTGCAGCGCTCAAGGGGCCGATTGACGCGCATCTCGCACTCATTTCGCCAATGAGACGCATTCCCCACGATGTTCTCTTGGAGATTTTCTTCTCCTGCCTTCCAACAGAGCACAACGCTCTCATCGACCCCGCTAAAGCGCCGTTGGTCTTGGGTCGCATCTGCAGGCATTGGAGAGATGTCGCATACTCTGCGCCGATGCTCTGGAGCTCGATCCATATTCCTTCACCCCATTATCTCAATACGCCTCCGAATATTCTTTCCCGTTTCGAAAGGATTGTCAAGGCGTGGCTTGAGCGATCTGCTCCTTGTCCACTATCTATTTCCTTCTTCGATGAAGATCATTACGAATATCTGCTTGAAGAACACCCCCTCATAATGCAGCTGCTCCCGGTTTCTCGCCGCTTGCGCCACCTAGAGCTGACGGCGGAAGTCAACTTCTTGCTACCACTTCTACGGCTTGGTTCAGCGGATTTTCCACTGCTTAAACGCCTCTGGATCCAATCCTTTGGAGACCGCCTGGATCCCCCAAACGTGTTCCAGGCCCCTACCCTCGAGGATGTTGCACTGCGCATAAACATGCCAGTTGATCCCCCAGCGCTTCCATTCCAATGGTCGCAGCTGACAAGACTCTGTCTTGAATGCTACCCTGTGTGGACAGATGGTAGTAGCAAGGGCGGTCTCGACTTCCAGGCAGCCTTTGGTATGCTTAGAATGTGTCCCAACCTGGTGCACTGCGAAATGCAAGTGACTGAGGGTTCAGTCTGGCCCGATGTAACCGTGGGTATGCCCCCAATCATTCTGCCCTATTTGAACACTCTTGTGTTTAATCAATATGCTGTCCAAAACTGGATTCTGGATGTGCCCAACCTCCGCTTCCTACGTATTGGGAGCGCTTTGGACAACCCGAGTAATTCCCCTCAAAATAGGTTTTTGAGTGCAGATATCAACCCGAACTTGCTTGCATCGTCAGACAGCCTTCGTGCCCTCCTGCGCTCTATCCCTACGATCTCCCATCTCCGGCTGTCAGGATTTATTCAGCTGGACGATCTTGGGGTCTTTGGTCCACCAGATAGCTTGTGTCCAGAGTTAACCCATTTCACGATCATCTCACCCCCTGCGAAATTTTCTGATGCCGCCGCCTTGACTCTGGTAAAGGCACGGATGGCCATGCCCACCCCTCTGAAACAGTTTTGCGTACGCTTCGACCGTCCGATGGAGGTTGACGTGATGCCTGAACTTCAATCCTTCATTGAAGACGGGCTCGAAGTCGCCCTCGAATATCCACGTCCACAATGGAAATTTAGGGCTCAGGATGGATTGCACCGAGTGGCAGCCTAATTCCGCGCTATAATTGTCATGTTTTTATAGTTGGCTCATTGACTTTGAGTAGCAATAGCGGCTCGTTCTACTTATCTCTCCAGCTCGAGACAACGGTTCATCCACGTCGTCGATGTAGCCCAACCTCCGACGTATCTGCATTTTCACGGCGACGTCGAATACAGTCAACCAAGCGAGGCAGTCTCTCGTAGCCAGACGCTATAAACAGCTTGTACCCACTACGTAGTCGAAGAACACTGTTTATGTTCATGTTAGGGGTATACGTCGCGCAATATTTCCATCTTACTAATACGGTATAATTTAAATACCGGTCCAAGCGCGACATCGCGATCGCAACGTACGTAACCACGAGAGCAGTGTTTGGCAGTTTCGCATTTTTCGATTCCTTTATAGTAAGCATAACGATAAGCTCCACAGATGGCGGGGCTCCAACGTGGGGATTGGTGGCTCCAACGGCAATGCCACGTCGTGGGGATGTCACGTCCACGTCGATCTTCCTCGGTCTGGGGCAAGGAGGGTCTGGGTTTGCATCTAGCCCAACGTGGCGTGATACTGAACGACTACCTTCAGAAAATCATGAAAGCTCTACGTAAGAGGCTGAATCAGGCCTAGCCCAACGCGGACCCATTGGCCCGCCGACGAGTAGTGCTCACATTCATCACAGCGCACCGCGGCCCACGGCGAGGACGGACCTCGCCGGACGGACCTTGCTTGCCAGCGAGGCACCTCGGCGCTATCCAGCGTCGGCCTTGAGCAGAAACCCCTCAAACCCTCACAAAACCTTCAACCCCCACCTCAACGATCCACGCCCGAATCCAGCAAGCAGAGAGTGGTCTATATTCTCATGAGCCGAGCAGTAGCGAGCTCCAGTAGCGAGTATGTTCGTAGAGGTAGAGGTAAAATAATATCTCCCGCCCCGCGCCCCAGTCAAGCTCCGCCGCAGCGTCGTCGCACTCCGAGTTGAGCGGCGAGCCTGTCCGGCTGCTCCCTCGACTCCCCCCTGCATTCAGATCCATATTCGTGTGATGGGGGTGGTGGGGATGCGACAGCGACAGCGGCAACTTCAACGGCGCGAGCCTTACGGGCGGGCTCCCGCTCCGGCTCGGGGGGACGCTCGACGCGGCGCTCATCCACCCGCTCGTCCATCCACTCCCATTCCAACTCGTGCTGGCGCTTGTTGACGCAGATGTGGATGCAGAGGTCGACGCAGAGGAAGCGGGTGTGGACGCCGTAGAGATAGAGGTGGTGGAGATCCCCGGCAGGTGCGGGAACGTCGGCCAGCTGGTCGTCCGTGCGTATGGCGCGTACCGTCCTTCCTTTGTCTCCCCCGTATCGCCCCTCCGACGGGAACCTCCCCTCCGACGGATACCGCCCCTCGGCATGCGGCGACGCGCAGCACTGAGCGAGGGGTGAAGGGGGGGTCAAGCGCGAGCACCGGGGGGCTCCCCGTGCGGTTCTGCAGCGTCAGCGTCTGCAGCGGGCCGAGGAAGGGCGAGGTGCTCGGCGTGGGGTGCCATCCGCCACTATCCCTGCCGCCAGTGTGCATAACAAGCATCTCACTATCACTCCCCCACCTGCTCGTGCTCGCTCGTCGGCAGGCTCACGCTGTCGCGTGCTCTCTTTCCTTCCTCCCCGCGTAGCACGTCCATCCGATCCACGCCCATCCCCTTCCCGTTCGTCTGTAAATCGAATGTGCCCAAAGTGGGAGCGAAGTGGAACTGGAGAGGGAAGAGGACGTCGAGATATGCGTCGCACTTCGCAAATGCACACTCGCACCGGGCGGCGCGGGGGCAGGACCGCGGGGTCATCTGCTACGCGGGGCTGGAGAGGCGGCGGTGCGCTTTGCTCGATTTTTCGCGCTCGCGTTCCCTCACCTGCGTGTACTGATCTCGTCCACACAGGTGGGGTTCATACGCGCGCTCGCGCTCGTGCGAGACGTGCGGTGCGGTGCATCGACGGAGGGAAATGCTGCGATTGCGATTGCGGGTGCAAAGGCGGCGAGTTCGCTAGCGAGTGCGGTTGCAAGCGGTGTCCTTCGAAATGGAATGCACATAGTCAGCATTTCAACTGGAATAGATCTGGTGCACAGCTGAGACCAGACCACGAAAAATCACTTTGGCCGTGTCCCTTTTTGTTGGCAAGCCGTGACGCCGTCTAGCCGCTCAAAGCGGCGGCTAATTTTTGATCGTATCACTCGCGTGAGCAACCCTCACCGATTCCCCCTCCGTAAACCTGCTGCACACAAACTATGTTCCTTCAGATGCCGAAGTTCTCCAGATACGCTCTCTTCTCATCTGGCCCACATCGATGCCCAGATTGAAGCGATGGAAATCGCTCTCGGTCAGCTCAAGGAGCAGCGCGCATTGCTCCAGTTGCCCATTGATGCGCATTTGGCACTCATCTCGTCAATGAGACGCATCCCTCAGGATGTTCTCTTGGAGATTTTCCTGGCCTGCCTTCCGACGGAGCACAACGCTCTCATCGATTTTGATGAAGCGCTCTTGGTTTTGGGTCGCATCAGGCATTGGAGGCAACTTGCGTACTCCACACTGATGCTCTGGAACTCGATACATATTCCTGCGCTCAATTATTCCCTCACACCACCCGGTATCCTTCTGCGGTTCAAGAGTATCGCCAAGTCGTGGCTCGAACGATCCGCCCTGTGTCCACTATCTGTTCAATCAAGCTCTTGTGATTCGAATATCCCTTGAACATCCGCAATTTTGCAAGATTGAAGCGATGATTTAGTGCATACCTAGCGATGTTGCCGTTGAAAAGTATAACATGGTTCGCGTTCGTTATTGCTGATGTGTATTCCTCTTCAATCTGCCTGTTCAAATTCAGAATCAGCGGCCAATGGAGATGAACTGCACCGTTCAAAGTTGAATGGAGTTAAGCCTCCGCAACCCAGATATGGTCTGGCGTTACGACGTTGATTTTACATTTGAATTTTATTTACAAGCGAGGACTTTGAACCGTGCGAATGTAGGATTTATCCTCGAAGACACCGACGTCGACACTTCCAATTCAATCCAATTCAAGCCATTCCCAACCCCAAATTTCTGAGACGCAATTAGTTCATGATTGAGCTCAGAGCAATGCTTACTCACAACGATGTCTCTCCTTTGCCCTTCGGAACGCGTCCCTAAAAGTTATGCATGTCGAACGGTCCATCACCGCAAATGCGACATAGCCAAAGGAGTGCGAGAAACGCGCATTAGGCCCGCACAAGAGGTCCGCCCAAATCTCCGCGACCATGTTCACATCATTCTTGAACACTCCAGTACCGAAACTTCCCAACACCAACGTCTGTACGCGCCGCCGCTCGAACAAGAACAAGATCCGTGCCATCCGCTCGCGCATCGCGCGCTTGATATCCCGCTCTACCGCCGCGCCGTACGCGCCTGCGCACCACTCCGGCGTTCACCGCGGGGCTCGTCAGGACGTCGATCTCCATCGGCGGCGCGAGCGTGCCGTTGTCTGTGCGGAACACGAGGACGTGCGGCGAGTACACCATCGCGTGCGTGTAGAATCCGTTCCGCGCGTCGTTGGAATGCAGGGTGTAGAACTGCTGCGCAGTGGGCGTCATGAGGGATGCGTAGAGGGTCGAGCTGCGTGCGATGGACTCTTCCTGCGCGTTGGCGCCGTTGATGAAGCCGCCACCGGGCTGGTCTGCCGAGGCGAAGTTGAGAACGCCTATTGGCGCGGCATATCCCTGACGTCCAACCTGACGCGCCGCATGCAGGGTGGTGGTTTCTAGGAGCTCCACAATTGTTTGAGCTGTATTCGGAACCGGCTGGGAGGGGCTGAAGGAATGCCATGTCGAAAGAAGTGAATCCGGACCGTAATATGCTGTCTGGAGCTTGGTTTTCGCTATCATTAGACTTAGGTCGTATAATGAACCATTGACTGCGACGTATCCAGACGAGAGTACATCCAAGGTAGCCCTGGCAATGGCGCGTAATTCGTCGCGAGACATGGAAGTTCTGAGCAAGCGCGCAATGGCTGTGCTATGGGCGCCAAACTGTCGAAGAATTCGAAGGGCGGAAGCGGAACACTAGAGCCGTTCCATGAGACGCCCAAATTCTAGAACTTTCGGGCCGCGGCCTCACAAATCACTCACGGGAAGGTCAAGGCCAAAAAAAGCCTCTCTGTCATGTGAATTCAACGTCCACGCCGACTCACTCAGTGCATCGTTGCCTGTCTATTTATTGTTTGGAAATAACCTTAATTCATGATCAACATCGGACGGCCTCATAATAGTAAGTAAATTGTAAGGTTCAGATCGACGCACACAACGCGCGGAAGACCTAGGCGCATTGAGTTGGGATTTATTATTTGCAAGTCGACCCGGACAATTTCTTTTGGAGCTTGCGTGTATCTATATGGTACCCCGTCGCACTATCCTCCGCAAATCATTTCTCCAAGCGCGATCCTGCGTTGCTTGCATGTGAATTTTAAATCCACAAACAGTTGATCATGAACCGTGGGAATATCGTCCGAGGGAACGCGATAAATGACAAAGTACTATTGCAACGCCAAATCCCGGACTCGGGTTTGTTGTCTTGTTCATTCGACCCACTATCAATTGAACGAACGTGGGGCGATGTCGGGATGTCATTTTGAGGCATTTTCGAGTTGAAGCGGATGTGCGTGCGTTTGAACTGCAAAACATATGGCGAGAAGCTGGTTTGTACGTCGCCGATGGGAAAGTATTTGGTGATCGTGTGTACATAGGAATGCCTCCTCGCAAACTGTATGTCTTACTCTTCACTGACTTCACAGCCCAACCATATGGTTTAGACGCAGAACAAAAGCAACACTTGAAGCGGGTGGTGTATCCACAGTCCTATCTCCTTCTTCGACTTCGCGAGTATTACATACATCTGTGCACATATGTCTTCATTGCACCAATACATGCGCATGTACTCGTGTTCCGTTACACTATCTTTTTGCACGGTTTTTCTCCGCGAGACAATCCAACGTACCCCGTCTGCTCACTATCAATTAATTGTGCATGTGATTCTGAATTTCGAGGAGTTGAACCGTGGGAATCTCATTTTGGAAGTTGATAGACTGGTTCTGAAGGGAAAGAGACATGGTGGAGGAAGAAAGGGATTCCATCGCAAAAAGGGGTCTATTTCATGACAAGATTAATCAGCTAATAAACAATATATATTTCCGGAGACCTGGACCAGGCGAGAAACACGGCGGTTGCCTGTGCAAAACTGCCGATACCGGAGTCTAGATCTGGACTTCTTCTTTTCTTGCATTGTTCTGCATGTGCTAGCCTGGCTTGGCCGTGGCTGTAGTTCATCTCCGGCAGACCATGACTCATTTACTCCGGCTTATTGTTCTATTTCGACCACGGAAAATCAATTGATTATTCAACATCGAGCGATCTCAAGATGCACAGAGAACAGAACCATTTTTGGCGCTGAGGGGCTTGCAGCGTCGGCATTGGCAGTGGTGCAGGACCCGCACGTAAGTGGAAATTCCTTTTTTTTTTCAACCGGAATAAGTTGAGTGTGTATTACTGATTTCGGACGGGCGTGCACCTAGCATGCGCATTCCATGTCATCCACCGTTTTCCTCGCCTTGTCCCTTTCGTAATCCCTTGTTATCCCATTTGCTACACACGCGCGCGTACAGCACACGTCCTCGTGGAGTCTGAACCTCGTTCCATGACTCACGTACCTCATTGTGGACGGGCAACGCCAAGATTAATCCTGTATATTAATCTCTGATGCCTTTACAAAGTTCACGTGTATGTAGTGCATCTTCTGCGCGGTATTACTTGACCAGGTAGTGGCACGCACGTTTTTAAGATTCATATACATACACATGCATGCCGATGTTGGTGTACTTGCTGTTGGGTTCTTCATATGTTGCGCTGTTACCCGGACACGTCGGACCAGGAGGCGCCCACACGTAAACGTAATATTTTCGGTATTGGTTTATCTGAATTCATGAAATTTGCATGCGAATTCGGAGAGTCCAGAGTCGAACCGTGGGAATATCGACCAATTGCGATCGACGCACGCAAGGAAACCTTAACCGAAAAAAAAAAATCAGACTGTTAGGCTGCGCTAACAAGTCTTGTATATTCGGTTCGACTCGAAAGCCTCTACATGTTGTCGCCGACCACACTCTTGTCTCTGCTATTGTCCAAGCTCGATATAAGACAAGACGAGACGAGATCAATTGCATGGCATCGGGCGATTTCGGGATGTCCTTCTCCGTACATTCACTGATTTTCCTCATGCGACCTCGAGTCCAGGATGACGGCATTACCCGACCGGGTCCAAATGGATCTCACATCGATAATCGCTCCTTAGGTTCACGAGCCTCACATCATTTTCACTTTTTATGCGCGACCGTTACCTCCGCAAGCATGTCGGACGGGAACGCGGCTCGGGAACCCCGTTACAGTATCCCGTTAAAATGTAGTATAAGTATACTGTACGTACGTACGGCAGTCCAGTGTTCCCCGCGGGCGGTCGCAACGGAGTTTTGAGTTCTCGCAGCGGTACCTATTGTGAATGCCGCGGATGTCATGTTGCCTTCGCTTGCATGTGAATTTCAATTTTCCAGCGGCAAATCGAACCGTGGGAACGAACATGCCCGATCAGCAGCAACCCGTCCCGAAGTTGTTTCTGCCCTCAAAGTGCTACCTCCGCGCGCGCGAGTATATGTATTTACTGCTTGTAACCTCCGCATGGCTGACGCTCCTGTCTTTGCTTATTGTCCGACCTCGACCCAAGACAAGCCAAGAGCAAGTTACAGATCAATTCAACATCGGATGATCTCGGAACGGCCGCTCAATTCTTTGGTCGACGTCGACGTCGGTTCAAAGTCTAAACCGGAATTATAATAGGAGTGGGCGCGTTGACAAGGCAAGAATCTGAATAACCCCAACCCCGCCCTGTTTGCCTCGCGACGTCAGGGTAAGTTCCGATCCGCCTGGACCCACCTCGACCTAAAAGAGAAAACTGCGGGACGAGGACAGCGGCACGCAATCTCCGACAATTTTACCCAACGATCGCGACATCCAAAAAGTTTTTCCACGCAACGTGGATCCACAACGACAATCTATTTTATCGCCGCGACGCACACAAGAGCCAAGGGAAGTATCACATGTGCCTGGTTCGGCAGCGGCAAATCTGCGGAGAATTCACATGCCCCGCTACTCGCCCGCAATCGCACTTATCTGCATCACACAGACACAGATCGGCACTAAATTTTTTCAGCGTCAGCGCTCGACAGCGTTCGTAAGTGGGTGCCGGTTACCGGTTGCGGGGTGAGCGTGGCGCCGAGTAAGTTACTCAGTGTATTTATAAATTACGGCGCCGCGTTGTGGGGTCGTCCTTGGGGAGGCTCGACTTGCCTGGCTTTCAAGGCAATGAATTCGAACTCGCCATAGATTGTGGAACTGAACCAGGCCTGAACCTGGACGCAGATTCACATGCCCCACCGGGGCTCGGACCGAGGTGTTATCTCATTATCATTTTGAGCGATCAGTGATCAATCGATGTGAATGCGGGGAAGGGGCACATCAAATCACCAGGCAGTGCGGGACGTTTCGGGGCAAGCTCATCCGATCTTCTCCTCCTCCGATACCACCATCTTCCCCTTGTCCTCCTTCCTTCCTCTTCCTTTTGCTCTTGTCCCTTTCATTCCTCTGCCTTTGCCTGGTCCTGAATTCCTTGTCGGATCCCCATGGCTGCACAGCAGCAGAATGGCAGTAATAATGTGGGGCAAGGGAATGGCAGTGCACAGCCGAGACCGTACAAGTGTCCATATCCACTTTGTGGGAGAGCCTTCAGCCGTTTGGAGCACCAGGTGGGTTTCTCTGTTCTTTCCTCGTCTTCTGGGGACTTTTTTTTACCTTCTTCCCTGCCACGATCTTGTCCGTTCCACTTGTTGTCGGTGACATCGCTTGGATTTTTTTTCTTTTTACAATCATTTCTAATTATGCATCTTCTAACGATGAATTTTCTGACGATGATTAGACCCGGCACATCCGCACGCACACCGGCGAAAAGCCATTCGTATGCACGTTCGCCACATGCGAAAAGCGTTTTTCTCGGTCGGACGAGCTGACGCGGCACTCACGTATCCACACCAATGACCCCGCGCCGCCCAAGAAGAAGGCTAGGAGCCGCGCGAATAGCGACGACGAGGCAGACTATGCAAGGCCGACAGATGCGGATTACCAGCGTCCGCGTCATGTCCGCAACTCAAGCCATCTCGACGATCACAGTGGTAGGGATAGGGATCGGGGTGAATATCATCGACAACCAAACGCAAACGGGCAGACGACGACGGCATTCTCGACCCTCTCCTCGCTGGCGATGAACGAACTTTATGTACTCGAGCGCCAGGAGGCGCTGCGGCGGGCGGAGTATGAAGCGAAGCGTGCGGCAGCGCTGCAGAGGGCGGAAAGCGAGCGGCATGCGGCGGCGTTTGCGCAATCTCAGCCTCAGTCTCATCAAGCGCAACCTCAGTCTCAGTCTTATTCGCAACATACGTACGGAGGGCATTCGAATGGACACCGCTCGCAGCCGCACTCGCCAGCGAACTCGCCGTCTCTGCACCCGCAATCGCAGCACTTGCCTCCGCCGATGCACCTCCCTTCGGCGCACGTCTCGCACGAGCGTGGCTACGAACGACCAGGGGAGCGGGAGCGAGAGCGGGAAAAATCGAGCAAAGCGCACCGCCGGCTCTCCGGGCCCGCGTGGCAGATGACCCCCGCGTCGCGCGAGCCCGCGGTCCTCCCTCCCGCGCCTCCTGGTGCGAGTGTGCATTCGCGGAGCGCAACGCATATCTCGGCGTCCTCTTCCCTCTCCAGTTCCACTTCGCTCTCACTTTCGACGCATTCGATTTTACAGACGAACGGGAGCGCAGGCGCGGGCGTGGACAGGATGGACGTACTACGAGGGGAGGAGGGGAGAAGAGCGAGAGACAGCGCGAGCCCGCCGACGAGCGAGCACGAGCAGGCGGGGAGCGATAGTGAGATGCTTGTTATGCGCACCACTGGCAACAGGGACGGTGGAGGATGGCACCCCACGCCGAGCACCTCTCCCTTCCTTGGCCCGCTGCGGACGCTGACGTTGCAGAGCCGCGCGGGGAGTCCGCCGGTGCTCGCGCTTGACCCCCCTTCACCCCTCGCTGCGGCAGACGCACGTGAACGAGCCGAGAGGGAGCGGGAGAGAGGAGGCACGCCGCACCCGCAACACCTCGCGCACTCGGTGCGGATGGCGTTCGGGATGACGCCCATCTCCGCGCCGGGGTCAAGTTCCAGAGGGGGGTCGGGCGCGGGGTCGCCGACGTCTGCGTCTGCGTCGCCGCATGCCGAGGGGCGGTATCCGTCGGAGGGGAGGTTCCCGTCGGAGGGGCGATACGGGGAGACAAAGGAGGGACGGTACGCACCCTACGCACGGACGACCAGCTGGCCGACGTTCCCGCACCTGCCGGGGATCTCCACCACCTCTACCTCCACCGCGTCCACACCCGCTTCCTCTGCGTCCACCTCGGCGTCCACGTCTGCGTCAACAAGCGCTAGCACGAGTTGGAATGGGAGCGGATGGACGAGCGGGTGGACGAGCGCCGCGTCGAGCGTCCCCCCGAGCCGAAGCGGGAGCCCGCCGATACGGCTCGCGCCGTTGAAGTTGCCGCCGTCGCTGTCGCATCCCCACCACCCCCATCACACGAATATGAATCTGAATGCAGGGGGGAGTCGAGGGAGCAGCCGGACGGGCTCGCCGCTCAACTCGGAGTGCGACGAAGCCGCGACGGAGTTCGACTGGGGTGGGGAGAGGGAGAAGGTTGAGCTGCCCGGGTTCCGGGTGTTTGAGGAGGTGTCGGGGCTGGGCGGGGGGACACGGCGGGGGCGGCGGGGGGGCTCGGGAGGGGGCGGGGCGTTCTAGCGTGTCTGCTGGCGCTCAGACGCGTGTCAGTCGCGACTACCTCCCCTGGGCGAAACCTCGACATGTATTCTATCATCTCATCTCATCTCATCTCTCTCATCTCAGCGGGTATCAGTGTGGTATACCATAGATCTCCTTTTTCCTCGAGCTCAATCTCAAGCTGCTCGCTTATCTCACTCTACGATAATATGCTCTCCTCTCTCCCTCCCTTCATGCGCTACTACTATCATCTACCTACCGCGCGCCGCCAGTTGTATATCTACTGCTTTAGACACATCACTTTAGACACCCACCCATATCCATAGATATTATTTTACCTCTACTTCTACGAACATACTCGCTACTGGAGCTCGCTACTGCTCGACTCATGAGAATATAGAACACCCTCTGCTTGCTGGATTCGGGCGTGGATCGTTGAGCTGAGGGTTGAAGGTTTTGTGAGGGTTTGAGGGGTTTCTGGCATCTGCTCAAGGTCGACGCTGGATAGCGCCGAGGTGCCTCGCTGGCAAGCAAGGTCCGTCCGGCGAGGTCCGTCCTCGCCGTGGGCCGCGGTGCGCTGTGATGAATGTGAGCAGTACTCGTCCGCGGGCCAGTGGGTCCGCGTTGAGCTAGGCTCGATTCAGCCTCTTTCGTAGAGCTTTCGTGATTTTCTCAAGATAGTCACTCAGAATCAGAATCACGCCGCGTTTGGGCGAGACGCAAATCCCAGACCCTCGGAACCCACTTGCCCCAGACCGAGGAAGATCGACGCGGACGACGTGGACGTGACATCCCCACGACGTGGCATTGCCGCTGGAGCCACCCCAGTCCCCGCGTTGGAGCCCCGCTCTGTGGAGCTTATCGTTAGGCTTACTATAAGGGAATTTGAAAAATGCGAAACAGGAAACGCCTGTCGTGTTTACGTACGTTGCGATCGCGATATCGCGCTTGGACCGGTCGGGTGGAAATATTGCGCGAGATATAGTAGCATGAACATGAAGGGTGTCTTCGACTATGTAGCGGGTACAAGCTGTTTATAGCGTCTGGCTACGAGAGACTATCACCCTCGTCGACATGAAAACTCAGATGCGTCGGAGGTTGGGCTACATCGACGACGTGGATGAACAGTTGGCTCGAGTTGGACAGATAGAACGACCCGCTATTGCTACTCAAAGTCGATGAGCTTAGAACTAGTAAAAAACATGAGGATTATAGCGTGGAGTTAGGCTTGTAATCCACCCTGAGCATCAAATTTCCATGGTGGAGATGGATAATATTCGAGAGTGACTTCGAGCCCGTCTGCAATGAAGGATTGAAGTTCAGGCAGCACGTCAACTTCCATCGGACGGCCAAAGTGGATGCAAAACCGCTTCAGAGGGGTGGGCATGGCCATCCGTGCCTTTACCAGGTCCAAGACAGCGGCATCAGAAAATCCCGTATGGGGTGAGATGATCGTGAAATGGGTCAACTCTGGACACAAACTATCTGGTGGAGCAAAGACCCCAAGATCGTCCAGATGAACAAATCCTGACAACCGGAGATGGGAGATCTTCGGGAAAAAGCGCAGGAAGTCACGAAGGCCGTCTGGCGATGCAAGCGAATCCGGTTCGATATCTGCGCTCAAAAACCTATTTTGAGGGGGATTACTCGGGTAGTCCAAGGCGCTTCCGATACGTAGGAAGCGGAGGTTGGGTACATCCAGAATCCAGTTTTGGATAACATATTGATTGAACACAAGAGTGTTCAAATAGGGCAGAATGATTGGGGGCATACCCACGGTTACATCCCTGGCTGAACCCTTAGTCATTCGCATTTCGCAGTGCACCAGGTTGGGACACATTCTAAGCACATCGAAGGCTGCGGGAAAGTCGAGACCCCCTTTGCTACCATCGGCATCTGTCCACACAGAGTAGCATTCAAGGCGGAGTTTTGTCAACTGCGACCATTGGAATGGAAACGCTGGGGGATCAACTGGCGTGCTTATGCGCAATGCAACATCCTCGAGGGTGGGGATCTGGAACACGCTGGGGAGATCCAGGCAGGTTCCCACGGAGATCCAGAGGCGTTTAAGCAGTGGCAAGTCCACTGAACCAAGCCGTAGAAGTGGTAGGAAGAAATTGACTTCCGCCGTCAGCTCTAGGTGGCGCAAGCGGCGAGAAACCGAGAGCAGCTGCATTATGATGGGGTGCTCTTCAAGCAGATATTCGTAATGATCTTGATCGAAGAAGGAAACAGACAGTGGACAAGGAGCAGATCGCTCAAGCCACGCCTGCACGATCTTTTCGAACTGCGGAAGAATATGCGCAGGTGCATTGAAATAGTTGAGTAAAGGAATATGAATCGAGCTCCACAGCATAGGAGCAGAGTACGCGACTTCTCTCCAATGCCTGCAGATGCGACCCAAGACCAAGGGCGCTTCAGCGGGGTCGATGAGAGCGTTGTGCTCTGTTGGAAGGCAGGAGAAGAAAATCTCCAAGAGAACATCCTGAGGGATGCGTCTCATGGGAGATATTAGAGCCTTGTGAGCGTCAATTGGCTCCTTGAGCGCTGCACGCTGCTCCTTGAGCTGGCCGAGAGCGATCTCCATCGCTTCAATCTGGGCATCGATGCGGGCCAATTCGTCGGCGGAGTACATGAGGAGAGAGCGTATCTGGAGAACTTCGGCATCTGAAGGAACATAGTTCGTGTGCAGCAAGTTTACAAAGGGAGAATCGGTGAGGGTCATGGCGGTTGACTTTAATGGTCGCTGATGAGTCTAGAAGGAGTGTATGACTCATCAACGACCACGGCAAAGTCCGTGATCGCCGAGAATTCTGCTTTTACCAGTGCCACCACGCAAACGTCTACCTATGGCCAGATGTCCGAACAGCGACAGTGGGGCCAGGACGTAGAACACAAATACAGCCATTACTTCTGTCAACCGCGTGCCGCAGCGCCGCCATTCGATGAAACAGTCAGGACAAGCACCACTAGACATTCAGGCACTCGCAGTCCCGGGCTTGCCACCAAAACAATCACACTGTTCAACTCGGCCGAGGTCTTCGCCGCAGAGCTGGTGGCCACTAATCCTCAGGAGACTGTCACTTGGAGAGTGTATATCCTGCAATTTCCAACTTGGGTGTTACAGCCGTACCAGGGTGTTTTCTGGGACGGCGCGCGGCGGGAGCGGACCGAGGTCTGCAAGCTCCAGTGTTGCAATTTAAGGGGTTATCAACGGTGAAAATTCATGTTAAGGGGTTAAATGTTAATTACCCCTTAATTAACGCCTCAAGTTAATGGTCAAGTTAACAGTCCAAAAAATTTTTTGAGTGCATGCGAAAATACAGGAAGACTCAGTCACTATCCCTCATACTGTAGTAATTTGACCAAAGGTTCAGGTGACACATGACGGCGGCCTGTGAACTGAATAATTTTAGCATAGGTGACAGTGACCTTTGCATTTGGGGCACAAGAAAATGTCAAAATTTCCGGTCCGGCATTTGCCAGACTTCCAAAAAATTTGCTACACCAGTTTGGTGCCGGTTTGCTTCCAAATTAATCTGGCACAGGCATTTGGATTTCCAAAGTACACAGAAGTCGCAAAGGAAAAATTCGGAAATATTATGTAATGCCATCATTAACCCCTTAAGACTCGCCAGAATTGATGTTAACAGTTAAAATTAATACCAATTTAACCTTTAGGTTAACTTAAGGGCTACCTGTTAACATCAACACTGGCAAGCTCCGCAAGTCGTTTTTATTTTCCCTGTCCTGGCTTGATCTCGAGGGTGAAGTACGGTCGGCTGCCAACGATGTCAGCATTGCTTTCGGTCAACTGCGGCTGTTCAAGTTCTTCCTCGCCGCCTACGTCCTTGCAAAAATCGCTCACGGCGTCGCTGCCACCCAATGACTAGATCGGGAGTTCCTCGCGTACTCGGACCGCGCCTGACATATCACCTCGCATTTACTGCGCTGATTTTTGCTGTCTGCTCCGTGTATTGCCTTTTGCATATGTAACGTAGTCTACCTAGCTCACCGTGCTTTGTCTGGTATTGAGGACAATATGCCATTACCCATTAGCTTGAATTGAAGTCGGAATGCTGGAGATGACGAAACATATCTATATATCCGCAGAACTGGGATGACCAGCACTAGTCTTCGATATCGGGGGTCAAAAATTTCAACGACTATCGGTCCGAGAGATGGAGGAGAGCCTATCAACCCGAGAGTGCAGGCTCCACGACGGGAAGCAGATGTTTTTCAGCGATAAACCTTTGACATTCGTCGTTGTGGAGCAGATAGAGCGGATTCGAAGAAATTTGGGAAGTCACAATTTACAAAGTACTTTGGATGATTCTATTTGGCGCCCCAGGGCGCTGCTTATAAATTTGACGCCCTTTCCACTCTAGGCAATTCACCGGGCGGCGGATGGCGCAGCATGATATCATGAGCCCTGGCACGAAAGAATCACTGACCACCGCCTCATCTATTGCCCACTTCCTGCGAGGAACATCAGGGAGACGAATTCATTTTCAGAGTATCGCTTTACTGAATATCTAGCCAGTGCGAGCCCTACAGAGTACAGGATAACTCGAATGGAATATTCTCTGACATTTGTGACATTGCCGGAGTATATATTTGAAACATTTATATCCTCCCAGAAGCATGCTCAAAAAATCTGAAAATATTTCATCAAGGTACTGAGAAGAGCTGTTGCTGGAAACTTGATTATTTGACATTCAATATCACTTACATGCCTTCTAGATGAGTCTAACGCGGCCGGCTTTTGCCTAAATCTGGCTACCGGGTCGCAACCGGGATATTACTCAAAATGGAAGGGGCGTTGAATTTGTGAGCAGCGCCCCGGGGCGCCAAATAGAATAATCCAAGTACTTTTGGTCGTAATGGTTCGCCATTCATAAAGGACTCTGCGTTGATAAATCACCGTCTCCGGAACCAGTGATACGTATTTCGACACCATCCCCAACTAGTTCGCGGAGCGCAGACAGGATGTCCGCTGGAGGCGGCCGAAGGATGCTTATTTTATCCAACGTCGTATACGTATTCCTCCTGAATTTCTCTCTTGCTCCTTACTTATACTGCAGTTGGTTTAATTCTCTTTACTTAGATATATTTGTTCCTGTTCACTTCGTATTAGTTACTTGTTTGAACGAACAACCCGCGCGTTTGCGCTAGCGTCTTCTGCTCAGATTCCCAAGTAAAGACCGTGGCTACCTTTATTTCAACAATATAATCCTGGATGTTCTGTTCAAGGTCTAGGCGTCTGGTGCCGGCTCGCCGGGCGACTCAGCTTGATGAGGGATTCGGGGAGCACTGTTGAACACGACACTCATCTAGATTTTGGCCAGCGGCCACGATTCAAGTTCAATGCACCTCACAATGGGCTCGAATTGGGTCATTTTTTGACTGGAACAAATAGCTATCGGACAACAGGACAACCTCGACGATATACATAGAAACTACCGCCTCAAATAGACAAATCATGACCGTTGGTCTTTAAACTCTGGCGGCGATGAACGCAGCAGCAGCTGGAGCGTCTGCGCCATATGTCCTAGAAGGTGAAAATCAGTATGTACATTGTCCAATTTCACGTTAGACCTCGAACGTACAAGTGCGACGGCAAAATCAAGTCACCGTGCAAACAGATATCGTCGCCAACATGACATATCACATCAGTATCGGCCGCAGGGATTCCTTGTACGGCCTCTCCATCGTCAGGATCGCCCTATTCGCGCTGTCCGTTAATATCCTCGCCGCCGACCTCAAAACCGTGCTCACAAAAATCACAGCAGCTTGGATACGAGACAAAACACTGGCAGAGAGCAGCTTGGCGGAATTGTGAACAAGTTGCCCGCCTTGGCTGTACCCAGATGTGACAATTGCTGCCTGGATGAAAGTGAATATTTCTACAAAATAGCATCGCTGAACGGTTCGACTTACATCCGAGCAGGAGTTTGCAGCATTGGTCAACTAAATAAATAATTAGGATTCCCGAGCGAAGGGCGAGTGCAATCGGACTTACATCTTCAGCCATGGTGGCGGACCCCACAGGATCTCCGCCTTCGAGGAAGCCGGCAATGCTTGCAGAATAGTCGACACCGATGAAGGACAGGGACTTTCCGCCCAGCGCCGCTAGGAGAGCACTCTCCAACGGTGGCCCAACGATTATTCCAATAGGCGGTGGCTCGCCAGTTCCGCGCGCGAAAATAACCTTTGGCGTTGTCAACGAGGTGAGTTCAACTACGGGAACACTCGTTCTAGACTGACTATCACGTCCGCACATGCGTCCGCTGCGCGTTCTGCGACAGGGACTGCGGCGGCGAGAAGGCCGAGGGCGACAAAGCCGATGAGGGAGCGGAGCATGGATGTTAACTGCTACTGACACCCACGTTCAACCGCGCAGTGCGCTTTTATACCTGAAATTCAACAGCCAGGACCCCCGGTTCCGCTCCACGCCGCGGCGTTCTGCGAGCATGGATTTTAACTGCTACTGGCGCCCACAGTCAATCGTAGTGTTTTTATACCTGAAATCCAATAGTCAGGACCCCGTTTCCCTCCACGCCGCGGCGTTCTACAGCCAGACAATGCGAGCAGTCGAATAAATCTCACTTGATCGGGTTATTGTTGGGCGTCGAGGTTGCGAATTGGATTCGCGCAGCACTTTGAAGACGAATACCTGACTCCATAAGGAAATTTCCTACACACGAGAAACCGGAAGTTGAGCGTATTCTGTATCGTTCATCAAATCGTTCTGTTGGTCAAATCGAACTGCATCACTTCATACTCTAGTGGTCGGATATTTCGCAGCGATAAACCTCTCGGACACTCGACCTTGCAGAGCAATTAGAATAGATTAAAATCGGGCAGTATCGCACTATTTACATAGCACCTTTGGTCGTAATCGCTCGCCATTCATGAAGAACTCTACGTTAATAAACCACGGAGACCGTGGTTTATTAACGTAAACTAGTTCCCGGAGCGCAGCCAGGATGTCCGTTGGAAGCGGCCGAAGGATATTCCCGAGAAGATGCAGTTGGGTCTGGCGAGTCGAAACTATACGAATGAGGCTCCTCCAAGCGGAATCAGAAATAACGCGCTATCCATAGGCTATAGCATTAATGGTCAAACGGCGGAGGTTGGGAAGCAGGGACGGGGAGTCGGCCAAAGTGGCAATAAATCAGCAAGATCATCTGCGTTTGGTCCCCAGATTTCGAATGTCGTAGGGCTGGGAATGAGATAGAGAGATTCACGCCGAAAAGTGGGAACAACGAGCGTGGGGAGGGAGAATTGGTTGAAAATGGCGTCATCGGAGTAGACCCAATTCCAAGCGTCAGCCGTCGAAGAGACGGATGCACGAGTGCGGGCTTTTCGGATATAACGTCGTCCCAGTGCCTAGTAGAGTGCATGTTGCCCAAAACACATTCGACGAGATTGGGTGCCAGACACAGCAGTTCGAAGATGTCGTCAGCGAAGTATTCTCGCTTGCGCACCAAACAGCTCACTGTCAGATGCTCCAGAAATGGTAGAGATTCCGGAGTTGTGCACCCGAAGATCTCGATAGGTCCGGTGTTACACAGGTTGGCGAAGTCCCACGATATTTCTGAGCGCTTCAACTGCACTCCGTGTTACCGTATCACAGCACTGTCAGCGACGTCCTGGTCCCAGTTGCTAAAGTCTCCTCGAAAAAGCACGGACACGGGGTGATTCCCCGCGCGCTGGAACCCGGCAAGAGCTGCTTTATGCCCTCGGTGAAGGGAAGTTGCATCTGAATGGCTACCCACAAATCGGCGTAAAGAGCGCAATGTCAGTCCAGACGTTTAGAAGCTGCATGGGGGCATGATTTGCACCAGGTTGTGGGAAAGGGCCAGACAGAGATTGGAGAAATTTTCCGAACAAATCTTGGGGGGAAGACGTCCGATGGGTCAAGAGCAGCGTTGAGCTGGCGCCGAACGAGGCTTTTATCGCGCTCCAGCTTCTTCAGGACTTCCTTCTGAAGAGCGATTCAATTTCGGTATCGAGCTTCACGATGTTTGCGCGAAGCTCTGGGACAGACATTGTGGATGATCGGTTCACAAGCTGAATGCGATGCTGTCAGAAAAAGCTTTCGAGCAAAGGTTTTGAACAGTGAACTCACCCGGGCTGGCGGCGTCTGCAATTGAGGTTCTGCGACAACGAGGATGGAGCAAGAAGCGGCCCGGGGACTCAGCTAGACTCGAGCCAGTCTCGTTGTTCGCAAAGACGCTTTGTAGATGACAGTCGATCAACGCGATGGCGATGACGAAGTTTTGATCGACTGTCATCAAATGTCCGATGCCGAGCGGAGCTGCTGGTTCGACTCAGCCGACGATCGCCACCATCCTCGATGTCTTTCGCACTGCCGCCGGAGCTCTTAGATCTCATCATCAGCCATTTAAATGAGGAAGATATTGACACTTTGAAAACGTGCTCACTTGTATGTGTTGCGTTTCGACATTCCAACCCCGCATTTTTCGCTGCGTCACTTTGCTCCCGCCGCGTAGCGAGGCGCCAGGGTCTTCTGAAAAGACCATATGCTTCCTATTCCACCACATTGTCACCCAATCGCATCACATCCAGCGCTATGTTCGCACACTGGTGATCATGGATCGGAATCTGCACTTCATGCCTGGTCGGCGGGAGCCAAAAGAATGGATGTTGGAAGAGCCTACCCTCCCTCTTCTCTTTCGGTTGCTCTCGAATTTGGAGAGCCTTCACATACATGCTCGGTTCCGGTGGTCGGAACTCTTGGATGGAAATCCTGCCTTGAGTGCCGCAATATTATCCACGCTCGCCTCGCCCAAGATTAAATCCATCTTCTTTCGCGGCATTGGCGATCTTCCACTGTCATCCACAACTCAATCTCCTGGTTTAGAAGATCTTCTGCTCAATAATCGCGACCTGAAGGACGAACCCACTCCCGTCATACCCCCACCCAAAATCAGACTCCACCGCCTTGGTCTTGGAGCGTGGACTTTGATTCGCTTCGCCAGGGCGGATTGCCCATTTGACATAACACATCTCCGGAAACTCAGAGTGTGTCCCCAGCACATGGGTCAGCGATCCGCTTTTGCCCCAGTACTCCGCTTTGCAAACTCTGTTAGACGCGGCGTCGGAATCCCTTCTGGAATTCGAGTACCTGCCTTTTCCAAACAGTGCGTCTTCCCTAAACTAGCCGTCACCGTAAGCTCAAGATACCTCTCCAGTATACGATGCGCCTCCTCATCCCGATTTGAATCTCGGGAAACTCTCTTCCCTTCGACGTTTCGTTATTTGGGTCGTGTTGGGAAAAGTCAGAGCACAGCGCTTTGCTCCGCTGCTTTGGCTCCCGCGCGCGCTTGACAGCTTCACCGCAGACTCGGCTCTTCAATACATCGATATTCACTTGGATGAGTGGTCTCGCATAGTCTATTGTACTGCAGATGAACCCGTCTGGGCCACTCTAGACGCAAGTCTCACGCGGCCCGAACTAAGTACCGCAATCGTGACAATATTTACTTCGATGGACTTGAATATGAGGCTCCCTCGTCTTGTCTCCTCGGGTCGAATGCGCGTTGATAACACGGGACCATGTAAGATTCAATATTCTTTGCGTGTCATACTCTCAACTGCGTTTTCATATAGCTTTCGGCTCGGTGCGGTACGCTGATCTGTGATTTTTCGAGCATGACGGTGGGATGTCAAAATGACAACGGCGGGATGCGTAGCGCATAACTTCTCTTGTGTATCTACCCACTGCCAATGCACAGGATGCGGACGGAAGCAAACTCGGAGCCCAGACTACAGGCAACAACGGTGAGCTTCCAAAATAGCACGCATACTAGGGTTCATTCACCTGAAGCAGCCGTCTGTAACCGGAATTGTTGTGAAATTGTTCGGCGAGACACCGTTACAGTTGGCTGGGGTTCAACTCAGTTAGTCACGGGTACGGCTCGGTGGGATGGAGTCTTACTGCTGGAGTACAGATCGATTTCGCAGTTTTGTTCCGTTCCTACGACGATGCTGAGGGCAACGGCGCCCGGGGTCGCCTGGCAGAATGCATTTCCGGCTACACCAGACCAGGTGGCGAGCGGGGTGCCGGCGCAACCAGCTTCGCTATATGAGGTAACATTGGGGACGACCTGGGCGGCTGCCATAGTGGCTGCTGCGAGAAGGACGGTCAAAAACTGCATGGCTGTTTCTGAGACGAATGTCCACTGGCAGGAAGATGACAATTTTATATATATCGCGAGTGCCGGCATCCGGTCTATAGTTCAACCTTGAATCAAGATATTTCAAAATTAGATCCCGTCTGCAGCGCTAGCTGTCCCCATGTGTCGAGCCGGTTGAAGCTAGATAGTACGATGTATTTGTTAGGTTTGCCGACGGGGGAATGCGAATGACACCGAATGTGCCCGTTCGTAGAGCTAAGCAGCTGTATTTATCGAGTCGAGACTGAATCAAGGTCGTGGACCGTATTCCGCAGGATCCTAAGAACCTCTGACAGACCCCCAATGAACCTGCCAAGAGGTTGCCAGATGGATACCTTGGATTCGACCGAGGCACCAGTCGCCACTCAGTTTACTAGGGATATGTCTGAAGTCAATCTGAAGTTGGCGACCAGTCTCATATGTATGCTCAGTAGCGCGAGCCGGCGACATGCCGAATAGTGATAAAAGCGGATAGCTTCCCTCCAGCAAAACAAGTTAAGTATTGAATAGAAGTTCGGCGCGTTCAGGCATGAACCTGCAAGTAATTGCCGTGTTATATGCCCTTGGAAATAAAAAAGAAACCCGAGCGGGTTCCCACGGTTTGATTCTTGTTTCATTGCCGGGATATTGCGTGGATTATGACTAAACGAAAGCCGTAGAATTTCAATAATATCCCGGTCATGCAAGTATACAAAAGCAGAAGATATAATGATTTTCTCTTGAAACAAACTATGAATATTAGAATCTACCCTTTAGGCTTTGGTCTAAAACGCGTCAGATACGTATAGTAATTCATAATCGGGACGAACGTGTCCTAGGTATGGGGTCGTCACCGTCATTTGTAAAGATAGGAACGACCACGCTTGAGGCCGAGAATCCGGCGCCACGAAACGCATCCGATGGATGCCAGTCAAGCGACAAGATCAGTAATTTCCGCACTCGGTTACCAAAACCTATATCCAGACGAGGATCGGACTTGAACCCTTGGATCTGTTCGGGCCATCATCGAGACTTCGTCAGTTTGAACCGTGGGAACCTGACTGGTATGAACAGGCGCATGGATGAACGATCGCGAGATGCTGCTTTTGGTCCAAATCATGATCCTGGCACCTGGGGTTGCCTGGTAGAAGCCCTCATTGACCACACCAGAAAAGGAGGGCGAGCAGTGCACCGACGCAAGCGGCTTCGTTGAACGTGGAAACGGTGAGGGTGGAATGAACTATTGAATGGTAAAAGGCAAAATCTGGTGGTTTAACTGACGAAACAAGGTCCAATTTTTTGTCGTAATCGGGATGCTTATGGTTACGACCCAATGCGAAAGTTGGCGCACAAAGCGCCGGTCTAGCTTGGAGGTTTTGTAGCCTCCGAGCAAGGGTGAAATTGTCAGCACCACATGGCAGACAGCACTCCGAGATGGATTTGCTTGACTGACTGAATTTGAACTCGAGAGCTGAAGCTTGGTCCCGGGCCGGCTCAGATCAGTGAATGAGGTCACCTAATGAGCGATGACGCAAGGCATCTCAGAACTCAACAACCTGCCACTCGACTGCACGTTTGAACCAAGTTCAAAGCCGGCCGACCAATGCGTGAATGCTGCATTGTGCCTGCATAACAACTCGTGTCTCTGCACTTCGACTTCCAGAATCGTCAAGTTTCAATGTACCCAACCAAACTCGTCTCGCCAATAAAAACTTATTTCTTCCGTCTTACACTGTCTTTCCTAGTACGTGGGGGGTTCAGTTTGATTTCCTTGGATTACTTTCTTTTTCTCTCGCACCGGCGCTTGTCAGCCGCTCTGTCATCCATCACACTTCGACTCAACTACGACTCGGACTGATACTATATACTATTCACCCCTCTCTTCCGTAGGGTCGTAATCCGGAAGACCTACGGAGGAGTAATCAGCAGTGAGAATCAATGTTCTCCAGAGATATAATGCACTGAAGGCTGGATTTCACCGTTTTACGGAACTTTGTAACTCGCTGAGTTTGCCTAGGATCTCGTGTCGGGGCGCATGGTGTTCGTTGGTGCCTGAGGTTCTCTCAGGCCGCTGTCTCTGGTGACCGATTCAATGTTCTTGGCCCGCATCGAAGCCTTAGTCAACGACCTTCTCCTACCGTGTTTGACTCCTGTTTCTCACAGAAATGTCCGGCACCGGTAGTGCTTCCTCCATCTATGTTCTACCTCGGCATGCCATCAACCCCGTATACGCATGACTGGAGCACAGGTCCACATACAGAGAGAAAGGAAAATTCCATGTCGCTGAAATTTGTTAAACTCTGTCCCATGACGGTGCAACGCCTTTCCGCCTCTCTCCGTCTGTCTGGCGTGAATGTCAAATTACTCCGTCGAAGCTACTTGTCTCCACCTTTCTAAAAAGTAATTGCTAATCTGATAGAAAACAACTGGTATTTAAGCAGCCAACCCAGCTGGCCATCCACTCATCGCCGATTGCAAGTGAAATGACTGTTCCAGTTTACAGTATCTCACACGTCGTGGCGTGGCTGGGATTGGCTGCGCTGCTTCTGGGTTCTTCCTCCAATGCGCAATCTAGTTGGGAGGAAGCTTACCAGAAGGTGATACAGCCTAATCTCTGATCCTTTCATCGCGCTTAGATTTGTCAGGCGGAGAAAGCTATATCGCAGCTAACATTGGCGGATAAAGTTAACATTTTAACCGGTATGGATTCTAGACGAGGTTATGGTATTCCTGACTGCTCGTAGGACAGGGCGGTTCATGCAAGTTGGGTCCCATAGTCATTTTGGTCTTGAATTTATATCCACTTTCCAGCGCGATGCATTGGGAATACATTCGCTGTACCTTCGATTAATTTTCCCGGCTTCTGTTTGGAGGGTGCGTCAATAGATGAGTTCTTTTTTGCAAGTTATTCACCCTCTTTCAGATAGCCCACTTGGTGTGCGACTCGCCTCAAAGTAAATTATCCATGTAACAAGAACTTCTTCTAACGCTTGCCAAAGTGTCTCAGCCTTCCCACCGTGAGGGCATTTTCAGCAGTACGAATTCAAATCCATAACTAGCTGTTTGCAGTGCCATCAATGTCGCCTCGACCTTCAATCGGACCTTGATGAGACAACGCGGTGAAGCGATGGGAGCAGAATTTCGTGGCAAAGGTAAAGGTACAGTTTTGAACAATTATCCAGAGCTCAACTCGAAGCAGGGGTGAATGTTGCTCTGGGTCCCATGATGTCTGTTGGAAGATCTGCTTCGCGGTTAACAAACTCACGATTCGAAGGAACCTCATGCGGGCACCGGCTGCTGGGCGCAACTGGGAAGGGTTAGTGATGTCTAACTGATTAGATTTTCACTGAGCGGCGCCGCATAGCTTCGGTGGAGACCCCTTCCTCAGTGGCGAGGGTGCCTTCGAGACGATAACAGGTACGATTCGAGTTCGGTGCGCGGAAAACCCTAATTAGCGACATAGGGCTGCAGAGTCAGGGAGTACAGGGTAAGAGATATATACATCTCGTTTTCCTAACGGTTAAATCTCTGCAGCAACGGCAAAGCATTTTGTGAACAAAGCGTACAGTGCTTCTCAGTTCTGATCTAATAATTATCTAGGTGAACAACGAGCAAGAACATTTCCGTACCACGAGCAGTTCGGATGTGGATGATCGGTTCGTCCAGTTTTCCACTCTTTCTGGGTCTAACAGCCCTGCGAAGAACCCAGCATGAGCTCTACACTATCCCGGTAATTGACCCCCTCGATTCGTGGTGCATGTGTTGATTTTTCATAGTTTCTTCGCAGTGTTCAGGCCGGGGTAGCTGTGAGTTTCTTCTCTGTTCCCGCCTTGGGTCATTCGCTGATATAAGTTCCAGGCTATAATGTGTAGTTACAACCAAAGTGCGTAAATTGACTATTCCCGAGAGACTACTGATCAATGAACCTCCATAGTCAATGGCACTTACGCTTGCGAAAACGACAAGACTATGAACGGAATACTAAAGGGAGAGATCGGGTTTCAAGGGTGTAAGTACTCGCGAGATTGAACGTTAGACTTCACTCATCTGCCACTTAGTCATTATGTCCGGTGGGTTGGCCTCGAAGTCACACTCGATTTTATCCTGAATGTTTCGTTTCTCAGATTGGGGAGCGACACATTCTACAGCTCCTGCTGTGATGTCGGGACTGGATGTCAGTCCATTCGGAATAGAGTATTACATGCCCAACTAATATCTATCCATCCAGGTCACTATGCCTGGTACTTTGGTCCCAGGCACGAACTCATCGTGAGTCAACTGCGCTCATACCATTATTATAGCTCATATTGATACCTCAGATTTTTCGGAACAACCCTGGTAGCTGCTGTGCAGAACGGAACTGTACCAGAGTCCCGAGTCGATGTATGCAAACCAAGCTACGCCGCCCTTAATATTCATTTCACACCCCGGTAGAATATGGCTCTTCGCACTTTGGCAGCATGGTGTGTTTCTATCGGCATGCCAACATGTTGAACCCCTCAAGCAGAATGTGGTCTAGGTACAAACTTGGCCAGGACAGCGGCTACCCGCCGGTCAATTTCGACTCTCGCAACAACTCGGCGCCAGACGACGAACAGGTCAACGTTCAGGGAGATCACAAAGTGTTGGTCATCAGACGATCATTCATCCGTTTCTGACCCATACATTCAAGTTTAATCCGAGAAATCGGGAAAGCTTCAACGGTGCTGTTGAAGAACGTAGGCGGCACGCTGCCTTTTGCGAATATTAAAACCATAGGGATCATTGGTAACGGCGCAGGCTCTGCAGCTAATGGTCCCAACGAGTATGTCGAGGATTGAATTGAGTTCATGAATGCACTTGACCCTGTTTCATAGATTTCCCAATCGTCAAGGAGACGACGGAGTCTTAGCTATGGGTAAGTTTCCAAATAGGACAGACAATTTGAAAGCCTCACGAAAGTATCCAGGTTGGGGCAGCGGAACAGCCAACTTCCCGTATCTTATTGCAGTCTGTTTGATATTTTCTGTACTTGCTATATTATTGACGAGTATAAAGCCTGTGGATGCCATTACAGCTCGAGCTGCCCAGGACGGAACCATCGTAACATCTTCGCTGAGCGACACGGATCTCGCAGCAGCTGCTACTGTCGCATCGGGCAAAGATGTCGCTCTTGTGTTTATTACCGCCGATTCCGGAGAAGGTGGAGGACTTGTTGAAGGTATTTATTTGCTAATTACATTGTGATCTGATGCTTCAACTGCCTGTTTTTCAGGCAACGCCGGGGACAGAAATGATCTGCAGGCTTGGCACAGCGGAGTGGGCAAATTCATCCGTTTGAAAATGTCCAAATGTTGAATTCTTCTCAGGATGCCCTCGTCCAACAAGTTGCACAATTTAACCCGAATACAATTGTAGTAGTGAATTCGGTTGGTCCAATCGTTGTCGAAGCATGGATTGATCATCCGAACGGTAAGTTCATCCGCATCTTTCTCCGGTCAGTTTTGATTTTCTTTCTTGCTTTAGTCACAGCTCTGGTTTGTTTTCAAAATTCTCATCCTATTCATGTTTTGATGATTTGGTCCCGAGGTCTGGAGCGGACTTCCTGGACAGGAAGCTGTACGTTATTTCTCGCGCTATATGTATCCCAACTCAAGTGCAACCTCGTCAGGGAAATTCGGTGACCGATATCCTATACGGTGTTTATAACCCGAGGTTAGCTCAATGCAGGAGGGAGATTTTCAGGCTTATTCGTGGAATACAGTGGCCGCCTACCTTACACCATTGGCAAGGCGATCACAGACTACGCCGCCCAGGTCATCTATACCTCGACCACGCCAATTCTGTCGATCCCCTACTCCGAAGGAATCTTCATCGACTATCGGCATTTCGATGCCGCGGGTATCACTCCTCGATTTGAGTTTGGGTTTGGGTTGTCTTATACAACTTTTGCGTACTCCGGGCTATCCATCACAGGGTCTCCACGCGGCGGCGTTGCGCCAACCGGACCTGGCTCTTCGCTGGACCCTTGGTGCGCTTCGACGCCTCAGGGTTTTGTTCGCAGACTCACTTGATTGCATGCAGGCTGCATGATCCAGTTGTTACTGTGCGCTTCAGTGTTAAGAATACTGGAAAAGTTGCGGGCCATGAGGTTAGTTGCCTTTCTTATTGTTCGGCACCTACACACATTCTGATGACTGCCTGAAGATACCTCAACTCTATGTCTCTTTGCCGGCGTCCACCAACTCCCCGCCGCGCATGCTCAAGGGTTTCGACAGCGTCTTCATAGCGCCTGGAGAAACTCAAAGTGTGACTATGCAACTTTCCCGATTTGACGTCGCTACGTGGGATGTGGTTCAACAGCGCTGGCAAGTACCTGCGGGAAAGATTGGGATTTCGATTGGCGCTAGCAGCAGGGACATCCGTCTCAGCGGGTCACTGTGATCCTTACAATTCCTCTCTTGTTTATTTCGAATGTAAATGTCCCCTCCCCTCGGCTCTGAACTCGAAACAAAGGAAGACATCTAGTAGTCCAATTCAATCTTCGAAAAATCATATTCCCAGGGGCGGCAATCCAACCGAAGACTTCCAAGACTCGGAGCCCATCAACGATCAACGATCAATGATTTGGCTGTGTGGAGCAAAATCCGAGCTATTGGAGCGGGTCATCGATGGCCATGTCTTTGCCGCACTGCTCATTCAATCTTCCAAGATGAACGGCTCGACTCGTCGAGGCCCAGATAGAATGTCAAGCTGGACTTCACCTGGCCTCAAGTTCAGACTCGGAGAGACTGGAAATTTGAATAGTTACATGGAGTATACAATCAGGCTGCTAGAGGACCTCGGCATATGCGGTTGTATGGTCAGGATGTAGTGGGATGACCGCGAAATGGGTTAACTTTGGGCATAAGTTGTGGGGTGTGCAGAGGAGTGGAAGATGGTCTGGGGAGATAACTCCTGTTGTTGAGGTCAGTCGAAGATGAGAGATCATCGAGAGGGCATGTAGAATGTTCCGAAGGCCCTCCGGCGACGCAAACGAATGCGGGTCGATGTCTGCGCTCAAAGATCCAGCTTGGCGCGCAATACTCGCCTTATCCGTTGTATTTCCAATGCGTAGGAAGCGGAGATTAGGGACATTCAGAATCCAATGTTTGACGCCATATTGGTTCAAAATGAGGGTTTCACGATTGGGCAGAATGATTGGAGGGATGTCTAAGGCTAAATCAGGATCTGAACCCTTTGTGATCCAGATTTCGCCACCTAAGCGGGCCACTACCCTATTATGTAAAGGACCTCGGAGGTGGGTTTTCTTGTAGTAGTAAAACCCACCTTAGAGGTCCTTGATGTCGACGTTGACCGACGCTTCTATTACATATCCCGAGCTTCGGGATCAATTAGTGATGTTCTGGCCTTGGCTTGGCCTGAAAGCCATGGCTTTGGCCCGGCTTGGGCTGGCTTTGGCCTGACTAAATGTCAGGCCAGGCCACCGCTCCCGGCTTTGGCCTGGCTTGGCCTGGCTTTGGCTTGAGCCATGGCTTTTACGTACATCTTCGCGCTCAAATTTCCTAAGTTCGTGCTTTTATTCTACTGATACATCTGGCTCATAATTTTCAGGTGCATCATCCAGGAAGCAATTCCAACCTTCTCCCAACCCTGGTCCATCATCCTGCACTTCATCGTCGTCGTCGTCAACGGGAATTGAAGATGCTGTGCGAAATATGTCCTTTAGTTCGAACACAGACTTGAGAATTTGGAGTGCTTCGACTGTATCACCCTTGAGTCGATTGCGCCACTTGCTGATTGTAATGCCGCCAGTTGGGAAAGCGTGTTTGCTTGAAATGGATGACGCTGGAATGGCTAGCTGATCCCGAGCAAGAGAACGCCCGTCGCCAGGTCGGAAACTGTCCCAAACATTCCTACATATCTTCAAATTAGACGCGAGACGGTAAATAAATAAATGTACTTACCCCCCACCCCGCTACCATTGAAACACCGGCGTCAGGGGCAGGGGCAGAGTATGCATCACTGCTGTCAGTTGTCGAAGTTACGATGTGTTGCTGGCTTGTGCTCGGAACCAACCCTGGGAATCATCGGCCGAGTTTGACAGCTCTTATCGGCCGAAAAGCCATGGCTTTTTGGCCTGGCCCTGGCTTGGGAGACAGCCAGGCCAGGCCAAAAGCCAGCTGGGACGATGGCTTTGGCCTGGCCTTGGCCCTGGTACCAAAGCCAAAAAGCCATGGCTTTCTGGCCTGAGGCCAAAGCCAGAACATCACTAGGATCAATGTCGTAGCCGGCGTAGCCTATATCGTGGAGGGTCGTTGTGGTCGTAGGCAAGAAATCCTGGTTGCTACTGCATTGCATTGGAGGTGCGCGCAGCGTGAACACTACCGTGATGCTTCCCTTTGCGTAATTGGCAACTTTCCGCATTTAGTCGCTCTTCCTTGCCACTCGCTGCGGGTCTGGCACCTTCGACCAACAAACGACACAATCGCTACAGCCATGGTGCTACCCAGTTCATCTCAAGCAACCATCTTTTGAGCTCTATGATGCTGGAAATGCCTCAAGAACTGCTCAAGAAACGGGGTAGACCTCAAAATAACTCGATTCAAGAATCGGCACCTACTTCCACGAGTTGTTTCTGCTAATCAAGCTCCTACCAGAGGGTGAAACAACTGTATTTGATGCTCTTTAGAAGATGGGGCCCTCAAAGAAGAGCTGGTAACACCCTCACATGCCGCCTCTGACACCTTCGACCCTGCTCTTCACGGCATCGGCCCTCGATATCGTCGGGTGCGTTGCTAAGCGGTGCACATCGTTTACGCTGACGATTGAACCTGTCTGGGAAGGGCCGGAGCAGAGGCGGAGGGAACGGTGCGTCGCAGGCATCACAGGTAGGCAATGGAGGCCGAGACTGTGTCCTGAATGGTTACGACCGTGCGAATGGTACGTGCAGTTCTACCTGCTGATACCACTTGTGTTTCCAACTGAATGTTATCTCAGCACACACCTCAACGTCTCACTGAGCACCGAAACTGTGCTTAGCAGAATGGCGGTCCGGTCCAGATTGGTATCTCTCGCGGCTGCGTGTGCGTGCTGCATAGTGCGTATACATTCTTATATAGATCCTAGCTGCACCGACAACTGAAATGCATTAGTTCTGTCATCGAGCCTTGGGGTTTTCATTGGAGTATGTCCACCACATCTTTCTGCTTTCGAAGACTTTAAGGTAGACGACAGTCACTCCCCGCCGCAAGCGGTCACATGACCAAAGCGTGACAGCGACAAAGCTCTGGCCACAAACCTAGGAGAAAAAAAAGTAAAGCCAGGAAAACATGCATTTAGGTCCTCCTGAGATATCCCTGGCTTCAGATTTCTAAAATGTTGTCTCTACATGAAGTATTATGATATTTTTTTGACCCAATTTTTTTTAACTCAGAATTGGTTGTTTTGGTGAATTAACACGATTTGGTTTTGAACGACCAAAAGTTTTGCTGCTTAGGTAATGTTCCCATGGTCCAAATAAGGTAAAACCTACTGGGAATGAGGCCGGAAGAGGCCAAGGGAAGCTTACTAAGGTCTCAGCTCTGACTTGGCAGCTATTCTGATCTTGTTAGAGTGGTTGTCTTTAGTGTGTTGACAAGGCACCGGACCCTTGCCAGACCCCTTAAAAAAATCAGATTTTTTTCAGACCTTGGAAACATCGAAATTGAGCAATTTCTGGCATTTTATGTTTTACTCTCGGAAATTTTGCCATCACATGTCACGCGTGACTAATCACGTGACCGATTGCGGGGAGTGACTGTCGTCTACCTCAGTTGAGTACCAGTTCGTTATTGCTGTGCTCTTTGAATCGTCAAGTGATTATTACTACAGAGCAAGTTGCAACACTGAGCAAGTCAGAGTCAGAGGCAATGCTGCCAATGCCTTCGTCAGCCTCTGCCAACGCCTCCGTCACCCGTGCAATGTCACGCAGACTCACGCTGTCCTTTGCTTGTACTTCGTGTCCCGGTCGGTGGGTTTGCTCGCCGACAAACTCGACATCTCTGAGCTGTCTTTCATTCAGTCCTCATCGCCTTCTACACCTCTTGTCACTGTCACCTGACCTCCTCGTATGTCTTTGACGTCTACGCCACCGTCAATTACCTCAAGAGATCAACCAATAGGAAGTCGAATAAAAATCAGCCTCCTATATTTTTTAAACATTGGATGCATTTTCTGCGCAACCTACTGGTATGAAGCTCAGGATTTGGATCCAGAGCATGCCCCCTGCTCCTGAATTTTATTCAGATTTTTCTGATGGGTTTGAAATGTCGTGCACGAAAACGAGGAAAAGCCAAGTAAGTTCGCATTAGAAGCCATGGTTCAACTGCCATCTCTTTCTTGAACTGACATTGTATGCACTATACAGCTCCTTCAGAGGCCGATGTTCATTGTCAAATGCATCTCCAGGATCCTCCAATGCCCCATAACGTTTGGGAAAACCTTCGGCGGTGAATTGAACAATTAATAACAAGTCTCTTAAATGGTGGTAAAAGGTGTTTCTGTAGGCCAAGACGCTTGTACCAGTGCCGGAATTCGATGTAGGCGTTGTCGACTCTTATTCAATGCTCAACATTTCAGATTTGGGACAGAGAAGACCTTGTTTTGAGTGGCGAAGGACGACACGTTCTATTGCGACGGCTGCAGGAAGAAGTTTCTGAATCAATGGTGGAATCGGTGAGCTCTGGTTACTTATATCGTCGTTTTGCTGGCCTTTGAAGCATAGAACAATATGTAGATGATGTCACATTAAATGCTCAATTAGCTTTTGACATATGGTAAAACAGTGGTATTTTTTTATGTGCCATTACAGAAATGTCAATGAACCAACTTCCCAACGAGTTTCTGCTGTGCTGGTCCAACTCTTGAAGTATTTTGAATCCCATACCTTGCGTCCTCGGTTGTGCAAGCGACCAGCGCCTCCAACACCTCCCACGGCACCGTCTCTTCCACCCCCTGTACCCTGGCCCTTCCAGACATGTGCACTTGTCAGCACAGCAAGGTACGATGCATGTCGCTTAGCAGCGCATCCGACGGAACCAACGTCGTGAAGAGCAGCTGCAGCAGCGTCGGAGGCGGCTCGTCAGAGTGTTGCCAGCCTTTCATTGAGCCTACCTTGAGAGCAAGCAGAGCATACAGTTGAATCACCAGAGGCTCACGTACCTCGTGCACAATCGTGGAAGCAGCCCGCTGCTCCGTCGCCTGCTATGCCAACGTCACCTCCGAGCAATGCCAACGTCGCCTCCGAGCAATGCCAACGTCGCCTCCGACCCCGACGCGACCGTCACCGCCCGAAGCCACCGTCCGCTCGCCACCCTCTCCGGCCCATCCCGAACGAGTTCAATGGAAAGAGGAGAACCCTCCGATGCAGCACAGTCAACTGAAGAGCAGCGTAGAAGGCGTCAAAGAGGCAAGTGTTTCCAGTTTATGATCGAGGGTTTCATCTTGGGGGAGCATGGGGTACAGTTGTTTCACAAGTAAACCAGACGAGGGCCTTGTGGCAGGAGCTCGAAGGAGCGGCCGAAATAATTTGAAGAGGAAGTAGGCGCTGCCAATTTGATATCGCCGACAAGCCTCGATATATCCTTATCTCTTGACTTGAAGGGACTGGCATGATGAATGCCATCGCCAGCATGTGCAGTGGGTTGGTTGTAGTGGCTGGAATGCTTCATCGTGGTGGGCAGCAAGGCGGGCGGGGCCAACGACGCAACGACGCGTGTGAGATTCCGAACTAATCGGGCGTCGGAGACGGATCGGAGGCGGAGGTATGTAATCGAAGCTCTTTGGCTTACATGTCAACGCCTACATCGAAGACCTCTAAGGTGGGTTTTGCTACTAAGGTAGACGACAGTCACTCCCCGCAAGCGGTCACGTGATTAGTCACACGTGACATGTGATGGCAAAATTTCCGAGAGTAAAACATAAAATGCCAGAAATTGCTCAATTTCGATGTTTCCAAGGTCTGAAAAAAATCTGATTTTTTTAAGGGGTCTGGCAAGGGTCCGGTGCCTTGTCAACACACTAAAGACAACCACTCTAACAAGATCAGAATAGCTGCCAAGTCAGAGCTGAGACCTTAGTAAGCTTCCCTTGGCCTCTTCCGGCCTCATTCCCAGTAGGTTTTACCTTATTTGGACCATGGGAACATTACCTAAGCAGCAAAACTTTTGGTCGTTCAAAACCAAATCGTGTTAATTCACCAAAACAACCAATTCTGAGTTAAAAAAAATTGGGTCAAAAAAATATCATAATACTTCAATATAGAGACAACATTTTAGAAATCTGAAGCCAGGGATATCTCAGGAGGACCTAAATGCATGTTTTCCTGGCTTTACTTTTTTTTCTCCTAGGTTTGTGGCCAGAGCTTTGTCGCTGTCACGCTTTGGTCATGTGACCGCTTGCGGGGAGTGATGAAATCTGCGTCAAAGACTGGGCACAATCATTGATTGGGTCTAAAGTGCCCGCGCGCTGTGGCCGAGGGAGCCGACGAAGCGCGGCCTCGGGAGGCTCTGTGCCGAATGGGCAGCAGAACGGGCCTACTACAAGAGACATGAGAAAAAACTAAGTATGAGAAACCAAACTAAATAGTGAAATGTAATGTAAGGGACGGTGGGTGGGTGAAATGAAAAGCAGGTCGCCGCTGCGAGCCTGCAGTGAGTCGAGGAGGGAAGGAAGAAGGACGAGGCAGCTACCTGCGAGCCTGCAGTGAGTCGAGGAGGGAAGGAAGAAGGACAAAGACGCGTCCGCATGTGACGCGTCTTAAAGTCGACGAACAAAGCGCGCAGTGATCCGCGCTATGATCGGAGATGCGGGCCGGTGCGTCCCTTCTCCTGGCCTTTCACCATGAGCAAATCAAACATTTGCTCGCCACATGAAATCTGCGTCAAGGACTGGGCACAATCATTGATTGGGTCTAAAGTGCCCGCGCGCTGTGGCCGAGGGAGCCGACGAAGTGCGGCCTCGGGAGGCTCTGTGCCGAATGGGCAGCAGAACGGGCCAAAGGAAGGACAAGGAGTGGAGAACCGGAGGGATGGGAGTGACGAGACGTGAAAGCGCCCAAAGGCATATCAAAGTGATGGGCGGGACATGGATGGGTCAGGAGTGGCGTGAAGTGAGAGGCTGAGAATTTTTCGGCTAGGTTTAGGTGGGAGATACGGTGTGCGGAGGAAAATTTGTTTCCCTTGAGTGCTTGGGAAATATCGTTATTCGCAAGATTCACTCAAGTGTTCGATGTGCTCCAACAATTTCCTTTTTGAGGATCTTGGCAGAGTAGTTCTTGATTCGGTTGGATCAGTGTTCTCAATATGTCGGTCAGAAGCGTCGGATCAGTGTTCTCGTTACGTCAATCAAAGGCGTCAGGTCAGTGTTCTCGTATTGTCAGCGTTCTCAGGTAGGGTCTGTGGTCTCGGATAGGGTCAGTGTTCTCAGGTAGGATCAGTGTTCTCAGATAGGATCAGTGTTCTCAGATAGGATCAGTGTTCTCAGATAGGATCAGTGTTCTCAGTAAACGGCTGGACGGATAGGCTTCAGATGTGCACAAGTTAGCAGAAAAGCTATTTGATAGTTAACTACCTATGAGTACAGGTGGGGTCAACTTGGGAAAAAAAAACATGCTGGGGCCCTGGCCCTTATATACTGCTGGAGTGACTCATTTCTACATGACTGCATATGACTCACGTGACTCATTCTGACTCACATGACTCATTCTGACTCACATGACTCATTATGACTCACATGACTCATTGTGACTCATATGACTTGTTTTGACTCATGTGACTCAATTTGACTCATGTGAGTCATATTTTGTCGTCCTCCCTAAACTACTTGTTTTCCTCTAATTCTCATCCGTTAGACTTGTACTTCCTTGTGTGCATGTTAATGGTAAACAAAAACGTAGTGGCACATCCGCGGCGAACAGAATAAATCGATGGTCCCCCATCGCTCCATGCACACAAGAAAGTCAAGTCAATTGTCATGGCCCTCAACACAATTTTTCAGTATGTTATTTGGTAGCAAGCGATCTTCTGGTAACGGTAGTAGGAACGAGCAAGGAATGTATATCGAGCATATAGAGCGTATCAAAACTTCACAACGGCCTCGGAGAGATCAGTCGACTCTCGACGGAGGTTGTCGTCTTTGAGGAAGGATTCCCGAAGTGAACGGAAAGACCTGCGAACGAACCGGTTGAAACGGTCCGAAAGGGTGGTGGCGCGGAAGAAATATGCGGGAATTTTGAGCCAAGCCTGTGAATGCGTCTGATCATCATACCCCATGATTTGCACGAACTCAGTCGCGGCCAGATCACAGGAATCCTCCTTCAGCCAGTAGCGCTTTACCGGCCCACCGAGCCTCCAATACCCACGTAGTCCTCCGTAACAGAGGATTGTATCTCCTCGCTGGAATCGCCTGCTGGGCGGGGACCGGACTCTCAAGACTCCCTCCTCGGTGCTGCTACGCCAGAGGAAGTCGGGAAAGATAACGCCTCCTCCGTCGTGTGTCCCAAGGTCGCTGCTCCCGCAATGTACCCATCGAGGTCCTTTTCAAACTGATTAAAGGCAGCGCGGCGGTCGTCGCGAGTTCTGTGATGGAGTTCACGTATTTGAGAGGCTTGACATGCCTCCAAAACGTGATGGGGAAAACGCGGTAGGGAGGTTTGACGCCAAGGGGCTTGTAGCGGAGCTGATTGTGAATGGCCTCAGCAGATCGGGCGCTCGCCCAAACGGCGCTCCTCGACCACCTTCTCCAAGTCCTCCCGGAACTGAAGGCTGGGGTCCAAGGATGCGGGGGAGAACACTGACCGCTCGTTGGGATCGTACCCGAATAGGTAGAACTCAGGAAGTTCGATCGAATGGGTAGAGGAGCTGGTGGCATCATGGAGTGCGATGTTGGGAGCGGAAACTGAAACGAAGGTCGGAGGAGCGTGGATCAAGACCTCGTCGGTGTGATTAGCAGAGGAGTGGGTTCGAGGAATCCCGTCGGGCGTCGAGTCATTGTCCAGAGAGGTGAAGTGCACACTCTAGTTACGAAGTCATGAATGTCATGATCATGAAAGTCATAATGAGAAGTTATTTGTCCCCACTTACCGAGATGCTGCTTGGCGCATTCGGCGACGGAACTTCTTGGATCAGATACATGGCGCGTGGACGATGTTCCCAAAGCGAGGGGTGCATATTCATAGAGGTTGTTTCGATGAAATCCATGGGTAAGAAATATGAGTGCAGAAAAAGCATATTCGTAGTAGCGGTAAGAGGAGTGAGGAAAGTTACACAAAATTGGGCTCCTGGATTTTTATTTAAGAGGTGGCCGCGGCCAAGCTTCCAGATCTGCGGCTTCAGGGCTTCAGCAATAAAGTTTGTTTTATTGACGATCGCCGCTCAATTCCCAGGCACTCCATTTTTGGGATTCTTCAGTATTCCTATTTTATTCTTCTTCGGATTCCAGCGAGTCGTCCGATTCATCGTCTGAGTATGACTCATCGTCTTCGTCACTCATTTCGTTTTGTTGCATAAACCAATGGTTTCGAGTTATATATGGCAGCAAGCGAAAAGCGGCGGTCGGGTTATTTCGGAACATAGTTCCATCCAATTCTCTCAGGATATAAGCCCCACCCGCATTCTTCCGTACTACCTCGTATGGCCCGAAATATTTATCGTCGGTCTTCTTTCGTGAGCTCACTTCCATTTCAATACCCACGTTGCGAACCAGAACTAATTCTCCTTGCAAATATTCTTCTCTCTGCAGCTTCTTTATAAATCTCCATTCAAACTGCTGCTTAGACTGGAAACGTGCTTTTCGGAGAGCCTCTTTTGCTCTGTTAATATCTCTGGGGTGCTTCGAAAGCTGACGGATACGCAGGGTTAATAACTCCGTTGTCGTCATTCCAGTGCGGAACCCATTTACCATAAATGTTGCTTCTGCGAGATCAAAGGGCAGTACGGGATCGACACCATGAAGAAGCTGATAAGGTGAGAAACCCGTAACACGACTCACGGTCACGCGATCTGCAAGCAACGCGGCCGCCAACTTTTCGGGCCAAATGTGGATTTTTCCTCCACAGGCTTTGGTAAGTGCTTCTCGTAAGGTAAAATGACCTTGCTCGACCACTCCATTTGCATACTTGTTGTATGCTGAGATTTTTACATGCGGAATACCCATTCGCTTCATCAAATCTCTAAATCCCGCTTTGACTTCAGGTCCATTGTCAGTAACGACTTTGCGCGGACATCCATACCTGCAGTAAATATACTCCCAGAAAAAGTTTGCGAGATCCACGGCCGTTTTAGTCTTCAGAGGCTGTGCCTCACATGTTCCTGACAGATCATCTCTTGCCGCCACAATCATTCGATATCCTTCTGATGATTCCGGCATCATCATGATGTCAATATAAACAGTCTGGAACAGTACTGCTGGAGTCGACACCGTAACCGGAATTTCCAATTTCTTGGTGCTTCGTACTTGACATCGGTGGCAAGACGCGATGTGATGCTGAACATCATTATATAACTTCGGCCAGAAGAATCGAAACTTTAGAATGTCCCAAACAGGCTGAACGCCACGATGGCCCAGTTCGTCATGCACCTGCGTAAGTATTCTCAAACGCTTTTCAGGATCCAGAATAACATTCAGCGGAGGCCCTTTCTTGTTTCGTCGAAGGAATTTTCCCTCATGGACCATATATCGTGTGGCTTGTTGAATGAAGCGTGCGTGTTTCTGTGGTTTATCAAAGATAGGGGCTTCCAAGGTAGTGAGAAATCGGTATACTTTCTTTAGGAATTCTTCCTGCCCCCGCCGTGCTAAATTTACCTGGGGCAAATTTAATTTGGCGACGAAGTCAGATACATCGCCTTCTGATGCCGCGGCATACAGTGCAATGTCGTCGAGCCATGAGTCATCGTCGCTCTCGACTTCTTCTCCCTCCGCCCGGCTCTCTCCTAGAAAGTGCGTCTGGGCCCTGGAACTTAGTTGCAGGTACGTGAACAAGTGCAAAATGGAACATCAAGATACCTTGGATCCATCGGTTTACGGCGGCGTCAGGCTGCAAGTCGGGATTGTTCAGCAGGCCTTGGATGTACTTGGCATCCACCTCGACCTGAAGATTCTTTACGCCAATGATGTACAGTCGCCAATGTCTGAGTGCACGATATAATCCAAATAGTTCTAACTTCGGCTGCGAATATCTGGACTCTCGTTCACTCATGGGAATGGATCCATACCTTGCGGGGCGTCGCTTTCCTTGTTCGTCCAGCTGTGATAAAATCATCCCCACAGCCTCACGGCTGGAGTCAACTGACAAGATGACTGGTTGTAATGACTCGTAACAAATGGGCCTCAGTGCTGGTGCTGATGCGACCAGGGCTTTAATTCGTCTAAAGGCATGCTTGCGACGCTCATTCCAGAGAAATTCTTCCGTCTTGCGGTACAACTCGGTCAATGGCCTAATCAAGTCTGAATAGCTTGGAATCCAAATCCACACTGTCCCAGTAAGTCCTAGAAACCGGCGTACTTCATGCGAAGTTTTAAGGGCTGGCCAGTCGAGGATAGCAGAAACTTTCTTGTGATCTGGAGTTCGTCCAGCTGCCGAACATTCCTGTCCAACTATCAAGGCTTTTGGGCGACAGCATTGAACCTTTGTGGCCGAAAATGTAGCGCCTGCACACCCTACCTTATGCATAATTCGATGCACATCTTGAGCATGTTCCCAAACAAATCGCCTGATTCCTGGGTTCTCTTTCAAACATTCCGGTTTCCCATTCTCGTCAAGGTAAGCAGAAGCCGGTCCTTTAATCGGCAAATCGTCGATGAAGATATTGGCGACATGTGGAATTTCGTCTCGCAGAATAAAGACCATGCACTTCTGAAATTCCGCAGGAGAATTCGTATATCCTGTTGGCATAGATGTGATACGTAGTAAGCCTAGTGGTGTCATAAAAGCGGTCATATCTCTGCTCTCTGGCTCCATTTTCCGAGCATCAAATCCCCAATACAAGTCGAAAACTGTATAGCACTGGCGTCCTGCGAAACCTTCTACGAAGTCGTCCACAATGGGAAGCATGCCTGCGTCTCGGACAGAAACCTTATTCAAGGGCTGCAGATCATGGACTATGCGTAATTTTCCGTTCTTCTTCATTACGCAAAACCATCGGGATCGATATGAGGACTGGCACATTTCATATACGCCTGCCTCCATCTTCAACTTCAAGACATCAATTACTTTCTGCAGAATTCCAGGTGGAATAGGAATATTTTTATATTCCCAGGGAACATGCAGCACAGTGGCGATCTTGTACGGTGAAAAATATTCATCTTTGAAGGTGCCTCGTTCCATATCTTCAAAGGCCAGTGCATGTTGATTTAACTCCATTACCCGTATAAATAATCGTTCCTCCTCTGGACTCAAGAATCCGTCTTTATTAATCTCGAGAATTTCAAGACGTTCCCGGCTTAGTCGTGAGGTAGGTTGGAAGGGAGGAGGGTTCGCTGTCAATTCCGGGAGTGTCTCCATGGGGTCACGTGGGATGGTACGTCGCACCTCGTAGTCTGGAGAGAAGGTTGTCGAAACTGGTCTGATTTTCTTATCGACTCGCTTGTACATGGTGAAATTATTGTGAGTCATACCTATTCCTTGGCTGGGAATCCACTCATCCTGATTGTGTCCTGGTCGTATTCGTTTGTACATTGTGAAGGATTGGTACTCGCGATTCTGACCAAAAAGTTGGACAGGATAAATTATATATTCATCGTCTTCCTCCAGTTCCTCCCAATCTTTTCGAATCTGTTCTTTATTCTTCTCATAGACTAGGTCCTGATGCGGCCCACTTGAGTCTGTGGTATATGAAAAACAAAAGGGTTTAAGTCCCTCCAGACGTAAGGATTCTCGTTCCGGCGGTTCAGGTATTGAGTACTCAGTCGGTTTCGGGCAGTTCACAATTTCTTTAATTCGCGGGCGCCACCAATTTCGATTCGGTAAGGTAGAAACAAAGCCTTGGGGCGGAATATAAAAACCTGTTGTTGGCTGCCGCCATCCTACTATCCCACCCAAAACTAAAGATACAACCACTGTCAATATGCATACAGCGGTGTGGCGCGTGGGGTCGAAATCATGGAAACGATATTCATAACAAGTCGTAAAGCGTATTAGGACATAGAGTCTGCAAAGCATCAGCACAACCGCGGCGAGCAGAATAAGAAAATTTATACCCTCAGATCGCACGTGCACGGCCCCTAGCAAGCATCGCGGCAGAGGGACGTGGATCCCCGAATTCATCAAAGCAAATGGGAATGGCCGCTTCAAGAATCCTGCCATGGTCGTCATAACAGTGGCTGTACTTGGTGGACGGGGCCAACGGAGCGTGGATTGGGCAGATGTACGGCCTGGGACGGATATGGACCATTTCGTCGTCTGAATCCAGGTCAGTAATAGGGTAGCGTAGCTGTAAGTCGTCATCGGAATCATCCGAGGCACCGTCGCTGAATGAATCATATGACCGACGACTACGTCCCAAGGGCGAAGAATCTCCCGGCTGTCGTAACATTTCGTAGTAATTGTGCTCTGAGTCCGGATAGTAACGGTCCAAGTATTCAGGGTTAACGAGCGCCAACTCAGCGCGATCGGAATGTAAGCGAATTGAAAGCAATTCCCGTAACTTGTTAGCCAGTTCAAGGCGTCCATTCTCATGTAAGACATACCAGATGGTCTGCAACTTCGCAGACTCATACTGGAAAAGTAGAGGGTGCCGCAAGAAACTGTGCGGAAAACAACTCTGCAGGCAGAGTTTAACAAGGTGAGATGCCGCTTCCCGAAATAAGTGCCGAAATGTCCGTACCTGGTTTACTTCGTAGAGGGACCATACCGCATCCTCCATGCGCCGCGCTGCCTCCAGGATCCCCAGTCGTACCCCAGCGAACAAACCAACAACTTCTGCTTCTGTGGGTTCAGTCGCTCCTCGTTGCACAATAGGTCGTCCATTGCAAAGGCGTTTGCCCGTATGCCCTGCGCCGTCATCCTGCGCCTTGCGCTTCTGGCCGACTACCGCGCCATCGTCGTTCTGCTCCTGTTCCGCATAGCGGGGAAGAAATCTGTCCAGGTCTTCAGATCTATAAGCTGGGGGCAATTCTTCGTCAGAAACGACGCTGGGTAGTTGAGTGGAGTCCGCAGAAAATGCCGGGAAAGGCGGCGAATAGTGGTGTAGGTCTTCTACGCCTTCCGCCGCCATGGCGACGAAATCAATATAGGCGCGCAGAGGTCCGTATACCATGCGCAGAGTTAAGTTAGCAGGATCCAAGCTCATTTCGTCTTCCAAGCGACGAATACGCTTCTGTTCCTCCATCCCCTCGTGGGCCCAGTAATACAAGGAAGGAAGAGCATCATGATCATCCGAGTAGGTCGACGACGTCGGTGAAAACGCTCTATAACCAGCATTCGGCTCTGGAGACCTGTCCGTACTAGAGGAGGACCCGCTGGTGGCTGCAAAGGTAACATCGCTTCGTAGGGAGAGGGGCCTCGTGTCAGTGGTAGTATTGAGTCTGAATATAGCTTCTTCAATATCCCAGCTTGGACAATGCAAGGGGTAGTCATCGACTGACCGATCGGTTCTCGCTGGCGACCAGCTAGACGGGTCCACCGTTCTCAGTCGGTAAGTCTTCCATGTATCTTCTTCGTCGTCGCTAGTAGAATCGCCGGTGGCGTAATCAGAGGACGAGGAACTAGACCATCCATCGCGGTTGACCAGTCGACCGTGACGGAAGAAACTGGGAGGCTCGAGTTCGGCTGCAATTGATCGATCCGTCCCGTTCCGTTCCGCTACGTGGGAACCACGCCTTCCACTTCCCTCTGAAGACTCGGTACTTGTGCTCGACTTGCTGCTGGACAGCGCCGCCAGTGCCTCCGCCACTTCTCTTTCCAACACAGCGAACGATTTACGCTGTCGCTCCAACTCTTCGCCGATCTCCTCACTCCTTGTCTTTTTCTCGTCTGAATACTTCCACCACATCTCTAATTTCCGGCTTCTCGGTATCCCAGTGAGATCCCGCCGCAATCTGCGCTACCCAGTCCGTCCAGCTCTCATCTAATTCCCGCCCAAAGAAGCGCTGCAGGGTCCCCGTCATCTGAGCAACTGCCAGCTCCTCCTGTGCTTTCTCTCTTTCGGCAGCATTCGCAATAAGCATGGAACGTTTCGCCTCGTTGTCAACGCGACCTTCATAAAGACACGATTGGAACAACAGGTGCCGGGGTTCGTAGCACCATTCGCATCACTCGGGTTCGAGGGCAATTTCGGAATCGGAGCTAGAGGAGACAGACACCAGGTCGGGAATGCTTTCCGTGTCAGAATCATACAGTGAGTCCCCATCCAATTTTAAAATCCGAGACGCCCTCCGTTGCATTTCCCGATTCAAGGCCTCCCGTCGCTGATTGATTTGGGGTGTTAGATCCTGGAAATAGACGTGGAACATGTCTGTCGCCTCCGGCTGAATGTCTGTCGGCGTAACCTGCCGCAGGCTCATCCTGCAGCACCTCTTTGGCTGTCTCGCCCCCGTTCATCCTCTGTCGTTCGTCAACCTCGGTGTGAACTGTACGTGCCGGAACTCTTACCGATGCCAGCTTAACACGGTCCTGCAGGGGAAGCATCGGCGGTGGCGAAGGTGTGGCATGTATAGGAAAGCCTCCATCCTCCTCTGTCGGATTCAAAAGCCTCATAACCGGCTGCAGGCGTTCTTCCGTGGGATAGCAAAGTTCCAGGTGCCAAACCTGCAACGGATCTTTCGGAGCCGCTATGTGGAATGTGAACTCGTGGCAGGAGAGAAATACCGGCCCGCCTGTCGCCCGATCTTTGAACACCCGGAGTGCGTTCATCGCCGCACTACGATGCAGAATCTCTCCACTGGGCAAGATCGTACTCCCATAGTATTTGGTCTGCGGTGCTGCTAGGAAGGTTGGGTCCACATCCAGCGGCTGCCGTTCAGCATACTTCGCCCACTGCCTCCCGACTGCCTCCGTAATAGCAGCGACAGGGCCTTGGGTGCTCAACTGGGCGATAGGCATGGTGAGCGCTTTGCTAGACTGCCGGGATAAGTACTGAACGCGCTCAAGCAGTGGGATGGAGACTCATCCGTCTAGGAGTCGTGTGGTGTCAGCCGTGGCCTTCAGTGCGGGAGAACTATCAAGCGACTTGGGAAACGCGACGAACGCGCTCTCCCTTTGAGGCACCATAATTGAGGCATCCAGCCGTGTCTCGTTAGCTTTCGGAGTCACTTCATTCGAGGTTTCATGGTCGGTCATCATTGTCGTGAGTGATTCTGAGGGGGTACAAAGCACTCTCACCTCTCGTTCCTCCTCGTCCTTATATATACCACCGTCGTGACTCTTCAGGGCCTGGCAGTCTTCCATTCTCCCCAAGGTGCCGAAAAATGTTACAAGTCCAATCAAAACAGTAAGAAGACAAATCGAAACTCTCCCTGCCGCGTTTCCACGCGCGTCCACCGATACGCGTAAGTTCTTGCCCCAGACTATTGGATAACTGTCTAACACAGCCATGTCGGGGTTTTCCAGATGTTCTACGCTCCGCTTGTCGCGCCCAATTCTGCGAGGTCTTTTCTATCGCCAGGCGGTGCGTGCTCTGTTCCTGAAATTGGAAAAGCTCCGAATCAGGAAATATAACTTCTCCCGTTGCGCTATTTGACAGCATCTGATTAATATTTCGTTTTTCAGATGTTTCTTCATCGAGGTCGTTGGGCTTTCCTGACCACCAGCCCGTCGGCATTAAACTTTCGTCATCGAATGTTTCCTCCGCCGTTCTTCTTTTGGTCTGGTGTCGGTTCCCAACCCACCATGGATTTTCTATCAGCAACTCGGACGGGGTATTCGGCTTGCCCCATAAATCAGTAACTGCTTCGATCCCAGCATATCCCAAAATGACTCCGTCCCAATGTTTCATCGTTGTGCCCAGAACCTCCTCGCTGCTCCTTAATTCTTTCCTCGATCGCAAATCTTCCATTTCAGGGTATCGCTCCATTAACTCCTGACGGATTATGTTCGCCGCCGATCCTGTATCCAGGACAGAACAAAGGTCCCGACATCCTTTCCGGTGAATCATAATCTCTGGTACCGACTCTTCTTTGTCTGACTCATCATTCTTTAGGCTTGGGCTGAAATCTTCTATTTCTCCCGACACTTCTTCGCCGCCGAGTTCGTGGCCTTTCCATAAGTAGGTAAATGCCTGGTACTGACTCGTCCCTGTCGGCAGCGACGATGTGGAGAGTTCGTCACCTGGCACCGCCAAAAGCTCGTACCGTGGCCTGCGAGTGGCTCGGTCTTTGAAGATAAGGTACGTTCCCTCATCTCGCTTCGTCAATGCTCACTAAATTCCCGCGCTTCCAGGGCCGTCCCAACAGTAACGAAAATGGAGCTGATTGGGAGACCCACAGATCGGTCACGGTTACAGCGTCGCCACAATGGAGAGTGACGTCCTTTATCCATCCCTTCAGCTGCCCTTGGCCTCCGTTAGCGTCGTTCATGTGAGTGATTTGATTCATGTCGACCGCCTGCTGAATTTTCTTGGCCGCGATGTCAGATCGCACCACATTCAACTGTGAACCGGTGTCGATAATTGCACATACGGATTTTCCGTTCGTCTGCATCTCAATCTTGATCAAGATTCCATCGGTTCTTGGCCACCCCCAGTTTGAGAGCAAGGGGTGATCTCGTGAGTTTCCTAACAGTACAGCACGGACGTTCTTGACCTTGATTAGATCCTGGATTTCTGTCCTTAATTCCTTGGACGTCACCATTAACTCTCGGAGGGTTATGGGAATTTGAATGTCCAAAATTCTATCCACCACCTGTTGCCAATTTACCGTACCGGTTAACTCTGACTGTCGCCCTGCATTTTTGGTCCCTTCACTAAGTTTCTTATCCTCGTCCGGGCCTACTCGCGTGTTCGAAGTTTTCTTTGGAGTTTGCTTAGATACCTCCTCCATGTCTGTATCCTCTTCTGGAGTGAATCTCACCTTTCTGGCTTCAAACGGCTTGATATTGGGTATCTGAGTTCCAATTGGGGGAGGTGTTGGTGACCGTTTCAAGGTTTTCTTCGTGAAATCCTGATCTTGACTCGGTGTTCCCAGGTCTGAAGGAACAGGCGGCAGTGTTGCAACTGGCACGCTTCCCGTATCTGCCCGGGGTACCCCGTTGAGGGGACTGGACTGCGACGTCAAATCAGCTTTCAACGACTTTCCCATATCTTGGGTTTCTTGCAAATCCCTGAGCTCACCCGCCTGTAATTTTCCGCGCTTGGGTAGGTATACTCCGTCAAAAACCTGCCGCCGGGCCTTTCGCATACTAGGTTCTGTTCGTTCGGCTGCCTGCACCAGAGGTGTCGATATCTCTACTATCTGTGGTGTAGTAAGATAGACCTCACTTTGTACGTCTTCCCCACTGTCTGTATCTTCCAGGGACAAGTTTTCTGAGTCGCTGCTGTCCATAGTCGTGTAATAGAATTGATCTACTGCCCGTCGTCGATCTGGGTCCCAATTTGTGCTGCTATACATTACTCGGGGTGTAGCGGCAGAAATTCGTTCTGCGGCTTGTACCAGAGATTCATTCCCCAACCGTTTTATCCACTGCCCTCCTGCCATGACCAACCGTCTTGTCTGCTCATCATACTCAACCATTTTCCTATTAATTAGATCTGCAACATGCGGGCAATTCGACATTCGGTGTCCCGTCTCCCGACAACCAAAACATGCTTGCTCTCCAGGAGAGCTAGCGGCCATTCCAAGAGGTATATTATTTGGGTATGTAGCTGGGTTGCGAGGTGTCCCTTCCCGTCCTGCTGGTACTCGTCCCAATGGCGTTGCTATAAGTTCGGCTTGGTAATGCATATTCTTGCTGATCTCAGGAGGCTTGACACATTTACTGGCCAGTCCGGTTTGGTCCATTACCATTACCTGGTAGTAAACCGGGGCATACTCGGGGTCGTCAAGCTTCATAGAACCTAGCCGTCAGATTAACGAAGTCACTTCCTCTTCCCGTTCCTTGATACTTCTGTGTTTCCTTCCCACCATTCCCTTTCTTGGCTTGTTTCTTCTTCTTTTCTTCTCTGCGTTTCTTTACGCCGGCGTTTCTTTTTCAGCCGGTACTTCTCATAGTCTGAATCTGAAAATTCACTGTCTGAGGAATCACTTGCTGACTCCTCAGAATCCTCATCCAGCTCGTCTCCCCAATCTGCTGCTCGAACCATTAGAGTTTCATATTTATTGCGTCGGAAGTACCATTCAGCAGCGGTGTTGATCTCAGTCACTGTATACTGGGCAGTATCATCTCTGAACGGATTAGCTTGTAGTATTCTGTTCTCCAAGACCTGCCGCAAGGACCTCTCAATTCCAACAAAGAAATATGCGTTGTAATCTTCCTTGCTTAGATATCCTTTCATTAGTGGCCCACCAGCAAGAGTATTGTATTTGATGAAGTACTTCTTCCAGTTAGTGAGGTTACGGCACTGTTTTTCGGCTATGCTGAGCTGCAAAACGTTCCACATCCACTGGCTTATACTTCTGGTACATCCGGTCCGCATCGAAGTGTTTCAAAATCTCTCTCTTCAGCTGGCTCCAGCATGGCGGGTCGAATCCGTCCAAGGTTTGAATCACATACTGGATATCAATGGCACAGTACTTCAAAACATGTTCGCATTTCTGCTTGTCGTCAGTGATTTGACACTTCTTAAGCAACCGTTCGTAGTGATCCACAAATGTCTGTACCTCTGTATACTTTCCTCGAAACTTCTTAGGAGCGTCTTTGCTTCCTTGCACAGGCATGTCATGAATAGTCAGACCCATGCTTGTGGGCATCATGTAACTAGTCAGAGGAACTGAGGAAGGAACATAAGAATTCATCGGAGGTGGAGTTGCGGTAGGTGTAGGCGGCGGTTGAAAACGGGCGCATCTTCGTGGCGGTGAAGGAGGCGAGTATCCCAAGGAACTATCTTCAGAGTCTGATGATGAGGGAGAATCATGATCCTTCTGGTTTCGATATTGAAAGGCAGTCGAAGTATTCTCCGTATCATTTGCTTTTCCCTTACCTTTATCTGTGGAAGAGGTACTAGGTTCACCTCGGCTATGGGATGGTCCAGCTTCAGTATTAGAAGGAGGTGGCCCCATTACATCAGGTAAAGGACCTATGGGTTCTCCATGTAATTCTTCGTAAGCTTGCCGGGTCTGAGCATCCATAGACTCATACTGTCGTCGTTCATCCCAGTCTTTGAATACGTAAACAGGTTTTTCTGTTGTGGTTTGTGTCATAATGTTTCGTCGTGTCGTGTTTAATTCGGTCGTTAGATCCGAGAATAGGAGATTCCTGTCGTTGGAGCAAAGAAACCCCTCACGGTGGGCTCCAATTATGTGCGGAGGAAAATTTGTTTCCCTTGAGTGCTTGGGAAATATCGTTATTCGCAAGATTCACTCAAGTGTTCGATGTGCTCCAACAATTTCCTTTTTGAGGATCTTGGCAGAGTAGTTCTTGATTCGGTTGGATCAGTGTTCTCAATATGTCGGTCAGAAGCGTCGGATCAGTGTTCTCGTTACGTCAATCAAAGGCGTCAGGTCAGTGTTCTCGTATTGTCAGCGTTCTCAGGTAGGGTCTGTGGTCTCGGATAGGGTCAGTGTTCTCAGGTAGGATCAGTGTTCTCAGATAGGATCAGTGTTCTCAGATAGGATCAGTGTTCTCAGATAGGATCAGTGTTCTCAGTAAACGGCTGGACGGATAGGCTTCAGATGTGCACAAGTTAGCAGAAAAGCTATTTGATAGTTAACTACCTATGAGTACAGGTGGGGTCAACTTGGGAAAAAAAAACATGCTGGGGCCCTGGCCCTTATATACTGCTGGAGTGACTCATTTCTACATGACTGCATATGACTCACGTGACTCATTCTGACTCACATGACTCATTCTGACTCACATGACTCATTATGACTCACATGACTCATTGTGACTCATATGACTTGTTTTGACTCATGTGACTCAATTTGACTCATGTGAGTCATATTTTGTCGTCCTCCCTAAACTACTTGTTTTCCTCTAATTCTCATCCGTTAGACTTGTACTTCCTTGTGTGCATGTTAATGGTAAACAAAAACGTAGTGGCACAACGGTGCAAGCTTGAAGAGTCGTGTGAATTCAAAACGGGAAGCAGCGTCTGCAAGTGGGTTGTCCTCACTCCGAATCCATAGTGGAGTGAAGGTGATGTCGAGCCGGGCGCAGAGGAACAGAAACTGCCTGAGCAGCTGCATGGTGGGAGCCGACCGAATTGAAAGGTTCTCGAGTGCATGGAACACATTTGTGTTGTCAATATGAAAATTGACATGAAGGCCACTAAGTTGAGGTCCCCAGCAGAGTAATGCATGAACGACCGCAAAAAGCTCCTTGAATTTGATGTCGCGTGTCGAATAGCGCCGTGGGATACGAATGGCGAACCAATGCGAACCACAGATGCCGCCAGCACCCTTCGTACCACTCGCATCAGTGTAGATGTCGACCACTTGACGGTCTGGGGAGATTACGTGGACGCCATTCCAGGCGGCGGCAAAATCGGACCACCATGAGATGTCGCGGCGAGCAGCGCGGGAAAGACGGCGGCGTGAGTAAGAAGATTTGAACGACGCAGCGAAATCAAAGAGGGATTGAAGGAATGCACGGGAATGAGGAATGACCTGGGAGCAGAAGATGAGGTAGCCGGTGAGTTCCTGTAGCTCGCGAAGCGAGCAGTGGGTCTTTCCCCGCCAGACATGAAGGACCTCGGAAAGGTACGCGAGTTTTTCGGCAGGAAGGCGGGCTTCCATCGCGATGGAATCGAGCTCGATGCCGAGCATTTCGAGGCACATCGATGGGCCCTCTGTCTTCTTGTCCTGAAGGCTGAGCCCGAGGAAACGAACAAGGCCTCTCAACCAAGTTAGTGCGGCGTGGGCAATCCACGGTGGAGTGGATGGGCTAAAGATAAGAAGAAAGTCGTCGAGATAGTGCCGAAGCCATGAAGGAATATGATGCTGCAAGATCCAATGCAGTGCTTCGGCGAAGAGGTTGAATATGTACGGCGCGGAGCGAAGGCCAAACATTAGGAAGAGTTCAAAGTAGATTGAGTCTGTCCATGAATAGCCAAGTAAAGGCACGTCGGCGAGGCGAATGGGGATATGACGGAAGGCAGCTTCGAGGTCGAATTTGATCATGAGTGAGCCCGGACCAGAGGCACGGAGGTCGTCGATGGATTTGGCAAGCATGTCGTAGATAATGCTTGCCTCAGAGTCGGCGATGCCATCGTTGACAGAGCTACCATGTGGCCATGAGAGATGGTGAATTTGGCGTAGCTTGCCGGACCGTTTACGAATGGCAACACCCAACGGGGAGATGCGGGTGTTAGGAAAAGGTGGGTCGGTGTAAGGGCCCGCAAGACGGCCGGCAGATAATTGTGTCATGATGCTGTCAGTAACAGCTTCGGGATGCTCGAATGCGCTGCGGAGATTGGTGCATGTTTGCGATACGTCACGGGGGCCAGTAAAACCAATGTTGCATCCATGGTCGATGATTTGTAGAAGGGAATCGACGAAGGAGCGGTCGGGGGTAGTCTCGGAGGCAAAACTCCCAAGCATCCCGGCGGAGCGGGGTCGAGACGGACGGGGTTGACGAAGGTTGCGACACCGGAGCGCTGTTCGCGCGAGGATCAGTATTGGGCCGCAAGTTCGGAAGCCCAAATGCAGGGAAGAGGACAGAGTGCGGAAGACTTGAGAAACGATGCGCAGCGGACTCGTTCGAGAGGAGCAGCGGGCTCGGCGCGGGTGCAGAGATTGATTGGGGTGTAGGTGCACCCAGCGATGTGAATGTGGACGGAGCTTCTGGTGCGTCGGACTCACGGATGAGGAGCGGCCGGGGCCGTAGCTCTGCACAGTATGGGAAGCGCTTTGAGCGCTGACGACCGGATGAAGATACCCGGGTGAAACGCGAGCGAAAGGTCGCTGGAGATGTGAGCGGCATTGATGACGGTGGAACGCATCGTGCGAAATGCTTCGAGCGCTGACGGCCAGCGGTGGTGATTCGGACGAAAGGCGATGACATTGCTTGCTGAGTATACGAGTGGCTCAGCAAGAATGGGTCCTTCAACACTTGAATGTGCTAAAACACATCTGAAATGAAAAGCAGGTCGCCGCTGCGAGCCTGCAGTGAGTCGAGGAGGGAAGGAAGAAGGACGAGGCAGCTACCTGCGAGCCTGCAGTGAGTCGAGGAGGGAAGGAAGAAGGACAAAGACGCGTCCGCATGTGACGCGTCTTAAAGTCGACGAACAAAGCGCGCAGTGATCCGCGCTATGATCGGAGATGCGGGCCGGTGCGTCCTTCTCCTGGCCTTTCACCACGAGCAAATCAAACATTTGCTCGCCACACTGTCGTCTACCTTACAAGAAAACCCACCTCCGAGGTCCTTTACATAAAAAGGTAGTGGCCCGCTTAGGTGGATTTCGCAGTGCACAAGGTTTGTGCACATTCTGAGCACATCGAACGCTCCGCGAAAGGCGAGACTACCCTTGTGCCCATTCTTTAACCACACGGAATAGCATTCCAGACGGAGCCTTGTCAACCTCGACCATTGAATTCCAAGAGATGGGGGATCCACCGGCACGGCTATACGGAGTGCGACGTCCCGGAGGGTCGGGGTCTGGAACGCGTTTATTGAATCTGCGCAATCCACAGAGGGTCTAATCCAGAGGCGTTTCAGCAGTGGCAGGTCTTCTGAACCAAGCCGCAGAAGTGGGGGCTAAAGCTTGGCTTCTACCGTCACCGCTAGGTGGCGCAAGCGGCGAGAGACGTAGAGTAGCTGGACTATGACGGGGTGTTCCTCGAGATCCCTGGAAAAGCGTTGAAAAAGGAAACAGATAAAGGGCAAGGGGCGGATCGTTCGAGCCACTCCTTGATGATCCCTCAAAATGCGAAAGAATATTCGGAGGTGTGTCGGGATAAGGGAGTGAGGGAATATGGATTGAGCATCGGCGTAGAGTACGCGATTTCTCTCCAATGCCTGCAGATGTGACCCAACACCAAAGGCGCTTCAGCGGAGACGATGAGAGCGTTGTGCTCTGGCAAGCAGGAGAAGAAAATTTCCAAGAGAACATCCTGAGGGACGCGTCTCATGGATGAGATGAGGGCCATATGCGCGTCAATTGGCTCTTTGAGCGATGCGCGCTCCTCTCTGAGCTGAGCAAGGGCAATTTCCATCGCTTCAATCTGGGCATCGATTCGCGCCAGCTTGTCTGAGGGGTCCACGAGAAGCGAGCATATCTCGAATATTTCGGAATCCGAAGGAACATAGTTTGTGTGCAGTCGATCTACGAAGCGGGAACCGTTGAGCGACATGGTGGTTGATAATTAACCTCGGTTTGGCAACGTGTGACGGTTCCGAGTTGACTGGTGCCAATCATTGAATCAAACCTTTCGTGAGTCTCCGTTCGGAGTCGTCGGCCGCTGCTCAGTACCACAAGCTGTGGACAACGTCGTCCTTGTAGCTCCATGGCCCAGCCTGCAGGAATCATCCAATCTTTCAAATAAGCGTCTTTCCCCCTCAATTCCCCCGTTTCTGCTTCCATCTAATTCAACACAATAGGCTGGAATTGGGACAATTCTGGACTGGACCAAATCGCTATCGAATCGATCACCTCGACGATACATAGATATATATAGAAACTACCACCGACGCGGAGACGAAAATATGACCGTCAGTCTTCAAACTCTAGCAGCGATGAACGCAGCAGCAGCTGGAGTATCCTTGTCATATGTCCTGTAAGGCGAGAATCAACATATCGTCCAATTTCACGTTGGATAATATCGAACGTACAAATGCTGCGGCAACATTAAGTCGCCATGCGAACAGATATTATCGCCAGCATGACATATCACGTCGGTATTGGCCGCAGGGACTCCTTGTACGGCCTCCCCGTCGTCAGGATCGCCCTATGAACAGTGTAAGTTGAGAGCCTTAGCGTCGGGCTCAAAAATGTGCTCACGAAAATTACAGCAGCTTTGATACGAGACGAAACTTTAGCAGACAGCAGCTTCGCCGAGTTATGGACAAGTTGTCCGCCTTGGCTGTAGCCAGATGTGACAATGGCTGCCTAAATAAAATTGAGTATTTCTTCTAAATGGCACCGCTGCACGTATTCGACCTACCTTTGGGCAGGAATTCGCAGCGTTGGTTATCTAAATAAATCATTAGGCCGAGCGAAAGACTAATGTAATCGCACTTGCATCTTGAGCCATGGTGACGGACCCCGCCGGATCTCCACCTTCCAAGAATCCCGCAATGTTTGCGGGGTAATCGACACCGGTGAAAGCCAGCGATTTTCCGCCCAACGCCGCTTGGAGAGCATTCTGCAGCGGCGGTCCAACGCGTGTTCCGATAGGCGCTGGCTCGATAGTTCCGCGAGCGAAAATAACCTGGGGTGGCGAGCATTGTGAGCCAAGTTATATCGGAGCGCTCGTTCTGGACCGACTATCACGTCCGTGCATGCATTTACCCCGCGTTCTGCGACAGGAACTGCGAAAGCGAGTATGCTGAGGGCGACAAGGACGATGAGAGAGCGAAGCATGTAGGTTGGCTGCTACTGACGCTCACATTCAATGCGCGTTTATACATGGAAATCCAACAATCGGACCCTAGGTTCCGCTCCACACACAGCCGGACGTTCGATGCGAGCAGTCAAAGGGATGTCAGCCGAGAGGACAGATGCACGGAGAGAAGACCAGGCTCGAAACCTCCAAAGTTATGGAATTACCGACATTTAATAAATCCCGCGGGCAGGACATGGTTGAAAAAAGCAAGTAGTAATTTCTTGAGGCCGGTTTGCGTGAGTCACCCGTGACATCGAGCCCGAACATATTGGCCACACAAGTTGACATTGGAGGCATGGCAGCCAGAGCAGCGTGACGAACGATGAAGCATGAGTCTGCCAAGCGTACCAAGTCGTCGCCAGGTTCGGCAACTTAGGCGACGACTGACAAATTGGACGGAGGGACATCTCGAGTCCCCTTGCAGCGATCTTCAAAAAAGTGAGTTGCATGTAAAGACAGGACACGCATCGTAATAGTGTACTTCTGATACAAGCTAAGTACACAGCTACAGTGCCAACAAGTTGCATTTGAGCATTTGATGTGGATATTATGCCGCCACAAAGGCTAGGGAACAAGGAGGGTCAAGACAAAAGAGAGTGAGAAATGAGCGAGCGAGCGATACTAGTCAAGTCAAGATGCACGCGGGGGTCAACGAGCATTATAACAGTCACAGCAGGGCCAATTTAGAGGGCCAAGGCGCCGACGACAACGCCGAGGGCGATGGTGAGAGCGGCGGAGAAGCTTCCACCGAAGACGGCGCGCGCAGCGAGGGCGGCACTAGTGCCAGTTGCGGATGGGGCCGAGGAGCTCGGAGCGGTGGGGCTCGAGGCTGGTGCAGAGTCGGTTGCAGCGCCGGTGTTGGAAGTCGTCGACGGCGCAGGCTTCGTCCTATCGAAAGACAGCGGTCAGAAGGGGGGTAAAGGAGTCATACAGGGTCATGAAAATAGCGGCCTTCAACCGTCATGATAATAGTTTGTATGAAAAGGAAGAATGGTGAGTCATGAAAGAGTGGAGAACTCACGAGATCAGAACAGCAGTCGAGGAACTGCTTCCAGCGCTCGCCGACGACTTCGTCGCGGTAGTGGGGACAGCGCTTTCCTTGACGGTCAACGACGCGGTGGTGTTCTCGGCGCCAATAGCAAAGCTTTTGCTCGTCGAGTACACGGTGTTCACGTCGAAGATGTTGACAAGTTGAATGTAGAACCCATCCCTGGCAATACGATGAAATGCGGCGTGTACAAACGAGCGAGATTACATACGAGTCGGGCACCACAGGGATGGTCATGGTGTTGCTGAGGAGCGACGTGTTTACGTTGGTCGCAATCGCGTAGGTGTCCTCCTGGAGGCCCAAGTCAAAAATTTGAGCATATGCTACAGGACGCCGAATACGCACGAAGGTCGAGTGGAAAAGCTCTACGGAAAACGAGGTCCTGCATTTTTCTCTCTATGAGCGGCTGCCGGGTCGTTTGACGAGAACGTACGGGTCGGAAGCGGCAGTAGTCCAGGTCATGGTTATTGAGCCTCCAGTGACAAAGTTTCCTATTATCGACACGATATCGAGGGCAGATGCAAACGGAGCTGCGAGAACGAGGATTGCCCTGGCGGAAACACGAAACACTTATTAGCAGAGCGGATGGAGGTTTGAGCACAACTGACCAGATTTTGAACATGGCGAACATTGTTCAGAGTTTTGCGCGGAATAGATGGTGGGGAAGAGGAAGGAGAGTGAACAGGAGCCGGTAATAGCCGCACGTGAATCCGTCATCGCGACATCCAGAACAGTCGTCGCGTGAAACCGTGCCTAGCAACAGCCGTCACGCTCCACATGCCAAATGGCGACGGCGTTTGGGAGTCTGCGGACTCGGGAAAAACTAACGGCGAGCTCAGAGACTTCCAACCCTTACTTGAATTTTTTGGTTCTGGAGCTTCGGAGAATTTACAGAATTGGAGTTTGGATGAGGGATTCGAAGAGAAGCTTGAAATCGAGCAAGCAAAGGCCAAGAGGCATCTTCTCAACATCTTCTAAAAAATTAATCTTCTCGGACGCAAAATATTAGAGTGCAGCGAAAGGATCATCGTCGACGTCGCCTTGGACTGAATAATTTGAGACCTCCCAGTTCGGGGAAGCTTGTCGGCATCGAGTTTTCGGTGGACAAGAAGTGCTTGAATTCGACAGTCTAGAACAAGAAACGTGTCATTTCTGTTTGGCAGAAAGAGGATCTATCCTTCTACAACTTCGTCTTCGTCTTCCGTGTCAAAGCTTCGTCTTCGTTTCATCGTCTACAACTTCGCCTTCGCCTCCGTCGCTGGCGCGTCGTATTTCGCGCGTCCGGCATTCACTTCCATCGGGAGCATCAGCGCCATCTGCGTCGCCGTCGCAAGGCAGAATTGCTCGTCCCGCCAGCCGTCGCGCTCGGTGCCTTCGCCGATATTCGCCGGCGCTGTCCAGATCTCGACATACGCGTCGTGCCGGCCCTGCGGCTCACCCCAAAACATGCCCGTGTGGTACAGTCCGACCGTGCGCGCGGCGTGACGTGCCGACGGGAGCGGGATCGGCGCCTTGAACTCGATGCTCAGCGACATTGTCGGGTACCAGCTGCGTCGTCGTCAGCACATCATCGACACCAAGTGGGAGGGCAACGCACATCTCCGCAGGGACGTATCCGTTGCGCTGATCGCGCGGCATGAGGGACGGCAGGTTCACGAAGATGTCCGCAAGGAACGGGATGGCGGTGGGCGTGATGCGCTCGTCGGCGTCGGTGAGCTCGAACCACGCACCCCAGACGAGGCCGCCGCCACCGATGGTTATGGAGGAGGTGCGTGTCGCGCTGTCGGCGCGGTTCTGCGCCTGAAGCTGCCGGTCCGCAGCCCACTTGACGTGCGGGCGGAAGCGCCATGGACGCACCATGCGGGTCTTGGCGGCGGCGGAGGGGTGGACGTACAGAGGGAGGCGGCGGGCGTACGGCGAGGGTGGGAGCAGGCGCGGGTGTTCGAGGGTCCCGAAAATAAGGTGCGTGGTGATGCGCGTTTTGTTCTAAGGCCGTAAGAATTTTGTTAGGACAATGAATACCAGCACACCTGCTGGATGAGGTCGGCGGTGAGGTTGGTATACCCCCGGCCGCGCTTTACCGCTCGTACATGGACTTCAAACGGTGCGATAGAAGTAGCTTGCAGGAAGTACGCAGTAAGATGGATAGGGTCACGGTGCGCGGTGGCTGCCTGATAACGGATACAAGCCTCGAGAACAAGAGCCAGGACATAGCCTGACAAGAGTAGTTCAGTGTCGACAGAAATGAATTCTTGTCGAGATATGACCTCCGTTTGGGACACTGATGAATAGATGAGAATTATGAAACTCTGGCACGACACGACGCGTCGACATACTTCCCAACTGTCCACTCTGAATCAATGTTTCCACGGAAGACTTTCGCATCGGCAGTGGGAGGACCGTCGTAGCTGACGCTCATAGCTTTCGAAAATGGTGCCATTTTACAGTTGTTTCACGGGCAATTTGAGCCAGTCAAGATGGAGAATTGGACGTTCTGAGAGACCCAGTGGCGACGTAGACCCTAAGTGACAGACGTAAGGATTACAGCTGGCATCGACGGAAGCGATTGGGAACCAGAAGTGGCTGTGCGTTTCGAGCTTCTCTCCTGCCCGCCACACCTGATGTACCTTTTGTAACAGCATTCACCAGTCCTATGGCGCCAAGGTCGCCTTTTAATCCTCTGGAAACTATTGCTCTGCAATCTCCGACCCATTCTGTCGAATATTCGCCCAAGGTCGGGCCGTCCAGAGATCCTGAAGCTCCAGTCAAACGATGGTACCATTATCTGCCACTCTGCGGTACACAGATCTCTTTGTTCAAGCTCGAAGCAATAGTAACGAGCGTCTAGGTGCTATTCTTCTTATCCTGGCGCCTCAACCATCATGGCTCTACGTTCTCGTCGATTACCACCTCAAGACCCTTAAACGGCCCGCGCTCTTCATCACCCACCTATTAGTCTCATACACGCTGACTTTCCTAATATTCTCCTCGCTCATCGTTTGTGTTTGCGCGCGACCCTGGCCCAGTGATGCTAGACGAGCCTCAAAACGATGAGAACGCTGAAACTGAGGCCCTCATGAGCCCGCACGAAGATTACTCTGCTCCAGGACGATGGTGCCGCAAGTGTTGGGTGCGTGGCTAGTCTACGTGTCTTTTCCATCGTGCTAAGCAATCGCAGGGACCGAAACCTGAGCGAACACACCATTGTAGTATTTGCGGACGCTGTGTTCTTAAAATGGGTGAGGACGTGCCATTTTCGCCTCTCGTCTGCTCATAGATTCGTAAGATCATCACTGCCCTTGGCTAGGCGCTAAATGCATTGTCAGTTTCTTGGGATATTTTGCAATCGGTCGCTAATTGTTCTCGCAGGGTCATAGAACGTACCCCGCATTTCTACATTTTATCCTGTGCATAACGCTGCTGGGAATCTACATCGCTGTCGTATGCGGCTCTGCCGTCTGGGACGCTTTCCACGACGCTTTCCAAGACCCTCGCAATATGGTGAGGCCCCTCCTTCGCACTTGACGCCATACTAAATCTACACAGAACGAATTAATGCCCCTTCACGGGATCTTCCTCGCGTTCTACGCGGTTGTTTTTGTACTCGTCATGGGTTCATTCTACGGCTACCACCTATACCTCGTACTGTACGTTCTGTGTCTCTCAAGCGGCAGGGCGCGATCTAATTCGCACACAAAGTATAAACCAAACGACGATCGAGAATCTGTCGCCGTTCCTCATCTTACGACACCTCCCCCCGCTTCCGCGGACGGGACACGACCTTTCCGACCCACCGCTGGAGCCAGAGCTCTCGCGTGGGCAACGGCGCCTCGTCAGAGACGCCCATGAATCGATTCGCCTCTACGATGTCGGCTGGCGGAAGAATTTCCAGCAAGTCTTTGGGTGGAACCGCCCCTACGGCTGGGTGATACGGCTATGGTATGGAGGATCGGCGTGCGTATCCATCATATCCTGCTTCACCCCCCTCCTACTCAACACACTCTCAATTCACAGTCCGGGGGACGGGCGGAGCTTCCCTCGGAATCCCAAATCGGAGCAGCTCTTGGCGCGATTAGCCACGGAGCTTGTCAAGGACGAATATCGACGTTGAGTTTGCTATATTATATATCTAATTATTCCACACTTGTTTCTGAGGATGGCTCGAATATATAGCCCTGTTAATCTCTGGAATTCGTCATGGCATGGTGGTGTCTGAATCTGAGTCATCAAGCGCGCACGCCCCACCGTAACCTCCGCAAATTCAATGCGAACGTGCCGTTGTCCCGACGGATAAACGGGGAAAGGAGCAGCACATCCCAAGTAAATCCTGGTCTCTTTACCGTCTTCTCGATGGGCCAGTCATCCGGGGCGGCAAAATCCTGGCCTTGCTGCCGTACTTCCGCTCGAATACTCTCCAAGGCCCAGACTTCAGCGGTAAAATATTGGTCTTTTTACCGTACTTCCACTCGAAAATTCTCTCCACGGCCAACAGCGGTTTTCCACCAGATTCGATGTCTCCATCTTTGGGCTCCAGTGACACGTTTTTCTACGCGACACTTCTGGCTGGAAAAGACCTCGCAACTTGAAATTTCAGGGTTGATGGTCAATAAGTAACCGGCACGCGGTCCGCAATTCGACAAGTGACGCAAGGGTGTCGTGTTTTTGCGACTTGAACGGGCTATTATATATAAGAGAACCATGTCAACCAGACAAGTTTTTTGCCTCTTCAGTCTCTTCCTACTGTGACTCTGCTCAAATGCGTCGGTCTTGTTCCGAATGGACATGATCGAGCGGGGTTACGGGTGATCCATCAAGACATTCTCTGTAAGCTCGATACTTTTGCGCCCTTCTTTTTTGGGACGTTGACTGATTTCCCACTAAACGGGTGTAGTGCCTAGCTAATCAGCTGCTGCGCATTGCTCTTTTGAGACTTCGTGTCGGGTGGCGCGGCCAGTCATCTTGCTAATAAAGCCGTCATGGCCGTACAAAGGGGATTGGAATTTGATATTATTGTCTCATCGCCCCGGATCCGTGATGTCATGCAGGACCGGTTTAAATACAAACCAGAGCCTGGAGAGCACGTACCACCCGGGTCTTGGAGAGCCAGCTACTTGGAATTTTCCCCTGCACTACACCCAAACGCGCTCACGAAATGGCCATTGAAATTGTCAACGTTCAGAAGGGTGTTGAAGAGGACCTCGCGGTCGACATGTCTGCAGATGTGTTGAAGGGCCTGCAGAGCGCAGGGAGCGATGGAAAAAGCCTACCAACGATGCTTCTCTACGATGAACGCGGTTTAAGGTAATTCTCGGATCTGGCGTGCGACGCACCGCCAATTACTTGACGAGCTAACCGTTTTCAAAGAATGTACGACGACATTACGACACATGTTCCTGAATATTATCTCTTTGGGGCTGAAGAAGAGATTTTGAAGAAGAAATCCGATGAAATTGTCGCCGCCATGCATCAGCTAACCGGCGGCCTATTCACCAACGAGGTTGTCTTGGAGGTCAGCACTTCAGCGTCATTCTGTCCTGGTACTCATCCGCCTTCAGCTGGGAGCTGGGTAAGTCATATTGCAGCCCCGGGTGAATTTCCGTGTTGCGGCCGTCATCGAACCTGGTGTCCAAGCGTTTCTTTGTGTCTATTGTGGTTCAGCCTTGCGGCGGAGTCCTTGATTCCATCCATCTTCTGCACTTCTCCATCAATCGGCATGTTGATATCATATGCTACAGGGCTCTGCGCAAGACGTCTCATATCCTTCTGGCTTTGTCCCGTCTTGTGAAGGCAAAGGACACCGGAAGTTTCCCAGTCTCATATTACGCTCTCGACTTGGAGGAGCGTGAGCTGGAGCGCACTTTGGCCGAAATTTCCCAATCAGAAGTAGGGAAAACCTTGGAAGGAAAGGTCAAGACTAGGGGTCTCTGTGCGACCTACGACCAAGGCCTCAAATTCGCAGAATCCGGTGCCTTGCACGCCCGGAGCACCGCAGAGCGCCTTCCCAGAGCGTCTCATTCGCCGTTTAAATTCGACACCCGAGACCGTTCTCCCCTCATGTCTGGCTCGTCAGGAAGCGACTCTTCAGAGGCTGCTACTTCGCCGCCTTCCACTCCTGACGATATCTCCCCACCGCTTCATCTGTTGTTCCTGGGATCTTCCCTGGGCAACTTCTCGCGCCCCGAGGGGAGCGGACTTCCTTCGATCTTTGCCCCTCCGCCCAGGCTCCGGGGACACGCTCTTAATCGGGATGGACCACGATAATGAGAAAGAGCTGATCGAAGAAGCTTACAATGACCGCCAGGGTTACACAAAGAAGTTCATCATGAATGGACTGAAAGGCGCAGGAAGAGCGCTCGGCGATGAGAACTTGTTTGATGAGGAGAACTGGGAGTACGTCAATGTAAGTCGATTTCCCAAGTTCTTGGTTGTCCATATGCTCACTCGATTGTAGAATTACGATGTTGCTGAACGTGCGTACGAAGAAGTCAGAGATTGACAATGTGCTGACTTGAATCTATTAGGGCGCCACGAAGCCTTCTTCAAAGCGAAAAGATCTCATACCGTGATTGTCCCTTCAACCAAGGAGACGATCAGTTTTGCGCAAGACGAGAAAGTCAAAATCGAGCAGTCGCTCAAGGTATGTAGAGCTATTCCAGCCTTCAGTCAACGTAATTTTCTGATCGTGGTATCAGTTCTCCGATGTCGATGCGTACACGTTATTCGCCGAGAGCGGTCTCCGTCCCATTCAGCGATGGATGGACAGTACGTCCCGCTACTCTTTGTGGCTCCTGGAGCGCCCGCCGTTCGTTTTCCCGTTGCTTTCGTCGCCCCGAGCATGCAGCAGCAGCGGCGAGCTCGTCCTGAAGAAACCGTATTCAACGTCGCCTTTCGGTGTGCCCTCGCCACAAGACTGGGAAAACCTCTGGACTGCATGGGACTGCATCACCCGGCGCATGATCCCTCCCTCGATGCTGATGCAGAAGCCTATCGACCTCCGCCATATTTGCCTTTTCTATACCGGGCACATTCCCACCTTCCTCGACATCCATTTGTCGAGGCTCCTGCAGGAGCCCCATACGGAGCCCGAGGCCTTCAAGGTTTGCCTTGCTCACCTCTTCGAGCTTGTTGACTGACTGACCATTCGACTTCAGTTTATTTTCGAGGTATCTTTCTGCCCTGCTCTCCCTTGAAACTTGCTGATTGTAGTATAGCGTGGAATCGACCCTGATGTCGACGACCCGACTGTATGCCACGTAAGCCGCAGCCGCCCAGGCCACTGTTTTTCACCTTTCTCATCCCCTGCCTAGCCCCATTCCGAGGTTCCGCAGAAAGACGAGGACTGGCCGACTCTCATGTCCATCCTACAGTTCCAGGCCCGCGTGCGCGCGAGACTGCTGAAGCTCTACGAAGATATTGATGCGGGCTCCCGGACAATGACCCGGAAGATCGCGCGCGTCCTCTTCATGACTTTCGAGCATGAAGCCTTGCACGCCGAGACTCTCCTCTACATGCTGCTGCAGCGAGCGGGCAGCGGCACGCTTCCGCCTCCCGGATTCACTCCGCCGCCTTGGGCGTCGCTCGCTGAGACGTGGGACGCTGCGCCTGAGCCGGAGTCGTCGACCGTTACGCTCGGGCCCGCGACAATTACGCTCGGCCACGACGACAATGAAGCTGAGGATGATGCCTTCGCTAGCGACGTTGACGGTCATGCGTTTGGATGGGTACGATGCTGCGCTCTTTTGTATATGCTCCCGAAGCTGAACGTCGACCTTAGGACAATGAGAGCCCGAAGCGCGAGGTCCACGTCGACCAGTTCCGCATCGAGTGGCGCCCTGTGACCAACGGCCAGTTCTTCAAGTACTACCTCAGCCAGGATGGAACGGTTGCTATGCCGGCCAGCTGGGTCGAGGTCGAGGGCGAGATGCATGTAAGCCCAGATACTCAATGCCTTGCCTACTCTCACTCATCGACTGGTATCCCAGGTCCGCACACTCTATGGCCCTGTCCCGATGAAGGTCGCGCAGAACTGGCCCGTCTTGACCTCGCACAGCAGCCTCTCGAAGTACGTCGAGGTGCAAGGCGGGCGTTTGCCGTCTGAGGCCGAGCTCCGTCTCTTCTTGGACAAATTTGATTCTGGATACGAAGGCGGGGGCAACGTCGGCTTCCGAAACTGGCATCCCATTCCGTGAGGTCCCATTCAGCGCCTTTCGTTCGTCGCTGATGTTATTTCCTTTTAGAGCGACGGCGGGAGGGGCGCACAACGGTGGAAAGGGAGGCAACGGAGGCGTGTGGGAGTGGACTTCCACGGTGTTTGATAAGTTTGAAGGCTTTGAGCCGTCGGTGTTGTATCCAGGGTAAGCGAGTGCTCCTGTGCTCCTGTGTAGTTCACACAGCTGCTGAGCGACCTTTCAGGTATTCGGCGGACTTCTTTGATGGTGCGCATCAGGTCGTGGTGCGTTATCCCTACTTTCTTGCTTGTCCTGTCTGACGTCTGGTGTCCATTTAGCTCGGCGGGTCGTACGGAACCATCCCGCGCATCGCGGAAAGAAGATCCGTGCGCAACTGGTACCACAACAAGTACGCTTACGCTTGGATCGGAGGACGCATTGTGTATGATATCAAGAAGTGAATCGACTTTCAGTGTACAAGCGAATGAATCTGTGAATGTACAAAGTAGAATGCAAACTTGAAGTAAAAGTGTCCCATACTTGCTGCGACGCGCCCAGGATTCCCTCAAGTATATATGCATATGTGAGCTACAGAAATACATGTACAAGCTCTGAAATACAGCGCCAAGTCCGTCTGACCTTTACTATATATACCAAGAAGAACGGAGCGAAAATGGAAGCGGCAGATCCGTTTCGATGCCCCTCAGCTTCAGGCCATCGAGTCGGAGATGTAGTCGCGAGCTAATGACGGATACTAAGCTCCAACATGTCCTGTGACGAGCATTTAGAGAACACGGAATCAGAGGTGACGACTTACGCAACAATAGCGAAACATTGTCCGGGCTGGCGATAAAGGTAGTCGTTTAGATGTCAACTCTTGGCAAGTTAGAAAGTACTTACATTCCCCACGAGAGAGCTCACGAGGTATAATGTCCGGAGGAAAAAAGTCGCCTAGATCATGATGAGATTGGGCTGGAAAACATAAGGGTTGCGCTGACCAAGATAAATTTGAAACCGTCGTTCGCGAGCGAATTGATAATATCACCGCGGTTCTGATATGGCCTTTCTAGTGCGTTATACACTGCAATAACCAAAATTAGAACGTCGAAGAACGTCTATTGTTGTGTGAGCAGGAGTCTGAGGGATATTGGCGCCAGTAGTGAGTGACTTACCTGGATGGCGAACGCCACAGAAACTAGCCGCGGCAAGGAAGTAAGGAGACAGGTGACGAAGAACGGATTGAATTTAAAAAGTGCTGGATGCAACTTGAGCGGATTGAAATATCCTCATGCCCAACAATGAAGACGCACGCTGCAATTCCAATTCGCAAGCAATGCCAGTCGCAAGAGTAGCGATTATGCAAATGAAGAATGCGACTATCAGTAACCTCTTGACGTAGGTCCTTTGGTCCCAGAGAGCATAGACGCGAAGAACGACGATGGCTGAAAGAGCGCATCAGGAGGAGAGCCAAATGTGGGCACTGGCACTCACAGTGCGTAACTGCACCAAAAATTATCGAAGCCACGCCAAATAGCCATAGGAATCGCGCGCAGCTTGTATTGCGCATGAGAAACCGGAGAATGGCGCTCGGAGGACTTACAGCTGTGCCACGGTGAGCAGAAAGGCCGAAATTACCATGAACAGAACTTACCAGGTCATCCAAGCTGGTATAAGTGCCACTGAAAACTAGACGACTCAGATTTGGAGAATTATATGCGGCGGAGGACCTACTGTACACACTATACGTGATGATGACCTCTGTCAAATATCGATTGATCCCGAATGCAGCCTTCGAGGCCCAGCCATTCTTGGGGTTCATCCAAATAAATTTAAACTCCATTGAAAGCGTTAACAAGTGGTCATAGACAATACACGCGAGACCGAATGCTGGTAGGTATTTCGCCATTTCAGGAAGATAGATTCAATGACGAAAGTTTCAGGATTCTCACCAGTGAAATACCTCAGAAAGAGGAGGGTGTCTACCACTTCGGTCTCGGAGAGCATGGCGGAGGGAAGAGGGAGGGATAGAGTTCTGCATGATACCTCCCCACGCGGTACGGAAGGAATGAGAATCGCGCTGAATTATTCTATCGTTCATGATGGTCACAGACCTTTGCTGATGCATCATTGACAACTTGAGATTTTGGTAAATATCTATCGGATACAGTGTGGGCTCCCGTGTCCTGCACCCTGCGGCATACCTACCATCACTCCGCCGTACTTTGCGCCTCGGCGCTCCAGCGAGCCTTGAAAGTCGTTGCCAGTCTGGGAAATGCTATGAATGCGTAGGAACTATCCAATCGAAGAGCAACGTATCGGAGTTAATGAGGCTCTCATTCACTCGGAGAAGCTCATGATGATTCGTTGGTTAATTGAGGAAATGTGCCCGGGTTGACGACGTTCGATGGCAAGCAAGGCAGAGAATAAGGGAAGTGGTCGGAGACTCGATATCAGGCGAGTTCTAGGCGTTGCTCAATTCAAGAATCATCGCATATTAGACCACTGACTGCATTTTCCACCTCAGATGAATAGGTGGATATCCGTTCACAACAGGGCGCCACCACGGGTGTAGTAAACTTGGTAACGATGGCGGGTGGTATAAGAAGGGCCAAGGCACCTAGCGTGTAAAAACACACATCATGTCTTGATTGGATATTTGAATCACTATCGACAAAAATAAGTCTGATTGGTCGCTTGAAAGAGATGTCTGCCTCTTATACTACCCCAAATCCGGCACAATCCTCGCAACGGAAGGAGTCCTTATAGAGGCGGCGGAGTTAGATCCACTGCGTTTTAATGTTGCCTGCCAAGTTGGCGAATGGTCGACACAATCCGCGTACGAGTTGTGTGTCCTCCCATTCAAGACCAAAGGTGCTGTCGCATCCTTCCACTCCCGAGGTGACATTTCTCTGGACTGGATGGTGGTGGCGGCGAAAGACGAGAGTAATGATTTTGCAATCCGTCCAAAAGAGCCAAAAAGCGCCGACAAGAATTTAGCCATGAACCACGGCAGCGTATCATAGCGCGTGGAGTCAGTCCAAGCACCTCGGTCTCCTCAAGCGCCGAGGGTGGTTTGGCAGGGAGACGGTGCCGGCTGGTCCAACCGGCGACTGCGCAACATGAAGCATCGCATCTATGGTCCAGAACGCATTGAAAGCTCCCTCAACAACAGAAGATGTCCGAAAAAGCCCTCGGAGCGGATAAAACCTTGATGGTCGCGAGGAGAGGGTGCTGCAACGAGAGAAGTTGAATTTGAATGTCCAAGGCACATCCGAAACGAGGAAGGAAGGAAGGATTCTAGTCCACCGAGGACGATCTTAACAGTGGTGAAGGGTGAAAAAGGTCACAAGTGTGACCAGTGTCACACACGAACTTGCACAAGGTCTGCAAGAGTCTGTCTGCGATCAACTTTACGACTTTTCAATAACATTTTTCCTAACCTTAATTGAATCGAAAGCCTGCAGACTTGGTCGAGTTTTCGTGCCTTCACCATCTATCCAAGTTGAGGATGAGCTTTCGCAAAGCTTTCGAAGTACAACATTGTTGGTCCCTTTAAAAACGCTAGAAGATCCTCGAGATTATCTCAAGGGCTGGCTGTAACTTCTGTTCTCCCTGAATTCGCAATATCCGTAAACGACGCGTTGGAACGCAGAAGGCTGGGATGGAAGGCACCTCTTTCAAAGTACGACCATAAGTTTTCACCAGATTCCTAAGAATACTCATGAATCATGAATTTACAGATCTACTCAACGCGAGGGAAGAATCAAGGAGCAATAACCGCCCGTGCACCGAAGCCTTTATTTTCTGCCGCCAGTTCAAATGCAGCCAAGAAGTTCTCGAGCGGGAAAGCGGTTGGGGTGCCAATTCCGCCCGCCTGACCTAGCTTCAAGTACCCCGTCTCAACCAGATTGATCAACGCGCGCATATCTTCCTTCGTATACATCCATTTGCCCTTCACCGTCAGATTGTAGCGCATAATGACGCGGATCGGCATAGGGACCAGGTCCATTTGGCCGCCCATGAGGCTCGCACGACCCTCACGACGCAGCGCAAGGAGACAACTCTGGAGATGTGTGCTCCCCGCGGCCTCGCGCGGCGACAAATCGATGAATACGTCTGCGGGCCCGTCCTTGGTCAGCTCTTTCGTGTCGCCCATAACGTCGCCAGTGTTGAGCACGGTTCTGATCCTGTCCGGGTTCAGGGCCTTGACGCGCTCCAACGCTTCTGCGTTACGGCCCATGGCCACGACGCGCGCACCCATAGCCAGTGCAGTCACCACTGCCGCCCCGCTGAATGCTCCCGACGCCGGCGCCACAATGACTTTTTCCCCTGCCTTCACGCTCACGTCCCGCAGCCCGCCGAACGGGACAGACATCGCGCCCAGATACATCAGGTCCTCGACCTTGTATCCTAGGTCGCCAAGCAACCGGGTCTCGTCCAGCGGGAAGCAATTTTCGAGTGGAACCTTGGCGTACTCGGCATATGTGCTATCGCGCCACTCCCCCTCCATCAGCTTCGCGCTGCCCGGCGTGGGGCCAGAATTGAGGCCGTGTAAGATCAGAGACGTGGGGTCGTCACGGCCAACGACGTAGCAGTCGAAGAAAACGAGCTGGCCCGGCTTGAGCAGTGTCGCGTCGGGGCCAACAGCGGCGATGCGACCGATAGCGGACGAGCCTGGGATGAATGGCGTTGGATAGGGGTACGGTTTTCGGCCACTGTAGACTTCTGCTGCATACGAAAGCACGCCGGCTGCGAGCACGCGGATTACTGCGCTACCTAGGCCGACTTGCGGCGGGCTTTGTTCGACGAGGGAGATGTCGATGGGGTCTCGGGTTGAGTTAAGAACGAGTACGCGATGCTTTGCGGGAATGGCAGACATTTCTACAAATTCAACGAATGGTGTAAGTGCGGCAACATCGAGGTTGCGGTCAGGATTTTATAGAGCCCGTTGACAGTGGAAAGCTAACGCACGCTCACGGTTGCGCAACCGTTGGTGCGCCGCAATGGGGGGAACTCCGGCCGGTTCCTTGTCATCCCGACTCGTCCCGCTCGTTGCTCGTAATCAAGACATTCAAATTGGCACGGTTGCGGATCCGTCGGTGGGCGCCGTGCGCCGCGGGCCGGGGCTTGCAAAAAGACAGCTCTCTACAACTCTGCGACCTGCCTAATCCAAAAAGATTTGGCTGGTTCGCGTTTCAAGAGTGCAACACCATGGAGCGGACAGAGAGATGAGAAGTGGAACCAGTATCCCTGAAGTGGTAAAAGCCTTGCATAAGGATGTGTACGAGGGAGCACTTGCATCGTTGTTCCACTAGACCAAGGAATACATCAACACCGGACATCGAATGCGCGTTGACGAACTCAGAACTGCGTTCGACCGATTCTTCGTGAGGATGCTGCGTATAAATTTGGTCGAGTAGTTTCATTCGAAAGGCAAGTCATTCACAGATGGCAGCCCACGAGCGCTTGGTCGCGCGCGTTTAACGCGTTCTGCGGAGGAGTTGAATGTAAATGTCACGCAGTCACGTCATGTGACTATGACGAACCGCGATTCGCTTTTTGCTCTCGCCGCGTCACCACCATTGTTGCTCTCCGAATTCCCGTGGGTTGGCTTCCAGGCTTAGTTTTACGATGACTGTGGATTGCTGCATCCGATTTGCCTATTTCGACTGTGAATTGATTTACTCAATCCCATTTCTTGCTGCAAGATCCGCGCTCAACAAAATCTGGGCTTGGAGGTCTGGACCTAGGCGAGAGGCGAGGACTTCACCGCCATGTGCACGAGCCGCCTTTACTCTGGCGGAGCCGATTCGTCTGGGTTTGTTCCTTGCCACCATACGTCACGAAGCGGAAAAATCTCTACAGAAGCAGAATCTGAGCCTCGACCAGGACTGGATGGATAAATTTCGCACAAAAGAACAAAGGAGTCGCGTTCGCCCATAAATAAAATGTCCTAGCTCTTGCGACTTGCTGAACGCTCTGTCCCCATGTCCCATCGGCTTTTTCAACCTCCAGGCGCGTCAACAGCGTTGGGCGGCCAACAGACTCCGGGCGCTTACAAACCATCTCAAGGCACAGAACCCTCGTCAATGTGGACCACTGTCACGGACTCGCATTTACCCCTGCGTTTCAATTTTTATGGCCACTCCAGACGGCCCGACCTCGACGGTGAAATTAAACGTGTGGCGTCGGTAGCCGCTGTGTCTAGGCCATTCCGCTGGTCAGCCTGTTCCCGAAAATGCTTCGAATGTGCTTCAAAACCACATTGTCCTCTCTTTATCTGGGCTTCGATGTCTGCTGCAAGGACCAACCGATGCTGTCGGAAGGGCTTGCGCGATTTTTCGAAACGTCGGCGTGTCCTGTGGCCGAGGATTCTGTATTCTCTAGATCGCCATCGGTTCTCCTGCAGTATAAAATCTATGGTGGGCCAGCGCATCTGCAGGTCTCCATTGCCCACCTACAATCCGCCTCTGTCGCACCTTGCTTACCAGCTTCAATCCATCATGCGCTTTTCCACCTTCGTGCTCTTCGCTTCGACATTTGCGTCCTCCCTTGCTGCTCCCGCGGCACGTTTCCCCTCCACGTTATTTTCTGAAAACTTGCTTATATTTCCTTCAGGCTCAAAACGACTCTTCTGTCAACTCGCTCATCTCCCAAGCTTCAGTCGCTGTCGGACACCTTGTCAACCTCACCTCCGTCGGCGCCCAAATTGCAGCCAACTTCTCTTCCGCCTCCACACCCCCTGAAATCGACGAAGCGATCGGCCACATTAACCGTATCGTTGACCATCTTGTTCCGGCCCGCGACGACATCCTCGGCGGACTTCTTGGCGGGCTCCTTGGCGGCGGCGGCGGACTTTTTGGGGATCTTGGACGGCGACAGCGGCTTACTTTCCGGCCTGCTCCCCGGCGATTTACTCGGAGGCCTGCTTGGGAGCGGTATTGGAGAATTGCTTAGCGGGCTGTTGGGCGGTTTACTTGGGGATGGAGGGCTGTTGGGCGGACTTTTGGGTGGTGACGGCGGAGGGCTATTGGGTGGGCTCCTCGGTGGCGGCGACGACCTGTTGGCGGTCCCCGTCGCCGGCCTGCTCAAGTCGGCTCCTGTCCTGAACTCGTACTGCGGCACCGACATCGTCACCGCGCTGCTCGAGATCGTCCAGGACTTGGTGGGCACGTTGACGGCAGGAATCTTGCCCATCGCGCAGCAGTGTGGTTGTGGGAAGAGCAGGACCGTCCAGGAAAATTTCGCAGAGTTGATCAAGACTAACGCAGACCAGCTGGCGCCCATCCACACTTGAAGTTAATGTACGTGTTTTCTTCCATGATTCGCTCGAGTCATTCTGATTATTGTGCTACCTCAGCGATTAAAATTATTGAGCATCGGCGCCGCATTCTTCGTCGCTTTCCCTTTCCTGTGTTGGTCTTATCTTGTCTTTCCACACAGCAATCGCTCTCACTGTTGTATTTCACGATAAATCTCGATAATTTTATTCGCTGTTCTCCTATGAGCTATTTACAACGTGAATGCAATTGCTTTTGTATCGCCTCTTTCACTGCCTCTGATGGTTCCGCAATGGAGGCGAAGTCAAGTCAGTTCTCGAAGCAGCCTTTCAAGTTGGCGACGACAGTGACAGAGACGGGCTCGCCTACTACTGTGCTCGGCGTAGAATACAGACCAAACCATCCGAGTGTGCAGAAAAGATTGCATCCACGGACACGGTGTTTTCCACCGGCGGGCTCGACACGCGACCACTGCGCCACGTAGATGCGACTGGAGGAGGTTCCAATGCCCTGCGTGTGGCGTGCTCAGCTCCAGATGCGAACTCGGGAAGCTCTCATGTACTTACTTGGAGTCCCTACCCTCTGTGAACAACAAAAATCGCCCGTACCCAAACCCGCCACTGGATGGGTATCCGCGCTCGTTCACTCCGCACGTCTTGATCGCAACGAGCCAGCTGCGCACGAGGGCTTCGTCCTGGCGCGCCACAAAGTCGAAGAAGGGGCGCTTGGTTGCAGCGCCGGACGGGATGAGCTGGGAGTTGGAGTAGTGCGTCACGGTGCAGTTGGTGGAGAAGCGGTCGAGGATAAGGGCGGTGCGAGAGGACTGCATGGCGGGGAGATCTACAGGCGGGTACAGTGGCGTTGGTGGCGCGGTAGTTGGAGAGGATTCATGCCAGCGCTAAAATATTCGTTAATCAAATGGGTTGCTTGGGAAGAAAATGCACGTGCTCACTCTGAACTCAAAGTTTGAAGCTGCTGGAGAGATAACAGTGATTTCTTGGGCGGTTGAGCTGGTGTGCAGCGCCTCGCCGCCTGGTCTGTTAAAGGAGACGCTAGAGACATGGTTTGAACCCATATCAATCGCGGCAGGGAGCGCACCTTCCGACTACTCTGTCGTGAACCACAGTCCTGGATGCTTGTAAACGCCGAAGACTATAATACGAAAGGTACAAACCCAGACTACAGGGGAACATGAGTGTAAGTCGGGAAGAGACGAAAATGGGTCTAACAACTGCGCAAAGGAGGTACCCTTTGTGAACATCTTTATGCCTCAAGCGCATGTACGCCATAGTTGCAGCTTTATCCGATGAAATTGTTTCACTGTCAAGCATAGTCAGTCTTTTGAAAAAATTCTGGCAAGATTAGGTTTACCAGTGTAATCGCTGGACTTGCGACAATTCTTCTGGATGAACAAGCTCGAAGAAGGAGTGCTCCCGCAAGTCGCTTGGCTCCCAACCTTGGACGGACTCAAGTCTTGACAGAACGACCTGATATCGACGAGCACAAACCTAGCAAATCGGAAACAGATTCCGTCAGATATTTCCAACGGGCCTGCAAGCAAGAGAGAAGAGCGCATTAGAGAGAACAAGAATGGCTGTAATATATGCACCGAGAAATCCAAAATGGCGACTGAAAAACCAACGTCAGAACACAATACGTTTGAGACCAATCGCTTCTTACTGAATGATAAAGATGGAGGGGTAGTATTCATTGCGGTTTCCACAAAAATACGAGGAGCAAGCCGTTATATGTGGTGTAAACGCGAACATGAGGGAAGGCGTTTTGAGAGAATTTTGAATCTCCGCGGGAGATGCGCATCAGGCCAATAGCTAAATTCTGGAGCGCATTTTTGAAGATTTGCTTTGAGATCCTGTGCATAGTGGTGAGAAGCAGGCTCGAGTAAGTTGGGGCAGGGAATTGAAGCACGGATCAGCGTAAGCCGTAACAATCTTTCTTCTTTCTGTACCATCAACCGCGTTTTGCGTCCAGCCAATTTCTTGGATCTGTGGCCGGGGACACTCAAATTTTATCGCGACATCTACGTACTATCTCCTTCCGCCGTCATGTGGTCGACCGCGCGCGAAATTGCAGCGGGTGATACAGTCATAATCTGGCTTGCAAGTCTGTTCGTTCGCTCTCCTGTGCAAAAGAACAATTACCGGCCTGCAGACTCGGGAAATCGTCCAATCTCTTGTTGTTACCCCTGGCAAGGATTTCAACAGCAAGTTTGGGCACTACCGGCATTCAGATCTCATTGGGATGCCCTATGGGTCAAAAGTTGGATCACGCACAGGAAAGGGTTTCATCCATGTTCTACGACCCACTCCGGAGCTCTGGACCATGGCCCTTCCTCACCGGACACAGATTTTATATATTGCGGACATCTCCTTCATTATCTCGTACCTCGATATTCGCCGAGGCAGTCGTGTTATTGAAGCTGGTCCGTGTCACGACGTTCCTCTTCACCCTCTTCGAATTATCCCAGCCAATCTGATTTCACTCAAATTATAGGCATGTCCGCCCTCTGTAGTCTTCTAAATGAATTGAACTTTATCGTGTAGGGACTGGATCTGGATCCTTCTCGCACTCGGTGGCACGCTCAATTGGGCCTTCCGGCCATCTGTGGTCCTATGAATTCCATGAGGCTCGCGCCAAAAAGGCGAGGTACGTTCCTAAAGCGACCTATGCTCTCTTCTACCGCTGATGTAGAAGATAGAGAGGAATTCGCACAGCATGGAATGTCTGACATTGTAACCCTGACACACCAAAACGTGTGCAAGGATGGATTTAATTTAACAGACGCCGTAGATTCAGGTGATGTTGTTTTGGGGCCCGCATTAGCGTGTTTCAATATCCTTACGATAGTCCGCAGTCTTTCTTGATTTACCTGCTCCGTGGGATGCTGTCGAGCATGCTAAACAGGCTCTGCGGGTGGGTTCTACCTCTGACCCTTCCTGAACTTGCTTAGACTCTTTCCTTGCAGAAAGACCGCACGACGCGCATCTGTTGCTTCAGCCCTTGCATGGAACAAGTTTTACGGACCGTCAGTGCCTTGAACGACGCCGGATTTTCAGGTGCGGTCTTTCAAGCGATACACAAACTTAATCTGACAGCATTGATGCGGCAGATATTACCATGTACGAAACGTTGGTGCGGCCCCATGATGTAGCTCAGGTCCCCGCCCTGCAGTCTATCACCGAAGTCGCGGAGAAGCTCAAAAAGGCAGAGGGTGTACGCGAAATAAAGCGTTTACAGCAAATTGCTGCGGGCCAAAGAAGTCGCGAAAATCCGCATGGTGAAAAGCGAAAGCGGAATGAAGTGGGCGGACACGATGAGTTACCAGTCGCAGCGGTCGAGGATTCCGGGAGCGGCAAAAGGCTGAAAACTGATGACGAGATGGACGACGCTCAAGACGCCGACGTTTCTCGAAGTCTCGACGAGCCCTCCGCGCAAGCTGCGTGTGCACCCCCTCCAAAAATTAGCGTATCAAAGGCTATTCCTGAAGTCCGTGGCCATACTTCGTATCTCACGTTCGCAGCCCTTCTCCCACCAATGCCACCAGCTTTACCGAAGGATACCAACTCCCAGGGTCTGCCTTCTTTCGTTCATTGAAAACAACCTGACAGCTGACCAGCTTTTTCAGGTGAACAAACCTCGTAGAAAATCCTGTATGTATGAAACAATTAATGCACTACTATGCTACTTTGCGACTGCTCGCCGGAAAGCCCGTTCTTGTTCCGCCTCTTTCTCGAGTTCTGTCTGGGTTTTAGTGCGCCGCGGCCGAAGACTCCTGCCTGTTGTCTCGGCAGCTGGGGCAGGAGCAGGTGCAGGGGCGGCACCCTTGCTAACCTTCGCCCGCTTCGCTGGCGACGGCTCCACACCCTCCTCGGATCCCGAATCCGAATCTGTCCCTTTCTTTCGCCTCTTCCTGCTGGACACACGCCGTCTGCGTGCGGCAGGAGGCCCAGCTTTGGCTTTGGGTTCTCTACTCGGCTTAGCGCGGCGAGTCTTCTTGGCCGTTGGCGCCGGCGCGATCGGGTCCAGCGGCATATCCACGTCCTCGACATCCTCCCCCGATAGTGTGTCGCGCAAATTCTTGGTCGAGGCGAGTTGCTGTTTCTTCCGCTAGCTCTTCCATGGTTTTGACCGGGCGGGGTGCACTAGGCTGCACATCTTCGATGCCAGGATCAGAGTCGACATCCATCGTCTCGAATTCGAATGGCCCTGCGACGGCCTCGCTGTCGGACGTTGCTCCGGGCGGTCCAGCAGAATCCCGACTGGAGGACTCTTGGACAGGCAGATTGACGTGCTGGTATTTAGGCAATTGATACGCCTGGACGACGTCATCCGCCCCGGTGACGAATCCTCCGCCAGCTAGCCCTGGTGTAACTTCGACGTCCTGCCCAGGCGTTCAGTCACAAAGAGACGCATGTTTCAGAATTGAGATCGCGAACCTCTCCGTTCTCTCCGACAGCAGGTTGTCTGTCCTTGTACTCTTCCTGCAGGCTGTGACGTATGCGTAACCCATGAATAAGCCTCGTCCACCGTTTCAGCACCTGCTCCCGCTTTTTAGCCTGTGCCTTCTCAGCAGCGTCATTTTGGGCTTCCCAGTATGCCTGCGCGTCGCGTGGGTTACTGGAAGAGAAGCCAGAAGTAGAAACATAACTACCTCTAAGACTGCCTCTTCATTCTCAGCCGCGATAACAATGCCTTGCATGACGGGATTGGCCCGCCTGCTTTTGAATTCGAAGCCCGTCTAGAAGTCACCGCCCGAATTCAGCGAGTGGCTCTGCTATGCAGGATATAATGCTTACCACCGCTTCCGCAAAGTCAAATCCGAGCTTCCTGGCAATTTTCGCGATGTTTTTGACTATAATCGTGTCAATGTGAAGAATACGAGAAGATGGACAAACTGACACGGAAGGTGTGCTGCACCGGCAGGTAGCATCGACGGGACGTACAGGTCGATATTGCCGAAATTGTTTTTCGGAATTTTGCCCTGGATATTACCATCAGTCCAATCGTGCAACGAAGAACAGACAGAACTCACATCAACGACAGGATCGGGGACGAAAACCTCTGTCTGCGACAGTGCATACAACCCCTGCATGACTTCCTTCTCGAAATTCTGGCTGACCTTCACCGCACTGGACGAGCCAGGATTATCGGTACCATCATTAGCTGCCGCCGCAGTCTCAGCGTGCTCGCCTGCAATGCGGAGCCCCTCTCGGAGCACCTCCACCTCTCGCATACGTCCAATAGTGGAGGCTCGCATTTTCACCCACTTTAATGGCTGCTCGCCCTCCTTGACCTGCCGCCCCCTCACTGCGCATCCAATTTTCCGCTGTCTTCAATGAAACGACAGACGACCGCGGATATACAGGTTCGCCTCTAAACTTCCCCAGCTCCCGCGTCTGCGGCGGTGGAGGATGGATGGTCTGTGTCTGCGTAAGGTGCCGCACCAGCACATACCTGATGTTCGTCAACGAGGAGAACTAGAGGTCGTACAGATAGACATACATGGGATGATCCTTGAACCCTCCCACTGTCGTAGGCATGCCCTCATGCAACTGCGCTACATCTAGCTCGGCGTCTTCAACATCGTCGCGGTGCTGAAGTCATTCATATGAGACATGATGGATGCGGAACAGTACGTCGTCCCACGTACCAAACGATAGGGCCGCTTGACACTCTCTACGACGAGGTCCCACCACGCTTCCCGCCCGCCCCGTTTGGTACCACCCTGGATCTTTGCAACCTTGGCCGCATATTGCCGCGCATATCGAGGTGTCACATCGCGTGCATACCCGTCGTCCTCGAACGCGAGGACGTATAGCATGCGGTTGTCTGTCAAAGCGCGGGTGACGTTGCGAGCGTTTGGTGGTGGTTGTGCCCCAGCGCTAGGCCGTGCGTATGCGGAGTTGGGGTTTGCGATAGTACTGATTGTCTGCATGGGCCCACCGTAGGCGTAGGCGTAGGAAGGATCGAAAGCGTGCGTTTGATTGACGGTACCACGTACAGGATCGACCGGAAACCATCGTCCGTCTGGCCGAGAGAAAACCTCGGTCCAGAACACGGGTGGGGTAGTGGTAGGGTCTGTCCCATGTTAGTATGCGGCGGGCAGTGTCTGGAAATGATACGCTACCTGTTTGTGAGGCGGAAGTTGAAGGGCTGGAACGCGAGCTGCCCAAGACGTTGCCCTGAGGTTTAGACTTGCGCAGCTTGATCACAGGCTTCGCCTTTTCTTTTCCCTTGGCTTTTTCGCTTTTTTCAGGAACTGACCCGCCATCGAGACGCTGGCCGTCGCCAACAAAGATGCCAGAGTCGGCCTTCGCTTTCCCCTTCCCCTTAACATCGCGAGTAGCGTCCGATGTCTGAGCGTCGCGTTTCGCTTTGTGGTAATTCTTCTTGGGTTTCCCAGCATTGCTTTGCCAAAGGGACACTCTGGAGGCTGACCACCAACCGAGCGGGAATTCCTAGACCACGACACAGAGCTGTAAAAAGCTGCGCGCTAGTATCACGGCTGCCCTTTTGCATCAAAGCGTGCTTCATCAAGCTCTTTGGACCTCTGATAAGTTCGCCCTTGTCGCCGAGCACCTCCTGCAACAGCTCGACGTCCCAGGCTTCGGTAGCGTCTGGCACCTCCAGCAGCTCCACAGCTTTCTGAACCGCATCGAAGGTGCGGTTTCGAAGATGACCATCGAATGTGACATAGAAGAACGTCTGGGCCCACCAAAAGACAAGGTGACCCATGGCAGTCTCAAACATGCGCCCTCGTTTGTGTTGTTCTGGCACTCGGGACTTGTGGATCATGGCAAACGCCGTTTGAAGGGAAAGAGGCGTCAAGGATAATAGTCTCGCCTGCTACGATTAAAAAGGAATAGTTTCCTGGTAGTAAAAACGTACATGCAACAAGGGGTCGTTTATCCATTTATTTCTGACTCGTGCGTTTGTGAGAAGGGCAAGAGTGTGAAGCTTGTGGCAATTTGTACGGAGAAGTCGTTCAGAACTGGCCTTCCTGCAGCGGATAAGTCAGCTCTTGAGGCCGTTGCACTGAGCGGGTAAAACGGACTTGTCTTGCTTTGAACGTGCCGATATTGTGATTTCTAGGTTCTTTTCTTGTTCTGGAATGAGGACCTCTTCCCAGTCGCCGTCCGAGTCGCTCTCAGCTTCAAGGCCACTCGCAGACATGTCATAAAATAATTTAGTGGAGGGGGAAGGAGAGACACGCTCGTCACATTCGCGTGACCTGTGTGACTCATGTAATCTCGGCACCGCTTCGTCACGTTGGTCTTACGCGTCTGTTTCCTCCGACCTAGTCACCGTATTCGTTCCCGATGCTCTCAGACTCCAAGTTCCACAGATTTCTTATGACCGGCAATTATTTTGTTTGGGCTGGACTTGGCGCAGACTTATGTTATGCAGCAGGTGGCATCATGTTCCGGCGTACGGCCAACAAGTTACCATCTCTACTGCAGAGACGTCCTATCGCTGCTGCCAGCTACACTGACTAGTCGACTACGAGGTATGGTCTGCTCATCTTGGAAGTTCCCCCAGAATTATCATTATCGTAGAATTATTCCCTGTAAGACGACACGGCCTTTGGAACTTAGGGTACTACGCGTGATTAACCATCTGCACGACGGCTCTTCGAGCTCAACTTCTTCAAGGACAAAACATCCTCACGCGCACTCCGCCCGATAACTCGTATTTGGCCCTGGACTGCGTTGTGCATTCTCACTGTCTCGAAGCGTCTGTCTAGAAGAGACTAACGCAACATACTCAAGTTGAAAATCGACTTTACAACCCATAAAACGATTTGATAGTTTGCCACTGGTGACCCTCCCATAAATAATTCGTGCATCCGGCATACTCCTCACCCTCGGCCCATTGTTGGATATTCCATCCAGTACTCGCCGCTCCGCACTCGGCGACCATTTGCATTCTCTTCCAGACCTCGCCCATTTTCCCAGGAATCTCCTTGACATACTGAAGCTCGGTTTTGAACAGTACTGCAAGATCTGATAGTGTTGATCTGTCTCCTTGCAGCCGGAACGTTCGATTGAAGACATCTTGTGGGTGATGAACCGTCAGGACGTGCGCGACAAAGCCTGTGGACCGAAATCACATGTTTTACGACATGAACGTATGAGTTTCTCAGTTACTTACCTGCGACATCTGCTGACGCTGTGAAAGAACAAGGCATGTTTCCGTATCCGACCACGTTGATTTTCCGATTAACACTGAACCCTGTCATTGCTGGTATAGTTTCCATGAAAAAACCGGCCTGGTCGCACCCACTGATCACCATCCTAGCCTTTGAATACCCGGGACACACTCACATAAAATATCGCGAACGGCAACCCAATAGACTTGAGATGTTCTGACATTATTTTCCGTCAGTCTCGGTATGCTCTGTAAATTTCTCACTGACCTATTGTGCTAGAACCGCCTTTGTTATGCCCAATCCCGTCCGTAACGACCCCGAATTCAGACGGCACAAATAGCTCGACGCCTGCCGCACGCGCGGTGGAAGCCAATTGGTTTTGTACGGCTACATCAGCAGCGGACATCGTTGATATGACCACTTGGACTGCGTTTTCCTTGAGAAGTCGCAGGATCGTGTCACATTCGGTATATTCCGCCTCGTGCACGTCGACGTCGTCCAGTTTCTGTCTGACGGCTTCAGAACAGGTTCCCGGACGCACGAACATGACCACCGATGCGCCTCGGGCAACCAATTCTTTGGCTATCGGCGTCCCAATGAGCCCGCAGCCGAAAATCGCGAAAGAAGAATAGCCGTGCATTACACGAAGATATGTAGAGGTGCGCGTTGAAACTTCAACGGAATGGCATATGCTACCTGCTTGAACTGAGTTACTGATCAGGTTACTCCTTAAATGTAATCATCTCTATGTCTACCGAAAAAGCAGGACTAAACTGAGTAAGGCTCACACTTGCTGACATTTCCCGAAGTTGAAGGCGGCGTTATCGCCGGCGAGGCTCAGTCAGCGAGATGTCACGAGTTTTGATTCGCTCTCGGGCTTCCTGGCATCTGGCACCTTTATCCGCTCCAAACAAACTCCCATAAGTTGAGCAGAATCATCTTAGCCACCACTTCCCCGAATCATCTACCTATTGGCCGACCTGATGTCATCAACGTTAACTCGGCACCCTGAGGCAAGTGATCAAGCACGGCGGGAGCGGGGTTCCGGCGGGGAACTTGGGAAGAAATCTCATCACATTCTCTAGGCTATGTTTGCGACCGACAGTTGTGTTGCATGGATTCAACCAATGGTTTGATTCAGCCAGTCGTCTTCGGAAAATTTAATGTGCCAACAAATGCGGTGAAATGCTACACACGAATGACGAAAATCGTGTGGGAGATTGCGACTCCGAGTCGGCCACGCTGCAAACGACCGAAGGTGTCTTGATTTGCCAGCTGCAGTTGAATCCGTTTTTCTAGATCTTCATCCTCTCTTCAGCTTTTTTTTTTTGATACTGTCAGCGTTCGGACTTTGGAAGTTCAATTCTCGTCAGAATCAGATACGGAAAGGCGGAAACAAGGCGGAAAGGTTGAGTTTCAAACCTTGGGCCATGCTTACATACACAGGATTGGTCTTCGCCGCCGCCATACCCGATGTCGGCTCTTTCGACCGAACCGGCGGTTCGGACCGTATCGCTTGAAAGTTGAATACCTCCACAAGCGCATTTTGCAAGACGATGTGACTCAGTCTCATCTCAGTTCTCTACCGTCATGTCCGTTCACGATGCACCGACGTCTATCAACGCACTACAAGTGCAGCCGGACGAAATAGAGCTTGCCTCTCGCACCCCACTCCCTGCATCCACCTCCACATTGTTCGTCTCTTCAGACACGCAAAGCCATCTCGAGGCAGATCGCGGTAATTCCGCTTCTTCCAATTCGAAGGACGTGCTTAGAAATGCGTTGAACGAGTCCGCTTTACCGCCCGTGGATAGGGGATTCGGCGCTTGGTCTTTTGTACGCTACCGCGAACCTGACCTCCTCCTGCGAATAATCTGACTCGTCCGGAGCTGGCTGCGGCTTTCATGGTCGAGGCCATTGTTTGGGGGTTTCCGAATGCGTACGGAGTCTTCCTTGACGGTGAATTATTGTATCGATTCACTGCTGGACCGGTGCACTCAAGTGAGATTCTCGGCAGCTTACCTCCAGGACCCGCGTTATGCCTCGCAAAAGAATGCTGCATCGCTTCTTCCTCTCATCGGGACGCTTTCGTCTGGAATTATTTATTGTTCCGGTATTATCCAACTACTGTATCAATTCCGGGCGCGCATTAAAACACTCAGCAGGGATAGTCATTAATCCTATTGCGGCTCGCTACCCACACCATCGCCGCAAGTCGATGTGGCTTGGGGCGCTCCTATGTGGTGGGTCGCTTTTCGGAGCAAGCTATGCAACGCAGGTTGGGGTCAAATTCATCTCCATGGTGTTCAAATATGTATTCTCCCTGCAGATCTATGAGCTTATTCTCGTGCAAGGCGCCTTGTATGCTGTTGGTGGATGTAAGTTGTGCGGTAAGGAATAATTCCTTCTCACCTTCTGACAAGTTTCTAGCCCTGCTATACATATCATGCATCTCCTTCATGTCGGAGTGGTTTGTCGTGCGCCGAGGAATGGCGAACGGCATCCTCTTTGCCGGTGTGTTACTATCATTTTAACCCCGAATTGAATAAGTAAACTCTGTCTATATTCAGGCACGGCAGCTGGTGGTTTACTGCTTCCACTGGTCTTACCGCCACTGATAACCAAGTATGGGTCTCCAAAAACGCTCCGTATCCTCGGGATCACGGTCGCAATTCTTCTTTTCTTGCTACTACCTCTTGTCAAAGGAAGGCTTCCTCAAACGAGAGCCCGAATCCATGGGCCAGCACCTCGAGGGGCACGAGATTGGATGAAACACACATCGTTCTGGGTTTTCCTCACGGTCAACACCCTGCAAGGCTTGGCTTATTTTGTGCCCATTATCTATTTGCCCAGTGTGTACAATTCGTCTGCCTGTTTGGTAAAGCACTCACCTCGATCCAGCGTTCGCCAATGATCTTGAAATCAGCAATCCGAACTCCGCCCTCACAGTCGCGATGTTGAACGGTACGCTTCGGAAAGAAATTTGTCAGGGGAAAAACGCTAATAATCTACCAAAGCCGCGTCTGTGGTGGGCCGGCTTTCTATGGGATACCTATCCGACAAGTTTAATCCGTGGATACTGGCTCTCACCACTTTGTTTACAACTTCGGTGGCAACTTTCATACTCTGGGGTGTTCTGTCGCATTCTTTCGCCGGACTCCTAGCATTCGGTATCGCTTATGGAAGCATTGCCGGCGGGTGGAGTAGCCTGTGGACAGGTTTTGTTCGGCCCATCGCCAGTACGTATCGCTGCCCCTCTGTTCTAGTTCAGACTTATGAAAGTTGAACACCAGGCGACGATCCTGCTTTGTCCACGATGCTTTACGGGTATCTTCTGCTCTCCAGAGGAATAGGGAATATCGTGTCGACCCCCATATCCGCTCAACTTCTCACCAGCCAAGCTCACAATAGCACGAGTCCAGACAGCACTGGGTTCGATGTTGGGGATGGACGATTCGAGAAGATGATTATATACGTCGGGACCCTTTTCGCGGGCGCAGCTAGCGTTGCTGTGTTGGGTTTGGCGATGGATTCTCGGAAACGGAAGGGCCCCATGAGCAATCAAAGTCTAGAATAATATGTATAATTCACAACCTTCTGAGCCTTGGTTCGGAAAGGCCCTATGAGTCGGGTGCCTATTCGAACCTACTACGGGGTTTGGAGGGCAATACTTATTCAGTGGCTTTCTGAAAATTAGTGTTATTTGAGTTCAAGCCTGTTCAAGCTTATGCACACAAACTTGAAATCGAATAGGGCAGAGATACTCACAAGTGAGGGTGATTAGGGGTCTGTATCGCTGTAACGTGAATGAGCAATACATGCAAACACGCCTCCACAACGTGACGTCTCCGATCCCGACTTGATCTCAACGGCATTGGTCCTACGGTCCAGCCCTGCGTCCTCGTTCCTAAAGATACGCATTTCTTAGTGCTCTCAAAAATTGGAACGTTTGATTCCACGTGAAAAAGTCGGATTTCTACTCCCGCTGGTGTACTGTGGGCTCGTTTTGGTCGCTCGAGCGCCTTTTGGCGCAGTCTTTGGGCGAGAAGTGAGTTTGTTTTATGCACAAAAATTGTTAATGAACTCGAAAAAGATTGCTGTTATTCACCATGACGATGCAAGAGTTGTCTGACCAGCGGCTCAAGCAAACAATAAATCAGCTGCACGCTGCTGCAGCTGGCACTCCATACCAGAACAATCTTCTGAATTGGACTGTCAACACCTCTGTACCTGTACGGAATGCACCGTCTGGGACCCGAACTTCTCGCGCTCGTCCCACTCGAACCGCCACTTCGACTCCAATTGCCGTAGAACAACAGCCAGTTCATATGCCCGCGCCAACTCCTGGCACAAACTATCCTCCCGCGGCGCCACAATACCCGCCACCGAATCCCATTCCTGTGGCTACGCAAGGGTATCTATCTACCTATCCTTCGAGGCTGCGGACTGGGGCGACTCTCCTCATGCAGCCCATCATCGCTAACCCGGTCGCGACAACCTCCCGTGCGTCGCGACGCGGTGTCATAAACTATGCCGACCCTGGCTCTGGAGACGACCTTCCAGACGCAGGGGCTATCGACTCCGAAGACTCGGATTTTGTGAACGAAAATCGCTTGGGAAATCGGCAAAAGACAACGCGCACCCGCATGGCGACCGGAATGTCGGTCTTCAACTCAAATACTGGCGTCACCACCGTCCAACCCGCAGCTCCGCCTCCGCCTCTTCGACCCGAAAAGGCCGAACTTGATCAGAGCTACCTGGGGATGGTCCCGCCTGCGCGCTTCATAACAGCGAAGTGGGTACCAGGGCTCGCTGCGCATGTACATCAGTATGTCGGGGAACTGTTTGCTTTCTTTCATCCTGACATGCCGCCTCTATTTAGCCCACTAGACGCTCTGGATCGAGAAGCTATGCGCCATGCCGCGCTGGTCCCTATCCGCGTCGAGTTTGAAACGGACACACATCGGATCCGTGACTGCTTCGTCTGGAATCTGAACGAGGAGCTCATTCAGCCAGACAACTTTGCCAGGATCTTCTGCACCGACCTCGACCTCCCGGCTGTTCCTTGGGCGGAGACCGTTGCAAACCAGATTCGTGCCCAGCTCGAGGAACACGAGGCCATTGCGCGCCTCGAGCTTACCAATGATGGCTTTGCTGATGAGGGCGAGGAAGTCCCGGAGTGCCGTGTCATCCTCAGCGTGCGTTCCTCCTCTATGTTTGCGCCGAGGACAGCGACTCACCAGCCGAGCCAATGCAGATCGACGTTCAGATCGCGAACCATCATCTCCTCGACCACATCGAGTGGGACCTGCTTTCGCCGCTCACGCCAGAAGACTTTGCCAAGACGCTCTGCTGCGAACTCGGCCTGGCGGGCGAGGCGGTGCCGCTGGTCGCGCACGCGGTGCACGAAGAGCTCATGAAGCACAAAAAAGACGCCGTCGAGTGGGGTGTCGTCGATGGCGGGGGCATGCGGGACAAGACGGGGCTGGGGTTGGGCTCGGTGGGACGGGGACGGGGGCCCAAGCCCTTGGAGAGCGTGTGGCGGGACTGGCAAGAGGCGGACGAATTCCGGACACGGTTTGAGGTGCTTACGGCCGAGGAGATTGAGCGGCGCGAGATTGAGAGGGAACGGGCCAGCCGGTACGTGTTCAGTGTCTGCCCTTCGAAATATTGGCTCAAATCACTTGCAGGCGCTTGAGAAGAGAGACGTCAAAATTCCAGAGCGCTCGCCGACGCCGATATTAGGTTCAAGGCGTCATGTTATGCCTTTTCTTGTGGGAGAGATGCAGACACCTCTCTGATTCCTTGCGCAGTACTTGTCTGCTTTGCTCGCATTGATTATGCGGCGCCATTAGAGGACTGCTTTCGTGTCCGGACGCGTCTAAATGTATCTAATTGTGATCACGCACACTAAGGCGAGCGTCAATGTACCAATAATCGTTTGCGTCCCACATCCTTGCTATTGACCTGTCCTCGATGAAGCGAAGCAGACAGATTGAAACCGAGAAACTCAAAGTTGGACAGTGGACATGAAATGGCAGGTAAAGCCAGTAGTCTCGATGTAAAACAGAAGAATTGTATAGCGAGGCCAAAATCGTATACAGAATTATGCAGTAATGTCTTGACAGCTAGCGAATTAAGACCAAGAAATCAAAGACGAGCGAGGAACCAAGGAAAAGGCAACAAAGAATGCGGCGGATGCTCGATCACTTTAGTCACTGAAGGATGATGAGAAACTAGAGGGCTCGGGAGGCAAGCACGTACCGTGATAAGCCGAGGTCAACTTCAAGTGTGGATAGGCGCAAGCTGATCGATCTTAGCCTTGAGCAATGCCACGACATTCTCCTTGAGAAGCCTGCTCTCCCCACAGCCGCACTGCTGCGCGATGGGCAAGATTCCTGCGGTCAATGTCCCCACCAAGTTCTGGACGATCTCGAGCAGCGCGGTCACGATATCAGTGCCGCAGTACGAGGTCAGGACGGGGAGCCGACTTGAGCAGCTGGGTGACAGGGACCGCCAACAGCTCGTCGTCGTCATCACCGCCCAGGAGCCCGCCCAGAAGCCCTCCGCCGTCACCACCGAGGAGCCCGCCCAAGAGCCCCCCGTTCCCACCAAGTAAACCGCCCAACAGCCCACTCAGCAATCCTCCGATACCGCTCCCCAGAAGGCCACCGAGTAAATCGCCGGGGAGCAGGCCGGAAAGGATACCGTCGTCGCCGCCCAAGATCGACAAGAGTCCGCCGCCGCCAAGGAGTCCGCCCAGAAGTCCGCCGAGGATGTCGTCGCGGGCCGGAACGAGATGGTCGACGATACGGTTGATGTGGCCGATCGCTTCGTCGATTTCAGGAGGCGTGGAGGCGGAAGAAAAGTTGGCTGCGATCTGGGCGCCGACAGAGGTGAGGTTGACGAGATGGCCAATGGCGGCCGAAGCTTGGGAGACGAGCGAATCGACGGGTGAGTCGTTTTGGGCCTGAAGGAAATGTAAGCACTCATAAGTGAAGTGGCCAAGAGGGCGAAACGTACCGCGGGAGCAGCAAGGGGAGGACGCAAAGGCCGAAGCAAAGAGAATGAAGGTGGAGAAGCGCATGCTGCGAATTTAAACTGCTAGGCGAGGTGAGATGAAGGCGGATTGAAGGTGGGCAATGGAGACCTGAAGATGCGTCGGCCCACCGCAGATTTTATATTGCAGGAGGAGAACGATCGCGATTCAGAGAATACAGAAATTCTCGGCCACCGGGACAAGCTGACGTTTTGAAAAATCGGGCAAGCGTCAGTTGGACCTCTGGGCAGACATCGAAGCCGAGGACAATGTGGGTTTGAAGCACATTCGAAGCATTTTCGGGAACAGGCTGACCAGCGGAAAGGCCTAGACACAGTGGCTACCCAACGTCACACACAAATTTAATTTACCGTCGAGGTCGGGCCGTCTGGAGTGGCCATAAAAAAATGAAACGCAGGGGTAAATGAGAGCCTGTGACAGTGGTTCACATCGACGAGGGTTCTGTGCCTTGAGCGATGGTTTGTAACTGTGCGGAACGAGTTGTGTGCGCAAGGTCCTGTTGTCGCCGCACCTGAAGGTCAAAAAGCCAACGATACATGGAGCGGAGCATCCAGCAAGTCGCAACCGCCGAGCCATTTCATTCATGGGCAAACGCGACTCCTTTTATTTCTTTTGTTCGAAATTTATCCATCCAGTCCTGGTCGAGGCTCCGATTCCGCTTCTTGAATTTATCTGGTTGAGGCTTTTCCGTTTCGTGACGTTCTTTTGCTAAGAAACGAAGCTAGAAGAATCGGTTCCGATAGTACAAAAGCAACTCGCGTATGGCGCTGAAGTCCTGGCCCAGGTCCAGACTCCAGGCCTCCAAGTCCAGATTTTGTTGAGACTTGAGTGCGCTGCAAGTGCGCTGCGCGGATCTTGCAGCAAGAAATGGCATTGAGCAATTCACAGGCGGCATAGATAAATTGAATGCAGCAATATACAGTCGCTGTAGAACAAGCCTGGAAACCAATCCACGGGAATTCAGAGACTTGTGGCAATGGCGGGAAGAGAAAGCAACTCGAAATCGCGCTGTGTCACGGTCACATGTCGTGACAACGTGACCTTCCCTCCCACGTCTTGCGAGGACGCGTTAAACGCGCACGTCGAAATCCGATGGATTCGGATTCCGAATTTCCACCGTATTCATTTCAAGGCGACCCAGCCCCTGAGTACAGCTCGTCTGCTCTACAGACACCTCCAGCTGTCACGTACGACAACCTCGTTGGACCCAGCCACTCCAAGGCAAAATCACTGAGACGGGAACCAAGCGGACTTGTGGACTGTCATCGGTGATTGGTTTGCTTTTTTAATAATGCCGCTTCTCTATATCTGTGTCTAGCGTCCTCACGAAGAGTCAGTCGGTATTCCGAGTCCTTGCCTCCACGGATGCTCACGTTTTTGCGTCCACAACAGCATTTGGGCATGCGGAATACAAAGGAAAGCAGCGAGAAATCGTCGAGGCTGCAGTTCGCGGTGTGTCTTACTTTCACTTTCCAGAGTTTTCGTTTTTGAGGCCATGTTACATAGGAGCGGACATCTTTGTGCTCGCACCGACTGGCATGGGAAAGGTACAGATGACTTGTTATCTGTGCATTTCCATGAATCAAATCATTGTTGTCGCAGAGTCTTTGCTTTCAGGTTCCCGCTGTTGCTGAATCGGTACTCCGTTCCACAAATCTTGGTCCTCGTCATGCTAATGCGGTATAGCACGGCGTAACCATCGTAGTGTCTCCCCTACTTGGTTCGTAGATTTTTGAGTGGTCATCCCTGCTAATTTAACACGAACACCAGCCTTGATGAAGAATCGTGAGTGCGCTCACTACTTGGCTTCACGAATCTTTACAAATCCAAAAGAGGTTTCTGGACTGCGGGAAAAGCACATTGCAGTGGCTTCATTCACATCCGAAACGTCATTCACAGAGAAGAAGGAGGCATGTTATTTATTTCTCTTTGTTTTCTCCTGCCTGAGTTCAAGCCCTTTTAGATCACACAAGATCTATCTTCGGGACATCCTGTCAATCGTCTTCTCTACAGTCAGCCGCGTCCGTGTTCAACCGCCTCATCTCATCTTATCGTTTTTGTCAAAGTCACCCCAGAAAAGCTTTGTACCGGCGAGTTCATGGCAATCTTAACCAAGCTATACGAGCAGAAAGAATTGAACAGGCTAGTCGTAGACGAAGTAAATCCATTCGACTCGTCGTGAAATGCAACTATTGACGTCGTGTCCTTCTTTCCAGGCTCACTGCATCTCTGTGCGTATCTGAAGAGCTTCCGTCCGAAACGCCCTCACGATGGATAGGAATGGGGCCACGACTTTCGATCCGAGTATCGGCGTCTCGGCATCTTTCGACAAAAATTTGAGGATATTCCGATTATGGCCCTGACGGCAACAGCTACCCCGTCGTGCGTTCACTTGAGTAACATCACTTGATTCATCTCACTAAACGACCACAGGGTCCAGCTCGATATTATTCGTTCCCTCGGAATGTCAGAAGAACATCTCGTCAAAGTTGTACACCCGTTCAACCGAGCCAACTTATTCTACGAAGTGGGTGGGCGTCTGCACCCTACGCGTCTGAAACTCGACCCCTTTAGGTGCGGTACATGGGGGCGCCAAATGCGGCTTCGCAGATGGCGGACATTTCCGACTATATATTTACTCTCTATGAACGGAGAGGGAAACCGTCCTGCGGGATAATCTACTGCAGAACGCGCGCCGGTTGCGACGATCTCTCTGCGTATCTGAGAGGCAAGGGCCTGAACTCGCGGCCGTACCACCGTGGAATCCCGTATGCTCGTTTCGCTTTTCATTTGCTTTCCTTCCCGTTCTATTTTTTGGGTCTTGACTGGTAATGTTCAGCTCTGCAACGCTTGACAAGACGTTGAAGGAGTGGTCTCGCGGCGGCGGCGGAGGTGGTTCAGGAAGCGGGGCAGTGGACGTTGTCTGTGCGACTATTGCCTTTGGACTTGGAATTGACAAGGTACGCAGTCGCCGTCTTGAAAAGGTCGTGCAATAAACTCATCACCAGGGCGATGTCCGCTACATAATACACTACGATCTGCCCAAGAGTCTCGAAGGTAGCGTCACATTTCTTTCTCTCCAGCTGTATTGATAGATTCGTAGGATATTACCAAGAGACAGGTTAGTTAAATTTCCTACATTTATGTATGGCTACAGATACGACTCACTGCGTTCAACCCCATAGTAGACCGAGGTTGGCCTACCTTGGCCTACCTCGGTCTACCCTCGGTCTACCTTTGTCTACCTGGGTACACCTACGTCTACCACTCAAAGTACACTGAGGTTGGTCGACCTCGGCCTACCATGGTGTACCATGGTCTACCTCCTTGGTCTACCTTGGTCTACCCCAGTGTTGGCGGGTACGCCGACCTCAGCTGACCTACAATAATAATCTTAACTCACTACTGCGTTGACAGTGCAAAAACTGAAAAAACTCAGAACAATATCTGATAAGATACAAGCCGGAGACAAGGTTCGACAATCATATGGCTGTGCTGCACGTGCATGCAGATCGACACGCCGAATCGGATCAATTGAAGGTAACGTCAACGAATCAACATTCCCAATGATTCAATCAAGGGATCATCTGTGCCGACAACTTGAATTGAATACTCAAAGCGAAAGCTTGCGAAAAAGGCACTCATTTAGGGCTGCCCAGGTACGTGTGCCTGTGTTTACATCGGTGTACCTTGGGGGAGGTCTGTCTACCTCTGTCTACCAAGGTAGACCACGTCACCTAGGGTATAGACAGGTAGACTGAGTGGTTCTACCCAATGTAGACCGAGGTAGACAGACATGTCGGTCTACCCATGGTCTACCTTGATAGACGGACCCTCGGTGTACTATGGGGTTGAACGCAGTGACTCTCGACAGGCCGTGCGGGTCGGGATGGTTCCGTGAGTCGCTTTTTACTTCTGAATGGCCTAGGCTTGATATTTCTCCAGCCATCAAAATGCATTCTGTACTATTGTTCGTGGCCTGATTAAATCTTGCGTTAAGCCTTTACCGTAAATCTTATAGCTCGGGAAGATGTCGTCCGCGTAAAGCGGTTGGTGTCCCAATCGCAGACCAGACGCACCAATGCTGCCGAAAGGGCGGCTGCACCCGCACCCAGTCAGCATGCAATGGACAGTCTGACGTCGGTACGTGTACTTCAATCGTGTGGCATGTTTTTTTTGATAAAACCACAATCAATCACCTGAAGCTGGTGCAATTCGCGGAAAGCACAGATATATGTCGTCACGTCGTAAGTGGTCTCTTGATCCCAAGTTGCGAGAGACAAGTTGTTGCAGGCGATTTGCCGATATTTTGGAGAACCGATCGACATGACTGTCCAGGAGGTGGTGCAGAAATACTGCAACAGGATGTGTGATGTCCGCTTGTTCGGGTTTTCCTTCCTTCGGACTCTGAATCTCGCGACAGATATGCAAATACCCAGAGAAAACGAAACGCCGGCATGCAAAATTATCATCAGAAGAATACGCTGCGACGCAGGTTCCCGCCCATGTGCCACGCGATGACGACGAGGACTATCCTCCGCGCGCTGGGCCTAGTCGGGCGAACTCGAACAATAATAGTAGCGACACAGTCTGGAGAAAAAATTTTCGAGACAGTGAAGTACAGCTGAACCATAAACGACCGAGATCAGAGCAGGCCGTCCAGTCCAGTCGATACAAAAAGTCGAAGGTAGCATCGGGCAGCAGCACACCATCCTATGGCAAAGCTTTAGGTATCGTTCGAGTTGAGTTTGCATTTGAATTGTCTCATAGGCTGTTCAAGTCACGAAAGCTTTCCCGTCCGCGATGAACCTCAAGAAACCGTTCAAGACCCCATTTCGCACACCCGTTAACGTCGCTGAAGACCACCCGCCAGAAGTTGGGGTGGAGGAACGCGAGATATCGCCCATCGTGCTGGACGAAGATGATGCTGAGCCTGAGGTTCAATTGGACAATGACTCAAAGAGCAACAGACCTTGTACGTGTTCCATCTCTGTTATCGCCTTTTCTTGACCGCCTCCACCCATAGCCTCACCCTTAGACCTACCCGATGTAGAGATTTCTCTCGATGTATCGTTCTCGCAAAAAATCAAGGTTTGTTCCATTTCTTCGGAAGTGCTTAGAAGAAGAGTTGATTATACTTTTCAGACGACTCTACGACATGCAGCCGCGGCATCCATTCGAAAGGCATTGCATAAGGCATTCCTTCGCGGCCCAGACGTTGAAAAAATTTGGACGTTCTTGGGCCAACCATGCTCGAACGACGATACGAAGTTAGTCTCATTCCCTTCTTTTGAGCTTGTTCAATTACAAACGGCTCACCTTCTGTCCATTCACTGATAGAGAATCTATTCTCAACGATACGGCCCATTCTCTCGAATTTTCCGTGCACTCGATGTGCAGCACATCGGACGGGTATAAGCATCGCGCAGAGGGAACGGAGGATGCTGTGCGACTTTTAAGAAAAAATTGGGGTGCGGTGAGTGGTCCATGTCCGCCGCAGGAGGACGAGGACGAATGGGAGGATGCTCGCGCAGTTATGGCTGTATTGAAGGAGGTTTGTGCAAAAAAATGAATCGCTGTTTATTTCAACCTGAAGAAGCGAGGGCGAACCATTCTGCTCGGAAAATCAACTTGCAATAAAATAGATTCAGTACGAGTGAGGGCATAATTTCAAGCTAACTACGACTATTCTACATAATGCATACATTGGAATGTTCAAGATTCAGCCTTACACGAAAAGCTGCACGCCAGCAGAAAAAACGACTCCCCAAATGTACAACACTCGATCAAACTTGCGTTCAGGTTTGTCTTTCAACGCCTCGAGTTCGTGTTGAATCGCCTTCAAACCATCCAAAAGTTCGGCAAAGACATCTGAATAAAGCATCCGCTCGGAAACACAAGATGGATGCGAGGTTGCTCACCTTTCACTTGAGCAATGACGGGAGCGGCACGGGTCAATTCCAAAAGTAGATCCTACGATAAACTCCGAGTCGTCAATGCACAACCAGGTTCAAACAACACCGTACCCGTCGTTCCTTGGCGCTGGTCGCCACCTTCAGCCTCGTAACTTCATCCTTCAGCTTCACCAAATCGCTCTCAGATTCCTTGTCGAAGTTTCCGCAGATCTGGACGACAGTTTCACAGTCGTCGAGGAGATCGTCCATCAAGCGAGACTGCGTCTCAAGGAAGCTGAGCCACCGGTCTTCCGGGAGAGCCAGTACATCGTCGCCATAAGTCATCTGTACTTCAATCAGTGAGATGTTAGGAATATAGAACGAATAGACCCACCGTGGCCTGACCGGAAGACGACTGGATCCTCGACGCCAATGTTGTCATTGTTTTCCGCGCCGTGTTGAACACTTTGGTGTGTCTCCAGATAAATTTGTACGAGGTTTTCGCAGAGACGGTAGGGAGGCGTTGGCCACTTGAACAGGATAAGCACCGGAGTATAAATGAACTTCTGCAATGACATACTGGTCAACATAGCGTTGCAGAATACCGAGACCGTCCTTCGTCAGGCGCGTTAGGTCAATAGTCACGACTTGGGGTTTGGATTTTTTGGTTCGGACCATGTTCGCGAAAGGGAAAGAGGGAGACGCAGGGCAAGCCAATTGAAGCTCATGGAGATATATAGCACGTTTGACGTGCGGTGAGCTTAAATCGAAGCTGATTTGATGTCCCTGCCGGACAGCCGAATTAGCGCCTTTATCGCAATGTTAGGTGGTTTTCATACCAGAGGTCAGCGTCGAGATGCGTCGCAGCTAATGAAAGCGCTATTCAAGCTCGCCTCATCGACTGCTGTATCGCAAGGTGGGCAAAGATATTGTTTCAAAATCTTGAACCCGCCAAACAACCGCTTTCTCCCCGTTAAGGCAAGTTGGGTTCAAACTGAGAAAACACACTCAAAACATTGGTAATCTATTTGTCGCGAATAGTACATTTTTTTGTAACACGAAGTACAACTAAACACTCAGCTCCACCTTGACACTCTTGGCAATTGCTTCCTGAGTTTCCTTATCCGCCAACGCGGGCTCGACCCACTCCTTGAGGAACGCGTCGACCTGTTCGGGCGCACGACCGATGAAACTCTCCGGCTTCAGAAGTTCGTCCAGCTCAGCCTTGATAGGATCGAAATACACGTCCGCGCGGATACGTTCGATGAGGTCGTTTTCGAGGCCCAGCTGCTTGACTTGGTACGCTGCTTCGTGCGAGAGAACCTGAAAACGTCCGCAATCGGTAATTATCGAAGGATGATTACATGGAATGCAGACCCGTATCTTCTCGTGCGCCTCTTGCCGGTCGCCACCCTTCTTGACTATGGCCATGATCACGTTCTCCGTTGCCATGAAAGGCAGCTCCTGTGCGATGCGGCGCGCGATGACTTTCGGGTACACAACGAGACCCTCGGAAATATTTTGCAGCGTCGAGAGGACGATGTCCGCGGTGAGGAATGCTTCTGGGAGCGTAATTCGCCGGTTCGCGCTATCGTCCAGAGTCCTCTCGAACCACTGCACACTCGAAGTCATGAGGGCATTTTGTTGGAGAACCATGAGATGGCGGGAAAGACTGCAGACGCGCTCGGAGCGCATCGGGTTACGTTTGTACGCCATGGCCGAAGAGCCGATTTGGGTCGACTCGAATGGCTCCTCGAGTTCCTGTTTGGTGTGAGTATGAGGAAGTAGACACGGAACCATAAATCGACCTTCAGATTAGCCAGCAGCCGGATGTCGGTCGCGATTTTATGGGCCGTCGCCCCCAAAGACGCCAGCGGAGCGATAACATCAATGTCGATTTTACGGGAATATGTCTGCGATGTCACAGGGTAGGCATAGTTGAACCCTGAAAGTTGGGTGACTCGTTTGTCGAGAGATTCCACCTAATAATCAGCACAATTGGAGAGTACGAACGACCGCATTCACCTTTTCGTGATCACCATCAAATAGCGTCAAGAAGCTGGCCTGAGTGCCTGTGGTACCTTTGACACCACGGAAGCCCAGGTCGTCCCGTGCGCGCTTGAGGTTTCGCAGATCCCACAGGAGCTCCTGCCCTACGTGAATAGCAAGCTCTTGTCTCGTTGAACTACCTCACCTGGATCCACAGCGTGGTGCGTTTACCCACAGTAGTCAGCTGTGCAGGCTGGAAATGAGTGAATCCCAATGTCGGGAGGGCGCGATACTGCGCAGCAAATGTGGAAAGCCGCGAAATCAATACTGAAAGCGAACGGATCAGGTAATCCAGCCCCGTGCGCAGGAATATGAGGTCGGCGTTGCTAGTTAACATTAGAACGGTTCAACACAACGCCGGGTGAGAAACGGACTCCGTGACATAACAAGACGTTGCCCCCAGGCTACGGAATCAGAAGGAAAACTGGACCAGGCAGTGCGTCTCTCACTGAATAATTCCGGCTGCTGCCGGTGCGACGGTCCCAAACGTGTGGACATGGGCCATAACATCGTGGCGTCGCTTTTTCTCTTCTTGCGCAGCAACCTCGAATTGCTCCGCGGTCAAATGCTAACGAAATTGACTGAAAGTTTGCACCAATGGATGAAATCTTACAAGATTGTCCTGCATTTGAGTAATGGCCTCATCGGTGATGGGTAAGCCCAGTTCCTTCTCTGCGATGGCGAGATTGAGCCAAAGCTTGCGCCAGGTGTAAAACCGGTTCTGATTGGCCGCAGTTAGAGCAGGAAACGTGATTCTTTGATACATACAGCCGGAGAAAACAAATGGGCCATTTCTTTGCTAGCATATCGACTGACGGCGGCTGAGAGTCTATCGATCCGAAAGAATGACACGAAAGAACCTGGCAAGTGGGGTTTGATATGTTTCGAAGGCTTCATCCATGCTGAACGCGAATTCCGATGTGAAAGCCAAGAGCAAAATCGATGAATACCTTTTGGGAAATCTGACGCGATCATTGCGGACCGGCAATTTCCGTCCAAGCTCAAGTACTCATTCTCGCATTCATTTAGTTTCACCATTCCACCAGCGTACCGGGGATTTACCGACCGTCAACAAACCGGGATCACGGAAAAATTGGATTTCTTTGGATGATTGTCAATTTCATCCAACAAATAGCAGCCAAGTTCAACTTCGGCAATGTTCAACAGTTCAAGTTGCTCCAACGTGAGAATCGCCACAGGGTCCTTCCTCTGGTGTCATTGGCGCACTGGCTGGTGGAACATGTCTCTGTGAACTGATGAGTTTTTCCAGTCAATCACTGGCTCTGATTTATGAGGTGATCCTTTCTATTGCCCTACGCATCCAATCGCGATATCCCGCTACTTGAACGCCACTTGGTCGCCAGATCTCCTGTCTTGCGGAAATTACCGTACTGTTTTCACATGGATACACGCCAAGTTGCCTCGAAGGAATTGCGCTACAGTCTCGCCAGCGAGCCGATGCCAGTAACTTATATGGGGCGCTTCCTCAAAAGCGAACATCTGCAGCTTCCTGTTCGACAAGAATCTAGGGTTGATTTAAGGTTTGTTCCGAGACCGATGTGATTCCTGGATGGGGCAGCGGGACAAGGAACTGTGTATTTTCCCGCTATTCCTGTCAAAAAATATTGCTTGACATTCCCAGCCTCCATTCCTCAATTCAATCGAAGCCATCTAGATTTTCGCGGAATGGAACCTGCCTCGTGGATTTTCGGTTTTTACCGCAATCATCTCGCAACTGTCTAAATCAGTTCTCCGGAGTCTCGTTCAATCCAAACTGGAACATCTGTAACTCCTTCCTAAATATGTCGATGGAAACCATTTTCACGATTGTCCGTTCTTTACGCCAGGGTATAGATGCGACTTACCTGCCAATTAAGCCAACCGCTCCTACCTGATATCGATATATTCGCTAATTTGGCGGGAAGTACATTATTCAACAGACGAACATACTTATCGCGGGACTTGCGGCGGGAGACTGGGACGCCGCGAATCACGACCGAGATTACTTCCAGCGTCACGGATGGAACCGACGTCGTCAAGCGGTTTTTCGTGGTCGTGTGCAACTGGAGGGAAGAAGCTCGTCCAAACTGTCAAAGCGGATGTTCGCCGCGGCCTCTCCTTCTCAATCTTTCCCACCGGTAGGCCATTCCCCTTATATCTGTCTCGAAACGCCGTTAATAACGTGGGTCATTACTTGTCTATTACCCCCAAATTTTCCTCCCGGGCGCTGCCGCATTGGAATAGAAATACTTGGCAGAAGCTGAATCAATCCAGTAATCTATCTGGGGGCGGAGTTGACTTTCAAACACCGTGATGTGAATTGGCATTCGCTGTGACAAAAGACAGTAGTCTGGGACGGACCCATTTTTGGCACCTTGTGCACTGAAATAGACCGTTTCATTCGTACGACAATAACTACAACACTTCAGTCAAACCGGAGCTCGTTCCAATAGTAGGTAAAAAAGTTTCGATGGGTTCGCATAGCAAATTGAGACTTTAAGACCCGCCGAAAATATATGGCTGAAGTGAGGGAAGGATATCGAGATGCATAGGGCGCGAGAAACCGATATCCACGCGTTTGAGCAGATGCTCTGAGACCATCCTGCTTTCAATGAAAGACAGAAGTGCCGCATCCGAGACTGAGCTAATTTCTTCGAGCTGAATGGATTCCAGCAGCTGGAATGGACGGGGTACCGAATCTATAGTCGGTGCGAGAAGCACGAGGGTGCTGTCATCGACGACTGCTTGGGGAGAGCGTGCGGGATTAAGGTTTTCCGCATTGAAGTGACTCCGATGAGGTTGACCTGAGTAATGGATTGCAACACAAAAAGCGCCTCGTGCAGGGTCTCATCTACGATACAGTCGAAATGTAGATCCAGAGTCTGTAGCGACGGAGAGTCGGTTGCGGGATGATTCAAGAACAATGATGTGTTGACCATATCCCGGCGATCGTGACGACGGAGCGCCAAAATGCGGAGATCGGGCATCATGATGGTTCAGCAGGCGGGCCACGTCCATACTTTGAAAGAGACGACGAGCGCATGAAACTGAGAGTAACTGTGGGTATAGAAGTGGGTGAGAAGTCCTGATTGTAAAAGACATGGAGCGCGCAATCTTCAAGCTAACGGCAACGCCGCAGCAACTCAATGGCTCCATCGACCGTAAGGCCAGAGAGATGTCCGAAGCGAAGTTCTTGTATTCGAGTTTGAGATCAGTCAATTGCGCCCAAGAGGCAACTGTAGAGGCTGGGTCTGCAAATACATTCTCTTGAGTGCTGGAACGGCGAGCAGGTCCCATGGAGGGATGACTGAGTCCGTTTTTAGAACGTGGACTCGTATCGCCAGCTCTTCGAGGACAGGAAACTTGTCCACTGCTCTGCGGGTGGTAAGAAATTTCTTCACCGAGTGGCTCCCCAACAATTCCAGGGCCTGCAGACGTGGAGCCCACTTCATCAGATATTCCAGAAATTGGGTTGGTTTGATGGTGACCTGCTGGATCGAATCCGGGAAGACTTTGACCGAAATCGACAACAGACAAACTCTCGACTGTCCGAACCGAATGTCAACCACTGGCACAAGGGCATGGATGATCTCGTCCGGGATTTCGGGGCCACGGATTCACGTCGTGTTCTTCGCGAGAGGGAAATGCAGCGTCGACCACAGCTGGGAGGGGGAGAAGGAGCGGAGCATAGTCTGGGCTCAGCACCGCATTATGCTTGGTTGGAAGCCAAGCAACGGATATCTCCCGCATAATTTCCTTCGGAAGACGACGAATGAGAGATTTTAGAGCTCGATGAGCATCGATTGTCTCCTTCAATGCATCGCGCTTCTGCGGCAGCGAGTCGAGCGATTTCCGCGTCGAGCCACGTCAGTTCCTGGACAGAGCCCACGAGAAAGGAGTCGACTTGTTCAAATTCTGTGTCTGAAGGAACGTGGTTTGTGTGCAGAAGGTGAGAGAAAGGTGAATCCATATGATGAGATGAACTGGAGGTGAAGGTAAGAATCAACGTCCAAACGGAGATAGCTCATTTCTGATCCGTTATTCTGGGTTCCGAGTTCAAGGAACGGTGGCGCCGACGGGGGGTCAGCGAACTTTGGGGGGCCGGGGGTGTCCTGGATTCGGTTGGGGTCGTAGCGTCGCCGACGCTAACGACTAGGCGTGAGGACTATGACCTATTCATGTTTGGGGTGCTTCCCGGTTTATCTAGCTATAGGCCATGGATTTGTATTGAAGATAGTTTTGAGGCGTAAGAGGCTGATGCAGTCCTGAGGTAAAATTCGGCATAGGTTCAGTTGGGTTTGAACACGAGATTCCGATGCAGAACGGCATTGGCGAACAGAGATTGAAATATGAGAATCACTGCGTTCAACCCCATAGTACACCGAGGGTCCGTCTATCAAGGTAGACCATGGGTAGACCGACATGTCTGTCTACCTCGGTCTACATTGGGTAGAACCACTCAGTCTACCTGTCTATACCCTAGGTGACGTGGTCTACCTTGGTAGACAGAGGTAGACAGACCTCCCCCAAGGTACACCGATGTAAACACAGGCACACGTACCTGGGCAGCCCTAAATGAGTGCCTTTTTCGCAAGCTTTCGCTTTGAGTATTCAATTCAAGTTGTCGGCACAGATGATCCCTTGATTGAATCATTGGGAATGTTGATTCGTTGACGTTACCTTCAATTGATCCGATTCGGCGTGTCGATCTGCATGCACGTGCAGCACAGCCATATGATTGTCGAACCTTGTCTCCGGCTTGTATCTTATCAGATATTGTTCTGAGTTTTTTCAGTTTTTGCACTGTCAACGCAGTAGTGAGTTAAGATTATTATTGTAGGTCAGCTGAGGTCGGCGTACCCGCCAACACTGGGGTAGACCAAGGTAGACCAAGGAGGTAGACCATGGTACACCATGGTAGGCCGAGGTCGACCAACCTCAGTGTACTTTGAGTGGTAGACGTAGGTGTACCCAGGTAGACAAAGGTAGACCGAGGGTAGACCGAGGTAGGCCAAGGTAGGCCAACCTCGGTCTACTATGGGGTTGAACGCAGTGAATGGGAAGTAAGAAACTTAAAGTAGTCAATTGCGGTATTACGATTTAACGAGGGTTCTGTCCAATCTGCGAGGGAATTACACAATTTTTTGAGTCTGCAATTCGTGCTTGACGTAGAAAATGGCGTATGTACTCCGATGCACTCTCTCGGATCGCATCACATCGATATCGGTCATGCTAATTTTTGCCAGTGGAGCCCTAGCGCGCAAACATGTCTTATCACTTATCAGCACCGACAATCGGGGAAACCCACTCTTGGCGGGGCCGAAGTTTGAGCGGTGTCTGCCATACTAGTGGCACAAGGATCTTGCATCAGCGGCCGCACTGGAAGCGGTGGAGTACCCCAAAGAAGAAATTTTCCTCTTTTGGAATTGAGTTCAGGAAGGCAGGTTGATTTGAGGGCATTACGTGCTAGTGCCTGGAGATTGCGGAGGTACGGGCCAGCTATTAGTGGGATCGATTGGAACATTCGAAGAATTGAACATGGGACACATGATTGGGTCAACTACTACTATAGTACTCTTCCTCAACTGGATTCTTATTTGAAGATTCTGCTGTCATTGCAACTTGAAATCGTTGAACATGAAACCCCAATAGACGCTGGTGGGATCGATGAATAACTATATGAGGAACAACGAAAACCCAAAAAAAGTCCATTGAGCCGCTGATAGGAGGTCTGAATCACTGATACGGAAGATTCGGAGCGGGACCGGACGATGGCAAGATAGATGGATATTTGCGCAATGCATCGCTATTGGTTGAGTGTAGATATATTTTATTCTAGGCCCCGGCAGTGGTATGTTATCTCGTCGTTCATAAGTAGGACCGGAGGAATTAGTACACCGCCTCGCGTGTTGATTCTGAATCCGAAGTAAAGATAGCGATCGTTCGAGGGAATTGATATCTTCATCTATCTTGAATGCGCCCCCACACCGCTGAGCTGTGTCTCCAAAAAAATTTCATGGCTGTTCACTGCTGCATGTAGTAATGTAAAACAGCCTGAAGCATGAGCTTTTTTCTTTGTCCCAGGTATTTCTATCTCGGCTCGGATCCGCACGGAAAGCGCTATCGAGGCCATTTTTTTGCCAAGCCTTCTCAGAAGTGCTAGAAGCTCAATGCAGCAGCGTGAATATGGACGTGGATCCGCTACCGCTACTTGCAATGGAAGGAACCCGAGTGGGCAATTATTCGGATTCGAGCTCAAGTCGCACAGCCTGGAATATATGCGTTCACAAGATCCAGGGAGGCAGTTTACTTACTTGAATCTGCTTCCGAAGAAGGTCAGTCATGTACTATGCATTTGTTCCGATTAAATTACTACTGAGATTCAAAAAGTTCAACCGGTCACGTGTCTTTGGTTCAATTTTGTCAGTGTAAATTCCAGATTCTTAGCTCCCCTTGCGCTCCTTATACCCTTACATCTCGCGTTTTCACAAAAAACTTTGAGCAAGTTCAACACGTTCTATGAGTTTGCTGTGGAGCTCCCATAAGCGTTACATGAGTGTCATCGCGCTGTTCAACTGTTCTTCTCGCCACAACGAACCCGACGCCGCGTCAGAGCCCACTTGGCAGAACTTTTTGTGAAAACGAGAGGGTGTCTATCATCTGCATTCTGCTGTCAATTCATTAATGAAGGAATTTAAATTTATCTCCTTGTTCATTTTGGACATAAATGAACTCTTCATTGACAGGGCGGAAGATGAAATTCCGGAAGAGGAATTGTTGTAGTCGCGAGTTAATTTAACCACTTTCAATCAAGCTACTTCAATCAAACTAGAAGTGGTAGCAACCGTTGCGAAGTGGTGAGTTCGCAGGCTGGAGGCGGAAAGAGATTAAGCATGCGAGGAAGAATCGGGGCAGGGTGACGACTGTGGATATCGATGTGGACGCAGAGTTTGAGTTTTTGTCAATGGGTCCTAATGAGGAAGGAAGCGTAGGAGACGGCAGTCACTCGGGGGAATTCGATGTATGAGTGGTCCTGAAATGTTCCAAGAACAATTAGTTTTAGGAACTGTTTCGGGGAACCGGAAAACTTTTGGTTTCTGCGGTCCCCAACCTCAATTTTGAATTGAGTTGATGGATTTTGGGAAAGGATCAGGTAATGGTTCCCGATCTCCTGAAGTGGTTCCAGAAACCAATGGTTTTAGGGACGTTTTGGGGGCCCTCATACAACGGATTTCCCGGAGCGAGTTCGAGGGAGAAAGGAAGCATACAGAGCCGACGAAGATTCGGCCTTCAATGGCCGAAGTTGAACGAACCTCCCAAAATATTTCAAAGTGGGGTGGAGTCCAAGTCGGGGCATCGGCGGAATGGGAGGTGGAGACCCTAGGTATGGTGCGGGTGCCGAGTCGCGACAGAAAATAAAAAGAGATTCTGATTTGACTCGGAGCAGTGGAGCGCGGTAGCGGCGGCACGGTACGGCGGGGGGGCGGCATGTATGTCGGCAGAAGACACGCGAGGGAGAATGGGGATGAAAATTCACTGGAACGTAAGATCAAGATGAGGGCGATCTCGTGCCTATTTCTGTTGGATAGCAAAAACGCAAAGAAGTCGACAAGAAGGGATATATGCCGCCGTGGCAGTGGCTTCGGAAGTGTGTTCGGAAGTACTACAGCGGGAGGAAGGAAGCAAGGCACTATTTCTTAGATATGGATGTAATACGGGAGATGTGGTGTATATAGAGGGGGAACAAAACGAAAGCACAGAACACGTCAACGTCCAACTGAGACCAAGCGATTTCGTTCGCCGCGGCAGAACCAACTGTGCGATGCAATAACATCACCGGGTAGACCTAGGCTGCCTGACTGTGAAAATAGTGGTTGGATGGATAGTGGGTAATGGCAGTTATTTAATCGGAATACTGGGGAGAACGTTTAGGACAACAGAAGAAGGAATCACAAGTTGAACTAGCGTCACGTGTTTTTGGTTCAAATTGTGTTGCAGTTCAAGTTTAATTCATTGTAGATATTCAGAAGCCTGCTATGTAAATCGTTCCTTCGGGTGCACAACGAATAACGTGAATCCGACTACGGTGGACAAATGACCTTGACATGAATAACAAATTCAATTTTTGCCAGAGTTGGGATCGCCGTGAATTAATCTGTAACATAATTTGATTTTAACTATTGCGGGGGGGGGAGCGACGCCAGGCCAGCGGGTTCGCGGTCCGGAGCTTGGAGAGGTACGGAGCTGGAATGTACATGTGTGGATGCGGAGTTTGAACTTGTGGGCGCGGATTTGTTGCAATTGGTGGAAGAACAAAAGACTCCGAGGCGAACATGTAAAGTGGCTTCTTTCCTTCCTTCTATCCTTCCAGAATCTATCGGGGATACCACGCGACGGAGGATCCGGAAGCATATTACACACAGACGCCGCGGCCGACGACAACTCGGACTTGAACGGCCGAAGTTGAACTTCTTGTGGAGTCGGCGGTCGGCGGTCGACAAAGGCAGCGAATTGATATTGATGAATGGAGACATTGTGTGTGTGTGTGCGGGTGCAGTGTATATGATACTGCTGGCGCTGGGGCGATACAAAAGAAAAAACAGAAAATCTTGAAGAAAAGAAGATCGGCACCTGGTATGGCAGTTGAACGATGAACGGCGGCACGGAAGAAGACTTTTTGACTTTAGTTTACATTGATTGGAGACTCGGGAGAGAATGAACGAAACGACGTCGACAGGCTGGCATACTAGGTACGTACACGGCGTACCTGGTAGGTAACCAAGATTAAGATCAAGTTTAATTTCCACAAAGCCAGGATGCCAGATGTCAGTGCGATAACGGAAATCGTGCAAAGAAGACTTGAGTCGAGTGAGGGATATACGCTGGCCGCGGCATCGTGACTCGGCTTTTTTACGCTCAAGGATGAGGGAGTGGTGTGAAGCGAAAAGGGGTAAGTATCCGACAGAAGACGCAGCGGCCGTGGACGCTGTGGGAATGCGAGATAACGGTCGAGTCGAGGATTATGATTAGGGCGGGAGAGGAAGGGAAGGGAAGCAAACCAGGACGCGACACGTCCAACGGATCCGAATTTGGCCATGCTGAAGGAAGTTCGAATTTGTTCGCCGCGGCAGACTCCCGCTCCAGAGTCTAGAACGATGGGATGTGCGAGATTTGCCAGGGGAAAGAATGACGTACATCATAGATTAGCACAGGCACCGGGAGATAACCCGAGCCTCGAAGGGCGAGATTTTGATCGGCGGTATAAGTAGAGCGTTGGTGTAGGTATTCTGAGGGTTGTAAAGTTTATTGCCAGTAATAAATTAAACAGCATTCAGTCAAGTATTGCTGGCTCCGGAAGCCAGGCACAAAAAGGAAGCTACTAGTACAGAGAAGGAAGAAGAGAAGAACTGGGTTAGTGCGATGGGAAAATCCGAGTCTCGACTTGCCATTCGTGGCATATCATGGATTTACGCTGGATTGGGAAGTCAGAAGGAAGGAAGGAATTAATCCGTCCATCTGAATTATGGCGTACCGTCGGAATTCAGCTTGAGTTGGACACTGGCTGGCAGAAATGAGAGATGGGTTCGGCACCAGAGTTCGGCAGAAGAGGAGGAAGATTTGCGAGTGGTTGGATGTCAACCAGGCACGGATATCGATTCAGAGCCTCGGAAGGCGAAGGCAAGGTACGGCACTCGAGGAGCGCGTCGCCAGTCAGGAAGTTCTGAGTGAGTGGAGGAAAGCCTAGGAAGGTAGGTACAATAGAACTTGAGGCCAATCTAGGGGATGAGGGCCCGGCATTGAATAGGTCGCCGGTCGCCGGGCACTGAAAGAAAAAAGAACATAGAAGGACTTCGGCCAGTCCCGACAAGTTCGACTTCGACTTCGGCGGCAGCTTGAAATTCGCTAGTGGTGCCTCGGTGGGGCGAGTCGCTTTCAGCCAGGTACGGATACAGATGGGCCTGGGGGGGTAAGTACGGCATAGTTATGCGCATGTATTCGACTCGGGAGCGCCATGGCCAGCTGCAGTTTAAGGTATGCGAAGAACGCCAGTGTACCGCTGTCGGCTGGAGAAAGAAGAACTTGAAGGTGAACGTGAATCGCAAGTGCTAATTCATATCATCGGCTGCCTCCGAGAGCAGAGTTCGGCACTGCACTGAGAAGCCGTCTACAATCGAGCGAAGTACTTTTTTTTAGGGGCTTGGGCTTGGGTGCCAGTACTTGTTTTGAGTGGGCTTGGAAGCCGCTGGCAGGTGCGGTGTGCACTTACTACAGCCGTCTTGAAGCTGGTTGAAACTTTAGATATTCCGTTCGAGGAGTTTTCCCAAAGTTCGCCTTTTCGGCTAGTGAGGGAAGAAAGGAAGGAAGAACAGAGTGAATCACAATCACATGCGGGAAAATTTTAATTGAAGAGACATATCACGTTTGAACGTCGAAGGCCCGACGTGCGGCGTACGTTGCCGCGGCCGGTGTGCGCCTGCAGCGTGAATCACACGCTGCACCACTGGCACATCAGACAAAGGCGAGTTTGGCAGGCGGCACTGTGACGGCTCTGGAACTAGTAGAGCACTTATTCGAAGAACGCCAGTGTGCCGCGGTCGGCTGGAGAAAAGAAGAACTTGAATATGAACGTGAATCGCAAGTACTCAGGCTGATTCATATCATCGGCTGCCTCCGAGAGCAGAGCAGAGTTCGGCAGCCTGAAAGAAGGACTCAAAAGGAAGACAAGACAGGCAGAGAATCGAGGAGAGGGCATTAAAATTCCCAATGATCGCGAATGGTTTCCTCGCGAAAACTTGAAGGGGGGTACATACGACAGCGCCGGTTATCGGTTGTTCGAGGAGAGTTGGCGTTCTGACTCCCGAATTTAAGCTGGACTTCGGAAGAAGTAAGTCAATTAGGTTATTAGCTATAGTAAGAAGTCAATTGGACGAAGAAGCCAAATTGAATCACAGCAGACTCGGAGATGGGTTGGAAATTTATTTGAATGCCGGCGCCAGAGGACGGGAGGAAGGAGGGGGGACTTGTGAAGAGAAGGATACGGCGTTCGAGGCAGCGCCACCGCCGCCGCCACTGTCCGGCGTTCATTGTCGCGAACTTTGCCATGGCCAATGTCGCGAATAGTGAATAGTGAGTTAGGGTCGGCCGGGGCGAAGCGAAGAAAGATTTTATCAACAGCGATGAATATGTAGGTACGGGACCAAGGTGACAATTTAAAGCGAACCGTCGAAAAACGCAGGATTGAGAGTGAGAAGCCGGAGAAGTGGCAAGGAGATAAATATGGTGCGCGGCGGACGAAGAGAAAAGGTACGACATAAGATTAAATGAAAGTGGGAGGTGAGTCAGAGTCACTGCATGAGAATCCTCTGTTCTCTGTGATTTTGGGGAGTGTCCGAGAGTGGGTATAGGCGGCGATCATGGTGTCCGTGCTCGACACGGGCGTGAGATGAGAATGAGAAGATAAGGGAACTTGGGAGGAGATTTGATCCTGAAATTGCGACTCGGCGGTGCTGGGCATGGGCATGGCGTGGGTGGGGGTCGAGTCCAGTCCAGTCCCGACCGCGTACGCATAAGATTCAGACAGCTGATGAAGGGACTGATACGGCATCCTAGTGGGAGCGCCATGGCCGGCCAGTTTATTCGAGGGATGTTCTGGCCAGGATCCGGAAGAGACTCAACGATAAGTTAACAATCATCTTGAATGATATCGGTTGTCCGAATCGTGGAGGCCAGAAGAGATTTTGTTTATTCCGGGGACGCCGCGTATGTGCTTTCGGGCATGGGAAGATCGCCGGTGCAGAGGTGTTTGGTTCGGCGATTTGGAGAACGGAACGGGGGAAGATACACCAGGAAGCCGCATCGAGTCAATCGCATTTTTGATTTGCGGATTTGGTTTCGAGGAAAAGAAACTTGAAGAAGAGAGATACGGCATTCGAGGGAGCGCCACCGCCACCGCCACTGTCCGGCGTTCAACATTGTCGCGCGCGCTCATGTCGCCGGGGCGAAGCGAAGAAACATTCAATGAGCTGTATGAATGTGTACGGCAGCGGGGCAGGGCAGGTAATGTCCGGCGTTCATTGTCGCTTGAACGAACTTGGATGCCACGGCCAATGCCAATGTCGTGAATGATAAGGCAAGGTAAGTATTGAGTAGGGTCGGCCGGGGCGAACTTGAAGCGCGAAGAGCGAAAAGCAATAATGAAGAGTACGGCATTTGAATGAATGAACGAGAGGATCTCCGGATAAGATGATTTTACTATTTTGGACACGGAGATGTATGTACGTTGGCGTTGGCAGAAGAAATCGAAAGATACGGCAGTGACGGTGGCCAGTAGTCGAGGAAAGTGCCTAGGCCAGCCTGAAGTGAGAGTTGAAGGAAAAACTTGAAGGCACGGCAGCGCGTAAACGGTGAAATGGGATCCGCGGAAGACAGAGGTGAGTCACATCAGTTCAGGTTCAAGTTCGCATCACTGCATCAGATGTACTTCCTGCATGAAGAAGATGTGGGGAGGGAAGGAAGGAAGGAAGGAAGGGTGCAGTGGGTTTGGGTTGGGGAAGAACTCAAGAGGTGGAGATCTTTGTGCTTCGACGCGACGTTGAAAGAAAGCGGCGCAGGACAGGAAGGACATGTGCAAATGAGCGTATCACCAGTATTGGTGGGCGAAGTTCGCTGGGTTTAATTTGATCACCGTCGACGTCGAAGTGCGCGTACGACGCGGACTCGGATTCCAGCTGCCAGGGGTGCGGGCGCCGGGGAAGCTTGATACTGGTACTATAGCATGATGATGACGGCGCGTGAGAGTCGGATTGAGCGAGAGTTTGAAAGCCGGACGGGACAGCGACTTCAATCCGGGCGTGTAATTATTGACAACTTTGATTGCCAGCGGTGAGCGTGCGTGCGTTTTCCCTCCCGGAAAAAGGCGGATAGGGGTCGACGCGGGGAAGGTGACAGTATTATGTATGATAATTATGGCTTGCGAGGACAGGCGGCCTGGTGGCTGTCGAGATAAAATGAGACAAAGACGTGGTGAACGCATATCGGTGACAGGACTGGCAGGACAGGTTGATGCCCGTCCAGACATACTGGCAGGGCATAAATAAGTAAGTAGGACGCGTACGGCATGGACGCCGGACGTGTATGGTGGGCGTTTGTTGATGATTGATCTGGGGCACGGACCACGGACCACGGTGCGGGAGGTTCGTAGCGCGGCCCTACGAGTCGGAGCGCGGCGGCGTGAGGCTGATACTCGGGCCTTACGGTGCGCGAGGACGTCGACGGGGGCCGTGAAGTTGATATATATTATATATATACAGATATGTGGGATTCGGGCTATGGTTCGTGCAAGTTGCAAGTTGGGCTTGGTCATGCCAGTGGCGTCGCTTAACGTTGCCCGCCAGTATCAGAGAGTAAACTTGGCCATGGATTCAAAGCCGCGCACAGGACTGAACAATTCAATGCAGTGCCTGGGCGTGGGCGTGGGCGATTAAGTATAGTAGGTGCCGACTCGATTTAATAAGTACTTGGGTGCGGGGAAGTGCTGACGCATTTTCGAGACCAAGACGGGGAGACCGTAGGCTAGGCGTACGCGGTGTGACGGGACAATGCGCGTCGCATAAGTACGCCATGGGTGGTCAGTGCGCGTTTGTTGATTGCGGGCCCGGGGAAGTTTCGTAGCGCTTGATACTTGCGAGGACGGGGCCGTGAAGTTGATGTATATTATAGAATAGAGACGTGTGTGTGTGTGTGTGTGTGCTGGGGATACAGAGTATGGCTCGTTGGCGTTGGGGTTGGCGTTGGGGTCGCGGTGGCGAGGGGTCATGGGTTGCCCGCGAGTAGATTCAGAGCGGCGTGCGCGCAGGACTCGGACTGCGGAAGTGATGCATGAGATGCGTGCTCGGCTCGATTGAGTACGGTAAGTAGGTGCCGACTGGGTGCGGGGACGTGCTGGGCCGTTATGTAAATATTTCGAGATGGTCGAGTCTGGATATCATGAGATGAGGACGGGGAGAATGGCGCGGTCACGGTGACGGGACAGGATAATCCGCGTCCACATCGCATAATCGCATTCATGTTTACATACGTACGGCGATGTGGGCGTTCGTTGATCTGGGGTTGCGGGGAACCGAATGTCGCGAATAGTGAGTAGATGTCGCGAGTAAGTAATAAATGTGCATGTACATGTCGCGAATAGCGTCGCTGCCGGCATATGACCATGAATGATTCCGGTTCGAGTTTGAATGTCCGATGGTCATGTACAGGTTGAGTACGTGAGTGAGTGTGCAGTCGGGGTATGTAAGAACGGCCGCCGATTATTGTTGTTATAAATGACACACATATTTTCACACAGCGTTAGTTTATTTATCTTGTTTGATTTAAGTTTGTGCGTCCGTTCTCGGGAGGTGTATTTCGAGGTCAGGGACGCGCGGCGACGGAGATTGCACAAGTTTGTTCGTTCGTTCGGTCATTTGTACCGTGGTCCGTGGGCAAGCGTATGTACATTGTGCGCCGTGATGTACAGGACAAATGCGTGTCCCCCGTCGCGTAAGTACAGTACATACATACGGCAACTCGAGTGGGTGTTTGTGGGTTTGGTCCTGGTCTTGAACTAGGGTGCGGCAGTGGGATCATAACGGCAGTGCCAATGTCAATGCTACTGCTAATTGCATCAGAATCAGGTATGTAAGTATGTATGTATGTGTGCATCCCGTGTATCCCGTGGCTGGGTGGGTGGGATGAGGACGGCCGCCGGGATACCCATAATTAAATTAAATCAGGTTGGTTCGGGCGCTAGCTTAATTTTGTGCTGTGTGTGAGACTGGGTTATGGTGTTCTCGGGTCAGGCAGGGACGCGACGCGACGCGACCGAGATCGTCACACGCATGCAAGTTCGAAGTCAGACAGTGGTTCGTTCGTTCGGTTGTGGAAGAGATGTTCGTTCGCTTGGGAATGAGACGACGCAAGTACGGCAATTAATGATGTGGTGGGTGCTCGCTGATCTGGGGTGGGACGCGGGGAATGTGTATGTCGCGAGTAGGAAGATGCCGCGAGTAGGAAGTATATGGCGCGAGTAGCGGTAGCGGGCGCAATAATTAAATCCCCTTTCGAATTCTTGGCAGTCCATATTGCATCCGCACATACACGCGAGTCTGTTAATATGTATTAATGTTCTCGAGTTCAGGGACGCGACGCGACGCGCCAAGCGACCGAGCTAGGGAATGAGCGAACAAGCGAGCCGAGCGAGTCATGTCATGTCATTCATTCGTGTATATGTCGACCCAAGAAATGCGCAGCGCATATATATGACATTGTGTACCTGTGAACGCGCCGAGACGCTAACGATATTGAGCGATGTGCCTTAAATTGAGGGATGGACTGGCGGAGCTCGAGACGAGTCAATAGTCCAAACGCCGCGCCACCGTGGAGTGGGAAGTGAGCATATTCGACAGAGACTGGGCCTTGGGGTGGGTTTGAAATTCACATGATGCAGTGGAATGGAATTGGAGGGATTCCCAGGCACGCGTCAAGAACAAAGGCAGCGTCGCAGGCAGATAGGCTTCCAGCACGGTGATTGCAGAGAACAAGAACGTTCGCTCGAAGGATACGAGAAAGACGCCCTCGTTGCGGAGATAGATGAACTTCCAGGGACTCACACGATCGATCGATGGCATCTGCAATCACGTAATGTTCTCTAGACGGACGATCGGCATGGCGGATGGGGATGGAATGAGGAGAAGGTTCTGATGGAATGATGGGGTTACGGGACGATGACGCCTTACGAGAGAACGGATTTGGGTGGAGGGATCAAACACGCGCAAGCACCGCTCTCCGACGCCTTCCTCATCCTCTTCTTCACCTGGCCATCTTGTGCTCCAGCGCCGCGGATCGCCCAGTCGAGATTTGTGGAGTGAGAAGAGACGAGAGAAGCGGCTGGGATGGGCAACGCCGCGAGCGCGCAGCAGCACCACCACATCCAGTCCCAGCCACCCGCCACACCCAGAAAGAGCACCAGCACACACCCAAACGGATCGACCCACTCCCACTCGCCCTCCCATTCGACATCCAAATCTTCTCCCAACGCCTCCCCCACCACCCCCACGAACAAACACACCACCACCACCACCACCACCACCACCGCCAATAACACGACGAGCAACCCCACTACACCCGCCAACTCCAGCTCAGCAAGCGGGAACAACTCATCCACACCCACCCTCCGCCCCAACCGCAAATCCATCGACCTGCCAGGCTTAAACACGTTTGCCTCCCCGTCGCCCGCCGGCGCTGCGCCCGGCCGATCGCGCGGGAGCAGGACAGGGAGCAAGATGGGGATGGTCGAGCGCGGACGGACGTGGCTGCACGCGCGCGAGCGGTCGTCGAACCACCACAACTCCTCGAATGCGCACACGAACGGGCATGTGAACGGCTACGGCGTCGGCGGGGGGAGCGGGCGGGGGAGAGGCCACACCCCGCCCCGCAGCGCGGCCATCTCGACACCGATCCCGATTCCGGGCAACGGCAAGGGCAGGAATGTGGCGCAGGAGGAGACGGGGTACATGCAGCATGTGCGCGAGGGGATTGCGCGGAGGAAGAGGGAGGAGAGGGAACGGTGAGTATTTTCGTTTCGCTGGCTTTCATGTTTTCGTGCTGCTTTCGTTGTACATCCCTTTTGTCTTTCGCTTTTTGTTTTTTTTGGGTTTTTTTTTTTTGGTTTTGGCGTCCATGTCTCGGGACGAAAACTTACCTCCGACCCTACCCACAGCCGCGGCCGCTCCCCCACGCGCTCCCGCTCCCGCCCAACACACCAACACCTCCGCTCCCCGCGCCGTTCTCGTTCTCGATCCCGATCCCGGTCCCCGCCCCGGCGGGTGAACGACGGCCTCCGCGCGCCCTCGCCCTCGCGTTCCAATTCCCGCTCGCACTCGCCCACCTCAAACTCGAACAACTCGGGCTCGCGGGAGCACTACCCCAGCTCGCGGCGCGGCTCGCCGTCGCGGTCGACGTCGCGGAGCCCCTCGCGGAGCCCGTCGAGGGAGCGGGAGCGGGACAGCTCGCGCGGGAGGAGGGAGCGCGCACGGGGGCGGGGGTACGATCGTGTGCCGCATGGGTCGCCTGTCTCGGACGTGCCGCCGCCGCCGCCGCCTTCACACCACCCTCACCACGCAAATCAACACCACGACGCCCGGCAGCAGCAGGACGACGAGCTGCGTGTGCGCGAGGAGAGGGAGCGGTACGAGCAGCTGTATGGGCCACAGGCGCAGAACGGGAACGGCCAGGTGTGGGATGGGCAGAATGGAATTGGAGTTGGGATGAAGCCGGCGTTCGAGCCGGAGGTCGTGTTCTCCACGATTCCGCTGACGATTGGCGTGATTGGTGGGGCGGAGGGTGATTATGAGGTGCGTTTCTTGCTCCCTTGCTCGCCCAATTTGTCGTTTGAGTCCCACTTTGCTTCCTTTCATCTACTCCGTTTTTTTCGAGAGTATTGTTTTTTTTTACCCGGCGGCGGCAGGGGGCAGTCGAGGCGCGCGCGGTGTGGGGCGCTCTTCCCCCATCGTTCCCCTTGTTCCCTCGCCCCTCCACACTCACTCCTTCGCTTTCCACTCCTCCCGTCCCTCGTTCCTCCCCGTTTTTTTCGAGAGGTTTTGTTTTTTTTTTTTTTGGGGGGGCTGCGGCGGGGCGCAGTCGAGACGCATGCGCGCGGTGTGGGGCGCTCTTCGCCCGTCGTTCCCTGCCTACGCACGCGTCGGTGGGGTGGGCCGTGGACACGGACACGCCGCCACTCGCTGGGTCCCTTCCTTTCCCTGCGCTGCGTTGGCGCTGCCTCGGTGCCTGCGTCGACCGCCGACCGTGGCGGTGCTTTCGTGCCCCGCCGTTCGCTGCCTCTCCCACTTTTGCCTTCCCTCTCCACCGCTTCCCTCCCGTCTCCACCGCTTCCCTCCCGTCTCCACCGCTTCCCTCCCTCCTTCCCCCCCAAAAAATAAACTTGCGCCTGCCTTTTGCAAAAACAAAAAAGACTTCGGACAAGTGCTAATAAATTCTTTGTGTACGTTTCCAGGAGATAGACCCAGACGACCCTACCCTCCCGCCCGGCGGGGGGCTCGTTGAGGGCTTGACGGGGCGGGGGAGGGCTGCAGCCGCGGTGGTAGATGAGATTGTTGGATGTGAGTGTCTGCCTCTATTATTGCTTTGTTTTCGCTTTAGCTGGCGAGTTCGTTACTTTTGGGTGGCGTTACTTGCTCCCTTTCTCTACTTTCTCTACTGTTGTTTTTCTTCTCGCGTCGCCTCTATTTTTTGCATTACATCCATCATTTCCACTATATCCGCTTGTGGCGTCTTCTCGTCGCTGAGGGCGCGCCGCATGGTGCCCGCTCTGTCGGGTCGCTCCCGCGCCCTACCTGTGTAATCTGTGCCCTTGTCTTAATTTGGGGCGGGCGCACCGTGCGGCGGCGCGCTTCTTTGCTCTCGGGCGCGCTTCTGTTCCCGCCGTCCGCCTGGAACCCTAGGCCCATCGCTTCCATTCGTGGCGTTGGGACCGCACGGCGCATGTGCTTCTTCTCTCGGGCCCGCCTCCCTTGTCTCGGGCCCGCTCACGCGCTGTCCCCTCATTTAACCTTCCACACCCTTTGTGCTCCTTCCCTCCACACCCCATCACACTCTTGCTCCTCCACACCCTCCATTTTGACCTCCTTGCCCCCCCTCCACATCCACACCCTTGCCTCCCTCATCCACACCCTTGCCCACACCCTGTGCTCTCTGCCACTACATCCCCTCATACCCCCCCCCCTCCTCTTTCTGTTTCTCCCCTTTTATTCTAACTTGTCTTAATGTTCGTCCCATTTACTGTCTATTCAAATCTAGCACCACCCACACCGACGCTGGCCCCTGTCGAAATCTGCTGGCGCGGACCAGCCACGAGTGTGTTCCTTATTCGCGCGGGGGACGACGACTGGATGGGGAGGAGAGAGATGGTGCGTGCAGGGGGAGATGGAGATGGGTGAGTCTATTCGTTCTTTATTTCTCCCCTCATTCCCATTTCTCCCTTCCTTTCCCCCTCATTCCACTTTTTTTTCTTCTTTGCGCTACTTTCTTTCGATTTTTTTTTTCGTTGCTTTCCTTTCCTTTCCTTTCCTTTTTTGGTCTTTCCTCTTTGGCGGCTTTCCCCTCCGGCTTTCTTCTGCTTCGTTTTTGTTTCTCGCGTTGTCTGGACGCGTTTTCTCGCGCCGACGCGCCCCTGCACTTCGGTCCCGCGTCGACACGGACACGGACGCGCGCGGGTGCAGTCTAGACGCGTCGGTGTTGGTGCGATGGTGGCGTCGGCCGGTGATCTGAATTTTCTCGCCCTATATCTGCCCGGTACACCCGTTTGGAGACGGATCACCGGTGCGGGCTGCGACGAAAGCGATGTGGGGTGGAACGGCGGGCGTCGTCTTGGAATGTGTTTTTTTCCTCGACACCCCCCCATTTTTTTTTTTGGGTGGTGGTGGTGGCGTTCTTCCCTCCATCTTCCCGCTGCTGTGGCTTTCCGTCCCGGTGCGCCGAGATGTGAGCTTGGCGATGCGGGTTTAGGCTTGGGATGATGTGCTGTGCGCCGGGCGTTGTCGTTGGCGTTGATCACCGTCCTGCCTCTTTCCGCTTTTCCTCTCATCACTTCCGTTTTTGGTTCCCCTTCTCCGCTCCCGCTCTTCGGGCCGGTGATCCGAGATACAATGTGTGATGTGCGACGGCGGACGTCGTCGTCGTCGCGATTGTATTACGGGCGCCGTGTATGCGTAGCTGGGGTGGACGGTGCGGGGCCCGGATCACCCAGCCGACCCGAACATGGCTTGGCACGCAGGCGGCGACCTACTCGACTCAATGTGGAGGAGCGGCATACCAAACCGGGGAGTCAGACGAGAGGATACGCGAGATCCACCCGGACGTTGTGTGCGAGTGCGAGTGGACAGTTGGTCGCCGTCGCCTGCTTCTCCTATTTCTCCGTGTCTTATTTCTCCGCCTCCTACGTCTCCTATCTTTTTTCTCAAGCCCTACGTACGAGCTACGCGTACGCACGCGAGATCCTGCCGGACATGGTGTGCGAGCGAGGACATGAACACAAAAGTTTTTTTTTGTGTCTCCGTCCCCCGCGTCCGCGTCGTGCTACTCCTCGGACGGCTCGGAGTCTGGCTCTGACTTTGGCTCGGACTCGGACTCGGACTCGGACACGGACGCGGACTCGGGCAGACGCGTATTGGGCGTGGCTTTGTCCGGGCTTTTTCTGCGTGTCCGTTATCCGTGTCCGTGTCCGTGCTTGTGCGAGGAGATGACATGTTTGTGCCATGGCCATGTGGGCGCTATGTCATTGTTGTGTGCGATGTGCGAGGAGATGCTCGGACGACTCTCCGCGGAGCGCTCGAGGCTGCGCTTTTTTTATGTGACTTTGACTTTCATCGTCATCTTCCCTCGTCATCGTCATAGCGCGCGGGATTGGGAGATTGATTTTTGATTTTTTGATTCCGATTTAATTTCGGTCTCTTGTTGCGGTGTTTTTTCTTCCTTGTCTTTTTGTGCTTATCAGTCGGCGGCTTTCTTTCTTTTTTTGTGTTCGGCGGCTTTTTTTTTTGTCGGCGCTTTTTATCGGCGCCTTTTTCGTGTTTGGCTTTTTTGAGTTTATGTTTTCGGTACCTTTTTTGTTTCTTTCTTCTGTTTGGCGCTTCGGTGAGCAGCGGAGCGGAGTGGCGACGATGGAGGCTCCCTGGACTTCACTGTCGCTCTGCGGGGCCTTGTTTCGTTTTTGTAATTTTGGCTTTTGTTCGGGTTCTCGTCTTTGCGACGCCGTGCGAGACCGGGAATAGAGGGCTGGAACCACTAGTCATCTAGTAATGGTTTCCATCTCGCGCCCGTCGTCGCAACCTTGCGTCTACAGCGGCCGTTTCTTTTTCCCGCGAATTCGATTTCGATTTTCTTTTTCCATTTTTCCATTTCTTTTTACTTTTCCTTTTCGGTTTTGCTCCTTATTTCCCTCGCTCTTTTCTTTTTTGCTGTTCCTTTCATCTTTCCTCATACCGTCGTGCGCTCGTTTCGCTGCTGCGCTGCGACCCCAACGGGAACGGCACGGCGACTTGTCTCGTGCTTGTGTTTGTGGTGGTGCAGTGGTGTCGCTGTGCAGCCTCGACTGTGTGGCGTTATACATACGCTCGAGGGTGGCGTCTGGTTCTGAGTCGTGGTGCATCATCTATCTCCGGATCTGCGGCTGCCTGTCTGGCTGGCCGGGGCAAGGGTGTGCCTGCAAATCTGCAGGTGCGGTGTCATCGTGCCGGTGTGGTCGCTGCCTCGTCTTGGAGATGGGGATGATGGGGATGGGGCGGAGGGGAGGTGCTGCGCCACTAGTGCAGTACCCTCTAGATCTTTTATTCCTCGGCACTTTGTGTGTGCGGGAGGGCATCTCTACGCGCGCGTGTGAGCTCTCTCGCTGCGAAACAAGCCTCCGGAATGCTGCACCTCCGAGAAGCTGTCGTAGTGCCGTATCCCCTTTTGCGCATGTCGGGCGGGCTGGCGCGCTGCTGCGATTTTCTCACTGCCCTTGACTCGTCTTGGGAGCCGCGCCCCCTGCATAAAGCAGCACTGCGTCGAGCTGGACTGACACTCCCCGCCACCGCCCCATAAAGTAAGCAACCGAGCGGTGGCGCGTGCCGGCAGCATTGTTGACAAACACGTACTAATTGCTCCCTTGCCGCGATCCTGCTTGGCCATTCGCACTTTTCACACTTTTGTTCTTTCCCATTACCTTCGCCCCTTCTTACTCTTATTCGTTAACCAAGCTGCGGCCGTTACAGCTACTAATCTTCCATCAGGTCGTCCACGGAGCCCTTCACGACGACGATCCACCTCTCACCCGGGACGCATCACTTCCGCTTCATCGTGGATGGGCAGACGGTCATCGCGCCCGCACACGAGATCCCCAACGCGGTGGACGACCAGGGCTTCATCGCGAACTACGTCGCCGTCCCAGGGCCTGTCGTGCCACCGCCAACGGCTGCGTTGCCCTCTACCGCCGGGCCTCCATCGGCAGGCGCGAGCACAAACACGAGCGCGCAGACGAGCGCGACGGTGAGCCCGTCGGCTAGCACGCACGGGCGCGGGAAGCGCCGACGGCCGAGTCTGCCTGTCCATCCCGACGGGAGCTTTTGGGCGCACAGCAGCGTGGGCGGGAGCACGGACGACGTACCGCGGCTGGCGGAGCGCGTGCTTCACGCGGGCCGAGGCAGCGGTGGGCACGGCGACGGCGGGCGCGGGCGCGGGTGGAGCGGTGGGTGGACGAGCGACATTCCGGAGGCGCTAGTAGCGGCGGCGGCGCAGGAGGAGGCGTATATCCTTGCGCAAGAGCAGTTCCAGCAGCAGCAGCAGTATCGGCATGCCAGCGGGAGCGGGAGCGGGGACGGGAGCCGCGGGAGCAGTCGGGGAAGGCACATTGTGCTGAATGGGTTCGTACCCGAGCCGAGCATCCCGCCGGCGCCGAGGCTCCCCCGACACCTCGAACGCCTCATCCTGAACCGCCCGAGTCCCGGGGTGGTGATTGCGCGCGTGGCGACGGGCGCGGTGGGGAGCGGGAGCAGTATGAATGCGGTTGGGGTGGAGGCGACGCCGGCGGTGAGCCCTGCGCTGAGAGTCACGACAGCGAGCGGGACGGACGTGAGCGTGCCGATGATGAGCTTTACCAGCGCCGCGGGCAACACCTCTGGCTCTGGCTCGGGCTCGAATTCGAAGGCGGGGTCGGACAGCGGTGGCACGACGCTACTGAGCCCGGGGACGCATCCGCAGTTTGGTGCGAAGCCGACGGTGAGCCCGGTGGCGACGCCGCTGATTGCAGACGACCCGAGCGTGCTGCAGACGCCGTCGCATGCGGTGCTGTACCATCTCTGCACGAGCTCGATCCGTGACAAGATGATTGCGATTGGGGCCTCGACGCGGTATCGACAGAAGGTAAGCGTTCGCCTCGTTCTTTGGGCTACTGAGGGATGCTGAGCGCGTTATTTGCAGTATTTGACAACGGTGTATTATAAGCCTGCGGAGCCGACAACGAGGGAGGAGTAGGCGTCGCCGCCGTCTGTTCCTCGTTCTCGCTTCCGCCCTAGACGTCCTTTCGATAACTTATTATGTATCCCCACGCCCACCGTCGTCCCCCGTCCTCCTCTACGCCCTCTATTTCCTCTTCACCTTCGACTCTCCTCCCACTACGCCTCTGTTTTGCTGCTCGCCGCGACTCCACCTGAATGTTCCTTTCGAGGCGGCTCCACGCCCCTGTCTCTCCGCCTTCGACTTCTCCTTCCACTACGCCTTCTATCTTGCGCGACCCTACCTGACCGCTCCTTTCGGGGACTGCCGGTTCCTGCCTCCTTCTGTGACCGTATCGATCGTATTGTATTGCGGGGTATGTGTTTCATTGGCTCTCTGCCCTGATTCTCGAGTACGAATGAATACTGATTTGATTTTGGCCAGTCCCCACCTCGTGCTTCTCTATCTCATTTACCTGCGTATCTATCCCCGCCTTCGCCCACCTCACCCTTGCGCCACCAGGTCCAGAACCACCGAGTCCCACCCTTCACAAAAAGCACCCGGCGTGCAAGCTCTAGAGTGGGTGTACCGACCATTGTATGTACGTACCGTATGCGACGACGGTTGTATTTTTGGTGCAGAGGTACGTACAGTTTGCTTCCATTCAGCCTATCATCATCGATCCCGGTTTTTTTTATCTTTGCAAATATATCACTGACTGGATTTTTGTCAGCCAGAGAGGCCGCGCGTCCTCGCCATCCCTACCCCGACTACCCCGACATTCCACGCCACATAGACACAAAACGGACGGACGACGACGATGAACGACGACGAAAAACTTCTGTGTTGATACTGTAGCTAGCGGCTTTTGCCATGGACAACAAACGTGCTACCCTACTCACTCACTCATCCATCTCACTTACCACGTCTGTTTTCTTGCATTTTCCCATCTTCCTCTGTCTCTCATTCATCTCCATCTACCTACCTCATTTTCTGCGCCATCCACACATGCATTCCGATTTCCGTGTTTTCCTCCCTCCCTCTTGTATGGAGTTGCAATCCCAGCGCTCTGTTCTGCTAGATGCCACATAGCTATTCCTGCTCCTGCTGTTGTTGTTGTATGTGGCTACGCCCGTAATAGATGAGATACAATGGCCGGCTCCTGTGGTTGGTTGGACAAAATACCTTGGCACTTTACTTATGTGATCGGTCGGTTTTCGGTGAACATCTGATGCAGCGGCAGAGTGATAACCTTCATTACCACTGCCGTGGTTCTGGGTCAGGGATTGGGTGATAGACGCGTACGGAAGAATAACACAAAAGGTGAAGGGTGGGGAAGGGATGGGACTATCTTCCTCTTGCCATTCACAGAGGCACCTTCCGATTATGGGCCGATGGCGACACAAGAAGACAGACGTGGTCAAAACACTAGTAAAATCAGAAGGGCAATGCGGAATTAGTTAGCGCTTACATTGTTGGTTTGATGCAGACATATGCTTGCGTGATGGCGGATTGTCGGGGTCTCTGACAGATGGTGGCGGAATTTGTACGAGGCTAACCAGGTAGAGCGCGGTATATACCGGTCGGTTCCCGACGGCGCGGAGGCTTCCCTGTCTGCGGGAAGAGCCGCTGCAGGGACCGCCTTCTGCGAAATCTGGAAGCCATTCCTTGTGAAAGCGCCCGCTGGGATCCGGATTCGGGAACGCTGCAGGGAACACGAAACACGCACGGCACACGAGCTGGCCGAAGCGCAATGATTGCCTTCTGTAAATGATGCCGCCATCGGATAAATATACGCGGTCTCACGCGTGGATGAGCCTCGACTCTCTGCCGTCGATTAGTACGAAGGTAAATTGAAGATCAGCAGGTTCAACTTCCGAATAGAAGTAGGAAATGGCTGTGCTAACTCACGGAGGCAAATGAGTTTGATCATGATATCATTCATGACTGGTTCGAATAGAACCCTAATTCGAAAGAAATAAAGGGTCAACAAGTATTTGGACGTCCCGGGACAAGGGATGGAGGGGAATCTGTTGAGAATCTGTCACTGAAAGTCAACAGGTTCAATTTCCGAATAGAAAATTGCAGAAAATAGTTATGCGAATGGTGCGAATTTGGGGGGTAAATCTGACAGGTGAACCAGAAGCGAAGGGAATACTTGACGAGCATTTGGACATCCGAAACATATTGCGACCCGAAGCCGACAGTGAAAGTCGTGGACACTTTGCGTGCGTATAGACTACACAATTACGTCGTTCCTGGGTCGAGGCCTGCTGTCTCCATATTGCGGAAGCTCAGAAGCTGGGATCTAACTGGTCGGATTGCCGGGTGATCATGATCAAAGATAACCTTGCCTTCGGTCTCTTCTTTCATTGTGAGCCGCCGTGGATTATCCGTGCATCGTCTCACGTTCTTGCGTGGCGTGAGACAGTATGGTATGTGTGGTAGTGGGATGAGCCCGGGGCGGGGAGTCATGGGCACCAGAGGCGGATCAGGACAGCCGTGGGTTTACTACACGGCATGATCGGGTGGAATTCGTGCAGTGGAGTACGGAAGGATGGTCGATGTATATATGACTCAAGGGCGCATTCTCCGCCGACTTTCCCGCTCCAGCAATTAGGAGGCGATTCTTGTGGCAGTGCGGCCAAGTTTTGGTGTTCAAAGGTATGATTTAATCAGAAATAAAACCATAGAAGCTCCATAACACGTGGGATTGTCTCCCCTTTTTTCTAGGCACTTTCTGTCTTCTGAGGGAATTTCTGCCGGTGACTTGACAAATATACAGGGAGCTATTCCACAGTCTCCACCGGATACAAGCCCAGGTCGTGTTTGAATTGCAGAAAATCGGGTCGGACAACGCCGCCAAACGATAGAGCCCAACTTCCATCAAGTTATTTCCTTTTTTGTCAACCGCAGTTGAGCGATGCCTTACTGGGAAGCCCTGCTTGACTGTGTTTGGTTCCAATCACGTTTTGCGTTTGTCATGGACCTTGACCCAATTTGGCACGAAATGCCTATTCCAAGCGTATTGCCCCGCATCGCAATTCTGCAATTCCAACCAAAGGTATAGACGTTTAAAGATGATGGTAATATCTCAGCCGTTGAATTTCATCATTAGATAGGGCAAATTTCGGCCAATATCGCGAAAGCCCGCGAACTTTGCCGAGGGTGCGACGCGTCAGTTCAGAGTCGTGACTGAACCTTGAACCTCTACAGTATCCGTCCGAGATCCGTAGATCTCGTGTGCTTACCGGAGATGGTATTCAGCGGTAAGATCGTTGCTGAACGGTGTTGTATCTTACACCCGGGAAATGAACGCTGCACTCCAAGGGTACGTTTTTGACAGCGCTGCCGCCATTGGCCCATACTTGGAACACCCGCGCACCGGTCCGACATCCATGTTCTGCGCAGAACTGGCCAAGCACCTCAAATGCTACGTTGTGGCAGGGTACCCAGAACGCTTGGAGCAATCGGAAGTAAAACAATATCTCGCGGAAACCGGTACCCATGTAGTCGGCGCTAACAGCGCTGCGATGTACGGCCCGGAAGGTGAATGGATAGGTGGGTACAGGAAGACGAATTTATTCGAGACCGATAAGACGTGGGCGAAACCAGGCACGTCCTATATCAAATCTGTTCGGCGACGAACACATACCGACACTGGTCATCATTAGGGACTGGATTTGCCGCATTCTCGCTGCCCCCACCGCTCAGTAACTTGGGTTTAGCTATCTGCATGGATCTGAACGCGCAACCACCCCATCAATGGACAACTGCAGATGGCCCTTTCGAAGTCGCAGATTTTTGTTTGACTCAGAAAACAAATCTCCTGGTTTTGCTTAACGCCTGGCTGGATTCCGGAGAGCAACCTGAAGAATCCTACGACATGCACACAATGAATTTCTGGGCAGAACGATTGCGGCCTCTGTGGGTGGAATCGTCACCGGCTTCTCAGGAGACACTTGTTGTCGTGTGCAATAGAGCCGGCGTCGAGAATGGTAAAACTCCCTTTGGGGCTCAGGATGCTTGCTGTCGGCTGACGAGCATTTCAGGAAAGACCTTTGCGGGAAGCTCGGCTGTATTTTTGCATGAGACAAGGAAGGGGTAAATCAGGAATCCTTCGTGCAGCATTAGGCAGAGAAGACGAGGACGTGATGGTGTGGGACAGTTCCATCTGACCAACTGTATAAGGTCAATGCATCAAAGATAGTTCTCGATAGGCTCTTTCTCTGTCCGGTTTCTGGCGACCCACTTGGACGACGGCCCCCGACGGGGAATGACGGATTAGGACAATTGAATGTCTGCTGTCTTGTAGAGTCACTTTCCAGGGTCTAATTCGACAGGTAGGTACACTTTCCTCTCGACCTCAATGCTGGGGCGGTTGCGAAAAAAGCACCAAAAACCGGTCCGGAATGCGAGTTCGTAGAAACAGCCAGTTCGGATGCTAGATCCGGGCGCAAATAGAGCATTCGAACTGCCGGATACAGTATGGCGCCATGGTTAGATAGCATATTGTGTCGTTGAGGCTCGGGTCCGTTCCAAAATCAGCGGCACCAGGCTACGCAGGAATAGAGCCCGCATGATCTACAACTAAAACTGTGAGATGGATGATAACAATCAGTGAATACTCTCCACTGTTGCAACGAAAAATTACGGTCGTTCCACGCGACCGCACTGCAGAGCCACTGATTCTGCCATGAACAGCGGAGCAGACCGAATTTTAGAGCACGCAGCACGCAATCTGGCCACCAACCAAAAGTACTGTACCATTTCGACCGTAGGTTCGGCGGGTGTGACCTGTGACCTATTAGGTTCACCTTTCATGCAGTTCGGCTTGGGCTGGGACCTGTGACCGAATTTTTTAGGTTCACTTGTTGACATGTTCACTCAAGATTGCAGGATCGACACTCGTTAGTTGTAGTACTTACCTCAATAGCTTCAGAATTCAATCAGACCGTTTTTGCGACCCCAAAACACCGAAAATTTTGATTTTTAGAAGGCTTTGGGAGGCAAAAAGGTCACCTAGTTCAGCACCCTTGGTGACCTGTGACTACAATTAAATAGGTTCAGTTCAGGTCTCATTGTGACCTGTGACCGAACCTACGGTCGAAATGGTACAGTATAACTGCCCGACTTGGGTGGTGGAAAGTAAAATCAAATTGGCTCCAGCTGCCAAATAAACTTCGTTATGGACCGCTAATCCGGGCTGGATCAGAATAATGATAGTGGAAGACAGCGAGAGTACTTAATCGGGTCAAGCTCAGGGGTCGGATTAGATTCGTGCAGTTCCGCAAGTTGAATCAGAGGCAAGGAGGGTTGCTGCAAACGACACAATGTATCCGCGCTTCCGCTGAAGGACAGTTAAGTAGATTCGCGGGAGAAGTCATCCAATGTCTAAATACAGCCCTGCTGCGAAGGTAAGTTTTCCTTGCACGAAAAGCATCGAGTAGATCAAGGATGGTTCTTTGGGAGCAGGCCAGTAAGATGGTTTCGAAGAAATACTGTTGTTTCAATTTGGGACCGCGCAGGCAATCCTCCTCCTCCTCCTCCACAAGATAAATGCCAGTGTGGATCTGTGTGGATGGAGAATGAATCATTCGAGTCAGATGAAAGGGATCAATATTGCTTAAAATCAGTCGATCAGACCGGAATAGGCAAGGAAGTGATCGGATTTTCTTGCTATTCGCCAGCACGATGTCCAACGCAAATGGACAAGATGGTGTCTTCACCCCGGCCGGCATTCACACTCCAACTGAGAACCATTCGAACACACCTGGGCTCGATATCCCCGCGGCAAGGGACGGTTTCTACGGTTATTCGGAAGAAAAGACTCAGCGACAGGTATGCCTTGCTTGTGTACGGCCAACACTTTCTCAGCTCAATGGTGTATCGTAGATTGAAGAGAAGTATTGGGCCCACCGACGGGGCTCTGAGACCGCTTCCGAAGGAACTGCTGCGTCGTTCGTTGGAAGCTTTAAGCTTACAGCTCTTCAATCCGCCGCACCACCAGGCGAATTCCCGTCGGGCGGGGATACATTTGTAGAGGAAGAGGATGAGAAGCATATGAAAGAGGAACTCATGGCCCCTGGTGCGGATATCTCCCCCGTACTTGATAAAACTGATCGAATATATTGCAGAGATCATCATCACGTCTGAGCTGGCTAATCTGTTCCAGTCGTTCCAACGATGTCTGGAGCTTCGCGATAAATACATAAAAATATCGCGTCAGAGGTTAGGTGACGATCCAAGACACTACGACCGTGATTTCCCGGGCCTCGACGATAACTGCGCCGGTGTGTGCGGAGTCCGGCCTGACGCGAATTACGCATTGAATCAGCCTCCCGCATCTCGGCCGAACCCCTGGAAATTATATCCAAAGGCGCCGCCGCCCCATTGGCACTGGAGGGATGACGCAGTCGTCAGCTCTGATGGTTCTCGTTCCTACCAGACGTCCGAATTTCGCATGGAAGAGTGCGCGATTCCCGGCGCTCATCCATTCACTTTTGAAATAGATGATAAGGGCGTCATTCAAGTTTATGATCCTGAGGTCAAGGACGAGAAGAAGGCTCCGGTCTACGCCATTCCGGATGTTCGAGAGTACTTTATGGATCTAGATTATGTGCTGGGTGTTATTTCGGATGGCCCTACGAAAAGCTTCGCCTTCCGACGGCTGAAGTATTTGGCTAGCAAATTCACAATGTATTCGCTCTTGAACGAATTCCAGGAATTATCCGACATGAAGGTATCGCTCAGTTTTCTTATCACGCCGCAGAACTGAATATCTTGCTAGCAAGTTCCACATCGGTATAATACCAGTTTATCTTTTGCAAGCACATTTGATTTCTTGGCAGTGACTTTTACAACGTCCGAAAGGTTGACACACATGTGCATCATTCGAGCAGCATGAACCAAAAGCATCTATTGCGATTCATCAAATCGAAAATGAAGCGGAGCCCAAATGTTCGTTCATTTTCTGTCTGGTGACGGTTTTGCTCATCGTCACCGACCAGGACGTCGTCATTTTCCGCGATGGTGCCGCACTAACCTTGCAACAAGTCTTCCAGTCCTTAAAACTCACGGCCTACGATCTTTCTATCGATACACTGGACATGCACGCGCATTCGGATTCTTTCCATCGCTTCGACAAGTTCAACTTGAAGTACAATCCCATCGGAGAATCTCGTCTTCGCGAGATCTTCCTGAAGACAGATAACTATATCAAAGGACGCTATTTAGCGGAGCTTACCCGAGGCAAGACTATTTCGACGCGTTGAATATATTATCGCTGATATGTTTTTGATAGAGCTTATCACGGATTTAGAACAGAGCAAGTACCAGGTATGTCCAATCCGATTTCGGTGTCAATCTCGCTCATTTCTATAGAACTGTGAATGGCGCATCAGCATCTATGGACGATCCAAAGACGAATGGGATAAGCTCGCGAAATGGGTCGTCAACAATAGGCTCTACTCGCACAACGTGCGGTGGCTTATCCAGATCCCGCGGCTGTATAACATCTACAAGGCGAGCGGGTCTGTGGAGACTTTCCAAGATATTATTACCAGTGCGTCTTTTGTCGTGCAGACTCTTTTGCTCGACTTACTGAGGCTATTTCTTGAGATGTATTCGTCCCCTTGTTTGAAGTCACAAAGGATCCGCGAACTCACCCGGAGCTGCACGTATTCCTCCAGAGGGTCATCGGCTTCGACACCGTCGATGATGAGTCCAAGGCAGAACGGCGGATATACAAAAAGTTCCCGTATCCCCAGCTCTGGAATACTAAGGAATCGCCCCCGTACTCTTACTGGTTGGTAAATTCGCTATTTTTCTTTCGTTAGTGACGTAAGACGTTCAGGGTATACTACATGTTCGCTAACATGGCGAGCCTCAACAACTGGAGGCAGGCGAGGGGGTTCAGTATGTTTGATTCTCTATTCTTTTTTTCTTGAGTTGATCTCGTTTATAGATACGTTCGTGTTGCGTCCACATGCGGGCGAAGCCGGTGATACGGACCACCTAACGTCTGCCTTCTTGACCTCCCACTCCATTTCGCACGGAATTTTGCTCCGAAAGGTACCTGCACTGCAGTATCTGTTCTACCTCAAGCAGATCGGGATAGCGATGAGCCCACTGAGCAACAATGCGCTGTTCCTTGCGTACGAGAGGAACCCTCTTCCTGATTTCTTCAAAACAGGGCTGAACGTCAGTTTGAGCACGGATGATCCGCTGCAGTTCCACTTTACCAAGGTCGGGTTGAGCTTGACTTGCATGTTTCTATTCTTGAACCAAATAAATTTCAGGAACCGCTGCTGGAGGAGTACAGCGTAGCTGCTCACGTATGTATATTCGAGCCCTAATCAAATAATACTGACGATTCTTGGTAGATATACAAGTTCCCGCAGAGCTCACTCGCAGAACTGGCGCGGAATTCTGTCATCCAGAGTGGGTTTGAAATGGAGGTCAAGTGTCACTGGCTGGGCCATAAGTGGTATCTTCCCGGCGCAGCGGGCAACGATATTCACAAGGCGGGTGTTACTGATCTCAAGTATACATATCATGCTAATTTGCTCGTTCATCCACTGCAGACAAATGTGCCCAACATCCGTCTCGCATACCGCCACCAGACACTGATGGAAGAGCTGAACATGATTAATTCTCAGACGACGCGTCAGAGTCCCCTGACCCGCACTGCCGTCTTGCCGACGGCGGAGGCTCTCGCTGCTCGGGCCATGGCCCCGACCAAATCCAAGTATAGTGTTTGTTAGAATACAAGAATATTGACTCTTTTCGTGGACATTGAATAGATCTCTGTGACGTTTCGTAACAATTCCACACAATGCAGTATCCTCGTTCAGACGTTAATTTGATTCTTACTTCCACCTCATTCACCTTTCTCCCATCTTCGGCACACAAACCACGTTCCTAAGTTCAAAGGAACAACCTCTTTCTCGTGGAACCTGCTCAGGAACCGGTGGCTGGACAAGGAGATTGCCCGACTCGCTGCCAGGCGGGCATTCTCATCAGCCTAAGTAGTTCTTCCATTTACTTGAATCCATCCAGTCCTCTCGACGTCTGATGCTAAGCATGTCCCTCCGTTTCGGAGCGATTACCCACTACTGAGTTCCATATGCATCTTCGGGTTAGTTACGACTTGCAAGCCTCCTCTACACTGTTCCTGTAGATTCTTGCCAATATCGCGATCACTGTCATCCACCAATCTACTATTCACACACCCATCTGGCAGTCAAGCGTGATCTCACGGCATCCTACATACTTTAATATACTTACCAATCTCGCATCTGATATCCACGTCGCCCTGGTTCTGCCGCGGCGAGCCACTTCATCTTACTCAGTCGGATCCGCTCTATCGCTCAGAGCCAACTTCTCTGCGTTTTTGCTATCTATCGCGCATTGACACGGACGCCACTGTCTGCCTCGACTCGGGGTACGTACGACACAAATTTAAAGAGAAATTTGAGATCTAACTACACGACCTCTTGAAGAGTCTGCTGCACTCTAAGTCTTCTGCCGTGGAAGCACATCTCCATGTATCTGCCAAGGTTCTGTGCGGTTCCGTGCGTGCCAAACCGCCCATGCCGCAGCGAAAATCCATAATATTTACCCCTGGCATCCACTGCTGCCGATCTTCCTCTCTGAGCCCATTCAAATTCTTTTTTTTTTCCCCCGTTATTCCCCCCCGTCAGCGGTTCCACGACTATCATACTGCACCCGGAAGCAAGATGTCCGCCACCAATTCATTCTCAGTCCACCGACTCCGCTTCCTTCGCTAAAGAAAGTTCACGTTCGGCCGTTCAAGTCTGAGTTTTCGTCGGCCGTGTGTGTGGTTCTCCTAGTTCCAGACTCATTCGACTCGGAATCTTCCATATAGGCTTTCCCTGGCTGCCAAAATTTTCTATTACTTTTACCCCTAACCCTGGGTATCTCAGAACGGTTTCCATAGTGTCCTCAGTTGACTTGATTAGATTGGCAATGACAGCTAATCGGTTCCTCCTCCAGAATTTCATCTTCCGACCTGTCAATCACTGCGTTCAACCCCATAGTACACCGAGGGTCCGTCTACCAGGGTACACCAAGAGTACACCGACAGGTCTGCCTACCTCGGTTCATATTGGTAGAACAACTTGGTCCACCTTTGTCTACCTTGGTAGACCGAGGTACACAGACATCAACCAAGGTAGACCAAGGTATACTTACATTTTTTTGAATTATCGGAGAAGTCGAAATAATTATTACAGGTCGACCGATGTCTGTCTACCAACTAAGAATATGGTTGACCGAGGTAGACAGAGGAGGTAGACCACGGTAGACCATGGTAGGCCGAGGTCGGCCAACCTCGGCGTACTTTGAGTGGTAGACGTAGGTGTACCCTGGTAGACGAAGGTAGACCGAAGGGAGACCGAGGGTAGACCGAGGTAGGCCAAGGTAGGCCAAGCTCGGTCTACTATGGGGTTGAACGCAGTGAATGCGGAATACATGTTCATTTCGTCCGAAATGAGCACCGTCAGAGCTAAATTGAAAATTCTTTTCTCATATTAATGTGCTGTCGCCGTCAGTGTCAATGAACGCTGCTTTCACCTACTGTGACAGTTCGCTAATTTGTCGCGTACAAATTTGAACCAGAAACACGTGACTAGTTTAACTTTCTGAATCTCATTGATGTTAATCTCAATCTGAATGGAAGCGAACATCCTAGCTCATCTTCCTCGTTCGTAAGCTAGGTACTTGCTTTGGAACATCATACGAGAATCCCAAATTCCCGCCTTCCGACCGGGGCTCGGATCCGAATAATAATAAATGCCCACTCGGATTCTTCCCGTTACAAGTCGCGTGTGCGGATCCTCGCGTGCGCTCCTGCCAGTCGGCACATCATCCAATGGCTTCTCGAGCTCATATCAAGCCAGCCTTGCCAATGGCTTGGCAAAATTTTAACCCACTTTGGCACCGGTTCCAGCGGCTCCGCTGAGTCAAGAATACTTACAAAGGAAAGACTCCTGAAGTGACCTGCACCTCTATCGCACACGGCTAGAATGAACAGTACCAATATTTCACCTTCCCACTCATCGGAACGAACTTCGAAATAAATTATTATAATTCCGTCCTCTTGCACCTGAGTGAACTTGAGCTAATAGCTGCTGAGTAATGCAACACAATTTCGCAGGTTCCCAATCCGTCCCAGGGCGAGTCTGAATCAAACGGACTGCATTATGTATTCCCAACACTGTGTGACGGCTGTGAATAGGCTCGTGATTGTTTCCGCACACTGCGTGATAACAATTAGTATATATGCACCCCGATGCCGAACACTCGGAGTCGTCGAGTTGATAAAGCGAATTTGCTTGCTCATCAGATGAGAATTCAGCATGGACCAAGCCTCAAACTATTCATCTCTATCACTTGATAATGTGGACTCGAGGCTGAGAACCAATAGCAATAAGGATGCGCAAACATCTATTCCATTTATCCTGTCACCCGCCGGTCCCGCTCCAAGCTGGTCCAAATGAATCATTCTCATCAGCCTCCTCGCGTCAGCTGTTCAATGAGCTTTTGGTTTTCGTTTCCTGTGTACTCTTCAGTCACGCATCGATTTAAATTTCACGTTCGACAAAGATTGCGATCTATCTGACAGCAATAAATCCTCCAACAAAAGTCCAGTTCAAGAGCGGTAGTACTAGTTGAACCAATCACATGCCCCTGCTCCTTCGAATGTTCGATGCCCAGTAATAGTATGGCCCCACCCTCGGAAGTACTTCCCGCAATCTCCAGGCACGTCAGATATCCTGAACGCTGTTCCAAATGAGGGAAATTTCCTCTTCGGGGGCTCCACAGTACGTGTTCCATGGCGATACTGTTGAATCTTGATGTGGGCGATCGCTTGAACCTCGGTGCTTGATCGGCGCTGATAAGAGGTCTGGCTGTCTTATCGGCCGATGTCGACAATCCAGAGGCGCTCCAGATATCGGACGAGTCGGAGGTTGTACCGCGTTCTAGGTCTGTGCCTATAGAGGGAATGATTCAAGAGAGGGTTCTGATTTTTGTGAGAAGCAATGACTTCTACATAGATGGCGAACCTTCTCAATTCAACCTTATATTTCTCCCGCCTCCGTTCGCAGCCATCTCATCGAGGCAACATCGAACCGAAAGTGTTGCGTACAACGTGCGTGACGATGCGTGTACCTTATAGAAGAACATTTGAACAATAATCGTTGCTCGATACCTCAATCTGTTGAACTCTACCGAGCAATCCAAGTGAATCATCCACTTTAGGTTTCTTACTTCCCTTACTCATATTTCAATCTCCGCGCTGACTGACTAGACCTTATTTCAATTCAATTTTAAACTGTTACAGTGTTCGAGAACAACATCCGACTTTCTGGCCGCGGAACTCCCTGGTGGATGCCTCAATATCAAGCACTGGCAGCGAATTTCTGGAATCACTAGTGAACCCCCAAACGTGTATATAGCGCGTACTTCCCCGACACTGGCACCCCAACCGAAGCCAGAACATGTGCCAAGCCCCAAACTCTTCCAATCGAGTCCGGATACCTCCTCAGCAAATTCTGATTGCCGGAAACACCCACTCTGACTTCAATTTCTCTGACCCCCGTCGGCGTCGGCGCCACCAAGTTCTCTTCTCTCGATTCGTGATTCTTGAACCTCGCAAGTTCCACACTCAGAACCTTCGCACACCAAGCCTCGAATAGAAGCCACCCTTGATCGCCAGGAACAGCTTTGAGGCGCTCGAGTCAGCCTTCAGGTACGCTGGCGCGCTGCATAGACAGCTGCCATGACACACCGCGCCGGATCTCCTAACGCGCGTGTCACTTCAGTATTATGGCAGAATGTGGCGCGCTGATGACATAGGCGATACATCGTGAATGCTGGAGTCGTAATAGACCTAGGGTGCGGACCCGAGTTTTGGTTGGTCATCGTATTCGTCACTTCATTAAATTTCGAATTCATTTCTGCTTGGGCGGAGTTGTGCCCAGCTACTATGTCGGTAATTTGCTTTGTACCAGGAATGCAAAGAGTCAAGCATTGTTAAATCGTTCAAAACCGGTTTTGATTTATCTACCAGGATTATGAACCTATCGCCTAAATATTTTCGGATTTTTATCGTTGGCCGGAAATAAAATTTCCGAAGCTGTTAAGATCAAACGATCGGATTTTGGTGGACCGTCATTTTCTGAGGGGCCTCATCGACTCAGAAGTCCGATGATTGAGCTCAGATTACTGGTTACCACTTGAAACTACCTCTGTCATTCCTTATAACATGCATACGTCTATGAAATTAATTTCAAGGTAGCTAAGCTGAAATTGAGGCCAGTACCTCGTCTTTTTTGCCGAGGCAAACAACCGCGTGGTGTCCGTGCCGTTTGGAAAAGAACCCACAAGCTCCGGAACCATATCACGATGCCGTATTTCGTCCCTTTCCAGTTGCGGACGCTAGCCCTAACCCGGGTTCAATGACCCGACAGCGTGGAAAAGGAACACGAGTAAAATTGGGTTCAGCCACACGCTTAGCCTGGTCCTATGGGTCTATGAGCCAAGTAAATTTGGGAAATCTGCTGTTCGAAATTATCCTGAATGCTGCAGCTTAAGAATCAAGAGGTTCAGAAGCATTCGATTCGTAGAACTTGTTCAGCACTATTTCTCTGGACCTCTCAAATCACAAGGTTTACCTTTGCAGTTGACCGCATGCTTCAAATCCAAAGGTGCATTTGCCACACAGCGCGCGGAGAAGATCCTGGTCGAGTTCTGAGTTAGTTCATGATTTCAAAAATTCAACCCGTCACGTGGGTTTGATTGTGCCCGAATTTTTCAACACTTACCGGAAGACACTAAATTTGGACTCCCGAAATCAGCGCATGTTTACAAACTTACAAGTACAACCAGACCGTCGGAAATTGCGACTTTAGCACCGCCCGGCAGTTCCCGACTCAGTCTGATCTTGGTCTTCTCCTATTGAAATCGGTAATGATGGTGGATTCCCAAGGGAACGCTCGCGAAATCGGAAGTTCAAGAGGTCGGCACAGCGAAGCTTGCTCAGCCATCATTGACAGTCTGCGCAAAGAGCCGCGACTGTGGTCTTGGAATTTTTTCGCCGTTGATTTAGACCCGCTTCCAACCAAAAAAATTCATTCTCTCCACGTGGATCCTCGCAGTACTGTTAGGGCTACTCAGCAGTTGTTATTTTTCTGAGTCTCTTATCTGCCCATTCAGCGTGCGATGTCAAGGCGCTCAGAAGCACGCTATCTCGGCATCGCCCATGTATAGCCAGAACCGCCTCCCAAATGAGGGAAATTTCCTCTTTTGCGTTGATCGTACTTCCCGCTGCTTCTTCTAATCACCGTAAAATGCCGCGTATTCTTGATCTTCCCTGGTCCAACAGCAGCCGGCAATCCTAGTAGTAGCCAAGGTGATACTGCTTGACATATTCACGCGTGTTTCGGCGTCGGGGAACGTGCGCAGCCCGAAGGTACCGATCCTGTCTTCAGATTTGGGGTGCAGCACCGCCAAAAGGGTCTGAGGCCTGTAGCGTTCTTTTTCTCGCCAGCGAAGGGTGTCTCTTCGGCCTGGAAGAGCCCCTGTTTGAGTTCTGAAGTCGAAGACATACGGACCAGGTCGGGCTCGTTGGCGCCGGACTCTCGTATCTCATACCGAAATAGGTAGCCTATTTCCTACTGCAATTGTTTTGAGCCTGACGACAAACGTGCTAGGATGAACTCAAATTATTTCAAACGAAACACCCTGTCGGCGGTTCGCATCATCGAGTTCGCAATTGACGGATGCACAATGCCACGTTCTTCGATTGACGTTCTATCTCAGTATTTCCTATTGATTCTGAAAGGAAAAACAATTGAGGTCCAAGGAGGACGTTCAGTACAAGGGCCAAAGCGTAGGGTATAACTGGGAGGGCTGTTGAGAGAATTGGACCGCGTGGGCTCCGCCTTTGCTTGGGCAATTCCTTGGCAATCCACCAACTAAGGCAGGCAGTAATGGTACCACGCAGGGTTTTCCCTCGGCGGCCACGGCGCCAATCGAGATTTTCTTCAAGATCTCGCAATTCTGTTTTGCCGAGCAGTAGCTTTTCCTTGCGTGTGAAATTTAATTTTGGTGCCCGACCACCCCAATGTTTCTTCCCGATCGTTCTGGTTATCAGTCATCGTCCCCTTCGGCCAACTTCAAGGAGTGGATACACGTTGATGCTTGCTTCTTTCCTCCGACCTTTTCGATTACTTTCATTGAGTGAATTGATGCACTCTATTCCCGCTATCTTCCTCCATGTTTTCCGGGGCTTGCATGCGCTCAAAACTGTGAGCATATTATCTGAAATTCATTTCCGCTTTTTCTGTCCTCCTTTCGAGTTTCAGGTCTGCATGATAAAATGACCTTCAATGAACGGGCCAGTGTAGTCTAGTCAATCACGGTGTCTACCTGGTGACAACCCAGTTGTTAAATGGATGATATAAATTTAAAGATAATGCGTGGCTGAGCACATCGTGAATCCTCGTGGAATCGCGCCGTGAAAATTGCGAACATTGTCACGTGACTGGTTCAATAATTTCACACTCAGCTCAAACTCAGCTCCTTGTATACATCATTCTTCCAAAGTACGGACGATTATATCCATGATTTGAATTTCCGTGATCGTACCATGAAAAGAAGTGCCAAATTCAGCCAAAAAACACTTCTTGCACAACTAGTACTAGTCCGATCCTCTTATAATAATTTGTCACGCAAACCTTGGTGATCCCCATGTGCGGAGGATTTTCAACATTTGAAACAGATAGTATTGCACGAAAAAGATGGTGACCGCGGGACTAGTTTGACAGTTGCAACGGAATTCCTAGATTATGGCCGGTGGTGTCCGCCAAACAACACTAGCGATGGGAAGCCCTAGAAAATGGCCAACGTGTTTTGTTATTTTCCCATGACATCCGCTGATATCTGTGTTCGGTTTCGAATTTCTGCTTTGAAGGCGAGCTTGAGAGTGTGCCAAAGCATTGCCGCTTCCCATGCGTACCCTATTCCATATATCCGAGAAACGTCGCATTGAATCGATGGACGATTTGGCGAAGGCTTGGAACCTCGCCGTATCCCAAATTGCAAATCAAAGCGGATGTATTGCTCGTTTAATTCCAAGTACGTGCGAGCGATTGGCTTTAGTTACAGAAGAGAAGGAAAACGAGGAATGAGTACAATTTTCGTGCCTACAGTCAACTTACTCAGATTCCCATGGGGAAACCGAAATTAGACGTTTTTGCCAGCTCTCGAACCGCTTCAAACAGCTCCCGATCTGCAGCGGAGACAGCGAAAGTGGATTGCTCGTGTACGTCGGCATCCGCTGCGGAATGGGAAGTAGGAAAGATGGGTGCATCAACGGGGCACACGGTCCCCGGCTCAGGAAGTGTCCCATCGGCAAAGTACCGTTGGATGTACTTTTGGGTGCAGAGGGATACGGCCGAGACGGAGCAATGCTGCATGTGGGGGCATGTCAGTAATTCTTATTTATGAGGACAAGGAACCGCACCCCAGGAGAATCTTGCGTCAGGACGACGGAACCTGCAAAGCCTTGTGACATTTTCTTGGCCCTGGAATGTCTCAGAAAGTCTGCGAGGTTTTTCATATCTGAACAACATACGCCCAAAGCGGAGTTACTGGATCTACATATATCAAAGAATCATCACATTCAGAACGACCGAACAGAAACGGGTTGAGGCAGGGGACGAACCTGCAGTGTTTCCAACTAAAAGAAGAGGGAAACTGGTGTTCGCGATGAATGGTCCTGGCATCGGTTCAGAGGAAGGAAGACAGAGGAACAAAACTCAGTCATGAAACACCTTGGAAATGGGTCTTTGGAAACTCAGGCCAAGCCCTGAGTTATTGTATTTATAAGCGCCAGATCCGCTGTAATTGGAGACACTCACAAGCATGGCATACGAATAAACTCCCAGACGTCTGCCCAGTCGGAAACCGTTTTCGAGTTCTGGTAATGGGCCAAAACTTGTTTGTATTCCGGCGAAATCCGTTTACCATCATTGCAAAGGATCGCGGAACCCGCTTCCCGAAGAGACTCGAATTGGAACCGCGACGGATCACAAGCGCACTCGAACACAGGTGTTTCGAACATTTTGAACAGCGCCGTCCCATTGCCTTGGGACAAATCAGCTAGAGCTTGCGCCAACCGTGGGAACTGGGCGTAGGGAGAATATAAGGTTCTGAAAATCGTGGCCCGGACCATGGTATAATCCACAACGCCGAATGAAGTGTCCGTTCGAACGGGAATTGGTCGTTCCCGTAGAGATGTGTATACTTTGTCGACATTGCTAGAAATCTCGGCGGCAGTTGGGGCAAAAAAAGCACATCCGTGTGGCCCAGCAGCAACACAGCCGTCAACAAATGACATCCACGCCTTCTCTGTGTCGAGCAGATTGTTGGACCATTCGGCTGGTACGCGATCAAGACTGAATCATAAAGAAAGAGAAGTAAATACTGGCAAAGTAATTTTCGGAGTCCACTACACCGTCAATTACGAGACGGCCGACATTTTCCTGCGAGCTCGACTTAGTCATGTCCAGCAACATTGAAAATTGGAGAGACACCCTACTGGAAACATCGAGGCGAACGTGGCGCCCAAGACGCTGCCGTAACTGTGATTGAAAGAATGAAAATTGCTCATGGCTTCCAACAACATAAAACGTACGAAAATCCCCAGTATTGAAGTTTCTCGTGGCCATGCGCTTGCACGATTTTGAGCATATCACGCGCAGTATGGTCGGTGTTGATGAAACGGAGACTTCCGTCGTCCCGCTCGCCAGCCAATTGTCCTTGCAGAATCCCGCGCGCCCACGCACGGGAAAGAGCATCCGTAGAGGCGTTCATGGACCCAAATTGAGGGTCAGAGACGAATGCTATCTCTCGCTCCGCACGAGTCGTGAAAAAGGACACCCGCGGTGTGGAGCGCCCAATCCCTGTTGTCCATGTAGATAAACTTGCGTCGCTTGCGAAGTGGCTCGACGCACCTCGAGGATCAAAGCCTACGATATCAAATGCAGGGCCCACAATTGTGGAGATCATTGCGCCTGCGCGTGCAACTAGATCCACCCCTGACCCGCCGGGCCCGCCCGGGTTGAGGAGAATGGGTCCACGGTAGCTGGATGAATTATGAGGTACGCCGGAATGTATCCGTATCATGGCAATGGCAGCGGAACCACCATCTGGATGAGCGTAATCTAAAGGTACCTGTACGCGAAAAAATGAATTTTCAGCCAAGGAGACGTCTACCATTACCTTTAGTCGCGCGCACTGATTGTCGGAGTAGCAGTCAGTCCAAATGAGTTCCTCAGTGGGTGAAATCTTCGCGAATGGGTCAAGTTTTTAAAGCATGCTCAAGATGTCACGTACGGAGTCCCATGAAAAATCGTCTTTGGCGAGCGCGGAGTTAGAACAGGCTCGGTGTGACTGGTGTTCTTCGCCTTGGAACTTATACCTAGCAGGTGACGACTCCTCCGCAACGAAGAACCAGAGGGCGACGAAGATAAGACAGCAAGAAATAGCCACTCGGCCCACGAAGGCTACCGGTGCCATGGTCGAAGGTAGCAAGTGTCAAGCGCGCTGCGCGAGCGCATCACAATGATCTGATTCACAACCACGCACCGTGAGAGATTTGATGGCCGCGGCCAAGCCGCAGCGGAGCCCAAATCAAATCGGCAAGCGCCGGACTACTTTTATTCTTCGCCCTTCGGACATGAGTGCATGAGTGAAGAGCAGGGAAATCAGGTGGTAAAGACCATCACGAGTTTACTCAATCGACCGAGACTCTAGGCGGTCGATGTCCTCCTGCCATTTTAGGGTAATACGGCGCATGTTTCGTTGCTTCATTCCACGGGTTCGACGTTTTCTGTCTTCTGTCATCAACATACCCTGGCGATTGTTCTGGCGACTGCGGAATAAAAACTTCGTGGCTACAGCCGATGGGACGGCTCCTCGGATCATGACGATAGCCCACTTTAGGCGAGGCCTTCGTGCCTTCCGCGCGCGCTACCTTCTAGCGAGAGGACATGCGGGGTAGCGCTGTAGCATTTGCTCCACAGCGTGCAACCATTATAGTCTAACTTGGGCATCCTCGCTCGTCCACCGTCGGCTTTGCTCGTCATTTCAGCCATGCTGTCGTTGACATCATGTGAACTATCACCAGGAAGTAGATCATCCGAGCCTGCAAACGTTCGCATTGTGCCACGCTCTGCTGCCTTAAGTACTCCCTCGCCCACCTCTGCGTTCTCAGTCCAGCCTCATGAACCAGAAGCCATCTGATTCACACGCTTCCACCGAGCCAACGCAACCTGCTCGGACACTCGTTCTTTGCTTCGATGGAACATCAGAACAGTATGACGGATACGCAAGTTCATCCCACTCGCTGCTATTTTTTTTTCTCTAACCAGTATGGCAGAACACTAACCCCGTCAAATTGTTTGGTTTGTTGAAGAAGGACGATTTCAACGAACAGCTCTGCTATTACCAGGTGCGTGGAAGAGACATGAAAGAAGCTGGTGACTGAGTTTCCGTCTATAGTCCGGAGTTGGAACATATGTTAATCCGGGTATGGTCTCCCCGTTGTTGGAATGGGGAGCTAAGGTTCTGGACGAAGCTTTCGCGATGTGCGTCAGGCTTGCATCTTGGAAATTGTTCTACGAGCTCACGGATTTCAAGCTTTTTAAATGACCACGTTATGGATGGATATCGATTCCTCATGGACAACTATCGTGCTGGAGATAAGATCTGCATTTTTGGTGAGCGAACATCTACACAAGTACGTCAGAATCCGACATCAATCTTTTCTCAGGGTTTTCTCGAGGATCGTACACGGCCAGGGCTCTTGCTGGAATGCTGCACAAGGTCGGCTTGTTGCCGCGAGACAACCAAGAACAGGTCCCCTTCGCGTATAAAATGTACCAGAAAACCAGCGCGGCCGGGATCGAGCTCGCCGCTGGTTACAAGCAGACATTTTGCCAGACTGTTCAAGTCGATTTTTTGGGAATCTGGTGTGTGCAATATTTTGTCTTGTTGTTATTTTCTCTGACGAAAATCAGGGACACCGTGTCGAGTGTTGGGGTTATCATGAGCCGCACCCTGCCGTATACCAGTGTAAATTCGTCCGTCAAGACATTCAGGCACGCTGTGGCGCTCGACGAGGTATATACCTTCGAGGCCGTTGATCGTAGCTCACAACTCGGATGATTCAGCACCGCGTACGATTTCAACCATACTTGCTGGAGCCAAAGCCCCAGTCAAATGGCAAGACCAGTGATGAACCATACTCTGGCCCTACGGATACTCTCGAGGTCTGGTTTAGCGGGTGTCATACAGGTCTGCTACATCGTCGTCTGTGTCGGATTTAATTCAGTCTATATTTCAGACATAGGCGGAGGGTCAGTTGTGAATAGTGTCGCCCGTAGCCTGGCCGACATCACCCTCCGATGGATGGTGCGCCAGATTATGGCCTCAACTTGCGACGTCCGGTTCGACCCGGCTGCGTTGCGGGCTGCAGGGATCCCCACCGATGCTGCGTCGTCCAATGAAACCGCTGTCGAGGACGCGGATTCGTCGGAGCCGCTCGACGACGACCTTGCTGGAGTCTCTGGTTGGTGGTTGCTCGAGGTCTTCCCGCTTATCTGGCCGGTGCAGAATATCAAAGGCGCTTGGCACAACAAATTTGGGTCAGTGTCAATGAATCTTCGGTTGTTCTTCGTTTCATTCACTTTCTTGGACAGGTTTCATCTGGGTAAGGGCCGCACGATCATCGATCCGAATCCCAAATTCCATTACACCGTCAAGGAACGAATGGCCAACTCCGCGCTGAAGTATCGACCGAAAGCGCAGTGGACTGCTGGCACTGAGGTGTACGTGGAATAGGGGAATTTGGAGGGGCTTGGACACGGACTTGAATGGGAGGACACAATCGTTTTTTCGTACGAATTTGGAGGGGCTTGGACACAGACTTGAATGGGAGGACACAATCGTTTTTCGTACCTATGCTCGTGTTTAATATTCAGACTTTTCGGTATAGAGGATGCGTACATACATGGCGCTATGGTTGATTCTTTCTTTTGCTTGGGTGTACTTTGAACAAGTTGAACTTGTTATGCGTGACAACAACTCAAGGTTTCGATGGTCACCAGATAATACATTTTATTTGTTTCAAACTACACAGTATGGGGAGAAATCGGCAAACCGTTAGTTCACTTGAGAATTCAGACAGCGACCCCCATACGATAAAAGTCGGGCGCGAAAGCTGTCGGGTTGGACAAAGTCACGGTGTTCGTCTTCCCAGCTTTGAACCCAGGGAGCGAAACCAGGTATCCCGAAAACAGAATGTCCCAGCTCTGAATTGAACAAAGTCATCAGCTCCTACCCCAACTCGCCGAAGTATATAAATCACTCACCTGTGCCGAAAGGGGCATCTGTACCTGTACGGCTGTCCCGCCGTTGACGCTGACGAACGTATTGCGGCAGTTCGAACACGCAGTATTCGTGAACGTGACGTCGCCGTTGATATAGTCGAACGAGAGCAGTTTCGTACCACCCGCGGTGCCGCCGTTGACACCCGTGAACGTGAGCGTCCCACCCTCTCCGACGAAGCCCACGACGGTGACGGTCGAGTTGACAACACGAGGAGTGGCGCCGCCGGCAAGGGTTCCTCCGGTTGCGGGGTAAAATGTGAACGTCGGGCTCGCGACGGGGACGCCACCGGTGAGCTTCAAGATCATCGAGCCATGAGCCGCAACAGTCGCAGTAAATCTTAGAAAACCATGAGCGGGAAGAGCACTTAGGGAGACGAGAGCGTAGTTACGAGGTGGTGAGTTTTCCAAGTGAAGCACCGGTGATCAAATCGGTAGCTGTTGCGGATGAAAATCCAACATCGGCCAGGTTGAAGGTCAGAGATCGAGAAGATGTTTCCCAGTTGATCACAACTTCAAGAAGAAAGATCAGCAGACATTCCATATCCCTGTTCACCCACAAACCTGCAACAGTCGAGCCATCACAGCCAAAGGACCGCTCCAAACATCGTGATCGTTCGTATAACGGCGCTTGAAACTGATAGATTTGCCCAGCGTGTCTTGCTGAAAACCAACTTTAGGCTTACGGCTTGAAAAATAAAGGACTCGCACATTCAACGCAATGATTCGTGTGTTTTTGAGAATGTTCAATGTTTGAGAAGATGCAACGGTCAAATCCGTCGAGATGATGAGCGGCGATTTAGCAGCTGCCCAGAAGGCGAAGTGCGTTTGCTGTTCGTCGGCAGTCAATCCAGAGTTTCCGACCTCGAGCATGTCGAGGTCGTTGAAACCCCCAGGACTTGTATTAACCTTAGCAGGCAGCGAGCACCATAGGAGCGAATGTTTCATACCCAGCGAACTGAGTGATAGGAACCAACTGGTTGATGATGCGGAACAGGTTGTCCCAGCTTGCCGGGGGACCGATATCATTTCTGTTGCAACGTGTTAGTAGGGAAAGTTACAATTCTATCGTTCAAGCGCACGATATCCTCCAGGAATTGGATACGGCGCTGGCCGGCCACCGAGCCGGGTCCTGAACACCCCATTCACATGCAGAAAACAGAATGTGACGCCCAGTCGCATTCAAGGCATCAGCCATGGTGGTGTAGTGAGGCTGGAAGTGTCGACGTTAACCAGCGATCATTGCTCAAATGGAGCCTTACCTCAATCTAGAGGGGACATGAGTATGCGTAGTTCACCCGAGAGTTAAGGAACCTTACAGAGATAGGAGGATTATCATCAACAAAGTCCGTTGTGTTGACCGCGTAGCAGTTGTCGTATTTCAGGTAGTCTGCGCCCCAGCTGGCAAAAGTCGCTGCATCCGCTGTCTCATGGCCCAGAGACCCGATATAATGTGCGGTGCCTCCGACAAAGTCACAAGCAAAGAAACCTCTAGGAAGAAGGCAATGACCATGTGCTAAAAATATGCCGAGGACTGATGCGCACCCATCAGAGTAGACGCCGAACTTGAGCCCTAGGTTGTGCACAAAGGTGGCAAGCGCCGGAACCCCGTCAGGTAGCTGCGGGCGGGCTCAGTGCGCACACAAATGACGTTATGAAAAGAGCTTGCGGCCTGAGTGTTCCATGTAATTTGACCCGTTGAGGTTCTTGCAGTAGCTTGCCATCCGCAGTCACTGCGTTCAGCATGTGAGCACTTCGGAGAACTGCGAGCCAACGAAACGGTCTTACAGGTTGACGTAGTCGTATCCGAGCGCGGGAAAACCGAGGCTGACGAGAGCTTGAGCCTGTGCATGGTACTGTGCCTCTGTCGTGTCGCATCTTGCTGAAACATGAGTGCCTTTCCAGGGGAACAAAAACTGTGCACGAACGAAAAAGCATTGTACGGATTCCACCCCATCGCTGGGGTCACTCCCACGCCATTGTTCAACGCCAACACCGCGGAGGCAAACGAAAGGGTAACAAATGTTTTTACGGAACGCCAGAGCATGATAATCGACGCACAGAGACACCGGTGCAGGACGAGAGCTTGAAGCAGAGCAGCTGGCCATCGAGCACCGTCAAATGACGGCCCGTTGCGACCGGCGCCCGAAAGGACACATGGTGACGATCCCAGAAAAATTGCGAGAATACAGAACCATTATTGACCATCCTGCGAAGTCTGAGAGAAGGAAGAGAGTCACGGGGCCGGGCGCCACTCGTGTCAGCGGCAGTGCGACGGAGTATTACCGGCAGATGAAATGCGAGCTGTTCGCGAGCCTGCAAATTGGTGTGAGGATAATATAGTTTCGCTGAAGCAAGTAATTAGGAATTTAGGATTCGGAATGTTCCGGTCAACGGCTCAGCGGCCCGGGCTCTTGTCAATCGCGTCCATCACCAAATCGATTCATCGACTTGCGATTCGATTTACACTCTAAAAATGGCGGAAAATACTGACCAACTAGTGCTCTCTGACGATCCTCTTCATGTATACTGCTTCTCCTCAACGCGGTACCTCACTGAAACTCGAATAGCCCGCAAATCTCATCCCGGAGCTCTGCCGCAACTTTTACCAGGTCGGTGTCGCCTCAAACTCTGTTTAAACGCCGTGCTACACCTCTACAAGCTGGGATGGGTCACCGGGACCGGCGGGGGGCATCTGCATACGCGTCGGGTTAGCCGTGTCCTTCCTCATACCACCAAATGAAGTTCTGAGCGAACGCCAGAGACAAGGTGTATATTGCGCCGTCTGGGGTGCAGAAAGAGCGCATGCTGCCCATCCATATATTCGTGCTTCCGTACCCACAGGCGGAGCCGTCGCCGCACACTGACCGCGTCTTCCTGCGCCGCCCGACGCAGAATTTGAAGGAATCCGCCTGCACCCCGCTCTTCTGGAATGCATTCGACCTACGGGACGCGGGGAGCTGCATCCACACTCACTCGCAGCACGCAGTCATGGCCACGCTACTCTGGCCGGGCGCTACGTTCACTATCTCGCACCAGGTACGTCGGCGTTGCGTCATTTTGAGTTAAATCGCGCCATCTGACAATTAACAATTCTTTCAGGAGGTCTGCTGGTTTTGTTTTTATTTTGCGCGCATTGCTGAGGCAGAAAGTTAGATGATCAAAGGCGTCCGTGTTGGAGGCGTCGCACGCACGCTGTCCTATCTCGACACCCTCGTGGTGCCGATCATCGAAAACACGCCGAACGAAGAGGATCTCAAAGACAGTATGGCAGAGGCCATGAAAAAATACCCTGATGCTGCAGGCATCCTTGTTCGAAGGCACGGTGTTTATGTCTGGGGTCAGTCATTCTTCCAAGCTCACTGGCATGCATATTCACTCTCTCTTAGGTCCTGACTGGGAAAAGGCAAAGACACAGGCAGAGGTTTCTTTTTTTTTCTGTCTTTAGGGACGTATGCTTATCTATTTCAGTGCCTCGATTATTTGTTCGAGATTGGTGTGAAGATGAAACACGCCGGTCTCGAGACGGTTCTGAACACGTAGAGGATACTAGAACTCAAAATGTAAAAGGTACTGGAAGAGGGAACTCGATGAAGGTTGTATATTGCTCGTTGAAATTTGGTCGGAATCGTTCTTCGGAGAGACCAGTGCTTTGAAACAACAAAATTATGCGTAGTCTGGTCGAGCGGACTGAATGTGAGATAGTACACTCGATGAGCCGTCAAACGTCGTGGGTCGCTGAACGATGATCTAGCGTCACCATCGAGAAATATTCGCAAGAAGAAGGATGGATGAATACTGGTACTCGAGGGTTAGTCAAAGATACCCTGAACTAGTATTCCGCTCAGCCGCGTCGGCGGAAACATTAAAAACCAATATATTTCAGCTAAAGTTGATAATATTCCCAGGCACGAATTTCGCGAAAGAATTATCTTCAAGGACACGGCGTGCGAACTGATAGACGTCCGTGCGGTACAGATGTCAGTCGCTGGTACCGAACCGCACAGTGACGCCGATCTGGTTGTGTGCAGGGGTGGGACAGTGCAAGAAAAAACAGCAATTCGTCAGGTCCGAAGGAACATGAGCATGAATAGTGTCATGAAAATTGGGAATAGTAGATCTCCAGCCTAACCGATAGTGCCTTAATTTCAGTGAGATTTGAGGAAGAACAAATTCGAACATTCATATTGTCTACCAGTGATTCCGTGTTGATTTTCGTAGACGCTCTGAAAAGTTCCGTCCACACGTCCACAGAGGCGTAGATGATTACGGTTAGCGCTGGGAGAAGACAAGAGGAATGTCATACGAGGAAAGTCTTCCGTACCTTTAGGCTTTCGGGACATGAGACGAGAGGGAAAGCCGACCTAGGTTTCCGAGCATGCGAAGCTGTTCAAAAGTGGCGCCGGCGTGGTGGAGATTAAAAGGTCCCGCAAGTCAGCTTCCATTGGATGAGTGAGGTGGGGGTAGGGCTGGAGGGGAAGGAATGCGGTAACTCCTGAAATAGTTTAGACCAAAAGCCACAGGGCCCAGAAACCATAGGCCCGAAAATAGTGACCCTTCTCTTCACGTCAAGCCAGGGAATATCGGAGATAGGACAGAGTTTGTCCGAGTCTATTCTTGGGATAGACAGCCGTGGCGCTGGAAGCGGCCGTCTGCAAGTGCCATCGATGGGTTGAATCCAGAACCCGAAGCGAGGACATCTGGGGTGTTCAAGATACAAGATGGGATGCGGCGAGCACGGTAGACGAGCACGGTAGGTTGAGCTATCGTTCATGGAATACCGTCAATGCCGTTCCAGAAAATCAACTTGTTTAACATCTAGTACAACCGAAAATACGTCTGAGAACGCCGTCTATTCGGATGAGGTACGTCCAGTCATTGCCAGGGCACTGAAATTCACGTTGGATGGTTAGGTTTACACAGTAGCCCTGGAGATATGATGATACAACTAAGCGATGCATGCAACCAGGCATAATGGTACAAACGAAAACAGGATGCGACACACGCCAGTCTGGTGCTGACCGATTAGAAGGTGCTGGCCCAGACCTCAAGGTCGATCGGGGATGTCTTTGCGTAAATTATCCACTCATCATTCTGCATTTCCGAAAAAGTGACGCAATGTTCAAATCAGAATTGCAAGCGAGTAAGATAGAAGAGGGGGTACGAACCAGCAAATCTTTCGGCGTCTTCCTCTGGTCAGGGTCTTTCAGCAAACAGCTGTCCACGAAGTTCTCCGCCTGCTTGGGGAAACGTCCCTCGGGGGTCAGCCGCGGCGCAGGCTCATTTACAATGTGCTGCAGCAGCTCCAGGATGCTCATAGTCATCCCACCGCCCTGCAGACTCACGCCCTTGCTCTTCCGCTTGTCCTTCTTCGCTGTCGCGCTCGTGCGTTTCCGGGACGGTGGCAGGCCGAGTGACGCCAGGGAGTTCATGGACCCCGGCCGCGCCGGAGAGAGCGTCCCCTCGAGATCGGAGAGGTCCGAGTCATCTGAGACGGACTCGGAGAAAGGGAACCGCCCAAGCGCGAGTTCAATCAATGACACGCCGAGGGACCAAACGTCTGATTTGACCGTGTATTGGGCGCCTTGTATACGCTCGGGCTGTGCAGTAACATTTCAATGATCAACAAAACAACTTATGGGCGCGCTTGACATACGCTCATATATGTTGATGTTCCCACAAAAGTATCAGCTATAGAGTTAATGAGCTCGCCGGAAACTCCAAAGTCGCAAATCTTTATTTCTCCTTGCGAGTTGAAGAGGATATTAGAGGGCTTGATGTCTAAATGGAGATTTCAGCGCATAGTCGCGTCAAATGTTGAGACAGTTGGAGGCACGTGATGGCATTCCACGAAGAAAAGGCACGGATGGAGGACGAGAACTCACCACGGTGGATGATACGATGGACGTCGTAGAGATACGTGAGGCCCTCGAGTACCGCCAAGGCCACCATGCCCACAACGTCGATCTCAATGGGCCCAATCTTCTTGTAGATGCCGTCGAGCGAGCCCTTGTCCATTAACTCGATGCACATGCAAATGTTCGGGTCCGCAATAAAAGCGCCCCAGAACGAGATGATGTACTTGGAGTTGCAGTCATGCATAATCTGCAACTCGCGGAGGATCTGCTTTCGCACAGCGGGCTTGGCGTCGATAAGCACGATCTGCACCAAGCATTTGAGATCCCACAAGACGAGGAAAGCAAAGGAGACGCACTTTCTTGGCCATAATCTTGCCCGTTGGGATGTGCTCTACCTTCTTCACACTACCTCCGTTCCCCTGCCCTAGCTCTTGCAAGTCCTTCAAGTCTTCGTTACGTAGATCGAATTTGACCTCGTTCTTCGAATTCATGTCGAGACTCGCGAGGGTGTTCGAGAGAGCGGTGTGGTAGGTATTGCGCTTGTTGATGGACGGAGAAGCGGTGTTTGGAGCTGACCCGACGCCGTTAGCGACAGTTAGCTGACCGTTTTCGTCCGTTGGGGTCGCTGCCGAGAGAGTATTGGAAGGCAGTTTTGGAGCTTTGAGGGTCATCGGGGGTGGTCTCCGCTTCCCACCAGGTGCACCACCTGCCACCGGGGCCTGGCGCACCGCAACTGGCTCGGGCTCAGGCGGTGGTGTCGGGGGCAGCTCTGGGGGTGTGGCGAGCTGCAAAGCCTTGAAATTGCGCTTTTTTCGAATGGGAGTCGCCATTGGAGAAGAATAAGAGCAAACGAGGGCTCAGTGGACGCAGGAAGGAAGGTAATGGGCGAAGGAGAGACGGAAAATTGCGTTGGGATGCGCTCACGTGCTGTCAATCATCCTTGGCCAGAGTCAAAATGCCTGTCGGACAAGAAACCGTTCTATCTCCTACGTGCTACTTCGCGGTTAAATATGCTCCTCCTGATATGTCGGAGTCCGCACTGGAGGCCTATATATCTCGGAATAATGGGTGGAATGCCGATCTCAATGGGAATCACTGCTTCAAGTTGATCACTGCTCACCGCGACTAACATGCAGATCTTCATTTGTACATCTTCCAGTACCAATCCTTTCTGAGGCTTCCCGTACAAGACCCCTTTCTGCTTTCAAATACGCTCTGTGTTGTCTTCTCTGCTTGGGGCATAATTTCTGCTATCTACAGGGACGGCGTGAGCGGGTGTCTATGGTTGCCCTCCTCTCTGTCTTTCGTCGGCCTCATCGGGTTGGAAAAACTACTCGGCTCATTCAGCGCGTAGAGCTCTGTTTGCCGAGGTGCCGTAGTGCAAATCATCCAAGTACTAGCCATACCAGGCATACCGGACCCGCGTTGTCATGTTCTCCTCAGTTATACTTGCCGAATTCGACATTCAGAACTATCGAATCCTCAAGCTGGCAGTCGCGGTCACTCCACCAACGGCCACAAACTAATTCTGGGCGACAACCACCCCCGCTCTTTAACAAGTTTGACTTAGCGCAATTTTTGTATCAATTCTTCGCAATGCACCTACCAGGCATAAAGTTATCCGATCTGGGTCTATTCACATCCATCCTGTCAAATTCCGAGTTCAAAACTCCAGTCTCAGATCATTTTGCCCAGAAGTAATCTTGAGACTGTTGTTGACCTGTTCTATCCATTTTGTCTCCAAACAACCCTTCACTGCTGCTCGACGTCTGGAGTCACTTACGCAGTCTGTCTTTTAATGTATGATGTGTACTCGAATTCTCTGTAAATGCGTCAAGACTAGGAGGGCCTTCGCTCTCGGACATCCAGCTCTCGAGCGCATTCTCGTGTTAGGATTCGACCAAGAATGAGACTGACCAACTCAATGCGAGATAACCTATGCCTTTTGGTCTTGACTCGGTGCATCTTACATCCGATACTATTCCCAGCTGATCAGCGTCTGGTCAAGATGGTCGTGTTGAATGAGCGTAAGCAGGAGCAAAATTCAAGAACAAGTGAAACGGGCTTTTCCGTTGCTTTGGAACCCATTGGCGACGTATGCCACGGTATGGATTACCATAGGAAACACGACCACGGATCATGGATTTCCAGAGTTCGCTCGCCAACCTGACATTTGGGAGACAAGTTGGTCTGCCCCCGACTTCAGCATGATAGAATATCGGATCCAACGGGCACGAGACTCGAATCGCGACACTTTACCGGGTGTGCGGTCTTGTTGAGCCGGTCCGCATCTTGCCCTAATGAATCTTACGTTGGTAAATCCATAAGACCAGAAACCCATGGCGAGGCGGGACGCAGAAGAATTGCAGCGAGCCGAGATTTATGGCAAGATTATGGATATGCACTATCACATTGCACTTGGATTAACGGTTCAGATGGTTTAACTGATCGAACGGTGAAAATGGGTCGTGGAAGCATTATAGTGTCCTGTCAAGTACGCAATTTTTCAACTGGTGGAACCGGTTATTTCGGGGATTACTGTCTCACTTCTATTCCAGCCTTACCGCCACCACTCACTCATCCGTTCAATGGAAGCTGAGCTGACTGGACATTTGATTTTAATTACCACTCCGCCCCTCTTTGAACAGCTTTTCCTCTCGCCTCATTGCTCGAGAACATGCCGATTTCTCGTATAATCCTCTGGTAACTAGTTCTTTCACGCCAGAAACAATGATTCACCGCCTTCTATGTACGTACGTACCGACGAAGTTGTTCAGAGCGTCTACGCAAGATCAACATTCAATCACCGGGAGGCAGGATTAATCTTCGAATTCGATCTTCCCCAAACCTTGCTGAAAACGAGGCATTATCGGGTCCAGATATCTTTCGGCGACTTCATCGGGTTGTAATAACTACCCTGCTCATTCAAAGCGTAGAACTCTGTTCGCCGAGGATCTGTGGTGCGAATCAACCGATGCGTCCCCAACCACTGGAGAAACATGTCAGAAAGAGATACGGATATAAGTTTGCCCTTGCTCTCACTTCGCTGTCAGCGCGATAGATTGGACATTGAGACAGCGACGCCTTACCTCGATTCGTATCTTCTACCAAATGATCTTACTTTGGCTCTGATCATGACAATTAAAAACACGGCGAGGCAGGCAGAAGAGTTGCAATCAAATAAGGCTGAAAATCCACGTTGACACCTGATTGTCTCTCGGCATGCACTCTCATTGCACCGTAATTTATTTGGGACTAGCGCGCGGGTTCAGATACTTAGACTGTCGGAGGGGTCATCCGTTCCTACCGGATTGCGAAATTTGGGATCCAAGAATTTCCTGCGGTGCGCTGGACTTCCTATCGGACCCACAGAGACGCTCCCAAATACCGGCCGAAATTAAAGACAGCGCGCCACTCGAGACTTAATCATCTGGCCACTCCAAATTCATCTCGGCCACTGGATGCACACCGGCGTACCCTGCAGTACAAATGTCGGCTTCTGTTATTTAAATTAATCAAACCACTCCACACATTTTAATCTCGTACCGCGTTTGCTCCTCCTGTTGTTCATTGTCGGAATCAAGAAATAGAAACTCAGAGGACTTACCTCGAGCATATCATACCCGAAATGATCATTCGCAGAACCTTTATTCAGGCTGATAATACGTAAATCTGTCCCAGCGCACACACGTCAGATTCACCGGGCTGGCGTCCACTGAGGGACTGACATACGTATCAGTTCGTACCCGTGTCCTTCGAGATGATTATTCGCAATTTTCTCTGGATCTAGTTATTATAGAACACTGTTGGCAAGAAGATGGGTAATTGAACAGGCCGTCGAGGTGTTTGCCAAAAATATTTACAGACCTAACGTTCCGTTCGACCGTTTGACCTGAGCAAAATTCATTCCACTCTTACTGGATTGCGAAGGCTGGACTCGATTCTTTGCGGTGCACTGAACTCGGAGGACATGTTGGGTGAAGGCTTTCAGACAACGAGACATTTAAAACTGCATCCATAGACGACTCTAATTCCATGTGGAATACGCACCTACGTATCCTGTTTTTCAAATGATAGTCTCATGAGTGTGCTCATCCAATGACTAATGAGTCTGAATCGAAGAGAAAGAAAGCAAAGCATTCCGGACATTTTAATCTCTAACCACGCTGGCTCTGCTGGAGCGATCGCGCACAGGCCCGCATTTAGCACTTAGCTGTGAGGTTCCTGGTAATGTACCTTCAATGTACCTGTACCTGACGGACAGAATGGTTCCTAATTACTGTAGGCAGTACTTATATCGTATGAAATACGAGTAGACTCTCCATGTTTGCAACGGGTTCATTGCTAATCTGGGAGTGTTTTCTTTGATTCCAGGCTCCCTTTGTTTATGATCGGAATAAGGAGATGGCAAATCACAGGGGACTCTGAATACGCGAAACATATCCTACACCAAGTGCTCATTGGGCGGTCTTTGTTCATATGGCAATTCCAACTGAGTTCGGGTTCAACTTCGAGTAGCATGATCGCACGCTCTCTGCTTTGGATTCCACGTTAATATTCCGGAAGAGAGAAACATACTCAAACATGTCCCAGAGCACAATTTATCGTCTTTACGGGTCAGAATAACCTCGATTTTTGCCTATCTGTTTGTCAATATTTGGTCGATCTAAGGCGCCTAAATGGCGCACGTGATTCGATGTTCAAGTTGAACTTTAGTTGTTTTGAAGGCAGGAAACTCGCGGAGGGATAGATTCGATTCTGCATGAGAACTGGTTCGTGGCAGTGCAACTGAGATCCAACTTTGATCATGTTAAAAACTTGGTTGAAATTTTCGGAACATCAATGTTCGATTTTCCTGTAGTTGAATTTTCAAGGGAAGCGGCGGAAGAGTTCGAGAGAGGATTGCACTAGGGATTGCGGATGTGGTCGGTGTGTGGTGCGGGTGTTCCTGAGTAGCGGCCGTGTCTGATGCGGCTTGGATTGCCGCCGATACTTATCGCGATCGTATCAACAGCGTGGTGCCTTGGCTATAGCATGTTGGGTACTTTGATATTTACCGTTCCGTACGAGTTCCCCGTCACCACTCGGGGGGAGGTGGTGGAACGAGTACACAATGCCGGCCGAGACACCAGCCGAAAAACCTCGAATGCTGGTAATTTGCACAAGTAAGGCAGGATGAAAGCATAAACGTTTTCAGACATATGCGTTACCTCTGAGTATACTGCATTTAACCTCGAGGTTACGGAAACCGAACATCGGAATCATCAATGATCGGGACCTGATCCTATTGCTGCACGGTGAACACGGTCGAGGAACGGTGACGATGGAAGGACGTCGCGCGCCGGTATGAGTTTACCGATGTCGAAACAGATTTGAGTTCGAGGAGAGCAGAAGGGAGACAAACTGAATGTGTTTTGAACACTGAGCTGTGCCGGTGCCGCGGATCAACATCCGGCTTGTATCGTACACGCCAAGCTTCGACGAGGTGCAAGTCAAGGCAGGGTGTGATTAGATGGTCTCCGTAGATACGGAAACCAACGGGGAGCGCAATCCCGAGGTATTTGTTGCATTTGTTCGACATATCTTGACTGCTGCGCACGGCTATGTTCGGGCGAGGCCGGTTGTACGTGTTCCAGTTGAACTTCTCTGTTCCGAAAATACTCAACGCCATGATGCGGGATGGTGGCAAAGGGGCCAAGGGGGTTCACGTATCGATGGCGAGAGAGCGTGAATCGTCTCTTCTTTGAAGGACAGCATGTATTGTTTGCGGACTCCGAGACCTCCGGATCGTGCGAAGTCTGGTGTTGCGGATTGGTTGCGGAAGTTGCGGAATGACTGTTGATTCGCTGCTTGTGTTGGGATGTTGGATCCTTGTCAGATGTGCGTTGGATGTGCGGGAGAAAGTTCTAGTTCAACCCGAAGGAAGAAAAAATTCAACCACGGCCATTTTTGAGCTTAGATAATAAAGAGGGCTGCCGTGAAAAAACGGATTAGGCGTAAAAACGGCGGGAGATATGGCCTTTGTATCTTAGAGAGGACAAGCATCTTTGTCGGCGCCGGCAAACCTTCGGTTGAGTCATGCGACCAATGGGAGGTTTGTTTGGTGCATGAGCCGAAGACAAACAAGTTGCAACCAAACCGGCTTGTTCAACAACGGCCACGACAGGAGATTTCTGAGGTCGGATTTCTCCTCAATCTCATCTATACCTGTGCTGGCCTCCCAGGTCGGGGTACCACGGTCTGCGATCACCCTTGTAACCATAAATTCCTTGCTTTCGTCCGTGCAAAAAAAAAAGCTGACGTTTTTTCGCTAGTTCGATTCGGTGTTGATGTCGGACCCAACTCCAACCAACGCATTCCTTCCTGCAATCGAGCAGATTGACCGGCACCATGCTCTGAAAGTTCTCGCATTATGTTCTTCTCCTCGCGCTGCACCCGATAGCACTCGTACCATTCTACCCGGGCCATGGAAACATGTCGCCGAGCTCGAATACGTCGGGCCCAACCATCCTTCCATTGCTACATGGAACGACTATTCAATTATCACATATCTTGTTCGCGCCGCGATAACCATTCCCCCGCGCAGCGACAGCAGGTCCGACCCTTGGGTTGTGATTTCTAGCAACGACGGTAGTGGCACCACAACCCTTCCCAGGGGATACCGTATCCCGCTTCTCTGGCTCGCGAAGGTCCAGTGGGAGTCTTTGAAACTGCTGCTGACCGTCGCGAAACCGTTGTGGGACTTGATAAAATATGACATTCTGCATCTAGCGCGGTTGACGACTCAATTTCTCTCCAAGGCAAGGAGCGAGCCTCGGATGAAGCGACAGTGGCGGGACCCGATGTTTGACCGCACTCTGACTCGCTTCTTCAATGGTTGGATGGGCTGTAGTGAAATGTTCATTTGGGACTTTTACCGGGAGTTCAAAGATGAGGAGTACAAGGATGATCTCTTGGCCCGCAGTGCGTCCCTTGAGCTTCTTTTCACTACTGTGGCCTCAAACTTTTGCGTAGGATGGGCACAGAAAGTCCCCAAAGGCATTCGGGGCTTCGTTATCACTGAGCAGGAACTTCTCGAGGGTATCAGCACAGAACAGTTCACTTCAGGGCTCGTCGTGGATCGTGCCAACGAGACTTTCGAGTGGAAAGTAGAACCTGAAGTAGAACTTCCTCCCCCAACCGTCAGTATAATTGTTATCGTTCATCTTACCGCTTTGTTCTTATGGTATGCAGCCCCAGCTCCCGTCGCCTGCCAGGCGCAAAGAAGACGAAAAAGCAGCCGCGACGAACTCTCGTGGCTCTTCCCCCTTGACTTCTGACCTGGGCAGCGACCTCGAGATGGTTGCCGAATCCTCGAACCCCCAGGCATCCGCATCCGAGCCTCCGACTCCAGCACCGACAGAGTCCGTCTCGACGCACAGGCCACCGCCGCCACCGCCGATCCAGACCGGATCTGAGCTACCTCGAAAAAAATCGCACAAGACGAAATCACGCTCCAAAGCAGACCGACAGGACAAGGACAAGGACAAGGACAAGGCTAGTCGTCCTATTCGAACCCGAACGATGAGCAGTAGCATCTCGGGCCTGAGCCCTGCAACGCCGAAAGTTGCGCACCTCAGCCGCTCCGACATGAGCCTCCCAGGCTCATCTGCAAGTTCTCCAAACCGGACACCTTTTGGGATTCGACTTCACCGCCCCCGTCGAATCCCGCGGCCGCAAACGCAAAATTGAATCCGTGTACTCCGGTTCACCTCTGACCTCGGATAGCGAAGACGATTCGAGTGGCAGAGGCTCGAATCGCCACAATTCGAGACCTGCGCAGAGCGCTGCCCCCGATGGTCGCGCATTCGCCATTAACTCTAGGATCGTCATTCCGCGGTTGACGAATCCAGAGGTGTATTCGAAACCCACGACGGAAGCGTACTCGATGACTCCCATCGAGCAACACCCTTCTGTCGCCCCGAAGACTCCCCGAAAGGGCAGTACCTCAGAGGCACCGAGCCCTCGCAAGGCGCCCAAAACGCCTGCGAGTCCTTCACAGCACTATAAACTGTATGCGATATCTTCTTCTCCCTCCACGAATCCTTTCGACCCCACAAATCCTTCGACGTCCATACCGCCGTTCCATAACTGGCGGCATGTCGAAGAATTGCCCTACATCGGGCCTTCCCATCCCTCAGCAGCAGAGTGGACCGACATTCGTATCGTCACATACATGCTCGATAACGCATTTTCGATTCCCTCGCGAAATGCGGACAGCAAGCAAACGTGGGTGGAGGTGAAGGTCGGCGACGTCATCACCGTCCTTCCGCGTGGGTACAGGATCCCTCTGCTTTGGCTGGGCAGGGTTCAGTGGGATTGTTTGAAGTTGCTGTTGACGACGGGGAAAGACCAGTGGCCGACCTTGAAGTTCGATGTATTGCATCTTGCTCGGTTGTCGGCGGAGTTTTTCGCTAAGGCGCGGAAGGAGGTGAAGATGAAGCGCCAGTATCGAAACGTCATGTTCGACAGAGCCCTCTCGCGCTTCTTCAATGGTTGGATGGGCTCGCGCGATGAGTTCGTCTGGGACTTCTATCGGGAGTTTAGGGACGAGGAGTATGAAGACGATATGTTACAGCGCAGTACGTGCCCTCTCTCTCTTCCTCGCTCTGTCCTCTCTGTGCTGACGTTTATCACAACTAGGGTGGCTCCAAAAAACTGTCAAGGGCATTCAAGGTTTCGCCCTCACGGAACACGAGCTCAACGAGGGGATCACGGTTGAGCAGTTCACGCAGGGGCTGACTGTGGACCGTGAAAGGGGAACGTTTGAGTGGATCGACCCCGACACCTCGGCGCCTGCGACGGCGTCCCCGCCATCAGATCCTGCCATTGAGGCGCCGCAGTCAACCATCGAGACGACGTCGCAGTCGACATCCACCATCGAGGCGGCGACACAGTCGTCGCACGGCGTCGAAGGAGCAGCGCCGACGCGAAGACATTCACCGCTCTCACTTTCTCAGGTCGCCGGTGATCGATCCGCTTCGTCGTCGCCGTTGACTCCGGTCATTGGCCTCGATCATGCCATGGATGTTGACCCCCCAGCACAAGCAGCCGCCGCGGCTGTTCCTTCAGAGCAGCTGGGGAAAACCAAGGATGCAGGTATGTTAATCAGTGAGATTCGGTCAGTCGACACACGGTATTAATCAAGTTAGCAGAGCCTTCATTCGCACCCGCGCCGTCTGTCACTCCCATCGTCTCCAAACGTCCCACGCCTCTCGAGATAGCTGCTGTCGGAAGACTAGACCGGGTTGACGATGGCCCGCCCCCGCCGCACCGCTGGACTTCCCCCCTGCGCTCGGCTACTCCTCCCGCGGTCAGCGACATCCACGGCGATGGTGCAGGTGCCGAAGATGTGAATATGGACGTCGCCGAGGGTGCCAATCCGGTGGGGACACCTCTTTGCCTCTCTCGACCTTGATCAGCAGGTATTTAATGGCGACGGCAATACGGACGATAATCTCGATGATATGAATGCTCTAGATGAGCTCGAAGCGGATTTCATTCGTTATCCACCGTCCATTGCCGGGACCCCGCCTCCCAAACCCGACAGCGCCATCCCAAATTCCTTCCTCCTTGGTCCCCAGCCCGCTGCCAACGGTAGTCTCAGCTCCACGATTCCATTGATTCAGCCCCAACCACAGGCGACGGTGGACGAGGATGAGCCTGAGCTCGAGTTCGACGAGACGGATTATATACGGTCCCGTTTGCCATCTCCCTTCGCGGCCACACCCCCGCCGCAGGCGCCTCAACTTGAGGCGCTCAAGCCCGGTGCCATGTTTCCGTTAGCTGAGCCGCCTGTGGAACTCGTCTCGTCGCCGCGAGCTGCATCTCCGCAATCGGAGTCGATAAGATCATCTTCGAGTCCGGAGCAGCGCACTCATGACCTCCCTCAGCACGACCCACAATCCCGCGGCTCTGCTCCGCCGGAGGCCGAGGCTGCGACAGACCAACGCCTGCCCTCCCTGCCTCCCGACTCCGATGAGGAAGTCCCAGCCCAGGAACCTGCAGAAGTGGAAGAGCCTGCTCAGGATGAACATCTGGCACACGAGCCTGTCAAGGTAAACGGTAATTCCGTCCAACCGTCCGAAGGTCCGACAGAGAGAGGTGCGACAAGTGAAACTGTCGCGACCGAGGCACTTGCTGAAGTCGAAGTAGCCCATATTTTGCCTCTTAGTCCTGCCGACGCCATGGACGAGTTTCCTCCGGGCTTCCATTTTATGGGCATGTTGCATGGAACGCAATCGCATAGTAACATCAGTCAGACGTTGTTTTCCCAGCCGTCTCGGGATGTGGCTCCTGCAGCCCCTTCCCAGACGCAATTGGCGGCCCAAAATAACGGCGCGGAGAACTCATCTAACGATGTGCCAGTCAGATCAACTGCTGAAGCTTCACGCGCATCCATGTCTCCTCCAATTTTTGATCGCGCTCAGTCCCCTCTCGTCGATGCCCCGTTCACTACACGATTGTCGCCCGCAACAATTACGGCCGAAACCGTATTATCGACTCTTCCGAAAACTGATGACTCGAAACGAGTGAAGCTAGAGATCATGACGGTGTCGCTGTCTAACGGTGGCGATGGTGTGATTGCAGTCGAAGACGAAGAAGACATGGACATCGAAACTCCCGTCGATGTGGACATGGCGGATCGCAGTGTTAGTCCCCCAGCAGTGGCTCCTTCGCGAATAGCCAGCCCCCCCCTCAGCGACTCTCAGAGTCTCTTCACTCCTGACGCCACGCCTCGCTCCGCCAATACGTCCGCTGCTGTCATTGGTACCATTGCACGTATCGCTGCGGCTGCCGGAGGTTCCCCTCTTGCCTCACCGTCAATCCGCGCACCCCCCTCAGTCTCACAGCAAAGTACAGATGATATGGTTGCTCCCGGGCTATCGACCATTGGCAGACCATCTTTCGGAACGCATGATGTCAATGTCTTCGGCCGTGAGCCGGCCGCATCCCAGCAGACCCCTTCGAGCTCGAGCCTCCCGCCGCAGGGTGTTGTGGGGAAACCTTCAGCGCCTCCCGCGCAAAATATGTCGGGCTGTAAGTCAATAACGTCCATGCTACTTCCCCTTCTCATCCGCTCCACAGTGAACGGTGCGAGGAACTCTCCGACCGCCATGGGGAGACCGTCGCTTGGACAAAATATGTCGGGCTGTAAGTGCATATCGATCACGTTGCTTTCTCTCGCTCATTCAACCCCTAGTAAATGGTACCAGAGAGTCTCCGAGTGCTCTCGGGAAGCCCTCTGGACCCCCTGCACACAACAGTTGTGAGTTCATGTCCTTCGCGCTGCGTTCACTAGCTCATCCCTTTTTGCCAGTGAACGGTGCCAGGGATTCTTTGGCCGGGTTCTTCCCGAATGGAAGTGGCGGTTCCCGTCCCTTTCTACGCGATAAGCCGTCTGTCCACCCCTTGCCTCAGCGCCCTGATGTCCGTGTGGATGGCGGCGGTATCAGAATCCCAGACACCAATGAATACGATCCAAGGCAGCGAGACCCCATTATTCTCGGCCCATCGACTTCATTTTCCATGCCCAGCATGCAACGTGGTGGGCCGCCCCGTATCCAGCCCGGTGTACCGCCCAATATGCAGCCCAACATGCAACCCGGCAGACCACCCATCATGCAAGCCGGCATGCATCCCAACATGCAGCCCGGCATGCAGCCCAACATACAGCCCGGGATGCAGCCCAACATGCAGCCCAACATGCAGCCCGGCATGCAGCCTAACATGCAGCCCGGCATGCAACCTAACATGCAGCCCGGCATGCAACCTAACATGCAGCCCGGCATGCAACCTAACATGCAGCCCGGCATGCAACCTAACATGCAGCCAAACATGCATTCAGGCGTGTTGAGCGGGCCAGGCATGCAGCCTGCCCCGCCTTATCATCAGCGCTGGATCGGTTATTCAGGGCCTCCGGCGCCGGGAGGTTATCATCCTCCTTATTCCCCGTTAGTCTCTCTGAACCACCCGCCTCCACAAAACATCTCTCCCTCTCCCTCCCTCCATGGTCCACCCCAAATTCACCCCCCGTTCCCCGTCGGTGCACGCGCCGCCTCAGACTCTTCCTATGCCCCCGATGCCGCCGCGCGCGCCGTCCGTACAACCCCCGCCTATGCCGCCGCGCGCGCCATCTGTGCAACCCTTGCCTATGCCGCCGTCCGTGCCGCCTCCACCCCGGCCCTCGTCCGTACAGCCCTCGCCTACCAATGGGCGTCCTATCCCTCAACCCCCTCCTGCTCGAGTCAATCATACGCCGGACATCGAGATCCCCAAAGCACAGAATACAGTGATCCCGATCCCTATTCCAGTGATGACCCCAGCTCGTCCTCCATCCTCCTCTGCGCATGACAGCGTCCGGAGCCCTCTACCTCAGGCACCGTCTCCCGCCGTCATCCCGTCTCCGGCCGTCGTACCGTCCGCCACGGTCGATCGTATTCTCCCCGTGGTCGAAAAGGCGCCTGAAAGTGCACCCCTCGCGGTTGATGACATTCCTGAGGTTGAGATGGAGATCGAGGATAGCCCTCGTCGGTCAAGTTCTCCCTCTGCTCCTGCGAACGACGCACCAGCGCAATCTCTGTCCAATCCATCGTCCAGCGCTGCGCCCGCTCCGATCGCTGTAGATGCGCCTCTGCCTCGTGTCCCTGAACTTGACATGCGTAGTTTGGAGAACGCGTTGGTCATGCGTCTGAAGCAAGAGATGAGATCGCAGTTGAAGGACGAGCTGAAGGGCGAGCTGAAGGACGAGCTGAGGGGCGAACTGAAGGGCGAAATGAGAGGCGAAATGAGAGGCGAACTGAAGGGTGAGCTAAGAGGCGAGCTCAAGAGCGAGCTGAGGACCGAGCTCAAGAGCGAACTCGAGGGCGAGTTCAAAGGCGAGCTGAGGAACGAACTCAAGAGCAAACTCGAGAGCGAGCTTAAAGACGAGCTGAGGGACCAGCTTATGAGCCAACTTCGAGGCGAACTCAAACGCGAGCTCCAAGGCGAACTCAAACGCGAGTTGAAGGGCGATCTGAGGGGTGAACTGAAGGATGGGTTGAAAGACGAGGTGAAGGGCGAGTTGCTTGTTCAGATCCGGGATGAGATTCCAGGGCGGATGAAGCAGGAGCTGCTCAGACAGCTGCGAGATGATCTCTTCGTTCAGCTGAAGGACGATCTCCTCCTGCAGCTGAAAGACGACTTGCTCATTCAGCTCAAAGCCCAGCTGTTGACGCAATTGAAAGCAGAACTCCTACTTCAGTTGAAGGACGACCTTCTTCTCTCCCTCAAAGACGAGCTTCTTCGACAACTACAGACGGAGCTGCTCATTCTCCTCAAGGACGACTTGAAAGCCCAACTCACGGACGATCTGACGACATCCCTGAAGACCATCCTGAAGGAGCAGCTGCGAGCGGAACTGAAGGACGAGATGATCCATACACTCAAAGAGCATTTCACCGAGCAGTTGAAGAACCAACTGAAGGTATTACTCGTCCAGCTCAAAGACGCTGTCAACTCGCAGCTGCGAGATGACTTGATCATCCAGCTTAAGTACTTCATCGCGAAGCTCAAGGAGGAGTTGATCGTTCAGTTGAAGGATACGCTGACGGTGCACCTGAAGGACGGGCTAATCACGCAGGTGAAGGCCGCGTTGACCGCTCAGTTGCGGGACGGATTGGGAGCTCAGCGAGAGCAGCTGAACCTCGATTTCGAACGCCGGCGTCTATTCCTCGAACAGCAGCCCCGCATGAAAGCCGTGAAGCCGCCTGCGTCGCCCGCCGTCTCGACGCCCACGCGACCTACGCCAACCACTCCCCGCCCTCACTCTTCCGTCCTTTTCCAGGCTCGCCATCCCCTCCATCATCTTGTGCTGGAAAGTGCTCCCGATCCCGCCAGTATGGACGTCGATGCGCCTGCGTCCGCACCCACGCCTACGCCCTCCGCACCCACGCCCACATCTACGCCTGCCCCCAATCCCCTTCCGCCTTCTCTTCCCCACGTCGCCCTCCAAGGCCAAGGGCAACGAGACGCCGCTTCCCCTCAAATCGCAGCGGAAGCAGTCTTGGTTTGCGACGGGGTATCAGGCTTCACCACAGACGTCCGAGACCTCGTAGGATGTGCGGGAGGGATTCGGTCGCTCCGAGTAATGTGATAGACGCTAGGTTCGTCGTTTTTCCTCCAAATCTGTTGCGTGCTTTATCTAATCGATGTTCAGGTTATCTCATTATGCGATCCGTTGTTGATTCGGTTTGGGGATGGATGCGATTGGGCCAGATACCGACCGACGAAAACAAACAGTGATTATTGAATAGTACTATAATACTACATGTACAGTTTACATATTTCCAGGCGCACATGATTCTCATTTCTTGCTTTCCCGTCCCATTTTGTAGTTCTACTGTACATAGATGCGACTCGGAGATGTGACACGACGTGACTTAGCCTTTTGTCTTTCACCATCCATTACCACGCAAGTCGGCGCCTGTTTGTGAAGACGCTTGCTGGCCTTGTGGTGCATTTCTGCCACAAAGTTCGTCCTTTACATTTACAAATGTGCAAACAGGTGGCGGTTCGCGAATCGCTAGCTGTTCTCGAGACCAGATCGAAATTTTCGATGGTCCCTGTTTTGCTCCTTAAATCTCGGAATATACTACGCAGACCTCCAAAAATAATGTCTTGTCCCGCATGCGCAATTGGGGATACAGAGAGGATGGCTACGCTTGGCTGCTCTCGTTGACTTTCTACTGGAGATTAGCTCGTCACCAGTGCGCGTGAAACAACGTTGAACTTCTCCGAGTCCAGAATCAAGGCCAGACAGAGAGAAACGATGACACCTTACGCTCGCTCTTGCAGCAAGGCGTTGAATGAAGATGAGATGGTGGCAGCCAGTCTTTTCTTGTCTTGCGTCTTGCGGATCCAATCGAGATGTCCGCTCTAGATGTCCGCTCTCATAGTCGCAGACGTCCGCAATATGGGAAGTAAGTGTCTCATTTCTGCTTTTCCTAGCTAGTCTGAATGCTGAGTTCGATTTAGTCTTATTTCTATCCAGCTGGAGATAGTCGAGCAGCGTTGAAACGCCTCCGCAAATCCAGCGAACGTGAAATTCCCTTTGGTTGAATTACCTCGTCCCGTTTCCGTATGGTTGAACCCAGTTAGTACAACTATCTCATCACGCCGTTCCCTGGACCCGAAATTCACCGTCGTTGTAAATTGGATTGATAATCGTCGTTTGTTAGGCTAATATACGGGATACCCCAGCCAGTTGCAAGACGGCTTTACCTACTGATAGAGCGCAATCGTGCGTTTATTTAAGCCCGAGCCCCGGGCCGAGGTAAGTTTAGCTACATGGAAATCGCTGTCCGAAACGCAGCATTGCACCGCTATCGGTCAGAGTGAGTACTAGAAGGTGGACTCTGATGCGGAACTGCAACGTTCAACCAATTTTTATCAACTGCCGGTTTCCCTGGGGCAGGGCAGTCTGTGCCTCAGGATCCTAACCGGTCCATCGGAGCCCCGCGCCAACGCTACGGAATCCGCTATGTTTCGGACTGTACGGGCTGCGCGGCCGCGGCAAGTTCGCCCTAGGCTCCGATCACGGAACGCTGTAAATAGAACGTTAACAACGACGTTGGATACCAAGAACCCTTCCCCAACTACAGGAATAAGTTGATAAACTTATGTTTTACTGCAGTGCGCGCGTTGCCGTCGAGCAGTACGCAGATTTTCGGACCCTGAACATGACCGAGGATCAGAGCATGGTTGATGATGAAATAAGTTGAGGGCTCAGCTAGGCCGAGACACATTGAACTGTTCAATGAACGAAGGACCCGAAACGCCGGCGTTGCGTTCGACGCCGTTTAGAAGTAAACAGCTGTCCCATTCAGCATGTTGTGACAAGAATGAGCACGAGGGTCTACGGCGACTGACAATGTATACAGCGGCTAGGCTGCTTCAGCGTGTGGACAAAGAGACCCACGACGCAAGTCCGCCTCCCACGATTACCTCATCTTGAATTGTATTCTCGCACCCGTTGAAAAATACTTAAGGCCGCTCAACCGACGCTCAAATTCGAAGCGGCGCAATAAAGCGAAGAGGGCGAAGAATCATATTCGATCTAGCACCGAGAGCTATCCATACATATAACGAAGCATTAAATCTTGTGAGTCCGATCAAATGGGATTGGTTGCTCAGCAACACATCTCGCAGGGGCAGCCTAGACGGGATTAGCGCGGTCCTAGCAGAGGAGACGAAGACGACGTACAGACGATGTCTGCAATGCACTCGCAGCAGCCCTAGAGAAAAGACCACATGGGTCAATGATAACTCGTATGAAGTGGCTCGCCAACAAACCTCGCAGCATTCTGCACGGAAAGCGGGCGTTAGATTGCGCCAAGTGTAGATAGATATATGAAGACGTACCGAAGCACAGGAAGCAACCGAGCAATCCTGAATAAGCAGTTAATTGAGGAAATAAATCAAAAAGCATCCAACGTGCCCATGAAGCAGTCCTAGCGCGCAAGTTAGTCAAAATCGTACGAGACGAGACCGAGTGGCGCGCGTACCTTTCCGGCTCCTCCACCACGCATACGGGACGCCTTGTGCTCATGCTGGCACTGCTCGCCCTGCTTGCAAGCCGTCTCTGCAGGCTTGGCAACGTTCATGACGTCTAGGAGCGCGTATAAAGGACGCATAACAGAAACAAGAGAATGAATACGGACTCATCTCGGTAGCCTGGGGCTGGGAAGTGGTTGCTTTGGCAGGAGCGGACATGGTTTCGAGGAAGTCAAGTTGTGGGAGCGCAGCATCAAACAAGGTTCTTATATCCCCCGCCTCGTGGCTGTGCATACGTCATCGCCATGATGATGATGATGGAGTGGACCATTTAAGTAAGATTTTCTTCCTTTTCAAAACTCTTGCTGTCGCCTTATAGCTTGCATTGTTTACTGGCTTTTATTTTCTTCATGTTCCGCAACGGTCGAACGAGCGGCTGAGCGGATAGTGCGGTCCGAAGGAATCATAATTCGAAATCATTGAATGTCAGGGCGATAAGTGTCGCACGGGATGCGCATGTTTTGGAGCAAACGCGTGTTCGGAACATGGCTCACACCTTTGAGATAAAGGTGCGTGCCGCATTCTCCAGTCATGTTGGAAGATTTTGAACTTTTGATGTACCTGCCGCTTGGCAACGGAGTTCTAAAAATGGTAGCACTTGCCGATCCATGCTGGATCAGGCTGGATCATGTCAAGTTATTTTTGGAAAGCTTGCGATTAAACTTGGCAGCGACGAAGGCCGGCAGGTAAAAATATTTTCGGAATACTGGTTCGCTACAGGTATGGTTCTGCGAAACTCCAGTCCCCGTTAACGCCATTTTCCATCCTATTTTCCAGAAATGCGTCCCAGTGCTGAATGTTCCTGGGCACATTCAGCTACACGGATCAGAGAACGGCAAGACGCTTACTCGACGTCACTAGCGGTGGGAGCAGCCATCCACATCGACATGAGATCATCGTCAAAGATGCTTTGAACAGCACACGGTTGACCATCGGAGGCAAGTAACTCTTCAATAGACTTTCCCTGTATGGACTCCGGCGGTTGCTCAGCGGTAAACATGCTGCTCCAGGAATCAACCGACTCTTCAAATTGGGGGGAGTATTGTCCATTTGTTAGTGAAGGCGTAGAAATACCCTCTGAAGAATTACTGCTGTCGGATTGGTCCTTCGGTGGAGATTTTGTGAGCAAAGGTCCGTCGAGAGAGCATAATTCAGTCAACAATTCCCATGAACGACCCGGTGGTTGCAATCTACAACGTGATATTATTGGGTGCATGTGGGCGAGGAAAAGTACCGACCTGGCTTCAGCGAATTTGAGAATCTCTAGAGCCGTTTTAATGTGAACTAGATCTTTGTTCTTGTCCATTGTGAGACCAGCACGCTTGGTCGCCAACGTATACAGAACAAGAACGACGCCTGCCATGAAAACAGGGTTCTGTTCAAGACAATGAAGGTACAATTGTCGTACAAAAGCCAACGACGTACTTTAATGTTGGGGAGGGGCAACCGCTGTAATTTCCTCAGCCAGATATCCGCTGTATTGAGAATGGCGCGGGCCGCACTAGCGCAGATTGAGAGTGATGGGGCGGCTGGCCTGTGAATATAGCGTCGGTGAATCTAAATAAGGTTAGGCAACGCAGATTGAGTAACAGGAAAAATTCCGACTGCTATCAGGATATAGTTGTACATGATATGGAGTTGAGCAGATTGATCGAAAAAGATGCCTTGCGGCAGGTTTCCCAGATCCCACCGCACTATGAAGTGGAAGGGTTAGAACAGCAAGTAGAACGCAATATGAATGCCCTACGATGAGACGGAATTGAATCCAAAAAGCGATTCATGGTCGAGTCGAGTTCCGCGACAGCGCGCTGCTCCCATTCTGGGCCATCCCAACCCATCGATATTTTTGCCTTCTTCGAACCATAGAGTCGTCGCAGGGCATCTCCCAATATCTGCTTCATAATCAGAAACATCCTGCATTTCCAAGCGAATATATAGTCACCTCGCAAAGCTGTACGTAACAGACAAAAAACGACAACTGGGATGGTCGTCCTGGTGGCTGGGTGAATCCGTTCTCCCAATATTCATCATCAACTTCGAGCGGGAGCTCAATATCGTATCTGCCATGTGTGAAACAAGTAATGGATCAAAGTAGAAAAAAATCGTACTCCTCGGCGTGAAGACCCATCGGGCGTCCGATAAATAGAGATGCAATCCGCTCCAGCGTACAAAGTACCCTAGGATATAGAATGTGAGAAGACAAGAGGCTAACCTTGAGGGACTGTACCAGAAGGCTCGCGTCCATAGTTCGTCTTCGGGAGACCATTTATGGCCCGCCGGTTTCCGCCTGTGATAGCCACGTTGTTGAAGACCGCGAATACCAAGCCCCTTATACAGCCATCATACGGTCATGGAAGTAGTTCTGGAACATTTTTAACTAAACTCACGGTGTATGACCAAGAGGCGTATGGTGCGGATGTTCCCAAAACAAACACGCTGAGGAGCTGGAAATTACCGCGGTGAATATCGTTGTCTCGGGAATGCAGTACCCAAAATCAACCTACGGCATACATCTGAATTTCATAGATCGTCGGTTGAAAGAATGTATGCACGCGCAACAGTTGACAGGCGAACTTCCAGCCAGCTGAATGCGGGTCACCGCTCTCGACGAAAACCCGAGGATCCGTCGAATACTAGGCAAGATAGATATGTGGGGAAAAGTAAATTAAAAAGAAAGTTTCGCTCACACGCGATGCATTTGCCAACACAGAAAGCAAGGCTCCCCAAAGCTATGGTTGGTGAGGTGCAATCCTTCCGTCACAGATCTCTCGAATGAAGGGCGATGCAAGATGGGGATAGTTGGATGGACGTTAGCGAAATAGATCTCTAGAAGAGAAGCCATGAGGTCCTCGGGAGGAAACAAATAACGTGGCTGCCGAGAAAGCGCTTCTATCTCCCACTGTAAGTACAGTTAATAAGGGAGATCTGCGTGTCGCGAGATAACAACTCACAGGAAATGCCTGCCAAAAGTAGGGACGCGGCAAATGCGGCGAGGACGACGGCCCGAATTGCTTTTCCTTCATCTGAATAAAGGTGTGTGTGAGAATTCCGGACTCATATCGAGGCTTTGCGCCTACCATGTTTGCTTCGTTGACGAGAGCGAAGTTACTTCCGGGACCGATATAGCAGGTCGTCAAGGAAAACTGGCTAAAACGTCTGGCAATCTCATCAGTGCTAAGGTCCTGCTCCTCCGGAGGTTCCTTGGAGTCAACATCAGAGGACCCGGAGCTGTTGCTGGAGGAATCATTTCCTTGTGCCTGGGGTTGCAGTGGTTGGGAACAGAGGGAGCAAATCGACAGGGATCGCAGTTTGGCTTTTAAAGAGGCGACTTCTCTTTTCAGTTCTTCCACTGTCCTTCAAGAGACTCAACGATCTAGCAAAGAAAAAATGCGGAGCAGTTACTCATCCGTCGCGTATTTGGGACCACGTTTGTTGTACGGTTGCTCGTAAGTGCAAGGTGAACCGAAGGCTAGACAATTTGAGCAACATCCGCCAGCCATCTGGGGGCCATCGCCTGAATACAATTAACGGGGTTTCGTCGACGTTGCACAAAGTGAATTCTCACATCGAGCTGTCGAAGTCAATTCCAAATCAATTCAACTTGAATGCAGCTTGCGGCCGACCTTTCCGGTGCCGACAAATATCGCAGGATCTTGATTGTCTTCGTCGCTTTTCCGCTCTCGGATTTGTATTTTGTGGACTTGATACTGAAGAGATTGTTCCGGGATGTTGATTGTCTACCGACATGAGCGGAGGAACGAGAGTACCACAAAACGGGACGCGCGTGTGCGTCGGCATGGCTGCCGCGCAGCTCCTGTTTGACATTTGACAGTTTTGCCAAATTTGGAAGGAGGCGAACTTGTTCACAATCTTACATGGACAATTTTTGTTGGTCCATAATTCCTCAAAACGACTTAATCCGCGACAAATCGGGATATAGTGGTGCTCAAGATTTGTATAAGCTCACAAACAAAACTTCGGGGCCATCAAGTTGAGGAAAATCTCTCCAGTCATAAGTTGGTCGTAAGCCTACATTTCTCTCCTCGTCAGCAAGCGTCAATATAATTCGTAAGTGCCGTCTTTTCGGCTGAATCAATCGTCAGATCGTAATAGTGCTTCTTGAATCATTGCAGTAAATCAGCGCCGCTCGATCTAGGAGAGTCAAAGAAGACTTACGACGGTAATCCAGGCGCGAATGTATGTGCAAACATAGCTGGCCAAGGGGGGACGAATTCCGTGACGTCTGGGAACACGGTATCAAATTGGTGATTGAGGATAGTGAAATTGTGCGGCACATACCTTTGTCACCTAAAAGCCAAGTCAAATTGAATTCGAACTCGCAAATGAAGGTAATAGGAGAGGGGCGACATACCTTTGGACTCGTTCAGATTATCGGTAACTGCGGATTCAAAGTTCAAAGGCGTAGCTGACGCGACCTAGGCACGCACTAGCGACGAGCTGGGGGCGCGTGAGGTCGTTGGCAAACGCTTCACGTTGAGCGGGGGTCCAATTACGAGCGCCAGATATCCAAGCCTGCAAACAAGTTCGAAACCAACCTCAGATAAACCATTCGAATAATATTCCGTGGAGTGCACAGACCTCTTTCAGAGGAACAAGATGGTCCTGCATTGGAGAATTATAATCCATCATTTGGTCTTCAGGACGGAGGGACTCACGATGTCGAGATCACTGGCGAGGGTAGTTGCGACGCCGTCGTACGGGCTGACCCAGTTGCCCGTCTCTGCGACGCAGTCGCTATTGGTGACGACGTCGGTTCCATCGCGCGCTAGCACGACTACGCATGCGAATTTGGGTTCAGCAGTAGCACCAACCGATTGAGGAGATGAACGAACGGACCCTCACGAGTGTTGCACTTTCCCGATACTGACAAGAAGAATAATGAATGAGCAAGTTTGCGGAAGGAGGTACCCACTGATATCCCAGGTCTTGAACAAGTCCCTTGCGTATGCTGGGCTATTTGTTGGACTGAAAAACTTGTCAGCTGACTCTGCTGGAATGGATATCTACGTGCATGAGAACTCTCACCGAGGAGGATACCTTACGTCTGGAACACTGGCAAGCTTCCAGCAGCTCAAGGATAAGTACTTGGGCACTGCACCTGCGTCAAAGCGGGATACTGAACAGTTATCAGATATGGGCATAATTGAAGACGAGTTACTCAGTTAGCAGCAATGGATGGGTGTGCTTGCATGTTGGGGACGATATAACGAGGCTCAAGCGAAGCCACTCAACGTCTCGAAAGGTGAAGGAATGGCTGATGTTAGTGCTGTGTTGTAAACTCCGATGTTAATAACACTGCTATTAATAGCATGCTATAAAGCTGTTATTAGCTGCTAGAGCTGGAACGGTCCAAAATGCTCTGCTATTTATTGCTATAAATTCAGAAGATGAACTAGCCAGTGTCTATCACCAGTAGGAGGTTTTCAAGGGTAGAATGGACATCAGAACCCATAAAATCCCATAAAATATGCCGAACATAAAATCGGTCGGATCAGTGACCCAAGTGACATGACTTTGACCATAACTCGCAACATCTCTGCTCGATTCTCGTACTCTGAGGGCTACGACGGACGTCAAAGGCAGTAGAATTCATTGAGGGTAGGCCAGGCCAATCTCGGAAGCGATGAAATAAAATATAGCATACTAGTAGCTAGCACGCTATTTACTGCACCTAGAAATTAAATAGCTGTTTTTAACTGAATGCTAGAAAGCATGTTATTAACACCTGCTAGCTATTGTCCTCTGGGGTTAGACCGGTCTAGCATAGCATAGCACCTGCTATAAATTTTCTAGCACAGCACTAGCTGATGTGACTCCCGCGGCTGTCACACATGTGACATGCGTTGCACCATGCCCAGTCTCCTACCCAGCCTCAGTTACGAGGTTAGGAAGACAGCGTAGTTGTGTTATCAGTGGATACCTAGTAGTAATGGAATAAGACAAATAATTTTGATAGCCGAGACTAATACTTCCGAACTTCAAGGCCTAACCTCTCCACGGAGGCTGGCATATAACAAACGTAAACAACATAGCCACCCGGGCGCGGGGCCGCCATCAATTCCCGCATTCGGCGTCACTTCTATCAACAAACTCCCGACGCGTCATTTCTGCCCGCGCCGACGCGTTTCTGAAGCCGGTCTTGCTGCTATGGCTTCTCAGAACTTCGATAACCTTCTGCTAAGCGAAATCCGGGACAAAGTCGCCTCTGTATTCGGGTACCGCCCATGTCTCTGGCAACTCAAAGTTGTCCGCGCAATCCTCAAACGGGACAAGGATGTCGCGTCTATAGCCGCAACAGGCTCGGGCAAAACATTGACCTTCTGGATGCCCTTGCTATTTGTGCCGGACGGCATCCAAATCGTGGTAACACCACTCAATATCCTCGGCTCTCAGAATGTCGTGTCGTTGGCCAAAGTCGGAATATCTGCTATTACAATCACCGGCGAGACAGCAACAGAGCAGAATTTCCGGGTACGCCATGCTCTCGGCTTCATTCATTAGACTCTTATAGCTCATCGTTTTCGCAGGCGATAGCAGATGGCTGTCACCGAGCAATCGTGACAAACATCGAGACCCTGATGAAGCCCGGTGGAGGGTTTGAAAAGCTCTGGAATGACAAGAAATTCATGTCCAGGGTGATCAGTGTCGTCTGGGACGAGGCACAATGCATCAGCAAGTGGGGAGACTTTCGCCCGGAATACAAAATCGCAGGCAATCTCCGTCACCTCATTCCCAAGGACATACCTTTTTACATCACCTCCGCTACTCTCCCGGCTGATGTTCTCCACGATGTTATGTCAATTCTTGGCATGCGCGAAAGCAAAACCGAGATATTTGTACGCTCAAATGATCGCTCGAACATCCACATCGCAGTTCGCAAGATGAAATATCCAATCAACAGCTTCAAAGACCTCAGGTTCCTCATTCCGAAGGACTGGGATGGTACCACCCCTCTCCCTTTTAAATTCGTCATCTTTTTCGATACGATCGCCGAATCGATCCAAGCGGCACAGTATCTCCGGAGTCTGGTACCCCCAGAAGCACGGGACAAAATTAAATGGTTTAACTCGGAAATGTCCCCCGAATTTCGTACCGAGGAATCCGATAAATTCAACAAGGGCATGATCTATGGCCTTGCATGTACGGAGTCTTTCGGGATGGTGAGTCGCACGAATTTCTCTACTATAAAAATTAACAGCCGAGTACAGGGAATTGATCTCCCTAACATTACGTTGGTAATCCAGTGGCGGGCTACTTGTGACATGTGTACGCTCTGGCAGCGTTTCGGTCGCGGGGCACGCGACCCGAAATGCGAGGCTATTGCTTTGTTTTTGGTGGAACCAATGTATTTTGATCAGACAAAGGAAGAGAAGGCAGCGCGGAAGGCAAAAAAAGAACAGGCTAAAACAACTCGTAAACGCAAGGCCGCCGACGCGCTGTCACAACCGCCAGCGAAGAGGGCCAAATCTGATGGAAGGCAGGATTCCACATCTGGAAATGTGGGTCCCACTCCCACGATCGCGACCGCGTCAACTCCGCTGGCCGACCTTCACTCCCGCTTCATTGCATCTCCACCTCGCGCCGCCACTGCTCCAGCCCCCCGGACACGCACTCCCTCCCAGTGACGCGCAAACCCAAGCCATCGAGTCTGACTCTGACTCCGAGCCGGACGACTCGGGCACCGAGGAGGCTACTGCAGCTTTGGAAAAGCGACGTGCAGCGTATCGCAAGGACAAAGCCCAAGTCGTAACGCGGAAAAAACCCAAGAAGGACGGGAACGAGCTCTCGCCGGAAATGGACGACATGATAAATGCTGGGTCGAAGCACCGCTCCATTAAGTGCTTCCGGGTACCTTCACGGCTGTACTTTGGCAGCGACAAAACTGGTACGTCGTGCTAGGTAAACTTATTCTACTTCGGAAATGCTAACTCGCCTGTTTAACAAGCTTCCGACCACAAGCAGTGCCGCCCAGACCTGCCTGACGGTTGTCCCCGTTGCGCCGTACAGGTACCTGCCATCTGCTGTGAGCTTTGCACACCAGCCTATTTCGAGCAATTCGGGCTCGTCGATCTTCCTGTGAAGGACCAGGCTGCGCCGTCCCGATCTCGGATACCTTCCTCGTATGAGGCTGACGCCCTCGACATGAATCTTCGGGATGCTCTGCATGCCTTTCGACGCGCCGCGACGATTACCAAATACAGCCGTGTAGTGCTCAAGGACAGCGGACCTGGTGTCGTCATGTCAAATGAGATTCTGGAGCGCATTGTCGACTGTGCGCATCACTTCAAAATCCAGTCCGTCGAGCAACTAACCCGAGAAACGCGATGGGCTTTTGCTTCCGAATTCGGCATGGCCGTGGTCGATCTTATCAAGGAGCATCGGCCATGGCCTGAACCTCCACCTGCTCCGGAGACGTCCACTCCTCTCGCGCCACGGAATAACAACGATGAAACACCGACTGGGAGGTCTATTCAGGTCCGAAAGTGCTCGAAGTGTCAAGCATCCGATCATATTGGTATGTCCAGTTGCACCTGGTCGCTTTTTTGCTACCACAATTGACATTACACCTCAGCGTCGAACCGGAAGTGTCCATTCCATCCACATCATCAATCCACATCCGAATCGGCTCTACCTGCGCCGGTTATCCCGCACCACATTGACCAGAACGCGATACCTCCTACCCCCCCTTCCGAGCTAACGCCCGCTCCACAGCCCGTTCCGCGGCCTCTTTTATGGTCGGACCTTCATTTCATACTCCCCCTTTGCCCCTACACCAAATCCAAACACCCCCTGCCTTTGTTTCCGATACACCAAGACCATCAGTTCTCCCTCCACCTGCCACTCCCATGCCCGCACTTTTACCCTTATATTCCAAGGACTTTCAGACTTCTATACCTCGTTATTTACCATTGGGTTCGTCTCTTAGTTTCGCACCATCGAGTCCCTTTCCCTCTCCCCAATCTCCCGTGCCTTCGTCTCACTTCTACGCTGAGTAGATCCATTGTTTATCCTTGTTAGCCTAACTGAATAAGAAGTCGTCTCGAATAAAATTGTGCATCTGGCCGCGTCCCGGGCATAAATAATGCATCAAAGCATCATATTGGAGTCATTTCTCTCTCCAATTCCATATAACTGATTCAGGAAACGCCTCACAGCGATATTTAATGATAACATCAAGCATATTCTACCTCCAAGTCCTCCTCCTCAACGGATTGGTTCAAACTGTCCTCTTCCACTACCTCAGCTTTCCCCGCAATATTATATGTCAAGTGCTCGCCTCTGTCCAGCATATCCGGTACACTGTAGGCTGAATTCCGACCCCGAATGTGTTCATTTGGGGAGTGTGACTTGAAGTATTCCAGCATGTGGGCAAATGTCTTCGTCATGTCCGGGGCTCCATGCCGTCGTGTTAAAGCTGTCAAGCAGAAATTCTTTTCAATGGTACGATGGCAGCTGTGGTAAATTTTGATGAGTGTCGACTCTTCTATAACTCTAGCTTTGGTGTAATTTGATCCACTTCCGCCAAAAGTATGCTGGCGAATAACTTTCAGTTGGGATTATTGGTTCAAAGCCTTTTCCCAGACCTTGGTATACAGGTTGATCATTGACTCTTCTACCCAGTCAACGCCACGGAATTTATCGGCCTCCCCGGTGGGACAAACCAAGGAGTTGTATCGGACCACACGGCTGATACAAACAAATCAGCTGAAATTTTTGAATACACAATTGAGAACATTACCTAAGTCGGGGAGGATAAACGAAATGGACATCAGTGAGATACTTTGTCATGTGTGCTGAATACTTGTGCTTCCCTACAGCTCGGAAGATACTGATCCACGGCATGAAGGCTGTTTCGAGGCGTCCAATGTCTCCCCGGTTCATAGCAAAAGAGACCTCTTCATAAAGGAGAAGATATTGGTGTAGGATCAAGATGTTTTCATGCTGTTTGTCGCGATACGTGAGGGGCTTGCTACGCAGCTCATAGATATCGACTTCGCCACCGGAAACATAGTGCTCGGCAAGATAATTTGCCATGTCGTCAATCAATGAGTCCGAGGGTTTCGATTTGGTGAATTCTTCCAGTGAAGTCCACAGTGGGTTCCGTCTCTTTGCCTCCACACGCCAGGCGTCAAGTCGCAGGACAATGCCGTCATGACGGATAACTTCGTGCATTCGCCGAAAGCCAGGATTTGAGCCAATCTTCCCTGTCTCTCGAGGTCGATGCTGAGCAACGTATGCCATAAGGCTGTTGTTATCAATGCGGCTGTCCTTTGGCTCGATAAATATTCGCCAAATCGCATCGGCACATGCCATTTTGAGATGAAAAAAGCCCATGACAAAGACGATAAACTGGTGTCGAAGCCATGGGGTTCCCTCGATCGAACGTCGGAGTAATACTCCCTGTACTCTTTCGAATGTTCCAAGATCTCCGAAAAAGAGCACAACATAGTTGAGGAGGGACACGACATTGCGTAGGCGACGCCGTGGTGGAATTTTCAGGGGATCCTCATTGGGATCAACTGGTGGCCCAACACCGCCTTGTGCAAGTAAGTTTTCGATTGCACTGATGTTTCCGCTATGTGTAGATTGATTGATATCCATTGCTCGTGCCGGAGCATATCGCATCTTGACCACGGGAATTTGTTCAACTGTCTCGGGTGGGGAGAGGGTTTTGAAGCGAGAGCGGAGACTGGCCGGTCCGTGCTCAAATAGATCCGATTTGAATTTCCAGGCATTGAAGCGCTCCCGGCGGGTCAATCCTGAAGGATGGTCGACTTCCGGGTGGATGTTTTTAAGATCGTAAGTCTGAGTGCTGGATGTCGGAATTACGGCAGGATTGAGTGCCGATTTGGACCATAACTCCTCCGAACATGCGAGGTCTTCAAGTACGACGCCGTGCTCAAGATGAATAAGGGCCCCGGAAGTCAGGTGAGTGAGCGGGTCGCTTCCTTTCTCGATCGTGGGGACAATGGTTGGGAAATTAATGTCGAAATTATCGTAGGCATAACCAACAAGGAGTGTTTGCCCCATTTCTCGCAAAGTCTCGACTGTCTCGGCAGATAGAGCATGGATGGCGTTGTGGATAGCCGCAGGGGAGATGGAAATTCCCATGTGCGCGAGGGCTTGGATAACTTTCTCCGGAGTGTTGCTTGAATGCAGAAATATTCCAAAAACACTTTCCAGAGCATTACTTTTGTTGTTACGACTCTGCATGATTATACTGATCATCACGACAATTTTCTATAATTTATTTGAGCACCACAATAGCTGAGGAAGGAAAATGCCAACAATAGTTCGGATGTCTTCACGAAGCTTTTCATTGCGCTCAGCACGCGTTCCCGGACCGTCAATTCCTCTCGCAAAATTCCCAAGCTCGTCGAATTCCTGATCCATTTCCGGAAGCCTCTCGTCCATCAACTGGTCTCCGTCCTGGTCCAACATGTCCTTGTGGTCTTTTGATAGCAGGAGGTGCAATAGATTCCACAGCTCTGGGGCCATTTTCCTCATCTTCATGGCCATTTCGCTGATTTCGAAGTCTTCCAATTGGACTGCCGAAGCATGACTTGCATCGAAGTGCCAGTCCTGATTGGCTGTCAAAAGCCTGATTGAATCGATTGTTTTCGTATAGATAGCTTTACGTGCCCATGCAAAGGTAGATATGGCAGACCGCGGATGTTTTGCGAAGAGACTGATTATTTCGGAAGCTTTTTCGACGAGGCTCGTAGTACATGGATGATCACAGTAAGAATCTCTCTCGAGAAGTGTAATGACGAAGTCGGAGGCTGTAACAGCCTCTCCGGCAAGAACAGTGAACACACAGTCCATCGCGGTGCGGGAAGTCCATGTCGACATGGGATACCGCCGAATGCGGGAATTGATGGCGGCCCCGCGCCCGGGTGGCTATGTTGTTTACGTTTGTTATATGCCAGCCTCCGTGGAGGGGTTGGGGCTTGAAGTTCGGAGGCTTTAGTGGGCTAGAATTGATGTATTGATGGGCTATCAAATATTTGTCGGCTCTTATTACACTTGATATTTGCTGTAAAATCCCGCTCCTAGGTCTTCCCCAACCCCGTAACTGAGGCTGGGTAGGAGACTGCACCATGCCACGATGAACGCCCTGACAAACTATCTGCTCTGCTTGATTCTCTGACCAATCGGGCATACTGAACTAACACTAAAGGAAATCACCGGTCGTGTCCAGCTAATCTCCCGATCCTTCTCAAAACAAATCTAAAGAAAGGACCTTGGCAACGAAGCGGCGCGATCCATCATCATTCGGTGCCACGAAAACACATCCCTCTTCCAGAGATCGTCCTCAGTGCGACAGGCTTGTTCAGACATTTTCTTCTAATGAAACGGCTCAACGGTGTCCCACTGGGTGTTGTTTGGCCGAACAACAACGCGTCAATATGGTTCGCCAGCTTCGCGTCATCATCGCGGGCTCCTTCCTCCGGACTTGCACGCGATTGCCTGTCTGTATGGGCTCAATGCAAGGCCGCGACCGTGGCCACGATGACGCCTTTCTGGCCCTTCAAGAATGAGGCTTTATGCAACAGGTTTCTTGTTAAGCATTCCGAGTATGAGTAGTCCGGCCAGACTTGTTTCTTGCCGAGACTCACTGCATGGCGCGTGATACCCACCGCATCATGTTCATCCACAGATATTTCGCGCCGGGAAATATCATTATGCGCGACGATCGTCGTCGGCATCATCGATTGGGAACATTCTGGGTATGTCCTCGTTTTCTTTGTCTGCTTGCCGATCGTCTGAACGGTGTTCGAGATGGCGTTACTAGTATGGCAAAGCACAATTCAATCCGGATTCTCGCGAGTGTGGACGGAATTGGGTTTCTGCCGAGATGTTTGGCGGTGAGCAGGTGATAAGTAATAGCGCAAGAATTCGAGCATAACAACCGCCGCTCGCTGGTTTTGCCTCCAGCTGCCAGAAGTTGAACATGAGTCACGGTCACGGGGTCGACACAGCCCCACATTCAACTTTGATCGGACTAGACGAGTCACAACACATCTTTCTCTTCCTCCATTTTGATCTTATGCCTACTATCCAGCCTATTGACTTCGCCGCCACGGCGCTGACCCAGTACAGCGGCTTCTATGCCACTGTGATCGATGACTTCCTGACACCTGCGGAATGCGACAGCCTCAAGGAACTCGCGTCATCCACCGGGGAGTGGCAACCAGCGGCATTAATGGCGGGCGGGACAACACAGACCGTTCACTCGAACTTTCGCAACAGTGATCGAATCTTACGAGTGGATGAAGCGGTTGCGGACATGATCTACCAGCGACTGCGTCCTCTGGTTCCTGAACTACATCTCCTCACTCCTGACGGCGAGTGGGCGTCGATAATTGGGAAACCAGTAAAGCCTGGGAAGACCCAGCGTCCATCTTGGAAGATGGTTCGGTAAGCCACGATGGTATTTCTTTTCGAGTGTTCTCATTCTCTGTAATGCAGCGTGAATCCACGCCTGAGCTTCTTGCGATATGGCCCTGGGCATTATTTCAAACAACACTGGTGAGTATCCCTTCCGTGAAACCCTTGATTCTCAACCAAAGATTCAACAGTGACGGCCTCAACGAACTCCTCGACGGTCCCACTCCGCAAAAATCTTTCGTCACGTTGCATTTGTATCTCAACGAAGATGTCTCCGGAGGAGCGACGAGGTTCTGGACTCCAGACAAGAAACACTTCATCGACGTGGTTCCCAAAGTCGGGCGAGTTTTGGTGTTTCAACAGCGGATGCTGGTACACAGTGGGGAGGAAGTTACGGAGGGGATAAAATATACGATGAGGTCCGACTTTATGTTTGAGCAGGTATAAAACACGATATCAGACTCTCAGATAGTATAGGTCTTTTCGGTGATTTGCCCGCCCGGATTCTTTTGCGGTCGCAGACGGTGAAGGAAAACCGCGAGTCCAGACGGATCACATTGTCTGGAGCAGCGACTTGAGTGGGTACAGCACTCAATTGAAAAAATCAGATTAACTCATGGTTCAGAGGGGAGTGAATGAGAGTCAAACTAATTTTTGAGGACCGCTTGTCAATCGCTATCCCAGCTAATTTGAAAACGATAGACGTTTTTTTATTTTCGAGCAAAGATTCGGTCAAGTTCGGCCAAGTTCGTGGAGTTCAATCAAACCATTGTCCCAACGATACTTAGTGCCCCATTTCAGGCTCATCCTCGAGGCCTCGTATATCAAAATTTGCCTCGTCGAACTCTGGCGAGAGCTTAGCCGAACTGTACTCGAAAATAAAAAACGTCTATCGGCCTCAAAATAGCGCTATCATAGGAATTCCCCCATCATGATGGTGGTTTGGTGGTTCAAGGCACTGTGACTGTGACCAGCCGTTACGAGCGCCTAACTTGAAGCTTACCCCCGCCATCGTGATGTCTCTCGCCGATTCTCCCTTCTTGAATCGATTGCACACAAATTACGTCCCTTCGGATTCCGAAATACTCGAGATACGCTCTCTTCTCGTGGATCCTGCCAATGAACTGGCCCGTATCGATGCACAGATCGAAGGAATGGAAATCGCACTTGCTCAGCTCAAAGAGCAGCGTGCATTGCTCAAGGCGCCGATCGACGTGCACAGGGCCCTCGTATCCCCCATGAGACGCATCCCTCAGGATGTGCTCCTGGAAATTTTTTTCGCCTGCCTTCCAACGGAGCACAACGCTCTCATCGATCCTGGTGAAGCGCCGTTGGTCTTGGGTCGCATCTGCAGGCATTGGAGAGAAGTCGCTTACACTACCCCCATGCTATGGAGCTCAATCCACATCCCTTCGCTGGATTATCTCCAAACACCCGCGGATATTCTTTCACGATTTGAGCAAAGCATCGTAGCTTGGCTCGAACGATCCGACCTTTGTCCTCTCTCAGTTTCCTTCTTCGATCAGCCCCGGTACACGGACCTTCCCGAAGGACACCCCCTCATACTCCAGTTACTCTCGGTTTCTCGGCGCTTACGCCATCTAGAACTGGCTGGCAATGGGCAGTTTTTCGACCCACTGCTGCGGCTGGGTTCAGAGGACCTGCCGCTTCTGAGACGCCTTGGGGTCAAATCCATGCAGACTCAACCAAATTTCCTAAATGCATTCTAGATCCCCACGCTCGAAAACGTCGCACTACGTGACATGCTCATGCCAGCTGATCCTCTTTCGCTTGCACCGCCCTGGTCACAGTTGACGAGACTCTGTCTGGAACCCTTTTCTATGTGGGAATATGATGGTCCTCGAGGGGCACTCAGCCCTCGTGGAGTGTTCACTGTGCTCAGAATGTGTCCCAACCTTGTGCAGTGCGAAATGCGAGTGACTGGGGATTCAGATGCCGATCTAAACTTAAACTTTCCCCCAATCGTCCTGCCCAACTTGAATACTCTCGTTTGGACGGGTGGATTTCCAAGCTGCATTTCTCAACTGGTCATACCTAATCTTCGCTTTCTACGCATTGGAAATGCGTTCTCCAGGACTAAAGCGAGTAGTCTTCCTCGCGATGGGTGTTTGAGCGCAGATATCGACCCGCGTGAGTTCCTAACGCCGGACGACCTTCGCGAGCTTTTGAACCATTTCCCAATGATCTCTCATCTCCGACTGCGCACGACCATGCCGTTTATTTCATTGGACACTTTTGCACTCTTTTCCCCACCACACAACGTGTGCCCAAACTTGACCCATTTCACGTTCACCTCACCCGATTCTGATTTGTCCGATCAAGCTTTTTTGGCTTTCGTCGAAGCAAGAATGGCTATGCCCATTCCGCTCCAACGATTTAGCGTTTGCTTCGATCGGCCAATGGAGGTTGATGTCATGCCTGAACTTCAATCTTTCATTGCTGAAGGACTCGAAGTCTCTCTCGAGTACTCACCATCCCAATTTTATTTCGACGCTAGGGCAGGATTGCATGATCTCGATAGCCTCCCTGACCTAGATGATGATTGGAGAGGCTAGGGCTATGATTCTGTATAGATAATGCAAGTCAAGGAATAATATTCTATGCAGTAGTATCCCAACAATTTGTGTTGTAAAGACAGCAACTTGGCTCAGGTAGGTATGTATATTGTTCTGGCACACCTGAAAGCAGTCGATACTCGTCCTACATATATCCGCAGCTGCAGGCAGTCGTCTGCGCTTAAGCGAATGTGGGATACACCGGCTCAATCCAAGCACTGGCATGATAGATGGAAATTCCGACAGGGCAGGGTTATAACGACACGACCTCAAAAGCTCAGATGAGCTCGAGACAGACATCAACCAGGAATATCTTCAGCATTCCTTCTTCCCCATTCACCATCAGCCCAATAGTATCACCGACGAACAGTTTTATTACCATGTACTATCATTCCTGCAGCCACACGCCGACTGGTGCAGTGTGGGGGTCGAGCTCTCGAGCTATTGGGGTTGCTCTGGTTGCCTGTGCACTGCGTCGGAACGAAGGGATGAAATACTCGCAGGCTTAGTTTTGTGTGATGAATCTAGCCATCCTCCCATCTTTCTGGAGATACCAAAAACCCAGTTCCTGTAGTTCCATCTAGGCACTTCGCGAGGTCCAGACTCCTGCTCGTCGTTGGAAGTACCGATGATACCTGGAAAGCTTTTTATCTAATTATAAGTGACCGGCTTTGACTGCGCCGATTTCAATCATGCCCAGACACTTTGGCGTGCGGAAGCTACTAGGAGGTCCGTCACGGAAGTGCCTACGATAATCAGGAGCGACTAATGCAGCTGGGTAAGGTTATTATGAGTAAAGTCGGCTCTGGCACATTGTGAAATCATGACGGGATACGCCCTGTTCATGATTTTCTCGACGAAAGACATTTTGTCTTCGAGGGTAACTAGTATGGATGCAGGAATACTAAGGAGGCGGGTGAACCTTTCATTGTGGGTCCTCGCCCCCACGCAGCACCGGAGCTGAATGGCAAAATTTGAACCTGAAAAGCAACTGAAAAGTCAGATAAAACTCACCTGGTTTCATTCTGCCGCAAAGACCGAGCTCGTAGCCACTGGTCGGTTGTTGAAGAAAAACAACACTCTGAGAAACCGTGATTGAAAGGAGAAGCGAGTTTAAAATAAGCCCTGGTACGTTTCGAAAAGCCCAGCGTTCAACGAGTTGAGTGCATTTGAACTGCGATTGGCGAAGGTGAACGAAGTGCAGACATATTTGTTCGTATTTGCTTCCCAAGGCAAAGCGTTCTGGATTTTTTCGTCCGCTTCCATGCCCTCAGCTTCCAAAGGCACAAAAGGCTCCACAAAATCTGCAAGCTCATCCAAGAGCCCCGCGAAGGCATCCACATCCAAGCCCGCGGCTGCAGGACCCTCGAAACCGTCCAAGACGAAACCAAAAGACGCGGATGTTATCCCCGTAGCTGCTGAAGAGGCTGAGGACGCGGACGAAGACTGGGAGGACGCAGACAGCGACGAGAGCATGGAAAGCGATGAGGACTCGGAGGACGATGGCGTTGACGAGGCTGGGATGGAGCGATTGATGAAAGCATTGGGAGATGATGGGTTGGACGAGTTTGAGCAGATGCAGCTGCATCTTACGCTCGGAGGCGAGGGCGGCGAGGAAGACGACGAAGACACGTCGGACGAGGAATTTATCCCCGGCAAAAACGCAGACGCAGGTAGCGATGATGCGGAAGGCTCCGATTCCGAGGACGATGAAGAGCAGCTCGACGGCGAGGAGGATGGCGAGGAAGGAGAAGAGGATGTTGCGCTTGACGACGTCGAATCCGTCGATGAGGACGCGGTTCCGCGACAAAAAATCGAAATAGACAACACTGTGAGTACGCTTGTCCTCGAACTCGCTTTTATTTATTGAAACTCTTCTTAGGTTGCTCTCGCGCGCATACGGGAAACTATCCAACTTGACCCGTCTCTCCCCTGGACAGAAACCTTGGTTCTCACGTATCCCGACGCAATTGAAGTGGACGTCAACGACGACCTGAATCGCGAGCTCGCATTGTAAGCCTCAAATCCATCTCTACTGCGATTATTTAACGCGACGTGCGCAGTTACAAACAAGCACTCCACGGCGCCAACGCCGCGCGTGCCCTCGCCGCGAAGCACAACTTCCCTTTCACGCGTCCAGCAGACTACTTCGCCGAGATGGTAAAGTCCGACGCGCACATGGAGCGCATCCGGCAGCGCCTCCTCGACGAGAGCGCGGGCATCAAGAAGAGCGAAGACAAGCGCAAGGAGCGCGAGGGCAAGAAGTTCGGCAAGCAGGTCCAGATCGAGCGTCTGAAGGAGCGCGAGAAGGGGAAGAAGGAGATGGAGGAGCGGCTTAAAGGCCTCAAGCGGAGTATGCCTTTTCATTCTATCTCATCTATTCATTCGTCGCTAACGAATACCCGCAGAACGCGGGGACATGCTCGACAAGCCGAATGTCGACGATGGCGAGTTCGACATCGCCGTGGAAGACGCCATTGCGGACCGTCCTGCGAAGCGCGGGCGGGGAGCAGCACCGGGTGGGCGGGGCGGTCCAAAACTCACCCGCAAGTCGCGCGACCAGAAATTCGGCTTCGGTGGCGCGGGGAAGCGCTCAAAGTCCAATACGCGCGAGTCCACGGACGACTTCGGCGGCGGTGGAAAGCGAGGTGGGTTTGGCGGACGGGGAGGCAGAGGCGGCGCACGCGGGGGGCGGTTCGCGAGGCGGGTTCGGGCGGGGTGGTGCGCGTGGTAGCGCCAGCAAACGCCCGGGCAAAGGGAGACGGATAGCGGCGCGGAGCAAAACATAGTATCATTCGCGGATTTTTGTTTCGACATCGAATTCGAGTCTTGGTTCTGGTCTAAACAAATTAATACAGAAAGTCATACAGTATGTTGGTCCGTCAATCTATGTAGATCATCAGTGCGCCACGACGCGGATACGTCGGACAGCTCTACTCCGCCCGCCCTCGCCCTCATCCTCCTTCAGCAGAAGGACGCAAACCGCGGCGAGCACAAACACAATCATGCTCGTGTATACCGGCGCGGCGCGGCTGAATAACAGCAGAATGCCACCGAGGATGGGTGCGATCATACCGCCACTGGAAGACGTAGGTCGTCAGCGCAATGTCACCCCCGAAGGAAATACGCACATTCGGGACAGCGCGGACGCGATCCCGCTCGCAGTGCCTCGCACTAAGAGAATTGAGGTCAGTTCTGTGGATGAAAAATAACGCCAAGAACCGCACCCTTGGTGGTGAATATCTCGGGTGTCCAGCTGCGATAAAATCAGTCAAGCGTCCTTGATGAAGGGGCGAAACATACCCGTATAGAACGGCCCACATCGTCTTTGAGCTAAGGTCAGAAGGTACCGCGGGGAAGAACGAGAACGTACCGTGCTCGCGAGCCCTACGCCGATGGTGCTGACGGTGACGGCCCATCTCAAATTCGTGCTCTGGGAAAAGACGAACAGTATGCAAAAAGCGGCGGTGACGAGGGTGCTGCCGGCGAGGGACCAGCGGCGCCCGAGAGGCGTCAGGATGAGTCTGGCACCGACCTGGGTGGAGTGAGTATAGAAGCACGAAGAGAAAATCCACGCACCAGCGCCCCAGGGCATCCCCCGAGCGTGTAAATGAGCACGTCCCACAAATTCTGCTCTATGGTCTTTGTCTCGTTGAACTCGAGGAGCTTGGGCAGGAAGACGTTGAACATCGTATACGCTGGGAGGAGTCAAAAACGCGCGAGGGAGGGTGGAAGATACGCACCCAACGCCATGCCGCACCACGCGCCCCCATATGAGCAGCGACGTGCGGCGCCACTCCGGCACGAGCACCATCTGCACGCGGGCGAGCCACCGCTGCACCCAGTGCGGGACGGCGCTCTTGCCGCTACCGCCGATGGCCTCGTACCCGACGCCATCGTCATCATCAGGCGCGACTCTGGCTGTGTCGTCCACGTCCGCGAGCCCGAGCTCACCCGCCAGCTCAGGCGCACCGTTGAAACGCGCGATGAGCTGGAGCACCTCGAGCGCCTCCGCGGGGCGCCCGGCGTGCACGAGGTAGCGCGGGCTCTCGTAGAGGTGGAATAAAATCATGCGCGCAACGAACATCGTGAGTGTCTTTGCGCGCGGGGAATGCATGTGCAGGCTTAGTGTTCAGTGGGATCTGCGGGGGTGGAACGCACGAGGACGCCGAGCGCGGCGAGGAGGTGTTTCCAGCCGTTGTTGAGGGCGGGATCGCAAACGGTGGCGGTGGCGACGCAGGAGCTTTGTGGGACCAGGACGAGGGCGAAAAGAGCAGCCAGAACCGAACCGACGGAGAAGAATAACGAAAGGCCGGTGACGAGGTGTAACTTGTGTTGCGGCATGTGCTCAAGGAGAAGGGTACCATCCGTTGGCATTGAACCCTGTGGGATATGATGAGTAGCTGTTCTATGCAAACGAGTAAAAAGAAAATAAAAATATTTGACTTGGTAAGCAATGTACGGAAGAAAGCGAAGCTGTAGAAATCGAGAAGAAACACGTAATTTCACGCTCCGTTGGCGCAATAAGGCGAATAAGGTGCCACGTAAACGAGGAGGGATGGCGGGCCAGGAAACGGAAAGCAAGTAATTTTACGCTGGTGGACTTACCCCGACCGCAGAACCCAGAAGGAAAAGCAGAATACACAGAGATGTGTAGGAATACGAGAAGGCAGCCAAGACACCGAAGAGCGCCGTGAAGAACAGCGTAGCGTTGAAAGCCGCGCTCCTTCCTATGAGATCAGAGCAAGTACCCCAGCCAACCGCTCCAAGCATCATGCCAGCAAACATTGCAGAGGATACTACGCCAATATAGTTGTCTGGCACGGAATAATGCAGCTGGACGCGCGGCAAAATGATTGCGACCGCTTGAAGCCACATCTAAGCTCAAGTTAGGCCATAGGTCATTGTCAATGGGTGTACGCACATTGTCAGCCATCCAGCCTGAATAAAACGGTTAGATTACTTCAAGCTGCATATTCTATGCTCACCAAATCCGCAAAGACATAAAAGTGTCCATTGATAGCTCCCCATTCCAATACGGTCGATAGTCTTGTCCAATTGTGTGCGAGGGTCTTCGCCATTGTCGTCCAGGAGATGCTCAAGATCGTCCACCCCGTCGGGCACGGGGAAATACGCAGACATGATGTCGTAGAAGCGAAAAAGACCCAGCTGCCTTAAGTGGCAGCCGCTGACGAAGAGGCATCACCGTTAGTCACCGTTACCCCCGATTTTGGGCTTCTCTGTCAAGTTGACGGAGACCAAGAAGTCAACTCGGCAGTTACTTCAGTCCCCGGTTCAATTGCGTGCTCACCGGCGTCCTCTTTAGGTTGTTGATTTTCTCTTTGGGAATTCTCAATGGTACCATACGCCCAGTCTTTGGCGCAGAGCCTACAGAAAGAAATATGTGGTGACGTGTTCACTAACAGACCAATTCTGGGCTACTAGAACTTCATTCCTGGACTTGCCTGCATTATCAGTACAGAATACAGAATGCCTTCGATATCCCGATGATTATTTCATGTCACAGGCTCACAGAATCGAGTTGTCGAGATCGTGCAATCCCACCCTAGCGTCGAAATAAAATTGAGATGGTGAATACTCGAGGGAGACTTCGAGTCCTGTCGCAACGGAAGGTTGAAGTTCGGGCATGACATCAACCTGCATTGGCCGGTCGAAACAAACGCAAAATCGTTGAAGCGGAGTGGGCATGGCCACTCTTGACAAAAGCCAAAGCAGCTTGATCGGGCGAACCAGAACCGGTCGAGACGATCGTGAGATGAGTCGAGTTTGGGCACACGTTGTGTGGTGAGGAAAAGAATACAAGAGCGCCCAACGAAATAGACGGCATGAGCGCGCGCAGTCGGAGATGGGAGATCATTGGGAAAGAGTTTAAAAAGGCCACGAAGCCCATCCGGCGTCAATTGACGTGGGTCAACATCTGCGCTAATACACCCATCTCGGGGACTATTCGCTTTGTCCCTGGTGAGCCCGTCTCCAATGCGTAGAAAGCGGAGATTTGGCAAGACCGAATGAGAAATGCAGCCTGGAAAATCACTTGTCCAAACGAGAGTCTCCAAGTTGGGTAGGACGATTGGGGGCATGTCCAAGTTCAGATCAGCATCTGAGTCCCCAGTCATTCACATTTCGCACTGCACAAGGTTGGGACACATTCCAAGCATAACGAATGCTTCGCCAATGCCGAGCCCCCCTTGAAGACTATCCACTGTCCAGGTGGAAAAACTCTCGAGACAGAGGCTCGTCAACTGCGACCAGGACAGTGCAAGCGAAAGAGGATTAGCTGGCATGGGCATGTCACGTAGTGCGACATTTTCGAGCGGGGGGATCTGGAATGCATTTAAAAAATTTGGTTGAGTCTGCATGGATTTGACCCCAAGGCGTCTTAGAAGTGGCAGGTCCTCTGAACCCAGCTGCAGCACTGGGTCGAAGACCTGCCCATTGCCAGTCAGTTCTAGATGGCATAAGCGCCGGGAAACCGAGAGTAGCTGGGTTATGAGGGGGTGTCCTTCGGGAAAGTACGTGTGATTATAACTGGGTCAGATCGTTCGAGCCACGCTTTGACGATCCTCTCGAACCGCAAAAGAATATTACGGGGGGTGTAGCTATAGTCTAGTGTGGGAATGTGGACTGAACTCCACAGCATAGCAGCATGGGTGTCGAGTACGCGACTTCTCTCCAATGCCTGCTGCGACCCAAGACCAAGGGCGCCTCAGCAGGGTCGATGAGAGCGTTATGCTCCGTTGGAAGGCAGGCGAAGAAAATCTCCAGGAGCACATCCTGAGGGATGCGTCTCATGGGGGATATGAGGGCCGTGTGCGTATCAATCGGCGCCTTGAGTAATGCACGCTGCTCTTTGAGTTGATTGAGAGCGATTTCCATCGCTTCAATCTCGGTATCGATTCGAGCCAGTTCCTTTATGGGATCCACGAGAAGAGAGCGTATCTCGAGTATTTTGGAATCCGAAGGGACGTAGTTTGTGTGCAGTCGATTCAAGAAGGGAGATTCGGCGAGAGACATGATGGTCAAAGTAAAAGCAACCCGGCCCGGGCACGTCGTAACAGCTGGTGATGTGGTCACAGTCACAGTCTGCTCTTGAACCACCAAGGACTAACTAGAAACGACGGCGGCTCTCAGGATTTGAATCTATGGATTTTTCTTCCGACTCTCTCAATTTCCCTCTTTACACGGCACTCGCAGTCAATAACGGCACGTCTTGATCTCCATCCTCAAACGCCCTCAGCTCCAGTCAGAATGTGAGCCGAAGAGACCCTTCTGGAGCGTTGTTTCCATGTTCCTGGTCTGCAATCGCCATCCAGCTCAGGATGGAATAGATGCCGTGTTCATTGATCATTAGTCTTTTGATCGATGCCGCGACGCGTCTACCGCGGATTTTCCAGTCATTGCAGCCATAGATCATTTTAATTTCCCCTGGACGCGTCATTCGACCTTGCACGGCGTGAAGAAAGAAGTTCATTACTTCACGAGTCGCGGGAAAGAAGTAGGAGCATGGAAGGGGAAGGCTAAAGAGACTGAGAATCAGGCGATAGGAAATTTTCATCGAAGCATCCAGGATCCTCAGCGCTGAGTCGGACTCCGCCCCCCCACGCAAACGAAAGGTAAATGGATTGCATCAAGAATCTAGACCATTTCGAGATGCTCGGGCGCTCGATGAGGGAAATTCTGGATAACATTACTGACCAAGGCAGCACTGCCAGAACATCCAGAGCCTTCAACGAACAGAGACTCCAACAGCAAAGGGCGCTGGGACGCGTCAAGACACGCGACTGAACGCTTCTATTGCTTCTGTCCATCATATTTCATCTCATTTCTCCTGTACCTAATAAACTACATATCCATTCTCTCAATCCAGCCCGCCTGATTGATAGATTCCTTCAAAGAGTTCAACTTTATGCAACTTGAACGAAGTTCTTCGCGCGATATTGACGGCCCGGGCCGAGGACGTTACTCTGCTTACATACGCGACTCCACCTTTTGCGCTGGCCTCGATGTCCTCACGGCGCCTGTCGCTGCACCCCTCGGCGCTGAGCGACGCTGAGTACGCTTTGTTCACCGCCAGCCTCGCTGACCTCGCGGATATCGATGCAGCCGACCCCGCCATCGACTACGAGCAAGTCGCGGTCAGCGTGCGCGAGGCGCGTGCATGGCTCTGTGGCCGGTATGCCTCGCTGGGCTCGGGTGCAATCGATGAGGTGCATTTCTTCTCGTTTTAATTTTATATTCTCTAAAAAAAAATCAGATCCTTCGTCTTTTCCCCGCACCAACACTCGGCGGCGGCGCTGTCTTTGCCCTGTTAAGATTGGTGTTGCACACGCAACATGAAGGGGGACCCGTCGACCGCAGCCTCGCGTTTGTACAAGGTCTGGTTTCTCTTTTTCGTTTGTTGTACGACTGCAGTAACTTATAATAATATTTTTATCGATATCAGCGCCAGTACCCGCCCCTCGAACGAGCTCCAACCCATTTCTGCCGACACCTGCGCCTTCTCCGGAAGCCAGGTCGCGCTTCCCTGCCAGCAGCACGTCCTCTGAGTCCTCTTCTGGCTCAATACGCAAAACCCACGCCTATTCGGCGTCCGGTTCTGCAACTCCTGGCGAGCCTCCGGCACTTCCCCTGCGAAGGGCGTTGTCGACCCAGCAGCGTACGCCGCCGACTCTAACATCGCGGCCGACGCAGTCGAATCCCTTCCGTGCGCCGCCTCTTCCTCCTCGACGCGCGTCGACCTCCACCGCGCCAGTTTCCCCGTTTGCGTCCAACGCCGCGACTCTCACACCCACGACAGCGCCGCGGCCTGCGCCGCGCACCGCACCCCCCACGCGCACCGTCTTCGCACCTCCACCCCCGCCGCAGCGGGACTTCAACGCGACGGTGTTTCCGCCAACGCCGTCCTCGTCTCGTTTCTCCTCTTCGGCATCATCTTCTTCTTCAGCTTCGTCTTCCTCACGGTCTCCCTTCGACGCGCCCTCCTCATCATCGCCGTTCGACGCTCCAAATGCAAAGCCGTACCTGCCTGCACAGAGCCCGCCTGTGCACCCGCACCGCCGTGCGACGTCGAATACTTTCGAGCAAGCGTACGGCACCGCGTCTAACCCGCAAAAAAATTACACCCCATCCTCCTTGTCACCGGTGCCCTCACGGAGGAATAGCGCCGACGTGCGGCGCGTGTCGTCTGACTCGGCTGCTCCGCCGCTTCCTTCGAGACGTGATTCTCTCCCGGCAAGACGCGACGAGGGGGAGAGTAAGTCACTCACTCTCCCGCCGCCCCTCTCCAAAGCTTTGCGGCGCACGCTCGCGGGCGCGGGGTGGGTGAGCGCGGAGCGGGGCGAGAGGGAGGGGTTGGTACGGCGGGGGAGGTGAGGAGGGGGGAGGCATGGGGGAGCGCTGTGAAATGTGGGAGCTTGTGGGTGGGGTTCGCAGCGCATGAGAAAAGAAGATAGATGGATCTACTGTATATAATAGAGTGGAGTGATACACGCGCATAAGTATTGTATTGTACGATAGCATAGTATTCCGGCTAAGTAGACACCGCGTCAAAAATAATTAATATTCACCGCATTCTCGATTGTTGGTCTCCCTTCCGAGACGAATTCCTAGCAATGTACCGCGTGGTCGGCAGTGGTGCTTTTTTTCGTCTGAAATTTCCTAAAGTAATGAAGCCACAGCCTACTTGCTTAAATATACGCAGGGTGGGGACACTCATTATCAGACTAAGATGAACGGATAAGCCGCAAAAAGTGAGATATGGATATCGATTTACACTGAACTACATGTGAAGTAACTTTGACTGGGGTTCGTGAAAGAGACGAAATGATTCAATGGGGCGTGAATTCATATCGCAAACCCAAGGCCCGCCGTCGTCCGCTCGTATTGCCTCTTACATCTCCGTATCATCCTCCCAACTTCGAATATACCTAATACATCGGCCGCCCAAGCCTCGTCTGATTTATGCCCATGAACAGCGAGCGAATCCATCGCGCCGTGCAGCAAGACGCCGGCTTCGATGCCCGCAAACAGCATGCACGGTGCATGGAATCAGGAACCGTGTCCGCCGACGCGCGCGGCAGACGCAGATCGGTGGTAGCGAACCTGCGAACTAAACGAAGGGTTTTAGAAGGAAGTGCGCGCGCACATTGATGCATGGTGTATTGAGGGATGGACGAAGAGAAACTGGTGACATCGACACCGAGATGCGCACAGTGCATGCTCACTGGCGTCCGGACTCGGTTTTAGGCCGTTTAGGAATGAAGATGGTGTGCGATTCAGGGAGGGCGGAACGCCGAGAAGTCATCCGAGCCTGCGATGGAATGAAACGCATCTGTGTGGTCTCCGAATGTGCCCGGCCGTGCTGCCCATACAGCGTCTCGGTACACGGTTGATACGAAGCAAGCAGACGATCCCTCATCGTGTAGGCGGCGCTCGCCTGAGGTTAGACTCGCGCGCGATAGAGTCAGCCTCGCCTGCAAGTGAGGACTAGAAGATGGGGGAGGAGGTAGTTCTTAACAGCCTCAGCACGCCGGACAGATATGAAACCGAAAGAATACACACAGGGTCAGGTGAAGAATTTAATGTGGGATCGCGTCGCGTTGTGCTCCATCCCTCGCGGAGCATGTTCTGTGATATCCACATACGACCTGGCGACGCCTGGCTGGTCAAAAGACCTTGATGATCGTGGCGCGAGAAAAGCATACGTGCGATAACTTGTCGCCGTAAAGACGTGACACTAGTTATCTTCGCCGTGGCGCCGCGCACAGATGCGAATGCTTGACAGCGATGTGTTAAGGGTTCACTTAGCACAGATCGCATCCAGAAACTTCGCTATTGCAGACAGAAAACCACGTTCGAGGAGCGCAAGCCTGAGGCCACTTGAGTAAAAGATCGTTGTCATCTGCCAGGGCCTTGTAAGACTCAGCGGCTTCAAGACCAATGCATGAGATTGAAGTCCTCGGAGCCGCTGTCGTTTTAAGCTGTTTTTGTACCTTCACCGTCACTGTGGTGGTCAAGTAGCTGTTGTGTGGCTGTGACCCCGCCAAGCTGCTACTACCATGTCTCTCGCCGATTCTCCCTTCTTAAATCGACTCCGCACAAACTACGTTCCTTCGGATTCCGAGATACTCGAGATACGCTCTCTCGTCGTGGATTCCTCAAAGGAACTGGCTCGAATCGATACTGAGATCGAAGCAATGGGAATCGCCCTTGCTCAGCTCAAAGAGCAGCGTGCATTGCTCAAGGGGCCGATTGACGCGCACACGGCCCTCATGTCTCCCATGAGACGCATCCCTCAGGATGTCCTCCTGGAGATTTTTTTTCTCCTGCCTTCCGTCGGAGCACAACGCTCTCATCGATCCTGGTGAAGCGCCCTTGGTCTTGGGTCGCATCTGCAGGCATTGGAGAGAAGTCGTGTACTCTGCACCCATGCTTTGGAGTTCAATCCACATTCCTTCATTGGATTATTCCAAAACACCCGCGAATATTCTTTCAGGATTCAAGAGAAACATCGCGGCATGGCTTGAACGATCCATCCCTTGCCCTCTCTCTGTTTCTTTCCTCGATCAGAGCTTTTATGAGCCCGTTCATGGCGAACACCCCCTCATAACCCAGTTGCTCCCGCTCTCTCGACGCTTACGTCATCTAGAACTGGCTGGGAATGCACAGTTTTTCCTCCCACTTCTACGGCTTGGTTCAGAGGATCTGCCGCTGTTGAAACGCCTCTGGATCAGATCCAATAGGGGTCATCTAGCTTTGGACTGCATAAACGCATTCCAGATCCCTACCCTCGAGGATGTCACGCTGCGTGTATCCACGTCAGTTGACCCTCCATCATTTCCATTCCGATGGTCGCAGTTGAGAAGACTCTGCCTTCAATGCTTTTCTGTGTGGACAGATGATGGTTCCGAGGGGGGCCTCGACCTCCGTGCAGCCCTCGATGTGCTTAGACTGTGCCCCAGCCTTGTTCACTGTGAAATCCGAGTGACCAAGGGTTCGGTCTCGGATCCAACCTCCGGTGTGCCCCCGATCATTCTGCCCCATCTCGAAACCCTTGTCTTGAACCAATATGCTTTTCACAACTGGATTCTGGATGTACCCAAACTCCGCTGTCTACGGGTTGGAAATGCGTGGGATTTGAAAGCTAGTAATCTGGCCCCACATGGATCTTTGAGCGCAGATATCGACCCGCATTCCCTCGCATCGCCGGACGGGCTTGGCGGCATTTTGCAGGCTTTCCCGACGATCTCACATCTACGCCTGTCCTCTGCCACAGGACTCGTTTCCCAGGACCACTTTGCACTCTTTGGACCACCGCACGATTTATGCCCAAAGTTGACTCATTTCACAGCCATCTCACCCTCTGAAACGTTTTCCGACGCTGCTGTCTTGGCCTTTATCAAGGCACGCATGGCCATACCCACTCCTCTCCAACAATTTCGTGTTCGCTTCGACCGTCCAAGGGAGGTTGATATCATGCCTGAACTTGAAACCTTCATTGCGGACGGTCTCCGAGTCGCCTTGGAGTATCCACCTCCACAATGGAACTTCGATGCCAGGGAGGGATTGCCACCTTGAATGCGTAGCCTCGAGCGATCTAAATATCGACCACCCATGTTAAAATGTTACATGACAAAAACTTTAGGATTGGTTTATCTTCATAGCGTACACACACTGATTATAAGTACAAGTTCTCAAACATTTTTGCCGACATTGTCATTCCCGAGGTCACCTTGCTAGAGAGAGCCGTGATCGTATTTCAAAATTCAATTTCACAAAACAGCAAAGGACGATACGAACCTTACGCTGTTGACCCTTCTCCACCATCTCAGGGTTGTTGGTGACCTTTCCGACAAGTTTCTCGGTGCCGCCTGTCGTGCCATGGTGAATAGGATTGGTGATGGAAATAGAACGAGTAGATAGGTACCTTTAATCTTATCCCCCATGCTCGGTTTCGTGGTGTGGTTGTCCGCATAGTCATCTGAAGAAACTCCAGTACCATAATGAGTCCCCGAGCCAGATTCGTTGGCGTTTGTCGAAGTCGTTGTGTTGTAACCGCCTGCCGCATGACTGCCAGTATCAAATCCTCCACCGACTCCTGGACCGCTGTTCTGATCCATTGCCGAACTCCCGAAATTGTTGGTTCTGGTGCCTGTATCTGCACCGCTGCCCACATCAAATCCTCCATCAACTCCTGGACCACTGTTATGATCCATCGCAGAAGTACGGAAGGTGCCGCCAGTCTTGCGTATACTTTTGCCTGTATCTGCGCCGCTTCCCACATCAAAGCCTTCACCGACTCCAGGACCGCTGTTTTGATCCATCGCAGAAGTGGTCATCCCAAAATTGTCGTTGGCACGGGTGTTCCCCAAATTGTTGTTATTGTTTTGGTTGCTCTCAGTCGAACCTAGATGCATGCGGTGTTTAGCAAATGTGGAATCGGCCTCACAACCTGAGAACAAACCAAAGCCGCCAGTTGCAATCTCCGTGCCGTAGTCATTGAACTGTCCCCCAGTCGCACGCGAAACATCGATGTGGTCATTCCTTGAGCCTAGAATGTCTGATTTAACGGTTGCATCATTGCGGATGGGTCGTCCCAAAATTGGCATTACCGTGGGTATTCCCCAAATTGTTGTCATTGTCTTGGTTATTCCCAATCGAACCTAGATACGTGCGGTGTTGAGCAAATGTGGAATCGGCTTCAGTCAGACTGAGAACATACTAGAAGTTCCAACCTCCGTGCCGTAGTCATTGAACCGTGCCCCAGTCGCATCAGAGGCGTCGGTGTGGTCGCTCCTTGAGCCTGGATGGCCGATTTGAACCGTTGCATCGCTGCTGATGGATATGAACGAGAGGATCTTACCAAGACCACCACTATCGCCCCCACCTCCACCTCCGCCGCCTCCAACCTCCGTGATGCCGTGGTCAGTGAACTGTCCCCCAGTCGCACGCGAGGTGTCGATGTGTTCGGCTCTTGAGCCTGGATATTCGATTTAACGAAGTTGCATCAGTGCGGATGGATATGAACGAAAGGATTTTTACCAGGAGTACCACTATCGCCTCCACCTCCCCCTCCTCCGACTGCCGTTACGCCATAGTCATTGAATCGTCCTGCATGAGCGGTGGGTTGAGAGCTTTCCATGTGTGTCGAGGACTGTTTGTTGGTAGGGTTGCCGTCGACTGAGTCGACTGGGCCCGGAAGTTAATCGTTGAACCATAGTGCCAGACACGAAGGGAAGAAAAATAATATGAAGATGCATACCGACTTGATTATTTCCACTGTCGTACCTCGAGGCGTCATTTGCCTGTGGATACATATTGCCAGCGGAGCTTGAACCAATACCCTGACCAGAGGCCATCGGATTGATGTTGACATTGTCGTTCATGGGATCTTGATGTGAGCCTGACATGATATGATATGGTTGTTGGGTGCAGTTCGTGTAAGAAGGAGTTTGAATGAGGTGCCGGACTCCGAGTCGATACTTATAGCGAGCTCCGGAACTTGAAGAGAACTTTACTCGTCCTGACGAGCCGATGACGATCACAAGCAATCGACGGTAAGATGACGCGCTTCACTATGCGGAACTAGAACGGAAGAGGTGACCATAAACAATACACCTGCGTAGTGGTCGTCAATGTCGCATGCCAGCAACGGATAGTTAGGCCGGATTTGGGATGACGCGCTGACTTGGCGCTGACAGTCAACTTGAGTTATGTACTTGAAAGTTGAAACTGCTTGGCTCTTGAAAACCCAGAATTACTGGAGATGATCCAAGAGTCGCTGACGGAAAGCTTGGTTTGTAAGTGCGGGAATACATAAATTTACCAAAAAATCTCCAGACGACCATGGTTGCGGTTGAAGAGAGGGCACGACCGTCACGATGTCACACTGTGACAACCGTCTTGCGCTCAACGCTCTCAGATTTTTCCAGCCCGTACACGGTGAGCAATGCTTCTCGGGCTTTTACTGGGTTTCGTCGTAAAAAAATCATACTGTCACACAACAAAAAAACGACGAAACAGCAGATCAATGGCTGGTTGATGGCGGTCAAGCTGGATTGACTGCCCATTTATTTCAGTCTTCAAGTTACTGGGCCACTGTAGCCCTTTGAAACTTCGTTATCCTTCAATATCAAGACTCAACGTTCAAAAAACGTTGCCCATCACATGGTATCCAAACGGTCATCTCCGGTGTGGGCGTCGTGCAGATGTGGTGCCCTCCACACGTGTACAGTGGATGGACATGTATAAACCCACTCTCCGCTGCTCGTTCACATGCCCCTTTCGCTTGCTCAGTCTTCCTCTTAATGACTATCTCTTTCGCCCCGTATCCACCTCCGAAGTGGCTTATGCTCAGACGCACCGCACTGAAGCGCGCGTCGAGGCTGATCCGACACATGCATTTGGCTATGGGTCCGAGTCTTGCGCTGCTATCTTATCCGTTGGTACGGCCGCTGAAGCCCGAACCGCCACTACGTGCCGTCTTGAGAGATCCGGACGCATGCGGTCTCGATAATTTTGTTGTTTTCGACGTGGAACAGACCTTGTTCAAGGTGCGTGACAATCTCGTGAATGGGTGGACAACGTGCTGAATAGTTCGTAGGTTCACCTGTCCCTCTTTCTCTTGAAGACTTGGTCGCCTGCGGATTTTGTTGATTCGACTAGTATCACGATCAATCCGGTTATCTTATCAGAAACAGCCGAAAATTTCCGATTTTTCCTTTGGGACCTTCACGCATTGTGAGATCATCTTCGCGAGCTGTTCAACGATTTACATTTACCTATAGTCCCTATGAACTCGTGCATTTGCACGCCGGCGACTCGAACGTGATTCAAGTTGTTGGCCGCCTTCTCAACATTACTGAGATGGCGCAGAAGCACAACCTTTCTGTCCTTGAAATCCATGCCCTAAGATCTCTACACGATTTCGTCCTCTCGTCCCACTTCCACTCCATATCTTCCGGTCAACATTGTCGGGCTCTGAAGATCGCTCTGACAACCTCCGTCTTCAGCGAAAACCTGCTCGATGATCTTTCCCGTCGGTTGATATATCACATTTTGCGGCGGAAATCAGAACTCGCCCACGAGTCGGATTTTCTTTCCTTGGTCGAGCGAGACTCGCGGCTGCGAAAAGTCCGAGGCGCCGTGTACTATCGCCAGCTCATTGACGTGGAGCGGCGACCCGACAACCAAGAGCCAGAATTCGAGTTCCCGCCGGTACTCGCCAAGGACATGGAAGAACGGTGCCTGCGAGCGCACATATCCCTTTCAGCCCTTTCTGCGCGTGTCTGTGCCTCCGCTCCTCTCATCCCCTCCTGCGATCGTTCGTCCCATTCCGCGGCCTGGGAGGAAATATGGGCCTCTGCAGTTGCGGTGAGCGAAACGAGATTCATGGGCTCGGTCGATATCCTGGGAAGACTTCGTCATATGATGCCGCTGTTGAAACGGATGGTTCCCGCCGCGACGATGATGTCGGTTGGCTGTGGGTTGGCTGCGTTGGAGGCAGTTGTAGCGCTGCGGCATGATATCCTGGATAGCTTGCTGGATCATTTTGTTGACTGAGGTGGAAATACTACTGCAGTGCTAGTAGGCTTTTATACGGTACGGTTATGTGCAATTAATTTGTACTCCTCGAAATTCAAGGTTGAAAAGCCCACACATCGTGTTCCTCGGGTTAGGGTTAGAACATGAACAAAGCAAAAAAATACGGCCTACATTCAACTCTCGAGAAATTGAATGTAGGACAGGAAAATATTATGCGGATGCATGCCTCTAACGGAGCTACCGTGAAGTCGATGCATGCCCGAGACACCCCACGAACCTATGGACTCGCCGTGCAATGTGATGCGGAGTGCCACGAGCCCGGGGAAACCCCTCTGTCGCGGCAGGAGGGAGAGCTCCCCGGCCCACGAGAGAATGGTATTTTACAACTTCGGGAAAGGCTTTTATATGAGAGAACGGTGCACGGACCATAGAAGGCTTGTCCAACGGCGCACGGACCACCAATAGTTGGGGTTCGGATCAGCACCCGAGTGCGGCCCCGGGTCACGCTGTGACACGGCACAGATGCAACTTTACCACCATGATATGATCTGCTCTCTCATCCCGGTGGATACATTCCAGTCGGGTTTCACAGCATGCACCTCTTTAACACTCCCCAATGTGGACCCGGTTGCTCTGAAGGATGAGGAACTCGGCATACACCGAATTTCCTCACGGACAAATCACACTTTGGTCGTTCCACCACCTGCAGAAGGCTCCGACGCAGATTGGCCGGAACCGCCTCTCGCATGGGAGGCATTCTATCCAAAGGGCAGCATAAATCCAACCGCGCCAATCCCCGGTGGCTTTGGATTCTATCTGTCCGGTCCACCGAATTTTTCTTCAAGATTAGAATCTGGGGCCACGCACGCGATCCTGAGCTATCGGATGATGTTGCAAAGCGACTGGGAGTGGGTGAAGGGCGGGAAATTTCCCGGAATATGTAGGCTGTTTCTGTTTCTTCACATACCAGTTTTAATGCCATGTAGTCGGCGGCGAGGGGGATTTGTCTTACTCGTGTACCGGGGGCCGACAGGACGAGCGGTGTAAATGCTTCAATATTCGGCCGATGTGGAGGTACTCTGCACTGCCTTCGTCGTAAATGAATATCTGATTCACGTACTAGATCGAAAGGTCTCGGCGAACTCTACACATACATCCCACTAACAGAAACTAACCGAGAAAAGCTCATCGCTGTGCCTCCATTGTCAAAAGAAAATTCCGACTACGGCTTTTCTGTCGGTCGGAATGCGTTCAAGTTCGACATCGCCGTCGGTAAGTGGATCGCACTGGCCTTTCGTGTCAAGTTGAATTCCATTGGATCCAATGACGGTGAGTACAACTTCCAATCTGACCGTGTTGGTTTATTTACGCGACTCGTAGGGGAATTGGAACTCTGGGTCGACGGCAAATCGGTGATAAAAATTGATGGTTTGACCTTGCGGTGCTCGGAGCAGTCGCGCATCAAGGGTGCACATTTTCAGACATTCTTCGGGGGTGAGCTCGGGCCAAATTATATTTTATTGTCGTTGAAATACCTGATTCCATAGGACACCAAGATGACTGGGCATCCCCTAAAGATCAACGAGCCTGGTTTGCAGATGTGTCTGGTGTAGTCATCGAGTAGATTTAATCCTCACCGGTTACCCTTCACGGACTCTTCTATCGTTTGCGAGCGCCGTGGACTTGGTTTTCAATGCTGCAATCGGGATTTCTTCGTGCATCCTCCTCTGCAGTTTGGTAATTTGCCGTTCAGGACCCCAAAAACTGAGAGCCAAACTACTTCTAACGAGCCTAATGATTGCGCAGATTCTCGTATGCACGTAATACGGTTATTCCAAATGTACAGAATATGCTAATTTCGTCAAAAGCTCGTGTGTGATATGTTTGCAAACCTGTTTTGCATCAGTAGTGTGACGAAAAAGCAGAAGTCGCCAGTGATTCGGGCTGTGCGCATGTACACTGTTGGTGGTCCGTGCGCTGTTGGACAAACCTTCCATGGTCCGTGCACCATTCTCCCAGAAAAACGATTCTCCCGAGGTTGTAAAATACTATTCTTCTCTCGTGCGCCGGGGAGCTCTCTCTCCTGCCGCGACGGAGGGTTTCCCTGGGCTTGAGGCACTCCATATCACATTGCACGGCGAGTCCATATGTCCGTGGGGTGTCTCGAGCATGCATCGGCTCCACGGTAGCTCCGTGCGGGACATGCATCTACATGACATTTTCCTGTCTTACACCAGTCCTACATTCAACTCCTCGAAGGCGTATTTTTTGCTTCGTTCATCTTCTAACCCTAACCCGAGGTACGCAACTTGTGGGCACAAGCCGAAGAAATAACATCGAGTCGTAGTGGCTTTGTGCCCAAATTTCCTAATATAGACTTCGGCGTTCTTTGGATCGCAGGCGGAACAAACTTACTCGCTCAAAATATAAGGATGCGGAAAAATTACAAGGATAATTACAAAAAAAGTACAACAACAGCAGGGTATAAGACATAGCTGAGGGTATCATGACGCCAGCGTCATAAATCAAAATGGTGGTGCAGGTTCTCCGAAATCTCTGCCCGCTTGCGTGCGATCGCATCCAACGCCTCGACTCTACACCCCGGCGTCATGCAGTCTTTCAGCACCTCGTCCACCTCCAGCTGCCGCTCTATGAACAGCAAGCGGCACAGCACGTCTACAGGCGCGAACGCCGAAGAGTGTCCGACCTCGAGCGCCCAGCGCGCCTTCCACGCAATCTCGCACCGCGCGCGATGCTCGGGGCACACCGTCTCATCCGGGGATGTGCACGCCGGCGGGGCCGCCTGCAGCTGCTTCCACGCGGCGAGGAGCGAGTAGTACCCGCACAGGACGTGCAGGTTTTGCGCGGCGCTAAGCGGCGAGCCGCCGTCGTCGATGGGGAGTCCGCGCGCGATGCGGGGCGCGACGTTTACGAGGTGCACATAATATGCGTGGGAGAGGAGGTGCCGGAGGGAGTACGCGTCGGCGACGACGAGCGCGGGTGCGGGGTCCGTGTCGTGCCAGTGCATGCGGGTGAGCCATTTGGACTGGATGACGCGGCTGAGGGTCGTGTCGCGGTACAGGAGAGCGACCTGGATGAGGCGGACAAATGTTCGTGAGGGTGCGGTGCGGAGGAGAGGGGTCGAGTTGACGTGTGTTCGGATGCCCTCCAGGGACCAGAGTTTGAGGGCATTGAAGTCATATGTGAAGGCAACTTCAGCGACGCTGCATAGGCGGCCGACGTCCACGCTCTTGGCGCTTGGTAATGGTCTACAGATAGCATGAGTCGAACCGACGCAGCGGAAATGGATGAACGAACCGAGCGTAAGCAGCCCACAGGAATGCGCGGAATTGCGAAGCGGTATGACCCGACAAGTCGATAAACGATTCGGGATCTTGAAACAGGGTTTTGAAAATCCGTGAGCCAGAGCGCAAGATACGCGGGTTCACCTCCACAGGACATCAGCAAGTGCGCACAACGTCAGCGTACCATAACTCACTTTGAAACGCGTGTTCTGTACTTTGATTATTCGAAGATCATCCTCCGCAGAAGTAGAATTGAGTAGTCGACGAATCGGTATTGGGCATTCTGCCGTCGTCATGGAAGAGCGTTGGCCTCTTGTAGCGACCATAATTATGGGGTGAACAGTGCAGAAACCCCATTTTTTTTTGGCAGGTTTTAATAGTGGTAAGACAAAAGCGCGAGAATGACAGCTAGATGACGACGGCAAGAGCGACGATCAGAATAGCGTCAGGGAGGATACTTCCAGACAATTGTCCAGATAACAAGGGAGACGGAGGTCAAGGTAGGAAACAAAAAGCTTCTTCACAAAAGAGAGTGGCAGGGCTAGCACTGCCACTGATGAGGATCGACATGCTGCAGTCTTCTCGTCTTCTTCGCCTCGAGGCAGACTGCTAGCCTCGCTTTCAGAAACCTCGCAAAAATCAGGGAAGAGATTGCAAAATTCCCAAGTCGTAGTAGAATGGTACTTGTATACAACAAATTCAAATACACACAAGTTGTTAATACAACTATCTAGTAGTAAGCTACAAGAAGTCCATCGTAAGTAAGAGTTCAAGTCATGTTCAAAGACACCCAAAAAAGTGATCCACCAAACCATCCTCAAATATGATTACCTGTGTGTTGACCGCCTGAAGCGCCGCGAGCTTGCATTGCGGGGGTATACTCTTCGTCAGCTCCTTGTCCATTGCAAGCTGATCGCGCATGGCTCCCAACAACGCCAGCACGCTCGCCGAATTCGTCCCATTGACCTTCTCCGATATCGTCGCAGCGGCCCAGCGCTCCCCAAAGACCACCGCACACCGCTTGCCGCACCCGCTTGTGCATTCGAACTTGGGCGGGATGCGTCGCAGGCGCTCCCACACGCTGACAAGCGACCAGTGCCCGGAAAGTAGGCACATCACCTGCGCGTTGCTGAGCTTGGGGTCGGTCTGGAACTGCGTCGCGCCGCGGCCGTTGACGGTCGTCTGCTGGTCGATCATGTCTTGGATGTGGAAGTAGTACGCGACGCCGCGGAGGCGCGGGAGCTCATAGGCGTCCGCGGTAAGGATCGCCGGCACGCATGGCGCCTCGCGGCGCCGGATGCGCGCGGTCCACTGCGCGATGGTGCTCTCGAGCAATGCGTCGTTGCGCGTACGGACGGCGCAGTCGATGAGGCGCTTGAACATGGCGGAAGAGCAGCTGGCGATGAACACTGGGTCGGTGGACACTGTGCGGAGGATCACATCTTTGACCCAGTTCTCGAGGATGCGGCAGCGGTATTGGCGCGAAATGGATGCAATGAGGATTAGGCGGTCCACGTCCTCGTGTTCACGGGGCTGAGCCGCAATTTCCTGGGGGCTAATAAAATTATGAGAATTATCCACAAGACTGAATTATCGCCTACGTAGCGTACAAGGCCCACAAGAGGGCACGAAATTCATCCGCATCAGTAGCGGTCAGTACCAATGCGGTGTCCGGACCAAGTTTAGCCAGAATGTCCTCCAACACAGGCGAAGCGTCTGAAAGCAACGATCTCTTGACCTACACGCGTTTAGGTCGTAGAACACGTCTGAAGGCTAGAACATCTACCTTGAAACGGGTACTTGTGACGCGGACAATAAGGTCTGCGTCTGGGTCATCTCTGAAGAAAACTGGGTCGTCTACAACAGGCACTGCGGACCCGAAGCAATCCGTGTCACTGTATCCGCCAATGTCGATAGCGGAGTCTGTCCGGGGACGTTTGCGGGGGGCGAGGTGGGGTGTCGTCGCGCGTTTCGCGAATTGTGCCTCCATCTTCGATAATAAAACGGGCCATTCTGGATGTATGTATGCCCTAAGATTGAGTTCGCGGTGTCTTTTGACTCTAATAGAACAAAAAGACAAGAACAAAGGCGGTGATTGAGATCGGTGACACCACGGAGATCAGCGAGTCGACAAGGTGTTCACACAATAACGTTGGGTCGTTGGGCTAACGAAGCCAAATTTCAGTCAGGCCTTCCAAACCGCAAGTGGCATGTGGTGGGCAGAAGCAAGCAGTGTCAAGGTCACGGTACCGATGCCACATTTACACTTGTTGATACCGTTTCCTTTTTAGGCTATTGCGGGCTTTCCTTCCACGGTGCCACCAGTGTATTGCTGGCTACTTTCAATGGTGATGCCGCAGGTTTACTTTGCTTATATAGAGGGAGACCTTGGAAAGCTCCCGTCAAGCCTTGTTCGAAGAGTAGGATTTTTGAGGCAAGAGATTCCCTTGTCACGTTTGAAATCCTTGTCCCCAGATACTTGGGATTTTGTGGCAGTCAAAGGGTGAGTTCCATACATGTTAGCTCCGGCGACTCTCACTAAGCAGGCTTAATCGTGAAGTTGAAATTTACTGAAGCTCGTGAAGGTGAAGAAGAGGCACTGTGCAGCAGCCGCTTCCATGGATCCTCAATTATTCATTCTCTCTCGTACCATGTCGTCTTGGTAGCTGATCCTTCCGCGGCGCTGCCCTTTACTGACCCCTATCTTTCACCTCACCTATTTAATAAGGCGGGTAAGGCCGATGACCGGCAGAGCCCGCTACCCTGGCTTGCTACAACAAGCAGAATTCGGCAAGTTGAAGGCCGCCCAATGCGAGCTGGTCGACTCGTGAGCAGGCATATCCATACATCAATCAAGTTTCTCAATTCCTGTCAATTCTGGTCCTTTTTTGGGGGGTAGTACTTTCGGAACTGAAGGAATTTTTTGCAACAAACCACATCAATAAGTTCAGTGCAAAGTGGCACTCAACAAGCAGATTTCCGGCATGTCTGAATAGACGGCTCATTGTTCCCGAAAACCAAACCTACAGTAAACGATGCGTGCTGTTACTGTGAATTAAGCCGCGTGAAGGGACCTCAAAATTCAGTCAATCTCATGTTAACAATTTATTCGAATGTTTTTTTCTCTTGCAGACTCACTGTTTCCAAGAGAAGTCTTGCGCAGGCATGGCCATTTAATTCATTCATTAATCTTTGGGTTTCTATTTGGGCAGACAGTTGTCAGGATTGAGACCCTTCCAAGAACAGAGAATAATCACACTTGCCACGGAGATCGTGACTAATAAGTAAAAATTAACTTCGAAGGAGGGCCGATCCAAGGAAATTTTCCTCGTTTTGTGGTTCAACTTTGCCGGATGCAGGTTTAAAGTACGTGCCAGACCTGTATTTCCGCAAGATTTTATGTCAAATATATTTAAATTACATTTCACAGCTAGCCAGCAGCCTCCAGAAGCACAGTCACCTCGAGAACAGCCCCGCCGATGCCTCCCGAACCATACTGATGGCGCATCAATGTGAGCGATGCCGCCGGTCCGAATGTTACCCGGGAGCCGAATAAGTGTCTTCGGCAGTGGTCTCTGGATAGTGATGGCTCACACTTTGATCTATGTATGAACCTCTTGGTAAACTTCATTTTGGCTACTAAAACTTCCCTGCAGTGGCTCAAATTTACACAAGGATCACCCCGTCCTCTGGCTGTAAAACTGCAGATTTTGGATGTCTGTTGACAAAACTCCTCGTGTCTGGCTAAGTGATTCATGCCCCGCAAATTTGGAGGGGTAGAAGCAACTTACGAGATCATACCTGCAATCTTGTGTAGAAGCAGGTCCGACGCTGCACTGTGCAGACAATCCAATGATCCGCTGTACCATCACCAATTTTCTCAGACCAAAGGTGGCGTTGAGAAGGTGTCGTTGAGCAGCATTGATCCTTTTAGGGGAGTTTTAACGAAGCATATGATGATTTCATTCATCTCAGACTTCAGATTAACAGAAGTCTACCCGAACGACTAAGTCATTGAAGCACAAGGCACGAAATTTGAAGATGTGCGAGTGGGGGCAGTGGAATTTGGCAGGTAACGAAAGAACAACTTGTAAACCGACGGTTGAGATATACATACAAGTCATTCAATTCAAATCACATACTCTTATTTTTATCCCCAAGTGCGAACCAGAATTAGAATCATTTCGAGCGCGGCATGAAGACGACGAGAGAGAATGGCGGACAGCGGGCTGGTTTGAGGAACTTCGTTTTGAGCTGGCCGCTGGGCATAAATCGTCAGGGAGCATTATTTTGGCCGCATGACAACACGTACCATAGACAGAGATCCCCGAGGCAAGTAACTTAATGGAAAAACGCGATTCAACTCCAACTGAATACGACAGGACTAGTGGTACGGAATGAGAAGATCAATTGAGGCGTCTTGACCGAGAGAATCAATTGACGGCCATGAAAGGCAAGTGATGCGGCATTGATGTTTACTTAGGGATTATCTCGTGAAGCAGATGGATGGAAAGATGACAAACGAACTCATCTCAGCCATTGAAAGAACTCTCTTCGGATGGGGCTTCGAGGCACCTAGTCAGGACGCCAGTTGGAGCTCAAGTAGAAGCTGCACGTAATCTTACAACGTCGCTGCCACGGAACAAGCTTGAACGCCTTGCCACGGAAGCTAGTATGAATAACAGATGCGGGAACAGCTAGGATGTACTTGGGTGAAGGAAAAATTCCTGAACGCAATGTTTGCATTTAGAATGCTGAAGGCCGCCTCAAGAGGAAGAACTCTGGCCCACCGCTCCAGCGCCTCTTGACTGTGAGACAAGTGGGAATTTGGGCAGTACGACCCAGCCTGGTCGTCGAAGCCTAAGGCAAACCTCGAACATCTTTGCGGCTCAGAAAACTACAGCGATATAGAGGAGTTCATACCAGTGGCGGGAGAAGTCAGCGGAAGTCTCGCACGGAGATTCAAGTGGGTTAAGTGCTTACTGGACAGGAGTGACTAAACAGAGCCGGAACGCCAGCGGACCGGACTTTTTTCGTAGATGAGAAAATGCATTTAGCAGATGGGAAAGTGCTTATGCAAAAAACGCTGACTAAAAAGTGAATTTACTGCGAGACGTCGTTTTGAATGCACCCTAAAACCCTTACCTAAAGGTAGCGGGAATTCCGTCACGTACGCCACAGTAAACAAGCTACGATGGGCTCTCGGAGCACGGAAGCTAGCGTGGCCTCTGTCCTCGCCTTAGGGTTGCTCGCCAATGGCCATCTCCGACCACTTGTAGATGACGACCTCGAATACTTCAAAAAGGCTATCGAGAAGTATCGGAATGACCTTGAACACCGACCACTCCTAGACAGGAGAGTTGACAACACCCTCCATTCCTCTCACGCTGAATTTTGTTTTTAGAGAGATTGAAAGTGAAGCCTCTGACAAGTGTGAACTCACGTTTCGATGCTTGTTGGTTTTTGGTGTTTTCGCAGATTCAACATTACTCATCCTTCTTTGCCAGCCCCGGAGGGCAGCTTCCAACGTATCTCGTCGGCCATGTTTCCGTCTAATTTATTTTCTTATTAATCCCCCCAGAATTCGCCCCGATGGCGGCATGCTGCTCAAAATCTTTGAAAAGACTCCTACTGCACAAATCTCTATACCCGCATCGACCCTACCCGAAATCGATATCGCCGACATCGCTGGATATGCTCACATTATCAACGCGTGCTGCCGCGGCATTTGGATGTCCGAAAGCCCACCTAAGACGCCAACATTCGATCCCGGTAGTTTTTTTTCATCCTTTGATACTGCAGTCATTCAACGACATTATGGATAGATGATATCGACATACTTCTCGTCCCCGGCATGCCATCGCGACAGAGGAGACTCGCACGCAGGTGATGGTTGTCAAAAAAGCGCTGCCCCACCATACGGGTTTCCTCAAAGTGGAGAAGGTCATTTTCGAACGATTAAGACCTCATCGGAACATATACTTATTCAGTGCGCTCCTTTAACCTCCGAGTCTCAGCAATTTGTCAATTTTCTAATTTTTCTTCAGAGATGAACCATCCGGCAACATTAACTCACTTACTCCGCCTTTTAACGAAGCACGTCGGTGGAGGAACAGTCGCTGGCCTTGTCAAATCACTGCCGGGCATCCCGGCACGTGAGGCAAGTGCGATTGCGCGCCAAATTTTGTTTGGCATAAATGATATCCATATCCTTGGTCTCATTCATCGAAATCTTAAGGGTGCTAATATTCTCATTGCTTTCACCGGTTGCGTGAAGCTCGCAGATATGGGCATTGTTGAGCTCTATAGCGTGTCACTGTCCTGCGCTTGATAATGATGTTTCTCTGATTAATCTGCTTACCAGTGGACAGTCTTGCGACGTGGGCATATAAGGCTTCATTCATGGGTCCTGAACTCCTCACTGTGTTTCAACACGTATACACTCACCAAATTGACATCTGGAGTCTGGGACCTGTAAGAATTGGGTTGCTGCATCGCGGCCATTCATGGGCGGGACGCGGAATGAGTCTCATTTCGGTGGTAGACCGGGTATGTGTTTTTTTCGCAATTGGATGCAGCCACTACTTGAGCCAGCTAATACATGTGTAAACCAGGCGACGAAATTCGAATGCGTCAATGTCGGCTGAACTTACCGATCTCTTTGCGAAAATCTTTGTGGCCCAACTAATCGATCATTCCCGGAGGAGCTGTTGAAGCGCCCGTGAATGACGATGGAGACGACTGCATGACATCGGGGCTGATATTGATTTTGTTTCTGTTTTTGTCTCTGCGAGATGCTGGGGCTTAGATATGAGATGAACCATCATCCATGGACGGCAACTAGTAAGCCTCCGTGACATGCGGTGATTTCCCCCATTCTCGTCATTTTATTTCTCTGACCTTTGGTTGTCGTTGAATAGAGAATCTTCAGACCACTCGGCTCCTCGATGCCTCGTCGGCCGCTTGGCAAGATGCGTTCCGATAAATCCAATGAGCTCCAAGGCACGATTCGCGCGAAGTGCCGGCCGGCATCTACTCGGATTGACAGTGGGAACCGACAATTTCTTCTTTCCTTCCAGAACACGACATACTCCGGGAAGTACCATCCGATGTGGAAAGTTGAAGGAGATGTTTAGAGACATCTATGGAAACCAACCAGCTCTTCTGGTAGCAGCACCGGATTGAGCAAGTTTACTTTTCTGTCTCCTCAGAATGCGCGGACGCTTATTTTGATCATTCACCGACGGCGGACTCGAACAGCCTTTTCAACCCAATTCAGAATATTTTCATTTGATTCCCCTGACCTCAGGCAGCTGCGATGAGCTCGAACCCTCGCCAATGAGCTGTCGGCTGTTGTGCAAAATGTATTCCGATGAATTCAATTTGTTCCAAGCCGCAAACTGCCCACGCTCGGATCCGGATTACCGTGGGCCGACATCCCTTCCTAACCAGACATCCAACTCGGGCCGGACCAATGGCCGAATAGTCGAAGGCTGGACTAGCTTTCTCTAGTTCTCACTTCCCTAGTCGCTACGGTACTTAAGTATCCTTGTCAACAAGATACTTGGCTCACAAGTCCTGTCGTTCTTTCCGTTAACAGCTACTTGGATCAGCAATCGATGAGAAGTCTGCGAGCAGACGGTTGCAAACCTTGTTCTTGCTAAAAATAATGAAACCTGCGAAGTTTTTTCTCAACTACTTCCCCAAAGGAAAGCATTCGCTTTCCGAGCCCAGCCTTTCCGCCTGTATGCCCGTCAGCTGTATGCCCGTCAGCGGCCTGCCATGGCCAGCTTATACAATTGCTCTCCGACGAAGATGATCGTTACGGACCAGAGTTCAACGGACTGTCGGAATGGATTGAAAGTCTAACTTCACCGACGTCGCCTGCGACCTCTGTACGCCAGTGCGCATCGAACCTACTTTCAAAGTAAGTGCCGAAATCACTTCGAAATCAAGCCAACTCCTTCCCTGTCCAGAGATGATCGGGGCCCGGAGAAAGAGTGCGGAACATCCGAAATTGGATCCGTGGCGCTTCATCTCTACGCAACATAATTAACGAACCCATGACGCGGGAAAACGAAGCGGAGATGTAGGAGGGAACGGAGAAGAGAGCAGAAATATTCAACGTCTGTCTGCAAATGTATATGGCTATCGCGTCTGGTGTTCACTTACAAGAGGTCAACAAAGGCTGCCAGCAGACCGCTGAGTCGGGTCCAATTGGTCCTCGGAGGCCACTTCCTTGCCATCAATATCAGAAATCGCTTGTTCCTTGGGGTTCTTAAGCGAATCCTAGCGGTTGCTATAGCCATATGAGCCGGTATATATTTTGCGTAAAGCGAATGGTCGGTGTCTCACTTGCTGCGGTTTCCACTCTCCACTTGCTTTTTCGCTTTCAAGTTCGCTGTTGAAGGGCGGGACCCAAATGGCTGCGAGCCAATTTGTGGCGAGCTTCGGGTGCGTGGAATCCACCTGGGATTCTGGAATCTTTGCTGAACATGGCATGAAGGGTGCAGCTTGCAGGCTCATGGGTCAACATGATGCTCTACATGCTTGAGATTGTGATGTGCCTGCGGTACTTTCAACGGGGTACTGTTCGTCCTTTGCCGCACAAGATCGGTGTCGGTGCCATGATCTTCTTCGACACTCTGTGCACCATTTCCTTTGACGTGGAAGTGTTCACCACTTTCCTGCTTTTCATTGGACAAGATAGCTTCAAGGCGTTCACGACTCCCGCGGCGTTGACCATCTTTTTTACATACTCTACGGCGATCATCGAGCAACTTTTCTTGTGCCATTTATACTTCATTATGTTGGGCCACTTTAACCGCAAAACCATGCTTTCAATACTTACGGATCTCAGAACAAGGAAACGGGTCGTTGCTCTCTTTTTGGCGTTTCTTGGACTTGTCCATGTGAGTCTTTGTTTATTCACCGCTGTATTCAACAGACTGAATAACTGGCAGACCGGATTTTCCTTCGCGGCTGGTACCATGGTCCTGGCTACCCCGACCAACCGCTCCGTGAACACCATCACTGGGTGGGCAACCTTTATGTCTGCTCCGTACGCTACTCTACAATTCTGAGTCCAGCGTTGGCGCCATTACATGTGGGATAAATGATTTGTTGATTGCGAGCTGTTTGGGATACGAGCTGTTCAAACTAAAGGCTCGAACTTCCAACTCAAGGTTTGTCATGCCGTGGATATCTCGTCTCCGCTAAGCACGCACGCAGCGTGGTTCATCGAGTTTTCATTCTCAGCATCATTTCTGGTGCTATCGTCGCGACCACTACCTTGTTAATGATGATCCTGTACTTGAAGGGCAACATTGGTGAATTTCATTTTTTTGATTCTGTCGCAATGCTGACCCCCTGTGCAATTCAGCATTTGATTTCTTTTTCTCATGCCAAGGTCGTATTTACGCCTTGACGCTCTTGCTCAACTTCCTATCTGGAACTTCGTCCACCTCTGGGACCACAGTCGGAAGTGAGCATCAGAATGGTCTTTCACCGATGTTTTCGAAATACGCATCGCCGGCTTCTATTCGTTCGAACATCGTACGTCCGCTGTAAAACTTCAACTCAAGGTTCAACGTAACGTCACTTGACAGAGCGACTCATCGATAAACAAGGAGCTCCCTCCTCTGCCATTGACACCCAGTCTTCAAATTGCGACACTGAACCTATCATCTCAATTCGCCTCCGCTAGTTATACTTCATCTTCTGCGGGAGTAATGTGGACACCACAGACACCGCGTATTGCTGCACCATATCGCGCAGATTCTCTTCCACACTAAGCGCATGGACTGACTATTTTGCGAGAGCCTTCAATTCATGTACATATATATTTCTACGCCAGCCCAGAGCGCGGCTCAAAGCGGCTCGGATTCGTTGAACAGGTGAAACTTCGGTCTTGAACTTTCTGGAACTTGTCTGGAACAGTGGGACAGGAATGTAGACGCATTTTTGTACTTACGCCATTCGTTTAAATCCCAAATGATCCCTAGCATGAAGCAAGACGTTTTCGCCCAAAACCAGAGACATAAAATCAAATACCTGATGGTGGTAGTGTCCAAACTGCGATATGATCCAGCCACTAGCGAACTCCAGTGGAATTCACTGGAATTCACCGACTAACTTTTCATGTAAAGTTCGATGAGATGAGAGTCCGACAGACAATTGCAAGCTAGAAGAAGCCATAATCAGACTTGTTTCAGTGGAAACCGGTGAAAACCAGCGAAAACTGTAAATGCCGCATAAAAAAATCCAGCGAGTTCCGGTGGATTCCGCTGGAGATTAACCAGTTTTCCCACTGTTTTCGCATTGCGATGTCGACCAACGCCGATCAGTCGTTATCACTGGTATCAATCACATCAACCGGGATTTGCTAATTGCTTGGGATTTGCCGTGCCGCAGTGACGCGTGTGACGGGTCTTTCCTTCGACAGAATTCTGCTCCTCGTTTCGCCTCGTCCGATACACACTCATGGCCTTGGACAACCAACTTGCCGGAGCAATCGCTGCGGAGTCTAGTTCGCAAAATCCGGCGCCGAGGGTGTTGAAACAGCGAAGGCAGCGGAGATCTTGTGACATATGTCGTCAACGCAAAGGTTTGTCTTCGTGTATTCCCCGCAAGCTGCAATTGACTTCGATAGCTCGATGTGAGGAATCACTTTGTCAACAAAATTCTGTTAATTGGACACAGGCGACGGCCCGCAAATGCCCGACGGATGTTGCTCAAATTGTTTGGCCTTTGGTTCAGCTTGCACTTATGTACAACCGTACAACAAACGCGGCCCAAAATATGCGATGAATGGGTACCTTTTCTGCAATTTTTCTCTGCTAGATTGTTAATTCTTCTCAAGGACAATGGAAGAACTCAAAAGAGAAATAGTGCATCTGAAAGCCAAACTGCGATCTCTGTCAATTTGCTCCCTCTGTTCCCAACCATTGCAGCCCCAGGCGCAAGGAAATGATTCGTCAAGCAATATCTCTGCATCCCCTGGTGTTGATCCCGAGGAACCTCCGGAGGAGCAGGACCTTGCCACCGACGAGCTTGCCAAACGGTTTAGCCAATTTTCCTTGTCCAAGATGAAAACCGGCTACATCGGTGCGGAAAGTAACTTTGCCCTCGTCAACAAAGCAAGCATGGTAGGCACAAAGCTGCAATTCAAGGCGGTAATTCTCACTTATCCTGCATTCAGATGAAGGAAAAGTACTTCGGGCCCTCATCATCGACTCACTCGCGGCGTCCCTATTTTTGGCAGGCATTGCCCGTGAGTTGGTACATTGCAGCTCACGGCTTCCAATGGCGAAACTTCTTTCAGTGGGAGAAAGAATCACTTCGGCTGCAGCCAGGTTATGTATATCCTCCCAACGACCTGATAGCTTCTCTTCTCGAGATCTACTTCACCAACGTTCATCCGACTTTCCCCATTCTGCATCGCCCTTCATTCGAGAAGTCTGTGGCGGAGGGTTTGCACTTCACAGACCGCGGCTTCGGAGGAACCCTGCTTTCTGTGCTGGCCCTTGCATCGCGCGTGAGCACATCTCCCCTTTCAACTTACTGTCCTCAATATTCTGCTCAGGACTCGACGGATCCCCGCGTGTTTCTCGAGAGCGGCGCTCCGCATTCAGCTGGTTGGAAATTCGCCAGTCAACTCTGGAGTATGCACAAATTTTTTGAACCAACGATATACGAGATTCAGATGTATGCCGTACGTTGGTTTGTATCCTGGAACTCAGAGATGACTCTCACTGCGGTGATTTCCAGCTCCTGAGCATATTTGTTCTGGGAACATCCGCGCCTTATGCTTCCTGGTTGTACGCCGTAAGTAATCTGAATATGCTCAAGACCAAAGCTTACGCCCTACAGGGACTTGGTATTCGCTCTCTTCAACAGCGCGGCCAACACAGACGCAGGCCGGCGGGCCATCAATGGAGCCCCGAAGACGAACTATGGAAACGAGCTTTCTGGTATAGGTCACTTAGCAAGATCAGCCTCTCGTCCTCTTACATTACCTACATAGGTCGCTTTTCGCGTTGGAGCGGATTGGCTCAGTTTTCCTTGGACGTCCGATGGGTCTCCATGTTGAGGAGTACAATTCTTTCTGGCTTGATCGTTCATTTGTTTCATGAATGGCAGATACGATGTCGAGCTTCCGCTCGAAGTAGATGATGAATACTGGGACAAAGGATTCACACAGCCCGCTGGAAGTCCCTCTCAGCTGTCGTATTTCGTCTGCTACGTAAAGCTCTGCGAGGTGAGCATACACTTGGCAACGAAGAACGTCTTTTAATCGAGTAGATCTTGGGAGACGCTGTGCGGCGACTATATGGTTCGAAAAAAGCAAAGATATTAATGGGCTGGGATGGCCAAGAATGGGAGCAGCGAGCTGTCGCTGAACTTGACTCGACTATGAATCGCTTTTTGGATTTAATCCCGTCCCATCGTATGAAGCGACTCTATTTCTCTCTACTTGTTCTAACCCTCTCACAGTTCGCTGGGATCCCGAAAACTTGCCCCAGGGCATCTTTTTCGACCAATCTGCTCAACTCCACATAACTTATAACTATGTTCTGATAGCGGTAAGAACTTTCCTTGTCTTGTTACTCAATCTACCTTGCCTATTTTTGCTTAGATTCACAGACGCTACATTCAGCGACCATCCACCCCGTCACTCTCAATCTGCGCCAGCGCAGCGCGCGCCATTCTTCATACAGCCGATCTTTGGCTCAGGAAATTACAGCGGCTGCCCCTCGCCAACATCACAGTGCGTCGCTTGCTTCATATAACACTTTGTGCCTTCACAGATTTGAACAGAATCCAGTTTTCCTGGCTGGCGTCATCCTTGTTTTATATACGTTGGGAACCAAGCGTGCCGGTTTCCCAATGGATAAGAACAAAGATCTTGTTCACGTTGAGACAGCTCTGGAGATTCTCAAATTTGCTGAAGCCAGGTTGGTGTTTTATTTTCCCTTCATGGCACTCAATGTCAAGTCACAGATTACAACCTTCGGGCCGTTCATGGGAATTGTTGACGGAATTGCGCTCTCTGGACGGGCCTTTACTTACGAAAGCTCCCTCGAAGGACCAATTCGACGGCAGTGCTTCTTCTGAGGGCATTTCTGCGCCTTCGCTATCAAATGGGCAATACCCTCTTCAATTCGAACAGTCGATTGATTCCTGGAACAACATGCTCGCTTCTGGCCAATCGCCGGAGTCCATATTGGGCAAGTCCGTTGAAGAGCTGCTTGCACCAAATGGACAACCGTTCACCGTTGAAAGCATCTTTGATGATAATCTCATGTCCATGTGGATGGCGGCACCCACATCTACCAGTGACTTCGAGTGAGCATATTTTGATGTTCACTCCATCCGTTATGCATGTAACTGAATATGGGCAGGAACATTCAGCACTGGGACGCATTCATGGAAAATAGGGTAGATAATGGGGTTAGCGGGGACTGGTCCTTTGCGGATTCATATCCATAGCGGTCCGATGTCTCATATAACGCGATATTTTTCTTGCGAATGTGGCAAGCTTCTTTCTGGCCAAGCTGAGGGATTTACCCAGTTGAATTTCTAGACTAATTCAGGCGGTTTTCGGAGTCCACTTTACAAGTCAAGCGAGTACTTTGGCCAAACTTTGGAGGAATAACTCGTTCGAAATTGCCAATGCGGCTAGTATTTCAATATCGTAAAACGTACACACAGCGATATCTGAGGGTCTTTTGACTAGTACAGGTAGCGGAACCCTTTCCTTCTCTCCATTGCTTGCTCGAAAGTGATGCCTTCGAGAATAGCAGCCTCCTTTACGCGGGATTTCATTCGCGCCCTGCATCGCAACTCGCTCATCTTCATCCAGTTGTTTATTCTGGCGCAAGAGGTATTGACGGATTCCTGCAGACCGCTGTTGAGTACCCGGAGAGTGAGAACAGATCGAACTTGCCAAATGCAAGAGTTGAACTCAAAACCAAGGAGCACAGGGAGATGAGCATAGATTGGTGATAATCTGGACCCCAGGCGGCTTTCCAAGTATAGGAGCCCATTCTACGCAAATAGAGTTAGTAGGGAAATAAAATCATGTGCAACTGGGTCCCATACAAATTTCCGAGGTTACCGATGCCATTTACGACCCCAATGGCGGCGGCTCGTTTTCTGTCGCAGAATGTTAGGCTTCAAATATAGCGATGAAGGGCACAGGTCCTTACGCCGGTGGTCGCGGAATGACATTCGACACCCATACGGCGGTCATGGAGAATCCTATACCCACGAGTCAGTGTCAAGTTCAACTTCTGGACTCGAATTTGCGACTCGCCCGCATAACCTGTCCTCGGTCGTTAATCGCACATAAGCATCAATGAATAAACCAGCGAACCGATTGCCATTCCGAACATTCCGAAGTATCGCGCGCCAACGTTGGATGTTGAGAGACTGATGATATAACCTAGAATCACCACCCACCAACTGCCTGTTGGGTTGTTAGGAGCAACGTCTGTCAGAGAGACTATTACGTACCGGCAACGTGAAAGAATCGTTCTCCGGTTTTGTCTAGGTGGGATTGGCATCGTCATAGACTGTAAATGTTTAATGAACGAATCGCACCGGCATGCCAGGCATTGGCGCAGGTCGCGACTGAGGCGATTAGCCACGGAGGTCTTCAATATATGAGCTATGGTCATGCGGAAAATATGTGAACCTTACGCCGCGAGGAGCAAACTTATTGTGGTGTCAAAGCCAAGGGTTGAAGTGAGACTTGGGATTGATCGTCAGTAACACTCGGTAATGTCGACATCAAGTCGACGTACGTGGGGACTGTAAGGCCAAATGTCAGTTTGGTATGTATCCTTCCACCAAAGACATCGCTCACAGAAGTTGATGAAGCTCAGCCCAAGGAGCTGTGCGACGTTCATGAGTGCAAAGACCAAAATCAAGGGATCTTTCAAGGCCATTTTGAGGCCAACCCATGGTCTTGTATGTCGAGTCAGTGACAACAAAGAGCAGTAGAAATACGGAGCCCTACGTGTCCTGGGCGTTATCTTGATCTGCTTCGCCAGCGTCATCGGCAAGACGGGCTTGCGCAAGACGACGCTCTTCTCCAACAATCCAGCGCGTGTTATGGGGCTGCAAGAGAAGTGAGTCCATACAACGATTGGAAAGAGACAAAATCCGACGTAGTCTGGGAGCGCCCATCTAAAATATCGGTTAATATCGAAAGTATTGTGTTCAATTGAACACAGACAGCGTGAAAATTCCGACGGTAATGGTAATAGCGCCCTGTTGAACAAGTATTAGCAAATGGGCAATCAAGAAGCGCTTCTCTCACTTCAATGAAGAACAACCTGGAGATGACGTGAACGAACTAAACATGCACCTTGAAAGGAGACAATACCATCGCCAAGCTCGAATGCCCAGTACTCCTTCCATATTTGCCAGGATTCCGGCAGCGATAAGCTGTGAATTGTTCAACTTCAGTTGATTTTTTTCTTGCGAGGAACTTACAGCGCCAAATGCGTTAGAGAGCAAGAGTCCTGTATACAATATCGCCGAGCGGAAGGCTAATTCCTACAAAGTCGGTCAACTTTTGAAGGGGTAGATTATCGATCTCGTTCTCATACCTTCTTGGTATACCAGCGCGATAACAAATAAATAGCTGCGGGTTGTGTCATGAATCATAAAAGCCGGGCCCAAAGTGGGCATTACCTCCAGGGTAGAACGCCGCCTTGAGGGTTTTTAACAAAAACGCATTATATATAATGTATATGACGCACCTCAGGCAAACCGATGAAAATACGACAAGCTATGATTCCGCCATAATTTGTTGTTTTCTGCAAGATGTTGAATTTGTGTGTTGAAATTCAAATGTTGCTGGGTAACATACCCCGGTGAGCAAGCTGGTAAGCCCCCAGCCCATGACACAGAAGCCTATGTACAACGACGGCCTGAACAATTCTTTTCAGCCCATTAACAATGTGGTGAGTAGGCAGGGTCATGCCTTGAAATCCAATTTAGGATCTAAAAACGACCAAGATCAAAGGTTGATAATTGGAGTTCAACGGTCAACGTACCATGTTCGACGGGATTTGAGCGGGGCAGTAAGAGACAAAGAGGATCGAAAGGACCACACTGTATTGAAGATCTGGAGGTCGCTAAACGTATGAAATGGATTGTCCCGGTGTCTTCCTACCGGTCAACCCCAGATCCTGTTCCAAGCCTTTCAATCGAGCAGTAGTAATCCCGTTTCTCTAGAATCCCAATGAGCTGCATGAGCTTCATAGGCTGGAAAGGAAAAGCAGCACTCACGTCGATGTAGTTCATGATATATATCAGGAATATTGTGGGAAGCAGTCTGGTATCCAGTTTGCGAACAAGCTTCTTTTCCGCAAGTATTCGCTCCGGGGTCCCTATTTCAGGCAGCGCGTCGAGTTCGGCGCCCTGGGCGGCCTCTGCCTTGGTCTCCACCTCGATGACATCTCTCTTCTCGTTGTCGCTCTCGTTCTCTTTCGACATTATCGGAAGGGTGACGGGGGCAGCAGAGAGACGTGGTGAGATGCAGGATGCATTTAGTCCCTTTAAACTATACGTAGTCCCGCTTCTCTTCTTAGATTTAGCCGTCCCGCGTGATGAAAGCCGCACTGAACAAGAGAATACGACTCACGCCAACACACGCGGTCGGACATTTCAATTAGCACTGTACGGGAAACGGTGGTAGTTGTTTTTAAATCTGGGTCAGCTGAGAGCCACGGAATTTTTCGCTACTGCATTCAGATAGAAGTTTGTCCACAAGTCGAGATTTAGAAGGGCCTTGAGATATCGGCTGCGAGCCGGCTCAGGAACCTTCTCCACAAAGTGCGCTATTCATGGCATCGCAAACGGATGAGCAACTAGGCAGGGCGTATCGGCAGAGCGGGAATGCGGGAAAGGGGGGAAAAGAATAACAAAACTGGGGTCGAGCATATGGGCAAGGCGGGAGAAGATCTTTGAGGAGAATATTGAGCCGGCTGTCGCGCCAGGAACGGGCGCGTAGAAAGATCCATAGAACCTAGGTCGGCGACGTGGGAGGTCGACAATAGATTTTGCAGCGCGTGACCGGTTACTGACAGCGCCGAAAGGCTATTTGAAGTAGTTTGGGTGAAGCGATAGGAGAGACCATTGAGCTTGTCTTCAGAATACATGAAGTCCGCGAAATGAAGCCAAAAAGAAAACAACCTTATTATCCGAAATGTCTGCTGAGCCTTTTTGAACGCTTCGCCGCAGATTTTGCCCAGGTGAACAAGGAGGTGAAGACAGCATGGACACAAGTGGCAGATGTCATCAATCAATGTGGACGCGTTGTTTGTCTGCCAGCGCGCGCGGCGTCTTCCGAACGTCCACAATAGTGATGACTCTCGCCCTCTCCACCCTACCCAGACATTTTCTCGAAAACTTGGGATAGAACACTACACGAGATAATCGGCTTCGAGTGGCACGGCAAACGCCACGACGGAAAATTCGTCAATATTTCCCGGCACTACCACCTTGATTCGTGATGAGCGGTTTGGCGATTTCTTCGATGCTAGCCTGCACACAGCCGACTCGGACGTCCCCGCCATCCGACTAAACTTATGTTTTTGGAGCGTCTACTGGCTGCGGTGGTCGTTTGTCCTCGTCCAAGAAATGCGACGTTGACCAACCCAACGGATAATATTTGCACCAACTTTGGTCCCATTTCGACTGGGCCGGGGACCTACCAGAGCCCCTCCGCGCCCATCAGTGCCCCTCAGCCAGGGATTCAGTCCTCAGCCGTGAAGAAAACGTGAGGGATGGGACTGAGACGCGGATGTCGCGCGCGGTGTTATTTAGGGTAATTTTTTTTGGCTCATCTGTCCCACCCACCGCTAACGTTTCAGGGTAGGACTGGCTGGGTTAATCGCACCCACTTTTCACAAAAAGTATGTCAAGAGGAGGGACCTCGAGGTTGTGGACGGATGGACGCTGTCCACTGCCATGGGCGCGCATCTTGCCTCCGCGACGGAGGATGATCGCTACAAGACATCTCATTGTGGGCTCTTTCTTTTGATATCACGCCATATTCTTACTGCCGCAGAAGAACTCGTTGTGGCGGAGCTGGACTGAGGTTCCTGGGTGTGTGTGTGCGTTTCTGTCCTTCATCGTCGGCACTCACGGAGCCGTATCGCAGGTAATTGAGGCAATGGATGATGGACCGTTCCTCGTTGACACCGCGTGCACATATTCGCTCAAAGCATACGCCGTTCAGCTCTCCCGCCACGAAGATGGCCTCACTTCTTCAAGAATTCAGTAGGCGCAAATACGGGATCCGAATACTCCCGAAATTGCACGCTGTGAGGCAGTCCAAACGGATGGGTACGCACGGAAATGGCCATGTTTTGCCTCGACTCACGTTTTGTTACCCAGAATCATTTCTAGGCTTGTGTGCAGCCCCAGTTTCACATTCTCGTTTCTGGTCAGTCGTCTTCGGGATCGCATAGACCTTCCTTGACCAATGCCGGCCGATCTAGCATGGAGTGATGGGCATCGTGAACGCACAGCGGATCTGACAATCTGAGTTCGCCAGCCAGGACGTGGTCCTGTGGATCGGCGATTTCTTTGCACGATCCCGTTCTCTAGATTCGGAATCATGAATGGCTTCCTCTGGAGCGTCATGGGCGAGGTGCGCACGCAGGGCTTCTTCCACGGCACCGATGAAGATGTCTGTATGGCCTAATGCGTGCTCAGGCACTCGTTTTTCAAGAGGGTCGGTGCAGGGAAATCCATCACAAGCCCATCCTCTGGGTGTATCTGTACAGAGCTGCGTTTCCGTACAGGCCCAGGCTGTAACATGGGAGGGGTAAGAATCCCGGTGTGATATCTCTTGGCGCCGAATGAATCCATTTCCAAGATTTTTTACCGGCGCTGACGGTGTCGTGCTCGACCAGTGCCCAGTATGTCGCTGCTTTCTCATCGGTGGATATTCCTGAATCTAATTCCATGCTCTGCAGTATTTGGTCTTCTCGTGGATTACGTTAGTACGAGCGCCACAGAAATTTTGTGGCTGATCGAGGAAGGGCTGATGCTTGTCGTAGGCTGGATCAAAACGCCGTAAAGGCCGTGGTGGGTGCTCGTGCTCTTCTCGCCGTCAGTTTAGTCCGCTGAGAATCTCCTTCTCCATCTCGTTAGCCGATCGCTACCACTCAGTCGTCAAACGCGTTCGGCGTGACGTTGGGAGAACAATTCCCGAGCGTCATTGACGACTTCGGACTCTGGTCAGCTGTTATGCTGCTAACCACGAGGAGCTCCGCACGCTCACTTGCTTCCGCAGGCTCAACGGGATTGGAGGCACCTCTCTGCGGCACCGGATTGCGCAGTAATAGACGACTTGGATGTATGTTTGTCCGCCCGCGGCTCCCCGCGACTTCTCGGCTACGCTACATTTAGTCATATAACGCGGCCACCTTGAAGCAAGTAACGCTTGCGACGATAGATACGCTGCCGACCCTTCTCTTTGACGTGGAAAATCGGCAACTTCACGATCCTGGGCGCTTCCTCCTGTCCGCCGTGGCACTATCAGCTCAGTCTCGAGGAGGGTTGGATCTTCACAGGTCCGTCTGCTCTGACAAGCAAAATATATCTCGCGGCTTCTGACGTCCCGCAAATAATGTAGATCCCCGCGAAGCGATCGAGCACTGCGCGTCTGTTTTAGGGTCATCCTAGATCTTCGATGGAACGCTGCCAGCGTCCGCGGCGTCCGATACCGGCGTGAGTGCTTTTGCTGTGTCCGCTCCTGCAAACGGTAACTTCCCTTTGGGGATTATTTAGGCTTTCCCGACTGTCTCTGTGACGTGCATCGCTGCGCACTTCCCTTTCGACAACTTTGTCGCCGTCCTCTGCGGGCACGTGGTTGGTCTTGCTGCCGACGTATACTGCCAGGGGAAGATCACAACGCTCTCCGCGCCGACTTTTACTTCAGCACCATCTGCGGTCGTTGGCCCTGGGTGGAATAACAGGGCTGATACGGAACTGGCCGACTTGCCGCGGCCATGATGGCGGTTGTTTGCTGCATCGTAGCTGGGTGTCTACATATGAAGTACCTTGGAAAAGACTGTTCCTGTCCTTGGATTGGCGTATTACTTTCGGTTTGCACTTGTTTCGTTCGTGTACTAGAGCACTTGGTGTTGAACGGCACTCGGACTTCCCATCTCTTTTCGTTTTATGTTTTTCTCGCTCCAAACCAAACCAATTTCCCTTTCTGCTGGTGCCGAAATTCGGCAATCCACATCCCAGGTTCCGAAACTCGGCAACAGCGAACGCGCGCCTACCACGTGGAGAGCATAGGTCCACGACGCTTCGTTCCTGCACTCTGAACAGTGCTCCAAAAATCACAATCGTATTTCAACTGGGGTATGTGGATCATCTCAGTGACTCAATCGTCCCATGCGTTGAATTCAAATTTCAGGTTTTCAGCGCACAGTATTACTAGTACTGTTTCAACCTTTGGAATCTGATAGTCGAGGATGGATACGAATCCCGCATCCCCGTCGAGCCATAGTGCGTTTTTCACACATAATCTGTAATATACTATGTATCGATTCAATACGATTCATAGCTCCCAATGGCGAACCACAAGGACTGGAACCGGCAGTTAACGACGACACGTACTTTTTCGACGATGGAGACTGCGTTTTCGTCGTGGAGGGCTACTTTTTCAAAGTCTGCGTCTACTTATCTAGATATCTTTCCAAGTTCGCTAACAATCTACGTCTCACAACCGTCTCAGGTACATAAAGTCATCCTCTCGAGAGATCCCGAGTCCATGTTCCGTATCATGTTCACTCTCCCTCAAGGCAGTGCTCCACACGGCAAAGAGCTCGATCCCATAGTGTTAAGTGGAGACAGCGCAGACGAATTTCGCTCGCTTTGTTGGGCGCTCTATGCACTGTGAGTTTGTCGTGGGCATTACGACTTGACATTAATACTCGAGCGATAGTCCCACCGAAATTCAGGCGCAGAATCATCATGAAGCGGATATTGAACGGCTGGTCGTCGTAGCCAAAATGGCTCACAAATACTCGCTTTCGTCATTCGAAACTTGGGCCTTGAGTATGATTCGGATCCATTCACAATCAGAGAGGGATTATCTAGACCATTGCCCCCAAAATTTGCTGGATGGCGTTTATGAAGCGGCTGCCGCTGGAGGATGTCAGGATTTATGCGAACTTGTCGAAGAAAAATGGCTCGCGCGATTGAAACACAGAGAACTTCATCTTCGACACGCTCTAGATTTTGGCGAGACCCACGACATGCGGCCGTTCCTCGTATCGGCATACTACCAGCAGGCACAGGATATGCAGTCGTTTGCACCAAGACTTAGCACCGGATCAGAGATCACAGACTTCTCTTGTCTCAATCTCACCCACAGTCAGCTCCATCGTCTCTTGTCTGGATATTGCTCGCTCTCGTTATTTTGGGAGACGTGCATTGGCACCTCCTTCCAAACCTGTGCCAGCAACAACAACAGATACCACAAGAGCACGATGCACGACATTCTCATCCGGGACCCGAAAAATCCACTCGACATTTTAGGCGGATTAAAGAATGCTAGACAGAAAGCGGAGGGAGATTTTAATTGTTCTTGCAGGAAGGCTTACATTGACAAGCTGATCTCCGGGTTTTCCATTTCAAACCACTTTCGGTGATCCATCTCATCTGTGCGTCTAGCTGATCTTCGTCGCGTAAAATATGTAATTGTTAGTCTATACATGTACCCCTGCGTATAGTAGTAGTTCCGTACCAGTGATTGTTGTGTTCATGGATGACTGTTACTGTTTCGGCAAGCCCAATACAATCTGACAAGATGGAGAAGCTCTCCAGAGGATCTGACTCCTGAATCGAAAACTCTTAATCAGAAGAAACGCAGTCTTTTGACGTCCTGGTTCAAAAGTTGAATCTACATCGGCGAATTCCGTGATCCCATCAGGGCGTTTCTCTGATTCGGCTTTCAAGGTAGTGAGTCTTGGTATTCTTGGCCCAGGCTCTCCTACCGAAGCACTTTTACTATTAATTAATTCATCGTCACTACTCGAAAATCTCGATTCCGTGTCAAAAAATTGTGTACGGGTACCACAATACCGGTGCAACCTGTGAAGAGATGCTGAGCGCGTCTGCAACGGACCATCACAAAAATGTCGATTGTGGAACCGTTCAAGTCGCTGGAAATTGCTTAGAATAGTTGCATGATGATAGAACCGGCGGTGGGAGTAGTAGAAGGTGAGATTATGACCCTGGAAACGCGAGGGTAATAGGGCGGCAGCCATCTTGACCAATGCCCACAGTCCTCATCCCAAGGAGAGATATCCGGTTTTTCTTTACGGATACCGGTGCTCTCGATAATACGACTGGTATCGATTATACAACCTTAATTCTGGTTCACGGGCACACTTACCATGCTGGTAGGTCCCCAGATTACACGACTATGATTCACATTCACCGACTCTTTAGCTGTGTTCCAAAAGCTCCTTCCGCTCGCCGCTGCTCGCTCGCTGCGCATAATCTGTATCAATAGGCGGGAATATCCTGGTTCCACGCCACACACTGCAGAGGAGCTCAGAGTATACGCTTCGGGCTCCGACGAAGAACGCGCTTCACTCGTTAGCGACGCAGGGATCAATCTTGCTCTGGCGGTTGACGGAATTATCCAGCAGTGTGCTCTTCCGTCCAATGGGAGCGTCGCACTTTGCGGATGGTCACTGGGAAATACATTTGTTATGGCGGCAATGGCGTCGATTTTGTCTCTCCCTTCCGAAACCAGGGAAAGGCTTCAACATTTCGTTAAAACAATCATTATGTGGGGTACGGGTTTTCCGTTGTTGAGAAAGTAATTCTCTCGAGATCTCATTCCTGTTTTGTTCTAGATGCGCCTACGCAGTCGCTTGGACTTGTAAGCCCACCCAACGCGTATTTGCCCCTTCATGACCGAGACCTCGCTCCCACTGACCGCGGCCCTGCCTTTGCAAAATGGGCTGGAAGCTATTTCATCCACGGCGATCTGTCCAGCCGTCAGCCTGACCAATTGAGCTATCGGAATGTCGATCCTTCGAAAAAGTCCACGTTCGAAGAAATGCCTATGGAAGAGCTCCTGGAAATTGTTGACTTCAGCGTGGGCGACAAATGCGACACCATCCTCAGCCAGCCACCCTTCGCATCTGTACTTTCCGCGCTAGTCGACAAGGCACTGTTTGATCTTGAGATTCGCGGTGCTTGGAATAACGCCGAGGTAGCCTGGATGTACGGCCCAGCGAATTCTGGCTTTATTTATTTCGCGACTTGGGACGTAGAAAGACGTATTCAAGCCGCAGGGGGGAATTCTTGGATTACTTTCCGACGTATCGAGGGAGCAAATCATTTTGTTCGTCTCATTCTAACTCATTTGTGCCAACCTGACTCTAAAGAATATAGGTTATGTGGGATGATCCGAGCTTGACGCTGGACGCGTTGCTTGGTTTGCATAAAGGCCTGACTTGGAGTTTTTTGTCTTTTCTGAATAAACATGCATTTTCTAACGACTTGGAACTACCAGTTGATTTTGGTTGAGCCTGCAGCGCCGCGCGGCGATCAATTCCAGAATCAAGTGCTACTTTCAACCGCCTAAGTTTGAATTTCTGTGTCCTTCATTTGAGCTAGGAAATTTAATTCGGGTGTATTGGGTACCAGCAGGAAGCTAGTTAGCAACAATATCTCCATTTCCCAAATATCGACAGCACTCGCCACTGCTGCCGGTCATTGATCAATCTGATGGCTGATTCTCCCCTTGTCGACAATCGAGTCACGTCGTTCGTTTCTTCCAATTCCAACCAAGATTCTATCCTATCCAACAACGCTGCGTCCTGAAAGTTTCTTGGAAAGCTTCGATGTAAGCACATTCATCTGTCGCTTCTTGGTGCTCTAGCGGCGAGCGCATGCCAGTGTGCTGCCCAGTTATCCTCGCTCCGCTATGCTGCTCATTTCTTTTTCGCGCGTTTTGCAGTGCAAGAGTGGACAAACATCTAATATATCTCTGTTCTTCAAGCTAGCCTTTGTCTTTTAAACTATGTAATTGGGCTATGGATTGTAATCTATGCAGAAATGATTCGGAAGCACTGCGGTATTGGTTGTCGTGCTCACGAGTCATCAGCGTCGATGATTAAAAAATGATAACAGTGAAAGATGTCCTGGGATCCTGTCGGGGTTCAATCTTTTTTGTTGAGGCGTCAGTCTTCCTCTTTGGGATGTTGCAATTGGCATCTCACTGCCCGAATGGGTAATTTGATATGTTCCTATCTACCTTGATTTTGATGTCGATCGTCTTTACGACGTGTTAAATACTTGTACCAGCTCCGACGACCCTCAGTCTCACACCGCTATCTCTGGTGTGGCTGAGGGTACGTCATTTACTTACTACCTTACTGGTACTCTTACTTACTGATCGTTACCGGTAGATATCGTACTTACTGCAGTCTCTACATTTTTGTTGTCAGGAGGGCATGGTATGGGAATCAGAGTAGATATAGCGAAGTTCCAGGTTTTCTCGACAATCTAGCTCATGAATCCAAAAATTATGTGTCGGACTCGCATCTGGTTCAAAAGTTGAATTCAGTTCGGCAAACTCCGTGATCCGATTGTTGACGCTTATCGATATCTTTTTTTCTTTACTCTTTGCTTTGCGCCTGGTTCCTGGCATCCCACCACTCAGTCATTGAATGCTCTTTCATCAGTGATTCATCCATCGTCAGGCTAACAGGCTGTTGCTCGAATCAACCTCTATCCCTGTCCTGTTTCGAAAAAACAGATAAGAGGTCTAGCGTTTGTCCGACGTACGGGTATTATTATGCCTGTGCCGCCACTTTGGGGTGAAGAGATGCTGCAGCGCGTCTGCAAAGGACCATCACAATAACGTCAATTATAGGATCGGTCAAGGCTTCTTGAAATAGTTGCATGACGATGGAACTTCGGCTACCCGGTGGGAGTGAGATTACGATTTTGGAAATGCCAGGGTACTAGGGCGGCACCCATCTTGACCAATGCCATCAGTCCTCATTCCAAGGAGAGATATCCAGTTTTTCTTTGCAGATACTGGTGCCCCCGGTCATGCCACTGGTACCGATTATGCAACCTTAATTCTGGTTCACGGGCACACTTACCATGCTGGTAGGTCCCCAGATTACACGACTATGATTCATATTCACCGACTCTTTAGCTGTGTTCCAAAAGCTCCTTCCGCTCGCCGCTGCTCGCTCGCTGCGCATAATCTGTATCAATAGGCGGGAATATCCTGGTTCCACGCCACACACTGCAGAGGAGCTCAGAGTATACGCTTCGGGCTCCGACGAAGAACGCGCTTCACTCGTTAGCGACGCAGGGATCAATCTTGCTCTGGCGGTTGACGGAATTATCCAGCAGTGTGCTCTTCCGTCCAATGGGAGCGTCGCACTTTGCGGATGGTCACTGGGAAATACATTTGTTATGGCGGCAATGGCATCGATTTTATCTCTCCCTTCCGAAACCAGGGAAAGGCTTCAACATTTCGTTAAAACAATCATTATGTGGGGTACGAGTCTCCTGTTGGACAAAAAAATTCTGGAGATCTCAGCACCGCCGTCTTGTCTTAGATCCGTCTACACAGTCGCTTGGACTTGTGGGCCCACCCAATGCCTATATGCCCCTGTTTGATCAAGATCTCGCTCCCGCGGACCGCGGCCCAGCTTTCGCAAAATGGGTTGGCAGCTATTTCATCCATGGTGATCTCTCCAGTCGCGACCCGGAACAATTAAGCTACCGAAACGTCGATCCCACGAAAAAATCTACTTTCGAAGGAATGCCTATTGGAAAGCTCCTTGGAATTGTCGATTTCAGCGTGGGCGATAAATGCGATACTATACTTAACCAAGCGCCCTTCCGATCCATGATTTCCGCATCGGTCAATAAAGCCCTGTTTGACCCGGAGATTCGCAGGGCTTGGGATGACGCCAAGGTGGCCTACATGTACGGTGAAGCATCTTCTGGCAGTGTTCATTTCGCTGTTTGGGACGTGGAGAGGCGTGTGGAAGCTGCGAAGGGGTGTACCTCAATCACTTTCCGCCCTATCGAAGGAGCCAATCACTTCGTTCGTCCGGTTTCTTTCACTAACATATCGCGTCCTGACTTGGACGAACGTAGGTTATGTGGGAGGATCCGGGCTTGACGCTGGACGCGTTGCTTGGTTGCATGAAGGCCTAACTCGCAGTTTTTCTCTCTTGTCTTCCAAATGAACGTGCATCTTCCAACGACTTGAGAATTGCAAGTTGATTTCGGTTGAAAACCTGGAGCGCCGGGCGGCGATCAATTTCGGAGTGAAATGTTGATCTTGTTGTTTAAAAGTTGAACTTCTGCTGAGCCAGGAAAATCAAGTCCGGTGCCTTGGGTACAAGGTGTACAACCAGGAAGCCAGTCAACGACAATTCGTTTGTTTCACCCGCCCACACCTTTTCAGGAATTTATACATCGGCAGGACTCGCCACTGCTGCCAGTGCTGGCAATTGAACGATCAACCTGATCCATGATGGCCGACGGCCGCTGATTCTTGTCGTGACAAGGGTCACAAATGTGACAGACGAGTCACGTCGTCCATCTCTCTTCTAATTCAAACACCAGCCATCTTGTCCATTTTTCCAGCTCTCTATGCAAGCACACCCATCTGTCATTTGCTTGCTCTCCAATTGCGGCCCTGGCTAATAAACAGCCAGTACCCCGCTCTAGCGCATGTGCTGCCCAAGTACCCTCGAGCCGCCGGAAGCTTGTTCCAGGCTTACAACGATATAGTGCTCGGTGAGTTTTTCTGGGCACGGAGATGCTCTATCTAGGCTCAGAGTAGCTCAGAGTATGTTTGGTGGTGCTCATTTATTTTGCGCGTTTGCAGTGCAAGAATGGACGGACGTCAAAGTCCTTGACCTAGAAGGAATTTCGCGCGCAGCGATAACTGGGAAGAAGCCCAAGACGGTGCGTTCTTGACGCTTCAGGACTTTAACATATTTATGTTAAATCCTGGAGGCTTAGGACGCGACTTCGTACGTCGTACCGTGCTCGTTGGCTGAGACGCTGTCGTTTGGGTGGTATGTCGTGACTCGTTGCACCTTCTCTGAGTCACTCCGATGGATGCTGATCTGTATCAAGGTTAACGACTGCGTTCACGCTGCTCTCCGATCCGCCAGAGATATTCCTTGCGATCACGAGCGACGACGCGTCGATTGTGTATTATAAACTCAGTCGCGGGATCGTCAAGCCGCAAGTCTGAAAACGATGGAATCCTATTGCTATGGGATAGATCTTGGTCCTTGGGGCGTGCCCTGTCCCCGTTGCTCGGCGGCGCTCGACCTATAGTTGCTTGGGCACGCCCAGTGGTCTTGATACAGATCTTGGATGCAGACATCAAGTCTTGGGATGCGATGTAACTTCCTCGTGTTTTATATACGCAGCGAGTCGCGACTTGTGAGGGGCTCCAGAGACTATTTTGTATGCATCTTGATCGCTCCATGCCCCCCCGCATCCATGCGTGCAGCTCCAAAGTGAGCGAATTCCTGTCTCCTTTTAGGACTGACGAGCTATTGTGTGTCTCTTGGCCTCCACGAATAATGACGTTAATGGCGCACTCAGTCTAGGGCTAACCATACCCTACATTCATTCGTGAATTTTCGATGGGAACCCATAGCTGCCTCCCGGCCCTCCTTCATGACGCTTCTGGCACCGACTTACTTAGCCAAGGGATCCTACCTTCTAGGCCAGCCATCCCAGCCAAGCCAATCTCGACCTGTCTTAGCTCGCTTGTCTAGCTTGATTTTCAATGTCGGAGCCGTGCCAGGAAGCAAGTAGAAGTCAAGGCCAAGCCTATTCAAAGGCTGGACTGTGCTCGGGATCGGTGTGAAGTGGAGTGGGTGATCGATTTCTGCAGCTATTCATTTGCGCGCGGCAGCGCAATTATCTCGGGGAGTGCCTCAGTAGCTTCTTCGCAGGCCTCCCGGTTTCTACTCCACCGTTTCTCGTGTCCCCCGCTTCAGGCAGGACAATCTATCATTGTCTATTGTTCTCCCAACAAAACAGATTCAGTTCTGAATTGCTTCTACCCGGCGTACCTGTCTTTTTGACCAACCAACCTCATGCGCAGCCGTGCTGCTCTATTACCTCGGTTCACCAGGTCCCCTCTACTTATGCATCCGCCTTTGATGGTCACTGGGTGCCTAGTTAGCTTAATCGCCCTGCCCAGGCTTCTCCCGCCCTCGCGATGTGCGATGGGGCCTTCAAACTCGTCTTGCCATTCCCAAGGTACCGAACGCTCTGAGTCGTGCTTGCAGTCTCCGCGGTTATCCGATTGATTACTATATTTCGGGCACAGGCGCCGTGTCTGTCAGCGCAAGCGCCGGGCGGTCAGCTGTCGAGTCAGACTCGTTACGGCCTATGTGCTAAAGCCTGCCGTTCGCAATGACCTCACCTCGCCACTCGTCGAGTGTAGTCCACAGCTGATGTCCATCGATTCGGTGCGCCGGTACCTTGTGCTGTGCACCGGAAATTAAATCGATGGTAGATTAATGTGCAAATGGGAAAGATTTCTTTCTTTGACGTTTTTTGTCTTGTACTCTACGCTCGTTACAAGGCAACAGAATACAAAAACGTCTTTGAAAAACCTTTGTGCCTTTGTGGTGGCTGACACGATTGTTTCGCTCACGTGAGAAGCTGTAAAAGTGGTGAAAAGTGGTAGTGATCGACCTTGTCTCCTTACCTCCACTTGCCCTAGTCGCTGTAGCAAGGTATATGCCTCGTTCCCCTTCCCGGCTCTTGGATTCAATGCACTGACCTTGATTTCCTTGTGGCTAGAGCGATGGATCTTCAGACACTTTCAAATCTCTTCGCTGCGACACTCAGTAGCGACCCGAATGCGCGCAGAGCTGCCGAGCTCCAAATTCGCAAAGTAATGAACCCAATCACAACCTTAATACTGTGCCGCTCACTGTGTTCTTCATTAATCTCCTCTGCGTGGCGTAGGTCGGAAATGAGACGGGCATGATAGCTGCGCTATTGCAGATTATCGCGGCAGACAACATTGACATGTACGCGTCACCAACGCGTGTTTTCCGTACTTTCTCACCGTTCTGCAGTGCCACCCGACAAGCATGCGGTGTATGGATGAAAAATCGCGTCCATACAAATTACACCCTCGACGCCGTCACCCGTCGTCCCGACCAGCCGCTTATCGCAAACTCGGATCGCGATGCGCTCAGAGCGAGTATTCTCCCGATGCTTGCCGCGTCGCCATCTCGCGCCATCACTGTTCAGCTCGCGAGCACGCTCAAGACTATGGTCGCGCATGACTTCCCCGACCGCTGGCCAGGCCTGATCGACGCCATCAAGCAGCTCCTTACGAGCAACGATATCCGACACGTCCATGCGGGGTGCGTAGCTGCCCTCGAAGCTGTCCGGGCTTTCAGGTTTGTGCCTATCATCCATTATCGAGAAATTATCGATCGCTCATATGCCTCTGCAGATTCCGTCAGAAAGCGGACATCCTCCCGAACCTCGTCGCGTCGTTGTTCCCGACCCTGGTGTCAATCGCGACGCAGATGATGCAGACGCCGCCGTCTCAGTCGCAGGAAATCCCCACGATGCTGCACCTGATCCTCAAGACGTACAAGACGAGCATTGTCGTGCACCTCAGTCCTCATCAGCAGAGCGCGGAGAGTCTCGTTCCGTGGGGCCAGCTGCTCTTTGGCGTTGTGAATCTGCAGATCCCCAAAGAGGCTGTTCCCGAGGACGAGGACGAGCGTGAGCGCAGCGAATGGTGGCGCGCGAAAAAATGGGCGTATGCCACCCTTGGACGCCTGTTCCACCGCTTCGGCAACCCCTCGCAGCTCCCGAGTGCGCTGCAGGCAGAATATAACGCCTTCGCGCAGCACTTTGTCACGATGTTTGCGCCCGAGATCCTCTCTATCTATCTCAGGCAGGTCGACCTCTTCGTCTCGAACCAGGCGTGGATTTCCAAGAAGTGCCAGTACCAGATGATCACGTTCTTCACGGAGTGGTATGTGTCGTTTTGTCTCTGGATGCGAATTTTATTGACGCGATGGGCGAATGCAGCATCAAGCCCAAGTCGACTTGGACGCTCCTCAAGCCGCATGTGCAGACGCTCGTCGAGTCGTTCGTGTTCCCCCAGTTGTCGTTCAACGCTGGCAAGCAGCAGCTGTGGGACGAAGACCCCGTTGATTACGTCCGCATCTCCGTCGGTAAGTCGCGTGTTTCCTCCCTTTCATGTACTCATACATTCCCCCCATCAATCCTGGTCTCCCCCCGATTCCTTCTCACGACCGACGCGCTAACTACTTTGCTAATAGACGAATACGAGAGCTTCGCGACACCTGTGTCCGCTGCAACGACCTTCCTCTTCTCCCTCGCAAGCAACCGCACCAAGACGACCTTCATGCCGATCTTGGGCTTTATCAATGGAGTGCTGCGCTCGTGAGTCTTTCCCCACCCTCACTCCTTTCTCACTTCTCTATTTCCTCTGCATCCTCGCTGACGTCCTTCGAACAGAGGTGCTCCTGCTCCCCAGCGCTTCGGCGCTCTCAATATGACCGCCGCGCTCGGTCCGTGGATCATGCGCCACCCGGACGTCAGCGGCAACATGGAGCAGTTCATCCTCCAGTTCGTGACGCCCGAGTTTACCAGCGCCGAGGGATATATGCGGGCGATTGTGCGTTTGGTTTATCCTCAATGCTTGATTGCAACGCTCATACTCGCTTTGTATTGCAGGCCTGCGAGGTGGTCGGCACCTTCACCAAGGAGGGTTTGAAGTGGTCGAGCGAAGAGGTAGGGATGCCCACTTGGATGTCTTTGGTGCGCGTATTGATCTTGGTCCGACAGCACCTCAACATCAACTTCCGCGCCGTTGCCGCAGCACTCGATGACCCCCAATTCCCTGTGCGTGTGCAGGGAGCGCTCGCGCTCACGGAGATGATCGTCCTGCATGATTCTGGTACGTTCCTTCTGCCCCTAGCTTTCTCTTTCTTCCCCTCCGCGAATCCGAATCCAACGCTGATGTATGATTTTTTCGACCCTCACAGTCAAGGCGGCCGTGTCGCCACAAGTCGGGAAGGTCATCCAGGACTTGCTCAAGATGTCCGACGACACAGACCTGGATATCCTTAACCGCAGCATGGAGGTGATGGTGGAGGCCTTCCAGACTGAGCTCCTCCCCGTTGCCGCGCAATTGACCGCTAGGCTGGTGCGTCGTCCATCATCTCTTCCCTTATGTTTCCTTCTTTACTAAAGATGCTCATATTCGTTTCTGTAGTGTGACTCTTATCTCCGTCTCGCCAAAGACACGCTTTCCGCGGTTAGCGATGTAGAGCTCGGAGGCGAGGCGAACTGGGAAGCGAGCATCGCTGGGGACGACGACAAGACGTATGCCGCGATGGGAGTGGCAAAGACTATCGGCACGGTGAGTCGATGCCATTTTTTTTCGTGGGAGGGTACTGGTGCTCACGGATGGCCAGGTCATCACTGCTATCGACAGTTCGAAGGAGATCCTTGCGCAAGTGCAGGAGGTCATCATCCCTATCATCACCTTCACGCTGAAGCACAAGATTCTCGGTGGGTCTCGCTCGTCCTTATACTGGAGAACCGCGCGCTCAGTGAGCACTGGTTCGTAGATCTCTTCGACAACATGTACGACCTCGTGGACAGCCTGACCTTCAAGCTGCGCGCCATCTCGCCGAACTTGTGGCCTGTGTTTGAGCTCACGTACAATCTCTTCAAATCTGACGCTGTGGATTTTCTCGAGGGTGCGTCTCTGGATATTATGAGATCGCTTGCCTAACGCATAATGCAGAGATGCTCCCGTCCCTGGATAACTTTGTCTCGTATGGGAGCGACGTGATCAAGACCCGTCCGGACTACCAGCGCATGCTGCTCGACATCTATCAAACCAGCATCACCAGCGAGCAGCTGGGCGAGAATGACCGCGTCAATGGGTGTAAGCTTGCGGAGAGCATCCTCCTCAACCTCCGCGGCAGCGTCGACGACGTGCGTTTTTCCTCGCCTTAATGCTCTTCTTTCTGACCCTCATACGTTTTTTAGTCGCTGCAGCCGATCATCGTCACAGCTCTTAGCCAGCTCGACAAGGCCGAGACCGCCAGCCTCCGTCTCGCGAACCTCGAGGTTCTCATCAACGCCGTGCTTTACAACCCCGCCGCCGCGCTGCACATCATGGAGAGCACACAGCCCGGAATGGCGCGCAAGTTCTTCGATACGTGGTTCGCGACGATCAACGACCACAATAAGATGCCCCGCGTCCACGACAAGAAGCTCGCGATCATGGCGTTGTGTGCGTTGCTCGAGATGGCGCCCGCCAATGTGCCCGAGAGCTTGAATGACGGCTGGCCGGGGATTGTTGGTGGTGTGCTGAAGATCTTCAAGGACCTGCCCGGAGCTATTGAAGGTTTGTGGATTTTTTGCGTCATGTAGACAAGTCCTCATGACGATACACCACGCAGCGCGCAAGGCTCTTGAGGAGCAGGAGGAAGATGACGATGACGACTTCACAGATGAGAAGATACTGAATATGAATGAGGACGATGGTAAGCGCTTTCTTCGAATTCCGCAAAGGTCAAACTAACTTATGGCACAGAGGATGTGTGGGACGAGGACTCGGCATACCTCGAAATGCTTGCCAATGAGGTACGTCGAGGAGGATTTCCGGATGAATATTTCGCTCACACACTCATTTCACTCCTTGCAGGGTGCCCGTCTCCGAGAAAAATCCGAAAGGGCCGAGGAGGGGAGAGGACTCCGACGACGACGAGGACGATGAGATCACTGAAGAGCTCGGCTACTTCAGTGCCCTTGATACCGTGAACCCATACGTGTCCTTCAAACAGGCGTTGACGAGTCAGTCCATTCTCATGTCACTCGTATTTTTAAATGCTAATCTTTTTTCTCTCAGCCTTCCAAATGCAAAATGCGCCCGTGTACCAGGCTGCCACAACCTCTCTTAGCCTCGAGCAGCAGACGCTTCTGATGGAAGTCATGCGAATAGCTGAGCAGCCTGCAGGCGCGACAGTCGCCTAGAATACCCTTCCCCTAGTCGTGGATCTTCTCTCCTTTCATCATCGCTCTGCAGTTCTCTCCCTCCCCGTCTCATCGCGTCACTGTCATTCTTGTCCCGCCCTGTTTTCCCTCATCACGATCTATGGTCTCTCTACACTAAACTCTTTAACGAAACGATTTCCCTTCACATCCTCCCCTCCCTTACATGCGATGTAGCGTTCTCGGATATTACATGTGTCAGACATAGTATAGTATTCGTGGAGAAAATCACCTCTTTAATTATCATCTCGCGTACAGGGATGTTTGGGAATAGTCCTACCTGCCGAGGCGAAGCCTCGCATGATTGTTCCACCTACCTGCTTCCGACGTGGCTAACTTTTGTCAACCCAAACTCAAGAGTGGTTGCTTGTATTGGGCTTCGAGACCCGATTACTGGAAGTAACGGCGTAACAAGGCTAGGCTTTGTAGAATTCTCCAGGCAAATCGCCGACACATTTCCTGCGCCTTGGAACAGGAAATATGGGGCAGAAACACATCTTTTGATCATACAAATTGAGCCGTCAAAGCCTATCTGTGCATCCAGAATTCCAATGTCTTCTACCGCAGCATGTGAGACCGGAGAAACAAAAGAAAGCGCCCGAGAAGAATGGTCAGTGCGAGCTAACCAAAAATGCGAGTGTCGTAAATCGGAGGCCACATCGCATTCCACAGCACAGAAAGCAAGAAGCGTCTGAAGTTGTATGCCTGAGTATCTCCCACGCCTCCTTTCTATTTTCTCGGTTTGGGTAAAGGCGGCACCATTAATATTGTATCACCGGGCATGTGGCGCCGCCGTACAACGATTGAACAGCCTGTAGAGAAAATAAGTTTGGCTGCTCAGCGACGGTGTCATTTGATCAATTGCCACATACTGAGGACTAGAACAAACAGAGCAATATCTCAGATTGCGTCAATATCATTTCAACTGAGCCGCAGAATAGGAAAGCGACCAGCCGACCAATTCGCAACACGAGTTCTTGACGTAGCAGCAAACAACCGAGTGGTTATACCCACGTCCGTCGCCCCTTGGCAGCCTGAGCAGGGAAAATTAAATATAGGATCCAATTGTCATGCACACAGATATCTATACTTCCTTCAGGCGCAGGTCCATGGAGCACCCATGGATGGCCAAGGTTAGACTCCAAATCCGCGCGGTTACTGTCTGGACTTCGAGACCCGAAAATTCGTTGGTGACCAAGAACGGGAGTGGATTTTCAGAGCGAAGCGACTCCGAAGCCATTGAGTGCGGGGGTTCCACGGAGACGGCGATTCCCACAACGAGCAGGTCGGACGCGATGAGCGGGACCACGCCGATGCAGGAAATGAAAGCTTGAAGAGCTCCTGTGTGTACGCACGCTTGAGTCGGAGGGTACACATGCCAACGAAAGCCGCCCGAGTCGATAGTATATGAGCAATTCATTCCGGATCAAAGCATTGCTTAGAGGTCGCAAGAAAATTTCAGAACAAGCTTTGCCGCTTGCGCAGCATGAGCACATCTGCTTTGGAAGACGCGTGACCCAGAGTCGAGATAGCCGTGGCTGTTATTATCCAGGTCTGAGTATAGACCAAAGAAGTCGCACCGTGACCGTGACATTTCTGCCTCTGCCTCCCTGTTGAGGCGTCCACGCTCTTACTTGTGTCCAAGATTGCCTAGCATCGCGCAAGATCTTCTCATAGTTCGCTGCATTCATCCAGTGACCCCTGTCTTATGGCGTCTCCCATCGGCGTGCCCAGTTCTTTTCCCCCGAGAATACCTTGGCACGACGGCACGCTTCCGACTGGCCTCAGGCTACTTGACAGCACCTAGTTTGACGGAAACTGGCAGACGCACCTTGCTTCGAATCAATCGAAAGAAAGAAGCCCGTCCAGTTACGCTTTGAATTCGTGTTGGATTCGCAGAGCAGATGACGCCGAATGACTCAACAGGCACCTGTTCCCACACCAGAGTTATTTCAAGATCTTTCGGCATACGTCTGCATTGCGGTTCGTCGAGCAAGCCCAAGTCCGACGTGAAAGGAAGTCTCATGACAAACACGCACGGCCGTCTGAGCGAGAAGTTGCGTTGCTGTGTGTGTTCTCCCGCTGTGGCTCTGGGCTGCTGCCACTCCCGTCTCAGCCTGAGAATGAAAGGGTTGGGGCGGGCGGCATGCGTTCACGTATCAGCTGGTCAAACGTTCGCCTCGGCGCGTTCGTGCTATCGCACCGCGGAAGGAATTATTTAGTTCCTGGGTCGGGCTTGCCCTCGCTGGTGTAGCTTCTCAAGCTGTCAGATACAGTATATGGCCAGTATGCTCGGACCAGGGACCGGACGCCCCGACATCGACCACACAGCACCGTGTCCTGTGGAGCCGCTTGCCTGCGAGTGCATTTAATGTGATGAACACCCGGCGCGAATTTGATGTGAGATCCGCCCATGGGTTGTCATCCACGACCTCCAGCTGCCGGCACAAAAATGCGTGCGTGGCTTCGTGTTTGAATCGTTGCAAACGTCGGAGCGTAATCATTGAACGAACGCGTTTCGATCGTTGGATGGGGACGTGCTTGATAGATGGTAGCTTGAGAGCCAGAGTTTGCTTGGTTGATGGTCAATTCTGGGGTACATCCGTCGCTAACCATTGGCGGTGCGGAGATCTCGGCAGGATGAAAGGGCCTTGAGTAATTAATAATTGGGCCAGGGACGAAGTAAGTTCGATTCTGACCGGGACTGGGATTGCATTGGCTGTCTGGAAGACGCCGAACGAAGAGAGTCAGTTTGGGCTTTCAATGAAAGATGGAAATCGAACCACTACAGACAAAGATGTGGATCCGTGCGAGTCCGACGCAATCTTAAGAGGAGTTGTTTGAAAGAATCAGATTTACAGAATCGAACGGATCATTTGCAGACGGAATTCTCACCGACATATTCAAGAACTGGCGAGTGTGATTTTGGGGATGGGCGTTTGATTTGGGGATGGAATTCACCAGCTCCTCGGTGCGAGAAGCGACCAAAGGAGTTCTAGGAATTACAAGGATTTGATTTCGAGGGGAGCCGGTTCCGAGGGGAGTCGGTTCTCGCCTAGATGGATGAATAGGTAGGCTAGGCCATGGGTGTAATAGGGTCCAATCGATGCCATGAGTGCTGCTGCTGTACGTCCGCTGTGTAACATTCTGCGCGCGCTGCCTGGATGTCGGGCCGCAAGATATTCGAGAAGAGGTCGCGGATGCAGACGGACTCGGCCTCGGGAGCTTCTGGATCGCTATCACGTCTCCAGTTCAGGAACCCAACGGCATAGTCGTCGCCATCCCTCGTAGCATTGCGCTTCATCGAGTCTGCCGGTTCTGAGTCCCAGTGATCTGCGTGCGACCGTTCAAGCGCAAGCGCAAGCTCAGCACGATCGGAGCGTCTTTGACTCGCCCTCGTTGATATTATTCCGCGCCTTCACATACCTTCTGGACCAATGTATACCTGAATGCTTCATTTTACTTTCATAGAATGCAGCGTACAGATAATCGAACCATGTCGCGTATCGATCAGAGCCGGATAAATCAAGCAATTCACCATATCGAGGCTACATGCGACACGGCGGGCGTCAGTTGCCTTTTCGGACTCCGCAAGTTGCCGTACTGAATCAGGTAAGGCCGATGCCAGGCCACGACCGAGGCATAGAGCAGAATTCCGAGTTCTGCGTATGCATAGAATGAAGGAAGGGGTGGATGAAGTCGCATAGCTAGCCCTCGTTTCGCATTCGTCCAGGGGTGGAAAGGGTGCAACATGCAGGAGAAGCAATTCCCAGAGTGACCATTTAGTATTTCCCACAGTTTCAGCAGGCGTGAACGCTGTCTTGCTGTTCATGAAATGTTGTAGAAGTCAAGCAAAGAATGTGTGTTCTCGGTCAAGCGATCCGAATTACGCCGATGAATATTCTCACGATGACAATCGGAGTTCAACGAAACATGGGAACTTTGCCGAATGTAGCTTGTGGATCATGTCGCATTTGAATTCATGTTGAATTTTTCCAACCCTGGTTTAAACCTGTATTCGTTGAACTTTAATCCTTCCTCGCGGCGGCGTCCTGTTGCGGATAACTTCCCAAAATGGTGAATTGTGCTTCAACAGCACCGAACCAGTGCAAATCTGGCTCCATTTGACTTTGAGAACCATCCCGACCGAGGCATCAACTGTTCCTTCTTTTCGCGGTTATTTCATGGTCTCCGATCTGTTCGTTCCATTACATCTGGGAAGCTAAACAACGCGGCAGAGTAACCTGAGTGATTGCTATCCTAATTTAGAGTCCTTGGAATTTTTACCCGGGTCTTTTTCTGAGTCTGCCAAAGGTAATCAGGAAATCAAGACCGAGGTCTATATATTTGCGGCCGCGGCTGAGGATCTGCGATTTTTACCGAGGCCCACGTAGAGGAGCATTTCTGGCTGCGAAGAAGCCATTCCACAGACAGATATCTTGATACCGAACCGCAGTTTAAAGATGTATCAAGCCTAGGTGCAGCCAGCACCGCAACCAGAGCCAATTCGGGACAATAGAACCTGTTGAACGGGCACTGTTCTTCCGCCGTACGCGGGCTTTGATGTAATCCCGCGAAATGTCGAACTACAGCTACTGCCATAGTCATCATTGACAACGTGCTTTCCAATCTGTTCGCTTTCAACCAAACGGAAAACACCGCCGAATTATCCCGAAGACATCCCACGCGAGATGGATTGGCACACATGTAGCAATCACGGCTTCTGGATTTAAGCACCTGAGACACGATCAAGGGGTTAATCTACCCGGGGCCCTACCGCTCGATTGGACTTTCAGAAGGCAATAACATTCGTGTCAAATCGCTGCTTCTTGGAAGTTTGTGTGTCCAGAATCAATGAAAATCAGGGAACCGGGCATGGTCCCGATCTTTTTTCCGGGGTGAATACTTATTAGCGAACGTTTTGACACGAGGTCGATGAACTGTACGGCACACAAAAACGCGTTGGTTTGTTTCTATCAAAGTTCAACCACATCACATGTGATTACCAATTCAGATCCCGCCATCACTCCCGCCACTCCGCCATGCATTCCAACTCCGCGACGGCGAAACCCGGCGATTCCCCGACCAGCGCACCGCGTGAACCTCTCTTCCTTCTCTTCCTCGACGTTCTTCCTCGACTCGCCGTCCACCGGTCCTACTTCTCCGTCCCCAAGTGCAAGCAAGCGTACGTGTGGTCCTGTGTGTGCCTATTGGTCTCGGGTGCAGAAACCGGGAACATATTCGATTCGAAAAGCCGTCACATACGCTTTCCCGACACGCCTTTCAAGTTGTTTGCCGCTTCCCGACTCCCACTCCCTGCCAGTGACTCGATCTCGCGGATCTGCAATTTTGGGGTTCCTTGCTAAACGACCGGCATTTGCCTCGCGAACGGCGTACTGTATTCGGCCTCGTTAGCCATTGTTCTTACTGCAGCCGTGGAGCGCCCACCTGCGCCTGCCCTCCGGCTCTCCTGCCGGTCTTGACTCCTCGATTCGCGTCTCTCGCGCTTGTCTGCCCTCGGCGAATCTGTGTACCCCCATCTGGCGATTTCTTTGCTGGTTCTTTGATTTCATTTCGCTCATCCCACCCCTATCTGTCGCGATGTGTGTTGCATTTTGGACCCTCGACCATCCAGAGTATGCACTGTGGGTCCCGCTTTTTTTTGATATTTTTTTTTTTCCTTTCGTGATTGAATTTTATTTCGCGCTTCCATTTTACTTTTATTCTCCGCGCGTCTATCTTTTTATCACTCACAATCTATCGTCTTCTTTGCGTCTAGTACATTTCTGTTTTTATTTTTATTTCACATTTTGATCCCTTGCCATCCTCGTCTCATCTTCTTCTACCTTGTAGAATCCTGTGCAATAACCGCGACGAGTTCCTTGCGCGCCCGGCACTCGCCGCGTCGTTCCATTCTTTCCGGGACGCGCAGTCGAACGTTGCCACAGATGCACATTTTAATTCAGATGATCCCGCAGCCACGGTGGCTGAAGATGCTGTGCTCTCGGGACGCGACACCCAAGCAGGCGGCACCTGGTTCGGCCTCGCCCCTCAAAGTGGACGCGTCGCGCTCCTCACAAATATAACAGAGCCGTACCAATCCCTCCCCTCCTCCCGTGGCGCCCTTGCACCTGCGTTTCTCCTCACACAGCGCGCGCGCGCACGTCCCTGGAGGAGATCTTCCCGCAGGCGGCGTACGCGGGATTTAATCTGCTGACCCTCGAGGCAGAGTGGGCCGCATCGGCTGCACCCGCAGTGCGGAGCCTCCACTTCCCACACGCAGCCCTCCTCTCCAACGGGGGTGCCGGCGGGCAGCTCCAATCGCGCCCGCTTCGCGCAGACGAGCGCGCGTCGGGGGGCTTATCGAACGGGCTGTTCGTCGACGGTGCCGGTGGGGAGGCGTGGCCCAAGGTGGTACAGGGGCGCGCACTGTTTGCCGAGGCGCTGAAGGCCCACGACGCTGAGGCTGAGGTGCTTGCAGATGCAGATGCGACTGACGCTGCCCTCGCTAGACGCTTATTTGCGCTTTTACGCACCACCACGGCGGAGCCCGTCCGTGCGCGTGAGGAGCTCAGGCGGACGATCTGCGTCAGGCCGCTCGACACGATCGCTGCCGGCCCAAGTGGTTCGAGCAAGTGGTACGGCACACGCACCGCGAGCGTGCTCCTCGTGCGGCGGTCCGGTGAGGCGCTGTTCGTCGAGCGGGACGTGTGGCGGATCCAGCCTGGTGGGGGGCGTCGAGCTGTATGAGGGTGGAGAGGTCGGTGGGACGACGGCATCAGGTGCCGGAGCCGGAGATCCAGCTGGAGAGCGAGTGTTTCGGATGCGGGTTGGGGCGCCGGCGTAGAGGTTTCTCCTGCGTGTACCATAGCGGGTGTACGATAGAGGTACGTTAGATACACGAATCTGTATCATTGGGAATTCTGATTCAATCTCCTTCTCCTTCGCCTCCTTCCCGCAATTTTTCCTTAGTATGACTCCTCGGGAGGACTGTTCTCCGTTTCAAACTATTCTCGTTCTCCTCATCCCGAAACAGACTGCTACTCCTCCGTTCCAGAAGTATTCACTCCGCCAGTACGACAATACTACCCTCTCGGCCGAAGCCGGCGCTTGTCATTATACTTGATTAGGACCTAGTAGTCCTCCGGGGATATCCCACCAACATCGATTCCTTATCAAACGGCGACGACAGCCTAAATTAAATTTGCGTTCTCTTCCACTGCTCATCCTCTTTCGAGTCCTCAAGCGGCTAGCCAAACAGCATCTTATTTTAGCATCGTCTGGACCATTTCAGTCCGACGCTGGCGAAAGACATTGCATTGGCAGGCGTCGGCAGGGTGCACGCAGCGCGTCGCGACCATCTGTGCCTCGTTCGCGTGGCGCGTCACTTTGGGTTCTGGCAACATTGATTGTGGTGCTGTCGTTGTTCGAGCCGTTGATTCGATCGCGAATTTCTTTCAAACTTGACTCGGGAGTCACCACAGGTCGCGCTTCTATTGGAGTGCCTTCAAGTTGTCGGGTGGCGTAACGACCGCATCTGACGGTACCTACAGGCCGCAGGCTGAGTCTACGCTGTCCTCGGACTCGGACCCACACTCGTCCCGGTGTTCAAGTAATTATTTCTCGCGCGAGAATTTCATTAGGCGCAAAAGGGGAGAACTGGACCCGAATGTTAATCCTCGCGTAACATTGATTGTCCTCAGATTCAATTGCGCCGCCGCACTAGTACTGTCATGGCGCGACCCGTCCGACGCAGGCGCGGAGTGCACAGTGATCAATGCATTGAATGCAATGTACTCGTCGGATTCAACAACGAGCTCCGATTCGAGCAACTCTAAATTGGTCCAGCCTGCATTCTACGTTGTCCGAATTCGAGCAAATCCAAGATGGGTCTTCGATTCAGGTTGTCTCGCGTCCGTCCCAGCGGTGACGTCGAGGTACCTTGCATAATTTTCATTATCCCACCGGCCTGAGTACACTTATTGCGTGCTCACTAACGCCTAACGGGAAATACGACTCTGGAAACTGGAGCCGAGTGTAAATCCTCCCTCAATTAGCCCACTGCATCATTAATCCTTCTCGTCCCCCGTTATTTTCTTTTTTTACCCTCCATTGATATCGCTAAATTCATAATCATTCATCGCCGGACTTGCAAGTTCGCGGACCTCCTGCCTTATTCGAAACAAGGTGACCGTCAAGACACACAAGACGCCGAGGAGATGGTCACTGTGGTGGTGCTGTCTCGATGCTGTCTTGTCTTCGATTCGATTCGATGCAAGATGTCCACTGTCTCGCGAGCGCGGGGTCGGCGTCCTCGGGTGCGTGGATCTACGTCTCAATCGTGCGTGCATACTTCGTGCGAGCAAGCGTGTTCATTCTGCATCTTGCAATTGGGGTGCGAGTCGAGTTGGAGCAAGTTGGGCTTGGCCGACGCGCGACGCGTCGCATCCACATTTCATTTCATCTCAGCTCATCTCAACTACGCCGTTTTTGCATTACGCCAACGGGAAACCTCAGCCAACCAGCCAGTGGACGGCGGGACCCGAACATTCGACCGTACATATTCGCGTTCCAAGTTTGTATTGTAGGTACGTATGTCCCGACTTTGCTCGATGGAAATTTCATTCTACATTATGCAGAGTGCGTACATACTGCACCACCACTTGTCAGTGGCTGAGTGGCTGAGGGTACGTTTTCCCGAACACGACAACGACGCAACTCGTAACGTCGTCAAACCGACGTCGTTCATATCCCCCCGCTCAAACTTCATATTCATATTCCCTCGTTCATAGAGATCTCCGGTGGGCGCCAGTGGCTGGGTGGGTGGGGCGGGCGGGTGCGCGTGGGCCAGTCACCGGTGTGAACACGTCGTTATCTCTGCGCCCTGTGATTCGCTTCGGCAGATCATCTCTTACAGCAGGTCGATTCATTTCCGCGGCGAGGAGGATGTCGAAATATCTCGTCGCTCGGTAGAGTACTCTGTAAATGAAAAAAATCAATTGTTCGGCGTTCTGTGTTCGGCGTTCTGCGTGTGTTCTCTCTTCTTTCCTCTCTTGTTCTCGAGAGGAGCGTGTGGGTGTGCGAAGACCTGGTTAATATCACTGCAAGTAACGGCACTGGTACTGGTACAGGTACATTTAATGAAGAAATAAATAAATCACTCACGCCGGGCCACTCGCTGGCGGTGCCTTGCTTTATTTACCTAGTTACCTCTGTGTCGGGTAGGACCTGATTTACTTATCCTCTGATTCGAGCTCGAACGTGCCTGCTGATTCACGACAATGGGACAATGGAACAATGAATTAGTGGAATTGCAATTGTAATTAAACGGAACAGAGGAGATCCTCCCATGGTCAGCTCCCAACTCGACTCGGGGAAGGAAGGAAGATTGTATAACCGCAGCGGTCCCTAGAAGGAACGATTTATAATTTGAATACATACCTATTTGAGAATAAATTATTCCCAGCTTGTTCCCAGTAATAGTATTGAACGGAGTGCATCAAGGTCAGCAGGCAAAGCGGAATTGAATTGTTTATTTCGAGTCTTATCTTGCACAATTCACTGTAGTCTTCAATCCTGTACAATTTACTAACTTACTTCCAATTTACCGCCAATTTCATCTCTGCTTATCCTCGTTCGTGCAAGTCCAATTTACTAACTTACTTCCAATTTACCTCCAATTTCCAAGCTATCTCATCTTGCTTCAAGTTCGAGTCCACGTTCTTGCAAGTCCAAGTCCGACTTGAGTCAAGTCCAAGTGAAGTGAAAGCGTGCAAGTCCAAGTCAAGTCCAGTCAAATAAAAGTCTAAATCAAATACATGCATTCATTCGTTCGTTCGTTTAAGTATTCTCCGTAGCCATAGGCATAGGTAGGTATTTGGTGGTATGCGAAATCTAGTCCCCGCCCGCCCCGCGCGCGGGCAATAATGATTACTGTACGTCAAAGTATGCGTAAGCGTGGAGTGAAGAGTAGAAGGCGAAGTAGGTAGTAGAGAAGTCTTTGGGGTGGGTAAGTAGATACAGACAGACAGACAGACAGAGTGCGGTGGGTAGAGAGTACGTGCAGGAGACGAGACGGCCAGACAAGCAGTGGGATGGGGGGAGTGAGACAAACAGACAGGCAGGCAGACAAACAGACAGGCAGGCAGAGAGACAGGCAGACATGGTATGGTGCGGGTGCAGGTAATAGATAGGTGTGTGTGTAGGTATGGTATGTAGATGGATGGGGTGAGTGGTGGTGAGGTGCGACATGAGGAATAGATAGTAGCATGCAGGTGCAAGGTGCGGTGGGTGGGTGGGTAGAGAGGGAGAAGTCCGTGGGGTACATATATACGGGGGCGTACATACAAACAGGGCGTGCGTGCGCGTGCGTCGGCGAGGAGGGAGTGTCGGTGAGCCGGAGGGGAGGGGTGGGGGGTGCGGGAGGGTATGTGGGGAGGGAGGGTAACAGCGGGGGTGGGTGGTCCCGACGATGAAAGCGTGACGGTGAGGAGATACGTAGCGTGGTATTGGCGTTGGCGTGTTGGGGCAGGAGAAGCAGGGCGAGAGGGGGTGACGAGCGACACCGAGGCGTGCGTGTAGGATATATCGTGTCGTGCTTTGTCTTTGTCGTTATCGTTGCCGTCGATGTCGTCGTCCCCTGACCTCCGCACCGCGCACTACGTGATAACATGCGCGCCGTGCCCATGCGCGCCGTGGTGCCCGCCATGCCCATGTCCGTTGTGGTGCCCATACATCCCCTCCACGATGGGGAAATACGGGTTATACCCGCCCCCGCCGCCACCACCAAGCATCCCCCCGCCGCCACCGCTCAGCATCCCCGCCCCCCCCCCATCCCCCCCATCCCATGCCCATCCCCGAGCCGACGCCCATCCCGCTCGCGATCGGGTTGACGCTCGCGCCCCACCCGCCGTGCGCATGGTACCCCGGCAGACCGGGCGAGGGCATCCCGCCGCCGCCGGCACCCGCTGCGCCCCCGCCCGCAGCGCTGTTCGGGTTCGGGCTGTCCCCGCCGCCGCCCCCACCACCCGAGTACGACGGCGAGCCCGCGCCCCCGCCTCCGCCGCCGCCGCCGGAGTAGGACGGGGAGCCGGCGCCGGCGCCCGACCCCGAGCCAGAGTACGCCGGCGAGCCGACATGCGCGTGGTGGAACGCCGGCGAATGAAACCCGCCCCCGGCAGAGGACGAGGACGGCGACGAGCGCGTCGCGGCGCCTGCGTTTGAGTTTGCGTTTGCGTTGGAGCCGTTGGTGTTGCCGTTCGCGCTCGCCTGCGCGCTGCCGTTCGAGTTCGACAGCGACGACGAGGCGGAGACGGGCGTGAGGACCTCGTCGACGTCCACGTCGACGTCGATGTCGGGCGAGTGGTGCCCGCCGTGGCCGTGGCCGTGTCCGTGTCCGTGTCCGTGGTTGCGGTGCGAGTTGTGTTGGGAAGACGAGTGGTGCGAGGTGTGGTGGTGAGACGACGAATGCGAGTGCGAGTGTGACGAGGGGTGGTCGGATGCGCTGCGGGGAAGGAGGTGGGTTAGTTACGACGAACGAAGGCCAAGGGAAGAAACGAACGAAGGCCAAGGAAGAAACGAAAAAAGAAAAGGAAAAAACAAGAAGCCGGGGGGAAAAATAGAATGAAGAAGAGGGAAAAACATCAGCTACACGGATTTTAGAACGCCGAGTGCGGTGTAGCAACCCGCGCCAAGCGCCCCGCCGGCGAAAGGGGAGGGCTCAAGCCAATTCGGTCAGAGGAAAATAAAAATAGGAAATCGAAAATGAATAATGGGGTAGCCCCAAACGACAACGACAACGACGCGCCCCCAGCGCGCAGAAGGACAGAAAAAAGCCAAACGAAAACCAAACAACCACGGCGAGCGAAGGAAAGAAGGAAAGCAACTCACCCCAACACGCCGCTCAACTCGACCACCCTTCTGTACACACCACACCGATCCTGTGCGCCGCCTGGGTGCGGCGCGTACGTCCGTGCCGCCGTGAGCGTGTTTTGGAGCGAATGCGCGAGCGCGAGGTACGCGTGCGCCATGCCGGGCGAGGCGCGGCACGGGCAGTCGCTCCCTTCGTCGCCCCCGCTCCCCACGCCGTCCATTCCGGCGTTCCCATTGCTGTTCGGGTAGAACTCGTCCCCGTACGCGTCCACCGCCGAGTCGGGGAAGTACCGCCCCGGCGAGGCGGAGAAGCGGTACAGGTTGTTTGGGGAGCCAGAGGTGCCCGCGCTAGTGGATGAGGAGAGTAGGGGGAGGTGATACTTGAGTCGGGCGGCATCTCGGTTTTGATGGGCGGGAGCATGCCGGGGGGGTCTGCCTGCGCTGCGTTTTGCGGGGCTGCCGAGGGAGGAGGAGAGCAGGGAGGGGTGCGTCGACGAGGAGGAGCCGAGGAGCGAGGACGAGGAGGAGTTGAGGAGGGAGAGGGCAGAGGAGGACGGCAGGGGCGCGCACTTGGTGGCGCGCGAGTGCCACTTTTCGTTTGGGTCGCCGTCGCGGAAGTTCGAGTCGGCCCAGCGCGGGTGGGGTTTGCCTGTGCGTTGGAATGTTATTCGTTAATAAATTATTACAAAAAGGACCAAAGACGCGTCAGATAAAGGCGGGAGGGAAAGAGAAGGTGATAGACAAGGGCGTGAAGGCGGGCCGCCGGGCAGGGACGGGAAGCCAGGGCGCCCCCAAGGGTATTGAGCAGGGCCAAGCGCCAAGGAAGGGGAGACGCGCGGCGAGGGACAGGCACGCCCTCAGAAGAACGCCCAGTGAAAGGAAGAATGAGTAGAAGAACGCACCCCTCAACTCGCGCACGAGGCTCTCGAGCTCGGCGATACGGTTACGGAGGCGCGTGTTTTCGTCCACGGAGGGGTCGTCGCGCAGCGCGGGGTCGTCGATTTCATATACGCATAGGCCAGTCTGGCGCGTCGGGTTAGCACGCACGACAAAAAAAGGAGCGAGGGAGGCGATGTCGATAAATTTCGAAAAGGAAAAGGCGGAGGTGAATAAAATGATAAGATATAGGGGCGTCGACGTCGGGGAATCAAACGCAGTCGGTGGTATCAAAAGCGCGACGAGGTAAAAATAGGCGACGAGACGCGCGACTCACCAAGCCCAACTGGATACACCTCTGGCACGGCCTCTTCCGATCGCACTTTCTCTTGCTCGTGTGGCAGTTCAGACACGACTGCGTAGTGCGGTTGCGGCGGCGCTTGCGGTGGTCGCCGTCGCCGTTGACGAAGCCGTTGGAGGAAGGAGAGGAGAGGGAAAACTCGAGGTCCATGATTTCGCCCTTGAGGTGGAGCGGCGCGAAGGTGTGTTGTTGGGTGGTTTGCATGCGCGAGCTGGGGCTGCGCGAGGGGAAGCCTGCTCAAGGAAGGCTGGTGTAGGCGCGAGCGACGACGAGGCGCGGAGGAGGCGCGACAGCAGCAAGTGAGGCGAAGCGGAAAGGCACAAGCAAAGTGCTCTAGATTTGAGGGACGCGCTTCTTTTATTCGCCCGTTTGCGTTTGCATCTGGATCGCTCGTCTTGTTGTGGCATTAAGTATTTCTTGATTCGTGTCCTGTACGTTACACACACACCCAGCCATACGCCACCGCACAAACACGAGCGGTGCCCCAAACAGACAAACAAGACGAGATTCCTGGCCCGATGAGATGCCAATCGTGTGCGATCGAGAAAGGTAGATCTCGTCCATATTAGGCAGCTGTATTTCCTCCTTCTCTTCCGGGTTTTCCCACGCAGAACGTGGGAACAGACCGAGGTCAAAAAGGGGTCTGCGCCCCGTATGGAAGGAGCGGTACGGGATCCGCGGCATGTGACATAGCGTGACCGAGCCAGCGAACCTTCCCTCGAAAAGAATTCGAAGGAGAAACCCTAGTGGGAAGGGAAACAAGGAAGGACGCGAAAATTTTCGTGCGTCGTGTGTGGCGGGGGCAGACCCCCGGCCTGCCCTTCTTCTCGTCTCGGTCTGGTCTGGTCTCCCCATCTGTCTGCCGTCTCTCTGTGTGGGATCTCTTACGGTTCCTCGTCTTCGGCGCCTGTTCACCAACACCGGCACCAGCACACAGGCGCAAGCGAAGCAAGCTCCCGCTCGTCCCGGAGCTAGAAGCAGCCTCCTCCAGACTCCCTCGAATCCTTGCCTTTTCCGTGTCCCCGTCCTTCCCACCCGAGGCCGTACGCGTGCGAATTCATTTCACTCATTCACTTTTCGCTCATCCCGTTTCGTTTCGAGTATGTCTCGAAGGCGCTTCCTAACATTAGCACACCCGGTGATCCCTCCCATTTGTCCGTCTTGTCTTGCTTGCACGTCCATTTCAGCAACAGGACGCGCAAGCATAACATGTACATTGACTTGACAGGTCGTGCGCCAAACCGCGGGGTCGGCCCTACCGCATGCGGTTCCTCGCCGTTTCAGGATTCCTCCTGCCTAGTCCGTGGAATCACTTTCCCACCATTAAGTACTGTATGTAAATCCATCAACGCGCGTTAATGAATTATTGAATTCGAATTCGAACGAATACGAATACGAATAATGATATCTATTCCAGGCAATCATCATTCCTCCCGCGTCCCGTGTTGTTGTGGTTGTTTTTATGAACGCGCTGATTGGCTTGTGTAGCGTCCGTACGGGAGAGGAAGATGATGATGCGTTCATTAACGCATTGATTCGATTCGTTCGCGATGCTGTACGCATTTGATGGATGGGCTAAAGAGATTATTCGTGATTGCGTTATGTTCCGGCGAAAGCGAACGAAAGCTGTAGCGGCGCATTCCCAGGTCAATATTGCGAATCAGGGTCGGGTCGGGTCGGACATCTGCGCTGCCTGATGCGATGCTAATGCTAATCATTATCTTCACAGCGTTATCTTTGCTTTGGCGCCGCGGCAGTGCAGCGTTATCTTTGCGTTGGCAGTACTTGGCAGCGTTATCATATCCGAATCATATCTGCCTCCTGCCTTCTGCCTCTTAGCGCTGAGCCCGGGATACTGGAGACGGAAGACTGATCATGATATCAGATTCTGTCTGTATCTACAGGTCGAGGTCGACGATGAGATGGGCGCCGGGTAGCCTGCCAGTGTCTATCTATCTATCTTCAGGCCAGGATTCAAGATTCAAGATACAGATAATCGAAAAAGAAGAAGAAGAGAAGAAGCTCTTTGTGGCATCGCAGCAGCTGCACAGCAGAACTGCTGAACCCGAGGCGCTCGGGAGGGAGTCGGGTGCGTACCTTCCGGTCGATACGACGACGAGTGTGCTGATTGTCCATCCACTCATATTTTTTTTTCTACGCTGGGCCATATTTTTGATTTTTGGGCTAGGCTGAATCCTGAATGATACATGTGCTGTCGGATAGGCGCGGGTAAGTATGCGGAGGACGCGACGCGATTTCGAATTTGCACGGGCACCGGGTACGCTGTCAACGCGTCAACGGCCTCGAAAGTAATCAACAGAGGACCTCCGCGATCGACGCGACGCGACTCCCACAGGGGGAACAGAGTGAACTGTCGACGTAAGATACCGTCACGGAAGGAGAAAGAGACGGGATTCAGATAATTGAAGCTCTTCCTCTTCGTGGATGGGACTCGGTGCGCACCTTCCCGGTCACTGCAACGCGCGCTGATCATCCACATCCATCCATCGATTTTTTTTTTCTTTTCATTTTCTAGCCTAGCTAGCTCGGATCCCGACGTGTTATTAACGCGTATTTCCACGTATATTCAAGGGTTAGTAGGTGGGTGGGTGGGTGGGCAGACATGATCGTGGCGCTGGCTCACGAATCGAATCGGAGAACCGCAGGACCTCAGGCGCTCGTTCGGGTGCGCACCTTCCCGGTCGATACGACGACGCGACGCGACAAGACGCAATCATCCAACCATCCATCTATCCATATTTTTTTTCTACGCTGGGCCATCCATTCAACGCGTCACTGGCGAGGGAATCAATACAATAGAGGACCTCCGGGAAGAGACGCGGGACGCGGGTGCGCACCTCCCCGGTCCCGGTCCCGGCGGCGCGACGCGACGCGACACGATCATCTCTTGGACAAGTCTTCCATTCAGGGGCTTGCATATGTGCAACACTACGGGTGTATTTCATTTCAAGAGCTAGGTATCTCACTGAGGCACACGAAAGATACCCTGGCCGTGGGTGCGTGGTGCGTACCCTCCATCTTGATTTATTTCGTGCACTGGCTCTGATGTCGGCGCATATTCCAAGATACTATTACTACGGATCAGAAAATATAATTCAACTGACGCGCGCGCGGATTAACCTTCCTCAAAGCTCCCGCTGCTTCTTCAAAACCTCCTCGCGGCTCCGAACATGCAGGACTCAAACCAGGCACTAACTCGGGGTCGGCGCGTACGCTGACGTAGCGCGTGCGGCGTACGGCGCGTACTTATTTCAAGCACCCGCTAGGACTTATTTAAAGCTCTCCCTACGTCGACTCCGACGCGACTCGGACTCGGGATACACACACAATCAACGGCCGTGTGCCTCTCCCGCGAGGTGTACTTGATTGACGCCGCATGCGACTGATTATACTCGACTCGAATCTTCGACGTTGACTCCGACGCGTCTCGGACTTCGGAGCACTCCAGGAACTCGGGATTCGGGACGTTCGTTCAGTGTGCGTACCGTCCCAGTCACCACGACGCGGCGTTGATCTTCCTTGCTCAGATCTTTCGTGCCCTCGCTACGATTATCGTCTCGGGTCCCAGATATTCGACGTATCGACGCGACGCGATTTTCCAGCCGGGCACCGAGTAAACTGTCTGAGTCGACTCCATTGAATCTGCTCGTAGGTACCGACGACGCGACGGATGCTGTCGCGTATTTCGAGCTCTCGTCGCTATAGGTATAGCTACTGGTATGGATATGATCATCGACCGTCAGTCAGTCAGATTCAATATCATCCAGAAAAACTCGGTAGTGTCCAGTCAAAGCCAGTATCATTCAATATTTTCCGGGAAACAGAAAAACTCGGGAGACGCGGGATAATTCAGGAACTTGCAATTGAAGATGTTAGACGTTCGTGGGCGTGTACCCTCCCGGTCGACGTGTGTGTGTTATCGCGACGTTGATCATCCACAGTCAGTCATAGATTATCTTCCATGGTACAGTATCTTCCATTCATCCATTGACAAAATCGTTCTGAATCATACGGAGTCTGGCGTGTACGATCATGATCAAAGTCATGGTATTTTAAGCCCGCGGCCAAGCCTAAGCCCAAGCTAGAGTATGATCAGATCGTCGTACCCCTTTCCCGACTCGTCTTCACCCAAGAACGAGTTAGTTACAGTGAGTAAGAGTGACAGTGAACGAGGGAACACTCGATGTGTCGCGGGAGCAGGGGATCGCCGTGCCTTTCCTTTTGCGTCCCATCCCCTTTTCACAGATTCGCATTCTCCTTTCCCCACGCTCGGAAGTTGGATTCCTGTCAAGTTGCTTAGTGGCGTTGCTTCTCGCACCGTACCATACGACTCCATGACTCCAAGCTCAGCCTACCTGCGTCTCTGGTTCAGTTCTATTCGGTGTCAATTTACCTCAAGCTCTGGCTCGGGCTCGAACTCGACGAGATGAGAAGATGAGAAGACGACGGAGACGATGATACAGGAATCAGGGTCAATAATCCAATCGAATCCAGCAATAGCAACAGCTCCCTTCAAACTTGACTCCCCTTCAGTTCGCGCTGCCAATTTCAACGTCAACACGCGTACCTCGCCCTTCTTCATGCGTGCGCTCGGAGTTCGGACCGGTCCGACGAAAAAAAAAATTGATTCATCTTTCATTTTCCAAAACACGACTCTCACGCCGCCGGTCGTTGTGTCTCGTCTTTCTCGTTCGAGCCAAGGCTCCGACATTAAACATCTCGGCGGAAGAACTCGCCTCTATTCAACCCGAGGAAAGGAAAAATTAGACAACCCGAGGAATCTCCAGCTCCAGCGCGAGCGCCGGCTCGCATCAACGCGACGTCTCGTCATTTGTTTTTGGCATCTCAAGTACATAACGTCAAGTCTTGGACATGTACTTACCGTCGGCGGTGGCCTGAAAATAAATTTCACGACACCGACACGGTGACTGTGATGAAATGAAGGACGGACTCGGGGACGAGCGAAGAAGACGAGTACAGACGCGTGAAGACGAAGACGAAGAACAAAGTCCAAGGAAGATGTCCGAGTCGGCACGGGAGAAGTCCGTCCACCCAATTTTCAAGACGAGATTATATTACGGAAGAATGACTTTCAAGATGGGCTTGCTTACGGAAGAACGACTTTCAAGACAGAATTACGGAAGAACTAGACGGGACGAGGCGGGACGGGACGCGAATAATTCGAAGATGATTATGTAGATAGACGGACGGACGAACGGACGCAGTACTCGGGATGATTGGATTGCACCCGTCGCTTGGCGTGCGACCTGTCATTCGAGAGCGGCAGAAGCACAGACGAGTGGAGTGGAGTGGGAGCCGTACCTGAGTGGGTTGAATTTCGGGGCGGGGCCGGGGCGGGGCGGTTAGATGTTGGTGACGGAGGTATAAACGGTGGTGAGGAACCACATACTCGGTTTTGCAGCCGACTTGGCATTCCAAGCTTTCCGTAAATGATATATTTTTCATCGCAGACCCAAGTACTGGTTTGTGACTCGACCGAATATCCAACAATGCCTCTGAATCCGAATTGGAGGTTGAATAAATACATAAATAACATAAGTACATTCTATCCCACCCCTTGGCTCTGGAGGGAGGAATGCTTCGACTCTCGGCTCCCCGCCCCGCCACCGCCATTGAACTGCCACTCGTGGCGGAAACTGTTACTGCGAGAGCCAATCCGCGTCATTAACGTTTAATATTACTTGAAGAAGGATCCGCGGCGTCAACGCAAAGCTTAACCCTGTACCCAAGCAATTTCGATCGACATAAACCGCTAATTCGCTCCAACGCGCTCGCTTTAATGATTCAAGTTCAACTTGAGCGAATTAGCAAGTTACTTCGGCTCGGGACGTACCCGGTACGCCTCAGCCTCAGTCTACGCCGTGATAAGGTACATACGTAGCCTGAGCCACTACGCGATGCTAGGCTGGGAGTTGCGAGGAGCCGATGTCATGGCGGCAAACAAGCTCTTTGTGATCGGTCGAGGGAGCGGGCGCGGGGGAATCGGGGATGTTGAATATGTATTCGAGAGGAAAGGAACGGGATATTTTCCTGGTTTCAAGTTCAGCTCGAACCCTACGGTGGATGTACAATGGATGGGCATTTAAACTGAGATGCAGAATGGGAAATCGAACAAAAATTGGACTGAAAAGAGAATAAAAAAGAATTCCGACAGCGGAAAGCGGTTGATTGGTTGAATTTCGAACGTGTGGATTCTCCTGGCACATGTGCGTGTCGGCCAACTCGATTTATTTGGGGGTCATCCTGTATGCACACTTACCTCCACGCACATGTGCGCGCCCGTCGCTGAAAAAAATAGTACTGCTCGGAAACCGGTTGGATCCTGCATTTTCAACATGTGGATTTTTTCCTGGCATATGCATCAACTCCGACACGATTTCTTTTACCATACCTCTCCGGAAACCGGTTGGCTGAATCTCAGATTTTGAACATGAGGATTTTCCTAGCCCATGTATACATACCGGAACGTGTACCAAACCAACTCGATTATTTTTGCCATACCATCCTGTACATTTCGGAAACCGGTTGTGATTGGTTGAATGTTGAACATGTAGGTTTTTCTAGCAATGGGATTCGACTCCGAGTCAGCTCAATTTTTTTTCTTTGCGCTATCCTGGACACTTCCTTTGGCCTCCGGCGAGTGCAGACGCCGGGTGGAACATGATGCACATTGCACTGCATTCGCAAATATCTTGGATCCGAGGCCGGGATTCACGGCGGCTGGCACCTATTTGCTTGTTATTATTATACCTTCCCTACCTCCGCGCCGAGGAGGGAGGTATGCATTCCGGAATCCAAGTCGATCCCCGTGGTCCAAAAAGGAATTCACAAGCCATCTCGACTCTCATTTCCTCACAAAATTAACCTCCGCGGCTTTGCATTTGCATCCATTCTACGCTCAGAACCGAAAAACACATGTCAATGCACAAAGGTCCGCCCCGGTATGCCGAGGGTGCTGTCGACGACTCAGGGGTCAAGGCTCGAGATCTACGTCCGGTGTATTATCACGCCATTGTGTATCCCAGATTATTCCATTGAGGAGTGTTGAGTGGTTGGGCTGATCCGCCGGCAGTCCAAGCGTCTTAGCGAGGACAAAACTACTCGAGTCATACTTAAGTTGAGAGTGCCAATCACTCGCTAAGTCGGTTGATCCCGAGGCGCCAATCGGGGCAGAATATAAACGGAACACTGGCAGAACGAATTTAAGGGGGACACTTTTTGGTAAGGATTGCGTATGTATGCGTGCGATATTATCGACTCCCGAGGGAGCGAGCTCGAGGCTGAATTTTGTTCGGGGTTGGTGGACCTGGTACATTATTACGATTGTGACTCCGTGAAATACTTACCGAGATACAGCTAAAGCTGTCCCCGGCGGGTCTTATTGTATACGCCAAGCCCATGTTCGCGAGCACAAATCAATTTGCATAACTTGGGTAATTGGTGTGCTATAGTAAGAATTTTGTTCGTTCCTTCGAAGTTCACGGTCAGATCCCATGTTGAAGAATTTAATTCGATTTCTTCCTGCTAATGTACCTGGCAATTATTCCTCAACTCACTCAAACTCAGAATCACAGTGATACAGTGGGCCGTTCAAATGCGCCGGCTAGCTCGGACTCGATACTGCAGTCTGCCAGCGTCGAGGTGCCAAGTGACGTAAATTAAATCTGCATCCAAATTGGGATACCACATCGCATCGCGTAGATCGAAGGGTGATACTGTGATGTTCAAATCATGAAGGTACCTGTACTCATGTGTTTTTTGTTCGATGCCCGACATCTTTCCCTCTTCCGAATCTTGCCATTTGGGTGCGATCTCTAGCGAAGGAGCAGCACGCGATGCACCCTCTAGTTTGAGGGTGCAAATTGACCAAAGAAGTTGATGCACTGAGTGGAGTTGAAACTCAATGAGGTTTGCTGGCTACTCCGAAATGGTTGAAAAAATATCCGACTCGGAGGGAGGGGAGAGACCCACGCCTGAAATCGAGATGCCAACTATGTGGCTTGCGGGAGCAACCAGGATTTGCACTCTCGGATTCAAACTCAGGTTGATGTCGGGTATCTCACTATCCCAGTCCCAGTTGAATTCTAGTGTTTTAATTACCCGCGAGCTGGATGATCATTAATTGCAGTTTGTCGAATCAAACTCAAACCCACGTCCGGCCGGAGCTGGCCAAGTGATAGTTAGGTCGATAAAGTGAACAACGTCGACCAGGTGCACGCGACGCCTGGGCCTAAGCCAAGGGCCGAAATTCAATCAACCTTAAAATTTCTAATCACAATTCCGAATGAGACTGAACTCAGGATTGCTAGGATAGGAAAACCCGCGCAGCACTTGGGCAGCTACTTGGCGGCTACACAAAATGGAGTAACCGGTTCAACCTAGTTAGGTTGAATGATGCTCAGCTTGACTCCGCGGGAGGTCGCACATACTACACAGAGATTTGGATATATATAGATATACCGCGATTTCGGGTTCTGAAGCACGCGATTTCTGCCACAGAAATTGATCGAACACGTGCGCAGGACTCGGAACAGGGGTTGATATGTTTGATTTGATCGAGGAGGAGATCGTTTAATTGAAAACGTCCGAGTGGCGGTGACGGCGCGTCAATTAGTCGTCGTCGTAGTAGCAACTGGAGTTGGCAGTGGTGATGGCAGATAGTATCAGAGGATTCCGAGGAGAGTGGTGTTTCGTGGATAAAGGCAGGCACGCGAAACATGCCAGAGAATTGATCGCAATTTATCGATCAAGATTCGGAATCAGGCGCAAAGTTCTTCAACCTCGAAACATCTCGGACGTCGAAAAAATCTCGCGAGTCGTGAATCACGGCTAAATTCGTCGCGGCGAAAAAGGCGCAATGCTTGTACGAATATAATTCGTATGACACTGCAACGGAGCCTCGGAGCCCAGTACTTGCATGTGGTTTCGTAACGCTCGGCGGGGTATCGGCGTTCGTGGGTATGGGTGAGTTTAAATAATTCAAGTTTGAGGTGCCAGTGAGCAATGTGCGAAATGCATATATGGCTATGATCATGGGCCGATGCGGCGCGATATCGATAGGGCTTGAAATATGAACCAGTGAATCAAAACTTGAAGGAGACGGGCATAGAATTGGAGGCGTCCTCGGAGTTGGACCTCGATTCAGATGGAAGTAGGATTTTGGAAATCGAGAGTTTCGAACAGATGCGCATGTGACGGCGGGAGGGAAATAGAATAATTTCGTGGCGCCAACTGGAATTTTAGTGGAGTTAACGTTCGAATTTGATGAGACGGGCGGGAGGGAAAGAATTCATGCGACGAGGACGCTTATAGTCGTTGAACCACCCCAATACTGTTCAAACTTGGATTTCCTTGCAACTGGCGCACAAAATTGCAAAGTCGTCGAAGTGTGTGAGTGGGGTTTGCCACCTCAGTTGAATATTATTGAACTCGTGGCTTGTGGGTTTCTTCAAGATTTGAATTCGAGATGCAGATTCGGGTTCAGATTTAGAGCCATGTGTCATGCTCGACGCGAACGGTAAACCCACCAGGACTGAGAAGAGAAGAGACTTCCCGAGTACCCATGGGTCACGAGAGTTTCATTCCGCGTGGGTAGTGGGTAAGTTGGACTAGAGAAAATTGAACAAGTCGTCGGTTTCAAAGGTGTGTACATACATCGGCAAACTGCATCTCGAGCCCAACTTTGAACTGAAAGTTGTTCGAGCGATTGTATGGTCGCGGGCCGCGTTGAAAAATGATCCAGACAAGTTGGGAAACAGCTGAGCCGAGAAGCCGATGCTACGGATCGTCTGAAAGTGACTCAATCAACGATGTGGAGTTGGCTGGGTCGCCCAATTTGAAATTGGCTTTGGGTTGGCGGAAGATTTTTTGAGGCACATTTCAACAGTTTGAAATTATTATAATTTGGCAAAGCATGAGTGAATTGACTGGGTGAGATCAATTACACAAAAATTAGTATGAGCATAACACAGAGTAAGTATGCTATACTACACATTCCCTCACCCCCGAGCTCTGATTTTCTTCATGAGTTGAACCCTGGGCCAATATTGTGCTCATACAGGCTTGATATGGCCGTGGATCAGTCATTGTGGTCTGAGTCCAGTTATGCACCACAGGATGGATCGAAAATGATTTCCCTCTCTGAATCAAAGTTGATTAAAAAATATGCTTGGAGTTCATCCATAACTTTGGAGAACTGCAAGGAATCCCACTTTCCAGTTGGCCCCAAAAAATGTGACAGGAATTGTGTTGCATTTGAAGTCTGAGATTGAGAATTGCTTGGAGATGAAACATTCATGAATTTGGATATTAGTTTCTGTAGTTTGCCTTGTTTGTTAAGATTATTAGCTGCCCTGCTAAAAATCTCTTCCGTGATGCTATCATGCTCAATGAATGAACAGAGCTGCATAAACATTACAGCTGAGGGACTGAGTTTGCTGAAACTCATTTCCAATGTTGTATGCATTGCCCATGTGAAGTCATCATGGGTTTGGCTTGGTTCCTTCTTCAACAGCTCAGTATAGTTCTTTGTAAATAGCTCCAAGTAACTTTCAAGACTTTGAGACCTCGAAATAAATGCTCCCGCTTGAACAATTGCCAAAGGGAGATGGGACAATGCCTGGGTTCTGTTAGACAAACAATATTACACAGTCAGCAGCTTACCTTCACAATCTCTTGTGCAAGAAGTTTGTTAGATTCAGAATTTTCTTGATTGGCACTTTTCAGTAGCAATGCAACAGCATCTGACTCCTCTATACTGGCTACTTGAGAATATGCTCCATAGATTTGGAGACCAGGATTACGTGTTGTAATGATAATATTGCCATGATTGCATTTTGGAAAAAACTGTGCAAAAATAGATTGCAGGATCATCAGCATCATCAAAGAGCAACAGCCATTCTTTCTTGTTGCGAACAAGCCACTTCAGTGCATCTTTTGGTTTGGTCCCAACTTGCTTGGCAATAGCTATATTCTTTAGACTTGTTTTAATAGTTTCAGTTGTGCTTGCATCCAGCAGAAATTGATCAGTGAAGCTATATGAAGGGAATTAGTCTCTGATAAAAATCTTGAGACATGACCTTACAGGGTCCATTCATGAATGAATCTCAGTGCAATCTGAGTTTTTCCAGCACCACCTAGTCCATATAGCACATATATTTTCTGTTTCTGTGTATCTGAGGCAAAGAATTGAGACATGTTATCCAAGATGTTCTGGCGTCCGTGGAAAATCATGGATGGAAGAGGACAAGTCCTGAGAGTAATGGATGATGAATTGTCTTCATCCTCCAAATTACTGTGATGTTCATTGGGAGGGTCTGTGGTTTGATTCTGGCTACATTGAAAGTATGTCAATATTAATCAGATGCAACATTCTGTACATGACTTACTCATGCACCTTGATTGGCACTTCTGCTTCCTCATAAGTGATGAGGATCATTTCCTCAAAGTTGCTGGTGTAGTCTGAAGAAGATGGCAACAAATCACTAGCTCGTGGCCTAAAACTTCTTCAGGATTGAGAAAAGGAGAAAATCATGCAATACATACATTTGTAATAATTGAACAACTGTTCTGAAGTTCTCATACCACAGTTGTGTGGGCCAATCCTTTTGGTCAAGCTTGTTGAACCATCCCAAGACTCCAGTAAGGAGATTCAAGGCAAGAAGATCAACACCCTCATAGTCAAATGGTGTTTCAGGTTCAGAAGTGGGAACCAATTCAAGTATGTCAACCCCAATATCCTTGAGTACCCTGATGAGTCTGGAGGATAATTTATTGGTAGCTTGGCCGTGAATGCTGTCCATGTGCTCCCAAAATCCAGGGAACCCCAGGATACCTGCAAGATATCGTATGCAAAGTGCATTTGAATATGGAGAATGTCTGGATTCTCTTCAGGAATTTCCTGGGTGACAAAGTCGCTAACACTCACGAACAGTCATGTTGGACCAAAAGTTTTTCGATGAGACTTAGATCCTCCTCTTGTTGACACTTGAGCAAAGCGGAAACTGAACTTTTTTGGATTGTCACTGAAATATCATGTGTTAAGCAAGTCGTGGCTAAAATTTGCCAGAATTCCCAATCCTTGTCTGGAGACCCAAAAGGACGGTCCCAGAGACGGGAAATGGCTTCTGCTGCTGGTGCACTCTCGAGAAATTTAGTGCGTAGGAATGCAAGGCGAAGACCAGGAAACAATGTGATGAGATCTACAATGTTCTTGAATGCCTGATACTGCATATTGGCAGATTCCTTACTAGAAAATCCAATCAATGAATACAAAATGTAAAAAAGTGAAATAACACGCACGGCAGAGCATACTCCATCAGTTTCAAGCATTTCTTCTCCAGCTCCGATGGAACAGATGTGCGTAAGAGCTCCAATTGCTGCACCATTTTTTCGCCCTCGCCGAAGTAATTTTTGATTTTCTGCGATACAACTTGAGGACCAAGCCCCAAGGCATATGCCGCACGGTTGGCTTGTGTCTCAGCAAGCCTTCCCAGACCAGTGTACATCTGATCCAAGGTACGGCCCGGGGTCGGAGTTCGGACCGCATTGAGGAAAACGGCCCATTTTCCGCCTTCGGGTCGCGAGTTCTCGTCTACGTTTGCGATAGCCTTGTTTGCTTCAGGATTCCATGGTATAATCCCCAGACTTGATTCGCTTGAAGCCATTTTGCGAGAGCGAGATAGTGGATGGAAGAAGAGAGGCGTCAATTACGCACATGCCACAGCCTCCTCCGGACGGCTTTTAAATCGCTGTGGTGGGGCGCTGTAAATATACAACTGTTGAACAATTCTGCCGGACGCATGGAAAGGGGCAGGAAAGAGCATGGCGCGAGGTAAGGGGCAACTTCGCTGTACGCGGATGCTAGCTTCTGATTTAAACTGCTGTGCAACTGGTCTGTGTTGGTGCGTGGTAAATAGAACTGTTGAACAGTTCTGTCGCACCGAACTCATGGCAAATTATTGGAAAGAGGATGTCGCTCCTCTCGATCCATGGCGCGAGGAAGGAAAGAAGCTTCCAGCTAATGGAAAAACGATAGACACCCTTACCTTTACACGAAAAGCCCGGGTAACTTCGGCATGTTGTAAATTTTATTCTTATGAGCGCAACATGAGCGTCATCGCGCCATCGAACTATTCTTATTGCGGCAACGAACCCAAAGCCGTATCAACGCCGCACTTAGCCGAACCTTTTGTGGAAACGCAAGGGTATCTATCGTTTTCCCCTTAGCTGTCAACACGGCGGTCTAAGGATATCAAAAGAAAAGTTGGAACGTGCGGACAGCTCATCGCGAACAGAACAAAGGGGATGAATATAAGCTTATGGATATCCGAATTGCCCCGCGATAGGAAGAATAATGTCGCGGGTGCACAATTTATACAAAACTTGTCCATCGGACGCCGGTCCGCACAGCATCCCAGCGGACGGAAATGCACTGGAGCAAGTGCCTGTTTTATCGATATTGGCCTTGTGCCAGCACCTGTAATTTCCACGAAAAATATATAAAGCTTCACGCACCATGAATTGAAAACCCTTGGAGATATTGAGAAGGATGAGACATGACGCGTCAAACCGAAATACAACCGCTCACGTGATGGATTGGTGATGGATTTCGCGACAACATCAGTGGCTGTGCCTCTCTTCCTTTCCAACTTGAAGTTCAAGCTTGAGCAACGAGCATCGATCCCAGATATCAAGAACACAACACGAAGGAGACTGAAAAAAACCATAAGCATGAGAATCAGTACGTTTCACCTCATAATCTTCTGCCATTTGTTGACGGTCACCGGTGGCACATAGGAAGCAATCCTGTCTGCGCGTGTCGCGATTGACGAAGGGAAGAAAAATTGGGTGAGGCTGCCAGCGAACCGTTTACTTATGGCTTATGGCATATTATAAATAAGGAATATTGCCGTATGATCTCTTTTTTCTAGCGGGAGAGCCACTTACACTCGATAGCGGGAAAACGAAGCCGATACATTGTTAGTAAAATGTGCTTGTCGTTTATTGCCTAATTGACCGACAGCTTCTAGGCTGTCATCTGCCTGGGTGCGCAGTGATTTGTTTTTGGAGGCTGACTCGCGGAATGCCATTGCGCTCGATGACTTTTGGCGGAGTGTGAAAAGTTCTCGTAATCTCAGAGATCTGCGAAAATGGGAGGTCGGAGAAGAGGTCAGACCAGCGAGTGAGTCATTACACCTGAACATCCTACTCATAGTCTGACTGCCACCTTTTTTGTTTGTTTGTTTTTAAACGCCTTCAGCGAACGTTTATGCCCGCAGGCCAAAAACGGACTCCGACTTCTACCCGGCCGTTGTGCAGGCCAAACTGAAGAATGGGAACTATCTTGTCAGCTTTTACGACGGTGATAACCGAGGTCAAACTGCATGAGATGAGGAAAGATGAACTGCGTGTGGGCGACTGGGTCCTTGACTTGAGGAACGGCTCCACGAGAAGTGCCATCTCGAAGATCGAGGCTGGTACCGTTACAACTGGCGGTACGACGAAAGCCGATCGGACGGATATCGCCATCCCGAGAGACGAAATCCTAAAGTGTTGGAGCGATCATATGTTCAAAGAGCTCGAGGACGACGAAATTGTGTGCATGTATGGAAATTGCACCACCCGCGCAGTACTACTAGATCTCGTGTATCAATACTAAATTATGCGATCATTGAATCCGCAGAAATACTTACCTGTTTTATCTCGCTGATTGTCGGTATTGATATGTAACTTTCAGCTTCGACGCGCTCGGGTTGAAACAAACGCGTCACATGTGCATGGATACTCGTGCCAGAAGAATGCTTACGAACTCCATCTCTCGATGTACCTTTCTTGGTCGGTTGAATCTTTCGGCGATTTCGCGCGCACGAGTGGACGGTGAAATGGGACTCGAGCCGAACTTGGTTAGACTTGACGTTGCGGTGTTGAAAGTTTTAAAGTGGATAGAAGCTCGGAACCAACTTGAAGATACATAAGATCAGAAGCAGAACAAGACCGCGGAAAACCTGCATGAAATCGAATCAGAGTCGAAGCGTCTGTGCATCCGGACTCACTCCTGAATCGCGTAGGTGAAATTTATGTATGTACGTGCCGGTTAATAGGAACTGGACTCGGATGACCGGTACGGTGCGCCCGGGTTCATCTTGAAATTCGAACTGGGTCTAGAGTAGAGTATGTAAGGCTTCGGTGATGCCATCCCATGTGGCCGGCCCGTTGAGTTGGGTTTCGATTGAGTGAATAAGCCCTGGGTAAGCTAAGCGAGCAAGACTTGAGTAAGTGCGCTGCGTCGTAGGAACCCGAACGAAGGACGTCTGGATCGCGTGGACTTGGGAAGGGGAAGGGACTCGCATTCATGCGTTTGTGTTTTTGGGGTTGCTGCTTGCATCATCGTGCCACAGTGTGAGATTGTGTAGCCGCCGCGGTGGTGGGTGGTGAGAATGCAAGAGTCGGAGGTGAGAAAGGATTCTTGGGACGCATGCTGATGGTAGGTTGAATTTTGAAGTTGATGGCAAGTCGAACTCGAAAAAACGAAGCTCGGGTTGGTGATCGGTTGAATACATAAGGATTGAGTAAGTGCGTGTTGTCGTAGGAAGTCGTGCTCTCGCGAGTTGGACAGAAGAAGAGAAGGGCAGAAAGATTCCGATCGTGACAGGACAAGGCCTCGGATTCACGTGTTTTTTGATTCGTGAATTTCGGGGGTTGGTTGCATGCGTATGTGAGATCGTGTAGTCGCGGGGGTGGTGGTGGGAGTTCAACAGGCGGAACTGAGGAATGGGCCTCGAAGGAGGACAGAACACGGAAGCAAACAAGGAGCGTTGATGCAGAGTAAGAGCATTCGAAGAACGATAGTCAACTTGAAATTAAATTCCTTGACTGGGATGTGATGCGACCTCGCGCGGATTGTACGTCTTGAACTCTCCCCGCATGAAAAAAGAACGCAACCCCTCAGAAGAGAACGCAAGAATTCGGGTGGTGTTCGATTACGCACCTTGCGTACGGCGCATTGCTAAGCGTACCCTCCCTTCCGAAGCGTAAGAGACTAGGACTAGCGCCAAGCGGGTCGGAGGCAAAGAGGCGCCGAGGGTGTCTTCCTTTTCGTCTATTCCTCGATCGAGTTCGAATCCTAAGCGTGAAAATCAAACGGGCCGAGCTCGAATACTTTGTACAAGATGGCGGTCCGGCGGACGGAGACGTCCCGCCGTGCCGCATACGCGGTGTCATCGTCGTTCATTTCCAGGAATTGCATTGACGTTGGGAGACATTGGGCCGGCGGCAAAAAAATGTCCGGAACTCGGGATAACGAATCAAAAACTGTGGAAAGACAAGATAGCCGCCGAATCAAAAGCTAAGCAAACGCAGATAGACACGGACCTACATACGCGGACGCCACCCAACGTGGACCTGCTCGCTTGGTGAGTAGCGGTGTCACTTTGCTGTGTAATTGAATACTTCCGGATAATCACGGCTCGGAGAGGTGCTAGTGAAGCGAATCCCCGAAGCCCCGAGTGGATTCCTGTGGATTTGCGCTGCGATAATCGATGGCAGGCGATGGAGGAACGGGTACCAAGAACAAAACGAAGCGGTGTCTTGAGCACATTGCTCAAAGACATCGGCAGGGATGTTCCGTGCTAGCCCTCGCGTCGTCAGCGGTGACTTCACTGGTGGAAGTCACACTGACAGAGACATACCACTACCACAGGGCGGCAGGTATAGCGTCTAATTATCGCATAAAATTGGGGTGCCTTAAAAAAAGGACTGCAACGGCATGCCAAGATGAAGGACCAAGATTTTTCTGTGTACGGTGTATCGGGATGTTGAAAGACGAATCTTGAATCGAGTGCCTCGTAAATTCGGTGGTAGTTAAGGGGCAGCTCCAAGGATATGAGCTAGCGGAACTGAGAGAAAACAGAGGTTCGTTTAATTCAAGAGTGCGTGCGGAAGGCTGCCATAACTTACGCTGTTCTGGCCGCCAAGGGCGAACCTTCGTACATGGTTGAAGAGCAATAACGACGTGGGTGACTCCAACACATGGTGCCCAAGAAAGCCTCTAGCTGCGTACCAGGCGATAGACTGACGGTAGGGTACCGCATCGGACGCGCCGCAAATGTTCGGAACGTTTCGAATCAGGCTCGACAAGGTTCGAGCTCGGGAATACAGCATTACGATTTGAACTTCAAGCAAGCGAGTCTCCGAGTGGATTTGCGCTGCGACAATCGACATCGGCCTTCACAAGAAGCGGTGTCTTGAGCAGATTGTACGTCGTCGACGTCGGCAGGGATATTCCGTGCGCCTTGTTCCGTCCGACGAGTCGTGTGCGTCAAAGTGACAAAGGAACAAGAGGGAACGAGGGGTTATGCACATCAAGAGAAATGCAAGAGGGAAGGAACCAAGAATGAACAGAGAGGGCGTGATCGCGTTATTTCTCAGTGCTTGGTAGGACCCACACGGACAAGCATGTCCAAAGCCGTGACGTAGACTTCACAAATTTACTTGGCGACCGGAACTTGGATTCTGGAACTTGAAGCAAGAAAACGCCTGGACCACTGTACTCTGGCCTCATCTCGAGAAACGAATCCAATCTAGGAAGAACACAAGAAAAACATAGCAAGAAAAACGAATATTAATCCAGCTGAATGGCCTCGTCGTCGACGCCCACACCGAACGACGAGCGCGACGCGTTGCTTTCACCAACACTGACCTCCCCTGGCGAAGACGATTCCGATGCGGGACTATCTGCGCCGCCTGAGCCCGAGCCGATCCCTGGGCTGGATGGTGTGCCTGTTAGATGTGCGTGCTAGCTTTCAAAATCCCGGTACGCGTCTAGAGTTGTGCTAAGGAAATGTAGGGTATGATGTATGTACCTCTCGAATTCAATGAAAGGAAGAAGACCGATATTCACAAATGAACGCGCCTGACGCATAGGCAAACCGCGCCGAACCCTACACGCGCATCACGCCGTTCCAGGAGAAACACGACACCAGCGTCGAGTTCTTCTACAAACCAATAACACTGACCGCGCTCGCGTGCCTGATGGTGCTCCTCGCGTACCTCGCGATGAGCCAGGACGTGCTGCAGGAGGGAAGGGATAAGCGGCGGCTGTGGGTACTTGCTCTCGCTCTTGTTTTCTTTCTTCGGATGTAAGTGCGAATCTCGCTGACGCTCGCCCAGCGGGACCTCCGCCACCCTCCTCTTCTTCCTTGCCTTCTCGATGCTCCAATTCCGCGACGGCCCCTTCATCCGCCCGCACCCCGCCTTCTGGCGCGCCGTTCTCGGTGTCAATCTTTTATATGAGTTGGCGTTGGTATTTTTGGTGTTTCAGGATTTGGGTGCGTGCACATTTATTCCACAACACAATTTTTCCGTCTACTGGTAGAAGGACTAATGTGGCGTTCTGTAGACTCCGCCCGCACCCTCCTCGCCTCCCTCTCCCCCTATGTTCCCCACCCACGCGCCTCCAGAAAAATCATACGCCGAGGACTGTTCGTTCACTTTCGCGAATCTGTGGGGCGCGATAGATATTTTCTGCGTGGCGCATGCGCTGGGGTGGTTCGGCAAGGCGATGATTTTGAGGGATTATTGGTTCTGCTGGATCCTCTCAATCGCATTCGAGCTTGCAGAGTACTCCCTCGCGCACCAGTTACCTAATTTTAATGAGGTGCGTTTGTGCACCTCTTTTACTTCCTTCCCCTCTTCACCCCGTTCCTTTATTCCAAAAATTCGTCTTTATTTTGTTGTTTTTATTGATGAAAGAGCGCAGTGCTGGTGGGATCACTGGATCCTCGACGTGCTCGTGTGCAACTGGGCAGGGACCTACCTCGGGATGAAGGTGTGTGGGTATTTCGAGGTCAAGGTACGTACGGCGTCTCCTCTTTTTGAATTTGGATTTCTTCTTTCGTGCACTTGGTGGGGGAGGGAGAAGGCACGATTCTTTTTGGGGGGGAGGAGGCGGTCAATTTGACGAGGGCAGGAGGAGGGTAGGAGAACGAGGGAGGGGAGTTGTGCAGGAGCGAGCGTGTACTATGCTGGGACGGCGCGCTGAGCGCACGCTCCTTGCATTTGGGGCGCAGGCGCGTTTGTAGGCTCGGAGCGTGTTTGGGCACGGCCGGCGCGTTCATGCGAGGTGCATGTTGGGGTGGGCCGGCGACGCGTGCAGCTCGTGTGTGCAGCTCGTTGATGCTGCAGGGCCGAGTTTTCGTTTTGGCGCTGGCACTGGACGCGGTCCGCTCACTTTTGGGGGGGACGCTGATCTTTCTTTACTTTGATCTTTGGCCTTTGGGCGAGGTGTTTTTTGGGGGGTATGGGGCCGGCGCCGCGACGCCTGCCGAGCTCGTTCTTTGTGCGCACTCGCCCTGGTCTTTACCTTTTTTGATTTTATTTTTTCCGGTGGGAACGAGAATGGGAGGCTGATTGATTGATGCATTTATTCGAATTTTTTCACTCGCTGTCTTCGACCCGGTCTACCTCCGACCTCCACTTGGCTGCGACCAACCTCCACCTCGACACCTCGACTACCGCTGGCCTGCAACCTCGCCAACGCACACCTCGATCTCGATCCCGACTCGATCTTCGATCTTCGTTCGACCCGTGTACAACCTGACTTGGCCCGACTTCGATTCGTCCTACTCGACGCATGACTGTCGACGCTGCCTGGGACACGACCACCCACCTATCCGACCCTCGACCCACGACCTCACGAACGCGGCCCCCACACTGCGACTCCGCCTTTCATCCACACGATCGACCCGACCTCGACGCCAACTCCGCAACTCCACCAACGCACACACCCCCGATGCCCTTATTCGGTCTCGCCCCGACTGTGACATTTCGCCATCGCCCGCCCGCCTCAACGTCGCCTTGACCTCACGGACACGACCGATCCCAACTCGACGTCCCTCCCCTGTCATCGACGCGCCCCTCCCGACCCGACCCGACTGGGCCTTCATCTTCAATCTCGACCTCGGCATTCTGCCCCCCTCCTCACCATCTCACCATCTCAATCCTCAACGCCGCATCCGCTCTGCGCCTCTTTTCTTGACACTTCGGCTACCGCCGCACGCAGCCCTACTCGTGGCGTGGCCTCCGCGAGACGCGTGGCCTACGCGGTAAGGCGCGCCGCGTCATCTCGCAGTTCTCGCCGCATGATTTTACGGCGTTTAAGGTGTGTCCTCGCTCTCCCTTACCCCCAGCCCCGTTCTCCGCCCACCGTTTCCCACCTACATATCTAGTTTGAATGTGATGACCAGCTAACCTGCGTTGCAGTGGGGCACCGCCTCGTCCTTCACGCACTACGTCGCGGTCGTGCTGTTGCTTGCGGTGTTTTTGGCGGCGGAGCTGAATCCATTTTATTTGAAGGTGGGTGTTTACTCTTATCTCATTCCGTCCGTCCGTCCGTCCGTGCGCGGCACGGCCGCTCGGCGCGGAGCTTGAGAACGAGAACAAGCTAGAGCGGGAGTCCGCCTGAGCCTCTACTCGGAAGCGAGCCGGCCCCAGCTCAAGCTCGCGAACGAGAACGAGTCGGAGCTCGAGGGCCCGAGCCCGAGCCTGTGCCATAGCGAGAGTCGGAGCCTGAGCCCAGCCCTCCTCCCCTCCCCTTCTGTCTTCTCCCTACTCAAAACCATAAAACAAAACGCTAACGCACGTCCCGCAGAGCCTCCTCTGGCTGGAACCTGAACACCCGATTGTGATCCTGCGCCTCGCGTTCATCTTCCTGTGTGCGCTCCCCGCGGTGCGCGAGTTGTATCAGTATATCAATGATCCGCGGTACGTGTCGATGCTCTTTCCTTTGTCTCTTCCCGATTTCCGTCCCATCTCCCACCACCTTCATCTATTCTCTTTATATTCCTCCAGCTCAGCGCGCACTAACGCACCTCCCAGCCGCGCCGTCCGCATGGGGCAACACGTCTGGCTCCTCCTCGCCACCGTCCTCACCGAGCTCCTCGTCATCTTCAAGTGGTCCAAGGGCCAGTTTCCTGCGCCGCTCCCGAAGGCGGTGAAAGTCGGGTGGGGCGTCGGCGCGGGGATGTTGGTGATGTATCCCGTGTATCAGGTGGGTGTTTCGCGAGCTTCTCATAATCCGTATTTTCATGAGGCGTCTGGGTTTGTGGTTCCGCGAACTTGGCGTGGCTTTCGCTTGCTTTGTTTTTTGTGCGTCTTTGGGTGGATGGTGCGGAGAGAGGGAGGGAAGAAGAGGGAGGGGAGGGGATGAGAATGCGGGTTGGAAGAGGAGGGGGAGCATTGGGGCGGGGGAATGAGGTGGAGGGGCGGAGAGGGAAGCGTGGCTTTTGGGGGGCTTGGTTTGGAGGGCGGAAAAGGAAGGGGCGAAGGGGGGGAGGGTACGGCGGTGCGAAGGGGAAGAGAGGCTGCGGATGTGATTCTTTGTGGGGTGGTTGGAGGGCCAGGAGGTGGTGCTGTGGGACAGGCATGACGCGTGGTGGGGAGGGGGTTGGGTAAGAGAGGCGGTGGCGGACATGTCGCTTTTTTGTTCATGCCCAGTTCTGCCGCGCGGAACGTTGTTCAGCCATTAGCCCGTGTGGAGGGAGGCGCGTGTGGAAAGTGTACGGCAGCAGTGCTGAACAAGCGCGACCTGTCGTGTTTTTTTTCTTTCTTGTCCGAGGCGGCTCTGCTGACGCGGACGGGAGAGTCTGAACGGGAGGCGCGATGTGGGAAGCGCCCCTGCGGCGGCGCGGGACGGGATGGGTCATTCTACTGGCCTATTTTTTTCGTCCCCGTTTCCAAACCTCTGCTCTGCTTTTTTGTCTAGCCGCTTGTCCGTTCTTTTCGCTAACCTTTCTTAATCTCTACCTCACTGATGTGCGGACCGATGCGATGTGCCGTTGTCGCATTGTTCTTTTTGCTCTGCCCGTCGCGGAGCGTTCCCTGACGCGACTGGTTTTTTCTCGCCTGCATTTCCCAATCTTTGCCTGCTTTACTTTTCGGGGTTTAGTCCCCTTCATCAGGACCCTTTTTTTTTTACTCGCTTCGTGTTCGTGCGACTAAATGCTGATCCCCGTGTATAGTTTGGCATCCCAGCCGCAAGAAAGTACGTCCGTCGGCAGAAGAAGAGGCTGCGCGAGAAGACGGAGTAGGCTATCATATCTCCCGCCACTGGCTGACTGTATCTATCTATTCTACCACTTCACATACTCACTCACATGCGAGCGCTTGTACGATTTCGATCTGACGAATACACGCACGATAGACGATTCGATCCACAAATGTACGCATGCACAATGAGCACTCGAGCCGCCGGCCCGCTGAACGAAGATGCTGAGGCTACGGCCCCGGAATGTCTGTCTGAATTACAGCATCTATCCATTCGAATCCAGGTCCCCGCTCTCGAAGTGCAGATCACAGCAGCCATCTTGATTCTCGACTAGACCCTGAAGCAAAAGGCACGTAGGCACGCACGTACGCTCGCACACACCCAGTGGCACACGGCACGTATCTGTATCTCAACTTGGCGCCCCGCGGACAGCGGGGGTTCGCGACATCATGCTGCACCGACGGCGACAGCGCTTCTCTGCAAAAATAACCCCTCTTTGTTTACTCGGGTCTCACCGCCGCTTCTCCTCGCGCGGGACGCGACGCGACTCGACGGGTCGACGTGACCGAGGCCCGGAGGCTGTACGGATTGTTTGGCCTTGGAGGCGTCGTCGCCCGCCTTGCCCCCGCCGCCTGGGGGCGCCTTTGGAGCGGCCGAGCGCGGGGTATCTATACGCGGGTAGATCTTCCCACTGCCAGATCGCCCGATTTCGAGAATGCCCACTTATGGATCGAGAAGGCCCGACCCGCGCATCCGGTCCCGGGATGCCGAGTCTCGCCAATGTCTCGGACGACGGAGGCTGATGCGGGTTAATTAAGATAATTATATCGCCTGAGAATGAGGGCGGAGCGGGATATATGGATGTTGCCGAGAGAAGAGAATGTACGAAGACAGGAGGATCTGTACGGCGTATGTAGAGCATGGGAGGCCGGACCTGATAATCTGTTTGGTGGTTAAGTGCGAGGTAGCAGTTAGTCGCTGAATCTGGTGACGCCTTGGGTAACGCTTAATTGAGTTTTGTGGCACCCAAGTGAGAGTCGGGGCGACCTCGGAGGCGTTTGAGATTGTTTTAATTCCCAATGGTTTAACGGCGTCGTCGACGCCCGAACAAAACGCCAATAACTCGAAAGGACCTTCCCCACGCCTTGTCTAATTTTTATAATCGCTTGTGACGCATGGCATATGTGATCCAACGACTCCAGAATCTTGGAACTCTCACCCCATCGAGCCGGTATTTCTCGTACGTGAGCGGCGTCACGCGCCCTCATCGCTGGGAACCAAAGTCGCAGCGAGGCAAAAGCCGTAAGTTGATCAGCGCGCCACTAAAAGATTGCATAGTGAAGTCAGCGTTTCACTTGGTCGGCCAAGGAGAAAATAAATAAATCACTCGACGCCGCAGAGACCACGGGAACGAGTGCGCATGCGCTTGCCGCGCCTGCTGCTGGCCGGGAGAGTGACAGCGAATCGGTTGCAGTATAATTTTTTCTTGGGTGCGACGAAACTTGCTTGACTCGAGTACATTCGATTGGACCCGACCAGGATGAATGTATAGGTCTCGGGATTGATTGGCTGAATGGATGCGCCGCTGTTTGACAGCTTCCAAGTTCCATTGGCCGACGCTGCGGTATACAGAAAATTGCACACACTGTAATTAGCAGTACACATCTTGCCCTAAAATATGCAGAGTCAGGTACATCGTTCTGCGGAAAATCTGATCACGCCTCCAGAAAATCTGCGATAACCTCCCACGACGATATGCAACTGTCTAATAACGATCGTTCGGTCAAGGCGAGGGATATAGCCATTCTCGTCGGCGTCATATCATTTGGAAGTCGCTGCAAAAGGAAGGCGCGCCTCAGAACATACAAGAAATAAATAATAGCTAAAACACCACAGGCGGTGCGACGTACGTCTAGAATCTCCCCAAGCTCTGTCATTTCCACGCCAGCGCGCCCGGTCCGTGCAGAGCGGGCTCGACACAACGACGCTAGAAGTTGCGCCAGTTCAAGAATAATGCCATATGGAGAAGCTCGTCTTTGTTCGTCGTCAGGCAGCTGTGGCGGCACCAGCATCAGCTCAGACTTGTCCTCTTCCGACGCAATACGCTGCTCTAGTGCTATTTGACACTCGAGAATTTCTTCCAGCAGAACGACGAGGGCGGATTTATTCGGGGGCCCGCTGGCGGCGTTCCGGAGACACGCCAGGAGTGCGAAATAAAGCCATAGGCTGTGCGAGATTATAGCGTCGCCGTTCAGGGAGAATGTGCGCGTGCGATCGAGGGTGACTAGCTCTGACTCAGAAACGCGGTCCCAAAGAAGTGAGCTAATGGAACGCAGGAGGTCCTGAAAATGAGCGCGGCCACCGACGGAGTCCCAGGTCCAAGAAGATGCCGAGAGATGATTCTCCGAAAATTGCGCGAGTTCGTTGAACGTCCAGGTAAGGTGATCATTGTCGTTGCCGTCAAGGATGAAACCGTACTGGACGAGAAGCTCTGCATTATTGAGCGCTTCGCCGTAAGTGTTGAACACCTCCGAGTTCGGCGGAATGGCGAGGTTCGACACCATCTCGTAGAAATCGTCGGCGCCGTCGGAGTTTGTGGACCGCGGAATGTGTTCCAACGTGGCATCGTGCACGCATCGTTGCAAGGAACCACATTCTGGACATACATCGAAATCACTCTGAGGTGTCAGGTACGAGGATGTAATTTAGTAGACTACATGGCGTGCTTACCTCCAGATGAACATGATTCTCTTGAGCGTGGTTGAATCTGAAGTAGATCAGCCTGATGCAATAAACGAGCGCGAAAAAAATTACGCGTCAGCTATGGGAACCATAGCTAGACCATGATACGAATCCACAAGAAACGACCTAGAAGCCACCAAGGCGTAGGCATGGTAAAAGTCTTGCAAAGACGGAGTCATCTCGGGGGAAGATTCAAACACTTTTCCGTACACCGAACAAGCCACTTGGTCAAAATATTGGTCAATGTCGCTCTGTTTGTCCGAAATTAATGGCTATAAGGAAGGAGGAGCCCAGTATTCACAAAAAGGCTATTGTGATTATCTCCCGAGTCGAAAAGTATCTTCGAGGCCTCGGTTCCATTCAGCCACTCCATCGGAGGACCATATTGAGCAAGAGTCGGTTGATGCGCGCCCCAGAACAAAGGAATGTCCGGAATTTCCCGTGGAAGAGATTTCAGATACGGAAGAAACGGAGATGTCGCGCCATTTACACTGCATAGTTGAGAATGAATCCATTTGAGGCTATGGATGATCTACTGACAGCTCGACAGACAGAGCAAGAGCAAGAGAAAACTGGGCGCCGCGACCGTACGGATGTGGCGGAATCAGGTCTGATATGGAACTCGATTTCACAGAGAGTACCGATTCCCGCGGGATGCGAACGACTTGAGCATATATTCACTTTGAGTGTTATGCCTTTGACACTGAGGCCCACTCACGGATGCTGTCCGGGGGAATGGGAGTGTCCCGCGAGAAAACCGCCACTCCACATGGACCAGCAATAATTTGGATCCGTGGATCAATCCAAAAATCACGTTTGGAGCACCAGGCAAGGAGGTTTGACAGTGTAGTAGATTCCGTCATGAGCTCGACATGAATGTTCGTTGTAGAGGGAGGTTATTTGGTTCCGTGGCTGTAGCCAAAGCAACGCGGCACCGCCACGCTGATTCAGCTTGCCTCTAGCCCTCATTATCTCACGTCAAGATGCCTCGCGCAGAAGGTAATCCGAGCCATTTGGTGGTAATTTTTGACTGACTCGCATGCAGTTGGTACCCCGAAGTATGTCGCCAATAAGATGAAGTCAAAGGGGCTTCAGCGCCTGCGGTGGTACTGCCAGGTCTGCGAGAAGCAATGTCGAGATGAGAACGGCTTCAAGTGCCATGCCCAATCCGAATCACATCTGCGGCAAATGCTCATCGTCGGCGAAAATGCAGGCAAACATATTCAGAACTTTTCGCAAGAGTTTCAGTCGACATTCGTTGCACTTCTCTCTCGTCGGTGCGTCCACACTTTCCGGGTCTCCAGCTCTTCTTAATGTATGATGCTTCATAGCTTTGGGACCAAGCGTGTGCGAGCAAATCAGGTCTATCAAGAGTACATTTCCGATAAGAACCACCTGCACATGAACTCGACCCGCTGGGTTACCCTCACCGAGTTCGTCAAGCATCTTGGGCGTTCAGGCATCGCCCGTGTAGACGAGACGGAGAAAGGATGGTTTTTGGCATGGATAGACAACAGCCCGAAGGCGCTTGCGAAAGCCGTATGTCCAGAATCCTCTTCTCTGCTTTGTCCCTATTGACATGACCCCCTTCGTTCCCAGGAAGCATCACTGAAGAAGGACAGGGCAACGACGTCAGACGAACAGCGCGAGCGAACACTCATCGCTGAGCAGATCGAGCGTGCCAAAGCTGAAGAGAGCTCGTCGGCGGGACCATCACAAGAGTCTTCCGAGGCTCAACGCGTGGACGAAGGGCTCAAGCGGGACGAGGGAGCCGAGAAGGTCGTCCTCTCTTTTTCTGCGAAACCCACACCTGCACCTGCGGCCGCCGGGCCTTCGCTTGCCTTCAAGGCAAACCCCCTAAAGCCAGCCAACCCCTTGAAGGCAAATCCCCTCAAGCGGCCGAATGTATTCAAGGCCGCGGCGTCTAACCCGGACTCGGAGAAGAGCAATGACAAAAAGCGGCCGGCTTCGAGCATGATGAGTGCAGCGGAACGGATAATTCTAGAGGAGCAGGAGTACAAGCGCAGACGGATGGAACGGGACAATGCCTAGTTTACTGTACGTCTATATGTATCCATGTTATTATACCGGGAATATATCGCCGCTAAGCATTGTATATCCTTGATGACCTACGTTCAGCCCTGCCCAATTTTGGAGATGCCTACGTGCTCGGAGTACTGGCCGTGCCTCTGGGTGTAAATAATTCCTCGAGCAGTTAAAACTCGACTGCCTTCGCCACAACTGATGGTAAACCTTTCCGCCTCAGCGTCATCGTCCAATGAAATGCATGATCATTGCATCGGCTTGTGCAAAATTTGTGTGAAAATCAATGACTTCATCGATGAAACTAATCTACTAGGCTATGTCTTGTATTTCTGCCATTGACGATGAATGGCTGCCTTCCGCTTCGTCGACGCAACACGTCTTCTGAAACTCGGAGTACATTATATGAGATCAGCACGGTGCCTTGCAGGCTCTCCTGAAGGCAGTATCTCACTGAGTAATTCACCTTCCAGTTAGGTATGCTTTCAATTTCGCGTGGGTCCGTTGAGTACATATTGTTGGCGGAACCACGCGTACGGCGGATCCTTGTGGAGTTCTATAAATTTAATACATTAAAGTCAGCGCTGCATGCAAGCGAACAGCTCGTCGATTGTCAAGTTTGGATCGTCCCACATAACCTATGTTCTTCCGAGTCAGGTTGGCACAAATGACCAAGAGCGGGACGAACAAAATGATTTGCTCCCTCGATAGGCCGAAATTTAATCGGCGTATTGCCTTTCGCAGCTTCCACACGTCTCTCCACGTCCCAAACAGTGAATTGGATATTCCAAGTAGCCGCTCGACCGTACATATAGGACACCTCGGTGCCTTTCCAAGCTGCGCGAATCTCTGGATCAAACAATGCCTTGTTAACCAACATGGAAAGGATTGATGCAAAGGGTGACTCGAGGACGATGGTGTCACATTTAATGCCCACACTGAAGTCAACGATTTTGAGAAGCTCTTCGATGGACATTTCTTCGAATGTGGCTTTCTTCGAGGCATCAGGGTTCCGGTAATTCAATTGGTCTGGGTCGCGAGTGGAAAGATCGCCGTGGATGAAATAACTCGTAACCCATTTTCCGAACGCGGGACCGCGGTCAGCAGGGGCGAGGTCTTGATCGTGGAGAGGGACATACGCCTTGGGTGGGTCCGAAATCCCGAACGCATGTGAAGGTGGGTCTAAACGAACGTAAGAGAACCTAGGATCTTGACCTGAAAACAGATGGATCGTACCCCAGATGATGATTGTCTTGACAAAGGATTGGAGTCTATCCCTGGTTTCCGAGGGAAGTGACACAATCGAGGCCATTGCCGCTATGACAAATGCATTGCCTAGGGACCATCCACAAAGCGCTACGCCTCCAGTGGACGGGAGGGCACACTGCTGAATGATTCCGTCGACAGCTAGAGCGAGATTGATCCCGGTCTCGCCCATGAATGTGGCGCGTTCTTCATCGGAGCCTGAGGCCAAAACTCTGAGCTCCTCTGCCGTTTGTGGCGAGGAACCCGGATACTCGCGCCTGTTGATGCAGATTATGCGCAGTCCACGGGCGGGGGCAAGTGGCAGGAGCTTTTGGAACACAGCTGAAGCGTTGTTGGGGACGAATAATCAACCGGGGCTAAGGACCTACCACCGTGGTAGCTGTGCCCATGAACGAGAATTAGGGTTGCATAGTTGGTGACAGCACCGGGGGCACCGGTGTCCGTGAAGAAAAACTGGATGGCTTTGCCTGGGACAGAGACTGTGGGCATCGAAGATGAGAGACTAGCGAGATCCTACGCGTTAACTGCGCAACGCAAGTCGCCGTCTTCGGGTCAACTACCCACAGTCGACCGAACGTGGGAGTGAAATGAGCTTGGGAAGGCCAATTGGACGGCACCTTCAAATAAGTAGTACTGTGCCTGCCATTCTTGCAATCTTAATAGCCCCGAGAGATCACAGCATTTCCGATCTACACAGGCTTTGCCTAGCGGTGCAGGACTAACCTGCCTCCCAGGTCAACGTTGGCTAATTGTTGGACTGCAAAACGCGCGAGAAATGAGCCTCAAGAGAAGCGAGCGTGGTTTTATACGTACCCATGGATTTTCGACGACAAGCAACGTACTTGCCGTTTTAGTCAAGGTAGGCCCCGGGAAACTCCACTAAAGGATTGTCCGAAAAAGTGGCTTTTTGAGGCCCAAATTTTGCGATTTCCTTGTCCGAAAAGTGGCTTTTTTAGACCCCAAATCGGCCAGGTTTGTCCGAGAAAGTGGCTTTTTGAGGTGACTCGGAGCTCGAGGGAACTCTTTTCGGTATCCGATGCATTCCGGGTTCAAAGTCTCACCAAGTGGCTTTTAGTCCGCAGTAGACGGTGTCGCACGCCTTCTATTCCTTCAGGGCCATAGAATGGAGCATCTTGCGGTGCGACGGATTTATTTTCGATTTTTTCGCAATTTTTCCAAAATCCACACGCGACAACTCTTGTCCGAAAAGTGGCTTTTCGAGGTCCAGCGGCCCAAAGGAAGTGGCTTTTTTAGGCCAAATATCTCGATTTTTCCGGACAATCCTTTGGTGGAGCTTCCCGGGGCCTGTCAAGGTTTAGCCAGGGTATCGTTGTCGAATCGCTGTACTCACCAGGCTCTGGCACATATGCGCCAGAGCAGGATAATAAATGCTTATGAGGCAAGCCCGAGGCTCAGCCACGGATGAGTGTACTTGCATGGAGAGCTGCCCCCGAAACGGGCAATCCAGGGTCATGTATGAACGAAGATCACTGATCAGTCATCATGCATCAAGAGCAGCGAGTGCTGCCGATGTAACTTTCTGGGGAGCCGGGGATGCTGAAAATCAATGGGTTGTTTTCGAACGGCTTCCCGGTTGTACCCCACGCACCATAGTCGCTGTCTCTAAAAGGAACGACGCACATTTGGGTCAAACTTCAGATCGCCGAGAGCAGTCGTTGATCTCACGGTTGATCGCCGACCGGGGCCGTAAACAGTGACGCCAAACTCTCAGGCGATCGGCAAAGGCTCGGACTCGAATCGATACCTGCCGAAAGGGAGGTCAGGTCAAGTTTACCTTCTGATTCTCCATACGAACGATACGCGTTGGTTGAATGAAATGTCCCTCGACTCCATGAAATTGTTATTTGCGCAAAAAAATACCCTGAAAAAACATCACAAAAAGAACTCCGAGTCAGGGGCTCATGCAACCAAGCAATGCGTCCAACGCCAGGCTCGGATCGTCCCACATCACCTAGGTTCGCTCAAGTTAAGCTGAACATAATCCAGCGAAGAAAACAGGACGAACAAAATGATTAGCTCCTTCGATAGGACGGAAAGTGATTGGAGCATTGCCCTTCGCGGTTTCCACGCGACTCTCCACGTCCCAGGCCGTGAAATGAACACTGCCGGAGGATGCTTCGCCATATATGTAGGCTACTTTGGCGTTATTCCAAGCACCGCGAATCTCAGGATCAAACAAGGCTTTGTCAACTAGCTTGGAGAGTACGGATGCGAAGGGTGGCTGGGTGAGGATGGTGTCGCATTTGTCGCCCACGCTGAAGTCAACAATTTCCAACAGCTCTTCAATAGGCATTTCTTCGAACGTGGACTTTTTCGAAGGATTGAGGTTCCGGAAGCTTAATTGATCAGGGTGACGGCTGGAGAGATCACCGTGGATGAAATAGCTTCCAACCCATTTTGCGAAAGCAGGGCCACGGTCAGCGGGAGCGAGGTCTTCATCATAAAGTGGCATATACGCGTTGGGCGGGCTTACAAGTCCAAGCGACTGTGTAGGCGCATCTAGAATAAGACGGGAATGAGATCCCGAGAGAATTACTTTCTCAACAACGGAAAACCCGTACCCCACATAATGATTGTTTTAACGAAATTTTGAAGCCTTTCCCTGGTTTCGGAAGGGAGAGACAAAATCGACGCCATTGCCGCCATAACAAATGTATTTCCCAGTGACCATCCGCAAAGTGCGACACTCCCATTGGACGGAAGAGCACACTGCTGGATAATTCCGTCAACCGCCAGAGCAAGATTGATCCCTGCGTCGCTAACGAGTGCAGCGCGTTCTTTGTCGGATCCCGAGGCGTATACTCTGAGTTCCTCTACCGTATGCGGTGTGGAACCCGGATATTCACGCCTATTGATACAAATTATACGCAGTGCGCGGGCGGAGGCGAGTGGGAGCAGCTTTTGGAACACAGCTGAAGGGTCGTCGAGCTCGGATAGTTGCCCAGAGCTGGAGGCTCACCACCGTGGTAACTGTGCCCATGAACAAGAACTAGGGTTGTATAATCGGTCGTATTACTAGGGGCACTAGTCTCCCAGAGGCAGCCGTTCGATGGGAGCCCAAACCTTCGCGAGCTCAGGATTCCCTATCGGACGTCTGCTTTCTAACGCGTGACCCTTGTCGATACCCTTAATTCAATCTCCGACTGATCTGCCCACTAAGCGGGGTTTCAAATGCCCAAAAACATATCTCATAGCACATCTTCGTCTCGTTCTCCACAATTTCTTGCCTGCCCGTCGAGAGCTCTTGTAATGGCACAGATATACCTGCATGCCATGTCCCCGCGAAATATCTAAGGAATTTGACCTGAATTGAAGCCCTCACGAACGACATAAGCTCTTGCCATACTCCTCGAGTAGTCTCCTTATCCCTTCACATCCATCCAATTTACTGTACAGATTCTTCGCTCTAGGACTTCATCAAACCCTCCCTTGCTTATTCTACCCTTACCTGCTGCGATCTGGCTCATATTGGCGTTCCGACATCAGGCCTTTCCTTTGCGCTGTGAACTCAAGCATTTTACGCTCCGTGAGCCATGTCATTTCTCTCGAGAAGCCCAAACGACTTATTTATTGACGAGAATGTCTTAACGTGTTTCAAGTGCATTTAAAAGTCATTTCTGCTTTTTTTCGACACAATTATGAGAATTTCTGAGCTCAGTTCTCGTTTTTCTCCCGCACTTGAATGGTACATAGCCAATTTTTGCTCGTGGATAGCATCCTCATATAATATATCTATTATGAATATATTTGTAGGCCTCTTGCTGTCTTAAATGGACTGTTTCGCCATTCACAATGCATCTAATGATATTATCCTGCCAAATTAGGGCACATTGGTCGAAAATTGTTACGCCATTGAGTCCATGAGAAATAAAATGCAAATACCGTTTGGGACCCTTCCAGCAGTTATATAGTGGTCTTGAACGAGCCTTAACACGTCCAAGACGCGTCAGAGGACGACCAACACGGTGGATGTTTGGTTGTCGATGGTCAACACGTGAGCTAATCGGAGTTTGAAATGAGGCAATCGACAAGGACCCTTGATGAAAAAGCAGACGTCAGATCAAGGATATCCTGAGTTTACGAAGGTTGAAGGAATTGATCTACTCTGCCTCTGGGAGACTAAGGGGCACCGGTATCGGTGAAGAAAAAAGTCGATGGCTTTGCCTCGAATGGAGACCGTTGGCATTGGTAATAATTGAGCGCCTTGTCAGTCTGATGTTTTCAAGACTGTACCGTGTAATCCTACCTCTCACTATCGGTCAAACTGTGCCGATTCCGACTGAACGAGTAGCTATTTCAGGCAAGCAGCGGCAAAGATCTCACGGTGTCTAGATTTTCTTGCGATACTTTTATAACATGGTGAGATAAGTTGGTTGCGCAGCGGTTGTGGGAGTCTTCAAGTCTGGGCTGAAAATGAATTTGTGTCCAACATTGAAAAAAGGTTGGGACTCGCGCCCGGTCATCCTGAAAGTTGCTCGAAAGTGCTGTCTTGAAGTAACTTAGTAAGTACTCGTCACTTGAGTACCGCCACAGTAGCGGCTCTTCTCGATTGGGATGAATGACGTGATGCCGAGCAACGGCATACCGAGTTCGCCATCTCGCAAAACCGACAGAATTTGCCCATGGACGTTCAATTGTTATTGAAAGAAGTGCAGAGCAGAAAGCTCAAGTCTTGGGCTGTCCCGGAGCAGCACCAAGCCGCCGCCGAGCGGCGAGCACAACACTTCTGACTAAGTATTTCTGAGTTTTCAAAACTTTTGATCGTATCCCGGAAGATTGATGTGGGTTTGAGGTAGATTTGGAGTTGGGTGGAGGGCAGACCCACCCCGTATAACCATGAGGTTCCAGTTCGTTAGAAAAAAAAAAACGAATGTTGTGTCCCCACCTCCTAGATTTTACTCTATGGAAGCATTGATTTTGAAGGGTCTAATGCTACAAGTGAGCATGATTGCAGTCTTGAGTCGCGCGTGATAGTGGTGTACATGTGATACACTGTTGCCACACTCGCGGCGCACACTGTCTTGGTAACGGCTGGGATATCATTTAAGCGAAAGAGAGGACGTTTCACACTTTAAATTTTGTCTTCTTACGATCCCTTTGCCTTTCTCCCCCTCACGCCGCCGCTGCATTCGCCGCTGGTATACCATCCAAGCCCCCGGGGTTTCATTCACGATGGGCAGGATGATGAAAATTGGATATGCCCTTCTGTCTACTTGTGTGTTTCTCGCTTCCACACCTCAAGCTCCCACGAATTCACTTTGTTCTGTCCTCTCTAGGGGCATGCTTATGCACTCTGTCGTCGGGGGTATTTCTTGACCCCACCTCGCCCTCAGTCCGCCCAGTTCGCCGCTCCCCGCGGACGACGGTAATGAAGACGACGCGTAACTCAAAGAAAAAGTTCTTGTAACGGAATCCACCCGGAGCTGCCGATACTCTCGCGATGCCGCCTATGGAAGAGGCATATCTTGCGGTTCTGAATGGCCGTTACGACGAGCTCTCATTCGGGAGATCGACTAGCTGGGGTGGGACGAGGACTGAAGAGTGGATGAGCGCTGACGATGATCATGACCAAGGGCGGGGAACTGCCGTGCCATTCATTTTATTTATCTATATAATTTTGTATCTTCATAACGAACATACCCCGGCGATGCACCCCACAGCGAGGGACTCTGAAAGGGTGTAAAAGACGACCTTAAACTGGTAACTCGAAACATTTATGTAATGTGTTGGAATTGTCTTTTCCGGAAAGGATACGGATTATCAGTTATCCTGGACTGGAGCCATACGACTAGTACGCAAAAACGAATTTTGTGTCGCGTTCACCGGTTCTCTCAGATGTCAAACAGAATTCTGAGGCAAGAACGGTGAGAGTTTCCTAGATTTCGCATCCCGAGCTTGAACTTCTCAGATTAGATGAGAGTCGCGTCTGGGCAGTCAAATTTCCCGGCTCGGAATATTGCATCTGTTCCAGTCCGGGGCATCGCGCTCAGTCGCGTCGCGTCGGCGCGGTGCATGCCGGTGCCATCGAGTCACGGGCTTGATCGGAACTAAACTTGGTTGCGCAGCCACTCCGCATCTCTAACTCATATACAAGGAACAGACTACGCCTCTCCTTTTGCGTGCCTAGGCTTTCAGATGGAAGACCATGACTCTGATCTGAAGTTGCCTCTCCTCCCTCAAGTTCAGTCAATTTCTGGCCGTCTCAACCGAGGCAGCCGTTCGACCTGCACTCGCACGCGTTGGCTGGTCATCTGTTCGTTGGTCCTAGCCTGGTTTCTGTTTTCTCGGCAGAATTGGAAGTCTGCGCAGTCCAGAGCAGATCGATTCTACGCAAACATCATCACTCCGACGAACATTTGTCCGTCTCTTCGAGGTCCTTCGGTATCTCATTCGGGCTACATTGGTCTCAAGGGCGACAGCGAATTTGAACCCAAACGCTCATTCTTCTGGTAAGGTTTCTCTTATAAAAGTTGTGCAAGTGTTTCATAGCTTCTCAGGTACTTTGAAGCCGAGCATGACGCTAAAAGCGCTCCAGTGATGTATGGATGCGAACCCGGCGTTACAGTTCCTTGATAGCTGAAGGAGAACACAGATTGACAATCGGTGGTGGGCCTGGGACCAGTGGCATGCTAAATCTACTGTCCGCGCAAGGGCCTTGTTTGGCCGCTGAAAATGGAACAGTTCCCAATCCTAATCGGTGGACGGGTTACTAATGGTTCTTCAACGGTTCACTGTTACATACTGACCCGACGTTTCCCTAGAACATTTTAATCTCTTAGCACTGGACCACGTATGTCTTCCTTTCCGCGTTTGATTTCAATTTAACGGAACTTTTGAAGCCTGTTGGCGTTGGCGCATCATACGGGATCCATGTCAACAATAGCCGTTCGGCCGCGATTGATGTCTATGATTTTCTTCAGAAGTTCTTCCGTGTTTTTCCTGACCTTGCTCAGTAGGCGTTTATTTTTCAACGCTATCCGCACGCTCATAACTATACACAGAAACCAATTTATTTTGTCCGGAGGCTCGTACGGCGGTGTTTATGTTCCCCACATCGCAACCGTGACCCACGAGCAGAACATTGCTCTCGCGAAGGGCAAAGGACAACCTGGTGCTATCCACATCAACTTGGAGTCAATGATGGTCAGCAATCCTATATCGGTGAGTGACTAGTCTCGTCTTAATCCATCGGGTTGAGAACCCAATTTTGGGCAGGATGCAAAGTCTCACTTTACATGGCTGCTTCAAACGCGATGTTATAATGTGGAGATGTACAATGCGTCGACTTGTGACGAGATGTTCAAGATTCTTCCGACTTGTCTCGAGAGCATCCAATTCGCGCAACAGACACCGGGGTGGTCTGTAGATCGTCGTGTAGCAGCACAGGATATATGCCAACAGCTTGAAAAGGGGGGACACCCACGGTACGGTCGTCGAAGATGTTCGGAAGAAGGCGAGTCTCTGTAAAAACGTTTCAATCATCTGACCGTTCAACGACTTGTAACACTTCTCAGTGCTACTCCAAAGAACCTCTGGGCTGTCTTCCGCCGAGTTTCGGATGGATAAGCGATTTTTTTACACGGCCAGACAACAAAAAAGCTTTGGGGATTCCGGAGCACGTCCACTTCCGTTCATTGGCCGACAATGTTACAAATGAGTTTCGCAAATACGGGGACATGTAAGCTTCCTCCCTGGTATACGGGTCCTCGTCTTAGGGTCTTTTTCAGAATTCAACCTGCGTATTTGATGTACGGACCACTCCTCAAGGCTGGAATCCGGCTCTTGCGTAAGTCCTAAATTTGCTCGCCGTTCTTATCTTTCCTCACCGTTTAAACCAGACTACGTTGGGGCAGATGATGCGAACTGCGCGTGGCCGGGGATCATCTCTTTTGTGCGTGGTTGCACAGCTCGTATCTGGTTGTTTTAAATTTACGCCTTATTAGCTGAGATTACTTCAATCTCCGTTCCAGGATGAATTTCTTCGTGCTCCCGATGTTCCGTGGCCAACAACAACCCAGAATGCGACCGTACGGGTTGTCGGCGAAGGCGCGGGAAACATGACATACATCCTGGTCGCAGAAGCTGGTCATTTCGTCCGTGGTTTTCTTTTGTTCAGCCAATCTTGATGAATGTCTCAATATTGAATAGGTTGCGCGAGATCAGCCTGTACTTGTGAAATCGATAGTTGAGCATTGGGTGCAAAATGTTCCATTTATCCAAAATTGATATCGGGATAATTTGACTTTTGATCTCGTTCATTTACATGCTGTAAAGAGAGCTATGAAGATGCAAACCAAAGCCCCCGTACTGAATTTAAGATCCCAGCGTGGGGAATTCCGTGACTTACTTCCAATTACCCTAGCGAGCTGTGCCGCTCGTCAGCCTTATCGGCAAGAATTTCTTGAGGCAGAGATCTCGAAAAAAAAGTACTCGACTTGCTGCACTCGAGTCGATTCTAGTTTCTTCGTTGCTCAATCTTTAGTTGAAGAAAATTATAAGACGAGTAACCGGAACGCATCTCAGTAAATTGAACCAGAATGAAACGTGCTGTAGATATTCCAGGATCTTACAGTCGTTCCGTGGCAACAAATTGCTACGGACGGGAGGATGAATTGGTGACCAATTCCCTCCCGCGTTCATCACGTTACCGCGTCCGGATCATTGATACCGCCGTTCGTTCCAAATATAGTAAAAAGGCTCATCTCCTCTCAATCGTCACCTCTCTGGAAACACGTCGCTGGGACAGTGAGGCCAGTGTAACACGCTAGTGAGAGTCCAGCCTTAATGCTTCGCCGCCGACTTGGACTCGGACTCGGACGCCCTGAGCATGCCCCCCTCTTGACTCCGTCGACCAGTGTCGATCCTGGCGTCGACGCCGCAATTCTGGTCGTCCCTATCCACGAGCGCCTTGTCGCTGCGGATCCACAAGCAGCGTCCCCTCTTTACAATGGCCGTATTCCGCCTGAGATCCGGAATATCCTCTTCGCCGCGATCCTCGCAGAATTTACCATTCCCGACCCTTCTCGTGCATATCCCCCAGAAATCAGCCGTCCTGGCTTCACAGGACCTTTCACCATGAACGTCGCCCTCCTCCTGACCTGTCGCCGCATCTACCTGGAGACGTATCACCTCCCGCCCCAGCTGGCGACGCACGTCTTCTGGCACGGGCCCTCACGCGGACCCCCCGACCTTCGCATTCGGTTCTCCAACGACCAGGGTCACTGGCCCGAGAGGCACTACTTTCTGCGTCTCACTCCTTGGCAACACCGGTTTGTCAAGGAGATCAAGCTCTTCACACAGATGTACTGGCTCGATGGGGCCTTCCCGATCATTTGCGCGAACGGCGACATCCCCGTAGCCCTCGAACGCCTCAAGATCACTCTGAGGAAAGGGGACTGGTGGTACAATGAGCGCAACCACCCGTTCTTCGTTAACCCGCATCGTGGTGGCCATCTCGAGCAGTACAGAGAAGACATTGCGCGGGAGGAGTGCGGTCAAACTATCCCGTGGGCATCGAGTGGGTGGGGTACCGCTTTGCAGCGATTACCTGCCCTCCAGGAACTCGAAGTTGAGTTCGAGACATCCGTAGATCGGAAGGAAGAGCTCAAGCTCGTCGTACAGCGAGCGTTGAGGTGGAGGTTCCCGATGGCAAATCGCGGCGTATTGAGTAATAAAGGGCTGGGGATGGCGTTGCACGAATGGCAGAGCGAGTCCGAGTCGTTCTGTGTCTTCACCGTGAAGTGGAAGTTGGTGGAGAACACTAAATAATCACGGTAAGAGTGTCCTGAACTGATATATATTTATAACTGCTACTTAGGATCGAACGAATTACTTACAAGGAATGTAGAAAATTTGCAAAACTTGGGTAAGAGTGCCTTCAACGTTGCCCAACTCGCGACAGTTTGGGGTGAAGAGTAATCTTTTCACATGAATGCTCTGGTTGTCCAATCTGTTTTCTTCATTTCTGAAGACGTGAAAATACTTCTTGGTATAATTGTTCAGTGGAACGAGACGTAATAGACAGATAGAGTTGCATGAATTTAGGCACGACTAGGAAAGGACGATGTAGTAATTATCACAGAGAATCGGTTTAGAATCACTGCTTATACGTCGAAAGCGGGACAAACTCTGTCGAATTGTCCGAATAAGGAGCACTCCATCCGGATGGCTGGATACCAACAGGCGTACGACCTGCTCCCTTTGCCCAGTATTTTTCGTCATCTGCCCGCGGTGTGCCAGGATCTGCGGTGAGCCTCGAGCTCTCAGGATAGACAGGTCTGAGGGCCGACCCCAGTGCGACTCTGCCTGCACCGGTATAATTCAATAGATGGCGTACGTGCGAAAGTTTCAACAACCCGGTGAGCAGGACGCACACCGCACCTCCGAATAATGGCACCCAGAGAAGCAGCAAAAGCAGCGCGGGCACTGCGAACCGGAGGTCATATGAAATCGACGGCACGTTCGCCTGCACGAGCAGGCTCGAGTTTGAAGTTGTGCCAAGTACATTGTTTGCCATAAGGTCCGTCCACATGAGATTTTGCATCTGCTCTGCGCCGGACTGAGGGTTTGTTGAAATCAGCGTCTGAAATTTGTTATACAAGGCGAAGTTGGACAGCGCGGTATAATCCGCCACGCTGGTGTCGCTGCTTGCACCAGTAGCAAGTTGTTGGATGGAATTCCACGCAAGAGCTGGTAGTGTTGACGTCTGGGGTGAGATTGTGACAGGGCCTAACAGTCCAGCGTCGGTGGCACCAGCAGGAATATAGAACACGTCGCTGCGTGTTGTCCAAAGAGAAGGATCCCCATCAAGGGAGTCAGAAACACGGCCCCAGAAGAGATTGACATCGCCGACGGTGAGCTCGGTTTTTTCAGTCGCCCAAAGCACTGGTGTCTCCATGTCACTGCGCGAGAAACTCAACGCAGTGAGGTCCATGGTGCCATTGAAGGAGAACTCGACGTGCTGCATTCGGGCTCTAGTGCCTCCCGCACAGCTAAATATTTGCTGCGTCCACGTCGAGTTGTCCGCCGGCAGTCGAGGATCGCCGCCGTCGGAACGCTGGGGAGGCGCGACCAGCAAATAACAATGCACTGCGATATTGGTGATGTTGGCCGTGTCCGCTGCCGAGTAGCCCTGACACAGGGTGTGTAGATCCGGACCAAGGCCTGTCGCGGCAGTCGAGTTGGCGCTGGTGTTGGTCGCACCTTGCAGGAACCACAAGTCCATCACCTGCATCTTCCCAGCCTGGAAACCTGCCGTGTCATTGTCGAATGGGAATGCACGCCCTTAATAACTCTCGTTGCGAGTGAGGTTATTCAACGACTCCATCGCAACGAAATTGCTCAGAACCGCGCCTGCATATGCGTGCTGCCACAGATCGCCTTGCTGTCCACTTCGATTTAACGTGGGGAAGTCGTGCGTGAGATTGAAAAATCCGCCGCGATCCGTGAGGTTGAATTTGTCATTTTCGTGCGTTGATACGGCATTGGACAGAGTATAGTCCAACGTAAGATTTGTATCGACGCATGAGGACACCGGCTCCAACCACAGCACGTCTTGCTGCCACATCCCACCGTGTGGTGTCTCGACGGGCAATGTGTGGTTCCATAGACCAATGCCCGGATTGTCCATGTCGACAATGAGGCCACCGACCGCGAAAATTCCGGTGCGGAGGATCAAAGACTCCGTCGTCGAAAATTGCGAATAAAACAGTGTGCCGTCGATCCCTGTGGACATGCTAAGTATTATCCATGTCGACAACTTGAAGAACACTCACCAGGTGAGCTACCAATGTAATATCTCCGAAACTGCATTGAGAACGGGCTGTAGGGCGTCGCGTTGAACGTAGCCACTACGTCCGGGGCAATAGCAGACGTGCTGGTATCCGAGCTTCCGGGGCACGTCACATATTCAAACGTTCCGCAAATGCGGCTGTACACGTAGGCTCCGCGAGGGGATGTCGCGAGACCGAGGGGTGAAGTGTCTGCCACGAAGGAAGAGGGAGTGATTTTCAATGGGGCAAGCACAGGGTGGCCAGCGCCAAGTCCCAGAGGCATGAGGATGCCTGCAATGGCCACAAGCGCGGTGATCGTAACGGAGAGGTACGAGTAAACGGCGACGCGCCAGCCTGTCCCGCGCAAACTCGAAGTGTCGGTGCGGAGAAGTGTAGGACAGAGGGAGGCATGAATCGACCGGCCAATAACGTTCCAGGCCAGTGCGGAGTTAATTGGCGGGATAGCATATATGAGAAGGGCTACGAGGGCGAGCGGGAGCGTATATTGAAGAAAAAAGACGATAATATTAATGATAGTAGCTGCCGCTGCTTGGGTTAAATGAGGGATGAGCAGGGTCATGGTCAAAGTGAAAGAGCGACTTGAAAAATTCAAGCGTAGGAAAGTGACCATCTGCTCTTTATTCGGTCGAAAAAAGTGCTCACAATGATTGCTATCAGCCTCGCCCCACAGATGCCGTTCAAGTATTGGATAACCATCGAGGTGTCGGTATTTTTGTCCGTCTCGTTCCATTCAGTGGCCGAGAAATTCAAGTGGATTACTAGGATACGAAATATGCCATAAACTCGCTGAACATCACACAATGGATGGAAACTCACAAATTATGACTACATATCCTCCGCTTGGAGGATTTTTGAAAATTGCATGCGTAACGTTGAATTGCAGCCGGCGGACCTTGACGTACTACGTAAAAGGCGGTGGATCAGCGCCAGCGGTCTCCCTGAAATGATGCATGAACCGAACATGTAGGAGAGGAAACGGCTACAGACGGGAGTAACCGCCCAAATTCCTGGCGTTTCAAGTGCCAAACCCAGACTGAAGTGGTTTGAATGGCCAGGGAATTTCATGCAATGAGCGTAGGAGGACCGGCTAGCTCGCAAGAACGATCGGTTTTTGTTCGGGAGTTGACCGAGCAGTAAAGCATCGACTCGTTTTGGGGCTTCAAGATGAAATTGGCTGGCTCATGAAAATAAACATTGAATAATTACGCAGAGAATGTCTTGGCTCGATGAGTTGACTAGTCCGCCAAGCATTCATGAATCAAGTTTGGATCGAGTTATAGTATCGGAAGAGCGCAAGAAGAGTCCGCATAGCTTGAAAGTCGGTCCTTAGATCCTTGTATGCTTCAGAGAGCCGGGAAGATCGAACTGGACCACAGTCTGCCACCGCCATGACTGTTGAGAGTAAGAAGAATGTGGACGTCTGTTTGGCAACAGCATAATGCACAGCCACAAATTGCCCTTTCAGATTGAAATTTGTTTGATATAATCGCGAATCTTAGAGGATACACCCGTGTTTGTCGAAATTAAATGCCCATTTCACATACAGGCCTCAACACTTTTTGCGGCGTGAATATTTGTGATTTGAGAAATTTCTTGCAAGCGTGTCCAACATTAACTTGGACCTTGGAAGCAGAATCAGATTGTCCTTTGGAAGTTGAGGTTATCGTTGAGTTTGATTCAAGTAATTCCCGTTTTTTTATGTGATTTGCGTGCTGGCTCTCGGATTACTTGCTGTCCGCCGAACTACGGTGTTCCCACGGTTGAAGTCTAGATTGATATTGCGTACTTGATCCTATTAGCGTTCCCTTGGGCTGATCCATATTTGTTCCGTTCTCTGTCGCAGTCGGATAGACGTTATTACCTCTATTGGTTGAGCTTTAAAACCCCAATGCTCAGGCGGAAAATGTTTCCGTGCAGTTTGGTCGCGACGTTCAACTGGATGTTCGAGAAGCAAACCACAGGTTTATAGTCCTGAATCCCGCGGGCGGCTTACTGTGTCAATGAATGGTTGGACAAGTTGGGTCGAACGATCAAGTCGGAGGCGCTGTTAGACCGAGTCCTTTTGCCATTCATGGACTGATGTTTTGAAGCGATGGTGGGTTTAACTTGTGCTATATCAACATATTCACAAATGGGATACATACACACAGTACGAAAAATAACATTGAAAGGTGTCAAATTTCACAGACACACTACCAAAGCCGTCTGTCATATCTGCCGGGGAAAGTGAAGATGTTCGCACTGTCAACCGCTTGAGATAGTTGAGCAAACAAATATATGAATGTTGGAGTACCTCAAGATTAGATGGCGATAGGCATAGCGGCCGCGCGCGCCGCGAGTCCGTCCGCAAGGCAATTCAGTTTGCGCCTCACGTGGAGGAACTTGATCTTGAAGCCTTTCGTCTCGTACTCAGAGATGGCAGCATCTAGCTGTTTGAAAAGATCCAAGTTTTTAGGGGCGTTGCCCTGTTTGGTGCGCCAACTATTGGCCTGAAATAAAAAGCACTTGAGTAAAATCCTCGCAAATTACACCATCGGTAACGCACCTTCCACACCGGAACCCACTCTGTGATGCCTTTGACAACATATTCGGAATCTGCGACGATAACGTATTCCGAATGCTCCGCACGCGCGCCCCGGAGAGGCGCACGGGGGTGATCATGGATGCTCGAGCCGACGACCATCCGCAGGCCATGCAAGGCTGCGAGGAGCTCTGCACGCTGGCTGGTTCTCGGCAGGCAAGCGTCCATGGCGTAGGTAACGAGGATGGAAACCTGGTCCTCGTTGCTATTTCCCATTGCGCAGCCGATGCCCGCGCGGGCATCGAATTGCCCATTGCGCGAACACGACCCGTCAACGAAGACGAGGGGGTGGTCGTGGCACACGCGGTGCGGAAGTTTGCTGGCACAGCAGCGCGCGAAGAAACGTCCACAGAAGTCGCACTCGTCGTAAAAATGCGTGCTAGTGTCCTCCCCGCGCGCGCCGAATCCTGGACAGAAGTTGTATGCCCTGGTCATCGTGTCGTGAGTCAAGAGACGATTCGAACAAATAACGGTTCCGAGCGCAGTGCATGAACAGAGTGTTTTATAGCAAACAAACGGAAGGGTTAGGGCACAAGGGATCGACAAAATTACCATATTTGGAAGCTGATCCGCAGGGCGCATCACTCTCACGCTTCCTCTAAATGACGTATTCGTCGCCGACGCGACAAGTCATCGCCATTGATGCTGTTGCCTTCCTCAGGTGTCGCTTTGCTCGCTGCACAAATGTGTTCAGATAATATCAAAATATCGCTTCGGCGATCGCGTTTGGTTCAGTATTCGCAGGATGCGGCGAGGTATTTCCAAGCACTTGAAGCAGCGACTTTAAATTCGAACCGACCATTCGCGCAAGCGGCAGTTCGCTCGCGAAGACGAGGTAATTCGAAAGCAGCGACTATAAGCTTGAATCGAACGAATTTGGCCGAGGAATTATTCCACTAAACTTAAGCGACACGTCTTTATGTTCCGTGCTCGGAGTTTGGAAGCGCCAACGCAGACGTATTCGGCGGCACTTTGGCGACACCGTATTCACCATGACCGACGAAGGAATTCGCCAGCAAGCTTTTGCGAGCGCTGATGCATCTCCCGCCCGTTATCGCACCTGATCTCCTGGGTCATCGTAGAACACGTTCCCTACCACCGGCGAACCTCTTGACTAAAGCTTGGGTCACATAATCCGTCTCATAGAGTGAACATTTGAAACTTCAAGGTGTCGCTCAGCGGCGACTCACCAGTGCACCTTGTTTCTCCATGCACGCTATATGTATGCAGTAGCCGATTATTCGTTTCCCCCGTGGGTATCACGATGGTTGGGTGATAAGTATATACGGTATGTAGGTATCCCTAAGGCGTGCAAGTAAAAGTAAGTATAATTCTTCTCGGGGCAATCGTAAGTCGTGCGTAAATGGATGGAGTGTGTGAGGTCCGTGCCAGCGCGTCCGTCCGTCCGTCTAGATGATATGATATGTACAAGCCCCATAGGGTTACAGAGAAAGCGCCCCCAGCAGCAGCCCGACCAGCAGCGTCGGTATCAGTGCAACGAAGGGCAGGGTCGTGGTGGGTACAATTCGTATAGCGCTAGGATATCATCAAGTCAGCACCGCCCAAAAACACACGCAAGCAAAGACGCACCCTGACTTCGTCGCATTCGCCGGCTTCGTAGCAATCGATATCGTCACGACCGCAACCAGTCCATCGACCGCGGTCTGTCCATTTATACCCACGTCGCCGCCGTGATTCACACCTGAGCTCGAGTTCGCTAGCAGGCCTGAAACATACGCGATCGAGGAGGAGTAGATGAACCCGGCGTAGGACGTCGTGCCGGTGAAGGTGGAGGTGTTGGTGAGCGCGGAGGTGTTAATGGGGGAGCCGGTGATGTTGCCGATAAGCCAATCGCTGCAGCGGCAAGTGAGCGTCAGCGTCACTGGAGAGGGAGGAGACGCACCGGCCAAGGTTATACCCATTCACGATGATATTGTGGTCCTCCGCGATGGGGAGCTCGTAGGACGTTGCTAGGAAATATGCGCCACTGTCGGCGCTCTTGCCGGACTGTGTCCAGTAGCGGAAGTGGTTCCCCCCGTGCACCGTCTCCTGGCACGTCCCGAGCGTGGGGTCCCCGTAGTCCCACCGTAGCTCAGAGGTTTCGTTCACTGCGCCGGTCGTGATTAGCATTTAGCGTTTAGCGTTATCATAACTCGGACAAGCGTACAATAGCCATTCCCATCGCCGAGATTGGCCGTCTGCGGCGCGCCCTCATGCTGCCCCAGACACTCGGCGGAGAAGCCGACCGAGCTGGCTACCGTGTCAGCGCGACATTCAAATCACCCGAATAACACATACAGGAAAAAATTGCGAAAGCCACCATCGGACTGCTGGTCGACGAGCACAGCAGGGTCAGACGTGCCTGCGATAATGACATTCAGCGGCTCGCCGAGTGGAGGGTCGCCCGTATTGGGTGCTTGCTGCAAAAGAATATAGTCCTTAATAAAAATTGCCATCGCAGAGCTTGAGAAACGTCGTACGGTAAGCATGGCACCTCCGCCGTCCGCAGGCGCGAAATAACCCGCTGCAGGCTCGCTCCGGGGTACTACATTGCGCGGCCACGGCCAGGACCTCGTTTCCGCTCGTCGTTGCCTGAGAGGTTCCGCCAATGTCCGGTGTGGCAACAGCGCCAGCGACGGCATACATAATAGCAAGAAAAACATAGAGAATGGTGTGGTTGTGCTCATGAAGGTCGATGAAAGCCCGAGCGAGGAGGAGAGGATGGATGTGGAGGAGGAGCAGAATCTGCAGATGGAGCAGAATAATTAATTGATGGCCCTATTGTTTATTTAGATAAACAATGAAATATCCTTGTCTGCGGCAACGGTGTCTTTGTCCTGGAATTGGCCTTTGTTCGACTGCGGAGACTTGATCGTCCCTCGGTGGGTAGGACCGGCGATAACAACGGTTCCTTGCCACGCCAGTCCACGGTATTTATCGTACGGCTAAAATTAACCCAGATATTTTGGGTCTGAGCGGCTGGGCCGGCGCACGGAACGTTTATCTGCGCTACTCTGGTCTACTGCCAGCGAGGCAACCTGCCTCGGCTGTGCATCTTCAGGCTCCTTCGATGGCCCTGGGCGATATGGATCGATAAACTGGTCGCACACGCTACTAATGCACTCGCTGCTGTTAAACCACGACGTTAACACGACTGTCAAGGTCTCCAAATTTATCTCGATGAGGCGGGGGAGAGTAGCGGACATGAAAGCCTCGTTGGATCCTTCCCCGTACATCGGATACTGAGTCACCGACCGTCGCTTGACCTCGCGATATTGTTCTGGACCGGGCATAATTTGCACCGACTGGCGCCAAGAGCAGTAGGAATGCATCAGGCCTTCAGGCCCTTATGTGACTCAAATACTGTCACAGGAGAATCCTTGGCAGCACAACTCGGCTCGTCAGTCTGGTTGTGGTCTTGGCACCGCGCGAAGGTTCAATTTGAAATTGCATCCCATACTCACTTACTGTGAAAGGCTAGCTTATCCTCGCTCCCCTTCAATTTCTGGGCAGGAATTCATGTATGTTCTAGATGTCTGCAGAAGCTTATAACTACTTGCCTCCCAATTTTTCACGTTCGACCTTCAATCAACCTTCAATTCACGACAATTCCACGACGACCGTCGCAAGGCACCTTGTTGCTTTTCTGGAGATGGTTTTCAACGTTCGTTTCTAAGTTACAGTCTTCAAATATGTCCAAGTGTATGCCGGACCAGGACACTCGTCTATGTGGTTATTTCGTGTTGTTCACCAGCTTCCACTTCACGGTGAAGACACAGAACGACTCGGTTTCGCTCTTCCACCCGCTCAACACCATCCCCAAACCCTCATTACTCAATACCCCCCGCTTTCCCATCGGAAACCTCCACTTCAACGCTCTCTGAACCATGACCTTGAGCTCTTCCTTCCGATCCACCGACATTTCGAACTCGATCTCGAGTTCCTGCAGTGCAGGCAACCACTGAAATGCGGCGCCCCACCCACCATCCTCCCACGGGATAACTTCACCACGCTCTTGCCGCGCAACATCTTCTACGTAGTCCTCGAGCCAGCCTCCACGATGGGGGTTGATGAAGAGCGGGTACTTTCGCTCATTGTACCACCAATCCCCCCTCCGCACCGAAATTCTGAGACGCTCGATACCTGCGGGGAGGACGCCGTCCGCGCACATGCTCGGGAAACTCTGCTCGAGCCAGAACATCTGCGTAAAGAGCTTGACTTCCTTCACGAACTGGAGCTGCCAAGGCGCAAAACACGCAAAGTAGTGCTCTTCGGGCGCGTGGCCGTAGAGGTCGGGGAACCGAGCCCCAAGCGCCGGAGGCCCGGAGTGAGGCCCGTGCCAGAAGACGTGCGTCGCGAGCAGGGGCGGAAGGTGGTACGTCTCGAGGTAGATGCGACGGCAGGTCAGGAGGAAGGCCACGTTCATGGTGAAGGGCCCGGTGAACCCCGGGCGGCGTACGTGGGGCGGATATTCACGAGAAGGATCGGGGATGGTGAGTTCTTCGAGGATTATGGGGGAAGAGAACGTTTCGGATCTCAGGTGGGATGCGGCCATTGTAAAGAGGGGACGCTGCTTGGCGATTCGCGACGATCAAGCGCTCGTGGATAGGGACCGACTGACTTCCAGTGTGGATGCCAGGATTGACATTGGTCGGTGTTGGGACGGGCGTACTTTGGTGATGCATCAAGGCTGAACTCTCGCAGCTCAACCGTTAAACCAGTCTTAATGAAGTGTCTTCAAGAGATACCCAAACCGAACTGGAGGCAGAGGGAAACGCGAGGTATGTAAGCAGTGCTGTAGCTACAGCCATCTTTTATATTCGGGCAGGAACGATCTTCGCTAGCCGCCGTTGATCTGCAACGTCGGTAATTTGCCGAAAGATTATGCTGTTCAAGGCGGTTCAATTCTACTGATAAGTATGCGCCACACTCAACAAGTATTTGAGCAAAGTCCCATTTTCCCAAAGACTATGGTACGAGCGGCCGGGCCAGCTTCTCGCGACTCGGCCGGACATTCCCAGCGTCGGAGTCACAAGAGTCACCTTGAATCAGCGCCGCGGCCGCCAGCCCATTGCCGGGTTCATCATGCAACTCTCTCACGGACGGAATGCCTGCGAATTTCGTCCAGCGAGGGATTTTGAAATGATATGAAGATGTTCAGCTGCAGGCCGAGGAACCGAGCGAACCTTTAGCTTCAGCGGTGTATTGCATCATCCGCAGCTTCAGCAAAGTTATATAAAATGTTCAACTGTGGGAACACCGCTGTTCTGCCAAAAAATCCAGTAATGGAACCACAACCTCTTACAGGACAGAAATGAAATCAATTCAACTTGACGATAACCTCAAGTTCAAAGGACAATCCGATTATAATTCACATCCAGTTCAAGTTGACGAGCTGCTTGCGCAAGACGTTCTTGATTCGTGAATCACAGATATATAGAGTATTTCGCTCAGCGGAAATTTGAGGGCATCCGGTTTGTGAGACGGACATTAAATTCTGGACAGATATGCCCTCTATGCCTCGCATTTTCATTAGCTGTAACTTGAACGTGAAGGGATCATGTTTCTTCACCCAACAACTGTCGTGAGCTGACTCGGCTGAAGAACTTCGAAGACACGTTTACTCGGGTTTTCAACCCTTCAACATTTTTATGTAGGTAATTCGTTCGATCCTAGGAAACAGTTTGTCTCAACAGTATATCTCGTATGACTATTTAGCGTTCTCCACCAACTTCCACTTCACGGTGAAGACACAGAACGACTCGGTCTCGCTCTGCCATTCATGCAATGCCATCCCCAACCCTTTGTTACTCAACACGCCTCGCTTTCCCATCGGAAACTTCCACCTCAACGCTCGGTGTACGACGATCTTGAGCTCTTCCTTCCGATTCACTGATGTCTCAAACTCGATCTCGAGCTCCTCCAGAGCAGGCAACCGCTGCAACGCGGCGCCCCATCCACCATCCGCCCACGGGATAATTTCACCCCGCTCCTCTCGCGCGATGTCTTCTCTATATTGTTCGAGATGGCCTCCACGATGTGGGTTGATAAAGAACGGATGATTGCGCTCGTTGTACCACCAGTCACCCCGCCTAACCGAGATCCTAAGACGCTCGACGACTGCGGGGAGGACACCGCTTGCACACATCGCCGGGAAGCTCTCGTCGAGCCAGTACATCTGTGTGAAGAGCTTGACCTCTTTCACGAACTGAAGCTGCCAGGGTGCGAGCCGCGCAAAATATTGCTTCTCTGGCGCGTGGCCTTGGTGGTCGCGGAACTGACTGCGGAGCGCCGGGGGCCCGCTGGGCGGCCCGTGCCAGAAGACGTGCGTCGCGAGCAGCGGTGGGAGGTGGTACGTCTCGAGGTAGATGCGGCGACACGTCAGGAGGAAGGCAACATTCATAGTAAAGGGCCCGGTGAAACCCGGGCGGCGTACGTGGGGCGGATATTCACGAGAAGGATCGGGGATGGTGAGTTCTGCGAGGACTGTGGCGAAGAGGAGATTTCGGATCTCAGGCGGGATGCGGCCATTGTAGAAGGGGGATGCTGCTTGGGGATCTGCGACAATAGAGCGCTCGTGGATAGGGACTCCTTGAATTCCAGTGTGGATGCCAGGAATGCCATGGGTCAACGGTGTTGGGGCGGGCGTACGTTGAGCAAGTAGGCCGCGCCGGCCTCCAAGTCGATACATCAGGCTGAGTTTCAAGAAGGTCTCAGTGGTATTCGACAAGGGATGAAGGCAGAGGGAGACATGCGCTAGCGCTGTGATACAGCCATCTTGCTATATCGGGTAGGAGCGATCTCACCCCGGGGCGGGTGTCGCTGATCCGCAACGCGATAACGTGATGAACACCAGAAGATGACTGTACTCACTGCGCACACTTGTCGCGGTTTTACTACTCTGATTCTATTCCGTATTCAAGCATTTTCATACGTACCAACGCGTCTGTGTCTAAACTGAACAAGAACAAGCTACGATCCGTACATCTGCGGTCACATTCACGAAGCCCCAGCTTCTCACGCGCCGACTCAAAACATTCCGGGAGTCCCGTCAACTTAGAATGAAGGGGTCATTTTCCACCCAATGCTCGACTATTGATTTCACAAGTGCAGGCTGGTCGTGGTCAGGCTATTCGCTGTTAATCGAATTTGAATCAACAAAAAGGATCACGCACGAAGTGGCCGGCTTCTGCGACCAGTATGTATGTCATGTTTCCTGCACCTTCACCGACAACACGCACAGTTGCATTTTGTGTTGTTGTTGGCCAAGGAATATCAGGTGCACGCAGAAACTCGTCCTGAAACGGAGACTGAAGTAGTCTCAACTAGTATGGGGCATGTTTTGAATAACACAATGAGAGCTGCAAAACCACGTACGAATGAAATAACCCCGGGCGAGGCGCAAATTGCGTCATTTGCACCGACATAGTCTGGTACAGTAGGACATGGGAATGAGATGTGAAAGACCAGTCAATTTAGGACTCACGCAGGAGCCGGATTCCAGCCTTGAGGAGGGGCCCATACATCAAGTACGCTGGTTGAATTCTGAAAATGCTGAGACGGCCATAACTCAAAGGGACAAAAAAGTCTTACATGTCCCCGTATTTGTCAAACTCCTCAGCAACATCGTCAGCCAATGTCCTGAAATCAACGTGCTCCGGAATCCCCAAGGTAATTTTGTTGTCTGGCTGCCTGAAAAAATTGTTTATCCATCCGAACACTGGTAGACAGTCCACGAAATGTTTGGAGTGGCACTGCAAGTCGTTCAAAAATAAATTGGTTGCAGCGTATCTTGTGAACACTGACTTTCTTCCGAACATCTGCGATAAGCGTGCCGTGAGTGTCGCCCTCTTCAAGCTTGTGGCAAATATTCTGTGCCGCCACATGACGTTCCACAGACCATCCCGATGTCTGTTGCGCGAATTGAATGCTCTCAAGACAAGTTGGAAGAATCTTGAACATCTCATCACAGGTGGACGCATTGTACATCTCCACATTGTAGCATCGCGTCTGAAGCAACCACGTATAGTGAGATGTTGCATCCTAGCCTAAATTAGATACTCAAACCTGTGGATCAAGAGGAAACTCACCGATGCCGGATTGCTGACCATCATTGATTCCAAGTTGATGTGGATAGCACCAAGTTGTCCTTTGCCCTTCGCGAGAGCAATATTCTGCTCGTGGATCACGGTTGCGATGTGGGGAACATATATGCCGCCGTACGAGTTCCCGGACAAGATAAATTGGTTTCTGGGTATAGCTATGAGCGTGCGGATAGCGTCAAAAAATAAAGACTTACTGAGCAAGGTCAGGGAAAACACGGAAGAACTTTTGGAGAAAATCATAGACATCAATTGCGGCCGAACGGCTATTGTTGACCCGCGTCCCATATGATGCGCCAGTTCCGACAGGCTTCGACACTTTTGGTAAAAGAGTATCGAGCGCGAAAAAAGACATACGTGATCCAGCGCCAAAAGGTTGAAATGCTCTATCGACACGTCGGGTCAGTATGTAACAGTGACCCGTCGAAGAATCACTCACCCGTCCACCGATTAGGATTGGGGACTGTTCCATTTTCAACCGCCAAACAAGGCCCTTGCGCGGCCAATGTGTTGATCATCCCGCTTGCCCCTGGCCCACCACCGATTGTCAATCTATGTTTGTCATTCAGCCTTCGGGAACCGCAACACCAGGTCCCCATACTTACATCACCGGAGCACTTTTAGCGCCATGCTCGGCTTCAAAGTACCTGAGCAGCCGATAAAACACCTGCAGAGCTGTTATAAGAGGAATCCTACCAGAAAAACGAGCGTTTGGGTTCAGTTTCGCTGTCGCCGTTCAAACCGATGTAGCCCGAATGAGATATCGAAGGACCTTGAGGAGACGGGCAAATATTGGTTGGTCTCGTAATATTGACATAAAATCGGTCTTCTCTGGACTGTCCAGACTTCCAATTCCATCGAGAAAGCAGAAACCAGGCGAAGGCCAACGAACAGATAACCAACCAACGAATGCGAGTCCTGGTCGAACGGCTGACTCGATTGAAATGGCCAGAAATCGAGTGGGCTTGAGGAAGAAGCGGTAACTTCAGGCCAGAATCTCCCATCTGAAAGCTCGGGCACACAAGGGAGAGCCAGGGTCTGTTCCTTATATATCAGTCAGAGATGCGCAGTGGCTGCGCAATCAAGCTCGTGATTTGACGAACCACGGGTAGGTGGACCATCCGGCATAGTGCGGGCCGATCAGGGCGAGACGCGCTGAAAGTCCAGCCAAAATTTTGAGAGCGATACCTCGACAATCGCACTCATATTGGTGCAAACACAGTATTCCGAGCCAGGAATTTCACTGCCCAGTGTTCCCACACCGGTTTTTGCTTGATTTCGCCGGAAGTCACGACACGACTCATCCATAAAGTAAGACCTGAGGAGATCGATTAAGCTCGGGGTGCAAAATCTGGGAAACCCTCCCCAATCTTGCACCGGAATTCCGTTTGAAATTTGAGAGAACGGGTGAACACGACACAAAACTCGTTTTTGCGTACTAGTGGTATGCCTCTGGATAGCCAAGCACCTGGCAAAGTGGATACCAGTGCAGATCGAACGGCTGCCTCAATTGAGCTGGCCAGAAATCGACTGTACTTCAGGAAGAAGCCTGAGTCTCTCATCGCAATACTGGGCAGGCAGGAACGCGCTCAAGATCTGGCCTGTCCTTTTGTTGTTTTCGGCGATCTGCAGTGACTGTGCCGCAATCCAGACTGTCAAGCACACGGCACTCAACTTCCTATTCTTGCAGCGTTTCCGGTGATTGAAAGGGCGCAACGTCTCTGTAATGTCCAGACAGCAATACGACACTGGGTTCATTCACGATTACAACACGACACTGCTGTGATGAATCAATTTCAGCTGCGGAGTGGCCAATTTTTTTTTTTTTGCAAGCTTACTGTGGTTTCATACATCTTCCACCTCTTGGGTCGACTCATTCAGAAAAAGCTGCTTGAGTGTCATTATGGAAATACTGATACGGCCGTTTCAATCCAAGACGTACTTTGCAAGGAAATCAAACAGAAGCAGCAATAGCGCGTGTCGCGAGTCCGTCCGCTATGTAATTCAACTCGCGCCTGACATGAAGGAAATGAATCTTGAAGCCTTGTTCCTCATACTCGGCGACCGTGGCATCGAGGCGTTTGAAGAGGTCGATATTCTTTGGTGACTTGCCCTGATTATTCTTCCAATGATTCGCCTAATGAAATCGGGTGAAAATCTTGATTCTCTACACTCGGAACAGGATGACGCACCTTCCATTCCAGAACCCACTCGGAAATACCCTTCACAACGTATTCGGAATCCGCGGCAACGATATACTCCAACTGCCGGTGGGGACATTCCAAGGGAGAAGTATACTCGGGGTGTTCTTTCAAATCTGCGTGGACGAGCATGTTCACGCCATGCAGCGCTGCAAGGAGCTCTGCACGCTGACTGGTCCGGCGAGCCCCAGGGTCGATGGCGTCGGTAACAGCAATAGAGACTTGATCCTCCGAATCCTTGCCCATTGCACAACCAATTCCAGCGCGCGCGTCAGGCTGTCCATTTCGAGTGCACGCGCCGTCAACGAAAACGAGAGGATGGGAGTGGCAGACTTGGGTGTCACCCTTTCTCTGGCAGCATCGCCCATAGAAACAAAACCAGTCGTCGCATTCGTCATGAACGCGTGTGGTGATGTCCTCTCCGCGCGCCGTGAAACTTGGACAGAAGCTGTACAACCTGGACATCGTGCTTCAAAGAGCGCAATGTTTACTCGTCCAAATAATGTGTCACTGCCACAGATGTCTCATCAACGAACTTTCTCAGGGTTGAACGTTAAGTTCAGAGGTTTATTCAACGTCAAACAAGACAAGAAGAGGTTTTGTGTTTGAACGGACATAAGCCGGGAGACTGATGACAGAAAAACCATAAATGAAGGCTTTGTAGCAGTAGTAGTACTAGATCTGACAAATACAAAGGTAGGTTGAATAATCGAGTTGAATTTCGATAAACCAAATCGAAATGAAGATCTAACTACCTACCTGCGATCTTCAGTCGTCGACTTTGATTTCAGATGGCGAACTGGATGAATGTGCATAAGTACTTGTTGGGTTGTGCGTACTTATTAGCATCTAATCCCAATTTCTGCAGTGGATTGCGTTTACCAGATCGATGATTTGAGAGAGATGATCAATGGATAACAAGGCTGTACAACAATTCGCATCCGTTGTGTCTATAATTTGTTCGATACGCTCAGGCATATACTGTCTCAGTCCATCCCTAAGGTTGCTTGAAGGTCGCATCCTCAAGCTGCATGTACATGGCCTCCTATGGCCGTAAATACACGGCGAAGGAAATGGACTCATGGCGAATCGGAAAAGCAATGAAAAGTCGTTTTGTGCTTTGCATCAAAATTACCAAAACTAGACTGCTGACGTTGTTTGGATCACAGATACAAAGTTCGTGTTCAACTTTTTCCTTCACGATTTTGGTTCCCGACTTCATCTTGAACTCATTCTTCGATGTTGCCATGTCTTGTCTTCAAGTTGATATTTGATCATTTCAAGTTAAAAATCTAATCACTTTAACGCAACGAGGTATTATCAGCACCTCTGGCTCGGAATCGGTTCCGAAGCTGTACATGTGCAGGCGTCATGAGATTTGTGCAACCGTTCTCCGTCCGGGCTCGGACGTCTGCACTGGGAGAGCACGATAACCGAACTCTCTAAGTTTCCGGGAAAACAACTTCAGCTGAGGGAAATACGATAGACACCCTTGCGTTTTCACCCGCAGTTCGGCAAAGTGCGGCGTTGATACGGCTTTGGGTTCGTTGCGACAATAAGATCGATGGCGCGACGACACTCATGTTGCGCTCATGGGAGCTCCACGAAGAACAAAATTTACAACATGCCGAACTTTTTGTGAAAAGGCAAGGATGTCTATCGTTTTCCCTTAGCTGTTGAAGCATGATCGATATTTGATCGATATCACATCTATCGCTTCGAAACGCTCGGCATGCTCCGGCATGATGACTGAGAATCTGATGAGTCAGTCGTGCTGACGGGAACAGTCGTCGGCCGAACGGGACTGATCCGCACGACAGCGGGCCACTGGGCCTTATATGCCGGGCAGCTGTGGGTTCTCTCCCACCATTATGTCGTCGTCCGAGCCAGCAACGCAGTCGTCTTCGCCGACCATCGAGGGCCTAGAAGTCCACAATGAGAAGGAAGACGGCCAGTCCGAAATCGTTGTCGACTTTGAGGGACCTAATGATCCGCTGAATCCAAAAAAGCCAGTTTGTCGCTCCCGCTCATCTGCCGAATCTTTGCTAATACCGAGACATTCTAGCTGGCCTCGGAGAAAGAAATGGGCAGCGACGTTGGTGGTCTCTGCCTTCACGCTAATCTCGCCGGTATCGTCGAGCATGATAGCACCTGCGAGCGAGCAAGTCGCGGAGCGCTTTGGCATCACGAATGACGTTGTAGTTGGTTTAATAACCTCCATTTTTATCCTGGCGTACGGTGAGTTTTCAAAAAGAATGACTTCATCGTCGTGTACTTAACGAGGTCTCGTGCCCAGCCGTTGGCCCACTTGTGAGTTTCTCTGCAATCCTATCGGAAGTATTTTTGACGTCGGTAGTTTCTGGGCCCGTTGTCCGAAATATTCGTGAGTTTCAGATAGATACACAATCCCTGACCTTCTCACAATCTCGTTAGGGGCGGAATCGAATTATACAAGGCGCAAACTTGTGGTACCTCGTCTGGAACATAGCATGCGGATTTGCTCAAAACACCGGCGAGCTTCTTGCATTCCGATTTCTTGCCGGGCTAGGTGGAAGTGCCCCCTTGGCGGTACGTTGGTTCGTTATCTCTGCTCAATTGCTAAACAATCCCGCGCTCTAGACTGGCGCCGGTGTCCTGGGAGATATCTGGAATGCAGAGGAACGTGGACAAGCACTTGCGATATATTCTTTAGCACCACTCTTAGGACCGGTCGTCGGTCCAATATGTGGCGCGTTTATCGCACAAAAGTCCACTTGGAGATGGGTGGTGAGCCAATGTTAGTCAGTACAATGTGCGGGTACTGACTGTCTGCTCAGTTTTGGTCTACGTCGATAGTTGACGTTGGCATCCAAATTCTTGGCATTCTTTATCTTCGAGAATGTGTGTCGATCTTCCTGCGACATGTTATATTTTCTGATCTGTTCAGCATACGCGCCCTTCCTTCTCGAACAGAAGGCAAACCAGATCAGAAAGTCTTTGGACGCGGAGAAAGGACCAGTACGACACGTCCGGTCGAAGTTTGCGACCGAAGATCGCACGTAAGTCTCTGCGTCTTCTGTTGAACCTCGCCAACACGCACACAGTTGGCGACGAATCATGAAAATAGCCGTCACTCGTCCGTTCATCTTGTTGTTCAACGAACCAATTATCCAGGTTCTCGGCCTTTACATGGCCTACATTTATGGGCTTTTCTATCGTACGTACTCCCTTCTAATGAATGTTCCATTGCTTTGAGACGAATAACACACGTTTCTAGTGTTCCTCACCTCGATGCCTCTGATGTTCCAAGGCGTCTATGGCGAAAGTGTCGGCATCTCTGGTCTCCACTATCTAGCCCTGGGAGTCGGCGTCACCGGCGCCTCGCAGATCAACGCGCGCTTTATGGACCGCATATTCAAATATCTTAAGGAAAAGAACGGTGGTGAAGGGCGGCCAGAGTACCGAACCCGTGAGTAGTTCTCTGTGATTGAATTCGCCCCAATTGAATTCGTATCTTGCAAGCATCGATGGTCCCTGGAACGCTGGCGCTGCCAATAGGACTCGTTATCACTGGCTGGGCTGCCCAGGAGAAGGTACACTGGATTGTTTCAGACATTGTGCGCGAACTTTTCTCACTTCCAATATACTACTCATCTAACCAATACGATCACTAGGGCATCGCGTTCGTCGGAGCCGGTATCATTCTCAACTTTCAGTCCATTCAAGTCTACGTCGTTGATGCTTTCACGCTGTACGCTGCGTCTGGTGGGCGTCCTTTACTCACAGTTGAACGCAGCACATTTATCTTCCTATTCCAGCGATGGCTATGATCGGTTGCTTGCGCTCTCTCTTCGGGTTCGCATTTCCGCTTTTTGCGCAACAAATGTACGCAAAACTCGGGTACGGAAAGGGTGATACTATTTTAGCGGTGATTGCCATTGTCATTGGCGGGCCCTCGTGAGTCCAACTCTTCCTTTTTTTTAACCGACCATCGTTGACATCGAGATTCTCGCCGTTCTTAGACCATGGTTGCTCTGGACATATGGACAACAACTTAGAATGAGGAGTAAATTTGCGAAACGACCGAAATGAGACCGACTTGTTTGGGAAGCGATTATTATTAGTAACGACCCACTTGATTTTAATAGACTGTAGCACGTTGTATTTGACGACCCACATATATGAGCGAATGTAGTGTATTTACAAGGATTGCAGGTATTGCTGAAGTTGGGAATTCTAAACTGAACTATCCGTTGTCATAAAGTCGTTGTCAACATCCGTTGTACAAGCTATTTCTTGGGAAAGTGTATCCAGCCTGCGCCCACGTCGTCAGATTCGGATTCGTATACGCTTCTATATGTCTGGAAGTTAAGAAGTCAACAGGCTGATAAAGAGAATATGCATGAAAGAATAGCTACTCATTAATATAATTCGCCGTGGGGTGACTTGGCGGATCGCAAGTCATACCATTCTTCACACCAGGGAGCTGGTATACCCGCACGTAGTCGATGAACATTTCAGCCGGGAAGACCATGTGTGCATAATCCTGCCCTTGGAAAGAGGGCGATATTCCGAGGTTGAAAATCATGTACTGAAATCATGAGGAATTGATTGTGAGACTGGACGACCTACTCACCATGGGTTCTTCTGAGATTAGGCGTGAAGAGACTCCCGACGTAGCATCAGGGCCAATAGTATCCGCAGTCACAGTCCACGTCTTGGCCCCGTCACTGTACCAAGTGATATACCCACTCTCGCGGTTCGACGGATCGGAGAACCATTCGAGGCCATACGGCGCATACGCAGACCCACCATAGAAACTCGAATCGATATACGTCAGCGCGGACACCGTCTGTTGGAACTGGTCGCCCATGTAATTGTTGAACTTGGTGATGGTTGAGTTCTGAATCTGCGTGGCCGACGAATCGTTGTTGAACTGCCTCTTGGCGTTGTACGGCGCAACCTGATAGCTCTGGGACACTTGTCCGCGGAAGTTCGGCGGCGTGGCGTCGATCTCGACCAGCGCCTCGATGATGTCGATCTCAGGCACGCCGCGCCCGACTGATGTTGCCGGGCCAGGGTGGTCGGAGCCGGGACAGGTACATGCGGAAACCCGTTGCCCTGGCAAGAAACTGAGCTCGTCGGTGAAGGTCGAAGCTGGCGTGTCGTCGTGCGTTGTTTGGTTGGGGAAGGTACCGAGGTCGCAGCTGTGGAAATATGAACCACGTACATGGCAGGTGGCATAAATGTTGGTACCTGTCGTAGGTGTAAGGCCACATTCCTTCTGTTGTGGCTCCATATCCGGCGCGTCCGAGATTCCCCATCGTCCACGCCCCTGGCCAAAATCCGACTTGGGTTGGAGCACCGGGTAGACTTATTGAGGCCTCAATGTAACCGGTGGTGAAACATAGCTGATTCCAGGATGCAAGCATACCTGAGAGTCGTCAAGAATAAAGATAGCGACAACTAGCTGCAGTACCCACCGCTCTGGAAGTTCAAGTTGTGATTATCGACTTCTGAAAGAGTGATGACTAGTTTTCCATCTCGGGTTGTCACCGCCTAATATTAATAAATCGCGTAAGAGCTTCGGAAAATCTCCTGAAAGTAAATTACGCTGCGCTTACCGAAGGATCATACCACTCCAGATCTTCCTATAAATGAATTAGAATGCCAACTTCAAGCCGAAAAAACAAAAATTGTACGGTGGGCCAATAGTGGAGGTCAACTGCCGTCCAATATGGATCGTCCCCAGGATAAAATGTGCGTCCCTCGACATTAAACTCGTCAGAGAACACAAGATCATACTGCTTTCCATCAGCCCCCGTGAACTTATACGCCGATTGCGGCGTATCGGGGTCTATTAACGAGGGAAAGTTCGTTAACACAGGTACTTGACCCGTTCCGTTGATGCCCCCCAAATTGAAGCCCACAATCTTTGGTCCAGGATGCGTGAAGTGCACGATCACGGGATATCCGGCAAAGAGTGCGAGGAGACCCCCGAGCAGGAAGATGAGAGCAGTTGCGTTGGCCCAACCACGCGACGAAAAGATGTCCCATGAACGGTCGAGACGGGCGTCTCGCACGGGATCGGGATTGTGCAGCCAGTCATCGAGGTCGAGATTTTTTGACAGCCATTCGACGGTTTGCGTTCGGGCCATCTGGGGCCGAGGCCGAGGCCGAGAGGGACTCGAGATGGCCGTCTGAGCGGCACCACCGTCCCCGAGACTGACTCGATTTAGGCTGGGATCATACTGCAGAGCATTGAGTTGTTCATTAAATCGCGACTCGTTGGACGCGAACACGCACCGAATACGGTCCATACCCCGCCCCGATGGATCCCCTGGCGACATCTTGAACGATGCTTGTTCTAGGGTTGGCTCGCGGGCGAGGATGGCGTTCAGTCGATGTCGCTCGAACACGGGATGGGGCTGTCCGCCGTGGTGCGTTCTGGCCATGAGATCCCGATGATGTTCTGGTGCGCACATGTGCAGAGGGTTGTTCCACGTTCCCATACGCCACAGGTCGCCGGGCGACACGACGCGCTGGGGGGTCGCTGAGAGGTAGACATGGTGGTGAGAGTCGTGCGACGTAAGATATTTGCATCGTGGCGGGAAGAATAATGAGTGCTAATGATAGCGGAGTTAAATATGTCTTGGACGTCACCGCCGAAGAGTTAGGCTATAAATAAATATGTAAAGTGGCAAGCATACCGAGATGGTGGACAGCCAATAGCCAATTACAAACGACAGCTTCATGTGGTCGAGAATTTGGCTACGTATGTGCGCGGACGAGAGCCAAAGTGCGTCTATCGATGGACAATGGACAAAGTCTTGGAGCACACGATGCTCGGTTAGTCCTATTATTACACGAAGCGACGCAGCAGCGGGAGAATCGTCATTGCATAAATGAGAATCCGGATTCCGAATCCACAGAGAAACTGATCCAGATTACAGTATATTGATTCCTTGCTCAGCCCGTTCAATTTTCTGTTCAAATGGCAACGATTGGTTCGGCCCCAGGTGCATGCAAGATGACGCGTGGGCAAGGTCGTGGGCAAGGTCGTGGGGTTTGAGGGAGAGTTGGCGAGCACTTTGATTGCCGTAGTTCCCGACGTACGAATGCGGTAATTGGGTTGCAACCCTGTGTGTTGTAGAATGTAGAGATTGCTTGGCCTTGGCTTGGCCCGAGGAATATTGAACCGATCTGGAAGGTCTTGGAGCGGCGCTTGAAAGTGCAGCACCACCTCGATAATATTATTATCAAGGACGCGCGACGCCCAAACGTTGCCAGAGTTTCACACGATTTGAGCAGTGCTCTCAGCAGAGACATCCCTGGCACTCTTAGTCATGACCCGAATGCTTCAAAACACGCCTCGCTGTCTGGGCCGCCGCCGCCGCCGCAGTGTTGCATTCCGGCATCAATATTCCAACCACTCTAGTGGGTGACTTCCCGTAAGGTAAATTTAATCCTGAGGAATATTTCGTGTGACGCGGGGCACCGGCAAAATCGGTGGCATCCTTTTGAGGAACTCCCATATTCAGCCCAATGTCAGTGCTTTCCGTCTTCAAGGAAGCATCCATAGAAGAACGTACAGATTCCATGGTTGAAGCTATGCCATGGAAATGCCGCTCAAACGCCGGTGCCTCGGCATCACGAGAAATATTCTGGGCAGTGGAGGATTATATTTATCTTACGGGAAGTCACCCGGTTTCTCACTCTGCATGCATCGAAATTCTGTTTATGCGATCTAAAAAACTACACCGATAAACTATTCTGTGGCCTAGGAATAATGGGACTTCCAAAAATCGTGATCTTGAACATTTGAACCGATTCGAACTTTGTTACCGCCTTGTGATCCAAATAACGCCGCCGGTCCACATTTGATGATAGTCACATGATTCGAAGTCCTCCGGGCTCTCAGAGTCAATACTTCGTCGCGTTCCCTCGGCCGAAGCTAGCGGGAGTGCTTGCAGCCTGCGAATACGACCACGGAGGCGAATTTTCAAGCTCTGTGGACCAATAAAAGTGCCTCAGCTTATCGAATGACCATGAGAGGCCAATAGCGGCATGACTGTGCTAGTCATTGGGCCTGCTCGAAAACTGTCGGTGTCATATTCCCGACTGCGCGAAGAATATCGCTTGGAATATCGGGACACCAAATTACCATTGCAGGGCAGGAATCTTCAACAAGAGTCCACCAACGATCCAACGGGTGCGCATGGCCAATGTTTCCTCACTGCTTTAGGGCTCAGCTTTGCCGCATAGTCTTAGATTCTTGAAGTTGAAACCCATACTGTGTTCGAGACATCCGCAGGCTGTTGAAATCCATCGCGTCCATTGTACTCTTTTCTCGACCTCCGCTGCACCCGTTCTCTTTCACTTGTCGACGACTCGAACCTACCCGTGGCCATTTTGGACATCTCCAAAGAACCAGAGGCCGACTCGGCCTTGGCCCAGCAGTCTAATGGCTCCCCGATGTCGAATTCCTCATTTCACCAAACCACATAGTCACCGACGACGGTGCTGCAGGGATCTTCGTGGGCGATCATAGCATTCAAGCAGTCCGTGACATGCCAGCAATCCCCGTCTCTCGCTCCCTCTCTGGTCTGTAGAGTTCGCTCGACGGCGATATTACCGCTGCTATGGCCTGACTCCCTCTTTTGGGGTGATTTCGAGCCGAAAAACAGGATTCCTCGCATCGATGGTCATCATTGGCCCATCGTCCATGTCTCGGATCCTGGACGGAGGCTTCCGTGTTCTGCGTCAAGATAAGCATACCCGACGGCGGAGCACAACGTATCCGCACTGGGATTGGTTTCATGGTCCCTGGTGGAAGAGTTGCCAACGCTGCCCCGAGATGAGGGAGACGAATACGTGGTGCGGCTCAAGTATTGCGGATTGTGGACAGACGATGCCTGGGTGGTGCTTATGTGCAGCTTGCTGAGCCGCGTCTGTAAGCTGCAGCAAGTGCGGCCCTCGGTGCATCATGTTTACAGGACACTCCGCTATGAGCCCACGACTAAGTAGCACGTCGGTCAATGCTCACGGAGCTACTTCCCGTCTTCGCGACAAGCAACGTCTCTCCTGTCGTGCCAGCGCCCCATCCATCCACCTTCTCTCCTGTTCCTGCCCCCGCCGCCACGCCGGAGCAGCCGCGCGCCCACAATCCTCCGCCCCAGGGAACAGACAATGCCCATCGGGCTACTAGCGCCCCCTTCGTCCTCTCCATCACCGTTCTCGACGAGCTCTTGGTGGGAACAGGTGGCCACGAAGAGGATCGACTCGGTCCTCGTCAGCCACGGAGCCGTCGTCGTTCAGTGTGCATTCGCGAAGCTATCCCCTTACTTGGAGTGCGTCCCTCCATGCTCTTCGTCGTCGCCTCTGGGGCAAGACTGCGGGGACGTCAAGCGGAAGTGCGCTTTGAGAGCGGCGTGATGGATGCGATGCAGTCCCCAGTGTCCACCACCTCACTGCGCTGCCAGAAGATACCATGGAATGCGACCCGTGGTGTTCGTACGGGAGAAGGTGAAGGTCACGGCCTGGCATCCACTGGAGGCGGCCAAGCATGGGAGGATGGGGGCGTCATTTGCTCGAGACACGTCGACCCGACCCGACTTTCTCTGCCTCCGCTCTCCCCAATGTCGTCGGTCGCACCGCGCCATAATGTCGGGGGCTCGTCCTGGTCCCTCAAAATCAAAACCTGCTCAGTAGCTGCGAGCGAGCGTCAACACAAGTAGGCGGGACGAGGGAGAGGATGAATCAGACCCATACCTCCACGGATTACTTCCACTAATCCTGCCTCATCGCTTATCTTGTGCAATGCCGCCGTCGTGTATGCCCGCACAAAGCACGCTGCCCGCTGGATATTTTTCAATGTTCGCGAAAGCGAAACCGCGGCGCTGTCGTGGATCGCGAACACGAAGGTGCACGACAACAAGCTTGTCTTCCGCCATCCGCCTGTGTCTGCGTCTTTCCCAACCGGTGCTCATCGACCCCTCGCGCACAAAGATCAGCTGGGGCGCATCGGCGCTCCCGGGCGCGCAGTCGCTGCCACGCCCATGTTCAGTCAGACGCGGGACGCACGACAGCGAGCTCGTTTCCAGCTATCCGCTCATGTCTGTTGTTCTTCCAGAATCAGGGCCCATCAATCCGGGATCTCTGCGCACAAAGACCTTCTGGGGCGCGTCTGCTCCTTGCACGCAAACTTGAAGCTACTGCTATGACCTTGCGCAGTCGGACGCATGCCGAGATTCGCTGATGGAGCCGCCGTGCATGCAAGTGGCCGTGAAGAGAAGGGAGCACCGCCGGTGTGAAGTCTCGGTGAAGGTATATACGGCGTAGGATGCGCAGGTCCCTTTGATGACGATCAGCTAGCGTGACGATCGATGTGCATTTCCGGTATTCATACGATGTTGGCTGGGGCGGAATTCTCTCGCTGTTGACTGTACACTTTCCTAGAGTTCCCGAAACTATGGAACTTGCCATACTTGGATTTACATACAATGATGATACATCATGCACATGATTGACGTCTTGCCTGTGAACTTCCACCCAACTCTCACCAGACTCTGACGCAAACGAGTCTACTAAGCAGCCTAGTTTACGAAGGTACTGTCCCACCCACTGTTCTGTCCGTTCTCGACGCTTTATTTGTCTTTATCAGGCGTTGGCCCAAAACACGATCAGCCAGGGCGCTCAGCTACTTATACGCGCCTTCGTCAATTTGGAAGTGTACATGGCAGTACAGAAAGTATGGTTCGCCTTAGTACAGGAGAGCGGGTATCAGACCATGCCGCCGGAAGACACAATACATCGATATCAAGTGAGGAACGCCCGTAATTTTAAATTTCGCTCGGTGTTGACGTAGCTCTCAGTCGAAGGAGCCCGGACCACCATTACCTTTCGAAATATTTCTATCGGTGGTCGATTCAGCCGGAAACGACCCAATAGCACGCAAGATTTTTTCTCTGGTATGCAAGAGGTCGATGCGGATCACACGAGAAATTATGTTCGCCAGACTTCAGCCGCGGAGTTGGGACGAGGATGAACTGTTGATAATTCTGGACAACCCACACTGCACTTTCTTCCCATACGTGAGGTTGATTGTCATCGACGGATCCGACAATTCTGCATCCCTAATGCCTACTTGGGTGGACGATTTTCTCGTTCATATGCCCAAATTCACTGCTTTGATATCATTGCACCTCAACACCCTCAGCTTATGGGACTTGAATACCATCGTTCACGCTATTCCGCCGGCTCCGAAGCGCGCCATTCAAACACTGGCAATTTCTCGACTCAAGGGTTCAGGAACTTTGTCAGCATTGGCAACTGTCATATCCAATTTCCCGAACCTTACAACTCTGGCATGCCGAAAGCTGAATGGGTGGAATGAAGACGCATCATCCACGAACCAACTAGCTGTCCCTCCGTCGAGTATAACGAAGCTGGCCATAGACGCTGATCTTCTGCTGAGGTGGTTCACCGACCTCCATCTCGGTGTTATCGAATCATTCTCGCCCGAACATCTCCCAATTTCGCACCCCGCAGTCATAGACTTCGTCGATCGCTTCGGAGCGTCTCTCTCTGAACTTGAGCTGCCAATTCCCGATCCGGGTATGTAAATATTCAAGTATTTCATATGCAGCTCCGGTTAATGTTACCTCACAGTTCAATTCCTGAACTCGGACTCGCAATATTTAGTCAAGTTCGGACAGCTCAAGCGTATTGTGTTCGATTTTCGGCGGCAACTCAAACTGCCGGAGCTTCCCAGGATCATTGCACAACTTCCGCCAAGCATCGAGGGAATCCGTCTCTCGGTGATGCCTCTGGACCCCTTCGCATTAAAACGCGTAGGGAACTGGTCCGAAATTGATGAGACTCTCGTGGGACCGACACTTCCGTCCCTTCGCCACTTGACCATTGTGATGCACCGACTTTATTTGGACGAAGCAGAGAAGGGCATTCTAAAAAAGTTGTGGCCGAGGATCCTTCCCCGCTGTGCGGAGAAATCGATTCTTAATGAGGAATTTCAGCGGGACTAGTCTGGATTAATTCCTGGTTCGCGCTCCTTTCTTTCCGACCGCAAGGTGTTGACACTAAAATTCACTTTTGGCCAGCTTTTTGGATAAACGCCCTCAAGGAATGCTGAGATGATACTAGTTGAATACAAACAAGTCACAGAATCATTGTATTCATCAAGCGGGAATTATAGTAGCAGTTGGAAAATCAGGAGGCGAACGTGTGCAAAACATGAAGCTCGGAACATCAAAGGAATATCTATTCAATCCTCCAACCCATCTGTGGCCATGAGCGCAGAAAACGCAGGGCCCATATTCACAAGTTTGGGTGTTTGCGTGGTATTGTTAAGGAGCATGAGCCACTCGTCGATCAGCGAACCACGATGAACCTCCCGCAGAATACCCACACGCTTCTTGGACGCATATACGGCAAAAAAGCGAGGTATGGCACCGCTGTCAGGCTCCCCTCTTTTTGCTGTTTGCAAAATCCTCACCGGTACCCCACCGGAGGAGCCTTCGAACTGAGACAAAATTCTAGCTGAAAAACCCGTCAACGAAAGTCGACAGATCGGGTGTGAAGCATCACCCTTCGAATAAGAACACAAGATAAGTATTTGATGCTCTTCGAAAAGGATGAATATTGAAGCAAACTCGTAACCGAGGAGCCATTGCTGCGAGTCATACGAGGGAAGTTTCCAGCAAAAGCATATTGCACGTACTTGAATGAGTGATCCCTGTCGCTCAGGGTCGTCCGCCGGTGGAGGGTCTCCTGCCGCGAGTAAAAAGAGCATCTGTGCCGACCAATGCGCGGTAGTCATTATTTTGAGCCGCATTCTACAAACAAGTTAATTTTCTTATGAAATCGAGGTGCAAGAGAGAATCCGCATACACGCCAGCTGTTGTATAACCGCTGTACACGGCAGTCGAAGGCAACTTTGTCAAGTTTGATCGTAGACATGAGCGCTTGAAGCAAGAGTCACTTCGGAACTCGGGGCATTGAATATACATCTTTTGAGTGACGCAACGCATTCCGATTTTGGAAGTTCCTGCGGGAGCATCGAAAATGACGAGGATGGTGCCGGTCCAGATGAAATAGGCCATAGGTAAGAACAAGTGAAGGAATCATTGTCTTATTATTCAGGTCTATCTCTCTGGACAGACTCCTTATCAATTCTGGCTCGTACTTCACGCAATAAAAATGGGCCTATGTGTCAGTCATGAAGCCCAACTTGGCCCAACTACAGAAAATCCCCAAACAAAACGAGAGATCGCGAACGGTTGATTTGTTTTTCATGACATCAAAAGCACGTGCAAGCAACAACAAACTCAAAGAGAGAAAATCCTGGGCAGTGACTTACATGCAACCTCGACCACCGACGCGTAACGCTGAAAGCACTGCAGTGATTATTCCCAGAGACTATGTTCGCAGAAGACCCGCGCGTTCTATCCTTGCCTTGCAAGCCGACGGGCGCCATCCCGAGTCCAAGCAACCTCCAAGGCGAACGTTCCCAACTCGGAGTCAGAACGTAGTAAAGCGATATAATACAGTGGACGCATTGAATTTCACCGTGAATAAACATCCTTATGAGGAACCACAGTCGGTCAACTTCATGTGTCGGTTGACATCGAATACATTATCAACTCCTCATACCATGCCAGGGGACAGCAGTATGTCAACACCCTGCCCTTTTCTCGACAAATTCTGAAATGAACATCTTTAGGCCAGCATGAATTGCCGTTACCCCTCCCAGCCAAAGGTACATTTTAGTCCTTTGTGATTTCGTTTATCTAATGCCCCTTCCGAGTCTCAGCTGAGCAGAATACCGACCTTGATTCCGAGAAACGTGAGTACGTTTTCTTTCCTCGCTTTCAGATTCGCGCACAATTCAGGAATCCGCTTCATATTCGCATTTCACGCCGGTATACACATTCTCCTCCCTCACCTCGCTGGAAATAATCTCAGTCATAACTAGTTTGTCCATGGGCCGACTTGCTAATTTCCTACTTTTTGCATCGCTGCAGAAATTGATACCCCGGCCCCTAAGACTGAAACGCCGTACGAGCCATATCATGACATATCTAAAGTCCCATCCGCGCGTTTTGGCTTCACAAACCCTATTTCTTCTACGACTTACCCTCCTCCCCTCGATTTCAACCTTTGTCTCAAATGCTTAGGTGACGACAAGTGGCCGAGCATGGATCAAACCCAATATGAGTACTTGCCGTCACTTTTGACGTGCTTGCATGCTGCATGGGCCCTCGACGACATACCGCGCGAGTTGCTCGATCTTCGACAGTCGGAAGCAGATATTTGCGTACAGTCAAATTGGGCTATCGCAGTTACGAGAGAACACCTGAATGGCAAACTGTTTTACGTTCTCAGGCCGAAGGGTCTCTGCTCAGAGGACTGTTCGATTCACATCCTGCTGCCAAGCGCTGCTACCACGCTACAGGTTCTTCGGATGGGATGGGGTCCAGACCCTCAGGAGATCATCTTCCACCTCGGACACGGAGTAGAATTCCGATGCTGCCTTCGAGATTATCTGCGGGTCGAACCTCAGCTTCCCCTCATCGGAGGATACACTGGTCTGGGCTATCGTGACGTGGGCTACAAGCCTACCCTTGTTGACTTCAACGTTTATCAGATGGTTCGCCGAGAGTTTTTTTTTGTTCCCCCGTGGTCGTGCCGCTCTGTTCGCGGGCGGAATTATTGGGCGTTTAGCGAGGGAGGACGTCCTGGAGGTTCTCGCATGTCAGGGTCCAAGCTCAGAGGTTTTTACCTCCGGTGTCCGTCTGTGGGATGGGCACAGTTCAATGGCGTATTGGGATTATGGCCTTTCGGAAGAGGAAATCGACCTCATCTGCGGCGTGTACGAGATCGGGACAGGTGAGTCCTTAATGTATGCCCGATGGTTGCTCAATGAGTTTCAGGCCAAGTGAATAAAAAAGTCCACGACGAACCACAAACAACGCAAGTTTCTTGGTGGCCCAAGCCCCCGTGCTTTCAACGCTTCCGGTTTGAATACTGGATGGTGGTCCCCGGACTGCGAGCGCTGGTTTCAGAAGCGCCTGTCAGCGATCAAAAGTGGTACAGCGCCGCTCCACAGGCAGTCGGATTGGAAGAGTTTCCTCAAATTTCACAAGATAAGTCGTGAAGTCGCGGAGGCTAATGAAAAAGATTGCCGTCGAGTTCTTGGATACCATATTGGTGTAATTTGTTGGCGCTTGTAATCAAATTTTGAGCACTTTGCCTTATTGGTCCCGCATGTATGACGAGCAGATCCAGGTCATAAGTATTTAGTTCACAGATTTTCGGTGCTGGCCGAATTTATCAGATATACTCACAGGCAGCTGAGACTCAAGAGTCAAATCACGATTCAACCAACATGTGCCGGAAGAGGGTGAGGAATCCCTCTCGAGTTCAACGGAGTTCAGGTGATTTAATTTTGGGTTAGCGATTGAAGAAAGCCACTAAATACAAGAGGTTTCTCGCAACTTGCTTCGCATCGGCGGCAGGCACGGAAAGAAAACAGGATTGAATGTGTTTCATGAGTGAAAATACCGTGGGCAGAAAAAGTGAGAAAGCAAGGCAAGAGCTTCATGGAACTATTCTATTAGTGATCCAAGCCCACTAGAACTGGGTTGGGATGGAGGGAATCATGATCAGGCAATAAATTACTGCAATTTGTGCAATTCAGGCGGCAGAAGAACCTAGCGCGAGAGCGACACCTGCACGTGTGATCAATTGAGGAGCGCTTTGATCGACAGGAGCTACCAGCCTTGCGAAAGCCAGGCTAAGAATATACCCGACAAGGAGTCGAAAAGACGGCGAGCACTGCAAAAAGAGTTTAGGTAGGGCAACTTGAAGAAATGACATGCATGACGTGCAAGAGACAAACGTCGTGGGAATATCGGCGAGCTCGGCGATGTTGCCCTGTGTCCACTGAACTGGTAAATGTACGGTGAGCAAAGCTATTCCAGAGGAATTTGCGCCTGCAATGTTCGAATGAGATTCAGGGAGTTCCCAGTAAAGCTCAAAGAAAAATTGAGCATTATCTCGATTCAACATTCTGGAGGAGGAATTTTCAATTTGAAGACGAAGCATAGGCAAGGAATGGGAATAAATAATGCCAGTGGTTTTATAAAAAAGAGCACAGCCGAAGAGGTACGTGGCCGCAGTGCGAAATATGCGCCGGACGTGGTGCTGCAGCAGTGATTGCAGCGAGAAGCCTCCTTTGGGCTCTCATTGCCCAGCTCGCAGGTCAGAGTCCCCAGCGACATGGACGGCAGAAAATCTTGAAGATACAAGCATCAATCGGAAGCAATAAAAGTTGCAGTGTCGTGGCGCCGAAGGCAAAGAACGTCGACATCCGCAGGGTAAGACGGAGGGGATTTGGATAAGGAGTGGATTGACCAATGTCAAGATGTAACTTTGTTTTGATGAGATACATGCTGATACATGTGGATTGCCGCAGCGTGAGATGTTGACATGGTCTCTCTCAGACAGACGCCACGACACTGTGACAATTAGTAAGGACCTCGCTAGTTTTAGTTTGTTCAGTGTTGCATTATAATGATAAGGGTTATTAATAACAAGCCCTTAGTCTCAGACGACCGAAGTGACCGACGTGCGGCGTCATGGCGGCACTCCAGGGCTGGTAGCTGTCTGGTCAGAAATATTGACGGCAATTCTAAGTCCTGATTTTGGTCCAATTTAGTTCCCGCGTCCTGATAAGCAGCGTTCAGCGCTATCATTGACACTCACTGATGAGAGATGCACAGCGACGCGTTTGCACCCTTCAACGCAAATTTCGCGGCTGAAAAAGTTCAACATCTGTTTTGAAACAATATATTGACTATCGAGCCCCAAATCCATCTTTACCGGGCAGCTCACAAGTCAAAAGAAAGGTTTTCGGTGCTTTCGGATTTCATTCAAGGGTATAAACTTTTGTGAAAAGTGGAACCGGACCCACCTTTTGAGAATAAGCCCTTGCCGCTGAACCAACCAACCACGTGATGTCCAAATAAGGAAATTGCCCTTATCCTTCATGGGCTGGAGAGTGATTTGCTGGGTTATATGCTGTGAGATCTATTGAATTTATTCATTAGCACCTTATTTAAATGCAATTTTTCAAATCTGGATTGCTACGGCTTCAATAGAATTTTTATGTTTGCTGTTCACTAGCACGTGATATTGACCCAATTTGGTATGTTCGGTCAAGCTTTTGCTTTGCAGAATTTGTCCGAGTTGGAACCTGCTAGAAATGATAATAGCAGCCTCAGGAGCCATTTCCAGCTTCAAACTTCGTGGTTCCCAGAAGAAAAAATTCGGCCTGGCGGCTGAACCAACCCACCTCAGTGACCAACTCTTCGATTACGTTTAGGCCTCTTAGGTACATTTTCGTGCAATGCAATAATGTACCTAAGAGGCTCAATGACAGGCGGCGTCGCGGATGTCGATGACGCAACCTTCCTAATCGGGTGAGGCGATGCGCCGCCAGCACACCTCTTCTGCCGCCGTCGCCTCTCATCGTTTCGTCGCCTATTCCCTCGTCTTGCCTGCCGTATACCTGTAGCTTTAGGCAATCCTCTGACTATGTAAAACCTCTTGAAAACTTGGCCCCCATGTTCTTTAAACCCAACACAAGGCCAGAAAACCTTGGATGAACCGCCTTCGACGTCTACCACTCCCGTTTATTCCTGTGGAATTGGGCCAAACCACAACCAAGGCCTGTCTGCCTTCCCTGCTGCGAAGCCTGCATCTTATTTTACTTCACTGCTCCAGCTCGAACCCAGGGCAACGTCCAGGGCAAACACCACGCACGACCGACTCGACGCCATCGACACTGATCTTGAAACTGTCGATGAAAGGTGCATCGATGCTCATCGCCATCCTCACCACCACACCTTGCACCCCCGCCCCCGCCCTGTCCGCATAGTTCTACGCTGGCGGTGTCACGGGTGTCGTCGGCGGTAGGGTCTCGCTCGGCCTGCGGCCGCCTTCGTGCCTGCGTCGGTGTGCGCAGCAGTCGTGCCTGGGAGTCACACTTGCGCCCGCTCCACCGCTTCTCGCTGGCGGTGTGACATGCGTCGTCGGCCGTGGGGTATGCTCCGCCCCGTCCGCCTCGTGCCCACTACGTGCATGCGGCACTTCCTCGCTCCCGCACCCCATACACCCGTCTGGCCGCATCTGTGTGCCTCTACGCTGGCGGTGTCATGCGCGTCGTCAGCGGTGGTTACGCTCGGCCCGCGACCACCTCGTGCGCAAACACCACGCTCAACTACCTCGCCTCCCTCGGATTTCACGACCATGCACGCCCGCCCTCACTACGTATACATCGGTGTTCCTCTACGCTGGCGGCGTCACACGCGTCGTCAGCGGTGGGGTTACGCTTGGCCACGTCTGCCCCCGTGCTCGCATGCGTGCGTGTGCAAGCACCACACATGACTACCTACCACCGCACTGCGCACGCCTGGTCCACCGCAGTTGTGTCCCTCTGCGCTGGCGGCGTCAATGCGCGTCGTCGGCGGTGGGTTACAGTCGGCTGCATCCACCTTGGGCCTGCGTGCGCATGCGGTTGTGTGCGTGTGAGATTTTGTACTTCATGACTGTCTATTGTTACTTTCCTGGGCAGCCATGAGTGGCTCAAGGCCGTAGGAACATTTAAATGTCATTTAGGAGAATTGTTATTGAATGTTTAATTTGTTGCTCAATGTTTCTGAGGCTCATCGAGCACGGGGAAGAGTGTTTGCCATCCATTTTACAACATATTAGTGCCATTTCAACAACTATGCAAAGGATATAATGTCTGTTCAAGAAGGAGATCGTAGTTGAACCGTGAGTTATAATGGGAACTCACTTGGCTTTTCGTCGTTTTCGTGCACAACATTTCAAACTCATCCAAAAAATCCAAATAAAATTCATAAGTAGGGGGCATGTTATAGGTCCAGATTCCGAGCCTCAGATCAAGAGGTTTGGGAGGGAACAGGCTCGGGACAAAAAACATTACAGTGCGTCGACTTTTATTCGGCTTCCTATTGGTCGATCGGTTGAGGTAAACGGCGGTGGCGTTCACGCCAAAGACGTCCGAGCAGGTCGGGCGAGGGCAGAGGAGGCGTTGAATATGAGACAACAGACACCCAGGGATGCTGCAATTTATTATCTGCAGCAAGCGAAATTCACACAGTCCGAGATCCTTGAGGGGCAGAAAAAAAGAGGCAGTGACAGCGTCACATAGGCGGCGGCGGCGGCGGCGGTGTCGGCGGTGTCGCCCCCGACGTCGACAGTGTTGCAACTCATTGAAACTTGCTCAATTGTGCCAGTGGTTTAAAGAGATTGAATTAATAAATGGCATACAGTGGCTTCAAGACTGCATAAAACTACGTTGACGGGAACAATTGGGTTTGTGCGTGCAACCTATGCCGCCAGCGTAGCGGTATGTCGACGTGGCGGGGGCGGGTGTGCGGGGTGTAGGGGCGAGGATGGGGTCATGCATGGTGTTTGAGCACGCATGCACGGAGCAGATGCGGCCGAGTGAGACCCCACCACCGGCGACGCGCATGACGCCGCCAGCGTAGAGGGGTGCGAATGCAGTGGAGGCGAGCATGCGGGGTGTGGAGGTTGCACCCACACGCATGAGGCGGACACGGGCCGAGCATGACCCCACCGCCGACGACATGACGCCGCCAGCGTAGAAGTACGTGTTGCAGTGGGGGCGGGCGTGCAGGTGGTGGGGGGAGGAGGGTGAGAATGGGCACCGGGAGGACGAAGCTTGCTTGTAGATACACCGACGGGACGAAGCGGATGCAGTGGCGGCCTGCGCGCGTGCAGCAGGCGCCGCCATCATCGCGACGGCGGCGTAAATTTTGAGCCCGTTTTACTGCCATCAGATAATAAGCATGGCTGGATTCAACCTCTATTTTGAGCTGTAGCGCATTCGGCCCAATTCTGCAGGTAGGTGTCACAGGCAGTTCACCCAACAGTGATCTCAGGTTCTCCGGCTTGGGTTAGGTTTGAAAAGCATGAGATTTGAGTGTGGACAAGGTTTTACAGCCGTAGATGGCTGCCGGGAGCTCCTGGCAGAGGGGACGAGAGCTGAAGGGAGGCGACGAAGGCGGTTCATTCAAGGTTTTCTGGCCTTGTGTTGGGTTTGAAGAGCAAGAGAGCCAAGTTTAAGAGGTTCTACATAGTTGGAAGATTGCCCGAAGGTACTGGCAGACGGCGGGTGAGAGGAGGCGAGAGGCGACGAAACGATGAGCGGCGACGGTGGCAGAAGAGGAGTGCTGGCAGGCGCACCGCCTCACCCGATTAGGAAGGTTTCGTCATTGACATCGGCGACGCCGCCTGTCATTGAGCCTCTTAGGTACATTATTGTATTGCACGAAAATGTACCTAAGTGGCCTAAACGTAATGGAAGAGTTGGTCACTGAGGTGAACCAACCACCCAGCCCGCGGTCTGGCAATCACGGCCCGGTATACCCTTGCTTTCATTCGGCCGCAAAGGCGAAAAATTCCTTCCTCACTCAAAATCTTGGCTATGGATGGTCTGCAATGCCCTACGGATGAAAGATAAGTCTTCGCGCTCTGTTTTGTAGACCTCGACGCGTTGAAGTCGCGTCTACGCGGTGCAGGCGCTTTCCCAAAACGGATGCTTTTATAATAAAGCATGGAGCAAAAGTAAGAGATAAGCTTAAATAAATGATAAATTACCCCTCTGGAATTCCCTGGCGTAAGCAAAATTGCGAGCGATTTTTTTCGTTACACAACTGAAGGAAAATGAACATTCTAACTTTGCCATCGCCCTGTGATCCAAACAACGCCGCCGTCCAAATTTGGTAATTTGATGGCCAGCACAGCTTTTCTGAGTTGAATTTCAAGTTCAGCCCAGTTTGGGACTTAAAAACTGCGGAATAGTACCGATTTCAGGATGAAATAGTGTAAGCAATGTCTTCAGACACGGATACACAAGCTAAAGTTCTACAACAGCAGGATTTGGACGCAATCTTACAATGCAACGACGATCAGACACTGTATGCGGGCTGTGAGATGGGCACTAGGCATCCTTTGATCACTCGCCTGTATGCACGATATCGCAAAGCACTGTTTGATGCAGTCCCAGTTGCAAGAATAAATTGCACTTCAGCGGCATCGTACCCGATCTTGCGTTGAATTTCACCCTCCATGGTGAGCTGCTTAAATGCATTATTTTTGGCCGATAAAACGCAGGAATATGGTTCACCTGAATTTCAATGTGGATTGCTTTGACGCTCTTGGCACAGGCCATGATAGATTTGGAAAAGATACGGTAGTTGTTCCAGCTGAGCCACCACACTCCTTCTGCAGTGAGGATGCGGCATTTGATCTGTGAAGAAATTTTATTGGCTCTGTGGTACCAGTTAACAAATAATGACTGTGAAAGGAGGGACAAGTTTACTCGAGCAAGCGGCTCATTTGTTCTGTTAGGGCGATATGATCTCGGGGACACTGTGTCATCGTGCGACGCAAGAGTACGTCCGTTTCGTTGATTAGAGCTGCGAGTTGATGTAACTGCGCGGAAGGGGACTTCAGCTGGATGGTGCAGAACAAGGTGAGGATCGCGACGAGGACGAGAGCGGAATAGCGGGTGGTGGCATTGGGGATGGTGGCGACCAGCGCAAGAGAAACAGTGAGTAGCAGGTGCAATGGAGGATCCTGCAGGGCGGCAAAAGAGGACATTTTGTACGCTAGCTTCTGTGCAAGTTGCTGTTTATCTACTCAGTGATGTGCCTAATTTATATATGTTGGTAGTTTGGCTGGCAGTATCTATCTCCGAATCGTACTAAAGACCAGCAAAGCTGTGCCTGACCGTGGTTCGGACTTTAAATGCACACCTAGCACGATCAGAAAAGTCGATCACCATGAATGGCCTGCTGTAGTGTGCACAATTGCCGTTGCTCCAAGCCACACGATGGCGGTACCTTGCCTTGTTGGAAAAATCCTGGAAGGGCTATAGCGGATCACAGACCTGGAGTATAACCGTTAACATATGTGCCATCATGAGCGATTGTAAGCCATCCTGTGTAGGTCCTTTCCTAGCTTTTGAATTTTTACAGCTCGAACGGTAGGCACGATCTGAAAAATGAAAATATTGTGAGATACATACAAAGTTGACTACAATGAACTGGAATGACCAAACCAGAGCCATGGAACTGGTCAGTGTGAGCAATGCTGCGACGGCAGGTCTCAAGATTCATCACAATACAATGTAGTACGGCGTTCTCGATCGCCGACGCATTGTATGACCCGCCTTCAATTTTATTAATATTGAGCCTTTGAGCCCAACAAGGTTGAGCGGAAGTTGACAAGACATTGCCATCTGGAAAGCAAGGTGAGCGAGCGAGCAGCCCTTCAGGTTGGGAGAAGTATCGGCTAACAATTAGAATATTCTGGACGGAAGTTCCGGGAAGCGGCGGTAACCCAAATGTCGCGCTTTTAGTACATACACCCAGTTTATGTCGGATTTGTGGCATCCTTGTCAGCCAGACAACGAGAGAAAGAGAACTAATCAGGAAGTCCGGCGGAAATCAACGATGCGATCCGAAATAAAGTGATTGATGTAAGTCATAGAATCGACAAGCTACAAGATAGCCGTGAGCGGGCGCATGAATTGGTTTGGTGGCTTGAATAGAACTTGAAGCCGGGGATGCACTCATAAGGTGGATTCCTTCGCGCGAGCGAACATATTATTTAATCCGCGAACAGCCTGGGATTGCGGTGTATTTGGTCCCCTGCACGAAGTTTCAAAGCATGCGCAAGCAGCTGCGACGTTACATGCGCCCGGAAGGAAATCCGTTGTAACCAAGGTTTGAGTCTATTTCTGGTGTCGACACCGGGCACAGGCCGCAAAGGATGTGGGGTATCTAGGCCACCGCGACTCAGATGCATTACCCGAGGAACGTGAACTCGAGGATCCAAATTTCAAATGTCTCCGCGGAGTTCATGAGCCGGGAGAGATTGAGCTTAGATTAAACCTGGTTGAACAAACGGAAAAGTCCGAAACTTCCCGGCCCCATTTGAATCTGGAGAGCCGCAGAGATGCTCGCTCACTGTGACCAGATAGATAACTCACAGACAACCAACCATGGCATGGTCGGAGAAAGCAAGGAGATAAGAGGACCTCTGCATATACGGTTCAATGTCCGATCCTGAAGCCGATCGGCCGAAAAATGACATCCGAGCGTAGGTAGGTAGATTTACACGGCACGGTTCAACTCATGAACGCCGGTTCCACGGATTATTCCGCTGAATGCGCGCTACACACCACCCGGGCAAATCCGTTGTATGAGCGCCTTCGAATCTGTTTTGAATTCAGTTCTCAGCAAAGTTCTGGCTTTCGGAGGAATCCGAGCGCCTGTATCCATCGCTACCTTGTGTTTCCCCTACCCGCCAATTTTTCCATCGCCGTGCTAGCAACCGCGCTGCTCTCGTGCGTGGCATCAGTGTTGCGCACACATGTGCATGTGTCCCGCAGATAGTCTCTGCTATAGAACCGATATACTGATGACGAACAACTGGTTATCAATTTGATATCCCGGAGACGAGGGATATAATTTATTGAATACATGTATTTTCAGCCGCATGCAATTCATTTTTGGATCTTCCAAAGTACCGGGTGATTTTAGGACTACAAAACCATGCTTTAATGTTTACGAAACCATGAGTTGCCTCACAAGACCAAAAATTGTCGTTTACAGTAAAACTGACAACTTAGATGCAAATATTGCGCAAAGACAAACATCAGGTGAAAGAAAGGTTTGCAGAACTTTTCGGCATCTTCGCAAAAAAAAATATTTTATTTGCAAAGCTTTTATCGGTTTTTGCACGTTTGCGAGACCGTGCATATTTGTCCCGCTGTTGGTTCGGATGGAAGTCATGTACAGAATTCAGCAGCCAAATCGGGGGATTTCGGATCGGACCTCCTCCGGCATACGCCGAGGTCCCCTAGCCGGGCTGAGTGCAGAAGGTCGAATGCGTTGGGATCAAATTCTCTGCGTAGACTTGCGTAGAATCGATGCCGCTTATCAAATCTACTGGGGAATTCCGCATCCGCGTAGAATGATGCTCCCGTCTGGCTGCCGAAGCCATGTCCATCGGCTTGCACTGCCGATGGTTCAGCGACTTTGCTCGCTCACCTCTGTGCTGCCGTATATCTAGCTCTTGGCTTCTGGCTGCTCTTTGCGAGCTGGGATCCATGATATTTGTCAAATCATTCCAATCCATTTGCCGAAAATGAAATAGAATGTGACTCGAGCACACTGTCCGGGCTTTCTTGCGACGCCGGCAGCCCAATGCCGCCTTCCATGCATTCAGTGTATAATTTTTGGTTCCACTTTCGCACCTGAGTAAACTTACTGCAATTATTTTGGATGCTTTCAGCCTCAAGCATCGTTTCTTTGAGCTCGCCGCCGAGGTGACTTTCTGCAAAGCTCTTGAAGCCGAGCTCCGCAGCAATTCTAGCCGTCGTCAATCACATAACTTTTGATTACAAGCTGTGCATTCTACCCGACATTCTACCCGAGTCTCTGGGTAGAATTGATCCCAACGGATTCAACGGTCTCGCTGAGTGGGAGGCACGGAAGTGGAGGACGAGAGAGACACGACCGCCGTCATGCTGTGTAGATTAGATAGCTAGCGATCTGATCTACACAGCCACATCTCCTTTGCCTCCGAGTCGAAGCCCTCTAGGCATCCTCCTCGACACTCAGCTCTTCTCGGCACTTGCCCTCTTCGGTGCATCCCGCTCGAGAGACCAGTCGGTCGGGTCGGCCATTCCCCCGCACACACCTCCCTCCCCCGCTCTAGCTCTCCAGCGGGTGCGTAGCCACCCTCTCTATCTCCCCCCTCCCCTCACCGTGTCGTCTTGAGGACTCCGCCTATCTTGCTAAACAATCAATCGCAATCACTGAGCAAAAGACGATGCGCTCGGAACCGCCGTTGCGGCACCCCACACTGACCCCATACATTCACCACCGAGATCGCGCGCAGCGTCCCAAGCCCTCGGGTGCCATGTCATAAAATCCCCCGAAAGCCTCCTGGTTCGAGCAGAGAGCCCCAACCTGGCTCCTACACTTATTGTGCAATTGGGCCCCGGGGGAGCCTGAACGGAAGCTCACTTGAATACAAGAAGTGTCTCAGTGACACAGGCACGCCCAGCCCCGCCCGTTCAGACGAAAGGTGCGTTCCCATCTTCCTCCCTTATTCTGTCATCCACTTTCTCAGCAGCCGCTACTGAGGCACCGAGTGTTGCTGTCCAAAATGCGGATGAGGTGGGTCTTATTTTGCTGTCTTTTAATCGTTTATTTTTAATTTGGTTTTGGTTTGCGATTTGTGCAAGCGGTTCGTCGGCTTTGCCCAGTTTTATGTTGCTCTCTTGCTTGCTCGTTCTTTTCTCTTCAATTTGGAGAGTCGTCTCTGGATGGGGATTTTCTTTTTCTTTTCTTTCCCTTTGTTGCTCGGTTTTCGTCGGCGAGGTGGCACAAGTGGAGTTTGCTGTTGGACTGCGAAGATGCGTTGGGAAGCCTCCTTTAGCTCGTTTATATTACTTCCTCCTTCCCTTCATTCGCTTTTCTACGTGATTTTTTCTATGGAAACAACATGTACACCCTTGGCTCGCTCTCCTCCCCCGATTTTGCGTCCGTTTCCCGGTCTTTGTGACATGATCTCTGCCTACCATCGAAGCAGTCTCTCGAAGCAGTCTCGCCGGTTGCTGACAACAGCGCTCTAGAGCGCACGCTCAACGCAGCGTCATCTCCAGATCTTCCTGCACCCCTGGAGGCCACTCCTACTCGCGTCCACCGCACTCCCTCTGCTTCCTCTGCGCTCCCTCTGCTTTCTCTGCGTTCCCCCTTCTCATCCTGAGCCTGCAGTCTCCGCACTCTCCCCACGTCCGCTCCCGCGCACAATTACACCACCCGCGAAGCGCCGTCCGTCCTGCGTTTTGGTTTCCTCGACTCCTGCACCTCTTATAACGGCGGTAGAGACCTCGTCCGTGGCATCGGAGGATGCCGCCACACTCGCGGGGGAACGCACGTCATTCGGAGGCGCGATCAGTTTGAGGGGAGCGTGTCGGCAGTCGGTACGAAGCGAAACGGAAGACGAGGGTGGTGTAGGGTGCTTCCGGTGTGAATGGAGAGCATGTCCTCTACTGGTCCGCTTGAACTTCAAGTTGGCCCGAGTTGGCGGCAGCGTTCACGGTCGAGTTGCAGGATCGCAGCGTCTGCTCTTCTATGTTGGCACTGGACTCCACTTCCCTGGGATTTCTTCACTTGGCGAGATTATCTATGGAATATTCCGCATCTACACGCCAGGCACGGACAAACGACGGCGGCGTTCCGTACACCACATCTCAGCCGGATCTATTGCACAGTGAACGTCTTCTGACGCAATTCTGAGCAATTCCTCAACACAAGCCCTCTGATTGCTGGCTTCGCTCGCAATCATTCTGCGTACAGTAACGTTGTGCTGCTCCAAATGAATGCGGTCATATTCCCAACGTGTTACTGGATTTTCGGATACTTATCCGCCGGGTACTTTCCGTAGCGTAGATGTAGGCGCTTCATCTATGTAGTACGGCTACCTGTTGTCTCAATTCGGGACCGCAGAGGCAATCCTCCCTTCCTCTGAAAGTACAAATGTGCGTTTCAGTCTGACGGTCCTTGAGAGGCAGAATTTTCTCCAAAGCGTTCAATTCTGGATCTATCGCGCTGAAAAGCGGATCAAAAGATGCGCATCAGTGATGTCGTTCTACCCATACTGAAATCAGGAGGTAGAATTTTGCGCGGCGCGCCCAAAAAATTGGAGAGGCGTGATTGTGATTACGCGGCGCTCGGTGAGCACTCCGCGCTTCGGCGGATTCCTGGTCCAAGTAGGTTCTCGCTCAGTCAGCCGCGCTAGCTGATCAGTCAGCACAAGGAGCGCGCACCGAACGCCTCCCATCGCAATGAGGTTCATAGACCTATTTAACTGGACAGCCTGCTATGTTCATACAGTATCAACGACAACATGTCATCTCTCGTTGCCTTCATCATTGGAGCGGGCAAAAATATCGGAGAACACACGGCGGCCGCGTTGAAAGCCAAAGGCTACCAGGTTGCACCTCGGCTCCCGCAAACCTGTGTTCGACCAGGTCAAGAAAGACGGATATTTCCCTGTGGTCTTAGACGTCGAGAGCCCTGAAACCGTTAAAACGGCATTTTCTCAAGTTACCAAGGAGCTTGGTCCGCCGAACGTTGTGATTTTCAACGGTGAAGATCTCATCCTATCTCGTCCATTCTCATCCATCACAGAAAGCTCATGGCTGAACAATATTTCCCTTTAGCAGCAACTTTTGTGCCTTCACCTGTTGCCGAACACCCTCTGAGCCTTTCTCTGGAGGCATTCAAGCAGCACACGGATGTCGGTTTGGCGGTCTATGCCGCAGCGCAGGAGGCCCTAGCTGGGTTCCGCTCAGGAACCCATAAAGATGCGGTAAAGACCTTCATCGTGACCGGGAATCCTCTTCCTTGGATTCCAGGCAACCGTCCTGGCCGAATCGGACTGAATGTCGAGAAGACTCTCAAGTGGCGTTTGATAGAGATCTTGTCTGGTGCTTATTCCAAGGAAGGAATTCGGTTAGTGGTTTATAAGCCTTTCCCTTCCGCATCATGCCTATTATTTCTGAATTTAGATTCCACTATGTGAGCCTAGTCGGCGAGGATGGAGGCGTGATTGATCCGGTTTCGAAATTTTTCACGAGTGGTCCGCAACATGCGCAGGTTTACTTGGATCTGATCACTCGAAAGGATCCGGCCGACTGGGATTACAGGTCCGTTCGTCCTACCTGCGCAGGATGTGAGATGTTTACCTATGTCCTTGCTCCAGGTTCACTTTGGATGGGAAGCAGTGGACGAAGTAATGCAAGACCGTTGAAGCAGCCGTCTGGACGTACATATCTCCAACAGATGAACGTTATATAGTACTAGTATCTGAGGTCTTTTCAACTCGCTTTTGGATCACTCAATTTGTTTCCAGTCGGCAAATGTTTCACAATTTGGCCAATATCCGGCAAAGAAGTTCGCCCATCGGCACACAAGCCATAACTGAGATCTTCAAGTTTACTGAGAGGATACATGACTGATGCGCATATGCCTTTGAACTAAATTTTCCCGCGGTTCAAATCGATCGGCAATGAAATGAATATGCAACTGGGTTAAACGGGTACTACGGTTGTTCCTTTCGAAAACTACTGATTGTAAATTTGAGGCGCACAGCTGATTGGTACTCATAGCGCTCATCTCCGCCTTGGCCCGAGCAATGCCCCGTCCATCAAACATGATAGGGGTTGACGTCGAATCGTCCCACGGTTGGTTGTGCCATGATTGCTACGATTAAAAAATTGAACATCTAAAACCATTGTTTACATTCTATTCTATGAGTGCGAGCTAAGTTTGATATACAAGCAGTGCATAGAGTAGAACTTCAACGAAGGACATATCACCAATGAGTCTCATCCACAAATGCGTCCCACGGGCCCTCAACTTTTAACTCCCCTCCTGCGACCATGGAATTAAAGTCAGGGCCACGGTTAAGCCCCATGGTGTTCTGATATCTGGGTCATCTCTTGCAAAGAATATGCTTACATAGTTCGACTCACGTTGAACATATGAACGGCAGCGAAATATTTGAATAGCTCAAGATTACTAGATTTGTGAGTGGAAAAGATATACGCGCGTTGGAAACTATACAGAACATACGCAATGGGGGGAGGCCCGACCAAACGACCACCATGTTCCAGCGACGCGTCGTTAAGCCATGTTATAAAACGTTGGACTTGTGCTAGGCGGAAGAATATAAACCGCGGGCCACAGCTGCAATATAGAGTCAATACGCACTTTCAGCGATCCACATGTCGAGCAAAAAAGGAACGCCGCCTTCGGGGATTTCAACTTCTTCCTCCTCGACAGGGGGTAGACGCGCGGTTCCCTTCCAAACCTTCGCGAACCCGTAAGATTGGTAGCGGCCAATTGTCCAGGGGCGTCCTATACCGTAAATAAATTAGCAGGATCACGGAGCGAGTGTTCAAAATTTTAAACCAGTGGTAAACGTTAAAGTCGGGTCTGGAATGTAATGGCCCGTCCAGTGTATGTTCTCAGGGAGCCGGGTTGATCTAGGAGTCCGATGGTTTGAGTGCGTCGACGCGACAATGAGACAAAGGTGCTCACGAATTGGGAGGATACAAAGCACCGCGGTGGTAGCCTGTAGCTAGGATGACCTGAAGGCTCAGATAAACATCAATAACGCCACATGAATGAAGAAAGCAGCGTACCTCGTCAATACCCTGAAGACTCGAGCCATTGACAAGATGGATTTCGCCGCTGCGGATGCCATCGGTGTGTGTTTTGAGCGGCATGAAGGAAGCAATTTCGGGCACGAATTCGGTGACATTGGGAAATCTGGAAGTACTTCGCAATCCCCTCGCTCTGCGTTCCTTTGCGGGCTGCAAGTGTATTAAGTCGTGAAGGTTTGCGAATCTGAAGAGCATACTCGAACGCTCGTGATGATGCGATGCGCGAATGAACTGATGTCGCGCGCAATTTCAGAAGCAGAAATCGAGGCACCTACAATCAGCACAGTCTTCCGAGAATTCCGTACTGTACAGGTTGATTTTTTGAAGATCTCACCTTGCCAGTATACCGCTCGGGATGTCTGTACGACTGCGAGTGATACACGCTATAATTTTCCCCCTCTTTCGCCTTGCTCCAGTCAACGATACCCTCGATGTCGGGAACATGAGCCAATGTGTATAGACCAGTGGCGAGGACGACAGCGTCAAACGCCTCGGTCCACCATTCTTCTAGAATCCGGTTCGACTCCCGCAGTCGTTCCAAGCGACGGAGCGTGAGGATCCATGTGTGCGTCTCCTCGTCCTTTTCGACCCTCTCCACACGAGTCGAATACGACATCACTGGCAATGCTGAAGGTGTCGCAGGACAGTGATCATTCGAGTTCAGGCAGTGGTATGACGCATACGAGCGAACATGCCGCTGAACGGTGTGGTGGGGAAGCACCCACGGGGCTTCGGGAGCGTATGGAACGTCCGGGAGTTCGATGCTCGCCTGTGAAACATTCAGCTCGTTGCACATGTTATGTAAGGAAGAATCTGGGCAGACTTTGGGTGAGTTTGTAACGAGGTTAGACCACACCGGACGAGGTCGCCAGTGTTCCGTCCACCTATCATTCAGCGTCCAGCCGTCATCGCCTTCGTGGTAGTATCTTTTCGTCGGAATTTGGGCAGGTATATCCAGGGTATCACCAATAGGCTTGTCGCTGAATTGGTCAGCACAGATGAAAGCAACGAAGGATGGATTTACGGATAAGACTCCCTCAGAGGAGTGTCTTCGCTATAAAACCAGATTCCACCTGGATGGGGCGCGCGTTCAAACAAACGGACTGTAAAGTTATGGCGGAGCAACTCTGCAGCAGCTTGGAGTCCGGCAGGGCCTGCTCCAACAACGGCGACCCGTCGAATAGGGTGGTGGAAGGTCCCAGGATGATCATCAGGGGTTTCGAATACAGCTTGAAATTCCTTGTGAGAACGAACGCAGAGGCAGAAGGAAATAAAGACCAGAAAGACTCGGTGCAAAGCCACCATGTCTGAGGCGGGAGAGAGCTTGTTCGGCTGCGAGACTGCAGCATTTCCATATTTAGTAGTCGTGGGAAGATCTAATAAAATTTAAAATGCGATCAATAAGGCGTGACGCTGACCATGTCACACTGGGACATCACTCTTCTTTCCTCGGCTCCTGCTCGCTCGCATCCCAACCGCATCATCCATGCACTCTGTACGCCGTCAACGAATGTGGAATTCTGGATAGGATTGTTGGGACAGCTTTGGGAAGAGAATTCCACTGTATGTTGGCCCGACTTTTGCATGTTGTTTTCGAACTTACGAATTGAGGGGGCGCGGCGGTTCCGCACAGTGTTGCGGTTAAGCCTTAGGGCGTAATTACCCTTAAGGGTTAATAAGGGCTTAACTTTAAGACCTAACTTCAGGCCCGTAAATTTCTGGGGGTAATTACACCTTAAAATCAGGTATCACTTTGTCAACAACCTCCGAGCCAAACAACCCTGAAGGGTCATTCAGCATTCAAAATGAAGATATAGGGCCGATTTTTCTGTTTTCCGACCTCGACTAAACCCCGACCTCGCCTCGTCAATTAGACTTGTGTAATCAAGCTTTAAACTCGATTATTCACCTGATTTGGTTCGTGTTGTTCGCAGGTGATGTCAATTTACTGACAATACTGAATCTGGAACAAGCAAACTCAGTTTCAGGACACATTTGCAGCATCACAAAGCAAATAAATTCGTCCTGACCCCCCAGTTGTTCTCAACAGTGTTGCACGCCGATTTCGGAAAAATCCGAACCTACCCCTTATTAAGCCCTGGGTTATTAACCCATTATTACACCCTTAAGCCTTAACCAAAAATTTTAGGGTTAATAAGGGCTTAATCCGCAACACTGGAACTTCCGCAGATGCGTTTCTGACACGCTTGTGTAGTCTCCCGTAGTCAGACCTTATTTTCAGCAGTTTTTCCTTTTTTGGTATGAGGTGGGAAAAACTTGAAAATAAGACGCTTGTGCGCATTGGTGACCGGAAGCCTAGACAATGCAGGACATGACCTCCAGCCATGATGGCGGCTTTTGCACAAACTCGGGCGCGCACACTAGTGCTCCGCCAGGTAGTGGCTCTCCCGAGTCGGAACGTGTCGCGGTAACGGCAGGCGTGCACGGACCGCTAGCGAGGTGATATTTCCCCTCGCAAGTTATGCGAGAGTTCACACAGACACTGAGCTAGTTCTTCGTGTTGAGTCCCATTGTTTTCTGTTTTTTTTTTTTCCTGCATCCATCTCTTAGATAGAGTTGCTGCTTGTGTCTTGGTAGTCAAAGTAATTTTTATGAGATGATGGAGATTCAACATTGCTTGAATTTCCGAGCAAGTAATGTACCTCGATTGAGGCGCCGCGACTTTGTGGGTTACTTAGTGCAGCTCTGCTAGTGCTCCTCACCGGAGTCCTTACTGGATATTTACACGTCCTTGCTTCAGATTCACTTTCAGTGGACGAAGTAATCATCTAGAACTGACATGATACATATCCGTAACAGATCAACTTTGTCTTATTGAACACCCTTTTGAATGGCTGACTTTCCTTCCACTCCAGCTCCAGACATAATGGAACGCCAGCTGCCGCTGCCGCTGCTCCATACCCGACAAATGACCTACGCATTGCAAATAAAGCAACTCGTTCGCCAGCACATAAGTAAGCCACAACTGAAAAAATTACTATAGGATACACGATTGAAAATTCATTCGACCGTCCACTTTTCAGGTCATTGCTAAGGCGGCCTTCAAGGTACGTTAAGCGGAAAGCACAATTACCATTACTTTTTCTTGAAATTTCAATCTACGGAGCCGCCTATCCGGCTTGTATGTTGTGCTTCGTCCGCACCTTGCGCACTACTATACATTTCATATATGAAGCGTACTAACTATACATCATGATCAGTACTAGTATTGTTCTATTTCATATTTTTCATTCTCGGGAGTCTCTGATCCCACTCGTATTCAAACCGAGGGCCAATCCTCAATTCTTTGTCAGCCTATTGATCTCTAGTACTAGCCAGAACGTAGGAAAGCAGCATAATACGGTAGGTACTTAGTCTAGAGAACCTGTCTTTGCAAGGAAATCCAGTCAGTCGACCTCACGTGTCGATTGACAGTAGAATATTTCACTTCCTTCACTCCTCATTCAACCCAGGATCACACCAGAGAGGGAAGAACGAATAGGACATCCATTGTCTTCTATTTGTGATACCGTGACGGACCTGGGGTGGGATTGATGTGGGAAAGAGGGAAGAACGAGTAGGTGATTCATTGTCACCTATTTGTGATACGGACCGATAGAGTCTTTTGTTCCTACAAGGGCATCAGCGGTCTGTTAAAAAGGTCAAGACCCTAGGTACTCGTGTATCACGGTGTCCCAGAGGGCCGATACTGATTATCATCTGCGATTAGGTTTCCTCCGTTCTATGTTACATTACTGACATTGTTTAATACAGACGACGTGTTCGCCTACGGCCAACCCCTACGTTTCCTGAGATCAAGGAGGCTTAGATAACGATAAACGTCAGTGATTTAAAGCGTTTAATCTTCGTCATTTCACTGCGTGGCCGTTTACAAAAGGTCAGATTATGAATATGAACAAGATGTGCCTCGCTCCATTTCAGCAGCAGGCATGGAGAAGCAACGAACAATTCAATCAACTCTTGCATAACAGTAACAGTTTGGACGTACATATAACCAGTGCACACAGTTTATTTTGGCTCACTGAATACTCAATACAAAGAATATGGATTTTGAGACCATGCACTGAAGCAAAGAACGTTTACCAGAGGAGTACGCGACGTGCAAAAGACAAAGGGAGATCAGGAGAACTAAGTCGGCGATCTCGGCGATGTTGCCCCTTGTGTCGTCGAGTTCGACAGTGGACAGCGAGCGAAGCAACGCCAGGAACATTTGCATTGCTAATTTCTTCAACCGAGGAGCAAAGTTCCTCGGAATGTTGAGCACTATCTCGATGCAAAAGAAATATCTTGAGGAAGCTGGGAGAGAAGAGCAGGGGTAAAGCACAAAACGGAGGGTCAATTTTCTTGTAGCTTTACACCCAGGAGCACCGCCAAAGATGTGTGGCCGCAGGGCAAAGAATGGGCCGGATTTGGGCTGTTCAACGACAATGTTATCGATATCGAGAAATGCATGAGAAGCCAGATTTCATGGCACTACGCAGCTCGCAGTTCCAAGAATAAAATTGCTGGGTATCCGTTACCCCGACCGGCCGCGGATTCGAGTTCCACAGCTCAACAGCTTTGAGTATCCAATAGAATTTAATCCGACGCTTGCGCAAGCAGGATGGCGGAGGAGCACAAAGTGACCACTTCCCGACCGTGCCAGCTCCAAATCAAATAGTACTGCCGAAGGTCTACACAAGCCACGAACATTTCATCATATTTAGAAAATTTCAACGGCAGTTAAACCACATCTTGCGCCTCCGACACTGCACGACATCGCCGATTCAGGCTAAATCCGCAGATCGCAGTCAAACCTATGAAATTCGCCTCACCTCGGCCGAACCGAATTGGGAAGCTGAATGATTTTGGATGGTTTCATTCTTCCCATGAGATGAGGCCCTCAAAACCACGAGCAAGTCAAATATACATAAAGCCGAAAATACCAATTCGGCATGTTATTACCTAAAACTCGGACACCTGACCTTGTCCGAAAAAATGGTGCAGTTTGTCCCAAGGGGTAACCACTGTTAAAATTTCATACACAAGGTCGGAAAACTGACTTAAGAGCCTCCTGGACCCTCCCTCCCTCTTAGCCGAGCACCGCCACATCCAAATCGGGTAATTTCCTCGGCAAAGAGTACATTTTTCCACGATTTTTTTGGCCTGAATCTAGCCATATCAATACTGATTTCAGCTAATTCATGCCGATTATGCAGGATCCGCATCACCCCCAGTTGCTTGGGCCACTTTCCACCAACATGTACCATCTCAAAAAATTCAATTTTTTTCTGACCCTTGTAAACACATTTTCTGAGCCATCTGCACACAAGTCCGAAAAGTGAAATAAGACGCTTTCGACCCTCCCTCCCTCTGAGGCTGTGTCTCGGCATTTGCCAGTGGTCACCCCTTGGTTTGTCCACTTGTTATCCGGTTCCCAAGAGTAAAATTTGAGACCTACGAAAAAGACCAAATGTTGGCGATCTATCCACTGGGCCAAAGTCCAGAGACGGTACAAAAAGAGATATCCATCAATTTCCTTGACTGTCCGAAATCCAAGGGGAAGATAGTACGAGCTGACGCACCAACGGGCCGTTGCCTAGGGTAGGCGGATTGGTCGTGGTTCGATTTCGATCGAGATGATCGGTCCGCAACTCCGCGGGTTGAAGGACCCTACGGATCAGACCGGGTAGGGGTGCCAATTCCCACCGCATTTATTGCAAGCATTTTGTGTGTTTCTTCTCCGAATCTACGTGATGTTCCATTCAGTTCTGGTGCGATGAAACATGTATACAATGTAAGTGTCTATTTTGTCGGCAGTTATCTTCTAACAATGCTTCAGATGTGGCGCGATGATGGGCAAAACTATGGTCTCGAAGCAATCTCGAAGCGCTGTTATCGTCTCAGCGAGGACACTGAAAATCATATTCTTGGCGGACTGTCATTCGCTGTCAATGACCACAGAGTTCAGATTGAAGCCAAGGCTATGCGCTTATCAATGGGTGCATGGTTCCTTGGGGCATTTCTGAGGCATGCAAATGCCTTGAATGTTGCCATCTACGATAGTCAGATTATTGAGTTTCTTCTTTTATCCACATGCTACTTTAATTTCTTTTAGGGCTTGAATTCGTCAGGGCCTTCTTGGGTGAACAAATCGAGAGTCCCACACCCGCTTCCTGTGTGAAAGAAATTACACCAGGCAGCCCGGGCCTCACTTGGCTTGTGGAATTTAAACGATCATCAACTGTCGAGTGCTTCATGTACACTCTCACACAGATCAACAAAGCAGGATCTGCAAAGCAGCACTATCTACACCTTTGCTCATTTGTCTGGGGACATAGCAACAAGAGGTTAATCATTGCGGACATTCAAGGTATAACAAAACACTGGCTGATTCCAATCAAAGGGACTCCTGCGCTAGTCCGCGGCAAGGGACGGGTACGTTTCTGTGTCTGACTTTGGCTAGATTTGATTTCTGATACACTTATCTCAGATCAAGAAATGCAGGGAATCCTTAGTTTTCTTTCGGACAATGATTCTGAAGAGCCTGCCACTCCGGATGTGCCTGGCTGTGAAGATGATCCAATTGACCAGCAAAACTTGTTGCAGAGATCCCAGTTCTTGTCTTCTCTACAATTTTCAGGGTATATTGGGTATCTTGTTGTCTGTTAATGTTCAATAATACCATACTAGTAGCGTCTATACATTAATTTTAATCGTTAATTTTGCGGGCCGACCGGTTCGAACACAGCTCGATCGAAATCGAACCGCGACCAATCCGCCTACCCTACGTTGCCGGTGACTCGAAACAAAAGCGCCAAAGTTGAACCGAAATACTCATTGCAGAAACAAAATTCTTGGACAAGCACGGTAAGTGCTAGTCATGTCCAACACCCCTCCACCACCGAGGCCAGGCCAGTCCGGTGCTAAGACCTCATCGCGATCTTCGAGATGCGCAATGCGGGAACACGTGTGCCGCTTCGGGAGTCGTGGTATAGTCTCCTAGTCCACTGGCCGACGTTTTCAGCCAGTTAAAAAGGTAATGAGTAGGATTTCCAAGTATTATGAACGATTTAATGCAGGAGAGCCATGCTAAGGAGAGTATTGGACGATGGAACTCGAAGCCACGAAGACCGATTATTCGGTTGACCACTCAATCTACAGTCCTTATTCCTCCAGACTAGTATTTCAAGTAAGAATAAAATTTAGAAATGATAGGAAAGGCAATGTGCTAACTTACATCAGGTATGAACGGCGATGAAGGAAAGTTGAACTTTTGAACTTTACCAAGGCCCTGTGATCCAAGCAACGCTGCTCTCCAAATTTGGGAATTTGATGGCCAACACAGCTTTTCTTCGTTCAAGTTGAATTCCGAGTTCAACCGAGGTCCAAATTCAACAAACTTTGGGATTGAATAATTTCTTCCCGAATCAAGGAAAATAGCGCTGGTTTGATTATTCGGGTGCCGAATGCACAAGCAATAATTCTACAACAATATAAGAGCGGAACGAAGGCATTATTACAGGGCAACGACAGGCGATTCAAGTGCTGAAAGTAATTTATGATGCGGAAAGAAGCACAAGGTGTCCACCGACCAGGAATCATGCACTACAAGCAAGTTAAAAGTCAATTTCAGCAAAACAGACGTCTTTTGACTGCTCGCCTGTATGCACGATATTGCCCAGCGTTATTCGACGCGGTCCGAGCCCCTAGTATAAATCGTATTTCGGAGATGTCGCGGAGGACCTTACGTTGGTGTTCACCCTCGATGGTGAGCTGTTCAATTGCATTAGCTTGGCTGGCACAACCGTGACGTCGAATATAGTTAGTTCACCTGAATCGCAATGCGGACTGTCTTGATCCTTCTTGCACAGGCCGTAATATCTTTGTGAAAAACACAGTATCTCTTCCAATCAAACCACCATACTTCTTCTGAACTGAGAGTGCGGCATTTGATCTGCGAGGCAATTTTGCTGGCTCTGTCGTCGTACCAGTCAATCATTAATAGACATTGTGGGACTGCTGGATTCACTCGAGCAAATGGGCCATTTGATTAATGAGTTTCAAATGCTCGCGAGGACATTGTGCCATCGCACGACGCAAGACTTCGTCCGTTTCGTCGAGCATAGTTGCGAGTTGGTGCAACCGTGTTGTGGGGGACTTTAACTGGATGGTGTAGAACGCGGTGAGAATGCCAACGAAGGTGAGAGTGGAGTACCGGACGATGTGGTTGGGGATGACGGCCACAAACGCCAGGAGGAGGGAGGGTAGCCAGGGGGAGGGGGAATCTTGGAAGGCATCGAGAGAAGACATTTTGTGCAGGACACATGCCAGATTCTGTCCAGGTTTTATAGGTTGCTCGGTGGTGGAGTTACGATACCATGGGATTCATATCATTCTCAAGGTAGATGGCAGAAGGATCATCGGCAAATCGTCCCGATCACTCTTTGCAATGCACGACCACAACGCTGTGGCTGCGGGCGGGATTAATTTCAGGAGAAATCGCAATATCTATCCATGCATATTAGAGCACCCTTCAAGGACCTCCAATCACAGAAATGTCAAAAATTTGATGCTTGATTTCAGAAATCTGTGACGCCCGAATATATATCCTTCGGCGTGGTCTTGATATAGGCGATCGTCGCTCACAGTGCGCCTTCGAGTTCGAGATTGGTCACACTTAAAAGGATAATAAGTCGTGCTATATGGTAAAAAAAGTGGGATGTTTCTGGGAAGCGGCAGTCACCTATGGGGTCGACGAAAGTACTGAGCGCCCACTGTTCCGACACGGTGTCGGGACATCGGGACATAGGAACATAGCAGTTAATTGTGGTTGAGTTCCGTTCGGATCCCGGCTACCCATCCCGAAATATAGCGTGCCGGTAGAGACAAGCTAATTACACCCGTTGTACAAGGGTGGGCGCTTCCACTGCTCTCGGTATTAATGGAGCGTGCGAGAGGCGCTGGTATGGAGAAAGGAGTAGAGTCATGAACAGATTGATCAAGAATAGTCCCCACGCCGGGATCATTTCAAACGAGCCCACTGTAGTACGCAATCGAGGGCTGGAACAAACATTAGCCGACTAAATTCAAGGAGTGTCGGCAAAAGCCATCTCTTGAGGACATCCAGAGCAGTCATTCGGACCACATAACGTCCATCATATCGAATGAACCGAAACTGAAATCTCCGGTTCGGGAAGAGACCAATTGTCAAATTCCCTCGAAACGACGATATCGCGAACGCGTCCGTTGAGTTCGGCAGACGTATCCGAGACTACCCCAATGCACCTGTATTAACAACAGCATGCGTTCCGCATGTTGTTCCAAGGATTCGGGAGACTGTTAATACTTGCTTGGAATTTAATTTCTCGGCCGAAAGGACGGATTGGGCTGGTCATCATGAACCACTGGGCACTCGAGTCTCGAGTCAAGATCAACCTGTGCGAAGGTTCCCCACAAACGAAGAAGTCGAGATTAGACCATAAGTTGAGCAAGCGCGCACCCGCACGGTGAGGGTTGAAACGTTGAAGTTGCCTGTTGGTGTTGAGTTGGTGTCTTATAAGCGCTTGATAAGCACCAAACACAACCAGATCAAATAAGCGCCCTTTGTCTCCAGTTGTCAACCACAGCTCCCCGCCGCCGAAGGTCAAGTGGGTACGCTGCGTCTTCGAATGTGTCTTCGAGAAGCCAAATACAACCCAGAACACTCGCGCAGCCCACACTGCGCAAGAGGGCGCGGCGCCATGTCATGACAACCAAAGCTTCCCGCCAGCTTATGCAGGTATCGAGGCGGATGGGAACCAGTCGCGAGTGGAATGGGTAAGCGCGAGCAATGCGGAGAAGCATTGGGCGCCGGGGAACTTGAAGGTTCGAATGAGCCGAAGTTCACGAGGTCAGGAAGCGTCAGCGGGGAATATACAGCCGAGCAAGATTTTGGGCCCAGGTAGCTGGCATTGGAGTTTTTTATGATTCATCCCAGTGGAAAATGCGCTGACGGAGGTAAAGGAGAGAAAAGAGGAAGAAGAACACGCCCCGTTGGCCTCGGATCGGCCAGAGTGAAGAGGAGCGTCCGCGCATCGAGTGTTCCTCCACTTCTGCATGGGCGCAGGGCTGCCGCGACCGTTGAACCAGAGCCTAGATGATGCCGCCACCATGTGAAAAGACGTATGTCGTTCGCAAGCGGCTCATCGGAGTCTGAGGGGCTGTCCGACTGGCAGACGGAGACTACGGAGACTACGGAGAGGAAACGGACTCAGAGGAACTTGAAAAATGAGGAGCCCCGGGCCCGCGATCGCTCAGCACGCGTGACGGTAAATAGGCTGCTTGTGTTAGCGTCTGGCCCTCTCGGTGCAGAAGAGGGGAGGCGCAGCAGGAGCAGGAAGACAAAGCGGGAGGCAGAACTCTGTCGCTCAGAGGACGAGAGGCTTCGTTACGTAATCACGTTGCCAGATGCAGTAACTGTCATATCATTGGTGGCTGTGCTCCTTTCAAGGTCGACGACCAGCGGCGTGGTGAATGCCGCTCAGGCGCTGCTTTCTTCAACCGACGCAAATAAAAGTTGCTTTTCACGGGCTTGCCACCACGGTTGCTTCCGTTTGAACTCAGAATTCAATTCGAAGGCCGCAGCGGTGGCAGCGCTGATGTCGCAATGCCTTGGCCTCTTTTTGCCACTGGAGACCTCTTACTGGGCTTCCTTCGACATGGAATGTCACACCCGTACAACACGGACAAGCGGAAGCGGCGTTCCGTGCACCATATCTAACAATCTATTGTAAAGCCTTGCGCCATACCGCCCCCACGCCGCAACGTCTTCTGAGGTGCAAGTCCTCAACGCAATACCTTGATATCCAAGTATAATCAATTCAGTTGCGGTCTGAAGTGGGTCAACACTAAATACGTTTCGCTCAGTCAGCCCAGCTCAGCGTACTAGTCAGCCGTTGATCAGTCAGCATGGTGTGAGAGTAAACGGTGTGACATGTTCAGGTTCGTCGACCTATTTAACTGGATATTGTGCTTGCAATGCTTCATACAGTATCGACTACAACATGTCTCTCATCGCCTTTATCATCGGAGCTGGAAAAAATATCGGGGAACACACGGCGGCCGCGCTGAAAGCCAAAGGCTACAAGGTCGCCCTCGGCTCCCGCAAACCAGCAATCGACCAGGTCAAGAAGGATGGATATCTCCCCGTGGTCGTAAACGTCGAAAGTCCCGAAAGCGTCAAAACAGCATTTTCCCAAGTTACCAAGGAGCTTGGTCCGCCAAACGTTGTGATTTTCAACGGTGAACATTTCGTCTATTCTCATCCATCGCACAAAGCTCGTGACTGAACATTGTTTTACTTCAGCGGCAACTTTTGTGCCTCCACCAGTTCCCGAAGACCCTCTGAGCCAACCTCTGGAGGTATTCAAGCAGCACACGGATGTCGGGTTGGCGCTCTATGCTGCAGCGCAGGAGGCTCTTGCTGGGTTCCGCTCTGAAATCCATAAAGATGTGCCTAAGACCTTCATCGTCACCGGGAATCCTCTCCCTTGGGTTACGATCAACCGTCCCGGCTGGCTCGGAATGAATGTCGAGAAGACTTTCAAGTGGCGTTTGATAGAGATCCTGTCTGACGCATATTCCAAAGAAGGAATCCGGTCAGTAATTGTTGAACCTTTTCTTTCCGTATCATTTCTAACTATTTTTGAATTCAGATTCCACTATGCGACTCTCGTCGGCGAGAGCGGAGGCATAATTGATCCGCTTTCGAAATTTTTCACGAGCGGCGCGCAACATGCGCAGGTTTACTTGGACCTGGTCACTCGAAAGGATCAGGCCGACTGGGATTACAGGTCCGTTCTTCCTACTTATGCATGGGATATGAGATGTTGACATAGATCCCTGCTCCAGGTTCACTTTTGATGGTAAACAGTGGACAAAGTAACCATCTGGACCTGCGACATTGTACATATCTTCAATAGATCAACTTCATGTAAACTTGGATTTAGTCTCTCGTAGACAGACACCAAGCTTGAAGCTCATACTTGACTTGTGACTTGGCTTTGGATCGCTGAATTCAATTTGTTTCTATTCAAGTTCCAGAACATATTGGGACGTTGAACATTCCAACTTTCAACTTTGCCATCGCCCTGAGATCCAAACAACGCCGTGGTCCGAATTTGGTTACGAGTCCTAATTTATTAGGACTCGTTCTTCCGCGGCGCAGCCGCCATTTTTTCATCAAAATTCAGTACTTTATGATCTCTTCGATGCCCATTTGGAAGTTCACATGACTGATAATCATGATTATCATGATTCAAACTCTCAACGTCATGATGCAGCTTTTACTCACCAACGCTTTACCAGATTTTCTAACTTTCTTCGTCTCTTATCGTTTTTTTTGAATGCGGCTGTGTTTCTCTGCATATTGAGCCTTATAAAAAATTGTTGGCTTTTCATCTGTGTGACGGGCCGGATTCCTAACTTTGTTGCGCAGCATCTATCATTTTTATCACATGCATTCGTACCTCCGATAAGTATATCTATCTTTACGTTGTCCCGTGTTCGTCAATTAAGACGAACATCCTCATACCTGTGACTTCTCCTTCGTATGTCTTAATCCTCTTTTTTTAGGTTTTCTAATGTATAATTCCTTGTCAGATGCTTCATATTACTATCAAACATCAGGTAGCTGGCCACCTAAGGGTTTTTGCCAATTTACATGCAAGTAAAGGCGTTGTCTTGGAGTTTTATGTTCTATAGCGTCGATCCTGTGACCGCTGACCCGGTCACCTCCCCGATCGGGCAGTGCATCGCCTCCCGGTCACCCATTTCAAACTCCGCTTGTCTGGTGCCGAGCTCTCTTTTGCAGTGGGTCACGACCTCGCCGATCGTCGCCTCCGCTCAGGTCAACAGGTTTTGTGTGGGCGCGGTAACAGATCGGGCTTCCGTTTATGGTATTTTACTGCTGTTCAAACCTCCAGCATTCAAATAAGGAAATTTTTGGCTTTCCGCACTCTTAGCGCGATTTGCTCTCGGCATCCCAACCCGGTGTCGCGTTCGTCATGCGGCGCTTTTATGCTTCTTTCTCTCACGGATACTTCTTTAATCGCCCATATTTTTATTTCTCTTCACATACTCGTGCAGGCCAGTTGTTTCTATGACGCAAACATATCCTGCATCCCGACTTCCCGCAGCTCTGAATCCATCGACGTCACTAGGTTCTCGTGGCATTGGACTAAAACAATGCTTGCACAGGAATTTCTGGAACTGCATCATTACTAAAAATCTACGAACAAACATTGAGCTTCAGATATTGTCGGTCAAGTCAATTATACAGCCTTGTGCACTCAGACCCTTGTGTGCATCAAGGAGCGCTTCTTCGTCCGAGTCCAAAATCTCCATTATCTCATCCTCGTCCGAGTCTGCAATGTCCATTCGCTCGTCGTCCTGCACTTTGTTTTTGAGACCATTGTTTTCAGCCGCTTCCCCGCTACTGCCATGGGGATCCTCGGACATCTCATCGTCCAGAGACGGCGACACCGAGTGTTCCTCAACACTGGAGAAACGTCGATGCAACTAAGAGGAAAGATATCCCTGAAGATCAAGCAAATTCATGACGATAAGGTTACAACTCACGTCGATCTCGCTACTGCCACGGGGATCCTCGGATATCTCAGCATCCAGAAATGGCGGTTCAGAGTCTTCCTCAACTCCGGAAGAACGTCGATGCAACTGAGAGATTCATGAAGATCAAGCAAAATTCTGGTGATAAGCTGAAAACTCACATTGGTCTCAGCCAAGGATGTGTCGCGCCTGGCGACAGCGAGAATGACTTGCGGAATGGTCACATATTCGATTTTACCCTCCGGAATAGCTGGCAGATGATCCAGCTGTGCTAGCGCAACAAAGTTCTTGGTGCAAACCCGGACGCGACGTGGATTTAATTCCGCCGAGTCCATGAACGCAGGGTTATTGTGCCAGGCCTTGTCATTCAGGATGAGACCATTCGTCACTGGCGAAGCAATACGTTTGATGCTTGCATCGTAAAGAACGAAGTGCTAAATGGTCATTAACATGGAACATACCAAATAAATAAAAGATTCCCCAATAGTATGCATAACAAGTTCCTGCTCTATTTATTGTGTTGAACTGATGTATTAGTTAGATGCGTTCAAGGCGTGGAATCCCACCATTCATGAATACTACGATTCACGAAGATATGCTCGACCTTACTTACACGTAACTTCATCCGCCACAATTCAGCTTTCGCCGCTGCAACTATCAACTTTGGGCCTGCTACAGTAGCTGACTGCCACGTCGATGCAGCCAATCTAGCCTGGGGCTGGTGTTCCATCACTGCCTTGGGTAGCTTTGACCTGATGCGAGGCGGACATCTCGTACTCTGGGACCTCAAGCTCGTCATCAAGTTCCCACCTGGGTCTACTGTCCTTATACCCTCCACTATTCTTTGTCATTCCAACACCACTATTCGTACTGGCGAGCACTGTTATTCCTGGAGTGTTCACCCAGTTCACTGCAGCAGGTCTCTTCCGTTGGGTCGCTAATGGACATTGGAGCAATACTGACATTAATGAAGATCCCGTCACGTTGTGCAAGCTGACACGGTGTTCCAGAATGCACCTGAGGCTGCTCGTCACAGTCGCTGGCTTGATGGTATTAGCAGTTATCAGAAACTGAGTGATATTCCTACCATTTAAATTTTTTTTCCTGTATATCTTCTCTGCCATGTCTACCTCTGTCGCACTTACCTGCCGTATTTCTCACTTAGTACTCTTGTGGCACTGAATGCCCAATATATATCTATTTGGTTCTATTACAAACGCAGGGCTGAAGGACGAGTACCGCCATGTGAAGCAATGGCCCAAACAACTAGTAATTTGATGGCCAGCACACCTTTTTCTCTGTTCAAGTTAAAATTCAAGCTCAACCGAGTTTGGAATGAAATAATTTCGAAGCAATAGCACTGTATGATGAAATGTACGCATCGTAAGCGATTTGTTTGGCCACGGATACACAAGTAAGGATTATACAACAGCGGAGGTCTAGGTAATATTACAATGTAGCGACAAGCAAATTCAAAAGCAGGAGACGAATGACATATGATATAAGAGGAAATAATGCGCTGTAGTGCACCTGCTCATCATACACTGTGTGCGAACTGTGAGATTTCGCAACAGGCATCTTTTGACTACTCGCCTGTATGCACGTTGTTGCGAAGCGGTGTTCGACGCAGTCCCAGCCATGAGAATAAATTGGACTTCAGCAGTATCGTATTCAACCCTGCGTTGAATTTCAGCCTCCACGGTGAGCTGTTCCATCGCATCAGTTTTGGTCGGCACAACGCAGCTAAGTATATGGTTCACCTGAATTGCAACGCGGATTGCTTTGACGCGCTTTGAACAAGCCGTGATGGATTTGGAAAGGACGTGGTAATTGTGCCAGTCGGACCACCATGCTCTTTCTGAGGTGAGGGCGCGGCATTTGATTTGTGAGGCGGTTTTATTGGCTCTGTCGTCGTACCAGTTAATGATAGTTATTCGTGAGTGTGAAGCGGTTGGATTCACTCGAGCAAATGGCCCATTTGTACTGTCAGATGGAGATAGTCTCGAGGACACTGTGCCATTGTGCGACGCAAGAATTCGTCCGTTTCGTCGATCATCACTGCGAGTCGATGTAACTGCGCCAAAGGGGACTTCAACTGGATGGTGCAGACCACGGTGAAAATAGCGACGGCGACGAGGGCGGAGTAGCGGGCTGTGTTGTTAGGGATGGCCGCGACCAACGCAAGGGAAGCAGCGAGTAGCAGGTGAGATGGGGGCTCTTCGGACATTTTGTGCGGGTACTTTCATGACACTTTAGGCTGCTTTTTTTATATATAATCGATGGCACCATTAATGATTGCCCAATGTTTCTCGGACTTGCATCCGAACCACCGCCTACACACCAAATTGGCGGCAAAGCTGTTTACAGCAGCGGAATGATTTGGACGAACCTGGCAAGTGCTGTAGCCACGATCGCCGTAGGCCGCCTGTACTGCGGCCGCATCATCCCAAGCGAGCCTTGCGCATCGCTGGATCGCAGTTTAACGATGTCGTCGCACATATCGATATTTACGACTAGCATTGAGCTTTAGGACAGCCTCGAGAAATGGCGGGCGAATTGGGGTTAGACGTTGCCCGACACCGGAGCTAAGATACAGGAGTTGATCATGGATGAAGGCAGGGCAGCATAATATATTATACTCAGCTAGGTCCTCTCCCGGAACGTGTAAGTAGAAAGTATGGGAGTCATGGGAAATGTCTGCTCCCAGCCATGTATTCCAAATAGAAGGTGTTGCGCCTGACAAGCTACACGATGGCCGAGAGCGTGAGTTGTGGTGGCGTGGGTAGACGCCCGAGATGCGTCAGTCAAAAGAAAAGGTGAAGTCGCGTAGGTGAACAAGTTGTGCAATTAACAATGTCAAACTGGATTCTCGAGCTACGCGCAATGCATTCATTCAGATGGAACCTGAGTGCGCACTTTGAAGCAATTAGCTGCCAGGTCATCTCATTTGAATAGATCGTTACACGCACACCGAGAGCAATCTCCTGTCACTAAACATCGGGTGGCTTGAATTTAATTCTGGCATTCTTGGCGACCAGAAAAGAAAAAAAGACGACCACATTAGGAAGTCCGGGGAATTTCCTGTCCCCGACGATAGAATCTGAAATAGGGTCTGTTGCAGCCCCGATCATGAGGATTGTCAAACTACACGATGGCCGCGGACGGGCGCTTGAATTGGTGCGGTGGCGTGAGTAGGCGCTCGGGATGCGCCAATAAGATGGATTCGCTCCCGTGAATAGAAAGACTCACCCGAGGGCAGCCTGGGGTTGCGATGCATTTTGCTTCTGCCGGGGCCAGCATCCGTGTTTCGAAGCGAGCAGCTGCGCCGTGATTCGGGACACGCGCCAGTGAAGAAATCTCTCGTAACCGAGGTTTGAACTATTTGATTCTGGTGTCGACACCGGTGAAAGGCCGCAGAGCGCGAAGGATGTGGGTGTTATCAGATACTTCATCCAGCCCAAAATGGGCCGGAATGCATCACCCAAGCGTGGACTCCGGAAATCAGACTCGGCCCAATTCACTCTGGAAGGAGGTAGGGATGCTTCCTCACGGCCAGATAGCCCACAGATGACCATGGTTGGAGCAAAGTACCTAGAGCAGACATAATCTCCGTGTGTAGAGGGATCGTCCAATCTTGAAACGGTTCCGGCATGTTTAAAGCAGCGCTCGTCAATGCTGGCACGCCATCGAACAGAAACATAACATAGTAGTGGGAGAGCTGTGACTAAACATTGGCTCACTTGAATTTAATTCTGGCGTTGCTATGTCTGGGGAACTGTCGATGGTATCGATGTACATGGATTTCCTTCAGTCACCGACTGCCAAGACTCAACTGTGGGCTCGAATGACAATTTGAACCTGGAACGCGCCTAGTGTTGTTCGGGTCTGGTCGGGATTGAAAACCCGGGCTTGGGTCGGGTCGAGGAGGGCTTAGGCTTGGGAATGCCCTGAGCCTGACCCTACCTCCAGGGCTCAAGTCCGGACTTGACCGTAATCTTTTTTGATTGTCCGAAATAGGTTGTTGAATGGAAATTTGAGAGATGATTGACCCCTTTTGAAGCGTAGAAACTATTATGTGGGGGGTGGGTGACCGAATAAATAACTTTCTAGAGTGTTTTTACTGTCAATGAAATTTTGATAGAATTTCCTCGCTCACCTAGGTGACGCAGAAGAAGAAATGAAAGTGAATGTAAGTCTGTTAAAGGTTCAACTCAACTTGGGTACGCTCAAATTAGGCCTCAAGTCAGAATTCATGCACAGAATGCCCGCATGTAGTCGACACAGGGCGTCCCGGGCCCAAGCACGGGTCACTGGTGTGAAAAGATCCCAAGCCAGAGCTTGGGTCGGGCTAGGGCTTGAGTCCTGACCCGGTATACCACTAAACGCGGCTAAGGAAAATGGTCCAGAGTTCTCCGTGAATCGGCACCAAGGAGGTTGGGTAAATGTAAACCTGAAGAGACTCAGACTCGGATCGATTCAAGGACACTTGTTCTCGGTCAGATAGCCCACAGATGAGTATAATGGTTGGATGCCACACGAAAGCCTAGACTCGGGCTCTAGTGCTATGTCCTGGCGAATATTTGAATAGAAAGCTATTCAAAAATTCGGGCAGGTAGATGGATAAATAGCTACTAGACAGATCCCTAGTATGTCTCCTTTTTTCTAGTGGTTATTGACGCCCTTTTTTGAACGCCGCTGCCAAGGTCTCGTGTTCGATCCTCTCGGCTGCGTTTCTTTTTGCTCCCATCGCGATCATCATCATCATTTGTTCAAGACGACGTTCGTCAACTCGGCGCCTTTCAAGACCATCGCAACCCACAGGTCGCCTTGTTTGCTCGTCTCCTATGTGCTCTCAAATGGGTTGAGGCCAAGTACAACATCCGCACTCCAGCCTTTCAACAATTCGGTGCTGTTTGAATCTTGGTGTCCATGTGCAACGACAACGAGGTCCGCATCGTACGGGGCAAGTACAAGGCCCAGGAGGGGAAGGTTGTGCAGTAGTAGTACTGCAGCAGTCCAGTGCAGCAGTCCAGGATACTTATGGTATGTTCCATTTTTTCTCACTCTCCACATGTTGCTTGACGGCACTATGTATCATTCATGATATTTGAACTCGACAAGGGCCCAATGGACGTCGTAGGAGTGTTCCGAACCGCAGACGCAATCAAGATGTATGCTAATTACACGAATATATATATATTCTTCACCTTGTTGGGCCAATTGTGCCCTCCTTGCCGAAATTGAGACAACGCTTGCATCCTCCTTGTCCCAGGCACTGCATGGCTATCGCCGAATCAGAAAAGGAACACGGAAGCGCGGCATTGGCGTTGCAGAGCATGCTTGTCAGCTCGGGGTTCTGACTTCGTGGTGAAGCTCGGAGCCTTCGAACCCAGCATTATGCTGCCAATATTGCTGCTGGGCAAACTGTGGGGGCGGCCCGAGGTATGGAAACGTGCTGGGACTGCGCATCGTGCACGGGAGCAAGGCTGAGTCACGTCAATAAGAGAGGGAGTCAGGACTTTTTTTTTTTGAATCCATTCAATTTGCCTCTCGCCGCGTGCGGCATGTTGGGCACTATTCTACACACTTGTATCTGCTTACTGTGTATGCTAGTAGAGTGAATGTAGCTACGGCATCATGTCCAATCCCCGACTTCGGTAAGGTGGACGGGGTGATTATTCGTATCACACGGAAACCTCTAAGTATAATGTAAGTAGGTCCAGTCTTAAGGTACTTGGGTGTAGGCTCCCCACAGGTGAGCTCTGGTGAGTAGGGTAGGGTAGGTGATAGGTATGGGTGTTTCTACATTTACTCTAAGCGGTCAGGCAATGGCGGTGGCTTACAGCGCATGCGAGCTGCGGGTTGGGCGGCGACAGAGATCGGGCGAGTTGAGGGCTGGGTGGGTCGGTGCTCGGCGTGTGGTCAATTTCGGGCTGCATGTCGAGAGGCGTGGTGGGAGGTCTCCACGAACGCTGCGGAAACGTCCTATCCGGCCAACGTAGCGGAAGAGGTGAGGGAGGAGCTTCTGCGACCCTAACAACTTCGGGATGCAGTATGCTGTCGGCCCGATGGCATGAAAAAAGGACTTGCCAGGCCTGGGAGTGGGCAGGTCAGTGCAGTAGATAGTGGGCAACGGTTTCGTCGGCTTGTTGGCAGCAGGGGCAGGTGGGGGAGTCCGCTTTGCGGATGCGATGAAGATGTTTAGCGAGGGGGACATGCCCTGTGCGGAGTTGCAGCAATAGGACTGCCAGACTGCGAGGTAGGTTGCTAGCAAGTGGGATGTACGACCCGGACGTGATTTTGTGGTCGTATTGCATGGTGCGTGCACAGCGCGAGGACATCTTCCACTGTCGTTCTACCCGCGCCTTCCGATCAGCGTTCAAATATTGCTGCACTGCTGATCGACCCCACAGAAGCTCACCGTGGATGTAGCGTGGGATGCGTCGCAGCGGTGGAGTCAGGACTTGGCCTGAGGCCAAGCAGAGAGTGCACACGGTAAATTTGCACGGCAGGCATCGGGCAAGATCATAGTATCGCCGATGACGACGGCGAGCGAGGTGTAGAGGTCAAGCAGAGGTTGAGCGCAGAGCGCACGTCCACATGCACATAGCTGCCTCCATGCCGGCAAGGATCTTGCTGTGCGGAAGTGGCAGTGCAAGGAATGGTTGTGGGGGCACGAAAAGAATAAGCTTAGCGCAGATAGAAGCAGAGCGGGGCTCGATTGGAAGGATTTGTTGTACTATTTGTGGTCTTGTAGTGCATCACAGATTGAGACGGTGAGTGCGCATTTAGCATCGAAATATGGGCAATAGATAGCGGGCGGTGAGGACAGAGGCTTCCAGGTCTTGCTGGACCCGTTTGAGGGTGCTTGGCGGCGTGGACAATTGAGGCAAGTCGAGGAAAGCGAAGCGGTGAGCGCGGGACATAAGATGCACGTGAGACATAATCTTGCCCAAAAAAGGCAAGCTTATGTCGCCAGGGCACTGCACTATAGTCTAGACTCGGAGGCACCAGGTCCTTGCCAAACAGCAACATACAGTCATAACGCGTGTCCCAAACCACGATGTCCGATACCCCTCCACCGCCGAAGCCCAAGCCAGGCTCGCTGCGCGACCGCATTGCGGCCTTCGAGAAGCCCAATACATCCACCGAGAACGCGCGTGCGCCGCCTCCAATTCGTCCGAAGCCATCTGGGGCCGTGTCATGGAAACCAAAGCCTCCTAGTCCGGCTGCGGAGGCTCCGACGTTTTCTGCTGCTGCTGAGGGCGAAGGGGGACCAGTCAGAAGTGGTGTGAGCGGTGGGATGAGCGCGAGCGACGCCAAGGAGAGTATTGGACGCGGGGGAAGCCTTAAAGACCGGATGGCTGCGCTCCAGGGCCGCGGAGCGTTTGGTGCGCCTGCGGCACCGACTGCGCCTGTTGTTGGTACGGGGAAGAAGTGGGTTCCGCCACCGAAGCCGCCTGTGGAGGAGGAGGTGGTTGTGGCGATCCCGGCGAGGGGCAGGTCCGACGATGCGGAGGACAAGGACAAGCCGGAAGAGGACAAGACGAAGCCAGAGGGCGAGGTGGAGGAACAGCAAGACAAGCCCGAGGGCGAGCCGGATCCAGAGGAAGAGGAGCGCCAGCGTCGTGCGGCGATTGCGGCACGTATGGCGCGTCTGGGTGGTGCGCGCGTCGGGATGGCCCCGCCCGTGTTTGGACCGAAGCCCACGGTCAAGAAACGCACAAGCGAGGACTCGACATCGTCGGTAAAGAGTCCAGGTAGGTTGCACTTGGATTCTTTGGGTTCTTGTTTTTGACCATAATTCACGAAGCGTCGCCGTCCACGTCGCCATCTATTCCTGCAGCCGTCCCTACGAGCATGAGTAAGTCTCGTCTCAGCTTATGTTCACTCCCAATTCTTTTGGCGTGCTTGCTGCATTTATTTTTCACCTCCTTCTCCACGCGTACTGACACGCACCCGGAGGCCCGCCTCCAGCCCCCGCTCCAGCTCCACATCCACCGGCGCCTGTACCCGCTCCTGCCGAAGGTGCGTTTTCCTTCCTCCCTTATTTTTATTCTGTACTGAAACTAATAAATTTCTCAGACACAGAAGCAAAGAACGACTCTGAGCCGGTTGCTGTCGAGAAAGTCGACACGATGAGAGATGAAGGTGGGTCTGGCTTTGTTTCGCTTGTATTCTTTTGGGGTTGGTTTTGGTGTTTTGCGTCCATGTGCATGCGGGTTGGATTTTCGGCGCGCCACTTCACTGGCTTACTTCTCAGCGCGCGCTCTTCTTGTTTTATTTCTGTTCTTGAATTTTGCGGGGTCTGCACGCCAGCAAGGAATCATGCATGCTGGACGCGTGCATCTGCCGCTGAGGTTGGGCATTCTTGTTTCGAGCACTTCATCTTTCTTTCTCCTCTCCTTTTTATTTTCTTGGTTTTCCTATGAGGTGCGGACCTCGATGTGGGGCCTCCAGGTTCTTGACCTTGTATTCGCATTTTGGCTTGGGTCCTCTTGCATTCATTTTCATTTGATCGTGAATTATTCGCGCTTGCTACCTTCGTTTGAAGGCTGAAGCAAGTTTCCTTGTTTTACATATTTCTTTCTTTCTTCTACTGTTTACACTCGATTTTGTGCGCGTTTGAGCCGTCGTGCTTCATTTCATCCGAATTTATTTGGGCTCGACTTGCTCGTTCTGTTTCATTTTACATTTCCCATCTCTCACTTTTTCTCTACGACTGACCATCACCGCAGCAGCCTCGCCACTCGCCGACCACGACGCTCCAGCGCTCGCAGCTGAATCCGCAGAAATCGACGTCGCTGAGGTCATCCAAGAGCCTGCCGCGCCTGCACCCGCACCCGCAGATACTCCTTCCCCGCCACCGGCAGCATCCCCTCCAGCACCCGCCCTCTCTCCTGCTCTCCCCTTTCTCTCCCCTTCACCTCCTGCGACTGCAGTCTCCCCCACACCCTCGCACGCGCACACCGCCCCGAAAGCGATGCCCGTCCCCGCGGCTCCGCGCCGTGCAGCCCCGCCACGGAAGAAGCGTGGGGCGTCGCCGATGCCACCTGTACGCGCTCCGGAAGAAGACGGCGCCACTGTGGTGGAAGGCGAGAGTCATGGGGAAGAGGCCGCCTTGCACGTGGAAGATACGGCGACGAAGGCGGAACAAGAAGACGCTCCGCCAGCAGTCGTATCCACCAAGGAAGTGGTCGAAGGGCAGCCCGCGCCTGTTCCTGCGCCGCCGGTTCTTGGAGAGGCAGGGGAAATGAACACGTCGACGGAATCGGAGGACGTGGAAGAGGTGTTCGTCACGCCTGGGGAGGAGCGCGCGTCGTTCGTCGCGCCGACTGAGGAGGCCGTGCAGCTTGTCGAAGTTGAGGACTCAAAGGAAGAGGAGGTGGAGAGGGAGTTAGAACAGGAAGAGGAAAAGGAGGAGGAAGCGGGGGTGGAGTTTTCGCCTTCACCGCCGCGTGTGACGGAGGTGGAGGTTGTGCCGCTTGATCGAGAGGAGGAGCGGGAGGTAAAGCAGGAAGAGGAAGAGGTGACCGACGCGGAGGTGGTGGAGGACGTGAACGCATCTGCGCCGCAGGAGGAGGAGGAGAAAGAGGAGGAACAGCCTGAGGCCGAGGAGGAGGCGCACGAGAGAGATGAAGCGCAGGAAGAGCATCACGAGCAGGAGGAAGGACGCGAAGAGGCGGACGAGGAGACCGCGCGGCGCGCACGCGTCGCAGAACGCATGGCACGCATGGGCGGGATGAATCCGTTCGGGGCGCCCCGTGCAGTTCCGCCGCCACGCAAGCCCACCCTGCCCCCAACCGAACCTGAAGTTGACGAAGCGCCGAGGCAGCAACACGAAGCAACGGACGAGACGGAGCCTGCGCAAGAGCTGACTGAGGAGGAGGAAGAGGCGGCGAGGAAGCGGCGCGTAATGGAGCGGATGGCGAAGATGGGCGGGGTGAATCCGTTTGCGCCGGCGCCGGGGTTCGTTAGGAGGGAGAGTGCGCATTCGGAAAGCAGAAAGGGAAGCTTCGATGGTGAATCTTGATTTTATTTTCGCTCTCATTGCATTGCTTCATTCCTTTGCTTTCGTTCTTGCCTTGTCTTCCTTGGTCACTATTTTCGAAGTGTCCTACTTCGAACTTTTCGCGGTTTCTCTTTGACATTTTCGTCCTCTCTTTTTCTCCCTCGCTACCCTGTGTACAAATGGAATTGTTTATTGATCCCATCTGTTTATCTGTCTAGATGCTGCACTCGCGCACGACGACGCTGTTGGGCAAGGCGCGATCACGTTGACGGAGGGTCCGGTGGATTACGCGAGCGCCGCGGAACAGGACGAGCAGGCTGGGGAACTGGAAGAGGAAGAGCCGCCGCGCGCCGTACCACCACCCGTACCCGCACCTCCCATTCTGAGGGAGAGCGAGGAAGAGAGGGAGCTCGAGTATGAAGTCGAGGAGGAGGGAGGAAGACGTCCCGCCGCCACCGCCGCCGCGTACCGAACACCGTCGCTCCATCCCACCGCCTCGTACAGTGTCTGCACCCCCCGCCGCATCCACCTGTAGACGAACTTGAAGCAGAGCAAGAGGACGAAGACGTGCAACCTCCGCCGCCGCCGCCGCGCGCCGAACATCGTCGCTCCATCCCGCCACCTCGTGCAGTGCCTGCACCCCCACCGCCTCCTCCTGTCGATGAGCCTGAAGTTGATGAAGCCGAAGAAGAGGCTCCACCGCCATCATCACGACCTTCCTCGGATCACCGCCGCTCGATCCCGCCCCCGCCGCAACCCGTGCCTACCCTGCGGTCTAGCGAAGAAGAGACCGACAGTGCGTATGAGCTCGAGGAGGTCCCGCCGCCGCCTCACCGGACGACCAGACGCAGTCGACCCATGATGCGCGTTCCTCCACCTCAGCAGGAGGAGCCAGAGCAGGAAGAGGAGGAAGTCCAGGCACAGGAGGAAGAGGACGAGCCGGTCGAGGTGCCCCCACCACTTCCAGCTGGTCGGCGCGTGCCGCCTGTTCGATCGCCGTCCTCTCCCCGGGAGGACGATTTCGAGGAGCTTGAGAGGCCGGAGATTGGAGCGTTTGAGCATGTTGCGGCGCCGGTTCCCGTTCCTCCCCCGGTCCCTCGAGGTCGCCGTGCGATCCCCCCTGTTCCCGAGCCGGAACAAGAAGACGACGCGCCAGCGATGAAATCCGTCCCAAGTGCAATCGTGACTGGGAGGCAGTCTTTCAGCTCCACGTTGGGGTCGCCCGGGCTGCTCTCCCCAGCATCAGCCGCGTTTGAGATCAAGCGTCAGCAGGAGATCCTTGACGAGGATGAAGGGGGTATGTTTATTTTCTTTGAGCCGAAGCTACTTGCCTAAATTCTAATCTGCTCTCTTTAGATCCAATTGACCCCGCGTTTCACAGCCCGAGTCGACGCGCGTCTGCGGTCGATTTGGCGGGTCTCATGGCTGGGCAGACAGAGCAGGCACAGGTGGAAGAAGCGCCGGCTGAACCTGTGGAGGACCCAGAGGCGGCACGGAGGCGTACTATTGCGGAGCGCATGGCGAAGCTTGGGGGTATCAAATTTGGCGGACCACCACCAATACCACGCCCGCATGCACAACAGCCCTCTGGGGACGATCAGGCTCCCCCTCCCGCAGAGCACGACGCGGATCAGCCATCCCAGGATGAGGAGGAGGAGGAGCGAGCGCGCAAGGAGCGCATTGCGGCGAAGCTTGCTGGAATGGGGGGAATGCGTATCGGGATGATGCCGTTTGGGGCGAGCGGCCCGCCGCAGCAGTCCAGGACGCTGGGTGGGGCTGCAGTCGTGTCGCCGCCGCCACCACCAGCGCGCGCAGTACCGCCTGCTCGCCCGCCGCCGCCGCCGCAAGAGGTTGACTCGGAGCATGAAAGCCTTACAACGAATTCAGAGGACGGCGTAAGGGTGGAGGCCGAGGAGAGCGAAATCGAGGAAATACGGCATGAAGATGCCGAGGAGGAAGTTTCTCCTCCTGTGCCGACTAGAAGCGGTCATCGTATATCCGTGCCCGCACAAGCACCCTCCGTTCCGGCTGGCCGCCCACCTGTCCCTTCCGCAATGCCGCAGAATCGCAGGGCCAGCGGCCAGAGTGCTACATCGCCGACCTCGAGAAAGGCCTCTGGTGAGGCGCCGCCCGTCCCACTTACCGATCCTCTTCGGACGTCGACCCTGAATAAGCCCCAGGCCCAGGAGTTCGTGATGGTCGATTCGGAGGAGCCACCGCCGCCTCCAGCTCGCCCTAGCGGTAGACCTCCAAATAGGCCTGTTCCTCCACCAGCCGCGATGGTTCCTTCAGATTCTCTGGACAGTAGTATGTCCTCATCGCAGTGGGAACTTCCCCTCAATTCCCACCGGATCACTCGATTTTGGGGGTGGTATCGATACCACATTTGCTGTCGAAGAGGCAGCGACTCCCCCTCCCCCTCCGAAGCCTGCTCACCCGCAGTCGAGCCAGCAGCCCTCAGCCGCGAAGAACGCCGAAGCTCATTACACGTCCGACGAACTCGTAGCGATCTGGGGACGTGTAGGTGTGCATCTGTGCGAGGCTGCGACGCAGCTGTACGAGAAGTCGAAAAAAATCCTTGGTCGGCGATGGGACGTACACTGGGTTCGTCAATGCCGCGCTTAACGAGGTTCCAAATGCTGCCCGCTGTTCACCCCCTGCCTGGGGCCACCTGATATACTCGCAGTCTGCAGGGTCGGTGCAAAAGAGACTCAGCGACATCATGCCCGGAGACATCGTCGCCTTATTTGACGCGAAACTCAAAGGCCACAAGGGCCTCGCCACTTACAGTCAGACCGTCGGTGCGGGAGAGCCGCTAGTAGGCATTGTCAGTGAATTTGAGCCGAAGAAGAGCAAGATTAGAGTGTTCCAGGCTAATCAGCACGTTGGGAATCAGGCCAGTCTCGTGTTAATCCTTGCTTCGTGAGCCAACTGACCTTCTTACAGACGGTCGAGGCGGCTAGCTATCGTCTGGAAGACTTGAAGAGTGGGATCGTCAAGGTGAGTTGATGATACCGCTTGCGCGCGCTGCTGACCTTCTCGATAGGTTTATCGTGTGTTAGAAGCTTGAACATTTTGTGCGCGTCTTCCGTGCTCTAGGCAACGCGATTACCAGGGTTGGGGATATGTATATTAGTCTGGCTCATTGTATCCATTTTTTCAGCGGGAAAGTCGTGACTCTGAGCCAAACACCATCATAAAACCAGGCCCGGTGTCTGCTGGCATTGATCGCCGCTGATATTTCCAGTCAGTCCAAGTCAGTCCATCGCAGTCAATTGCTCCCTCCCACGCCACGGATGCAATATTTCCGCAGTGAACTTCCATGGTTATGAATCGCTGTATGATACTGGCTAAGTACGCCATTCGCTTATGACCCTTTTCAACACTCAACTCCGTAGTGTTTCAGTAGAACCATAATTTTGAATCAAAGTGCTCGCAGGCGCTCGCCATCCTTGTGCCATCTACCAGCAGCCGCCGGCACCGCCGACCAGTTAGCCGGTCAAAATGATTAATACGCGACGCCTCGCTTCCCGCCTTTTTGCACCATAATTAAAGCTCTTTGTTCGACATCGACCAGCATCTGGACATGCATAACGTGCGAAAGAGAACTTACCACAAAGAATGCACTGGGGAAGACGCGATGCGTCCAATTGGCACGATGTCGGGTGTCCCAACGCTTAAGTACAGTGCCGAGCGTCGCGTATCTTTCTGAGCTCGTCTAGCTGTTCTTCTTATGTCACTGTGGGCCCACTTTCAATTGATTCTGTTACGACGGCGACCTTGTCTCTTCCCTTCACGTTGCCCACCAGTGGCCGTGGTTTTAATCTTGCTCAGGCCACTTGGAGCGGAGCGTTGAGGGCGGATGGCTGTAAACGCTGCGAATGCGTAGGTCCATCCTCCTCGCGCTCACTTGCGATTCACCAGCATTTCAGCATAATACTAATCGCATCTTGGGTCAACATATCATTTTACTCGCTCGAAATCATCTTGGCGATAAAGTATTTCCAAAGACCAAAGCGTCCTTTATGGCATAGGATCGGAGTGGCCACTTTGGTTGTAGCAGACACCCTTTGTACTGTTGGCATATGCTGGGAAGTATACCTCGTTCTCCTCGTATTCCCCTGCGTCGACGTCAGGGCGGTAGAGTTTCTCGACTCTCTATACTGGTCAATCTCAGTGATTATCTTTTCGACATACGCAACGGCATCAGTAGAACAGGCCTTTCTGTGTGCTCTGTTCTATTCTCTGTGCGCACTACTTTCATTGGTTACCCAGATTCCGATTTTCTCGCCAGGACCAAAAGACGTTTCGTCACTGGATTTCTGGTGTTCAGCATCTTCTTTCATGTAGGCATCATCTTCGCTTTGGTATATGGTAACTTATGGTTTCGATTCAGCTTGGTTTTTCATACGCTTCGGCCGGATTAGTGCTTGAGGAACGGAACCCACTTGGCAAAGCATTGACTACTACCCAGTAAGTGTTTTATTTTTACTCAGAGGACACCATAATTAACGCTGTCCAGGATTGGGGCCATTAGCTGTGCAGCCACCGATTGTTTAATCGCAGTCCTGCTAGCGTGCAGCTTCTACCAGATGGAATCGAGGACCATCAAAGGCCGCACGACACAAAGGTGAGGCCCTGCATTGAGTTTTACACTTTCTTCATTGCGAAAAACAGTATACTTCGTCGACTCGGTGTCCTGAGTGTCACTTCTGGATTCATTGTTGCATCTATTACACTCATCGCCGTGGTGGGCCTACTGAAAGGGGAAAATTGTGCGTTCTCGTCTCATCTGTATGGCTCAACTCACATTCGTAGACTACACGCTATTCTTCTATTGCCAAGGCCGAGCTTACGCATTGACGCTCCTTGCAAACTTCATGATGGGCCTCCCGGCAGGCGCCGTAGAGCCTGACCTCCAAGCGTTAAGTCGAACTGCATCGGGTCGCCGACCGACGGATAGCGGGGTGATATTCCATGTGGCATATGGCCCACGAAGCAGTGCAGACGTATGCCCGTTTCTTCTTCCATCTCACTTGCCCAAACACACATTCCTTGACTTTCCAGACTCCTCATCCGGAATCGTTGAATCTAGAAGACGTTTCGGAGATCGGCGTCAAGGCGCACCCGGATCCAGATCCAGATTAAACCACTCGAATTCAAAATGTAGTAAGCGAGGATATTATTGACGAAAACACCTCATCCTGATGTCAAGCAGGGCTGGTCGATCTTCCTTCCCACAGTTCGCTTGGGATTCGGAGGGATTTGTATCGTCCAGTCCTTGACCTTTGTATATAGACTTCATCGGATTGTTTTACACCTGTACCAAAGTATGGACGTCCCTGCCTGAATTTCGTTGTAACGCCTGACGGAGAATACAGGTTTTGTTTCTGGAGGATGTGTTCGAACTTGGCGACATCGTCTCCCATACAGAGGCATAACTCAATCAATCTCATCCGTATGCACGCCAGACGATGTATAGATTTTTTTGCCGTGGCTCTTGTGCGCCACGCCAAACAGCAAGGTCAACAAAAAGTGCGCCGGCAAATGCCGAACCTACGGTGGTAAAGCCGTACAGGAAGCGAAAGTCGACAAATCTCCAAAATTATGGTAGACATTCAAGTGGATGACTCGTATTTGAAGCTTGATCGAGGCATTGCAGCGTCGTGTTGTATCAACAGGTGTGCAATGGACTGGCTGCGTGCCTCGTCGACCTTCTTAGACTCGAAGAGCTCTGCAAATATCTTCTCTGGCTGGGTAGCGATATCCTCGGCGCGTCGTGTTAGCACCTCCTTCCACGCGGAATCTTTCTCGAGGCCCAGTGCCTGGCGCAGGGCATCCACTTCATTGCAGAGCCGTTTATGTGGTGCAGCTCCCTTGCTCCACCCTTGCTTTTGGCACTATAAAGCGCACGATAAGTATGAGAAAAGCAACGGATAGGCAAACAGACCGTCGTGTCGCAGTAGCATGCGAGGGCGCAGCGGCGACAGAACATCATGGTCTTGCGGGGTTCTGCAGTGTTTTGACAGTCGGGTTTCGCGCAGCGATTTTCCGCACGATGTATGCGCATCATACGGTAGAGCTGCACACTGCTCACGACTTCCGACGTCACGGGTTTGTGGCGTCCAAATTTGTCCCAGGGGAATGCGGGACCAGCATCGAGTCCGATACGCACTGATGCCCACCACGCTTTGGCCAGCGCGGCCTCGGATCCTGGCATCTGGGCGAGGGCAGGTTGAACACGAATGGCAACTCCGAGAAATATATCTCTGAAATCTGTGAGTAGGAGCATAAAGTACGCTTTTGGCATCTGGTGCAGAAAGTGTGTAACTGCAGCAATTGCGAGACGGAACGTGTTCGGCGGCGCCTTAGCTTCGAATCGATCCAGGGCTTGTTCAAGATGCACAAGCGCACAGGGTATGGCGATCGGCGATCTCGGTATCTCTTCAGCAAACGACAGCGCATAGTCAGACATGCGCGAGATGAGAAGGAAAATTCCACTTCCGCCGCAAGGCACTGCAGTCCAGTGTAGGAGATTTTCCAGTGTTTTTTTGACGCCTTGGGACGAGGGGAAAACCTCTTCAGGGCCACCGGGCCAGTGCTGCTCGTCAGGTTCCGCCTCTGGCTCAGGTTCCGGTTCAGGTGCCCTGAGCTCTGGTGGTAGATCCCAGTCCGACGGTAACGGCCCCAACTGGTCTTCATCCTCCATTAATTCCAGCCAATCCGTCATTCTAAGAACAACCTGATCCAAATCCTTCCCAGGATCGTTCGAGATTTGTGCATCCTTTGGCCGTGGGTCAAGCGCGCCCATGATCGCGAAGCACAGCTCCAAGACCGTGAAATTGAAAGGATCTATATCGGAGACGCTTCCGTGCAGCGATGCAGTGAATGGATCCTTCAGATCGCAGCGGCACTCGGTCATGGATTCGATCATGGCGATATGTTCTTGCAAAGTGCGATCGCGAGCAAGGAACTGTATCGCTGCACGAACGACTTTGTTTGACCGCGTTCCAGGGGCTGCATGAAAAATTTTATCGCAGCAGTTGGCGAGACCAAGGACGCACAGCGCCGCGGGTTCTAGCCGGAGACTGGATATGAAACGAGCTTCTATGTCTCTTGCTTCTCTTTTTGAAAGCGCAGGCCCGGGTTTAGCTGCAGTTTCTTGTTGATTAGGTGGAGACATGACGAGGGCAAAAAGACGTGAACGATGCCCAAGTAGACAAAGAGCGAGAGGGTACTTTTGTTGGGATCAAAGCTATCCGATTTGAAATTTGAAATCTGGCTGATGGCTGCAAGATGGCTCGCGAGTCGGAGGTGCTAGCGCCGTGGGTGTGAAGAAAATTATCAAACCAAAAACTCAAGGTCGAAGATCCAGTTGAAGTTTCCCACCAGATTTTTTAATAGCAGCTCAAGCTGGATTTGAGCCGCATACCAACCAGGCTCCTACCCACCGCACGTTACGAGGTCAATCAATCCGAGTAAGTAATGCGCAGAGTGAATTCTGAGAAAATTACTTATGTAAGACTGAAACATCCGATAAACCCGGAAAGAGTTAAGCGAAGAGTTGGGATTGACCTCTCCACGGCGGCTGGAAGAAAATATATACAAACAACATAGCCACAATAGGACCCCGTAAACTTGCTGGCACCCTCAACGACGCGCTCGACGCGCATGCCGTGCTGAAGACGCGTCGATCGACGCGTTCTCCGGCCGGGATCCCATGCCGTCTGCCACAGCAGTTTCCATTGAAGCTCAAGTGGGTACAAAATGCCAGCCATTCTCCTTATCCACAAGATCTCTGATATCCCGGGCATATTCACCCTTGATAATTGAATTGGCCCAGTGTAAAACAGAGATTGAGGACTTCGGATGAGCCAACAAAGCCGCCAGAATGTCGCCAGTGTGATTTAGCAAGTCATCTACAGCCGGGTGACATACAAAAGAGCTGTGGGCCAGCAGGGAGACCAAAAATCTAGAGATAGGAAGATCCTGATCCTTGAATGCTTTCAGTATGTGTGTGAGCTGTGTTGCAGAGACCGTGGCTATGGTGCGAGTTCGAAGATGTAAACCCGATTAGGAGGTGTCAAGCCAAGTTCCGAATTTGGAACCGGGGTCCTGTGGCTATGTTGAAATCCCCAACTTCGTTACCATCATTGTCACGTCACACTCGGTCCGATTTTTCCGATCAGTGAAATTTAGATTATAATCATTCTACACGGATTGATTGACCTCGTAACGTGCGGTGGGTAGGAGCCTGCATACCAACCGCATACAGGCGGGAACTTCCGATCAGATGTCCGGCGGGCCACGAGCCGCGATCTGCCGGCAAAAAAATGCTTGCTCTGAACTCCCTCCTTGGTCGATGCGAAAACAGTCACCCTTTTTGTCAGCCGACCAAGAGCAACAAGACCAAGTCTTCTTCAACAACCCAGACCAATTTTTGGCCCCGACACTGGTCAGATTAGCCACAGATTAGCCCACATCGCGCCACCGCTTTCAAAAGGCTTCTGAAGACTAAATATAACAGGTCTTATCATCTCAAGCGACATGGCTTTTCACCGAGTCTTTCTGGTCTTTATTTCCTTCTGGTTCTGCGTCTTTTCTCACAAGCAATTCCAAACCGTATTCGAAACTCCTGGTAAATATCTTGGGACCTTCCACCACCCTATTCGACGGGTCGCTGTTGTTGGAGCTGGCCCTGCTGGACTTCAAGCTGCTGCAGAGCTACTCGACCATAGCTTCACGGTCCGCTTGTTTGAACGCGCGCCGCATCCAGGCGGAAACTGGCTTTATAGTGAAGACACTCCTCTGAGGGAGTCTTATCCGTAATTCCATCCTTTGCTGCTTTCATCTGTGCTGACCAATTCAGCGACAAGCCTGTTAATAGTACCCTCGAGATACCTGCCCAGATTCCAACGAACAAGTATTACCACGAAGGCGATGACGGCTGGACGCTGAATGATAGGTGGACCGAACATTGGCGACCTCGTCCAGTCTGGTACAACCTCTTTACAAACTCACCCAAAGTCCGTTCCAGATTCTTCATTTCAGGCTATTTGTAACGAGCTGAATGCTCTACAGGTGAGCACCGAGCTCCCAGATGTTCCGTACGCTCCCGAAACCCCGTGGGTGCTTTCCCACCACACCATTCAGCGGCATGTCCGCTCGTATGCGTCACACCACTGCCTGAACTCGAATGATCACTGTCCTGCGACACCCTCGGCACCGCGAGTGGCGTCGTATTCCACTCGTGTGGAGAAGGTCGAAAAGGACGCAGAGACGCACACCTGGATCCTTACGCTCCGTCGCTTGGAACGACTACGGGAGTCGAACCGGATTCTGGAAGAATGGTGGACCGAGACGTTTGACGCTGTCGTTCTCGCCACCGGTCCATATACCTCGGCTCACGTTCCTGACATCGAGGGCATCGTTGACTGGAGCAAGGCGAAAGAGGGGGAAATTACAGCATGTATCACTCACAGTCGTATCGGCATCCCGAGCGGTATGCAGGCAAGGTGAGATCTCCAAAAAATCATCCTGTACAACACTGAATTGTGGAAAGACTGTGCTGATTGTAGGTGCCTCGGTTTCTGCTTCTGAAATTGCGCGCGACATCAGTCCATTCGCGCATCACATCATCGCGAGCGTTCGAGTAAGCTCTTCAAATTTTTCGCTTATTAGAGTACTTGATACCCTCGCAGCCCCCAAAGGAACGCAGTGCGAGAAGGCTGCGCAGTCTCTCCAGATTTCCCAATGTGACCGAATTCGTCCCGGAAATCGCTTCCTTCAAGCCGCTCAAGACACATACCGATGGTATCCGTAGCGGCGAAATCCATCTCATCAATGGCTCGAGTCTTCAGGGTATTGATGAGGTACATCGCTTTCTTCATTCATCTGGGCTTATTGATGTTTATCTGAACCTTCAGATCATACTGGCTACAGGGTACCGCAGCGCTGCCTTATATCCTCCCAATTCGTGAGCATCTCTGCCTCATTTGCATGGGCGCACTCAAGCCACGGGACTCCTAGAACAACACGGCGTCCCGAGAACATACATTGGACGGGCCATTACGTTACGGACCCGACTTTGGCGTATACCCTTGGTTCAAAATTTCGGACGCTCGATCTGTTCCTGTTAATTTATTTATGGTATAGGACGTCCCTGGACGATCGGCCGCTACCAATCTTACGGACTCGCGAAGGTTTGGGAAGGAACCGCGCGTCTACCCCCTCTCGAGGAAGAAGAAGTTGAAATCCCTGAAGGCGACGTTCCTTATTGGCGCGACATGTGGCTCGGTGAAGGTGTATACTGGGTCCATATTGCAGCTAAATATCTCCCGCCGCTCATATTTTTTCGTCTAGCACAAATCCGACGTTATATAACATGGCTTAACGACGCGTCGCTGGAACATGGCGGGCGTTTTGTCGAGTCCCCCCCCATTGCGTATGTTCTGCGTAGTATCCAATACGTGTATACCTTTTCCACTCACAAATCTCAGGAATCTTGAGCTCTTGAAATATTACTCTGTCGTTCATTTGCTCAATGTGAGTCGAACTATGTAAACATATTATTTGCAAGAGATGACCCAGATTCATCAGAACACTATGGGGCTCGAAGGTATTGGCCTCGATTTTATTTCCATGGGCGCAGGAGGGGGGATCCAAAGCTGAAAACCCGTGGGACGCGTTGACGGATGAGGAGACCGATTGGTGATATGATCTTCATTCAAGTTCTGCTCTAAGTATGTACCGCTTGTATATTAAACTGTCGAGTCCACCGCTTCAAGGTACCCTGTCTCTGCCACACATCAAGTTGGAAACTTTGCGGACGTCCGCACGGACTGTTTCAACTTGGCACGGTCAGCCTCGGCAAAGCCCAGACGTAGAGACAGACGATATAACCGAGTCTAGCCCGTACCTCGCTGATTTTCGACAATTGAACATTGTCACACTGATCGGCGAGATTCGGGATTCGGCAAGCAACTCCACCTCACGCCATTTTCCTTCCCCCCCACCATGTCCGACGATTCTCCAGACGAGCTCGAGGTCTATCAGGTACCCGACTTAAGCATAAAAGAGCTGCTAGATGCCATTCCGTACACCGATGCCTTATTGAACGCGAATCCGAACTGATTTATGGTCCAGGGCACATTGTTTCAAGCGTTCTGCGCTCAAATCATCGATATACATGTACGTCGTGAAAGACGAGTCTGTCGGGGGGCGACATGCAGACTTTTTTGCAGGTTCTGGCATTTGTCGGTCATTGGGGCTATATACAAGGCAACAACATATGCGGACGCATTCATTAACCCGGAGACTTTCGCAGCGCCATACCCCGTCGTGTACCCGCTCGCGAGATTCGCTCTGTGGGCCCTCTATGGATTCTGGACTGGGCTCTTTGGAACCGGCATTTGGGTCATCGGTACGTTTAGTTGGTCCAGCTCAGTCAAACGTTCTCACAACGTTGGCAGGGCATGAATGCGGGCACCAGGTAGAGATTGTTTTTCCAGTTATCGACGTGGATTCAGCGGTTCCAACAGGCTTTCTCGGAATCTAAGCTAATTAACAACACTGTTGGCTGGGTTCTCCACTCTGCGTACGCTCCCATTAAATTACTGGTATGCTTCTGCTAATTTACGCTCAGCCTTGGTGTCCCGTACCACTCATGGCGCATCACGTACGTCGAACAGAAATTCTCAGCCTTTCCCTAATAGAGCTTTTTTCCTCATTAGCCATGCCAAGGTACGTCATACGCACTTCGGACGTCTTCCTTGCACTGAAAATTCCAAAGCACCATGCCAGCACATCTCACATGACCCAAGACCAGGTTTGGGTTCCAAGCACTCGCTCTCAGGCGGGCCTGCCGGCCTTCGATCCTAAGCGCGAGGACCGCCTCGGTGCCCGTGCTTCAGCGGAGGTCCAGAAGGAACTATGGGAAGCACTTGGTGACTCTCCCATTGGTGCGAGCTCCCGGATTGCTGGCTACCTTGTCAGTGCCTGCTGTTCCCATTTCCTCATGCGGCGGAGTTCCCTAACCTCGTTCTAGCTTTTTGGCTGGCCTATGTACATCCTGACCAACGCTGGGGGCCAGTTCCGTTACCCCAAGGGCACGAACCGTATGTCGACCTCCGTTCCTTATATGGTCGTCTACTTCTATTTACTGTCTCGTAGACTTCAACCCGAAGGCGGTCATGTTCTCTCCACATCATTGGACAGATATCGTCCTTTCTGATATTGGCATCGCCTTCTGGCTTCTCGGCCTTGCGAGTGCAATCTATGTGTACGGCCTCCGCACTGTGTTTGTGGTTTACCTCCAACCTTACCTCTGGTGGGCGCTGCGTATTCTCTCTCCCGCACACATCCACTCATTGACGCACTTGCAGGGTGAATCACTGGCTCATTCTCATCACCTTCCTTCAGCACACTGATGCCTCGCTGCCACACTACCGCGCGCCTCAATTTACGTTCGCGCGCGGTGCACTTTCGACGCTCGATCGTAACTTGTTGGGCGATTTGGGCAGCGTGATGGCATGGATTGGCGCGCATGCGACGTGGGTCATCGTTTTTCTCCAAATCCCCCTGTTTCTTTATTTCTGACACAACGCTTCCCAGATGTGGGATATCCGAGACACACATCGTTCACCATGTTTGCAGCAAAATACCACATTATAATTGTTGGGAAGCAAGGGACGCCCTGCGCAAGGTTCTTACGCGTGCAGGAATGCGTTTCCAGGGCGGCCCAGGTGGCTGGGCCGAAATGTACCACGTCTTCCGTGAATGCAAGGTACTTCGTTCGATTAAAGTGTTGCTCACCATCCTGACAGTCTATTTAGTTCGTTGAAGACGAAGGCGACGTTGTGTTCTACAAGAATGCCCGTGGGCTCGCGAAAATGCGACCCGTTTTCAACGACGCTGGTGCGAGCGACTCGGGGATCGAGATTGCTGAGAAGCGTACCACGTAGATGCAGGCATACGCACAACTAAAACTGGCCGTGCTTTGTGGATCGTTTTCTTGAGTCACTCAGTCAAGCTCGCATTCGTAGAATGGAATACAAAACGGTTTTTGTGATTGTCACAAGACTCGCAAGGAAAGGTGTTCCGGCATCAAGTCAACCGTGGGAAGATTCGATGCAAACCATATCTCATGTTCCATAACGCAAGTCACCTGGGGTCAAGGAACAGAGAACCTGGCAGAAATACAGGAAATCGCGGTTGCGGAAGTAGGTAGGTATATCTCGGCGCGGTGCCATTGAGGAACAGCCGGGTCCCGTACTACATACAGGGCGTCTACATGTATGCTACGGATACCCGTCATCTTCAGCCACTTATTCACCTGAGTTACCAACAGTCCCCAAGGTCGCCTGTCATCCAATGCCGAGTATGAAGAAGCCAGATATCATTCCAGAGGTTTATAAAGATATTTGGCTGGTTTGAAGATCTCCCTGGCACCATAGACTTCAAACACGTCAAATTTTAACTTCGCAAGTCTCCGTGTTACAGCGAAGTTACGGTTCTGCACGATGGCAAGCAGGAAAACATTCACACTCCTCCAAACTCGCGGAAAGTCTGGAAGCAGTTTGTAGAGGTCCGCAAGAAATCCCTTCGCAGCTCGAGCAAGTCGATGTTCGCAGTGCACCCGAATGATGCATGCGCTTCGCTTTCAACCGTAGGAATCGGCAGAACCGACAAAGCCTCCAGGCCCGAGGTGTCCGCTCTCGATACCGTTCTTCATAACGCAGCACCTCTATTCCCAATCAGTGCGTAGACAGGTGAAGGCGGGTGAGAGCTTTGCGATGGGCGGGGACAGGTACGCGAAGATATTGACTGAGCTTGAATGGTGTTTTTAACATAATCGCCTGCCCAGATTCCAACGAATAAGTACCACAAGGAGATGATGATTGGACGCTGGATGATAGGTGGACCGAACACTGGCGACCTCGTCCAGTCTGGTACAACCTCTTTACAACCCCAAGTTTGAAATTTTGGGGGGTGTCAGTGGCACGGACTGTGTTCAATTTGGTACGACCGGCCCAGGCGTCGAGGAGACAGGTGAGCTAATCGAGTCCAGCTCCTCGCAAAGATACGGCTCGTCTTCAATGACGCTGGTGCGAGCGATTTGGAGATCGAGATTGCTGAGAGGCATGCCAAGTAGATGCAGACATACGCACACCTAAAATTGGCCGTGCTTTGCGGATCATTTTCTCAAAGTCATTCACCCAGGCTCGCAGTGCATTCATAGAATGGCATATAAACCCACCCTTTTTTGGAGTGTTCAATTCTTCAGCGGCGACGATGATGGAATAGAACCAACCGTGGGAAGAATCGATGTGAACTTGGTGGGTGCAGGCCGTCGCTACGCGCGGCGGCAACGAGGAGGAGGAGGATAAATTTATTTCCATTGGGTTACCGCCTACAACACGAAGCTTTGCAACATAAATGTGGAACTCAGCCATCAAATATTCATCCCGAAACCATCGAAAGGAAAAGTTTCGGTCGGAGTTTGAATCGGAACACAACTCGTATGCATCGGCATGGCGAACACAGGCAAATGCTGAGCACAAGTTAAAATTGTCTCTATTCAAGTACTTTTAGCCCCTTATCATGTTCCTTGTAGTTTTGCGGTGAGTACCTACTACCAATGAGCTGTACATCTCGAATTTACGCTGGGTAATTTTTGGAAAGGAACAACCGTAGTGCCCGCTTGAGCCAGTTGCATACTCATTTCATTTCTGATTGATTTGAATCGCGGAAAAATTTATTTTGTTCAAACGGATGTACTCATGCAGTCGTGTATCTTGGTGAAGATGTCAGCTGTGGCCTACTTATGAACCAATGGGCACATTACTTTGCTCGCTATCGGCAAACTGTGGAACACTTATCGGCTACAAAGCTGAATGAAAGTAGATTGAATGATCTAAAAAGGAATTGAAATGACCTCAGGTACTAGTACGAGATGACGTTCATCTGCTAAAGATATGTACCAGACGGCTGCTTCAACGGTCTTGCATTACTTCGTCCACTGTTTACCATCAAAAGTGAACCTGGAGCAGGGATCTATGTTAACATCTCATATTCCATGCATAAGTAGGAAGAACGGACCTGTAATCCCAGTCGGCCTGATCCTTTCGAGTGACCAGGTCCAAGTAAACCTGCGCATGTTGCGGGCCACTCGTGAAAAATTTCGAAAGCGGATCAATTATGCCTCCGCTCTCGCCGACGAGGGTCGCATAGTGGAATCTAAATTCAAAAATAGTTAGAAATGATACGGAAAGAAAAGGTTCAACAATTACTGACCGGATTCCTTCTTTGGAATATGCGTCAGACAGGATCTCTATCAAACGCCACTTGAAAGTCTTCTCGACATTCATTCCGAGCCAGCCGGGACGGTTGATCGTAACCCAAGGGAGAGGATTCCCGGTGACGATGAAGGTCTTAGGCACATCTTTATGGATTTCAGAGCGGAACCCAGCAAGAGCCTCCTGCGCTGCGGCATAGAGCGCCAAGCCGACATCCAGGTGCGGCTTGAATTCCTCCAGAGGAAGGCTCAGAGGGTCTTCGGGAACTGGTGGAGGCACAAAAGTTGCCGCTGAAGTAAAACAATGTTCAGTCACGAGCTTTCTGTGATGGATGAGAATAGACGAAATGTTCACCGTTGAAAATCACAACGTTTGGCGGACCAAGCTCCTTGGTAACTTGAGAAAACGCTGTTTTGACGCTTTCGGGGCTTTCGACGTTTACGACCACGGGGAAATATCCATCCTTCTTGACCTGGTCGATTGCTGGTTTGCGGGAGCCGAGGGCGACCTTGTAGCCTTTGGCTTTCAGCGCGGCCGCCGTGTGTTCCCCGATATTTTTGCCAGCTCCGATGATAAAGGCGATGAGAGACATGTCGTAGTCGATACTGTATGAAGCATTGCAGGCACAATATCCAGTTAAATAGGTCGACGAACCTGAACATGTCACACCGTGTACTCTCACACCATGCTGACTGATCAGCAGCTGACTAGTGCGCTGAGCCAGGCTGACGGAGCGAAACATATTTAACGTTGACCCACTTCAGACCGCATTTGAATTGATTACACTTGAACATCAAGGAATTGTGTTGAGAACTTGCACCTCAGAAGACGCTGCGGCGTGCAAGCGGTATGGCGCAAGGCTTTACAATAGATTGTTAGATATGGTGCACGGAACGCCAGTTCCGCTTGTCCGTGTTGTACGGGTGTGGCATTACATGTCGAAGGAAGGTCCAGTAAGAGGTCTCCAGTGGCAAAAAGAAGCCAAGTAGGGCATCAGACCGTGCGTAATACGCCCACGGGCGTAAAAATTATGCCCGTATTTGGCCTACGGGACGGCCCGACCCGTGCGTAACTTGGCATATCGGAGGTCATAGACGGGACGCCCAGCTTCGCGTTCAAGTTGCGCATTCCCTGGGCTGCCGTTCTGGCCCGTTCAACAGAGCGCGAATGTGTCGCAGAGACGTACCTGCTGAACTGCCGCGATGCCGCGCCCATGGCCAATGCCTCAATAATGACCTCCAGAATTCTTCCCTTGCTGACGCTGTGCTGACTCTATGGACGTGGTTCGGATGCAGGCGAGTTCCGCGAGTTGGTGGTGGGGAAGAGCGGTGTCACGTAATGTTATCCATCAATCGGCCGACAGCCCGAAACTCGTGTCCGCAAAATGTCCGCTCTGACACTGCGATAGTGATTGGTGCCTGCAGTAGTTATTCAGTGAATCACTATCTTTCTAAACCTGTATGTACTCATTCTAGGGTTCATGAAGGCGAGTTTTCGGCAGGTCAGTGCAGCATTGGATGGGACATCGATATCCAAGCGAGCAATTAGCGACCATCGGCTAGCCGAAACTGGTTCGCCAAACCTTGCTTGAGGGAATTCCGTAGATTACGCGTAAACGCACGGTTGCGGAGTACCGTATTACGGCCGAACCCGTACCGTAACCCGTCCCGTCTGAAGGTCGCCCAAGACCTTAGACGGGACGGGGGCGTACCGTAATTAACGCCCCCGTAAAGGTTGCGGGGACGGTTTGCTGCCTTAAGGCCAAGGCATTGCGACATCAGTGCAGCGGCCCTCAACTTGAAATTGAATTCTGAGTTCAAACGGAAGTGGCTGTGGTGGCAAGCCTGTGGAAAGCGATTATTATTTGCGTCGGTTGAAAGAAAGCAGCGCCTGAGCGGCATTCACCACACCGTCACTGGCCAGCGTGGTCGTCGAACCTTGCGTCGAACTTGGGCACCAATGATACGACAGTTACTGCATTTGATAACATATTTTACGTAACACGGCGAAGCCTCTCGTTCTATGAGCGACAGTGTCCTGCTTTCCGCTCCTGCTGTGCCTCCCCTCTTCTGCACCGAGAGGGCCAGACGCTAACACAAGAAGCCTATTCACCGTCATGCGTACTGAGGCCTGGGGCTCCTCATTTTTCAAGTTCCTCTGAGTTCGTTTCCTCTCCGTAGTCTCCGTCTGTCAGTCGAACAACCCCTCAGACTCCGATGAGCCGCTTGCGAACGACGTACGTCTTTTTAAATGGTGGCGGCATCATCAGGCTCTGGTTCAACGGTTGCTGCGCCCGTGCAGGAGTGGAGGACCACTCAGTGTGCGGGTGCTCCTCTTCACTCTGGCCGATCCGAGGCCAACGGGGCATGTTCTCCTTCCCTTCTTTTCCTTTACTTTCGTCAACACATCCTCCACTGGCAGGGCCAGCTCTCCTCCACCTTGTCCATAGCTCCAGCTGAAATATGCAAATTGCATCGAGAAATATGCAAACTTATCACCGGCCTTTTCCAGTTTCTCCCACTTCACAGATTGTCCTCGTGAACTTCGGTTCATTCGTTCTCTGGCGCCCGATGTTCTCCTCCACATCGCTACTGTTCATTTAAAATGATTTCTCCGCGCATCCCACCCGTGACTGGTTCCCATACGCCTCAGATCTCAATAGGTGCATGAGCCAGGAAGCTTTGGTTTTCGTGTTGGGCGGGCGGCGCGCGCGTCTCGGTAGATGTTCTCCAAGGCGCATTCGGTCACAGCGAGCCCGGCTGGGTTTTTGGCGGCGAGGAGCCATGGGTGAAGCAAGGCCACTTACTTGCGTTTGGCTGGGCTTTCATGCGGGACCGCCCAGATGCGACACGCACGTCCTTTGGCGTGATTTGGTGATCTCCAGTTGATCCGCCAATCACCGGGGGTAGCCAGTGATCCAACCCGGTGAACTCCAGCGGATTTGGGCCAGAAAAGGATTGTTTCAGGGCTTTTCGTAATCAGGGAGAATAATAGGCCTCGGCACTGGGTGTTGAACGTGTATTATCGAGCCTATATCGAAATGATAAGGTAATAGTTGAACATGGACGGAGACCTGTTTCACGATGACCCAGCCCATACAGTGTCTGTGAGCATGAATGGCTGCTGGAGAACCCTTGGCTTTTCATGGAAACAGAAATATAGACTTTTCCCCTGAGCGACTGAAAGTACACCAGAGCGCATACTTTAACATTGTTTGAACATAGTTCAATCAGGAATATCAGCCTCAATTCCCGCGGAAACCGGTGGAAACGAGCAGAGGAAGGACCCGATGAAATCCAGTGGAATCCGTTGGGAATCAGCGAAGCCGCTGGTTTCCGGTGTAAACCATTGGAGACCACCATCAACCGCCGCCGAACGATGCCGATCAGCCGTTTGATAGCTCCGCGTGTATTACTGCGCGGCACACTGAGATGCGGCACAATGCGCAGCATCTCCCATAAGCTCGGCAAACAAGTAACGACTGATCGGCGGTGGTTCGGGTGGTCAAGGTGGTTAGGTGGTTAGGCGGTTAGTGGTTAGCAGTTAGGATTAGTGGTTAAGTGTCAGGGAGGTACCCGTATTGAAAACGGCGGCGTTTGACTGTTGGGTAGAAGTAAAACGGCGGGGCAATGCCATTGCTGATGGATTGATGGCCACTGATTCTGCGCGTGAGTCTTCTGTTCTGTGGAGTGCCGCACTTTGCTGAGATGCAGCACGCGTGCCGCATCTGTACTCAAATGTGTCGCATTTTTTTTTTGTGGAACGCTGCAGCTCTTGACTGCCTGCTTCTAGTGATAGCTTGTAATGCTACCCTTCCACCACCGACTTTGATCGCGTCTGTGGCTTCCGGGTCGACAAAGTCGTCCACCTTCGGCGCGTTGTTTTGAGGCCATGGACTTAAAAACCCGGCCAGCCAGAAAGCATACCACCCGAGCAGATGCGCAACCGCACTCGTGCCCGAAACATCGCGACACGGCGTGTGGGGCATTCGAATGTGGCGCGCATGCCGCATCTGGATAGTCCCCAGGCCGCTTTCATCGAGTCCTTGGCGCTCGTCGATCTCTGGAACTTTTGCACCAGCTCAACACATTCAGTCCTATTCATGAGTGTAAATAACTCGTGATTCGAAACCCAATCCGTAGTGTCGGCTGCGAAATGAAATTCCAACTAAATGGTAACTTTCTTCCAGATCTTTAAAAAGCATGTGGCATCTCGTGGTCAGTACATGTGCATTGAGGACACGTCCGAATTCAGTAGATGCGTTTGCGATACCGACGTACCGCCCTTTAGAGGCTTCGTCTCGAAGTTGCCAAGTTGCTATCAACATCTCTTCCCGAGCCAGAGATTAAATCCTGGTGAGTTCAGATGCCTACGATGGACGGGATGGGTCTGAGTGACTCGTGGATGTGCTCAAGTGAAGTGCGTGCCGATACCCCCTGAATTCAGCCAGCTAATGTTTGTTCCAAAACATTGCTTCCGACTCGTCTGCACGTACTACGGGAAGCTCGTTTTGAAACGGTCCTGGGCTGGGGCACAGTTTGGGACTATTCTTGCACGATCTGTCATGACTCTACTCCTTTTTCCGTACCGGCAGCTATCCATCAATACCAAGAGCAACTCAAGCGCCTGCAGCGCTTGGATATCGGGCGGGCGGCTTGTCTTCCCCGCAGCGCGCTATATTTCAAGATGCATAGGCGGAAGGAGAACAGAAAACTTTCGCCGTTAACTGCGATGTCACGGTTTTGTCCTGACGTCCCGACGTCACGGTCGCGTCGGAACCGCGGGGAATAAGTATTTTCATCGATGCCACGGCAGAATCTAGGTGCAACTGCCGCTTCCCAAACACTGTCCAAAATAACTTACTTGCTCGAAACATTTCATTCCCATAACGACCTATTCTCTTTCAACTTCGACCAATCCCCAAACCCGAAGGTACATCAATAATAGGGGAAGTCAGAGTTAAGGATTTTGGGGCGATTCTGGGATCGATTGTTCAATTCTGATTCCCGAAACGACACAGAAATAATCAATTCCGACTTCGTCCGGCCTCAAATGTGAACGAGAATCGAAAATCTCGATTCTCGGGATGCAGTTCCTCCTGCAGAAGAGGAACTGCGATTCTATGACGATTCTAAGAGCGATTCTGGATCGATTCTCGACCGAAAATCGGATCGGAATCAGTTCAGAATCGACACAGAATCGTCAACTCTGACTTCCCCTAATACGAACAGCGAACTATGAACCGCAATCTAGCATCTCAAGTCCACGACGGATATTATATAATATACATAAATGGATACCGCTCCTTCTCATGGATCCCGTCGGCAGCCACAATGCTGTGGTGCGCGTAAGTAATCCATGGAGTGATCGGGTACGATTTTTGATGATCTTCTGTGATGGCGAAATTAGACGCAAGACCCCTTTAGGATAACGCCCGGGTCGCCGCGCCTCGTATGCGAGTTCAACATATGTCCATTCCAATGGGATCTTGCACCTAATTTCGCACAAATTTTTGATGATCTCTTCCTTAACTCCACCACCCCTGAACCAGTACGCAAGTATAAAAGCTCGACAGCATCTGATATGTGTTCCATACACAAGATGTCTTTTTTCGACGCCCTCGAAGATCCACCTTCCCACTTGCTGCCCTCCCTCCTCCTCGCGTTCGTTGCCGCCATCCCCAATCACATCGTCCGATACTCCGCTCTCGCTGTCGTGACCATTCTTACCGCGTTCAGCACCATCCATGTCAAGTCCCCCTCATCGCGGTTACGGCAACTCGCAATTATAATGGACGAAACGGACGAGCTCCTTCGTCGAGCGATGGCACAGTGTCTTCAAGATCATTTTATACTTACCGAACAAATGGCCCATTTGCTCGAGTGAATCCAACAGTTCCACGATTATTCTTGATTATTGACCTGTATGACAACAGGGCCAGCAAAACCGCCTCGCAAATCAAATGCCGCCTTCTCAATTCAGAAGAAGCGTGGTGGCTTAATTGGAAGGCATATCGTGTTTTTGCCAACGATATTACAGCCTGTGCAGGAAGGGTAAAGACAGTTCGCATTGTGATCCAGGTGAACTAGCTATATTCGACGTCACGGTTGTGCTGGCAGCCAAAACTAATGCGATCGAACAGCTCACCATCGAGGGTGAACATCAACGTAAGGTCCTCCACGATATCTCAGAAATACAATTCATCCTTGGGGCTCGGGCTGCGTCGAATAACGCTTTGCAACATCGTGCATACAGGTGAGCAGTCAAAAAGACGTCTATTGTCGAATCTCATTTTTGCCTTGTTTGTAGTGCGTGAGGCGCAGTCGGTCAACACCCGAGTATCATATTCTGCGCTTGAATTGCCTGTCTTTACCCTGTAATATTGCTTTCGTTCCGCTCTTATATTGTTGTGAATTATTGCTTGTGTATTCGAGGTCGAAGGATCATTGTGCACATCATCACATAATCACATTATGCAATTGCTACTGTTCCGGAATCAGTTGATTTCAAACTCGGTTGAACTCAACTTGGAGAAAAAGCTGTGTTGGCCATCAAATTACCAAAATTGGACCGCGGCGTTGTTTGGATCACAGGGCGATGGCAAAGTTCGAATGTTCAACTTTGGCTGTAAGCGGAAACGATAATCATTCATAGTCTCAGAGTGGCGAGATTCCTCAAGCTTCATTGTCCGAGTTCAATGAGCCAATGTACTGTGAGCCGCCCGGCGAACTCGGAATACATCGGTCGGTTTTTGTTTCGGAGGGATTCAAATATTTAACAGAGACACCCACTGTCCCTCAATCAAAGGTCTGTGATGAGTCAACTTTCTAGTTACCGTTCTTTCCCTTTTGCTTGGTAACCTCGTTAATCCAGACTGACCTTGGCAGAGATCTAGCTGAGGTCTGGCGATAGACATCCACGGACCACACTTCTTCGGGCAGTGTTCAACCCTACCCAGGACTTATCTCAGATACCTCATCCTCGGCAATTCGGGCCGACACATTCATGAATTAAACCATTAACTGTTTGGCTCCATTCAATCTGCGCTCAACGACTCACAGCTGCTCACTTCACAATTAAGGCCCGGCCAAATTCCGAATTACATCGCAACCCACCCTGCTTGGCACCATTTTGAGATTAATTTATAGCTCTTTGCGGAACTTAGGGCGTGGCCTGTTTTTTTCTGATTTCGATGCTTTCCACCAGATCTGCTGCCCTGAGCGCAATTTTGACCGCATTGGGTCGGGAATTGATGTGTTGGAATCGCATTGAAAATCCGCAGTCAGCCCAATACCGGTATTTTTGATCCCATCAGAAAATGCCATTTCTGCCGAAAAATATTGGCTTTCAGCAAGTCACCTGTAGCAGTTGAACTACTCCTCTGATTGCCCTAGTTTTTGGATAGCCCATACATATATTCTAGTTGATGTGAACTTTGGACACACAATATTGGAAGTAATTGTAATTCATTGTGCACTTTGTTGAAATGGTTATTCTCCTCTTTGGGAAAATAGAGCAGTCAAAGTGGATTTGGGTATGTCTACATGTAAAAACATAATGGTTGACAAGAGTATATGTATACAGTCAGCATATCAAAAGATTAGGTTAGTTCAAGCTGTATTCCAACTGCTACAGCTGACTTGCTGAAAGCCGAGATTTTTCGGCAGAAATGGCATTTTCTGATGGCATCAAAAATACCGGTATTAGGTTGACTGCGGATTTTCAATGCGATTTCAACACACCAATTCCCGACCCAATGCGGTCAAAATTGCGTTCAGGGCAACAGATCTAGTGAAAAGCATCGAAATCAGAAAAAAAACGGGCTGCGCCCTAAGTTCCGCAAAGAGCTGTAAAGCAGGTGCCTATTTACACCACCGGAAAGAAAGCAAGCGCCCAGCGATCGTGTAGGTTGCCATCGCACCTACGCGCATTATTTCCGAATGCATAGCCGCAGATCTTCCCATAATTGGATTTTGATCACTCAGGGTTGAACACAAGTGGATACGAAAGGCAGCAACACAGGGAGCAGGTGTACTTGTCATGGATGTGCCCAGAATAGCTCAGCCCGTGGTTTGTAAGGGCAGCAACATTCTATCTTTGCATGTGTAGTCGTGAGCACGTATTTCTCCCGAGTGTTTCAACTGCTGTGCGGCGTCTTTTTCCTCGATCATTCGAAACCAACATGCGCAGTTTCCTGAACGCTGACCCCATGCAACCACCGCGTTCCAAAACATCAATGTTACTGAGACTGAGTTTTGGATACTCCTCGCATCCTAAGGACTCATTTTTGGTGATTTGGTCCACCATACTTACAGCTATCGTGAGCTACGTTTGTGCCATCGTGTAAGCCGATAGCAGCGAACGCCTAAATTACGACACTGTTCCGATTTCGTGTGTAGATGGAGGGTCGAAGATAATGATAAGTATCAATACGGTAGGTCGACATATGGGTAAGTACTGTACATAAAATGCGATATAAAACGAGAATTTGAGCTGGCATGTGCCCCACCCCAACCCAAAATGTCTTTTCTCACTGCCCAGCCAGATACCCCAACCTATTTGCTGCCCTCGCTCCTCCTCGCGTTTGTCGCCGCCATCCCCAACCACGCTGTGCGCTATTCCGCACTCGCATTCCTCGTCATCATCAGCGTGCCCTGCACCATTCATCTAAAATCGCCCCTGTCGCAGCTACGTCAACTCGCAAGTATGATCAACGAAACGGACGAGCTCCTGCGTGGTGCGATGGCACAGTGTCCAGGGAATTGTATCACCCTCACCGACCAGATGGGCCAATTGCTCGAGTGAATACGTATACAACCGCTCCAAAAACAACTATTATTGACTGGTCAGACGAAAGGGCCAACAAGATGCCTCACAGGTCAAATGTCGCATCCTCACCTCAGAAAAAAGATGGTGGTATAACTGGAGAAACTATCGTGTTCTTTCCAACGATATTACGGCTTGTGCGGGGGAGGATCATGGCAGTCCGCACTGCGATTCAGGTGAACCACCTATATATTCGACGTCGCATTTGTGCCGGCCAAAACTAATACAATTTAAAAGCTCACAATAGAGGCTGAACATCAACGCAAGGTCGCCTACGACATCGCCGAAGTACAATTCACTCTCGCGAGTCGGAGCACATCAAACTCCGCTTCACAATATTAATTAATATCGTCGTTACAATCGTACATACATGTAAGCAGTCGAAAGACGCCGAAATATTGCCCAATCTCACTTTCAGTCCATTTGGAGTGCCTGATGCGCAACCGTTGGACCTCAGTGCTTCAATTCTTTCCATGTCATTCACTTTCTGCGCTTTGAATTTGCTAGTCGTTACGCTGTAATATCACTTTTGGAAAATTCCGCGTTGTAGATCTAGAATTATTACTTGTGTGCCTTGTTTGCAATGCAATGATAGCATCGTGATTTTTACAACAATTATCCGATGGCAGCTCTGTCGAATTTGAACAAAGAAAAAGCTGTGCTGGCCATCAAATTGCCAGATTTGGAGAGCGGCGTTGTTTGGATCACAGGGCGGTAGCAAAGTTCAAATGTTCAACGCGTTTATACGTTAAATCAACCCGTTCCTGTTCCTTTCAAATATCCAGACTATTACCCTCGTTTCCTGCGATGCTGATCCGGAAAACACGCCATGCGAAATTGATCATTCATGATCCGACCTTTTGTAGACGCCACTGGTACCGGAATGACCAAGATTAAGCGCTTCGGATCTCTAACATCTTTCGTTATCCAAAAATCCTTGGTCGTGAAACGTGCGGGTGTGCACACATCAACATTGAATCGGTGATGTGCTGCAAAACGGCAAAACCTCCGAGTCCACGTCCTATCGTCGGGAGATCGTCCTCCGCCGGGTCCACGGGCCATTCTACACGTATAACACCCTCTGTTGCAGTTACGCCAAGTCGGAATCATGACTGAGGGAACGGACGAGCTCCTTCCTCGTGCCATGGCACAGTGTCCCCGGGATTATATCAAACTCACCGACCAAATCGCCCAGTTGCTAGAGTGGATCCAACAGCTCCACAATATTCACTTCTTACTGACTGACAGAGCCAACAAAATCGCCTCACAGATCAAATGTCGCATTCTCACTTCGGAAGGAGCGTGGTGGTTCAACTAAAACAACTATCGTGTACTTTCCAAAGACATTGCCACCTGTGCAGTCCGCGTCAAAAAAGATGCGGATTGTGATTCAGGTGAGCTGATTTCATCTTGCGCTGACAATATGTTAATGCTAAATTTGCGGCTCATCGTAGAGGGTAAACACCTATATACTTACTTGTTCGTCATATGTATATTGGTCTGTAACAGAGACTAGTAAACACCAGCGCAATATTTCTGATGATATCACAGAAACTAGGTTCATATTGGCGGTGGCTTCGCTGATCGCATCGAAAAGACAGGCGAGGGGTCAAAAGATGCCTCTTGCCTTTCATTCTCAGTTCGCATCTAGTGCTTGATGAGCAACCGTTGTAACGCTGCGCTTTATTTGATTCTATGTTATTCGCTTTCTGCGCATTGAATTCGCTTGTCGTTACGCTGTAGTACCACTCGGAGAATTCCGGTGTTGTATTGTTGCAGAAGTATTATGTTGTCTGTGTTTTCGGAGCTAACAAGACTATTCGCTTCATGTGCTGAACCATTATATAAATTTCATAATGGCTTTTGTTCAAAGGAAAATTCTATTTGGCTCCCCGGGTGCCAGTTATATAAGTGGCGCCTCCTCCAACTTTACAAGGGGCGCCATCGATGTCATAGCGCCCCTGGTACGGCAGGCGCATCAGCAAATAGTGGATTTATGTAATTTTCTCATTTTTGCTGTCGTCCTAGCTGATTATCTGACAGAAAGATGACCATGACCCATGTCTCCAGGTAGCACATAAGCAAGCGTTAAAATGATTTTGCTTCTGAAAACAAGGCCATCTAATTGAGCAAGAAATGTTGGCACATCCAAATTTCATTGTGATACTTCATCTCGTCAACTTTGAGGTCACTTTTGTTTCAAAAGCAATTGGTGCATGTAAAGATTCTTGGGCATCTATCCGATGGTCATCTGAATGCTTATGCTGTACAGTGTCTCGAGCAGCTTCAAAAATTCCCAAATTGGGCCATTGGATGAGGACGCTACATCTTTGGCGTCAAGCAAGACGTCAAGTAAAATTAAAGATCTGTTTCAAGATTCATTCATTTACTGGGGGTGTAATTGCCCCTGCAACTCCCCCCGGGGGTATACGTTTCAGGTTGAAGCGCCCGGGGTGCCGAATAGAATCACCCTTGTTCAAAACCTAGAAGCAATTTTTCAGCGGCCGAACTTGAAACTCAACTTGAACAAAGTAAAGCTGCACTACCCATCAAATTACCAAATTCAGACGGCGGCGTTGTCTGGATCACAGGGCAGTAGTTCAAATGTTCAACTTTACTTCACTTGAGCCCTTGCATCATTTAAATTTGCTGTAATTTGGCTTGTGAACGACGGATAATACAGACAGAGAAATCAATTCCAGTCAATTCATCAGCCGACTGGAGTGGCTTGGTAGATTGAGAACGATTCAAGTACTTATCCGAGATTCTTTGATAGTACAATACAATGTGTGCATACGTTTTCGGAGCTTGTAAATAAGCCAGCGATCAAAGCTCAAGGATGGTACCTGTGACAGAATTCGCAGTTCCACCCAGCGTCCCTCCACCAGCGAGTATAATCTGGTTGTTCGAGGGCAGAACGCGGACTTGTCTCGTGTACGACGCCGTTGCATTCGTATCCACATATGTCCACGGCGTCCCCGGCGCCGCCAATGCGGTGTTTACAAAAACTCCAGTATGACTGTTTGCAGACACGATAATCGTGCCGTTGGCCCCGCCGTGTGCCGTCCACGTAACATATGGAGAGCTCGTTGGCAACTCGCCGGTGACTGCTCGAATAACGGAACCGTTCACAGAGTTGAATGTGAGAGGTGAGTCCGAGACGCGGAAGTAGATAGCGAAGTCGGCCTCTGGGGCACCACCGTACTCGTATGTCATGATGAATTGCCCATTGGGCAGGTTGGTAATGGTTGTCATGCCTGGGCGGTCGCTGAATGTTGGAAGCGCAACGTCATTAACAATGGGACCCCAGGTGAGAAGATCGGAAGATGCCTGGTGACTGTGGATCCAGTGAGGCACCGTGTCGTCTGTTTAATATGAGGACGAAAACGTACGCCAATTTTTGACCATGGAGTGGGTCCCGTTGGTCAGAGTAGTATAAGACGATCTGGTGGTTGAAAGTGATAATGAAGGGTTCCCAGACCGGGGTCAGTCCGTTGTCGGGTATTGCCTCTCCTCCCGCAGCGATGTGACTCTGATTCAAAAGTTTCATTCACAGGAGAAAGATCTCAAGAAAAGTGGTGTCTCACAACAAAATTCCAGGTGCGCCCTTTATCAAGTGAAGCATACAGATCAATTTGAGTGTTGCTCAGGTTCGTTGGAATGGAATTTCCGGCACAGAGTACGGTTCCTGCCTACTGAACTGAGAAATAAAAAAGGACCGCAGTGAAGAAGCGTGCGTACCGGGAAAGTTCCGATAGTCTCTGTCATCTCGTACAAGAACGGCTGGTAGCGCAAGCCCCATCCATTCTGTGTGTCCGTGACATTGGAGAACGGGGCCCAGGTTTGTCCGAGATCCAGCGAGCGGAAGATGGGGAACCATACATTAGGAGGTTCAGGGGAATAATTCTCCCAGGTTGCAAGAAGGACGTTCTCGTCGGCACCATCCTGGGGAATGAGTAGTGTGCGGGCATAGAGAGTACGTGGGATGAGGTAGGTAGACGGCGGACTGAAAATCGTTCGCCGAGAATAAGGCGGGACGACGGTCAAGGCGCAGACAGACACGGCCCACAATAGGAGGAGAGATACTGCGATTCTGGGGGAGACCATTTGGGATTCGGAGAGACGTGTACGTCGCAGCCGGTTAAATAATAGCTGAGAGCGGTGGCACGCGGGCGGGCAGTAGACAGCGAAGCGTAACCGGACCGTCGATAGATCTCGAAGGACGATCAGCAGACAGTGAGCATATGTAATTTCAATCTCACGCTAATGTTGACTAAAGAAGGTTCAAAAAACTTTGATACTCCGAATTCTTGGCGGAAAAAGTTTGGGTCTGGTCGTTTTTCTGAGGGAACAAACTGAATGCCATCGGGACCGAAATTTCAAACGCCGCCGTTTTTAAATGCACATATTAGTGTAGATGAAGGTGACTTCGACCCTGAGAGCTACGTACAAATCGCATGAGCGTGCCGCAATAATAATTACAGAGACCACACCCTTGGTCGTGAGCGCATTTTCTATTAGACGAGGAGAAGTTCATGAGGAAGGATATCCTAGGAGGTCAATCAGAAACGCTCCCGCACTCCTGTTCGTAGAGTTCTTGTAACAAGGAAGGGCGGGGTGCGGGGTGCTGCTGCCAGTGAGAGGAGGAGTAGGCGTATGAGCTGAGGTCGTCGTCCGTCCCGGAGAAGATGCGCACGGGGCCGAACTGGGTCTTCATAGTCCTATGGGGAGTGGCAGCGGGCTGAGCGGACCTGCGCTGCTGCTCTGGTCAAGTCAGCCTTGACAGACTCTTTGAATCCATTCTTTTTGGCTTTTACTGACAACCAAGCTGGATTGAGACTTCCTGAACGATTGCTGGATTAATGGATGATCGTACAAGCAGAAAGCAAGAGCACTAACCCTAACCCGAAGACGACGGACATCAATCATCACCTGCTTTCTTTCCGCCTTCGAAGCTCTTCGAACCTTCATGCCCAAGACATCTGTTTCGCCGCCTAGCGGCGTACCAGTTATCGAATATCCAAAACCAAGACGAGCTGCGAGTGGTGAACACGACAAAGGGCCTGGGATGGACTTGAGGGCATCTTGAGAACTATGCTCTCCTCTAGTGACAAACTGGAATAGCTAGGAGGATCGTTACTGTTTTCTTTCGTTTCTTCGAGGTCGAAAAAGAGTCAGCGAGGGTTGAGATCATACTGCTTGAACGACTTGCGCAGCGTCCAGGGTCACCAACTTTTTTCTGCTCCCATAAACATCAAAATTAGGATTTGGTTTCATTGTGCCGTGGGGGGTCGTGCGTGGCGCGGATAACTTTGTCACCAGTAACTTCCAGGTAAAGGCAACATCTTCGTGCGTGGAGGATCACTGAAATGATTAGCGCAGATCATCGCAAGCCGCTACACCGTGTCGCAGCTGAACGTATGGGAGATCCATTTTCCCAGAGACTCATTTTGAAGGGCGGAAACTCATTTAAACCATCTTGGATGGACTGTTCGTCTCGTCGGTCGCCATAAAACATTCAAATCTCTCGCCCGAAAATATACTCTACCAAGTATCATCCGGTTCTCCGTTTCTCTGATGATGCTCGACTTTTCCTCTTCCGATTGGCGTTTACGGGTTCCGCAGCGTCAAAGACGTCTTCACCGTGACTTGTGAGTTTGAAGCTATTTCTGGTGATTATCTCACTTATACTTGCACCAGACAAAGGGAACAGCGCACTACTTAACTGGATTTTATCCTCGTAGGTCTCGCATTCAAGGAATGGCAGTGTTCGCTCGACTTCGCTACCGTTTTTTATCGTGGGTACCATGACCGGCTTCCATGCCTCGAGCCACATTATGGAAGAAACCAAATGTGTAAGACGATAATTTCCAGTAACGAGGTGTTCGTGTTTTACTCTGGGTACACGGAGGAGCACCTGGTGAAGGGACACGAGATCCTTATAGAGAAGCTCACGGAATGCATCTTCCCCGGCCAAAACGTGCACAAGAAACAGTGGTATTGGAAGTTCTCCAAGGCGTCGAAATTTGCCGTCGAGTGGGCGAAGGTGTAAACAACCGAGGCTCCGTAGAAGCTATGATGCTCGAGAGTGAGTGTACCTGTCTCTCTGTTTTTTGTTCCACTCCATATTGGCATGATCTCCTGCTGCATGCATTACTCATTCATTCCTCAACTTATATCTCGTCTTCCGCATCTCGTGTTCTTTTTTTTTTTCATTTGTGCAATTTTCCCGTCCGGCCTCTTCACAGATTTTTCACCGTATCGCAATATGCCTGTTGCTTTCCACTGCTACCCACATGACCATGTCCCGTTACACTCTTTACATGGACTCAGCTCTCCTTAGATCAAAATAGCGATACTTGCGTCAAACAATGGCCCATCATTACACACTTATTGTACTTGCTTGTCATTTGTTTGGGGTACTGGGCAACAACGATTTATGTATTGCACTGGGGCGCACGGGAATTCAAAATTCATACGATCAAATTCATTTGAGTTACTGTTACAAGAACGTTTCGGCTATAAAATTCAAGCCTTCAAGTGTTCAAAATATTCCCGTGCATTGCTTCCTGCGGGTACGATGAGCTTCTGTCGTGTCATTCGTACAAACATACAACCTTCAGAGACCACAAACCGAGCGAGCGACTTGTTTGGAAGTCACGGGAGCTCTCCCAAGCTTCACCGCCTGATTGTTCGTGAGTTTGTTCATGGCTTTCAACGCGATGTTGAAGGTCCCGGGGGCCGCATGGTCTATCGCCAGCACATTAATGGTCGCCCCGGTCGGCGCGTAGGTCAACTGCCAGCAAGTGCCACAATTGGTAGAGTTCCAGCCTTCGACAGCGCCGGCTCCGCCGATGTAAGGGAACTTGGGGAGCGAACCAAACGTGGGGTACTTTGATTCCAGCCCGTTGGCGCCGTTAGAGCAGGCCTGTGCAAGAAGATTGAGACAGAGTCAAAGCGGCCTCGACGAGAAGTCAAATACGCACAACGGCATTCATGGACACGGAGGGGTTGTCATAGATCTGGTCGTAGGTGACGGTGTCAGTGGCCAGAGCAGCGACAGCGAAGAGAATAACAGAGGCGAATCCAGAGAACTTCATATTGTACTGAGAGTGGTGAGTCCAGTTGAACCATTGACCTTCTTTTATAGTGTCCCAGAGACTGCAAAACATCTACAGGGGTTCCCAAATAATAGACATGGATAAAAATCGACCTCACGAGGTTCGAGAAGCGGACTAGGTTGGCCGTCGGAGCCAGCAGAGCGTCAAGCACTGTCAGATGGACGGTAAGCCAAGGCCGTAGAGCGGAAGCGAAACGCTTTGCAGTGGTATAAGTCTGGCTAGAAAGTGCCCAGAATAAGATCTTGCACAACACAATATTTCCCGAATGAGGCAAGTATACTTGATTGAGATCTCAGGGACTCGCTGTGTCGCCGTAAGCTCCAAGAAAACCCAGCATAATGCCAGAATTCGAAGATCCAGGGGCAAAGCCTGTCAACTTGTTCAGGAAGTAAAGCACTGGTACCGCATCGTCCGGCCGTGCCTTGCAAGTTCCCGCTTCATAATTCGCGGGTCGTCGGTGAAATACATTGCATTGTGGCAGAGACATTAGTCAATGTTTGAAACACGAGCGAAGGGAGTCCTGTTGACCATGGTTGAATGCAAGCCGATGATGTCCGGAAGGGGAAGCTCGATCCCCTCATCTCCCCAAAAATATCTCTGAATAAAAAGTGAATAAGACTATTACATGTCCTGCAGAACACGGTTACTTATGCGCGACCACTGCAAAAAAAAAATACTTGGGCTTGTCGCAAGTGTTTCTCGAGTTCGCTACGATCTACTCGGAGAGGCAGCGCAAAATTAGCCATATGTATCAAAATGAATGAAGTCGAGAACTAATCTGCTCAAGGGTGGCCCTCGAAGTGGCGGCGGGGTGTGTAGCCCGTTCATCTTGATCTTGATCACTTGTTTCAGGACAGAAAATACCGAGAGAAGATGAAGGGCTCACCAAGGTCCAAAGGTGACAATATTCTTCCACTTTGCGACGACGTCTTTGGGTGAATAGGGCTTCTTTGAGGAGGAGCAGTAAACACAAGAGTGCTGCCATTTCGTCTGCGCAGCCCAGCCACCGACAACCTCCGACGTCTCTTCGGTGTGCAGGCCGGGATGCGTTCAGTCATACTAGTGTTCCTCAGATACCCGGCTATCGAGGTAACAAAGGCAGGCTGATGTACATGTAAAGTAAGTTCACAGCAAGCATGCACCGAGGATGTGTAGATACCTTCATAGCGTCCGTCATCTCCTGGCCCGCCCCCACAGAGCATTGGCGCCGCCATGGTCGCCACATCGCGCTGCCGTCGCCCACGACGGCGTCCTTTCCCTCTTCACCTGAATCAGCAAGGTCAGGCCTAGACTCGAGCCAGTCTCGTTGTTCGCAAAGACGCTGGTTGATGACAGTCGATCAACGCGATGGCGATAACGAGACTGGAAGATAATCACCGGCCCCTAGTACGGTCGAGCGTTTCCCACGGTGGTTGTTTTGACTTGGAAAAATTTCGACTCATCGAAAATTCAAACTCGCATTCTCAAAATTCTGAGTAGACAGTTCTGTTGGGCAGGTTTTGAAAAGCTATATCTATGAGTTTCAGGATATAATGTACAGAATTGAGGCTGCTGTAGCGAAAATAAGTGATGCCGGCCCGTTTTGGGATCTCCTATCCTCCTGCACGCTCGATCGTCCGTTATGCCGCCAAAGCGCGCCCGAAAAGACTCGGATGGCGACTACCGGGCCCCAAGCTCATTGAAATTAGGACAATCCAAGCGAGCACGAGCAGACGAGCTCTTCTTCCAAACCAGTAGTGCCCCAACATCTCCATGCACCTCGCCTCCTCGCGAACTGGAATCTTTGCCGGACTGGGATGCAGTGGAACCGTTACACAGAATGTCAGATCTGATGTCGAGACTGGTAGACCAAAACACAGGCCCTGGCTCCATGAACTCTAGCTCAAGAGCTGCACCCCAGACCCCGGGCAAACAGCGCGCTGTATCCGAGACTCCGACAGAATTTCCTTCTCCAGCTACCTCCACTATATTTGAAAGCCCTGAGAAGACTCACGGAGGTCGACCACGGGTAAAACGAGCTACCAGGAGTGCGCGACACAAAAATATCGGAGTCACGTCCTCCGAGCGGGAACAAATGCGATCCGAGGCATTAGCAGCTAGAAGGGCACGGGAGAAGGAACAGAAAAGGAAGAAGAGGGCTGAGATCGCTGAGATGCGTCGCAAGGAGCAGGAAGCTGCAGCAAAAGAGAAGGCAGAGCGCGACCATGTCCGGGCACAAAACTTCTTCTCCAAGATTACCATGTCCGAAGAGGAAGGCGGGGCAGGCTTTCCAACGGTCCAGAGTTTCGTTGAGAGCCTCTTCGCTGGTGGCTGCGGCGGCGATGCCCAAATTTCGGCGAACTTGACACGTTTCCTGCAGCAAAACGGCACGGATGTAATGCAGAAGATTGTCGACCGAGTGCCAGAAATTGGGCAGGATTTTTTGGACAGGGAGTTTGACGCAAAGCTCGAGAGGGTGCTGGAGGCAGAGGGCAAGGCAATCCAGGCACTTTTGACCCGCCATTGGACGACGAATGTGACCGAGTTGCTGAAAGATTTCTCAATGGAGAAGCTTGCAGAAGACCTCCAAGAAATTGCACCAACGCTTTGGAGAGTCCTTGCCCGTGTCTCGATTCCAGGGAAAGCCACACGAAGAGAGAGTGACGGTGAGTCGAGGCGAGAAAAGAGTTTGGTATGTGGGTCCAGCCTTCCTTTTTCGGACGACTTCTTATTCTCACCACTAGATTTTCACATCTGTGTGCGCGATGCTGAGCATGTCGCGCTCGCAGAAGGCCAATAACTATCAAGTTGTCATCGGGATGTTCCTACTCGCATCTGGCGCCGCCAAACGAGAAATTGAAGTGCTTGCACATGCGGGATTGTCAGTATCATACTCGACAATTCAAGACCACATTCACACCCTGTCGGCCGAGGCCTCGCAACGGTTGAAGCAGCTCGTGAAGGAGCAAATGTGCTCTATTGTCTGGGACAACTTGAATATAGCATTCCGAGTCGAGTCTCAGAGGCTAAATTCAGCTAACCATTTCGACAACGGCACGACTGCGACAGCAATTCCAATTTGGAATCCATTCACGAACGGGCCTGCAGCTCTTGGAACACTTCCTTTGGAGATGAAACCACCGCGCACTTCGACATTTCCCGTCATCGACTGGTCTCCCAGCGATACTTTGTAAGGCTCCAACCTTTTTAGTTTTCGTGTACAGATCTGGGTACAAAAAACGAAAACGGTTAGTAAACGTTTATAAACCGTTTAAAACAGTTTGAAAACGGTATTTCTGGCCCAGGGCTCTGAACGGATCAGGAGATGTAAAAAAGGGAGCAAAAAGAAAACACAAATTACCCGCCATGAGACATAATTGAGTCAGTGCTATGCTGCCACATTTAGAGCCTCGCAATTGGACTCCATTAAGCCATCGACCAACCTTCGGCACGGAACAAACCGGCCCGGCCGTTGAGTGCTGGGACTGTGGATGCAAGGAAAAGTGCATAGTCACTCACAGTCGCATCTATCAGGTTCCGGCTCGCATCGGGCGCAGCAGTCGGTGGCGTAATAGGTCTTTGTTGTCGCTCACCCAGCACAACCGTTTAAACCTTGTAAAAAAGGTTTACAAACCGTTTATCCTCCCAGGTAAAAAAAACGAAAAAGAAAACGGTTAAAACCGTGTACAAATGTTTGTACACGAAAAAGGTTGGAGCCTTAATACTTTGCTGACACCGACCAATGCTGCGCAGCTGAGCCAGTGTCTCTGGCAAATCAAACGGCTTGCCCTCGAAAACATTCCCAACCTGGCCCATCTCAAAAAGGACATCCCAGAGTGCCCTGAAGTAGATCCCATCGCAGTTCACAAAACCGAGCAGTATCCGCTGCCCGCCATGCACGAAGACGAGTCTAGCATTGATGGCACGATTCGTGTCTACGAACGAATCCTGAAAAATCTTGGCATTACAAATGCGGACCTACGTGCTCATGCGGGATTAACCAAACCCGTAGTGCACGAACATTCACAAACCCTGCACATCTAGAATAAACACGGCACATGTATTCAAACCCGGCACATTTGTTCATCATGTACCGGGTCCTGGATGAAACCCGGCACATTGTCTTTCTCACATATAATTCTTCATCTTTCTCACGTAGTACGCTTCCTACTGAACTGTAACCCAAAAAAGGGATTGGAACGATGATGTCAATGGACCCGGAGCTCAACAAACTTTGAGTCCATTGACGTCATTGTTTTCAGATACAATACTCACAGTGATCCCAGTGTGTATTATTTGAGAACAATGATTACATAGTCTTTCAAGTACGATACCAAATATTTCACGGCGCCAAGTCAATACGATAAAATTTAAAGTCAGCCGTTATGAAATCATTTCAAGTGATGCATCCCTCGTCCGTCGCCTTCGGCACTGCGTTTACGTTTTGACGGAGCTCTAGTACATGTCGAGGTGAGAATATTTGCTGGATCGACTTCAGCGCGACGGCGAGACCTCGGGGCACATGGGGCAACCGAGTTAGACTGTTCCGTAATTGGCGGAGACCTCGGTGGTGTGTCCGGTGGAGATGGGGGGAGAATGGGAGGTGTTTCGATGGACGGGGAAGTTGCTAACAGCGGAAACACATCGGGGAGGGCGTCGAAGTCGCTGGAAATGTCCCAGCAGCCGAACAAATTCATGAAGTCGTCTAGGGATCTGCCATGAGGACACTGAAGTCGAATTCAAACATAGCGGGGTCAAACAGAGGTGCATTAATATTGGCTGCGGGGAATGGATCTGCAGCACTTGAGACGTCGGAATTGGAAATATCTGCGTTGCCGATTGGCCCGCCGAGATTGAAGTCAAAGCCAAGATTGGCAAAGGTGTCGACATTGAGTGCTGCATTGGCTGCAGAATCAGCCAAGTTGGGTTCTAGATGTGTCGACTCTACGACGGCGGTCGAAAGCGGGGTAACGGGCGCATTCTGATTGCATCGGAAGTACCGGCTTGACTTCTGTGAGTGGTATCAACACCAGGATCTTCTCAACATGGGCAATGAAGAAGAAACTTACTGGATCTTGTGTTTCCGGCGGGTCCGAAGCTTTTTTGTCAGGGGGAATTCCTGGGAAGGCGAGGACAACGTACATGATCGCAGAATTTCATCAGCTGTCGTGCAGACAGGCTGTCAAGATATTCCAAATCGGTTGGGGTGTGTGGTGATGTCGGATACGCGCTAGGCGGCATTTTGACGCGCTTTTCCATCCAGAGGCGGGCGGAGAGGAGGTGGTAGAGAGCAAAAAAAGCGTTGATGGATCACGTGGCAATACCCACTGCGTCACTTGCGCTTCGCGTACGCGTACCAAGACCCGGCACATCCAGGAAAGGCAAGTGCCGCCTTTGAGTTCAAACACGGCACATTCTCATCAATGTGCCGTGTTTATTTGCATGTTCGGGGTTTGGGAATGTTCGTGCACTACGGGTTTGGTACATCCTCGTGCTCATGGGCTCATGTTCACTGACGGTGACCTGTTGACGGATTCATTGATAGACAAGGTATGCCATTCAGGGCCATTTGCCGACATTTGCTAATCCGGGGAACAGATCGAGTCCGCACGTAGGAACAGTGACGGTGAGATTGAAGGCATGAAGGCATCTGTCCGCCGCTTCGGTCTTTTCCATGCGAAGATGGCCGGTGCCCGTCTCGTCGTGAATGAGCACTGGGGGCAGCCCAACTCGGTGTGGCCTGGCAGCCTTTGGTGGGAGCACAATAAACTTCTAAAACGTAAGCCGATGACGGCGGGATGGAAAGCAAAGAAAGCGACACCTTGGAAACCTTCACACGAGCTCCTTCAAATATCCCTGGCCGCTCATGTGAAGGATGGGTTTCGCATTCACTGCAATCAGGACGATCTCGACGAGTGGGCAGCTACCGCAACTCTCTGTGAATTCGAAGCCGTTGCCGAACGGGTTCATTACAAGCTCTTCAGTACAGCTGCTCTCGACAAACTCCGTGCTCTTCGCCCCGAGCTGCGCGACATCACCCATGAAAATGTAATTCTACTCAACCGTGATGCTCTCTTCTACATCGAATTTGTTTCTGCCATCAAGAAGGGGGATATCGGCCGCGTCGTGAATGTCTTACGGGTGTGGATGGTGATGATGCGATCTAATAAAACCATGCCCAGATATGCCGACACCATATTCGAAACTCTCGCTCGTATTGATCGATACGATCCTGTCCTGAAGTACTTGTTTCTTGTTCCAGCGCTGGTACCATATTGACAGCGAAACTAGGAAATTCTTCCTTCACAATTGGCTCGTGAATTTAGTGGGGCGTGCATATAGTTTCAAAGAAGTCGACCTTCTCCAGGAGCACCAAAATTTCTGGGCAAAGGTTGGGTTCTGCTCGCATTCTTGCCCTTTATTGACTTGTATTAGATCATTTATAATGCAAAGGGTGTCAACCGTTCTTGGGAATGGCTTTCAATGATCACAGTCTGCATTTTTACCCTCCGGGAAACTATGCGCACCGTGCAGAAGAGTTTTGATATCCCGGCATACGGCGAGCGTCACACAGTCCCTGACATGACTGCAGAGGTCCAGAAACTTGCAGATGCGCTTCGTGATGAGAAAATCCAGGAATACGTTGTCAATTGCCCCGCAAATGACACGTCTAACAGCAACGCGGTCACGCCGGTCCGCGATCTTCTCGAAGAGGGTTCTAAATATGCCGACACTCGAGCAGCATTCAAAAAATTCACGCAGAAGACCCGCAAACCGGAGAATCTTGGTGTTATTGATGTGGAGGAGCCCGTTGATGATCCCGAGTCAGAGGATGAGGACGACGAGACAATGGGGGAAGATTATGAGGTAACGGCAGAGGACCTTAGTGTCGATGACGATGAGCCGTTCCCAGATCCAAGTGCTTTACTAGATGTCGCAACTGAATTGATTTCCAGCTGATCAGACACATACTTTACTGCGATGGTGGAGGTATATTATGAAGTACAGATAGTTCCTGGAGTTTGTTATCTACAACCGATTGAAGGAAGACAGCATCTTCATAAATAGTAGAGTCGTCTCTATTGTAACACTTAGCGTTGTCAAACATGCGGCGCCAAAGGGCAGCATATTCCGTTGTAGACCGAATGAGCTTGGAGTGTGAAAAGTCTCGGATATGCGGCATCGAAATTGGATTTTCAATGATTCGGTAGTAGTCGGGGTACACCTGTGAGAATACTCAGTTCAAATCCAAAGAAAGCAAAGGACATACATTTTTTCTTGGGAGGGATAAAAATACTTGGCATCGCTTGACGATTTTGTTTCTGCGAGTTATTGTCTCCGATAAAACTGCTTCATAGCAGCTGTCGAATACAGCGGTGAGTTTCCTTCGCAAATCCTTCTCGGCCAGGGCTTCAAGTGCTGCGAGCGCCTTTTCCCGTGCTCTCTCTTCCCGAGCGAGGCGCTCCAGATCAGGGAAGTCAAGAAGCCGTACTTGGATTGCCTCCACAACCTCTGCACCTAATTCCGAAGCCCAAACCCAGTTCACAGCTTGCTTGAGGGCGTCCAGTGACGTGATAGCGCGGGCCCGATTTGCCAGGGCATCAACGACCAGGTCAGACATCAAAATCTTGCCAGTGATAATGTGTTGCCCAGGGAATTTCCGTTCCACGATCATATCTCGAAGCGCAAGCAGCGTTTCCGACACAGCAGCAGCGACCTCTTCATTAGTTTCATTTTTCTTCCGACGGCCTGACTTCGCTTGCCCCACCTCGGCCAGTCGGACAGTCTCGACCGGGAATAATTCGGGTGTGCAGTTGTCACAGCAGCGAGCACCAGGCGGGGCAGGATGTGGGAGAGAAACTGCAAAAGGCACATCAGCACAAGAGCATGAATACTGAGAATAAATTACGCTTTGAGTTATTCCCGAAGAACTTGTTCCACGGAATACGGCGACAGCCCGTGGTAACAATATACTCGAGCAGGTATCGGCGGTCGCGCGCTTGGAGTACTGTCAAGGCTTTCTTCCCTTTGGGACGAGGTGCCTTTTCCTGCTCAGTCTCATCGTTTTCGACAGCCGCATCTCGGTCCATTCGCTCCCCTTCGACTGCCGGATCTTGTTGCTCAGAAGCGCCATCATCTTCTTCGTTGTTGTCGGACAGGTCGCCCTTCAAGATATCGAGCTCGATTTTATATTGCATGTAGGCTGCATTTGTGATGTAAAGGATCGCTTCTCCCAGAAGCTCAGCAGCTCTTGCACACCGCCCAATCTTTTGTACAAGAGACAGGAATGACCTGGGGCAAAGCCACAAAATGACCCGCAAGACACGCATAAAGTTGATTCCCTAGAAAGAATTTTAGATACACCAATTAACGAAAAAAAGTGCGAGATATACCATGCCAAGTGCGTCTGTAGCAGCGATGCCCCGAAGCGTGCCGTTCATTATTCCCTCCTGAATAAACTTCTTTCGGGCCTCATCAATGTGCCGATGGTAAAATTCGAAGACCTCCTCAGGAATCGTATCGGGAGAATTACTACGGAGAAAATCTTGGATCTTCTCGGTCGTGACACGTTCTCCAGCATAAATCAAGGTCTGGACGAAGTCCTCTGGCCCTGTTGCATCATGTGGGAAGAGGGTTATGAGGTCGGCAAGTGTATCCAGCAGTGGGTGTTGTATTATTCGGACAGAAAGCGCAATATTCTTCTTCTCGTTCGAGACGGCGATGTGCGGGCAATGGGCGGGAAGCCTTAGCTTCTTTCTGATATCGGCAATGACATCCTCGGGCATTGTGGCAGATGCTGCGACCACGGGAACTCCGCTTGGGATACGGCCCAAAAGAATGTGAAGATTTGAATACTCGGGGCGGAAGTCGTCATTTCCCCAGTCACTGATGCAGTGGGATTCGTCGATGACAAGGGAGATAAGGTTGTCAGCAAAGAGATCACTAGAAAGGACGGTGCCGTGGAATTTCGGCGAGACAGCCATTTCGGGACTAATGAACGCGACGCGGTATTTATTTTCGGCTACACTCTGTGGTAAGTGTCAGGAAGAGGTACACAGCACTGGCAGGTATAGAAATTCAGCACTTACTCCGAGTAGTTTGTCGGGATCTTCGCTGGTTGAGGAAATTGCGATAGCGGGGACCCCTCTTTCGGTCAAGTCGGCTGCTTGCGACTCCAGGAGAGCTGTGAGAGGTCCAACTACCAAGATAATTTTTTGGCAGTCCTCATCGGTATTTCCCGGAGCCCAATAGTAGAATAACGGGTACCAAAAAGCATAGGTCTTCCCCCCGCCAGTGGGTATGTCCAAAAAGGTGGATATGCCTTTGAGCGTGTTTTGGCCGGTTTCCACTTGGTACGAGTGCAATGAAGGCACGCCAAAAATGGCGCAGAGGTTCCTTGACGCGTTCTCGAGCTTGATTGGGTCCAACTCGACAAGAGGCTTGAACGGCATCGAAAGGTCATTGAAGGTACTGATAAAGGGGTGATCGGCAGTAAATCGTTTGTAGCGCAGTCATATGGCACGCACATAATTGGAAATCTATGTAGTATACAAAATAAACCATTTGGAACAAAACTGTCTACTCAGAATGTTGATAATGGAACTTTGAATTTTCGATGAGGCGAAATTTTTCCAAGTCAAAACAACCACCGTGGGAAATGCTCGACCGTACTAGCGGCCGGTGATTATCTTCCAGCCGCTCCGCTCACAAGTTTTGATCGACTGTCATCAAATGTCCGATGTCGAGCGGAGCTGCTGGTTCGAGCCTAGGTCAGGCCCGACGGCCAGCCCTGCAGCACTGTCACTGTTATCTTCGCCTCCCCGTGACACCAAACAACTTCGCATTTCTGCCTTATGCGCTCGCGTGACCGATCAGCGCTATCGCGGTGTATTGTGTTCGCGATGGGTCTCTCGCGCTCATCATCGAGTCGTGCGATGAGTTCACTGATTTGATTCCAGTTCCTGGTCTACGCTAATCGTGTGCATATGATATCGCCGTTTTGCCCTGTGACATCGAAGAAATTCAATTTTGTGGATCTTTGCCTGAGCATTCGTTCGCAGGTGATCGTAGGCGCCGTTAAGTCGCCCGACATGCTGACGTTTCTCGAAAGGGACGATTCCAGACTGGGAACTATCCTGGAGGGAACCAAGCTGTCGCTGAGGTAGTATTCTTACTGCATTGAATGCGGTTGTACCGTGTAACGAATCCATGTAGTACAGTACTGTGATTTCAGGTTGTCTTCGGCTAGCAAAACTTTTCTGGGAGTCCAAAAGCGCCGATGTTTAAGCTCAGTTGGTTAGAGCGTCGTGGCAAGAGACAGGAGTTATGTGGCTGTGACGAGAAGTCGATGGCAAACAGCCCCAGACTTTTTGTCTTCTTCAATTCCCGATTCCCGTTGATTTATAACGCCCGACGCGCCAATTTGTAACGAATGCACATCGAATCGACGCGTTTATCGGAATCCTACCTTACTAAAGGCGGCGGGCTCTTGTGGGTCAGTCGTGGCGGTCGATGTATAAAACCTTCAGTCCAAGAATTTTTTCTCTGAACTCGAAAATTCGCTGCGATGCCTCCCTCGCTCTTTCAGCCCTTGTCCATCGGTTCTGTTTCGCTCCAGCACCGCGTCGTCCTTGCCCCGCTCACTCGGCTGAGAGCGGATGCTAACCACGTCCCTCTGCTTCCTCTGGTTAAAGAATATTACAGCCAGCGCGCCAGCACCCCGGGCACGCTACTAATTACGGAGGCGAACATCATTGCCGCTAAAGCAGGAGGTTACTTTAACATGCCCGGCATTTGGAGTCCCGAACAAATCAAAGCATGGACGGAGGTGAGCTCCCTCATTTCCTTTGCCATCGCTACAGTGTTGATTCATAATCGGCGAAAGGTCGTCAATGGAGTCCACGCCAAAGGATCCTTTATTTTTTTACAGCTTGCGGCACTGGGTCGCGGGGCGATCCCAGAGGCTTTAAGGGCCGAGGACCCGACATTCTCAATTGTCTCTGCCTCGGATATCCCAATTGCTAAGGATGGAGAGAAGCCACGACCGCTCACTGTCGCTGAGATCCAGGAATACGTCTCATTGTATGTCCAAGCTGCGAAGAACGCTATGGAGGCAGGCTTCGACGGGGTCGAAATCCATTGTTCGATCCAGTCTTTTCAATACCCATTCATCTCAACTCATTCATGCCTCAGCCGCGAATGGTTGTCTCACCGATCAATTCCTCCAAGATGTTTCGAACAACCGTACTGACGCCTACGGCGGCAGTGTGGAGAATCGCGCCCGTTTCCCTCTCGAGGTCGTCAAAGCTGTAGCGGAGGCCGTGGGCGAAAAGAAGACTGCTATCCGCTTTAGTCCTTGGAGTCCCTTTGCCGGTGAGATTCCTGACGTGCAATTCCGTCTCCGTCTTACCTATCCTATGACAGGAATGGGCATGGCCGACCCTGTCCCGACATTCAGCTACATCGTCTCCGAAATCAAGCGTCTATTCCCAGACTTGGCGTATATCCACCTCATCGAACCCAGGATCGCTGCGGGCTCGGACGTCGCTAAGTCCGCTGATAACGCGGTGCAGTCCAACGACTTCCTGCGTGAGATATGGGACGATCGTCCGCTCATCAGCGGCGGGGGATTTTCTCGCGAAACAGCCAAGAAGTTGGCCGACAAGCGCAAAAACGCACTGGTCGCGTTTGGTCGTCATTTCATTGCCAATGTAAGCAGAGCAGGATTTTTCTTTCAAAAACAGCGGCCGATTATACCTTCCGTCAGCCCGACCTACCTCTTCGCTTGGAAAGAATATCCCGCTACACCCTTACGATCGGCCCACATTCTACCTGCCAGGCCTCGATACTCCCACTGGGTACACTGACCAGCCTTTTGCGAGTCAGGCATAGGCTAGTTGGAGAGGGAAACTGTAGTCGACATAATCTTGGTGTCCTGACAGACATCTGCATGTTCGCCCAGGATAGAAGTACAATACGCCCTTCGGTTAATTTGAAGATGGTATCTCTTATAGTAATACCTCCACCTGCAGTTGCGACACCATGCCAATGGAAGATCCTGAATATGGTGCATACAGGGCATATCATTATTTTATACCTAAAAGTAACTTTGGCGCGAATCGTTGAGGGCGCAAAAGCAAGCCTGTGCTTGCTCTACTACTAGTACGACTACGAGTAACTAATCGTGAAACCCTGGAGGAACGTTTGTGTCACATAAGGAGACATCAAGATAAAAAGACACAGTTGGAGGAGGGCCAAGACAGAGAGAGGAGAGAGGGGAAGCATTTACGTTACACACGACGAGGCGAAGTGATCTCGAAGGGATAGGTAATATGTAATAGACAACGAAAAGAAAAAGAGAGAACGTTATGAACAGTTCGGAACACCCACGCGGCGTAGGAGTGTCGGAATGGCCGGGGGTGCATAATGATAAAGCACGAAAAACCGTATTTAACCTGGGAGCGTGTTAATCTCAGTAAGGGAGCGGGTGACACAGGCAAATAAACGTACAGGAATTGTAAAGTCGAGAACGAGAAGCGGGAAGCAAGAGAAAGATCTGTCTGTCGGCCGTCATGACGCAGATGGTGGCCAGATCTCCGTGACCGTTCTCCTTCTCTCCCGCTTCTGGTTCGCCATCGACAACCCCGCCGCCGCGCTCCGATCGGCCGCGCGTCCAGTCGACTCCATCTCGCCGTCCAACGACATTCGTGGCCGATCCGCGACCGCACTGCTGCGTTTCCGCGTATCCTCAGCAGGGCGAGATGGTCCTGCAGCCGCAGCGATAGCGATGGCCGCCGGGTCAAGCTGGTTGCTGTTATTCGTCCCCGAAATCGTCCGCTGCCGCTCCCGCTCATGCTGCATCTGCAGCCCAGTAAGCGCCACAGTCGACGGCCGCGAGAACGTCACAGTATTATTCCGCCCGCGGACTCCGTTGCCATTGGCAGACTTGTCCGAATCGGACCGTGGTAAGCTTGGAAACGCCATGCGGGCTGCGTTGTCACCTTGTGCTTGCGGCGAGTTGGACACGGTGTGCGCCGTTACCGCGGTCGTGGGCGTCGTCGTCGACGGGAGCAAGCCGCCGGGCCCGCGGACGGTCGAGCTCGTTATCGTACGACGCCGCTGCGAGGAACCTCCGGTCGTGGTCGCACCAGTGACGGTCTGGTTCCGGCGGAGGGTCGAGGTCGATTCTGAAGGTAGTGTCGGGAGGGGTTTGGGGATGGCGATGGGCGGGAGGGTACGGCTACGATCCAGGGTGGTTTGATTTTGTTGTTTCCGCGACGCAGGCGTCGGAGACGGCTCGTAGTCGACGTTAGGCCGGGCGGGTTGGACCGTCTCTTGTGAATCGGATGCGACAATCCCCCCGCTGGCGTGTAGCTCGCGCTGCTCCCTAGGCGTCAGTAGGCGCCGCATGGGGGGTAGCATTGCGGGGCGGCGGCATCGTCTCGTGTCGTAGATTAATCGCACTCGACGGCCGGAGTCCAAGCGCGCTGTCCCTCCCCGGAGTCGGTACCCTGCGGTCATCGCTCCTCCTTGACTCTGCGCTCCTTCGGCCACCCGCATCAGGGCTCGTACTCCTTCTGCCTTCATCCGACCCGCGCCCATCCCCGAAATCCCGCACAACTCGCCCTACACCAAGGAGGAACCCTGTCACGCCCCTCACTAGCTCATCGCTCACCCTCAGCCCTTCCCTCCACTCGCCCCCCACCCGCCTCCACACCTCCGCCAGCTCCGCCCCAGCTACACCACGATCCGCGCCGCTCACCTCTGCATCAATCTGCTCCTCCAACGCCTTCGCCGTCCCCGCGCGCAAAATCCCATTCAGCCGTTCCGCAGCGCTCACAATCCTAGCCGCGTGCTGCGCCAAGTCGTTTGTTGTCCGCTCGGCACCGTTGTTGGCCCCTGCAATGCGCGAAAGGTGTCCCTCGAACATCGCAAGACTGTCGCCCATCAGTTTCGTGTGCTCTTGCTGCCCGCTCCCACCACCGCCACCACTCCCGTGCCGCCGTTGCGCTACGCTCCCAAATGGGCTCGGACTCGGCGCGTATCGTTCCCTCTCCCCATCTGGCTCCCGGTCCCGTTCGACAGACACCCCCCGATCGCGATCGCGATTTCGCCCCAACGCGCTCCCCGACCGCACCCCGCCACCATCAAGCACATACGCACTACTGCGATACGTTCTCAGCAGCGGCGCCGTCCGCGGCTCGTCCTCGCGGTCGTACGACGTATAATCCATCGACGTCGCCGCCCTCCCATGCGCGCTCTGCCGACTTGCACTCCGACTCCGTGCCTCATCTGCCCACTCTACCCGCGCCGGCGTGCGTTCCCTCTCGTGCGGCGAGAACACGTCCCCGCCAGCCCGGTCGCGTTCACGCTCCCGCCCAGTTAACCCTGCCGCCCTTAACCCCTCCCCCGAGCAGACTCCTCCCTGCGCCCAATGCACTCTCCGCGCTCCCTGCCCTCAGACTCTGTCTTCTCTCCCGCTCCCCTGTGCCGTCGCCCGTGCCGGTACTGCTCCCACCGTCTCTGTTACTGCTGCTGAAATCCTCGCTCAAGTACCTCGCTTGATGCCTCCGCGCCAGCTCCCGCACCGTCGACGCGCGCTGGCCGTGTGGGGTGCTCCCGATGGTGGACGTGGAGGATGTCGAGTTGGAGTGGGCGTGGCGCGAGGGGGAGAAGGACGAAGTCGAGGCAGTCGACCCAGCAAGCGAGTGGCGCTTATTGGGCGAGGTATTGTGTTGTGGCGGAGATGGCGGCGGCGGGGAGGCGGAGAACTACGAGAAAAAAACAATCAGTACTTCTATTTAATTTTTCAAAAGTACGACTCACCCTCCCATTCCCGTTGCTCGACGCCCCCCACTCTCTCGGTAACGGCTGCCTCTTCTTCCCGCTCCCAGCCATCGTGGGACTCATATTCATCCTCCTCGCCGTCCCGGTCCCCGTGCGCGCAGACGCCACAGCTGCAAGTGCCGCGCGCGTCACGTCCTCAGGTGAGCTCGCCTCGCCCCCCTCCCCCCCTCCCCCATCCAGAGCCAAATTCAGACCCAACCCCGACACCTTACTCCGCCGCGGCGACCGCAGTATCGACCCCGATCCAGAGCCTTGATTATTCGACTGTCGAGCAGTGAGGTGTTTCTGCGGGCTGGCGGGTGCCGAGACGAGGCGCTGCCGCGGGGCGAGGGGCGTGGTTGGGCGGTTTTCTAAATCACGTTGGCGTTGCTGCGGGGAGTAGTCGCGGTCATGGTCATCGTCCCGCTCGGTCTCGGACCCCGACTGGTGCGAATCTTGAGTGCGCGAACGACGGAGCACAGGGCGCGTCGAGTCGCGACTGGAGGAGGTAGAGGCAGAGTCACGGTGGGAGCTGGAGGAGGTAGTGTCGCGGTGCGACGAGGAAGATGCAGAATGCGAAGAATTGGAGTTGGAATTGGAATTGGAATGGGAAGAGCGCGAGTCGGACGTCGACGTTGATGAGGAAGATAACGCAGGTGGGTGCGGAGAACGTGTCACGGAAGCCCGGCGGGCGCTGCTGGTCCCACCGGCGCTTGGCGCGGGCGAGCCGAGGCGCGAGAACGAGGAGAGCTTATCGAGGGCCTGTGTGTGCGCGCAGTAGAGAGAAGGTAAAGGGGCGCAACGAGTTAAAAGCATCCGAGTCGTCCCAAGTGAAAGTGAAAAAGGTTGTTGTGGTGTAAGCATACGCGTAATTCCACAGGCGGGGAATACGGATGTATGGACAAGTGCCCGGATCAGGATGAGTGTTGGAGCAAGGTGAAGGAGCGATGGAAATTGCGCAGGAGAAGCGAGGAGTGAGATTTGGGCATCGAGAGTGAATCATGCAGCAGGCAAGTTATAGCCAGCAGTGGAGCCGAGGCGCAAAGGTGGGCATAGCAGCGCATCGCAGGATGATACGGAAGAAGTACCCGAAAGCGCGATGGGCAGCCAGGACGACCACAGGACCGAAGGCAGGGATGGAGTGAGGGCATAAGGGACCGGATCGCGTCGAAGCAAACGGTGAACGTATGCGCACGAACGGTGGATACATGCGTCCGGGTAGGTGTGTCGTAAAGTACCAGCCAGAGATGGAGAGTAAATATATGAAAAAAATAGGCGAGCGATAAATGCCGCAGAGCAGAAAGTGAAAAAAGGTGGTTGGGCGTAAGGGTATGTGTACATCGCGAATACGGATGTAGAAATGAGCGGTGAAGACCAAAGGAGGTGGGGGGAAAGAGTTCAAAAGTTTGAATCGCAGCAAAAGGTGGATATATGCGCCCCGGGTGGTGTAGGGTGAATGAAAAGTGCCATCAAATGGAATAGAAACGGCGCGCGTGCAATAAAAGTGGATGTATGTGCCGGAGTCGTAAAAAGAAAAAGGGGCCAATCCAGATGTACAAGGTGGATATATGCGACCAGGCGGATTTTTGTCGTCCAGTGAACGTGAAGTGGGTGGGAAAATCCATCGCGGATGTAAATGTATGCGGGGGAAAAGTGGATATATATGCGCCGTGTCGTATGGAGCCAGCCACGGATATTGGGGGAACACGGATACGCGGGCAAACGATGGATGTATGCGCGAAAAAAGATTTAATATACGTCCAGTGCGTGTGTTTGAGCATAAAGAACCGGCCAAGAATGGATAGATGCAATGGGAAAAAACAGAGCCGAACAGTCAGAAACCATAAAGCCGCATAGACACGACAAGAAGCACGCACCATTTTGTTCCGTTGCGTGAGGCTCTTTACGCGCTCCAGCGCAAGCACATTCTCGCTCGTACTACGTCGGCGTTGCTGGTCAAGGCGCGCGGTATTATCCTCGCCCTCGCCGTCCTCGTCGTTATCATTGTCGATGTCGTCGTGCTCGTCATCCGCTGCCACAGCAGACGCAAACGCCGCATGAAAGGTCTTTATGTTTGAGCCATTGAGCATATTGCCGCCACCGCGAATGGCGATACTGGCTGGGTCGCCAGTGCTGCCGCTGCCCGTAGAATTGGTCGCAGGGGGCGAGGGTAAGCCCGATGTCCTGCTACTGCTGCTCGATCCCGGGCTTGGAGGCTCGGGAAGGTCAGGGATGTCTGGCGGAGTGGAGATGTAGCTTGAATACGGAGAGGCGGAGTCGGGGCCGATGTAAACCTGGGAAGCCGGGCGTGGACGGTGTGTCAAAGGTGGGCGGCGGGTGGTCATCTAGACTCGAAAGGGCCGCGCAAAGCATAAAAAGAAAGGTGCAGACAACTACCACATGAGAGCGAGCAGAGAACCGTAACAACGTGGGTATGGCCCTCCGCTCCAAACAACCGCAAACTACCGCTCGCTGCCAAATCGGGACCATGACGACGGAGGGCCTGTCAAAAAACGTGAAATCCAGATAAGCGAAATTCTCCTCCATTTCAAAGAAACATTTCTTTCCGGTGAGACACAGGGCAGATCGGCATTCATTGCCTCCGCGGACGAGCTTAGAGCTCGCTTGTTTTTGGAGCGTTTCAGAAGCAGTCCCGACAACAGAAAAAAAGCCTAGAAAATCCGTCATCGTTATCTTCAAGCGCACTTTATTCTCCAACAGTCCATGGCATTCTTTACGGGTCATTAAACTCTATTCACAGAGGCTTTGACCATTTTGGAATTGAAGATTGAAGTATTTTTCCATGCAGAGATCTATCAATTATTTTGGAATTCGAACTTCATGAAAGATAAGCGCCTTGAGCTGGATTTCTACATATACGCGCTGGAAATATCAGCGAGGACTTAGAACTGTGCTCGAGATCATACTTTGCATCTGGGGCATTTAGCAAGGTAGATGTCGATCTTTCCCGCGGATTCCTAGACGGGAAGGATAGGGAAAACGGGACGAGATAAACGAAGTGACAATAAATTTGTGGGAACAGCGTCCCCAAAATTTTGCGGATATCTTTTGGGTGTGTGTGGAGGGTTTGGCTGGGCCGGCTTTGGCGAGCTTCGGGGCGCAACGGGAGCGGCCACCGGAAGAGCGAGACGGGCCAGACCGGAGCGCGGAACAACCAAACCCGTACACAAGGGCTGCAAAGGGAAAGGGTGCGAAACGAACCCAAAGCAACCCCGAGGAGCGAAAGCTCTAAGAGCAAGGCTCGTGCGAGGGTGAGTGAAAGGACCCGAGGGCCCCAAAAGGAGCGTAGCGACGAGCGAGATATAGGGCAGAGAATAAATTAATTGCAAGAACGCACATATGCAATGTGATCTAGTTAATCATCGATAGAGAGAGAGTCCGCGTCTGCCGCGAGGCCTTGGTTGTCGGCAAACTCTCGAATACGAGCGTCCCATGCCCGTGTGATGGCCAGAGGGAGGATAAGCTGTAATCGCCGCCAGTAAATCAAGAAACAGAGTGACGACCACCCTCCGAGCTTCATGATAACCTCTGGAGCGACCCCGGCAAGCAGGAGAGCCAGAGCGCCCCCGATACGGTAGCTGTGCCCAAAGACCGTGTCCAGCTTGTTTGCCTTGTAAATCGAGTCCGTGGTGCGCAGAAAAAGGTCTTTCGTTAGCGGTCTCCAGCCCGACTCTGTGCGGAAAGCGAAGAGCGGCGTGTTTGGTGGAGGCGAATGGTTTAAGCGAATGTGGTTTAACCAAGCCCAGCGGGGACATAAGTCGACGTCTTCCCCAAGGATCTCGGTAAGAATGAGCTCGCCCCCGCGTGTGCCGGTCGTTTTAGTCCAAACCAGGTGGATACCGATGACCTCCCTCCCATTCGCCTTGGAGTGTGCGATGCGTGTGTCGCGTGTCGTGTCGTGTTCTTTCGAGAACGTATTCGCACTGGTTATCAACGTCTCGCCCAGACGACGACAGCCGTGGAAAACGGCGAGAGCATTTGCCCACACTGCTGCTCCGAAATTTGAGTGCAAGTCAATGGCGGCACGTAAAGTACGTAGGTGCTTTTTGGTAACAGGTCCCCTCTCGGGCCGCTTGAATCTCGCACCAGCTTTATCTGCGGCCTTCTTCAGGCTTGGGAGAAGCGTTTCGTCACCGTGCCATTCGAGCCCGTTGTACGTGTGCCAGAGGTGCAATCCGTTTAGCCAATTCCGAATGCATTTGCCAGTGCAGGTCCCAATAGCATCGGACACGAAACCAATGAGCAGTGCGCGGGATGCGGGTAGGCGCGATGCCTCGGCGACGTTGTTCTGATCACACCACTGGTGAAAACGCAGGAGTCCCGCGCCGTAAGAGCCCCGCGTGTCGGCGACATGTGCTTTTGAGAGCCATTCGAAAGCTCTTCTTTGCGTGTCGAGGGGAGAGACCTGCGTCTTCGAACTCCCTGTGGATCTCGAGCGAGCGCGGCGCGGTCCAGAGTAGTAGCCGCTGATCTGCTGGGACGTGCGGTCGGAAAGAGCTATGCGCGATCTGGTTCTTGGCGGTAGATTTACGAGGCTTTTTTTTGGTGTAGCGAGAGTGCGGCTGCTTTACGGATATTGTTCATGTCGGTTTCCAGGTCCCCCGTGCGAGAAAGGGATGAGACGTGCCCGTCTACGAATGGTATGGACAGCACGTCCCGAGCTTGTTCATGCGTTCGACGTGCCGGCGAGGCTGAGCGAGCCCGGTTACTTTGCTTCGGCCGTGCCACGTTTATACGCAGGTCCGGTATGTCGAAAGATGGCTCGGTGAAGGTGAAGCTGCGCGGTGATTCGTGGCGTGGCGTCTCCATTTGCTTCTGCGGAAAAAGATCCCCGAGCGGATCAAAATCGTGTCCGAGAGGAAAAGCTCTGCTACGATTAACATACGGCGAGTATATAGTGCTACACGACATACGGAGTCGACGGTAGTGCAAGTGAATCTACAACGGTATTACAGGTGCCCGTATGATCAAGAAAGCGAGACGATGCTGGTCTATCTGGTGATATCGGGTGTCTGTTATGCTACGTTAGCAAGCGCCGATACGACGTTCCGTGTGACGTACGGATTGTTCGTGTCCAAAGCCTCGATGGCAGTGGCGACATTTTGGACAAACGAGCGAGGAGCGGCAAGCAGCGAGCGAGCACAGGAACGTGGGTTATGAAAACCGAAAGTGCTGACAACGGTGTCCAGATCATTCATGTCTTTCGGAATATCTTTTCGAACTCGCGCGGTAGCTCGAAATTGCGCCAGAGGCGATCGCGTGGGAGTAGCGAGGAAGGGAGGCCGCGAGAAGGTGCGTCCGCGATGTTGTCGGCAGAGGCAACGTACACGATGTTAGGGGTCACGTTGATCCCTGTCAACACTGCGTACGTGCGCCGCGCGCAGAGGTTGATCCCAACGTTAGGCGATCGCCCCTTTTTGTGCGCGCCAATGGCGCCCTTGTTATCTGATCGAATGAGCAGGTGCTCGTCGCGGTACCCGAGCTGCTCGAGGAAAAGAGCGCACAATTCGATGGCAACGGATTCTAGCCAGCATATGTCGGTGCCCGGCTGCTTCCAATTCGGTTTCAGTTGCAGGGCGTGCCACTTTGTGCCAATGACAACGGCTATACCCCACGAGGTACTCGCGTCTACGAAAATGCCGACGTCGCGTAGCGGCGGGAGAGGAGATAGCTGTCGGAAGAAAGAGGCGTCGAGGAGTTTACGTTCCCACCATATCAGCGCCTTTTTAATTGATTCGCTTAGCCATCGCAACGAAAATTTATTCGACTTGAAAGAACTCATTCCGTTCGAAAATACGGCGAGACGAGACGATCCTTCCTTGTAGACGAAGGCGACATAGCAGAGGGAGCCATGGATCTCCTGCAGTTCGAGCAGTGTGAATTTTTTCGAAGTGCGGATGCCTTTCAGCATGTTCTGGACGCGTGAAAGATATTTAAGGCGTTTCTCCGTCGGGAGCGATACACGACGTGTCGGGAAGTCCCATTCCAGGCCGAGGAAAACCGTTGTATCGAGGAAAGCATCGCCCGTCTTCGTAGGATGCCACGGGATACGCAGCTCGCGTATCGGGTCGAGTATTGAGTTGCGATCGAATTTGTACGTGTAGGGCGGTCCCTCGGGCGCACTGGGGAAACGTACGACGTCGCAGTCGTCTTCGTATTTCAGTTCGCGAGCATGGTGGAGCGTAGCAACCTGCCAAATGTCGACGGCGGCGTTGACAATTTGCCCTGCGTTGCTGCTGGCTGGTTTTGCCCCGAACGGATGGCAATGGTCGAGGTAGAAGAGCTCATCGAATGAGCAGACAAGCCACGGTTTGTGTGCGGGTAGGACGGGGCAGGTCCGGTGGAACGATTTTACGTCGAACGCGCAGGCTTGCGTGCCGGCGGGTGCAGTGGCGACCTGCAAAAATTGAGTCAGATGCTCGTGCAAGACTCGTACGATTACGAAGGCGAGACCGCGGGGTCCTGCGCCATATAGCGATCCTCGGGTACGAATACCTCGGCGAGGTTACTGGACGAGAGGCAGCACCGAGTGCTGACTTCCGGGCTCGAGCCACGGAAATGGGACAGCGGGTGTCACGGACCCATAACGCATCGACGCTGGCTGCGCGCACGAACACCGAGCACGGCGGTGTTGGTATTACGAGATGAGCGAGGGCTCACGATGAGCTCGACCTCGCCTTTGATACTGCCTAGGTGGTTCGAGAGACGTTTAACATCTCTGAGACCGCGCCCAAGGTTTATCGTATCAAGTACGAATAGCAACATGACCCAGATAGAGAAGAAAAGGAAAAGGAGAGAGGGAGGGTTGAGCGAAAACTCACCAGCTCGGCCATTTGCGAGGGCATGTCGAAACGGGTAGGGAAGTCTTCTTTATCAATATGGTCGTTGACGGACGGCGTTCCGCTCGAAGGATCGCCTTTCGACAGGTGGCGACACACACGTTTCTTGGGTTCGAGGCCGGGCCCCTGATCCTGCGTGGCGACGATGAGCGGCGAAGAGAAGAACGGTCCTCGACAGATCCGCTCCATCTCCTCCCTGGTATACGGTCCCGACATCCGGCCCTTCGAAATCTCCGTGTCGAGATATTCCCGGATGACGTCGCTGTCTTCGAGGGCGGAGCGGTGATTCGGTATGATAATTGTTTGGTCGAGCTCAGGAAGGCGTCCCAAAGGAAACCCGTGTCGTAGGTGATGTGTGAGCTGTGGGTACCTGTCGGTCAGGCTGTGCTGGGCGAGTAGTCGGTCGAAAGCATCGGCGTCGTAAGGTTGGGTGACGCGATCAAGAAGCAAGTCAAGCGGTTCGCTCCCTAGCGCGGGGCGGTCGTGAACAAAAGGCAGCAGATCTGGATAGGACAATTCAGCGCTCGGCATGTGCTGGGGGTCTTCGCGAAACCCCGACTGTCTAGTCTCAAGAAATATGTCCGCGTCAAGCTGCTCCGCCTCGTCCCCCTCAAGGAACGAGGTTTCCTCCCTGGACTCGTCCGCATGCGTCGTTGCGGGAGAGAGCGGGATGGGGGCCGCCGCATAAGGAGCAGCTGTGAATCCGAGATGCAGCGTGCTTTCCCTCGCAGTTGAGGCCGACGTTGTACCTGATGCAGAAGGAGGCGTCGGCGGCTCCGTTGGCTGGACGCACTTCTTTGCCGTCGATGCGCGCGTGATGTGCTGTACCGTCCCGAAAGGAATGCGACGTGGGAGGATGTTGCCCAGCTGAGTGCGGCAACGTGCAAATAATACAGGAATTGTCGCGCTCACGAGGTGGGCCATCGTTTTGGGAGTTACCTCCCTTGTCCTTCCGCTGGCGTTTGGCGCCGCCGTTCCCGTCATCGGTCGCGCCGCGCTTATTGGTCGAAGGAGCTTGTTGTAGACCTGGGGAGGGAGCAGGGGTAAATGGGCTAGGGGAGGAACGGAACCCTGCAGCACCCGACAGCCTGCGCGTCTCGCGCGCCTCCGCGGCCTCGTGCGCCTTCATCGTCGCCGACAACTCCCGCACCCACACCTCGTGATCGAAAAGGGTGTTCACCAACACGCCCTTGCGCATCTCATACTCCTGGGGGTACCAGAAGTGGAAATGGGTGTCGAACCACTTGTTCTTTTTAAAGAACTGGATGTGCTGAGCGTACTCCGTATAAGGAGAGTGCTGGGGATTTGCTGCATCATGCTCTATGCTCAACTGCTTCATGGCTGCGAGGAGGTTCATCGAACACTGTAGCCAGGTGCTCGGGGTCAAACTCGTCCAGTCATCAATCCCGCCGTGCAACGTCGTCATCTCCTCGTATTTCAACACGTCGAGCTTGATCACCGACGTCCCCTGGCCGATACGGATCGAAGTTGTTGGCAGGGAGTGCGGGCTCTCGTTTGCAGTACGCAAAATCGAAGATTTCCACCATTGCAATGGCGGGTAGATCTTTTGCCCCAGCGAGACCAGAAACACCTTCGGTATTTCCACTTCATCGTCCACAACAGAAGAAAAAGAGACGGGTTTGGTCATGACAAGCGTACCGAGGCTGGGACCAATCGCCTTCGCCTTCTCCTCCTCGCGCTTAGACTTTTCCGCGGTCTCCTCGTCGGCGGCCTTGATACGTTCCATGGCGAGCCATTGGACCAAAGACGAGGGAAGGGGGCCAGTGGCATCCACAAATTCCTTCGAGTGCAGATACATCTTCTTGAGCGTCGGCGAGTACGCGTAGAGCGGTTGGAGTGGCGCGCCTACGTCCAAGTTGCCCACTTCCGGCGGTGGTGGCTCGAGCCGTCTTAAACGCCAGCGTCTGCTGAATACTAGTAGCGTTGTTAGCCTCCACCGTACGGTTCCAAGCATTCAAATCCGCGGGAGAGAGAGCCGCTGGCGGCTCAACGTCCCCTGGACGCGTCATATACGCATCGCAGTCGAAATTGTCGGGAAGAGGCTTGGGAACTCCTGCACGAGAGTTTTGCGTCATGTCTGGTACGAAGCGAAAAAATAACGGGAGGATGAGCGCGAGAAAGAGAGCTTTTTAGCTCAGACGAGTACAGACGAGAGCAAAATGGTACGATCGTGATATGATGGCTCATATCACGGGACGCGGAGAATCCTATCTAATCTCATCTACTTTGCCTACCACCTAGCGCGGCTCGCAGGCTCGCCTCCGCTTGGCTCACACTTCCAAAAGCTTTAGGACTCGGGAAGAAAATTGTACTCACAGCTCATGTGATTGTATTTTTTAGACTCAATTCACGTATCCATAGGCCCCCAAAGCTTGCCTAAGCAGCCTCAACTTGGAGGACTTCAGGGCTAGCGCGCCGGAAGCACCTCTGCAAGCCCGAGTATTGATAGTGCAAATAGACCTATACTCGTTGGCTGCGCGCAGTTTGTTGAACTTCAGTCTTGCTGCTGAATTATAGGCAATCGCGGTGTTTTTTTATCTTTTTGTTGAACCGCTCCATTGCACCGTTCTAGGTATTCGAATTTGGTTCAACTTCCTGATTGAAGGTACTGTAACATAACGGCCTCGACCGTGATAGATTTGTCCCGGTGTGCGAACGGATGATTCGTGTTGAAACTTGGTTGATCCCGCAGTTGGGGTCGATACGAGGGGTCGTGGCTGTACTCAACTTCAAAAAGATATTTAAATAAGGCACTTAGCAATCATGTACAAAGAGTCCCTTTAATCTGACAACTCGAAGGGACCGGAATTGCAGGAACCATCACAATAAAGCTTAGACGAGGGAGCCAGTGCGGAACGTTATAACGAAACCCAAATAGGCTGTTCGCTTCAACCACCCGGCTGCTCAGCTTCCAGCTGCTCAAGCGGCGCACAATTTCGTCGAACCGCTGAGCAACTTGATTCATGCAGTGTTCGGGCGCTCCACCGGAACGTGCTAACCCATATCCCTCACGAGCAGCCGCATGAACACAAATCCAAGTTTTCGAGGTGTGTATTTTGTCCCCTAAACCATAATGAAAAACGGAAACACTCACTTCCCTTACCTCCAAAACCGAGGTTCCCAAGGTAGTAAACGTCCGTTGGGAAAGGATCGCACGCGTCATGGACCATCTCCTACGAACTTTTATCTGCACCTCGCACGGTGGGTTAAAGGGACGGCCGTTCCTCCGGTCTGTATCGTCTTGACAGGCCCAAATCCGTCAGATAATATTTTACGGTCCGAGTTAAGGATGAGCGTGCCTTCTCGGTGAAGTCGCGTTTGCGATTTTGCCTTTTCGAATGGAACGAGACGCGATCGCCGTCCATCATGATGTTGGGGAATGCACAGTGTCTGTGGTCAAGATTCCAGGACGATAAACGAAGACTTGACCGATGCGCGATATCGTGCTTGTGCATGAATGGAACGCCTTGAGAACCACTTGAAAGATCTATTTAAAAAACTCGATGGTCTCGCCAAGCTTGTCAAAGGGCGGCTTGTCATAATGTCGAAGTATAGACATGACGATTATGACCCATCCCGCTTCTTCTTGGTGCCGGAGAACGCGGAGGATAGGAACACAGTGATTCGCCGGAGCTTACCGCTGTGGCTCAGAGGAAAACCAGACAGCAAGATCCAATGCTGGGAGCTTCAACCGTTATGCGCAGCATCGAGGCAAACGAACCATCCGCAAAGACTGCAGCATCCGTGAGGGCAGGTTTAAATTATATTCAAGGTCCGGATTTTCGAGTATCGTATTCCCGAACTTACTGTCGATTTCTTGAACTCTTCGTGTCCAAGGACCTGAGCCTAGGGGTCCAGGGTCCTCTTCCCACGGGAGTCCGGTCGGTGATGGTAGCGAGAGTCCTTGAGATGATTGTACCGCCAAAGATAGCCCGGACCGAGGTCCGAGTCGGATCCCGCCATCCAAGACGTGGTGGCAGTTCGAATTGTTGGTCGGTCCTTGTATAGAGGTGTTTGGTAATTTTTGATGTGGCTGATTGTATTACGCGCGTTAGTCATGACGCGGTCTTGCGTGCTAAAAAGCTTTCTGATCGTGTTACGCGCGTCTTGCTTGCGTCCGTTTTACCGCTTCCCCTTTCTTATGTCCGTTTTACCGCTCCTCAGCAAGCTCATGCAATCTTCAATATCGTCGGAACTTGCGGGAACTCATTCTGTGGCGTTACTCAGCACACAAAACGCTTAAAAGGTTGCGAGCACCGGATGTTGCTGAAGAATCCACCAAACCTCCTCTTGCATTAGTCCTTGTATCTTCTCCAGTCAATCTCCCATGCCCGCCCGCATCGTCTCAGTTTTCGGCGCAACTGGCACCCAAGGTCGCGATCGTTGCTTTACTTCTGGTCAATAATCTAAGGTCTGACGCGGCAACACAGGCAACGCTGTAATCCGCACCCTCCTCAAGGACGGAACCTTCACCCCGCGAGCAATTGTCCGGAACCCAGACTCTGAAGCCGCGCTCAAGTTGAAGGGACAGGGTATCGAGGTCGTCAAGGGCGACGGCTTGGACAAGGAATCGCTCGTGGGTGCACTGCGTGGCAGCGAGGCAGTATTAGGCGTAAGTTGTCGGTCGCACGGATATATTCTGTCAATTGACCTATGTCTGCAATAGGTCACAGCGCCGATTTTCCCTTTGAAAGCAGAGGGTGAGGGTCCAAACGAGCTCACCTGGGGCAAAAATATGGTCGATGCCGCGAAAGAAGCAGGCGTCAATTTCTTCATCTGGAGGTAAGCTTCATAGTACACTCTCTAACCGAGTTTCAACCTGACTCGTATGTATGCAGTTCACTCCCTAGTGTGAAGAAACTATCAGATGGGAAATATACGAACGTCATACATTATGACCGTACGTTCCCGTCCGACCCCTGTACTGACTGCAATTGAATATCAACTCGCACTGCACAGAAAAAGCCGCTGTTGAAGAATACCTCAAATCTTCTGGTCTGGCAAATGCTTCTTTCCATCTCGGAGGCTTCCTTGAAAACTACTGGAAGTATGTCAGCTTCCAGTCCTCCGTGAACCATTTTTTTCATTATCACATAGATTTGGCCTCCTGAAGAAGACAGACACCGGCTACGACGTCGCCGTACCGCATTACAAAGTTACGGACCGACAGGCGTTTACATGGGTTGAGCAGGCCGTTCCCGCAACCGTACTCGCCCTGCTCAAAAACTACACCGACCCTTCAAAGAACATCTCTGGCAAGACGTACCCCATCGTGAACGCCAACTTGTCGTACTCTGAGCTCGCTGCACTCACCGGAAAAGGTGCGAGCCTCTGTAAATATTTGTTGTCGCATACTAATGCGATTCGCACTTGGCAGCTCTCGGTGTCGAAGTCACATTCACCACGGCTCCGGCCATGGGAATGGGGCCGATCGACGAGATGGTGCGTTTCCGTTTATGATACGCCAAATTCACTAACACATTATTCAGTACCAATCTCACGCCGAGTACAGTGGTCTCTACACCGCAACGTCTGTGCCCAACCCGGACCTCGTCGCCCTCGGTGTCAAATTTGGCACGATTCAAGAGTTTCTCGAGACCGAGGTGAAGCCGCGGTTTGGGGCGTAATCGAAGTCGTTGTCGTAACTATAATAATCTGTATATGTTCTCATGCTTTTCGACAATTTAAACCGAATGAGACTCTGATCCTGCTCGGATCGGAGAACAGCAAGCTTCAGCCCAACTTCAGTCGCCAAACTTGCTCCGAATGGCTGTGAGCTACATCCGCTTCCAATCTCAACCTACCGTACGTGCAACGACCCTAGATTCTAGATCTTTTCCCCGGGTGTTATGTCATGTACTCATGTTGATGGCAAACTTTGTTCTGCGTTCTAGAACCACCATTTGCAATCCCACAACGTACAAGTCATGAGACTATGCCGTATCACCGGGAAAATCTTTCGGAGTAGGTCATCCACTCGCCTCAACTGCCAGTTTGCACAGGAGTCCTGTTCAAACTTTACATCCGGAAAAAAGAAGATTTCCCAGAACCGATAAAATCGTGATCGCGGATCGTGACCCCTTCCCAAAAAGGTAATATCCCTAAATCAGCAGCTTTAAGCGAGTGAGGCTACGGGTAGTGCCGGTTTTGCGATTGCAAATTTAGATGAACCTATGAACCGTCATATCAATGGGCTGCACGGCTGCTTGCTATTTAGTGACGGGCCAAGACCCCGGGGACGTCGAATCGTGGTGCTATGATGTAATTCCTGCCCGGCTTTTCAGTAATATGCCCGCAGGGCATGAGGTCAGCCGGGCCAGCGGCCCGCAGTGGCCAATCGATAGTTTCGGTGATCGTTGTTGACCATCACCAATAGCAGATTGTTTTAATATATCGTTCCCGAGACCGCTGGCATTCACCGGCTTCCGTTGGGGTCCACCGATGTTCACTGATTCTCAGCACTTTGACAACATCACTGATGTTCCACCAAAAGTCACCGGCTTTCACCGGTTCTCAATCCAGTTGGAAAACCACTGGTGCTCGGTTGAGTACATTCAAAAGTCATCAACCCTAGTACACCAAGTAACTGCCAGTGTTCAAAAACTCACTGGACTTCACTGAATTTTCAGCTTTGTAAAATTCACTGATGTTCGCTGAAAGTTCACTGGTGTTCACCGATTTTTTACCTTGAGTTAACATTGATGTTCACGGAGGAATCGGTAGTGTACGAAAAGTCACTGGAGTTCACTGACTTCTCAGTTTCGTAAAAGTCACTGATGTTCACTGAAACTTTCCATCCTTCTCGCTGTCTGAGTCCTCCGTGGCGCTACTGAAGCTGGAAGCGAACGGAGATGGAGGACCTTTGGCTTTTCCGTTCTCTAAAGCAAGTTAAACAGATGTTAAAGATGAATTCCGAACATACGTTTATCATCTTTGCCATCATCATCCACGGGTTGCACCTGCAAGGACAATGGTGCATAACTAGCCGGTGGATCGATTGTGACATTTTTCTCGAACAGCTTCAAATTAGCGCTAGAAGGACTGTAAGAACTTGGGAAAGAGAGCGGTGTTGATATACATACCCCGTCAAAGCCTTGCTAGGGCCAGACTGTGCAGCGTTGTCTTCGACAGCTTTTTGGACACTGGTCTTGTTGGTACCTTTGCTGCCCTTGCGAAGTTCTTTAGATTTCGGGTTGTACAAATTTGCAAATCTGGGATCCTCCTTCAAGGCTGAATTGTCTTCTTCATAGAGTGCACGCTTAAGAGCGGAAATGAGATGGTCTTTCTTGTATGCCTTGTGATTTGCGTTCTCGATGGGAAGATTTAGGGCTTCACAGAGCACCTGAAGTTCAGACTTTGTCCTCGAGTTGTCGACAGGACCACGGAAAACGGTAGGTTGCTGGGTTTCAGCGGATATCGATGAGTGTTGGTGAAGAAGATAAGAGATCACGCCATTAGAATAAATTTCAAATTGGAGTCAAGAAAGCCACTGGAAGTCGGTGATGGTCAGCGATAATTGACGAACACCGTTAGGGGCCAAGGGATATCATTGAAACAGGAACAAAGTCGGCAAACATCACTATGTAATCATGATGACCATTGACGCTCGCTGTTCATCGACGACCATCGACAACCACCAGAGATCACCGGTGTTGACCACTGACCGTGATCCATACGCGCATATAACTCGGCTTTTTGTGCATACTTCCTTAATTACACATCGGGATTAGCTAAATTTCGGGCCAACATAAATTGATCCTTGTTGTTCCGTACGGTTGATATTGTCTTTTCCACATTTGATTCTGTCTGACTTCTTTTGTCTTATACCAGTTCGCTCTATGACGTTAACTATTGCGTTGCTTTTGCGATTATTTCGTTCAGTACATTGACATTTAAATGCATAATTTATCAATACAGGATAAGACTCAGGACAATATATTATCTCGGCGCGGTCCCATTTCGGAACATACCGAGTTGTAGCGTACAGTACACCAGCCTCTATAATATACTGTGCTACACTACTACCCAACCACCCTCGACGAGCTGACCTCTCTCAACGAGGCTGTAGATCTCGGGCACCTGGATAGCAGCCAATAAAATCACTGTTTACCGCTCGCACCTACATTCCATCCGGCCATGCCATCAATTCCTCCTCGAAGATCGCGAACACCTTGTAGACAAATTTGGCAATCTGACATACCGTATCACGACGGAATATTAAAGACTTCAGGATGGTAGTCGCATTCCAAGGGCTTACAGAGGATACCCTCAGCTCAACGTCCTGTATCCCTTCAATGAATCTTTGCCGGCAGTCAATCAGATCCACAGATCTTTTGCAAAGGAATAGCGCATGCTCCACAGTTTCCACCTCCGCACATCCAAAGCGACATTGGCGGAGGTCGCGAGGGACCTGTACACGATGGTAGCGTTGCTTATATCTCATTCGCTCAACAGCAAGCGGATGCTGGCTCAGAAGCAGCTGGGTTAGGGCACGGTGGTGCTTAGCATTAACCACTAAGACGAGGTAAAGCCTTAGGATGGCGGTAATCTTCCTAGGAGGTTTGTCCTCCAGGGGCTCGCATCTGTCATGCAACATGTACAGACGTGTTGATGAAGCAATATCTGCATCCAGTGATTTCATAGCTGAAATATGCACCGATTTTGCCAGCTTCGCACCAAGTGCCGGCGTGAGACTAGACAGAGGTGGAAGTTCTACCGGAACTGGTAGATTACGCAGAGCATATGTTAGGTCCATCCAATAGCCTTGTTGACCACGTGCAAATAGCTCAAATGAATCCTCGAGTGCAGCACGCGCGTAATGACTTGTTGGCAGGCCTACCAGATAGCTTACATATCGAACGGCGAGAATCAGGCGGTGATAGCGGAGAGGGACGAGTCCCAATTCAGTGAACAGTGGTGCGCGCATGGAGTGATGTCCTACCCCCAATAGTCGGCGCAAGAATGCCGTCTGGACCTTCTCGAGATGAGCAAGAGCTCGATCATCGACATCCACAATGACATCTGACCCACTCACTAGGTGCGGATCTATGCACGCAGTGTATAGCAGGCGGCCTTCCTTCGGAGGGAGGTTTCCAATATAGGCTTCAATGCCCAGCACGGAGAAGCCAGTTCTACGCGCCAATGAGGCTTTATCAGTATAATGGGATATGAATATATTGCGAGCCGTGGATTGAAAAGTCACCCCAACATAGCAGAAGCAGTCCGTGTAGCCAATATTGTGTCCATTCAGCGAGAACACCGGCAGATTTTGAGGGACCGGGCCAAAGATCATCACCCAAGATTTTGATGCATTAGCCTCGAGCATATTATTCCCGCACCAAGACGAGAATGTCTTCAGGTGACGGTGGAGTCCCTCTGGACTGTACGAAACAATAGCCATGTCATCCGCATGCTCCAGATGCGACATGACAATATTCAGCAACAGTACATCGTCAGGATCCGGATGGAGTTTGAAGTCAGCAAAGAATAGATCCCAGAAGGTGGGTGATGCCGGATCACCGATCAACACGCCGACGTCTGAATGGAAGACGTCCGAATGTGCACCATTCATCGTAACCACATATTCCATTCGTCTGTACACCATGCGCATCCAGTCGAACATCTTCCCAGAGATTCCCATCTCATATAGCTTGACCCATAATAAGTCTCGATTTGTGGATGGGAAGGCATTCGTAATGTCAAGAAACACAACCCACAGGGTGCGACCCTCCGCGCGAGCCCTCTCAATCATGCAGCGCAAGACAAAGGCATTATTGTTGGTTCAATAGCCTTCTCTGAAGCCATTCTGCGAGGGAGGAATGATCCCTCGGAGCTCTGCCTACTGATATATTCGGCGCTGTATGAGCAGACATACGAGCTTCAGAAAGCAACTCTCTAATCCAATTGTTCGATAGCTGTTGGCTTCTGAGAGAGGTTTGTCTTTCTTTGCAATTGCTGCAATCAAAGTTGTGAGCCATATTGACGGTGTGTCATTGTGCTCCAGGCATTCATTGATAAGCTTACAGAGCACGTCGTTCTCGATTTCAGCCACCTCTCGGTAGGAAACCTTGTCGAGCCCGACTGCCATGTGCTGTGTTTCCCTCAATGTTTTCCGCCTCGAGCGATTTCGCTTGTTCATTGATCTGTGAATTTCTTTTCAGATAATGTAAAAAAAATCGCGAATTATTTGTAAAGTACCACATTTCGAACTCAGATGGGGCGCGGACGCTAGAAATTCAATCATTCCGCACGCCTTCATTGCCCGGTTTGATTTTGCCCACGAGTATAGCGCACCATTGTTGGACTGAATGGCTCCTGCAGATCGTTGTACTCTCCCAATCGAAATAGAAGAGTATTGCGCATTAGCTGATGGATGAAGTAGCCGATGGATGCGCACTGTTGACGTCGAGGACACTAACAATTCAATAATACCTTATGAAATTTGTGGCATTATTGCTTATTTTTCACGCGATGTTTGAATGAGTCAAATTTTCGACTTGACAAGCACGGTTGAGTGTGGGCGAAGCCCAAGCGTCCCGAGTAAAGTATTGGATTGGATTTCCCTTGACTGGGATATTTTGCATTTCCTCTGCGCCGAAATGCTTCGGACTTCCCATATATAGCAAGCCCCAAGCATTTTTGGCGACGAATACGTGTAATTTCTGGTCTGATTTCTCGCCACTAGATACTTGATCCAATACTTTATGTGCTGGAATCAATTTATTTTGGCCGGAAATTTACCTAATTCCGATGTACTTGTTTACTCAGAGACCAACCTCATTCTTGTTCTCATGAGACAAGCCGAAACATGTGAGGCAATTTAAACAGTGTTGCATCTTAAGGGGTTATCAACCCCTGGGATTGTTCTTAAGGCCTTAAGACCTTAATAAGGGGTTAATAAGGGCTAGGGCTTAAATACGTCTTAATAAAAAAATTCCTAATTGGGAAACTGTACCACGAATCAAGGGGGCCGCAACGGTCGAAAATCCGACGTCCCGGTCAAGGCCTTAAAAAACTTTCTGACTGTATATCCGATTTTCGAAAGTTGACTACCCCTTAACAGGACCCGAAACTTTTGTTTTTGCCAGCTGTTTCAGTATTGCCAAGTCTTATTGTTTTGAGCTGGCCGAAAGTGCAGCTGAAAATGACTCTTTCAGCTACAGTTTCAGCAATGCCTAAATTGCTGCTTTCACTCAAGCTGAATCTGTTGCTGACTTCATGTTTTTGAGCCTCACTTTCAAATGTGGAAAACTCGCAGTTGAATTTGTGAACTTTGATTAGTGATCAGCATGGGTCAGGTAGTCTCTTCTAGACAGACAATACAACATATTACCTCGTACCTTGGTATGTTGAAATCTGTTAGTAAGCCCCGGGGTCTGATCGAGTTAAATCTTGTTACGTAAGTTGCGGAGTTTGGATTGGAGGATTTTTCCTTTCGTTTTAGATATACAGCACATCTTTCTGTTATTTCTTTGTTGTCAGCTTGTTTCTAGTGCCAATACATGACGTTCTGCCTGTTCAGATTTTTTGAAATAAGCTTGAATCGATGCGGTAGCTTGTCGCTGAATCTGGTGTGACATGGATATGACAGATACATACTCACCAACTTGACTCTTCGACAGCGGCGTCAAATGGGACGGAAAAATTCCAAATAAATTTGAGCATGCAGGTGACATCTAAAAAATCCTACTAGAGATATATTCAATGTTGAAGGCATGAGGCAAGGCCCTCAAAACGTGCTTATGTAATAAGTTTTAACCCGATCAGACACCTGACGTTACAAATAGACTACGGGTCAGGCCACCCGTGGTGGGCCTCAGGTATGGGTTGGTCTGAGTACAGGTACGGGTCTGCTCGCAGAATTTTTGGGAACTTACGTCTGTCTAGATAAAACGAGGGCTTCCTCGATTTGCCGGCACGTCCAAGGTTGATGTGACACGTACCCGTTCCTGAAGACAATCGGTAACAGACCATAGAGAGGACCAGTCGAGCGATGAACGAGGGGCAATTCAAACTCGAGGCCAGAGTACGACGCCATGAAAAGCGACGTGCACACGCGCGCAATTTCCTCGGCATAAAGCATGCCTCCAGCAGAATGGAATCCAGTCTACGTCTCGACGGTAAGCAGCCCAAATAGGGCCAGGATTTCATTACCATAGTAATCAGACTTTGTTCGTGACCGGCAAAAGCAGGCCTTGAAGCAATTCCAGATATACTATGGGAACGAAGACCCTGGGCCAAATGGTAGGTGCAGGCAGCAGTGGAGGCGAGGGACTCCGTTCCGAGCGCTGAGTGCTGCCCGAAACCGACCAGTTCACTCCCTTCTTATACGACATTGGAGGTGTCACAGTAGGTGATTCCTTTCTTCGGTTCTGGCGGTCAGAACATCGTTGAATGTCATTTCTATGATAAAGCTCCACGGGGTCCCCGGGCGAACTGCTCCGCAATTGAGGCCACCGCCAAGGGACAGGATCAGATAAGGTCCCAATATGTACCTGACCCAAACAGGTGCCCCCGATGTTTTAAATTTGGTTTCCGATATATCTTGCTCCGGCGCTCATGCTCGCTCTTAAAAGAAGATACGTGAGCTATTCGGAATCCCAAGTTGAATTCCCAGAACTCGCACTGATCCACCGTTGGTTTTCCTCGTTGTGGGGGTGGATTCCAGAGCGATTGGTTGTGCGCCGACCATATTGAATGGCCGCTATTTCCTGAGGGTGCGCGGCCGTCTCCGTAGCCGGTGGCGTAGCTGACTCCAGCCTAGATTCGCAGGTCATGAATCGGGTCCACACTTTCATTAGCTGTCCGATAACATCCAAATTGGAAGCACTGTGACCTCCAACCCATCCGATTGGACGAGCCAGCAATGTGTCCTTGTCGCAACCTGAACTAGGAGTCGGCACTTACATTTACCCGCAGTCCCCTGGACTCTCTTGTCCTAGCTTCTCGCGACTATTTACAATATCTCCGTCGGGTATGCAGCCAGCTTCTGGCCAACGTCTTCCTGCCTGACGGCCCTGCACGGACCAAATGTGGAATTAGAGTTCATTATTGAATGCGAAAGATCTCATATACCATGTGCTATCATCTTGAATTAGGCATATTGGTTATGGCTCCGTCGAAATGGCGTCAGTGACCACTGCGAATCTGATCCTCTGCGTTCAAACTCAGCGCGGGTCGCTCGGCTTCCAAATAACGTTTGAACTATCGTTTCCAGACTGGTATGCCTTCAGAAACACGGATTTTGTCTATTCTCTCCTGTGTCAAGCTCGAACCCACTTGGTGATAAGCAATTTGCACTCACAGTACTGTCTTTGGAGATTTTTCCCTAAAAAGTGGAATAGAACTGGAAGCTCGACGATGCACGTATTTAATTTATTGCGTATGGGCGAACGAGACTTGACCATGGCGACAAAAGGCGGAGTGGAAGCTCGAAGAGCTGGCGTTTCACTGGCCGTCCTCGTGTTAGCCAGTGGCGTTGTGTGTTTGTACGCTCCAGAGCCACAACGACCATTCGACCTTCGTCCCTGCTCTCGCATGAAACTCCAACAATATAACCCAGCAATAGTGGATACACTGACCCAAGGCCGGGACTATCGCAGAAGATGAGGGAGAGATATCTGTTAGATGAGGTACCACGCTCCCGATCGCCTCGTAAGAAATCATGGCATCTTCCAGTCAGGCCACCCAGCCAGGAGGTTCACCTCGCCACCGTTATCTGGCATTGTTGGACGGACTCCACCCAAAGGTGCCCGTCTTCGCTTCGTGGCTCGACCTTTCCTTCTCAACCCAATTGTAATTACAGTTTCATGTAGGACCAGGCAGGACTCTCGCTCAGAACAGGTCCCACTGCAACGTTCACCCGACCCCAATGATAGACCGCATGTAGAAGTATCCAGGGCCGGGTAACAAGCCAGCACAAGACTCTCATCTCGAGTGCGCTCACACGAAGCCGAGGCATGATTCGACAGGAGTGCCACGGGCACTCGCGACATGGCTTCAACGACAATAACTCTGCCCAGCCGGCTAGATGAACGAGGCCGAGTGGAGGGTAGTTGGAGCCAAGGTCGGGACGAGCCGCGATGGGCGACGATATCTCGGTGCGTGAACATCGTGCAAGCGAAACCCGTATTAAGCTTGCATCCATGTAGCCCGAGTCAACTGCCGTTCGCCGCCTTATCAAGCCCCCCCCCTCCCCAGTACATCGACGTCGAGCAGAATTATTCTCGGATGTCAAGGTGCAGGCATTGTGCATTCATCAAGCGAGCGCCGATCCCTGACACCACCGACCATTCAGGCTCAGGTTCGGGCGATGGCATATGTCGCGTTGGATTTGGAGCCTAATCAGGCACCCGGTCTGGACGACTATAAGCAGTGAGTAAATTTCTCGGGGACGATCACCGACATAGGTACTTACTGGGACGAAATCCTTTTCTGCTGGATTATCGCAATTTCACACACGTCTCGAATTCGAAGCACTCATCTTGAATATATATCGGCAAGCTAGAGGGACGGTGACCGGGACGGACAGACCTTCAAGTGCGTCGAGAGCGACCGGCGATCCTGGAGCAAACCTGCTTTTCGGAAGCTGCAGGCTTGGACTTGGACCACACTGTCATCCTCCTCCACGCATCGCAAAAGCCTTCGCCAATTCCCCCAATCCCGGATTGGGGCTGTACAAGCACTCGCAACTCGGTCCATCACAAACCACCACAGAACCCTTATGCGGAATAGCAGTAACAGAAATGTCAGCCCTAATCTTCCCAAGGCAATGCAGCGCAAGCGGAGCCACAACCCAGATCTGTAGTCTGCGTTGGACCCAGAACCGCCCACGCAAAGTAGGCTCGAAGCGTGATCATACATGTGTGCGGTCATCGAATGCGACTCCACTCCACGGTCAGTTTCATTCCTGGACTTAAAAGAGCAGCAGCTCCGGACGACGCTGGAATTATCCGTGCGTGCGGTCATCATCCGCGGTGACAGAGTCCACCAAGTGCGTACGTACTTCCTCCTGACAGCAGAATAACTGACTGGAATCACGACAAGGGAGGTAGAACACGAGGGAAGCAGAGTGCGGCATGAGTCGCACACGGTAAATGCAGGTCGTCGGTAAGTGCGATCACGCGATCGAACCGCGTATTCAATTTGCTTGCAGGGACGGCGAGGGAGGGCAGGTGTCCGGGCGGAGGGTTTTCGCTGATGGGGCAACGTATAAGAATGTAGCCTCTAACGGGAGCGAAAAGACGAGACGGGCTACGGGGTAGTCTGGAGCGTAAAGCACAAACCCTGGATAGTTGGATGCTCGATTAATTCGACAAATGAATGAGTGAATTTTGTATGGAGAATAACCTGTGCTTACCCTCCCGATTGTTGCCCTCTGTATAGAGGACCATTTGCTGGCCGAAGCATACGAAGACAGTCCGGAGCTGGACGAATCGGCGAATGTCGCACAACATTGCCACAACTGACTGCGCTCCATTGTGACTGTGAAGTGTGCCAGAGTGACGCTCCTGCGAGTCGGTGGCATCCAATAGCCATCCTGTCTAGCTGGCAAGGACCGATGCAAGGACTTATCTTGTCCTCTAGCTATGCCATGCAATACGACACCTGAACTCATTTATCCTGAGTGTGTATCACCGAGGACGGAGCGTGATGACCGTACCGCGACGCCCATGCGTGTTTTCTACTGGGCCATTCTTCCTGCATGGCCTCCAAACTGCCGTTGTAGGCCTGAAGGACGAGCGGAAGCCACTTTGAAACTCTGGAATCTGACGCTGCTTGACTTGAGATCTTGCTTTCCTTGAAACTAGGAGTGGGATAGACCCACACCATGCCACACTCTCCGCTGCTGCTCTCGCAAAGAGCATGGGGCTGTGAAGAGACCGTGGCGGGGGAATGGAAGGCGGGATTTTCCGCATTTGGACGTCAGTGGAGACGTATGCTTGCTCAACACTTTCATCATCCTTCAACGTACTGGTGGCGCAGAAACATGACTATTAACTCACGCTGGGGTCGTTCTAGCAGAGCAAGTAGACTAGAGCTTCAATGGGAAACTCACCTTCGCCGTCCTACTATCGGTTGTATGCCCGCGATAAGGAGACCTAGGTCTTTTTTGTGTCTCTTGCTGTGGCCCGCGGTCCCAGTCGGAGTACAGTTAACCGCCGGAACGACTCTGTTCTGGACTGATATTGCCCTACGACTGAGGCTGGATTCGAGTCCGCATTATCTAAGTCGGAGGCGACTATCCAAATCTCCTTACTTCGGTCTTGTCCAGACTGGCACTGCGAGGGATACTTACACTGCCTAGTTAACACGCTGCTATGTATAAACGCGCATATACTCACCCAAACTTGTGGCTCCGGCATGATCTTCACTACTTTCGCGCGCCACTCTTCTCCATATATATCTGAGAATGGGGTTTTGCACTGCGGCAATGAGTGAGTGCACCCTGCTGCGCGGTATACGACAAGTCCTCCCTTACCTCTGCTTCTTCCTTTCCCCTCATTTCCACCCTCTCATGCCCACATGGCTCACTTGGTGCTGTTTAGACGCAGGGTGCGAACCGTTTCACACCTGTTGACCGACCACTTTCAAAAACCAATGTACGCAAGTCTAATCACAAATCGCCTCCCTCGAGTTCTCCTTCCTTCGCCCTTCGTACATTGTTCTCTGTTTTCTTCCCCCGCTTCTCTACCGCTCAGTCTGTGCTCCCCTTTCATTCGACTCCAAGTGAAGTGGACAATTGTGGATAATTTGTAACGTCAGGTAACTCGTTCAACGTTGCCTATCGCATATATTCCGAGTTGATTGACAATTTTACAGCTCGTTGAATTGTGATGGCAAAAGTAGCTCTTAGGGAAGGAAGGAAAACTCGCACCAAAGACGCTGATCCGTCCTAGTCTACCAGCACAGCCTTGCGTAGCTCCTCCGAAGACTCGACCACCATGTCGAAACCGATGCCATAATTCCACCGGACCGTTAACGTCTCACCACCCACCTCGCTGTCTTGTCTCTGCATGTCTGTTCGAATACAGGTATCACGGCTTCATTGGCTTCCTCCGGTACAAGAATTTTGACAACCATCGTGACCTACCTCCAGAAAATCCACTTCAGATGCCCCTCGTTCCAGAAAGCGACAAGGCGTATTGCGCCCTAGCGCGCAGTTCGACGCACTGAAGAGCAACATGTATACGCGCGCAATTGCCTCCTTGGCTCAGGCAAGGTAGATCCCAGTCTCGACAGCAAGCGGGCTTTCTAGGGTCTCAATTTCGGTACCAGGTATAATCTGGCTCTGTTCGTGGCCCGCCGAAAAAAATAGGCTTCGCAACAATTCCATATTTACCATGGAATGAAAACTCAGACCCGAATGGAAGATGCTTGGAGAAATCGAAGCGGGGGCTCCGAACGCTGTGTGCTGCTGAAACCCACAAGTTCGCTTCTTTCTTATACGACTTGCGATGGTCGGAGTCTAATAACAGCAGATGACTTTCGCATTCTTCGGCGGTCAGAAGATATTTACCTTTGAATTAACTTATAGTTCTGCGACAGGATACATCAAGCTTCACGGGGTCCCTGGGGACGCCGTCAAGTTTCGGACTTGGCCGAAAGGCGCGGCCAGTATGTTTTTCGTTTCTGATGTCACTTGCACGCTCATGTCTACGTTCATGCTTGGAAAGCGCAGCGTCGGTCATTTGGAATAACACGAAGCTTCGAGTTCTTTGACTCGTCGCTGGGGCTCTTCTTCACCAGGGTGAATTATATCAGATGATGAATGGCTGGGATTTCGAGTCCGTCTTATGGCCGACCCAGACCCAAATTCGTGCCGCACAAATCAGGTTCCAATAATTGGAAGCCCTCCATTTATCCGATTGGATGTGTTCCGAACCATCCTAAGAGCGCTAATGCTTCCATTCACCGACATCGCCTGTTTTTGGAGTCGATCTTGACCCAGCTTCTTGACTTAGGAACAATCTTTCGGCTATTAACAAAATCTTGATCGTCTATGTATAGATGGCTTCTGTTCCTCCAACCTCTTCCACGTCCGTCCGATTAAAGTTCAACCCTGAATGCAAAGCGGTCCTAGCCATGAATGTCCTCACAGGCATGGCTATCGCATGTTTATGGGCTTGGAGTTGGTGGCCGCAAGCTCGATGTTATCCGTAGTCTGTAGAACTGTATTCAGTTCTGCCCAGTCGGACTATGCTGTCAGAATTTGGTTTTTTTTAAAATCTGTGTTAGTTGGAAGTAGTACCCAGTGTTCTATTCAGTTCATTCTACGTCGAGCTCGAACCCCAGATATCCATTATCGTATAGGTGGCGCTCCCAGAAAAATCAAGATTATATGACATGAGGTGCGGATTCCAAATATCCGATACAAGAACGAGACACGCCAGCGGTAGCACCAATGGCGACAGATGGCAGCCGGAGAGCGCTTTGGTGTCCTTCGCCAACTTCCCAGGTTATATAAGTATCAAAGGGGGTGCAGCGCGCCAAGGAAAGTGCTCGTAGCCCACGGCGCCGAGAGGGAAACCAATGACGAGACCGAAGTACAGAAAGAGAATCATCGGTACAATAGGCGTGGAAACGACCGAAAGTGCCCAATTTGCCCCCAAAGCAGCGAAGCTGGTGTTGGTAAAAATGGAAATCGGAAGTGTGGACGCCTCGTGAGTATCACTCGGATTACGACTGCCGTAGAAGAGAGTGCGACGGCAACAGTACTCAACGGCTCGCCCACTGTACAGCGGACTCGCACGGAAGCACGTCTGTTCGCACTTGTCTGTAATGGACAGCGTTGGAGCAAAGGGCATATATAGACCTCGGTGCTCCACGAACAACGGTCTCGTAGAAATTGTGGAGGAGTAATGCGACTGGTGACAGAAACGTGTAACCCTCGTCAAGAGGGCAGACTACAGCCTGGCGCACCTGCCGTAGTCGGGGCAGCGGTGGACAAGCACATGATAGCAGCATCCAATGCCAGAAGTTCGGAGGCAAGGAAGGGGTCCGCGCCCGGCGGACAAGTGATGCGAATGAGCGCGTACATGGAACGTAGCGACGCGGCACACCTGGACGGTGCACATCCACGGCCTCTCCGAGTCCTCGTGGTCGCTCTTGTCGCCCGAGTCAACTCCTCTTCCCGCTCTGACCTTCACTTAGCCCCCGCACCGGCCTCGCCCTGCTGCTCGTCCGTCATGCTAGAGCTGCTCTGCCGCGATATCGGCTCATGCTCAGCTTTTGCTGTAGCGTCGCCAGCGTGCTACCGCCCGTACTCGCTTGCCTCCTACTCACGCTTCCACCATTTTCGTTCCTCACATCTTTGTCCTTCTCGTTCTGCCTCTGCCCCTTGCCCCCCCTTCCACTCAAACCTGACCTCCATCTACGCCGTCAAATTATGTTCGCCCCTGTCGCCGCATCAAACCCTTCGCCACCTCGACAAACCTCCACCAAAACGATCCTTCAGTCACGGTTTCGCGACCCAGACTTACAGCGCCGCGCCCCTCTTGCGGGGTGCACCGGTGACGAGGGATGAGTTGCTGACCCAGGAGTCGAATATGAAGACGTCCATATGACGGATCAGCGAGAGGGTAGCAGGTAGGAGAAGCGGTAAACGGGAGTATCTAGAAAAGGAACGAAGTGTGAGTATATACGAAGAAGAGTGGGGAGAGGAGGCAAAGCAGAGTGATCATGGTTCTGCGTGCTGCTTCAAGTAGCACGCAAGCACAAGCAATAAAAATAACGAGAACTCACCCGACTCCCCGAACGCGTACCGCTCCAGTCCATCTTCCTCATCTCATGTCCGCACGCCGTGCCAGCGCCCGAAGCGATATTTCGCTGAACGCAGTGGAAATCGGAGGCGCCGCGGCTTGCTTTGCTGACCGTGGTAAGGCTTGCGGAACCCCTGCGGTGCATCAGGATGGGTCCTGAGCACTATTCGGACAGATGAATATTCGTCAAGTGGGAAATATAAGGTAGGAGACGCACAGAATGGCCTGCACGTCAGTGATCGTTACTCGACCGTTATTCACCATGCACCGCCGCACACGCCTGATACACTAGCTCCCTGATCCTCCGGAGTAAATATCAACTGGCGGCTCCGAAGATGGTCACGGCGCAGAAGACCACCGAGGCCTGCAGACTGCGGACGAATGCTCAGTCTCATGCAAGCGAACACTTCTATGCTGAAGGCGAGACTCACAAGGATAGGATCCAGTTCCAGCCGGTGGTACACCGGTCCCGTTGTCTGACGAATATGAATGAGATATGATGACCAGAAGTAGCAGCAAACTCGCAAGTCAGGATAAAGACCTCTTTGGCGCTGCGGAAACCATGCGTCTTGGAGACGCAGTCGGAAGCCAGATGAAGCGAGAAAAAGGTCCAGCATCAACGGGGCTACGGAAAACCACAAGATCGCGGAGTATATCTTCAGACGTGGATGGTTGATGGCGACGGGCAAGACGAGCAGCGCCTCTGAAATGGCCTAGATGAGTGCCCGCCATTTGAACCGGGCAAGTCGATCTCCCACACGGCCAGCTGCGACACAATGTATATAGTTTACGGCCGTCTGCGCTTATCGTTTCAGTGACTGTTCACGGACGAAGAGATGGTGCTTACTTGACGGTTACCGGCGGCACAGGTCATCCACGCCGTGCACAACCACCGCGGGACGGTGAAGCCAAAAAGCGGGCACACTTGGGGCCGGCGCTCTCTGGAACGTAGATAGCGCGGCTGAGAGGGAGGAAAGAGCAGATCTCGCCACTGCGGCTTCGATGAGCATGAAGACAATCGTGAAGATGTATAAGGACCTGCCGAGGACCTGGTTTCAGAGAAGGACCCCAAGGCGACACAAAACCCAAGTACCATAGCGCTTATGAGAAATTCAAGGATCGATGCGCTCGACTGTCATCAAGACCCTGCGGCGTGCGCTGGCTCAAGTCCAAGAGGATAATTCCAGGAGTCGTCACAAAACTGGGACCGATGATGACAGTTGCCAAGATACATAGGCCCATCCCAGATCGTCTGTCGCTTTCGCCAATTGCAGCTCGTATTGGTCGTGTATTCTATTGTTCGTGGTCGCCGGTGAACCCAAGGAAGATATTCGACAATGACATTGTGGCGAGAAGGAAGGTGCGAGTGATTGTTGTTGTTGTTGGGTTAGGGTTACTGCTCTTGCTTCCTACAATCGTACTTACAACAATCGTACAGCCTGTATCTTTATCGCGTGAGAGATCGATAATGAGTCTTTCAAGAGAGGCTACGTACAGCCCACTGACAGCCCGGCATTCATCCGGAAATCGAAAGGACTCTCTTCACTCGCAATTCAAAAATTGACTAACGCCCCAAATGAAATGTATATCCGGCGACTCGCGAACTGTAAAGTGGCAAGGGCAAGGCACAGCCGGACGATGCGGTACCAGTGTGCTACTTCCTGAACAAGGTGATAGGCTTCGCTCTCGGATCTTCAAATTTTGGCATTATACTGGATTTTCTTGGAGCTTGCGGCCACACGGCGAGACGCTCAGACCATTATCAAGTATACCCGCCTCGCTCCGGAAATACGTTGGGCAAGATCTTATTATGGACACTTTCCGGCCAATTTATACCACTGCAAAGCGTTTCAGCTCCACTCTACGGCTTTGGCTCACCGTCCACTTGACAGTTCTCGACTGCTCTGCTGGCTCTGACGGCAAAACGAGTCCGTGAAGCCGATTTCTGTTCATGTCTGTGGTTTGGGAACCTCCGCAGATGTTTTGCGGTCTCTGGGACACTATAAAAGGAGGCCAATAGTTCGACTGGACTCATCACTCTCAGCACAACATGAAGTTCTCTGGATTCGCCTCTGTCATTCTCTTCGCTGTCGCTGCTCTTGCCGACACCGTCGCCTACGACCAGACATACGATAAGGCCTCGGAGTCCATGAGCGCCGTTGTGCGTACTTGACTTCTCATCGCGGCCGCTTTGACTCTGTCTCACGAATCTTCTCGCACAGGCCTGCTCTAACGGCGTTCACGGGCTGGAACCGAAGTACCCCACGTTTGGTTCGCTCCCCAAGTTCCCCTTCATTGGCGCTGCCGGCGCGGTCGAAGGATGGGACTCGGCCAATTGTGGCACATGCTGGCAGCTGACCTACGCGCCCACCGGGGTGACCATCAATGTGCTGGCGATAGACCATGCGGCGGCAGGGACCTTCAACATCGCGTTGGAAGCGATGAACGTCCTCACGGACGGACAGGCGGTGGACCTCGGCAGAGTTACCGTTACTTCCAAACAAGTCGCGAGCTCGGTCTGCGGTCTCTGAAGGTTGTATGTTTGTATGGATGACACGGCAAAGGCTTATCGTGCCCACAGGAAGCACTTCATGGAAAGATTTTGGACACTGAAGCACTTGGACTTTCTAGTCAATACGTTCTTGTAACAGTGACTTTAATGAATTCGATTGTATGAATTCTGAATTTGCGCACGCTCCAGTACAAGACATGAATTAGTTCACAGAACAAATGGTAAGTATAGGAACGAAACAAAAGAAAAAGACTGTATTAACAGGCCATTGGTCGATGAAAGTATCGTCATTTTGATCCAAGGAGGGGACGCTCGATCAGGCGTTGGATGGGGAGCAAAGATATGTTCACCCCTCGAGCATGATAGCTTCTCCGGCGGGTGGGCTGACAAGGCTGGTGGACGTCACCTGGCTCGGGAGAACCGTGTACAGGAAAACCCTGGCTCAGGAGGACCGTGCACAGGAGAACGGCGGCGAAGATGACCGTGACAGCGGTGCGGCGCTGGCTGTCGGCAGTGACGGTGCAAATCCAGCTGGAGAGGGGAAGAACGCCGTCGCCCGCGACGGCGAAGACCAGGCGCGAGGCGGTGACCATTGGCGACGCTCGTGCTCTGCGGGGGCGCGTTAGAAGGCGAAGACGGTGAAGTGGAGAAACATGAGCATCAGGCCGAGGCCTGCAAGGTCTGTCATGAAGTTCCGCCCCTGCCGAGAGCGAGGCCGTATGTTGTATCTGGACGAACGGCTGCGGTGCCTCCAGCGTGAAGAGCGTGTCATGGTCGGGGTGTAGAAGAGGATGGTGGTGGCGAAACTGAGGACGCCGATTGCCAAAGTGCTCGTGAGGATGCCTTTGACTGTAAAGACGCTGCGGCGTAAATTGTTCCGTCGAGGTGCAGATTCGAAGATAATTACTTCGCATACGTGAAGAGCGTGTCACGCTCGGGGTATAGAAGAGGGTGGCGGTGGCGAAACCGAGGACGCTGGTTGCCAAAGTGCTCGTGAGGATGCCCTTGATGCGAAGACGCTGCGGCGTAAGCCGTTCCGTCGAGGTACAGATTCGAAGATAATTACTTCGCATTTTTTGTTTCTTCCGCGATGTGGCCCGAGGCATGGAAGCCGGTCATGGTCCCATAGCGAAAAGGCTGGTAAAAGATGAGAAAATACTTCCATTTTCTGAATGCGAGGCCTACGAGGATAAAATCCAATTCCGACCAAGGGCTGCGCCAGTCCCATTGATGTCTTTGGCGCGGAATCCGTAGGGGTTAGAGACGCCAATAGGTAGCAAGATGACGCAGAGGAAAAAGTCGAGCATAGTCAGCGCCAAGGAGAACCGGAAAATGGCAGAGTATATCTTCGGGGGCGATAGTTAAGTAAGACAAGCAGCATCTCAGAAACGGCCCAGATGAGTGCCCGCCATTTGACGCTGTCATTTATGGTGCCTCCGGGAAAATCGATCTCTTGCACAGCCAGCTGCAACACGATGTGTTTTGCGGTCGTCTGCGCTCATCGTTTGAGGGATCCATGAACGAAGACATCTTCCTGAGTCTGACTGACCTGACAATTGCAGGCGCCAAAAGTCATCCATGAGCCAAGCCGAAAAAGCAGGCATGCTTGGGAGCTGCACTCTCTGCGACCCAGACATAGATAGAACCATTGAGAGCGGAGCAGAACAATCTCGACGTGTACAGCGGCCGTAAGACGATGCATGCCTGAAAGCTCCCGGAATGCATGTAGATCCGTTCGAGGCCGGTTATCGCGTTCAATAAACGCAGCTCGTCTTGATTGTCGATAATTTCTAAGTTATTGCTCGTGGTCACGGACCCAAGGAAGATTCGATGGCAGAAGAGTGATTGGTGTTGGTGTAGGGTTAGGGTTACTGCTCCCGCATCCTACAATCGTGCAGTCCAGCCTCCATTCATCCAGAAATCGTTCGGGAATTCTCAATCCAACTTGAATGTTTCAACTTTTAAAGTCTCAAATAATAAATCCCGTCAAGACTTGACCAAAGTGGCAGCGTGCAGACACGACAATTCATTATTCAGGCTGACCAATGACCTCCTTCATCCATCGTCGACTCTAATAGACAACGGGCACTTTCCAGCCAGACTTGTACCACTGCAAAGCGTTTCAGTTCTGCTCTCCGGCTTTGGCTCGCCGTCCATTTGACAGTTCTCGACTGCTCTGCTGGCTCCGACGGCCAAATGAGTCCGCTTGCCGAGCCTCGTGAAGCCGGTTTCATGTCTGCCGTTCGGGAACCCCGTAGATGCTTTGCAGTCTCTGGGACACTATAAAAGGAGGCCAATGGTTCAACTGGACTCATCACTCTCAGCACATCATGAAGTTCTCTGGATTCGCCTCTGTCATTCTCTTCGCTGTCGCTGCTCTTGCAGACACCGTCTCCTACGACCAGATATACGATAAGGCCTCGGAGTCCATGAGCGCCGTTGTGCGTGCTTGACTTCTCATCGCGGCCGCTTTGACTCTGTCTCACGAATCTTCTCGCACAGGCCTGCTCTAACGGCGTTCACGGGCTGGAACCGAAGTACCCCACGTTTGGTTCGCTCCCCAAGTTCCCCTTCATTGGCGCTGCCGGCGCGGTCGAAGGATGGGACTCGGCCAATTGTGGCACATGCTGGCAGCTGACCTACGCGCCCACCGGGGTGACCATCAATGTGCTGGCGATAGACCATGCGGCGGCAGGGACCTTCAACATCGCGTTGGAAGCGATGAACGTCCTCACGGACGGACAGGCGGTGGACCTCGGCAGAGTTACCGTTACTTCCAAACAAGTCGCGAGCTCGGTCTGCGGTCTCTGAAGGTTGTATGTTTGTATGGATAACACGAACGAGACTCATCGCACCTACAGGAAGCACCTCATGGAAAGATTTTGGACACTTAAGCACTTGGACTTTCTAGTCAATACGTTCTTGTAACAGTGACTTTAATGAATTCGATTGTATGAATTCTGGATTTGCGCACGCTCCAGTGCAAGACATAAATTAGTTCTCTGATATCACAGAGCAAATGGTAAGTACAGGAATGAAACAAGAGAAAAAGACTGTATAGTGACGGGCCGTTGGTCGATGAAAGTATCGCCATTTTGATCCAAGGAGGGGACGTTCGATCAGGCGCTGGATAGGGAGCAGAGATACGCCCACTCCTCGAGTATGATAGCTTCTCCGGCGCGCGGGCTGGCGAGGCTGGTGAACGTCACCTGGCTCGGGAGGACCGTGAATAGGACAAGAGTGGCGAAGATGACCGTGACAGCGGTGCGGCGCTGGCCGTCGGCAGTGACGGCGCTGATCCAGCTGGAGAGGGGAAGAACGCCGTGCGGTGGAGCAGGCGGGAGTGCTCCGAGTCGCTGGGGGCGCGTGCAAAGCACTAGATAGCGGTGGCTAAGCAAAAAAGGATGATCCAAGCTACCGAAGGCGCCGCCAACCATGGCCAACGAGCGTGTCATGGGCGGAGCCCACTGCCACAGCGGGCGACGGCGAAGACCAGGCGCGAGGCGGTGACCATTGGCGACGCTCATGCCCTGCGGGGGGCGCTTCAGGAGGCGAAGATGGTGAAGCGGAGGGCCATGAGCACCAGGCCGAGGCCTGCGAGGGCTGTCATGAAGTTCTGCCTTGCTGAGAGCGAGAGCGTATACTGTATCTGGACGAACGGCTGCGAGGCCTGCAGCGCGAAAAGCGTGTTAAGGTCGCGGTGTAGAAGAGGATGGCGGTGGTGAAACCGAGGACGCCGGTTGCCAAAGGATGCCCTTCACTGCAAAGACGCTGCGGCGTAAGCCATTCCGTCGAAGTAAGTACAGTTTCGAAGATAATTACCTCGCATTTTTTCTTTCTTCCACGATGTGGCCGAGGCATGGAAGCCGGTCATGGTCCCGCAGCGAAAAGGCTGGTGAAGGATGAGCAAATGCTTCCATTTGCTGAATGCGAGGCCTACGAGGATAAAATCCAATTCCGACCAAGTGCTGCGCCAGTCCCATTGATGTCTTTGGCGCGGAACCCGTAGGGATTGGAGACGCCAATGGGTAGCCAGATGACGCAGAGGAAAAAGTCGAGCATAGTCAGAACCGGAAGATGGCAGAGTATATCTTCGGGGGAACCGACAAGACAAGCAGCGCCTCAGAAATGGCCCAGATGAGTGCCCGCCATTTGACGTTGTCGTTTGTGGTGCCTCTGTGAAAAACGACCTCCCAGGCGGCCAGCTGCGACGATGTAGTTTGCGGTCGGCGTTCATCGTTTCACCGACCATCCGTCAGTGGGCAAGTTGTGCTGACCTGGCAGCTACCGGCGTCAAAAGTCATCCATCCTTTGCACAACCACCATGCAAGCCAAAAAAAAGCAGGCGCGCTTGGGGGCTGCGCTCTCTGCGGCCCAGACGTAGATAGAGCCGCTGAGAGGGAGTGCAAAACAGATCTCGGCGAGTACAGCGGCCGTAGAACGATGCATGCCTGAGAGGCTAGAGCTCCCGAAATAGATCCATTCGAGGCCGGTTATCGGTTCAATAAATGCAGCTCGTCTTGATTGTCGATAATTTCCGAGTTACTTATTGCTCGTGGTCACGGACGCAAGGAAAGTGAAAGAAGAGTGATTGCTAGGGTTAGGGTTACTGCTCCCGCTTCCTACAATCGTGCATCCAGAAATCGTCCGGGAATCCTCAATCCGACTTGAATGTTTCAAAGCCTCAAATAGTAAATTCCGTCAAGACTTGACCAAAGTGGCAGCATGCAGACATGGCAATTCATTATTGGCGGAAGCAGACTGACTCAGCGTTTTCTCGACCTACTTCATCCATCGGCCCGTCGTCGACTGTAAGAGCCAACGGGCACTTTCCAGCCAGACTTGTACCACTGCAAAGCGTTTCAGTTCTGCTCTATGGCTTTGGCTCGCCGTCCATTTGACAGTTCTCGACTGCTCTGCTGGCTCCGACGGCCAAATGAGTCCGCTTTCCGAGCCTCATGAAGCCGGTTTCATGTCTGCCGTTTGGGAACCCCCGTAGACGTTTTGCAGTCTCTGGGACACTATAAAAGGAGGCCAATGGTTCAAACAGACTCATCACTCTAAGCACAACATGAAGTTCTCTGGATTCGCCTCTGTCATTCTCTTCGCTGTCGCTGCTCTTGCCGACACCGTCTCCTACGACCAGATATACGATAAGGCCTCGGAGTCCACGAGCACCGTTGTGCGTGCTTGACTCATCACGGCCGCTTTGGCTCTGTCTCACAAATCTTCTCGCGCAGGCCTGCTCTAACGGCGCCCTCGGTCTGGGACCGAAGTACCCCACGTTTGGTTCGCTCCCCCAATTTCCCCTTCATTGGCGCCGCCGGTGCGGTCGAAGGCTGGGACTCGGCCAATTGTGGCACATGCTGGCAGCTGACCTACGCGCCGACCGGGGTGACCATCAATGTGCTGGCGATAGACCATGCGGCCGCTGGGACCTTTAACATCGCGTTGGAAGCGATGAATGTCCTCACGGACGGGCAGGCGGTGGACCTCGGCAGAGTTACTGTTACTTCCAAACAAGTCGCGAGCTCGGTCTGTGGTCTCTGAAGGTTGTATGTTTGTATGAATGACACGACAAAGGCTTATCATGCCCACAGAAAGCACTTGATGAAACATTTTGGCCGCTCAAGGCTCCTTTCTAGTCAAGATGTTCTTGTAACAGTGACTTTATTGGACAAAATATTCATGTAGCAGTTGTGTAACAGCGACTTTATTGGACAATGACGTAGTACTACATATTAACTTAGCTCCAGAGCAGCTCAGTGACAGACTCCGTGCTTGTCGCAGAACCCGCGGATCTGTACTACTCATGCAATTCGTTGGCCGAAGCGCTTCTTGACCTCTTTTTCCATGAACTCTTCCATCGTCCCAAATTTTGCTCCAAGAGCAGCCAAATCTGGATTTGGCACAGGCGTAGACGTGTACAGTCCATTAAATTCATCCAAGGCCGCGAACTCGTGGCGGAAAATTCTGATCAGTTCCCAGGTCAGAAGTTAAAGACGCACCATGTCATCGAATTGTGCATTCCCGGCCGAGGCCACGCTGGTAAATGTAACGCCCACGGCGATGGCTCAATATTTTTCAGTTTTCATTTCGCCGAATTAAGAAGGGCAAATTACTTTTCGCGATCATGGCCGCGAGCTCGGGGAAGCTCATCATGGCGGTAACAACGGGGTATGACTTTCCCGACACAGATTTGGACGTATCCGTATAACTTTTGAACAGAACGAGCGCTGACTCGCTGACATCGTGTTCAACCCAGGTAAAAGCCTGGAGTGATGTGGGACTGTATTTGGGGATACTGATGTTGAAACCGGTAGGTGTTTCCCTCAGAAGTTTACGCCTCCACGAATGATGAGTTACGAAAAGCCCCTTGATTTAATTGTGAACCTACATCCAAAGGTTCTCCGTAAAAGGCGCCTAAATGAAGGAATGCATGGACAAGCCCCGATGACTTGAGATATTCTTCGATCACTTCTTTATCTGAATATCTCCGTGAGTTTTCTCTTCCGAATTGTGCAGACTGCAGACCATCGTAATGCTTCACCTCGTACTTTCCCCCCGACAATTTGTTCAGGCTTGGAAGCGAGCTTCGAATTCGTATTCGTCACCACTGTATATCGACATTGAACCAGAACTCAAACAAACCTGAATATAAAGAACTTGACATTGGCTTCTTTCGCCGCATCGACCATGTTTTTGCCTTGCGTTATCTCGCTCGGGCCCCCTTCTGGTGAGGGTGGCCCGAAAATCGGAACCGTTACCTGCGAAAAATGTCAGTCGTGCATTCCCATGGAAGCAGCAAATTCCATACCGCGAAAACAGCCTCACTGCCGCGAAGTGCGTTCACCAATGATGTCTTGTCGCTGCTATTGGCCTTGACGACCTCGACACCACGCTCTTTCAGCCTCAAGGACGCCTCTGATCCAGGATCTCGACTGATTGCCCGCGGGGTGAACGTTCCATCCTGCAAGAGTCGGTCTATAACAGCCGAACCTTTGTGGTCAAAGGTACGATTCATTTTCAGAAGAGTACAGAGAAGAATTCATTGGTTCACCCTGAAGACCAGTAGCTCCAAAAACTGCAACGATTCGACAGGAGGGCATGTGCTAGGTCGAGTCGAGTCTTTGCTGGGAACAGTTGCTTGACTTCTATTTGATACGCTGCCAACTTTAGAGCGAAGGCTCTGTCAGCTGATTCCGAAGCAGAGGTTGTGCTTAATCCTCTCATTAGGTGTGCCTGTGAAATCTGTCACCTTCATCATAATCCGATTTCCATTCAACGAGTCGGCGAGCATCGGGGCAATCAATTTCGAGTTTGGTTTGAAAAGCATGTGAAAGGAACAAGACAGACCGAACATGAGGCTAGATCCGACGACAAACTGACATTCCAACTCCGTTTACCACCAAAAAATCATCCCAAGGACGGCGTAGATGAATATCAACCCCGCTAGTAATCTGATAATCGCGAGAACCCAGTTGCTCAGTGTCAAGGCGTGGTACTTCATGCCGATTGACTGTAAGATGGCGAACAGAGAGGAAGCAGGTGTGTTTCCGCCATAGCAGAGAGACTGGTAGTTCGCTGCAAGAGAACCTACAATAACGGAGGTATCGTATTTTCAGTGAAGGCGTACGGTCGCTGGATTTATTCGACGAACCTCTGACAATGCCTCTGGCTCTGAATCCGATGATAGCAAGGAGGAATAGAAAGATGGCCTGTATGATGAGCAGGGGAAACAGCAAGACTTGTGGTCCGAGGAAAATGAAACCAGAGACGATGACGGAGGTCTGTGGGTGGTCCTTGACTGTTGCGTCGTTCATTTATTAAACTAATTATTTAATTTTGAGCAACTCACTGGGCTGCGCAGCGCTGGATAATGCATTTCCGAGCCATGCAACAAAGACAGGAAACGTATCGTGGGTCCATTTCACGACTGCCGAGAAAATATCTTTCAACCAAGCCACGAGGACGGCCCAGGTGTGCGAGATCCAGCGGGCAATTATTGTGTAGTAATCATCTGCATCATGAGGAAATTAGCACTGAACCAATGCACGAGGAATAAATGCAGACCGCCATCGACTTGTTCTACGTGCAGTACCTGGTGTAGTACTAGAAAAGAGAATGGATTTACGAAAGTGATCACACGTAGTTCACGACTCACTGGAGTATTGTGCATTCAGCAGGCAGTTCGGCAAGTACATTGGATGGAGGATATGCCTAAAGATCAAGGTAGTGGCAAAGATCAAGTGAGCGCCTTGAGCTGTACGCGTTTAGGAACGCGAGGCGTAGGTTCGGAACAAGCCGCCGTTCTGACGAAGCCGTGCATGCCGCATCGTGTAAACCATCGCGCCAAACAAGTACAACATGGCTGAAGAGCCCGGCTTTCCCGGGCCGGAGCTGCACCGGGGCCCGTGACGGGGCAGTCCACAATGCCGTAAACGGACCAGCTTCGCATTAAGCACTTAAGAGAGCAAGATACATGGTGTTTGGATTCCTGCACCCAGGATCAAAATTGAGCGATACCGCCTGCTTTACCAGTCGCAAAGCGTGACGAAAACGTTCCAAGCTGGAAAATGAAAGAAAATCGCCATGGTAAATTTTAGGGTTCGGTGAACAACTCCCGAGGAGTTTCTCACAGGTGTTAATAACAAGACCGTTTCGCGCGAGTTATTCACATTAGTTAGTAACAAAAGTGTTATTAGCAGTTATTAACTTGTGAATAACAGTTATTTACATTGTGAATTACTCTGTGGCAGTAAATAACTCGGAATTCGGTCGTTCTGTTTTAAATTTCGTTCCAGTCAACGTCCTCCTGCATATTCTTTTCAACTGGAACGGTCGGGGGTTGGTTCCTGCCCGCCAGCGTCGTAGACCCACCTGCCGAAGGGCTTGCGCTGACAAGATCCAGCAACGCCGGTGCGGAGATATTGATATCTGGGTCGATATCAAATGTGAAGCTCGAGCGCGCTGCCGATTGAGCGAGGTCCTGCTCGCTCTCCCCCGGGCTCAGTCTCGTTACCCTCGTCAGAATCAGAATTTTCAAGGTCGTGCAAGCGCTCCGCTTCGGAGTTGGAGGTATTTCGGCCTTGCTGCACCGACGCGAGAACTTTCTCGTCGAGATTCCGGAACTTGACAACCGGTCTGAACGGCTCTTTCTTAGCCGTGGCATCATAATTCTGGATTTCTTGTCAGATAAATTCGAGAGTGTGCAAAGTTGCGCACAGCATGTTTTCCATACCACTGACCAATTTGAATCATATCCACCAGTGTTTCCGGCTGCTGATTCCCACGCAGAGCAGAGTTGAACCATGTAAGATGCGAGCTTGTACGTTCGTCTGGCATTGAATTGACCAGCATTGAGAAGATTTTTATGGCGAGAATCTAGGACATTGATCTGAGTTCCAAATCGAAGGAACCCGAACATGATTCGACTTACTGCAAGGACATTTGCTTGCGGATGCTGCTGAAGACTTTCCCACCATTTAAGGGAATTCCCGTCCGGGATACCTTGGTTAAAGGGCCACTCCCTGCGCCAGAAGGACTCCAGCTGGTGTTTGAATGTTTTTGCTGTTTCAGCTGGACCTAATTCTTGGATAACTGGATGGACCGGCTCGTTAGGATGAGTCTTTATGCGATCAATCATCGCTTTAAGCATGGTCTTCGAAAATTCTTTAATGCGCTCATAAGCCCGAGGAAATCGGACTGGTTGTGACGGCGCAGGAGGAGCAGAAATCTGCCCTTGTGCCGGAAGAACAATAGTATGTTTGAGCAACTCCTGAATTGGATAGCCTGTAGTCCGCAGTGTGGATGAGCATCAAGGTCGCACACTCGAATATGTACGCACGTGGATCGAGCGCGAATGCGGTAAAATATATTTCGTTTTGAAAAAACTCGGCATACCGCTCGTTGTAAATATATGTAATCTGCTGAGCGAGCGCCGATGGAATGCCGGTGGTGACCTCTGATTTTTCGAAGAGATCCTTGAGATTTGCGGCGATGGCAAGCCAAAACACAAAAACATCGGAGGCATTGGCATGAGCTGCCTCCAGCGACCACAGTGCGCGAATAAGCGGGGCGACAATGTTGATATACTGCAACAGGCTCATCTCGAACTCTTGGAAGACCCGACGATTCAGAAACATCTGTTGGATTTTCTGTTCTGATGCAAAAGCATTAGCCGAAGAAATGAAGTGTTTTCGTACCATTACCTTGAATTTGATCACTCGGTCGTTCACCATCTGGCGGATATTTGGGAGTGCTTGGTCTAACGCAACTCCGGCCGACCAATGTGTGCCAAAACGAGCCTTCCCAACTTTTTGGAGTGCCAAGATGCGCTCGCCGGTGTCAATGTTGATTTGCTTGCGCAGAGTACTTGTCGAAAATGTTGACTTGCTGAAGTGCTTCACAATGCCCTTCGTAATTGATATGTACTGGATGCGATGAGCAACAGGGTCATACATCATAACTGATACTGACAGATTTGAATACGTCGAGCTTGTTGATGTCGCCGATGGTGTTGTGGATGTGGTGTACGCAGTCCCAAATGTCCTGCATTGTTATAATTATATTTGTTACGCGCCGTGTTGCCTTGGTGACGTTCGTGTTATCGGAGCACGCAGCTATCCAGTTTTGTTCTCCCACGGAGCGGATTGTCTATGCAGATATGAGATGCTAATGGCCAAAGAAAGCCGAGGTACGAACTTACCTTTAGCAGCTTTTCAGTCACCCAGTCAGCGGTGTGGTGTTCATCGGAGCCGACATGTCCATCAAGGAAAAAACTACGCCTGTCGGCAGTTGTCGCATGCGCTGTGTAAAGCGAAGCTGGACTTCGAGTGCTGGTGCCGTCGAAGGTGAGAACTAGGTTGTCGCACTTCCGGAGAATGTCAATTTGCTTCGTCCGAACGTAAACAGCCTCCTGTGGAATGATTTTGTGGGAGAACTCAGAGGAGCTAGTCGGATGATATTGGGGATTCAGAAGGTGGACGAATTCCTTCCATTCGGGAGAGTCGACAATGTGCGGAACAAGGCCGCGCGAACAGATCAAGCGCATGACGGCGTGATCAGCCTTCTTCTGCCACAGGTCGAGCAACTCCGCCTTCTTTTGTTTTCCCGCGTCCTTGAGCTGAGAGACATTCAAGGTGGTCTGGCTGTCTGTTTTTTGTCGCTTCATAGGGGGATCGGACGAAGTTGTGGCCGCGCACTCGGCCGCAGCTTCGAGAGTGGCTCCGAGCGAAGACTTTCCAGCCGCTTTCAGTGCCTCCGCGTATGTTTCGGGATGAGTGAGGTTTAGGTATTTGCATTTGGACGTTGCATGATTTAGCGCTCGGTCCAGGGTTGCATTTCCGGCCGCACGGTGTCCACACTGAGGAGATATACATTTCCATCCCTTCTTCCCATCAGAGTCGACGAATTTGATCGTTAATTTGGCAAGGAGTTTGTTTGGGGGAGCCCCGCCAGCATGCTTTTTCGGCCCTTCCTGAAATTCGACTTCAGTAAAATATTCAGTCTTTTCTATGGAAAGCCGGAGCAACACGCTTTTTTAGCGAGATAGCCGATGTCTGGATTTTTGATCGCCGCCCTTGCCGATAACCAGGACCCCCGGGACCTGTCCTGCCTAGTGTAAGTGTGTTTGTATGTGTGACCATCTTGTAGCGAATAAAACCATATCTTCATATCAGAGAATGACTGGACACATTTCCGTCTCCAAAAATGTTCTTTCCTTCTGCAATTTCCCTTTCAAATCAGGTCAGAGACATCCAGTACAAAATGGCAGCAAGAAATCATACGAGGATGTCATAATTTGAGGATCAGTGAGCAGAGTCACAGACCTTTGAGAATCTGTCAGGCTATACATCGGGGGAATGAAATCAAAAGTACCTTGCAAGTCTGACAAAAATACAGTCCTGTCAGTCTTGAAATATTGTGAGTGTTGCATGAAGCACAGGATTTCAGCAACATGATAAAGTTCTTCGCTGTCGTCCAATAAACGATTGGCATCCCCATTGTGGACAAATTTAACGAAGATGTCCGATCCCCCTTCGATGAACTCCTCGACCAAATAGGTCCTTTTTATTGAAGACGTGTTGTGTATGAGCTGCTGGGATGTTTATCTCTCAAGCCTCTCCACTGTTTTCATACTCTGGATGACACGTACAAGATACCCGGAGAGATTGATGCGAAATGGAGTAATGCACTTACCCTTGCCTGCAATGACTACACGATTGAATTAATCCCCAATTTGCAACCACTTCGGAATGGGGACGTTGTGATTGGCAGCAATGGATTATACAACATGGGTGGTGTGAACAATGGGGACAGAGCCTTTTCTGTGCACTGAGCTGATGTCCATGGACTATCACTGACCACCACCTGCTCTAGATTCAGAGCAATTGGCCAGATGTTGGAGGAGGATGAGCCATCAGTAGTGGGTGAGACTGAGGTCATGGACGATGACAACGAGATCTTTGTATGGTTCTCTTGATGAGGAGTTTACAGAAGGACCAGACCTGGACGAGTGGTAGCCGTACCATTGGTGCAATGTTGAAACATGTGGTGGAAATAAATTCCAATGCTTTCCAGTACAGCCATCTTGTAAATATTATTTGGGTTTCGTAACTTCTTCCTGCTCATTTTGTGTTCATCTCTGCTTGTTGCTGCATCCCATGTCGTAATGCACTCCACAAGTCGTTTTGTCCTTCTACAACCGCTGTTGAATCCTACAGACGTAGATTCGAATTCTTTTGGATAAAACAATAAGTTTGGAGACTATCCATACTAAATTCATACAGGACATTGTTTGTAGAGTGGAAGTTTGCCGATGATGCGGAGCACAAAATGAGCAGGAAGAAATCACGAGACCCGAATATCACTTCCAAAACGGCTGTAAAAATTAACATTAAGCAAATTTGTAGCTATTTAAATAGCGTACTGTAATTACGAACTACTTTTCCTAATTAACGTTGTGGGGTCCTGGTTGCCGGCAAGGGCGGCGATCAAATTTCTAGACATCGGCTATCTCGCTACAAAAGCGTGTTGCTCCGGCTTTCCATACTTTTCGCACTAAACGACGCACGGGATTGTCCCTAGCTTCTGGTTCTGGTTCCTTTCTCTTGGGAGCGATCTTCCGTTCTGGGCTTGACGGCATTTAACAGCATCGTACATGTCAAGCCGTGACCGGATGCTGTTTACAAAATCACTTACCTCAACGCCGAACTAGACTCGAGCCAGTCTCGTTGTTCGCAAAGACGCTGGTTGATGACAGTCGATCAACGCGATGGCGATAACGAGACTGGAAGATAATCACCGGCCCCTAGTACGGTCGAGCGTTTCCCACGGTGGTTGTTTTGACTTGGAAAAATTTCGACTCATCGAAAATTCAAACTCGCATTCTCAAAATTCTGAGTAGACAGTTCTGTTGGGCAGGTTTTGAAAAGCTATATCTATGAGTTTCAGGATATAATGTACAGAATTGAGGCTGCTGTAGCGAAAATAAGTGATGCCGGCCCGTTTTGGGATCTCCTATCCTCCTGCACGCTCGATCGTCCGTTATGCCGCCAAAGCGCGCCCGAAAAGACTCGGATGGCGACTACCGGGCCCCAAGCTCATTGAAATTAGGACAATCCAAGCGAGCACGAGCAGACGAGCTCTTCTTCCAAACCAGTAGTGCCCCAACATCTCCATGCACCTCGCCTCCTCGCGAACTGGAATCTTTGCCGGACTGGGATGCAGTGGAACCGTTACACAGAATGTCAGATCTGATGTCGAGACTGGTAGACCAAAACACAGGCCCTGGCTCCATGAACTCTAGCTCAAGAGCTGCACCCCCAGACCCCGGGCAAACAGCGCGCTGTATCCGAGACTCCGACAGAATTTCCTTCTCCAGCTACCTCCACTATATTTGAAAGCCCTGAGAAGACTCACGGAGGTCGACCACGGGTAAAACGAGCTACCAGGAGTGCGCGACACAAAAATATCGGAGTCACGTCCTCCGAGCGGGAACAAATGCGATCCGAGGCATTAGCAGCTAGAAGGGCACGGGAGAAGGAACAGAAAAGGAAGAAGAGGGCTGAGATCGCTGAGATGCGTCGCAAGGAGCAGGAAGCTGCAGCAAAAGAGAAGGCAGAGCGCGACCATGTCCGGGCACAAAACTTCTTCTCCAAGATTACCATGTCCGAAGAGGAAGGCGGGGCAGGCTTTCCAACGGTCCAGAGTTTCGTTGAGAGCCTCTTCGCTGGTGGCTGCGGCGGCGATGCCCAAATTTCGGCGAACTTGACACGTTTCCTGCAGCAAAACGGCACGGATGTAATGCAGAAGATTGTCGACCGAGTGCCAGAAATTGGGCAGGATTTTTTGGACAGGGGAGTTTGACGCAAAGCTCGAGAGGGTGCTGGAGGCAGAGGGCAAGGCAATCCAGGCACTTTTGACCCGCCATTGGACGACGAATGTGACCGAGTTGCTGAAAGATTTCTCAATGGAGAAGCTTGCAGAAGACCTCCAAGAAATTGCACCAACGCTTTGGAGAGTCCTTGCCCGTGTCTCGATTCCAGGGAAAGCCACACGAAGAGAGAGTGACGGTGAGTCGAGGCGAGAAAAGAGTTTGGTATGTGGGTCCAGCCTTCCTTTTTCGGACGACTTCTTATTCTCACCACTAGATTTTCACATCTGTGTGCGCGATGCTGAGCATGTCGCGCTCGCAGAAGGCCAATAACTATCAAGTTGTCATCGGGATGTTCCTACTCGCATCTGGCGCCGCCAAACGAGAAATTGAAGTGCTTGCACATGCGGGATTGTCAGTATCATACTCGACAATTCAAGACCACATTCACACCCTGTCGGCCGAGGCCTCGCAACGGTTGAAGCAGCTCGTGAAGGAGCAAATGTGCTCTATTGTCTGGGACAACTTGAATATAGCATTCCGAGTCGAGTCTCAGAGGCTAAATTCAGCTAACCATTTCGACAACGGCACGACTGCGACAGCAATTCCAATTTGGAATCCATTCACGAACGGGCCTGCAGCTCTTGGAACACTTCCTTTGGAGATGAAACCACCGCGCACTTCGACATTTCCCGTCATCGACTGGTCTCCCAGCGATACTTTGTAAGGCTCCAACCTTTTAGTTTTCGTGTACAGATCTGGGTACAAAAAACGAAAACGGTTAGTAAACGTTTATAAACCGTTTAAAACAGTTTGAAAACGGTATTTCTGGCCCAGGGCTCTGAACGGATCAGGAGATGTAAAAAGGGAGCAAAAAGAAAACACAAATTACCCGCCATGAGACATAATTGAGTCAGTGCTATGCTGCCACATTTAGAGCCTCGCAATTGGACTCCATTAAGCCATCGACCAACCTTCGGCACGGAACAAACCGGCCCGGCCGTTGAGTGCTGGGACTGTGGATGCAAGGAAAAGTGCATAGTCACTCACAGTCGCATCTATCAGGTTCCGGCTCGCATCGGGCGCAGCAGTCGGTGGCGTAATAGGTCTTTGTTGTCGCTCACCCAGCACAACCGTTTAAACCTTGTAAAAAAGGTTTACAAACCGTTTATCCTCCCAGGTAAAAAAAAAAACGAAAAAGAAAACGGTTAAAACCGTGTACAAATGTTTGTACACGAAAAAGGTTGGAGCCTTAATACTTTGCTGACACCGACCAATGCTGCGCAGCTGAGCCAGTGTCTCTGGCAAATCAAACGGCTTGCCCTCGAAAACATTCCCAACCTGGCCCATCTCAAAAAGGACATCCCAGAGTGCCCTGAAGTAGATCCCATCGCAGTTCACAAAACCGAGCAGTATCCGCTGCCCGCCATGCACGAAGACGAGTCTAGCATTGATGGCACGATTCGTGTCTACGAACGAATCCTGAAAAATCTTGGCATTACAAATGCGGACCTACGTGCTCATGCGGGATTAACCAAACCCGTAGTGCACGAACATTCACAAACCCTGCACATCTAGAATAAACACGGCACATGTATTCAAACCCGGCACATTTGTTCATCATGTACCGGGTCCTGGATGAAACCCGGCACATTGTCTTTCTCACATATAATTCTTCATCTTTCTCACGTAGTACGCTTCCTACTGAACTGTAACCCAAAAAAGGGATTGGAACGATGATGTCAATGGACCCGGAGCTCAACAAACTTTGAGTCCATTGACGTCATTGTTTTCAGATACAATACTCACAGTGATCCCAGTGTGTATTATTTGAGAACAATGATTACATAGTCTTTCAAGTACGATACCAAATATTTCACGGCGCCAAGTCAATACGATAAAATTTAAAGTCAGCCGTTATGAAATCATTTCAAGTGATGCATCCCTCGTCCGTCGCCTTCGGCACTGCGTTTACGTTTTGACGGAGCTCTAGTACATGTCGAGGTGAGAATATTTGCTGGATCGACTTCAGCGCGACGGCGAGACCTCGGGGCACATGGGGCAACCGAGTTAGACTGTTCCGTAATTGGCGGAGACCTCGGTGGTGTGTCCGGTGGAGATGGGGGGAGAATGGGAGGTGTTTCGATGGACGGGGAAGTTGCTAACAGCGGAAACACATCGGGGAGGGCGTCGAAGTCGCTGGAAATGTCCCAGCAGCCGAACAAATTCATGAAGTCGTCTAGGGATCTGCCATGAGGACACTGAAGTCGAATTCAAACATAGCGGGGTCAAACAGAGGTGCATTAATATTGGCTGCGGGGAATGGATCTGCAGCACTTGAGACGTCGGAATTGGAAATATCTGCGTTGCCGATTGGCCCGCCGAGATTGAAGTCAAAGCCAAGATTGGCAAAGGTGTCGACATTGAGTGCTGCATTGGCTGCAGAATCAGCCAAGTTGGGTTCTAGATGTGTCGACTCTACGACGGCGGTCGAAAGCGGGGTAACGGGCGCATTCTGATTGCATCGGAAGTACCGGCTTGACTTCTGTGAGTGGTATCAACACCAGGATCTTCTCAACATGGGCAATGAAGAAGAAACTTACTGGATCTTGTGTTTCCGGCGGGTCCGAAGCTTTTTTGTCAGGGGGAATTCCTGGGAAGCCAAGGACAACATACATCATCGCGGAATTTCATCAGCTGTCGTGCAGACAGGCTGTCAAGATATTCCGAATCAGCTGGGGTGTGTGGTGATGTCGGATACGCACTAGGCGGCATTTTGACGGGCTTTTCCGTCCAGAGGCGGGCGGCGAGGAGGTGGTAGAGAGCAAAAAAAAGCTTTGATAGATCACGTGGCAATACCCGCTGCGTCACTTGCGTGTCGCGTACCCGTACCAAGACCCGGCACATCCAGGAAAGGCAAGTGCCGCCTTTCAGTTCAAACACGGCACATTCTCATCAATGTGCCGTGTTTGTTTGCATGTGCGGGGTTTGGGAATGTTCGTGCACTACGGGTTTGGTATATCCTCGTGCTCATGGGCTCATGTTCACTGACGGTGACCTGTTGACGGATTCATTGATAGACAAGGTATGCCATTCAGGGCCATTTGCCGACATTTGCTAATCCGGGGAACAGATCGAGTCCGCACGTAGGAACAGTGACGGTGAGATTGAAGGCATGAAGGCATCTGTCCGCCGCTTCGGTCTTTTCCATGCGAAGATGGCCGGTGCCCGTCTCGTCGTGAATGAGCACTGGGGGCAGCCCAACTCGGTGTGGCCTGGCAGCCTTTGGTGGGAGCACAATAAACTTCTAAAACGTAAGCCGATGACGGCGGGATGGAAAGCAAAGAAAGCGACACCTTGGAAACCTTCACACGAGCTCCTTCAAATATCCCTGGCCGCTCATGTGAAGGATGGGTTTCGCATTCACTGCAATCAGGACGATCTCGACGAGTGGGCAGCTACCGCAACTCTCTGTGAATTCGAAGCCGTTGCCGAACGGGTTCATTACAAGCTCTTCAGTACAGCTGCTCTCGACAAACTCCGTGCTCTTCGCCCCGAGCTGCGCGACATCACCCATGAAAATGTAATTCTACTCAACCGTGATGCTCTCTTCTACATCGAATTTGTTTCTGCCATCAAGAAGGGGGATATCGGCCGCGTCGTGAATGTCTTACGGGTGTGGATGGTGATGATGCGATCTAATAAAACCATGCCCAGATATGCCGACACCATATTCGAAACTCTCGCTCGTATTGATCGATACGATCCTGTCCTGAAGTACTTGTTTCTTGTTCCAGCGCTGGTACCATATTGACAGCGAAACTAGGGAAATTCTTCCTTCACAATTGGCTCGTGAATTTAGTGGGGCGTGCATATAGTTTCAAAGAAGTCGACCTTCTCCAGGAGCACCAAAATTTCTGGGCAAAGGTTGGGTTCTGCTCGCATTCTTGCCCTTTATTGACTTGTATTAGATCATTTATAATGCAAAGGGTGTCAACCGTTCTTGGGAATGGCTTTCAATGATCACAGTCTGCATTTTTACCCTCCGGGAAACTATGCGCACCGTGCAGAAGAGTTTTGATATCCCGGCATACGGCGAGCGTCACACAGTCCCTGACATGACTGCAGAGGTCCAGAAACTTGCAGATGCGCTTCGTGATGAGAAAATCCAGGAATACGTTGTCAATTGCCCCGCAAATGACACGTCTAACAGCAACGCGGTCACGCCGGTCCGCGATCTTCTCGAAGAGGGTTCTAAATATGCCGACACTCGAGCAGCATTCAAAAAATTCACGCAGAAGACCCGCAAACCGGAGAATCTTGGTGTTATTGATGTGGAGGAGCCCGTTGATGATCCCGAGTCAGAGGATGAGGACGACGAGACAATGGGGGAAGATTATGAGGTAACGGCAGAGGACCTTAGTGTCGATGACGATGAGCCGTTCCCAGATCCAAGTGCTTTACTAGATGTCGCAACTGAATTGATTTCCAGCTGATCAGACACATACTTTACTGCGATGGTGGAGGTATATTATGAAGTACAGATAGTTCCTGGAGTTTGTTATCTACAACCGATTGAAGGAAGACAGCATCTTCATAAATAGTAGAGTCGTCTCTATTGTAACACTTAGCGTTGTCAAACATGCGGCGCCAAAGGGCAGCATATTCCGTTGTAGACCGAATGAGCTTGGAGTGTGAAAAGTCTCGGATATGCGGCATCGAAATTGGATTTTCAATGATTCGGTAGTAGTCGGGGTACACCTGTGAGAATACTCAGTTCAAATCCAAAGAAAGCAAAGGACATACATTTTTTCTTGGGAGGGATAAAAATACTTGGCATCGCTTGACGATTTTGTTTCTGCGAGTTATTGTCTCCGATAAAACTGCTTCATAGCAGCTGTCGAATACAGCGGTGAGTTTCCTTCGCAAATCCTTCTCGGCCAGGGCTTCAAGTGCTGCGAGCGCCTTTTCCCCGTGCTCTCTCTTCCCGAGCGAGGCGCTCCAGATCAGGGAAGTCAAGAAGCCGTACTTGGATTGCCTCCACAACCTCTGCACCTAATTCCGAAGCCCAAACCCAGTTCACAGCTTGCTTGAGGGCGTCCAGTGACGTGATAGCGCGGGCCCGATTTGCCAGGGCATCAACGACCAGGTCAGACATCAAAATCTTGCCAGTGATAATGTGTTGCCCAGGGAATTTCCGTTCCACGATCATATCTCGAAGCGCAAGCAGCGTTTCCGACACAGCAGCAGCGACCTCTTCATTAGTTTCATTTTTCTTCCGACGGCCTGACTTCGCTTGCCCCACCTCGGCCAGTCGGACAGTCTCGACCGGGAATAATTCGGGTGTGCAGTTGTCACAGCAGCGAGCACCAGGCGGGGCAGGATGTGGGAGAGAAACTGCAAAAGGCACATCAGCACAAGAGCATGAATACTGAGAATAAATTACGCTTTGAGTTATTCCCGAAGAACTTGTTCCACGGAATACGGCGACAGCCCGTGGTAACAATATACTCGAGCAGGTATCGGCGGTCGCGCGCTTGGAGTACTGTCAAGGCTTTCTTCCCTTTGGGACGAGGTGCCTTTTCCTGCTCAGTCTCATCGTTTTCGACAGCCGCATCTCGGTCCATTCGCTCCCCTTCGACTGCCGGATCTTGTTGCTCAGAAGCGCCATCATCTTCTTCGTTGTTGTCGGACAGGTCGCCCTTCAAGATATCGAGCTCGATTTTATATTGCATGTAGGCTGCATTTGTGATGTAAAGGATCGCTTCTCCCAGAAGCTCAGCAGCTCTTGCACACCGCCCAATCTTTTGTACAAGAGACAGGAATGACCTGGGGCAAAGCCACAAAATGACCCGCAAGACACGCATAAAGTTGATTCCCTAGAAAGAATTTTAGATACACCAATTAACGAAAAAAAAGTGCGAGATATACCATGCCAAGTGCGTCTGTAGCAGCGATGCCCCGAAGCGTGCCGTTCATTATTCCCTCCTGAATAAACTTCTTTCGGGCCTCATCAATGTGCCGATGGTAAAATTCGAAGACCTCCTCAGGAATCGTATCGGGAGAATTACTACGGAGAAAATCTTGGATCTTCTCGGTCGTGACACGTTCTCCAGCATAAATCAAGGTCTGGACGAAGTCCTCTGGCCCTGTTGCATCATGTGGGAAGAGGGTTATGAGGTCGGCAAGTGTATCCAGCAGTGGGTGTTGTATTATTCGGACAGAAAGCGCAATATTCTTCTTCTCGTTCGAGACGGCGATGTGCGGGCAATGGGCGGGAAGCCTTAGCTTCTTTCTGATATCGGCAATGACATCCTCGGGCATTGTGGCAGATGCTGCGACCACGGGAACTCCGCTTGGGATACGGCCCAAAAGAATGTGAAGATTTGAATACTCGGGGCGGAAGTCGTCATTTCCCCAGTCACTGATGCAGTGGGATTCGTCGATGACAAGGGAGATAAGGTTGTCAGCAAAGAGATCACTAGAAAGGACGGTGCCGTGGAATTTCGGCGAGACAGCCATTTCGGGACTAATGAACGCGACGCGGTATTTATTTTCGGCTACACTCTGTGGTAAGTGTCAGGAAGAGGTACACAGCACTGGCAGGTATAGAAATTCAGCACTTACTCCGAGTAGTTTGTCGGGATCTTCGCTGGTTGAGGAAATTGCGATAGCGGGGACCCCTCTTTCGGTCAAGTCGGCTGCTTGCGACTCCAGGAGAGCTGTGAGAGGTCCAACTACCAAGATAATTTTTTGGCAGTCCTCATCGGTATTTCCCGGAGCCCAATAGTAGAATAACGGGTACCAAAAAGCATAGGTCTTCCCCCGCCAGTGGGTATGTCCAAAAAGGTGGATATGCCTTTGAGCGTGTTTTGGCCGGTTTCCACTTGGTACGAGTGCAATGAAGGCACGCCAAAAATGGCGCAGAGGTTCCTTGACGCGTTCTCGAGCTTGATTGGGTCCAACTCGACAAGAGGCTTGAACGGCATCGAAAGGTCATTGAAGGTACTGATAAAGGGGTGATCGGCAGTAAATCGTTTGTAGCGCAGTCATATGGCACGCACATAATTGGAAATCTATGTAGTATACAAAATAAACCATTTGGAACAAAACTGTCTACTCAGAATGTTGATAATGGAACTTTGAATTTTCGATGAGGCGAAATTTTTCCAAGTCAAAACAACCACCGTGGGAAATGCTCGACCGTACTAGCGGCCGGTGATTATCTTCCAGCCGCTCCGCTCACAAGTTTTGATCGACTGTCATCAAATGTCCGATGTCGAGCGGAGCTGCTGGTTCGAGCCTAACGCCGAACCAACGCCGAACTGACTGTAAACCTTCTCAACTCCCACAATGATATCTAGTATCCACTTCCTGAGGACATTATTCCGAGGGTATTTGGTGCAGAAGTCATGTAGCACTGGGAGCATGGCACAGATAGCTGGTCCTCTTTCGCTGATAACTACGATTCCATCACCCGTAGTTCGCGCGTCCCAACCGAAGCACTTCTTGAGCATTTCACTGAGGGTCGATACCTCGCAGCCAGACAGGTCGAGATATTTGGGGTCCAAGCAAAATGGCGTAGCAGAGAAGGCAGCAAATGCCGAGTCAGTGAAATCCTTCACAGGCAGAGCAGAAGGCAAATTAGCGAGTAGAGGCTCCAGTGAGGTTAGAGCTTTATCAAACTCATCGTCTGAGATTGTTTCCGCTTGAGGGTACGGCATACTTGGCTGGAGGTCGACGCGACAGAGACTCAGACGCGTATGGTCACAGGTGTGACCCGACTCGTTCCGAATGGTTCCGACGCGATCAGGCTGGAATCAGATCCTTACGAAACATTCAGTATCTACTTAACTGAGGCCGATTTAAGACTCTAGGATCCCCTGGAGTTATTCACAGTTGCTCACAAGACTTTGAGGGCTGTTTTGGTGGGTCTTGTTAATAACAGTTATTAACACGATGTTATTAACCGAAGTTAGTAACATCCCAGTTGTTCGCCGAACCCTACATGGTATGTGGTATGACAATTCGATGGCGAATAGAATGTTAATGAACTAAAGGAGTTCCGGGCGATGGAAGATGCTGCAATGACTCTGAAACGATAGATATTCTGATAAGCTTGCACCACAATGGACCCTCAGGTTGTTCTCAGGCGTTCGGAATGGAACACTGAACAAAAATACTCGGAAGTCCGAGTGGCGGCTGCGGCACCGACAGCTGGCCGATTTTCGGGAAGTTGAACCTTTCAAAGTTGGGTGAGTACGTGGTTTATGGCAAACTTGCGTCCGCGAATTATGCGAGCAATTCTACCCTAAATTCAGGTGATGACGGGCAGGGATAGAAAATGCAGCAAACATGGACCCACTGATGAGTAGGTGGCTGATAATCCGTGAAAAAACAAGAACGGGCTCAAATTCGTTCATTTTTGCAGCTTTTGGACTGGAAGGTGTCTCAAACGACGCGTTTTCCACACGCATACCATGAATTTCGCGTTTGAATTCGGGGGAGCACGTAAGCGTGTTTGGTAATGCTCTTCGCGGGCACTCCGCGCCAAGGGGGTAGCAAAAAAAAATTTAAGGATACCGTGCCGAATTTTGAATTAAGGGCCTGACCGGGGGGACCGACCGACCGTACAGCATTATGTAATGGCCAAATATGGTAATTTTGATCTAATCTGTCCGCAATTTTCCTCATTTCTGTGCGATTTTCAGACAACTATGCACACTGGAAAAGGAAAAATTATATAATGCACTGAAAGTCTACCTGAAAATGCAAATTTCATTTTATATTTCAGATCTACAGAAATTAGGGATATCTTTGTGTCTGAAAGGTGAAATGAAAATACGTAATTCATATTCCATTTCAGACTCACTGAAAAAAAGACTTTCAGTGGTTATGAAATGTGTTCTGGAAGGACCACTTTATGCACACCTTTCAGAAGTGCTGAAAAGCCTATTTTCAGAAACAAAGAAAGTTGCACTGAAAGTTCAAATTTCAGTGCACCTTTCAGGAGCATTGAAAGTTCTATTTTCAGATAATTGTCTTTGTTTCATCTGAAAATAGCTCTGTTTTATCTGAAAATAGATCTTTCAGTGCTTTTGAAAGGTGCACTGAAATTTGAACTTTCAGCATGACTTTCTTTTGTTTCTGAAAATAGGTGTTTCAGTGCTTCTGAAAGGCATGCTGAAAGTGGTCCTTTCAGAGCACATTTCATAAGCACTGAAAGTCCTTTTTTCAGTGAGTCTGAAATGGAATATGAAATACATATTTTCATTTCACCTTTCAGACACAAAGATATTCCTAATTTCTGTAGATCTGAAATATAAAATGAAATTCACATTTTCAGGTAGACTTTCAGTGCATTATATAATTTTTCCTTTTCCAGTGTGATGTCATTTCCAACCACACAAAAGATATGGCGGGTCGATACATTCAAGATACAACCCATATGACTGCATGATACCTGCCGGTGAATATTTCTTGTGATTCATGGAACATATTGTATAGTCAGGAGGAATTCAGGTTGCACAAGTCCGTAACTCTTTTCAAAAGATTGGAGGGTGTTTCTGAATGGGTTAGACTGGTAATTCCACTCTCGAGAGAGCTTTGAATGAAGTGAACAAGCAGGAGCCGCTGGGAAAGTGTCACAGCCATCTGTCAAGATTGCCGAAGAATCTTCCATTTTGGGGCAAGATCCTCGAAGTCGTCTCCAGAAAGCTTTTCCACTGGTGAAAACCAAGGAATTGGCCGTTTGGATGCCCCCAGAAGCTCTCAAAAACGCTGGTCAAAAAATATTTTTTAAGGGTCCGTCGGGGGGACCGACCGACCAGCATCATAATATGGATCCGCCGAAAGCGGAAGGCTCGCGCAGAGACTTACTAATGGGGATATCAAATTAAGGTTAGGGTCACACCGCCACATGAAGTCGGTAGCCACCGCCGTTACCCCCACAAAAGTAGCATCGGCCTGTTCCCGCAGATGTGGCGAGTAAGATGTGCAACTTTTTGAAGTGAAAAACCGAGAATTGAACGCCTTTGAAGAGGTTTTATTTTCGTCACAAACCCGTCACACCGAGTTACGGGTGATGCAGACTCGAGCCCTGTACCCCATCACGTGCGTGTTAGTCAAGAATTGCTCACGTGCTACCCCCTTGCTCCGCGCTTTGGCGGATCCTAGTACTGTACCATTTCGTTCAATTCGGACGTCACGCCTCACAGGCCTCCAAATGTACGAAAAATTTCGGACATGTCACAAGTCACCGGGGGTTGGTACGAATGCACAAAGTAAGTCACAAAATTGGCGGAAAATGGCTGAAAAACCTCAATTTTTCACCTGCGCACGCGGAAATGGCCATACGCCCCGGAATTCTCACACCACGTCGAGTTTGACAGGAGCGAAAGCAAATCGGCTGCTCTGCTGAAGTTGCACGCAGCTGATCCACTGCAGTACACAACGTTCGCACTTCGCGCACACGCTAGCTGTCCGAATTTTTTTCCAGTGTCACACCTGCCCCGACCCGTGTCCGAATACCGAATTTCGGACCGGCCTGTCACAGGTCACAGCACTGGAGAATTGAGCGAAATGGTACAGTAAATCATTCGCCTTGGGGGCTGTTCGGGTACGAGATTCTGTTTCTGTTCCTGGCAGATATTCTCGCTCCCCTTCACCTCGCCGAAGGTATGATAATCGTGACCGCGAACGAACTCGCTATGGCAACAGGGGCTCATCTAGACGAGTAGACGACCGTGGAGGTGACCGGCTGAGGAGGGAACGCAGTTGTAATCCGGACAGAGTTTCTTCGCGGCGGAAATGAGACAGAAGCCGTAGCAGGGATCCAGACCGACAGGGAAAGAAGTGAGTTTCATTAGGGCTTGAAACATACTAGATATCTAACCCGCTCCCAAGGCGCAGACGAGATAAATCGGAGGAACGGAGAGCACGGAAAGGGAAAAGAAACGCGCGAAAGAAGCGCGAGAAGTCGCCAAATTAAGCGTATACAGTGCTACCGACAATCCGTTCCACGACGTCAACCTCGGACAGCAGTTCAGGTGGCACAAAGAGAACGAAAAGGAAAGGAAACAGGGAATGACCTTGGCGGATTCTCAGAGAAGAGATTCGCTACGGCGTGCAGAGACAAAGGAGGAATCGGATCGGTTGAACAAGCGGCGGACGGCGAGAGGTTGAACAATGGCTTCGCGAAGAAGAGGAGCTGAGAATATCATCCCGACTTCTGCCCAAATGGCGGAATAGCTCTCGAAGGATGGTGACTTCCAGCTGGAACGTATCAACCTATGAAGGAAGAACGCGCCAAGGCCATCGACTTTTTGGCTCTCAATCTCAAATATGTCTATCTGCCAGTCAACGACGGTGGACGCTGACGCTGAGGAGGAGGTCGGGTTGGAAATAGACCTTGACGAGCCATACAACATTTCCGATGTGAGTTTTTTCTCGTCCTCGTATCGCACTTTGCGCTGAGAGCCATTCAGAATTTATCCTCCACTCAAGTGGAAGAACTCCCCCGACGATATTGAGCGTTACGTGAGACTGGAACAGACAAATACCAATATCGATTTCTTGACGGTAGGTGAATTATAGTGCGTGCGCACAAGAAAAGCTGACCACTTTGCGCTCAGAACATGATGGTAACCGTTTGGAGAGGTTCAGAACAAGTCAGCGCATGGGAGTTGAAGCTGCAGCTGCAGTTGAAGCCGATATCTCAGCTCTCTTGGCTCAGAAAACCTACGACCAGCTTGTGGCGTTCCAAAGACAAATCCAGGACAAGCTTACCAGCGGAACCCGTGGATATCGATTATTGGGAAGGGCTTTTAAGAGGTTGCTAGTGTAGAAATCAAAGGTAGCTTTTCCGCATAATCCGTCACTGTGTTGCACACCGCGCTGACACATCATTCAGGCTGAACTCGAAAGTCTTCACGAAGTGGTCGTTCGAAATCGTCTGGAACAACTTCGTAAGCGACAAAGGGACGAAGCCAAGCTCAAGAGGAGTTGTTGGGGGGTGTCGGAGCTCAGCGTCGAAACGGACAGAGGCGGCTATAGAGATGGAAGTTGTTGAACGCGAAGATCCTGCTGAAGAAATGGAGGAATATCATCGAGATATGAGTCCTCCCCTTCTTAACATCACACGGTTGATGCCAGAAGAACGCGAGATCGATATTCTGACAGAGGATGAACATCGTCAGGCTCTGGTGGGCTGTCAGATTCTACCAGTTTCTCATTGGCTTTCCATCCCAGTTCGCTCAACGTCGGGCCGTTGCCGCATCTCGATTCGTTCCAAAAGGTACATGCTGTCGCTGAGGCTCCCAGTGGAGCGGATTTAGCCTCTGAAGCTCTGTGGAACAGAAGCGGAGAAAGATCTCGACGAGGAAGAAGAACTGTTTAATCTCGAATCACCAATCCGACGTCATATAACTGGGAAGACAGGTCTAGGAAAGCGCGTTACTTCAACCGCATGCATCCCGGCTACGAATGGAACAAGTACAATGAAACACGCAACGAGTAAGCGTCTTTGTGCTTTTCCGTCAATTTTTCGTGACACTGTGCAGTACCGATAACCCGCCTCCGAAAGTCGTACAAGGATACAAAGTGGGTGTCGCTGTTTAGGTACCATTAAGTGATCTCATCTTCCGCCAGTTTAATATTTTCTATCCGGATCTCATCGACAAAACGAAGGTGCCGACATACAAGATAGTGAAGGAAGAGGGCAATGACGAGAAGATCAGCTCCCATCGGCTTAAGCCAAACATGTTTTTATCACGCACCGGCTCAAAGCCGTTTAAGCCACTTTAAGCCGTTTAAGCCCTCCTAGGGCATGATATATCTTTCTACTGCAATATATACATCAGGCCGATTAAGTAAATTAAGCCCAAGCTGCGGTTAAGCCAGTTGAGCAAATTGAGCAGTTTAAGCCTGAGGCGTGTTGTAGCCAGGAATTGAGCTGGATTGAGCCGATTAAGCCCTTCAAGCGGGACTGCGCGATTCGAATTGCATGCCTTTTCGGGACACAAGGTCAATTCAAATTGGATTCAAGTTGCCAAACTTACCGGGTTAAGCTTACTGGTGCATGTGTCTTGGACTGGACACCGTACCTCATATGGGTAATCGAGAATGACGAGTGTTTCGACAAAGCACAGCATGCAAGTCAGAGCCTGTCGTCCATCCTTGCAGCTGAGGGTTCGGTAATGCAGCACAGGTGGCAGTGGCACTAGAACATGGACGAGACTTGAAGTGGCTCATCAAGTTGTGAAGCAAAGAAGGGCTTGCTAATTCCTCACCAATGAACTGGACAAAAATGCATACCGGCTGACTACGATCTAAGGCATTGCGGCTCGAAGACGAGAAGGAGATGGTGGCAGGAGAAGAAAGAGACGGCGGATCAATTGATCGGGCCTTCAATGCTTTGACACATTGTGTCAAGACTCAACCAAACAAAGCGGCAGATCTCTCTTTCTCCTTCCACCGCCATGTCGCTCATTCAGCTTGCATCCACTGCAGCTTCAAGTTTGCCCCGGATTGTTTGTCGAGACTGCCAACTATAGCTACCCACTTGAATGCGCAACTTGACTGTCCGTCAATGCCACTGCCACCACTGGAGTCCAAGTACTTGGTGCCACTCAGGTGTGTCCACTGTAAGGATTTTCGTGCTGATCACCGAATTCTTCCCCCACGTCTGCGATCGATGCACTCCTGGGTCGCTCAAAGGGCCTAATTAGCTCGATTTCAGCGCACGCTCAATCCGCTTAATTGGCTTTTAGTCGGCCATGAGCCTCGTTCAAGCCCTGGACTTAATTGGCTTAACTGGTCTTGATCCCAGCTCGAATATGCTTTGTGATCACTGGGCTTAAATGGCTCAATTCCTAGCTAATGCGCCCAGCTTAAACAGCTCAATTTGTTTAACCTCGCTTAATTATAGTGCCTTGGGCTTAATTTGCTTAATTGGCTCAATGCATGTATTGCAGTAGAAAATGTGATATTTTATGCCCCGAGAGGGCTTAAACAGCTCTGAGTGGCTTAAACGGCTTTGAGCCAGTGCGGGATAAAAACATGTTTGGCTTAAGCCACTGGGAGTTGGTGACAGAATGACGATACTGTGCTTCTTCATTTCAGCGCCGACCCTCCACATGAAGATATCGCTTTCCGAATAGTAAATCGCGGTTAATTCTCGCACAAAAGGCAAAACATCTTTTGCCATTTACCGTATATTAATGACTGACTTTGCGCAGAGTTTTTGCAGCAGCTTCGATCGTGGCTGTCTGTCTCTGGTTCAATTTCAGACCAAATGTACGTCGAATGCTTGTGTTGACTTTGTATCGCTGATCCTCACCTTTTCGCTCAGTCCTATCGCAAGTGAATGTTTAGACGCATGTATGTTTGCGTATGTACGATGGACATCAATGCAGACCCAATTGGCTTGTGCTTGGACAAGTTGAGGCGAGGGGATACGGAATACAGAGTGCTACTTCAAACCCACAAGTTCACTTCCCTTATACGACGTTGGAGTCTGACAACAGGTGACCTTCGTATTCTTCGACTCAGCCCCCGAACAGCTTTGAATGTATCGCATTCATAGGGCTCCACAGTTCTCCATAGTCTTTGGTTGCACCACTATCGAGGTCGCCGTCAAGGTAAGATTCGGACGAAGCGTAATACCTGACCGAAATCACGCTCATTTTCGCTCCATAACCTCCCAATTCGAAGCACCCGTTTGATTGGTTGGTGGGCGTGCGGCGTCAGTTTCATCGGGGTCTGAATTTTTCTCCACGAGGATCGGCATTTGACTTCACTCGCAAGGTCCGTTCCTGAAGACAATCGTGCTCCATGGCCCGGCCCAACGGGAGTCAGCTATTTAAAACATCTACGTCTTGGTGGGCGTGCGGCGTCAGTTTCGTCGGGGTCTGAATTTTTTCTCCACGAGGATCGGCATTTTCCTTCTCTCGCAAGGTCCGTTCCTGAAGACAACCGTGCTCCATGTCCCGGCCCAACGGGAGTCAGCTATTTAAAACATCTACGTCGTGGACTCGTGTCCAGCTTCTGCTTGATCCAATCTCTTCGGAGCTCATGCTATTTGACGGTTGTGTATGTTCTTTCCATAAAACACCCTTCTCGTAGGACGGTTAACAACGTTAGTTCCCATGAGGATAATATCTATGGGAGCTTCTGATTTTCCTGTTTCCGGCCTTGTTGTTTTCAGTTGAATTTGGCTGGTGTCCCTGATTCACGTTGTATATTTTCCTCCAGCATAAATTCATCATCGTGCTCCTTCCTTACGGCGTGGAAGTGGAGATGACTGATATCATTAGCGACGAGCATTTTGTGAAATCTATCTACAAGCGGAATACTAGGGGCAGTCAGACTAGACGCTTCAGAGGCGCTTCAGGCATGCGTTTCAGATGCGCTTCAAGAATTTATTTATCGTGGGAAAAACGCCTAAATCCTGAAGCGTCTTTGAAACGTCGAAACGCCTCTGGAGGCGCTTCAACACGCTTCACAATGCGCTTCAAAAAGCACTTCACATGAATTTCGACAAGTAACAGCTTATTTAGCTGACTAATTTGTACATCAAATAAATTTATGATAATTCAAATTTGCTCCTGTCCACGTCGTCTCTGTCATGGCCTCAAAGCGGGCAGCAAAGAGCACCCCTCGTGCACTCAATGCTGCGGCCATCGCTGCTGCTGAAGCTGAGGAAGGTGAACCTAAGAAGAAACGTGGCCGTCCTCCGAAGAAGAAGGCTGTGTCCGCACCAGGTCCTGAGCCTCAGCCAAACCTTGAGCCCGCTCCGGAGGCTGAAGATGATGTGGACGATATGGAGTACGTACCTTCAACGGAGTCTCAGCCCATACTGAGTCAGGAATGAAGCTGGAAAGATGACGACGGCATCTCGCTCACCTGGAAGCTTATCTCAGCCATCGAAGACACCCAACTCATTCGCGACAGCCTGTTTCCGCCTGTCGGTGCTCCGAAGCTGTCTGGAGGGAAGCCGAAGAGTGAATACCAGTACCAGTTGGCCAAAGTTCTGTTCTCGGAGCATCCCAAGTACAAGGACAAATTTGCGAAGGCCGTTACCGCTTTGGAGAAGAAGCCATGGTTTAACAAGATCAAGAACAGGATAAACACGTTCGTAATATCTTCCTATTGACGTTCCATTCGTCCAAGCTCATGTCGATATCAGTTTGGTGAAGAGGACACGGGGATATATCGAGGAGATGGGCGAGACAGGTGCAGGAATCAAGACAGAGGAAGATATCCAGCCAGGAACATCGTTCACGACCAAGTGGGGTGAGTGGCGCCACCTTCCCATTGAAAGTAGTCAGCTCACGGTGTCGATACGCTGATACAGACCAAATAAAGGAGGACTTCCCTTGGTTCTTCCATGTGCGGTCCTTGATTGGAGAGCGTCCTAACCTCATACCGGCTGGCCTGGGCAACAACGACTCCGAAATTGACACGTCACTCCTTCTGGCTAGCGACCGCGATGGGGACGATGCCTCCAGCATTGTTCCTGATGACACGACATCGAATACCCCAGGCTCACCGCCTGCTGAATCTTCAGCGGCCATCGATGTCGACGATGAGAGCGACGATGACTTTCCTGCTCCTTCCAAGCTCAAGCGAAAGAAGCCGGACACGGATGACGTCGCCTCCATCGCAGACGTCAAGCCCGAGAAGAAGAAAACAAAGCCAGCGCCAGCTGTTTCCCAGCCAGCCACAAAGAAGACCCCTGCCGCTAAGCCAGCTACAGTCAAGGACAAGTTTGCAGCCGCAGTCGCCGCCGAAGAAGAAACAGCACAGCAGGCCCTCAAAGTCAAGCAATCGAAGCTGTTAGCACAGAAGGAGATTGAGCTGCAGAGGCTGAAGGTCAAGGGGGAGGTGAAAGCCGAGAGAGAGCGAGGGAAGGTCGAGCTCGCAAGACTCAAGATGCAGCAAGAGCATGAGTATCGCATGGCGGAGTTGCAGATGGGGCGTGCTGGGCCGAGTACTTACGCGAGCACTTCCCACACCCGTTACGACGCTCGCTTCGATCTGCCGTCTCTTCCCAGCCACTCTTCGGACTCGAGCCACGGTGCCGCGGATTCAGCAAACTTCGGCTTTGAATCCGGGTTTGGGTACCAATCTTAGAAGTAGTATAGTATATGTTATTGGTCCGTGAATCCTATGCCTGATGCCTGGGCCAGAGTTTCTTTGCAATAACAAATCTTGAGTGGACAGAGAATGAGTTGCCAAATGAGGAAATTTGTGGCAGTGCACGACGATGGAGACTCCGTCGAAAGCTTACTCATCTCGACGGAGTCTCCATCGTCGTGCACTGCCACGACTCTCAATCAACAGTGTACTGGCAAGCTTTGACTGTAACCCAATTTAACATGCTAGGACAAAGTTTACATGAGTTCTTGTGTACGTCTCGCTGCTCTCCTCTGGCGCCGCTTTTCCTTTGCACGGAAGAGCTTCTCTTTCAAAGTTTCCCGCAGACGCTTCCCATCCGTGAGCCTGTCCCGATTCCCTCCCTGCTGAGGAGCAATTGCAGCATCAGATGAAGCGCCATCGCTAGAAAGTCCCTCGGCAATAAATGGATCGGGGTTGTCTGAGTCGGGATCCTCTCCACCTCTTTCTTCCTGTTCACAACGAACAGCAAAAGCATGGATACCTATACAGGCGGCAACCCAGTACGTTGCAATCTTGTGGCCAGCTTCACTGCGGATGGTCACCCGTAAGTGCTTCAAAGAGTGAAAGCGACCTTTGAGAAACCCGATGGCATGCTCGGAGCGTATGCGTAGCATTGAGACGTGGTTATTGAATACCTCATTATCAGGGAGGTCACGGGCTGGTTTCTTGTAAGGTGCGGTCACCCAACCTGCAATCTGAACGGGTGCACAAGTCAAGCCACAGTGTGCCACTACATTTTTGTTTACCATTAACATGCACACAAGGAAGTACAAGTCTAACGGACGAGAATTAGAGAAAAACAAGTAGTTTAGAGAGGACGACGAAATATGACTCACATGAGTCAAATTGAGTCACATGAGTCAAAACAAGTCATATGAGTCATAATGAGTCATGTGAGTCAGAATGAGTCATGTGAGTCAGAATGAGTCATGTGAGTCAGAATGAGTCACGTGAGTCATATGTAGTCATGAAGAAATGACTCACTCCAGCAGTATATAAGGGCCAGGGCCCCAGCATGTTTTTCCCCAAGTTGACCCCACCTGTACTCATAGGTAGTTAACTAACTATTAGCTTTCTGCTAACTTGTGTGTGTCTGAAGCCTATCCGTCAAGCCGTTTAACGAGAACACTGATCCGCAACGAGAACACTGACCCAAGCGAGAACACTGACCCAAGCGAGAACACTGACCCGGCGCACCTGACTGACCTTACGAGAACACTGAACCGATACGCGAACAACTGACCCGACGCATCTGAACAACGTAACGAGAACACTGACCCGACGTATTTGACTGACGTAACGAGAACACTGACCCGACCAAATCAAGTATTACTCCGCCAAGATCCTCGAAAAGGAAATTGTTGGAGCACAACGAACACTTGAGTGAATCTTGCGAATAACGATATTTCCCAAGCACTCAAGGGAAACAAATTTTCCTCCGCACATAATTGGAGCCCACCCGAGGGATTTCTTTGCTCCAACGACAGGAATCTCCTATTCTCGGATCTAACGACCGAATTAAACACGACACGACGAAACATTATGACACAAACCACAACAGAAAAACCTGTTTACGTATTCAAAGACTGGGATGAACGACGACAGTATGAGTCTATGGATGCTCAGACCCGGCAAGCTTACGAAGAATTACATGGAGAACCCATAGGTCCTTTACCTGATGTAATGGGGCCACCTCCTTCTAATACTGAAGCTGGACCATCCCATAGCCGAGGTGAACCTAGTACCTCTTCCACAGATAAAGGTAAGGGAAAAGCAAGTGATATGGAGAATACTTCCGACTGCCTTTCAATATCGAAACCAGAAGGATCATGATTCTCCCTCGTCATCTGACTCTGAAGATAGTTCCTTGGGATACTCGCCTCCTTCACCGCCACGAAGACGCGCCCGTTTTCAACCGCCGCCTACACCTAATGCAACTCCACCTCCGATGAACTCTTATGTTCCTTCATCGGTTCCTCCTCCAACTAGTCACATGATGCCCATGAGCATGGGTCCCACTATTCACGATATGCCTGTGCAAGGAAGCAAAGATGCTCCCAAGAAATTTCGAGGAAAATATACTGAGGTTCAGACTTTTGTGGATTACTATGAACGACTGCTCAAGAGATGTCAAATTACTGATGACAAACAGAAATGTGAGCATATTTTGAAGTATTGCGCCATCGACATACAGTATGTCATTCAGACCTTGGACGGGTTTGATCCACCACGCTGGAGCCAGCTGAAGAGGGAAATTTTGAAGCACTTCGATGCAGATCGAATGTACCAGAAGTATAAGCCAGCAGATGTGGAACGTTTTGCAGCTCAACACAGCCGAAAACAATGCCGCAACCTTACTAACTGGAAGAAGTATTTTGTCAAGTATAATATAATTGCAGGGGGCCCGTTGAAGAAAGGATATCTTAGTCGGGAAGACTACAACGCATACTTCTTTATTGGGGTCGAAAGGCCATTGCGGCAAATTTTGGAAAACAGGATCCTACAGGCCAATCCATTTCGGGATGATACAGCTCAATACACGGTTGCAGAGATCAATACAGCAGCGGAATGGTATTTCCGCCGCAACAAATATGAGACGCCTCATGGTACGAGCAGCAGACTGGGGGGAAGAGTTGGGGGAAGACTCTGAGGAGGAATCTGCAAGTGATTCTTCGGATTCAGATCTCTCGGACTCAGATTATGAGAAGTACCGATTGAAGAAGAAGCGGCAGGCGAAGAAGCGAAAAGAGGAAAAGAAGAAGAAGTCATCATCAAGAAAAGGAGGCACCCAGCAATTTCAAGGGACAGAGGAGGAAGTGACTGCATTGATTCGAAAGCTTGGAGCTATGAAGCTCGACGATCCAGAGTATGCACCAGCATATTACAAGGTAATGGTTCTGGATCAAACAGGCCTGGCCAGCAAATGCGTCAAACCACCTGAGATGAACAGGAATACCCATTACTCATCTGAGCCCTCATTGCCATCCTTAGGTCGTCCACCCGTGGGGCGGGACAACATGTCAAAGGGCCCAGCCACTTACCCTAACACTATTCCGCTGGGAATGACAAGCACATCGGACGAGCCAGTTTGTTTTGGCTGTCGAGAACAAGGTCATCGAATGTCGGATTGTCCTCACATCTCGGACTTACTTAACAGAAAGGTGGTAGCATACGATGCACAGACTCGACGACTAGTCATGGCTGGGGGACATTGGATACGGAGACTTGGAAATGAGACCTTAGTGCAAGCTGCTGAGAGAATGGCAGCGGGAAATCATCCGCGGGTCATGTATAGTAGTGTGAATTGGGATGCGAAACGGCAACGAGCAGTGGAACAGTTTTATTATGCAAATCAGGACAATAGCAGTACAGACGAGGAGGAGTCTGGTGAAGAAACAAGCGATGAGGAGTTTCTGCAGCGGGGGGTGTATTTGACCACCCCACAGATAGTGGAAGTCACAACTCCTGCGGTGCAAGCGGCGGAGCGGACCGAACCGAGTACGCGTAAAGCCCGCCCGTCAGGTCTTTGACGGAGTATATTTGCCTAGGCGAGATAAAGTCAGGCCTGGCGAGCTTACAGATTTGCAAGCAGCAGAGAAGACACCGGGGCGGACTACCAAGGAGGAGCCTGCAGCCGCGTCGGTACCTTCGGCCGCTCAAACGGCACCCAATCCGTTGCCAAATACCGCAGAAAAGCTACCGGAAGTGACGACCAAGACGATTAAGAGGACGCCGCCTGTGGTACCTGGTTTCGGCCCCGTAAAAAACAGGCATCAAGCCGATCGAGGCCCGGAAAGTGCGTTTCAGTCCAGAAGCAGATTCCGAAATGGAAGACGCTAAGAGCCACGAAAAGAATGTCAAGAAAATCACGAGCACGTCTGAGCCTTCAGGTGAAAGCAAGAAGGAAAGCGAAGGAGTAAAGAACTCGGGCCGACAGTCAGAACTAACAGGGACGATTAGCAAGCAGGATGTAATAGACCGAATCCTCGACGTCCAAATTCCCATGTCGCTTCGGGAACTAATGGTGACCTCAAAAGAATTGCGCACCGAGATCCAGGATTTGATTAAGGTCAAGAATGTTCGCTGTGTTGTTAGGGAGTTCCCGGGATCATCCGCTAATTGCAAACGCTAGTTGGCCCAGAAAGGATGGAATTCTAATCAAAATTGACATGCAGACGAGTGGAAATTCGGTTTGTGCAATCATAGACACGGGATCTCAATTAAACGTCGTAAGATCCGACGTGGCTGCAAAGAAGATACAGAAAGCTGTGGATATGAGTCAGATGACGAATATGAACGACGCCAACGGGGGGCAAGGGCAGTTGCAGGGATGGATAAAAGACGTTACCTTCAACTGTGGGGATGCCTCCACCACTACCGATCTGTGGGTATCCCAAATGGCACCGTTTTCGTTACTGTTAGGACGTCCCTGGCAGCGGGGGAATTTAGTTAGCATCGACGAGAGAGAAGAAGGAACATACCTGATTTTCAAGGACCGTGTCTCCCGTCGTCCTCGGTACGAGCTCTTGGCCGTGCCGTTTGAAGATTCTTCGGCCTGCCCAGCCATGAACGGGGCCAACCTCTACCAATCATTTGCGTATTTGGAAGATAATGCCGGTGCGACAGAAAATCAAACTTTATCTATACACGAGAAGAAGTCACACGATGCCAGGAAGTTGAGGTTGGACGCTGAAACACTTCGAGTGGCCATCGACACTGGGTCGCCGCTGAATCTTGTTAGTACGAAGGTGATGGACAACTATGTTTCAAGAGTACTAACCCGGACGTCGGCCATCGGCGTAGAAGTGGGGAGTGAGAGCGCGAGAAAAGTATCACGGAGCCTGGAAAATGTGAGCCTTGAATATGGAAACACGGTAGTAAATGTCGACCTCTGGGAATCGCCTGATGCGTCGTTCGATTTGATTTTGGGACAGCCTTGGGAGAGAGAACGTTGGGAGACAACCGAAAGGGGAATAGCGCCTCCCCGTTATGGTTGCGAAACGGCTCTGAGTGGGCAAGGTTCTAATTGGCCATTAATTGCGAAGTTTCCAGAGACAGATCCAGAAGGACTCAAGCAAGCTTTTATGTTTGATCAAACAGAAAAGGATGTAGAGCTGCCTGAAACGGAGACCTTCCAGGAACCACCCGGTGACGCCTGTGGTTGGATGGAAATAATGCGGGGCCGCACGGGATCGACGGCGTCCAGAGGACCAGGCTGTTCGTTTACTCGCTTTAGAGATAAATGTATAAGTCTGTGGCAGCAGATATCAAATGCGAGTTCGCAAATATGGAAGAAGGTGATTCAGGTGGCGATGGGTCTTCTGTACGTCGCATTTGCCGTTGTCGGGACCGTAGTCCTATTGGGAGATTGTCAACGAAGGGAAAGGAGTCATGGAGAAAATATATATATTGAGAGCGACGAAAGAGAGGTGAGCGTCTTTCTGTCTGCCCCAGAATCACTCACAACTATGGATATTATGCTTGAATCTACCAACGACGGTACCCTCAGCTCTGTCGATCGAGGATTGAATAGTCCACCCCTGCCGTCGCTGCAGGAAGGCGCGCGGCATCCCAACCCCGAAGCTGCAGCGTCTGTCAACAAGGCCCCAGAGACGACCCCGAGGGCGACTGGTTTGGCCAAGATACAGACTGCAGCGTTGCCATACGAGCACGTCCATTACCTATCTCGTCAGTACAGTAAATCGTTGTCGATGCCTATTGCGCGGTTGTCCTCGGAAGGGCCCGTCGCCGCCATCACAGAGGCCGTGGGACGTCAATGGGCCAAGTACGCTGATCGGCAGCTAATCGACGTGGACCCCACGTTTGTAGCGGCGCCACAGACGGAGTACTATGGAAGTACGGTCCTACCGAGCGGGGAGGTTTTGCACCGCAGCGCTGCGATGAACGCCCTTCGAGTTTTCCGGGATCGCAAGACCGGCGGGCCTGTGTTTCTGTCCTGCCACGAATTTACGTTTCACGTAGCAGCGCCGCGAGACCCGCTCCAGGTATGGCAGTTGGAGCTTTTCTATCCCACCGCAGATCGCCTGCAACCGGTGATGAGACTGCTGAATCCATCAGAGGAGGACGGAGGATTCCCCATGCATGCTACTGCGTCTCCGCCACCCATGCTGCCATTGGACGAGCGCATCAAGCTGGGACTTGTAAGTAATTCCCGGAGCATGGCGTGTTCTACGGTTGACGAAGGCCAGGAAACCGCGGCGGTGGCAGAGACGGCGAACGATGTGCTCCAGGGCGAGATTTCCACGGTGGATCCCGCCGACACGCAGCTGGCGCGGTCGGCAGCCTTCAGTGTTTTTTTTCAAGATCTGACGCCGAGGATTAATGAACGTCGAGAGGCGCTAGGCCGAGAAATGCGGAGACGAGCGTACCGGAATTTGAAGCTAGACGGGGACTCATTGTACGACTCCGACACCGAGAGTACCGATAGCATGCCCGAACTTGTGCCTGTATCTGACTCGGACTCCGAATTCTCTCTGGAGCCGGAGAGGTGCGAGCTGTGTCATGCCCCTCAGCACTTGTTATTCGAATCGTGCCCATACGAGGGACGCGGAGTCGAGCCAGAAGAGAGTTTTATCCACATCGCGACGGCTGAGGACGAGGCCAAGGAGCGGGAGATCCTAGCGATCGCTCAGATGACGGGGACCCTGCAGCGATTTTTCGGGCGAGAGCTGGATGAGACTTGGACTGATTGGATCGCGCGAATTGCCGCGGGATCCCACTGGGATACGGAGAGACAGCGGATTACAGATGCCGTCCAGATTTTTGGGAAGGAGAAGACGAGAAACGAAGAAATAGGCGAAGAGTTAGAAAGGCAGCGCCGATCCCTAGCTGTGTTGGAGAAGGAGGTCGCAGAGGCCCTAGCCGCACTGTCCAGCAGTGGGTCAAGCACGGGGACCGAGTCAGATGGAAACGAAAGGGACAAGGAAGATTCCCACGTCGCGGAGCGGAACAGAACGGACCGGTCTCTTGCGGCCGAGCTGGAATCGCCCACCTTTTTCCGTCGTGGGCGTTTGATCGATCGCGATGACTGGTCGAGCTCTTCTTCCCTCTAATGACGCCACCGACAATTCAAGTAGCGCCCGACGAAGAAGAAGATACCTGGAAGACGTATCGTCTCACCACGGTGGATTCGTCTAGCTGGTCTCCGGCGGTGACTGACCGGTCAGTAGACGATTATCCCCTTACACCGTCCGGCTTGGGATATTGAGGAGGCGATTTCTAGACTTAACTCGGCAGTGGCAGATGGAACTCTTCGGACGCACAATCAGACGACACCAGCTGCAGACAGTCGGGCGAATTTTGGTATGGGTGAATTCCTGGAGCGCCACACAGATTACGCCGAGTCCTCGCCCTCTTCTTCAGGATACTCTGACGAGCACGATGCCTTGCCTGCTCTTTACTTCTGGCTACACGAAGGGACCGAGGAACAGAAACGCGTACGTAGGTTTGAGGATGAGATGGGACTGGACCCCGCCAATTTGACGTTGCGCATGGTCCACGGGCCCCTTCGGTCCTACATTGATTTCGTTACCATGGCGGCAGAGGGAGTTGAAGATTTGCATCAGTACTCACCTCCTTTCCGGGCGATTCCTACTGGTTCTTTTGAGATGGATGGCGTCGTTTCGGACACAGAGCTCGGCCCTGCGCGCACCTCTGGCTTTCTCGACCACTCTCCTCCTCCTCCTTACGCAGCTCAAGCCCGTGATGAAACGGGTGGAACGCACGCGGCGGTAGGCCAGAAACGTAAAGCAGAGCACGAAGATACGAGCAGGGCGGGCAAACGTCTCTGCAATGGCCGTGCTATTACTCAGCGAGGGGCAACTACGTTTACGGCGGGAGAGGTAGCTGGACTGTTCGCAGGAGTGCGGCTGGGAATTTTGGAAGCAGCGAGACGGATGGAAGATGTGGTGTGGTCGCAGTACGAAGTGGAACAGGTACGCCTGCTTTTGCAGAGGTTTCGAGACCAGGGCAACGACAGGCTCAGACATTCCTTTCAGGAGTGCTTTCCATCACGCTTTATACAACACCCGTTACTTTTTCAATACGAATCGGCGAAGATGCAAACCATTTGGTACGTTCTGCATCGACAGGGGCGTTACGAACTGGCCAATAAATTACGCGAGCTGCTCTCAATTCGACTACGTGCTGATCGACCGGAACTGGCTCTTGTCAATGCGGACTACCTGGACCATTACTACCCCGAGTCCGAGAACAATTATTACGAGATGTTGCGTCAACCTGGGGATCCCTCGCCGCTTGGCCGCAGCCGACGCTGGAGTCGTACATCCAACGAGACCTTCTCAGAGGATTCTGACGGGGACCTGCACCTGCGTTATCCAATTACCGACTCCGACTCCGAGGACGAAGAGGTTTGCACCCGCCCTAAGGCTTATAGTTGCCCTATCCACGCACACCTGGCTCCGTCTACGAAACATGGGCACTGCTACGACGAACGCGGCCGACTTCTCCTGGCCGCGGCCTCTGTCTGTTTTGATGAGTTCGGAGACCCGCGTCCTTCTGCGGCGGCGCTTGCCAGGAGTCGCACACGGGCGATCTAAGGGTACATACTTATTAATTCTGTTCGCCGCGGCGGTTCTAACGGTTTGCAGAATCTACTTACTACTGAGTTTTACGACACGACACGATCATCCGCACCTGGACTCGGTACTCACGCGCCACACCGCTGTTTTCGTCATGGCAGTGGTTGTAATTTTATATTTGGGAGGACTGGCATACTGGAAGCAACACGCATTTAGTTTGTATGTACCTCCACAAGGCTTTGTTTCTACAAATTCGAATCGAAATCAGTGGCGCACACATGAGAGTGAAAACTTAGGCAACCAGAAAAGTGAATTTGAAGAACAGGGCGGTGAGATTGAGGAAAATAAGGGAAAAGGGGACCAAGGAGCTCTGCCGTTTTGCTTTTCTTATACATTGAAAGATGATGAATCAAGAAGGAGTGGGAACTACGAAATGGATAAAGAACAGCTGCGGCAGGACTGGAGCGAGCTAGAAGAAGATGACGAATATATAATTTACCCTATCCAACTCTTTGGTCAGAATCGCGAGTACCAATCCTTCACGATGTACAAACGAACACGACCAGGACACAGTCAGGATGAATGGGTTCCCAGGTCGGGAACAGGTGTGACTCACGATAATTTCACCATGTACAAGCGAGTCGATAAGAAAATCAGACCAGTTTCGACAACCTTCTCTCCAGACTACGAGGTGCGACGCACCATCCCGCATGACCCCATGGAGACACTCCCTGAGTTGACAGCAAATCCTCCTCCCTTCCAACCTACCTCGCGACTAAGTCGGGAACGCCTTGAAATTCTTGAGATCAATAAAGATGGATTTTTGAGTCCAGAGGAGGAACGATTATTTATACGGGTAATGGAGTTAAATCAACATGCACTGGCCTTCGAAGATATGGAACGAGGCACCTTCAAAGATGAATATTTTTCACCGTACAAGATTGCCACTGTGCCGCATGTTCCCTGGGAATACAAAAATATTCCAATTCCACCCGGAATTCTGCAGAAGGTAATTGAGGTTTTGAAGCTGAAGATGGAAGCAGGTGTATACGAAATGTGCCAGTCTTCATATCGGTCCCGATGGTTTTGTGTAATGAAGAAGAACGGAAAATTGCGCATAGTCCATGATCTGCAGCCTTTGAATAAGGTTTCTGTCCGAGATGCAGGCATGCTTCCCATTGTGGACGATTTCGTAGAAGGTTTCGCAGGACGCCAGTGCTACACAGTTTTCGACTTGTATTGGGGATTTGATGCTCGAAAAATGGAGCCAGAGAGCAGAGATATGACCGCTTTTATGACACCCCTAGGCTTACTACGTATCACATCTATGCCAACAGGATATACAAATTCTCCTGCAGAATTTCAGAAGTGCATGGTCTTTATTCTGCGAGACGAAATTCCACATGTCGCCAATATCTTCATTGACGATTTGCCGATTAAAGGACCTGCCTCTGCTTACCTTGACAAGAATAGGGAACCGGAATGTTTGAAAGAGAACTCAGGAATTAGGCGGTTTGTTTGGGAACACGCACAAGATGTGCATCGAATCATGCATAAGGTAGGGTGTGCAGGTGCTACTTTTTCGGCCACAAAGGTTCAATGCTGCCGCCCAAAAGCCTTAATAGTTGGACAGGAATGTTCAGCCGCAGGACGAACTCCAGATCACAAGAAAGTCTCTGCGATCCTTGACTGGCCAGCCCTTAAAACTCCGCATGAAGTACGCCGGTTCTTGGGACTTACAGGGACAGTGCGGATCTGGATCCCCAGCTATTCCGACCTGATCAGGCCATTGACTGAGTTGTACCGCAAGACAGAAGAGTTCCTCTGGAACGAGCGTCGCAAGCATGCCTTTAGACGAATTAAAGCCCTGGTCGCATCAGCACCAGCACTGAGACCCATTTGTTACGAGTCATTACAACCAGTCATCTTGTCAGTTGACTCCAGCCGTGAGGCTGTGGGGATGATTTTGTCGCAGCTGGACGAACAAGGAAAGCGACGCCCCGCAAGGTATGGATCCATTCCCATGAGTGAGCGAGAGTCCAGATATTCGCAGCCAAAGTTAGAACTATTTGGATTGTATCGCGCACTTAGACATTGGCGGCTGTACATTATCGGCATAAAGAATCTTCAAGTCGAGGTAGATGCCAAGTATATCCAAGGCCTGTTGAACAATCCCGACTTGCAGCCTGATGCCGCTGTAAACCGATGGATCCAAGGTATCCTGATGTTCCATTTTGCACTTGTTCACGTACCTGCGACTAAGTTCCAGGGCCCAGACGCACTTTCTAGGAGAGAGCCGGCGGAGGGAGAAGAAGTCGAGAGTGATGATGACTCATGGCTTGACGAAATTGCACTGTACGCCGCGGCATCAGAAGGCGATGTATCTGACTTCGTTGCCAAATTAAATTTGCCTCAGGTAAATTTAGCACGGCGGGGGCAGGAGGAGTTCCTAAAGAAAGTATACCGATTTCTCACTACCTTGGAAGCCCCTATCTTTGATAAACCACAGAAACACGCACGCTTCATTCAACAAGCCACACGATATATGGTCCATGAAGGAAAATTCCTTAGACGAAATAAGAAAGGACCTCCGCTGAATGTTATTCTGGATCCTGAAAAGCGTCTGAGAATACTTACGCAGGCGCATGATGAACTAGGCCATCGCGGCGTTCAGCCTGTTTGGGACATTCTCAAGCTTCGATTCTTCTGGCCGAAGTTATATAATGATGTTCAGCATCACATCGCGTCTTGCCACCCGATGTCAAGTACGAAGCACCAAGAAATTGGAGATTCCGGTTACGGTGTCGACTCCAGCAGTACTGTTCCAGACCGTTTATATTGACATCATGATGATGCCGGAATCATCAGAAGGATATCGAATGATTGTGGCGGCAAGAGATGATCTGTCAGGAACATGTGAGGCACAGCCTCTGAAGACTAAAACGGCCGCGGATCTCGCAAACTTCTTCTGGGAGTATATTTACTGCAGGTATGGATGTCCACGCAAAGTCGTTACCGACAATGGACCTGAAGTCAAAGCGGGATTTAGAGATTTGATGAAGCGAATGGGTATTCCGCATGTAAAAATTTCAGCATACAACAAGCATGCAAATGGAGTGGTAGAGCAAGGTCATTTTACTTTACGAGAAGCACTTACCAAAGCCTGTGGAGGAAAAATCCACATCTGGCCTGAAAAGTTGGCGGCCGCGTTGCTTGCAGATCGCGTGACCGTGAGTCGCGTTACGGGTTTCTCACCTTATCAGCTTCTTCATGGTGTCGATCCCGTACTGCCTTTTGATCTCGCAGAAGCAACGTTTATGGTAAATGGGTTCCGCACTGGAATGACGACAACGGAGTTATTAACCCTGCGCATCCGTCAGCTTTCGAAGCACCCCAGAGATATTAACAGAGCCAAAGAGGCTCTCCGGAAAGCACGTTTTCAGTCTAAGCAGCAGTTCGAACGGAGATTTATAAAGAAGCTGCAGAGAGAAGAATATTTGCAAGGGGAATTAGTTCTGGTTCGCAACGTGGGTATTGAAATGGAAGTGAGCTCACGAAAGAAGACCGATGATAAATATTTCGGGCCATACGAGGTAGTACGGAAGAATGCGGGCGGAGCCTATATCCTGAGAGAATTGGATGGAACTATGTTCCGAAATAACCCGACCGCCGCTTTTCGCTTGCTGCCATATATAACTCGAAACCATTGGTTTATGCGGCAAAACGAAATGAGTGACGAAGATGATGAGTCAGACTCAGACGACGAATCGGACGACTCGCTGGAATCTGAAGAAGAATAAAATAGGAATACTGAAGAATCCCAAAAATGGAGTGCCTGGGAATTGAGCGGCGATCGTCAATAAAACAAACTTTATTGCTGAAGCCCTGAAGCCCGCAGATCTGGAAGCTTGGCCGCGGCCACCTCTCAAATAAAAACCCAGGAGCCCAATTTTGCGTAACTTTCCTCGCTCCTCTTACCGCTACTACGAATACGCTTTTCCGCGCTCGCATCTCTTACCCATGGACTTCATCGAAACAACCTCTATGAATATGCACCCTTCTCTTTGGGAACATCGTCCACGCGCCATGTATCTGATCCAAGAAGTTCCTTCGCCGAATGCACCAAGCAGCATCTCGGTAAGTGGGGACAAACAACTTCTCATTATGACTTTCATGATCATGACATTCATGACTTCGTAACTAGAGTGTGCACTTCACCTCCCTGGACAACGACTCGACGCCTGACGGGATTCCTCGAACCCACTCCTCTGCTAATCACACCAACGAGGTCTTGATCCACGCTCCTCCGACCTTCGTTTCAGTTTCCGCTCCCAACGTCGCACTCCATGATGCCACCGGCTCCCCTACCCATTCGATCGAACTTCCTGAGTTCTACCTATTCGGGTACGATCCCAACGAGCGGTCGGTGTTCTCCCCTGCATCCTTGGACCCCAGCCTTCAATTCCGGGAGGACTTGGAGAAGGTGGTTGAGGAGCGCCGCTTGGGCGAGCGCCGATCTGCTGAGGCCGTTCACAATCAGCTCCGCTATAAGCCCCTTGGCGTCAAACCTCCCTACCGCGTCTTCCCCATCACGTTTTGGAGGCATGTCAAGCCTCTCGAATACACGAACTCCATCACAGAACTTCGACGACCGCCGCGCTGCCTTCAATCAGTTTGAAAAGGACCTTGATGGGTACATTGCAGGAGCAGCGACCTTGGGACACCCCACGGAGGACGTTATCTTTCCCGACTTCCTCTGGCGTAGCAGCACCGAGGAGGGAGTCTTCGAAGTCCGATCCCCGCCCAGCAGGCGATTCCAGCGAGGAGATACGATTCTTTGTTACGGAGGATTGCGTGGGTATTGGAGGCTTGGGGGGCCGGTAAAGCGCTACTGGCTGAAGGAGGATTCTTGCGATCTGACCGTGACCGAGTTCGTGCAGATCATGGGTTATGATGATCAGACGCATTCACAGGCTTGGCTCAAAATTCCCGCATATTTCTTCCGTGCCACCACCCTCTCGGACCGTTTCAACCGGTTCGTTCGCAGGTCCTTCCGCTCACTCCGGGAATCCTTCCTCAAAGACGACAACCTCCGTCGTGAGTCGACTGATCTCTCCGAGGCCGTTGTGAAGTTTTGAGACGCTCTGTATATTCGATACACATTCCTTGCTCATTCCTATTACCGTTACCAGAAGATCGCTTGCTACAAATAATGTACTGAGAATTTGTGTTGAGGGCCACGACAATTTGACTTGACTTCTTGTGTGCATGGAGCGATGGGGGACCATCGATTTATTCTGTTCGCCGCGGATGTGCCACTACATTTTTGTTTACCATTAACATGCACACAAGGAAGTACAAGTCTAACGGACGAGAATTAGAGAAAAACAAGTAGTTTAGAGAGGACGACGAAATATGACTCACATGAGTCAAATTGAGTCACATGAGTCAAAACAAGTCATATGAGTCATAATGAGTCATGTGAGTCAGAATGAGTCATGTGAGTCAGAATGAGTCATGTGAGTCAGAATGAGTCACGTGAGTCATATGTAGTCATGAAGAAATGACTCACTCCAGCAGTATATAAGGGCCAGGGCCCCAGCATGTTTTTCCCCAAGTTGACCCCACCTGTACTCATAGGTAGTTAACTAACTATTAGCTTTCTGCTAACTTGTGTGTGTCTGAAGCCTATCCGTCAAGCCGTTTAACGAGAACACTGATCCGCAACGAGAACACTGACCCGAAACGAGAACACTGACCCGAAACGAGAACACTGACCCGAAACGAGAACACTGACCCGACGCACCTGACTGACCTTACGAGAACACTGAACCGATACGCGAACAACTGACCCGACGCATCTGAACAACGTAACGAGAACACTGACCCGACGTATTTGACTGACGTAACGAGAACACTGACCCGACCAAATCAAGTATTACTCCGCCAAGATCCTCGAAAAGGAAATTGTTGGAGCACAACGAACACTTGAGTGAATCTTGCGAATAACGATATTTCCCAAGCACTCAAGGGAAACAAATTTTCCTCCGCACAACAGTTACGACACGTAAAGATTGAATATAAATTAAATTACAGGATATGCCGAATCCGCCCAAATCCACTCTCCCTGCTCGAAGACTGTGTCGTGCTCTTGAGCAATTTTGGTACCGTTCCATGCAACCGAGTCGTGTGTACTTCCAGTGTGCCCATAACTAAAATCAATGATTTGCAAGTTTGGGAGGTTGACGACCTGATGGATGAAGATTAATTGTCACGCCATTCAGATGTCAGTTATACAGTAAACGCACTTGAATGTTCAAAGAATATTTACATTTCCGGTCGAAGTAGCTAGGCCCATACCAGGTTGGCCGTTCTTCGAGAGGAACCAGTGTGCCGTCTACAAAGCACCAGCCATTCCTCCACGATTTGCATGAGTGGTCGTGGACCCATTGCTTCGCTTTCTCCTTCTCCTCCTGGGTAGGCAAGCGAACAGCAGCTTGCATAAAAGACGGCCGTAGAACAGCTGTCATGACCCGTCGCGTGCATAAATGGACTGTCCCCTTGCCGAGTCCGGCCCAATTGGCAACGGACTGTACGCTGGCACCGTTTCCATCATGACCGAAACGGTACAGGGCTACGGCGAGCTGCTGGTCCACAGAAAGCTGGGACTGATTCGAGTTGTTGGAGAAGACAGGGTCATTTTCAAGACAAGCAACAAGTTTGTCGAATGTCTGCGGGCTGACGCGAAGGGCCTGACGAAAATGGTCATCACGTCCCGCTTTGAGAGCTGTAAGAACGTGGTGGAGATAGGAGGGGCCGCGGGGAAGCGTGTCTCGGGGTTTTTCGTATCGTGTCTCGTACATCTCCTGGATCTCTTCCGTAATGAATTGTCGTAAACGACGTGAACGCTGCACTGCAGCAACACTCTCATCATCAGTAAAGAGGTTAGGTTGATCCTCCTAGGTGTTCGGGGTTTCGGGGTCGAAGTATACGACCAACAAGTCCAGAATAGAGCCTGTAGTGTAACGGGTTGTAAAAGGAATATAAAATTGAACTGAACCGAAATCTCCGTGTGCTTTAAAACTAAACCCAAAACTGCTGTTATAAACCGTTCCGTTCCGTAGTCAAACCCAGAGAGCGTCCAGTCGAAACCCGTAGTATATTGTTCTTCTCTAGTTCTACTACATTGCTTTTATACCTACTCTAGTATTTGTCCAGAATAAACAAACTTGTCCTATACGCTGTGCTCCCCGGGACTTCTGACAATAGATTCCCATTGTGAGAAGCCTATTCCGAGTCATTCCTGTCCAGAGCTGTGCTTCTGTTGACACGGAGGCCTCGCAACGCGTGAAACACGTCGCGGAGTTCAAGTTTCAGCACGCGACCGCGTCGGTCACACGCGCCACGTACTCGGGTCATTGTTCTCCATAATCGGCCGTGCTCCCTCATTCCACCTTATTCCTTGTTTTTCTCAAGTGAAATGTTTTCCCATCCTTTATCTCCTCTTTTTCTCTGCTTCTGACTGTCCCCAGTCAGCCTGCTAAATGAACCTCTCGGCATGTCGAACGTTAGGCGCTTAGGTTGAACGCCGCAGCACGTGACCTCCGATCCGAGGTTTCTCCGAGAAATTCTTGTCATATTGGCGGATTGATCTACTCACACACTTTTTCTTCTTGTCCTCTACTTTTATATTGTCCTTTCAGCAGCTCTACACTATTGCACACAACTGCCATACTGTGGCCGCTTACTGCTTTGCACAGCCACAGGTATTTCTGCGTTGCCCGTCTCTATCCTTAACACTCAATCTTTAGTCCAGCTCTCAATACTCCCGCGGACTCTTCACCACACCATCTTCTTGGAATATGTCCATGTTTTCGACGACGTCGGGTATTACGTCGGTGAGCTGCCTGCTCATTGTCCGCCACCGACCTAACACGTAATAGCCGCCGTACAATGCCCCACCGCGCCTTCCGCTGTTTATTTTGTCTCCCTCTGGTGCTCGCCGCGCACTGTACCTTCGGTGCGTGGTATCTTGCTCACTATTTCTGCATTGTGTTGCTCACACCTCATTGTTTTTCCACAGCCACCCGCCGCGGCTATTTAACGCGTCCCACGCCACCTTCTCGCCTAGACGCAGCTTAAACACCTAACGCCACCTTCTATCGATCCTCGCGATGTCGCAGTCCGGAAACTCGTCCTTCTCATCTTCGCGCTTGTCCATCTTTGGCTCGCCCCGACCAGCGCCTCCGGCCCCATCGCCTTCGGACGATATTCAAGGGTTTGTGGTCCCGGTGATCCCGCCGCCGGATTGTCCCCTGCACATGGTGGCGACACCCGATGGCTTGCACCTTCCGCGGGTCTCAGCCAATGCGCACCCCGCCGACCCATCGTCGCGTCCAGCGCTAATTACCTTCCGTGTCAATGTACGTCGCTGCACCCTCTTCTTCCATCCTTTACTAACTTTGGCCTTCTTAGCCAAGGGGGCAAGTGCGTGCACTGTGCTGAGAGCGGGCTCGATTGTAAATTCACCGAGGCCGGCATCCCTTGCCCTCCGTGCGCAGTTTTAGGCATTCCCGACTGTCGCTTCGCAGATCCCGATGACTTCCTCTATCATCTCAAGCGTCACCGCGACGCTGTCTTCCGCGATGAGCGCACAGCCTTGGTGAATGCCGTACACGATAATCACCTCCCTGCTTCTCTTTTTGGTACGTTCCCGCTCTCTCTCGCCAGGCTGCTCCTCTGACTTCTTCTTAGCTTGGGAATATGGACGCGCCACAGCACACTTTTACTCCGCTGCCCAGGGAGCCATTGACCGCTTCATTGTACGTTCCCGATGTCCTCAAAATTTCCCTTCTTGCTGATGCTGCTTACAGATTAACTATAATGCCACGCACCGCCTTTCGCTTCGCGGTTACCGCGCACTCGCCAATGCCACCACCGATGCCGGGCTTCTTTCCGGCTTTATGGCACTCGGTGCCGAGACTCAGGTCCATCGTTCTGTACTTCAAGTGGTCGCGAACCGTCTCTTGTCCATTATTACAAACATAGTCGACCCCTCCCCTGATAATTCCCCTATCTTGCCGTTGTAGAATTACTTGTCTTGTAACTTTATCTTGACTAAATTAACCATCTTGTATACGCCACATGAATTGACCAAAATTTGAGATTTAATTGTATTGCCTCAAGCCTTTTAAGCCTCAAGTTTGTTTTGATGAGCCGTGGTTCTCGTCGCCACCTCCCGTCGTACGTGGCTCCTTTGTCCCCTTCTCTCTAATCCTGACTTATTCTCAGGTAGTACGTGTCGGTTTGCCAACACGCGGCACCTTGGACAATGGTGAGCTTGCTCGTCTCAACCTGTTGGCGTGTCCGCTCCATTGTTCCTGCGTGTCCTGGTACGTGTCCCCGTACCATCTTGCCCTCTGCGCGTACTTATAAAGCCCTGTCTTCTCCAGGTTTTCTTCAATATTTTCCTCAGATTTTCTTGTAGTCCGCTGGTCCGGATTCTCCCCCAATAATGTCTTCTCTATCCCACCTTCGTCTTTCCGCCGCTGACGAAACCGCTATCCACCGCCTTCATCGTACCATCCGTGCTACCCGGTATGAAGATCCTGTTGATCAGGAAGCCTTCCTTACTGCCTCTGGCAAGACCTTGGTGCGTAATCCTCGAATTCCCTGATTCCCTTTTATCCTGACCAACCTTTTTCTTAGCTTCAATTCCGCCCATTTGTCACTGCCTTCGCACAGAATCATGACCTCGGCGAATGCATCTTCGCCCTCAAACACCAAATCCATCTTAACAATTCTCGGCTCGGCATCCCATCTAGCGACATCCTCGACTCGCTCCATGCGTTCACGGCCGACGTCCTCGCCAAACGTCAAGAATTCCGCGATCGCAAAGCCGAACAAGGCGAACGTCTCCGCGCCGCTGCTGGTGTGGCTGCTCGCGCTGAGCGTCGAGCCGCACTCGAGTCTCTCGACCGCCAGGTAAGTTATTCTTCTGGTTTCTTATTCCTTGCGCTAACTGCTCTTAGCACCGCTCTCCTGGTCCTCCTGACTTGGTTTCAATCCCGTCCAGTGATGAGGAATCCGAGGTGGAAGAGCCTGCACCTCCGGTAGGTTTCCCAGTTTTCCTTTTAACAAGCCTCTTTTTAATGCTTGCCATCCCAGTCCTCGCGTCCCCGCGGCAATGACACCATCGCGCCGGTTCCTCGAGGTGAGTTATTCCCCACTTCCCAGTTCTTGTTTAATTCCTCTTCACTAAGTGAGCTTTCCAGTTCCCTTGTCGCCACTGCCCGAGCTAGAAGGCCTGTTGCTAAACCTTAGCTTCAGCGCCCCGCTCAGCGTCCCAATTGCATCCCCGCTGTCTCCCACGTTATCCCTTCCGGACCACGTGCTGAGACGCGCTCTTCGACCAAGCGGGCTCAACCCGATCACCCGCGAGAAAGCCCTTCCCCCAACCGTTCCCGCTTTCCGGCGCCGTGCCCGTTCTGGTATGTCTTTTACATTCCCTTCTTTTCTTGACTAATGCCTCAACAGCCGAGCCTTCCCGCTCTTGTTCTCCCCGCCAAGCCCGTCGCTCCCGTTCCTATTCGCCGCCTCCCGTTCGGTCCGCGCCCACGCCGTCCGAAGGTCAATTACGTCGACGACTGGATGGAATACAATCCGAAATTTACCGGCTCGCGGGCTCGAAAGAGCAGCTCCTCCGGCAGCTCGATTCGCTCCAAGAGACGCGCCGTCAATCCTCGCAAGCTCAAGCCCGGGTACGTCTTTATTTATTCCATTCTTCTTCTCTTATTAACTTGCTCCTCCAGCGCGCAGGTTGTTAAACGATGCTACCACTGCACCGCAGCTAGCCATCTCGTTGCAGAATGCCCCCTTCGATACATAAACTAGTAACGTAGACCGTAGTACTTGTTTGTAGCCAAACAATTTATTCCCTTGGGCGCTGGTTGGCCAGGTAACTCCTTGTGTGATCTTCAAGTTCTTAGTCAACTACAGTTCCTCCTCAAGATCCATCGGAGATTCATCAGCACCGCGCCATCGAAGCTTAATACCCTCGAATTGTAAGTCCTTCCCTTCGTATACCTCTTCTGGCTCATTTTCTAACTCGTCCAATGTTTCCCTGGAGACGTCGACTAGCTCTTCAATTCTAGGACCCAGGGTGAGTTTCCTGCGCTGCTCATACGGTATCACTCTGAACCGGCCAATTTTCTTTTGCCAGACGGCACCATTCATTTCGCAGACAATGTAAGCGCCTCCCTTCGCACGTCTCACAACCACTAATGGTCCCCACCAGCGGTCTCGGTTTCTCCCACTGAGAGAGCCTTCTCCTACGGTATTCCGCACCAATACCACATCTCCTGGTTCGAAGCAATAGTCCCGAATGGTATGTTTATATTTTTCGGCGTATTCTTGTGCTGACTTGATCTTCACTGCTTGCATCCTTGCTCTCATTTCCTCGACATGGGTAATATGTTTAGCCAGTGCTCTCGCTCGCAATCCCACTAGCTCTGCCGTTGACAGCAGACTATCTGGGTACCCAACTAACCAAGTTGCCTCCGCCACATCCAATGGTAGCGTAGGTTCAGCACCACACACTGCAAAATACGCCGAGCATCCCATGCCTCGTCGTACCGTAATCCGGTCAGCCCAAAGCACTTGATGCAAGAAATAGAACCACTGATGTAGATTCCCTCCTGTAGCCTTGTACAACGATTGCCTCAAGTCCCAATGTCCTCGTTCAACTACGCCATTAGATTGTGAGTGATATGGCGATATCCTTATTCCATAAATCCCATATTTCTCTTTCAGCCAGTCCAACGCTAGCAAGAATGGAGGTCCGTTATCAGTTACAATCCACACCGGGCAGCCCCACCGGCAGATAACGTCTTCGAGTAGAAACATTCCAATATTCTTCGCGTTTTGTTTTTCGTAGTCCACGCCCTTCAACATATCTTGTTAGCGCACACCGCGCATCCACAATAAATTGACATTGATTTGAGACTTCACTCATATGCATAACGTCTGCATGAATCTTCTGAAAAACACCTGGCGTTGAGGTTACCACCGGCGGTGTTCGCATAATCGCCAGCTGCCTCTTCTGGCAGAGATGACAAGTCTTCACATACCAACGACGTCTCCTTCTAAGTCTGGCCACCAGAACCGTCGCTCAAGAACACTTTTTGTAGAATATCCCCGCGATGTCCCAATGCATCGTGCGCGCGCGCATGATATACATCCGCTGCTCCCGTGGTATTACCAAGAGGTGCGCGTCCGCCCCTTTGCGATAAATCCTTCCGTCTTCTGATATAAAGAACTTAGATGCCCATTTTAAAAATTTCTTATATTCCTTGTCGCCGTTAATCCCTTCCGGACGTTCCAAAGTATTCTTCAACCAGTCCTTGAGCTTGTCTAACTTGTCATCCTTGTTTCTAGCTCCCATACTCCGGTGATCCTCGTTGTACGGCTCCTGCACACCTTCGAGATCCCTGAGCTCCACACTGGGTAGCATCCCTTGTTCCGCAGGAATTATGCCGTCTTGCATATAAACCGGTATAGTAAGTTCTGCCGCGGCATACTCTTTTTCCACCAAGCTGATTCTTCTTCGTTCTTCTTCTCTTATTACGTGCAGTTCGTCCTCAAAGTCTTGGATAATCCCTACAAAATTGCCGACTTCTTGTAAGTAGCCACCCCGGCTATCTATCTCATTTCTGAATTCCTCAAATGCTAACGGTTGTTCTGTCGAATAATCCCAGCCTTCATGTCTCTCCGGCGGTCCGTTGATCTCAATTTCCTCGTCCTCCCCTAGCCATTCTTCATCACCAAGTTGCGCTTCTCTGCGGGATAGTCCATCCGGCGGGAAATTGGTCCCTTTGGTGTGTTTTAGCTTAAACTTGAACATTAATATCTGCTCAATCCAACGGTTAATTGTTGCATTAGGCCCCATTCCGGGATTGTTCAGCATTCCCTGGATATATTTCGCGTCCATCTCGACAACCAAACGCCGGCAGCCCAGCAGCCAATACTGCATAGCCTCCAATGCACGTTTTAACCCGTATAACTCCCTCTTCGGTTGCGAAAATTCTGACTCTCTCTTGTTTAGAGTGATTGATGCGAACTTCGCATAGTATCGTTTCTTCGGGTCGTCCGGATCTACCTGGTAGATCTGGATCCCAATCGCCATCCAAGACGTGTCGACTGCCAGGACCACGTCCGAGTCCCAGTCATAGTTGAGAGGTTTCAAACAAGGTGCGTTCGCTACCGCCTCCTTGATGTTCTCCATTGACTTTTCTTGTGCAGGTCCCCATTCAAATTCCACATCTTTCCTGGTCAGTTTCTGCAATGCTCTTGCCTTCCAAGCGTAGTCCTTAATGAACATTCTCAAGACACCGACCGTTCCCAAGAATTGTCGGACCTCTGACACATCCTTCAAAGGGCCCCACCGGCTGATAACTCCAATACGGTCTGTGTCAGGTCTGCGCCCTTCGAACGAACACAAGTGTCCAACTACATGGAATTCTCCAGCGCAGAGCACCGACTTAGCTCCTGAAAAGGTACCTCCGCAATACTTGATCCGTTGAATTATTCGATTTAAATCCCCGAAATATTCCCAGATAAAACGACGTATCCCACTATTCTCTGGGATAGTCTCGAATCCACCATCTGGTGCTTCATATCGACTCCCTGGTCCACGTACAGGTACGTCGTCAATATACGGCATTGTAACATGTGGGATCTCATCCCGTAATATGTAGGTCACATCTTCATGAAAGATCGGCACGCTATTCGTCCAGCCTTGTGGTAGTTTAACCAACCGTAACGCTCCGTACGGTGTTTGGAATGTGGTAAAGTCCCTTGATCCTTCCGCAATGTCCCTGTGATCATATCCTGAAAACAGGTCCAGGCACCCTCCGCAAGCGCGTCCTGCAAAGTGATTCGCCAGCTCATCCGTTGCCGGGGGAATTCCCGAGTGCGCAATGGTAACTGCATTTAATGGTTCCAATGCATGTACTAACCGTATACTCTTCCCATCTTTCTTTAGAACCCCAAAGAACTTGCTCCGGTATGAGGCATTTGACGGCTCATATACTCCGCGTCTAATCTTTTCTTGATTATTCTACAGAATTCTCCGAGTTGACCCCGTGGTATCGGAATACTCTTCTCAATCCACGTCTCGTGCTCCACCAGTGGGAATTCAATGGGCGGGAAGAAGTCATGCCGAAAACTCCCCCGTTCGTCATCATCCCAGGCAAAAGCCTTCTCATGCTCCACAACTAACTGATGCATCATCTTTAGTTCTTCTGGCCACAGGAACCCCTTGTGCCGCTTCGTTCATATCCTGTTTGCGCTCCTCCGTATATTTCCCAGTCGGTTTGAACTCCGGTGGATTAGGCTTCAAGGTAGGCATATCCGCCAGCGGATCGCCTTTAATTTCCCTTTTAATCCTATATCTCTCAGGCAGTTCGGTATAAACCGGTCGGATTTTCAATCCCACAGGTTTGTATTCTTTTCCCACGAATACTGAAGTTGTCTCATCTCCTCCAGATTTCTCTAATCCAGTTGGACATATAGCATCAATGGACTCGCAACACGCGCAGCGCGTAGGGTACCATCCACTCGGTGCCATTTTCCTCTATCCCACGGATGTTGTTTTGACTTGAACAATTTATTCTTCGTTGTTATTCCTTCTTCTTGTAAGGCGTTTGCAAACACCTTGTAAGGTACGCCCTCTACATCTTCAATTTCTTGCTTCCTGTAAGATTTGAACAGCTTCGCCGCTGGTATGTCTCTCCGCATATCTTTGGCCATAGCTGACGCCGCTATATAGGCTTCGATAACCTTTTCCGCCGTCATTAATCCTCCCCTTGGCGGTAAGTCTGTTCAATTGCCATTTCCCCTTCTTTGTTGAACCCAACGATTACGGCCAGCTCTTCTCCTTGATACGGCTGTATCAACTCATCGAAGACCCCTGAAAATCCTGCTCGTTCTTTTTCGGTTTCTCAGGTTGCTCCACAGCAACCTCCTTTCTTTCCTTGTTTCTGACTCGGTCATACGTAGGCACCGTATAGAATTTCTCCGTATTCGGGTCCATTAAGGTTAACAACTGATTTCCACCTTCATGATCGGTACGACTTCTTGTGAGAACGTCGAAGGGCCTTCCTAATAACACTTTGTAGGCCGGCTTTTTTAATAACATGGACTTGCAGATATATCTTGAGTTCTCCCCATCGAAAGGTACGTTGCGTGCTAGTCCCATCGACTTCTCTAATTGACCGTTTGCACTCTGCATGAAGATATTGATTGTCGGGTCCCAGACCAGTCCACAATATTGTGCTTGCTCCAGCGACATTGAGACAATCTGTGAGCCGGAGTCCAGTACACACTCCACTGGCCCTTGACTGTTTACGTATGGGAACGTAACCCTTAAAGGTACAGAGTCCCTTGCAACATAGATTTGTTTTGGGTCTTCACCGTCCGGTAATCCTTCCAGATATTGCAGATATGGGTCTTGCGCAATTACCGAACCAGCCGGTATTCCTTCAAGTCCCACCGTCGTTACAAATACTCCCTGGATTTCCGGCAAGTCGTCCACGTCGACTGCATTTAACAATAGCTGAGTGTCTCCTTCAGCTATTTTTCCCTCATCTGGCTCCGGATCCCCCAAGTACATGGCCTTTGAGTTCCGGCCATCACGTCTTTCTTCCTCCGAGGCCTTCACTGGCTGCCGTACCCTGGTAAGCTTTAATCTTTCTCCTTCTCGGAGGTCTTTGCTCATTCGAACAGATCGCCAAGTCTCACGGTCACTTCTGTCTCGTTAATCCGTGCCAAGACTTCTTCAGCGAGTCCATCCCGTTGAACCGGCGCCTTCAATTCATATGTTCTTCCATTTTCTTCTAGTAACCTTCGTTCCGCTCGGCTTTCGCTAGCTGGCTGAGTTCGGACCCCAGCTACGATGGGCTTCACGAAACGATACGGTAAATCTTGCCGTTCTTGAGCTTGATTAGCGGACTTATCCCCCTCCGGAGGCCTCTCTTTAGGCCGCTCCTCCATCCTAGGGGTCTTTAAAAATCCTGGGCTGGAGGTTCCGTAAAGGTAACATTCCTCGCTTTACTCCTTGTTAATAAGTACTGATCTTGGGCTGGATTTCCAGTCTTGAGTAAATTGAATACGGTTCGCCCGAGTTCCTCCATGTTGGGTTCCCGCACTGGGTCCGCACGGTTCAAGTATTGAGATGAGGGCGACTGGTGCACCTGCCCTTCGCTCTTCGCAACTTGATTTAATTTAACTCGCAGAGATCGCACTTCATCCCTCAAGGCATCGAACTCATCTTCCTGGTAAGCACCATAAAAGATTTCATTCAAGTTCTGACCAGCAGAACTCTTTCTTTGCCAGTACTCCTCTACTCGGGCCGCCGCTGATCCTCTCCCTCTAGGAATATAATTCCCATCTGCCAATCTCTGCTGGCCGTCTTCAACGGTAATCCATCCCTTGTGTATGTGACCAGCCTTAATTGCACATTCCTTTGAATAATGGTCCGATCCGTCGCAGTAATAGCAGCCATGCCGCTGCATCAGACCACCATAGCCCCGGCCATACTGCCTTTCCGCGCCGAAATTAGAAGGAGCCCTCCCCGAGTCCCGTTCTATATGCTCTTCGCGTTCCGCCACTGTTTGCTTTGAGCTCTGGAAAGCTCGGAGTAATTCTTCATGAGCCACCTTTGCTTGCCGTTGAGAGACTGCCAACGCATCCCTTAGACTTGATATTTCACCATTAATCTCTTCAAGCCGCTCGTCCCGTCGCTCGACCTTGATGATCGGGAACTTGTCCGAGCGCTTAATCTCAACTTCGTCCGGTTCGTCCCAGGTCGACTCCGTTCCTTTATTTGCTAACCGCTCGGCCATCTTGACCAGCTCCTCGAGCTGTATCCGGGTCCTCCTTGCGATAATCCACCGTGCCAGCTGGTGGCGGAACATTCGCCGCTGCTTGAGGTAAATCTTCTTTAATTAAGTTGCGTGTGTTAATCGCCATTCTCAAGGTTTCTGCAAAACCTCGGTCCAGGGTATCAAGGTAGCGTTTACACGCTTCCTTGTTAAGTATAATAGCTGGCGGTTGACGCAACTTTCGCACCAAAGCTGAGAATCGCATCCCAAATCGCTTGAGGCGGCCTTCCTCGGCGCGTTTAATCCCTTTATTCTCTCTGCACAAGCGTTCTAACTCCTCCAGGGTCCCATCTAAATCCTCCTTGACCTCTGGATACGCCTTGAGGACTGCTTTCTTGAAGTCCGTGTACGACGTTCCGGTCGTATACTCTGTCAGCGCTCTCCACATTTCCCTCTTCCTCGCCGGAAGGTAGCTGGTAAGCAATCTCTTCTTCTCATCATCGTCGGTAATTTGACCTAGCGTGATGATATCTTCAACCTGCTCCATAAAGTCCCGCAAGTCGTCCTTATCCTCTGTTACAAACTTCGGCACATTCGTCTCCCACGGCCTTGGAACTTTGAAACTCGCAACGCCGGTACCAGCCGGCGCTCCAGGGTTCGCTTGAGCCATTATGGAAGTAAATTCAGGTGTAACTGGTCGGAGTAGGACCCGTAAATTGAAGGACTCGTCTGAGTCGTATTCAAAGGTGAATTCTTGATCAAATAAGGATTCCCCTCCAGTCGGTAACTCGTCCAGCGAGTCGTAGTCTTGAAGAGTGTCCTCGGTGTTGCCTGCAACGTCCAAAAACTCTTCCGCCGTCTTCTTCGTCAGGTACGCAGCTCGCCGCTGGTGTGTTCTCTGTCTAACTTCTTGTCGTCCGAGTTCAGCAGGCGTCTGCCCACGTCGTCGTCCCAAGAAATCGATTAAAAGTGGTTGTTCGCGACCAGCACGAACGATGTTGATGGATTTTCTGGATGAAACCCCTCGCGGTGGGCTCCAGATAAAGAGGTTAGGTTGATCCTCCTAGGTGTTCGGGGTTTCGGGTCGAAGTATACGACCAACAAGTCCAGAATAGAGCCTGTAGTGTAACGGGTTGTAAAAGGAATATAAAATTGAACTGAACCGAAATCTCCGTGTGCTTTAAAACTAAACCCAAAACTGCCGTTATAAACCGTTCCGTTCCGTAGTCAAACCCAGAGAGCGTCCAGTCGAAACCCGTAGTATATTGTTCTTCTCTAGTTCTACTACATTGCTTTTATACCTACTCTAGTATTTGTCCAGAATAAACAAACTTGTCCTATACGCTGTGCTCCCCGGGACTTCTGACAATAGATTCCCATTGTGAGAAGCCTATTCCGAGTCATTCCTGTCCAGAGCTGTGCTTCTGTTGACACGGAGGCCTCGCAACGCGTGAAACACGTCGCGGAGTTCAAGTTTCAGCACGCGACGCGTCGGTCACGTGCGCACGTACTCGGGTCATTGTTCTCCATAATCGGCCGTGCTCCCTCATTCCACCTTATTCCTTGTTTTTCTCAAGTGAAATGTTTTCCCGTCCTTTATCAGAGCTTTCCTCGTCATCTCCAGCAGCCCCTGACCAGTCAGACAAGCTATCCCATTCCGCAAGCTCGGAGGAGGAAGAGTCGGAACCGACGGAACGAAGGTCGGGCATGGACTCGGAATCATCGGAGTGTGAGGTAAAGCCCGTGATAGCAATCGAGGATTGGTCACTGAGCATGTCACTGGCAAACCGCCAGTCTGGACCAAGAATGTCCACCCAGTCGTCACCAGAGCTACGGTCCGAGTCCGATTCAGACTCAGAGCTGTCGTCTGAAGACAAGGATGAGAAGTCGTCAAGAGAACGGTCCTGGGACTTTTCCTGGCGGTTTTGGGATAGAAGGCGGGATGCTGCATGTCGGCGTTCCAGCTCGCGTCGCTGCCGGCCGTTGTTGTAGCGCACATAGGCCTTTAGAAGAGCTTTTTCCCTAGCAGGGCGTCGAGTCTTTGACGGCATTTTACAAAGAATTGATTCAAGGACAGCCACTGATGTGATTTAAAATTGGATTTGAAGCGCATTTGAAGCGCATGTGAAACGCATTTTGAAAAGGGGCGGTCAGACCAGACTGACGCTTATCCCACGCTTCTGATCCAAAATAAATCCCTGAAGCGCATCTGAAACGCATGCCCGAAGCGCCTCTGAAGCGTCTAGTCTGACTGCCCCTAATGAGGAGTTTTCGCCCACATTTCGCCCACAGAAATGGAGTCACGACGGAGTACCTCGCGACCTTTCAGCTCATAAAAATTATCGCATCAGGAAGTCATCTCGCTTTGCTGAGGCTCCGGCTCCCGAGTGAATGTGCTGAAACATACTTTGTGCCACCACTCCCAATTGTAAGTCACTGTCTTCATGGGAAAGCCGACTCCACAACTCACCACAACGCATTCACCCCACCCCACTCGTCGGGTGCCTATAGAGTACCCGTGGTGCCGACTGGGCGAGCCCCGCAAAAGTGTCATAAAATAGCTCCACTGGGATATGAGCTACTTTCAGGGCTAACTTCAGATAGGTACTTGAGTTTGAAGGGGTTTTCCGTCGCATGGACGAGGGCGGCAGCGTGAGACAAATCCCAGTCGGCAACTTCCAAATGCAGGTTTGCTCCAGGATCGCCGGTCGTTCTCGGTGCACCTGACTCGCTGGTACGTACGATCCCTGTCATCTCTCAAGGACTGCGTAAAATTGCGTTTTTTGCGTCTGAACGGCGCTGAAGTAATGAATTGGAGGAAAATGCTTGCGGCCTTCCTAATTGGGATGCAAAGAGTTTGTTTGTCCGGATTTGCTTACTTACTTTCGTCTCATGACCGAACACTGACGCGCCTTTTTACCCCGACGTGGAACTCGATCGAGATGACCTGCAAATGCCGATCAAGTTCTTCAGTTCGCATACTGACGCTTTATTGATAGAGCATCGATGTCATGAACACCCGTCAACTGCGGCTCCATTCCGCCCTGACATGAACAATATCGGTCAATCCATTCATGACGCTGCCTACGGCGTGGGAGTAGCTTAGCTCGGAGTTTAAGGAGTTAAAATTCTCCACTGACGGTCTGTGTGCGTGAATAAACCACTTCAGTACCATCCGACCTTTGTTTTTCCTGCTCGTATAAGCTCGGAAAGTAACCGCTACCCATTGGCAACGGCAAATACAATGAACGAGCCCCAACGATGTCAGGAGATGAAATAATTTTCGCGCACAGAAAGTGCGTCTCAACGAAGTCCCTCGCGACCTCCGCTCGTAAAAATCTTGGCATCTTGCTTCGAAGTCTCCCAATCACCTTACTGAGATGTCTTCTGCCGACTTCCGAGTCAAGGTATGAAAATATACGACCACCGCCGCCAATTGTGAGCCACAGGATTTGTATTGGACCAGGGTTCTCCCAGACTCCACAGCTCAACTCCCACGGCGTTCACTTTCCTAATGTGGATGCTATAGTGCTTACTACCGCTCAGCGGCGCACGGCAAGGCCCCGCGAAGCTGTCATAAAATACCCCCACCCGAATACGAGGGAGCTACTTTAGCGACAGGAGCCCAGTTTGGAGCTCCTCTCTGTGGTGCATTAGAGACGGAGACATACAATACATCCTCCAGTTATATTTCGCCTCCGCTTGCGACGTTCTCATCACATGGTACTATGTATATATTCTATGCGAAAAAGAATTTTTTGTGAATGAAAGTGTCAACGATATGGTCCCCCAAGGCCCAGAAGAGTCAGATCTTGGCTTATAAATATATATATTTCTCTGATTTTTTAAATCATCTCAAAGTATTTTCAACGCATTTTGGACCAAGGTCGGAAAAGTGGAATAAGATCACTCGGGACCCACCTACCTAGCCGGTGTCTCGGCATTTGCCGGTGCACACCTCTTGCTTTTGGTTTCTGCGCTCCTCAAACCCAATTTTCAACTGCCAGTGAGTTGATGGGTTTTGGGAAAGAATTAAGCAACAGTTCCGGGTTTCCCAAAAGCTTTTCCCAAAAACAATTAGGAACCGTTTCCAAACCGTTTCAGGACACCAGGAAACTTGTGGTTTCTACATTCCCAAAACCCAATTTTCAATCGAGTTAATGGCTTTTGGGAAAGGGTCAAGTAACAGTTCTGATCTCCCGAATATGGTTCCCGAAACCAATTGTTTTGGGAACGTTTTGGAAGCCCTCTTACAACGGATGTCCCCGAGTGCTTCTTGCATTGTACATCTTTCTCATGGTATCCAACATTCCTATTTCCAGAAGAATCAGAAACGCATAAATCACCCGAGACTCCGTCCGGTTGTCGTCCTGCGTGTCGAAGAAGTTGGTTCAAGTTCCCCCATTTCTGCCACATTTTGATTTTTGTTCCCGCTATCACGCAAAGTGAATGGAGCTCTTGAGTCAATAATTGCCGCAGACGAACCCACCATCTACATGAATGGTTTTTATTTCAATTTTCTTCTAGATAAGATAATAATTGCTGATGTCTGTGGAAATGCAGGCAACGCCCGGAGGTGACAAGCGGAGTATGGCGCCATGAATAGCAGCATGCACACATGCGCGCAATTGCCTCGCTAGAAAGCTGGAGTCAGGCAGGACCGATCCCAGTCTCGACGGTAAGCGGCCCAAATAGGGCCAGAATTTCATTACCATAATAATCTGACTTTGTTCGTGACCGGCAAAAGCAAGCCTTGAAGCAACTCCAGATGTACCATGGGAACGAAAATCCTGGGCTAAATGGTAGGTATTGTCAGTAGTCGAAACGAGGGACTCTGAGCGCTGCAGGCTTGGGGTGCTTTTCGAAACCGACAAGTTCTGTCCTTTCTTATACGACGTCGAGTTTCACAACAAGGGATTATTTCGTTTCGGCGGTCGAACTCGTTTGTAAGTTTTTTCTCGGCCGGATTAACAGAGGTCCACGGGGTCCCGGCTGGTTGCATCACTATCGTAGCCACTGTCAAGGAATAAAAGTTCGCCGATAAGGCGCCAGTACCTGGCTCAAACAGATGCCACCCAATTTTGAGATGTTTCTCGCGCATGGGCCCACTCATGTTTCCCCTTTGAAAGAAAATAGGCCCTATTTTCTGGCCATTCGGAATCTCAAGTGTAGATTCGTTCGATTGGATGATTAATGGCAGGTTCACCCCTAAGGGTATGCGGCCGGTCTCCATAGTTGGTGGTGCAGCTGACTCCGACCTAGATTCGCGCATCAGGAACGGGAGTCCATCGATATCCTAGACCATCACTGTCCGATAACATCCAAATTTGAACTTTGAAGCGCTGTGACCCTCAACTCATCCGATTGGATGCGTAGCGAGGAACGTCTTCTCGTCGGGATCTAAAACCTCCATACTTCTATTCACCTGCAATGCTTGTGCCGACGGCTGTGCACGTTCGACCAGATGGATGTGGATTCAGAGTCCAACATCGAATGCGAAAGATATCAATTTACATGTGCCGGGCCTCATGTCAAGTGAGAGAAGTCTGATCCCATACGTTCTAATTAAACTCAGTGTGGGTCAGTCGGGCCCTACGTTAGAACGGTCATCTGCATATCTCAGAGTGCGGACTTTGTCTGTCCCAGCCACAGACAGCAGTCGTCTCGCTAGCTACACGAACTTTACTAGCTAGTAACCAGAAGGTCGAATCTATTAAAACTCCAGGCTCGATGCATATCTTATTCACTGTGTCTCGGCGGGGGACGAGATGACGGGTGGTAGCTCAGTCCTCGCGTTAGACTAACAGCCTCGTCAACTCGAACCTGGAACCACCACAATAGCGATTCGACTTTCATTCCTGCCTGTGTGTGAAGCTGGAAACTTATAATACCGCGGTAGCAGATACACTGAACGAAGGCCCGAACTCCCATCGCAGCGGTAGTGTCCACGCGCACATGCTACGCTCCTGATTGCAATGTGAGATCATGGCAGCCTCTAGTCTGGCTATTCACCAAGGGTCACCTCGCCAACGTTTTTGCCAGCGTTGGATGGACTATACGGTGCTCTTTGGCTCGCCAGATACACCTTTCCTTGTCGACTTCAGACTGGAAGCTGCAAGTCCCACCGGAGTGTTCATCCTACCACGCTCAGCGGCCCCATACGGCGATATACGGCGAGGCCTCTACACGACTCTGATTTCGAGTGCCCTAACGCGATGCTGAGCGTGATTCAACTGGCTTCCACGTGCGCGATGGACTGGCTTCCACGATGAGAGCTCTGCTAGGCAGCTGGACAGGAGGAGTGGTTGGGCCAAGGATGGCGATCAAGGTGCGGAGGGGAATGGCAGAATCTGGGTGCGTGGACATCGCGCGGCCGAAATACGCATTAAACCTACGCCCATGAAGTCTGGGTCGATGCGGATCGCCTTCCCGTCAAGCCGCCTACATCAGAGCGCATTATTCTGCTATTCCATTTTCGGACGTCCCCACGGCGGCGTTTTTTTTAGGGAATGCCACTATCGATGACTGATGCGCAAGCAGGAGACCGCCGGCGACGCGTTGGATTCTGGGCCCAGAGGTAATACGCTCAGGTTCCGGGTGAGGAATTTTCTAGGGATATATTGACCCGCGGGTTGACCAGGACAATTTCCTCTCTTCAAATACGGACAGATCATGCAGATTCGCACGAGCGATTGGTTGGAGTTGGAGTTCAAAGCGAAGACGGTCTGGGTTGACGAGGAGTGAGTGAATTTCTTCGGTATACACTGCGCTTATCAGGAACGATAGCCTGTCTATAGGACTGCCGCCATGCTACCTCGATCTCATGATGTGTATATCAGCGAGCTAGACCAACAAACGGTAGCCTGAGACGCACCTTCAGATGCATCAAGAACGGTCGAGGATCCAGGAGCAAAACCTGCTTTTGGAAGTTACTGACTTGGACTTATTCCACGCTGTCCTCCTCCTCCATGCATCAAAAAACCCCTCCCAATCTCGGATTCCGGCTGTATAAGGACCTGCAATACCGACGGTTACAGACCACCGCACAAGTCTCGCCTCTTTTCACGGGTTGTCGAGAGCAAACATCTTGGTCGATAATCTCCCCAGCTTCAAGCCATGGTGGGCAGCAGGAGATACAAACCCCAGGGGCCCGGCCACAAGGCCGATCGCGAAGCGGGGACGTGGACAAAAAGGACACCCGCACGCAGGCGGCTCGAAGCGCGATTATGCGTGCGGTCATCTGATGACTGCGATCCCACTCCGTGGTGAGTTTATTAATCCGTCGGTCGCCAAAATGGCGGTCAACGATTCCCTCAATCCAAGGCTAGCGAGGGGAGACACCAACCAGGTCCACAGTACCGCCTGCGAAGCCGGGACTAGGACCTGGATTACGCCAGTCGGCCCGAAGCGCGATGATGCGCGCGTGCGGTCATCGCCTACTTCATAGTGACTTCAATCCTTCGGCTCGTAAGGCAGCTCGGGACGACGCTGAAATATCCGTGCGTATGGTCATCATCCTGGGCGCCCCACGGCGACGATACCTGGCTATGTACAGGACAATTGAATCAGCACAATGTCAAGAGAGGCAGAGCGCAAGGGAGGGAAGCAGGACGATACGAGTCGAGGCTTGGTCGCACCCAGAGAACTCACGTCGTCGGTAAGTGCGCATCACGTTGCCGCACTGCGTATTTAACTTGCATATAGGGAGCCCTGGACACGCGGAGGACCGCACGACGCATGCGCTGATCTCCTCGCCCGTCAAGCCGCCTACAGCGGCGGAGGCTTTTCGCTGGTAGCCTCCATCGACGGGAGCAAGCGAGAAGGCGACGGGCGAAGGGCAGTCTGTGGAGTGTAAGGCACACAGACCCTGGATAGTTGGATGGTCGATTAATTGGACGAATGAATGAGTGAATTTTGCACGGAATATTCAATAACCTGTGCTTACCGTGACAATCGTTGCCCTCTGGATAGAGCGATTATACCTGTTGAAGCTCACGAAGACAGCAAAAAGACCGAGACGCTGGGCCAACGCTGCGCCCCATTGCATCCATGACTGGCAGCGACGACACTCCACTGTGGCCGTGAGGTCACGGTGTGCTGGCGGGTACGAGAGGACGGTCATCGGTGGCATCCCATGGCCATCCTGCCTAGCTGCGAATCCTCACGACCAGCCTGGTCCCTTGTGGGCTCAGATCTCCGAGGGAGGGCCCGACAGTCGAAGTAAGGACTCACCTTATGCTGGAGATATCCAATGCAATGCCACGCCTGCAGCTCCTTCATTCCGAGTGTATATCAGCGAACATAGCGCGAGCACCACGTTGGCATTGAATCCTACATGGCCGCTACTGGCCTAAGTTCCCCAAACTGCCCGTGTGCAGACTTGGAGGATGAGCGGACTCGGAAGCCACTTTGAAATTCTGCAGATCTAGAACCTAACGGTGCTTGAGAGCTTTCTTTCTTGACACCAGGACCATGCAGGGCTTCTGCCCTTCAATATTGACCTCGATGGCCCCTTTGAACAGTGTCTTTCGATGGACTGTGGAAGTAAGGAGGGAATTTCCACTTTGGGAAACGGATGGAGACCTTACTGCTTGCTCTGCGCTTTCAGCATCCTTTCAGTATACTGCGCAGAAAGCTCTCTCGCTAGCCAGCCAGCGATAGCACTATGCTGAAATTAGCCCATCGGGCCTGGTATACCTGCTATTCGGGCCAGGGACCGACTCGGAGGCATGTCGACATCGAGAGATTCGTTGCCAACACCGGACGGGAAACACCTTCACTATCGTTTCGATGACTTCGATACGGAACCCCAGCTCTTCTCGTACATATCCCCCGCCCAAAGCGAGGTCAAAAACAGAGCGAGCGTATCAAACAAACGGGTACGACTCTGGGCCAATAACTGCCCGACTGACGATGCAGCCGGGTTTTCAAGCCAGCAAGGGACTATCTCAAACTGCTCTCTTCGACATCGTCTACGTCGGCATTGGGGGGCATGCACTTGCTGGCAGAATGATGCCTATCGTTCCTACTGTATAGATGCGCCCACCTGAGTCGGTGACTCGACGCTCTGGCTCTACCGGGAGTTTCTGCCACTCAGCATCCGAATCTCGTGGATCTTACACCGCAAGGTTCTTTCCAGTTATATGCGTCGTTATCCGTTATTCGTGGGCGGACTGGAGCCAATGCATGAAAGTGTCCTGTCGAGGGGTATATGGTGAGTCCTTGCTTGCTTCTTCTTCCTTCACGTTTCCTGCTGGTAATGTATGCGTGGCTCACTTCGTACTTCAAAAGCAGCTTGGCAACACCTCGCTTTCACCTCTCGACTGTTTTCAGAAGTCAATGTACGCACGGCGTCTCATGGCAAATTTGTAACCTCTCCTTCATTTCTTTCCTCCTTTTCCATTCCTTCTCTTTTCTCGCTTTCCCTACCTTTCATTCGACCTTCTACTGCACCCTCTTGACCTTGCGTACTTACTGAGTCCAGTTGGTGACGTCTGGCGACAGCGCCTGCGCTCACCGGAAAGGGTGCGGTCTGTGTAAATACTTCTTGTGGCATACTACTGCAACTCGCGCGTAGCTCTCAGCGTCGAAGTCACATTTACCGTCGCTCCACCAATGGAACTGCTCCCGGGACTCGGACGAGATGGTGTGTTCCGTTTTACGATATTGCAAACCCGAGCCGACACGCGCTTTGAAATTACGCAGTACCGATCTCACGCTGAGTGCAGCGGCTTCCCCACTACGACGACACCTGTGCCCAACCCGGACCTCATCGCACTTGGTATTGGATTTGACACGATTCAAGAGTTCCTCAGCCACTGGAAGCCATTCACTGCGTTCAACCCCATAGTACACCGGGGGCCCGTCTACCAGGGTACACCAAGGGTACACGGACAGGTCTGCCTACCTCGGTTCATATTGGTAGAAAGACTCAGTCCACCTTTGTCTACCTTGGTACACGGACATCAACCAAGGTATACTTCCGGATTTTTTTCGAATTATCGGAGAAGTCGAAATAATTATTATAGGTCGACCAATGTCTGTCTACCAACTAAGAAGATGGTCGACTGAGGTAGACCATGGTAGGCCGAGGTCGGCCAACCTTGGTGTACTTTGAGTGGTAGACATAGATGTACCCTGGTAGATGAAGGTAGGCCGAGGGTAGATCGAGGTAGGCCAAGGTAGGCCAAGCTCGGTCTACTATGGGACCGAGCGCAGTGAATATATATTACGTAAGTCGAAATCGCTGTCGTAGTATCTTCTCAAAAGCCCGACGGCGCTTTCGTCTTTGGTTGTAAAATCACGACAGGCGCCGCGGCCTATCCATTTTCCCCCGATTACCTGGGTGGGCATTAATACATCAATATTTCTCAACTCAAACAGCATATCCTCCATTTGTTGCGGACGCCAGCAGCTCACTATCTGCACTCATTCAAAATCTGTTGACGGCCTCCGAGAGCACTCAAAGCAGTCGGTCGCCCCACTTTGCGGAATGTCGCGACTTTGATGGTTGAATTTTAATTAGTATGTTCTCGAGGTTTCCAGATTCACGCAGTTTGCTTGACATGAGACCCTTCTGCGCTAATTGACTATGTGCCCCATATCAGGAGTCGTTCGATTCCATCGAATGAGTAGCACACGCGAAGAAGCGCCAATTTTGGTTTTGAGGAAACATGGCGCGGAGATGATGGTGAATCCCATTACATTAAGCTTCCCTGCTTTCAGCTGACTTCAATGCTACTTGATTCCCGAACAGGAAAAACCCCAGATTCGAAATCTGTGTTTTCTTTATTCTCAAACGTCCGCCGTGATTTACGAAGCTACCCAACCTTGTCCATTCCGAGGCCGCTGGAAGTAATGTGCTCAGCAAGTTAGTAAGCATTTTGCTTCTGGCCGCACGATCACCGTCCGACGGAACTCTTTTCTTCTCGACAGATGGGGCACCTGAGTAGCAAATCATTATTCAGCTTTTGGCCGCATGATCAAATGTTCGACAGAATTTTTCTCATTGGCAGGTAGCGACCCTGAGCGCTGAAAGCATGATAACATTTAGACCCGAGCCAGTACCACCGATATAACTTCTCAAAGATTGGCAGTCGTTTGTTATTGACGTAAGCCGTTTATTAATATCGACCGTCAAAACTATCGGCTGGTTCGAGTCTAGATAACATTTCGGTCATGCGTGGACCTCGGATAGCCGCGCAGTCCAGAGGTGGCACCCAAGCAACAAGTGACCGCGAAGTTTTTTTTTGCCGCGCCCAGAATAATCCGTCCAAACCGCACCTGCTACGAGGTAGGCGACTGTGTACATCCAATTCCAAACTCGTCTTACCGTAAAACTAATCATCGATTGCCACCGATGAATTATGAGTTGATAACGCAAACAAACTTCGTTCTGTAGAGGTCGAACGTCTCAAGACATCTTCAAGGTGACGTTCTTTGTTTTCTATAGAATTCTATCGCTGACAGTTTTCACAGCGTGCATATTATGGGACTGCACCGGCGTCGCGTGGACAATCCTTCAGGATTAATTACCGAAATTAATTCGCATGCAGAGGAAAGCAAAACTTCCTATTTTGAACGCAGTTCAATCGCGATGGGGGATCATGGCTCCTTCCCAAAAAGGCAATTTTTTGGCCTGAGAGGCTCGTGCACGACGACCCAGGGAAGAATTACGTTTAGATTCCTCGCTGGCATTTCGGTGTTCGAGGTCTTGGGAAATTGGGGCCAATTGAACTGGGCCTGAGTAGCAACTGGGCAAGATTAGTAATTCAACTTGGGGACTCGGAATCGAACCGAGACGGAGATTTTAACCTGAACTAACTATCCTATCCTATCCTATCCTGTTGGTCAGTTTCGCTGAGATGTGGGTACTATTCCAGCCAGTCCAAACCTTAATTCTTGCAATTCTTGTTTGAACATGCAAAGAAACCAAAAGCCAAACTGCAGCACATCAATTGCGCACGATCGCTGCTCCCTATCGCCCGGTGGGTCGGGGTCATATGTTTGTATCCTCTACGCGTCATGGCGTTACGGTTCGCGAAGACGACGGACGCCTCATTCCCGCCATTTCCAATGATGTCATGTCCTGTGACTTTCGAGCGATGATGTCAAATTTCGCACGGCTGCTACTACATACATAACATTGACCGACTCCTCTCTGGATGATATCCTTGTACCGAGCTCGCCTTCACCACGGAAAAAAAATCTGAAATCGCTCCGCCAGTCACACTGGTTTCGCCATCAAGTTCGCCATCTGTTGTGCTCCACTCCCCCAGCATGGTTTCTCCTAAAGTCACCCTTCCCAGCCTGACCGAATCACCGTACGAAGCAGCTACCACGCCAAAGCCGTCTCCCCACCAACTGCGGAATGGTGCGTACCATTTTTTGTCTGTTCCAAGTCACGTGACATATGTCAAGCGACGAACGATCGAGGCCTTTCCTGTCTTTTCGTCTCGCGTTGCATATATCGCTGACCCTCGTTCCTTTCTTATGCCCCGTTCTTACTTTTTCTTCTAGAGGATCGCTCTGATCGCACGACTGACTCCCACTGTGCGCACACCACTGTAGTGGAGACGCAAAAATGTCTGACCACTTTTTTTTCGCTCCTCTAGCTGTTTATGAATTCACACCAACGCCGGTTGAGAGAGACTCGGGTTTAAAACCAACATTATCCAGCGGAGGGGGCGCCTTGATGCCCGCACATGGTCGTGGAGGGACTGACCAAACGCGTTCTGGCGGCAGTTCCAATCGCCGCCAATCATCACAGGCGTCGCAGCAGCGGCGCCAGACCTCTGGCTATCCGTCTCTCAATTCACCTCAGGAGGCCCCGCCCGGCTACCCTCTCTATGCGACCCCCAGCGCACAATATCCTCCGCCGCGAGGTGGCTACTCGGGACAATACATGATGTCTCCCCAGCCCCCCGCTGAACATGGCCCATCCCCAGCCAAATGTCTTTCAATATCCCCCCTCGTTCCACGTCCAAGAACAGCCTCAGTCCATGCTTGCGGGCTATCCGACACTCGCGTCCTATTCCCAGTATCAATCGGACGCGTCTCAGTACAATCCACCACAGTCTCAAGGCTCCCCGTCCCTCCAGCAGCCTTCTCCTGTGTTCCCTGGGTCCTTTCAGCCGTACTCGTCGCCCATGTCTCCCATTTCTCCCGCCTACCCAAACTATCCTCAGCCGCCCACCTCGTTCTCCCCGCCGCCCGCTCTGTATCAGCATCAGCACCAGCAGCACGTTTACCCAGGCGCACCCGGTACGTATCCGCAATACGCGTCGCCCGCCAGTGGACAGGACGGCGATGCGGGAGGGACGTGGTGGTATGTACCCTCGCATGCACGACACACGCCGCACTACGAGGGTGCACCACAGCCAACCACGTACTCCTACTATCCGCAGCCGCCCCCGCCCCAGCCCGATGGAGGCGAGTACCCGGGGTCTCCGACGTCCCCGACGTATGCGCCGCCATCGACGCCCTCCTCGTCGTCCTCCGCGCCGTCGCCCGTGCACACTGGCCGCGATCGCCCCATAGTCCGGCGTGCCTACCATCCCAACCCGCCCGCACACCGCTCCGACTGGGTCATGTGGGCGGGGAATGTCCCCAGCGATGCCGTGCACGACGAGCTCTGGCGTTTCTTCACACAGCCGCTTGACGGCGAGAGCGCAACAGCATCCAGCAGCAACACTGTGGATGATGGCGGCAGTGAGCGGGGACGCAACGGCGTGGGCTCGATCTTCCTCATCTCGCGCTCGAGTTGCGCGTTCGTCAACTACGAGACCGAGGCGGACCTTCATGCGGCGATTGCGCGTTTCAACGGCGTTCCCTTGCGCGCAGATCCACGGTGCCCAAGGCTGGTGTGCCGCGTGCGCCGGAAGGACGACGACTTGCGTGCGGGTGTCGGTGGGCAGCGCGGAAGCGGCATGCACACGCGCTGGGTCAAGGCGAAGCAAAAGGCGCAGGACGACTCGGGGTCATCGATGACCTCATCTGCTTCCGAACCGGGGACGCCTTCAAGCGGCTCTCATTCGCTCGAGCCTGGCTTCTCCGCGCTGTCGATTGGTTCTAGCGACGACGAAGGCGCCCCATCTCGCCCCCCGCCGCGTCCACATGCGGGGGGATCAAGCAGCTCCGGTTCGCATGCATCGACCAACTCGAGTCTGCTCCGGCAGTATTTCCCACAACGCTACTTCATCTTGAAATCCCTCACGCAGGTGCGCCTTCGTTGCTGTGTCTTGCAAACGAGACTGAATAACAATGACGCACTTGTAGGACGACCTTGATAAGAGCGTGCACACCGGCGTGTGGGCGACGCAGAAGCATAACGAAGGCGTGCTAGACCGCGCGTTCCGCACCTCCAAAGACGTCTTCCTCATCTTCAGTGTCAACAAGAGCGGTGAGTTTTACGGGTATGCTCGGTACGCCCCTTTCTTTCTTGTTCATGGCCAGTTTATGAACGGTTTTTTTTCTCAATTTAGGATGGCGGGGTCTATTGGGCAGGTCGACGGCGGACGCGTGACATGGGCACGGCGCGATAGCACCGCCAGCAACACCAGTGGGCGGGGTGCGCCGATGGCAAGCAAATCTGTCCCGCTGTTTGGTGCCGCCGGTACTGCCGGTGACTTGCCATCCCCGCAGCCGGAGCAACCCCTCCTCAGCAGCAACCGCCTCGTAGGGGAATCACCGCAGCCATTCGAGCCCTCAGGTACGCCCTTGCAGCCATCTACCCAGGGTGCGCACACCGCACCGGCTGTGCTAGGCAGGCCACATCGCAACATCAGCGTCAGCTCAGGGTACAAGGGCCCATCGGCTAGTTTGGACCAGGGCGTTGGGATTTCACAACGGAGGGACATTGAGCTTGACGAGAACGCGCCCTTCCGTGCGATGCGCTCGTCGCCTGCGGCGGGGGAGACAAGTGCGGCTGCAGAGGGACATTCTCAGCAGAAGCGGAGGGAATCAATCGGGTCGGCGGCGGGAGCGCATGTGTCTGGCCTTGGGTCCGTCGAGGAGGAGCCGGGGACGTCTGTGGAGGGCGCCGTCACTGATCGAGTCGGAAATGTGGAGCAGCCACGCGACGAGAGTTGGGGCGAGAACTTCAAGCTACAGTGGCTCTGCACCGAGCGGTTGCCGTTCCAGCGCACGAGACAGCTGCGTAATCCGTGGAATCACGACCGCGAGATTAAGGTATCGCGTGACGGGACGGAGCTCGAGCCGTCGGTTGGGCAGGCGCTGCTGGAGGAGTGGCAGTCGTATTTATCGTCTGGGGGGTGGGGTAGATGGGGCGGGAGCGGGGCATCAGACGCCGCTGGGAGAGACAGTGTCCGCAGCGGCGGGGCGTTCCTCGCGAGGGGGCGGGGGTGCATCAAGTTCACGATCATGATAAACGAAGAACGGAACATCGGTCCACAAAAAACATTTCAAAAAAGGCCGGATATACGCAGCGCTGGGTCAGAGACATTAATACATACACCCGCATCTTAAATACGTCTGCAGTCGATTGCATTCTCTGCACAGACACGTAGTCGTGTGAGTCTGTCCTTTAAACTTCTCTTGGCTGTTCTCACTCTGTTTGCCACTTGGGCGTTTGCAGTTTAAGTAATCATGTCGACAGGTTTCCTTGTCATTCACGAAACAAGCACAACACTGTCACTCTTTAGCAACTTTTTACTTGGGGCTTTTTTGCTATATACGCACTCATTTAGTTACACCATCCACGCATTGTATCAATAGACAAACACAACTGTACCCTCGTATACACTGGCATCATACACGACGCGCCTATGGGTCTTGGACGTCTTTGAAATTCTGATTCTCTAGTGTGTAGCGTGACTGAGCCAAGAGTGAAATTGACTCCACTTTAGGAAATTTCTCGGATTTTTCCATGTTTTTTTCGGTGTCACCCGCTTAACTTCCACATTCCGTCCCGTCCCACTACGAGCCCTTCTCGTCGCGCCGCCTCCATAAATCCAGCCAGCTGCTCGAGCGTCTGGTCGTACCCCGGCGCAAACCGCAGCATCGTCTGGATCCGGTCCAATGGGAGCGATCCCAAGTTCGTCAGCATCCCTTCGATGAACTGTCCATGTTTCTTGTCAGGTCATATTCCGAGCAACAATAGTACGCGCACCTTCCAGTAAACCCGCATCTGGTCTGCCTGCTGTTGTTGGGCAGCTGTCACGGTCGGAGCCTCGATGACGACGGGCGCTGGAACATCCGTCATGTCAGCGAAGGAATGCAAAGGAAGAAGAGGTGCGTCATACCTGTTCTTGAGGACGGTCCCGCCTCTTCTGCGACTTCCAAGAGTCTGAACGTGTTCTCCTCGTCTTCCTTTAGAACCCCGAGATCGATCCAGGTGATGAGGGCTTTCAGAGCAGCGGTCCGATCTACAGCGCCAACGCCCTCTATTAACTCGTCCATTGTCCAGATATCTGGAGCACCGTCAACTTCGGGTGATGCATAGAAAACTAGAGGTAGACTCGCTCTTTTGTTGAAAAAAGCTCGATGAACGCAGCTTCGAGTGGTGGGACGTCCGTCTCGATCGTGCGATCCTGGAGCTGGAGTTCCAGATGAAGGGTTCCAAGGTGCGGAAGCCACCGTAGCTTCTTGTCGGGCTTGAAGGCCGAGAACCCCTTCGCGTATTCTGTCTGCAGTCTATGTGAAGATCAATATATCTTTAGCCTCTGCTCATGGAGGGATTAGGACGAACGCTTGGAACTGCCCCGGCATCACAATATCGCTCGACTCAAGAGAGGGCCAGAAGTGTTGCGAGATGATAGTGGGGTGCACGATAGACTGTTGGATATCAGCGCTGAACAGGCGAGCAATACGACGCTTACAGCCTTCTGCGACTGCACATGCCCGTCGATCCGCTTCGAGTCGGTCATGTCCTTCAGCATAACCTCGCACACCTGCAGGGCTGCCTCCCCGAATCGAATCTTCAGAATCTCTATATTCCGGCGCTGGGAAGCGGATTAAGCATGATGGATCGTACACAGCAAATGGTACTCGCCTCCTTCTCCACCTTGTCAAAATTGTCATCGGTGATTGCGAGCAAACGCTGCGCTAGGAGGACTTGCAGTTCTTTGACAAAGAGATCCTTCGAGTCGTAGATGCTGACCAGCGTGCTGATAACATCGCTTGGCTTGTTTGTGCGGAAATCTGCATGGTGTTTAATACCCGAAAATAATGAGCCGTAGTGGAAGCGCACCTGGCCCAGCATCAATTGGCTCTGGATCCCAGTGCGGATCGCTGTAATCCTCCGTCGCCAGCTGCTGAAGCGGCTGTATCGGCTCGTTCTCGTCGACCAGCGAGTCCCCGCTGTCGTCGTCCCCGACAAGGTTGGCAACGATGCTCCGGATAGTGTCGGGGCGTTCCCTGCAGTATCAAGTAAATCCGACGTCGTTGACACTGTTCGCCAATGGGCAGACCTAAGATATCGGCGAATGGGATCCGCCACTTTGAAAAGGAGGACTCCTGGTGGGTCGACGATGCGGAGGCACTTGATTGTGGCTACATACTGCGATAGTATGAGCTTGGTATCGGCTCCGGGATGCAGTAGACGTTTCCGGTTACTGGGGTCATCTCAGCTGAAGTTTTGAAAGGCAAGATAGCACACGTACGCTTTTCGTAGAGCCTGAACCAAGGAAGCTCGTTGATCTACTCTTTGGAGACATTCCTAAAGATGCTGGTCAGCTGTGAACACCGGGCGAGAGGAAGAACAAGGACCTTTAGATCCTGAAGAGCGCCGTTTGAGTCGGGGAAATCAATGATAATATCGAAAATTTCTGATGTCCTGAAATTACAGTGAGATCTTGCAAGCACAAGGAGAGTAATAAGTGGACCTCAAGTCGCATAACGTCTTATTCATATGAAAGTCAAATCTCGACCCCACATTTTGCAGCATCCCCCGAGCATCCTCGGCTGTTTATGTTGAGTGACAGGATCATAGATACATCTAAATTGCACTCACTATTTGTGGCACCCTTGGCGTACATAGGAAGCATCCAGGGCACAATCTGCTCAGTCATCCACGCACGCAAGTCCTCCAGGCACGGTTTTTCCCACTGGCCTGTGCACGTCTCGCGCACATATTCTTCGATGCGCTCGTATCCGACGCTCGCGATGATTCCCTCATAGCGATCTGTCAGCCCCAGCACTTCAAAGGCCTCCCACATCTGCGGGTTGTGTTGTGCGACGGGTACCAGGGTGGATGCACAAAGAGCTTTGAAGCCGCGCACGAAGCCTGGCGGGAGGATGGAGAAGAGCTGGGTTTGGAAGGTGAGCGTGTACGCTGCGCGAATCGTTGGCCCGAGTCTGTTCGTTACGCGTCAATCGGACTATTAATTGGGCGTTGCCACTAACTCGTCGATGGGTGCCCACGCGCGGTACCATTCCACTAAGCGATACACAAGACGCAATATAACCGCTGTGTCTGAGCATTCCTGTAGAACATATTGAACCGAAGAAACGGGCTAGAGTCGGTCCACGCACCTCGTATTCCGCGAGATATTGCTCAATATCCCGAACTATAAGATAATACTGTTTGCAAATATCATCTGAGAGGTTTCAGTAATGATATGTCGCTTGAGTAGCGCATGCACGCACCCAGAAACGTCTCGAGCATCACAGGCAGCCTCCGACTTCGGTTTATCAAGTCAAACGCTGCTTTTACCGCAGACAAATCTGTGCAGAAACCCTCAATTCAAGGGAGACTAGAAGCCACTAAGACATGCCATGCTGCTTCACCGACGCTGGATTTGTTATATCACGGGGATGGAGATAGTCCGTAGCAATGTTCCACGCCTAAATAAGGTTCATTCGACCGCCTAATAAGCCGCGGTGCCCAACCTGACTGAACGACAAGAGTCCAGAAATGCCTGGTTCCGAGCGATTCAAGCGGTTAAAGCCTTCGTGCCATTTGGCAGCCACTTGAGAGCGCAACGCAGCCGTAGCCATTTCTGTGATTTAAGCAGGTTCAAGTCGAGGTTGAAGCGAAGATCAACTGCAAGGCGCAGGCTGGGTCGAAGCCAAGGTCAAAGCCGATTCATGATCATGTGACCGCTATGGAAATTCAGCCAAGCTCAACTCCGAGCGTTCGGTCTTAAGAGAGTTAAGCTCCCTCGTTTGTACGGCTGGATCCCGTGTTGTTACATATCGCATAAATTAAATTTCGAGCAACATTACAAAAAGAACGTATTCAACGGTGAAAATCAAGCAGAAAGGTACATGGAAAGAACGTCTATGTAACCACTTCAATCACCGTCAAGGGAGCCGAAATTTATCAAGAGTGTACGGTGTGCTTCCTAAGTTGATACGGAATAACCGAACGTAAGTAGAAAAGTTCTCGATCAGAGACCATAACGAAGGGTAAAAGGGCGCACGAGGCGGGGAGAAAGATGGAGGGAGGGGAGGAGCCTGAGCTCATGCGGGAGGGTATATGTACATTATTCGGTTATCACAGCGAGCGTATATGATTGAATGAGTGGGTGCGACGGATTGTACTTAGTTGGGGATATTGCTATCATCAGGGTATGGGCCCTGCGCGAGACCAGTCAATGCCGAGCGTCGACACCGCATAGGAAGAGGACACACCATGTTCTATACTCAAACAGCCATGCCGGTGTACCCCGTTGCGTCCACGGAGGACATTCTTTTTGCGGCCAAGAACGACGACACGGACTCGTCCGCCTTGCGCATGCAGTCGATGGGTATCAGGCCGACGTCGGGGTTGCCGTCTATGGCCTTGCCCTTGCCCTTGCCGATACCGAGCCGCTCGATCATGGCCCACCCGTCATCATAGATCGCGAGCACCTTCACTTGGTCGCCTGCGCGAACGGTCATCTCGTCTTGCAGCGTCTGCTCGAACGGCCGCCAGATGGTCTCGATGGCGTCAAACTCGGCGGAGGCAGACCTCGGAGCGGCTGCAGGGACGGAGAACGCATCGGCGAACGGGTTCTCTGAATAGGTCGCGGTGTGCGGCGAAGACGGCACGAGAGATTCAGTGATCTGGGGCATGGTCGTTTCGGGCATAGGCGTAGTCAGGTCGGAGGCTGACCATGCGCTGGAACGATTTTCGCGAGGCGGCGCAGGGAAAGCGAAGGATTCGGTGGGGGAGAAAGGGCGTACGGACATGGGGGTCGAGGTTCCAGGCGTAAGGAGTTGGTTGTTTGAGGCACCGTTGTTGCGGTCATAGGTAAGGTACTGAGCGCTCGCACTGCTGCCAGTCGATGCGCGGCGATTAGCGTCAGAGTAAACATTGGAGTTTTCAATAGAGACGAGGAGGGAGACTGGGACGGCGGGGGAGCGCGGTGAAATAGGCGAGATCGGAGACAGTGGCTGTCCATTTCCTGAGCTGCTGCTGTCACCTTTCGGGACAGTTGCGGGACCACCGCGAATCTCGACCATCGGCGGGAGTGCAGGGACATTATCATCGAACGTGATGGAAAATTCGCCTGAAAAGATATGATTAGCGCCAGGAAAGAATTCTCAAGTTGGCAACCCGCACTGTGGTCAAATGTAGTTCCAAAAACTAGATCGTATGCTTCTTGCAGAAGAGCCGTTGCCAAGAGTCGCCTCTCCGCTATCTCGGCCAGACGAGTCATCACCGGCAGCCAAGACGCCCGACCACCACTGTTTCCTGGCGGCGCGTCTGGTCACGGCACGCCTGCGCATACAAAACACGATCAAAAAGATGATTGCGAAAGCGCCCAAGACGCCGATGATAGCTGCAACATAACTGGGAAGCCCGTGCTTTCCGGACGAAGTCGAGGCTCCCCCTGAGCCCGACCCAGACCCCGAGCCCGAGCCGCCGCCGGACTGGCTCGGACCCGTTACAGTAGGAACACCAGTCGTGTATGTCACGGAGCCAATGACAGTCATCGTCTTTCCGCCGGTTACAACTATACTTGTGGGGCCGGAGGGCAATGGATTGTTGTCGGATCCACCTGGAGTCGCCCCGGCTGCGGCAAGAACCCCGTTGGTGGCTCCGCTAGAACCAGTGGACGAACCGTCCGAGCCATTGCCGCCTCCAACTGCAGTTGTACCAGAAGGCGAGCTGCCAGCGGTGGGGGTGGGATTCGAAGGGCCGGTAGCAGAAGTGGGGTTCGAGGTGGGGTTCGACCCTGCGCCTGACGAGCTTGAGTCGCCCGAGGATCCTGAATCTCCTCCCGATGAGCCGGAGGAGCCTGAAGAGCCGGAGGAACCTGAAGAGCCGGAGGAACCTGAAGAGCCGGAGGAACCTGAGGAGCCAGAGTTACCAGAGGAGCCAGAGCTACCAGAGGAGCCTGAGCTACCGGAATCGCCTGAACTGCCGGAATCGCCTGAACTGCCGGAATCGCCTGAGCTGCCGGAATCGCCTGAGCTGCCGGTTGGCGAGGATGGCGAGGTTTCGCTAGTCGTTGTGGGGGGTTGATGCGGGGGTAGTTGTGGTGTGGGCGGTCGTCTTGGTGGTAGCAGCGCCGCCGCCAAGCAGGGAGGTGAGACCATCGACAATGGGATCGACAATGGGATCGACTATGGGTATGGTTATGGACGGACCGAGGAGGCCTCGTTCCTCGGGGGGCATCACGGGGGACACGCAGAACGCGATGACGAGCGGTGCGCGCCAGCATAGTGTCGTCGCGGAGGGTTGAGACGAACCCAGTTCGACGGAGTGGCGGTAAACGAGTGTGGAGGTCGCGGTAGGCGACACAGAAAGGAAGACAGAGAAAGGTAATGCCGTTTCGGCTGCCAGCCGGTCAATTTCTCTCTTCATCAAAGTGCCAGTCTTGGATGAAAGTCTCCACCGAAAGGGGAAGGAAGCAAAATTGATCAATAATTTTCTATTGGATTTTTGATCACGCGAACGATCCTCGCCTATTGTTGCTGGCCTCTTCTTATGTTACGACAGTGTACAAGCCTGCAACACGCATACCCAGAACCGTTGGCAGAACCTGGATTGGGAGGAGGACCTGCCAGAGCAGCAGCAATGACGTCATCTCAAGTGTCGCTTAGTGAAGGGTAGTAACTAGGGTTACAACGCGAAACGCACATAGGAGATATCCACCCTGATAGGTCAAACCTTATACTTACTTGCAGAGTTTTTCCGTGCAGTGGGGATAATTATTTCAAGGCTCTATAAGAGAAGGGAAAAAAAGCAAAATTAGTGAGTACGGACGACTCGGAACGAATTGGGCCCTTACCATTTGTCCTTCGGACTGTATGAACACCGCAGCGGTCTCAGATGACTCCTCTGCGTCGATTGCGGTGGAGTCTCAAACTCCTCTTCAAGGTTCTCCTGAAAAGAATCCACGGAATAGAGTTCAAATGTTCACGACCCCTCGGAAACGTGCTGGGTGTCCAGGCAACTCGGGGCCCTTGGCACTTGCATCATTTGCGCTCGCGTACTATCGGACATAGACGCAGCGCATCAACTGATGCTCCACAACAGTGTGCGGACTTACCCACGCATACCGCTAAGTTATCATTGGAGTGGGATCACTGGCCGCCGTGAGCGGAGAAAACGTGGAAGACATCTGGATGACAGTAAGTACATGCCATGTCTGGAAGTTGTTGGATGATGACTATCTTGACGCAGCGCATGGAGGAGGAGTAAGTCGGCTCATCTACTTGTCACCCAGTGGATTGTCAGTCTTCTTCGGACATAAGAAGTTTGAGTGAGAAACGGTAAAGAAGCGGTTGAGATCTTCACCGTCCAGGAACCAAGCGCGTAAAATTCTTGTCTCGGGAAGCACCGGGAAGCAATACTGTAGCTATGGCATTCAGCGTCTGAACGCACGCTGCTGTGAAAACTCAGAGCCAAGTATACCGACGGTATTTTATATGCGGGAGAGTAGCCTGTCGCGCCAGGTAGATGACAGTGTGTTCACACCCGACGACGGCACAAATTGCAAGGAAGACACAATACGTTTTGACGAGTGGCCTTCTGAATCCAAGTCAGATGCCACGAAGGACCACGGCGAGTACCAAACAGAGCAGCTGACTCTTGAGACAACATTGGTTCGGAGACGCTGAGGTTAGTCGCAGACGTGCGGTATGAAGAGAAACATGGGCTACGTGCAGTCGGTGCTTGAGCGTCAAGGATCCACGTCTTGGTTCATAACATGGACGAACTGTCCGCGGCGGTTCAGGGAAGTCCTGGGGATCCGTCAGGACTGAGACTCGTCATAGAAAGTCACACAAGGCGGCACACCCCGGTCTCCGCGCGAAATTTGAACGCGTACCGGGCACCCGGCAAGTTAATCCGCGAATAACTGATCTCGGCCAAGTTATCATCTCGAAAAAGGGAATTGACGCCTCGAACAATCGAGAGCACAGGAAAATTCGGAGTTCGTCAGACAACATGCCTCGACGGCGGCCGAGATCACTCCAGAGAGAACCATTGTCTTCACATAGAGTGGACCGTGGAGCTGGACCAGGAGTCTTTTAACGGAAAATTCTAGACAGATACCATTCAGCACAATCAATACGGAAACCGATAAAATGCAGTGGCGGAACCGATGTCGCGTAGATATGGACATAAATCCGTTCCTTCATTGCGCATGTCGCGGCGGAAGCGAACGACGCTCGCCAGAGCTCGCGTGCAAGTTTGGTTCAAGTTGTTTGGTTCATCCTCGGTCACGGGGTCAAACAAATTTGCACAAGCAACCATTTTGCATCTCAATTGGGAAGGTCGTGCGTGAAGGTTGTTAAACTGACTTCTTCAGTTGATCTTGAAGAGTATAGCCATTTAATATTGGTTTCCAATATAATATTTCTCAATCCAACATACAATCGGATCGGAATGCCTTCTTCAATGAGTTCAAATTGGTTGCGATGAATATGACCCTCGCCGTAGAGCCTCTGCCTGAATATAATTGAAGGGAGCGCAAGGATTATTAAAATGTCTCAGCGAGTTGCTAATCATCTGCAAATATTTCGATTTCCCAGGAGAGAAATATATATATGGAGGACAGTAGGAGAACGGGCGACTCTGTCACCCACTCCGCAAATCGCCGAAGCGTCAAGCTTCCTGTTCCAAAGGAAGTATGCTATCTTGAATGCTGCGTTATTTCCAGTTTGTCTATCGAAAGCACTCGAACGAGAGACAAATAAGGCTGATGAATTGCACTGAAGTATACCTATTACCTTCTTGTACTCTTTTCGAACATGAAAGCGTGCATATGTTGAATTCGTAAAAAACCATGACAAAAAAGCAAAGACCACGCTCAATGACTCTTCCATACTTCCGGGAAGCTCATTCTAAGTTTGTCCACTTCCAAAGGAGATAAGAATGTTCCCGAGACTTTTAGGTGTTCAGGGTTCAAGGTCGGCCCTTGTGCTATGTCTATGGACGGCAGGGTTTTTTCAAGTTTTTCAAGTGGAAAAAAGAGGGAGAAGAGAGAGAAAAGAGAGAGAGTTAAAGGAATATTACACTTGTAATTTAGCAATGAAATCCCAGCCCAAAATGGCGTGAAAACATCAAAGCGAGATGATTTTGCGGAAGTCCACTTGATTTCACGTAATTTCGGCAAATTTCTGCTTGAAAACTGCGAAGTTCCCGAATTTAGCAGGATGCAGATGTCCGGAACAATCCGACCGCCAATTGTTTTCAAGATCTAATTGGGTCTACTCGGGTCCACACGGCACGAGTTCCGTGCTCTCACGATGCCCCAAATGATGACACAGACATTCCCGCGCTTCCAGACACTGTGTGCACCGCGCTGTGCCCATGATGTGTACCAGCACGCACTGCACGCGGAATCGTGCTTGAATCGTGCTTGGCGCGTCACCTTGACTTCCCCATATAAGAGCAAGACTCCCGGACCAATACCCGATTCAGCGCGAACCAAAGCAAACACGTTTCTTTAAATCTCAACTTTTTTGTGTCATTTAACCGTGCAGGCCACTCAATCAAATGTCTATAACTTGAATCTCTAGTGCTATGTGTTCCAAACCTCATATTCCAACATAACGCGAAGTTCGAGTTTGAGTAATGTGCCTCGCAAACCGCCTGCGTAGCCGACATCGCGATTTGATCGGCAATCAAATCTCGAACGCGTCGTGACACGACTCGCGGTATTTCGCTTAATTCTGAACCAATTCGTGTCATTAAAATTGTGACACGCGGCATTTTGTCCATTAAATTTGACTGCATGAAAAGACACGGAATTTTCACGTTTTCTTCATCATTTTGACTGACCTCATACTCGGACTCTTTCTTTTTAGTAGTCTGCTCTTTCATACCCTTGGCTATGTATCCCACCTTGCACACCCACATCTCTCCTCCGTGCCTAGCCCTGGAATGGGTGTATCACCCAACAAATAAAAGTTTAATTGTCAGCATTACTTGGATTTCAATGTATTCTAACAACCATTCACTGCATTGGGCTTGTAACTCATGTGTTGGAAAGAATTGTGCATATTGTAAGTACATGAAAAAGGTATGAATGAGTCTGTTGAATAGAGACAGATGAGATGAGACAAGAGTGCCAAGTGAGAAGGAGCCGGCACATCGTCGATGAGCGCCAGATGCGAGGGAACGGGTGATATGTGGTGTTAACAGTGGCCTGAGAGTAGAAAAGGGAGGTCAGCAGGTCACGAGGAGAGACAAGGAGGCAACGAGCTCGACTCGTCCAACACGCAAGCGAGCAAGAGCCGATGCCAAACCAAACCAAATATTGCAGTTGCTTAATCGGGACATCCGATCTGTCGGCACCGCTAAGGGGCCTCAAGGTCGCTTTCTTCGGAATCTTTCAACTTTCAAATAAACTGCATGCGGTCCAGCCGATTACGGCTTGCAAACCACGGGATGCAGAACGAGATGCAGAGAGGTGTCCCAGGCTGAGGACAGAGTCTACGTTAGTTCCGAAGGTCCGCCGAGGCCAGCGTCCACAAATCGGGTTGTACTGGCGATCTGAGGTGGGTGTTGCGGCGATATTTCAATATCTTGGCGACACGAGCCCGAAGGACTCGGAGCTTTTCGCCCAAGGTTCGGAACAATCCGCTTTGACCGCATGATCAGCACGTGCCCTGAAGTTGCTCCGAAGTTTCCTCCTTCCTCTGACTCTGAGCTTGAGTCTCTACGAACTCGGAGTAGTCTCTACGAACTCGGAGTCCACTAATATATCTCAATTACTTATCGCTTTGATTTTTTTTGCACTCAACTTCCGGTCTTCCTCAAGGACACCCCTGCTTTCCTAATATACCATCGAGCCCACCGAACGCTACGTGTTTCGATCCTTCGACCCTGCCAGACCCTGCCATTCGACATGTCGACGCGGCGACTTGAATAACGCGACGCCGTCAACAGGCCCGCGACAATCTTATCGATGTCAAACTCATCGATATAAATCTGTTCTCTACCAACCAAAGCCGTGCTGGATTTTGCGATGCTAGCTGCCAACCCAACTGAATAGTGCACACCGGGATGGGCACTTGTTACACTGTCTTGATTCTAATCGCGATGAAACCCACTTGTTTCTACAACCGTGTTTCCAAAACAGAATACTCTCCGCTGGTGATACAGCTGCTCGTCAAATTTCTTTGTTGGTGGACCCACTGAAGAACTGTTCGCGGCAGGACCATGTTTCTCTGCTGCATGTTCGACATGCAAGGGATCCGATATGAAAATGCCAGGCTTCTAGTGCCTCGCGATGGGTGGTCGTGTGCACTGTGATTCCGAGATGAGATGCAGCTGTTGTGAAGGTCTTCGAATTGTCTGGCCCAATCCTCGTCATGCTCGGTGGACATAGACTCTTGGTCGAAACTCACATTGCTGCCACCATCTCACTTGTGTGGAAACACGTGCCCTGGGGACTTGGCAACCGAGAGTTGCGGTGAGTCACATCATTGCTTGTGCCAACTGCCATTTCATTTTCAACTGAATGAGCTCGGTCCAAATCTAGGATTAAAACCTCAAATTTTCCTTTTCTGACCTTGCCCCACTTTCCCGAAATTCATAGGCTGCCTAGATCTTAACGACGGCCGCCCCGAATCGGGTGCATCAAGGAACCGGCAGCTGGCGCTCTGCTGGACTCGCAGGCTGCGGCTTGAACGCGGGGAAGAAGGACGACTTTCCATCCGCACTCATCGGCGCGTATAGTTATCTGTGGGTACGAGTCTTCTCATTCGCTGCGAATCATCTCCAGTCGGACTGAGTCGGAGATTCTCGATTGTTCTGCATGTTCTTTAGAATTCGTGTCCCTACGCCGATCGCCACGTTACACGGGCAAAACTAATCGCAGCTTTCCCTCGGTGAGCTCTCGCGATAATTGAATGTGCTGTCTTAATCCTACTGTGCTTCAGGTACCACCGCAACTTTACCCAAACGCCTATGTGAGTTTGTGGGCCTGCCTCGAGGTCGATCATGAGCATTTGAAGCACCGGCTAATCTCGCCGTCTGCTCGGTTATTTCATCCCGTATTTTGGGCCTCGCCGATTATTCAATGGCGTGAGTGGCCTTGAGGCCATCGCACAAACCGACGATGGCATCATGAGACAACGTCCTGTTTGCGAGATGGAGATGACTTTTCCGAAACGTCTGGAGATACTGCCATACTGGCAATGCGAACAAATATGTTCAATCTCTATGAAGTTCTCCCGCGTGACTTGCTACCGAAGGTTCTGGTTGGCTCCATGAGCGCCTATAGTTTTGGTATATTTTTCAACTCGTCGTTTTTTTATCCAAAATTTCCCGGAACTGAAGAAAATATGTAACTCCATATCCTATGAGATTCGGGTTGACATTTACAACCTTCAAGTCCTTATCGGCATCACATCATGTACTCTCGCTAATACTGACGCCCACAACCATCTTCTTGATTGTTCACGTGGCACTTCAGAAGAACCAGACAAAGGCCATAAATGCCTCATGTTCCCCGGGGCGTGCGCCGTCAACTGTCACCCATCACTTCTACGCCCGGGGACGACTCGACGATCTGGTAGGCGCACGGATAGGCGCACGGACGTCGATCCCGCAGTGTTGTACAGACCTCGGCCTCCCCTCTTTGCCTCCTGGCGTTTCCCATACAATAAATCACCGCTAATATCCTCATAATCGGTACTTACGATGTATTATAGCCAGTGGTCAACGGGTCCCTTAGCGCCGAGACTCTCCACTATTTCACTCCCGCCAGAGTCGCCAAGACCAGCGTCCGCGTTTTCGGAAAGACAGCCTTGGCCGACTAGCTCGTTTACATCTCAGAGACAGAATCCGATTGCGACCGCTCCTGCTCGACGCTTTGGCAGAGATGACGGATACGCGAGGACTACTGTACCTTTTGTGCCTCCCGAACAGAATTCTTTCGGGACAGCTTCCGCTCGCGCCTTTGACAGGGATTATCAATACGGCAGAGACCCCGTCCCGGCGAGCTATTCGGTTTTCAGAACCGACGTAACTGGTTTGTTTGTGCTCCGAATCTGCGCGTACATACTGAGTTGGTCGAACATCAGCGGCGCCTTCCGATCCACGGCCGGGATTTGGCAGAAGGCAGCACCATATGCCTGCCTCGTCCGAAGCTTCAAGTTCGACCTCGCACAGATCAACAGCGGAGAGAACCAGAACCAGCGCTATGACATCCGTACCAGCGGCGCCACTCAAGTCCATTCTGAAATCTTCCAGGACGCGGAGCCAATCGATCTCTAGCAGCAAGTTTCTTAGCTTCAAATCGAAATTCTGCGCTAATATTCGGCAGATCCAGAGGCTCCGAGTAGCCGTCCATCGGCCGCAGTCCCTCGTAAGGTCTCAATCATAAAGTAGCTTCGTGTGTTGACATATCCAAGCGCAAGTGGAATCTCGGAGATCCAGTCTGAGCAAACCGCCTGGCTGTAAGTGCAAGCATTCCTCCAGATATCGAATTCATTGGCATGCGCAGTTCCCCGCATTAAGCCGCTCAAAGCAGAGGCCATTTCGTTGAGTTGGCCGTTGGTCCAGTTCAGCGCCAGGGGACGTTCGAGCAACCCAATGCTGTATTTCGACGTTGGATTTGATCCAAGACAAGCGATAAACTTACAGGATAACAAGTCCAATCGAATGGCACCGATGTCGACGACCGACCAAAATCTCCCCGTGTCGACCCACTGTACCGTGACGGATATGGTGATCGAATGTCCACATATCGGAGACGTTATCATCAAGCGACCTAAGGGAATTCTTTGCATTGATGTCTTCTCCGCGATTTACGACGCGTACCGCGAGCTGTTGGGCGACCACGAGTTGCCGGAAGACATTGGTAGATATGCTCGGCATTTCCACAGACGGTGCCACGATTCCCCCAATTCAACGGCGGAACAGAATGCAGGCATGCGACGAGTGGATTTGCTGAAAGGGAAACGCATCTTCGACGGATTGACACGCTCGGGTGCGAATTGGAAGTTGGGCTTCGACGCCTGATTGAGCTACGGTCAGGGATAATGTCTTATGCATTCAGAGTTTCACTCACCCCGTCAAGGTTATGGACACTTCACAATCCCCCCTCACGAAAAATTCTCGCCCGTTATGATGCTACGACTCGGCTGTACCACCACTCACCATTTACTGTAATCATTTGCACACCCAAGGACGTCCGTTATGATGCTACGAGCCTGTACCACCACTCACCATTTACTGTAATCATTTTGCACACCCAAGGACGCCATATATGACATCCCCCCCATGAATTGTACATATGCATACGATCCGCAGATTACTGCTGCTTTGTCCTCTTGGTCCAGTTCCTGCCGAAGTTTTTTTGTTGGAATGCATTGCTTTTGTTTTGACGCAAGAAACAGGGAAAGGTGAAATTAGAATCGAGTCAGTCCTTGAGAGGCGGCGCTGAGCGCATTGAGGTACGGGGGTTTGAGTCGACTTGAACTGAGCTCAACTGGAAGCAAAATTTGGAGTGTATATGTCCTTGAACCAGGAGTAACGGCGTTACGGCGGTGAAAAAGTGAGCCAGAGAAGGATAGAGCTAGAACCGGCTCAACAGCGAGCGGAATGGGAGTACGAGTAGTACAAGTGCGACCAAGGCGTGGTGAGTACCCATGAGGTTTGAAACACTGCCTCGAGCACTGCCTGTGTGATTGGTCCGAACCATCTCCGAACTCCGATCTATCCAACTACAGACAAATTGCATGTTCCCTTGCGCATTTCTGGCATCTCTAAAGTTTCAGGTCTTGGCCTGACTAAGAGACGTCATAATCAATTCCGAGACCATGAAGTTTGGTCCGGTAACTTGCGCCACTGTTTATATTTTGGTACGGACAAGGGAAAATGAACTCACGCCTGTACTCAACTTCCCCAGCGGCTCTTCCTTAACGCGTCACGATTCCCAGTTACTGCCGTAGAAATAACGAACACTGGCCGGCCATCAGCGGCCATCATTTGAGAAATTTGAAACACATCCCCTTTACACAAAGGCTCTTACTCGCACCACCATGTCCTCCATAATTACCATACAAAACCGTATCGAAGAGCTCTCTTCTGCTATAGAGCGTCAAAAGCAGATCCTCAGAGATCTCGAAATATCACGGAGCGATGCTCGCCGCGAGCTCAACGCTGCTCGCGACCCAATGGGGCGTCTACCAGTCGAGATATCATCCGACATTTTCATGCGCAGCCTTCCCGACTATTATTCCCATCCCATTACACCCAGCTTCTATGATGCCCCTGTTCTATTTCTACGCATATGCCATCTATGGAGCGAAATCGCACTTGCTACGCCGTCATTATGGGCAGAGATCTGTTTCGATTTTGATCATGATTCTGGGCCAAATGCTACCGATTCCAAAAATCGTTTGGCGCGCTGGATCGCTAGGGCGGGTACTTTTCCCCTCAACCTCTCACTCGGTGGACACTTGGCAAGCGGTGTTGACATTATCCAACAATATGCGCACCGGATGCCGACTTTGGATCTGCGCCCCTCGTCCCTCAAGGGTCTAGGACAAATCTCGTTCTCATCCTTGCTAGCGCTGAGAATTTCCGGCTACACCAGCCCTAAAAATCCCCCTCTCCGACTGCATCGACACATTGCGGGCGGCGCCACTCCTCGTTGAGTGTGAATTCGCGTTGAATCATGGTCTTGGACCAGCCTCACCGTTTCTCCATAACTGTTTACGACACTTGCGGCTCGGGAAGGTGGATGAGGATCATACAGGTGTCAACAGTTCGCAAATTTTGCAATATTTGACTCTGCCCGCCCTCGAGAGTCTCGTCATTTCGTCTTTGGACATTTCCGACGCCGACTTCGCGTCTTTTTTGACTCGGTCTTCATCACCGTTGCGGTCGTTGCGGATCGCAGAGAATTTTGAGTCGGATATATCGGAAACCTACATGCGGCTTGTTCCAGGCCTGACAGAACTCCTTCTGAAATCCGTCCACCCCTTCCAGCACCATACTTTCGATCAGACATCCGCCGTTCTCCCAAACCTCCTCCACTTGACAGTATGTGCGCAAGGTTTTCCCAGTAATTACGACGGCCTAATCAGGTGGTGCACGTATCACACTCCACTTGCGTCTCTCCGAATTATTTTGCCAGAACCTGAACAGAGACCCAGCGAACCCATTCTGGCGGCGCTGCGTCAGTTCAAGGAAAACGGAACGCAGGTTTATGTTGGAGTCGAGTATGAGGAGATTAATTACATGGAACGTTGGTGAAAACACAGTTGTAGCCTAGGTAAAGAATCTATGTATACGAAGTAGAACGGAACACGAGACGCCGATGAGAACAGTGCAAATCTAGGCATCTGCATTAAGCAGACTAACAAGCTCCTCCCAAGCGGCCGTCAGCTCTTCCTTCTTATCTTCCGCCCTCCACCTATCGTGTGTCTCCTGCTCAATAACGCCGCCGCAAACATCATGGCCCTTTGCAAATGCCAACTCCACCCCGCGCGTGCAAACGCGCATATGCAGGCCCTGTAGCACCTGGCGTAGTTGTCCTGCGGCCTTGCCGCCTCCGTGGCCGCCATATGAGACCAAGAGCACTGGCTTCCCGGACCACTCGTGGTACAGCGCGTCGAGCGCGAGCTTGAGCGAAGCAGGGTAGCCCCAGTTGTGTTGTGGTGTCAGAAAGACGAAGGCGTCGAAGCTGGTGATGAGCGCGGACCACGCGTTGGTGGCGGGGTCGGCGTATGCGGTAGCTGCGATGGGGCGAGCGATGCCGGCAGGGATGATGGGTTCGGCGGTGTAGAGCGGGAGGGGGTGGTCCATCAGGTCCACGACAGTCAGGGTGATGTGCGCGGGGAGGAGGGGGATGAGGACGCCGAGGGCGACTTTGGAGATGGCAGGGCCAATGCGTGGAGAACGTGTAGAGGCAATTATGAGAGCGACGCGTTTGGGGGCAGTGGAGGAACTCATGGCTGTAGTTAACGTTGTGGTGGGTGTTTTGGACTCGCTAGATCCCATTGTTTAAGAGAAAGACGTAAGCTGCTTTTATATCACCGATATCTGTCCTCCCATTTAGTACGTCTCGGAAGGGTGCCCTGTGACCGAATGCGCAGTTGGACAAGTTGGTGGTTTTTGTCGCGGGTGAGTGCCCGGACCCGAGAGCTGAGTCATATGTTCTCCGTAATACATGGAATCCCCTTTCCGGGTTGTTTCCGGGACGTGGCCGACGCAGTATAGTGAGCGGTATACTGTACGTCGAGCTAGATTGATTCATTTCACCTAGCTCTATCATTTTCAACTCCCAATGTGTTTTGTTTCAATTGTTTTGCTTTTTTCGGTCACCACTACGCTCGTGTCCAAATTAGGCAATAGTTGAGACATCCCAGATCTATGGATCCGAAGACCGAGCCAGCTATGACACACAACTACGCAGCCGAGGCACGATCGGCATTCTCCCAACATAATCATACAGTTATGTACTGCTCTGGACATCTACTTATCTACATACACGACACCTCCGCCCTACACCCCACCTCCACAAGCCCAACCTGACCTACCCTACTAAAACCGAAAACTAGACTAAGATGGGATGAATGCATAATGCATGATACATTGTGAAGGAAAACTGAATAGAATAATGATGACGGGTGGGAGGCAGTTACTTTGCATGCGGTTGGGAATAGATATTGGATAGTATGCGATGTGAGAGAGATCGACGGACAGCGCTCAACGAATCATAGGAACCGATTGCTCTCTGGCTCAAGTCCACGCGCTAGCCGGAGCATTACGATGTTGCTCGTCAGACTCGAGAACTAAAGCAGCGCCCAGGCGGCACGTCAGCATTATCCCACAAGTAAAGCAAAGACGAATAGCACCCACCCCATTCCCTAAAAATACCTCCGCGCCCTCGCCAATGCGCATATCGACCGCCATCCCAACTCCCGCCTGTGCCGAATCCAGCACAATATCCCCGCTCCCCCACACCTCGTCCCACCCGTCCTTCACCAGCTCTTTCCGTACGCTATTAACGAACCACCCCCACGCATTCGTCAGTATATACACGCGGCTCAGCGGCGCCTCCCCGGGGTGCCGCTTCGCGTGCTCGGCGCGCACAGTGTGCAGGCGCGCGGCGAGCTGCGCGGGCGTGGGGAGGCAGTGCTCGAGGTAGTGCGCCTCTGTCGCCTCGGGGGTGCTGTTGCTCGGAATAACGAAGCGGTCCGGGAGCAGGGGGTGCGTATTGACGCCCATGTAGCCGGAGCCCCACTGCGCGAGGCGCGGGCAGTGCCGCTGGTAGTCGCCGCGCCGGAGGTGCACGGCGACGAGCCCGGTGAGGCTGCGGCGCGAGTCGGGTATGGCGAGGGAGGAGGAGGGGGAGGAGAGGTGGCTGCTTTTGTCGGCGGCGAGAGCGAGGGGGCGCGATGGGGGGTAGAGCGCGGCGGGGTCTGGGGGGCGCAGGACGGCGAAGTTGCGCACGACGGCGCTATGTACGAGGGGCGACCACGCGAACGCGCCGAGGATGGGGGACTCGTTGAGGCCGGGGAGGAGGGAGAGGAGCCGTGGGGAGCCGAAGAGGAAACGGTCGAACACCGGCTGCTCGGAGGAGTCGATTTCGACGCAGCGGGCGCCATGTACGTCGCTTAGGCGTTTAACCCACCACTCGAGGAGGGCGCTGCCCTCAGCCTCGGTGGGTGCACCGACGGAGGAAACGAGGTGGACCGCGCTCCGCGGGCACGCCTTCTCGTAGAACGCGGCACTGACTGCGCGCTTTTGGACCGCGTTCTCGTCTGGGGCGGGGAGCGGCCCGCCAGCCAATGGCCCCGCTATGAAGGCATTGAGGGGTATTCGCGTCGACCGGAGCGCAAAGTCGTATATGGTGTATGGCATGGGCAGGTGCGACCATGTGTAGTCTTCGAAGACATATACACGGCCAGAGAGATGCGCGAGGTATCCCATGACGATTCTATTCTCCAAGTCAGATATCGGATGCGACGCGAAGACGGGAGCACATACGCTTCCTGCAGAACGTTATTGAGGCCGTGACCCCACAAATGGTCCGGAAACCGCAGGAATGTCCGCTCATCGGCGACAGACAGGTCGCTCACATTGTTTTGTGGCAGCTTGGCCTCGTATGCGCGTATGTCGTTGTAAGTGGGTGGAACACCGCTCAGTAGCACTCCAATCATTAGCAGAAGGGGAATGAAAGCAAGCAGGAGCAGCAGCCGTCGCAGGGTGAAGAAACGGAAGCAGCCATAGGAACGCCGCCGTCCTCTCGGGCGAGGTTCATGGTGGGACGAGGATTCAGGGAGCAACTCGTACTCGTCTTTGTGGTTTTGACTGGGGAGCAGGCGGAGAAGGGCACGCCATAGACTCATGAGAGAGATGAAGAGGTGAAAAAATGCTGTGTGCATTCCCGGTAAGCGACAGCTGCGCCCGACGGAGCACGTTTGCTCACCACAGCTACCCAAAACAGTCACAATAAATCCCACAGTCTCGCTTGGTTCCTAGACGGGGTCCTACACGGTGCGCTTGGAGTCCAGCGAGTATTTCTTGGGTTTGAAACACCTCGGAGAACCAGTAACCGCGCTTCGGAGCGGATTAAATTCTAAATTGCCAGAATATAGTGCCGATGGCCGAAATGCACGAAGCCTCGGCCCAGTCTAGTTTTTTCTAGGTTTTGAAGCGCCGTCGTGAAGCCAGAATAATCAGGCAAACCCTGTTTGAAAGCCAAAATCCCCTGGCCACGAAACGGACGTAAAGGTTGCGGTCAAGCAGAAAAAGTGGGGGTCACGCCGTGACAGCCCGACATCAGTGGCGGTACCCGACGCGATGGTTGTCACCCTCCTCCATGATCTCTGTCAACCAATTCTTCATGGAAAAAATTACACTGGGAGAGCGCGAACCAACGGCTCCATAATCTTCAAAAAAACGTCTGCAAAATTCAAGAATTAACTCAGGGCTGCGAAGCAATCGTTCAAGTTGTGAATGGCACCTTGAAGGATGCAAGAGAATGTAAAACAAGCACATGTGCAGGATCTTCACGAAATCTGTCTTCGAAAACCCCCCCAGCTCTTTGTGTTTTTTGTGCTTGGGGCCTCCAAAAACCTCCATCGGATTCTTCGCTGGAATTACCGACAGTGGCGAACTCTATCCTCTGGACTCGGAGTCTCCTAGCGCAAGTCCAGTTGCGGAGGATTCGTTGAAACAAACGGCTCTGAACACCTCAACTCCAGAGGTGAACTGCATTGAAATTTGAATCTTCAACAGCTCTTGGACGAGGAAATCGCAATGCTCACGATCTATTTTTCGAACAGTCCTTGTAGGCCTTTATCTTAGCCGAGCACTTGACAAGCTCAACAACCATGTGACTCGATTGAATGGAACCGCCCCGGAGTCTACATCCGGACCGCGCTATTACTGGGTCACAAGTTCAACCAACAGCCAACAACGCGTATTTAAGAAGGCCCACCACGCCAGGTAATGTCCCCGAGCTAGTATTCGCCTCGCATCACCCAATCGCTGGCATGCGGCGACTTTTCGAGTTCATCTTCCTCCTTGGCTCGGTCATTTCCCTGTCCGTGGGACGATCGTCCACAAAACCCCCGCCAGGTGCAGTACTCGTCAAACCCGGGACCACCGTGACTGGGGAGTTCACCAACCTCGGGGACGCGCTGAACGCCTTGCCGGCGGATGATACCACCCAGGTCGTATTCGTCTATCCTGGGACGTACGCGGGCCAAGTGAACGTCTCGCGCCCAGGGCCAGTCACGGTGCAGCGAATTTGCGTTCTGCGTTTCCGAGTATGGGCGTACTGATGCACGGATGCAGATCATGGGCTATACCGAAAACGCGTTCGATTTCGCTCAGAACACAGTCACACTCGTACACAGCGCGGCGCTTGCCACAGGCGCAGCGAGCGACGACCTGACAGGCACCCTCCGTGTCCTTTCCAACAACGTCTCCCTCTACAACCTTGATATCAGGAACGACTTTGGCGTGGCGTTCACGAATGGACAGGCCATTGCGCTGAGCAATCAAGGCGATCAGGTGGGTATGTATGCGTGCAGGCTGTTTTCGTACCAGGTTTGTAACTAGCTTCATGCGACTACCGCTTCTCTGCTCAGGGATCGCTCAGGACACACTGTACACCAATGTTGGCAACCACGTTTATCTCATGTCCTACATCGAGGTGCGCGTTTTGTCGCCGCATGCTTATTCAACGTGCTGACAACTGTCCACATTTTTTGACCTATCCAAGGGTGCCGTGGACTTTATTTTTGGGCGCCACTCGATAGCGTACTTCGAAAGAAACACGATTGCCAGCAAAGGCGCTGGATGCGTCACGGCGAGTGGCCGCGAGCTGAATGATACGGGTATATGTGAGGCTTTCTTCTCAGGCTATGGAATAATACTGACTCGAACCGCAGACGTATTCAACGAAAACCAAGTCATCGCCGCACCCGATGCCTTCCCCGAACGTCACTGGGAATGTATTCTTAGGTAGACCTTGGGGAGGTTCGTTATGTTCACACTAACTAGTATTCACGAGCATTGACGCATCCTTTACTCCTAGACTGGGCTCGGTATGTCGCTGAACTTCAACAACCCGAAAAGCAGAACTCACCCCTAACAGCGTCATCTTTAAAAACACGTTTATCCCTGCACCCGTAAGTTTTGCGCGATTCTTTCATGCACGTTGAATAACACCGCCCCAATTCCAGATGAACAAAACTATCTGGTCCATCTGGGACCCCGGCGATGATCGCACCGACTTCGTCCTCCTTGCCGAATACAATTCCTTCGGTCCTGGTGTCGTAGGCGCTCATCGCCCGAATTTCTCGACCATTCTCGACCGTGAGGAGGCGGCGCAGTACAGTCTTGAGTCTGCGATACCAAATTACAGAGATTGGGTGGATACGGAGTATTTGCTGCCGGAGTTGCTTGAGAATTAAATCAGGATCTTTGTTTGGATCCATGTAAGGGTTCTCGTTGAATCAACTTTGAACTGTTTTTGGCCGTTCTTCACCTGGTGCAATCCAACGGTGTTTCGATGCCGCAACTCAACAGATTACTGCATCTGTTTATGGCAGAAAAGGCGCAGAGGACAGTCGACTCGGATTGCCTAATTTGGACGCAGGCGTAGTGGTGACTAAAAAGGCGAAATAATTGAAACAAAATTCACAGTCGCAATTCTGAAGCGATGTTCACATGAAGAAAAAAAAAAAACCTTCCTTCCTTCCGCCGCTAACTTGTGCTTGCAAGTTGTAAGGATGAGAGAGTATCACGTAAAGTAGATGACTCAGCGCCCGGATATGAGCGTGGTCGGTAGGCCATCCGCCACAATGACCAGGGATTTGTCGAGCTCAATGAAGTGTCTCGTAAACGCCTGACTAAATGCGGGGACGATATCTGTGGTATAAGAAGCAGCCAAATCTTTCTCAATATCGCACCCAAAGCCATGAGTGCCTCGACTGCACTCAAACGCGTCGCTCTCATCATTGCCTCCACGCGCTCTCCCCCGCATTGGTCCTGCCGTCTCTAAGATCGCCCTCGAAGTCATCACTCCCCTCCTTCCACCGCACATCACCTTGAATGTCGTCGACCTTATGGACCACCCCCTCCCACTCTACACCGCCGAGCCTCTCGTCCCTTCGCGCATTCCGCGTCCCCTCACATTCAATTCATACGCCGACCCCGCCACCAATGCCTGGTCGGCGCTTATCTCCAGCTTCGACGGCTTTATCATCGTCACGCCGCAGCACAACTGGGGCTACCCCGCGTCCCTGAAGCTCGCGCTCGACGCGCTGTTCCACGAGTGGACCGGGAAGCCAGTGCTCCTGGTTACATATGGGGGGCTGGGGTGGGGTGAAGGCCGCCGAGCAGCTTCGCCAGGTGCTGGGGGCCATGCGCCTGCGTGTGTGCACGCGCGCCGTGGAACTGTGGTATGCCAAAGGGCATGATCCTTCTGGAGGTGTAATTGAGAAGGAGACGTATGAGAAGTGGACAGTGGATGATACGAAGGAACAGCTGACAGCGGCTTGGGAGGAACTCGCCAGTCTCCTGAATACCGAGCGCTAGATTGAATGATTTTTTTGGCATCTCGAATTCTGTTTATACAGGACTCATATGTTATAATACAGTCCAGTCAAGACCGATTTTAGATGTCTTCGTCCAGAAAAAAAAAAAAATTGCGGTAGTACTTGAAGACTGAGCGCACCTGCACGTGGTACGGCAGAGATCTGCCGCGTTGTGAGGAAGGAAAGCAGTCTCGTACTTGTGGCTTCGAATATTCGACTCCATGGTTATTGAACCGGTTATTTGAACTGTAGACTCTCGAGCAGTAGTCAATAGGATGGACTTTATCCTTTATCTGATGAGAATACAAATCGGTGCTTGGTTCAAAATACCGAGACCATATGCCCAGCCGCTTCATATTTTTCCAACCTCTTCAACTCTTCATTAATCACCGCTAGATCCACAGGCCCCACGCCACAGAAAATTACATCGAGGATTGGAATGCGCCCCTCCGTAGCTGCTTCCCACCGTGAAGCAATCATATCAACTAAAACCGAGGCCTGTGCGGCTGTTGGCCGAACAACGAGCGTCTCGAGCTGTGGCAGAAGATCTCCTCGGCCCAGGCGCTCCCAGAATGATATGGGGAATTGCTCTGTAGTCGCCGAGCTAATGGCAAGTACCGCTATTTCCGAGAACTGTTGAAATAGAACCGTGACATCATCTTCAGGCCTCGGGGCAGAAGGTATGAAAAATTTCAGAGAAAAGGCGGAGCGTGCTTGGAAAGCCGCCAGGGATGCGGCGGGGAACGAGCGGCCCTGGATAATGCTAAGCCTGCTAAGGGATGGAGCCACCAGACGGTCGATTAGTTCTTCGCATCCACCACTGTGCGCACCAAGCTGCAGGACAGCGAGATGGTGTAAACAGATCTGTGGCGCAGAATTCAAGTCACGCTGATAGCCAAGGGAAGGCCACACAGCGGCGTCAAATTCTCTGAGTTCGGCGCACTCGGCGAGAATGGTGCACCACACATCCGCCAAGGCGGGCAGTTGAAAACTGAGAACGCGTAGCTGAGACCAGGGCAAGAGGAATGTCGGAACGAAGAAAGGACGGGTAGCGCGGGCAAGGATATCGTCCATGATGTTATTCTCCAATTCTGAGATGATCTGGGGGCAGAATTTTACCTCGCGCACGAGAGGAGCAGAAGCAAATGCGGTGGTGGAAGTGCTAGGCCAGTGCCACCGTGCGGTCTGCGTCGTATCCAGATCCTTGGAGCGTAACGGCGGTCGTAACCCCATTGTTTCCAAGCGAGGAAACGTGCCGAGAGGGAGTTCGAACAGCGGCAATAGGGCTGCCATCGGAAATCCGAGGTCAAAATGTCGCAGGTGGTGGGCATGGGATATGACCATCGACACAAAGGACTCCACCAAAGCAGGATTTCCGCAAGTCGTGGCAGCGTATGTTCCTGCGCATACCGAAGTTATGGACAAAGGGTATTCATTCCCCGCGCGAGACAACCACTGGAAGGCTAAATCGGTCATCTGCTCGACCTTCTTCCGTTCTTCCGTGAATGTAACCGAAATACTCGCCCAGAGTTCTGGGATATGCAATGCGAGCTCGCGCCATGCGCGACAGACACGAGTGAGCGTCAAGAGGGGGTGATCCGACTTCGGTGGAAGAGCGACGACAGTTGTTGGGCTACATAAAATGAATATTTCGGCTAGCAGTTCCGGAGGGAGTCTCTTGTGAGGCGCCAAAGACTCGATCCGAAGCGAGCAGACGTTGCTCTCGAGGTCTCCGTGTTTGAGCACCGGATTCGGTAGATCAGAAAGCCCATGGCCTAGCGGGCAGAGCTCTGCTTCGAATTGCATCTCCAAATTGTCTGGGCTCATCCAAGATGAGCGAGTCTGTGCCCGGAATTAGTTATTTTCAGCGATTCCAACTGGAAACGAACCTATGGATTCCGCAGCCCAATACCAGGATTCAAAGTCACTGACTCCAAGTTTCGCAATCGATTGAAAGTGGAAGGTGCGGTCGATAGGCGCTGGAAGTAGCTGGCGTCAATATTTGTGTCCAAGTCACATGCCGACGGAGAAGCCGGGCCGGCGCAGCTCTGAACTCAATCTTTGTTTGTGCTTGATGTGTGACTTAGGTCAACATTGTCTTCTTCGCCTCAAACAAACTGGAGCAGAGCCTCAGCAGCAAGTACTACTTACTTATTCTGTTTCCTACGCGACTTCGTCATCTTTGAATCCTTGCAAAGTCCTTGTTCGTGCTAACGAGAGATGCCTCGGCGCAGCATTGCCATTGCCTCATTGCCTCGTCAACAAAATTTCGGGGAGTTACCATCGCAAGGTTGCGCAACGCGCATGGAATTCAACTCCATTCCACTCCGCCATCTGTTTAGAATCCAAATTACCATAGTAAAGCCACTTCATCTGCGTCCACGAGCCGGAATATTCATTTCAACTTAATATTATTGTTTTTCAGTAATCGGGATTGTCCCTTGGAGGAATCCCGGGTCCAACCCACATTACACGTTCTTGAGGCTCTCGCCGATTTCCGGGTTTGCGTCCGAAAGTCCGTCTCCACCCAAACTTAAAGCATGGTATAAGCAATGCGCCTACGTGTCGGGTGCTACATTGCCTGCTGCTTTCGATCTCACGAGTTACAACTTGTTCCGTGGAAGTTCCATGGGTTCTGCCGTACCGCATCATCGCGGCTTATACAGGGATGTAAGTGACATACCTTCACCTGCGTCTTCCCGCTCACCGTTGCCATTAATCGTAAGGATCGGTGATTATTGTTCTTCGTCCCGCGTTCCAGAATTCAGAGGTCAGTTTCCAGATGTTGAATCACTGAGAATGACGAGCGGCCATAGATTTTGCTGAAGACTCGCTTCAATATGTCTGAGAACGATTCACAGGAACTCTGCGAGGCCGAGAGACAACTCTACCAGCTTTCCGATCCTGATGTAAGTTTCTGTCACGTAAAGCCTGTACATCTACCTGCGATTAACGAGGAATTGCGGAGGCTTGAAAAATATGCGGCGAGTAAGCGTGCGATTGAGCTGATGTTCGTTTAGTGTGCCGAACCAGCGATATCTATTTTTTCGTCATGTATAAGTTCAGCTAGTCTGCGGCCCCAACTCTTCCGAATATTTCGTGCTATAGAACATCAGAAATCGATATCGCCATGGATGTGCTAAATTTTGGGAAGTGCTTCAATATGCATGCATGACCGATTGTGACCTCGAATGTAAAGATCTTTGATAGCATGTTTGGATCCAGTAGTTCGCCCACTTGCGATCTGATTCATGATGACTGTTTGTCCTCTGCTACTTGAGGATTTGAGCGAAAATCAAAGACCGATCGCAAAATAAATTACAAAAACGAATGCATAGTTCTGGGCACGAAAAGACCGAGTTATTCGCTAGGAGAAGCGAAAATGTTAACCACCAAATTGCGTTCAAGAGTCAGGACACAAACATTAAACGTAATTAGTGCTCTTAGGTCCAAGATGAACGTCCATGCCGTCTTCCTTATACTGACGGAATGCAGCGAGAATGCTGTCGTTAGGTCGCTGGGTTGACCGACTCTGAGGCAAGATAATTCGGAGAGATGCGAGTTGGATGTGATACGTAGGCCACCGGGTCTGCTTGTCGTAATAATGGAGAGGGAAGCGTTCCAAGACGGTCAGATGGCGGAGGTTGGGCAGAAAGATCGCTGTCCGACTGAAAAGAGAGAATGGATAGGGATTGGAACATTGCACAGTAAGTTCTTCCACGCCTGGCATAAGCCGGAGATATTTGTCGGACTCCTCCAAATTTAGTTTCGCCGCGATGTGCAAGGAACGCAATGGGGGTGAAGATCGAGTTAAAAAAGACGCAAAGTCGATGTCGGACATGAGGAAATCCGAAATGACGAGACTTTCGAGAGCAGGCAGAGTCAAATATCGTAAAATATCTGAGCCGCTCGTGATGCCCTCCAGCTTTCCGAGCCGTAAGTGCCGCAGGGAGGTATGCAGCAGCAACTGCGAGTCCGCGGAAGATCCGATGTCATCGTCCCAATAGACGAATTTGAATTCACAGTCGACGAGCAGCGGTGCGTTGCGAAATATCTCGATGCAGTCCGAAAGGAGCGTGGTGGGACCGATGTTAGAAATATTCAATTCTAGCAAGGCCGAAAACGACAGTATCCTTCCTAGTTTTATGTCTTCGAAGGACTGGACGCGTAGATCCAAAGCCTGTATCTGCGGTGCGTGCTTTTGTATCGTGTCGACGTTGCCCCCCAAGTCTCCGCCTAGGGAAAGGTCGAGATGGTAGCCGCCCGCCCTACTGAGCCACCGCTCGAACCGATTGTTGGAATCATACACGTCCGAGCAGTCCGCCAGGAAATCGAAACGCACCGCAACCCATAACGTGGGTGTGGCAAGTGCGACTTCGCTCCACACACGGCATATGCGGAGGAATAGCAAGGGGGCGTTATGCGGACTGGGCTGAGGATAGCGAGACCCGGCTGGAAGGCAGCGCATGAAAATATCGGAGGATATTTCCAATGGCAGACGCGCCATTGGGTCGCGAGCAATATTGAGGTCACGTATAGCATGGCTCCGAGAGTTTTCGAGGCCCATGAGGATCTGCTTTTGGCGTTCTATAGCAGACGAGAGCTCATCGACACGGTTTTGCAGCTCAGCGATGGAGGGCATGGTGGTGTGAGTAAGAATCTGGCTGTGGCTGCGCAGGTACACAATTGATAGCCGTCGTATACGCCAATGCCAGCCTGGGTGATTCAAAGAATTCTATCTCAGTGATTCAACGAACACTATGTGAGCTAATTCTCGAATTGGGCTTAAAACCCTGTGATATTAATTGGTGTTTCTATCCCGCCCACTGTAATCACGCTCTCGCCGGTGGGCCCTGCGCGCGCGAAGCTATTATCCATGACGAACGTATACGTCGCATCGGTGAAGTAGAACCAGTTCGGGAGCTATTTATGTTTTGTCAGAATGCGCTGAGAAATAAATCTCGCGAGCCAATACGTACCACCGCCGTGAATTGATCTATCGGAGGCGATGTCGAGTTGTCATATGTCCGCCTCGCGATCAAAATAGGTCCGCTGACGGTATGGGTCGCAGTAGCATCGATGTAATAATCGAGGAAGGTGGGGGTGTTGCCGAGCTCAATGGCACAAGTCAGGTTGGCAGTGACAGTGAACGTCTAAGTGAAAAATAAATTGGGTAAGTCGAGATCAAGACCGGAGGAAGAAAAATATGTGTATACCTCTCCAGGGGAGAGCGTCGAGGGTGACACGTTGACGAGCCCAAAACGCGCGGCCTCAGGACAGAAATTGCCTTGCGCAATGACAGTGGTGGCGAAGACGGCGGCAATAGCGAAGAAGTTGAAGCGCATTTTTCGTTCTGGCTGGAGCTCTGGAGTGTGCACTAGCAAAGAGAGCGCCTTTTAGCCTCTGACAAGCCGGTCATCGCTGGCCGTGGTACGTTATCGAGAGCCACACGTCAATGAATAGGATGTGGAGTGGCACAGGTCCCGTTCAATTGAGAAGCAGGTGGTGGTGGTGCCGCGTGCGGAAGCTTCATCTGCGCGCGGATCAGACCCATACAGCACAGCATGAGTATGAAGAGCACCTGGCCCTGGGAATAATGAAACAACTCGCATCTAGCATATACACTTCCCTGGTCAGTGGAAATCAACTAAAAGCGCTGTAGCCTTGTTGGTATCGCACAGATGAAACCAGGATACGGAATGTGCAAGAGAAGGAACTTCACAGGGATACCTCCGCGTCTAACGTTGAATCCCTATGTGCCAATCAACCTTATACCGTGTTGGCACGAGATCGCATGGCATAGTGAGATTGCGGTCCTCGAAGTTGAATTGTGCTACTAGTACTAGTAGCGACAGCGCTCCGAGGGGGCGCCGTGTTCCTGAATTTATTGAAACGGTGGCAGTCGAGCGCTTCGCGGGAGTCTGAATCCTGAACAAGGAAGTCTAAGAACAGGCCCGTGCGCATCGGATGGGCATTGGGCAATGAGTGGAGAGGGGACGTGGTGGTCATGGTGCAAGCCAAGTTCCGAGTCCGATTTGATCCGAATCGGCAATTTGCGGCCGAGCTATTTTGTAGCACGTGGAAGGCGCCACTGGTTGGGGTTCAAGGATAAGTATCCCAGCCCGTATGCCTCTTCATGATGCGACGTTGGTTTTTACGCTGGCAATCAACTGTGGCAGAGATTCCGTTCAGAATCCGCCAACACTTTCTAATCCAAGACAAAATTTTCAACTTTCGGAATCCCGACTCCGATGCATTTGCGAACGATGATTTCGGTCATTACTCCGCAACTTGATTGCTTCTTTGCGGCGCGCGGTCTTCCGACTTGCAGTGAATTGGAGGGCAAAAAAGTGTGTGATACACTGTGTAGCTAAGTACTTACGTGTCGCAACGCGACGCTTCCATTATTCTAGGACGTAGAGTAGTTCAAGCTGTGGCTCGACGCGTCAACGACACGTCCTGCCCTCGTGGCATGTTCTCCTCCAAACTCGACACGACTGTACTTTACGATATTACTAAGTACCCTGTATTCTTAGACTGACTCAGCTTACTTGGGTCCACCCGGCAAGTTCGATTTCTCATCCACCACGTGACTTGTGTTCAAAAAAAAAAAAATCGGACTAGGGTTAATGTTCCTGCGTATCGTACAATTACTACCTGCCAAGTTTCACGGTGAAAGAACAAAACTGACAAGTTACTGATCGAGCTGTGCCAGCAGCCTTAAAACTTGAAAAATGTCCCAACGGGGTTAAGTTACCCGGATGATCTTGGCCCGATCGATACCACGGTAAATAATTTTTGTGGTCCTTGTCGGACACCTCCACCGACCTCGGCCGTGCTCGCTATATAGACCTGAGTGTCCTGCATTTCAACTTATGGCCATCCAAGAAGAACTGACGAACCGCAACGAATTTCAAGACTCGCCTGTCCCCGTGCTCACTGCTTCAATGAATAATGCCCCTACGACGAGCACTGGCAGGTCAGCCTGGAAGTCAGTGGTCTTGGTTCTAATCTGCACGTTGGCTATGATCACATATGTCAGAGGAAATCCAATCTTTGTCTTCGCAATGCTGATTCTAGTTCAGCAAGCAGGCTCCTCGTCCGTCGGTGTATTCCTCCCCGTCATTGGAGAAGATCTCGACATACCAGAAATCAAACTGCAATGGCTTGTTTCGGCGTTCTCTCTGTCTTCTGTACGTATTGGGTTTTTTCTTTGTGAACATTGTTTTATTTCATCTTATTGCAGGGATGCTTCCTTCTCCTGTTTGGACGGCTCGCTGATCTGTACGGCCGTAAATTGCTATATCTCATCGGGACTCTCTTTCTTGGTGCAACCTCCTTGGGTTGTGGTTTTGCCCAAAATGGAACTACACTCTATATTCTTCGTGGAGTTCAAGGACTGGGACCAGCTGCGTTCGTTCCTGCATGTGTACGTCCAAATGCCTTGCAAAAATTACTCCATTTCAAGCTCTGGGTTAGTTGGGCATCCTTGCGCATGCATTTCCTCCCTCGAGAGCCAGATCCGCCGCTTTCGCTACCTTCTCGGCAGGTGCCCCACTCGGAGGCGCAATCGGAACGCAATTCGGGGCTCTTTTAACTCAATACACCAAGTATGGATTTCTGATTTCCTTTCCGCGACTTCATTCTCACTTCCCCTGTCGTGAAGGGCTTCGTGGCGTTCTCCATTTTTCCTCATAGCAGGCATGGCATGCCTTTCTGCACTTGGGGGATTCCTGGTGATCGATCCTGACGTGCCTAGCACGGAGGCGGACAGGAGGGTGGACTGGATAGGCGCTTTCCTTGCTACCACGGGCCTAATTCTTTTGGTTTTCGTGCTTGGACAAGGATCGCTCGCTACTCACGGTTGGAAGACTGGCTGTAAGTTGCGTAATCTATTTTCTTGAGCCTGCTTAAACTGGCTTGTGCTTGAAGACATCATCGCGCTACTGATCGTCAGCGTTATTTTTCTTTCCGTGTTTTTACTGTGGCAACATTATCTGGAGAAAAACGAAGGGACGCAACGACCTCCATTGATGAAATTGACGCTGTGGAAGCGCGCGAAGGGAAAATTTGCTGTTATGCAGGCCATCGCTTTCCTTCAATGGGCAGCTTTTCTGTCGTGGTATTTTTGGGCACAAGTGCGTATTCCGTTTTCCTTGGATTTTCCAGCGTTACTGAGCTCAGATAGATCTATTATGAGAATTATCAAAAGTTATCTGCGGTGCTCACTGGTGTGCGGATGCTCCCGATGAGCATCACCGGTGCACTATGCAACGTCTTTGTTGTTCTGGTTATTGGGAAGATCGATCTAGTCGTTTTGCTCGGTATGTACCCTCCTTCACTATGAACGCGGCGGCTTAACGCCACTTTCAAGTGTTCGGGACTTTCTTCACTGGACTGGCCCCCTTGCTATTCGCCTTGATCATTCCATCCTCTCCATATTGGGCATTTGGGTTCCCTGCTACGATTGTAGCTGTATTCGGGGCCGACTTTGTTTTTGCGGCCGGCACGTTGTTCGTGGCCAAAATTTCCCTCCCACACGAGCAAAGCCTGGCGGGAGCATTGTTTCAGACAATCACGCAGGTATGTTTGGATTTAGATGTATGCTCTCATCACACCCTATTGACGGACTTGATAGCTTGGTACCGCTTTCGGTCTTGCTATTTCCACAATTTCGTTTGATGCAGTTGCCCATGGGACGGGAAACGACGCACCTCTCGAGGCTTACAGGGCCGCACACTGGACCGCGTTCGGAATGGCGATGTTTTGTGCGTGTTTGTGGGTAAATGAGATTTTTCTTTCTGACGGTGCAATGCAGGCACAGTATTGGCTGCGATCTTCCTACGAGGGGTCGGTCCTGTGGGAGAACATGACAGACCAAAAGAGGAAGAGCTTGAGGAGCATGAGAAGAGCATCCCATAGACTCACGACTACACGATTTTCAAGCGTTAGATGTATGGATAGACAATCGCAACTGCTCATTGTTAATTTACGGACTGCACGAACCATTCAACCAAGCATGAGCAGTTTGCAACAGAGAACCGCATGCATGTTTTAATATAAGGATAACCAGAGAATTGATGCCATAACAATACTGATTTACGATACTTTTTTCTTCAAACACGAAGTGGTGTGACGCGACTTCGACACGACGCGACGCGAAAAACGTGATGCTGCCGTGACAGCCAAACGTGACCACACACCTTTACTGATGACCACCAGCTCAAAACCGACGTTCCTGCAATCACTCGTTGTACGCCGTGTTTCGCCAGAACGCGTCTTTTGCTCAGTTTCATATAGGCAGGAGGGCTGGCCGGCACCGCCGTCGACCTTTTATTCTACCCCATCGACACGATCAAAACTCGTTTGCAGTCTCCGCAAGGCTTTTCTCGAGCAGGAGGATTCAAGGGGATTTACAAAGGTATCGGCAGCGTTGGAGTCGGAAGCGCACCGGGCGGTACCACCTTCACCTTTTCCTTACTGCGACTGTCTCAAATCAAAATCAAGCGGCCGTATTTTTTTGCTACGTATGACACATTGAAACACAATTCGCCGCTTCCCGCACATCTGGAGTCGCTGACGCACATGCTTTCTGCCTCTGTTGCTGAAGTCGTAAGCTAACTCTCTTCGCCGTGTTTTTCGTAGCGAATAATCTGCGATAGGCTGCGTGTCTCGTCCGAGTCCCGACTGAGGTGATCAAGACCCGAGCCCAAACCTCAAGCTATGGACCCGGGAAGTCATCCCTTGCCGCCGCTAAATTTACCCTTGCGAGCGATGGCTGGGGAGGATTTTATCGCGGTTTTGGATCCACCATAATGCGCGAGGTTCGAATGTCGCCTTGCAGAATTGTGTTTTTTCTTGATTCCTTGCCAGATTCCGTTCACTTCGATTCAATTTCCGCTCTATGAACTACTAAAATCACGGTTGTCCATTTTCACTGGGCGAAAACCGCTGTACGCCCATGAGGCGGCGATTTGCGGGAGTATTGCGGGTGGTGTGGCCGCTGCACTTACCACTCCCCTCGATGTGTTGAAAACGCGGGTGATGCTGGATATGAGGGTGCACATCTTTCTGCATTCTGCTCAACCAAATTCTCACAATTCTCACATCTGAACAGAATTCAACAAAAGAAAAACTGCCATCGTTGTCTGCACGACTGAAGGGTATCTATGTAACAGAAGGTATATCCGCACTGTTCGCTGGCGTCGTCCCTCGAACATTATGGATCTCCGCCGGCGGCGCGGTGTTCCTGGGTGTCTACGAGTGGGCAGTGAACGGCCTCATGAGGTAGTAATAACATAGAATGCCAAATATAGATGGAGGGCAAATCCAGCTCCGTTTCTCAGGAGTCGGGCGCTGGCCCAAGGCGCAGGATAACGCGCGGGATCTTCTTCCCCGACACAACCTGCGGTGAATCTTCTGAGGAACTGCTCTCGGCGCTTGCTTCTGTTGCTGATGCAGCCGTTTTACCGCGCGGCGAAGACACTGTACTGTTGGGTTTTTTGCGATCGCGTAGCGTCATGGAGCTCGGAGGCGGCGGCGCGCGCGGCGTCGAAGTGGGAGGCGGGCTACCGTCAATGGATGAAAATATTGCAAGGGCACGGTTCAGCCATGGATTGACGTTCACTTGCGGGAGTGACGGCCGGCCGCCGCGTTTGCTCTTGGTTGCTTTCTCCAGCTGTGAGGGTATGAGCCAGGAAATCGAGATTTGAACTTGAAATCAAATTCTTACAAGGGTGAGATTCTCCGCACTCCACCAGTCTGCGCCGACGGAGCTGTCTGCGAGTCCCAAAAGATGTGCCATTGAGCCGCTAATTAGCGCGCGGTCACTGTATCCCCCCTCTAGTACGCTGCAGATTTTCCCACCAGCATAACGGTCGCTCAGCGCACAGGCATCGCGTGCGAACTGATAGAAAAAAGACGTTGGGACACGTCGATTGTGTCGCGACATTGAGGGCATCTCATGTTCTGATGCGTCCATTCCGCAACTGCAATCAGAGGCTGGATCAGAAATTTTCGCTGAAAGCACAGTGGAATCAACCTGATGAAGAAAAGAACGTCTTTGCCTGGCCCTCCGGTGCTGTCTAGAAATTCTTCTGCCTTCCGCAATATTTTACTGTACTGCTCCGCGTAAAGTTTGTCCCAGTGTTCAACGGATGTGTAGGTTTGCAAATGGACGTTTTCGATGTATTGTCCGTGGGAGCCGTGTATAGAGACAGATGCGGCCTGCACGAGCTCCGCTTTGCCATCCTGAAAAAATGGTTTATCAATAAGGGGCGAATGGTTCACAGAAAACGATGTACCTCGCAGGGGTAAGATAGAATGTCGTGGATTGAGCCTGGCAGCTGGTTGAGAGGGCAGCAATGGTGGAATAAAATTACCAACCATAGTAAACTTGAGGGCCGGTTTGCGAGACAGGTGCTCCTGCTTCGGATTCAAGTGTCTGTCTGTAAGTCTCCTCGTTAATCTGCCATGCGATTGACTGTGTGCCGTTCCCTGGATAGCGATTATTATCAACTCAACAGCCGGAAATGCCACTTGCCATGGTGCAAGTCAATATCAAAGATGACGACACGATTGATTCCATGTTGTAAGTGAGCTGTTGTATGATAAGACCGCCATTGAACTCAAGGAATTTGTCGTTACCGTGCGCAGCTCCAACAGCCACATTGTTGAGAAAACAAAATCCAGAAGGCGTGTCCTCGCCACAATGGTGGCCTGAATAATCAGAACTCAGGACAAGTTTTTACGAGACAAGCGTACCTGGAGGTCGGATGATCACAAATGCGCGGTTTACGAGCTCCGTTTGGTTGGGACCAAGAACGGCGTCTACAGCTTCACAAATGGTACCAATCGCGCCTTGTATAGCGGAAATGGATTCGGGACACACTGGAAATAATGGGTCAAAAATGAGAAAAACCCTGGGAAGGCACTCAACAATAGAGATCGCCCTGGGAAAGACCCGCAGGGATCTCGGATTCTCCTTTATCTACTTTCTCCTTGGATTCTCTGATCCAGCGAACGAGATTCTCGAGATACACGTCCCCGTCGATGTCCCCGTGAATATATTTGACCGCCGGATGCTTTAGAATGTCGGCAGTGGCAGAGCTCCGTACGATGGACACCGGCGAGTCGACGGAGGATTCCGATAGTTTAGATTCTATGTTCAAGCGCGCGAGCTGTGCAACCAAATCGTCGGGACTCGGAGTCTGAGATCGCGCAGCCTCTAGACGAGAAATGGCGGCCGAAAGTCCAATCGCAACAGCGCGTAACCGTTCTGGACGTTCTACAATCGCGGAAAGATCGCGAGAACGGATGTATCGGTGTCCAAAACACGCGTCCTGAAGATAAATTGCGGGCTTTGCGACCGGAATGCCACTGGTCGTCGGTGGCATGATCGACGCGACGGCCTCGGAAGCCGCAGAAAACACGTTTGTCTGTGAAGAAAAATGAGTTGAAAAACGCCGTTCTCGAATGCCTGATCTCACTACTACTACTGTTGTGGTTTGGTCCAAACTAGGAGAGTCACGGTTGATGTCACGTCACGTTCCTCTCTTGTCGTTTCCTTTGCAGCAGCCAGTTCCCTTCAGATCATAAGCAAAGGATTTTCCGCCTGCAGAAGAGCTTGTGCGCTAGCGTTCCACTTGAGCATAATTGCCCTCATCAACTCACCGGAGGATTTCAAGATTCACTCCGGCGACAGTCCCCAACAGGTCTTGAAACTTGCCAGATCCGCTGCCGACTTTTCCTGTCCCGACATATTGAGGGTCAAGCCGCTCTGGAATCAATATTCTAGTGATCGTTTTCCATCCTCACACCGCTCCTCATATCTCATCGCCGACCAATCGCCGACTGCAAACAGAAGCTCATTCGTGCCAGAAAATTAAATATACACTCAGTTGTTTACAAGGTCTGTAGTTTGTCCAACAATATTGCCCATTCGATCACCGTTATCCCCAACTTCAACACCTCTTCCTTAACCTCCTTATTCCGGGTATCTTCCGACAGCTTCCCAACAGCTCGCAGATGTTCCGCTCCCAATATCCCAACGGTCTGAAGGACAGGTAAGATATGCAGCAGCGAGGGCTCGCACGACGCGAGGATATTTTCCAAGGTGGGTGTTAAATGGATGCTACTAATCGTGGACCCGGACTCCGCTTTTTTGGCGTGGAACGGAGACGAGCCTTTTGCGGTATGCGAATTGTCCCCCCTGTGCATCGTGGATGAGAGTACCGCTTCCACGAGGAGTGGATGTCCGAGGAGCAGAAGAGTGCGGACTTGAGATCGCCGCTGGCCGATACGTCTTTGTTCCTTCATAATGTGGATCCATTCTGTTTGGCCGGTCTGCAGATGACTTCTAGTTTTCGCTATTAATCAGACCGCAACCTTCATAACTGCATGATTTGCTTGCCTTTGCCTCTTCATGGTCCCCCCTCGACGCTCTGCTCCTTTCGTTTCCAGAACCGGACGCAAGATTGACCTCTGCCATTCTCGACAAGATCTCAACGGTTGCACCCGTCTCAAGTGGAACATAATCGTCGGGCTCCACAAAATACACACTCATATCCTGGTCGCTGTCCGCTTCTTCGATAGCTTGTTCTCGCCACGTAGAAATTGAAACGGTTCGGTCTGAATTTTCCTCCAGCACCACCACCTTCACCATCTCGTAGTCTTGCCCAGCCGATGGGCCCATCCGAGTTCGACTGCAAATCGGGTGAAACACTGTCGTCCAAATTGAAGGTGAGAGACGCACTCGTCAACACTGCTGCTTTTGATTCTGTCCTCTTTCCTTGTCCTCCGGAGGGTTTTCTCCTGGACGGTAGCCAACCTTTCGTTTTCGACATGACCACCATGGTTCTTGCGCCGCCGGGACTTTGGGAACGCCGCAACCACGGGTGTTGTTGCGCGAGTTGTTGCCTCCAGACGGTCTAATAGACCAGAGGCAGTGGGCTCGACTGTGGTCATCCGAGTCGTCCTTGACCATCGCTGCGTGACGGCGTCGAAGTCGTCGGGAAGTGGCGGAGACGTGAATGGTGTGTCCGCGCGGAGGTATCTAGCGTTATTATATTCGTTCGCGAAGAGGCGAGACTGTCCTGCGGATCCTGCGATAATTTTCGACCAGGGAATCATTCTCTGCATCGGCCGCGTTGCGGACAGAGCGTGGATGCGCGTACCTTCATGCATTGTTCCGAATTCGGCAAGATTTCAGTGTGTGGCGTAATTATCCGTTGTGCAAGTGAGCTTGTTTCTGGTGCACAGTCAACAAGATGGACGCGTTTTGTTGCCCTCCTCATTAGCGTCTATTGAAGAAACGCGGTCAGTACACGAGGCGGTTGCATGTTTTGATGAGGTCACTCGCGGCACGTGTATCTTCCAGCGTCTAAAGAACAAGATGGGACTTGCGGCGGTCAGTCTCCTCTTGTTTTCGCGTGAAGTCTTGTTGTGCCAGCGAAACTTTCGTAGTTCGGAAGTTTGTGGGTGCTGGCACAGCCCCTGATGTAGTCCAGCCCGTTTGACACTTTTAAACGGTTGAATGCAATCTAACAGAAGTAGGGTTCTCTGTTGCCGTATCTCGGCGGAGATTGTTTTATCGGTGTTCTTTTTGAACTTCGCCGGCGTTCATGGCGTTTACCTATGTGATTTATGCCAGTTGCCATAATTACCTGATGACGCTGAATTAAATCCACAAGGTCCCTTGCGAGGTACATTATTGAGTTCAGAATGGCCAACGCGCCCAGATTTTTTTCGGGTGCGTGTGCTGAATGAATGAGAGATCACCCAGCATTCTACTGTTGTTGAATATTTGGTCCCACGCGACACCGCGTCCAATCATGTGATCGTTCTCCGCTCTCTTGCCGATACGGACAGGATGGCTCAGGATCTCCTCTCGTTTCTCTCAAACGGCAATGCTGCCTTACTCTCCCCAGGCTCTAGGTTTTTCCTGCTCTGTAGTCTTTTTCGAATGGTCTAGCTACGGCCCACAGGAATCTCACCTGTAATGCCCTATATGTGAGCCTAGATAGAAGGGGAGATATGTCTTGTCTCCCCTTCTAATTCGTAGGTCTTTATGTTAAACGTCGAGCACGCAATAAAAATGCCTAATTGTTAGCTAAATAAGAGCGATATCGAAGAGATCTCTTAAATACCGGTGTGAGTGATATGTGTAAGCAGTCAATGTTGCCATCAACGATGGCGCGCGTCCGTCGCGCCATCATCGCCGCCAACCCGACGATAATTAAGAGATCTCTCGATATTTGAAAGATCTCTTAAATATTTAACGAGATCTCTGAGATATTTAAAGATCTCTTAAATATTATCAGTGCTTGTTGTCATCAGAGATGGCGCGCATCACAACCATCAAAGACCGACGCAACGCCGCCGCACAAGTCCCCAGCGCACGCAAAAATCAATGTAAATTCGCGAAAAAATAGGAGTGTGTCTGCTGTATATACTCCATACCACCCAAGCCTTCAAATGATTTATTTACATATCACTTTGTTCGCACTCATCAAGTCATAGCATAATGATAGTCATATTGAGCATAAGTACGGCGCATAGAGACTGTATGGAAAGATACATAGGGTACGGTGGTATTGTAGCAAAAAATCAAACACGGGGGCCGCGGGGACATCCAGCATCAGAGCGTTTCTTACGAGGTTTTTTCTCCTGGACCACCCGCAAGCCTTCGTTCTCGGCGCGGCGCCTGTGCCCCGCATCCTTGCGAACCTTGCGCTTTTTCTTCATCGGCTCGCCGCCGGCCGCAGCAGTGGACGGGCGCTTGGAGCCCGGAGCTGCGTTGGCAGTAGAGGAGGGCGCGAGGGGCGTGCGCGATGGGGAACTCGGCGGCGGCGGCAGTCGAATGCCCGCAGGGCCGTCGCCAGGTCCATGCGTCGGTCCGTCGGCGGCCTGAGTCATGGGAGGGGGGGAGAGATACCCCAGGGCCGCCATCTCACGCTCAAGGGCATCGAGGTCGATGTCGACGTGGAGGTTGGGGTCGAAGCTGTACGTGGGGAGGGAAAGGAGGCCCTCCACGCCCGCAGCAGGGTGCTGAGATAGAGCGGCAGCGTTGTCAGGCGTGACGGTAGCGGCGGTGGTGACAGGCATGGCGTCGGCGACGGGAGCCGCGGTGCTGATGGGCACGACAGTGGCGACGGGGGCGGTGGTGGCGTTCCCCACGGCGGTGGCGTTCCCCAGGGCGCTGCCACATCCAGGGACGAGCGTCGCGGCGGCGTGAGTCGCGGTGGATGGGGTGGGTGTCTCTGCTGCAGGCTTGCGCGGCCCGCGGAGCACACCCTTGTCGCTGCGCTCCGCGCGCTTGCGCAACGACCCACTGCCCGCCGCACGCTCTGCGTTCAGCCTGGCAATGAGTGCGTCGCGCTCGGCCTTGGGAATCCAGGCCCAGTAGATGGCCCCCGACTTGAAGCCATCGCGGATCCGCCGCGCGGACTCAACGTTCATGTTGGCGGCACGTTCGACAGGGATGTCGGAGGGCCACCCCCTTCATCTCCACACCGTGCTCTGCGCGGATCGCGCTGTCGTAGTTCATGTACTCCATGTGGAGGGTGCCGTTGTTCTTGATTTCCCCTACAGCGATCATTAGACAAGGAATAAGACCAATATAAAGAAAGACTCACGGAGGCCGTCTTGTACCACCTTTGCGACAAAAGATCGCACGCTGTTAATGTCGTTCTTTTCCTCGCCACCTATGCATACAGTACTGTGAATTGTCTCATAGAAGGAAAGCTATGACTGAACTCACCATTGTCACAGGTGCACGCGAAGCGCCTCGAACCTGCGTAAGGCTTCGACACTGGGGATTTTCAGCTCGTCGGGGAAGAAACTGATGGCGCCGCCCGACTCGACATAGTGGGGAAGCGCAGCGTCGTCTCCATTTCCCCGGGAGAAGATGGCGAACGCGCGGACGCCAGTGCGCTCATGAAGATCAATGAGCTGCGTTTGAATTAGGGACATGCCGGTGGCTCAAAATCCAGACAGAAACTCACCTCCTCGCCCACACGGACGGCAGTCTGCCTGGCGTCTGTCGCCGCCGCCTTGGCAGTCATGCGTACGCCGCGTTTCTTCGTCTTCCGATGTTCCTCCAGCTGGTCCATGAGGCGTTTATACTCCTCTTCACCCAGACTTGCCCTCGTCACGTCTGCAATACCCTCGTCCACATCCTCCTGTAGCTCCTCCTGATAGTCCCCGAGCCGCTTGCTTTCCCCTATAGAAACACTAGTGAGTCGAGATTCTTTCAAATTTCCTTCTAATCACGTACCCGACTCCTTCGCCTTGAGGGCGCGATCGTGCAGGATTGCGTTGCGAAGGGTTTTCTTGCGCTGGGTTTTGTACTGAGTCTTGTGGCACAAGAGGTTGCGCACGACTCGCTCGCTCTTGCCGTGGGCCTTGGCAATCCGGAGAAATTTCCGTGTCGCGGTAGAGGAAGAATTGATCGATGGCTTCCTCGTAGTCGTGCTTGCGCTGACGTGACTCAAACGCCTTGATCGCCGCACTGACGCGTTCCGCGCCAGAGAGCCCGAGACGACGGCGAGACAATTGAACTCGCTTGCCGGGGTTGCGAGTGGCGTGGGCTGAAGGCTTTGATCTTCCCATGCGTGCCATGGTTGAGGCTGTTGTTGACGGCGGTGGGAGAGGGTTTGGTTGACAGTGTATGTAAAAAGAAGCAAAAGTTGCCGTCACCTGATTTAATTTTAGGGCTATATAGTTCTTGATCGACACGTTCTGTCAAGCCAGTACGTACTTTACCTCATGTTCTATCAATCCACTCTCAACCTCAAGACCTGATGGTCTATAGGCTGAGAGTATGGATTGTAGGAATAATATTCTGCCTTCGTACCCCTAGACCATTGGGTCTTTTGGTTCAAACCCCTGACTTGACTTTTTTTTTTATCACAGCCTTTATTTTTCTGGACTTTGATTTTTCTCGACCATGTTCTCCTCCCTCAAGAACTACCTACTGGCTACTTTGCGACGGTTTCTTTTCTATCTACTCGCCACTCTTCCCACTCTGATGCCGGTGCCGATTGTGCAAGAGGACGAAGCCACCGAGGTGTGGGATGACAAGGACTGGTATGTTTCGTCCAGCGGCCTACTTACACGCGACCCGTATGCTTCTCTTTGTATTTTTTTTTATTTTATGTAACTCACACTAGCTCCTCACCACTTGCAGCGTCTGGCTTTGGGATCCAAATCAGCCCGAGAACGAGTGGAACATCGATCCCGTATACTTTGCACCTACATTCGAGCACGCCATCAAATATCTACCCTTGTGCAAGGGTTGCGAGACGGCTTTCGAGCTTGATGAGCACGGCCACTTCAGGCAGGTCAGAAGCCTCTACTTTGTCGTCGATGGCATTTCTAAAATTTTCATGCATGAGTACGTCCAATTTGCCTCAATTTTCATTCCCAATGCTCAACAAGGTAGGCAGCTTGCTCGAGAATCTTGGCACGAATTCGGCGACGCGTACGGACGCATTTACGCCACAGCAAATAGGCATGACGCCGAACTCCGTGCCGGGGACATAGTCAACTTTGATTAATGCTTGAACTCGTAGAGCTCGTCATGTTTATTGCATTATTTTATATCTGTTTTCTTAGTTTCACTCGGTCATAGAATGGAAAACCAGTTATTCAATTTTGCAAGCGATGGGTAAGCTACGTTGTACAGTACTCCTTGACGAAACGGAGGAGCTCATCTTCGTCGCGACTGAAGGCGAGCTCGGCGTCTGGCGTGCTCTTCAAGACGGCGACGGCACGATCCCTGTAGAATGAAAATCAGCCACGCCCCCATGGCTGACGCCGCACTCACTTGCTGCGAAACAGCCGGTTGTGGCCACTCACGGCGTATAGCATGGGTACGTCGCCGGCGTCAGAGCCCCACCTGCGCTCGCATCCTTCGCCGCATGCCAATTCGACCATTGTGCCGTATGTTGACCGCATCAGCGACGACAGTTGCTGCGTGCATACATGTGCAAAGCTGTTGAATGTCCCCAAGGGAACTCCAGGGGGAAACGAATGGCTGGGCGTTGTCGCGAATGCTCAGCGTGTCGAGGTGGTCCGCCAGCAGAGATGGTTCGACTGACAAAACACGGGAAACCAAATCGCCCGTGCCTCGAGCGCTCGTACGCACAGTGTTCGCGGCGTCCTGCGCTTGGGTCTGGCAGAGTCTGAATTCCCGGGCCCGCGCATGTTGGGTTGGGAGAAGGCCCGGAGCGCTCGTAGACGGGACTTTTGAGGCCGGTATTGGGCCAACGTCTTCGCCTGCATGGTCGTGGTACTCCGTGCAGTCAGCGTTCCACTGCGTGACGAAATCAGTCCAAGTCGGGGCCCAGAAGGTGCGCGCGTGAGGGTACACCTTCAACATCCGCACCATCGTGTCTCTATCTTCCTGTAGAAACCAAGAGAAATGATGAAAAGAAACTGCACTCACCTTGATGTAACGGCGCCCTTCCACTCCTCGTGAATGATCGCGTGAAACTCCGAATGTTTCTCCCTATCTTCGTCGCCTGGGTCAGGAGCATAGATGGGTGTGCAGAGGAGGATCAAGGGCGCGGGAGCAGGTACGGACATGGAGGGAAGAAGATGAAAACGCGGTCACAGCGCGTGACAATTTCAGAGTACAAGACATACTATTGCTGCAAAAATCAAAATAAATTGAACCACAAAAACAGGTTCGCAGTACTCTACATCTACATGGTCCTAAGCGTCAAGAAGAGTTAAATAGACGTTTCTTTTTACGGGCGTGTCCGCCGTGTTCTACCCAGATTTGGCTTTCAGGGCAAGTGCAAGCACAGCCGGGACAATCCTGCCCTTTGCACCACTTGCAAGTAGGGAAAAAATGGCCATCTTTGTGTTCAAACCACTGCGTAGAGACGGGGCACATGCACGCACACCCAACGCAGTACTCGTCACCACATTCCCGGCAACGCTGCACCACAGGTCGAGGTCGTGCCGAGAACCCGTCCTCAAAATACGGGCGGGCGTCTGAATGAGGTTGAGGGGAATCCTCCTCATCGTCTGAGAGAAACGAGGGGAGTTCCTCCATGGGGAGATCATGAGGATCTAGCGAAGGGACACCGCTGCGGCCTGGTACAGCAAGCGGCATGGGCGCGATGGACGTTGGTGCGGCATGCGTGGGTGCAGCGCGCTGGGGAGCGACGTGGCGAGCCCTTAGTTCATTAGCCTCGACCTTCCTACATCCACGGCGTCATTAGCAAAGGGGAAAAAGAGAAAGGAATAATATACCAACCACGACGTACCTGAGTTTCCGTGTAGCATGCTGAGCTACTTCGGCGGCCGCATATTCCTCCTTGCGCTTCCTGGGCAACAGAAGGCGTCGGCGACATTAACAACGGGCCACCCATAACCCACCGATAGCGGTAGTCCGACGAGTGCAATGCGGCCTGGAAACGATATGTTTTCCTGGTCTTCAAGTCGGATGCTGCAACCGCAGCGCGCCGTCTTGAAGGAAAGACGCATCAGTTGGCGTGAAGGCGTGTGGACCTATGCAACTGACCGCTGCATACGGCTTCGTGCTGCCTCCCGAAGCCTCTCTACGTTTCTGTGCACAAGATTTCAGGAGCGTCCTCTCGGTGGAATGCCGGCTTTATACTTCGCCTGGTAGTTCTTGAGACTTTGTTGGCGGTGTTGGAGTTTGGTTTCCGGGCTCAGAGGTGGCCGACCGGCGGGCATTCAGCCAGAGAAGGTGGGAGTTGTGAGACGAGTGAGGAGTGTTACTAAAGTCACACTTGGATTCCACTTCAAATGTCAGTTCGCGATCGAAATTATAGCATGTTTTATTCGTCTCACTCGCTGTTGGGCTTTCAAGGCCTCAGTTTTTTTTCACGACGAAGAGGGGGCTTGACATGGCCCAGAAAAAAATTGAGAGGCCTGGAGCTGAACACGGCAAATTATCATTAAAAAATTTCTGGTCCCAAAAAATGGATGTTCTGAAATATACTCAGAAACCCACTCCCAAAGTTTGAGCACGGGTGGTGCAGTGGAAGTCGATGAACTGACTATCGAAATCAGTTCGCGACCAAAATCAGTTCACGACTAAATCTGATCATAATTAGACCCCTCTTCACTTGGCGCTCGTTTAATTCGGACACGGCGTGCAAAGGCCAGAAGTTATTGGTTGCTCAACAATTCATCCCATGTGCTAAAGTACGATAGGCCCTCCTCCCATCGCTTGTCCCTCCGCGCCAACACCCGCGAGTACTCATCTGGGTCCCCCGCCGCCAATTGTGCCTCCGTGCGTCCGCCGTAATCCCCCCCAACGAAACAGCCCGCCTGGGGTGAACTGCGTAAACGAAATTCGCTCCTCGCCGTCCGCGACGGGCACGTTGGAGTGGGCTACGGTGGCCGACGGTAGCAGGATCACCGCCCCGGCGGGAAATTCCACCACCACCTTGGCATCCCACAGCACGAGGTGGCCGCCAGCAGTCGCATCGAAGCTGCCAAGGGCTTGGATGGCGCACCAACCAAATGGCAGGTTGCAAACGTCACGGTGTTTGAAGGTGCAAACGCTGGGCCCAAAGTTGAAGGTGGCCGAGGCGAAGACGGACTTGGGGAAGGGCCGCCGCACGCCGGGGAGGAGGTTAGCAAGCGTGGCGTTATGGTCGACGTAGTACCGGTACAGCCTAGGAGCCCAGAGACTGAATGCGACTGGAAACGGTGGTTAGTAAAGCGAGGAAATGGAGGAACGTGGGGTTACAGCTGGCGAAGTGGGCCATCCGCGCGACATCCGGGTGGGCGAGAAGTCGCTCCGCCAGCGGCGTGAACTTCTTGTTGTCTAGCCACGTCGGGCTGAGCAGCCCTTTGCCGTACATCAGGCCGACGTTCATCGCGGCAAACAGGCCGCGTCGGTGGTGGCGCATGGACGTAGGGAAGTCAGCGGCGTTGCCTTGGGCTTTAATGAACTGGTATGCGCGCGCGACAGCCGCGCGCCACCCGTTGTCCTGGGGCTGGCCGGCCAGCGAGGCAAAGACGCGCCCCATGCCGTCTGCCAGTGGGCGGGCGCTGCTGAGGCGGGGTAAGCACGTGCGTGGGGAAGGAGGTTGAAATGAGATAAAACGCGCACATCCCGTCCCAAGGAATGAGCTGGAACCCCAGCCCAATGAGCTCGGCGAGGGACCGACGCGTCTTGCTGCCGCGTTTTTCGATTTTGGTCTCGATCTTCGCGACGTAGGCGCCTTGAGCAGCGGGAAGGGCTTCGGCGTTCAGTGAGGGGACAGCGAGCGGGTCGGCCTGCCGAACCTGCTGGTCGATGACCGAGGCGCGAGGGCGATGGCCTTCCTCGTGGATTGTCTTCGCGCGTTTGGCAGCGCGACGGCGGTGGCACGACTTGAGTGGTTTTCCAGTTGCACAAACCTCTTCAAAAGTCGGCGATGCACGCCGCTTACATGGCGCTGGCAGGGGCGACGGCGGGAGGTCATCGACGTCATCGAGGGGGTCAAGCGGGGTCGATTGGGCTGGCCATTCGATGTCAGGGTCAGGCAGGTCGTCAGGCTCTACATCCTCCTGGGCGTCGCATTCCACGCGTACTGCTTGCGAGACGAGCGGGGCGAATTGGAAGGCTTCCGCTGTCCACGCGGCGAAGGTGGCGCCGCTACGCGTCTGCGGGCTCCATAAGGGGAGGGTTGGTGGCGAGAAAAAAAACCCACCTTCCGCACGCACGGAACCCACAGCATCGCGAAATCCTGCTGAAAAGGTGGTCAGTTAGCTGCTGAAAGGGAAAGGGCTTCTCAGGTGGCAAGTTTCTCGGTGGCTTCTCTTCAGAGTCCCTGGTTAGAGCCTTCAAGAAGATAGGCCACGCAACAAGCCACCGGGAGAAGAGAACAAGAAAGGACTCACCGCGGCAGAACGGACTTGTGGGTGGTTGTGGGCGTTCTGTTGAGAGCGTGATCTAGTCACATTTGTGACGAGTCGTGTCTTGCATTCGTTTTGCTGGCGCGATTCCTGCTTTCTCATATTCATCCTCAAGATGCCCAAGACCGCGTCGATGTCGGAGCATAGGGGCAACCTGAAGACGTCCACTGCTTCATCCTCCCGCATGACTGTCACTCATGGCGTGCGCACAGCTTCTGGCCGTCTCAAGAGGCAAAGCAAGACGTTGACGCCGGCCCAAATAGCTGACATGAAGAGGGAAGAGGAAGCTCGCATAGCGCGCCGTATTTCCGGTGCGTTGCGGCTGCTCATTATGCCATTCATTATGCACCAACGAAGCAATCAAAAGCCCTGCGAGAGCAACAGCGCCAGTCAGATCTGGCCTCGCGAGATGTGCCCGACGCATCCGGCAATGACGACGCCTGGGCCGACGAGTACGTCGATGACATTATGCGCGGCCGTACGGCCGCCGAAATAAGCCACGCCGGCGAGAACCTCAGCGAAGACGCCGCCGCAGAGGCATCGCAGAGCCTACTTGAAGAGTTGCGTGCGCATCATAGGTTCTCTGTCTTTCTTTTTCGACAGCGTGGATACTAACAAGGGCTTAGGCTGCTTTTTGCTCGACCCCGCGACAATCGCAAACGCACCAATCGCACGCAGATCCGGGTGGATGCATATTCGATGCAAATGGATGCCATGGCCGACGCCTATACGCTGTGGGCACTCAGCACCGCAGAGGAGGGAATGGGGAAGTTATACACGCAGCCCGAAGATGCCATCGTGGAGACGACGCATAGGATATACGTCGTGGATTTGTTCTGTGCGTCGTGATGCATCGACTTTTATGAAATCTAACGTCTTCATCCTGTAGCTGCATTCTATCAAGAGGTGCGCATTATACAGGGCGACCGAAACGTCGCGTCCGCATACGTTCGCCAAGGGCTGGTCCCAACTGCACCCCATCTCCCGAACGTCGCCATCACTATTCGCGCCCTCGAAATCTTCCGCGCGGCACAGCTTCGCTGCCCACATCTCAGCCTGCAGTCCTTCGTACGCGCGCTCTGCGACATTCACGCCGTCCCTCCTCGCGGACATCTTACCGCCCAATTTTCGATAGCCTTCGACGTTTACCTTGCGATTTGCGCGGAGGTCGATCGGCGCATGCAAGTTGCACTCGGGCGCGACACCCCTAACTGGCGCCTCAAGAATGCCTGCCCAGCATGTCTGTACAAACTGGAGGGCGAGGAAGCCATCCCTCTACCCTTCCTCGCCACCTTCGACGGCAATAACTCCCTGAAGCGCTTTTGGAGACGCGAGCGGGAGGTGGTACAGGCCGATGGCAGGGCCATTCCGGGCGCGTCGAAGGAGCAGCGGGACAATCGCACGGCTCCCGGTGATTACTATATCCCGCGCGCCGAAGTCGACAAGTGGGCAAAGGAGGGGGTGGAGGAATTGATAAAGGGCTTTGTCCCGGGCTCGGGGGAGGCAGACGAGGGCGGCGGGTGCGACGAGAGGTGGCAGAATATGAAGGACGACGTCACAGCGCGGGCCTATGGAATGTATGACGAGACGGGGTTCTTCCCGTGCCTCTGCAGGCACTCGTTTGTACTCGTCGTCGTTGACATGGTGAAGAGTGGGGAGTTGTAAGTGCACTTGTTTCAACGGAAGCCTGCGCTAACTTTGTTCAGGGCCAAGTACGGGTTCGCCATTACCGCACATCTCCTACGAGTCCTTGGCGAGTTGGGCGTCGGCTACGACATTGGATGTAAATTCGGGAAGATGGTGCGAATGCACCCCGCCCTCTCGTCGCTGGCGGCCGACAGCAATTTCAAGGCATTGGTGGGCGCTTTCCACGGGCACGCCCACAACCGCCGTTGCCAGCTCAAGAACCTGTCGACGTACGTCAAGGGGATGGGCTTAGAAGACCTCGAAGAATGCGAGTCATTCTTTTTCGAGGTCCAACGCCTTAGCCTCAACAACACGCTACGCCACGGCTTTCCACCGACAGCAGGCCATCACGACCTACCTCAAGCACGTCGATGCCGCAGACGCGTACCAGGGGGCTCTGTGAGGACGGCTCCTTTCTACACGCCAAGACTTGCTAACCCCACGCCCGTAGCGCTTCTTCTTGCTTCTAAATACCGACGCGCGCTGAAAATCAAAGCTACGGAGCCACTGCTGCGGGAGACGATGGCCAATCTTGGTGTTGAGTCACGCAGTGTTTTCGAGCTGTGGCTTGAGGAGGAAAAGAAGTACCTCGAGTCCCTGTCGAAAGAGCCGGTGCATGAGACGCTCCAAATGGAGTACTACCAAAAGCTGGTGAACCTGGCAGACCATCAGTAAGCGTGCGGCGTTTTTCCACGGCTATCCTACTGATTGGTTCCCAGAAAACGTCTCGATGAGATGCAGGGCATGGGCCTGCCGTACGTCTTCGACAGCGTCTCGAGCTATGCGGGGGAAGCGGCAGAAACGCGGCGCCTGGAGACGCAGCGGCGCCATGCGCTGGAGGTGCTTTCAAGGACCCTTGCCGCGGTGCAGGACTTGGAGATCCGGCTGGGAGTTGTGAAGCGGTGGGAGCCAGAAGATGCGGAGTGGATAGCTGCTGCCACCATGGTGGTTAACCGGCGTTACCAGCGGGCGCTCGATGAGCTTGAGGGGCTTGTCGTTGCGCGAATGTTCGAGCTTTCGAAAGCGCATATGTCGGATACTGGTAACACTCAGGCTTGTGTTCGAAGGCGCCGTACTGATGGCCATGCACAGGGTACAAACTGCGCAAGCACATTGCAAAGGCGTTGCAGGCGCGGTCAAAAGGTGTGAGGACGGCACTGGACCGATACAACGACGCTGCTGCCGCCCTGTCCCCGCCGAGGACGCAGCTCACATGGGAGCAGATTGTCGAGTATGCTTTTTTGGCAGACTTTGACCTCCTGCGTGAGGGTCGGCAGGACATCCGCAGTGAGCCGTGGGCCCAGCCAGCAGGGCGCCTGGCAATGGACCGGCACTTCAAGCTGCTGCGTGCCGACGAAGAGATTGCCCGGGTGAACCTCGAAATCCAGCGCTTCGTCACGTACATGGTGGACGAGGAGCGCTTCCTCGTCTACCACGAGGAGCGGCTCCGTGCGGAGGGGAACCCGGGGCTGGCGCATCAGGTCGGGGTGCACCGGATGGAGCGGAGCCGCTTCAATGCGCTCCACATGGAGAATCTGGTGAAGCTTAGCAAAGAGGACGGCTTCACCGGCTCCATCTCCCCCGGCGTCAGGGTCAGCAAGGAGCGCCGGGTACCGGAAGTACGAGCTTCGTCCACCGATGGAGATCACCCCATGCCCACTCCCTTAGCCCCGCATGTGCCGACGCCGCCGCTGCCGCCGGAGGAAAGAGATGGTGAGGAGGAGGAGGAGGAGGAGGAGGAGGCGGAGGCGGAGGTTGATGGGGAGGCGCTCGCCGACGCATTCGAGGCCATCGTACGCCTGACGAACAACCAGCCTGCCGCGCAGGCTTCCTAACATTAGCTGTGTACGAACTTGAACTACACGTCGCGTATTGTCTAGTCTCCGCTCTGTATGGATTAATATGGCTGTATTTTTATTGCATTATTTTACATAAGCTGTATTTTTCCCTGAATTTACGCTGATTTTTGCGTGCGCTGGGGACTTGTGCGGCGGCGTTGCGTCGGTCTTTGATGGCTGTGATGGCGTGCCCGAGGCGCGCCATCTCTGATGGCAACAAAGATTGATAATATTTAAGAGATCTCTGAATATTGAAGGAGATCTCGTTAAATATTTAAGAGATCTTTCAAATATCGAGAGATCTTTTAATTATCGTCGGGTTGGCGGCGATGATGGCGCGACGGACGCGCGCCATCGTTGATGGCAACATTGACTGCTTACACATATCACTCACACCGGTATTTAAGAGATCTCTTCGATATCGCTCTTATTTAGCTAACAATTAGGCATTTTTATTGCATGCTCGACGTTTAACATAAAGACCTACGAATTAGAAGGGGAGACAAGACATATCTCCCCTTCTATCTAGGCTCACATATAGGGCATTACAGGTGAGGAATCTCTTTATACAAATTCGTGGCTTCAAAACGATGCCGAAGAAGGTTAAATATCATTCAAGTTACACCTCAAGTCCAGTGCTCAAGTACTCAAGCTTTACTCTCCAAGAACCCACTTCTTAGCTCGCTGTCTGAAGATCCCTTTCAGCCACGTCTAAGCTAAATTGGTGTCAGCCACTTCCACACACGATCAAGAAAATACTCCCCCTTTTCCGGCTCTTTCTTGTGGCAGCACTTGCCTCTAGCCACTCTCTTCTTCATTTCTTCAAGTCTCTATGCGTATTCTCACTTTCAATGCACGCGCCGTTTACCAGAATACTCCTGCGTCGAGTTGCCGAGAACTGGCTGGGGTCTGCATAAACGACGCCGTTGTATTGAGTACAGTTATTCCTGCGTACTCTCGTATCCCGCCTAACACAGTTTCAGTCTTCATCATCGTCTTCGTCGGTGGTTTACTGTTTCTGACATTGGCCCGCAATGTTTGTGTGTCGAGCCGCAGAAGACACGAAGATCACGCCGAGGCGGACGACAACCCCCCGCCGTATTCTGGTATCGGGCTCCCGCCATCCACATCGCCCGACCTGGCCCTGCGCAAACAACCGCCCAGTTAGTCTCTTCCCGGAAATGCTATTTCCGTTGTCTTGGCTGACCCGACATGGCAGGTCCCTCGCTTGACCCATACCATGTCATCGCACCCTCCTTCGATAATTCGCTCCTTCTCAAAGATGAATACTTCAGCCACGTCCCATATCCCCACCCGAGCCTCGCGTCGAATCAGCAACGCATATCAGGGCTGTCGATGCCGTCTGGTGTCGGACTCGGCTTCCCAATTGCCGGCCCCGCTGGACCGCCGCCGCTTTCCAGCGCGTTGTCGCTCACGTCGCCGCCGCCCGCGTATGTCCGAGAACTTCGCCGCGGTGCTGCCGTAGATCGGAGCCTTTAGCTTGGTACGTAGCCTTCTGTGCATAACGCGCCACTCTGACTCAATTTAGTGGGATGAATGCTGGTACTTGGACTCTGCTCATATAGCCCGTCGATCTTTTTGTTCTATTTTTAATCGCTTCAATCCAATCGCATACAGACCTGATACGATGCATGGTGTGATAATGTGGGTCGTATGGCTTGCCTAAAATGAAGATCTACCCCGCACAGATACTTGCACCTTCCCCGCGAAAAGAACGCGCCATCGCTCTGTTATTTGCTTCTCGTACTATCGATCTTACCGCATTCGCCGTATCGTCTTGCCTGAACCGTTTTGGTATCCGTGCCCCCCTGGATAAATCCCATTTCGCCAAGAAGCAGACGTAAAGAATCCGCGTCTCTCGCCGACGATCTCGTACCTCGGAGCCACTTACACTTCCTCTGAATCAAAGATTCCTGGTACCATTCGTATAACAGTGGTTTTGGCTTTCTTGGGCGGCGGGCTGAGCATGTGCACTATCCGGGCAGGGAACAGCTTGTCATAGGCGGGGTGATCGCCCCTGAGACTCACGAGGGATGCGCCGGCGATGAGCCTAGCCAGGTGCTCAAACTCGATTGCTCCCAGCGCGACCGGCTCGCACCTCGCGAAACGCCGCTTCGAGGCTGGGGTACAATGGGCGGGACGATTTTCTTGACAGAGGATCTACGCCAAGTACCCCTTCCGGCCCATGCGCAACAGGTCCCGGGTGCAGCCACTCCTAAGCGAAGGTCTTCCTGCTGAGCTCGAGATTGTGCATACCCTGGGCCCGGAGAGGTTTCAGTCGTTCAGCTGCAGCAACCTCGTCTCCGCGCCGCGTCAATGGGTCTAGATTTGGGAAGAGGATGCCCATCGCATCAAACAACGTAGTCTTTATGTCTGGTAACACGACACGCCGAGCGTTTAGACGGTTGCCTGTTACACAGGCGAGTGAATCTTCTCCGCTCCCTGTTCTCCCTTGGCTCGCTTGACCATATTGTGTCCCAGGACTCCCGTAAAAGCAAGAGTCACCAGCGTTTCCGGTAGGCCGACGGTCACGATGATGGTTCTCAATGCAGTGGCCTCGGAATAGGATGCAGTAGGTAGTACTCGTATTTTTATTTCGTGGATATTCTGCGTTAAAAAATAAACAAATTTTTGTATAACCCCCAATTCAAGGTGGAATTGGAGAACATTTTACACACAGAACTTGACAATTCCGCAATAAGGTATGGACCATCAGTGGCTGTGCCACACCCACCTTGCCTCCTGCCAATCTCCTGCCCTTGTCCTAGCCTAGAAAATGGCTCCTGCCATTAAGGTGGGCACGACGCTGAAGCAGCGTCTTGCGGCCCTTTCTTTGGCCCAGTCTTCTCCTGCTTCGGGTCCACCATCTCCCTCAAATTTCAAACGCAAATTTACGGCTCCATGGGCTCGGAAGCAAAGTGTAGACGACTACAGCGCCCAGGACGTCCGGGACAACGTCGAGGATGTAATGGCGCGGTTTATTTTCCAGGCAGGAGTCGATTTTGAGTGAGCAGCACTTGGCTAGTTTGCATAGTAGCTAACGGATCATCAGAACGCGGCCAATGTAGGTTTCGCTGCTTCCTGGAAAATAACCTTTTACATTGTACCACCAGGGTTGTAGTGAATGCATCTGCTCTTCCGGACCCGAAGGAAGCCAATTACGACGTTCTGCTCGTGTGGGCACTTTCCCCGATATTCCAAGAACACCCCTGATTCATTTTGGTGCAGACGGATTCTTGGCTATCTTAACCTATATGTGGAGTCGGACTACACCGTCGTGTTCTTTGCTGCCGGGGGAAAACACACACCGGGATGGAACTGGATCTGGAAGGCATACCGGAGTCTCAACCGCAAGTACCGCAAGAATCTGAAGCGGATGTACATTGTTCATTCGTCCTTTTTCTCGAAAAGTGCGTTTTAGCCTCCCTATGATATCCCTGGCTGACATGAGTAGTGCTCTTCAGTCTTGCGGGCGCGATCATAAGCCCAAAATTTTTCCGGAAGCTCACTTACATTTCCACACTTTCCGAGCTCGCGTGCCACATTCCGCTAACGCAAATTGACGTCGCCCCGGCCGTATATCAGTCAGTCTTCTTTATATGTTCATGTTCTACTAGCTCACTCGATGCAGGGAAAATCTCAAGTACGAAAGCAAGATCGTCATGCCAGTCACCACACGTGGAGATACGCATATCTTCGGTGTGCCGCTGGAGGATCTCATGGGCTTCGATGGCGAAAAGGGCGGCATTCCTCGTGTGGTCCGGGACGCCATCCAGTTCATCCGGGAATCCGGCATGGAAGAAGAGGGCCTCTTCCGTCGCTCACCGCAGTCCGTCATGCTCAAGGCAGCTCAGGATGCGTATGACCGCGGTTCGCCTTCATTCTTTGCGTGTATCTTATTCTCAAGCTTACCGTCCTCCAGGAAACGTGGTCTCGCTCGACACGTTTGGGGATCCCCACCTAGCAGCCGTTCTCCTCAAAAAATACCTGCGGGACCTTCCGAATCCTGTCTTTCCTGAGAACCTGTACCCAGTCATTCGCCGGTGTCCGATGCCCTCGTTCTCGACCGACACGACGGACCCTACGAATGTTGAGCGCGACCTCGCAGCTATCGCCTATATACGGGACGTGCTTCTCCCGCAGCTCCCGCTGTGCGTATACATACTGCTAAGCCATGTCCTAAGTATGCAATTGCGCCCCTTTCTCAATGGCTTCTAATCAAACCTCCTTAGATTTGATGCACGATGTCTCCCTCCGGGCAGCCTCAAATCGCATGGACGCACACAACCTCTCAGTGGTGCTGTGCCCCAACCTCGTCGCGAGCAAGACGAACCCCGCGCGGGATGTCGTGATGTGCAGCGTCCCCGGCGCGCCTGCCCTTTTCACGCCCTCAGCCGCAGATCGTCCCGCGCCAACCTCCAATGGATCAGCGTCTGCCGATGAGAAGACGACGCTCGGCACGGTCATCAAGCTCTGCATCCAGCGGTACTTCGAGATCTTCGACGAGGTGCACGACCGCACAGAGGCGCTGCCCCCGCGCGCGCCGGGCGAATCGTCCGAGACTTCCTCCGCATCGTCGACGTCCGGCCGTGGCTTCCGCGCGTCGTCGCCCCGGCGGCAGAGCGTCGTCAATGAGGACGAGGACATCGACGACGCGATGCTTGTTATGCCGATCGGGATGGCGTCGCCCACGGGTGCGCCACCGAGCGCGTGGGGCGCTGCTGCCGGTGGGGCCGGAAACACGGGCACGTACCGCGCGCGGCACCGCAGCACGTTCTCTGGCTCGGGCGCGGCGTCGACGGTGGGACACGGCGCGCGCTCGGTGCTGAGCAACGGCAACGGTGGGGGCGGGGGCGTGTATGGATCAAGCCGCGCGCGGTCGCTGGTGAGCGTGGAGAAGGGCTCGAGTGCTGCGGGAATGAGCACGGTCGGCCGCAAGGGCTCGATTTCTGTTGGGCGTGGGACGACAAGGAAGGCAAGTGGGGCGGCGGTAGAAGCGGTTGGCATCACTGCGTCGGGGTTTTTCAGTGCGCCGGCTGACACTCCGGGGCAGAGCCCACCGGGGTCGTGATAGCACTGGGTGCTGTGTCTATTATTGTAGTTGTCATTGTGCTTTCATACATCGATACCCTTGCGGGCTGGTTACTTAGGCATAAATTATTCGTGTTGTAGCTAACTACCATATGCACATAACTATTTGACTATTCGAGCGAATGGCCCGTAAACGGATGGAGTTTATCATCGAGCGCGAAAGAATACATTTATTTCCCGAAGATATAGCATTGCAAGATTATCCCTGGAGGGTATCTAGGAGAACGCTCTGATCTCGACTAACTCGGATCTGTAATCCTGCCTTGGCGAGCGCACAAAATTCAGCAAGGGTATCTGCAGGTGGCGGCGCCAGGGACATTGACCGCTGGCACAATTTGCACGATTTGATGCCTTGTCCCTGTCTCCACCGCAGCATATCCAGAAGCGGGCGATAATGGTGGCCTGGGCCATGATAGTAAATCTCCAAGTGCTGCAATCGCGGAAGGATGTCGGCACCCTGGAGCACCTGCATCTGGAATTCGAGCCAAGCGCGGTCGAGTTTTAGATGCACGACAGAGGGCGTGGTGCGAAGGAGGCGCTGCAGCTGAGGGACGGTTGCCTTGTGCACTCTCAGGGAGAGAAACTTCAGATCGCATGATGAGCGTGCGATCAGAGGCCGTAAGGCGTCGGCTGCGGTATCGATGGCGGCCAGGATTTCGAGAAGTTCCAGATGCGGGAGTGTGAGACTAGAAAATAAGCGTGTGTCGTCGGTCTTCAATGAGCGCAGAAAGCGCAGCTCGACGGGAGGGAACACGGGGGTCGACCCTATTCCGAGATTGAGAGAGGAGAGTTCGAGAAGGTTTGGGCAGCGTTGCAAGATAGCGACGGTTTGGGCTACGCCAAGAGAGTGGTGGAAGTGCAGGCTTGTCAACTGCTCCAAGGGAAGATTAAACTGGGGAAGGAAGTGTATGTCGGCGTAACGCAACAACGGGCTCCCTTGAATGGTGACGGGTGGAGCTCGGGTCCATTGGCCTGCCCCAACAGTCCACAGGGCGAGCCGCGTCAAGCAGGGAAAGCATGACAACTCGAGTTGGCGGATCGCAATCAATGGGAGGACCAAGTGGACATTCTGCCACCGAGAGTTGTGACGAATGATGGCCTGCATGAACTTGAATGCCCTCTGTTCGTCCACAGCTCGGAGGGAGATCGTGAGTGGGTGGTTCCCTGTCCGCGAGAGCCAAAGCTCGAGCAATTCTATCGCGCCTTTCTCGAAAGCAATGGATGCCCATAGTTGGGGTGTACTGAGGGATATGTCCCGCCATTGGCAACATACTTGTGCAAGAAGTAGGGGAGCTTCCTGCGGGGAAGGCCAGGAGTGCGACTCGAAGCCAGGTGTCGGACTGGGGAGACAATGATGGAAAATATCCACTGTAATTTCCGGGGGCAGGAGAAGAATCGCGGGATCGCCGCCGCCGCCAGAGGAAACGTCAGTGAGGCGCAAGCTCATTGTGAAAGCACTTATGCTCTAGTCCTCTAACACGTCGTGCGTTTCAAGAAGGGAAGGTGAAGTCGAGTCAAGTCAAATGAAACCACTCCCCGTCGGCGACAAATCCCATGTCATTACTTCATCGCGTACTCTGCAGAAGGTTGCGATTTGTTGCTGGTGGTAGCCTGGGAGGCCGCGAAGATGTCGCAGTGATGCTCAAAACCAAGCAAACGGATGTCCGATTTCAATCCGAGATGCATTATATCTATGCGTTTTCGCCCGAAAATCTCGCAGCAGAACAAGCAGGCACGGAGGAGATTTTGGTATATATCGTTTCCGAGGAATTGCTAGCCTGGTGGATGGTCAACGTGCATTGATGTGCATGTCGGGCCCGGAGAGTTTGCCACTTGGATACTCCAGTTTAGATCCAGTTTTTCGTTTCCATGCCACATTTTGCGTCCTAGTTCAAGACAGCCGGCATGAAATTTTGAAGGGAGGATTTGAGATGACGGGGGAGAGTTCGCGAAGCTGAGGTCACAGCGTCACGCACCGTGATAAGTGACTTTCCAACCTTTCGAATTTCGTCGTGTGTTCTGTAGAGGGCGATACTTGATGATGTCGGTGTTAGGGCGCCAGAATGTTCTGGTGGAGGTTCAAAATCCGAGGAGAAGCAAAGCAATGTCCGAATCCGAGAAGCATTATATCTAACTTACGCTTGCCCCGAAAATTCGCAAGCCGGCTTGGAGGAAAAAGAGGATTGGGTCCATCGTTTTCCCATGAATTGCAAGCCTTGTGGACGGTGAATGGATTTTTGTTGATGTCATGCGTGGAAGTGACTCGGCCACTTGAGTGATCTAGTTTGGGTGTATCATGTATCCAGTTTCGAGTTTGTCGACCACATCTATCTCCCTGCTTCGACACAACCAGAATTGAATTTTGAAGCGAGCTCAGAGGGATGACCGAAGAGCACAAAGAACCCGACTCGGACCTGATGCCTGAGGCCTGAGGTCACAGTGACAGGTGATTTCTTGAACTTGAACCTTTACTACTTACGACTTCGACGTTTCAACCGTTGCCTTCAGACCCGTACACTTGCTCGCACTTCCTTCCTTGGATGAAAATTCGCGGATCGCTCACCGTCCAGGTACCGGAGATGGACGGGAAGGACAATCAAAACGGCACAGCCCGCGACAGCAATATCAATCTTGACGCGCAAAGTTTTTGGCGGATGATCAGCGCCAACAGGCGCTCAGCGAAAACCAGCTTCCTTCTCTGCGTCTCCCATCTTACCCGGATGAAAATTTGCCTTTGACTAAATGTTTTCATCTGGTAAGGCAGGATACCTGGGTTCGAGGTGACGGCTGATCAATGCTAGCTGCCTGTCGTTTACTTTGTCTTCTCACACTGTTCTTCTCCGTTCGTGAGTAAATTTCTGTATTTCCCCACCAGCAGCATTGACCCGTTCCCGCAGTGGCACAACATGCTCTGAGCCTTGAAAGGCGAGATGCATTGTCCGATAGTGGCTTGTCTTCGGCGTCGTGGATCTGGCTCCCAGAGCCAGATCTGCTGACAACCGCGCCCACTGGAACGGTTGCGCTTGTAAAAACTCTCACCACGCCGACGGGAAAGTCCGCGTACTTTGCGTCAATCGCGATGACGGTCGACAACAACTTTACTCTTTGGGTTAATGGCCAGCCAGTTGGTGCTTCAGACGGCACCGTCGCAAACGTATGGGAGACCGCTCAGGTTTTCACTGCGGCTCTTAATTCCACGGCCAACGTTTTCTCTGTGTTGGGCTCCAATACTGGCACGGTTACTCCGAATCCTGCCGGTCTTCTTGCCGCCATTCGCGTATTTTTCACGGATAGCACAAACGAGACTGTCTTTTCCGACAACACTTGGGTAGTCTCGGGGACTATCCCCTCGGACTTCCCTCTTTCCGCCGACCTCTCTTCGTTCGTTCAGGCAGAGGTCGCCACCACAGAAGGTTCTGGACCCTGGGGAACGAGCCTGACGCTCCCCGCCTCGGCAACCCCGCCCACCCTCACAGGCAGTGCATGGATCTGGTCCACTGCCAATGCTAACAGCAGCGCAGCTGTGGGGAGCGTTGGATTCCGGAAACCGTGACATCTCCCAGCGGCAAAACTGCTACGTCCGCGACTATCCTTGTCACGGCAGACAACACGTTCCAGCTATTCGTAAATGGCCAGTATATCGGCTCTCCACCCTACGATAACAATGAATCGGGGACGACTGGCAGCTGGGAATTTGCGCAGCTGTTTACCGACGTCGCCCTCACGCCCACGAGCAACGTTTTCACGATATTCGCCACGAATTTCGCTGCACAGACGACGACTGGGGGTCCCAGTTCCGCGGGTATGGTCGCCGCCTTGCAGATTACGTTTTCGGATGGGAGCAGCGAGGTCGTGAGGACCGATACGACGTGGCTTGCGGGCAATTACAGTTCGGTGTCCACGTTCCTAAGCGCTCCGGATGGCGCGCTCGCGCCGGCGATTTCGTCGGGACTGTTTGGGATCGCGCCCTGGGGCACGCTCCTTGCGAACTCGAATGCGCTCAATAATTTGAAGCTCCCTGCGAACAACGCCGCCGTTGTCGAGCCCACAACCACTTCGACCAAGGCCTCATCATCCACGTCGAACGCGCTTATCGCCCCAACAACCATCTTGCCCAATGACCCGATACCATCCACCACTACCAACGTCACCACCGGCGGTGCTCGAGCACGAAATGGGCACATACCCCTGGCGCTTGTCTTGGGTCTGCCGATTATCAGCTTGACTGTACTCTGATCGTCGTCTTTGAGGCTAGACGAGCCGCTTTGACCGGATCCCATCCTCTGGGTATTACCGCCATCACTACTGGTCGCCAGTGGCGGCGCTCATCAGCGCTCATCACACAGTTATCACCTTCTGATCGCCGTCTTCATCTCTTGGATTTCTCGTCGTTTGCTTTGTGTAGTGCTTCTCGAATTTTTATTATGGTCAAACTCTGCACCACGCATGGTATTTTACAGGCAACTAATACCAACTCTAAACTGATCTCATAATGCGAAGCGCTCTGGCTTTGGGGGCGATAACCCAACTCGCACCGACGGAAGAACACCTTACGAACGGCGGACGCGTCAACGACTCCGCCCTCCGCTTGTCGCGCTTCGTCGCGTCATGGGTGTTTGTCAACGGGCCGTCCCCTACGATCTTACCGGATTGAAGTTACCGCAGCACAACCGTTGAGCTGGTTGATTCTCGTTGCTGGAGGTTGTCTGATGTCGCTGGATTTGACTCCGTGATCCCATGAAAATAATTTCAAAACGATTTGCCTCCTCGTGGAGTTCGCATTCATGCACCCTCAGCCTCTGGTTCAATAGAACTGGTGCAACGAGGCGCAACGCGTTTTGAACGATCATCTTGATTCTGATTCAGCGTTCTTCCGAAGTTCTTCGAAATCGTGGCTTGCCGTTCCAGGTTCGCTGGCCCTCGCTTAGATGAGCTTCCCCACAACGTGCGGAAGTTATTATTGATGTGATCCGACGCACGGGCATAGTCACCTTCAGGTACCTCCTCAGCACGTCGTCTCTCGTCGTCGCTACACGACACATTCTCTACGCTCACATTCTTACACTAATTTCATGGCTACAGGAGAGACGATTTAATCTGCGCTCGTCGGCATTGTGAAATGCGGGTTCGATTGCCGAGTCGAGCCAACGGATCGACCGACGATCTTTCCTAAAGGGATGATCTCCCGATTATCGCGAGTTCACGGCAACCCACATAACCCCCCAAAAGACCTGCTTTTCATCTGGTCGACGCACGGACAGTTTTTGCTGTTGTTCTGAACGGCGGAGTGAAATTTCCAATTTCTGCCATCCTTTACAGATGCCAATGGTCCTACAAAATCGCGCGTGTCCAGAAGCCTAGAAGTCGTCATCCGCTCGCATCATGCGTTGAAACATCGCAAATGGAAATATGTTGCCATAGGATCGATCGAAGCCTCCTGGTTCAGTATTTAAATCGAGCTACACTTCGCTTTCCTTCACCCACCTAGACTACTATGCCTGCCATCGAGATCAGCACTTTCCCTCTCTCCGACTCCGCCACCCCCGAGCTCTTCAAGGAGCCCTTGGAGGCGATTAAGGGCATCGACGGCCACATCAGGTAACCCAAGCATTCATCGATATCGTCTCTCTAATCGAATCTTTTACCAGCTCCTACTACGGCCTGCAAACCGAGAACAACAAGACTGCCTACTTCGTCTCCGGTAAGCCCTTGCATGTCGAAGGCTTGCATCGGATCTAATTCGACGAATTTTCAGTCTGGGAGACGTACGCTCACCGCGAAAAGCTCATCGGGGACCCCAAATACGCTGGCCTTCTTGAGAAGCTCAAGACCGCTATTACCGGTCCCCCCTACCCGCCACCACATCGACTTCTCCGGCGACTACAGTGCTGCACTCTCTGCGCCCTGCGTCGCCATCGGAGTGGCCACTCTCAAGGACAGTGCAGATGCCGCGAAGCTGACCGCTTTGGAGGAGGAGCTCGTTAAGGGTTTTGACGCCGCCGCTGGCGCTCGCAAGCCCTGTGTGTACGGCCAGAGCGCGGAGGACAAGACCAAGTTCTACATCATTTCCGGGTGGGATTCTCTCGAGGTCAATCTTCTTTCTTATCTGTTGACCTTCGCTCACAACCTTTTTTTTCCTCTAGGCACACCAGGCGGTCGTCGCCGGAGGGTCTCTGACGCCGCTTGTCGCCCCGATCCTGGCCATCGCCGAGTTCTCGCAGGGCCATGCTACCCTCCAGAAGCAGTAAATGTATACCAACGACGACCTAGCATAAAGACCTAGATGTACACAAAGTAAAAATAACACTTTATCGCTTACTGTTTTTTCGTGAAGAACGACGAGTGTGCCCTCAAAGCTTCAAGATTCAAGAGTCCTCGATGCGCTGATGTTAGCATCTTGTCAGTACTTGGATCTTGGGACGACGCTGGAAGATCTGTATAAAATTGTATCGCTAAAATGCTGGCGGTTCTCCTCTACTCGCTAGAAACCGGTTGAGCGTAGTCCTCGCCATCATGAGATCTACATCGTCCACGCCAGTGTCAAATCGGCTTTCCTCCAACGCGTCGTCGCTGTCGTCAAACTCAAAGTCCTCCGCATCGCCATGCTCCCAGAAATTCCCCGTCACCACGCTTAGGACGAGCTGCAACGCTACGCCGTTGACGACCTTGCTCTGAATCAGCCCAAAGCGATCAGGGTTCTCGCGCACGCGCTCGAGCAGCGCTTCGTTGCGAGCCTCCGCATTTGGAGAGCCGTTCGTGGGTGTGTCGTGGCGGTCGGCTTCTGTGAGCGGGACCACGGAATACACGGGCGGAACGACGGTATAGTCGATGCGGATGAGGAGTTCGCATGAGCGCAGCGCGGGGTATTTCGAGCGCGCAAGTCGGCGCAGAAGTGGGAGGTGATGTCGGGCATCGCGTGTGGAGAGGTGGTGAAAAAATGCAGCGTCGGATTTGTTTATCGCCTGGGATTTTCCCTCTAGTATTTCCAGCGCTCAGCGTCAAGTAAAGAGTATAGAACGAGACGTACCCAGACGCTCTTGCTGCTTCATTTTGCACATCGCCTTGTGCCCGCCTTCCTTCCATGCTATCGTCTGGCATTCCTTCGAGCAGTAAAGAGTGGTGGAGCATGCTCCGCACTTTCTGAATGTGTTCTTCGCGTCGACTTTATGGCACTGAACGTTGTCGCATGTCGCGGCTTTCCCCTTTACCGCGACTGCCTGCAACACGACAAAGCGCCGTTCCTCGGCCAGCTTTTGAAAATCGATCCATACGTCTTTGGCGATGCTCGCGTTGACCCTATTCAGCTGTTCTTCCTTGAATTTCTGCATGCCCTCGTCCGTTGCCTGGATGACGGAGCGGTAGACAAGGTACGTTGGAAGCGTCTTCTTCAGAAGTGAGCACACCATCTCGTAGTCCTCCTCGTCCAAACGCGCGAAATGCGGACTCGAGTCCGCCAGTGCAATCAGAAGATCGGCCTTGAGGCTCTGTGTGACCCAGGTAAAGCCCTCGGTCGACTCCAGGCAGTTGGCGAGGTACCCAAAGCAGGAGATAATCCCGTCCAGGAAACCAAGATCGGCCCCCGCATTGAGAGCGCGCGCGAGGGCTCCTGCAGCGGTTGTGACGAAAGGAATGACGCCTGCCTGGAGAAGCCTCAGCCGGAGGGGGTGGTTTCGACCATACGAGAAGTGGCTAAGGAGGTCGAGCTGTATCACCAGATGCGCGGGGACGACGGAACTGCCGCTGAGCGCACTGCGGGCGCGGGACAGAGCAATTTTGGCCATGCGGTCAGCCGAGCCACCGGCGGCGGACAAGACTCGGTCAGTGGCGGCACGGTCGACCAGGACAGCGTCAAGGACGGCCGCACCGCACGGGATAGGCGGCTGAAAATCAGAGTACGGCACCTCTTCCTCGAGGAGCCAGAGCTGAGTGGCGATTTCGACGACGCCCTTTGTGGCGGCAATGACCTCGCGCAAACCGTCCGCACGAACGAGACAGTACCAGACCATAGCTATGACGTCCATTGCTGTTCTTCGGCCCTCTGCGGGACGAGGAGGAACGGAAATCACCCGCGTCTGGAAAAAGAACGCGCTCCACTTGAAGATGCCCGGCCAAGCTTTGAGCACGGCGGGATCGCGGTGATGCGATGCACCGGGAAGGAAATACTCCGCAGATTTCGAGAGACCAAGAAGGGCATAAAAAGCGCGTTCGGAAGCCGGCGACCGTTCATTTGCCTCAGTGGGCTCTGCGAAAGCCTTGTCGCCACTCAGGTGGAGGAAAAAGACATCCAAGACTCCCAGAGGGACGAGATCAGGGACCTGGAAAAATACAGTTTCTGCTAGATTTTTCCAGAATAATTTACCTCCTTCCAAAAGTTGCCCAAGTCCTTGAGATCTGGGATAGAGCCGCGTCGAGCTTTCTCGAGGATCTATCGCAGAGTCAATTACTCAAAGAATAAGTCTCGAAAAGAAAAGCACACCTGCTTGGGCGAATCCTTCAATCTCTGGACTGTCCTTTGAATCAACAGCTGGACGTTCGACATAGGGCTGCAGTGATCATGGACAAAGAGGCGATTTGATCACGATGCCATCATGGAATCAACAGGAGCAAAGCATTAACCTCCAGCGTCCCAAAATGGAAGTTTGATGCTGTGGACCAGGAAATTATTAGCTGTGCCTTCAAACTGTTCCACGACGTTCAAGCGTGTTCAACAAATCCTCAGAGTGTGTGAATATTTCATAAACCTACGTAAAATTACTATAAGGCCAGTAGGGCAGGCGAGCGGCAGAGTCCGCTACCGCATTGCCTCCCGCTGAAAATTCAGCCTGCTCACCAACTTGAGGAACTCTCCAAGTTCGGCGCTAACCGTTGGCCAGCTGATCGCGATCGAGCAGAACAGAAGGGAGGGGTCACAGCACCCAAGCCAGCACAGCCCCGCATCGATCACCCCAGATCCTTGTTCTTTTGCAACAATTTTGCAACTTCGTCTCTAGACCCACTACCTAGCGGGAGCGGGAATATGATATATACTCGGTCGGCAAAGTCGTTGGCTTGTGTTGTCCTATGTTGCCAGTCGGGAGACATCGGTAATTTGACGTAGCAGTGCCATGTTTATTGCCGTTTCTGGACCTCTGCGAGCCTTTCCTGAGAGTGGAGGTCAGTCTCTCGTGTCTTCACGAGGATACTGCCCGTGTGTGGGGTGGGCCGGTTGAGGCGGCTTCCTTGCCGACTTGACCGGCACAGAGAGATGCGTGCGCCGGCATTTCTTGCGCCACTCAGGGTACCAAAGCTGCTCTCGGCGACAATTAAACTCTAGCGCGCAACGCTTCGCAGCATCCTGAGAGCGAAAGAATGTCGAGTAATGCGCAAGATGTATCATTATATTTCCTTACCCCGACAGGCTTCGGTCCCTGTTCCTTCACACAGCACTCTCGGTATTTGTGACATTAGTGGCCTAGTTAAGCGAATGCTTACTTTTTTCGCCTCAGCAATTCATTCCCCCCAAAGCTGCGGCACTTCGCACCGCCTGTATAAAGACGAGCGTCATTTTGATGGAAGCTTGAAACCACGGCACACAATTCGGATGAGTAGACTTCGCCGCTCGGTCTCAAATCACCTTGGCTGGAAATCGGACCTCGAAAACGCGCCTGGTCTGGATACTCAATCACCAAAAATAGAGGCCAAAAGCGCTTTCGCTCACATGGCCAAATTTGCCCGGCTCGTTGCGCAACCGACTTGTGCCGTTCGACATCTGAGTCTCTTTCCTTCGGCCCGAAGCTCCGTGCCGAGGCTTTCGGCTGTAGTGATCTGTAATACTATTGGGTTGACCATTCAGCGTGACGAGCTCACCGGCTCGGAAGCACGGAAATCAAATCAACTACGGCACTGGGCTCAGGTTCCAGCCTCAATCTCGGTTATGCCTACCTCCGCAAACAATAGGGGCAGTCAGAGTAGATTTAAATGAGGCGATTCTGAGGCGATTCTGACAGTCGATTCTGGAAATTGATTTACATCAGAATCGTGTGAGAATCGTCCAGAATCGTTGATGCACTCTGACCGCCCCACTCCCAAAAGGGATTCTGATCTCGATTCCCAGGGCGCTTTTCGATAACATTTGGCTTAAAAAATCACGTATATATTCTTAGATAGCCACTGGTCAGTGTATCATAGTGTTTCTTGCTATGTTTATTGCTCTACACCTGCTCGGAGTGCAAAGACAGAGATTTGCAATTTTCTTCGTCGGGATTTGACCCCAGATGACTTGCTGTTGCCATTATTCAGAAGTATGTTCCAAGAAGGGGTACCGGCGGTCATAGTGCTGCTTTTGTGTTGTTTTGGTGGGCAGGAAAGGATGAGCTAGTAACAGCACATAAGTTACAAAAAATAAATATGTGCACTCAGAAGGTTGCGAAAGCGAGAATCGGAATCGCAATCGAGAATCAAAATAAAATCTCCTCCGGAGGAGCTTCTGCATTTCGAGGGCGATTCTGATTTTCGGCGATTCTCTCACGGTTTATTTAAATCAGAATCGCTTCCAGAATCACCTGCCAGAATCGACGAGAATCGTCTACTCTGACTGCCCCTAATCTCCTCGCTGCAATTTTATATATAGTCACGTTTGAAAATAAGCGAAATATAGAATGTTTCAACACGGCTCCTGGTCTATGGATGCATGAACTGGATTCTATCACTGGAACTGGTGCGCTATGCCCATGCTGTACATGTCCAACTGAACCGCGCTCGAGTTGTACTGCCTCAATTGAACGGAAGAATACCCGACTCCACAATCTACCTGCTGACTTGGCTGACGCGTGGGATTTTCCTAACGTACAACGGCAAGCAGTCGCCGCAGCCTTCCAGGTATAAAAAGGACTCACTGCAACCCCCAGAACTCAACACAAAATGCACTTCAACAAGTTCAGCTTCTTGTCCATTGCCGCTGTGCTTGCTAGCGTTCCGACCACCGTCATGGCGCAAGCAGGTTTCTGTCCCGACGCTCTGCGCTTCGGGAACGTGAACATTTCGCCCTCGACTGTCTCGCCCGGACAGGTACAATTATCTTTTCTGCCGCTGGTAACTTCAACTCATCCAATCAATCTTCTTTTTTAGACGTTCACCGTCACCGCCAACCTGACTTGTGCCATTCAGCTCGGCAACACCCCCGACATTCCTCGACTATTACATCGACGCTACTGCGACCCACACCGTCAGCGGACCCATTTTGATTGCGAGGCGGACATACGACAACTCGACGTCGCCTCCGATAGATCAATTCACGGCAACGGTACGTGTTGCCTTACTTCTCAGGCAATCCTGACCGAGCTTGATAGCTCCCGAACTGGTTCTACTTCACCGATGCGACCTACACTTTCGTGATGGATAATAGCTTCGCACGTCCAGGTCCTACTGGCGAGAGCGTGATCACAGTGGGCGGGATAGAGACAGGAATCACCATTACCGGGATCTAAGACGGGACGCAGCGGTGATTGAATTGCAGCTCTGAGTTTGCATTCATGGACTAGGTTTACGAAATGTGTTTAGTAGTGTTGCTTCCTCATAATCTCATCTGCTGCTTGCATGGTTCAAACTTCGCTGCCGAGTCGGCCGGCCATCGGCCATCATCAAACATCGAGAGCTTCAATACAGAAAGAGGATGGCAACGACTTCGGGAAAACCACGAACAAAACTCTGAATTCCTCCATTGCTCCCCACAAGCTGAAAATCACTCAAAAATCCCAGCCTATTGTAACTGTAATAATGTTGCCAAAGTTAGCAACGGTCAAAGTAACGAACAGTCCCGCTGCGTTGCTCAAGTACTTGCAGTATTCTGCAATTGGACCTTGGTTTTCATTCAGAACCCTCAAGTGGTAGAAAATAAGCCGGCGCGCGTATCCTCAAGGATCTTTACATTCGAGGTTGCAAATTGGTCATGCAGGTAAGTGGAGGGGCGTTTTCCGAAGTTCAGCACAATCTGAACTCCTTGGCGATATCGATCTCTAGTGTTATGCGGAACAAAAAATTCTGAGAGTTGGGGATTCAGGTCATATATGGCCAGGAAGTACATTGTTCCATGGTTATGGTTCAGCATACTAAACGAAGATCATCTCAACGACACGCCCACCCGCCGCATATTTTTCAAGCCTTCGTAATTCCTCGCTGATGGCAGGTAGATGCGCAGGCTTCACATCACAGAAACTTACACGAAGGTTTGGGACATGCCCTTCCACAGCTGCATCCCACCGCGAAGCGATCATATCAACCACAGCCGAAGCCTGTGTGGCCGTTGGTCGAATAATAAGCACCTCGAGCTTTGGCAAAAGGTCTGCTCGGCCCAAGCGCTCCCAAAATGGCGTGGGGAAGTGCTCCGTGGACATGTGGAAGAAACTAAGCTCCGTTACGTCCGAGAAGTGTTGAGATAAGATTGCGAAATCCTGGGCAGGGATTATGGCGAAGGGCATGAAGGATTTAAGCACGAAACTGGAGCGCAGTTGGAACCCCGTCAGACACACAGCGGGAAACGGCTGGCCCAGAATGAGAAGCGTGGTAAGGGCCGGGGCCACGAGACGGTCGATTAATTCTTCGCCTCCGCCACCATACGCAGCAACGCCCAGGACAGTGAGTTGGTTCAGATTAATGGGAGGCTCGGGATTTGAATCGCATTGGTAGCCAAGTGAAGGTTTTACAGCGGCCGACAGTTCCTCGAGTTGAGTGCACTCGGCGAGGATGGTACACCACATCTCCGCCGTCAAGGCTGTGAGTGGGAAATTGAGAGCGCGGAGCTGAGACCAGGGTAATAGGAAGGTCGGAGCGAATACAGCACGCCAGCTGGCAAGAGCATTGCGATCGGAGGGGGAATATGTGCGGGCAAGAATGTCGTCGCCAAAATTATTCTCCAGGTCTGGAATTTTGAGCAGCGAGGTTGGGGCGAATGCTATCTCCCGCAAGAGGGGAGCTGAAGTAAATGCGGTGGAGGTGCTGGGCCAGTGCCACCAGGCAGGCTCGGTCACGGCCAGATCCTCGAGGCGTAACAGCGGCCGCAACCACATTGTTTCCAATGAAGAAAACGTGTCGTGCGGAAGAGCGAATAACGGGAGGAGGGCTGTCATGGGAAACCCGAGTTCAAAATGTCGCAGGCGATGTGCATGGGATATGACCATCGACACAAACGGCGCCACCAAACTAGGGTTCTCGCAAGTCGTAGCGGCATACTTTCCAGTACATTCCGCAGTTATGGACAAAGAGTATCCATCTCTGGCGCGAGACAGCCACTGGAAGGTTACATCGGTTATGCGCTCGACATCGGTCTGTTCTTCGGCAAACGTGACTGAAATGGTCGCCCAAAGTTCTGGGACATCCAATGCGAGCTCGCGCCATGTACGACAGATTTGAGTAAGCGTTAAGAGCGGGTGATCTGATTTCGGTGGCAGAACGACCTCAGTTGGTGGGCTACAGAAAAGGAATATCTGCGCCAGAAGTTCCGGAGGGAGTTTCGCATGGGCTGCCGATTCGATTCGAAGTGAGCAGAATGTGGTCTCGAGGTCTGATCGGTGCGACACCACGCTCGGCAGATCGGAGCGCAGAACCCGCTGGCGGAGCTCTCCCTCGGCCTCGCGAGATTCCTGTGGACGGTTCTCAGGCATATCTGAGCGAGTCTTCAGCAACCGATCGTCAATCTCAGTGATTAAAACCTGGAAACTGACCGATGAGTTCTTGAATCCAGAACGAAGATTAACGGCCACTGGTTTTCGCAATCGATGGAAACGGTGTGGGTAAGACACAGGTAGACGTGTACTGATTATAGTCTGCCTTGTTTTGGCCGTGATAACGACACGGCAGAACCAATGGAACCCGGACGGAACAAGTAGTGCAGAAGCAGCACCCCGGCACGTGAACGATCCAGGTCCGTCGAGTTTCAGTGCATCTGCATGGTATAACACACCGAAAGCTTCGCAATCGTGATAACTACATAACATACGAGAAGTTTGGGGGAAGACCCCCAACGAGGACCCCGCGGCTGCCAGTCCGCGAGTGAATAAAGTCTTGATACCTTCTTGGCATATTTGAAACGCTTTTCCAGGACATTCGCTGGCCTTGAGACGTGTATACCAGATGGAAGGGAAAGTCAAGAACACAGAGCTTAGAAGAGTGGCTGTGCCAGTGCCATTCGGCAAGCATGATCCGCGTCTCTGGCTTCTCTCCCTTCTCACGACTTTTTCCGTCGAACCATGGGTTCTGCCGTGCTGCGTCATTACGGCCTCCAAGGAAATACCTGGCCTCCACCGTCGCCACCGATTGCTACGGTCAGTGGCTTTTGATCATTTCCTGCGTTCCCGATACATAGGTCGGTAATGTCGAGCCCCGAGCAACTACCGAGAATAACGAGTGGCCACAGATTCAACATTTTTGCTCTTAAGAACGGTTCAGAACGATTTACAAGCGATCTCGAGAGAATCGGAGATGCGAAGCGAATTTTGCGAGGCCGAGGGAGAGCTCTGCCAACTGGATGATTTGCTGGCTGCTCTGCCGGACACATCGGGCGAATTGGTCTCGGAACGTGAAGACGTCGAAAGCAAAATCTCCTCTCCCCGGATCGAGTTTGCGCCTCACAACAAACTCCCTCCAGAACTTCTAGCCGAAATATTTCTCTTATATAGCCCACCAACTGTGGTCGCCCTTCCACCGAGGCCGGATGACCCACTCTTGACGCTCACTCAAATCTGTCGCGCTTGGCGCGAGCTCGCACTACGCATCCCAGAATTCTGGGCGAGCATTTCGGTTACATTCACAGAAGAACATAATAACGTCGAGCACCTAACCGAGTTGTCCGCCCAATGGCTGTCTCGCGTGGGGAATGGGTACCGTCTTTCTATAACCGCGGAATGCGCAAGAACGTATGGCGCTGCGACTTGCGAGGATCCTAGTTTGGTGGCGCCATTCGTCTCAATGGTCGTCTCCCATGCCCATCAGCTGCGGTATCTTCACCTGGCATTTCCCATGGCCGCTCTACTCCCGTTATTCGAACTTGCCCAAGGCGCATTTCCTGGTATCGAAACGTTGTGGCTGCGTCCGCTAATACCCCTCGAGGATCCAAACAACAGCTGCTGGCTTATTTGGCCCAGCAGCTCCCTTGCATTTGCCTCAGCTCCGCTCGTGCGCGAGATATCATTTTGCCCAATTCCGCTTTTCACCATCCCTGATCTGGAGAATCATAGCGCGGATGGTACCATTGACCGCGTGTTTTCTCCGGCTGGAGACGGTGATGTCGAACATTCCTTCTCGGCTCCGACCTTCCTGTTACCCTGGTCACAGCTCAGGGTTCTGAGGTTCCCACTTACGGCCTTGACGGCCGAGGTGTGGTGCACCATTCTCGTCCAGTGCGCTAAACTCGAGGATTTCTACGCAGCTGTAGAGCCTTTGCTCGCGGACGCGCCTGGCTCTCCGATTCATCTACCCCACCTCACTTATCTGTATGTTGCTGCGTACAACGGTGGAGGCGAACAATTAATCAATCGTCTCGTGGCTCCATCCCTTCACATGTTTTCTATTATGGGGCGCCCGTTTCCCACCGCATGTCTGACCGACTTCCAAGGGCGCTCTGGCTTTGCGCTTAAAACTTTCATGCCCTCTGTCGTCATCCCCGGAGACGATGTCGTATTCTTGTTTCAACAATTCTCAAACTTGACGTGTCTGATTATTCAGCCTGTGTCCACGGAGAACTTCCCTGCACTGTTTTGGGAGCGCTTGGGCCGAGGGGACCTTCTGCCCCAGCTCAAAATGCTCACCATTCGGCCGACGGCTACACAAACTGCGCTTTTGGTCGATATGCTCGCTTCGCGTTGGGATGCAGCGGAAGAGGGGCGCGTCCCAATCCTGGAAATCAGTTTCTGTGATGTGAGACCTGCTCATTTGCCGATAATTATTGAAGAGCTGCGGAGGCTTGAAAAGTATGCACTGGCTGAGCGTATTGACTTTGTTTCTTCTACATGATTAACCTATATTCCTGTGCGCACCTTGTACTCTCTGATGTTTATCTTATCCGTGAATTCCTTTCCTACTCATTTTGGGCGTGCTGGTTCAACACCAAATTCAATCCTGAAAAGCCGCACTGTAGAAATCTTCGAGCCAGACTTCATCGTATGATTTCAGCCGATGCTATCTCGCACCATCATAGCGTCTGGCTTGACTCGGGATCTGACTGGTTCCGTACCGGTCTGGTTCGGAACGTCCCTATCAAGCAGAATATAACACGCTCGACTAGACCACTAGATCTATTTGGGAAATTGACTCTGTCCATCTTTACCACATGAACTTGGCTACTCGTAGTTCTACCAGCAAATCAACGGCCCAGAAATACGTCGTCGTGTTCCAGACAATTGTCCGAGTCAGGGTCTATCACCTCGTTTTCCGTGGCCCACAATACCCCACCCGCTCTGGGAGAATGAAGATCGGGCTTGAGCGTGGCAGAATCGCGGCTGTGCAGCTCTGACTCGGACAGTTTCGCTCATCGACTGATCGCGTGGGCGCCGAATTGGCCATTGGTAATGGATATCTTCGAATTCCTCAACAACTTCACTCACTCAAACTTGAAGGTCAGGCATATCTCGACCAAGTCCAGGGGGTCGACGAGTGGCCTCGATGTCCCTTTTCCGCCGTGTGGAATTTGTGGGCGCATCCGTACAGTAGTGCATCATTTGGCGCCCACATTCGAGCAGGGTGGCCACGAGGCTCACTGAGAGGTGCCGCATTTTTGTCAAGGCTTGATCTACCTCACATCAAAATTTATCTGTGCCCGCTATCGTCTCGATGCTAAAATCCGCCACTGCCTCGATCTTGCTATCACGGTCCGATAACTTGAGAGCAAGTGGAGAAGGTATGATCATCAATCAAGACTGGTGGCGATAATCCTCAAGTGTCAAATACTTGGCTCGTTCCATTTCGCCACCCGATTCTGCCAGAGTCCTCCATTCCGGGGGATAGATTGTTCTGTGATGGTAAAACTGCGTTTAGAATTTGAAGCTCTCTGGGCAGGATGATCCTAATTCAGGAAACCGTTGGGAAACCGCACGGTCATTATTCAGAAGCTGCGGCCCAGCGCCTTGGTCCCAGTCTATCATACTCTCCAAAATTATATTCACTGTACGATATAATATAACCTGAACAGGTCAACGCCGCTTGCTGTTGTGGAGTTTTTGTGAAGTTTCTGCGTAAATTATTCGAGGTTTGATGACGGTACACCACATATGCATTTGAACAGAGTTATCCATCAGATTCTTCAAGTCATTCGGAAGTGACGGAGATATATATAGAAATAGCAAGGTACGCCCACAACAAGATCTCCGATATGAGATTACTGACATTCTGCGCCACGCGGGCCCCACCACACCAGGCATCAGTAATTGGGCAATAGCCTACAAGATCTAGAATGCGGTTGAAAAGGCCTAACGTTGAACTCGAACTTCGTGAGTAATCAGTTCAGCAATTAACTGTTAGACTATTTGGCACTAGCACGGTTGTGGTTTGGAGCTGGAGCCAGTTTGGATTCAAAGGCTGGGAACGGGCTCAAAGATCAGCGGTGGGAGAAACAGAGTTGGTGATCACTGATCAGAGCATGGAAGACAACTGCCTTCGCTTGGAATAAGAAGCTGTGGCCAAGACGCCAGCTTATGGTATCACACGGAGCCTCCGAATCGATCCCACTAGGGAGTTTATGGCACCAAATCCGAGTCAGTGTGTTGAAAAAGCGACATCAAAGCTTGAATTTTTACGGAGACACTGCCGATCAGACTCAATATCTCAGTAAATTATTCGGTTCTCGTTTGAGGCCCTTTAAATCTGTTGGTTCTATGAGCGCGTTCGGACCCGGCGTAGGTTTTCGGCCTGCTCGGCGAACCATAATTCGCCTTTAAAAAGATGTGGAGCCACCCTCTTTGGCATCAAGAACAGATCGAAGAGTCACCCCTGTCGCGAGTCTAGAATAATACAGGCGCGACCACATGAGCTTCAAGCCCACTCGACTAACTTTTGTTCGAATGCAAAAACGAACATAATAACTCTTCTCAGTCCTGTGTTGGGGCCCTAAAACAAGATAGGCTCGGCGGACCAACATGAGAAGGGCTAGAATTTGGTTTGTTGTACATTCATCTTTTGGAAGTTAACATTTCGTGCGAGTGTAAAAAAGACATACACATGCACATCCTTGTCAGGACCAATCTTCCATTCATGATCCCAAACTGAATTTTTCGGCGCGAGAAGCTGTGGCCAAAAAAGCTAGCCGACACATGCAGCGACATCAATCGGAGCCCACTCAAGTTAGAGTTCTTGTTCGAATGGGTCATGCTCATTCAGTTTAGGCGCTCGATTGGTGGATAAATAGCAGCCAAGTGCGCCTCGAAAGTCAATCTCTCAGTCGTCGATATGTCATCCCCAGTCTCTCAACTCCCTTACGAGCCCGTCGTCTATGATAAGCTTGAAGGTGCGACATTAATATTTGACACCACACGCCGTTAGTGCGCTGAACTTATCGTCTTTTCAAGGCCCAGACGATGCATACAAGAAGTTTTGTTCCCTCAGCGGCGAACAGCGCATCATGAACGATCTCAAGGCCATTTTTTGTGCCCATGAAATGTGGGATTGGTCAGTGGTTTCATCGGTGGTTCCCTCTTGCGTTTGACGACAGACTTTAATGATAGCTTCGGACTCACCCTACTCCACCGTCACTTCCCAATGTCTGATGACGAGCGCTTGGTTGCCGTGGACGGCGTCTCTGTCCCGTGGACAGTCGAGATCATTGAGCAAGTCAACGAAGGCAGCATGGTGCCAGGCGGCAGTGTTGTGGCGCAAGCCTTCATCCTCGACGCCGGGGGCAATGGCTTTTATCCCTTCGAATACAGCTACATCGGGCAAGACTCTGAGAAAGTTCATCCGCATGTGCCGTCGATTTCCCTCGCGTCTGCTCCCCTCGCCTTCCTCAAGGACATTGGCGAAGCTCTCGTCAAGTTCGGTTTGGAGGAATTGTTGGGTTTGCGAGCGCATCCGGGGTCTTTGACCGCTCCGCGTCTTGAGTTCACCTCGGACCGCGCGAACATAACTGTCCCCATTAAAGACTTCTCAGAGGTGCGTCGTCCAGCTGGATGTGTGGTTTATTGTTTATCTCGTACGTATTAGCTGCAAGCAAAAACAATCCCAACGTCGTGGTACTTCCAGAATCCGAAACAAGTCCGCTGCTCTTCGCGATGCACCGTCTACTGCAATACCAACTGTGTCAGGCTTAATGGCTGCTTTCCTACAAGGGATGGCCGGAATCACGAGTACACTAATGCACACACGGGAAGGAGGGGGCACGCGGGCAGTCAGAGCCATTACTCCAACCATTTTGACCTTTAAGTACTGATGTATCAGTTCGACCTCAAGTTCAACACTTGAGAGTGTTTTACGTCCTCCACGCTAAATTTTTGCTTTGAATAAATGTTCTTTTTGCGCACTGTGCGTGTGATTGATGAAAATTCGCGCTACCTACGCATTGTTTCAAGGTTTATGTTGTGGAGACCGAAGTGAATGACATTCGGCAATCTCCGGCGGGAATATTTATTCCCGACGAGCCAGCCACACAAGCGCCCACAATTCCCACCAGTTCCTTTCCTTTCCATCATGCTGTTCTGTCCGTCTTGCGCCAATCTCCTCATCATAGATGCCTCAGACGGTCTCAACAAATGGATCTGTCAAACTTGTCCTTATCAGTTTCCTCTCACGAAGCAGGTATTCCCCTCGAGTTACTTTGGACTCAGTGAACGTCTGACGATGTCATGAAGCACACCTCCCGTGTTTATCTGAAGACAAAGCGTGTAGGTGCAATAAGAGACGTTCTTCAAGAACTCGAAGCTGGCGCCGCTCGCACCGAAGGTCACAGCCTCTGAGTTTCACAAATTCTCCCACCTCTCATGCATCTCGCAGTGGAATGCCAAAAAGTGCGGCCACGGATTCGCTTATTTTCATCAGCTCCAGATTCGTTCTGCAGATGAGCCAATGACTATCTGTGAGTTGTTCTTTTTTATTGATTTGTGGCAAGTACTCAGTGCGTGTCGATGTCTAGTTTACAAGTACGTGGCTAATATTGTGACAGCTTCGCCTCCTTACTCTACCTTAGATGTGTATCTTGCGGCACTGTACGTCGAGAGAATTGAAAGTGAATATGGCACAGACGGCGGCACACTTTGGAATAATTCAGGGCGAGTGTCAGTTATTATCAAGTTTGATAGGACTGCGACCATGGTCCGTGCCCAGCGCTTAGCAGGCGGAATGTTATCCGGAATGACGATAATACTGTAGGTGACAACTGAATATAGTTCCCACTGAGCCAAGATCACAGCCTCCTTCATTTTCGCGGTCCATTGACATCTCGGCGCATTAGCTTTTCGATGCGCCTTTCGATTCACCCTGTATCCTAGGTCCTTCCTCTAATCGCTCGTTCCTGCTGGCCAGTATGCGCTTGAGGAGCACCCTATTCCACGCTTTCTGCTAGTACTCAACATCAAGAACACCCACCAAAACGCGACAGTCCGGGTCGAATATTGTGGGCCACAGAAAACGAGGTGATAGGCCCCGACTCGGACACTTGTCTGGAACACAACGACGTATTTCTGGGTCGTTGATTCGCTGGTAGAGCTACGATTAGCCAAGTTCCTGTAGTGGAATGGACAGAGTCAATTTCCCAGTAGATCATAGTGGTCTGCTTGATAGAAACGTTCCAAACCAGACCGGTACGGATCCAGCCAGATCCCGACTCAAACCAGACGCTATGATGGTGCGAGATAGCATCGGCTGTAATCGTGCGATGAAGTCAGGCTTGAACAGTGCGCCTTTTTAAAATTGAACTTGGTCTTGAACCAGCACGTGTACGGTTCGATGATCACCGGCAGCGGTTCTGGTCGTTGATCCGAACACAGCCACTCTCTGCACGCCGACTGAGGTTCTTCCACCGATATCACCCCCTCTTTACGCTTACTCGAATCTGCCGCGCATGGTGCGAGCTCGCATTCCATGCCCCCGGGGCCCTGGGCGAGGATTTCAGTCACATTCGCCGAAAAACAGAATCATGTCAAACGCATCGACGATTTATCCTCCCAGTAGCCGTCTCGCGCGGGGGATGGGTGTCCTCTTTCTACAACTGCGGAATGCGCATGGAATTATGGTGCTGCAACTTGTGAAAATCCAGGGTCGTTTGCGCCTTTTGTCTCGCTTGTCGTACCCATGCCCATCGCCTGCGGCACTTTTATCTCGAGTTCCTCATGACAGCCCTACTGCCGTTGTTCGAACTTACTCATGGGGCATTTCTTGATATCAGAACAGCGTGGCTTCGCCCGCTGGTACCCCGGGAGGATCTAAACAACAGCTGCTGGCCTATCTGGCCCAGCACCTCCCTTGCATTTGCTTCAGCTCCGCTCCTGCGCGAGATAACATTCTTCCAGTCCCACCTTTCAATATCATAGAAATGGAAAATATCGGGGAGGATATCGTCGACCACACATACTCTTCCTCTACAGACAATGATGCCCCCACGGCCTTGACGGCCGAGGTGTGGTGCACCATTTTTGGCCAGTGCACCAAACTCGATGAATGTAACGCATCTGTACGGCCTTCGCCCAGTTACCAACTTGGCCGAAATTCTAAGCAACCAATACTGGCGGTCCATCTATACCGTCTCATCCTGCAAATTACTGCGTACAGCGACGGAACCGAAGTACTAATCGACTCTCTTGTGGCTCCGTCCCTCAGAGTCTTCTTTATCATGGGTTGCCCGCTCCTTACCACATGTCAGACAGATTTTCAAGCACGCTCTTCTTCCACGCTGAAAGTTTTCATGCCCGTCATCATAATCCCCGGAGGCGATGTCGAGATCCTCTTTCACCAGTTCTCGGATTTAATAACACTTATCATCTTCCCTGTCTTTACGGAGCAAAGTACGCACTTGCTGAGCGTATTGACTTTGTTTCCTGAACTTATATTCTTGTGCGCACCTTGTACTCTCTCATGCTCGTCTTATCCATGAATTCCTTTCCTACTCATTTTGGGCGCGGGGTTTCCGGTCAAGTCGGCATTCAAGTGTAGAAAAAATACAGTTGGGAATTATTGGATGTTCGTTGCTATCAGCGAATAAGAGTCATAGTACATTCTTGTTAGAGGTCCGTTGTTTTTTGCATTCGGTTCACTATGATTCAGCGTTCTAGTCACCACTACGCCTGCGTCCAAATTAGGCAATAATTGAGTCATCGCAGGTTCTCGTCAGATCGGACGTATTTCACGGCAATTATGCATATGTTGATCCTTTAAATCGTAGTCGGATGCACTAGTACTTAGCACTCTCCCGCGTGGAAACAACAATGCTGTCCTGGCTTCAACGTGTCAATATCGGATCGTCGGATCTTCGGCCGAACTGCTTCGGAGCCATAACGGCCACGTGATCCGATTGCGCCATCGATGATCTTCTGGAGTCAAAGCGCGCAAGCGAAGATCAATGTGAGTCACCGCTAAGCCTGGGTATATAAGGGACACGCGGCCTTTGCGCTACGGTTTCCTCGCCCCCGATTTCTTCCTTCCGTTTCGTCCTCGTTTCTTTCCCTTCGTTTCCTGTGCCGTTTTCGCGTCGCGACGGCGTTATGCGAGGTGTTCTGGAATCTTCGGTGCGCGTGCTTTTTTTCCTTGTGCTTTTTGGACGATTTTGGATGCTTGGTGGACCAGTAGCAACTAACGGGGACTCGCTGTCTCTCTTTCTCTTTTTTTCAATTTCTCGCACCTTTCCTTTCCCATATCTTTTCGCTGGAATCTCTGGCTTTTGCGACCGGGATGCGTCTCACCTAGTTCCGTCTTCCTTCCACTCTTCAACCTCGCTCTGCGCTGGCTCATCATAGTCGTCGGTTCGTCTTGTTCGTCTCGCGTTTCACGGCGTCTATTTTCTCTCGATAGCAACGCGTCGGTCCTTCGTTCGCAGTCTGGGGCGCACTTCAATGCGTCTTGGATCTCTACGAGCATCTAATTCTCGGACTATACACATTACTCATTCCTTCCTCAAGCAATGCTTTCCTCTCCCAAGCGCATATATTCACCTTTTCAAAAGGTACTTGCTATCTCCAAGATCGTCTCACGATCTACTTGGTTTGCTCGATCTAGAATATCCTCGTCGTCTTGCCGCCTCAACGACAGCGCATGTGCCCAACTCACCTTTGCGCTTGGCAACGTTTTCAGTCGCATTTATTCACATCCTAGAGCTTACTCTCTCCGGCGTCGCACGACCTACTTGGGCTAGGACATCCTCGTCTTGGCCGAGCAAGAGCCCATATGCTCACTGTTGCTGATTTTCTGTCTTCTTCCTCGAACAGCGGTTTCCCCTCAATACTTTTTTTTTTGCTTTGCAGAAATATTTCTGGGTGGACCGGCGCAGCTGGTGCTCATTCATCAAGTTCTATAACAAGTTTTTCGGCCACGAAGACGTCTGCTCTTTGCCTGGTTTCTTACGGGACTCCTCTTATCTACCATGCTCAACCCTGTTGTGCCACTCGTGTTCATGCTATTTACTCATCGGACTCTCATGTTGGGCGCTAACTCAACAGCAGCCAAGCATGGTCCTCAAGGCTAGACGCCTACTTCGTGTGTTACTGGTGCTCGCCACTCACGGTCAAGCCTTGCTTCTCGGACTCTCATGCTGGGCGCCTAGGTGGCTATCTTTGCTTTCTTCTGGGACTCTTGCTGTGTGTTTTGTCCGCTCTCTCCGACAACGCCAGATTCATCAAGCAGGTCTCCGCTCGCCGCCGTCCAACTCTCACTGCCTCCGCTCACCCCGCGTCCGTCCATCGACGAGCATTTAAAAAACCCGCCGGCCTGCGGTCCGGTTGGGCGCCAACATTCAACAGCTGCTCCACTCGGAGGCTGTGCATTTGCCCGCCAATCGGACGTATGTCGGGGAGGCTGTTTCAGGCACCGGTTTGCTGGCGTATGGATTTCTGTGCAGAAAAATCCAGCCTGGAAGGAAACGCACAGGAAAATTGAGTGAGATTCTTCTGGTGCGTCCTTGCTTTTCTGAGCTGCGGTAAAATTTCAATGGACTCTTACTTTGCTGTAGGAGCAATTACTAATTATTGTTAATGATCTCCATTGGATGACAACATCGCGTGTTTAATTAGCCAAGCCACACGAACGCGTCTGATCCCACGTCGACGCGCGTCGGCGTACACTGCCCGGCAACGTCGCGGAACGTGATTAAATCCCGGAATGCCATAGTTTTCGGAGGGTTAGTCATGGTGAGTGGGAAAAGGAAAATTGACTCGAAAACTGATTGAGCGGCTCCGCAGAGTCGCGGACAGACGACTTGCAGGGGTTACGGACAACAGCGAGGAGTCGTGCAGAGTCATCGAACGGACAGAAAGGAGTGTAGTAATTGGCAGGTAACCACGGCAGACGTGTTGCACAGCGCGCTAATTCATTGCGGCACAGCTATTGCGGCGCAGGTGTGGCGACTGCGGAGTTTGAAATAAAGCTGTGCAAAGGCTTTATAAGGTGGCTCTCGAGTCATTTGTGCTTCACTTGCCTTTGTTGCACCCCACGACACACGACTGACGCAGAACTGTAGTCTGCTTCAGCCGTTCGCCGCTGCCGCCCAGAAGCTTATCTGAGGCATCTGTGAGTTGCTTTTCCATTCGTATCTTGCCGTGGTATTCGTTGCTGCAACGTGTATCGCTTCATCATACATGCATATGGAATCAATCCAAGACCCGTCGTGCTCCAAGTGGGCCTCGTCGTCATCGTCGTACCCGACGTCGGCGGTGGGATGTTCATCATATCTCCGAGTGGGCGACCGTGACTGGCGCACCTCTCCCATGCTGTCTTCGACAGCCAGCGACGACATCGATGAATTTGAACAACCCCAGCTGACTTTGGATTCTAGACGCAGGCCGCATAGCCCCGTGCCGCCTTCCCCAGCCATCTCGCCCCTCACCCCGCCACTTTTCGCAATTCCCTTCCCGGCCGACAACACTACTACTACAAAGAGCAAAGATGTTCCACCAGTTGTGAACGCTGCCTCTTTCCGTCCGCCCTCACCAGCCCCGCGATTCAATGGCTTCTCAAACTCTCCTCTTGAAAGACCTCTTTCAAGCGCGTCTCCTAAACATGTCTCGATAAACAACACTAGCACTCGTCCTCGGACACTCTACAACCATGGCCTACCCCACACCTTGCCACCACCACCTCGCCCTATAGCTCAACGCTCCGCTTCCAGCACATCACCACACACCTCTTTTAATTTCGTGCGCGACAATTACTTGAAGATGCTCGCACACAAGCATACCGATACCACGGCTGCCGCGCCAGCGGCCACTGTCGCGCCTGGCGACCTCGCTTCGCACAATGCCCTCGAGGAGATCAATAGGTTGACAGGTACACCTTTCTTGTACCGCCGTCGTCGTTCGGTTGCTTATCGTCCTCCCGTCGCAGCCTCGCCTGAGTGGCAGAGCCTCGGCGACGCTTTCCCCGACTTCGAGTCGACCTCTCCTCTAGCCGAGGACGCCCCGGTCGTTGACCCCTCCGACTGGATCAACGAGCCCCTCTTCGGCGGCGACTCGCCTTTCCTCACGTCGCCGCATGAGGTCCCTTATGACGACTTTGGCACCAGCCCGATGGAGACTCCCTTCAGCTCCTTCCTCGGCACCCCGTCGCTCAATGACCTCGACATGGAGAGTCCCCTCATCACTGACACCAGCCCGCTCATGGGCGGGTTCAACGACGACCTCGAGCTCTTCGGCGCCGCGTCCGCGTTTCCCACTGTCGAGGTAGCGACCGCCGCCGCCGCAGCTGTTCCCAAGCTCCCCTCGACAGCCAAGCTATGGACCTTCAGCCCGAGCACCCCCTGCTCTCGACTCCATCGCCGAGCCCGTCACCGTCCCTAGGGCCACTGGCCCCGTCATCCCTCCTCCTCCCGCCTCCACCGCTGCCACCCGCGCTCGCCGGCGCTCCAACGTCACCGGCACGCGCAAGAACCTCACCGTCGCCGCTCTCATCCCGCTCGACGCGCCGACCCAGAAGCGCACGTACGTCACCCCGAGCGCCACCTCCCGCAAGGCCGTCCCCGACGCCATCGTCAAGAAGCGGCTACACAGCGTCGCCTTCAGCGACGACCGGGACGCTTTCGACGAGGAGCTCGGCACGCTCAGCCCCACCGCGAGCGAGGCGGAGATCATCGAGTACAAGCGGCGCCAGAACACGCTCGCGGCGAGGAAGAGCCGGAAGCGCAAGCTCGAGCACCAACAGCAGCTGGAGAACGAGGTCGCGGAGCTGAAGCAGCAGGTGACGATGTGGCGCGAGCGCGCGGTGATGGCGCAGGAGCTCCTCCGGGGCAGCGGCGTCAATCTCCCGTTCGATGACATCGAAGAGTCTTGACTCCCTGCGCGCCGCGCGTCCATATCCATGCCCACCTGGAACACGTTCCCATCGTCCTCATCGTCACTCGCTGCTTATCCATACCCACTGTTCCCATTCGTCGTCCCCCAAGTAAACTAAAGTGAAGGATTACTTCCATTTCCTTCGGTGCTCGTGTACTACTATTACCATCTGTTATCCCTACCATTATTCCCTACTCACTTGAAGAGCACCGTCGTACCCCCATCCCTGTCCGCTATCACGGCCACCCATGATATGTTTTCTTATACTTGTCTATCATTAGCTACCATTAGCTACGGTTCTTTAGCTACCGTCCCAAGCTACTACGCAGTCGTCTATGCAAATGCAAAGGATTTTATGCGCTTCATACTTCTGTGTGATGAGTCGAGCGTGAATTCACAGGTTTTTTTTTTGACAAGGAATTGTAAGCTGAAAAAGGAAGGCCGTTGCCCTAATTTAGAAGGTAGCTCGTCTCGGTCTTCGCAAAACGGCTGCTCTTGTCGAGAACGCACGTAAATAACCGAGTTAGAACACATACATGTACAGCATATGTGATGGATTAAGCATGCGAAAGACAAGCAACACAATGCCAAGAATCCAAGCAAAAGCTAGTGACTCAGTGAGGAAACAATCATGACGGGCGGTGTCAGAGATTTTTATTGGTGGGTAGGTAGAATTACACGCGTACGGAAAGAAGTTACAGATATGGAGCGAATGCCGTGTTTTGGTATGTGATACATGAAGTAGTTCTCGTTTTGTGAACTCGCACCAATATCAAAGCATGCGTGTCTGAGACTGCGAGAGGACGAAAGAGACAACAGACGCCGGGTAAATTCGGGTTAATGAATGGATAGAAGTCGTCGCATTGAAAACGCGATTGAAACAAAGACCTATGGGGCAAAATGCACGGCGCAGTGAAACAGAGGCAACAAGTACGTAGTTGCGCCCTGAGCATAGTGGACGACGGGACCGTGAGGATGCGGGAATGCAGTAGTACACCAAGAAGGGAAAGATGAAAACCCCAGGAAATAAAGTATACGATCATAGCAGGTGGAAGATAAGGATGGACAACGCAGAGATGAGTATGCTTTGACTACGGATGGAGGCCGGAGCACTGTTACTACTGGAGGCGGTGGGCGGTGCGGCCGAAGACATCGATGGAGTGTCGGGTAGGATACTTGTCGGTGCTGGGAGCGGGTCCGAGAAGGTTTGGGGAATCGAGGAAGGGGGCGAAGCGCCGCTCGGGACAACCGCGGCAAAGTTCGCAGAGGGCGTCAAAGCACTGAGTGCATTCGAGGTTCCGCTCAGCGTGCCCCAGGGTGATATGCCGAACAGCCCTGACGAGATCGCCGGCGTGAGCGAGGAGTCCGCTGCATCGAGGAACGAAGATGCCGATGCTAAGGGCGCAGCGAGCCACGACGCATCGGTGCGGATGGTCTCGTTGCTCCCGTCCGAGAAGGTGATTTGGATAGCAGCGACCATGCCCGCGCTGCCTGGCCCCCCGCCCGCCTGCTGCGCGGCGAAGTTCGTGGCGAGCACCGTGAAGACGTTGGTCGTGGGTGTAAGGGCAACGTCCGTGAACAGCTGCGCATATTCCCAGCTCGAAGCGTGGCCTAGGATATTGTCGTCGAACGGTGGAGCACCGATGTACTGGCTGTTTATGAACAGCTGGAAAGTGTTGTCTGCGGTGAGGAGGACGGTCGCGGACGTGGCGATATTCACAGCGGGCGATGTTACGGTCTTCCTGAATCCGACGCTTCCTACGGCCGCGCTGACGGAAGCATTGGCGGTGGACCAGATCCATGCGCTGCCGGTCAGATCCAGCGCGTTTGCATCCGGGGTGGGAATCGTGACGCTCGTTCCCCAGGGTCCAGAACCATAAGTAGTGGCAACTTCAGCTTGTACGAACGAAGAGAGGTCGTGTGGGAGGGGGAAATCCGAGGGGATGATTCCGGAAGCTAGCCAGGTGTTGTCGGATAGGACCGTCTCGTTCGAGCCATCCGTGTAAGAGACGCGAATGGCTGCGAGAAGACCGGCAGGATTCGGGTTATCTGTGCCGATATTTGCGCCCAGTACAGCAACAATGTTGGACGAAGCGTTGAGGGCTGCAGTGAAGACATGAGCTGTCTGCCAGGGATCCAGAACGCCGTCTGAGGCTCCAATTGGCTGGCCATTGACCCAAAGAGTGAAGTTGTTATCGACTGTGATGGCGATTGATGCAAAGGCCGCGGTTTTCCCCGGAGGGCTGGTGAGGGTTTGTATAAACGCGACGCCTCCCACGGGCGCGCTCGTCAGCAAATCCGGCTCCGGGAGCCAAATCCACGACGCCGAAGACAAGCCACTGTCGGATAAGGCGTCCCGCCTTTCGAGTGTCCGATCAACGCTTAACGCGGCTGCATGAGAGTATCAATATGGACGGGTTCGGTCGAATAGTACTTTTACGCACGAACGGAGGGGAAATGGACAATAAGGAGCGTAAGAAGAAAAACTAGACGGGAAGAAGGTATAGCGATGGTGTCAACACTCATTCTCAAAATTCCGCAGATACCCGATGGAAAAAACATCGACCAGCGAAAATAGGTTGTGCAGGTAAGGAGAGGAGACGAAGCAGGATCGGCTAATGAGTTCATGTCGATCTTATAGACATAAATTTAGCGGAAAGATAGATCCTTGGCTGCGTTCATCGCGGAACTTTGTTCCCAGTTGTTCCCTGAGGATGTGAACAGAGCAAGCAATAAACTTGAGGCAAAGACGATCTTCGTTGGCGTCCATTGAAGATAGTTTCTGCAGCCATTGATGTCTTTAGATTCATATTCATCCAGAGAAGAAAGCAAAAATTTAACCAAGTCGAAGTCAGAAACGAAGCGCGGCCGCTCAGATCAGCAGGATTGATTCGGATTGACCTCCGGAGTCTTGATCTTCTCGCATCTTGATCATTCAACATTATAAGTAGTACAGCCCGAACTTGTGCCGCAAGACGATAAATTCAGTAAGCAGGATCCCAGCTCGTTGACGTCGTGGTGCAAAGCAGAACGCAAGTGTCACGGTCACGCATTGGTCACGCATGTAACACTCCTTCAAGTTGCAGCGCACGATCATTCGGGATTTTTGACTGGCTTGAATCTTGAGCGCGGTCTTCAAGAACACTTTTCTCCGATTAGGCCATACCATGATTGCATTTGAGAGACGATGATCAACACAGAGACTATGTAGTTTGAATGTTGGCGTCGATTTGGGCGCCAAACCGGCCTTGTACTGCTTTTATCCACCGCTATCTCACCGATGGAACTTCCGCATTGCTGGAGCCACTACATATGGCCCCCGAAATTGTGTTTAATTTTCTGGTAATCTCATCCTCAAATGCGCCCCGGCTATTGTTTTGCCATTCGTGCGGTCGGCGCTCCAGATTTGCGGGCCCTAAATTTAATGGGACCTCCACGGCGAAAAACGCTTGACCACTTCCTCACCCTCACAATATGTTTCTCGTTCTTTTCAGGTCCTAGAACGTCGTCTGTGGGCACATTGCAAGGGGCAACCAGTACGTGGTGTACAGTGAACGAAGAAAAGATGACGATCCGAGAATGAAGAGTAGTACACCCAGACAGAAAGACAAAAACCCCAAGAAATGAAGTATACGGTCACAGTAGGTGGAAGATAAGGATAGACAACCCAGAGACGAGTATGCTTTGACTATGGACGGAGGCCCGAGCACTGTTACTACCAGAGGCGGTGGGCGGTACGGCCGAAGACATCGATGGAGTGTCGGGTAGGACACTTGTCGGTGCGGGGAGGGGGTCCGAGACGGTTTGGGGGGGTGAAGCGCCGCTCGGGATCACAGCGGCAATATTCGCGGAGGGCGTCAAAGCACTAAGTGCATCCGAGGTTCCGCGCAGCGTGCCCCAGGGCGGTATCCCGAACAGTCCCGACGAGACCGCCGCGACCAGCACCGAGTCCGTTGCGTCTAGAAACGTGGGCGCCGACGTGTAGGTGCCTGCAAGCCACGTCGTATCGGTCCGAACGACCTCAGTGGTCCCGTCCGAAAATGTGATCTGCAGGGCGGCGATTATGCCCGCACTACTGGGATCGTTCGCTGTAGATGTCGCTGCGAAGTTCGTGGCAAGCACCGTGAAGACGTTAGTCGTGGGCATGAGGGCGACGTCCGTGAACAGCTGCGCGTATTCCCAGCTGCTGATCGCCCCTGCTGTGTTACTGTCGACAGGCGGAGCACCGATGTACTGGCTGTTTATGAACAGTTGGAAGGTGTTGTCTGCGGTGAGGAGGACGGTCGCGGATGTGGCGATATTCCCAGCGGGTGATGTTACGGTCTTCCTGAATCCGACGCTTCCTATGGCCGCGCTGACGGAGGCATTGGCGGTGGACCAGATCCATGCGCTGCCGGTCAGACTCAGCGGGTCTAGATCCGAGGCGGGGATCGTCACGCCCGTCCCCCATGGTCCCGAACCATAAGTGGCGGCAACTTCAGCTTGTACGAACGACGAGAGATCGTGAGGGGAAGGGAAATCCGAGGGGATGGTTGCGGAGACGATCCAGGTATTGTCGGAAAAAGCCATCTGGGTGGTGCCATCCGTGAAAAGCAGACTGATGGCGGCAAGAAGACCAGCAGGATTCGGAGTAACTGTGCCAGTGTTCGAGCCCAATACAGAGAAAACGTTGACTGAGGCGTTGAGAGCTGCAGTGAAGACCTGAGCGGCCGTCCACACGTCCGTGACGGTGCCGTCTGAGGCCCCAATTGGCTGGCCATTAACCCAAAGAGTGAAGTTGTTATCGGCCGTGATAGCGATTGATGCAGATGTCGCGTTCTTTCCCGCAGGGGACGTGAGCGTTTGCAAAAACGCAATGCTGCCTGTGGGCGCAGTTGTTTGCAGATCCGGCTCCGGGAGCCAGATCCACGATGCTAAAGACAATCCGCTGTCGGAAAATGCGTCCCGCCTTTCCAGCGTCCGCTCGACGTGGAGTACGACTGAGAACATGAATATATACGGGCTCGGTGGAATAGTGCTTGCAACGCACGAACGGAGGGGATATATGCAGCAAGCAGCGTGAGAAGCCAAACTAAACGAGAAGAAGCTATAGCCATAGTATCAGCACTCATTGCCAACTCGGAAATTCTGCAGATACCTGATGGAAAAAACATCGACCAGCGAAAGTAGGTGAGAACAAGTGAGAGACGAAGAAGTAGGGTGGGCTGCTGAGTCAATGTGGATCTCGGCGCCATTAAATTTGGCGGAAACATGGATCCCTGGCTGTGTTCATCTAGGAACTTTGTTCGCTGACGATGTGAATAGAACAAGTAGTAAACTTGACGCAAAAAAACTTCTTCGGGCCGTCCATTGAGGACAATTTCTGTAGAGATTGTCGTCTTGGGATTCATATTCATCCAGAGATGAAAGCAGAAATTTAAATAATCAAATCTAGCGGAATACAGAAATGCAGCGCGGCTAGCGCCCAGATCCGTAAGAGTGATTCGGATTGACCTCCAGAGTCTTGATCTTCTCGTATCTTGATCATTCGACACTATAAGTAGTACAGCCCAAACTTGTGCCGCAAGACGATAAATTCAGTAAGCAGGATCTGAAAACTTTGAGGTCGTGGTGCAAAGCGGAACGCAAGCGTGTCACGGTCACACATGTAACACTCTTCAGCGTTTGGGCAGCGTGCAGTCTGAAATACTCTTGGCTGGTTTGGACATTGAGGGCGGTCTTCAAGAACACTTTTCTCCGATACCATGATTGCAGTCGAGTCATAGACGACGATCAACACAGACTATGTAGTTTGAATGTTGGCGTTGATTTGGGCGCCAAACTGGGCTTGTACTGCTTTTATCCAGCCGCTTATCTCACCGATGGAACTTTCGCATTGCTAGAGCCACTACATATCGCCGCCGAAATTGTGTTTAATTTTCTGGTTGTTTCCTGGTAATCCCATGCTCAGGTGCACCACGGCTACTGTTTTGCCGTTCGTGCGGCAGATTTGCGGGCAGGCAAATAAACATTCAACACAACCTGCTGTCGATTTCCGCCTTAATTTAACGGGACCTCCATGGCGAAAAACGCTTGACCACTTCCTCAACCTCAGACTATGTTTCTCGCCCTTTTCAGGTCCTAGAAAGTCGTCTGTGGGCACATTGCAAGAAGGGGTAACCAGTACGTGGTGTACAGTGAACGAAGAGAAGATGACGATCCGACTCGGAGAGCGAAGTAGTAGTACACCAAGATAGAAAGTCGAAAACCCCAAGAAACGAAGTCTGCGGTCACAGCAGGTGGAAGAGAAGAATAGACAACGCAGAGCCGAGTATGCCTCGACTACTCACGGAGGCCCGAGCACTGTTACTACTGGAGGTGGTGGGCGCTGCGGCCGAAGACGTCGATGAAGTCTCGGGTAGGATACTTGTCGATGCTGGGAACGGGTCCGAGGAGGTTTGGGTAATCGAAGAAGGGGGGCGAAGCGCCGCTCGGGATAACCGCGGCAACGTTCGCAGAGGGCGTCAAAGCACTGAGCGCATCCGAGGTTCCGCGCAGCGTGCCCCAGGGCGATATCCCGAACAGCCCTGATGAGATCGACGGCGTGAGCGAAGAGTCCGGCGCACCGAGGAACGAGGCCGCTGATGCCAAGGGGGCAGCGAGCCATGACGTATCAGTGCGAATGGTCTCGTTGCTCCCATCCGAAAAGGTGACCTGAATAGCAGCGACGAGGCCCGCGCTAGATGGTCCCCCGCCGGCTGAAGCTGTTGCTGCGAAGTTCGTAGCGAGCACTGTAAATACGTTGGTCGTGGGCGTGAGGGTGACGTCGGTGAACAGTTGCGCATATTCCCAGCTTCCGATCTCGCCGGAGGCATTGTCGTCGAACGGCGGAGAGCCGATGAACTGGCTGTTTATGAACAGCTGGAAGGTGTTGTCTGCGCTGAGAAGGACGGCCGCCGACGTGGCGGTTTTGCCAGTAGGCGATACCACGGTCTTCCTGAATCCGACGCTCCCCACAGCCGCGCTGACGGAGGCATTGGCGGTGGACCAGATCCATGCGCTGCCGGTCAGATTCAGCGGGTTTGGGTCCGGGGTGGGGATCGTCACGCTCGTTCCCCAGGGTCCAGAACCATAAGCAGCAGCAACTTCGGCTTGTACGAACGAAGAGAGGTCCTGGGGGAGGGGGAAATCCGAGGGGATGGTTCCGGAGGCTAGCCAGGTGTTGTCGGATAGGACCGTCTCGTTCGAGCCATCCGTGTAAAAGACGCGAATGGCTGCGAGGAGGCCGGCCGGATTTGGGTTAACTGTGCCAACATTTGCACCCAGCACGGCAACAACGTTGGACGAAGCGTTGAGGGCTGCAGTGAAGACATGAGCTGTCTGCCAGGGATCCAGAACGCCGTCTGAGGCCCCAATTGGCTGCGCGTTGACCCAAAGAGTAAAGTTGTTATCGACCGCGATGGCGATTGACGCAGAGGCCGCAGTTTTGCCTGAAGGGCTAGTGAGCGTTTGTATGAACGCAACGGTTCCTGTGGGGGCGTTTGTTGGTAAATCCGGCTCCGGAAGCCAGATCCATGATGCCGAGGACAAGTCACTGTCGGAGAACGCATCCCTCGTTTCTAGCTGCGCGTCTTTGAGAACGAGTCAATCTCAGTCACGAAATAACACTGGTTTCACGTACGAACGGAGAGAACATGAACAGCGAGCAGCGAGAGAAGAAAAATCATCCTATGAAATGCTAGCCAAGGCATCGGCAGCCTTTCTCAGCTCGAAAATTCGGCAAATACCTGATGGGAAAAACATGGACCAGCGAAAATAGGTTGTGCGGGTGAGGGGAGAAGACAAAGAATGCGAGTTAACGTGGATCTCAGAGACATCAGAAAGATGGATCTCTGGCTGTGTTCATCAGGAACTTTGTTTGCCGATGAATAGAACAAGCAGTGAACTTGAGGCAAGGATGATCTTCGTTCATGGTCCATTGAAGACAGTTTCTGTAGCTGTTGATGTTTTTGGATTGACATTCATCCAGAGAAGAAAGCAAAAATTTAGCGCAGTCGAAGTCAGAAATGAAGCCCTCGCGGCCGTCCGGACCCGTAAGATTGATTCGGATTGACCTCCAGAGTCTTGATCTTCTCGCATCTTGATCATTCAGCACTATAAATAGTACCCGAACTTGTGCCGCAAGACGATGAATTCAGTAAGCAGGATCCCAGCTCGAAAACTTTGAGGTCGTGGTCCAAAGCAGAACGTAAGTGTCACAGTCACGCATGTAACACTCCTTGGACCTTGCCGAGTGCAGTCATTCAAGACATTCAAGGCCACGTCTCGACTGGTTTGGATCTTGAGCGCGGTCTTCAAGGACACTTTCCTCCGACTAGGGCATACCACCGTTGCATCTGAGTCATAGACTATGATCAACACAGAAGCTGTGCTGGCGTCGATGTGGGCGCCAATTTTCAAACCGGCCTTGTACTGCTTTTATCTGCTCTATTCACTGGTTTTATCTCAGCAATGGAACTCTCGCATCCACATATGGCCGCCGAAACTGTGTTTAATTTTCTGATAATCCCATGCTCAAATGCGCCCCGGCTCTTGTTTGCCGTTCGTGCGGTCGCCGTTCCAGAATCGCGGGAAGGCAAACAAACATTTAACACAACCTGCTGTCGATTTCCGCCCTGAATTTAATGGGCTCTACACGGCGGAAATCGCTTGACCACTTCCCTCAAGCCTCATCCGATGATGCTTTCATCAAGTACGTGCCGATTTCTGGAGGCGTGAAGGGGAGCTGACGCCCTGGCTAGCAGCTCCTCATAGAATTTTTGTTCTCTTGCTGCTCACTGTGCATTTTCTCTCTGTCCGTACGTGAAGCCCATGTTGCTCCCCGACTGATATTGACTCATTTTCGAAGACGCGCACCTTGAAACGAGAGACGAATTCTCCGACAGCGGATTGTCTTCAGCGTCGTGGATCTGGCTCCCAGAGCCGGATCTGCACACAACCGCGCCCACAGGCAGCGTTGCGTTCTTGCAAACGCTCACGTCCCCTGCGGGGAAAACCGCGGTCTATGCGTCAATCGCCATAACGGCCGATAACAATTTTACTCTCTGGGTCAATTATCAGCCAATTGGGGCTTCAGACCCCGTCACCGACTGGAAGACCGCTCAGATCTTCACTGCAGCTCTCAACGCCTCGGTCAACGTTTTCTCTGTGTTGGGCTCGAATACTGGCACGGTTACTCCGAATCCTGCTGGTCTTCTGGCTGCCATTCGTGTATTTTTCCTGGACGACACAAACGAGACCATTTTTTCCGACGACACCTGGGTGGCCTCCGGAACCATCCCCTCGGATTTTCCTCTCCCCCACGATCTCTCGTCGTTCGTGCGAGCCGAAGTTGCCGCCACCTATGGTTCTGGACCATGGGGAACGGACGCGACGATCCCTGCCCCCGATCCAAACCCACTGAATCTGACAGGCAGCGCGTGGATTTGGTCTACTGCCAATGCTAACAACAGTGCAGCTGTGGGAAGCGTCGGATTCCGCAAGACAGTGACGTCCCCCATCGGCAAAACTGCCACGTCCGCGACTGTCCTTGTCACGGCAGACAACACCTTCCAGCTATGGGTAAACGGCCAGTACATCGGCGCCCCGCCTTTCGACAATAACACAGCAGGGACGATCGGGAGCTGGGAATTTGCGCAGCTATTTACCGTCGCGCTCACGCCCTCGACTAACGTCTTCACGGTATTCGCCACGAATTTCCCCGCAACCTCTACAGCCAGTAGTCCCAGTAGCGCGGGCATGGTCGGCGCCCTGCAGATCACTTTTTCGGACGGAACCACCGAGGTCATTGGGACCGATGCGACGTGGCTTGCAGGCACCTACACGTCGGCGTCCACGTTCCTAGACGCGGCGGACTCGGCACTGGTCGCGGCGGTCTCGTCAGGGTTGTTCGGGATCGGGCCTTGGGGCACGCTTCGCGGGACCTCGAATGCGCTCAATGTTTTGCAGCTGCCTACGAACAACGCCGCCGTTGTCGCCAGCTCCCCGACAACCTCGGGTCCGGCATCATCAGCTCCGCCCATGGGCGCTGCTCGGGCGTTGATGGATAGTCAGGGTCTGTTCGCAATGCTTGGCTGTATGGTGTCTGTCCTGGGCTTATTCCTTTTCTGACTACACGTCCTCTTCATTTGTATCTCTTGGCTTTCTCCCTTGCTTACCGTTTCCCTACTGCTGAAATTTTTCCCCAACTTCCTTGGGTCTCTGTATCGCGTATTGTTATGAATCTCACAATATAAACCACTGCATTGGATAGCACCACTCACTCGCCTTCTTCTCCCTACGTGTTTTGTGGCAGAGAAATTTGGAAAGGAAGCCAGGAAGACTACCGAAAAAGGAAAGGCGGCGTCACTGTTCCTTGATCTGCTACTTATGTACACCATCTTCGCTTGCCACCCACCGCCCTGAGCCAAGTTAAAAGTCATTGGGCCAGCTCGTGGTTTCAAGCACTTTCCCGCTCCAAATGTTTGGAATTCAAGTACCTTGTTTTTCTTTCCAGTTCCGGCCGGAGTACTAATCGGCAAAACTCAGGTACCTTCGAATGCAAGCCTCAAGTATAAGCTTCCTTGCGGCGTTGACACCGAATGACATTGACAACACCCCTGTTTATCTCCGACGCTACTTGCCGTTAACCAGGAATGAAGAGGATCAAAGAGAAGGTCTGTGGCTCTGTCGATTTTCGTGCTCTTCTCATAAAATTCCAGGTACACAAGACTTTTCGACGGTTCTCTCAAGTCCAGCCATCTCTTGCAGCCGTTGTCGCGCCACCGATGGTCCGCGAAGTCATCGCAGGCGATCCTTTCCTGCCTCCTGAGCTGGAACGCGAGATCTTTGAGCTTGTTGCAGCAAACGACCCCTTAGACATTTGGACGCACCAGCATGTGGGGGTCACGGTACTTGCTCTTCCTCAAGTTTGTCGGCGCGTACAGAGCTGGTAAGCGAATCACTATTTGAAAATCATCTCATAGCTTTCGTGTAGGATCGAGCCTATCATATACGAGCGTATCTCGCTCCTGCACTCGTTCAACGGCGGGGAACCAGTGCCAAAATTCCTGGCGACAATCAATGCCCGTCCTGCAAGCTTCTTCGCCGCGCACGTCAAGTACCTCTACTTTGACCGCTACATTCCGCTCCCCGCTATCCAGCAAGTGCTGAGTGTCTGTACCGGAGCCGTGAGCGTGGGCTGCCACCACCCGTACCTCACCCTTGCACCCCTCCTCGCGCCTCTCCCGCTCCATCGGCTCTGTGTCTCCGAATTCGTGGTCCCATCCAAATCAGCGGACCTCCCGCCGTGGGCCGCCTCCCTCACACAACTCGGCCTCACAAATGTCCTCCCGCCTGACCCCATGGCCGCCTTCGCTACCCTCCCCTCGCTGACCCACCTCGCCGTCGGCTACGATGCCCTCCCCAATCCCGACAACCCCGGCGCCGGCGCGGCACTCCTGCACCTCCTCCGCGCGGCCCCGCGCCTGTGCTGCCTCGTGCTCCTGACCGAGTCGAAAACGGATTACAAGTGGGCCCACCAGCGCCTGCGCGAGGACGGGTTCGCCGACGCGCGGTTCTACGTGCACCTGCGCCCGATACCAGACGGGACGTGGGACGCGTGGTCAAGACGTGTACCAGATGTGTTTGTGGAGGCGGAGGAGGCGATGGAGAGGAGGCGCGCGGTCGCAGCTGCTAAGGCTGGGATGGAAAGTCTGCCCTGGCGCAACAAGCCTGGCTCCACTTCTGCTTCGCATCTGCAACCTTAGTCCTTTGTTTTTGGATAATTTCAAGATGTTATCAGCTTATGAAACAATAAATCCGTCTTAGAATTTTTGAGTTGTCCCACCCAAACTCAGAGGAAAATGGCTAGCTGATCGCGCGAATGCTGCACGAAGAGCCGCCTGGCAAAGTCCTGTGGGTCGAACGGGACAGCGGGAAAATGGAACCAAATTCAATATCATCTGGAAAGATGCTCGCGGAACAGCGCCAGTGACAGGGCCACTAGCGCGCTGCGAAAAACACAGCCACGGTCGAGTCATAAAGTTCCAACCGTGAGTTCGAAAATTACCGGCGTGGGTTGCGCATGTCACCAATACTTATGTCGATCAGGCCTTTTTTCCGCTCATTTCTGCCGTAGCCGGAATATAAAAGCTAGCGATCGTTCATGCCAATAACAACCAACCCTCTTCAGCTCTCTGCTTCTCTTCTCTTCTTATATTTCTCTTCTCACAACACAAAAAATGGCTTTCCCAGGAATCCCAACGTTTACATCCACCACAACCGCAGAGGAAGTTGCCGCTGCCTTTTCCCAGCAAATACGGGGAAAAAATGGTCTAGACCTGTTCAACCCAACTGTTCAACATAGTCTAATTTCTCGCAGTCCTGATAACGGGAACATCAATTGGTGGAATTCAGCCTATCACTGACGCACGACAGTACTGATATAACTGCAATATCGATAGGCGGAATCGGTTTTGAAGCAGCGCGGGTCATCGCAAAGCACGCAAACCTCGTCATCATCACAGGCTACAATACAGAGAGGTAATTACTCGTGCTGTTGCCGGAAAATTCTGAGAATTCAACGCTGTTCAGGCTGCAGCTCTCCGAAGACGCTATCAAGAAGGACGTTCCTGGCGCGAATATCCGTCAACTCGTTCTTGATCTTTCATCTCTCGCTGCAGTGCGCAAGGCCGCCGCAGAAGTGAACGCGTTTGCAGAGCCACTGCATGTACGCATCACCGTGGCCTTTTTCCACGCGCTCTGTTCATGTATTTAGGCTCTCATCCACAACGCCGCCGCCGCCGGGGGCAACTTCAAACTGACTGCCGACGGATTCGAGACCCAGATGGCGACCGCCCACATCGGGCCCTTCCTGCTCACGAAATTGCTCGCGCCGAAACTCCTCGCCGCTGGCTCTGAGGGCTATACCCCGCGTGTTGTAGTGGTGTCCAGCGAAGCACACGCCTACGGCCCGCTGGACTTGAACACAGTTGCGCGCCCGGATCCGGCCAAGTACCAGTCTTCGAACGCGTACTTCCAGGCGAAATCCGCGAACGTCCTTTTTGCCGCGGAGTTGGCGAGGCGGGCTGGAGGAAAGCTCAATGCATATAGTTTGCATCCCGGAGCCATTTTTACCAACATCATGCAGAAGGAGGAGACAAAGGGCGACTTCATCGCCATCGGTGCGTCTGGTGAATTTCCGGTCGTGGTTACAAACCAATCCCTCTCTTTTTTTCTACCCAAAATAGGCGTCCTTAATGCCGAAGGGCTCCCCGTTCCTAATAAATGGGAGTGGAAAACCATTCCTCAGGGTGCTGCAACGTTAGTCCTATCACCCAATCCTCCAGCGGCTCACTCATATCTTTCCTCTTAGGACCGTAGCTGCGGCCTTCGATACACGACTCGACAGTGAGTTTGATTTTTGATTGCCATTTCTTTTCTCATATCCCACTCCGTAGCAAAATCTGGGGGCATTCCTTTCCGATTGTGCCGAAGCTAATGAGAAGATTGCGCCTCATTGTTCTGACCCAGTAAGCCCAATTTATAACCTTTCGCTTGCACGTACCAACCAAATTGGTGCAGGAGAGAGCGGCACAGCTGTGGACGATTACCGAGGAGCTGGTAGGAGAGAAATTTGCGTTTTGATAAACTGCGTGTCAGATCAGAGACATTTGAATGTATTCAACAACCATTCAACGGTGTATTCAAGGCGCGGAGTTTCCATAAATTGGAAGAACACCTGCAGTACGAAACGTTTGCGATGATTGCGACATTATTTGCAGGATAGGAATGCAAAACTTCAAGAGCAGCACAAGGTTCGGATTTCATCAGATGCGACCAGCTAGTCATTCATGGCTTACTGACCTCAAATGTAGTTTCGCGTTCGTGGGCCAATATGAATGTGCATCCCATCTCGCGCAAGCTCCCGCAGAGCCACGATAACGTTTTCCTTTGGGATGTGATAGTCGGAGAAAAGCGCAAACGACTGCATTTGCGGATCGTGTAAAGTACGACGAGCGGTGAGCACTCTCAATGCCATGTCATAGTTGTAGCCATGATAGCACCCTGAGTGAATGCGGAGATTTCGGATATTGGGGAGAATGTCCTGGCCAGAACTGGCCATCAGCTCGAGAACAATAAATGGTTCTGGGCGATCGTAATTTTTGAAATTCAGCGTGAGGTCTGCTAGACGTGGGACGAGTCGAAGCCAACGGTTCGCAGCAAAATCTGGAAAATGAGTTGTCGCCATGTACAACGATTGCAAGGGTGGCGAGGAACGCGATAAGAACGACGCAAACTCGGCGGCGGGGAAGTCGAAATCTGAGATGAAGAGAGTTTCAAGGGCGGGCAGCGTAAGATATTGCAAGATAGCTGAAGTGCTGCGGACTCCGCGGGGTTCCATCTCTGCAAGTCGTAGGTGCCGCAGGTATGGATGTGTCAGCGGGTCGGGATAGAAAATGGTCGGCGGCCAATCTATGGAAAGAAACTCGCACTCCATCAGGGCAGGAGCGGCACGTAATGCATCCAGACAATGATAGGGTGGAATTGTATGTTGGTTTTTTGTGTTGGCGATCTTCATCTTCGTGAGGGAAGGGAATGGGGCGAGCAGTTGCTTCAAGTGCTGGTATTCCAGCGTCAAAGCTTGAACATGGGGGGCATGCTCTTCCACCACGGCAGCGACATCGGGGCTAAAGCCTCCATGTAAGGAAATAGCGAGGGGGAAATGTTTTGCCCGGCCAAGCCAGAGCTCCAGGTTGATTGTGTCCGAGTAGTTACAGTGGATAGAGGTCCACAACGCTGGGGTAGAAATGGCAATATCGGACCATATGTGGCAGATATTAAGGAAAAGCATCGGTGCTTCGCCAGAATGAGGTCGAGGTGAGTCGGGGAGGCACCGTACGAAAATATCAGATGAGATTTCCACCGGCAAACGCACCATTGGATCGAGGATGGCATTGAGTTCGCGTCGGACGTTACTTCTGCTGGTTTCCAAGTCTCTGAGGACTTGTTTCTGGTGTTCTATAGCCGATGAAATTTCCTCGATGCGTGCTTGCAAAATTCTTGCCGAGGACATGATGGCAAGAAACAAGCCTGATTCGGGCTTTGCCGAGCGGTTGCGCGGTAGGCAGTTGACGAAGAAATTGTACCACTGGACCCAGCAATATATTTTCTTCAATCTTGAAGCTTTAGAGAGCCAGCAATATTTCAATGCGCTGAAACACTCATTGATTGGACAGACGTCCATGTTCCCGCTCTCAGGTTCGATCTTCGTTGGTCTTTTTGTTACGTGCCTCAACCGTCGAGATTTCATTTGCATAGAATGCGAGCTACTTGGACGGGCAATTTTATGGGCCAGGTGATCTGTATAATACATGAGGTAGGGTTGAGTTGTTGAATTATGATTTATGATCATAATTTGAATTTCTCTCCGACTATGTCTTCAGTGTAAGTCCACAGTTTTTCCGCGTTGTTCTGTGAAGCGTGCACGTCCAGCGTCAATGAGCTCGAATATCAAGAACCGGCAGCTTACCTGGTTGGATGCGTGAGGTGCAATGAGGTTGTTGGCTGCGACACAATCCACGAGATAGGCACCAGGAGTTGCTATCGGAAAATATAAGAAAAAATCATAATTAATAACAGATTGACTGACTGTCGAGTCGCGTGTCAAAGGCTGCAGCTACGGTGCTGGAATTGAGCGAGTTGAGCAGATTGACATCACCGTATACGGAGTTGACTCACGTTGCAGCGCCTTCAGGTATGGTCTTCCATGGGATGCCCTCCATATTGAGGGCTTCCATCGGCTTTAAGAACGCCTGCGTATCAAGACAGAAATTATGCCAAAAGCATCAGAGTCAGAAAATAAACGCACCCTTCTCAATCAAGACGGCCTTGTTCCCCTCGAGTTGAACGATATTTGTATTGATGACTGGCAAAAAGCCGCATCTGGATCAACACTGGTCCTCAGAAAGCTTAAAACATCGTCGAACTGACCTCCAGGGTGCAGGCTGTACCCATTGATTTTCCCCTTGGCACGCCTCGTTAATTCGGCGGCGAAGAGGATGTTGCAGGATTTCGTCATGTCATATCTGGCCCCAGGGTCGAACTTTACGGGATCCGGACGCGCCATCGTCTCAAAGTCCATCACACCATTCATGTGTCCAATGCTCGAAACCATCACAACGCGCGGGGGTATGGTTCGCCGAATAGGTGGTGAGCAATTTTGGCGCGATTAGTTTCGTCAGGAGGAAGGGTGAGAATTGCGCAGCTGTAATTTGGCGCTCGAGGCCATCGACGGTGTGTTTTATCCCATCGGCATCGCCTGTGGCAGCGGCGTTGTGAATCAGAATCTGATCCAGCATTTGATAACAGGACAGATTTAAAGTGAAACGCAGCGTACATGCAGCGGCTCAGGATATGCATTGACTTCCGCTGCGGCTTTGCGAACGGCGGCGAAAGACGTGAGATCCAGGACAAGCTGGCGGATATTCGCGCTGGGAACGTCCCTCTTGATAGTATCTTCGGAGAGCTGTAGCCTAAAAAAGCGTTCAATCCAGAACTCGCAAGCATAAAGCGTATACTTGCCTCTCAGAATTATAACCAGTAATGATGACGAGGTTTGCATAATTTGCGATGACCCGCGCTGCTTCAAAACCGATTCCGCCTATCGATGTTGCAGTTATCAATACTGTCGTGCGCCAGTAATAGGCTTAATTTCACCAATTGATGTTCCAGTTATCAGGACTGGGAGCGTCAATGTTAGAAATGCTCCGTGAGGAGGCGAGTTAGAAATCACCATTTTTACCCCGGATTTCTTCAGCGAATGTATCTGCAACCTCTTCGGCGGTTGTAGACGCTGAGAAAGTGGGCAAAAACATGGCTGTGAGGAAAGGGGGTACTCTCTCTCAGACAGGCGCTACAGCTGAAAAGCGCGTACCTCGCTTTATAGAGAAGAGGCCCAACTACCTGAATTATAAGTATACCGGCCAGGGACGTTTCCGTGCGAGCCCGAAGCTGATAAGCGGGAACTGCAATTTAATGTGTGCTCCATTGGGTACCGGGCTGAAGAGCCGGGGATTATCTGGAGCTTGGCCAGTTTCCGAAGTTTCAACTTCAAGCGTTGAGGTCGCGGTTTATGTAAGTATTTGAGTTCAGTTCGCGAACTCGCAATTAGTTCATTGCAACATCGCATCTGTTTCGAACCACACCATGGACAAGCGGTGAATGCAGATGAAGAGGACCACAATGATAATATGTACTTACCATGAAATGATCCAGAAACATCACGGCGATACCGGCCTAACTATCATTCGGATTGACACCGTCGGAATTGCATTGGAAGGATTCCAAGTGGCCAATGAGTCATGGCGATCTATCCAAGTCTTCGAGCTCGCAGTTCATGTCTTGACTCTTCATTTCGCTGATCAACTTGGAGAACTACACGTCTCCTCCGAGTCGGTTGCAGAGAGGACCAGCGTGAATGAAGAGTCTTGCGGGCGAAAAGAATAATGACTGAACCTCCGTGGCTTTCAGATTGAGCTGTTTCCAGGCTTGGAAATCGGCTTTTGACAGCCGAACCAGCAGTTAGCTCTGCGGCAAGTTGCAACAAATGGAGCGGTAAGTAGTGCAGCGCATTTCGTTGAAACGATGAATCACGAATATATTTGAGGCCAAGACATAATTGGTGTAGTGGTTGGATTGAGAGTGATGAAGAACGACGGCCGAATGGTGAGGCCTCCAATAAGCAGAAGATTCCGGAGATCAATCCAGCCCAGAAAGAGCGAGTATTGGAAATTACCAGGCTTCGGAATGCCTCGTACATCAAGTACAGCAATGTGCTTCAAGTTGATGTGGTTGAGGTGAAGTTGTGAAGCACAAGCACAGCCACCGTTGCCACTTAAGGACGTGTTCTCAACCTCCATACCAAGACTTCAAAAAACTACCTTTCGTTCCAACAAGACCGTTCATGGTGCCTGATGATAGAATGATTGGTCGTGGGCTTCAAGGGGACACTTCTGTCTCAAGGAATCGGGGATCCCTGGAGGCAAAGGTTAGTTGGGGGGAGAGTGTCTCGTTTATTGTAATGTTCACTAGTCTGACTTTGCAGCAGTTGGATAGCTATGATGCCCAATTTTTTGAAAATTCTGAAGACTCATTACGAAGATGACTCCCGGTTTTGGTCTTTTCGCTGAGGTTGTCAAGCGATCCAGGAAACGATTCGACCACGGTTACGTAGGACAGCTGGTTTGTGCTCAATTCTCGCTTCGGGATTTTTTTTTCACGCAGATCTGGATACTCTCCAGCTTAGAGACGTCGTCTCCGTCTCTCTCCAACAATGTGAGTATCGAGTATCAACGTCAATTTCTTGATGAAACCAAAAACTGCAAAACTACTTGCGACGAGCTTCGGCTTCGTGAGCGGGAATTCCTTCGGGATCCATTCAAGTCTCTGATCCCTTTTTTGTTCTTGAATCGTCCATGCCTATCTTACTCAAAACGCTCAATAGATTGATATCGTGGTTCATCCGAGCTCACGGGATGGAGAGGGCAATTTTCGACACTAGCGCTCCGTCAAGATCCAATCCAGGAAGCTATATGTACGGTTCAGGTTAGCCCTTCTTCCTAAAGCCTTCGTACCTTCATCTGACACATCTGGTCCCTTGCGCCAGTGTTTATGATAGCTTCAGACTATTCCCCCAGCTGCGTTACTGCGTCGTCAAGCAATATTCCGCCGTATCGCGACTTGAACTCCCTCTTTCTCACAATTTCGATACGTTCATCTCTGTCACCACCTAGGGGATCGACGGCTGCCTCAACTCCTGGAGCGCAATCCAGCCAGCTGGCCGAGTACCGAAGTTTTGACCGGTTCGGCTCGTTTTCATACCTCATGCAGCTTGCTTCGATGGCTCTCCAAGTCACTCAACCCCACTGCCGCCGCGTGCAGTGCCGAGTTGAAATCCTTCCTTCCGGCGTTTGTGGACATCTTTGATGAAAACGATCCTTCTGCCCTGACAGTCTCCCGAGGCGAGAACGAGAGCGCAATCTGTTTGCACTCAAGGCGCTTGCAATGTACATGGTATACACACTCCTCTCTCGCTTTCTCGATTGCATTTACCGAAATCTTCCTCAGACTGCACAAACGACAATCTCTGCATGGCTGCTAGATTCGGTGTCCTTGCATCTCGTGCCGAGAGCTGTACCAAGCGGCAATGCGTTTTCTGCGGCCTGACTTGTTCTCAATCTGTGGATGGTGCCTGCCCTACGACTTCGTCGGATTTTCGGGCGGCAATCCTCCATGATGCTGAACGCCGCCATGAAGTCCTTCATTCGCGTCGCGGGACTGTTTCCAAGTCTGGAACCCGATATTTCGGCGTAGGAATAGCACTTAGATGCCGTCATACGGACCTACTGGCGTAACTGGAAATGCCCTCCACTCCCACATATGTAAAGACTCCTCGATGTCGGGACCCTGCTCCGCAAGGCAAGGTCGAGGTCAGCATTTCCTTTCCCTCGAGCCTTAGGCTCGAAGCTGGTCTATGCATTGGTAGGTTGGTGCTTCCTTCACACACATTATTGCTTTCCAGGCGCGGCTAGATTCGAAATCGCTTCCCTGCCTTCCTCTGCTGCGGGGATTGCTACCTTCAGCGTCGGCCTGCGATCTACGTAAGGCTGCAAACGTGGATATAACTGGAATCTCATTAGTCCTTTCGGTGCGCACGGCGTTTAGTACGAGCGGCGAATGTCCAGACCCGATAATTTGCACGCGTGCCTATGCCAATCTGAGACCACAGCGCTGTGAAATATCATCTGCTGAGGGTGCTCGGCTATACGTATTCACAGGCCGCGACCCATCGCCCCATCCTTTCGGCGCCCGACGCACGGTGACCTTCGAGGCTCGAGCGCTAGCTTATCATCCGAGGCTCAACATTGTCGTCCGCGGTGCTAGCTACTTCCTGCTTTTCGGCCGCCTGCGCGCCTACCACCGGTCCGGACGTCCTTGCCATTACGCCTCCCTGAGTGCGCACACATATTCTATGGTCTGGCTGGCGCTGGGCTCACACCATCATGATGACTGCTAGCGGCTTCATCTACTACCGAAGACCACGAGCTTCCGCAGCCCTTGCTGGCCCTACTCTTCACGCCTACACCCATGAGCACGACCAGCGGTTGACCCTACTATTCTCCCCGCGATGCTGGAGGAGAGACAGTGGCTAGAGCACGGGGTACGAGGACGCTAGAGTGATGGGGCTCGCCTAGCGTGCAGCGGCTGCTGAGGGAGCGAATCGATCAATCTCTCAACGCGCGTCACAGCGTCGAATTCTTCCTTGGGACTCCTCTCGCGCGGTTATGGGCTGTGTGTGCGCGCTGGCCCGGGTGGGCATTCAAGATAAGATGAGACTGAACGGATGTTGACCGTAGCCCTTACGCGCTAAACTCAATAATCCCGCGCCACTGTGTGGCCACAACATTTCTGTGATTCATAATAGGATTTCTACGGGTATGTTTTCTTTACATATCATTTTACCCAATCTTACGGTGTTACTCTGACTTCCATCCCATCAGTCTCTACAATTAACACACCATTTACAGCTCCCTCGCATCTTTCACCACGGACATTACGGCCTCGACGTCGGCCAACACGACGCCGCCGCCGCTGACAAGATTCAATTGCTTTGCCCGACATCCGTAACGCATAAATATAGTCGACGTCAGATCCCACGTGCACTCGAAGGCTGGATTGCTCGCCGTGGCCAACTTCATTACGACGCTCAACGCACATCCGTGTCTCCTGCCAACTCTCGTCATGCCGCCCAAGCTTCCGCTGCCTCTCAGTGATCGCGAGGTCGTCGAGAAAGTAGGCGACCCCATAACATACACAATACAAACGGCACGATCGCCCACCCGTTTCAAAGGCGGGAAATGGAATGCGACTGAACTCCGCGGGATCTCGCATAGACCGGAGTCGAAATGAAAACACGACGCATGCAACTCCACGACACAGCGATGGCAACCATCGCAAGAGGGCTCGTGTTGTATTCGAGACAATGGAGAATCTGAGCTTTGAATCGTTTCTTCCGCCTTATGTTATGCCTGGCTGACAACAATTGGAACCTTAGCAAGCTCATACAATTCTTACATCTGGACTTTATCGCGGTCTGTCAATGTCGGCGGGGATCTCGACCTTTCCTCTTCTGGTTCGCGATGGTGATTGAGAGTCTATGATATGTGCCCTGCCACTCCTTTGCTCTCCTTCTCGGGGTTCTTGACTGTTTTTGATCTATTTCGTATGTTCTGTGCCCCGGCGTACTCCAAAACTGCGACTTACCTCTTCATTCGGGGCCCGGTCGCTCCATGTTTCATACGTACCTTGGCAGTCCTTATCCCGCAACGTCGCAAGTTCGTGCCGTCTCTCGGAGGGTGTCATTGGTCTACTCCGAACCCTTTTTTGTGGTGACGTGTTATTCCGGGGTTGATTCGAAAATCTCAAGAACGCTACCTTCTGCGCTCATGGATTTCCCTCGAATCCTTTGCACCACAATCTGAATCCAGATTCCAGGAATGGGGCGCACCGGCGGAGCTCTTGAAGTTTATAATTATTTGTTAGATTTCGCGACAACTACGGACTTAGCCGGCTGGTAAGGGCCTAGAGGCGCAGAGATTCGCGTCACGGCGAACTACTGCCAACTGGCGGTGCTTGGCGGCTGCCTATAGGTCTTAGCGGAGAACTTGTGGGTGAATCCCCGCGCCGCTGCCGTTACGATTTGTTAATCAGTCTTCCTGCAGATTGGATCCAAGCAGCGGGGTCGACTTGCCCTTAAGTGGAGGCGGCAAACTGGGCAAGATATGCAATGAGAAGTATTCGAGAGCAGAGCAAAGGGATTTCTGGTCGGGGAGACTTGTTGTTGAATTTAATTTTATCCTATGCAATGTATTTTCCGAGTTAGCCGCCGGCCGGCTTTGTGTGGACGAACGGCCGCCGGGCTAAAAATATTCCCTTTTAGTCACCGATGTACACCGCTGTCTGCTCCCGCCTCACGGCACCTTGACTTTCTCATAATGAGAGACGACTGTTATATGTTTCTTTACATAGCTTGGTTCTCCTCCCATGGACGTCGTCTCTCCTCTGGCCAGAATTCCTGCTGAAGTCTTGGAGCACATCGCATTCCAAGTCACTTGCCTACACCCGCTGGGTCCACCGTCTGGTCTTATACCTCTACTTCTGACTTGCAAGACTGTATATAATCGTCTCTCCGACAACTCTGCTCTCTATGCGCGTATATTCCGGTTCAAATTCGACTCGAGCGCCGTGCGACGGCGAGCATTCAATCCCACGCCAGCACAGTATCACGATCAGCTCGTTTTGTACTGTACCCAGCTGCAAAGATTGCGCCAGCCAGTGTGGCGCGACTGCGATGAAGTGCTCTTCTCCGCTTATCTGATGATGCTGGAGAACGATGGGCGCAATGCGGCCCAGCTGGTGCATGCTGGGCTCGAATCCTACCTCGACGTCTTTGTCCGTACCCGTCTATGGGATGAACGATCTCATGGCTGGCCGACCGATAACACGGCGAATGCTTGTGCTTTATGGCTTGTGTGGATGACGACCACCGAAGGTGAGCGCGTCTCGTTCTGATGTCCTATCTTCGTCTGAAGCGTTTCCAAGAAAAACTAAAGGCGGAATCGCCTGCGCGCCGCAACCAAATTATTCGACTGGTGCTTCCTTACGTACTTGTTCCATTTCGAGTGCGTATTCCGTCCGTTCGAGAGATGTAGTTCACACATCCCATCCAGTACGCATCAGCTTTCGCGCCCCAACATCATTTCAATATGCCTCTCCTCCAAAATGCCGTCGCCACCTCTCGGCGGGAAACCAACTCAATAGTCACCGCCCATGGGCCCTATCCAATTTATCTCGATCCTCAACGTGCATGGTCGCAGGTCCACTTCGCGTCCCGACCGGCTATGGCCCCGCCGCTGGTCACCGTCGCCGCCAAGCTCATATATTTCTCCCGCAGGGAAACCGTACCATTCAGCATTCCACCAAACCTGCCTCTCAACCGCGAAGCTGCGGTAGCAGCCGGGATAAGGGATGTCCGGCCGACGCAGGAGGACATAGTCGAGGTCAATGCACATCTTAACAGCCGCCTGCCCGAGAGGCTTGATGCCGTCTGGGGAAGATGTGACCCGCCGCATCCCCTCAGCGAGACCTGGGACAGCGACTGGTGGCGCCTCCGCAAGTGCTTCGACCCGTATTGCGCGCCCGACACGCGCCTCGGCCCGTGCTACGTCCCCGGAACGTTCACCGGTCTCTGGCAGGGTCGCATGCTCGTAAGTGTCAGTTCATTTTATTCCTTAATGTGTGCACTGTCTCATCGTCCACGGTATGTAGATTCCGTCCGAAAATCACCTCAACGCGCTCATCTCCGCGGAGGCGTACCCGCGCGATTTTGACGAGGCACATCTCGGCACGACGACGTTCCCTTTGTACATGCGCATCACGGAGCACCACTCATACGCGCCGGACGTCCCTGTTCCATGCAACCCCGCCGCCGAACAGTGGGACGACGGGATGGCGAATGCGTTCTTCCCTCCGGAAGCACGGTTCGTGTCGCACGACGGCTATCGAGACGCCAGTGGGCGGCGGCGGGGACAGGGCGTTACTGTGCGCACTCGCGTCAATGGCGAGGACCGTGCGTACGAGTATGTAACGTATGACCCAGCGAAGGCGAGAGATTCCGAGGGCAATGAAAATCACGACCCCGATACATGCCCGGGGTGCATCTTTCGTGAGGAGCGGATGCGGACTCGGCGCGCGGAGGCAGCGGCGGCAGCGCAGGACGAGCTCATCGAGCGCATGGGCATGGGATGTACCTCCCGCCGGAGTTCGACGAAGCCAACCGTCGAGGAAGAAGGGGACGACGCAGACGCGGCCGAAGACGCGGACGCGGACGACACGGAACGGGATGCTCCCGCTCACGATCCCGCACGCATTCCGCCGTGCACGGGTATCCAGGATATCATTTTTACCGGTGCGGTAAGTGCGCACTGCCATTCCCGGTCCCATTCTTATCTTTTTTCCCTCACCCTGCTCTTCTTTCCTTTTTTAAAATACTGTAACTGACGCATTGACAGACGGACCTGCGCCACGGACAGGCATGGAACCACTTCGAGTTCCACGGCCGGGTACGGCTGTGGGATGGGCTGGTTACGCTTTTGCGCGTTTCTGTGCGTCTTATCTCCCCTTAGCACTTACCTTTTGCTGACTTGATCTCTCCCCGTGTGTGCTTCCCTTCGTGCTCTTTCCACGTACACGAACGCGCAGCCCGACCCGCGCCTCGGTACCCTCTTTTTCTACGGCTTCGTTGTGGGCGGGCACAAGTTTGTCGGAAACTGGCGTGTCGCGGGGCAGGATGTCGGTGTGCCGGCGTACGAGAGTGCTTTCTCAATGGCACGGCGGGACGAGAGTGATTGATGGTTGGTAAAGAGCAATGACGTGGGTGAGCTGCGCGACGATGAGCCAATACAGAAGGCGCAGAGATTTGTTGACTCGCAGGCGGGATCTGTTCGTTCCGATGTATTCGTATTCTATTACTTGGGAACCATAGTAGACAGGATGGACACTGTACTGTAGAACTGGACACCAGAATGTACCACTATTCCCGCATATATGTTACACGGATGTATGTTGACGAATCGAATTGGGAAAATATTGCCCTGCAGTGCAAAACAAACCCGGAGATCGAGACGGTGCTTCTTGAGCCGCCATGACGAGTGCGGGATCTCTACCGAGATAAAGCAATCGTGGGACGATTGAATTGAATTGGTGAGGTCGACGGAGCTCGTCCCAGTGTCAATGTCGCGCCGAACACTCCGCTACAGCATCCCGTCAAAGGCGCGCGCGTAAAAGGTTAGGATGACGGGTTCGCTTGATATTTCGGAGTTTTCCAAATTTTATGGGGAATCGGAGTGCTCTGCCGGACACGGAACACCTCGCGCAGCTCGCACTGCGAAGAACTCAGTCTGCGGCCGTATGTGAGGATCGAAGGAAGTTTGCCGGGGTGATCGAGAAATGCTTTAGAGGACATCGATATCTTTGGAGTTTCTGTGCTGGCGGGAGTGCTCGCGCCATGGACAGGGTGTAAACAGGGACGATGCACGAAACAAACGGTCGACACGTATCGGCAAGGTGGAGGGCGAGACTTGGTCGCGACCGTTGGAGACTCGTCGACAACATTCATCGGCAAGTATACAAAAAAAAGGCCATCAGGAACTGCCGCTTGTGGGTGCGAGCGGGAGAAGAGGGTTCCAATTATTATCGGAGTGAGACGTCGGGATCCAGACTTTGAAGCGACGACGCCGGCGCCCGTGGCGTTGGTTAGCACCATTGCCCTTGACAAGCAAGCTCTATGACGCCGTCCGCTACCGTTGCCGGCCGAGATTGTGTAGGACACGGCAGGGCTGCGGGATGAAGAGCAGGCGTAAAAGGCTTTTATCTGGGTTGCCGTGGGCCCAAGCGACGGCAGCTCGGGCCTCGTCCAGCGTCGATATAGAGGGGACGAGGCTGGTATCTCTGATATGCGGCGGCTCCGAATCGTTGCTCCCCTTCCCGTCGCGGAATGCCTCTCAGGCTCGTTCCTCTCCTGCTCGCGCATTTGTTGCGTCTTCGCGATACCATCCGCGCCGCCAACCCGCACACGATGGTGCTCGGGGCGTTGCGCCGCAACCTCCTCGGGCGATATCTTTGGCATGTCGAGAAGCTTGTAGATACTGTCCGCCATGCTACGGTTGAACGTAGCGCTCCGGGCTGCAGCAGTAGTAGCTGTGGACCTCGTGCGTGGCGGAAGAGGTAGCAATGGTGCCTTCCCTCACGTCCCACCCGCATACTGCATCACCACGCGCCGCTGGGAGGAAGAGCAACATCGCACCCGGCACAGATGGTGTGCTTCGCTTTGGCGAGGGGGTACGGGGACAGGGCAAAGTGGATGGTACTGGTATGGAGCGAGGGTAGAGCCAGAATATCTCAACGGGAGCTCTTAGAGTCCAGAGGAGGAGGTAGAAGTGGAAGTACAAGTGAATGAGTAAACGAGGAGACAGTTAAGCTCTCTGAAAATCGGCGACCATATGAGTCTGACGGGGCGATTCGGCGAAAGGCTTCAGGCGAGCGAGACTAGATGTACTCTAGAAGTTCTCGACACCATCGCGGCCGACGACGACGAAGCCTAAAGGAAAGCTATACAGGCGGGCGGGGACCCATGACGCTGGGATGTTAACGTTTCGTCTGTAGAGACTTATCGGGTGGCTGTGTCTCACTATATCAACCGCTGCCGGCACCAAATACTACTAGAAGCCTTTGACTGAGTCGGAGGATTCTCTAAGAACTCAACGCGTTTACCTCAAAAATCAAAGTGTTATTTCGACTCATAACTAGGCTCTTGACTCTCGAGAGGTGTTTACACGTTGCCAATCAAAATTAGCCGCGAACATAATGGTTCGGGTTCTGCAAAAACTTGGATTACGAAGAAACGCCGAACGGCTCTCGGTGCCCTATTCGGTGCATAAGATGAAGAGTGTTCACGACGACGCCAGTGGTATCGCGACAGAGGAGTTCCCTCTAGGGTGCGTACCGATGTACTTATCCGCGAAACGCAGACCAACTACCCAAATTGCAAATTGCATATATGAACCGTTCAAATAACAGACTAACATTATTGTAGAGCTCAAGATTTATTCGAAATCCGAAGACGTGCGCCGCGGCAAGCGCCAATTTGTGATGAGTAGTTGGAACAGAGACATTGAAACAAAGCCTGAGGTTCGAATTTGGATAGATCAAGTGCTCGCATACATGTTGGATTCATTTCACGATGTGCCAAGTTTATTTAGATGATCTTGAACTTCTCATCACACTGTGAATTTCTCTCCCACGATGTCCTCCGTAATCGTCCATAGCTTTGCAGCAGTATCCTACAGCAACAAATTCGGTGAGTGCGAAACTATCATAACTGAAAGCGTACCACGTCGGAACAATGAGGCGCAATATTGTCGTTGGCTTCGACACAATCCACGAGGTATGCACCCGATTTTGCTATTGGGTGAATGAGAAACGTGGTCCTCACGAAATCCGATTCAACTCACAGTCTAGTCGTGTGTCAAAGGCTGCTGCAACAGTGCTGAGAGTGGGAAAGGTAGTCAAGCAAGGGAAACACATCCAGTAATCCAATCATTTACGTTGCTGCGCCTTAAGCAAGGGTTTTCCAGGTGACGACGTCCGGATTGGGAAGTCCCTCCGCGGTGAGGGTCCTACGAACGAATGGAATCTATGCCAACAACGGCCAAGAATGAGAAACTAACCAACTGCAATGAGAGCGGCCTTGTGGTCCTCTTTCTGCATCAAATTTGTGAGGATTGCTGCGGAGGTTGAATCGACATTTGCTTCAAGTTATCGAGTGAGGAAAAATGCGTTTCGTACCTCCAGGATGTAAACTGTAGACGTTGAGCATCCCCTTGGCACGCCTCGAAAATTCAGTTGCGAAGAGGATATTAGCGCATTTCGTCTGGCAATATGTGCCCAAGACGTCGTAGGTTTCCGGATTTTCCGCATTCGGATGTGCAGTAATAATATTGAGGTCGAAGGGCCTGAAAATATGGCCCACGCTCGATACCACGACCACACGCGGGGTATAGCTGTCCGAGCGTGCGGCGAGCAATTTCGATGCGAGAAGCTTCGTCAAAAGGAATGGCCCAAAGTGATTGGTCGCAATCTGGCTCTCAAACCCGTCAATAGTGAGTTTGAACCCAGGACCGCCACCGGCGGCGTTGTGGATCAGAACCTGGGTACGGGGTTCTGCTTCAACTACATCAAGGATAGCTGAAAGCCACGTACGTGGAGCGGCTCCGGGTATGAATTGACTTCTGCGGCGGCTTTGCGGACGGCAGCGAGAGAGGAGAGGTCAAGGATGAGCCGACGAATGTTTCCGCTCGGCGTTTCCTTCTTGATGGCCTCTTCGGAGAGCTTCAGTCTAGACACAGTCTCAGAAATATCCTCAGGAAGAATGAAACACGGATGCTTGCCTCTCAGAGCTGTAACTTGCAATTATGACGAGGTTTGCGTACTTGGCAAGCACACGCGCCGTCTCAAAACCTAGTCCATCAATTGAAGTTCCGGTTATCAGTACTGTGGAACGTCAGGAATCAGGCTTCAAAAATCTGGACATAGAAGGCACCATTTCGACCGTGAATTTGTTCTGCAAAGGCAGCCGCGACTTCTTCGGCTGTTGTGTTGGGGGTGAATGTGGGCAAAGACATGGTTGTAAGAGATGGTGTCGACAGCGTCCTGAATGCTAGCTACCGAATTATTGTGCGGATTCGTCATCCTGCAGCTGTCCAGGTGTTCGGCATAGGTTGACACTGAAAGAATGAGGGTAGGATGACAACCACCTAAGTCATCGCCTGCCCACTTGCGACGTTTTATTGTTCGGTACATTTTGACATTGAAGGAGCGATATAAGTTTGCGGGCCACACCTACCTACAGCTTACTGCGGCGGCCCGAGAATCATGAAAGGACACGAATGCGGCAGATAGCGCGGCCATTGAACACCTGCATGGAGGGCCTTGCCCTTCATGTCAGCACGGCATGTATAGCTTTCATACTGATGTCCGAGTTCGCCGCCCGGAAGTACGCGTACGCTGTTAATGCTGCGAGACTTTATGAGCCAAATTCAATGAGCTCCAATGTGTAGACTCTAACTTGAAATCGTTTGTAAATTTCAATGTTCTGACCTGTGTACTTCAGGCCCTACTTACAACCCAGGTTACAGGTAGCACGGGAGACGCCTCCCAAGTTGAACAACAGTCCCGCAATCGAACTCCAAGCCGTTGTCGGGGGCCAGAGTAAATTCAAGAGCTCGCCTGGGACAAATCGAGAGTCTACCGGGAAGGAGAGTTTGTCAGAGTCTTCCGAGTCGACAAAGGTCGGAAGACAATGGCGTGAGAACCGGCAGGATCCAAATCATACGTAAGCACACTGAGCGGCTCCCGGTTGTCTGCAACGTCCACGACCCCGCTCAGAATCTCTACCTCTCTTCATCCCAGAACTCTGAAAGGTATTCTAAAATACTTACTATCCTTCCTCTAAATCTCAGACAGTTAAGGAAAATTGATGAATATCTTCTTGTGTACTGCCTCTGGACTTCTGCTGAGTAGATAGATCACCAGCATTTGGTCTTTTTCGTAGGTCCCAACTTTTACTTGTTGAGAAACGGACAAGAATTGGACGAACGGCATCATTTTTTCGGACAAGGTCAGCCTGGTCAGTTGTCCGAGGTCTAGGTACCATGCCAAATTGGGATCGTCGGCTTTATATTTGACTTCCTCGTCCTTCGACCCATATCTCATGGGAAGAATGAAATCATCGGGCACTCTTGTAGGTACGAGCGGGAGAAGAGGGTTCTGATTATTATCTAAATGAGACGTCGGGGTCCAGACTTTGGATGCGGCGCCGGCGCTCGTTGTATTTGTAAGCACCAAATATTGCCCTTGACAAGCGAGCTCGATGAGGCCGTTGCCGGCCGAGATTGTAGATTGTATAGGACACGGCAGGGCTGCGGGACAGAGAACAGGCGCAAAAGGCTTTTATCTGGGTTGCCGTGGTCGCCTCGTCCAGCGTCAATGTAGAGGGACGAGACTCGTATTTCTGGTATGCGGCGGCTCCGAATCATTGCTCCCCTTCCCGTCGTGGAGCGCCTCTCAAGCCTGTTCCTCTCCTCCTGCTCCCGCATTTGCTGCGGCTTCGCAGTACCATCCGCGCCGCCAGCCCGCACACGAATCGCGATGGTCATTGGTCCTCGGGGCGCTGCACCGCAGCCTCCTCGGGCGTCACCTTTGGCATACATCGAGGTGTCAACAAGCCTGTAGATACTGTTTCCGCCGTGCTGTGGCTGGACGTAACGCTCCGGGCTGCAGCAGTAGTAGCTGTGGATCTCGTGCGTGGCGGAAGAGGTACCAATGATGCCCTCCCTCGCATCCCACCCGACGCGCCGCTGGAAGGGAGAATAATCTCGCACCTGGCGCAGATGGGGTGCATCACTTTGGCGAGGGGGGTACAGGGCAAAGTGGATGGTGGTACTGGTGTGGAGCGAGGGTAGAGCCATAATATCTCAACGGGAGCTCTTAGAGTCCAGAGGAGGAGGTGGAGGTGGAAGTACAAGTGAATGAACGTGGTAAACGAGGAGACAGTTAAGTTCTCTGAAAATCGGCGACCATATGAGTCTGACGGGGCGATCATCGATGTGCTCAGGAAGTTCTCGGCACCATCGCGGCTGACGACGACGAAGCCTAAAGGGAAGGCGTATACAGGCGGGCGGGGACCCACGACGCTGGATGTTAACGTTTCGTCTGTAAAGACATGTCAGGTGGCTGTGTCCCCATCATATCGATTTGCCAGTGCCCTCATCCAATGGCCAGATTTGGGAATTTTTGAACTTGCATATTCAGAATCGTCAGCCGCTACAAAGCATAAATATTCAGTTGATGACCCTCGGATACATGCTGAAGAACCCCCTCATGCACCAAATTTAGGGCTTGCACCCGCCCGTAACTTGACCATAATTGGTCATACCTCTGTCAGATTTGCCACATTTACCCTAGTTTTTGGCTCAAATGATGCGGCGGCCCGATGTCCATTGTTTGATACATGATTTAGACCTAGACCCATCCCAGAAAGGCCCAAATCTAACGGAGTTTGATCAACAGATGAAACTAAATTACGGGTACAAAACGTTACGGCGATGATTGTGTCCCAAGTTATTCCCCAATCCCCAATAATTCTGGCACGAAGGAAGAAGAGACCAAAGGCTAACATCTCTGTATTTTTCTGGGCACTTACCACTCAAACTGAGGTTATAAAAGCTACCATTAAATCGTCGCCGTAAAAACGGGCGCAAGCCCTAGCACCAATTGCTTTTGAAACCAAGTGACCTCCAAGGACCAAGTTGACGAGCCGAAGTATCACGATCAAATTTGGCGTTGAATGCATGTATTGAGGATTGGCGAACGCGTCCAGTTCTTCCCCGTACTACGCCGCTTACTGCCTCGCCTTTCCTTCCTCGACTCGATATATACCCGAGGAGGGGGGCAGGGAGGAGCCTTTGTCTATCCACCGTGTTCCCATCCTTCCGTCGCCTTTGCTCCGTCCTTTTCTCGCGTGAGCTCAGGGGTCGGTGCATTTGAAGGCGGCAGAGCTCTTCTGCACGTAGATCGCGTTCGCTTTATGGCCTCCCGTACGCCGGGTACTCTAGCATTTGTATTCGGGTCGCTACTTGAAGTTTAGTCGTATTCGAATTCGTATCATTATTTTAATTTTACAACTATATCACTACGCAAAAACTCGAGTTAAGCAGGGCCTTCATACTGATCGTACGTGTCATGATATCCTGGAAAGTACGGATCAGTCGGGCGTTTATGCTGTGTCTATCCAGGGTGTCGAAAATCATTTCAGCCTGCTTATACTTGTTTCTCTGGAAGAGGAACGGCCCAAACTCTTCGTTCCCAACCAAATGTTGGTCGTTCAAGCGTCCGAAAACTGAACCTGCCACATTGGCAAGGCTGTTTAGGGCGACCGTGCGCTTGACCTTGAATGTTTTGGGGAACCATTTGTATCTAATCCATTTTCAGCATTGTAGCCATGAAAAGCGCCGCGCTTTACGTACTCCTCCGGTAGGAGACTTTCCTCGTGTGAGAAGGTAGTTTGAGCAGTCGGTGTACTCTAGTTGGTGCTGTAATTAAAACTTGGCGCAACTCGAAAGGACAACGCTGACCTGAACCCCTGCGAGTTGCAGACGGTCTGACAGCAGAGGTTTCATGCTGTCGATCGTCAACATGATTCCTTGGAATGCGCAGATGAATGTGAAATCGTTGGATCGTGCCTCCAAATTGCGAATTAATACATCAACTTGGTTCGACTCGCCCGCTTCGTGCCGAAGCTCGCCGAAGGTGTCTTCCTCAAGGAATCCATCGTCGTAGAGCTCTCCGATCACGGAGCGAATCACGGTCGCCAGAGTCATCTTGGCCTGATCCCGGTCCACCTTGAATGTGTCTGGAAACCATTTGTACCTCCCGGACAAGCATTAGCAATTCAATTAAAAAAATTGTAATTAAAGAGTCGACCTACTCGGGAGGGAATAGTCCTGCCGGGTGCTTTGCTAGTAAAATACTTTGTTGAAGCAGAATGGTCTGAGATGGAGGCGGATCGGCAGGGTTGGTCTCCTGAAATTTTCGCATTCCGTGAGCTAAAGTCGCAACCAGCGAAATTGATGACTCCAACCTCAAGGTCTTGCACAACCGACGCTTGCTCCCGCGGTGACGTTCGGAACTTTTCAGCTAGATCGCGGACCCCAATGGACGTTGTCGTCATTTGCAGAACAATCTCATCCAATTTGGTATTTGCTTCAGCGCTAGCCTTGTCTTCCGTGTGCGCCGATTCTTGATTTTGTAACATCTGCTGCACGTTAGGATCGGACTCCATCTACACCACCAAACTGCGGTGATGTTTTGAGGACGTTTCGTGAGGGATCACAAGATGACAACAGCCGAATGTCCTAAAAACGTTGCCTGACGTCCCTCGGACGTTTCGGTGTGATGTATGGAGACCGGCTATCCTAATCTCGGCTCCAGATGTTCTATACATACCTTCTTCATTGGACGCAGCAAAAGGTTGGCGCAACGAACACGCAGGTAACAAGAGTGAACCGATCACAGCGATAAAGTGTTGGGTGTCCGTAGTATACAATTGACGTCGCGTATGTAGTTACGGAACCCGCTATGTTCCTCAATGGGACCACTGCGGTGCAAATACACTTCCTTCCTTCCGGGATAACTGGGCGGCATATCCAGGAAAGGCAAGTGCCGCCTTTTGAGTTCAAACACGGCACATTCTCATCAATGTGCCGTGTTTATTTGCATGTGCGGGGTTTGGGAATGTTCGTGCACTACGGGTTTGGTACATCCTCCTTTGGTTTCGCTTTCCTCAAGCCAAAGCCAAAGCCAGCGGACAGGGCTTGGCTTGGCTTGGCTTTGGCTCAAGCCCTGACTTGCCATAGACATTAGGTATTATATTGACAGCCTCGGAGAGACCTATAGGATCCTTAAAAGAACATCTTTCTTCTATTTAGTGCATAAAATACCGTTTGGTTCTGAAAAATCTGCGGATGGGAGCGGAAATACGCTTTCGGACCATCATTTTCAAACTCCGACATTGATCGCTCCGATGATGTGATGGATAGTGAACCACGGACGGCACTGAGATCAAAAGATCACCAGTACCCAGTTATAGGGCAGTCGGGTGATCAAATTTTACCATCAAATCTGCCTCGACAACATCTCGATACCCGTTTTGAACCGCCCGCGAGCGCAGCGAGCAGTGACTGCCCTATAACGTCTGGGAACGAGACTACGGCATCAGCAACTTGACAGATTGCTTGTTCCCCTTTCGGCACTTTCTCGCTCGTAAAAGCTTGTCAATAAGCATCAACAAGCTCTCAAGCTCGCAAGCCCGACAAGCTGGGCAAGTATTCGGTGAATGTGTCTGATATGGACTATTCCTGCAGCGCATACAGAAGCCTTCGGTTTATGATATTTGCCGAAAGAGCGATAAAGAAGTTTTGAAACGATTCGAGTGAGTAAGATTGAAAATAAAATCAAACTTGAGCACTTGCTGGGACTTGTACAGACTTGTGCGCCTTGCGACAGGATCGCCACAAAAACTTGCCGGAATTTTCGCATGGCTTATTCGCTTGTCTACTTGGCCACTTAATCGGCTTGGACGAGCTCGCACAAGCACTGCCAAGCAATCTGTCAAAAACGCGATGGGCTATCCCAGAAACATCCGAGCTGCCCTCACACGTATGTACATAGCCATGTCCAAAGAAGGCTTTCGAATGTCTATTCTGAAGGGATAGGAAATCTCATTCGATTATCTTCACCGATACTCAGGAAAGAATGGTAATAATTATATATTCATCGAGCTACAAACCAAATACTATACTGCTGCCTCAAATCCTCCCCTTGTCGGTGCTGGGGGAGACCTGAGCTTGCGTGCTGACGCCGCTTGTCTTCGATCCGCGTCGACGAGACTATTGGAGCATCGACGCCAGCCGCAGGAACGTGCAGGCTCCAGCCCGTACCGCGAACACCGAGGCGATGTCAACTAGGCATGCCGTGGGGCACCTGTCAAATATAATCAGCCTTGTGGACGACACAAACAGGGCACTGACGCACCAATGCTGGAAAACCATATCACCCTCCAAAACTACATACATGAGGACAACCCAGAGCTAGCAGAGGCACAGAAAGATCACCAGAGATCCCAGATAGCCAGTAGAGACCAGAGACTTGACTGAAGAACGCATGCTTATGCAGAGGGTCCAGAGAGTATAGATCTTTAGGTGATGACCCAGACGAAGCTTGAGGGGTTCCTAGAAGGCTTTAAGGTACAGCCTCATTGCGGAAATTGCAAGACTTGAAACACTTGAGGGCAGAGTGTAGCAAGGAAGAGGGTGGTTCGAGTCAAGAAACAACGATGCACGTGGTGTTGGTTGGTTGAGTCATGTTATGTTGATGAATTGGAGGTCCAGCCAACTCCTGAGGTGAATGTTGGAGCACCATGGAGGGAATGCACAATGTGTGACCAAGAAACATCACACGGACGTGCGGAACACGACATCGCTCCCCCCGTTCTCAAGCTGAATGTGCCGTGGAGCTCAATTTGTGTATTCTCGTGTTATTTCTCGTCTGTCTTTTCAAAACGATTGTGCCGTCCATCCAATTCAAGCTTGGGCTGATTGGTGGCGCTGGTGATCTAGGATCTGGCGCTGAGATCGTTTATTCGAAGGCAGCAGAAAGACTCACGCTGGAAATAGAACATTCCTCCCCAAGCTGAACGCGATGTCCCTGGAGCTTGTTTGCAATGGGACTGCACTGGAAATATTGAACCAGTATGTTCTTGCTGGCTACTTTCTGCGCATAAATGTGGATGGCTTCAATCACGCTGTATGCGACGGAACAGAAGTACCATCAAACACCGAACATCGTAGGATGGGCTTACGCTGTGAATTTAACAACATTTCCCAAATCTCCAGAAGTCCCACGCTGCTACAGGATTGCAGCCAACCGCAGAATATGTGGCCAGTACTTTGAGCTCCTTTGAATTAGACTTGAACTGTCGAAGCGTCAGATGTGCAACGCGCCCCGGCAAATATATAATAAAGGCCTTCAGGAACCGCCGCTTGTAGGTACGAGCGGGAGAAGAGGGTTCCGATTATTATCAGAGCGAGACGTCGGGATCCAGACTTCGAAGCGACGATGCCGGCGCTCGTGGTGTTTGTTAGCACCATTGCCTTCGACAAGCGAGCTCGATGACGCCGTGACCGGCCGAGATTGTATAGAACACAGCAGAGCTGCGGGATAGAGAACAAGCGCAAAAGGCTTTTATCTGGGTTGCCGTGGTCTCCAAGCGGCGACAGCTCGGGCCTCGTCCAGCGTCGATGTAAAGGGGACAAAACTCGTATCTCTGGTGTGCGGCGGCTCCGAATCGTTGCTCCCCTTCCCCATAGAACGCCTCTCAAGCCCGTTCCTCTTCTCCTGCTTACGCATTTGCTGCGGCTTCGCAGTACCATCCACGCCGCTAGCCCGCACACAATGGTCCTCGGGGCGCTGCGCCGCAACCTCCTCGGGCGTCATCTTTTGCACACATCGAGGTGTCGACAAGCCTGTAGATACTGCTTCCGCTGTGCTGTGGTTAAATGTCGCGGCAACATTACGCAGCAGTAGCTGTGGACCTCATGCCTGGCGGAAGAGGTAATAGATAGTGCCCTCCCTCGCATCACACCCACATACTGCACCACCGCGCACCGCTGGAATGGGGAGCATCATCGCACCCGAACCTGGCGCAGTGTACATCGCTTGGCGGGGGGAAGTATGTGGGCAGGGAAACGTGGGCGATGGTGCAATTGGTGCTGGTATAGGACGTGGTGGAGCCAGAAGATTCCGACGGGAGGATTCCGGAGGAGGTAGAAGTGGAAGTGGAGGTGGAGGTGAACGAGCGCGGCAGCGAGGCGACAGTTAAGCACTCTGAAATTGGCGGCCATATGACGGGGCGACTCGGCGAAAGACTTCAGGCGAGCGAAGCTAGATGGTGTTCGAGCAGTTCTCGACGCCACCGCTCCTCGACTCGAAGTCGAGAGGATCGCGACGGCGTCTGTGAAGTAGACGCAGAAGATCGCGATCGTCATGAGTGAATGGCTGGATGACGCTTGGCAGCCATCTCGGGGTGGTCGAGAGCCCTCTGTACAAGGAGTAGTGGCGACGAGACGTAGACGGCGACGGAGGAAAACCCTGGCGGTACTGATGATCCCCCACTACTCCGCGACCACTGGGTGTGTCGGCACGCGGGAGCGGAGACGAGTGAAAGAAATAAGGTCATTGGACGTCGCGGCTGGCTGAAAAACGGATCGGATTTCCTGTTGCTTTTCGACTGACAGCGGAACCTAGTCTAGAAAGTGAGACGGGCCAGGTGCATAGCTGGCCAAAAAGACGTGCTAGATGACCTTGCACTTTAGGTTTCCGCTTTCGAGGTCGAATAACGAGAGCCAATCGCCAGTAGAGGACAATTGTGAGCCAAAAAAGTCGTACGATTCACTCCGTGCCTGGTGGGCGCGAGGAGAGCACTGGCAGGACAAGATAAATGAGAATGATGAACGCTTGGGAAAGAAATCGCTCACCTCGGCCATGCAGAAGACGGTTTTTCCATGTCATCAATCCAGATAGCCTTTCTTTTCCACGAGATGAGTATGCAATACGGATTCTGCTACCCATGAGAAAAGGAAAGGTAAGTAAGCTGTGCATCGACCATCAAAGTCAGAAGAAAGTATCAGAGACTTGAATGGATCCCGAAGGAATACCCGCCCATAGAGCCGAAGCTCGTCGCGAAAAATTTTGCAGTTTTTTGTTTCATCAGGAGATAAAAATTACAATGGTACTCACGTTGTCCAAAGACCAAATGCATGTTTTAGGGATGGAGACGTCCTTTCCGAGTAAAATTTAGACCTGTGTGAAGAAAAATTTAGGTATAATCCGCGCAGCGAGAATCGAGACAAACCAGCGCTCAGCTATCAATACGATGGTAGATTTTCTTCGCAAACAGAGGCATAAACCCAGTTGTCCGCGCGGTCTCTGATATGCTCGACCTCATCGCTCGACGAAAAGCGGAGTGAATTTCTTTTCTTCTTTGACAAGAAAAATTTGCTGATGCTAGGCGTGGGCTTGTGGCAACGTCAGACTTTGAAAATGAGACAAGATAACTGCTCAGACTACCCACCTAAGTACCTTCTCCAAGCGCCGGTGTAGAATCCTGGTAGCACTGGAGACAGTGATCGGTCACCCGCTTGACGGCCCAAAGTAAGCAATCACGATGGAAAATGGTCTTGTTGAATTTCAAAGGGATTTCCCAGAGTTTTAGGATGCAGAGAATCCGATATTCTGAGTGCCAGAGGGCGGAGGTTGGGAAGCCTTATAAACAGGACGCTGCTTACGTATGTATTATCGGACCTTACCGGCTACATGTTCCGTTGCCTTCCGACCCCTGTCGCCTCAAGCTTCTCTCTCGACTTGTTCAGTTCGCGAGCAGATGCTCGATTCCGCCGCGGGAAGAAACTGAAACTGACGCACCATCACCTTGGATCTGGATCTCGGCGCTGACGTTCTCAAATCGTTCTCGTGGAATGTCTCGTGAAGTTTGCTCGAAGTTCTTTGCTATCCTAGAAATCTGGAAAACCAGCAGACAGCAGAACCACTTGGACGATCGTTCGTGAATCAACACTCCTGCCGCAGCTCAAATGTCTATCAATACGGACACAGAGTGGGATTGACCTTTGCGCTAACCACCTTGACCAAGGCCTGGAATCGCACGAGTTGAAGCTGAGCAGTGGAATGATTCGTGGGATCGATATCTCTTCCGCGGAGGGCATTAAAAACGTACTACGGGGCTTCCCTTTCCCGATTCTCGCTAGTGTCAAGATGTACTGAATTTCTGGAATAAAGACACGGTAAGTGGGCTAAACTCGTGTTTTTAGATTCTACACAACGTCAAGCGATGACTTGAGTAGGATGACAAGAATCCGTACAATGTTCCGGCAATTACCACCAGCGGCGTACTCTCCGAGTCGGGCCTCGAGGTCTGCTATGATTGCTCTTCCCCGATTCGGGGCGTTGGCTTAACACCTGGAAATAGTGCTGTCCATTAATATAATACGAAATAATATATTATTAATATATTAATGATAATATGGATATGATATGGCTTTGGGATGGCCTGCATAATATTGATATAGCATAATATAATACGATATGATATTGATATAATATGATATGGTGGCCACCATATTATTGTATTATTTTCATATTATGGTACAGGACCTGCACACAGATCATGGCAATTGCCGGTGAGCTGATCCCATCGAGGCTGTGAGAAAGTCATTTCGGACCTTGAAACAACCGGCAAATTCCGAACAGCGACCCAAAAAGGTAACTCGCCCCTATCTAAGGTTCAACCCACACATCACAACAGACATTCTTGAAACCCCAAGGTGATTACATGTGTCTGACTGGTTCCAGCAGTCATCCATACACAGTGTAACAAGAGGGCAGCTGAAATAGCACCTTTCCAAATGCCTTGACTGCACAAAACTGCTCAACATAGAACTCAAGCCATATTATTAATATATTGTCAATATATTATAATACATATTAATACATATGCAAATAATATACTATGAATACGATATGGAGGCTGGGAGCATAATATGATACTAATATAATATGATATGGCAAAAACCATATCAATATCGTATTATGGACAGCACTACCTGGAAATGAAACACGCGAATCGACATGCGATAGGCCAGTACTCATTTTGAGCTTAATCCAAGTAGGTCGTGGACCTGGTTTAAGCAGAACAAGTTTGAAAACAGGCACTTATGTTATTTCGGATCTCACCGGTCCGACCTCTCCCAACTGGCTTTTTAAAATTCTCTACTTATTCTCTTGCTTCTTGCTTGCTTTTCTGTCGACTTGCTCAGCTCACGAGCAGATTCTCGATTACCCCACGGAAATTTTCTGAAACTGAGCTCTGGCCTGAGTCACGCACAACCCACTTGAAATTTGGATCGTGGCGACTCCAGCGGCCAGCTCATCCTTTCTGTGTCAAAATCCATCGAAGTCCGGGAAATAAAAGACGGTTAGTCAACTAAATCTACTTACTATACAAGGTTAGCGATGACTCAGGTAGACAGATAGGATGATGCATCCGCACAATGATTCGGCAATTACCATCAACGGCGTACGACGGGCTACGATACTTGTTCTTGACGGATAGTCTGGCCGGCCCGCTACCTCATTCTTTCTGTGTCAAAATGTGTTCTACCCCTGGAAAACACGGTAAGCCGACAGGCGATGACTCAGTGTTGGAATTCGCGTTGGTAACTCGCTGTCACCGCCGCCGCCGCCGGTAACTGTTCCTGTTCCTCTGTTGCATTTATTTTGTCCTCCGTCGTATTTCTCCTGAATTTCTCTCTGATTATTTACTTATACTTCAGTTGGTTTAATTTCGTCCTACTTAGATATATTTGTTCCTGTTCACTTAGTATAAGTAGCTACCTGTTTGAATGAACAACCCATGCGTTTGCAACGGGTCATGCAACGGGTTCACTGCTAAACTGGAATTGACTACTTTGATTCCAACACAAACGCATAAGCATAACCCTACCCTCTGGCCTTGTTCTCGCCCACTCGCTGTCATTCCTTGGAACTCACGATCATTGGTCCTTGGTCTTATTCCGATCCCCCCTTTCTTGCTTCTTGAGTGGAAGCAGAGCCCACCCACCTCTTGAGCGGAGGTAGATTCCCTTCCCAAGTCCCCAGAGACCGTGACGGGGCAACCGATTACTGCCGACGACCGACGACTTGAACTGGTCACACGCACCCGAGATCCGCCGACGACCGACGATTTGAACTGGTCAGAAGCACCGAGAACCGCTAACGGCCGACGACGTAACTGGCCCGACGCACCGATTTACGATTCCCACGATTCACGACGACACATTGTTTTTTTTAATTCACTTTCATTCGACAACTTTCTGCTATGTCCGACGACACCTCTACTCGTTTTATTCGTCTTGGCAACACCAACTACCCAGAATGGGCTATGCGCATGGAAGCCGTTCTGATACGGAGGGGTTTATGGGATGGAATTGTGGAGATTTTGGTTGGCAAAAAGAAGGCCGACGGGAAGGAGAGGACGGCTGAGGAGATGAAGGAGGAGAGGGACAAATTGATCGCAGGAAGAGATGCCGCGAAGATAGCCGAGGCACGCGCGGAATTGATTTTGCGTGTCGAAGATGGACAGCTCGCTCACATGACCGCGCGTGATCCGATGGAGGTTTGGCAGAATCTGCAGCGGTTGCATCGTGCCGCAGGTTTTGCTACCAGTCTTGCACTTCGACGCAGATTCCTGACTGCGAAGAAGTTGGATGATGAGCCGATGGAGGCTTGGATTGGGCGCGTTCAAACGCTGGTCTTGCGGATGGAACATGCCGGGATTGATGTGACGGCACAGGACCAAATTTTGGCAATGACAATGGGTCTTCCACCTTCCTACGCCGCCGTCATTATTAATTTCGACGCTACCCCACCCGAGCAGCTCACCGTCAACCACGTTATCACTCGGCTGCTCAATGAGGAAACTCGACAATCCTCTGATCCCGCCTCTCACTCTTCTCCCGACAATCCTGTTGATGAAGCTATGGCTGCCGTCGCTACCCGCCGTGATCCTGCCGACGTCGCCTGTTTCTTTTGCGACAAGAAGGGCCACTTCAAGTCGAACTGTCCCGAGAAGACAGCCTGGGAAGCCGCCAAGCGCCGGAAGAAGTCCGACACTGCCGCGATGGTTGAGGACGCGGATTTTGATGGATGTTGGTGAGCTTGCGGGGGTCCCAATAGTTTGCGGGGGTGTCAGCTCGTTAGCCAACTCGCGGGGGTGTGTTGGAATTCGCGTTGGTAACTCGCTGTCACCGCCGCCGCCGCCGGTAACTGTTCCTGTTCCTCTGTTGCATTTATTTTGTCCCTGTCGTATTTCTCCTGAATTTCTCTCTGATTATTTACTTATACTTCAGTTGGTTTAATTTCGTCCTACTTAGATATATTTGTTCCTGTTCACTTAGTATAAGTAGCTACCTGTTTGAATGAACAACCCATGCGTTTGCAACGGGTCATGCAACGGGTTCACTGCTAAACTGGAATTGACTACTTTGATTCCAACACTCAGGCAGGTGCATGACGAATGCGCGCAACGATTCGGCAATTAACCTATAAATTCAACGGCTCGAGACGCTGCACTCATTCTCTGTTTCTACTATGTCTTTACCTACATTCACACCCACCACCACGGCCGAAGAAGTGGCAGCAGCCTTTGCAGACCAAATTCGTGGTCGAAATGGTGATTTCTATGCCCAAACTCTTGAAGCCTGATTCCTGACGCTTCACAGTATTGATAACAGGAACTTCAATTGATGGAGTAGGTTTTGAGGCGGCGCGCGTACTGGCCAAGTACGCGAACCTCGTCATAATTGCAAGTTACAGCTCTGAGAGGCGGGTATCCCTGTTTGATTTTTTCTGAGAATATTTCTGAGACTGTGTTTAGGTTAAAGCTCTCGGAAGAGGCCATCAAGAAAGAGACACCGAGCGCAAACATTCGTCGGCTCATTCTAGATCTCTCTTCTCTCGCTTCCGTTCGCAAGGCCGCCGCCGAAGCCAGCGCATACCCAGAGCCGCTTCATGTACGTATGCATTCCGAGGATCTTTGATGAATTCTAACATTACGCCAGGTTCTGATCCACAATGCAGCGGCTGGCGGCGGTGGGTTCAGACTGACAGTCGACGGATTTGAGAGCCAGATTGCGACCAACCACATTGGGCCATTCCTGCTGACAAAGCTCCTTGCTCCGAAATTACTCGCTGCACGCACGGAGGGCTATACCCCGCGTGTGGTCGTGGTATCGAGCGAGGCCCATGCGTTCGTGCCCTTCGATCTCACCACCGTAAACGCACACCGAATCCGGAATCCTACGACCTTTTCGGTACATACGCCCAGTCGAAACTTATCAGGAAAAAATGCCAAGACTATGTCGCGTCTGATAGCGTCAGTAACCGGGGTAACCCCGTAGACAAGTCCCCCCTTTTGGTAGCCCTCCGTAGCACGCCGCCAGAGTCTCGTAGCTCCTCGTAGCTCTCAGTGGTGACTACGGTAACACTACATAGCTCTCAATATCTTCACATCTCAATCTCATAGCGGCTCATACCAGTCGATAACTTGCAGTTTCCAGCCATAGTTGCAAAAGAAAAATGATATAAAATTCGGTGCTAATTACACAACGAACAGGAATAAGGATAAAAACATGGCTGAATGCCATGTTGCGGGAACACTTGCAAAGTGAAATTAACCACTAGGCTCGAAAGCATAAGCATGACTATTCAGAGATACTTGGAATGAGACTCACAGACAAGGGAACAGATGAAAATATCATCGTGCCTGAGAAGCAGGGAGACTGCGGCAAGCACTATTCAAAAGACGAGACTAAACATGTGTTACCTCGGATAAGGATTTCAATGAACGGCGGAGAGCTCACCTACGCGTGATGAAAGCGGAAAGACAAGGGGAAGAGGCCCGAGGGTAGTTGATTCAACTTGCTCCGGCCAAGGGACTTGTGAGCAACAGGGCTTTGAGTCAACATGGCCGAGATATAAATGGTGCAGAGACTTGTGAGAAATTGGAGGACACCCAGGATAAGTAGATCGACTTTCGACTTGACAGCATGCGGGGTTCGACAGTGAAGAGAGCTTGAATCAGGTACGAGCTGGAACCGAAGACCAAAATTCGACTTGATGGCATTGACGACGCACGAGAAGCTTGATCCACATCACTTGAATTGTTCTGGAGCAGGGCACGAGCATGAACACTTGCCCAGGGACTGAGGAAATTCATAAAACTTGACGAAGCTGCTTGAGGACCGCGTCGCTGTATTGCATATTGCAAAGCAGGCTCCAAGTCTTGAGGCTGGTCGCGCTCCGCAGAGGAATGGTCGGGCGACAAGACATGGTGAAGCTTAGCACCTTATGGGGTAATTGAAGGCGGAGCGGCAGTATGGGCCGCATCGAATCTCCCGAGGGAAGTTACAGTGGGCCGCTAGAAGATTTTGGATCGCGCAAACTAGCTGCCACGCGAGGGCGGGAGCTGTCGGGCAATGAGAGGTAGAGCGGAGAGCGACGGCACAGTGCGTGAAGAAGATTGGTGGCCGTCGATTGACCGTCAAGGTTGCGTCAAGGCATTTTGAGTTGCGGGGAGATGGGGGAAAAGGGCAAGAGGCCGACGTCTGAGTCACGCGACGATCAACCAACATCACGCCATCGCACGTGCGAGCGGAGTTTGAAATGGACTTAGCAATTTCGAAACAAATGTTGATGAGTACTTTCAGTATAGAAATGCCCGAGCTCATTGTGGGTGCTCTGGATTGTTCTAGTGAGCTTGACAGACTTGATTCACCATGAAATAGGACTTTCCCGCAAGCTTGTACTACTGAGACTACCAGGTAACCCGGGCTATCGGCGCTACTGAACTGTCGCAACCGGCGATCAGATGCTACGAAGCGTTGGCGTGCAGCTACGAACGGCTACCAACCGCTATAGGGCACCGGCTGAGGGCTACGGAGGCTACGTGTGTTATGAGCACTTGAGCCATAGTGACATAGTAAAAACTTTTTTCCTGATGCCAATGTCCTCTTCGCAAATGAGTTCTCGAGGCGCGCGAAGGGCAAGATTAACGTCTACAGTCTACATCCCGGCGGTAAGACATGTATATCTCTTTCCTAGCAAATCCGGACTCAACCTTCACAGCAATTGCCACAAATATGATCAAGAAAGAGGACAACAAGGCTGCTTTGATTGGCATTGGTTAGTTTTCGACTTTTTTGATCGTCGCTGGTTTGATTTCCTCGTCTCTGTGCGTAGGCTTTCTGACGCCGGACGGACTTCCCAATCCGGAGTTCGCCACCTGGAAGACCCGTGGTCAAGGTGCAGCAACGTGGGTGACTCAATAGCTCGATGCACCTATCTATCTTGATCTCCCTCTCACTTTCAGCACTATTGCAGCAGCCTTTGACACGCGACTAGAGTGTCAGTTATAATGAAGTTTCTACAAGGACAACAAAGTTCTCATACATCCCATAGCGAAATCTGGTGCATACCTCGTGGATTCTGTCGAAGCCACCGATAAGATTGCCCCTCATTGTTCTGATCCGGTACGTTTGCAGTTCTAATCGTCTCATACTCACCGACTTTTGTGTAGGAGACTGCCGCCAAGCTGTGGACGATCACGGAGGAGATTATTGGAGAGAAATTCGAATTGTGATCTAAAATTGAATCTTATGAAAGAAATTTGTATTCGAAAATTTCGTCCATCCAAGTATGGCCCCGTCTTTGTTTGTTCGCATCATGATTAGATACCAACGATGTGCGCACCAGTGCGGCACCATGCCGACGCGGCGTACTTTGAGATGGGAACCTGTACCATGAGAAAAAAATGATGAGGGAAATTATGGCTGATTAGGATGGCGCACTAACCTAAATGTAGTTGTACCTAGATGTACCAACGTGAATCTGCATTCCAGACTCTTCCGCAAACTTCCGTAGAGCAGCAATGCTGTCGGGATGAGGTTCGGGATTCTGTGTAATGAGCTTGAAGGACTGGAGTCGTGACTGAGGTGCAACACGTCGAGCAACAAGGGCGTCAATCACAGCTTCGTAGTCGACATCGTGATTAAAGCAATCCTCAATACAGAGATTGCGGAGATTCGGAAGCAGTTCCCGGTTCGGCCCCAAGTCCTCCAACAGAACCATGAGTGGGTCTATGGTGGGCTCCGGGAACTTCATGCTGAGGTCCGTTACATTGGGGACAAGTCTAAGGGACTCGCGTAAATCCTCGTCGTCGAGTCCTTCGACACGCAGCGACAAAAGCGGAGGCGAAGACCGGACAAAAAAGGCGGCGAGTTCGCCGGTTGTGAGGTTTAAGTCCGAAATATGGAGCCTTTCGAGGGCAGGTAGCGTCAGGTATTTTAACACAGATGAGCTACAGTTGAGCCCACGGAGTCGCAGACGCCGTAAGGAGTGATGCGTCAATGGTGTGGGCGGAGCATTTCTGAACCAACGTATCGGGTTGAGATCGCATTTTGTGAGAGCCGGGGCCTTGCGCATTATATCCAAACACTCGCGACCACCTGTACGGTCGTCCGGCAGACCCAAGACCCTCAATGTCGCGAGAGAAGGGAATTGTATAGCCAGCTGTTCGAGATGCCGGGGCTGCAACATCATATCCCGAAGGCGATGAGCATATTGTTCCACTGCAACCGCGGCGCTGGAGTGCAAGGATCCATGGAGAGAAATGGACAAAGGCAAATCTCCTGCGCGCTGAAGCCAAATATCGAGATCAGCGCCGTCTGCGAGAGATGGGCAGGATATCGAAGTCCAGAGGGTTGGGGTGGCAATGGCGATATCAGACCATCGGTGGCATATTCGGAGGAATAGTAGAGGCGCCTGGCCCGAATGAGGTCGGGGTGAGTCGGGGAGGCACCATACGAAAATATCGGATGAGATTTCGACTGGCAAACGTGCCATTGGGTCAAGGATGGCATTGAGTTCACATCGAGCGTGGCTCCTGCTTTTCTCCAGGTCAAGGAGGACTTGCTTCTGGCGCTCTATGGCCAATGAAAGCTCATCGATACGCGCTTGCAAAGCGGAGGACATGATGCCAAGAAACAAGGTGGTTCGGGATGTGCCGGTCCCATCAAGTTGGAACTTGGAAGGGGAACTTCAAGCCTCAACGTTGCCGCTCTAAGGCATAGCGAGCCCCGCTATCGTGAACATCCCATCAAGGATATAGCAGCTTGATAGCAGACTCCCAAGATTCAATAGTCCACTGGCGAAAATACAAAATGTGGATCTTGTACAGAGCAGGAGCCGAACCAAGGAGCAATTAAGCGAGATGCAAACCAGCGAAAGAACGAGCCGAAAGACGAGACTGTCCAGCCTGAGTGGGTGGTTGTCTGGGACAAAGTGATGCGGGCGAATCAACGCCAATACCCGGAGCACCGCCACATCCTTCTTTCTCTGTTCACTGGCATCCTGGCATTCCGAATTCTGTCGAGAAACATTGAAGGCCACACATGCGCTTGACAAGAGATTTCGCTTCTAAATGGAATTTGGGAGCATCGGGCACCAGGTATGTCTTGAGCAATATACCAATCCAAGACCGTTCCTTATTTTCTCTGAAGGGCTTGGAACGATGTCTCCTCAATAATTGGCCAAAACTTGGTCGCTGGACTTGACGATGAAGAAGACGCTGAAAAGCGCCGCTCTCTTTGTGGATCTACCCTCAACTAAACAAAAATGAAGTTCGACTCGCGGCATCGCTTCTTCTACTTACGCGCAAGATCTTGCTAGTTGGTTCTCTTGATGGCCTGTCGACGATCACAAGCTCACTCAGTCGCATGTGTACCCGCTGGCCAAGGACGTAGGTTCTAGCATGCTGCGTACGCACCTATTATAAGGGCGACTCATCGTGTAGAGGAATGGATCCACTGTGAGTCGATCTCGCCTTTCTTTTTTTCAAGTGTTCTGACTAAATTCAGAATTCGACATCCTACTTACTATGTCTGTGTGAATCGACACCGCGGCACTAGGGGCCTCCACATCTCCGCACTAGCTGTCTGTCACCGTTTTCCGACGCGGATCTATGACCGCATATACATGGCGCCGCACGCATACCCCGCCATTGAACGATTCGCTGCCATTTCATGGCGCAGGAGCAGGACTGGACTCTGTGCATCAACGTTCACCCTTTACCATGCGGCTCCGAATCGGGCCATCTACGCAGCTCCCCTTGATCGTTTCTCCTGCGGCTGCTCTGATTTATCGGTCGCCGGTACACTATACCGCAACTCCTCACCAACCCATCCCACTTCCGTTGGAGCCTGAGCGGAAACCCAGCAATGGCTCACTCGGCGGGATGATGCGGTGGCAGATGAACAGCCGTGCGGATTAAGTGTTCGCTGATGACCTCCCTGCCGCTGTGCGGGCATTTCGCTGCCCTGCCACATTTCCCCGCCGGCATGGAAGCGCATGACAGGATTCGCAACGGTATTGGATGGAGGGTGATCGCGAGGATGGACATCTGCATGCTGCTGCTGCTTCCTCGACGTACGCCGTGAACCGGGATAGGGAATACGCTCCGCGGGATCTTATCGAGCCCTACTGCTCACGCGATGTACTCTATGGACCGGGATAGAAGGGAAATACGTCCCATGGACTCTTTTCGCGCAGTGCCTTAGCGTTGCACTTTTGGCGGGTTCCGGGACTGCCACGGCGAGGGCTATCTGCCAACGAGGCCCAGCTCGAGATCTATCGACGCATGCATACTTCCAGCCGTTTTAGGTCGGAGTATTCGGAGTCCTGGCCATCCTCGTGCTCTCCGATGGGCGACCGCTCCGTAAACGGCGTCTACTTCGTCGCTTCGCGATTCGAGCGTCCCTACAGCCGTCCCTCAGCTGTGCCGACAGGAATTCGCTCGGGCGAGAACTTGATGACTTTGGTCGTCTCCAGTACCCCCTCCCCCGAATACGCCCTGCTTCGCTCCTCCATCGCGGAGGAGCCGTCCGTTTCCGTTATTCCACACCACCCTTTCGCGGGTCGGCACCATCTGACATTTTGGTGTACGGTGCGGGTCTCGACGCGAGATGGCGCACCATCGGCCATGCACCACGCGGCTCGGCTGGCTCTAGCAGCTTTCTGTTCAAATCGAGCGCCAGCTTCCTTATCGATGACTACCGCTGTCAGAACCCTTTATACGACAAACCCACACCTTTCGCGAAACTCATAATGGCTCGCGTGACGCCAGGGATCTCCTCTCGCTCCCCGGCGTCCTAGACGAATCGTTGGCCGGTACTGCGACGCGCGCAGAGCGTGATGCAGCGAGATCGAAATACTTGCGCGGGCACATCGCGCGGCGTGTCCGGTGGTCAAGACAGAACAGGGAAGGGGAATACATGCGTGGATAGTCTTCCGCGCGCGTCTTGGCGCCGAGGTTTTCCAGCGTCGACACAATGGACAGATGTGTGGACTCCATACCCCCGCTGACCTCTTTGCCATTCTGCACCTTTTCGATCCCTTCGGATGCCCTCCTCCCGCGTCTAACCGGTAGCGTCATCGAGCGCGTCGCCAACTAAGCGTTCTGCGGTGGAGACCTAGAGGGATTGGGAAGGAAAAGGTGCCCCACCGTTTTCAATGCCCGTTGTCGCTAGCGCTGCGGAGCGGATCCGGTACACCGTGCGGGCGAAGTACCGATGGCGTGGAGGGACCTATCTCAGTCTAGCCCCTGCAAGTCTGCTCTCGAGATTCGCACCACTGCATCCCTTGGGTTATCCGTTGTCAATAGGGTCCATGGGCGCGTGTAAATGATCGAAAGCGCAGCGTCGACTTCGTCCCTGTGGCATTTCGACGCTCCCCTTTTCGAGGCCCCGAGCATGACGCGGCATGTACCTCGGCTGATTTTCGTCTCTGCACGCCGCTCGGTGCCATGCATATTACAGTTTCGTCAGGATGGTGGGGGCGAGGCGCGTTCTCCTTTTGGACTGTCCATGGGTTCACTGGGAACTTCACTGCGTGCTCGGTGAGGTCTCTGGAACCCTCGCCTCCGAAGCATGCTACTGTCGACAAACTCGCGCTGGCACAGGGGCGGACGACACCCGCACACGCCTTGCGTTACGCGGATTTGAAGAGGACCAAAATCGGCGTGGTGCTTTGCCTTGCGGATAGCGGCGGCGGCCATAGTATGAAGGCAAGCACAAGGAAAATGCAGCACGCAATGTACAAGCGTTGGAGAGACGTCATTGCAATGTCGTTGATACCGAAAATCTTATGTATACAGAGAAGGATATAAAAGTGGTTCATGAGAACAACTAAGTATGTACGGGGTGCTCCTTACGAAATATGTACTCGGGCTCAGGTGTTTCGGCAAGCACCGCCACTTCTTTCCCTTTTCAGCCAACATCTTGCGTCGACAAATCAACTAAATACGGACCCACAATCCTTGCCACAGAAACTCATTGAGGAGACCCGAAGACGTACTACTGTGTCAATCTCCAATGCTTTGTTCAGGGTTTAGGCCACGACCTTTGCTCATTCCTCGTACCTACGCGAAATTTCGCCGCCTTGCGACAGTCACAGAGCATGTTGAAGACACTGCTGCGAAACCTTTGGAGATACCAGCCGCAGAAGACGGCAGCTGGCCACAATTTGAATCCGGCAACTCGATCGCAACTATTCACTCGACGCAGTACACGATTTTGCGCAAGCTGGGATGGGGCGAACACTGTTACCTGGCTGGCTCGCGACGAAGTGTGAGACCCCTGAATTCATTCTCATCAAAGGGGCTCAGTGTAGACCTAGTGGCAAAGGATTCGTAGCGATCAAGGCGCTCACAGGCTCTAGGACCAAACTGTGCTGGCCGAACGGCCCACATGGGGAAGCTCCGGCTCTCGCGCACGTTTCTGCAGACCCTGCGTCGCCCCATTGCGTCCGACTGTTGGACCAGTTCACCATCCCCGGTTCGGGCTCAGCTGGTTCTCATCTCTGTTTTGTTTTCCCTGTATATGGGGGCAGCGTGCTTAGCCTCATAATGTCCCGCAAAGCCAGTTTTGAGTTCCCGACGGCCAGACGCATCGCCCTTCATCTGCTTCGTGGGCTCGCGCCGCGCGCATAGCCGCGGGATTGTGCACACCGATCTCAAACCCGAAAAAATCTTTTTCACCACGGAACTCGACACCACGGACATCGAGCGCTGGATGCAAGACCCTCCACCACGAGACCCTTCTATAGAAAAACCGGCGGATGGCATGGCACAAGCTTCTGGATCCCATCCATTGCCCATGGTCTCCGACGAACTTGCTCGCCGAGCCACCTATGTGTTGGCTGACTTTGGCTGTGGTACGCTGTTGGCTCTCTGAAGTTAACCAGCTAGTAGTAACAATCGCACGCGCAGCCGTACCTTCCGGGATCAGCCTACACCGTAACCAACCAATAACGACGTTACCTTATCGAGCCCCGGAGGTATTCCTCGGGGGAAATGGGACAAACCGGCCGACATTTGGTGCTTGGTTCGCCTCGCAATGCTGCAACTACATGCCCTGATGGGCTGACGGTCGCGATTAGCTTTACGCACTAATCACGTCTTATTCCCTCTTCAAATACCGCGTCAACCCAAAGCTGAACCTGACCGCGGTTGAAAACACGCTGCATCAGATGATTCTATTTACTTGTGAATAGAGTTTCCGAGCTAAACAGCTTAGTGTCTGCCCGCTAGCACCAGAGTATTTCACCGAATCATGTACGCGATTCGCTTCTTTTGTCCTGCCTTTTTTCCCCACTGACACCCGTATATATATAGGTCAACTGAAAAAAGCACCCCCCATCTTCCAGCTCCCTCTGGAGGCCGTAATCGGCGAGAACAACAAGGCTCTGGCGGACGCCGATGTGGCAGTGGACGTACGAGCGGGGTATGTTATATATTTCTTGCCCTTGACCAGCTACATGAGAGGATAAAAAGCAAGCAACAGCTGATACATTGCAACTAAATTAAAGCACGCCGTCCCGTCATATTTCTGAGGGATGGCGTCGCGGTGAATCACCTGTACTCTGAATATTTCTTTCGCGGAGAGCGGTAAGACCGTATCTCCGAGCTTCGAGGTCCGAGAAATAAACCAAAGCAACCCTGTGGGCGGTTAATATCACAGAAGGGATCGTCGGAGGGCAATCCGCCCTATGAAAAGGTGCCAACGCGAAGATGACTCGTAAATACAATAAGTAGTACTAGGACATCATGGCAAGAATCAAACCGGTTCGGGATGTGCTGGTCAGGGAAACCTGCATGGTGCCAGCAACTATTTCGAGTCCTATCACTCATAGTCGAAAACAAAGGTTGGGTGAAGCGTGTGGGGGGTAAGGCGCAACAAAAGAGTTGGTACAAAAACATTCAGCGAATCCATTGCGAGCGACTGTATGATTGCCGCAGCGGATTGGTTCGTGCCCACAAAAATGCAACCAAAGACTTGCCTCAAGACTTGAGTGGACCGGCAAGCAGCCACTCGCCAATCATGGCAATGACCTTCTCCCTCTTAATCGCCGTATCCTCTGCCATTTCTCTGTCGCGAGAAAGTTCACTAATTCGTGGCTCGTCGAAGCCATGAACAGCATCCGGAACCAAAAGCCACCTGTAGTTCCCACCGTCGGCAGTTGTCGCCTCGAAGTGGAATCGTTCATCGTCCAGAATTAACTCGCCTTTACCCGCGGGGTCGATTCTACCCACCGGCTCGTCCATTCCCGGTTCCACCCGCCCCGCGAGTTTCGAGGCGAAGCGCCAGGCTTCGTGCGACAGAAAATCCAGTTCGCAGGCAATGACGAAGATGTGTTTGGGAAGAGCGTCACGGGACGCGTACAGTGGGCTGAGGAGCGGATCGCGATATTTTTGTCCCACCGGTAAGTAGCACCAGCTGAAGAAGACCGATGCATTCAAGAGCATGTCTCTCGGGCGTGCTCGAAAGCCTCCGAGCGAAGGCTTATAGCGACGCAGGCGAGCCTTGGTAGCTCCTTCGAGGGCCCGGTCAACCGAAGGGTAGAGTGGGACGATGGCACGGAGGCGTGACCGCACTGTATCCAGCTGGGACGCCGCCACGGTAAGATTACCACCGGCAGACCAGCCGGCAAGTGCCACGCGCTCAGTATCGATAGGAATGGAGGGATCCGCGAGTACTGACACAAAGAGAGCTTCAATGTCGTAGACCGGCCCAGGGAAAGGCGAACCGGGTGCCTTCGCGTAATTCAAGGCAACAACGATCATGTTGTGCGTATCCGCAAACGTTCGATTCCATGATTCGTTGTCAGTAGATTGCCCAAAAACAAATCCGCCACCGTGAATGGTGAGAAGTGCAGGGAGGTTGGACGGAGGCTTGGAAGAACGAGGAAAGAAGATGCTGGGCGACAACTAAGTGAAGACATGGCAGAGACCAGTACAGTAACTCACCGTATGGGAAGATGCGGTCGACAAGGGTAGGTTTTCACAATATCCGGGCGTATTTTCGGAGGACTCAAGTAATATTTCCAGTCCAGGTAGAAATGGAAAGCCTTGCCCACAATGTTCTGTAGCGCGAAAGCAATCAGAGCGTACTTCAGTCGCTTGAAGACCGGTAGTGCCGGAACTGTGTCAGGTAACTGTCCAGGAGAATTAACAGCGGAATTCATTCGGTTGTCGATGCTGAGGACCTGGTGGGAGTTGGAGAGAGAAGCTGTGACGTCGGCCCCGTGACAAGAAGTTCAACCCAGCCCGGGAAATGCCGATATGTTTGATTTCGCGTGTTCTCGTTCCTTCCATTTTCCTGCGCTGGCTCACTGAAAAAAGTTTCGTCCCAGTCTTTCTCGCCAGTAATCGCGCCTCCGCTTGTATTATGTATGACGGAGTGTACCGCGTTCTCACTCGTATCGTGTTGAAATGTTTGACTCTTCAGAAAACGATTTAGCGAATGAATGCCAATATCAATTTCGGTATTTCCTTCAGTTAAACACTTTGATCTTTTCCCCGTAATTGCTCGTTCAAGGATCGGGGAGTGATGACACGCAGATCAGCCGGCCTAACCTTGGGCTACCCGCTCTCGAGGGCTCAAAATCTGCGTACCATTATTCTCGTACTTATCGTTTGTTCAGCATAAGACCCTTGCTTGTTCTCCACCTTAGAATGGTCGCTGGTGGCGGCTGTTGTGTCGGCTGCAAACAGCTGACGGCATCTGCTCGGGAATCACCTTAATGCAATCAACATCTAGTACGCATCATCATCCAGCAAATCTCTTCTCTTTGCAACCACCACCATATGAAAGTAGCGGTCGTTGGATCGGGTGTCTCTGGACTCGGCGCCACTTGGGTTGGCTTGTTTTTATCACTCATTCTTTATCTAACCGTTTCTAGCTCTTGAACGAGCATAGTGACCACGAAGTACATCTCTATGAAGCAGACAGTCGGCCTGGCGGACATGCTAATACTGTGAAATTCACTCCACCTGGACAGAAACCAGAGGTTGGCGTGTATGTGGACACGTATGTCTATAAAATGGTGCTTTTAGAACCCAAAGTAACCACCATCTTCGCAGTGGTTTCGTACGTGTCCACAAATTCCTTGGTGCAGCCATTAAAGGATTCCGCAGATAGTCTTCAATCCAAGCACATATCCAAATTTCATCAAATTTCTTAAAATGCAGGCCATCAAGATTCTTCCCACCGAAATGACCTTCAGCGTCTCCCGCGATCGCGGATTGTTTGAATGGGGCGGTAGCAATTTGGCGACCATCTTTTGTCAGCCGTACCGACTGATTGACCCGAACATGTGGCGGCTCATCTACGACGTCCTCCGCTTCAACGCCTGTGCGAGGAGCATTATTACTAGCGACTCGGACGAAGACCTCTCGATCGGCGATTATCTCGACCGCGAAGGTTATTCCGATTCGTTCAAGGATAATTATCTGATTGTGAGGTATTCCTATTGGCAAATAGTTGTTCTAATGTGCGTTATAGCCCATGACTGCGTGTATCTGGAGTACACCTCCGGATAAATGCGCGATGGATTTTCCTGCCAAAACTCTGGTGTGGCGTCTGCATGTTCTGTTTTTCAGATACATTAAACGATTCCAGATACAATTCATGAACAACCACCACCTGCTCCAGATAACCGGCAAGCCGTCGTGGTTGACGATTGAAGGCGGCAGGTCAGTGTATTCGAGAATGCATAATCGTCAATTCAAGATGTCTCCCAGTCGAATCTACGTCAACAAAATTCTGTCAAAACTCCCACCCGCCCAATTGCATCTGTCGACACCAATAAAATCTGTCAGCACCGCGGTTGGGACAAGCACTGTACAGTTGACAACCGCCAACGGCGAAACAGAGACCTACGACCATGTGATTTTCGCATGCCATTCGGACACCGTCCTCTCAATTCTCCAAGCTGGAGAGGGTATGACAGCAGAGGAACAGGAAATCCTCAGCATGTTCCGGTGGAACCACAACGAAGCCGTTTTGCACTCTGACGTCAACGTGCGCTTGTTTCGCCTGTGGTCAATTCAGTCTAACCGAATTCGCAGCTTATGCCGCGGAGTCGCTTGGCCTGGTCTTGCTGGAACTACCTCACCCAGTCCGTTGTTGATTCCGATGGCCGCCGCAAAGCCAACTCGGATCAAGTCTCCCTGTATGTTTTTTCCATCCTCCCTAGGTTTTTCACTGATGATTATTAGTACTTGTATGCATACACTGTTAACATTCACAACTCAGCTCACTTCATTCGCACAGATGGAATGAACGATCTGCAGCACATCCCGAGCGCCAAGCACGGCCCGGTCCTCGTAACGCTCAACCCACCGTTCGAGCCCCGTGAAGACACTGTGGTCGGGCGGTGGAACTACGACCACCCCGTCCTCGACGCGCAGGCTGTCCGCGCACAGCGGCTGGTACGAAACACGCTCCAGCGCGCGCGCGGGCTCTCGTACGCCGGCGCGTACCTCCGGTATGGGTTCCACGAGGATGGGTTCGCATCCGGGCTCGACGCCGCCGCGCACCTCATCTCCGGACCGCTACCGTTTGAGATCGATCTTGACGTAGATAGGAAGCCGCCGAGTGCGTGGATGGCGGTTGTGGCGATATCACTGTTTGAGGGAACGGGAATGCGCAGCTGTGTCGGGCTTGTTGGATCGTGGGTTTTCTCGGTCATTGGTTGGTTTTGGGGACATGTTTTGGGCTTTTTGGGTTTCCGGTGGCCATTGAAGATTGAGGAGAAAGACGAAAAGGGAGTAACAATTTTTATCTGCCGCTGTCATGTTTTCCTTCGCAGTCACTTTTAGAGTTTAGAACTGTCGAGGCGGGAAGCACATCGTCTTTCTATAGATTTGTGATGGCTGCGAACACTCTTCCCGACTTCCATGGTTGTTCCCAACTGTCTAACCTTCAAGTCCATTCACCGCCGATGGTCCCGCGACCGTAAATATAAGCAGGCCGGAGCGACAGCGTGGCTTCCCTCCACGTCCTACACCCCCGGGCCCTCCATGTCTATCTCCAACAACCCAACCGAAGTCCTCCTCCAGATCTTTCATAATGCAGTCGCGGTCAGTTCTCTGCAGCTCGGCAGTGGTACCGCGGTTGCATTTCCGATTTCACAAGTGTGTCGGCGTTGGAGGCACATTGCGTTGGATTCCCCTGCACTCTGGGACGACGTGCGGTTTTCGAGCGCCGTGTACAAACGCAGCACTACAATGCTCGACGAGGTGCTCTCTAGGTCCGGGACTCGCCCTCTGAGGGTGGTGTTCTCGTACTGCGAGCCGTTTCAGGGCAGGCAGATGGTCGACTTCGCTCCATTTTTCCACAAAATGGTTGAAGTTTGTCACCGGTTCTGGGCCATATATGCAATGATGCCCAGGTATGCAATGCTTGAGCTCAGCGCTACGCTGGGACACCGGATATTCCCCCTGCTCGTCCATCTCCATCTCGTGCAGAACGACTATCTGACGCCTGCTGCGGTGACGTTTGAAAACGCCCCATCCTTGTCCGTCGTGCACTTGGAAAACATTACATTTTGCCGAAATCGAAATCGGTCCGCAAGGATAGCGCTGCAGTCGCAATTCGAGGACATCGCAGCTCCAGTTATGGATAGAATCCACAAGTTGACCATCATCCGGTCCCCCACGCCCATCTTCGAACCCAACCCTGTCCACTACCCAATTAAAATCGCGCTCAGATCGCTCACCCTCGATAAAATGGATCGCACCTTTGGGCTTCTCCAATTTTTTACGACGTTTCACATGCCGCATCTCCAACACATCGAAATCAACATGGAGAGTTCGAAATCGCGCTTCTCGTCACAATTCCGTCGAGCGCTGGTCTCTCCGGCGATCTACCCCGCTTTGCGGTCCGCGAAATTTACGGCGTTTTCGTTCGCCCATATCACCCCGGAATTCTGCCATGCCCTTCCTGCACTGGAGGCACTTGTTCTGGTTGACATAGAACCTTCTCCGCTGCTCAGGTTGCTGAGGGCTGATGCTAGCCTGTGTCCTGCTCTTCATGAATTTTCAATGGATGGACTTTTGAGGCGTCGTTAATGAGCAAACCTGTTTGGAGACTGTTGTGGTGCTTGGCACCTCTTGGCACTCGGATCCATCCATGCCGGGTGCTAATCGCGTGAGTTGCTCGCCATTCGCGCTACCGGCGATTATTGTCCCGGACATGTGACCGCGTTTGCGCTTCGAAGTCCGGGCGATCAATTGCCGAAAGCCGGTTATGTAAACTCAGTTGCTCTTGTCTGCAACTCGTCGTTCCACGAAACAATGTCCAGTGAGCTCACGAATCTTACTCTGTGCTTCCAACGTCCCTCTGCTCGTCTGGTCTCCCAAGATAAAGCCGTCCTAGCTGCCACCTCACTACCCCATCATCTTCCACCAAATAGCGTCCTCATTCGCGTTGACCGCTTCGGATTTTCCGCCAACAATGTCACATACCAGGCTCTAGGGGAGCAGCCTCACTTTCGGTGAGACCCATTCTAAAACTTGGTCCTATTTAGGCTGAACAAATCTAGCTATTATGATTTCCATCCTGCTCCGGAAGCGAAGAACGTTTCCCCCAAAACTCACGGGGTTGTCCCCGTGTGGGGATTCGGAACGATTGTAACTTCATCGCACCCCAAGATTGTCCCTGGCGAACGTGTCTACGGTTATTTCGCACCCACTCGCTACCTTCTAGTTCCTGTTTCTCCATCGGATGTGAACAAACATGCATTCTATGTGCCGCGACCACATCTCCCAGCTGGTACTACTTTTTTCGATAGTTTCTTCCATGTACGCTAACCATACAACAGACCGACGCCCGTACAATCAAATCATTCGATGTGCCGCGGACCCGGAATACACTCCTACCGCCCTAGGAGAGGACCTAACGATGCTTTACCGACCTCTGTTCTGGACAGCATATTGGTTCGAAGACTGGATCTTTTCCTTGGGATATCGGGCGGCGACAGCCTTTCTCATCTCCAGCGCATCCGCCAAAACCGCATTTTGTGCCGCCTACCTCATTGGAAAACGTCGTTCGCGGGGAGAGTCGAACGTGAAAATCGTCGGGCTCACGTCGAAGAGGAATGTTGCTTTTACCAAGGGACTGACCCTCTATGACGAAGTGCTGGAATACGACGCGTTCAACACCGCTCTTGGACGGGAGAAATGGGTATACGTGGATGTGGCGGGGAACGATGACTTCAACAAGCGGCTGTTCGAGCACTTCCGAAGCCCGAACACGACGAGTGGCGAGCTCGTCGCGTCTGTCGCTCTCGGAATGACCACTCTCTCCCCCGCGTCGGAGAAGGCGTCTTCCCTCGATTGGAGCACAAACACCTTCTCCGCGTCCGTGTCGTCCCAGGTCCCCGAGCTCGAGCAGTTTTTTATGCCGGAATGGCTCAACGTGCGCAAGCACCAACTGCCGCTCCATGAGATATTCCGCCGTCAAAAGGAGGCCTGGGCGGAGCTCATGGTCGATTGTATTCCGTGGGTGCGGCTGGAGCACGTCTTCGGAGGAGATGAAGTTAAAAAGGCTTACGACAAGATTGCGAGCAGTGGATTTTCTCCGGATGTTGGATTCATATGGAGTTTGTGGGATGCCAAGGCGGTGAACGCGAAAACGAAGTTGTGATTGCCGTTTGTATTCCCGTGGTTGAGGCAGCAAGAGATATTTCAAATTACTCCGTCGCTAGTTCTGAGGAAGGTCCTGAATAGTTGAAACTGTGGTTACAAGACGCAATTTGAAGGTTTTTCAGAGTTCAGTGGTATCTCAATCGCGATCACGTGTTGACGTGCAGTTTCGAAAGACGCGCCTCCAGGACGCGTGTATGGAAGTAGAGCAGAAGTGTCAACAGCCCTGGTACATTTGAAAGAAAATGCCAGCTTGTATCAAGTCTGAGGATATGCACCGAGCAAATACGATGCCCGACAGACCTAGTTTTGAAAACCAAAACTGCATCGTGCAGCTTCCGCATCAAGGAGCAATTTTGGGAGCGCATCGCGGCAAGGTTTGTAGTTGTATGATTCCGCGAGGTTGCAAACAACACCGGTGCGATTTTCCAAAAATTCAAGGTTCATCAGCTACTTCGGCTTGCCCGGCGCCGACTGGAACCCGCGGGTCAAATTGAATTGTCACAAAACGCGACAACTTACTTAAAACCAGCGAGGTGGGATGGTCGACGAAAGCACGAGCTGCCTAGATTCGTATACTTACAGCAGAGACTAAAACACGACCACCTACTCCTCGTCGAGCGACATGCCTGCTTCTGTAAGTTCCCATGGGCAGACATCTCACACAGTCCCAGCATCACCAGTCCTCAAGCGGGTGAAGTACACCCTGATTGCTTTCGCAATACAAAACCTTTTCCTCAAACCCTCCGCATTGTACCTGGCCTGGAAGTCATACATAATTCCTCAAAAAATACGCCCGGATATTGTGAAGACCTACGCTTGTCGACCACGTCTTCCCATACGGTGGGTTACTGAACGGTCCTGATCTTTGACATTTCACTACTCACTCTTCGCATAGCGTCTTCTTTCCTCGGTCTTGCAAACCTGCGTGCAACCTTCCTGCTCTCTTCACGATTCATGGTGGCGGATTTGTCATGGGACTACCGACTGATAACGAGGCATGGAATCGAACATTTGCCGACACCCACAACATGATTGTCATCGCCTTGAACTATGCGAAGGCACCCGCTTCGCCCTTCCCTGGCCCACTCCGTGACATCGAGGCTCTATTCGTCTCAGCACTCGCCGATCCCTCCCTCCATATTGATGAAACTCGCGTGGCTCTTGCTGGCTGGTCGGCAGGAGGTAATCTTTCCATTGCGGCAGCCCAGCTCGAGACAGTACGGTCGCGTCTTCGTGCCATTGTCCCGCTTTACCCCGTCATCGACTTGGGCCTCGACGGAGCTACTAGGGCCCGCCTGCGGCAGTACAAACCGTCGCTTGGTGGTTTCCGAGCTCGACCAACAGAAATGCTCTTGAGCCCGTTAGCGTTCTTCAACTGGTGCTACCACCCGGTAGGTCACGACTATCGTGATCCGCTCTTCAGCCCGGTTCACGCGCCCCCGCGACGCTCTTCCCAAACATATCTTCGTCATTGGGTGCGAACTGGACTTTTTGGGACACGAAGCCTGGCGCTTCGCCTCGAGACTTGCGGGACGTGCGGAGCCGAGCATGGACGAGCCTGTGGGTAGAGCAGCGATTGCGGGAAAAGGGCAGCTGATTCTGGACGATGAGCGGTTCCACTTCGAGGAACGAACTTCCAATGGTGGAACGTACCGATGGCTCCTCGTCCCGGATTCCGTCCACGCCTTTGACGAGCCGCGAATAGGCGAACTTGGTCGTGACCCTGGAATGGCGGAGGACATGGCGATCAAGAGGAAAAAAAGTCATTAACATGGTTGGCGAGTGGTTGCTTGCTGGTCCACTCAAGGCTTGAGGCAAGTCGCCAATTGCATTTCGTGGCGGCTTCCTCTGACGCAGATCATTTCCACAGTAATTACGTATTCGGCAACTCGGCATCATCCGAAGGTAGCCCTGTAGTCCCTGTCATTCATGTACTCCGCCATATCCATCACTGTCCCCAAACTTTGCGTGCTTGCCTCCAAGTATTCATATAATTAAAGGAGCACAATATTTTTATCTCCGCACGGTTGGTACTATGAATCCGTTCAGTGAGCCAGCGCAGGGAAAATCTTGAAAAAAATCAACTTGAACCCAACGATATCGGCACTTCCCGGCCCGGGTTGAACTTCCAGTCACGGATGTCATTGTCACAGCGGCTCTTTCACTCGCACCAGCATCACCGTTGCAATATGAATTCCGATGGACAGTTACCTGACAGAGTTCCAGCGCTACCTGTCTTCAAGCGAATGAAGTACATACTGATTGCTTTCGTGCTACAGAACATTGTGGGGAAAGCTTTCCACTTCTACCTGGACTGGAAATATTACCTGAGTCCTCCGAAAATACGTCCGGATATCGTGAAAACATACCCTTGTCGACCGCGTCTTCCCATACGGTGAGCCTGCATACTGGTCTCTGCCATTCTTCACTTAATCGTCGCCCAGCGTCTTCTTTCCTCGTTCTTCCAAGCCTACGTCCAAACTTCCGGTTCTTTTCACCATTCATGGTGGAGGATTTGTTGTTGGGCAATCCACTGACAATGAATCATGGAATCGAACATTCGCGGATACGCACAATATGATTGTTGTCGCCCTGAATTACGCGAAAGCACCCGGTTCGCCCTTCCCTGGGCCGGTCTACGACATCGAGGCTCTCTTTGTGTCAGTACTCGCAGATCCCGCCATTCCTATCGATACTACGCTTGTAGCACTTGCCGGCTGGTCTGCCGGTGGTAACCTTACCCTAGCGGCGTCCCAGCTGGATACTGTGCGGGCACGCCTCCGTGCCATCGTCCCGCTCTATCCTGTACTTGATCTGGGCCTCGACGGAGTCACAAGGGCACGCTTGCGCCAGTACAAGCCTTCACTCGGGGGCTATCGAGCACGCCCGACAGACATGCTCTTGACTGCGTCAGCATTCTTTGACTGGTGCTACAAACCGGTGGGGCACGAACTTCGCGATCCGCTTCTCAGCCCGCTATACGCTTGCCGTGACTCTCTGCCCAAACACATCTTCGTCATCGCCTGTGAGCTGGATTTTCTGGCCCACGAAGCCTGGCGCTTCGCCTCGAAACTCGCGGGGCGGGTAGAACCGGCGATGGACGAGCCCGTGGGTAGGATTAACCCCGCGGGTAAAGGCGAGCTGATTATGGACGATGACCGGTTCTACTTCGAAGCGAAAACTGCCGACGAGAACTACAGGTGGCTTTTGGTTCCCGATGCTGTTCATGGCTTCGACGAGCCGCGGATTAGTGAACTTTCCCGTGATACAGAAATGGAAGAGGATCTAGGAATCAAGAGGGAAAAGGTCATTGCTATGATCGGCGAGTGGTTGCTTGCTGGTCCACTCAAGGCTTGAGACAAGTCGCTGGTTGTAATTTTGGTCGCTCGTCAACTGAACTAATTCACCTCTGCGGCAATTATGGTCATTCACATTTGACTTTTTTTGTCGTAACCTATTTCGCTATTGTATCTGATAGCTCTCCACCATACCTTTACTTCCGACTATGCGTGCAAGAAGGACTCGGACTAGTTCAGGTTTGTGGAACCATGTCCAGCAAACACTGTAATAAAATCACACAAGCAACTCATTTTCTACCTCGAGGACGTAAATTAAACGTTCGTTGTATACTGGCAGAGTATTCAAACCTCAAAATCAACGACCGCCACGCTACGTAGTACTCGAGGGTTCCGAAACGACATGAGTATTTTGGCCGTTCGATAAAATCCGACGCTTGCTAGACTGAAGATTAATTATCAGGCGCAGCGCTGCTGGGGGTTTCTCCTCTTGTGTCGCAACATAAGTAGTAGTATTGATTCAAATTTCCTTTGCTCTGGACATCAACTGGACGATGTGATTAGCGCGCTCGCTGCCCGACATGCTATATCTACATCTCACACAACTCCAGGGCCCAGGCCGCAAGCCCCATCCCGACATCATTCGGCTTTGCGACAACTTGCAGGAGAATCTAGAATGTGCATTTATATTGGCACGGATGGACAAAACTATGTAGGTTATGTATGTTTAATTCCGGCCAGCACTGGATATCTGATCCTGTTCCCCAGAAGTTCATATCCATCGTACCTCCGCGGGATATGCATGCCCATTTTAATTTTAATTTTGAACTTGATGGAGCAGACATCGTGATATAGCGATTCTATAATAGAATCGGCACGGTTCGCGAAAGCAGACCATCGGCGTCGATGGCCATTGGATAGAGAAAGTTCATGTATACGGTACAAGTACACGCCTTGTATTTATGGGACGCATTGATCTCACGTTGATTGCAATTGAATGCTATCGACTTCCGATCACAGTGTGAACTTCTCCCCCACAATCTCCTCCGTAATCGTCCACAGTTTTGCGGCAGTCTCCTACGGCAATTGAACAAAGTTGGTGAGCGTGCAAACGCCATAATTAGAAGCCTACCAAGTCGGAGCAATGAGGAGCAATTTTATCGTTGGCCGCGACACAATCTACGAGGTATGCACCGGATTTTGCTATGGGATGAATGAGAACTTTGTGGTCTTTTGGAAACTCAGTATAGCTGACACTCTAGGCGCGTGTCAAAGGCTGCTGCAACAGTGCTGAAAGTGAGATCGCAAGCAGTCAAGCAAGGGAAACACATCGAGTCATTTACATACGTTGCAGCGCCTTGAGGAAGCGTCTTCCAGGTGGTGAAATTCGGATTGGGAAGGCCCTCCGGAGTCAGGTGAACAAGTGCCGCCGTCAACATGGGATAAACGACAAGACTCATGAACGCTCAAGAACGCCCAGAATGAGAAACGGAAATTAACCAATTGCAATTGACGCGTCCTTGAACGCGTGGTCCTCTTGCTGGAGGGAAGTTGTGGGGATTGCTGCCAGTGACGGGTGATTGAATCAGCTTATGTTTTCCAGTGAGAAAAAGGAATGAGATGTCGTACCTCCGGGATGGAGACTGTAGACGTTGATTTTACCCTTCGCGCGCCGCGAAAACTCCATTGCGAAGAGGAGATTCGCGGATTTCGTGTGGCAGTATGTGCCCAAGACGTCGTAGGGTTCCAGAGTATTCGAGCGGGCGGTAACGGTGTTGAGGTCGAAGGGCCTGAACGAATGGCCCACACTTGTCACCACAACCACACGGGGGGTATAGCTCCCCGAGCGTGCGGCGAGTAGTTTCGGAGCGAGGAGCGTCGTTAGGAGGAAGGGCCCGATGTGGTTAGTGGCCATCTGGGTCTCGAACCCGTCCACCGTCGTTTTGAACGCACCAACGGCGGCGGCGGCGGCGTTGTGGATTAAAACCTGGGGTGCAGTTGGGATGAATTTAAAGATACTTTGGATACACGTACATGGAGCGGCTCGGGGTATGCGCTGATTTCTGCAGCAGCTTTGCGAACAGCAGCGAGGGAGGAGAGGTCAAGAATGAGCTGACGAATGTTTGCACTCGGCGTCTCCTTCTTGATGGCCACTTCCGAGAGCTTCAACCTGGATCCATCGGATTAGATTGAGCAGTCTTAAAGATCAAACACTAATACTCATCTCTCCGCGTTGTAACCTGCGATTATGACGAGGTTCGCATACTTGGCGATGGCCCGCGCCGTTTCGAAACTTATTCCACCTCTCGATGGTCCAGTTATCAGCACTGTTGAGCGTCAGGAAACAGGGTTCAAAAATATGGGCATAGAAGGCACCATTTCGACCGTGAATTTGTTCTGCAAAGGCAGCTGCGACTTCGTCGGCCGTTGTGATGGGTGTGAATGTAGGCAAAGACATGGTTGAGATTGGTAGTATCCGCCGCGTCTTGAACCGTCGAATTTATATTTTCGAAGATCGTTAGTAGTTGCCGGATCATTGTGTGCGTTCGTCATCCTACGGCCACCCGACAGGTGTTCGGTATGTTTTGACAAAGAAAGAATGAGGTCAAAGGGTAAGTTTCGCGAACCTCCAGGCGCGGGAAGTATGGGAATCGTCGAATCATTCGCGAAACAGACATCTCATTGGCTGCTGAGCAGTCTGGACTCCTCTGGAAGCACTACGCGCCGACTGTGGAGGTCCTCAGGGACCCTTGGCACGAAGGGCTCTGAATGCAAAAATGACGAATGTCCTATGCCTTATTGTCCAGATTTTTCACGTCATTCTTGGCAGTACGACCCACCTCCTTATCCGAGTCGACTCATTTCACGCTGATTAGCATCAAGTTGGTTCGGCGCTATGGAACTTCAGATCACAGGATAAATTTCTCTCCTACAATCTCCTCCGTAATCGTCCACAGCTTTACAGCAGTGTCCTATAGCAACAAGGTCGGTGAGTGCGAAACCATCATAACTGAAAGCCTACCGCGTCGGAACAATAAGGCGCAATCTTATCGTTGGCCTCGACACAATCCACGAGGTATGCCCCGGATTTTGCTATTGGGTGAATGAGAAACGTGGTCCTCACGAAATCCGATTTAACTCACAGTCTAGTCGTGTGTCAAAGGCTGCTGCAACAGTGCTGAGAGTGGGAAAGGTAGTCAAGCAAGGGAAACACATCCAGTAATCCAATCATTTACGTTGCTGCGCCTTGACTAAGGGTTTTCCAGGTGACGAAGTCCGGATTGGGAACTCCCTCCGCGGTGAGGGTACCTACGAACGAATGGAATGTATGCCAACAACGGCCAAGAATGAGAAAACTAACCAACTGCAATGAGAGCGGCCTTGTGGTCCTCTTTCTGGATCAAATTTGTGGGGATTGCTGCGGAGGTTGAATCGACATTTGCTTCAAGTTATCGAGTGAGGAAAAATGCGTTTCGTACCTCCAGGATGTAGACTGTAGACGTTGAGCTTCCCCTTGGCACGCCTCGAAAATTCAGTTGCAAAGAGGATGTTAGCGGATTTCGTCTGGGAATATGTGACCAAGACGTCGTAGGTTTCCGGATTTTCTGCATTCGGATGTGCAGTAATAGTATTGAGGTCGAAGGGCCTGAAAGTATGGCCCACGCTCGATACCACGACCACACGCGGGGTATAGCTGTCCGAGCGTGCGGCGAGCAATTTCGGGGCGAGAAGCTTCGTCAAAAGGAATGGCCCAAAGTGATTGGTCGCAATCTGGCTTTCAAACCCGTCGACAGTGAGTTTGAACCCAGGACCGCCACCGGCAGCGTTGTGGATCAGAACCTGGGTACCGGGGTTCTGCTTCAACTACATCAAGGATAGCTGAAAGCCACGTACGTGGAGCGGCTCCGGGTATGAATTGACTTCTGCGGCGGCTTTGCGGACGGCAGCGAGAGAGGAGAGGTCAAGGATGAGCCGACGAATGTTTCCCGCTCGGCGTTTCCTTCTTGATGGCCTCTTCGGTGAGCTTCAGCCTAGACACAGTCTCAGAAATATCCTCAGGACGAATGAAATACGCAGATGCTTGCCTCTCAGAGCTGTAACCTGCAATTATGACGAGGTTTGCATACTTGGCAAGCACACGCGCCGTCTCAAAACCTACCCCATCAATTGAAGTCCCAGTTATCAATACTGTCGAGCGTCAGGAACCAAGCCCCAACAGTGAGAATGGGAGGCACCATTTCTCCCCTGAATTTTGTCCGCAAAAGCAGCTGCAACTTCTTCGGCCGTGGTAGTGGCTGTGAATGTAGGCAACGACATAAGAGGAACAGATGATGTCTGCACCGTCCCGAACCGTTGCATTTATAAGACAATTGCCGAATCGTTGTGCGGATTCGTCACCTTACGGCCTCGAGTCATCACCTGATGGCGGTAGCCCTCCGGTGCAGCATTCGAGGACAATAACCGTCTTACCGTGTTGTATTTCCGGTGTCCGAGTCGATGTTACGTACATTTTGACATAAAGAGAATGAGATAGCGTGGTATTGGGGCGGCGAGGCTGGAAGCAGGACGATAATGCTGTATGCCGAAAAAGATTCATCCCCAGTTGCATCATTGCTAGGCTCGACTCGGATACAGCAAGTCGTAGGCCGATTCCGAAAAGCTTCGAGTTCCAATCCGACTGTGAGGCAACGGAGTTTCTTGATGGAAAGTCGTTGCACACAAGGATCCAAGTCGGGGGAGTTTTACTTAGACTGAGAAGTTGAGTCGGTAAAGCTCCGTGTTTGACGAGAATGATGAGAATCCTAGCTACTGGTAAGTACTCAGTCTTTATACTATCTACAGTGTCTCTCGGAACCGGGGAACTGACTACTAATGACAATACAACTAACTACGGAATGGACTGCGGCTGCGGCAAGTGACTACGCCGCTGCCGGTGGCTACTGTGCCGCTGTCTGCGGATCTGCGGCACAGTAAATTTCGGGACCGAGGCCGAGACCGAACCCTTACACTCGCCCTCCAGGATTGCAACGCAATTCTTCAAAAATTGCGGTCTCGGTGAGCTTTCTTCTATTCGCTTGATTCGGTGTCACTATGTTCGGGACTGAACTCGCGGCCATCACTTTCTGATCCGGTGAACTCTTGTTGACCAGAACGCTCATCGTCTTTTTCTTCAGACTCTGAGCTCAGTTCTGTTTCATTTTCATCCGGACTTCTCTGCAGCCTCCGTGCGGACAAATAGAGCTCTTCTGAATCAGAAGAACTCTCGTACTCGTATCTCGCTGCATTTACAGTGATCTTGGCGCTCGGTTCTCGTTTCTCGAGCTCGGTATGCTGGCTGTGCTTGCGACGTCTGGTCTTGACTCTAGTCGGATCTCTTCGGACCTTCCATGGACGTCTTTCGCTCTCGCTTCCCTCGCTGCTTTCTTGTGCGAGTTGAGCCTGCGAAATTTCATTCTCGACTGCTTCTTTAGCCGTCTCGAAACGCACAGCCCACTTCATCAACCTCTTCAAGTTCGTATCTTCGGGATTCATGCCTTTATCAAGCAATTTAATGCGTATGCCTTGTTCTACGCCGTCCCAAAAGATCTGAACTAAATGCCTTTGGTTGATGCCTGGAACTCTTCTCGCAAGCGATTGGACCTGCCGTCCGAAATCTCGGACTGTCTGCTGGCCTTGCTGCGCATTCATCAACTGCATCCTTAATTGCTGCTTAAAATCAGCAGGAAAACAGTAATCGAACAGCGCAATGTAGACATCCTTGACCGTCCATTGTTTCAGGCACGTCGCTACATGCTGCATGAAGAATTTGCTTGCTGACCCACTCATGAAATTCACCAATAATTTCAGGGCCAATTTATCAGACAATCCGGTGAGTTGAATCCATGAATCCACCTCGAACGTCCAATGATCAAAGACGTCGATGTCCGGTTTGCCGTTCCAAGTGAATGGATGCTTGAATTTAACACCTTCTGTAGCCTTCTTGACTTTCTTTCGTTCCTTTTTCTTCCCTTTCTTGCGATCCTTACGAGCCTTCTTTCTCGCAGCACGCAAGTCCTCGCTCTCGGAAGATGTAGAATCCGCGCTTTCATCTTCGGACATTGAGGAACTGTTCGGTGTCGAAGAATCAGAGGTAAGTGGGCTTGTAATTTCGCTTGTAGTTGCTCTAAACCACCCGCCCTCTGGAAGTTGCGATGCGGGTCGCACAAACTCCTTGGGTTTGCTCCCTGCACGATGGTGACTTCTTGACTTCGCATTCAGTGAGTCTGCAGCCTCCACCGTTACTGCCATGCATCTGATTCCATCCATCCAGTAACCTTTGGAAGATGTTGCTCCAACAGATCCATCGCTCTGTGGCAACAAGCTTTGGACTATTCCTCTGTCCATTGGTTCTTCTGCATCTGAACTCGACGCGAACCAGGTAGGAAAAAACTTATTTCCTACTACTACAGGCTTTGAAACTTTCTCAGCCTTTCTAGCCGTAACTTTTGGCGTTACAAGCACGCCCTCAGGACTTTCCACGTCCACGGCTTCAAGCAAGCTCTGATCATTAACCTCTGGCAAGTTAAAACTCAAGCCACTAGGTGAGTCTATTCCGTCAGACTCTGCTTGCTCTTCCGCATAATCACTTATAGCGGGAACTTCCAGGGCATCCACAGCACCTGGGAATGCAGTCGTCAGGCTCAGTACGTCGGGCCCGCCCTCGACTGCGATGCCTCCATACACAACTGTGAGTTGGGCATCATCGGCCGCCTCTCGCGCAATGTTCCTCGCCGCTGAGGTCCGAACACTTGGCGCGCTATCCTTGGCGCCAAGATTTGAAGCTGGCGTGCTTCCCACTTGAAGCTCGCCCTCCGCTTCCAAGCCACCGCTCATATCCCTGAGTAGGGCGTTACCAACGGCCGCTTCCACAAGGAAATTATCTTGGGAAGTCCGAGTATCAAGCGCGGCCGAAGTGTACAGCTTCCCGCGCATATTCACCATGCTGTACGTCGCGTAGTGAATGTTATCGATGCGCCTGCGCGTTTACAACCGGATGATCAGTCCAGTTGAAGTCAACACGAAATGAGAGAAAAAATGGACTCAAAAAAAATGTGAGGCAACGGAGTTTCTTGATGGAAAGTCGTTGCACACAAGGATCCAAGTCGGGGGAGTTTTACTTAGACTGAGAAGTTGAGTCGGTAAAGCTCCGTGTTTGACGAGAATGATGAGAATCCTAGCTACTGGTAAGTACTCAGTCTTTATACTATCTACAGAGTCTCTCGGAACCGGGGAACTGACTACTAATGACAATACAACTAACTACGGAATGGACTGCGGCTGCGGCAAGTGACTACGCCGCTGCCGGTGCTACTGTGCCGCTGTCTGCGGATCTGCGGCACAGTAAATTTCGGGACCGAGGCCGAGACCGAACCCTTACACCGACTCTCGACACCAATGTCAAAGATGCGATGGCGAAGCATGTATTGAAGAGCGTCTGAGTTGCTGTGCGAGGGCTTGCAAAGAATTTCCGACAAAAGCTCGTCCCCAGATCGTTCATGGTCCTCTTCTAGTTCGAGATGGCCCAAAGATAGCCACTGAGCAGTGAGGAGCCGCTTCCAAGTTCGATGACAACCCCCCCCGAGATCAAAGTGATTCAAGAGGTTATATTCACGTGCGACCTCAGCGCGGTTTTGGGATTTTTTCCTCTGCGACATCGAGAGCAAAAGCAAGCGAGGGAACTTGAAGAGTCCGGAAGACAACGGGACGAGAACCCACCTAAGGGACCTCCGCCTTGCATTACGGCAACCCCTCTTAGGTGGGTTACCTTGTGGTAGCATAACCCACCTAAGAGGGGTCAAGCAGAGGCGGAGGCATGGCTTCTTTTAGGTCATTATTCGCCCTATTACATTTTAATTAAATTTCCTTATTCGGTGCCTCCGCCTCGCGCCTCCGCGCCTGGAATGAAGAATCCTACACACCCATTTATAATGGATACAGGCCAAGTCATATTAAGATATAATATCCAGGTATCTATAGAGCCTATAGAGAATAGCTAGAGTGCAAAAACCCATGTACCATGCTACCCAGAATGCGTGCTCTCCGTTGGGCATGAGTGGTATTATATTGCGATGCAGTACGCATTGGCTACGAGGTGGAAAGTGCTGATGGGCATAAGCAGTGCAAGTGCGGGGATTGGGAGAGGTAGACATGGAAGCGGAGGCGGAGGCGGCGGCGGCGGCGGCGGCAGGTGGGACATTGGATAGATATTCGCGTTCTATCGCAGAGGCAGGGCCAGCGGATGACAATTTCATGCTCAGCGTGCGCTGCTATGGTTCCTTGTGCCGGAGCTTTGCTGCAGATCTCGGTTTGCGGCCGCTTGCAGGATTGAACCAGACGACTAAATAAGGAAAGAAAGTTGAGAGCTCAGCATGCCAAACCAATGGTAAATAAACCGTGCACTGGTAGATGTTTACATCAGATTGCGAGCGCTTTTGCCTCCTTGAGGACTCCATAGGTATGGCACGCATCCTTGCTGCCAACGTCCGGAACCTTGTCCGGAACCCATGAGAGACAAGGTCGCCGGCATGCGCAGTACTCATTGCAAACAAGGTGGCGTGTATCGAGCCATAGCTGTAGCACGTATATGTTGCGAGTGACAGATCTGCGGAAGCAGAGGCGGAGGCAGAGGCTCTGCCACACCATATGCCTCTCTCTGGTGGTGGTGCGTCCAACGGTATGCTGGGAGAAGACCGGAGGAGGATCCACTTCGCGAAAAGGTTGTGCTATGAAGCTCAAATTGGCAGTTCTCTTTCCAGAAGCCCAGCATATCCATGAAGCTGGCACTGCAGTGGACATGTTGAAAATCGAACTGTGATACAACCAGGGTTCTCCCATGAAAATCACGGAAAAATGGCGAGAGTACGCACTAAATCGGACAAACAACTTAGACCTCACTGAGTCAAGGGTAGTTGATGACGAAAAAGCATATCATTTGAACACATTTTTTTGAATGGGAAACTGTGGCCTGAATCGGATGAGTTGTGGGTTGGATGCTAGGGAGCGCGCATTCTAGTGAATTGATAAGAATCCATGCTGTCAAATATGGCATGTTGGGAGGCGGTGCGTGGTACGGTTTCGGTTTCCAGCATGGTAAAATAAGTCCATTTGTCCAAGATACTGAGGGACTAACACATGCAAAGTTGAGGGGCGTGGCGGCGGCAGGCAGTGGCGGTGGCAAGGAGTAGAGGTCTGTTTTGAGGCAGTTCTTCAGGATAAGTCTCGCAGCAGTCCACAAATACGGTTGCCAGAGCTAAGTACCAGATATTAACACTTGTGCGCCAGCATATATACCAATGAGACAAAGATAATCCCTGGATGCGATGGCGGAGGCGGAGGCGGATGTGATGGCAGAAGCGAACACGGTGGCGGAGGCGGACACGATGGCGGAGGCGGACACGATGGCGGAGGCCTTGTTTAGCAGGAATTAATCTTCGAACTTGGAAAGGTTTAAAGAACAATTGTTGCCAGATAGCCGCTCGTTAGCGCCGAGGTGCATGCACGCAAGCAAGGAAAGGCCGGTGGACATGTCATCGCCACCGCCGATCCTCACGTCAATGCCCGTTGCCATTACCTCAAGCCATCAACCAATGAGGAGCCGTATAACGGTCAACCCCTCTCATCTTTTTTTTAGTAAAGCCATCTCATGTGGAATCTAGCTGATCGCAGTGTGCAATCTTCAACTAAGTGATGCCCCCTTGCTGATAGTATTTTTTCCAGCATTAATCCATGTGTTTGAAATGTTGTGCACGAAATCAACCGAAAGGTACTCAACTTCTCATTAGCACTCTAACCTGAACTACCATGTTTTACATTGATGAACACTGCACCCATCTAGCAAGTGTTGAAATGACTTCAAAGTATTATAGCTGTCATCTAAAATGCTCTGACAGTCCCCGCTCCTTCCTATATAGCGGTTCAAAGAAAAACAACAGATCTCCGAAAATGTTGAAACATGAGGTATACAAGTTCCAGACATGCAAAGCAGTATTACAAGGCCACTATACACCCTCCTGACGATGTATTCAGTTGTATTTCGCAGCTTCGACCATACAGCGACGTCATTCTGGCTCGAGATAATGTTCCATTCTAGGAATAATGTTCAAGTTGAAATGCGAGAATCGGGTGGACAACCAGAGCTTATATCGTCTTTCAAAGCCGCACAAAACGGTTTTAAGATGATCCAACTGCAGAAAGGCATGTCTACTACAGCAAATCCCTTTATCATTGCTGATTTACCGGAATTCAGAATGAACATATGCAACATCAGAAATTCGTCCATATCTCCTCTCAATGTGGAGATCCTGTATGCATCCTGCCACATATTTTCGAGGATCAGTAGCATGGCATGCCGATGTTGAATCAGGAGAAAATGAAAATGGCGGCGCCTCCGCCTCGGTCTCCACGCCAAACTTTGTATTGCAAAAAATGAATATAATTTCATTCATTTTGCCCGAATAGCCAAGATACAGTCAATACATACTTATCACATCACTCGCTGTACTTCGCAAAAAAACGAAATAAAACAATGGAGCAGTGGGAGAATTCTAGCGATACTGAGACTCGGCGATAAATTCAACCAAGTCCTTGAACTCAAATCATGTCCGTGTAGGCTTGGAAGAAAATAATATAAGCCTCGAGGCTTTTCCAAGGAACTTCCTAGCTACATTCAGCGATTTTAGCGAGGAATTCCGTCTCACAAGACCAAAAGGCGAGTAGCGTTGACACGGCTCACATTTCACATCTTAAACAACTAGAAATTTCTTAGTGTCGAGGTCAAGTCGAGGGGGGGCGCAATGAATACACAAAAATCCTAGAAATCTCCTACACGAGGTCATCACGGTTCGAGCAAGGAGGATTGACAGGATTAGACGGGAAATTTGCTGATTCAGGTTGGTCCCCATTCTGTGTGATATGGGTGGCCGTCACTAGTGGTTCAGAGTGATAAATTCCATATCAGCTCTCAGGTAGAGGCTGGGAGTGAGTCGAAGGGGCTCCCGGCGGTCGACGCAGAGGTAGGGGTGGGGTGGGGCAGGATCGCAGGAGGCAGAGGCGGAGGCAGAGGCAGAGGCGACCATTAGTCGGTCTGCTCGCAATAGTAGTGAGTGTCTGAATATGAAAAAAGAGGAAACAGCAATAAGAGTAAAACATAAGACCAGGATTATGAGCCCTGAATCCCAGCATCCAGCCAAAAGCCATGAGAATATTGTGCATTGGGAATGAATAGGGCTGTAGGCAGCCGGGTATGTGTACATGATCATCCTCTTGATACTGAGCATAGAGCTGTTCTAGATCGGTAAAAATAAGGTCCCAGATGAAAAGCCATGAGAATATTGTGCATTGGGAATGAATAGGGCTGTAGGCAGCCGGGTATGTGTACATGATCATCCTCTTGATACTGAGCATAGAGCTGTTCTAGATCGGTAAAAATAAGGTCCCAGATGGCCAGATGCGCAATTGATGGCGGAGGCTTTGCGCGGAGGCGGAGGCTGAGCCGCGGGTTCTTGTCGAGCCAGTTTTGTGTATGTCGTGCAGCATGGCCAACATGATCTAGATGCGAGTCTTGTAGTGCGCCATATGTATTACCTCTTCCGGTTCTTGTGCTGAACTTGAAGCACATCGAGTGCGGTGCATGCGCTCGGCGTATTGAATAGCCACCTTCATTGTATTGTTCCCGTGAATGATTGAGTTCTTCGGACGCTGTCGAGTGCTTGGCTTACGTTGGATCCAAGGGTCGACATGTGTGGTGGCCTGGGGAGCGTGTATGGCGGGTTGATGGCGGCAGCGGAGGCGCAGTGATGGCGGTCCCGAGCAGCGGCCCAATGAGGCATCAATTCACGCGTCAAATTTACTAAAAGAAGCAAGGCCTCCGCCTCTGCTAGACCCCTCTTAGGTGGGTTAAGCTACCACGACGTAACCCACCTAAGAGGGGTTGCCGTAATGCATGGCGGAGGTCCCTTAGGTGCGAGAACCGGCAATATCCGAGCATACATAAGCGCACTGCTTTTCAGCTTGTTCCCAGCCTCCGCGATCTAGATTGCAAGAATATCGGATTCTCTTCATACTGGAGCTCTGGCAAAATCATCTTAAAAAAATTTAACAAGACTACCTCCCGTCGGTTTGGGTCGTCAAGCGAGGGCTGGCTGCAGTTATTTTTATTTCCAAGTTTGTAGTCCGGGTGCTATCGTACACCAGCGCTCGGAGAGGTCGGTGGGCGGCGTGAGCAATGCTCTTGTGTTATTCGCAACGTTTGACGTTACCACAGACCCACACCCAGCAGTAATACCAAGTTCTTGTGAAAATTTCAAAAGATTGACTCCACTTTTGCTCTTTTCGTAGAGTGACGGTCAGAAATCTTGCGGACAATCGGTTTTATATATCTATCTATTCACGGAGAACGATCTCGACCACTGTTGATTAGAAATCGTTGTGCTAGCCTCAATTCTCGCTGGACGGAATTTCTCTGAATTTTTTCTTCACACAGATCTGAACACTACTCGGAAGCCTGAGAAACGGATGCCCCTTCATCAACACCTGCTTGCCATCTCCGTTCCCAGCTCTTGACACAAAAACTGCCAAAATTATTCGAGACGAGCTTCGGCTATGTGGGCGAGAGTCCCTCGAGATACACTCAAGTCTCTGATGATACGTTTTTTGCCTTCTTGGGTCGTCAATGTATACCTTACTCATCTATGTCAACAATTGTGTTTGGATAGATCAAGTGCTTGTATACATATTGCATTCATTTCACGCTACTCAGCGCTAAGATTATTAGATGATCTCGAGCCTCCGATCACGGCGTGAATGTCTCTCCCACAATCTCCTCCGTAATCGTCCACAGCTTTGCGGCAGTTTCCTACAGAAAACAACTCGGTGACTGCGAAATCATCATAGCTAGAAGCCTACCGTGTTGGAACAATGAGGAGCAATCTTATCGTTGGCCTCGACACAATCCACGAGGTATGCACCGGATTTTGCTATGGGACGAATGAAACTTTGTGGTACGAGAGAAAACTTCATTACTGACATTCTAGTCGGATATCAAAGGCTGCTGCAACAGTGCTGGAAGTGGAAGAGGCAGTCAAAAATGGGATACGCATCTAGTAATTAGGTCATTTACGTTGCTGCGCCTTGACCCAGCGTCTTCCAGGTAATGTGCTCTGGATTGGGAAGTCCCTCCGGGGTTAGGGTACCTATGAAAACGAGAAAATCAAGCACTCAACACCCAAAGGAACGGAAACCAACCGATGGCAGTCAAAGCAGCCCTATTGTCCTCTTTCTTGATGATATTTGTGAATATTACTGTGAAAATTGAATCCGGAGTTGCTCAGTGAGGAAATGCATGTTGTCTTACTTCCGGGATGTAAACTGTAGACGTTAATTTTTCCCTTCGCGCGCCTCGAGAATTCACTTGCGAAGAGAAGGTTGGCGGCTTTCGACTGACTGTACGCGTTAAGAAGGTCATAGGTTTCCGGATTCGGATTCCGCGCAACCGCGTTGAGGTCGAGGGGCACGAAAGAATGGCCTTCGCTCGATACCACGACAACTCGAGGGGTGTAGCTTTCCGATTGTGCAGCGAGTAGTTTTGGAGTAAGGAGTTTGGTGAAAAGGAATGGCCCAATGTGGTTAGTCGCGATCTGGCTCTCAAATCCATCGACAGTGAGTTTGAACGCACCACCGCCGGCAGCAGCGTTGTGGATTAGAACCTGGGGTGTGGTTCGGATTAATTCAAAGATATTTGGGATACACGTACATGGAGCGGCTCCGGATATGCGTTGACTTCTGCGGCGGCCTTACGAACGGCGGCGAGAGAGGAGAGATCAAGAATGAGCCGACGAATGTTTGCGCTCGGCGTCTCCTTCTTGATGGCCTTTTCCGAGAGCTTTAGCCTGCCTTGAATTAGAAACAGCCTCAAGAAATGCACGCATACTCGCCTTTCAGAATTGTACCCTGTGATTATGACGAGGTTTGCGTGCTTGGCGAGCACCCGCGCTGCCTCAAAACCTACCCCATCAATCGAAGTGCCAGTTATAAGGACTGTGGAGCGTTAGGAACAAGGCTTCAACAGTTCGAGCACGAAAGGCACCATTTCGACCACGAATTTGTTCTGCAAAGGCAGCTGCGACGTCTTCGGCCGTGGTGGTGGGTGTGAATGTAGGCAAAGACATAGTTGAAAACAGATAATGGGTGCAGCACCAGCGTCCCGAGCCGTTGAATTTAAGTATATCCTAATTGCCGAATCGTTGTGCGGATTCGTCACCTTACGGCCTCTAACATGCCTGAGTCATTGCATGATGGGACCAGCCTTGCGGTGTAGGATTCGAGAACAATAGCCGTCTTACCGTGTTGTATTTCCGGTGTCCTAGGTGCTCCACACATTTTGACACAGAAAGAATGAGATGGCGCGGTATCGGGCGGCGAGACTGGAAGCACGCGGATAATGCTTTCCACCGAAGAAATTTTCAGAGAAAACCTGTCACCTCCAGGCCGCAATAATAATCGCAAGTCGTTGAATGCGGAAAGACCAATTTAGCTTCGAGTCCAGTCTGAGTCTAGATCCCAGTGTCGAAGGTGCGATGGTGACGCACATATAGAAGGCTCGCTGAATTGCCGTGCGAGTACAGAATGCCCACAAGCTCATAATCAGAATCATTAGAGCGGTCGTCCTTCTAGTTTTTAATTTTCGAAATAAAAAGGAAGGCGCCGCTTTTCCGCAAGTCAAACGACAGCCACCGTGATCCGATCCGGGAGGTTATGTGCATGTGCGGCCAGAGTCCGGTTGCGAGATTTTTCCGCGGCCAAGTCGCGAGCAAAAAGGAGCAAAAGCAAGAGAGGGAACTTGAAGAGTCCGGAAGAGCACGGAACGAGAACCGGTGTTATCCGACAACACGTAAGCGTACGCATTGTGTTTGCAAGTTTGCCTGCAACCTCCAACCTGCATGACCTGGCCTGGAATGTCGGATTTCTTCGTTCTGGAACTTTGAAAAGGAAAGCCCCTGATTTCAACAAGATTATTCTCCACTATCCTCCACCATGATTGGTCAGTGGATACAACACACATCTCGCACAGACCGCGAACCCAGCATGTCGGGAGTTGTACACACAAGATACAGCTGAACTACCTGAGTCGTCCATGAATTTTGACCATCTGGACGATACCGACTTTCCCTCGGGGGCAACACATTTCGAAGGGGATTTTTTTCAGGCCAACTACACATCAGACGAGCTGGGATATGATGAGCCGGAGACAGTTTCTGATGAGGAGGAAGAGGAAGATGAGGAGGAAGAGGTTGACGAGTTTGCCGATGCTATAGCGAATGTGGATCTTGAGCGCGGCTATGAGCCTGTGCGTCCAGATGTGGGAAACACCAACCAGGACAGCCTTGATGACCTGCCGCAGCCAGCAGCACCGGCTCCTACTTTACGGAAGAAGATCGAGGACCGCTTCCATATGAAGCCTGTAATTGATCGCTTCCCTAGCCCTTTGGCTGGTGCCCCGGTGTCGCGCGATCAGGCAGCAACAAGCGAGGAGCAATACCGGAATGCTCTCGGGGATACCGCCTCCAATCCTTACAAACCCTTTCTCTCGAAAATGGACTGGGAAATTGCGAGATGGGCCAAACTTCGTGGAGCGGGATCAACCGCATTTACCGACCTTCTCAAGATTGAAGGCGTGAGTTTCTCCGTTGATTTCAAGACACTGCTGACATCAAGGTTGATAGGTCCGCGAAGCACTTGGGTTGTCATACGGGACGTCGGCTCAGCTCAATGCCATCATTGATGATGAGCTTCCTGGGCGACCCAAATTTCATCGGTCTGAGGTAGTTGTCGACAATGAAGTGTTCCATCTTTATTCCAGGAACATCATTGAATGCATAAGAGCGCTCTATGGGGATTCTGCCTTTGCCCCATATCTCTGCGTCTTTCCGGAGAAGCATTACATCGACAAAGATAAAACAATCCGAATGTATCACAATATGAACACAGGCAGATGGTGGTGGGCTACCCAGGTATTTTCATGTTCCCAATGCAGCCGAGTTTTTCTTTGACCTCTCGCCGCAGGAGGCTGTTGAAAAGGATCACCCTGGCGCCACAATAGTCCCAATCATTATTTCCTCCGACAAAACACAGCTCACCCTATTTGGTAACAAAACCGCCTACCCAGTCTACATGTCAATCGGGAACATTCCAAAAGAAATACGACGCAAACCATCACGCCGTGCCTATGTTCTCCTCGCCTATCTGCCCACCTCACGCATGAAAACATATTTCCAATAAAGCTGCACGTCGTCGTGTTCTTGCCAATGTTGTCCATGCATGCATGCGCTATATTTTGGATCCACTGCGGACAGCCGGCATCTCGGGACTCAACTTAACGAGTGGAGATGGTGTCACCCGGCGTGGACATCCAATTTTTGCCGTGTTTGTCGGAGACTATCCGGAGCAGGCCCTTGTTACGGCTACAAAAACGGGCGAGTGTGGATCATGTGAGGTCCCAAGAGATGAGCTCGGGGGACGGCACTACTCACTTCCCACTGCGGAACCTTGAGCGAATCCTCGAGGCGCTGGATAGACTGGATGAAGGCGTGACAGTATTCTCCCGTGCATGCAAAAATGCGGGGATCAAGCCTGTTTATCAGCCGTTCTGGGAAGGTCTTCCATATGCGAATATATTTCGCTCCATCACACCCGACGTGCTACACCAGTTGTACCAAGGAATGGTGAAGCATCTCATCGCGTGGGTGAAGGAGTGCTGCGGAGAGGCAGAGATTGATGCACGTTGCCGTCGCCTCCCACCCAACCACAACATACGAATTTTCATGAAGGGGATTTCTGATCTCTCTCGTGTAACTGGTCGTGAGCATGACCAAATTTCACGCTTCCTGCTCGGAATCATCATTGATATCCGTCTTCCCAATGGATTGTCTTCTGGGCGTCTACACAGTGCAGTGCGTGGGCTCCTTGACTTCGTCCATCTTGCCCAATATCCCATGCATACCGATGAAACATTGTCTCTTTTGGACACTGCCTTGGACCAGTTCCACCAGAACAAAGATATCTTCATCGAGCTTGGTGTTCGAAATGACTTTAATCTGCCCAAACTCCATTCCTGCCGGCACTACGTGATGTACATCAAGCTCTACGGCACTACAGACAACTACAATACCGAGTACACTGAGCGGCTGCACATTGACCTTGCCAAGGACGCCTATCGCTCCACAAACTTCAAAGACGAGTTTCCCCAGATGACTCTCTGGCTTGAACGAAAAGAAAAAGATTGTTCGACATGAGAAATTCGTTGTCTGGAAGCTCAATGGATCCCCACCTCTCCCTATGCCTGCAAAAATTAATCCAGGCATTGTTTATGAACGGCGACAGCTCATGACAAAGTTCCCCACTCGCAAATCAGTCCGGATTGCAAACCTCATTGATGATTATGGTGCAAAGCTCTTTCGAGAGGCACTCTCCCGCTTCATTGCCCAGCAGAACAACCCGACACTGTCAGCAGCTCAAATCGATGCCGAGGCACGGTACCTCCGTGTCCCATTCAACGCCGTTGCTGTGTATCATCGGCTGAAGTTTACAACACCTGATCTATATTCTGGTGATGCTTCTGCACATTCCATTGTCGACTCTGTCCATGTTGAGCCCTCTCGGAAAATGGAGGACAGGCGTGATTTACCTGGGCGATTTGACACAGTATTGGTCAATGTGAAGGATGGTGGACTGACTGGGACCGATGGTGGGTCAAACGTTAACGGTGCGACTAGTACTGACTCGTGCCAGGGTATCGTGTTGCTCAAGTCCGCGTCATATTTTCAATCCCTCCGCATGCTGCCAAGACTGTCTTTCTGTCCGGCATAGAGGCCCCAACGCATCTGGCCTATGTTGAGTGGTTCTCTTCATTTTCCTCACGGCCAGAACCGCGACATCTGTCTTATAAAGTCCAAAGATCATTCAGACATGGAGAGCGGCTTGCTACCATCATCCCAATCTCCAATATTCGGCGAAGCATTCATCTGATACCTAAATTTGGACCTGTTGCACCACAGGATTGGACATCCAGTAATGTTCTGGACCGGTGTTCAACATTCTTTGTTAATTCTGTAACTGATCGACATGTATATGCAACATTGTTTTGAACATTTTCACTGGACCACTAGCCAACCTAATTCATCTAAGATTCCCCAAATTTGACCAAAACTATTCAGATTCAGACAAATTTTCTCAATTTAGAGACCACCGATCTAAATTATCCTAATTTAGACTAAATTAGCAAAGGAGGTTTTCCCTGATGCATACGTTCAGATAAGACTACCGAACGTGTTCCAGCATCCATCAATGTACTCTGGAAGGTCAACAGCACTGCCCAGAAATGAGCAGATGTTGGCCGGTATCTCCTCCGGGGGTGTCTCAGAAGGATGAGATGGAGGTTGGGCGGCAAGGGCGGAGTCTTTGAGATGGGCAGCTAGTCGCACAAATTGCATCGCCTCTTCCATGCCCATCGTATCACATAGCCCAGGGATAGCGGAAAGTCTCGCATGAATCTCGTTGAACGTAGCCATTGTTTTGAGCTAGTGATTAGCCGAGCTGAGGACGCGTCGCGTCGGGTAGAGAAAAGTCGCGTTGTGATGGTCACGCCAATCACGCCGAGACATGGCCAAAGTATACCGGCTATACTCCCGGCCATTGATGAAGTAGGCTGCCCAGTAATTTCCTCTGTATACCGGCAGTACCCGGAAGTGTACAAGATATACAAGAGGTATAAAAGATCTGTAGTCACGATATACCTCTGGGCTCACGTTCTTTCTGCAATTCTCGCTGGACGGAATTTCTCTGAATTTTTTCTTCACACAGATCTGAACACTACTCGGAAGCCTGAAGAACGGATGCCCCTTCATCAACACCTGCTTGTCATCCCCGTTTCCAGCTCTTGACACAAAAACTGCCAAAATTATTCGAGATGAGCTTCGGCTATGTGGGCGAGAGTCTCTCGAGATACATTCAAGTCTCTGATGATACGTTTTTTTTGCCTTCTTGGGTCGTATACCTTACTCACCTACGTCAACAATTGTGTTTGGATAGATCAAGTGCTTGTATACATATTGCATTCATTTCACGCTGCTTAGCGCTAAGATGATCTCGAACTTCTGATCACAGTGTGAATTTCTCTCCTACGATCTCCTCCGTAATCGTCCACAGCTTTGCGGCAGTTTCCTACAGAAAACAACTCGGTGACTGCGAAATCATCATAGCTAGAAGCCTACCGTGTTGGAACAATGAGGAGCAATCTTATCGTTGGCCTCGACACAATCCACGAGGTATGTACCGGATTTTGCTATGGGACGAATGAAACTTTGTGGTACTAGAGAAAACTTTATTACTGACACTCTAGACGCGTGTCAAAGGCTGCTGCAACCGTGCTGGAAGTAGAAGAGGCAGTCAAGAAAGGAAACGCATCTAGTAATTGAGTCATTTACGTTGCTGCGCCTTGACCCAGCGTCTTCCAGGTAATGTGCTCTGGATTGGGAAGTCCCTCCGGGGTTAGGGTACCTATGAAAACAAGAAAATCAAGCACCCAACACCCCAAAGAACGGAAACCAACCGACGGCAATCAAAGCAGCCCTATTGTCTTCTTTCTTCATGATATTTGTAAGTATTACTATGAAAATTGAATCCGCATTTGCTTGGTGAGGAAATGCACATGTTGTCTTACCTCCGGGATGTAAACTGTAGACGTTAATTTTTCCCTTTCCACGCCTCGAGAATTCATTTGCGAAGAGAAGGTTGGCGGCTTTCGACTGACTGTACGCGTTAAGAAGGTCATAGGTTTCCGGATTCGGATTCCGCGCAACCGTGTTGAGGTCGAGGGGCACGAAAGAATGGCTTTCGCTCGATACCACGACAACTCGAGGGGTGTAGCTTTCCGAGCGTGCAGCGAGTAGTTTTGGAGCAAGGAGTTTGGTGAAAAGGAATGGCCCAATGTGGTTAGTCGCGATCTGGCTCTCAAATCCATCGACAGTGAGTTTGAACGCACCACCGCCGGCAGCAGCGTTGTGGATTAGAACCTGACGCGCTGTTTAACTTCATCCAAGATAATGGAGAGCCACGTACATGGAGCGGCTCTGGATATGCGCTGACTTCCGCGGCGGCCTTGCGAACGGCGGCGAGAGAGGAGAGATCAAGAAAGAGCCGACGAATGTTTGCGCTCGGCGTCTCCTTCTTGATGGCTTCTTCCGAGAGCTTCAACCTGCATTAGGTTAGAAATAGCCTCAAGAAGTGCACCCATACTCGCCTCTCAGAATTGTAACCCGTGATTATGACGAGGTTTGCATGCTTGGCGAGCACCCGCGCTGCCTCAAAACCTACCCCATCAATCGAAGTGCCAGTTATCAATACTGTCGAGCGTCAGGAACCAGCCTCCGATAGTGAGCATGGGAGGCACCATTTCTCCCCCTGAATTTGGCCCGCAAAAGCAGCTGCGACTTCTTCGGCCATGGTGGTGGGTGTGAACGTAGGCAAAGACATGGTTGAAAACAGCACTAGCGTCCCGAGCCGTCGAGTTTAAGTATGCCGAATCGTTATGCGGATTCGTCACCTTACGGCCACCCACATACCTGGGTCACCGTCTGATGGCACCAATCTTGCGGTGGAGGATTCGAGAACGATAGCCGTCTTTCCGTGTTTTATTTCCCGGTGTCGTCGGTGTTCCGTACATTTTGACACAGAGAGAATGAGATAGCGCGGTATCGAGGCGGCGAGGCTGGAAGCACGCCGATTATATTCTCCGCCGAACGAATTTTCAGAGAAACCCTATCACTTCCAGGCTGCAATAATAATCGCAAATCTTTGCATGCGGAAAGACCGATTCAGTTCCGAGTCCAATCTGAGTCTGGATGCCAGTATCGAAGGCACGATGATGAAACACATATGGAAGGTTCACCGAGTTGCCGTGCGAGTATAGAATGTCCAAAAGCTCATCACCCGATTCATCAGAACCTCTTGTAGTTTTTAATTTTCGAAATAATAATGCGCCGCTTTCCGCAAGTCAAACGACAGCCACCGTGATCCGATCCGGGAGGTTATGTGCATGTGCGGCCAGAGTCCGGTTGCGAGATTTTTCCGCGGCCAAGTCGCGAGCAAAAAGGAGCAAAAGCAAGAGAGGGAACTTGAAGAGTCCGGAAGAGCACGGAACGAGAACCGGTGTTATCCGACAACACGTAAGCGTACGCATTGTGTTTGCAAGTTTGCCTGCAACCTCCAACCTGCATGACCTGGCCTGGAATGTCGGATTTCTTCGTTCTGGAACTTTGAAAAGGAAAGCCCCTGATTTCAACAAGATTATTCTCCACTATCCTCCACCATGATTGGTCAGTTTGCACGGTCAAGTGGGGGACCAGTCACTTCTGTCTCCAAAGAGATCTACAGTAATTCTAGCAGGATTATATACCGGCGCTCGGTGAGCAATGTGCTTTTGCCATTTGCAAAGTCTGACGTTGCCACAGGCCCGCACCTGTCATCAGCAAGTTTCTCTTGCAACAAAAAAAGAGATTCACAGCGCTTTTTGTCGAGCGACGAGCTTGAGGGTGCCCAAGACCGCACGGTCAAATGGTCATATATAGCTTTTTACGGGGAACGATCCAGACATCACTCGCTGGTCTGTCCTCAGTTTCTGCTGCGCGAAATATACCTCATTTTTTCTTCACATAGATGTGCATGCTGCTCTGAAGCCGGGGAAAGGACATCTCCATTCCTCAAACGCACGTTTGGTCTCTGGACAACGTGAGTGACAACATCATTTTCTATCTCTTGATGAAACACCCAACTGCAAAAATTATTCGTGACGAGTTCCGGCTCTATGGGCGGGTATTCCTTCGGGATCCATTCAAGTCTCTGATATGTTATTTCCTGTTTCGAATCCACACTGCATAATGCGTACCTTGCTTACCTCGCTGTCAGGAAACCGCGCAAACCACTTATTCCATGCCTTCATTTGTGGGGAGCGATTCCGACTTCAATTTCATGGGAGGGTCACTGAATTGCGGAGGTCCGACATTTGGTATGTCCTTGATTCTTCATCTCTGCACGCTCGGGGTTCCCTGATGTTTTTTTCCCGCCCAGATCTGGATACTTGTCCAAGCCTGGGGAAAGCCCTCTGTCCCCGTTCCTACAGCACGCGTTCGGAGTCTTCGTAACATGTGAGTCCCAACGTCATTCTCATCTCTTGATGAAACACAAAACTGCAAAAACTATTCGTGACGAGCTTCGGCTTCGTGAGCAGGTATTCCTTCGGGATCCATTCAAGTCTCTGATATTTTCCTGTCTTTTTCTGACTACTCGATGCATCCTTTACTTATTCACACTGCTCGGTAGGGCTTCGTCATCATTCCGCGACGACTATCGTGCCTGCCTCGTCCTACATCCAGGACCTGGAAAACCCCGTCTCGACTCGGGCTTCCGAGGTAAGCGATTGTTCCCAGCTTATATGATTTGACTAATTGTTCTGCGGCAGGTCATGCTTTGCTCGCCCCGACTCCTTTGCCCAACCAGTTATCTCGAGCTGGCTAGTGGCTTTCGCTGAGCGCCCCCATGCCATAGAAGAAGCAAAACCCAAGTATCAAAGCCATCGATCACGTCTTCTCTGGCAACACGAATATGATCCCGCTGTCCAGCGATAGTCGTAGATTCCCGACCTACCAGATCGAATGTTAACCTGGCTCCGACCTCCAATAACTCGATTTCGCTCTTCTCCATCTGCTCCCGCGCCCATCGGCCTCTCTCCCCCACTTCTGTCTCAGGCGGCTTTCCCCGCTCGCCATCTATACCTTCCGCTTCTACATCCGGCTCCCGGTCATCTCAAAGTGCTGTGATGGAGATCTATCATTCCGGACGCCTTATTCACTCGTAATGACTGCGACTTCTCGAGCTTCTGCTGCAGACGCCTCTACGATCCTGGTGGATCAATGACGGCGAGAACTTCTCGAGCACCATCCAGCCTTGCTCGCTCGAAGCTTTTCGCCGCGTCGCCTCGTTATGTGGCCACAGATTTTTCAGTCCGTCTGTCTCCACGCCATCCTCGTCTCCGCAGACGCGCACACTTCCCACTTTCATTTCGACTTATCCTCCCCTGGACTCCTCCCCCGGACAACTTCCGGCTCTACGCCTAACGCACCCCCGCCCGCCCTCACCAAAGTGGCGCACGATGCGCTTGGTACATATCGTGCTGCTCCCCGCCTTCCCGGCTTCAGGTTGTGCGGAGGGCTCCCTTTGCTATGACCTCGTCGACCACCAAGTAGACCGGGAAAAGCCAAATGGAGTATAGCTGCCGTAATCGAGTAATTCAGCAGTGCTGGACGAGGCTGGAGGACGCTTTGATTGCCGCTCGGGCTTAGGGCTTCTGTGAAGAGAAGCCAAGTACGGCTCAAAAAAGCACAGGGACCGAATGAGACGAAAAGACACGGGGCAAGACGAGACGGAGACGAGACATGAGAGACGAAACGACACAGACCAGGACGAGACGATCGAAGTCAAGACCAGAAGTGATGACACGAGGGCTGGCAAGACGAGATAAGACGCGACGGATATCGATCAACGCGGAGTAATTACAGAGACGACAGATCGAAAGAAGCAAGACGATCAGTGGCAGTGACGCTCTGGGCTTTAAATATGATTCGCACCTATGGTGGCCCCGACACGAACTCTTCCTCTTCCTGTGCGCGGAATCTGGTTGCGGCGGCGCGGCGACCTTTGGATAGACCCGTATGCGACGTGCTGCACCCAATAGCTCGGAAAATCACGCCAAAACCAGACGGCAGGATACTACACCCAGCGCTGAATTCGCCCTCATACGACCCGTCCCCCGTCGGATCCGAACGCAGATGGGAAAAAATAACGATGCCGACAAGGGGGGGCATGTACGGCTCCGACGACGTTGCCGACGAAACGTGCATTTGCGGCTGAGGTTACTACATACATGTCCGCCATGAGGCACAACCGTGCTGCGGACCTAGACCTTCGCAACCAGCCACAACGATACCGCCCGCGTAGGGAATATCCGCAAGCAGGAAGGCAGGCGGCCGTCGTTCTGCACATGGGGGGATATGGATCGATGATGTGGATTGCGGCGCGAGAGCAGGAGATGCGTGGGAGTGTCGCAAGCACGTCGAAACAGACGGTCGGAGAATGCAGGAAGAAGTGTCATTCATGGCGGGTAGCGGCGACTCGGGGATACCGTGGAAGCGATGCAAGCTGCCACCTCGACGATGGCTGCCTCGTTCTCTTCGGTCTCGTAATCGTGAACGAACGAATAACACGTCTGCCGCCCGGTCCCGCGTTCTGCCGATCACCGTCTCGCGCATCCAAGCACCCAGGCATCCGGGCGCTCCTACTCCTGCGTCTGCAGCTAGTCCAGCTCCAGCCGTCGAGCGGTCTTGCGTGCGCTCGCGGTCTCGGTGGCCATAAGAGCGCTCGTGGCGCGATCGTTCTCGACAAACGTGATGAAGCTACCGGCACCGACAGCGGTGGTCGGAGCAGAGGCGCGACAAGGATGGCCGGTGGCGTTGGAAGTGCTTGGAAGCAGCAGTAGCTTGGGCTTGTGCTGAGGGCGAGTTTAAACCGCAGCTACAAACCATGCAAACCTCGGTGGACGAGCTTGAGGACGGCGACTCGGAAGGAGCTGCGCACGACACCATACACTCGCCTTCGCGTACGACAAAGCCACGAGTTCGTCGAGCGAGAGCTTAATGTCCAAGATGCGACGGGCATGGCGAGGGGTCACGTCGAATCAGTGATTTCTCGCCAAGGCGGGTCAGCGAGGACGTGGCGTGCTGCTACAGCTACTACTACTGCTAGTCAAGAAAGAAATGCATACTAGAACATTGTGGATACGGCTCTTCAGATACGTACATATTCTCATTTGTGCCAAAAGTATCTCGATTCTCTCATGGGAGGCTGCAGAAAGTGGAGGGTTCATATCACAATGCTATTGATACAAAAAACGATCTCGGATCTCGAAGGGAATGTGCAGAGTGGGGTTAATGTCAAGCTAATACTTGCAAAAGAGCGACTTGACTACGTGCGCCTACATCAGTATTCAGGCATCAGCACCTTCGAGCCAAGGGTCCTGCAATAACTCTTCGGCCGTAGCTCGCTCATCCGGACTCAGGCGCGAGCATCGATACATGAGGTTTGCCAGGATACAGCGTCCGGTATGTCGGGGACTTTAGAGGGTATTCATGGGTGGGGGCTGCGCGGATGAGGCGGGATGATTGGCGCGGGAAGAATAGAGGTCCACAGTGCACATCGATGCCACATCGCGTTTCGGAATTGGAGGAATAAGCAGGGCCGTGCACGCTGCTTGAGGACGGCTGCACGAAGACTGAGGCATAAGGCGCTCGGAAGACAGGGAGCGCAGGTATTTTTCTTTCCGTCCTTTCCGACAAAGAGTACGTGTGCAACAGAATATCATTCATGCAAGTACGCTGAGGCGTCAGCAGTCGTCGCTTTTCTCCCCACCTGCCCGCTGAGCGCGAAAATGCGTACATGGCCACTGTGCTGATTAGGAGCGAAGAATAGGGCGAAGTTCTTGCTGCCGTGTCCATCTTCCGCGTCTCCTCGTTCTCGCCACTGTCCGTCAATCTCATCCCATCTCGAGGCATTCTCGCCTCGTCAACGATGCAACGCCGCCGGAGTACAAGCCGTGGGGCAGAGGTGGCAAGAGAGGCGATGGCAGAGCGTCCGGGTGAGTCGAGACACGTTGCATGAGGTGTACACGGTCGATAGGGGCACATCCGGGCCCGTTGAGCCACGCAGTGCATCGGAATTGCGGTGAGCCTCTGGGATAGTGGTACCGACGCGAAACAAGAGGAAAGCGAAGTTGGCGATGCCCACAGACGATTTTGCTGTCCGGCTGAGCAGCGACGCCTAGCAGATGACAGTCCCGCCGGCCGCCACACAGGTGAGGGGCAGGCACAGTCTTGCGGAGAAACCAGCGCCATGAGGCGCGCAAAAAAGACGCTGCGGCGCGTATTTTCCCCGTCTCCAAGTTCACCGTGCGTGGCAGCGAAACCCGCAATCCAATTCTAACCCGAGCAATCCGTCTCGCCGGATCCTCTGCGAGGGTGTGGGTGACGAAGCGCGGAGTATCGGATAAGGAAAGGGTGGAGAGCAACCAACAGATATACGGAGTCCGATTCAAAGTCTATCGCCGTGTCATCTGCAACAGCGGATCCGTCGAGCAGAGCACTGTTGCGGTTCCTCTTAGGCTCCTTCGCAGTGGGATGGGCTGGGGATTTGAATCCATATGCATCGGCCCAGCGCGGGGTGGATCAGAACAAGCGAGGAAACAAGCGGCGGGAGCTGCCTGAACGGCCCGAAAGGTGAATCCATGCTTGGGTGTGTGGTGAATCATTCGCGCGCGAAGCCATACGGTCGTGGATCCGAGCCACAAGACGCAAGACGGCTGGTGTGGAGTTGTTGAGGCCCCGGTGTCGCGGGGACCAAAGAAAAACTTGTCCTCGAGTCAGTTTCATGGATGGACTCTCGAATCCTGGATTGAGTCGGAAATAATACTTTTACATGAAAAAACCAAGACGAGACCGACCGACTCACAGCACATCAGTAGCATACAGAAAGAACCAGTGGACCCATCGCTGGACCCAGTCTCCGCGCGATGAGTCACACCTACGCGTACGCAGCTCGCTGCATTGGAGCCTGGAGATCAGCTAGCGGGTACGCGTCCGAATGAGACGACGAACTGGCGAATAATAACTCGCCAGACTATCAAGTGACCCGATTCAAGTGCAAGACCAAACGGCACGACTCGGAGAATGGGTCGCAATGGCAATTTCGCGTCTTCGGCAGGTTTGTTTTGTTAAAGCTGGATCTGCAGAGTGAGGAGTAGTCTATTAGTTACCGCGTCAAATAGCCGGCAGCCTGCGTTATTATGTAACGATCACGAATGCTTGCGCAAATAAGCACTTAGCGAGACGCGTTCTTGACGCGTTTCTCGGTGTTGTTCCTATAATGAGGCCTAAAATCAGCTCAAAACACATACAGGCGCATTATAAGATATTATTCCGCAATAAACTGATTTTTCTAAAAGGTAATGCAACAATTTCGACTCGAACACCCGGAATACAGCCAAGATATTCATAGGGGAACTTCTCTGGCTCAAAATGGCTCGCGAGGGTACAAACACTTCATTTATAATTTATGATAAAGCTTTCTAGTATCACATTCCTTACCAGCTTGCGGGACGGGCGGCGACGCGTCCAAGTCGCGTCAATTACTCGCTCACGTGAGTTCTGAAAGGGGAAGCTTATATAATAACGCAGGCTGCCGGGTAATTTACGCGGTAACCAACAGACTCTTTATCGCGCGAGGTACGAGCGAGAATCGATAAAGAGTCTGTCAAGAGAGACTAAGTGAGGAGCACATTTTCGGCGTCTTGTATGTCGTAAATTAGCTCGTGTGCGACCAATTTTCCCGCGAGAGAATCAAGGCATCGTGATAAGTCCTTTCAGCGAAAACGAGAAAGGGCTTCAAATCTTCCTGTGGGGCCTTGGAAAAATTCTCGGCGAAATTCGGAAGACCGCCTTCAAAGGAGCGGGAAGGATGTGGCGGTGCATCCCGCTGTCGAACATGACCACCTCTTGCAGCATTGCTTCTTACTTCGAGCACAACGACGTTGTACGTACACGGTAGTCTCTGTTACAGAACCGATATATAAATGACGAACAAGTAAGTATTTATATATGGTCTGTTAGCAATCACGCCCCTCTTGGCGTGCTGTCAACTGATTACGTATTTCAGTGGCTGTGCGCACTCGACATGTCCACAATCTCATCCATTACAAGACTTTCAAGCTTTTTGGGAGGCCGAAATCGTTGCGGATCATCGTTCCTTACTTCTGAAAAAGTGGTAAAATATTTGGGGTAGGATACAGTGGAAAAATGTACATGTTTCGGGCGAGGCCGATTATCTAAGTCCGATTCGGCCGATCATCCCGATGTTTGCGCTTCCTCACAGAATTTCGAGCACTCAGTGGAAATTCACCAATAAGACTCGGTAGATGTCAAGTACAAGTCAATATAGACCCCTGGTATGAATTAGAGATCTAGAGAACCGTTGGAAGCTGCAGCAAAAAGGCGAAGAAAGTGAGTAGCACAGCCACATAATTGCGTAATCAGTTGACAGCACGTCAAGCACGATCACATTGCTACAAGACTACGTACACGGTCTCTCGCTTTCTGGCGTGTTGTCTCGGTAGCTCATATCGCTGAGTTCTTATTCTTAGCTCAACTCTTGCTCTGCATTTTTCTTTGTACTTTGGACTAGGACTGGGCAATCTCATTATAATCTCCCCAAACCTGGCAAAACCACTGAAGATTTGGGCTGGAAGAGTTTCAGTCTGCTGGACAAGTGCTGTACAGCGTGTTTATAAAGGTTTTATCCCTTCCTCGGCTAGATTTCCAAGCTCGGCGCGCAGCCGTACGGTCTGGTTTTTCGTCCTGCCAGCCACTGATCATCCCGACGACGAATCAAGATAATCCTGCTCCACTATCGACACTCTGATTAGGACAGTTTCCCGCTGACCCTCCAATAGGCCCCAGCTTGGAGGGTCATTTATATCCATGTTTCGTTTGTGCGGAGCATTAACATAGTTCCGAGTCGCGCGATAACAGTGAACACGCTGATCTTGTTCCCGGATACGTAGCTGTGATATGATTAGCAGGATGAATATTTCTCTCGCGGAGACACCATTAGCGGCGCACTTCCGACCCTGGAACTTGCCTTTCCCGATTCTCTGGCCGGCCCGCTAGCTCATTCTTTCTGTGTCAAAATGTATTCAACAGCTGGAGGTAATCAGCAAGCGATGACTCAGATACTTTATCCTACTGGCGCTACTGGCAATCTGAGGATTATGAATCCGCAAAGATGATGCGGCAATTACCATCACCGGCGTACTCGGGGACACCACTTGCCTCTAACGATTCTCTCCCCGGCCCGCTAGCTCATCCTTTCTGTGTCAAAATGCACTGAATTCCTGGAAATGAAACGCGGTAATACAGTAAGTCGGCAGGGGATGGCGAATCCGCATGATGACTCGGCAATTAGTGACCATCCTCGAATGTATAAATCCGATGGTTCAAGAGGCTGTAGACACCAAGTATCAGTTTCAATCATGTCTCTGCCTGCGTTCACACCCGCTACAACGGCCGAAGAAGTTGCAGCTGCCTTTGCGGACCAAATCCAGGGGAGAAACGGTGCTTTCCGTGCTCGAACTGTTGAAGCGTTCCTGACGTTCCACAGTCCTTATAACTGGCACATCCATTGATGGAGTAGGTTTTGAGGCGGCGCGAGTGCTGGCAAAGTACGCCAACCTTGTCATAATTACGGGCTACAACTCCGAGAGGCGAGTATGGGTGCATTTCTTGAGACTATTTCTAATTCAAGGCAGGTTGAAGCTCTCGGAAGAGGCCATCAAGAGGGAAGTGCCGAGCGCAAATATTCGTCGGCTCGTTCTTGATCTTTCCTCTCTCGCCGCCGTTCGCAAAGCAGCTGCAGAAGTCAATGCATACCCGGAGCCACTCCATGTCCGTGACTTTCAACTATCTTTGATGATGGAGTTTAACAACACACCAGGTTCTGATCCACAACGCCGCCGCCGGGGGTGGTGGGTTCAAACTCACCGTTGACGGATTCGAAAGCCAGATTGCCACCAACCACATTGGGCCATTCCTTTTCACCAAACTCCTGGCTCCGAAACTACTGGCCGCACGCTCGGGAAGCTATACCCCACGTGTGGTCGTGGTATCGAGCGTGGGCCATGGTTTCGTGCCCTTCGATCTCGACATTGTTGCGCACCCGAATCCGGACACTTACACTTTCTTTGGCGCCTATTGCCAGTCGAAAGCTGCGAACGTCCTTTTCGCAAATGAATTATCGAGGCGGGCGAAGGGGAAGTTCAACGTCTATAGTCTACATCCCGGAAGTAAGAAACAATTCCCTATTACTCGCTGAAAAAGCAGATGCAGAGTCCGTACTCAAACATGACTAACAGCAATCCACACGAATCTCTCCAAGAAGGAGGAAAACAAGGACACTTTCATTGCCGTTGGTTGGTTTCTACTTTCGAGGTCGTTGTAGGCATCACTCAATTCCGCTCATTCGTAGGTCTTCTGACGCCGGAAGGACTCCCCAGTTCGGAGAAAACCACCTGGAAGACACTCGGTCAGGGAGCTGCAACGTGAGCGACTCGATTGTTGAATGTGTCTATCCATTTTTGACGCGCTTGCAGCACTGTTGCAGCGGCATTTGACACGCGATTAGACTGTCGGTCATAATCGAGTTTCCTTGAACACCATGAGTTCTTATTCATCCCACAGTGAAATCCGGTGCATATCTCATGGATTCTGTCGAAGCTAACGACAAGATTGCGCCTCATTGTTCCGACCCGGTACGCTTCCAGTCATGATGGTTTCACGCCCACTGATTGTGGTGCTGTAGGACACTGCGGCAAAGCTCTGGACGATTACGGAGGAGATTGTGGGAGAGAAATTCGCCTTGTGATAGATATGCTGAAGTTTCAGCGATGCCGTAGAAAATGGAAGCGCATAAATTATGCGATTTACAAACGATATGGAAAGACTTCGTTCAAACACAGTGTATGTCTCGCAAGTCCTGTCTTGCATGTCGCGATGCTTGAACCACAAACCCCGGCACGAGGAGGTAGAAAACCTTGGGAAGACAGGAGAGGGGATTAAACAAATAATGGTTACTTACTGTAGGTTGGCCACTGACTTCAAATCTAGTTCCGTTCCTTCGTTCCGACGTGAATATACATCCTAGGTTCTTCTGGAAACTCCCGGAAAGCGACAATGTGATTGGGACGAGGTTGCAGATCCATAAATGACTCGAACGAAAGGTAGAACGACTTGAGTTGTGCGAAGGATCCAGCACACCGAGCGGCAAGTGCATGAATAGTGTCGTGGTTCAGGCGATCGTAAAAGTATACCTCAATACAGAGGTTACGGAGATGTGGAAGAGTAATATTCTGGTCCTGTAAACGTCAGACCCCCTTGGGACGAGGAGTGGGTCTGTTGTGGGCTTCGTGAAGCCGAGGGTGAAGTGGGAACAAGTCGGAGGGGCAGCGATCTGCTGGTGCCAACTGAAGCGCCGACCTTTCTTTTGTTCCGCAAATCGGAGGCGGGACACGTTCCACTCGAAGCGAATTTTGGCTTGGGCTCAGAATTACGACGCGGGGACTTGCATCGGTGCTATGTATGCAGCGCGAGACTGAAATGGAACTGGGGACAGAAAATCAATCAAACCAAGACGAGATTACAAAACAAGACAGATCCATTAAGTTGCTGCAAAAAAAAAAAAAAGGCAGCGGGCTCAAGTCGAATCTTGGTACTCGGGTGGCCCGTCCCCGAAATGTCTAAAGATACCATTTACACTCCACTCGTCGCAATTCAACATTCCATCATGTAGCTGTCCAGAGCCAGACCATTTGAATCTCTCGAGTCCAAAGTTAAGGTCGAACTGGCATGGCCCGTCAGTGATTCCAACCGCGGCAAAGACGTCGACGTCGACTTCTTCCCGATTCGGTTTGGGGTCGAATATGCCGGGGAAAGCAACCGGGAGCCGCTCGCCGTTGTATGTGTAAAAGAGAGACCCAACATCGCTGTTCACTGGAAATTCATAGCCGCACCCAATGGTGTCATTGGGCTTGATTTTGGGTACGTTGTGCTGCCTGACGGGCTTTCCCGACTTTGGGTCATAGACGTGCCGCATATAATCTGTGCCGCCTTCGGAGTCGTCGAAGTAGATGCGATGGTCATCAAAATGCAAGGCCGCACTCTGTCTGTGCCACCCAGGGAGCCTATTAGGAGGATATGGAAGACACTGCATTCCTGTGGCAAAAAAAATTAGATGGTGATAATTTGAATTAAAAATGGCTCACCCAAAGCAATGGTGGCGTTCTCCGCGAGGTGGCGAACCGTTATTTCAAAGTAGACCCCTCGCTTCGCGGCGGAGAGGTAATTCCCTGCAATTATCGGCAGATTGCTCGTAAGACATGCATCTCCACGATTTTTGAAGTGCGCTGTACGCGTCGCCACGTTGCGCTTTTCAAGTACTAGTCGGTGTTTCGGCCCTCGAGACAAAGAACTGGGCTCATCCAGTTCGACGAAAATTGACGTCATTCCCGGTTGCATGGACGCGTCCGCAAGTGGATCCCGTCTCTGAATAAGACCCCATTTATCGGGCCCGAAATCTCTGTGGTCTTCCGGAAAGACTTTGGCGGGAAATATTCGAGGATGTTGGCGACAGAAATTATCCGCGGCCTCGAAATCATCTTGGGTGGCGTTCCTCTCCGATACTTCGTGCTGAGTAGGACGATTAGTCGTTTATGGCCACACTCGCGAGCTACAGAGACTCACTGACTCCCCACCCGCGGGCTTGTATACCGGAGGAGAGCAACCTAGAGAAGACGGCGGGGGCCCAGGCGGGGGAGCGTATGAGACAGGGGGAGGACCGGGTGGGGGATTGTACCGCTGCCGCTTTGACCTCAAGAGAGCGAACATGGTGGTGAAGACAATAGAACCGTTGATCAGATCCTGTGCGGGTGCACCGCCTTCGGAGGCGGGCTTACCTGCCACGTTGCTGTCACAGACGAAACATGGGTGCCGATTCAAGCTGCAGTTATTCCGAAAGACAGAGAGTGGACGAGTGATCTTGGTCCCCATTTGCGACGCTTGAATAACAAACGTCCGAGTGAAATAACGGTTGCGCCAAACAAGCTTTTCAAATCCTTGCGGCAGTACTTTTCTGACATCCAAGCTTGGACCATCCAAATGTTCAAAATATGATGCTGTCATGCTGGGGACAGATTCATTTGTTTCAATTCGCTGCGGGAAGCATAGTGAATTTCTTGGCTGGGAACAAGGTTGATACTTCAAGTTCCCTTTTCGAGCAACTTGATGCCACCGGAGCTTCCCGAACCTGGTTTGTTTCCTGCCATCATGTCCACCGCAAAAGTTCTGCAAGCACGCATCGACGAACTTTCGTTGGCTATAGAACGCCAAAAGGAAGCCCTTCGCAACCTGGAAAAAAGCAGGAGCGAGGCTCGACGCCAACTGAATGCCACCCTAGACCCGATGGCCCATTTGCCAGTCGAAATCTCATCCGAGATCTTCGTACGGTGCCTCCAAGATTCTCCTCGACCAGATCCTGGCGAGGCCCCTCTCTTATTTCTTCATGTATGTCACCTTTGGGCGGACATCGCAATTGCCACACCATCCCTATGGACCTCCATACGCTGGGAACCCATGGCAAACACTGTTAATTTAGATATTTGGCTCCGACGGGCACGAAATCTGCCTTTGTCCATTGCCCTCCATGGAGCCCTACTCCATGATGCCGCTGTCGCAGTACAACAGCATGCTCACCACCTGCAAAGTTTGACGCTGGAGTCTCCGCAACTAGAATCCAACCAAAACCTAATGGTTACGCCATTCCCTTGTCTCACAGACTTGACGCTCTTGGGCGTGGGAATTACGAGGCGCGTATGGGACGGACAGGGTATGAACATATTGCGCAACGCCCCCATTCTCAAGGAGTGCCATTTCATCTCGCTGCGTTGGGGCAAGGATGGCCGTCAGCCCATAGTGCCATTGACACATCTATCTTTGCGGCGTCTACGACTGGACGGGCCCCAATGTGGTGCATTTATGTTGAATTATTTGACGCTACCTGCCCTCGATGTTCTCTACATCTCAGGCTGGAACAACCTCACGATCACCGAATTCACTTCCTTCCTCACACGGTCTTCAGCCCCCCTGCGGTTTTTATCCCTCGCAGGACTCGAAAACGACGATTTAGACGAGCTACTCCGACTTCTCCCCGGTGTCACGGACCTCGTCCTGAAATTTTCGGAGGTTACGATAGATCCACTACCTATGCTAAAGAAGTCAGTCTTGGCACCGGGCCAGAATCTTCCAAATCTTCGCAGGCTCCGCATTCATGTGTGCTTTATTGACGGAGGCGTCAACTACGAGGAGATAATTGGCGCGCTTGCCGCTCGGCATGCTGGTGCTCAAGTACAACTCGAGTCGTTCAGCTTATTCACCGATCCGGGGAATCCCGAGCCTGAGCCCCAGATCACTGCAGCTCTAGCGCAGTTTGCAAGGGAGTCTGGGATGCGTATCCGCGTTGGCGCGTCTTATTACCGCCGCGTTTGAGGTCAGTAGTCCATCCTGATAACCATGTTTGACTTAATGCTCTCATTCAGAGACTCTGTGCGTTATCCTGCATGCCATTTGGGGTCCAGGTATTGCGACATGCAATCTATCCATCTGGCTTGCGAGAAAAACGTTGGTGCCGACAACTGTGCTTGGGCAGGCAAAGTTGTTGTATAAATATATGTTTAGATAGAGAGGGTTGTCACATTTTTATGGAATTTGTTTCACGTTGATCCACACGGAGTCCATTTAGTGGAGATCACAGGGTGAATGTCTCCCCCACAATGTCCTCCGTAATAGTCCATAGCTTTGTCGCGATGTCCTACCACAGCAAAGTGAAATGAGCAAATGAAGACCAGAGTTTGAGGAAGAAAGCTAACAGGATCGCAACATTGAGGCGCAATCTTATCACTAGCCTCAACAGAATCCACAAGATATGCACCAGATTTTGCTTTGAGATAAATGAACAACGTGGTCCTCGGGGAAAGGAATTGAACTAACTCTCCAGTCGCGTATCAAAAGCTGCTGCAAGGGTACTAGAAATTTCAGGAGCAGTCAACAACAGTACGTCCATTAATTGAGCTATTTACGTTGCTGCGCCCTGACCTAGGGTCTTCCAGGTCGCGTATTCCGGATTGGGAAGCCCCTCTGGAGTGAAGACACCTATAAACCTGCGTTGAACATGAAAGGAATTTCCGCAAAGAATGTTCGAGAAATCCAACCAGCTGTAACCAAAGCAGCCATGGTTGCTTCCTTCTTGAGGATATTCGTGTGAATTGCTGTGAAGGTTGAGTCCTTTTTGAGCAATGACACAAGCTTTTCTTACTCCCGGGATGTAGACTGTAAACGTTGATTTTGCCCTTCGATCGCCTCGACAGCTCATTTACGAAGAGAATGTTAGCAGCTTTTGTCTGGCAGTATGTGCCATAAAGGTGGTAGATTTCTGGATTCGGGTGCGCAACCATATTGAGGTCAAATGGGAAGTAAGCATGGCCCTCGCTTGATACCACGACCACGCGTGGGGTATAGCTTCCCGAGCGTGCGGCGAGCAATTTCGGAACAAGGAGTTTGGTGAAGAGGAATGGTCCAATGTGGTTGGTCGCAATCTGGCTCTCGAATCCGTCGACAGTGAGTTCGAACGCACCAGCGCCGGCCGCGGCGTTGTGAATCAAAACCTGGGAAACAGTTGGACTTTATGGGAAAATCTGGGAAAACATGTACATGAAGCGGCTCCGCGTAGGAATTGACCTCAGCAGCGGCTTTGCGGACGGCGGCAAGAGATGAGAGGTCAAGATTGAGCTGACGAATATTTGCGCCGGGCGTCTCTTGTTTAATGGCCTCTTCCGAGAGCCTCAGCCTGTGGATAGACTTCTCGTTAAAACTAAAAGCAGCCATAGGAGGAAAGATCACCCGCCGCTCGGAGTTGTAGCCCGTAATTATAACAAGATTCGCGTACTTGGCTAGCACCCGCGCCGCCTCCCAGCCAACTCCCCCCCTCGATGTTCCCGTTATCAGTACTGTCGTGCGTCAATAACAGGCTATAAGACGACCGTAAGAATAAAGAGCACCGTTTCTACCCCGGATTTGGTCCGCAAACACAGCTGCGACCTCTTCGGCCGTTGTTGTGGGCGTGAATGTGGGGAGAGACATGACTAATAGTGCCCGCACGATCCGTGAAATTTATGTATCAACAAAGTATTCGCAGGGTGTTCAAAAGTTCGCTGGTTAATCCCGGCAATCACGTCGAAATATTCGTATTTGGAAGTCCGATGAATGAACAATTTATTTTATTGCCTTTTCAAGTATTTCACGCGCGCGCAGTGCGCGAGATCCGCCGGGGCCCGCGCGTGCAATGGAGTCCGTGACCATCAGGGATTACCACAGGAGTGAAAGCGCTGCGAGCACGGCGCACCTGACTCCGAATCCGAGCGTGCGATGGAATGAAGCGAGGTCCCGACGCCGCCCCTTGCCTTGCCTGCTGTTCGCACCTCACCACCTCGACAAGCACACGACCCGTATGCGGGTCCGTATCGAAATGCGACCCATGCCTCTTTCCTCGGTTGGTGAAGATACTAACGCGCACGCACTCCTATCGGTGCCAGTGGGATGCGCAAATTGGCTTGGGATTGAACTCCCTCTTGTGATCTCAAGGAGGAGGCGCTGGGTGGACGCGGAAGGTTTAGGATACGAGTGAGTAGGAGGCATGTATCCCGATTCAATAGCGGCCGCTTCGGGAGGACGATACTGAGTCCTACGGGAGTGCAGTGTGCCAGCTGTAGCTTGGATTCGGTGTCGATGTCGTGTCACGGCGGATTCTGAACAGATTCTCCATCATGAGTCAGTATCCGGCTGGTCGCGAAGCGAGCGAGGAGGCAGGCCGCGCAAAGTGTTGAGGTCCTACGCCTCCTGCAGATTCGACATCGACGACATCTGCGGGTTTCCTTTCAGTTTCAGCGTGCGTTTCTCGCACTCGTGTCCCAGGGCGAGCTGTGCGGAGAGTATGATGGGGCTTCAGGCGCATCTATTTAGGGATTCGACGTCGAGAGAGCAGGCTAGAACGGCTGCGAGACCTCCTCGTTCCTTCCCTCCTCTATTGGTGGTCCGGTATTCACGAGCTCGGTGTAGCAGATCCGCCCAGCAGCGCACCATGCGGACAATGGGAATCAGCCGATGTGCGCGTTAAGGCTGCCGAGTCGAGCAGCAAATCGCCAGTCCTCCCAGTCCCGCCCCGCCGCATACACGTGGTGAAGGGAAAGCAGATATGGCGTGACTGCCGCGGCAGGAGACGTGCATAAAGGCGGCGGCGCTCCATCCCCATCTTCCTCCTACTACACTCTCCCAGAAGTTCTGCATCACTTCGTGCGCCATAAAAGCCTTTCCACCGAGTCTGTAGTAACCACGCGCCTGCGCGCGGCACAGGCAATGTGACAGTCCCAAAGATGTAGAGACTCGAAAGGCGACAAGGTCCCTCGTCGGGGAAGATATTATATGCGCACGGGCACCACGCGGTGGATGTGCGTATCTACATGCGACTCGGCTTGGGCATGGAGCATGCCGGACGCGGAGAATTCAGGATATGGACTCCATAAGCATGCGCCCTGCTATGGTGATATCTTTTGAGGAGAATCCGCATAACTTAAGCGCGTGGATATGCACAGGAGCCGGGCACATTGTGCGCGGATCGTCTTGGTGTCGAACGCGCGCGAGGGCTCCCTATTTCCTCCTTCCCTGTTCCTCTTCCCGGTCAAGTCCCGCTCGAAGCCTCCGGCAAGCAGCAGAAGCTCGGGTTCGTCTCATCTCGTACACCAATGAGATCCTACAATGCGGGTGGGTGTACGCGAGCCTGACGGACACGAAAGGATGGCCGCGAAAAGGCGCACATACAGCTCGGAGTCTGCCTGTCGACAAGGAGCGATAGATGATAAATCAGAGCTGGCGAGCAGGCATTCCAGCACCAGGAGGTGCCTTAGCTTAATGGGAGAGAAAATATGATAAATAGTGGGGCGCAATGGGGACATCCGCACGCGCACGCCTCAGGTCTGAATTGGAGGATTGGCAACGGCGCAGGCGCACGGGGCTGCGAGGCCACGACGTCACGAAGCGGGCACCGTGTGGAGTAGCGAAAGGCTGAGACGAGGAGAATCACGACAGCGGATGCGAGGACACACGCGGCGGACTGGGCCATGCACGCATAGAAGTGCAATGCGGACGTTCGTGTGGAGCGGCTATCCGGGGTGAAGGGGCGGCACAGCGGTGGGACGTTTCTGGGTTTGTCGGCTGAAGCGGGATGAGCTCGAACCAAAGCGCTCCGGGCGAGAGAGCGAAACGCTTCAGTAAGTGCGCGTGGATCTAAAAAAAACAAAGCGATATCAAGCCTGTTAACTGGTTGCGGTCTTGAAGGGCTTTGAATGCTCTTTGCAAAGTTTGGTGGTTTGCTCGAAGATTGTGGCGGTGCATGGGCGGCAACGCCAAACACCGCCCATGCACCGCCAAACATCACACCACATCTCCGTCTTCGTTATTACTGCCATCCCGTAACGGAATGAATCCTTTGAATTTGATTCCCTGTGGTTGGAAGGAAAGAAGCGACACTGGCATTGCTTTTCATGAGCTTTGCCATTCAGCTGAATTCCTCAGCATTTGAGCGGCGGCAGCGAGCCCTGTTGATACTTCAATTGAGCGTCGTGATGGAACAGACAACTCCTGAACCACAAGTGGATACTGGTGTGTCTTTTACAGCTGCCTAGTGTTTTTCCCTGCCGTTGGATACAGCTTTTCGTTCAGAATGGTTTGATCATCCATTGATTCTTGAACTTCGAGCTTCTTCCCCGCAGCTGCGCCAGAAGAAAGAGTGAAGACATGTATGTGGATTATTTGCTGCAGAGAATTCCGGGAAATGTGTAAATGGTTTCTTCGACTACTCATATAATTGGTGAAATCCACTACTTATGCGTGAACATACGTATTCTGTCCACATACCATGCGATCTGCCGATCCAAGGACAAAAGTGAGACGGGACAACGTGCTAGGCTCTGTTGGTCCGCTCTCAATGCGAAAAAAAATCCCGTCATTTCTTCTCTTCCATTGGAAAATAAATCTGAAAGGTTCAGAATTTCGCTGACGCTCGTAAAAGAAAATCGTCCGAAATTGCTTTTTTGACGTTTCCTTTTAGGGAACTTGATCGCATCGGCAAGGCCCGAACTTCGGTTTGTTTCTCGCCATCATATCCTCTGCAACGATTTTGCAAGCGGGCATCGAGGATATTTCATCGGCCATGGACGATTTCATTCGGGATTTTGACAAAAGCATGAGCGACACCAGACGCAAACTCAATGCCACCATGGATCCAATGGCGCGCTTGCCAGTCGAACTCTCCTCCGATATATTCATACGATGCCTCCCCGACTCTCCTGGACCTTATTCCTGCGAGGCGCCCCTCTTATTCTTGCGCATCTGCCACCGATGGCGCGATATCGCCATTGCCACCCCATTTTTATGGACTTCCATATCCTGCTGCCAGTGGCAATCCATCAACGCCGCGGCTCTCGATATCTGGCTGCGGCGGGCACGTAGGCTACCCCTCCGCATTTCCATCCATCGAAAACTGCACTGCGACGCTGCTGTAGTGTTGAAACAGCATGCGCACCATCTTCGGACCCTGAGACTGGAGCCTAATGATCCCCACAACCCAATGTTTGCGCCACTGCCTCTGACAACACTGTGGGGCCTTTTCGCGCAGGTGCCCGAATGCACAATAGACTCCAGCCAGTATATGGATATATTGCGTGCCGCCCCCGCTCTTGTAGAGTGTGAAATCCTCTGCCTAGCTAGGCACCTTCCGAAAAGAGGAAATCCGAGTCGGCTCACGCCGTTCACGCATCGATCCTTACGACGTTTGACACTGGGAGGGGGCAGCTGCGTCAGGAGTATATTAAAATACCTGACACTCCCTGCTCTCGAAAGTCTCGACATCTCCCAGTTGGGGGGTCTCCAGCGCTCGAAATTAGCCTCTTTTTTGACCCGGTCTTCACCCCGGCTGCAGTCGTTAAACATCAAATTATGGAAACTCGACGACTTTCACGAGTCCCTCCGACTTGTCCCGAGCGTAACGGCTCTCACCGTGACCGCGCTGGACTTCACAACAGACCCGCTTCTTCCGGCGGCAATGTCGGTGTTGGGATCGGACCGGAGTCTTCTTCCAAACCTTCGCCATCTCAGGCTGCGTATTGATTCCAGGTCTATGTATTACAGCATCGACGACGTTATAATTAAGGTACTTGGCGCTCCACGTATTACTGCACCTTATTAACCACTCCAGTCCTTCCAGTTCACCTTAGACGACTATAGATCTCACCATCCCCTCGTTACGGCTTTCCTACAGTTTGTAAGAGTTTCAGGAAGACATATCTATGTTGACATGCCCCAGAGCTTTCGGAAGAACCATATATGAGGTCAGTACGCCATTAATATTAATGAACCATATAAATACTCAATCCTCTCCTCTCGTGTTGAAAAGATTTCCAGTCTTCACCTTACGCCTATAAGATTCATTTATGGTACACGCTTTCAGAAAGCACGTTCGGCCTCAGTTGTGTTTGGATTTGGATGGACAAAGTTCTCGTATACTTACATGCATATGTTGTATTATCCCACTCTGTTCAGCGTCAAGTTTATTCGATGAGCTGTAACTTCAAATCACAATATGAATTTCTCTCCCACAATCTCCTCCGTAATGGTCCACAGCTTTGCGGCAGTCTCCTGCAGCAACGAAATCAGTGAGTAAAATCATCATAGCTGGAAGCGTACTGGATCGAAACAGTGAGGGGCGGCCTGGTCATTAGCCTCAACACAGTCTACGAGACATGCACCGGATTTTGCTATGATATGAGTGAGCAAGATAGTCCTCACGGAATCCGATTCAACTCACGGTCTAGTCGAGTGTCGAATGCTGCGGCAAGAGTCCTGAAAGTGTGAGAGACAGTCAAGAAAGAAAAACGAATTCCGTAATCGAATTATTTACGTTGCGGCGCCTTGACCAGGTGTCTTCCAGGTGGCGAATTCTGGATTGGGAAGTCCATCTGGCGTTAGGAGCCCTATGAAAATGAGGAAATCAAGCCAATCAAGGGGCAACCGGGATTAAAATTTCGTACGTGGGGTTGGAGGGGGGGTGGGTCCCAGGTAGGCTGAAAAAATTTTCTAGGCTCACTTACAAAACAGCATTTGAAGGCTTCAAACGTATGTGTTCTCTGTCTAAAATAGATCAGGGAGTAACCTGGAGTGTTTTCGACGAGCCCCGTCACCTTGTGTCTGCTCATTGGCACCTAACTCGAACTGTTCGTCCCTGTTCGTTCACTTTGGGATCAGAGCCCAAACATGGAAGAACAGGTTCACTATGGGCTCGCAAAGCCACAGGATAGCTTCATAAGATGCTAGTACATTGTAAAATCACTGTAACTACTCAATATACATTCACACCTTGAGTTTTACATGATTTTACAGAACTGCCTGATGTCGGAGCAGGCGGTCCGGTGTCAGGGGTGGGAACCTCCTTCCCTATATAGAAGGAGACAGGGGGGGAGGGGTCCGGCAGAGGGCCGAAAAAAAATTATCGACCCCACGTCCTTTTTTCGAATCCCGGTTTCCCCTTGAAGCCAATAATGACCAAAAGATCATGATCAGAAACCAACCAATGCCGATCAAAGCGGCCTTGTTGTGTTCTCTCTTGACATATTTGTGGCAATTGCTTTGAAGTTTGAGTCCTGATTTGCGAGTAAAGAAATGAACATGTTTTACCGCCAGGATGTAAACTGTAGATGTTGATTTCGCCCTTGGCCCGCCTCGAAAGTTCTTTTGCGAAGAGGATGTTAGCAGATTTCGACTGGGGGTATGCAACGCAAACGTCATAGGTTTCTGGATTTGGGTGTGCAACAGTGGTGAGATCGAAATGCACGAAAGCATGAGACGAGCTCGATAGCACGACTACACGCGGGGTATAGCTATCCGAGCGTGTAGCGAGTAATTACGGAGCAAGGAGCTTCGTCAAAAGGAATGGCCCGATGTGGTTGGTTGCCATCTGGCTCTCAAATTCATCAACACTGAGCTTGAACCCACCACCGCCGGCGGCAGCGTTGTGGACCAGAACCTGGCGCAGTGTTAAAATTCATCAACACTTGGAAGATATACATACATGAAGCGGCTCTGGGTATGCGCTGGCTTCAGCGTCAGCCTTGCGAACGGAAGCGAGAGAAGAAAGGTCAAGAATGAGCCGACGAACGTTTGCGCTCGGCGTCTCTTTCTTGATGAGCTTTAACCTAAATACAGTCTCAGAGATATCCTCAGGAATAATCAAACAGGGATACTCGCCTCTTAGAGCTCCAACTTGCAATTATGACGAGGTTTGCGCACTTGGCAAGCACCCGCGCCGCCCCAAACCTACCCCATCAATTGAAGTTCCTGTTATCAGTATTGTGGAACCTCAGGAATCAGGCTTCACGAGTTTGGGCACAGAAATTACCATTTCGACCGCGAATTTGTTCTGTAAAGGCGGTAGCGACTTCGTCGGCCGTTGTGGTGGGTGTGAATGTAGGCAAAGACATCTTTGTAGCAGATACAGGTCCAGTTTCTGAGTCATCGTATTTATATTTCACAGGGACTCACTTGCCGCTCATCGGGTAATCCTCCTACCTCAGTCATCCATCGCCTGTTGACTTAATTTCCAGGCGTTGACTCAGCATAATATGAACCAGCGGGCCGGCCAGAAATCGGGAAATGGCAAGTATCCAGGCTAGGAGTACGCTGTTGATGGTAATTGCCGCACAATGTATAGATTTCATCCTAGTATCTACTTACCTGAGTCATCATTTAAGATCCAAAAACGAGTTAGCTGACTCGCCGTTCTTTGTTTCAAGGAGTTCAGTTCCAACTTAGCCCCCATGCTAAAGGTCTGCATACAAGTAATCTTCAGTGCGATGGTGGAACACTCGGCACATACTATGTTGACGAGTATTTGAGTTCCCGCACGAGAAAGTGAGGTTAGTTCAACAACGTGATAAGCTAAAAAGTGTAGTTGTTTCAATAACTCAAAGTAGAGTCAGTTCAATAACTTGACCTGTCCACAAGTATGGTTGTTTCAATAACGGCGGTGTGCAAAAAAGTAAGGTCAGTTCCATAATGCAACTGTCTGAAAAAACCATGGTTGTTTCAATAACCAGAAAAGCCGGATCAATAAATGCGAGAGGCTGGAATTTGAGAAAAAGTCTACTCGGATCAATAACTTCGCGTGTGCCAGATCAATAACTTCGAACTCCGACCAGGTTAATAACTAGCGGAGGCAATAAATCACTTGTCAGCTTTGAATACAGAACTAATTACTTCCAGAACAAATCCATTCCGCCAACCAACGAAAAAAGTCGCCCAGATTAATCGGAGAGAAACCAGGGTTGAGCTGGTTCTGAAAATATCTGCAGAAGATCTGAGTATTACTGTATCAATCCGGGACCATCTAGATTTGTGTTACACTTACAGGCTTCATGGGAAAATCGCCGGAACGGCAATACATCCACAATAGATGTATGTGAAAATCTAACATATCAGCGCCAGTCCCAATCCGACTTGAGAACAGCCTAAACATACCATGTACGTTCGATGGTCATATTCCCTCGTGTTCCCCGAGACCACGCGATACGCTACGTAGAACATTGATATCGCCAAGCCGAGTCCACAATAATCAACCGAAAAATTTAACAGCCAGCAAATGAATGGTGCGCCACAAACGATCGCGGCCATGACCCAGCGGAAATTCCCCTCGAGGACGACGGGCAGTGTCCGACGTCCAGCGGCCCTATCGCCGTCCACGTCGCGCAGATCCTGCAGGTTCACGGCAACACCCCCCACACAGCTTAGCGTGGTCGCCCAGAATGTTTCGCGGACAGTGATCGGTGCGACGAGTCCCCATGCAACCTGCAGGAGACACACGGAGCCTGCAGACATGCAGATTAGGTTTTTTGTGACCCAGTGCTTGTCACCGCCCCAGAAGCAGAGGTAGAGAGTGATGAACACCCATAGCACGGTCCACAGAAAGACTCCACCTGCCGCGCCGATGGCTAGCAGCAAGAGGGTCGTGGCGTACCAGCGAATCCACGCGTCTTGGAGCGTGACAAGTCCAGAGGGAATGGGGCGGTCGGGCTTGTTGATGCGATCCTCGTCCAAGCCAGTGATTTGGTTCACAATGTTGAAGGCGTAGACGAAGAGGGCGAAATATGCGAGGGAGTGTGCAATAGACTCAATCACGAGCCCAGTCGAGACTGAGTCTAGGGAGCGGAGAGCGGAGATGGTGCGTATCGTCCCAGGGATAATGGTGGCGGACCAATCCCGCCAACTGAAGGCCCAAAACAAACGTATTTCGCAGTCAACTACATCGGAAATGAAGCTCGGAGTGCGGTAATAGTTCTTGACGAGCTTCATAAGTAGTCAACGTGTACCAGAGTAGATTGTTAGACTCACCTTAGTGTCTCGTAGACAGACGCTTCATATATTGTATATTACTGTACCAGACTGTACCTCGGTATATGCTTACCTAGCCCGGTGGACGACAAGATTATTCTGCCAGATGCCCGAATTTCGCCCGAAGACAGCAAGCATGTACAACTTGAAGGTTACTTGAAGGCCTCAAGGTCTAACCACAAGATCGGGTCGAAGGTACGTAATAATTGTTTTCATCGAATCCCAAACCGCTTCGCGAGACACCCGCGGATGCCTCGCGCAAAATTCGTGCTCGATTTTGAACCGTGAGATTTTCATTCGCTCAAATGATCTCAGCAAACTAGGCTCATGACCAGCTTGCCTACGGGATACCAACACATCAGGATCAGTTGGATTCCCCCCCGCATCTGACTCTAATACTTGAAATTTCAAATCAAGTATCAGTTGACCAGATATATTGCGTTTTATCTGCGCCGAAATGCTTCGGGCTTCCCATATATAGTAAGCCCGAGGCATTTTTACGACATACTTGTAACTTCTTGTCACACTTGATACTCGATTTGAAACTTTAAACATTGGAGTCAATTTAATATGGAAGGAAATTCAGGTAATCCCGATGTGCAACCAATGTGGCGAGCACGGTTGCTATAGGCAGGTGGGTCTCGGAGGCGTCCAACTGAGCTGTGCTTGTATTTGACTAAGTTCTCGTATGCATGTTGTGTCAAGTTCACGCTGCTGAGCATCAAGTTTATTCGATGAGCCGGACCTTCATATCACAATGTGAATTTCTCTCCCACAATCTCCTCCGTAACGGTCCACAACTTTGCGGCAGTCTCCTACAGCAACAGTCGGTGAGTGTGAAACGAGCATAACCAGAAGCGTACCGGGTCGGAACAGTGAGAGGCCATCTGGTCGTTGGCCTCGACAGAATCTACGAGGTATGCCCCAGACTTCGCTATGGAATGAATGAGAATTTTGTGGACCTTGAACTCAGTTATGACTGACACTCTAAGCGCGTATCGAAGGCTGCTGCAACAGTGCTGAAAACGGGAAACAGTCATGATCGATAAGCACGTTGAGTAATCGAGTCATTTACGTTGCTGCGCCTTGACCCAGGGTCTTCCAGGGAGCGGCCTCCAAATTGGGAAGCCCTTCCGGCGTAAGGATACCTACGGACACGGGCGGAGTTAACACCGACAACGAGAAAGAAATTGTGAACCAACCGATGCCAATCAATGCAGCCTGTGTACCCTCTTTCTTGCTGACATTTGTGTAGATTACTAGAGGGGTTGGGTCAATGACTGAGGCCACATTGAAGGAATTCATTGTTACCTCCGGGATGCAGACTGTAAGCGTTGATTTTTCCCTTCGCCCGCCTCGACAACTCATTTGCAAAGAGGACGCTGGCAGCTTTCGACTGTGAGTACGCGCCAAGAAGGTTGTAGGTTTCCGCATTTGGGTGCGCGACAGCGTTGAGGTCGAGGGGCGCAGCGGCATGTGCCTCGCTCGATACCACGACCACGCGCGGGGTATAGCTTCCCGAGTGTGCGGCGAGTAATTTCGGAGCAAGGAGCTTGGTCAGAAGGAATGGCCCAATGTAATTAGTCGCCATCTGGGTCTCAAGCCCGTCAACAGTGCGTTTGAACGCCTCACCGGCGCCGGCAGCGGCATTGTGGATCAAAACCTGGATTAATGTTCAACTTTTTTCGAATATCCTGATTCTTGCCTGACACGTACATGGAGCGGCTCCGGGTACGCGTTCACTTCGGCGGCGGCTTTGCGGACGGCAGCGAGAGAGGAAAGATCGAGAACGAGCTGGCGAATGTTCGCGCTCGGCGTCTCCTTCTTGATGGCAGCTTCGGAGAGCTTCAATCTGGACGCGTTGATTAAGAAACAATCCAAAGAAACAGCATAACAAGCATCACTACTCGCCTCTCGGTGCTGTAACCCGTAATTATGAGGAGGTTCGCGTATTTGGCCAGCACCCGCGCCGCCTCAAAACCTATTCCATCAATTGAAGTTCCAGTTATCAGCACTGTTGAGCGTCAGGAAACGGGCTTCCAAAATCTGGGCATAGAAGGCACCATTCCGGCCGCGGATTTGTTCTGCAAACGCAGTAGCGACTTCGTCGGCCGTTGTGGTGGGTGTGAATGCAGGCAAAGACATCTTCGTAGCAGATGAAGCTCCAGTTTCTGCGTCGTTGTATTTATATCTCAATTGTGGGACATTATGCGGATTCGTCATCCTACCATCAATTTTGCGTTAGTGAGCTAGCCAGACATCGATAAAGGAAAATATTCAGGTTCAAGGGACGCTGTTGATGGTAATTGCCGCACAATGCATAGATTCGTCATCTTAGGTATCCATCTGAGTCATCGCCTGGCCCAAGTTTAGGATTCAAAAACGAGTTTAGCTGACTTACCATGTTTTATTTCCAGGAGTTCAGTACATTCTGACACAGAATCTGAGGCTTTCAGAGTGCGATGACGGCGCGAAGTAGGGCATCAACGGTAACCGTGCGTAACCCGCCCACGGGCGTAAAAATTGTCCGTATTTGGCCTACGGGACGGCCCGACCCGTGCGTAGCTTCCTGTTTGGAACAACTTCTAGGGTTCACGAAGGCGAGTTTTTGGCAGGTCAGGGATGTCGAGAGTTCTCGACATTGTAGAGAGCCGCAGGGGACGACAGCCGATTCCAGCGGCATCCAAGCGATTGTCGACAGGGGATTCGTAACCGAAACTGGTTCGCCAAGCCTTGCCTGAGGGATACGCGTAAATTACGCATAAACGCACGGGTGCGGGGTGTGGTATTACGGCCGAACACGTCCTGTCTGAAGACTGAAGGTCGTGTCCACAGAATGACCGTCTTATAATCGGATCGCCGAATATGTCCGAAGGTAGCCTGGGATCTGAGGCTTGAGATCTGTGCTGGAACTCCGTATAAGCGTTGAAGGTCGACTCCGTACGTGGTTTGAGTGAGAGCGCGAAGTGGCGGTGTTTAAATGATAAGCGCCGGATGGCGCTTAGCTGAACCGTGAATTCGGCTGCAGCGCAAGTACATTGTGACAGACAATCCAGAGCGAGGAAAGCAATATCATAATAAACGGCCTAGGTACATCAAAACCTAGGGCATTCCTCCGTGTCTAGTAGTACCTCAATCCACATCAAATCCGGAGTAATTCACCGCCACAAACGTGGCGATCGTCGGCATACCGTTCCCTTTTTTCCTTCTACCTCAGCGAGGGTGTCGTGCAGCCTCTGTGTCATGCAGCCTCTCGGAAGAGGACGGCTCAGTAGTGAAGTTGGCGTCGGCCGGTACAGCCAGTCGAAGGAACGCTACAAAGGGGCATTTTCTCTAGCGCGATCTCCGCGCGCCGGCGCCTCGAACGAGCCAACATTTCCGCTCCATACGCGCATGCCGAGCGACGTAGAGGTTCTCGACGACACGGACGCGAGTGCGACACGTCCTTTCCGTGTGTAAATTCCACGACGCGTAGCGCTGCTACACGTCGAGACAGGCCGAATTCCCGCCGCGTATGATGACGTGCTGCGCGTGAGCCGAGCGACGCGGGAAGCCCGGCGATAGGATCCGCCACACGCGAACGAAGGATGACCGTGGATCGAGATCGCTTCAATCGCGTGCAGGGAAGGCTTTGGCGTCGACTCGATACGCAGCGCGACTGAAGCCGCGTTGCGTGTCTTTGGTTGTTGATCGATCGCTGTCATTGGTCCGGCATTGCGCGGCATCGTCGGAACGGGGCTTGGACCGAACCTATACCACCACGACCAAACCACGACGCATTCGCATTCTGTTCTCGGTGAGCGTCACTTGAATATTGCTTGACGAATAATACTCAGGTTTTTTGTTCTTCAAGTTGCGTCAAGATCAAGTCAAGCTTTGTACTCTCGGTGCAACATCGGGCGAACCCGGACCTAGCGCTGGGTCCTCGTCGCGCATAAATTCTAGTCTAGCGCATGATGTCCACTGCAACCATCTTGCGAGCACACATCGAGGAGATTTCATTGGCTATAGAACGCCAAAAGCAAGTATTGCTTGACTTGGAGAAAAGCAGAAATGATGCTCGACACAAGCTCAATGCAATAGTTGATCCGATAGCACGTCTTCCGGTCGAAATTTCATCTGATATCTTTGCACGCTGCCTCCCCGACTCTCCTCGACCCCATTGCGACGATGCACCCCTGCTTTTCTTAAAAAGTCTGCCGCATGTGGTCCGATATCGCCGCCTCTACCCCGTCCTTATGGACTTCGATCTCTTGTAAATCTATAGCAGATTCTGCGATTCTCGAGAATTGGCTTCAGCGGGCCCGAGGCCTTCCTCTCCACATTTCCCTCTCTGGAGACTTGAGGCCGGACGTCGTTATTGCGATGAAACGACATGCTCACCGGCTCAAGTTCCTAAAGCTGGAGTTCCAGCACCTCGAAGAAATGGCTTCGCCATTCGTTTCTCTCACAAAATTGACGGTCATCCATACGACGATAACACCAACACACCGCCGGTGCATGGATATATTGCGATCTGCCCCCACTCTTGTGGAGTGCGAATTTATCTCCCTGAACTGGCTCACTCCATCCGAGGCCGGGGAGACTAAACCGCCCATACCATTCACGCATTCGTGCTTACGTCGTCTGCGACTGAGCAGAGAGGGACCGTATAACAAATCCAAGAATGCTGCATATATGGTGGAATACCTGACTCTACCTGCCCTTGAAACGCTCTATATCTCAGATTTGGACATCATGACCACCAAATTTGCTGCATTCTTATCCCGATCTTCGCCCCCGCTGCGGTCATTGCATCTTAGCGGACTGGGTGACCACGACTTGCGCGAGTCCCTGCGACTCGTCCCCAGTGTAACAGACCTCAGCTTAAAATTCACGAACCCCGAAGTCGACCCATTCCCCATCCTTACGGAGGATTCGGTACTAGCACCGGATCGAGCCCTTCTCCCCAATCTCCGCGACCTCTGCATTCTTATTGCCTTTCATCTCGACATCGACTACGATGGCGTGATTAAAGCGCTTGCCACCGTTCCACGTGCTACACCTCATGCGCGACTCAAGACCTTCGGGTTGAGGTTATTATCGAAGAATCCCAAACCTCAGCCTGACATGATTTCGGCTTTCCGACAGCTCATGAAAGATTCTGGAATGCGGATATACGTTGGGACAAATACGGGCAATTATATTTGAGTGTACACCATCCATCTTCCTTAGCTCCAATATTTCTAATCCTCTCCCGTATCTTGTAGAATCCTGTATCTCCATTATTTTAACACCTGTATGCATTTGTCCGCACTCACATGATGACACCAACCTTGCGAAGGCAAGCGGTTCGACGCCGATGGGTGTGTCGGACGAGACAAAGCTGTTATGTATATAGTGTATTGATGCGATTCATTTTTACGGTGTTGAACCTATTAGAAGCCGAATATCTTGATCTTGACCGTACACGGTCCGGGTAACTCTGTCGAGGCTATTTCGGGTTCTGCAGCCGTTCAATCAGCATCCAATAAGCTTGAACAAAGTTGGATCCATTCGGCCCGGGAGCGCTGACATCCTTTACCACCAATGTCTACGACATCGCTCAAGGTCACTGAAGGAGAGGCGGATTTCGTCGTCCATACCGCAGGAAAGCCTTGCAAAACATGGTACAAAGTCATCGGCGATCTCCATGGGCCCACGGCTCGCCGTCCTCTTGTCGCCCTCCATGGCGGGCCTGGAGTCAACCATAGCTACCTCCTTATCCTTTCAGATCTCACGGAGGCCCATTCCATTCCACTCATCCTCTACGACCAGATCGGCAATGGAAATTCGACGCATCTCCCCGAAAAAATGGGAGACATTTCATTCTGGACTGAAAGGCTGTTTCTCGACGAGCTCGCCAATTTGCTCGTGCATCTCGGCATCAAGGAATATGATCTCCTCGGTCACTCGTATGTCCCTGCTCACCCGCGACCCGTGTCAGCCTCATTAACGAGTCCAGGTGGGGCGGGATGCTTGGCGCTCGGTATGCAGCAACCCAGCCCGCCGGTCTGAAACATCTCGTTGTGGCCAGCTCGCCAGCGTCCATGGAGCTTTGGATAAAACACCAGAATATACTGCGTGCACAACTGCCGCAAGACGTTCAGGACGTCCTCAGTGAGCACGAAAAGAATGGCACGACAGAGAGCAAAGCGTACCAAGCAGCAGTGGCTGTTTTCTACTCGCGCTATCTGTGCAGAATCAACCCCACGCCGGAACTCGTGGCAGAGGCGCTTGGATGGATTGAAAAGGACCCTACCGTCTATTTGACGATGTAAGGGAATAGCTAATGTAATGTTAATTTTGCATTTCGCTAACCCATGCTCAATTACAGGAATGGACCAAGTGAGTTTCATGTCACCGGGCCGCTCAAAGAGTGGACCATGATTCAAGATGCGCATAAAATCAGTGTCCCGACGCTCTTGCTAAACGGCCGTTACGATGAAGCTCAAGACCCTGTTGTCGCGCCTTTCTTTCACGAGATCCCGCGCGTTAAATGGGTCAATTTCGCTGAATCGAGCCATATGTCGCATTTCGAGGAGCGCGAGAGATTTATGGAAGTCGTCGGGAAGTTCTTGGTAGATAGTCAGTAAAACGGAGCAGCCAAGTCCGATCGCAATGTTTGTAGTTCGGTATTGTGTATTGTGCGTCCACATATTCGATTGTGCGCCCATGTATAGTGAGAGCCCAAACGGAATTCTGGGCGGGATCTGGTCAGAGCGGCACTCGTTGATGATCTTCAAACAATTCGCAGCGCAAAACCATAGCCTGTTATAACCCGCGATGACGTGGCCTAGGTGCTTGATTTCAAGGTGGGGAAATTCACTCGCAGCTGCCCAAGGTTTCAATAATTCATTTTGCCAGACAAAACCAGGGTACTTACGAGTAAATTGATGACTAGTACTTGCCTGGACGAGAAGCAAACGAGCAACCCAACACAAAAAACAAAAGCGGAAATAATAAGCTTGAGGAATTGGATGAGGATGCCTGCGCGCCGTTGTAGTTGGCGCAGAACCGTTGCGGTGATGCATCATGTTCAGTGTTGCAGTTAAGGGTCTTAATAAGGGTTCCTCCCAAGATTAAGGTCTTAATTTCAATTAAGGGCTTATTAAGGGCGACCATATTAAGGGTCTTTATTAAGGGTTATTTCCAAAAAAAAGGTAAGGCTCGCAGCCGCTGCAAAAATTGTTGGAAGAATAGATATTACAGGCATAATCAACTGTCGTACTGTGGACTTTTGTAGAGCGGAAACCATCACGCTAATGGCCCGAGAGTTGGGTTTCCAAATCACGCTTGGGAGGCATTGAGGATGGATGTGGAGTGGAGATGATTTTTTTTCACTGGAGCCGATTTTCAACGGAGCCGATTATTTTTTCAAAGCTGAAACATCAGATGTAACGGATCTAATCGCACTACACATTGTTATCACTCGGCGCTCGGTTAGATAAAGATGTTAAGGGTTAATAAGGGCTTAAGATGAATTCGTCTGCATATTAAGGCCTTAGCTTAATAAGAGTTAAGCCCTTATTAAGACTAAGCCCTTAAGGTCTTAACTACAACACTGATCATGTTAGGCATCAAGGCTGCACCGCCACATCCTTCCTCTTTCGCTACTTACCTCCACTATTGCAACTCGTCAAGTAATTATTGACCGAAACACAGACTTGACAAGAGATCTAGCTGCAAGTATTCGTCTCGGAAGTGCCTTAAAACATTGGCCACAAGCTTGCTGTCCTCTGAAACGCTCAATCCAAGCTCAATCGCCTTGCCATTTCGGCCGGATTTTCGAGGTCAATAGTCATTGGATCCGAGTCCTTTTCAAATTCACCGTTAGGTACGTCTTCACCGATGTATGAATCTCGAATCCGCTTCTGATCCTCGTAGCCCGGACCCGCAGCTATGTCTCCTCGAAATATGGACTTGCGTAAAGACTCTGCGACTTCGACTTTGTACAGGCAAAAGATCTATCTTCTGAGGCCAATTGGTGACATTGGATCTTCAACGCCATGAATCTCGAGCATTTCCCTGCGACCGCATCCCAAATTCTCGCGCAGTTTGGCTTTGCGAATCGAGAGAGCTTGATGGCTCCGCAATCTGCGCTAGGACGAGTGATAGTCATTCACTCGCTCGGCGAGGGCATCGCCAATACGAGCCGCGAATTTTCCAAAATAATGGGACATCAGCTATCCCCTCTTGTATGAGTCGGTATGTTTGTTCAAAAAAAAGCGCAAATGACCATTTTGACCCAGGTCCGACAGCTTATCCCTTCAAGCCTTGAAGGTTCTTCACGAGATTGACCATTCATGACGCGTTTGGTCCGTTTCGTTACTTGGCGCTATCACCGCAGCTGCACCAACGTTTTACTACCATTCCAGTACGCGCGCAGGGCTCGGTGTGCGGATGTACCTCCTGTGCCTAGTACCTACCGGTCACCATTCACCACGCTTCTGTGGAAATACAGCCAGCTTCCGTCGCCGCTGCCTCGCCAGCTCTACTTTATTGGGCGCTGGGCTGCTACGACGGCAGGTTTCTAGATTCCCGTCTCCCCGCCTTTGACGGAAACTGGGCCGTGTCTTTTCACCGTCTTGTGTCGTAGGCGAGGATTGCAAGCGAGGTACTCGCCGAATAAGAATGGCAGGGAAATACGTGCCACCGCCTTCCACGCGTCTCATGCGTCTGCCTTTGCCTAGCGCTTCTGCACTTCTCTGCACCCGTGTTCCTGCGCATGTTTTTACCCTTTAGGTGCTGGGCTCGCTATACAACGTGCAACACCAAATCGATTCGTTCGCTGGTGTCGTGCCCAGCTCGATGGCGGACAAGAAGCCCAGCTCTTTCTTGGTCGGCTGGACATTTCGAGGGAGCTGTCGTGCTGCCCTCCAATTCCTCGCCAGGCTTTCGCTCGTAGTGGGATGGGTATACATAGGGTGGACGTTGTGCACTGCGCAGTGTCATGCCCAGCTCGAGATCGTCATCAACGGATCGTCGGCGTGGACTTGGCGTGGGACGAGCGGTTTGCGCCCACTTCCCCTTCCTCTCAGCGTCGAGGACGGGATGCTGAAGGGCGACGAAAGAGTAGATGGACGTCACAAGGCACCACCCCGTCATCTGTTGCGCTCGCTCTAACTCGAGGGTCCAGCCCAGCGTTCTCCTCGCTGTCGATTTAGTCGCGTTCTCGATCTTATTTGTCGCCGCCACCTTGAATCCGTTGGACCCATCGGCAGCGCCGTCAATCTCGCCACCCCTGCCCTGCCCTCAGCGATGACAGGCCGCAGCCCACCTCCCTGCGCTTGGCACATTGCATCCGCCTGTCGCCGATCATTCTCGATTTCGCTGGCTGTTCCCATCCTGAACAAGCTCTGAAATTCAGCCGGGAGCGGTCCGAAGCTCCAGCGCTTGCGTGCAGAATGCAAAAACCTACGAGAGAACGAATTGCGACCCGTCAGGCCGCGGCCGAAAGAGATTCGAAGCGGGGCGCTTTCGAAGCATGTGGTGGGTAGCCGCCGCACGGGTCGCGACTGCAAGCTCGCTGCCCCAAATCGTTCGCATGGCTCGCGCTCGCATCGTCCAAATCTGTGCTCTACTACGATGCGCGTGGTCATGGCTCTCGACGTTGTCGAATGGATGTCTCCAATAATCAATATGACAGCGACGAGCACGACGACGTCAACGTGAATCTGCCTCTACTGCCATCCACTTCGTGCAAGTACACCGTGCCCACCGCACTTCCAGGTCGCCGTGGCTTATCACGAGGCGCATCGGTCGCAGTACACGAGCTCCGCCACCACCATGCGTTTCCTTGTATGGGGCGTCTGCCTGAAACGGACAAAGAGCCATTCCTGATGCCCTGGCTCTTCCTTCCACGATGCTACGGACAAGGGTTTCCGCTCCGAGCCGGGGCCTCAGTGTCCTGTCAGCTCACATGAAACCCGACACCCGCGCACACCGGGTTTCGCACGTCCTCTGCGATCTTTCCCATCTCCTGCTTGCGATATTCCAGCATATTCCTCACAGCATCGCGCAGGGTGCCTTTCTGGCCAAGATTGTACCTTTTACGGTCGCGATACTTCCCCGTATGACCCGGCGTTGCCGAACGCGTCTGCAGACGCATTTTTTACCACCATATCTCTTCCCCGTACTCAGCGCGCCACATCGCGCCCTGCTACGACAGCGGCACTTTCGTTCCTCAAATCATATCCTGATTCCTAGCACGATACGCAGGAGGCTCGCCTCACCGTGCAGTATCTGCAGTCCACTGCGCCAGAGCTTAACCCGTAGATCACCGCTTCCTCACTTCCTCGCTTTGCTCCGCCGCTTGCGTTCTCCTTCGCGGTCTGTGCGCTCGACAGCGGCAGGGATTGAACTTCCCTGACAAACCAATGCTGCTGCTATCGATGATCGATGCGCAGCCGACGTCTGCGTTGAGGGAGCGGAAGACGCTGGATTTCCGCTGGGCGAGCGATAAGAAAACCTTCCTTTGGCTTAGGACTAGCTCACCCTTTGCTTACTTTGATACCGGAACCAAATTCGCTTTGTAAATTACTTGCCGCGCTCGTACCTGAATTCGGATTCGACTTGAAAGCGAAACCAGGGCTGAGGGTTGGGGCCTAGAGGCCTGGCTTGTGATACTTCACCTGTTCCTGTTTCAGCGATTTGATGCCGCGCTGTGAGCCTTGTTTCTTGCCATTATGTCCTCCCCCAGCGACGTTGCGAGCACACATCGAGGAGCTTTCGCTGTCTATAGAACACCATAAGCAAATACTGCAAGATTTGGAGAAAAGGAGGAGTGACGCCCGGTGCGAACTCAATGGCACGCTTGACCTCATTGCACGTTTGCCATTCGACATCTCATCCGATATCTTTGCACGCTGCCTCCCCGACTTTCCCCGCCCGCATTGCGGCGAAGCACCCATACTTTTCCTACATGTCTGTCGCAGATATCCTGCCAATCCGTGGCAGCCGTTGATCTCGATACTTGGCTCCAGCGAGCACGAGGCCTGCCTCTCTCCGTTTCCCTCCGTGGGGACTTGCGTCGCGACGCCGCTGGAGTGGTGAAGCGACATGCTCAACACCTTCGGGCTCTGACGCTGGAGAGCCCACACCTCAAACAAATGGATACGCCATTCCTTTCTCTCGCGGCCCTGACGGTCTTTGGTGATACGCTGATGCGTCCGGCTGCTCAACATCCAACATACCACGAGTGTATGAATATATTGCGTACCGCCCCCGCTCTTGTCGAGTGCGATATCAGCTCCATCTACAACTCTTGGATTTCGACTGCTGATCCGCCCGCGCCACTCACACTTCCATCCTTACGACGCTTGGGGCTGACGGGATACCAATGTGCCGTATTTCTGTTGAAATATTTGACACTACCTGTCCTCGAGAGTCTTGATATTTCATCCTGAACGACATCAGCCACGCAGAATTTACTTCATTCTTCACCCGTTCTTCACCCCCGCTGCGGTCGTTGCACCTCGAAACACTTGGTGACCACAATCTAACCGAGTGCCTCCTACTCGTCCCAAGTGTGACGAGACTCAGCGTGCGATTTACAGACCACGTAGCAGACTCGCTCCGGGTCCTAAAAGATTCGTTGTCGGCAGCGGACCACAATATTCTCCCGAATCTCCGCACCCTCCATGTTGGAGTCCTCGACCTCTCCCGAGACCCTAGATACGACTCGGAGGCCCTGCTCAGCATACTTACCGCACGACGTGCTGAACTCCAGTCACTGCATTCCCAGGGTCCGTCAACGAAGTTTTGCGGACCCTTGGTCCGCAGACGTCAACGAATCTGGTGTCAAACCAGGTCTGCCGACGCTGGTATTCGCCCACCTTGCATTGAATTTGCCTCGACGCCTTCGCAATAGGTGTTATTAGTGCTCAATAATATGGCAACGTAGAGTGAGCTGCTCTGTTGTGCAGTGAGCTGCTGATGATCCGTTTGATTTCCATTTGATCCTCAGTACGGCCGACCCTTGGGGACCTCGGACACCTGTTTTTATCCAAGTGCTTGTCATTGTCGTCGCTGCTGAGCTTCCGACCATATAGCATCTTCCCCGTCCGAGTTGCAACTATGCTACTGATTAGTTTGAACTCGGTCTTCCTTTGAAATTTGAGAATATGGAGTATTGCAGTACTTAACTGAAGCAGCCTGCATCAAACGAGGTCCCTCAGGCTCGTGTCGTGACCTCGTCAAGATGGTGGCTTGGAGGTTGCGGTGCGCACGGGCAAAGAGCGCGGGCATGTGCTAGAGGTGACAGGTGCCGCGCAAGAGATGAGATGGAGGCTAGATGGTGCGCAGGATGGAATATCGAAGACCGCTGCCGGTGGATCGCGGGCCCGCGTGGTCCCAGATACCTTTTTCCTGTACTTCCTGAGTTATAACCTACTTATGTATAATCTACGTGGAATTACACTGTAGAAGGCGCTCATATTGCATTTCGTTTTCATTTAGACATTGCACAGCACATAAGCTATATCTATTAGCTAGTTCCCGCTGCGCACCGAACCCGCCGCGCCTTCGAGGTATGGTGTCACTGTCGATCTCTTTTCACCAAGAGCATAAGCATATTCATGGCCAATGGCCAACAGCACACGAGTCTGTGTGCGGTAAAAGACAATTGTGTTGTCTTACTTTTTTCCTCCAAGTACCAATTTCCTGATGTCTACCGCGAGTTGGCTCCAGTGAATGCTCGGTGGGTTGAATCGGATTTTGCGCTGCCCGATGCTTGAGAGATGCTGCGAGGGACCTTTTACATAAACATAGATGCGGCTTTTGAAAGTTACAGGGTGTAAGGACCGACCAAAAACTGCTATATGCACAAAGACACGGAGTGGTGTTCTTTCAAAGTCGACGGCGCCCTCCTCTATGACAAGGAGCGCAGATCGATTTTCCTGAAAAATGTTCGCAGGCAGCCGCCTGTGCAACGCAACCAGTGTTGGGAAGGAAAAGAAAAGAGGGCCAACACACCTTGTTCTTGACACGGTAGGCCTTCATTTGGTCGATGACAATTTCGATTCGGCTCCACCTGGCCTTTGATATGCGAGTATACTCTGTAACTTCATGAGGATGTTTGTTCTTGAACTCTTGAGTTTTCAGTACAGTGAATGGTACTTGCAAAATTGTAAATGTTACCGCTGTATCAAGGAATTTGAAATACAGAAGCAGATGTTTATCGAGCTTCCCAGCTTTCTCGGCAGCGGCAACTGGACACGCTAGTGCCTGATCCAAAGGACCTCGTCGGAACCGTGATGTGGGCCTCTGCACTACCCCCTCCCCTGAGTCACTCTGTCGAACCAGCTCAGAGGTAAAATGGCGGAAAGTAGGAGTAGATCCCATTATCACACTGCATACTTTCGATGTGTCGAGGGAGATCTCTCTCTCCCGACTGTGCCGAGACCCCAAGATAAACATGTACGGCAGCGTCAGCTTCAACACTCCAGACTGTGGATAGGAATCAAGCGTGAAGGTGTCGACACGGTTGCGACAACGTTAGGCTTCATGCTTTAGTTGATGGTTGTCTTTGCTTATGCAGCCGTCGGCAGCTATTGAAGCAAGCCAATGAAGCCATACTTTCATTGAGTACACCTTGGCCGAGTTGCACACGTCACCATGAGTTTTTCTGAAAACTGCACTTCTCCAGAGACGATCCCGGGTTGTTTCGATGTTCGGCAACTGTGAATGCTGTCGCGGATATAGTAATCAAAAAAATACTTGTTTCCTGTTCATAATGAGGGCAAGTCGTCTGCGCTTGAGTTCGCTGTAAGTATACTTAGATAACAAGTTTCCTAGATCCACGTCCAAGGCGGAAGTGTTGAAACGATAGGCAACGATGACCAGAGCAGCAATGAAGGGATTGGCAGCAATGGTGGCGGCGAGGACGATGCGGTATGTATTAGCAAAAGGTATCTGGGGTCCCTAAGAGTCAGCCGTACTGAGGATCAACTGGGAATCAAACGGATCATCAGCAGCTCACTGCACAACAGAGCAGCTCACTCTACGTTGCCATACAATAAGGACCCGCAAGCACTGCCGTTGCTCACTGATTGACTTGACTGATGTTACGGCACCATGATTTGCCGTCTGCCATAATGACCGCCAAATAGCTACGCACGCCTGAGTCCTCGCCACTGGCATCAGCTGTACTTATTTGAAGTGCAACCATGGATTCTCACTGCTTTTAGCTCGACATGAAAGGATGGTGCGAGCAGCGCATGCGGAGGCACCCAGCGCTATCAACTTTTCACTGGCTAGGCTGCCGCTTGGTCAACGCTTGGTTGCCGTCGGCTCGGCAAAGGCCTAATAAGCGATAAGGGACCTATTAATATAACCCATAGCAACCACGTCGCAGGTATGGCCACGCCCGAGCTCGCCTGAGCATGTCTTTCTGTGAGCAAAGGTATGTCCACAGTGTTGGTGGACGTGAAGTCCACAAACGTCAGCAGAGCGTCGGCGCTCGTCAGCCAAGTTTAGCGGACATGACATCAGCGAACTTCGCCGCCGGGGATCCACGAAGGTCCACGGATGTCAACGCTCCTCGGCAAACTTCGTTGACATGGGCTGGGAATGCAGTGAGTCTTTTGAGTTCCTTTTGGAATCTGGGCTGGCGCGTCTCGGACCTCACCCCGACACCATTGCGGCTTTCCGCCAGTCTCCTACCCAGCCTCAGTTACGGGGTTAGGAAGATGGTGGCTATGTTGTTTACATTTGTTATATGCCAGCCTCCGTGGAGGGGTTGGGGCATTGAAGTTCGGAGGTTTTAGTGGGCTAGAACTGATGTATTGATGGGCTATCATATATTTGTCGGGTCCTATTACACTCAATGTTCTGGTGTAAAATCCCGCTCCTAGGTCTTCCCAACCCCGTAACTGAGGCTGGGTAGGAGACTGGCTTTCCGCCGGTTTTCAGAAGATTCTGGAATGCGGATTTAGTTTGGCACAAGTAGCCGCAATTATATTTGAGGTGAATGGCCCATCCAGCGATGATACGATATACATATATCTAACAGCTTCCTGCATGATTCAGGTTCTTCTATGTCGTAAGATATGATCAACTCGGTCTTGCAAGGACGAAATTTGGCATCGACGGTTAGTCGATGGGCGTTTTTAATTAAATAGACAGATCATTTTTTTTTTCATCTCAGGACCCTTTAGCTCGATTTTGAAGCCCTGTTCAAGCACTCGATAAATATATTTCATGGACTATGTCGCTTCAGATTTATCCTCTGGTGGATAGAATCTCTGTAAATCTCAAGGTAGTTCTGAAAGCGAGTAGAAATTAGCGCGGGAAACTAACTCCAAATCACTTGAATTCCGCAGATCATTCAGCGACAATACGCCGCCTCGAGTACATGTCGTGTCCGTGGAGCTCCGCCCCGCCGGTCGAGGGCGTGAATGCAGCGCCTGGAGGTGGCGATACGGGCCATCTAGCTGAGTGACATGCACGACGCGCCGTTCTCGATACGCCGGCGCTTTCCCCCGCGATACTCCGGACGTCGTAGTCGGAGAGCCTCTCCATCTTGCTTCCGGCATCCCGGTACATTCGCCGGGACTTCCCCAGACCCCTCATCTCCTGTCGTCCCTGTCTCCCTCCCTACTAGCGATACTGCTCCCAGTGCCGTGCACATCTGCCAGCACCCACGCCTTCTGAGCGCGCCTGTGTCTCACATCGCGCACATACCCGCCGCGTGTCCTCAAGGTGCTCACGGCCCTTCGCTCACTCTTGCTGCTCCTTTCCGGGCGGTGGTGTCCCTTCCGGCTTCTGGACTCGCAGCGCTGCCGTGACGACGACGCCACTTTCCTTCCTCAATCCACGCCCCGATTCCTATGCAGGAGACTCGCCTCACCGTGCTGTATTTGTGCAGTCCACCACCACTCCAGAGCTCAACTCGCAGATCACCATGTTCTCACTTGGGCTCGCCGGCTTACTCTCTGCAGTCTGTCGACAGCGGTGGTCGAGCTGCGCTGATACTTTACCGCGGTTGCTATCGATCGAGGCCGTCCAGCCCTGATCATGAGGGTGATCACTGCTGTGGGCACGCATGTCCCTCGACTGGATCAATACTGCGAACTCCAGGAGCGAAGCCCGTATCTTCACTTCCTTCCCTTCTGTACTGCAACTTGATTTTCATTGTAAACTACCTGTACTTAGGGCCCTTGCCAAAGAATTCTCTGTATCCAGAATCCAAGTCATCGCTGGGGATGTCATGACGCCTAACATTGCTGTAAAAACGGTGTAGAGATGGTCTTTCCCCTTAAAAAAATATTGCAGAGGATTGTTGGAGGAATTGCTTGAATATTTTCCGACGCTTTCCTTTTTCAGCTGTTCGGCATATTGCTTCCTGCCATCATGTCCTCTGCCAGTGCCACAATTTTGCAAGCACGCATCGATGAGCTTTCACTGGCTATAGAAGAGCAAAAACAAATCCTCGGAGACTTGGAGAAACGCAGGAGTGATGCTAGACGCGACCTGAATGCCACCCTCGACCCGATGGCACGTTTGCCGGTCGAGATTTCATCCGATATCTTCGCGCTCTGCCTCCCCGAGTCTCCCCGACCTCATTCTGACGAAGCACCCATGCTTTTCCTAAATATCTGCCGCCTCTGGCGTGATATTGCGACTTCTACCCCATCTTTATGGAGTTCGATATCCTGCGAATCCACTGTAGCAAACGCCCTGAATCTCGATATTTGGCTCCGAAGGGCACGAAGTTTGCCTCTTCACATTTCCCTCTGTGGAGACTTGAGGCCGGGCACCGCGTTTTCAGTGAAAAAACACGCACCCCAGCTCAGGGTTCTGAAGCTGGAGTTCCAGCACCTCAAAGAAATTGCTTCACCATTCCCAGCTCTCGCAGAATTGACCGTCATTCGTACGACAATCAATAATCCAACACACCGCCAGTGTATAGATATATTGCGTTCCGCCCCCGCTCTCGAGGAGTGCGAATTTATCTGCACGTCTTGGCAGGATGCCGTCGAGGCCGAGGATCCTTACCCGCCAATACCATTCACCCATCCTTCCTTACAGAGTCTAGCTCTGCGTGCAGAGTGCTCATCGAAATCCACGAACGCCGCATCTATGTTGGAATGTCTTACACTACCGGCCCTCGTAGTCCTTGTGGTATCAGACGTGGACATCACGACCGCCAAATTTGCTGCCTTTTTGACCCGGTCTGCCCCCCCGCTGCGGTTCTTTCACGTCGTAGATCTGGAGGACAACAATTTTCTCGGGTCCCTTCGGCCTGTCCCCAGTTTGACGGATCTCAGCCTGTGTTTCGCGGACTCCGAAATAGACCCATTCTTTGTCCTAAGGGACTTGACATCGGACCAAAATTTCCTTCCGAATCTCTGCAGTCTCGATATTTGAGTTCACTTTGCTGTGGACATCGACTACGAATTTATGATTAGTGCACTTACCGCTCGACGTGTCGCACCTCACGCACAACTCATGAGCTTCGACTTGACTTTCCGGAATCCCAAACCCCATCCCGATGTCATTGCGGCTTTCCAGCGGCTTGCAGCAGACTCTGGGATGAAAATTCATTTGGGGCCGCACAGGCAAAACTATGTTTGAGGTCAGAGGCTATAGCTTAATTAGTGACATATGCCTAACCACTTCCTGGATATATTACAGGTTCTCCATCTCCGCCATGGAGTCCTGCACGCCCTGTTGTGTGCAGATGCAATCGAAGGGGCCCTGCAATGGAAAGACATTTGGCGTCAGCGGGTTTGAATGGACGATGTGCATTGTGAATCATGGACCTTCAAGTTGTTCACGCTGAAAATTCTTTCGATTGTTCGCGATATATAGCTTTCAAATTTCTTCAAAGTTTCACTTTCGGTTGAATTTTTTAACGACAGTTCAGTGTCGGTGATACTTTGCCGGTTTCAGTTATTTGATCGTGACCAAATCGGGCTTGTTTCTTGCCACCATGTCCTCCCCAGCAACGCTGCGAGCACGCATCGAGGAGCTTTCATTACCTATAGAACATCACAATTAAGCACGGCGAGACTTGGAGAAACGAGTGACGCTAGACGCGCACTCTCCGTGTTGAAATCCGGGCCTTGTACCCACGTCAACTACGACGCTCTGCTCAGCACGCTTACCGCCCGACGTGCTGAACTCCATTCCTTCGAGTTCTTTTCTCCGATTCTCAACTTCCTCTCGATATCATCGCAGCTCTGCGACAGCTTGCTGGAGATTCTGGAATGCGCATTTACGCTGGCACACATGATGGAGTCAACTATACTTGAGGTCTGTCGGCCATCCCATTAAGCCATGAATGATATACCTAATCAAATCCAGTTTGTAGAATTTTTTCCATCGCCATGCTTTACTTCCTGCTTGCGTGCACACATCGCGTGATCGATACGGCCTTGCAAACGTATGCGAAGGAAAAACGTTTGCCTTCATTAGATAGATCAGCCTCCTATGTATTGTATTTGTGAGATTCCGTTTTCACTTGCTGAGTCCTTCCACGGGCTCAGAATGTGAATGTTCCACCAACAGCTTCCTCCGTAATCGTCCACAGCTTTGTCGCGGTGTCCTACAGCGAAACGGTTCGGACATTGTGAGGCTAGGACGAGAGCAACGTACTGGGTCTAAACAATGAGGGGCAACCTTGTCGTTGGCCTCCACGCAATCTACGAGGAAAGCGCCAGATTTGGCTATGAGACGGAAATTTGAAGTACGGTCTTCCTCACAAAAAGTGAATCAACTCACAGTCCAGGCGGCTGTCAAAGGCTGCAACGACAGTGCTGAAAGCACGAGAGGCAGTCAACATCAACACATCCGATATATATGAGTTCATTTTACGTTGCTGCGCCTTGACCTAGGGTTTTCCAAAATAATTTCTCTATGTTGGGAAGTCCCTCCGGCGTTAGGATGCCTACGAATGAGGAAAAATTTCGGCCAACAAGCAAATTAGAAACCTACCAGCAGCGATGAAAGCAGCCTTGCTTTCTTCTTTCTTGGTGATATTTGTGTAAATCACTGTAAGGATTCAATACGTATCTGCCTCACGAGTGAAGAAATGTTGGACGCTTACCTCCGGGATGTAGACTGTAGACGTTGAGTTTGTCAATCGCCCGCTTCGATAATTCAATTGCAAAGAGAATGTTGGCTGCTTTGGCTTGGCGGTACGCGTCAGGAATAGTGTAATCATCCGGATTTGGGTGCGCAACAGTGTCCAAGTCAAAGGGCGGGCGAGCGTGAGCCATACTTGACACAACGACTACGCGCGGGGTGTAACTCTGTGTGCGGGCAGCGAGGAGTTTCGGGGCAAGGAGCTTCGTCAGAAGAAATGGTCCAATGTGTGCGGTGGCAATCTGGCTCTCGAAACCGTCAACAGTGAGTTTGAACCCCCCGCCCCCAGCGGCGGCATTGTGAATCAAAACCTGATGTTCTGTTCAGCTTCACCAGATGACTTTGGGAGATGCATTTACATGGAGCGGTTCTGGGTATGCGTTGACCTCCGCGGCGGCTTTGCGAACGGCGGCGAGGGATGAGAGGTCGAGATTGAGCTGGCGAATATTTGCGCCTGGCGTTTCTTTCTTGATGGCCTCTTCGGAGAGCTTTAACCTACCTTGAATTAGTAGCAGTCTCAAGAAGTGCAACCCATATTCGCCTCTCGGAGTTGTAACCCGTAATTATGACAAGGTTGGCGTACTTGGCCAGCACCCGCGCCACCTCAAAACCTAGTCCATCAATTGAAGTTCCAGTTACCAAGACTATGAAGTGTTAGAGATGGGCTCCAAGATTGCGAGTTGCGAGTGTAACACAAGGTACCATTTTTACCCCGGATTTGCTCTGCAAAGGTAGTTGCGACTTCTTCAGCGGTTGTAGTGGATGTGAATGTCGGGAAAGACATGATAGAAGAGACCGTGGAAATAGCCTAGCGACATCGGATTTATATCTCGAAGGTTGGCAACTATTGAATTATAGTGTGGAATCTGCGGAACTATGGTGACGTTAGCTCGAGTTGTTGTTGAATGCCAACATAGCCGATTGGCCTTTCAATCCATTTTGACACAGAAAGATCACGAGCAACAAAAAGTCGGGGGAGAGACGCCACGGCTAGAATTTTGATATTGCAAGGGCTCCTAGCAAAAACGTATGCGTACGAGTACTCACTGCGTTTTTTGCAAAATATCTGCTAGGTCAATAGCTTCATATAGTCGCAATATCCCTGGGTATCCACCATTTTCCCATAGTATCCAGTGCATGGACAGCCAAGGTATCTGCTGTGGTAGATAGCTTAACAATCCGTTAAACTATCCCCTGCTATCGTCAAAATTATCTCAAGATATCACCAGTGGTAGATATCTTGAATATCTTCTGGTATCTGGCTGCATGATACCTCAAATTTCAGCTGTCGATATCTGTTGAAATCCAGCACCCAAAATGTTATAAATACAGCCCTGCATTCCTTCACAAGTCCCCGCGTGTGCCACGCCGCACCGCCATTTATTAATGTCCATCTCAGCCAGGTAGGTGTCTCTGATTCTAATTCAAGCGAACTAGAGCATCAATCTACTAAATCAACATCTTGTCTGGTGCATAGTAAATTATTCCTGTCTCAAATAGTAGCCTGGATTTGTCTGTAGTCTGTAAGATTTCAGGAAAATAAATTGTTTTGAAATCTTATCTCCTTGCCCGTGCCTGAGACGACAGAGTTCTGAGTACTACCGTGACATGCAACGGCATGCTGTCGACCAGGTAGTTGAATAATCATCTGCTCAGGAAATTCAAGATATCCCCCACCAGATACCGTACGAAATTGATGCTTTCCGATATAATATCTACTAGTAGATACCCTAGCTATCCCAGTGGTGATATTTTGTGATATTCAAAGTATCTCACCGGTGGATACCATTTGAAATAGATGCTTTCTGACCCAGTTTCCTCTGGATGATACTCAAGATATCATTATGGAAGATAGCAGATAATACATGAGCTATCTATACCGGTTTCTACTAGGAGGATATTTTGCAGAAAACGCAGTGACTCGCGTGTGGACAGTGCGATAGGTGGCCCAGCTACTGATACATTGAGAGGAGTATCCGCGGTGCCGCCGGGTATCGGGGAGCACACAGTGGAAAGAAGTGGAAGACTAGCTAGTGGAAGAAGCTACTGGTCTGAGCTCAGACAGCGACATCGATTCGAATTTGGGACTGCGAGTCCTGTTCGGAATTTAGCTCGTTGGAAAGTATGGCTTCTCAATCTTTGTAGAGAATTGCACCGTGTCCGAGTGTAGGGATGAAATTCGCGCGCGATATAAGTGTTTGCAAGGGGTAGCAGTGGCAGTGCCGGTGATAGACGTCCAGAACGGGCGTAAGCGGCAAAGTAAGACCGTTTGACGTTTTGCGAGGTTACGAGCAAAAGCAAGTAATCCTAAGCATGATAAAAGGTCTACGTAGAAGAAAGATAGATTTATCCTTCCGTGTTTGTCACAGGTCCGATCTATCTAGTCTATTCCACGTCTCTGCCGCACCGTCTCCAGAATAAAATAGCATAAGATACTGTAGAACCTCCACCCGCCCCATGCACCATCGGACTTTTGAAAGACTTGCACGTGCAAGCCTCTCCAGCGACTTCAAATCAAATCTCCCGACATTGCATCGAACCCCCACTGACGAGCTTGATGCCCGCGCCGAGGCACCACCCGAGCTCCGTGCCGTCGATCTGTTTCCCAAAGAGGACCTCGCGGTCGTCGGCAAATTCGTATCTGAAGGTAGTCAGCATGTAGTCGAAGACGAAGGGCAAAGAAAAGTAGGAAATTGGAAAGAACGAAGGGGAGAGTGAGGATGAAGGTACGCAGAACAGGCGCGAATGAGGGAGGAGTGACACGCAGACATGGGATGGGATGGTGGAGGGAGAGCAAACCGAGAGGAATGAAGAAACTCATAACTCACCCAACCCGCAACACACCCCACATCCACGTCAAATCCAAACACCACTCCGGCCTCCCCTCCAACTCCTTCATCAGCTCCACATGCGTCCCCCACCTCTCCAACCACGCCTCTCGCCCCTGACACACCGTCCTCGCTAACTCCGCAAACGTCTCAATCGTCGCCATAATCTCCCCCTCCGCCACCCCCGCCCTCGTTCTCCTTTAGCCCCGGCGCTGGCTTCACCAGCGGCGCCACGCGGTCGTAGAAGTAGCTCAGCAGCAGCACGCGGCCCCTACTCTCGCCCGCCACCGACGGGAACACCTCCCCGAGCTTCGGCTGGTACACCCCGCCGAAGGAACACGGGCCAACGGGGCAGGGCGCGTCTTTCTCGAGCGCAATCTCGACGATGCGCCGGCACGCGTCGAACGAGCCGACGGCCCCGCCGCTCATGGTGACATTCCTCGCTGGCGCGCCGAGCGACGCGGGGAGTTCGACGACGCGGTCCATGTCGCGCGCGAGGCACGGGTTATGGATCACCTCCAGAGCGTCTCCGGAATGAGGCGAAGACGGCTCGGGCGCCAACACGCCGACGACACGATGCACGCGTTCGCGCGCGCTCATGAGACCCCACCCGAGATACGAGTGCTGGTACAGCACGCGCGTCGTGCCCGCAAAGTCGAGCTCGTAGCGGTGCTCTTCGGGGAGCATCGCGGGCGGCGCGTCCGCCGGTGCGAGCGCAGGCGCGAACACAATCTGGGTGCTCCCCCCGCCCAAATCGAGCACCGCGTACGTCTGATCATGTTCTCCCACTGCCTCTTTGCCCTTCGCCGACAGCGGGCCGAGGAGGTAGTTCGCCGTCACCCACGCGAAGACGCCCTCCTCCGCGCCACCCATGATCCCCACGCCCTCCTCCCCGTCGACCACCGCGAATGGATACTCCTCCGTCATCATCTGTCGTACCGCCGCAATTATATCGCTTGCTTCGGTGTCGGGCAGCTTGCGCAGCCCCGCTGTCGCCCTCAGCGCCACGGGTGTGCACCCGCGGAGCTTTGTGGGGACGACGCGCACCGCCTCGTCAAGGAGCCCCGCGATCGAGGCGGCTGCAGCAGCAGGACGCCCTGCGTAGGCGGAGAGCCCCCCGGACCCGGGCGTGGTTTGGCGGAAGACCTCCCACTCGTAGGAGGGAGTGCGGGCGCAGTTATTGAATTTGTAGATGTGGATGCGCGAGCCGGTGGAGCCGGCGTCGAGCATGAGGGCGTATTGGACGATTGGGGAGGAAGGGTCGAAGGGGGATGTACAGTGCGTGGTGGAAGACGGGTCGGGGTCGGAGTCGTAGGTTGCAGGGCGCGAGGCTGGCGAATAAAGGGATGAGCATGAGCAATCGATAGAAAAAAGGAAGACGTACTCTCCGGTCGTGACGGTGGCAACTTAACGTCTGGGAGAGGCGGTCAGTACATTTGTGTTAAGGAGAAAGAAAGAGAGGACCGAGAGAAAGAAAGAGAAGCTCGTCGTGACGTCAAGGAGAACGCAGAGTAAAATAAATGAGAGCGAGGACCCGCAAAGCACGATGACCTCCATTCCCGCAGAACACACAATTTTCGAACAAATGGCGATATGCTGGCATCACTCAGGATGTCACTGATCAGCACGAACATGGATACGACATAGCGTAGCCTGCCCGTAGAAGGAAAGACAGAAACAGCAGCTGCAGGGGGGGAAAAAAACCCGCGTTCCCCTTTGCGCTTCACTCCCAGTCTATATGTCTCCACCCCTCCTTCGGAGATGCAGAACACCCTCCCCTCAGCAGCTCTGCTCCCATACACCTTCCAGACACCGCAGCGTTATCTACGCGTGCGATGCACTACGACTCCATTACCGACTTTGACCGCCCTTCGGTACATACGCTACCGCACCGGGGAGCGTCCAAGACGTGCTCCTCCCTCATGCATGCCTCGGACGTCCCGCCCGCCTTCCCTCGTCTGAAGGACGGAAGCCGAGTTCAGAGCCGAGATGGCTCCCTGCTCGCTGTCCATCACTCACAGCGGCACAAGCATAGACACGCCGTAACGGGTCACTGGTCGCAGCTCCAGGCTCGTGGAACAAAAAAGAAGAGCGGAGAAAAACAGTGAAAAGAGACCAAAACGGAAGACAGCGGCGCGTGGACTGAGACCGAGCCCTCCTCCCGCTCCCCTCCCGCCTCGTTCCCCGAATCTCCCAACCGCTTGCCCATCCACCCCTATCGTCGCTCCCGCTCCTCCGAGGAGAATTGGTCGGAAGCTGACCTAGGACATGAAATGGAAAGCAACGGGCAGACGACCACGCGGCATACCCTCAGTGAGCGCACGGCACGAACTCGACTCGAGTAGCTCCGTTTCCCATTCAAGCTCCACTTCGACCACAGGCCGGTAGCAGCACGAGGCCTCCCTCCTCACATTCGTTCGACCCTCCTTCCCTGTACGCAATCCCCTCGAATCCTTCACCCCCTCCTCGACCCACCCCTCCACGAATCGCCTCGCCTCTCATCGACCCACACCATCGTCCCAGCGAACCGAGAAAGAAAAGAAAAGAAAGGCTCGAGGCAAACAAACGCTCACCTTCGGACCCACTCGATGGCGGTGGCGGTGGTTGATTCGTGATCGGGTTGGGATTCGTATTCGTGTCTGGGGATGAGAAGAGGAAGAAGTGATTAGCACGCCGAAATGGACGAAATGACGCAGAAGACAAGACGGGAGGAGAGGAAGGAAAGGGAATAAGGAGAGAAGGGCAGAAATGGAGTGAAAAGGTGCAGATATGAGGACCCCACGACGACAAAGAAGGTCGAAAGCCATCCCGTATCCGAGACCGATCACGGGGAGCGGACCCAAGGGTCCAAGGAACGAATGGGCACCAAGGCTCCGGGGTGTCGTCCAACCCTACCCGTCTCCGCACGCGATGAGATGCTGGTGAGCGCAGGGATCGGTCGCTCCCGTTTCGTCTCGTCTCGTACCCGGGAGCCGCATGCAGCGGAATCCACCATGTCATCCAACCGGAGGCAGAAAGAGACAAACAAAGGAGAGAACAGCGATACATGCAGACGGTGGGCAAGACACAGGGCAGGTACGACAACACGGCGCCATACGCCTGCACGCTACGTCTAAACGCCCGCGGAACGCCAGTCGAGGCGGAAAGGTGATGGAAGAGAAATGAAGCAAAACAAATAAACCAAAAATGAATGAAGCAATACGCCGACACGGAGAGCAGAAATAGAAACGGAAGAGGTACGAGTCCGCTGGGCGAAACAACACGGCACGGCACGAGGAAGGGCAGAACGTGCGCTCACGCCCACGCGTGAAAGGACGCGAAACGCAATCCACAATGAGACTAATAACGAAAAAAAAATTGAGATGAAATGAATGGAAGAGCAAAATGGAATGAAACAATACGCCGGTTCGTGAAGTAGACAAATGGAAGGATCGCGAGCACGCTTGGCAATGCGATACGACACCAAGATGCGACACGACGTACGACACAAGGCATTGCAAATCGACGTGGCTCCAGGTACACGTCGACCGCCGGACAGTGCGGAAATTTGGACATCCCAAAAAATACCAGCGCGCAAGGGAATTGGAAATCGCCCCAACACAGACGGCCGTAGCGCACCATAGAGGGAGGCAGTACCCCGCACAAAAAGCATACAGACAGTCCTGCCGTCGACCCAAGGAATGTCATATCAAGCATAAGCGAACTAGAGCCCGCAAGTGGCACCGTATAATGGACGGTGGTGGCAAGTGGATGCAGGATAGCCCAGCCACATACACCCTGTGCGAACGCTGGGACAAGCATGTCAAGAAATAAATAAATACTTGTCGCGTGCAGTACGTGGCGCGTCCGCGCAAGTCCGAGAGACGTAGAACTTGAGCCAGCAGGGCAGACCCGAGGCTTATGGCAATTTTGGCTTCGTATCCGTAGCCATAGTTGCACGAGAGACCAGAGCAGCACGAGAACGACAAGAACTCCACACAGAGCAAGTAATCCAAGCGCGCTCACCTTTGGTCCCAGTCGGCGGCCTCGGCTCATACGGCGTGTTTCCTGCACGCAATCATCAGCTTCAATCCATCCAGTAAAAGAGATAACAATAAAGAAATAGTACGAAGAAAATGCTACTCGCCTGGCTCCCAATCGCCTTCACTCTTCCCAGACCAAGTGGGCATCTCCAGCCCACGCTGTTCTCTGGGTACAAACACCCACACGAGCACAAGCAGCACCCCTGCGCCCAGCGCGAACTTCTTCCACCCAAATCTATTCTGCTTCCCTTTGCCCTTCATGTAGAACGATGTGGGTGAACGAGTACCGGCCTCGAGGCGGTCGTATGTGGGCGACATTGGCGCCATATTGCGGCGAGTTCGCGGGTTAATAGTGGATGGAGGAGAAGGAGTGGCAGAAGACTCGGAACTGGCTTCTTCTGTCGTGCGGCGTGTTGGCGGTGTTGGGGAGCGTTTGCTCATGTGGCTGTGTACGGGCTTCCTTCATCACAAATAATAAATTTCTCTGGTTGAGCGCTCAATCATTGTTCTTGTGGGTAAATCTGTGCATGATGTCCTCGAAGTTTTTATGCGACAGGAGTGTATCATAGGCCCAGAAACTGAACGGCTATTTCCAGGTTCAAAATTATGCTTCATTCTGTTGTCTAAGCTCTACCGTGGGGCATGGGGAAACCTATGGGGTCTGCGAGCTCGGTTCAGATGGCAGGATGGAGTCCAGGAACGAAGGTGTATATCTTAAATTAGCTTGCCTTGTACACTGGGATATTTCCTGGGCCCGGCGTTCGTTATTCGGACCTTGCCGTGTAATGCTACCTACCTACCTACCTTCAAAAGCTTCAGGTCATAAAATCGTGGAATTCAGCCAACTATATGTACGTGACATGTTGCCGAAATTTCCAAGCTTAAACTCGCAATACATCCTTGGTGTCCTTTTCTGAAGTTTCTCCGAAAGCTCCCTGCCACCGAGCACATTCAATGAGTGCTTCGTACTCATCGTAGGATTGCCTACTAGTAATCACAAGCCTGATATTTGTCTCTCAACCTTAAATTGGACTCATTCGTTCTCATCAGGATTCAAAAAAGATGGCTCAAATAGATTCTACTCAGATTCAGACTCGAACCAAATGGCAAGGACGCTCGAAGCTACATGGTGGCGCTGAACGAAACTTTACGAAAGAGAAATATCTGGCTAACATCGAAAGAATTCTCCAGCATGGAGTACGGTGCCCGATTTCAGAGTACACTATATATCCATCTCTATCTGACAGCAGCTTACCCCATGGTTGCGCCCAACCGGGCATACGAGAGGAGGATATCCCGCGGGGTACCAGATTAAAACAGCGGTAGCTGTACTCCGTAAGTTTCAGGAAGTGCCAGGTGGAGAACCTGGAGTATGCAGGAAACGACTAAGTACGTGTATTCTAGCTAATCAAGATGGCCTCCTACCTCCAAGATAGTTGAGTCCACGTGTTCCCACATGAATTTTCATTCCAGAGTCCGCTGCAAGCTGCTGGAAAGCCGCAATGACATCGGGATGAGGTTTAGGATTCCGGGAAATGAACTTGAAGCGTTTGAGTTGTGCACGTCGAGCGGTAAGTGCACTAATCACAAATCCGTAGTCGATGTCCGAAGGAAATGGAACCCATATACGGAGACTGCAGAGATCCGGAAGAAAGTTCTGATCTGGTCCATCCTTTAGGATATGAAGGGGTGGGTCGAACTTTCGGGATGCCAGGCTAAGGTCCGTCAACCTGGGGACGAGTAGGAGGGAGTCGACTAAATTGTGTTCCTTCAGACCTCCAAGGTGCAAGTACTTCAGCGGGGGGTGAAGACCGGGTCAAAAAGGCAGCAAATTGGGAGACCATGATATCCAGATCCGAAATCGAAAGGATTCGGAGGACAGGTAGTGTCAGGTATTCCAACATATATGCGGCATTTTCGGATTTAAACGCTTTGCTGCCTGCACCCAGTTGCAAATTCTGCAACGACGAATGGGTGAATGGTACGGGTGGGTAACTATCCTCGACCTCGACGGCATCCCACCAATACTTGGAGATAAATTCACACTTCACAAGCGCGGCGGCAGATCGCAATATATCCACACACTGACGATGTTTTGGGAGATATATGGTAGTATGAATGACCGTCAATTCTGCGAGAGATGGGAATGGTGAAGACATGTCTTTGAGGTGCTGGAACTCCAGTTTTAGGACCTCGAGCTGGGAAGCATGTTGGTTCACCGCAATAGCGACCTCCGGCTGCAAGTCTCCAGAGAGGGACACTTGGAGCGGTAGAACTCGTGCCCGTTGGAGCCAATTATTGAGAGTCATGGCGTTTGTGCCGGATCCACTGTGCACCGAGGTCCATAAAGATGGGATAGAGGTGGCAATATCACGCCATATGCGGCAGATATTGAGGAAAAGCGTAGGTGCTTCGCGGGGATGAGGTCGAGGAGAACATGGAAGGCACTGTACGAAGATTTCGGACGAGATTTCAAGTGGCAGACGTGCCATTGGGTCAAGGGCGGCATTGAGCTCGCGTCGAGCGTCACTCAAGCTTTTTTCCAGGTCTCGAAGGATTTGTTTTTGGTGTTCTATAGCTAACGAAAGCTCGTCGATACGTGCTTGCAAACTTTGCGCGGAGGACATGGTGGCGAAACAAGCTGCTTCAAGGCTGACATTTTGGCTGACGTAGCGTCGGATATTTCCGGTTCCCAGTTCCGTTGTCTTCCGACCTTCTGTCTCTTGTTCAAGTTTTCCCCTCGATTTCGCCACGGGAAAAGCTTGAAACTGAGCTCTGGCCGAGTATCCACACACCTCGCATTTAATTGCGCTGACCCTCGTTCAGCTTGCGACGAAACGCGGATCCTTCTTTGTTATCTCGAAAGTTTGGAAAACTCGAGGAACGACTTGCCGATATCTAGTCGTAATCGTGAGCCATTGTCGGCCATTCTAGAATCTAAACAGACCCTGGCACGGCAACTCAGACATGTTCCGATAATATGCACCCCGGCATCGCACGTTTGACGCTGGCGTCTAGACTCAGAGCTGACTTGATCTTTTTGGAAGCAACGACTGCAATTGAACGCCGTGAAACAATCCACAGAGGTTCGAATATTTCTATGGCGGCGATTCTAATCAGCAGCGCTGCTTCCGACCGCGATACTGATCTCATCCTTTCTGTGACCACCTGGAACACCGGAAAATAAAAACACAATTCTTTTTTCCCTTTCTTTCGCAGGCAACTCGAAAGTCAACAACGTACGTATTTCAGACCCAATTGCGACTGACCACGATAGCGAGCTATTCATGCGTCAATATTCGCTCAATACCGGGAACACCGGGAAATACGCCACGGAAAGACGGAAAGGCGGGTAACTCTCCTACAGAGACTAGCACCATTGGGATGACTCAGGAAGTTGGCCGGAGAGCCGTAGGATTACGAATCCACGCAGGTTGAGTAGCATATAAATTCGACACCTCAGGACGAACGCTTCACTTACTACTGTCTGTTTCGAGAACAATGTCTTTGCCTGTATTCACATCCGCCACATCGGCTGAAGAAGTCGCCGCTGCCTTTGCGGACCAAATTCGGGGGAGAAATGGTGGGTGCCTCTGCAGCAGTTATTGAAGTTTGGTCCCTGACGCACGATAGTACTGATAACGGGAACATCGATGGATGGAGTTGGTTTTGAGGCGGCGCGCGTGCTGGCGAAGTATGCGAACCTCGTCATAATTACGGGTTACAGCTCCGAGAGGCCAGTATTGGTGCTTGTTCTTGATGCTGTTTCTGACTCTTGCACGGATCATCCAGGTTGAAGCTCTCGGAAGAGGCCATCAAGAACGAAATACCCAGCGCAAATATTCGTCCGCTCGTTCTTGACCTCTCCTCCCTCGCCGCTGTCCGGAAAGCGGCGGCTGAAGTCAACGCCTACCCGGAGCCGCTCCACGTACGTTTGTCCCTAAAATCTCTTTGGTGTAGTTGAAGCTGTGCCCAGGTTCTCATCAACAATGCCGCTGGTGGCGGTCCAGAGTTCAGACTCACCGCCGACGGCTTCGAGTCCCAGATGGCTACGGACCACATCGGGCCATTCCTCTTCACGAAACTCCTCACCCCGAAGCTCCTCGCCACAGCTTCGGAGAGCTACACCCCGCGCGTGGTCGTGGTAGCGAGTGATGGTCATGCTTTTGTGCCCTTCGATCTCAACACGGTCGCGCATCCAAGCCAAGACACATACGACCTTTTCGGCACATACTGCCAGGCGAAAGGTGCCAACATTCTCTTTGCAAATGAGTTGTCGAGACGTGCGAAGGGAAAACTCAACGTCTACAGTCTGCATCCCGGAGGTAAGCGTCTATTATTTCCTCATTCGTCAGATGCGAAACAATTCAATCGTTGTAGTGATTCACACAAATATCCTCAAGAAAGAAGACAACAAGGCTGCCTTGATTGCAATTGGTTGGTTTCCGAATTTTCCGCCGTCGTTGGTTTGATTCCCTCGACCTCGTAGGTACATTAACTCCAGAGGGACTTCCCAATCCGGACCTCTCTACCTGGAAAACTCTGGGTCAAGGTGCTGCAACGTAAATGGCTCCATCACTGGATGTGCTTCTTCATGTTGACTGTCCCACTTTTAGCACTGTTGCGGGAGCCTTTGACACCCGACTAGATTGTCAGTTGAATTACTTTTTTTTCCTGAGGACGACGTTTTTTATCCATCACAGTAAAATCTGGTGCTTACCTCGTGGATTGTGTCGAGGCGAACGACAAGGTTGCTCCTCATTGCTCAGACCCAGTAAGCCCCCTGCTCCTTGTTGTTTAGGCTTCACACTAGCTCAACTTTGACGTAGGAAACCGCGGCAAAGCTATGGACGGTTACCGAGGAAATTATCGGAGAGAAATTCATTTTCTGAGGGTTCTCATAAATATATTATAGAGACGAGAACCTCATCTATTTGTAATAAATACGATATCTATACGACAGCCCTGTCCATCCAAACATGTTCGTTGAGGAATATGAAATATCTTCTCTGGCAATCCAGTTTGCTTCCATATCACAATGTCGGTTGGTAGCTGCGACAGGATCAGGTATATGTCATGACCAATTAGATGGCCCACTGACCTCAAATATACTTAAAGTCTAAGTCCTTCGTCCCAAAGTGAATGTCTATTCCGGAATGATTGAATCTGCTGCAAACTGTCGCAGAGCCGGGATGATGCTATCGGGAGGTTTGGTATCCGGCGAAAAGAACTCGAAGGACTGGAGTTGTGGGTGAGGTGCAGCACGCCGAGCCGCAAGCAAGTTAATCATAGCGTTGTAGTCGATGTCGTCGATGGGGAAAGCATTAACGCGAAGAGCACGGAGACTTGGAAGAAGATTATGAGCTGCTCCCAAGAAACCTTCCAAGACCATCAGCGGGTCTACGGTGCGGCTCGTAAATTCCAGGCTGATTTTTGTCACACTCGGGACAAGGCGTACGAACTTGGTTGAATCGTGGTACTGTATCTTTCCCTTCAAATCGGTAGTCACGCGTCACGCACCCCTCTGTCGATCACGAACTTTGGTCGAGGTCACGCGTCACGCGAGCCTCTGTCGAACCTCCAAACCGTCACGCAAGCCCCAAAATCGCCCGAAAACTGGCAAAAAGACGAAATTTTCGAATTTTTTTTGTTTGGAATGCCGAAATTTCCGAGGTGTCACGCACAAATCTGGCGGCTGCCGAAATGTCGAATAGGTAAAATGTGTCACGCGTCACCCCCCATGTCGAATTGAAGGAAAAGATACAGTAGCTGAGTGTTCCCAGGTGCAACGACTGCAGGGGGGGACGAAGAACGGGTAAGGAAAGGAGTAAGTTTGGCACGCTCGATGTCGTCCAAACACGAGATATAGAGACTTTCGAGGGCAGGTAGTGTCAGATAATCCAACAGAAAGACAACACATCCTGCCCCACTCGATCCCAAATGCCGTAAGGATCGATGTGTGACTATCTCGAGTGGATGACCTCGCGGGTACCAGCGCGCGGAGACGGAGATGAAATCGCAGTGAACAAGAGCGGGTGCGGCATGCAATATATTTCTGCACTCGTAGCATGTGACATCTGTGTCCCGAGGCTCCCGAGACGTACTGGCGACAGCCAATGTCCCGAGAGAAGGGAATGGCGTAACTATTTGTTTGAGGTGTTCGGATTCCAGCGTCAGGACCTGAAGGTGCTGAGCATGTTGCTTCACCACCGAAGCAGCATCCGGATGCAAGTCCCCGTGGAGAGAAATGCGGAGAGGCAGACCTCGTGCCCTCTGGAGCCAAACATCGAGATTGGTAGCGTCTGCAATGGATTCCCAGTGTATAGCGGTCCATAAAGATGGAGCAGCAATCGCGATATCCGTCCATCGGCGGCATATGCGGAGAAATAGGAGGGGCGCCTGGCCGGTATGAGGTCGAGGAGAGTCCGGGAGGCACCGCACGAAGATTTCGGACGAGATTTCGACTGGCAGACGTGCCATCGGATCAAGGATGGCATTGAGATCGCGGCGAGCGTCACTCATGATTTGCTCCAAGTCTCGAAGGATTTGTTTTTGGTGTTCTATAGCTAGCGAAAGCTCGTCGATGCGTGCTCGTAAAGTCGCTTCGGAGGACATGATGTGGGGTTGGGCATCAGCCGATTAAAAGCTGTGCAGTTTGCAGTTATTTGTTCTCGATTAAATCCAAAATCAGACGGTTTTTGGATCTTTTCGTTTGCACCATTGAATCTGCTTGACGTCTGGCCAACTTTGAGAGAAAAAAATGTTATGTACATGCCAAAGTATGCCCCTGCCCAATATTGAAGCCTCAGACCTTCTCATTGCATTTTTGTTGGCCCATCTTTCAGCTGTCTTGTAGTGTGTTCTTCCTGCATATCAAGCTTGGGTTACTCGGGTCCAAAAAATCTGCTAAATTCAGGAAAGCTTGGATTCGGTGTGATAATATACCATAAAAAATTTCAGGTGTATCGTGCAGACCATCTTCGAGTAAGCTTCCAGTCAAGATGACGAGTAGTAGCCTGTGCTGCAGATATAAATGGAGTAAATGAATGCAATATAGGCCATTCCAAGGCTTTAGAGTTGATTCTGAATGATATGTGTACTGATTTTGAGGTCAGGAGGTGTTAAAATGTTCAAGATCTTGAGGCGACGCGTCTGCTCTTATGAGGTCGCGGCCACAGCAGGCGTGCACGTGGCTGCGTACTGCCAAAATCATTCCGGTTGCCATGGCGCCCCAGGTTCTAGGCGCTCGGGAATCACCGAATGTTCTTAACTCGGCAGGAAGATCAGATGGTTAACCCCAAAATGGACAGAGGAATTTTGATGGGACGCATTGCTCGTAAAATGGCGAGGGACGCAAGCAATAAAATGCATCGTATTTTATCATTTTTCAAAATTTCAAAAATCCCTCTTTACATTTTGAAGGAAAGTCATTTTTTGAAATGGGGAAGATGTTGGCTTAATTTTCGTGGGTGTGTGGAAAGTCTGGGGCGCGGTTTGAGACTGGCCAAAATAAAAAACCAAGGTGCAATCGAGAACAAACAATGACAAGCTGCACAGCTTTTAATCGGCCGATGCCCAACCCCACATGATGGCAGAAAACAAGCCTAGTTCGGGATTTGCCGCCATCAAGGCTCAAAAACGGAAGCAAGCCAACTTTTCGTTAGAATCTTGAAGATGCGAGTAATTGCAATAAGAAAAGGGTCATTATTTTTAGTCAATAGGCACGCTGATTGATAAACCAGTCAAAAAGTCTCGCGAACTCGGAACTCTCGCTGAAGTGCCAAATTTTGTCAACGAATGGAACAGTTGTGAATAAGGCTCCAACCTTTTTCGTGTACAAACGTTTGTACACGGTTTTAACCGTTTTTCTTTTTCGTTTTTTTTACCAGTGAGAAAAAACGGTTTGTAAACCTTTTTACAAGGTTTAAACGGTTGTGCTGGTTGATTAGCGGCAAAGGCTCATTGCGCCGCCGACTGGAGCGCCCAATGCGAGTCTGAATTTGATAAAATGCCATTGTGAGTGATCTTACACTTTCCTTTACACCCACCGTCCAAAACCGTCAGCATCATAGCAACCTCAACGCTGATCCGGGTTGTTCCGTGCCGAAGACCCGGGAGGCGATGGCTCCAATTATCGGGCTCCAAATGTGCCACCATAGCACTGACTTCAGTGCGTCTCATCGTAGGTAACTTGTGTTTTCTTTTTCCTTCCCTTTGCATCCTACTGATCTGTTCAGAGACCTGGGCAGAAAATACCGTTTTTAAACTGTTTTAAACGGTTTTTAAATGTTTACTAACCGTTTCCGTTTTTTGTACTCAGATCCGTACACGAAAACTAAAAGGTTGGAGCCTTAGTTGTGAAACACTTGCGAGACAGACGCAAAGAAAATTGAAAGCAAAGCTTTGGGCTTGATGGACGGATCGCGATATTTCAAGTCTCTGCTTTCATGGGTATTCGAAGAACAAAAAAGCCATGGTCATTGCAAGACTTTGCGCGTCTATGCCTACCCAGTGTCTCGGCATTTGCCGGTGCATACCCCTTGCGTCTATCCCATAATACGCCGTCACAGGGTAACAAGAAAATCGACTACTTGCTCAAGATAGGTACTAGAGCTCTGACACGGGGAAGAATCATACGTCTACGACCACTAGTGTGCATTACCAGCGCACCAAGACGTTCCCAGATCTGCGCGGCCACCATTCGCGAAGGTCCGTGATCACCCTGCGCTCAACGCCATGTGGGACCTCCAAGTGACCCTTATAGGCGATATCCGCATAACAGGATCCAGCTTCGGACGATAAAAACTCGTCTGCCCACCAATGTACCGCTCTGCTCGGAGTCGAAGCCGTCCCTATTTCAGCTATATGCTCCTGCAGGGTCTTGACCGCTCGTTCGCCCATATATCCGTGCTCTGCGACGAACTGGTCCACAAACATCGGTGCATGTTGAAAGTCAGGAAGGACGACATCACTCAGTGCGAAGATGCACCCAGGGTCGCCGGTTGCCATGGCCATCTGGAGGGCAAGGCGGAAGATGAGGCGGTCGAGGAAGCCGGGGATCATCAACAATAGAGGACCGGTAGGTCGGAAGAAAACATAGTTTATCTCTGGGGACGTATCTAGATACTGCATTTGCCGGAGAAGGGCGGAAGAGCGCCTAAAGCCATCGCGTGGCGGCCCCATCCGGCGCAAAAGGAAGACGGCGTCGGCGAGGGTTTGCTCGGTATGGAGGGTGGGGTTCTGAGTTCCTTCCGGGGTGTGCGCCTTGCCGCAGACTTTCTTGTGGTGGGGCCAGTGTGCTTTCTGGCAAGACCTGGGGAACGTTTTATAATGCGAACTAAAAAGAATAGACAATGTGCGAAGGGCGTACCTCGAACAATAAAACACCTGGCGCGATAATTTCTCCATACATCTCTTGCAAAAGGAGAACTTGTCGCCCGCTCTTTCCGGCTCGCGACAACCGTCGCATTCGCGCGGCATGCAATACACTGTAGGCTTACCACTCGGTGACTTCACTGTCGCCTTCGTGGCTCGCTTCGGAGTTCCGGGCCAGTCCAACGTAGTCGACGTCGATTTACTTCCGTGATATTTTACCACAATCTCCGGCGCACGAGGAGTCCCAACGATCGATTCGATGGTATAGTATAGAAATGAGCCTGCGGAAAGGTCAAAGGGTAAATGGCACATGCACTCCTATAACTCACTCAGAAACTCGTCGCGCTGTATTATCCACGCCTGTACTTCCGTGCCGTAACCGGTCTGTTCAAGATGCTGCATCGCCTCCTTCGTCCAGCCTGGATGCCAGTACGAGATACAACTGTCCTCCGTTACGCTTATGTCGCGGTTCGGAACGTATTTTCGCAAGAGGTTGAGAAATCCTTCGCCGTTATCCGTTTCGAGAGATGCCAGAGTAATGTCACAGGTGTACGGCCGAAGATTCGGCATATGGTCTGGTTCACCCAAGCAGGTACGCATGAGCCCCTCGAGCATGTGTGTTTTGCGCTCTGCGGGCGTTAGTGCCTTCCAGCAGAAATCCGGCTGTAAGACGCTCGTCATGGCCCAAACCCGCGTTTGCTCCTGCGCGCGGGCGAGGCTGCGTCGAATTGTGTAGTTCGACTCCTGCACGAACCCCTGAGCCCGGAGCAGGGTGTCGTTTGGCAGACTTTCAAGGGCGCCGATGGACTTGTCGAAAAAGGGGAACTGAGCCTCCCAAGCAGCGTTCCACTCTGCTATACCCTGCCTGAAGTCCGGTACTCCTAGGATTTTAGCTTGAAGTTTAGACACTGCTTGCGACAACAGTTCCAGCGATGATGGAGGCATGGAAGAGAGAGAGATGGAAACGAGCGAAAAAAACGCGGCTTCTTTGCTTTGCCCTTGTTGGCCCGTTCCCACGAGTGCAGGAGGTTCTTGGACGTAAATCCAAGATCGGAATGGAATGCGGCTCTGTTAATCGATGTTCGCCCTCCGAACACCAGGAACTCGCCAGATGTTGCTACTCTTGCAGCAGCCGAGTTCAATTGAGCAAAGTGGCGCCAGAAAAAGAGTACAGATCGTGCGACATGCCAAAATCACATTCTGGTTGACTCCTGAGCACACCGGACAATGAGCTTGAAGTGCCTAGCTTTCGGACATGGAAACACGCACCGAGCAATAGGTCTAGGAAGCCATCACCGTTGGTTACGAAGAAAAGGCGTCTTGCTTTGAAATAGGTAGATTCGTCGGAGAGATTGGATCATGGTGGATGAGGTTAGGGTTTGGTATTTTGTGCAGACGGTTATCTCCGAGGCTTGATTCGGCAACTTACAAAGGGTTTGCGACGTACGTAGAATTTGAAAATGCTGGAACAGGTTCATCGAATCTGGTTGGGCTCGAGAGAAATTCAGATGTTCAGATTTTGCATGAATTTGGGAGTAATTGAACCCGACGCAGCACACGAAAGCTTTGTCCCAGTATTCGAACACACCCATGCTCGAAATGCACTCGGGAAGGAGCCATGTCTGTAGTTTTGACGTAGTTCCAGGAAGAGAGCAGGACTAGGAAAATCTGTACAATACCGGGGTCAGGAAAACATTATCCAGGTTCCACGAACCGAACTTTGTTTGGGACTGAACCACATAAATTGACATCTTTCTGTATTCAAACACTATTGCATTTCATGACAATGCGTGCCAATGGGCATACATCTCCGGCTCGCAGAGAGGGCATGGTGGAATTGGTTTACCCGCACAATCTAGGTGAGAAAATTAGCTCAATTACGGCTGAATAGCCGATTACTGACCACAAACATAGTTAATCATATTTGTTCCAACCGCAATTTGCAATCCAGAATCTTTGGTAAGACGCCGGAAAGCCGCAATGATGTCGGGATGAGGTTCAGGATTCGAGGAGGTGAACCTGAAGGACTCGGAGTTGTGCATGAGGGACAGCACGACGAGCAGCAAGCGCGCTAATCACAGGATCGTAGTCCACCTCGACAGAAAAAGAAGCGTGAATGTAGACACTCCGAAGATTCGGAAGAAAATTCTGGTCCGGTGGTGCGAACACCGAGTCCCCTAGGACAAGGAACGGGTCGACTTCGGGGTCTGCGAATACCAATCTGAGGGTGGCTATGCTGGGTATAAGCTGGAGAGACTGGTCCAAATTGTGGTCACTGAGTCCACTAATGGACAACGACCGCAGCGGGGGCGATGATCGGGTCAAGAAGGAAGCAAATTCGGTGGTCGGCAGGTCCAAGTCTCCGATCTTAAGGGTTTCGAGGGCGGGGAGCGTCAGGTATTTGAGCATACATGAGGCGTTTCTGACTCTCATTCGTTTGCGCCATTCCCACCCACCGAGTCGGAAAAGGCGCAGGCACGAATGTATTAATGGTGTGGCTGAGCGAGATTCCTCTGTTGGCAGTGCGTGCCAAAGTGTCGGCATGAATTCGCACTCCACCAGAGCCGGAGCGGCGCGCAATATATCCAAAAACTCGGGGCGTGATGTAGGCTTGTCCCCACTCGAATCCTCAATGACCAGTTTCGCGAGAAGGGGGAACGGTGTAATTATTGGCTTGATTCCAATTTGTCCGAACTTGAGCTGCAGAACTTTCATGTGGTGCGCATGCTGTTTCACCACAATAGCGGCGTCCGAATCCAGAGGTTCAGAGATGGAAAGAGAAAGGAGGAGATCTTTTGTCCGCCCGAGCCAGAGCTCCAGATTGGTGACGCCTGGGTGTTTGCAGTGAATGGAGGTCCACAACGATGGCGTAGAGATGGCAATATGGTGCCATATGCGGCATATATAGAGGAAAAATCATGGGTGCCTCGTGTTTGTGAGGTCGAGGAGAGTCACGGAGGCAGTGCATAAAAATGTCGGATGAAATTTCGAGCGGCAAACGTGCCATTGGATCAAGGGTGACATTGAGATCGCGTCGAGCGTCACTCAAGCGTTTTTCCAAGTCTCGGAGGACTTGATTTTGATGTTCTATAGCCAATAGAATTTCCTCGATGCGTGCTCGCAATACTGCTGGGGAGGACATGATGGCAGGAGACAAGCCCGATTCGGGATGTGCCGGCGCTACCGAAAAAGGAAAGTGTCTCGCTAGCTCGCAAGAGACCGCTGCAAAATCTGAGGAAAACATCTGAGAGAAATTCACCTCGTGAAAGTCAGGAGTCACTGTACCAACTTAACGCTGATCAGGGTTCCCCCCAAATACATCATTATAATTAGAGACAATTTCATTTATTCACAATTAACACAAATACCTATACGACCTGTCAAGCTTTGTCTATCTAAACACATCCATTGAGAAACATATTCGTTCGCAAACCATGTCAATTCCATATCACGATGTCTGCTCCATCCAGTTCAAACGCAGCCGGTAGCGCCGATCAAGAAACCGGCGAGAACTACGGCAGGGGTGGAATGGAGCCAAGCACGGCGAGGCAGCGGAGAGCACGACGAGGGGCCAACGAAGGGCGTGGCGTGCGTGCGCACAAGAAGACCCTACTCCTCGCCCCTCGCCAGACACACGCTGCCGCCCCAACGACGCCGAGTCTTTGGACAAAGATGATACAGACTCGGGCGGCGCATCCGCATCCGACGCGTTCCCATCCTCCGCACCACCCATCTCCATCTCCACATCTTCCAGCCCATCCTCTGCACTTCCTTCCCTCAAGTCGGTGCACCCACTCCTCCCCACACGAATACCATGCCCACCCCGCGCAGCCACCGCCGACCGGCCCCTCTCCCCCCGCCCACACACGCGCGCACCCCGGACACATCACACGCATGCGCCGGGTGCGCGCGCGCGTCGAGCGGCGTATAATACGTATACGCCGCCGCCGCGCCCTTGGGCCGTCCGTGCCCGTGCGTCGCCGCCGCCGCGCCGCCGTCGTCTGGGACGTGCACCTCGAGCCGCCCGCCGCGCGGGAGCCACCCGTCGCGCAGGCCCTCATCCGTGGTGGTGCTGTCCGGCGGCGGGCTGTCCGGGCGGAAGCTGGATGGGTGGAGAGACGAGGGGTCAGCAAGCGAGTACATACACGACAAGGGAGGAGGGAAATCATATGGACATCTCACCTCCAATGTTCCTGCACGCGCATATACACCGGTCTCGAAGCAGCGATAAACTCGTCCTCCCCGACGCCGCCTGCAGGGAGTGCGCCGCCAGGCGTGGCGAGGAGGGCGCTGTAGGCGGTCTCGGCAGGCATCTGGTTTTTTGTTTCTCGTCAGAAAAGGAGCCTGAGGATGGACACAGTGGAGAGGCGTAAGGGGCCGGAGTGAGGCTGACGGGAGTGATGAGACAGTGGGGGGGAATGGGGAGGAGACGCGCACGCGTGTGGAAGACTGCGTAGAAGGAACTCACCAACATCGTCCCGGCCCACAACCCTGTAAAGCTCCCCAACGCATAGACGCGGCCGGGCGGGGTGCTGCCTGGTCCTCGCCTCGATGTAGTATTTGGTGCCTTTGTGACTGTCGGCGCTGCTGTCAGTGTCGGTTGTGGTGGTACTGATGGCACCGCTCGTGCATGGGGTCGATGCTAGTGCTGCTGCTTAAACATCTCCTTCCCCTCCGACTGCGAATGGCGAGCCCTGACTGCGAGTTGGACTCCACCTCCGGCTCGACCCAGCCGCCCTCCTCGCGTCATCCTCATACCCGCGACACAACCGCACCCTCCACCGATAAGGCGCCCAACGCTCGTCTCTCTTCGTCCGCCACTGTACCGCGTCGGCGCCGGCGTCGAGATCGAATTCGGGGCCGACTGCGAGCAGGGAGAGTGGCGACGGGGTGGTCGCAGCTGTCAAGGAATCGTTTGGTGCCCTGGTTGTCGAGGGCGAGGCGGATGCATGTGCTGAAGTAGATGGAGGATGCGCTGAAGGAGGGACCACACCAACGGACGCGCGCTCTTCTCGTGCACGTCTTCTTGCATGGGGTAGATCAGCATGGCACAAGTGTTGCCTGTTCTGAGAAAATCAGTAAGGAAGCGAGAGATGAGGGGAAGAAAGACACGACAAAAACAAGACAAGCCAAGTAGACGGCGCAAGCAAGGATCGAAAAAGTCGACACTCATTGCGCGTCGTGCGGATACGCACAATCACCACTTCGGGCCTTCGCAAACGCGTCCTTCGCGCCTGAAACGCTAGCGCGCGCATATCTCGAGGCTTGCCCTGCAAGATTTTCCTTGCCGCAATCAAAGGAATGCGTGCAAGGCACCCTCGCCGTACACGGCTGTCCCACCCCGCCCCGGCTGCTATTGGTACTCAAGCGCGCGCGAGGGCACACACCACGCCCGCGTATCCGATGCGAAAGTGCCCGTTCCCTGCGCGCACCACCCGCCGCGAGCGACGATACGGCACGCGGCATGATTCTCTGGACCGGCGACCAGCACCCGTCGTCTATCCACCATTCCACTGGATACATCGCGCCCTCAATAACCCAGGCCTCGTCTGAATCCCAACAGAAATGAAAAAACATCGGAGGATAGCTCGATACGCACCCCGGATTCAGCGATCCCACTGCGCTCTCCGCTTGCGTCGTCCACGCTGCTGTACGAGGGCTATCTCATCTGCGTCGGTGTAAGGCTACAGATTATGCGTATGCGTGTGGTTAGGCTCTTGTGCTTTCGGAGGAGGGAAATCGGCGGGTGATAACAAGGTGGGGCAATGAGACTTTAGACCGAGAATCGTCCGAAGCAGAGCGTTCCCAATTATGCTGCAGCATTCCACAAAAAACGGCGGGCGTTTCCGAAAAAGGAGATCGCGAAAAAAGGCGCTGAGGCGGCATTGCAGCGTATCAGAACGGGAGGGAGGAGAGGCGCTACGGCACGACCGAGGGAACCGAGTAACGCGCAGGCGTAGGTACAAAAAACAGTCGGCGCCCATTGGACACTTCTTCCAGAATCACAGCGGATCCAGCGCAAACTTCTTCCACCCAAATCTGTTCTGCTTCCCTTTGCCCTTCATGTAGAACGACGTGGGTGAGGCCTCAAGGCGGTCGTATGTGGGCGAGATTGGCGCCATATTGCGGCGAGTTCGCGGATTAATAGTGGATGGAGGAGCGTGCGGCGTGTTGGCGGTGTTGGGGAGCATTTGCTCATGTGGCTGTGCACAGGACCACGAAATTTCTCTGGTTCCTCCAAGGAGCTTCAGGCCATGAAATCGTGCAATTCAGTCCACTATATCCACGCTGCATGTCAAGAGGTCCTCAAATTTAAACTGGTCTTGCAATAAATTCCTTGCGTCTTTTTCAATTCTGTCCTTCCCGCGGTTTCTTGTACACATTCAATTGCAAATTTATTGCGAAATCGACATCGTACGAGCTACGATCCCTGGGGATATTGCTATAATTCTGACGACCCTGGCGTTGGCTCCGTATATATAACTAGACTCGGAGCTGGAATTGGTCTTTCCGCATATCGATTTACAAACGACTCGCAACCGAAGCCTGGCAATAAAAAGAATGATATGAACATTTCTGGCGGGAGTATTATCGGCGTGCTTCGCAGTCTCGCCACCCCTGATACCGTGCTATCTCATTCTTTCTGCGTCAAAATGTACGGAGCACCGAGGACACCGGAAGTACAACACGGTAAGACGGCTATCGTCCTCGAATACTCCACCGCGAGACTGGGGCCATCAGGCGATGACTCAGGTATGTAGGAGGCCGCAAGGTGACGAATCTGCGCAACGATTCGGCAGTTAGGATACAAGTACTTGAATTCAACGGCTCGGGACGCTATTGCTGCACCCATTATCTGGTTTCGACCATGTCTTTGCCCACATTCACACCCACCACCACGGCCGAAGAAGTCGCAGCTGCCTTTGCGGACCAAATCCAGGGGAGAAACGGTGCCTTTTTTTTCTCGAATTGTTAAAGCTTGGTCTTGACGCCCCCCAGTATTGATAACTGGACCCTCAATTGATGGACTAGGTTTCGAGGTGGCGCGGGTGCTGGCCAAGTACGCAAACCTCGTCGTAATTGCAGGTTATAACGCAGAGAGGTGAGTCTGTGTTGTGTCAATATATCTTGAGACTTCCTAATTCATCACACAGGCTGACGCTCTCGGAAGAGACCATCAAGAAGGAGACGCCGAGCGCAAACATTCGTCAGCTCATTCTTGATCTCTCCTCTCTCGCTGCCATTCGCAAAGCCGCCGCGGAGGTCAACGCATACCCAGAGCCGCTCCATGTCCGTGAATTTGCACCATCTTCAAAGGTGAAGCTGAACAGCACAACAGGTGTTGATCCATAACGCCGCGTCAGGCGGTGGTGCGTTCAAACTCACCGTCGACGGATTTGAGAGCCAGATCGCGACTAACCACATTGGACCATTCCTTTTCACCAAACTACTTGTCCCGAAATTGCTCGTTGCCCGATCGGGTACCTATACTCCGCGTGTTGTCGTGGTATCGAGCACGGCCCATAGTCGCATGCCGTTCGACCTCAACGCTGTGGCCCACCCGGAATCCGGACACTTACACGTCTTATGGTGCCTACTGCCAGTCGAAAGCCGCCAACATTCTCTTCGCAAATGAATTGTCGAGGCGGGCGAAGGGGAAACTCAATGTTTACAGTCTACATCCCGGAGGTAAGAACGAATTCCTTGCTTTATGGCTCAACCATTAACCATCTACCCTTCCAGTGATCTACACAAATGCCACCAAGAAAGAGGACACAAAGGCTGCTTTGATTGGCACTGGTTGGTTCAGAATTTCTTGCTCGTTGTTGGCAGTAATCTCTTCCGGGTCCGTAGGTTTACTAACGCCGGAGGGACTTCCCAATTCGGAGGCCGTTACCTGGAAGACGCTTGGTCAAGGCGCTGCAACGTAAATGGCTCAATTACTTGATGTTTCCCATTCTTGACTTCCTGCCATCCCGCTTTCAGCACGGTTGCAGCAGCCTTTGACACGCGTCTAGACTGTGAGTAATCAAGGTTTCTGAAGGACCACAAAATTCTCATTCATTCCATAGCAAAATCTGGTGCATACCTCGTGGATTGTGTCGAGGCCAGTGATAAGATTGCTCCTCATTGTTCCGACGCGGTACGCTTTCAGTTATGATGGTTTCGCACTCACCGAATTTGTTGCTGTAGGAAACTGCTGCAAAGCTGTGGACGATTACGGAGGAGATCGTAGGAGAGAAATTCACACTGTGATCAGAAGTTCGAGATCATCTTAGCGCTGAGCAGCGTGAAATGAATGCAATATGTATACAAGCACTTGATCTATCCAAACAAAATTGTTGACGTAGGTGAGTAAGGTATACATTGACGACCCAAGAAGGCAAAAAAAACGTATCATCAGAGACTTGAATGTATCTGGAGGGACTCTCGCCCACATAGCCAAAGCTCATCTCGAATAATTTTGGCAGTTTTTGTGTCAAGAGCTGGAAACGGGGATGGCAAGCAGGTGTTGATGAAGGGGCATCCGTTTCTCAGGCTTCCGAGTAGTGTTCAGATCTGTGTGAAGAAAAAATTCTGAGAAATTCCGTCCAGCGAGAATTGAGGCTAGCACAACGATTTCTAATCAACAGTGGTCGAGATCGTTCTCCGTGAATAGATAGATATATAAAACCGATTGTCCGCAAGATTTCTGACCGTCACTCTACGAAAAGAGCAAAAGTGGAGTCAATCTTTTGAAATTTTCACAAGAACTTGGTATTACTGTTGGGTATGGGTCTGTGGTAACGTCAAACGTTGCGAATAACACAAGGACATTGCTCACGCCGCCCACCAACCTCTCCGATTCAGAGCGCTGGTGTACGATAGCACCACTACAAACTTGGAAACAAAAATAACTGCAGCCAGCCCTCGCTTGACGACCCAAACCGAGTAATCACGGCGGGAGGTAGTCTTGTTAAATTTTTTTTAAGATGATTTTGCCAGAGCTCCAGTATGAAGAGAATCCGATATTCTTGCAATCTAGATCGCGGAGGCTGGGAACAAGCTGAAAAGCAGTGCGCTTATGTATGCTCGGATATTGCCGGTTCTCGTCCCGTTGTCTTCCGGACTCTTCAAGTTCCCTCGCTTGCTTTTGCTCTCGATTTCGCAGAGGAAAAAATCTTAAAACCGCGCTGAGGTCGCACGTGAACATAACCTCTTGGATCACTTTGATCTCGGGGGGGTTGTCATCGAACTTGGAAGCGGCTCCTCACTGCTCAGTGGCTATCTTTGGGCTATCTCTGAACTAGAAGAGGGCCATGAACGATCTGGAGACGAGCTTTTGTCGAAAATTCTTTGCAAGCCCTCGCACGGAAACTCAGACGCTCTTCAATACGTGCTTCGCCATCGCATCTTTGACACTGGTGTCGAGAGTCGGATTAGAACTCGAAGCTTTTCGGAATCGGCCTACGACTTGCTGTATCCGAGTCGAGCCTAGCAGTGATGCAATTGGGGATGAATCTTTTTCGGCATGCAGCATTATCGTCCTGCTTCCAGCCTCGCCGCCCAATACCACGCTATCTCATTCTCTTTATGTCAAAATGTACGTAACACCGACTCGGACACCAGAAATACAACACGGTAAGACGGTTATTGTCCTCGAATGCTGCACCGGAGGGCTGCCGCCATCAGGCGATGACTCGGGTGTGTGGGAGGCCGTAAGGTGACGAATCCGCACAACGATTCGGCATTGTCTTATAAATGCAACGGTTCGGGACGGTGCAGACATCATCTGTTTCTCTTATGTCGTTGCCTACATTCACAGCCATTACCACGGCCGAAGAAGTTGCAGCTGCTTTTGCGGACCAAATTCAGGGGAGAAATGGTGCCTCCCATTCTCACTGTTGGGGCTTGGTTCCTGACGCTCGACAGTATTGATAACTGGGACTTCAATTGATGGGGTAGGTTTTGAGACGGCGCGGGTGCTTGCTAAGTACGCAAACCTCGTCATAATTGCAAGTTACAGCGCTGAGAGGCGAGTATCCTTGTTTAATTCTTCCTGAGGATATTTCTGAGAGTGTGTCTAGGTTAAAACTCTCGGAAGAGGCCATCAAGAAGGAAGTGCCGAGCGCAAACATTCGTCGGCTCATTCTTGATCTCTCCTCTCTCGCTGCTGTTCGCAAAGCCGCCGCGGAAGTCAACGCATATCCAGAGCCGCTCCATGTTCGTGGCTTTCAACTGTCTTTGATGAAGTTGAACAGCACGCCAGGTTCTAATTCACAACGCTGCTGCCGGCGGTGGTGCGTTCAAACTCACTGTCGACGGATTTGAGAGCCAGATCGCGACCAATCACATTGGGCCATTCTTTTTCACCAAACTCCTCGCTCCGAAACTACTCGCTGCACGCTCGGAAAGCTATACCCCCCGTGTTGTCGTGGTATCGAGTGAGGGCCATTCTTTCGTGCCCCTCGACCTCAACACGGTTGCGCGGAATCCGAATCCAGACACCTACGACCTTTTCAACGCCTACTGCCAGTCGAAAGCTGCCAATGTTCTCTTCGCAAATGAGCTATCGAAGCGGGCGAAAGGAAAAATCAACGTCTACAGTTTACATCCCGGAAGTAAGATAACACGTACATCTTTCCAAGAAGTAAGTGCGGACTGAATCTTCACAGCAATTCCCACGAATATCATGAAGAAAGAAGACAATAGGGCTGCTTTGATTGCCATCGGTTGGTTTCCGTTCTTTGGGGCGTTGAGTGCTTGATTTTCTCGTTTTCGTAGGTACGTTAACTCCGGAGGGACTTCCCAATCCAGAGCACATTACTTGGAAGACGCTGGGTCAAGGCGCTGCAACGCAAGTGACTCAATTACTGGATGCGTTTCCCATTCTTGACTGCCTCTTCTACTTCCAGCACTGTTACAGCAGCCTTTGACACCCGACTAGAGTGTCAGTAATAAAGTTTTCTCCAGTACCACAAAGTTTTCATCCGTCTCATAGCAAAATCCGGTGCATACCTCGTGGATTGTGTTGAGGCCAGTGATAAGATTGCTCCTCATTGTTCCGACGCGGTAGGCTTCTAGCTATGATGATTTTGCACTCACCGAGTTGATTGCTGTAGGAAACTGCTGCAAAGCTGTGGACGATTACGGAGGAGATTGTGGGAGAGAAATTCACGCCGTGATCGGAAGGTCGACGTCAAGATCATCCAATAAACTTGGTGTTGAGCAGCGTGAAATGAACACAATATGTATACGAGCACTTGATCTATCCAAACACATGTAAAATTGTCGACGTAGACGACTAAGGTATACAATTGACAGCCCAAGACAGGCCAAAACGAGAATCAGAGACTTGAATGGGTTCCGACGGACTACTCGCCCACAGAGCCGAAGCTCATCCCAAATAATTTTTGTGGCTCTGTGTCAAGAGATGGAAATGGGGGTGGCAATAGTACTGACGTTGTCCAGATAATAAGTGGGTGCTGAGGAACGCGCCATGCTTCCCTCAGGCTTCGGAGTAATAATGTTCAGATCTGTGCGAAAGAAAAATTCAGAGAAATTCCGTCCAGCGAGAATTCCACCTCAGAATTCAGGACAGCACAACGATCTCCAATCCAATAGTGGTCGAGATCGTTCCCCGTGAACAGATATATATAAAAACCAAATGTCGCCAGGGTTTTGTGACACCCTTACTCGCCGCTCTATGAAAAGAGCAAAGTAGAGTGAATCTTTTGAATTTTCACAAGAACTTGGTACTGCTAGATGGGGCCTGTGGCAACGTCAGAAATTGCGAATGGCACAAGGGCATTATTGCTCACGCCGCCTACCGACCTCTCCGTGAGTCGGTATGCGGTAGAACCACTGCAAACTTTTAAACAAAAATAGCTGCCCTCGCTTGACTTGCACTTGACGGTCCAAACCGAGCAATCACGTGGAAGGTAGTCTTGGATGATTTTTTCCAGAGCTCCAGTGTGAAGACAATTCGATATTCTTGCCAATTGCTGGCCATTTTAGGTTGAAAATATTATCTGTTGTTCAATCCGTAAACGGCTTGCCAGAAACCACGAGAGCACCGAGGACTGAGTCCGCCTGGCAAGGCTTGAGCTCGTCAATGTGTATCCGCAAATTGGTGCGGACACTGCGGAGGACATGATAGCGAGAAACAAGGTTCGGGGTGTGTTGGCCCATAGCTGAAACCCAGACCTGTGGCATCGTCGGTGAAGTTTTTGATTTAAAGGAGGTTGAGGGAAGAACAGTATATCGTTACCCTCGAAAGAATTCTTCTGAATCAGCATATATCACGGTACACAGTTTTACAATATCCATTGTCGACTCGAATCAAGTTCGAACCCGCTGACGCCAAACATTTTTAATTTCGCAGGGTCGTTTCGATTGTACTTGTCTTGCGACAAGTTTGCGGACAATCAGGCATACGGGGAAGTGCAGGATGGAACAACCTGTAGTATCTGGAAAACGATTAGATATATCCATCAGTGCTAATTCGAATGTCCCTGACATCAAACATAGTTTTCGCCATGTGTTCCCACACGAATTTGCATTCCAGAATTTGCTGCAAGCTCCTCAGGCAAAGCCGCAATGACATCTGGACGAGGTTCGGGATTAGGGGAAATGAACTTGAAAGACTCGAGTCGTGCGCGAGGGCTAGCGCACCGAGCGACAAGCGTGCTAACCGCACGACTGTGGCCTACGTCCAAAGGAAAGCCAAACGAAATACGAAGACTGCGGAGATTTGGAAGACGATTCTGATCCGAGTCCAAAACCGAGTAGTCTCTGTTACAGAACCGATATATAAATGACGAACAAGTAAGTATTTATACTCATTATTACAAAAAGTAACCGGAAATTCGCTTATTGAAGCGGAAATCTGTAGAATTTTCTGGGTCTGACTACCTAAAGATGTTTATCTAGTTATACTCTTACCCCTCAGATTCAAGTTGGTGTCAAAAATCTGGTGTGTGCCATGTGTCAATTGATTGTTTTGTGCTTACCTGATTTTGCAACATGTGTCAAGAATTGGTGCACATGGCTTGGTATGTGAACATGGATGGAGTTTTCAGTTGTTAAGACTGTTCTTTAGGATATGCTGAACATGCTCCATGACTTGTAACTTGAGGAAAGTTAATGGATACTCATAAACAAGGCATTTTCTGTAGGAAGTCATGCTTTGATTGTACCTGCACAAGCTGCTCTCCAGTTAAGATAACATAATGTGACCCTGAGCAGCTCAACTTTGATCAAAATGTAGCTGGGGGACTCCGTAGTGATTGCTCAATACATCCATGGTGTTTTAAATGACCAATTCCCTTTTGAATTACTTCTTCAGCAAGTTATTGTGCAAAATCTGCAGATAATGCTGCAGCCCATTTTTCAGCAGGATTTTGTCACATATCCAGGAGCTTGACTATTCAGAAATTCACCAGAGATAACAGTTCCCATATTCAGGGGTATCCCACTGGGAATCAAGGCTCCCAGTATTTTTTTGGAGGAGCTTCTTTCAACTGATTCTGGAATATCATAATTTCCACCTGGATCCCCAATCTTTTCTTGGGTTTGGACAGCAATAATGGGATGATTCTCCTCAAACAAGTTGTGTGGTCTGCAGCTAATATCTGTGGGTATCTGGTGTTAAGGTATGCCTGAGCTCAGTGAACGTGATGTGACACAATGGATCAATTTCCGGTTACTTTTTGTGATAACGAGTATATAAAAACCGAGTCCTTTAGGAGAAAGATTGGGTCTATTCCGGAGTCCGTGAATCTTAGGCTGAGGTCCGTCAAACTGGGGACGAGTTGGAGGGACTCGGCTAAATTGTCGTCTCCCAGACTTGCGATGTGCAACAACCGCAGCGGGGGCGCAGACCGAGTTAAAAAGGCAGCAAATGCGGTGGTCATGATGTCCAAGTTTGACATTAAAAGGATTGATAGGGCAGGTAGTGTCAGTTATTCCAACATATATGCAGCATTTGTGGATTTCTCTTCGCCGAGCTCTGCGCACAATTTCAGCTTCAATAAGGACGGATGGGTGACTGGTATTGGCGGGTAAGTATCCTCAACTTCGACGGCATCTTGCCAATACGTGCAGATGAATTTGCACTCCTCGAGAGCGGGGGCGGAACGCAACATATCTATACACTGGCGGTGAGCTGGAAGAACCAGTCTTATGAACAACCGTCAACTTCGCTAGAGAAGGGACCGGCAAAGCCATTCCTTTGAGGTGCTGGAACTCCAGCTTTAGGAACTTGAGCCGGTGAGAATGTCGTTTCATCGCAATAGCGACGTCAGGCCTCAAGTCTCCAGAGAGGGAGATGTGAAGAGGGAGGGTTCGTGCCCACTGAAGCCAATTCTCCAGAATCACTGGATCTGCTACGGATTTACAAGAGATGGAAGTCCATAAGAACGGGGTAGAGGCGGCGGTATCGGACCACATGCGGCAGACTATTAAGAAAAGCAGGGATGCTTCGCCGCAATGAGGTCGAGAAGAGTCGGGGAGGTAGCGTGCAAAGATATCAGATGAAATTTCGACCGGAAGACGTGTTATCGGACCAACCATTGCATTGAGCTTGTGTCGAGTATCATTTCTGCTTTTCTCCAAGTCAAGCAACACTTGCTTTTGGCGTTCTATAGCCAATGAAATCTCCTCGATGCGTGCTCGAAAGATGGTAGCAGTGGACACCATGTGCTAGGCTAGAATTTATGCGCGACGAGGACCCTGCGTTCGCCCGATTTTGCACCGAGAGTACAAAGCTTGACTTGATCTTGACGCAACTTGAAGAACAAAAAACCTGAGTATTATTCGTCAAGAAATACTTAAGTGACGCTCACCGAGAACAGAATGCGAATGCGTCGTGGTTTAGTCGTGGTGGTATAGGTTCGGTCCAAGCCCCGTTCTGACGATGCCGCGCAATGCCGGACCAATGTCAGCGATCGATCAACAACCAAACATACGCAACGCGGGACGCATCCACGGGCAGCAAGACGGGGAACGAACAGAGAGGTACTCGTGTACACGGGGGAACGACACCAAAGCCTTCCCTGCACGCGACTGAAGTGATCTCGATTCACGGCCCCTCGCTGGCGTGTGGCGGATCCTATCGCCGGGCTTCCTGCGTCGCTCGGCTCACGCGCACCACGTCACCATACGCGGCGGGAATGTGGCTTGTCTCGACGTGTACCAACGCGTCGTGGAATTTACACACGGAAAGGACGTGCCACATCCGCGTCCGTGTCGTCGAGAACCTCTGCGTCGCTCGGCGCGCGCGTATGGAGCATCACCGTTCGAGCAGAAATCATGATGTTGGCTCGTTCGAGGCGCCGGCGCGCCGAGATTGTGGCCGTGTTCCTTCAACTGGGTGTACCAGCCGAAGTAATAGTGTTTCCTTTTAGCGGCAGTGGGTGTTTTGAGACACCTTCACGATCTGGCAGCACCGTTGAGGCGTCCTCTTCCGAGAGGCTGCACGACACCCTCGCCGAGGTAGAAAGAGAGAAGGGGAGTATGCCGACGATCGACACGTTTGCGGCGGTGGTGCGGACGGTGTGCTGAGGAAGGCGTTGATGAGTGGCGATGCTTGTGGGGTTGATGAAGTACTAGTACTCGCAGGAACGCTGGAGTATGGCTCGGATTTGGTGTGGATTGAGGTAGGTGGACAGATATTGAGACACGGAGGAATGCCCCAAGTTTTCATGTACCTAGGCCGTTTATCATGGCATTGCTTTCCCCGCTCTGGATTGTCTGTCACAGTGTACTTGCGCTGCAATTCACGGTTCAGCTGCCCATTTAAGCGCCATCGGGCGCTTATCACTAAAACACCGCCACTCCACGCTCTCACTCAGACCACGTACGGAGTCAATACGGAGTTCCGGCACAGACCTCATTGAGGCCTCAAGCCTCAAGATCTCAGGCTCCCTTCGAACATATTCGGCGATCCGATTATAAGACGGTCATCGGTCATTCTGTGGACACGACCTTCAAACGGCACGGGTTCGGCCGTAATACTACACCCCGTACCTGTGCGTAATTTACGGGTATCCCTCACTGAGCAAGACTTGGCGAACCAGTTTCGGCTGCGAATCCCCTGTCGACAGTCGCTAATCGCTCGCTTGGATGGCGCTGGAGTCGGCTGTCGTCCCCTGCGGCTCTCCACAATCTCGCGGCATGCATGCCGCAAGTGTCGGAAACCATCCGATGCTGCACTGACCTGCCAAAAACTCGTCTTCGTGAACCCCAGAAGTTGAGTAAGCTACGCACGGGTCGGGCCGTCCCGTAGGCCAAATGCGGGCGTAATTTTTACGCCCGTGGGCGGATTACGCACGGTTTGATGCCCTCGTCATCGCACTCTGAAAGCCTCAGATCGGACATTGAAACAGATCTGGGTTGCACAGTCGGGTCCTGGATGCTGGGGAGAATTCCTGGTCGCTCAATATTGCTTTGGCGGAGCGTATTTCCGACTTCGAGCTTGCCCTTTCCCAGGCCGGCCCGCTAGCTCATCCTTTCTATGTCAGAATGTACTGAACTCCTGGAAATAAAACATGGTAAGTCAGCTAAACTTGTTTTTGAATCCTAAACTTAGGCCAAGCGATGACTCAGATCGGTACCTAAGATGACGAATCTATGCAATGTGCGGCAATTACCATCAACAGCGTCCCTTGAACCTGGATACTTCCCTTTATCGGTGTCTGGCTAGCTCACAAACTTTCAAATCGATGGTAGGATGACGAATCCGCATAATGTCCCACAATTGAGATATAAATACGACGACTCAGAAACGGGAGCTTCATCTGCCACGAAGATGTCTTTGCCTGCATTCACACCCACCACAACGGCCGACGAAGTCGCTACTGCGTTTGCAGAACAAATCCGCGGCCGGAATGGTGCCTTCTATGCCCAGATTTTGGAAGCCCGTTTCCTGACGCTCAACAGTGCTGATAACTGGAACTTCAATTGATGGAATAGGTTTTGAGGCGGCGCGGGTACTGGCCAAATACGCGAACCTCGTCATAATTACGGGTTACAGCACCGAGAGGCGAGTAGTGATGCTTGTTATGCTTGTTCTTGGGATTGTTTCTGAATCAACGCGTCCAGATTGAAGCTCTCCGAAGCTGCCATCAAGAAGGAGACGCCGAGCGCGAACATTCGCCAGCTCGTTCTCGATCTTTCCTCTCTCGCTGCCGTCCGCAAAGCCGCCGCCGAAGTGAATGCGTACCCGGAGCCGCTCCATGTACGTGTCAGACAAGGACTAGGATATTCGAAAAAACTGGAACATTAATCCAGGTTTTGATCCACAATGCCGCTGCCGGCGCCGGTGGGGCGTTCAAACGCAGTGTTGACGGATTTGAGACCCAGATGGCAACTAACCACATTGGGCCATTCCTTCTGACCAAGCTCCTTGCTCCGAAATTACTCGCCGCACGCTCGGGTAGCTATACCCCGCGTGTGGTCGTGGTATCGAGCAAGGCCCATGCCGCTGCGCCCCTCGACCTCAACGCCGTCGCGCACCCAAATCCAGAAACCTACAATCTTCTTGGCGCGTACTCACAGTCGAAAGCTGCCAACGTCCTCTTTGCAAATGAATTTTCGAGGCGGGCGAAGGGGGAAATCAACGTTTACAGTCTGCATCCCGGAGGTAACAATGAATTCCTTCACTGTGGCCTCAGTCATTGACCCAACCCCTCTAGTAATCTACACAAATGCCAACAAGAAGGAGGACACAAAGGCTGCTATGATTGGCATTGGTTAGTTATAATTTCTTGGTCGCTGCTGGCGTCAATTTCTTTCGCGTCCGCAGGTTTCCTTACGCCGGAAGGACTTCCCAATTTGGAGGCCGCTACCTGGAAGACCCTGGGTCAAGGCGCAGCAACGTAAATGACTCGATTACTCAATGTGCTTATCGATCATGACTGTTTCCCGTTCTCAGCACTGTTGCAGCAGCCTTCGACACGCGCTTAGAGTGTCAGTCATAACTGAGTTCAAGGTCCACAAAGTTCTCATTCATTCCATAGCGAAGTCCGGGGCATACCTCATAGATTCTGTCGAGGCCAACGACCAGATGGCCCCTCACTGTTCCGACCCGGTACGCTTCTGGTCATGCTCGTTTCACACTCACCGACTGTTGCTGTAGGAGACTGCCGCAAAGTTGTGGACAGTTACGGAGGAGATTGTGGGAGAGAAATTCACATTGTAATCTGAAGGTCCAGCTCATCGAATAAACTTGACGCTCAGCAGTGTGAACTTGATACAACATGCATACGAGAACTTAGTCAAATACAAGCACAGCTGTTGACGCTGAATGTTTATTTTTTGCAGGCAATGTTGGTTGCATGTCCACGATGCCTGTGCCCGGACAGATATTATGCATCTTCTACAAGACGTACGATCAAGATGGGAGACCTTTATCTAAAAAGCGTGTAAGCGGGCGCGAGGTCTCATACATATACTAAGTAAGCCAGAAACCACTTATCCAACTCGGAACGATTCGCGCCGATCGGACGCGATCACGTGCGTGCCATTCATTTTGGGTCGTCCAACCGCATGCTAGACTTCTGCTAGACCTCTGGAGGTTGGCGATGGTGAGGTTCAACTATGTATCCATGATGCTCGCTGAGTCGTCGGCGGGCGTGTAGTCATCGCGAAATAGCCAGTTTGTTTGATCATGCTGCAGCGTTCGAAAGTTCAACTCCGCGCGAGCCGAACCCGAATTCACTGCTATTCAGACGCGCAGACGCGTTTTTTTGTCACATTCTGTCACTTTTGTTGTCTCTGTTTTCTTTTCCCTCTAGCGCCGTCAACTCTTCTGAGTCTTCTCGGATCGCCTTGGATCACAATAGTGTGTTCGATCCACAGGGCCCGAATACTGAGCTCTGTCACACTCGACCGGCATCCGAGTTAACCCGCTAACAGTTTGAATTTTGACAACTGAAATAAGGAGCGCGGTCGCTGTAGGCTGGTCAAGCCTACCTAGATTCTAGATTTTTAGATCCGGCGCGCAAACGCCCAAACCGATTTTTCAACCGTAGAATTTTCGAAGCCTTCACGATGGTCTCGCTGATACCCAGTTTCCACTGCTGATGGATGGGACTCGAGCTGATGATGGGACTCGAGCCCCTCCCGCCATCATTGTCCCAATCACAAGTGATCCGCCGCCCGTCACACCGGCGAGCATTGTGGCTGGAGCGCGGATATGCCGAAACTAAAACCTTGAATCAGAACAAGCAATGTCAGAAGCAGTCGTAATCATGTTTCTGTTTCGTGAGCGTAAAGGTATCGACAGTGACATTCCTCCCATCCTTGGGAGGTTATTAGAGTTCTTCACTGTTTCCTTCATCCGGAATTGCACGCGACACTCTGCGCTCGGGAATACGCGTGGCGTGCATGTGTGGGTGTCGTGTTGTCGAAGCGTTCCCCTGTTTCTTTTTCTTCGTTTTGTTACTATTTCGAACATTCCCCATTTCGCGGTACCGGGCTTTTCATCTTTATGGGGCGCTCTGGTGCGCGCGGCTGCGTGCGGTACGGAGGACTGAGGACAGAACTTGATCGCTTCCCGATGCACGTTCTTGATCTCGCAGACTCGACATGACAAGATCTAGAGCGCGAATTTAGTCTTGGAGCGACCCGGGTGGTGCACCGTTGTGTCTCAGTCTGCATATGCATCCGTTCCGGGTGCTGAGGTTCTGGTCGGAAAAATCCTAAAAAGGATTGTAGCGGATCATTGTGGCTGGCAAGCCGTCATAATGTGATAATCCTCGGCCTGGATGATAACCGATAGGTCGAGTTCATTAAACTGGTCATAAGCCATGCCGTGACTTATAAGCAGTCATAAGCCACGCCGTGACGTATAAGCAGTTGTAAGCCATGGCATGCGTTACAAGCACAGGTAAGGCCTTGGAGGATGCCTAGGTGCGGCAGCAGCACTACATTTGACCACGGACAACATAAAATAAGTTGGAAACAAAATCATAATTGGGTGTCATCCATTGAGAATAACTACTACATGAATCGCCAGCAGCCTCACCGACCCGTTCTGTTGGCTCCGCCATTTCCCGATGGCGATGTTGGCAATTGGGGAGGGGATGGGGAGGTGTTAGTGCTACCGCTCGATTCAGTGCGACAATTGCGAGACACGGCAGAATGGCGAAGTGGAGCAATAAAAAGACTACGATGATATGAAGTCGATGGCGCAGGAGAAGTCCGAAAGAATAGCGGTTAGAATTGAATAAATAGGTCGCCAGTAAAGTTGATGAATGCGTTGCCAAAGGAGTTTTGAAAGAAAAAGCGATTGACCAAATTGTAGAGCGAGGAAGCCGACGGTTGGAGAAGTCATCATCCTCCTCAGCATCTAGGTCTTGATTTTCCACCAATTTGTATGCCGGACAGGGATCGTCCAGTGCATGCGATGGCGAAGTTCAGGCGCGTGGGTGTAAGGGTGGGATTGTAGACCTGAGGGCACGCGACGTGCCTGATATCGTACTCTCCTCTTGAAGGGGTCTTCAAAAGGCTTTGATCGGGGTTGCGAGGACTTGAGGAGGTTTGAGGAGCTTGATGAGAGTGGACAGTAGCGCAGGAGAGCAGCGGGTTGGCGGCCAGACACGAGGACGGGAGCAGCTGCCCAGGCCATCTTGAAAAGGTTGCCAGTTACAGTCGCCGTATAGTTGTTGGTGAGACCTTGAGGTTCTCGGACAGCTTGAAGGACGAAGAGGACGAGGGACGAGGGAGACGAGGAAGTGGGAGAAGAAGAAGGATGCGCTGTCACTGTGACGTGGCAACCGGTCAACATCCCGTGATCCATCACTCACGGCATTTTGATTGACCGGACGGAGTTTGAATGACTTAGCACTTTCGTCTGCATGCACACTGACTGTCAGCCTGCTACAGGACCGAAAGTCTCCGTTAAACGCATTTTACTTGTTAAATACTTGCATATGGCAAGTATCAACCTTGCTCCCTCTGAACTCACAATACTCATGTTACAAGAACACTGAACTGCATGAGCTGCGGCATGTCACACGTATGGCGCGCTACTTTGTCTCTGATTTTATGGGCACCGCGCGAGGTTTATGTGATAGATTGCGTTGATGGAAACATGTTTTTTGCGCGTGAATAATATCCAGGGAATCCATTTCGGAACACAGATCTAGTGCGAATGTCAAATCTGATTGACCTGGGCCTAGAGCCAAGAATCGTCGTAACCACTGAAAATCCGTTGTGAGCTCACAAGGGCATTATTTATCATGCCAGTACTTATGATGGCTTATAATCCCCATGCAGTCCGGGTTACAAGCCATGATAATCCACTACAAGCCGGTAATCCTCGGCAAGCCGTTATAACTGAAACAGCATTTTTCCGACATCAAGAAATCATACTTGAATCAAGTATGATTACCCAATTTGTTCGGGTGACGCGTAGGTGATGGAGAGTGGGACGTGTTGAATTTCAGATTCGGCTGGTGTCCAAGCGTGTTCTGCTCCTCGGATTTTGTTCTGAGGACTGTAACGGGTGCCGCAACATGTTGTAGTTCGAGTTATGCTACGGAAAAGCATTTCTCGTCGTTGATGTGATTCGCATGTCGTTGGAGTATATACATAAATTCCGTTGCGCTTTCTACCAACCGCTTATATCTGCGCACGTGTTCTTGTCAACTCAACTGATGAATCATTAAGCACTCATAATTCCTCAAGCATTGTATTGACCGATCACCTTTGGGGTGGGCGAGGGCAAGGACTGAATAGATCTAGAATCAAGTTGAGGTAGTCACAAAAATTCATTCAGCCGAAAAATCACACTACCATCTCTCTCTAATCCTTTTCGAGTGTCGAGTCCCAACCAAGTTGAACATCAAGCCAACAAGTACTCAAGTACGTCCGATTGGTGCTTTGTAACTGGAGCACCAACCCTGATGAACTCAGAGTCATTGGCTTTGATACTGAGAGAAAGAACAGCTTTAGTGATCTGAGTTGGTGAGTTGCGTATACATGGTGTTGGATTCATGTGGGCAACGGCGATACCGACACCTCAGTAAACAATCCCTACCATAAAATGTACTTCCAATCATTGGTGACTACATTTGATTTCTCAGCTCAGCCAAAACTAAAAACTGAAATAACGAGGCGCTTGGAGGTGTTGGAAGTACTAGCCCAGAGTAGTAATCAGATGTTGGACCTTGGTACGCGCTGAACTGGAAGTTCGACACGAATTTCAGTTTGAACAGGGAACAGCCAGCACGCTGCCCATTGGAAATGGGATCCGAAGAATTGACTAGGGGGTATGGGCCGTTGCTATGCACGGCAGTTACGAGTACTTCTGTAATTCTAAAAGCATTCATATGTACTTGAAAAGGTTTCCCACTATGAACGGGAATCAACTGAATGGATGCACTGGAAAAAAGCTAGATATCTATATTTATTCCGTATGTCTGGAACTTTGCCTTTCTACCAAGAGGACTGGGCAATTGGTCATGATGTGTTCGCTGAGAAAACGAAGAGCGGAGGAATAAAAAAGGTACAAGTGAAGGACGTTAAAAGAGAATCATGAAACAAGGCAAAAGTAGGAGGATAGGAGGGTATACTTACCATACCCTTCACCCCTTTTCGCACCACACTCTATACTCTACCAATTTCGGACGCGAGACATTAAGCGATTGAATTTGAATCGAATAAGCATGCTAGATGGATTGGAAAAATGCCCAGAGAATCTGGTGAAATCCAAATGCTGCAGATGATTTTGAAAGGGAAATGGAGAGGGTAAGGGCATGCTGAGCATGGCTAGAGCAGAGATCGGATATATTTGTCGCTGTTGATGGATGAGAACAATGCTCGACTTGGCTGACCGAAGTCACCGAACAATAAAGGCCAAGGCTAAAAGTCAAGAACCAAACAAGACATGATATTGACACTGGGCCGCAGGAAGTTGACTACATGAGTTGGGTCGAACCTAAATAATGATAAACTCAGGTATGGCACAAAAATGAGTCGCAGAGAGAATATATTCGGGCGCGGGGACACAAGCGCGGGGGGGATACAAAGGACTACCGAAACATGCGACACACAAAGATATCACAGTTTTGGAGAGGGGCGTAGTCGTGGTTGCGGATGCGAGCGGCGCATCGCGATCCTGTTTAAATATTAAATGTACGGCAATCTCCGTCTGACATGCCGTGATGTGGATGCCGGTGGATTTGGTGTTGTTGATAGGTTCAACTTTACCTCCATGACATGGCAGATGCCAAAAATCGGAGGTGGTTGTGGTTGACATTTGGATTTTCAGCACCCAAAACGTCAGAGGAACAAACTTGGACAAGCCAAGATGACTTTAGTCCAAACGTAGGGCTTCAGAAGCGAACAAGATCAATTAAAGTCGTGGAGTTGTGAAAACATAAAGACTGACAGCAGGTAAAAATTATTTATGGACAGGTATCGGTAGGTTAGGATTCCATAGACAAAAGCCTCCCAAAATATGGGCACAATATTCGAAATTGAAGCAGAATGAGCGGAAATGGAATCCGTTACATAAGATTTTCCCAGCACCGCCACTAATTGGATTAGTTTCGCATTGTGATGTTTCGGGTGAAGGATGGCCCGGCTAATGAAAAATTTTAATTCAATCACAAAAAGCTGATATTTTATGGCACAGCCACTAAATTCGTTACATCATAAAAGCGGGACAGCGAGTGGAGAGGTCGGCAAAATGGCCCTGTACGATTATTAAGAATGATTACATAAGTACTCGTAACACAGGTGGAGAAGATTCTTAACTTCAACCTGGAAACAGACCACAAGAATTTCGAAGTCGGTGACTATATAAAACTTTTCCAAAGCGTACTATTTACCATCAGGTACCTGGCCACTTAAGCTTTCAGTGTGGATGCTGGCAGCACAGAGTCTAGTAATGGGCCCAGATGTTATGGGAGGCAGGGGAGGTATCGAAAGAATGATTTTAAGATATTTTCCCGAATTTAGAGCAAGGCGTTCAGGTACAGTGAATTTTTCATTAGCAACAGGCCCAAAATAGCCATTTATAGGGTACCTGGCCACCCGCCTTTATACGCGGGTGCTGTGTCATAAGCCAGCCCCAGCTATTTGGATGTTGTAAATAGGTCATATACGATGTATTGTGCATATTTTAGTGGTATATGGGAGCTTGGACAACGCTATGAAAATATCCTTTTTGTTTGCACCAGATGCCGAAAACTGGTTCTCTCAACTGTGTGAGTACCACATGTTGGGGAACACATATCACAGGCTAAATTCTGGTACAAATACCATAATTATAAGGATTTCCATCTATTTAGAACAAAATATCCATCCTGACAGTCTCCCGCTTGCTTGAACGAATTTAAAAGTTCCAGACTCCAAATGTGGGTGAGTTTTGACTGCTGATGCCATTGCATGACCAATGTAAAAGAGAAAAATTCGGTGTGTAGTACAGGTTGAGCTGTGACCGATGTAGAATGGCCCTGGAAAGGTCCATACCTCATTCGCCAACTGCTCATTCGCTGTAAGGGTGACTCGATATCTAAGCCCGAAAACAATGCCGATCGTTCCCAGAGCTCTGGCATACCTACATCTCCAGTTTTCATGAGGTCACCTCGTCAGAAATTTAAGGCAGAATCAAACGAAAAGAATGAGCCACGGAAGTCGCGGATCGGTGAAGATTTGACCAAGAACGAGCCGCCACAAGTTGCATCAGTATAATAACATCAAGAGATCTGTCTTCCCACGTCCTCCGACGGTGATCAAACTGCCATAACTTTTGATCGTCACATCAGATTTCGTCTAAATTTGGTCTGGACGTGCGTTGGAGGTCCTATTTCATCCCTCGATATCATGTGGATCGCATTTCAAAGTGCTAAGCCTATAAACCTCAAGTGGCCAGGTACCTAGGGGTGGCCAGGTACCTGATGGCCGATAGTAATAATTGCTCCGGGATGAAGGAATATGCGTTATCTACCGCTGAGGCGAAATCCGTCAGTGTTGGCAATAAGGGCTTATGGATCCGTCCCCCCCGATGCTTAAGAGTTATTAAGCCTTAAGGTTTATGTAGCCCTTATGGCTTAAAGTCCTTAATTTCCTTTTTTGGAAATAGTTTCCCGTCCTGCCTAGCAGCATCGGCTCTGAGCGGCAAGGCACATAATTGATGAAAGTCAGGTGTAGAAACCTCTGAGAACGAATACCAGTGCCTGCTTCAATGGAACAAGTATCACATGCAAATCTGAGGTTGTATGATGTGAAAATAGGCACAATGAGCTGGGGAAATTTTACTGAAGACCTCGACCATGATGCTGCCGACATTTCGGGCCAGTTTTGTGAAGGTAGGATGCCTGCTGAGTTCACAAATCCGAAGAGATCCGAGCCTTCGGCCAATCCCGGCTAGCTACCGGCCCGGAGTCTTAAGGCCTTAACGTCTCAGGCCTCGCTCTTTAAGGCTTATGATAAGGCCTTAATAAGCCTTAACCTCATTAAGGCCTTATGCCTTACGGCCAACACTGAAATCCGTTGATTGCACGACCATTAAGAAAGGTGAGCACCTGGATCAAAGTGGTAAAACTCTGTGAATTCGCTCGGAATTCGTCTGAACACTCAAACGAGAGCGTGTCTCGAGGCACAAGCGAAAAAATTGTTGATTAATGCTAGCTCTATATGGGGACGGGCATGACCCGATCGAGCCGTACCAGATTTGTATTTGTTTGTTCTCGATTGGACTTCGGTTCCAACTTTCCCTCTTCAATACCGCTTCCACATCGCACTTTGGCCTATGGTTTTCATGGTAAAATTTGTCTGGAATCATGATTAGAGTATCCTTGTCTAGCTGGATATTTTTATGACCATTGGAATCTTCAAGTTAAAGCACATTTCCCTATACATCTAGTGCACAGAAGAATTTTCAACCAAAAGCAAAAAAAGTGGCCAAATAGCATCGTTCAGAAGATAGTTTGCTACATGTTTCTCCGCGAGTGCTAAACGATTGGTGTACGTCTGAAGACGGTATTAGGATTTTCGCGTTGCCTGATTTGGCTGGTGATCGCACTGATCGAGGTTCAAACTTCAAATATTAATACCGTCTTTCCTGCCTCACAGATCCCTTAGGTCAATCGGGCCCTATATTTTAAAATGAGTTATAGAACAAGACTATTTGGCCGCTTTTTTTATTTTATGCCGTATTCGTCCTATCCTGGGTGTATTTTCCATTGATGAGGTATTTTCTCTGCACGTTGAAGGTATTTTCTAAATACAAGCAGATAAAATCCTTACGATACTAAATCCCTAGAGTCTCGTCTGCGACAACCAAGCCAACCGTGAAGTGGTTGGCATGTTATTAGTCGTCTGCGTTTGGCGGGTGAACTGTGGCTGTGCACACATCATTCCCAAATTTTTAATGCGCGAGACCCAGTACTTTCACATTCTGTTGACTGCTCCTGTCAAAACTTATTATTTTGCTTCCCTATCGTCATATAATAGTCACAAAGCATCAGAAGTCTCCAGTAGTAGCCGCCAGGGCTGGCTGGAGCTCCAGCCACTCCCTAGGATGCATGGATATTTTAAAAGACGGACACGGTCCTCTGAGACCATCATGAGCTTCAGAAGAGGAGTAATAAGGTTGGATACTCGTTTTGTGAAGTCAAATGCTCCACAACGTAGCCAGAATGGGAAGAAAGAATTGATATGGCAAGCGAGTAAGAAAGCTTGGCTGAATCGACACGTAGATGAAGAATATTGACCAAATATGTTTGCTTTCTTTGATGAGCCAGATACCAACCCGCTAGACAAACATTTTCTTCCCCTTACACGAGTTGCCAAATGGTGCGGTTAAGCTGATATTCATCGGAACATGAAAAGACGAAAATCAATCGAGAACAAACAAATACAAATCTGGTACGGCTCGATCGGGTCATGCCCGTCCCCACTCTATATCGATTTCAACAATTCACAAGAGAAATGGATTCACTTTTGGAAGACGTGACTTGTTGAGCACATTTAGTTTTTCCTGCATGTGTTGAGGCTGCTGTTTGCTATAATAAATGCATGCGCGAGGCATTGAGGATGATTGAACTCCCGAAGGCAAGAGGAGCTGGCCGAGAATCACGCAGATATGCGGTGGGTTTCACAAAATATATTGCAGTTGGTAGAAAATGTCCTATACACCAGGAGGCAAAGTCTCTTATATACCGCTAGCTAGTGAGTCGTCAATAATTTAATGAATCACGCTTGACTCAACAAGCTTTTTTCCAAGTCTCGGAGGATTTGTTTTTGGTGCCCTGTAGCTAACGAAAGCTCGTCGATACTTGCTTGCAAACTTTTCGCGGAGGACATGGTGGCGAAACAAGTTGCTTTGAGGCTGACGTACCGTCGGATATTTCCGGTTCACAGTTCCGTTGTCTTCCGACCTTCCGTCTCTTGTTTTCCTCTCGATTTCGCCACGAGAAAACCTTTGAAACTGGACTCTGGCCAAGCATGCGCGCACCTCCTCGTATTTAATTACGCTGGATCTCGTTCAGCTTGCGACGAAACGCGGATCCTTCTTTTTGCTATCCCGAAAGTTTGGATTCCATGGAAAACTCGAGGAACGACTTATCGATATCTAGTCGTAATAGTGAGCCATTGTCGGTCATTCCAAACAGGCACGGAAACTCAGAGACCTTCCGATAATATGTAACCCAGCATCGCACGTTTGACGCTGCCGCCTAGACTCAGATTGTGCCCGGAATTGACTTGGTCTTTTCGGAAGCAACGACCGCAATTGAAGCCTGTGCAATAATTCATAGAGGTTCGAGTATTCTCTGGCGGAGATTTTAATCAACAGCGCTGCTTCCAACCGCGATACTAGGCTATCTCAGTCTTTCTGTGACGACCGAGAACACCGGAAAATAAAAAACGTGATTCTCTTCTCCTTTTCTTTCGCAGGTAATCTGGAGTCTACAGCATACGTATTCCCGACCCAATTGTGACCGATCACGATAGTGAGCTATTTATTCTCCCTGCGTCGGTATTCACTCAATGCCGAGATCACCGGGAAATACGCCACGGAAAACGGAAAAAGCGGGTAACTTTCCTACACAGAGGCTGGTGCAAGACTGGCACCATTGGGGCCCGACGGGATGACTCAGGAAGGTGGCCGGGAGAGCCGTAGGATCACGAATCCGCACAAGTTGAGTAGCATATAAATTCGACACCTCAGGACAAAGGCTTCGCTTACTGCTGTCTGTTTCCAGAACAATGTCTTCTTTGCCTGCATTCACACCCACCACATCAGCTGAAGAAGTTGCCGCTGCCTTTGCGGACCAAATTCGGGGGAGGAACGGTGCCTTCTATGCCCAGACCTTGGAAGCCTATTTCCTGACGCTCAACAGTGCTCATAACTGGAACTTCAATTGATGGAATAGGTTTTGAGGCTGCGCGCGTGCTAGCGAAGTACGCGAACCTCGTCGTAATCACAGGTTATAGCGCCGAGAGGCCAGTATTAGTGCTTGTTCATGAGACTGTTTCTGATTCTTGCACGGATCATCCAGGTTGAAGCTCTCAGAAGAGGCCATCAAGAAGGAAACACCCGACGCAAATATTCGTCCGCTCGTTCTTGACCTCTCCTCCCTCGCCGCTGTCCGGAAAGCGGCCGCTAAAGTTAACACCTACCCGGAGCCGCTTCACGTACGTTTGTCCCCAAGATCTACTTGGTGTAGCTGAAGCTGTGCCCAGGTCCTTATCAACAATGCCGCTGGCGGTGGTCCTGAGTTCAGACTTACCGCCGACGGCTTCCGAGTCCCAGATGGCCACGGGACTACATCGGGCCATTCCTCTTCACGAAGCTTCTCGTCCCGAAACTCCTCGCTACAGCTTCGGAGAGTTATGTCCCGCGCGTGGTCGTAGTAGCGAGTGACGCCCATGCTTTTGTGCCCCTCGATGTCAACATGGTCGCGCATCCAAGCTCAGACACCTACGACCTTTTCGGCACGTACTGCCAGGCGAAAGGTGCCAACATTCTCTTTGCAAATGAGTTGTCGAGACGGGCGAAGGGGAAACTCAACGTCTATAGTCTGCATCCCGGAGGTAAGCGTCTATTATTTCCTCACTCGTCAGACGCGGAACAATTCAACCTTGAAGTAATTCACACAAATAGCCTCAAGAAAGAAGACAACAAGGCTGCCTTGATTGCAATTGGTTGGTTTCCGAATTTTTCGCCGTTGTTGGCTTGATTTCCTCGATTTCCTAGGTACATTAACTCCAGAGGGACTTCCTAATCCGGACCTCTCCTGGAAAACTCTGGGTCAAGGCGCTGCAACGTAAATGACTCCATCACTAGAAGTGCTCTTTCAATTTGACTGTCCTACTTTTAGCACTGTTGCGGGAACCTTTGACATGCGACTAGACTGTCAGTTGAATTGCTTTTTTTCCTGAAGACGACGTTTCTTATCCATCACATAGCAAAATCTGGTGCTTACCTCGTGGATTGTGTCGAGGCGAACGACAAGGTTGCTCCTCATTGCTCAGACCCAGTAAGCCTCTTGCTCCTTGTTGTTTAGGCTGCACACTAGTTCAACTTTGATGTAGGAAACCGCGGCAAAACTGTGGACGGTTACAGAGAAAATTATCGGGGAGAAATTCACTTTCTGAAGCTTCTCATAAATATATTTATAGAGACGAGGACCTCATCTGTTTGTAGTAAATACGATATCTATACGAAAGCCCTGTCCAAACACGTTCGTTGAGGAATATGAAATATCTTCTCTGGCAATCCAGTTTGCTTCCATATCACAACGTCTGCTCGATAGAGATGGTTGCTGCGGCAGGATCAGGTATATATCATGACCAATTAGATGGCCCACTGACCTCAAATATAGTTAAAGTCCTTCGTGCCAAAGTGAATGTCTATCCCGGAATCTGCTGCAAACTGCCGCAGAGCCGGGATGATGCTATCGGGAGGTTTGGTATCCGGGGAAAAGAACTCGAAGGATTGTAGTTGCGAGTGAAGTGCAGCACGCCGAGCCGCAAGCACGTTAATCATAACGTTGTAGTTGATGTCGTAGATGGAGGAGGCATTGATACGAAGAGCGCGGAGACTTGGAAGAAGATTATGAGCTTCTCCCAAGGAACCTTCCAAGACCATCAGCGGGTCTACGGTGCGGCTGGTAAATTCCAGGCTGATTTTTGTCACACTCGGGACAAGGCGTATGCACTTGGTTAAATCGTGGTAGCTGAGTGTTCCGAGGTGCAACGACTGCAGGGGGGACGAAGAACGGGTGAGGAAAGAAGTAAGTTTGGCACGCTCGATGTCGTCCAAACACGAGATATAGAGACATTCGAGGGCAGGTAAGTAGTGTCAGATAATCCAACAGAAAGACAATGGCACATCCTGCCCCACCCAATTTGAAACGCCGCAAGGATGGATGCGTGAATGGTATGGGCTGATGATCATGGGTGAACCAAAGCGGAGACGGAGATATCAATAATAAAGTCGCACTGCACAAGAGCGGAGGCGGCACGCAATATATCTATGCATTCGTCGCGTGCGGCATCCGTTTCCCGAGGCGTATTGACGACGGTCAATGCCCCGGAGAGAAGGGAAAAAGCGTAGCCAATTGTTGGAGGTGTTCAGTCTCCAGCGTCAGGACCTGAAGGCGCTGAGCATGCTGCCGCACCCCCAGCAGCGGCATCAGGGCGCAAGCCGCCTGCGGAGAGAAATGCGGAGAGGCAGAATCCGTGCCCGCTGGCCATGGAGGGCGTCTGCAATGGATTCCCAGGGGTATCGAGGTTCATAAGGCTGGTGGCAATATGACGCCATATGTGGCATATACGAAGGGGCTTTTGCCAGGATGAGGTCGAGGAGAATATGGAAGGCACTATACGAAGATTTCGGACGAGATTTCGAGTAGCAGACGTGCCATTGGGTCAAGGGTGACATTGAGCTTGCGTCGAGCGTCACTTCTCCCCCTTTTCTCCAGGTCTCGGAGGACTTGTTTATAATGTTCTATAGCCAATGTAAACTCCTCGATGCGTGCTCGCAGAATTGCTTCGGAGAACATGATGGCAATAGCTCGGGATTTGCCGGTGCCATCAAGTTGCGACCTAACCCGTTGTCATCCATTTCCGGCAAACACAGTTCGGAACCAAGCTCCGCATCAAGGAAGGAAACGCTTTGTCGGGCTCGAGAGAAATTTAGATGCTCAGATTTGAATAAAATTAGATGTGAAATTGAACCAGACGCAAAGTATTCGAATACACTTGGCGTACTCGAGATGTGCTCCGGGACTCCGAAAGAGTCATACATGTACATTGGAAGTTTGAACGTAGCACCAGATGAATGGAATATCGATGGTATCATTTTGCAGTAGGGAACCCTCCAGGCTAACGCTCAGTGAACTTCTCTTCGACGAACCAAATGTAATTTCCCTCCAACTCAACTTCAACCTCATGAATTGACAGCTTTCTGCATTCAAACACTCTATTACATGTCACGATCTGCGTGCCTGCCACTGGACATAGCTGTCCGGATCGCAGAGAGAGCAGGGTGGGATTAGAACACCTCCACAATCTGGGTAAAAGAATCAGCTAAATTACGGCTGAATGGCTCATTTAGGGATGGCCGACTGACCACAAATATAGTTAGCCATATTTTTTCCAACTCTAATTCGCAATCCAAAAGTCTTTTGCAAGATGCCGGAAAAGCTGCAGCAAATGGTATCGGAATGAGGCTTAGGATTAGAGGATGTGAACATGAAGGGACTCGAGTTGTGCATGAGGAACACTCCACATCGAGCGGCAAGCGCGTTAATCACAGAGTCGTAGCGTCGACGTCGACAGAAAAAGAGGCATGAATGTAGACACTCCGAAGATTCGGAAGAAAATCTTGGTTCGGTGGTGCGAACACCGAGTTCCCTAGGACAAGGGAACGGATCGACTTCGGGGTCGGTGAATGCTAAACTGAGGTCGGCTATGCTGGGAACAAGTCGGAGGGATTCGTCCAAACCGTGATGGCTGGAGCCCTCACTAATGGACAAACGAACCGCAGCGGGGGCGACGATCGGGTGAAGAAGGAAGCAAATTCGGTGGTCGGGAGGGTCCAAGTCTGCGATCTCAAGCGGGTTTCGAGGGCAGGGAGCGTCAGGTATTTCAGCATACATGAGGCGTCCTTCCGGGTTCTCCTTTTGCGCCATGCCCACCCGCCGAGTCGTAGACGCCGGAGGTGGACGAATGTGCCAATGGTGTGGGCGAGCGAGATTCCTCGGTTGGCAGCCTGTACCACAGCGTAGGCATGAATTCGCATTCCACAAGAGCGGGGGCGGCGCGCAATATATTCAAAAACTCGCGGCGCGATGTGTATTTTGTCTTCATCTGACTCCTCGGGACGATCAATTTCGCCAGAAGAGGTAACGGCGCAACTATCGGCTTGAGTTCAACGTGCGCCGCAAGCTTCAGTCCCAGAACCCTAATGTGGTGCGCATACTGTGTCACCACAAAGCCAGTTGTGGTGTCCGGCGTCAAATCTGGATATAAAAAGGGAGAGTGGGAGATTTTTTGTGCGACCGAGCCAACGCTCCAGGTTGATGGCTCCCGTGGCCCCGGGCCCCAGATATTTGCAGTGAAGGCAGCTCCACAAAGATGAGGTAGAGATCGCAATATCGCGCCATATGCGGCATATATTGAGGAAAAGCATGCTGGGTGCTTCGCGGATGTGAGGTCGAGGGACAGCCAGGGAGGCAGCGTACAAAAATGTTCGGATGGACATGATTTCGAGTGGCAAACGCGCCATGGGATCGGGGAGGATGGCATTGAGATCACGACGAGCGTCGCCGAGGCTTTTTTTCCAGGTCTCGGAGGACTTGCTTTTTGGCGTTCTATAGCCAATGAAATCTCCTCGATGCGTGCTCGCAAAATCGTTGCGGAGGACATGGTAGCGAGAAACAGGGAGAAACAGGTCAGATGTGCCGACGCGATCAACGCGCCGAAAATCACATGGTTGGTTTATCGGCATCAAAATTTTCCAACCTTCAAGTTTGAGAGAGTTCCGGCTAAATAAGGGCAAAACGATAGACATCCTCGTGTTTTCACAAAAAGGGAGGCCAAATGCGGCGTTGATGCGGCGTAGGGTTCATTGTGGCAAGAGAAACAGTTGAATAAGTAGCGCGATGCTGCTCATTTTGCCCTCGAAAGCTCCGCACCGAACAAAATTGATAACGTGCCGAACTTTGTGTGAAAATGCGAGGGTGTCTATCGTTTTGCACTTACTCTGCCAAAGGAAAAAAAAAAAGAACAGTACAAAAACCATATTGCTAAACATTTTGCAGGATACAATTTGGATTTCGCGGAGTCCAAAAATTCAACAACTTTTCAGCACAAGCGTAATATGTCTGAGGTACATATCTCCACTTATTCGAACACACCCATGGACACCAAGCTTTCTCCCCAAGGCCGTGTCGATTACACTTGTGACATGTTCGCGGGCATGCAAGCAGTGTAGGAGGAAAGATACGAGTAAGAGGAACAATAAGAAAAGCCGTCGTTTCGCTTTGGCAACCCAAGATTGCGTATCATCTCAGACCTCTTGCACGTCAGCAAAGGTGTCATTATTTTGAGTTGATAGGCACGCTGATTGAAATCCCAGTCGAAAAAACGCGTGAACACTCGCTAAAGTGCCAAATCTCGTGAACGAAACGGACACCAAGGAAATCGAAAGCAAATAATGGCAGCTTTGGGCTTGACGAACAGATCTCGATGAATCTCGATATTTCAAGTCCGCTTTCATGGGTCACTTTATTCGAAGAACAAACCAAGGCCATGGTCGTTTCAAGACTTTGCGCGTCTACGCCATAGTATGCTGCAGGGTAGCAAGAAAATCAACTACTTGCCCAAGATAGATGCCAGAGCTCCGACATGGGGAAGAATCATACGTTCACGACCACTAGTGTCAAGGGGCATCCGGCATTTAAACCGGCGACTAAGGGCTGGTTAGTTAGTCCGGCCGCCAGGCCGGAAAAAAAAACTTTGACCTTCAATTTTGGCTGAAGTTCTAATGCTGGGGAGGTTAAAACTCACATTTTAGCATTTGAAAGTGCGCTTATTGGTATTATGGAGCCTTGCACCTTCATTCGAGGGTAGGCATCCATATATGGAAGCTGTCAATCAGTCGCGTATCAGTGAGCTCGACGGGCAACTGGGTACTTGAGTGTACGTGCTAGAAAATGTGAAATAATGTGAAATTTAAGATAAAAATTCTATACATCATTAGGACAGTCTCACTATATTGCCTTGAATGCAGCGGTGTACGCCACCATTCAACCGGAAATCCTCTAGAAAGTAACTTGGAACAGCTGAAACATCTGTTTCACTGGTCAGAGAAATGTGTCTAAGGTGTACTGCGAATGAATAGTGTACATATCTTCCATCCAGGCTCAAGGGACTGAGTAAATCAACAGTAACTTGACATCTTGGCGCACGACGAGAACAAACTCACGTGAATAATTGCCTTTTATGGTGCGTGGGAATAATTACGTAGTTAGTTAGTTCCCAGTTGAGGTCCGAAAAAACAAAATCGACCCTATATCTTTTTTTCAAATGCCGGATGCCCCTTGACTAGTGTGCATTATCAGCGCACCGAGACGTTCCCAGATCTGCGCGGCCACCATTCGCGAAGGTCCGTGATCATCTTGCGCTCAACGCTATGTGGGACCTCCAAGTGACCCTTGTAGGCGATATCCGCATAACGAGATCCAGCTTCGGACGATAAAAACTCGTCCGCCCACCGACGAACCGCTCTGCTCGGAGTCGAAGCCGCCCCTATTTCAGCTATGTGCTCCTGCAGGGTCTTGACCGCTCGTTCACCCAGATATCCGTGCTCTGCGACGAACTGGTCCACAAACATCGGTGCATGTTGAAAGTCGGGAAGAACGACATCGCTCAGTGTGAAGATGCACCCGGGGTCGCCGGTTGCCATGGCCATCTGAAGAGCAAGGCGGAAGATGAGGCGGTCGAGGAAGCCGGGGGTCATTAACGATCGAGGACCAGTAGGGCGGAAAAAAACATAGTTTATCTCTGGGGAGATGTCTAGATACTGCATTTGCCGGAGAAGGGCGGAAGAGCGCCTAAAGCCATCGCGTGGCGGCCCCATCCGGCGCAAAAGGAAGACGGCGTCGGCGAGGGTTTGCTCTGTATGGAGGGTGGGGTTCTGAGTACCTTCCGGGGTGTGCGCCTTGCCGCAAACTTTCTTGTGGTGGGGCCAGTGCGCTGTCTGGCAAGACCTGCGAAATGTTTCGTAAAACCAAAAGAATAGTCCACGTGCGAAGGGCATACTTCGAACAATAAAACACCTGGCGCGACAATTTCTCCATACACCTCTTGCAAAAGGAGAACTTGTCGCCTTCTCTTTCCGGCTCGCGACAACCATCGCATTCTCGCGGCATGCAATACACCGGAGTCTTGCTCGGTGACTCCCTCGTCGTCTTCGTGGCTCGCTTTGGGGTTCCGGCCCAGTCCAGCGTGGTCGATGTCGATTTGCTTCCGTGATATTTCACCACAATCTCCGGCGCACGAGGAGTCCCAACGATCGATAAGATGGTGTAGTATAGAAATGAACCTGTACAAGGTTCAAAGGATGGACGGCACATGTAGACCTAGGACTCACTCAGAAACTCGTCGCGCTGTGTTATCCACGCCTGCACTTCCGTTGCGTAACCAGCCTGTTCTAGGCGCTGCATCGCCTCCCTCGTTCAGCCGGGATGCCAGTACGAGATACAACTGTCCTCCGTTACGCTTGTGTCGCCGTCCGGAACGTATTTTCGCAAGAGGCTGAGAAATCCCTCGCCGCTATCCGTTTCCAGAGATGCCAGAGTAATATCACAGGTATACGGTCGCAGATTCGGCATATAGTGCGGTTCACCCAAGCAGGTGCGCATGAGCCCCTCGAGCATGTGCGCATTACGCTCCGCTGGCGTTAGTGTCTTCCAGCAGAAATCCGGCTGTAAGACGCTCGTCACGGCCCAAACCCGCGTTTGCTCCTGCGCACGGGAGAGGCTGCGTCGAATTGTGTAGTTGTACTCCTGCACGAACCCCTGAGCCCGGAGGAGGGTGTCGTTTGGCAGACTTTCAAGGGCGCCGATGGACTTGTCGAAAAAGGGGAACTGAGCCTCCCAGGCAGCGTTCCACTCTGCTATACCCTGCCTGAAGTCCGGTACTCCTAGAATTTTAGCTTGAAGTTTAGACACTGCTTGCGACAACAGTTCCAACGATGATGGAGGCATGGCAGAGAGAGAGATAGAAACGATTGAAAAAACGCGGCTTCTTCGCTTTGCCCTTGTTGGCCCGTTCCCACGAGTGCAGGAGGTTCTTGGACGTAAATCCAAGATCGGAATGGAATGCGGCTCTGTGAAACGAAGTTCGCCCTCCGAACACCAGGAACTCGCCAGATGTTGCTAGTCTTGCAGCAGACGAGCTCAATCGAGCAAATTGGCGCTAGAAAAAGAGTACAAATTGTGCGACACGCCAAAATTACATTCTGGTTGATTCTTGAGCACATCGGACAATGCTTGAAGTGCGTAGCTTTCGGATATGGAAACACGCACCGAGCAATATGTCTAGGAACCCGTCACCATTGGTTACGAAGAAAAAGACGTCGTGCTTGAAATAGGCAGATTCGTCGGAGAGATTCGGTCATGGTAGATGGCAACCATGCGTCGAGGTTAGGATTTAGTATATTGTGCAGACCGCTACGCTTGATTCAGCGACTTTCAAAGGGTTTGCAACGTGCGTAGAACTTGAAAATGCTGAAACAGGTTCATCGAATTTGCTTGAGCTTGAGAGAATTTCAGATGTTCAGATTTTGAATAAATTTGGTAGTAATTGAACCAGACGCAGCACACGAAAGTTTGCCCAAGTATTCAAACACACCTATGCCCGAAATGCGCTCGAGAAAAAGCCATGTATGTAGTTTTGACGTAGTTCCAGGGAGAGCAGAACGAAATATCGACAGGACTAGGAAAAAATCTGCACAATACAGGGGTCAGGGAAACATTATCTCCCGTTATTCAGGTTCCACTAACCGAACTCGGTTTTTGTTAGCAACATAAATTGACAACTTCCTGCGATTCAAACACTATTGCATGTCACGACCTGCGTGCCTGCCACCGGGCATAGCTGTCCGGATCACACAGAGAGCAGGGTGGAATTGGAACACCTTCACAATCTGGGCAAAAAAAATCAGCTGAATTTTCCGGCTGAATGGTTGATTAGGACGGCCGACTGACCACAAATATAGTTCGCCATATGTGTTCCAACTTTGATTCGCAATCCAGAATCTTTTGCAAGATGCCGGAAAGCCGCAATGGTATCGGAACGAGGCTTGGGATTTTTCGATGAGAACTCGAAGGACTCGAGTGGTGCATGCGTCACAGCACGTCGAGCGGCAAGCGCGTTAATCACAGAGTTGTAGTCGACATCGAAAGAAAAGGAAGCATGAATGTGGATTTTGGCCAGATTTGGAAGAAAACCCTGTTCCGGCGGCGCGAATACCGAGTCCTTCAGGATAACGAACGGGTCGACTTCGGAGTCCGTGAATGTTAAGCCGAGGTCGGATATGCTGGGAACGAGTCGGAGGGACTCGTCCAAATTGTGGTCGCTGAGTCCACTGATGGATAACGATTGCAGCGGGGGCGATGATCGTGTAAAGAAGGAGGCCAATTCGGTGGTCGGCAGGTCCATGTCTCCGAGTTTGAGGGCTTCAAGCGCAGGGAGTGTCAGGTATTTCAGCATGCAAGAGGCGTTTCTGGAACTCGGTTTGCTCCATCCGCCGAGTCGGAGACGCCGTAAGGACGAATGGGTCAATAGCGTTCCTGCCAGTGAGCGGGATTCCGCGTTCCAAATTCTAGGCATGAACTCGCACTCCACGAGAGCGGGGGCGGCCCGTAATATCTCCAGAAACTCGCGGTGCGATGCCTGTTTGTCTGACTCCTGAACAACCAATTTCGCGAGAAGCGAGAATGCGACTAAGGGCTCAACCATGCGCGTGAGTTGTGTGAGCCCCAGCTCGAGGTCCTTGATGTGGCGTGCATGTTGTTTCACAGCAAAACCAGCGCTTGGTGACAAATATCCATGGATGGATAGAGGAAGGGTTTTTGCCCGGCCAAGCCAGAGCTCCAGACTAATTGGGTTTGAGTGTCGCAAGGCGATGGAAGTCCACAACGATGGCGTAGAGATGGCAATATGGCGCCATATGCGGCATATATTGAGGAAAAGTATGGGTGCTTCGCGTTTGTGAGGTCGAGGAGAGTCAGGGAGGCAGCGTACAAAGATGTCGGATGAAATTTCGAGCGGCAAACGTGCCATTGGATCAAGGGTGGCATTGAGATCGCGTCGAGCGTCACTCAAGCGTTTTTCCAAGTCTCGGAGGACTTGATTTTGGCGTTCCATAGCCAATAAAATCTCCTCGATGCGTGCTCGCAACATTGTTGGGGAGGACATGATGGCAGGAGATAAGCCCGATTTGGGAGCCGCCATCAATGTAGTCTCCTTTTTTTTTTCGGCGACCTCAAAAGGGGACTGTACTATTCTATTTCTATTGGGCTGCAAAACAAGAAGGTTGCCAGAAGAAACTGCATGTATGAGCGTAACATCACAAGCAACGACTTCAAAAATTCCGAATTCAGAGAATACGATAATTTACGAAATAATGAGCACGGAAGATAGGATATACAAGCTATTCTCGCCCATTCCATTGGCCTCAATAGTAAGCAAAGGTCTGCAATACGTGGATAGCAGCAGCGGCAGTTTCAGTGCAGCATGATCGCCGCAGTGGAGCCTGGGAAGGGTAAAAGTGAGGACACGATGATCTGCGAGCTAAGCTCGAGCGTGTTAGACTGCGCAGATATTGCACGGTGATGCGAGCACCGGGGACCCCTGCTCGTCTACAATGACGCGCGTTTAGAAGGTGCAGGAGTGACGGGATCGGATGTACCGTGTGCCTTGGGGCGTTGCAACGCGACGGTGGCGGTATGGGGTGCTATTGCTGCTCGTTCTGGGAGTCGGGGCGTGAATTGAAGTGGGAAGATGGTGCGTTAATGTCGCTATCACGGTGGTACTGTGGTCGAATGAGCGAGCGGGACACCATGCCGCCGCTCAGAAAGGAGTCGCAAGATTGAGAGAAAGGCACGGCCTGATGACACGCGGCGGGATACGTGCGCTCATTTACGCGACGTGGTTTGATCCCAGCGGGGAAGGCGTGGGCACTGGGAGTAGTTGCACGAGGTGGTGGGAACAATATGGCCAGTACGGAGAGGGAGAGGCGAGGAAACCTCAAAGGTGCCTCGATGTCGGGAACAAGACTGAGAGGCTCCCTGACTCTGAGCAGAAATCTCTGTCCGTAGTATCTCGCAGCACAACCCGCGTCTGTGTCATGCAGGCAATCCCGTACAGAGGGCAAAGTCAGGAAAAGCCGAGGAATCTGAGCTCGAGCACCGGAGAGCCAGAGTTGATAGCTCGTCCGAGATAGTACCCCGACAGCCTGTTCGAGTTGCCTAGCGCGAATGCTTTCACCTCCATTACACATCGACACTTGCACCTCCACGGGCGGTATTGGCGCCTTCAAGAAGTTTGGGCAACTGCCACGCTCGGGCTGCGCCTCCCGCGCGCGCAAGGGTGACGAGGTCGTTGGTGAGCTGTAGGCGCACGAGGTAGATGGGTACACCACGGGTCGCTGACATCGTACGGTAGCAGGGAGAGCGCGATGTAGGCGAGGAGGATGCAAACGCCGTAAGAATGGTGTGTGAATGGCATGGGTCAGCAGTCCAAACCACAGTGCGGATAAAGAGGCGGAGATACACTATGCAAACGTCAGATCCGTCTTCCTAGCGTCATAACTCGCAGGTGCTCACATTTCGAATCGTCTGCCTAGCAGATGTGAGCTCCGAGCTGCAGGTATATGCGTGTCCGTTGGGGATTAACGTCCAGGTCCTCACATCCAGCTGGCAGATTCGTCCTTGCGGCATCAAATGCTCTCGCGATACGCTTATCCATCGGTAAAAGCTCCCCTCCCTGACGGGGAGATTTTAGTTTGTGGAGGTTCCTGAAGACACGCCACATACGTTGGACGTATGAAACGGCTTGAGGTGGTTCCCAGGAATGTCGAGGACCTTGACAGCAGTGCGCGAGATTTGGCCAGCCGGCGACGGCTGTCTGGTGATCGCTGCGGTGGAAGCCTTCGCTGGCGCGGAGGACGACTGGCGGAGGCGGTCGCGTGGGGGTCATAGTTCCCGAGCTCGTGTGCATTCATGAAGAATTGCTCCTTGACGAGCGCGGTGAGCTCCGAGGACGGGATGGTGCGCGTGTCGAGCCCAATGTCAGTGTCGATTAACGGCTCGGACAGGGGAGTGTGGTCAATGAGACTTGAGCCCTCGACGTGAAGCCCGCATCTCGTCAGCTGGAGGGACGGCGCCATCCTAAAATGACTCAGATGAAGCGAGAAAGAAAGAGGAAGGTAATACACCACCGAGTAGAAGCGGGCCCAACGCGACGCTCAGCGCGTATTCCACATCTGTCCACCATCCCCCATCCCGTCCCGAGGCCAGGCGGCGATGAAGCGAGGATCGAGGGTATCCCAAATCGGGCGATCGAGGAAGGAGGAATGGTCATAGTAGTTGACAAGCTCGCTGGAATCGAGAACGAAGGGCCAGGCCGCTCGACTACGAACGTCGGATGAGAACAGAAAGAGTGTCAATTCGGTGGGCCGTCGTGAGGCGTCCGAGACCTGCTTCAGCGAAAGGGAGAGTTCTCGGCAGCACAGCCTTCTTGAAACGCGCGCCGGGGAGAAGACGAGCTAGGGGGCATCTGCCCAGCGTTGGAGGGGACATGGCGCGGGAAACGTAGCCCTCGATGGCAGGGAGTCGAATGGCTCCTGAAGGAGCTATTCGGCAGCTCGCCCCCACTCGGCCTTCAATGCGTCGAACACCTCGATCGCCGCCATCTATATCGGCGTTTGGCGTCTGGGCCCAGGCTATCGATGCCGACTTCGAGAACGGAATAAAGGATTCGGACCCAGTCGGGAATGATATCGGGAATGGCGAAGTTGAGCCAAGGCCGTCACGTCAAGGGCACAGGTCGACGATTTGAGCATTGAGCCCTCCTGGTAGATTTCGGCGATGGTCGGGTCCATAGACTTCGTCATTCCCGCTCGCCTGCCGTTCGTGCACACCATGCCCATGCCCATGTTTTCCGGTGGAACAGGCTCCTCCAGCACCTGCGCTCGCGGCTCGGTCACCCGCGTCCCTGCATTGACACCGACACCTCGGCGATCCTCTATCTGCGCCATGTGCTTGCACGGCTAGCCACCGAGGAATATGCAGCACAACGATAAGCTGTACGCTGCATCCGATCCAGCCATACGCGACGCATTGTATTATCGCCGCCAGTGCCGGCGCGATTGAGATGCGTCGTGTCTGACTGCGATAGACGGCCGGGTGGGATGAACAGTGAGGTGTGTGAAGCGGCGCGGAGGACCCCGAAGGCGAGTGGACAGACAGCTTGGGCGATGCGAGTATGTATGTGTCCAGTCGAATTGCTCGGCACGTCGAGCTGGTGTACGCGCAGCTAAGCGGAGTCATAGCCAATCGAGTTCGCGTGACAGGAGATGGGTATAGAGGAGTGGACGTGTTGCGCCAGCCGATCTTCCTCCCGACCAACAGCAGCTCCCTCCGCGTAGTCATCCTGCGCGCCCCCGAGTCTCTCTCATTCCTCGATCCCCCCTCTCCTCCCCATCCCATCGCGCTCGTCTTCATTTCATTCACCCCACAGCACCACCCCGTGACAAATACGAATGCAGCCGTCCCGGCGCGCACCCTCTCCGCCATCGCAAGCCCCTCGCCCGGGCACGGCATTAGCGCGCCATACCCCGCCCAACCCGTCGATGCTCGCGCACACCGCCTCGCTTACGCGGGTCGTGGATGTCTTCATAACCGCAGTGGTGTCCGTCTTGATGAGCGACGGCGTCTTCACCTTCTTCGCCCGCAGGCAGGCGGAGGTATACGGCGAGAGGCGGCGGGGCTGGAAATGGCAGGTCTGTGACGTGTCCAGGTAGACGACACGATACTTGCGGGACGGAAAGATAGGTGCGTAGCGGCTTCACAGGAAGCGGGGCACGGGACGTCCTGGTACAGCGGGTAGCGAGCGGGACTGGGAGCGCGAAGGCAGGGCGGTATCGATATCGTTGAGGTCTCATGATATATTCGTCTGAGTACGCGTCTGCAGTGTGCTTAAATGCAGATTCGCGGAGCGGCGCAGCGCGGGTACGAGTGATGAGCGAGGAAAGCGATTGGATTGGTACGCCGCACGGGATAAGCATGCGGTAGATGCGTCTATGTCAATCCGGCGTTGAGACGCGGTGGTCGCGTCCGTGCGCCACATAGCGAACGAAAGCAAGCGAGGCGGGTTACGGGAGAACTTCGTGGCGCTTTGGAAATCTCCGCCTCGCAAGCAGAGGAGCAAGAGCACGAAACATGTTGGGTGTGAAGCTGGAAAATATGTTCCAACGTTGGCCGAATTGGAAATAAACGGACGCTGGAATCGATATTTCGCTGCGAGACGACGAAGGCAGCACGACGAGCGGTGCGGACCGCAGGACGGGAGCCACGGCTGCCAGCAGCTCCGCCTCGTGCGCAGAGGAGAGGAGAGTAGTGGGTGCAGAGCGCACAACCGATGCGGCGATGCGTGGAGAGGATCCATTTGGAGGCAACATGGATCGAGCTGCGTGTGAGCGGTCAGAAGAGTGTGTATTGAAAACATGTGGTGGAAACCTACAGCTTCCCCCCAGCTGCTGAGCTTGGCTTTGACTTCATATCGACATCGCTCTCGATGCTTTACTCTTGCGACTCCGTGCAACAATCCGGTTCGCAAAGGCGGGATATCTAGCACACCGGCCGATGCAGTTTTGTCGAATCCTGGATTGAATCAGAATCGGAGGCTTGGAGAAAAAGTAAAGTGAGATCCACGCACTGCATAATTAAACGTGGACTCGTCGAAATGTCAGACTCTACTCGCAGGATGGCCCTCAGTGGCCAGCCACACGGCAGAAACTCCGCCCGTTGAGAATCGAAATCGGGACCATGGAAATCTGGACCATGGTTCCGCAAGGTCAGAAGTCTATGAATTCGCCGATCCCAATGCGCCGGCCCGAATATCGACGGAATCGACTTGAAGGATACATATTGTCGCACAGAAACTGGATTCAGAGAAGCGGAGGAACAGATTCAAAGTCTATCCTCCCAAATATTGGCGAATTTGGCGGCTTTCAGCCTCGAAAGTCCAGTAAAATGACAAAAAGCGTTTCGAGACGGGGAGTAAATGACCCAGTGTTGTGAAGCATATTCGGAGTCGAATATAAGCGGCATCAAAATCCCTTGTCAAGCTTGGGTGCCCTCGTCAACGGGAATGTTGGAATTGGAAGGAACAAAAAAGGAAAGATGTGGCGGTGCACCGACGTCGTTGGCATTGATGCCTAACACAACCACATTTGAGCGCCTTTCGCACCACTGTCACTAGAGAGCCTGAGCTTCTTATCCCTGCGTCCATTCCCCTGTGGCTCGTCTCCTTGTTCTATATTTGATATTTTTCACTGTGGAATTTCACCGCCAAAATTCTAGAAATCTTGAACGCGTCCTTGTGCTCTCCTGAGTCTCAACTTCTGGATAAAATTTTTACTGCTGCTCGTCCCGAGTTGTTTTTCCGATATACCTCCCACGGTGTATTGGTTGACACTTTCCCGCTTTACTCTGGATTAACTGTTGTTCCTGGAATTGTCCCGAAACTTTTTGCGTGACTCAGACTTCTGTGCATCTAAGGTGAAGCTCTCAGAAGAAGCAGGAAATTCCGGGCGAAAACGTTTGTAAGCTCTTTCTTGATCTCTCGTCGCTCACCGCCGTTCGCAAAGCCGCTGCGGAAGTCAACGTATATCCGAAACCGCTTCATGCAATTTAGCGCCCAAAATCACCTGATGAAGCTGAACAGAACCCAGACAATGCCGCCGATGGTGGGAGCTTCAAATTCACTGTTGACGGTTTTGAGAGCCAGATTACGACTGCGCACATCGGGCCGTTCTGACGAAGCTCCTTGCTCCGAAACTCCTCGCTACCCGCGCACAGAGCTATGCCCCACGCGTGGTCGTTGTATCGAGCATGATCCACACTCTCCCTCCCTTCGGCTGGACTTGGCTATCGTTGGACGCCCGGGTGGGGGAGAACCACAGCCTTCGTGGTAATTACCATCCGGCCAAAACAGCCCACATCCTTTTCGCAATCGAATTGTCGAGGTGGGCAAAGGGGAAATCAAACATTTGCAGTATTCATCGTGGCCGTAAATGCGCGTTTCTTCACGAAGGAAGCGGACCCGGGTCCATCCTTACAGTAATTCACACAAATCAAGACAAGGCTGCTTACATCGCTGGTGGTAGGTTTCAAATTTTGCTCGCGGACCTAAAATTTCCGTTGCTCGTAAGCATCCTGATCATTCCCGAATCCCAACACGGAGAAATTCCCTTGAAAGACCTTGGGTCAAGGTTACCTGCAGCAACGTAAATAACTCTATCATGAGGCGTGTTGATGTTGACTGCCTCTCGCGCTTTTAGCACTGTCGTCGCAACCTTTGACAGCCGCCTGGACTGTAAATTGATTCACTTTTGTCAGGAAGACCGCACTTCTCATTCCCATCTCATAGTCAAATCTGTTGGACTGTGGAGGCCCAACGACAAGGTTGCCCCTCATTGTTCAGGCCCAGTACGATTTTCGTTCTTGTCCTGGCTCGAGAACTTGGTTTCGTCGGACACCGCGGAAAAGCTGTGGACAATTACAGAGGAAATTGCTGGAGAGAAATTTACTGCGATCTGAAGTGCCCATCGAATAAACTTGACGCTCAGCAGCGTGAAATTAGAACAACATTCAAACACAATTATTGTCGACGAACGGTTCAATACCGGGTGGATTGCATGTTGAGATATGGGCGCCATAAACAGGACATCCAGCTCATATGGAGGTGGAACCCTCTACCATGTGCGAGGCAGGATTAGGTGGGTTCTCGCTAATTCAGAGGGCGTACGCACCTTGGAGGATATAGTTGTGCCTTCGTGACCCAACGTGAATGTGTGTTCCATGATCTCCTGCAAACTCTTTCAGAGCCGCAATGATGTGGTGATCAGGCTTGGGAAACGGCACAAAAAACTCGAAGGACCGGAGTGCAGCACCTCGAGCGGCAAGCGCCCTAACCAAAACGTCGAATTTGACGTTGGGATGAAAACGGGCACGAATACAGATATTTCGGAGGTTGGGAAGAAGAGGCTGGTGTGGCGCCAGGACCGAGTGCTTCAGCTCAGAGAGAGCGTCTATTCGTTCGGGGAATTTCAGGGGTGAGGTCCGTTACGTTGGGAACAAGTCGGAGAGCCTGGTCGAATTCGTGGAACATGCCAGGAAGTCCTTCGGCGTGCAAAGACTGCAACGGAGGTAAAGACCGGGTTAAGAGAGAAGCAATGTGGATAGGCATGAGTTGGCCCGAGGCCGAGATATAGAGGTTCTCGAGGGCAGGTAACGTCAGGTAGTTCAGCAAGATTGTGGCATTTGCGGATTTCCCATCGCACAGTTGCAAGCGTCGTAAGGACGAATGCGTGAATGGTACGGGTTGATGACCCGCGACCATAACGTGCTGATACACCGAGATAAAATGGCATTCCGCAAGAGCAGGGGCAAAGCGCAATATATCCAGATAGTCCGGGAACATTGTATTGGCCGTCGTATTAAAGAGGGTCAATTTGGTGAGAGAAGGGAATAAGGTCAGACCCATTCGTTCGAGGTGACAAGATGACTCCAGCTTTAGGACCTGAACGTGATGAGCATGTCGCTGCACTGCGACAACGACGTCCCGGTTCAGGTTTCCGTGAAGGGAAATGCACAAAGGATGATTCTGTGCTCGCCGAAGCCAAATATCGAGATGGGCGGGGTCTGTGACGGAGTCGCAGGATATCGAAGTCCACAAAGATGGGGTAGAAGTGGCAATATCGCGCCATATACGGCAGATATGGAGGAAAAGTATAGGTGCCTCACTGGAGTTGGGTCGAAGAGAGTCGGGGATGCAGCGTGCGAAGATATCGGATGAAATTTCGACTGGCAAACGTGCCACCGGGTCAAGAGTGGCATTGAGCTCGCGACGAGCGTCACTCATGCGTTGCTCCAAGTCGCGGAGAATTTGCTTTTGGTATTCTATGACCAATGCAAGCTTCTCGATGCGTGCTCGTAAAATTGATTCGGAGGACATCGTGGCGTGAGACAAGGGCTTTCGGGATTTGCCGGCGCTGTCGCTCAAAAAGAGATTTTTCGAAAAAGCATCCTGACTCATCAAAGCCTTGTATCGAAATTTCTTGACTCCCTGCATACGGTAGGCGAGACGGTCGAGCTTCGATTTCGGTTGTCAGTATTTGGTTTTAGTATTCGGGTCGATGGTCGCGGTTCCCGATCTGGAAATATTAGCTCACGGCGCGATCACATGCCGTCCCCGGGTCGCGCCTTCCTCTCTGTTCTGCTACTTACATTACATTTATCTACATCCTCATTGTTACTGCCGACACACTATTTCCCACTTCACACACTATTCCTTGTCGCTGTTTGTAATCCAGGATCCTACATTTGCATTACATCCTCTTACACCTATATGGACTTCTAACTGGTGCAATTCTACACATTTTTCAACATCTTTGATGTTTTCTGAGTGTGAGAGCTGTTACAAAGTTGGTGTCCTGCTGTTCCTTAAGTACCATGTGGTTTTTGATTGAATGTCAACTGTGGGCCAGGCCTCAGAGGTGGGGATATGAACACAACCCTTGAAGCTCTAACAGGATGGTAACACATTTGAGCTTGAGGTCAACATTAGGAGAACTGCAGGCAAAGTTGAGTTTCAGTTGCCTACCCACCTGCAAACACTGGTATTTAAAAAGTCTGCACCACATGTGCACGGAGTCGAAATCGAAATCGGAAAGAATTTGGACTAATCACTGATCAGGAAGAACACAGAAGTTGAAGGAAACTTCAAAAGACTAGTGGCACTGGATAGAGATTCAGTACAGCAATACTCTGAAAATGAATGCATATCCCTGATTTTCCTTACAAGAAGTGGGCAATAAGTGAGGTGGTGGTCAGTGATTCTTTCACATAGGGGCTCATGATATCACGCAGCGCCACGCCGCCTGGTGAATTGTCTAGAGTGAAAAGGGTGTCAAATTTATAGGCAGCGCTCCGAGGGGCCGAATAGAATCACCCTTTCAGAAATGTAGAACAGTTCAAAGTCTGTCCCCAGGCTCTGAGACAGTGTATCAGCCATGAGGCATTGAGATTGCAACGTATATCAACAGTTGTGGTACATGCTACCTCTACTGCTGCCAGGTTTTTGTCTAAACTCTTTTTGGCCATGCATGAAATGCAAATGCAGGATCCTGGGTTACAAACAGCAACGAGGAATAGTGTGTGAAGTGGGAATAGTGGGTGGGCAGTAACAAAAAAGATGTAGATAAGTGTGATGTAAGGTAGCACACAGAACAGAGAGGGAGGCGCGACCTGGGGGCAGCATGTGATCGCGCCGTGAGCTAATATTTCCAGATCGGGAACCGTGACCATCGATCCGAATATCGAAAACCAAATACTGAAAACCGAAATCGAAGCTCGACCGTCTCGCCTACCGTACCCTGCAGCGCCAGGCCCGTCCTTTGAAGATTTCAAGTCCACTTGACTTGGCGCCGTCACCGCATCACGACGGCAATGCCGTCGGCAACCCAGTGTGACCGTCAAGTCACTATCAAGTGACCGTGTCGCTTGTTTTCCCCACCTCCGCTGAAAAGCACTGACGATGAAGTCCATACCAGAGCTTCGTACGCGGATCGGCGAGTTGACATCAGCCATAGAATCCCAAAAGCGCGCTCTCCGAGACTTGGAAAATCAGCGGAGCAAGGTTCAATCCGAACTAAACTCCAGAGTCGACCCCATGGCACGCATACCATTCGAAATCGTGTCGGATATCTTTCTGCACTGTGTGTCCAACATACCTCGACCAGATTCTCGCACAGCACCCCTCGTATTGCTTAATATATGTCGGCTGTGGCGCACCATCGCGGTTTCCACGCCGTTCCTGTGGGCTGAAATCTGCATGGACTCGACGCCCTTCCCGCGCGGGGCCAAGTTCGCAAAACTCTGCAGAGATTGGATTGATAGGGCGCGGACGATCTCTCTCTCTTTCTCGCTCCGCGGTTCTCTGGCCCGGCGCATCGAGCTTTTGATGAACAAGCACGCGCCTCAGGTACAAAACCTCGAATTATTCGTACGGGACACCACGGATCTTCTGAGGCTGGGCGTACCAGGGCTGTTTCCCTCGCTCATGAAATTAACGGTTGGCGCCGACGAGACTAGTCCCGTAGAAGTCGACTTTAGCCCAGGACAGTGCATCGGTTTACTGCGTGCGGCGCCAGCGCTGCTGGAATGCGATTTCGACGACGTATTCTGTGCGGATGATATCTTCCCACCGGGACCTGTAGTAACTCACACCTCTCTCCGCGTCCTGCGCCTCGGAAATCCGCAAAGTCGTGCCTTTGAAGGATACCACGGCAACAGCGCCTTCATCCTCCAATACGTCACCCTGCCTTCCCTCCAGAGTCTCGACATTGCGGACTTCGATATCACCCCTGAAGTCTTCATCTCCTTTCTCATGCGCTCGAGGCCTCCATTGACTTGCTTGCGCATGGTCTTGCCAAACACGATTTGGGAACCCGGCACCATCATCGAATATTTCCAACTCACGCCCAATCTCACAGACGTGGAGTTGTATTTCACTCCAAACGACGACTCAGACGAGGAGAACGGTGCGGAGCCCTTCCGCCCCTTCCTGGAGGTGCTTAACACCGGCACGGATCTTCTACAACGCCTCAGCAATATTACACTCTGGGCCTTATTTTGGGAGGTTGGGGACTACGAAACCATCATCAAGGTGCTCACTGCCAGGCGCACGTCGCTTCGTTCTTTCCGGCTTTATTTCCCCCCGGAAAACTACGATGCGGCCCCCCCGGGCCTCGCCCGTAATGTGATAGTCGCATTGCGGCAGTTCACCGAGGACGGCATACATGTGCACGTCGGACCCAGGCAGCACAACTGCCTTGACCGAAATCTCGTGAGTGGCTTAAGAGTTTTTTGGCGTCTTCACTAACTAGGCATGCTATTTTCTCGTTCGCAGGTAGCCGAGAATCAATAAACATCTGAAGCAAAGTTACCAAACAGTCTGGTATCTTTTTTTTGTGTGTGTGTGAAGTGGCTTGGTAAGACACTGGGTTGGGACGGTTGTTGCAAGTTCGAGCCCACGCTCGATCTCATGGGGTGTCCATATCTGTGTCTGGGATTCCATCCATGCCCCAAAGAATCGAAAAATCACAGATTGCGGGGCAAATTCCAAAAAGAGCTTCGTGGCGCTGGCGTCGAAACAGGCCCAAGTAGGGCTGCCGCGGCGTCGCAGTTCCATATACGTTAGCTTGCGACTTGGGCTCCGAGGCCGTTATCATCGTCCCAAAAGCTTCTCGGATTTTCGAGGTTTTTTTTTCCCGTCCAACTCGCTCGGCGTTGATAGTTGCCCGCGGCGGTCGTGCAAGCACCCAATATGAATCCCCATTAGCCTTTATTGTTTGGTTTCATCCGTCCCCTCGAGAGTCCTGCACGGAACACTGGTCATGGCCCTCTCACGCGTGTACATAACTCGATCGCCGGTCTCTTCGACTGCTGACCTGATGACTTTTCTGTGGCGTCTCCACTGTCCGTAGTTCACGGCTGTTCTTTCGCACTGGTCCGATGATTAAGCTTGGCCGCGATAACCGTCGACTGTTTCCGCGCCTTCGCAACTTGTTCATTTATGATCGATCGGAATTCTCAGATACCTACGCCACCATCACGGGGCATGGGATTCGTGAAATTTCATTCCCAAAATCTCAGAAGGTGACGCAAGTGGCTACTTCGTCATTCGGGAGAAGCACAGGACAGTGATTATGAATCGAAGACCTGTTATCAATGTTTGTGGAGAAGTTCTCTCAGTTTAAAATTATTGATCAACTTCTCCCGCTTGAAGGGCGTATATGAAAAATCTCCTTTTGAAGTGGTGGGCGTAGCGGCCCATTGATCGGTGATGGTGCCTTTTTCATCTGCTTTGGATGCGGCCAGCACGTCGATTTTCGAGGGCCCACCCAACGTATGTTATTGCTCACAGATAAATGTAGGATGCAGATCTTGTGCAGTCGTTCATCGCAGATCAAGAGTGCAGGGGCTCACTGGTTTTCAGGAAGGTGAACTATTCTGGGCCCGATTCCCGAGGCAGTGAATATTTTGGAAAGCTGAAACGAGGCTGATGATCGAGTTTGCTCGAGAACTCCAACGCGAAAGGGAGTCATTTCTCATTGAGTACTTTTCTTGCAAGCATAAAATAACATAGATCGCCGATAGGTTTACTCGCCTAACTGGAAATGGGCGGTGACGGAGAACATCAAGGGGGACGTGCATTGCGGAAATCATTCTTGTCCGGCTGTGGCAAGCACCTGGGGTATTTACCGAAGGCATCCACAAGAACAGGGTCGAGGAACAATGCAATGGCCAGTTTCATCTCAAGTTTAAGCTTCGCCACCTGGCGTCCAACAGCATTTTTGAAGAATAAAGTGCCTTTCTAGAAGGAGCAGTTCGCACGCAACGACGATAGGCGTGTTTTTTCGGCATGAAAATCACTCAGCGTGCAAATATTTCACAAAAGTATTTCCGGCTCAAACAAGATTGGTTTTGGTTACCCCTCAGGTGGATGTTAATCACTTTGGATGAGCGCCAATGCCCGCGCGCTCCGGGGTTCCATGACGCATTTGAAAGGCAGTACACGACTATGGAGGTATCTCAGAGGTCAGTGTCAAATTCAACTCAGAAAGGGTTCTCCTACCTGATTGTCGTCGAGGTCTGCCCCAGCTGTGGTTCCACGATGACACCATTCACGCGGGCCTTCGAGATGTTAAATACCGATAAAATGGCGCTGCACTCCAAGAACATTGCTGTCTCGCCCAACAATTTGCCTGGTTATCGACACAAGGTCGGTCAGCGGCAGCGAGGGAACTTGACAAGCAAAGAACAGCGCACCTGGGCAAATACTATCGTAGAGAATCAGTGATATCAATAATGGACTGAATGTCGATGCTAAGGCTCACGCACCGGCGGCCGTAACCAAAGCAAATGCTGCTCGGATCAGGCTCCGCTTCCTTTCCATCCTTCGCAATAAACCTGCTCGGGTTGAATTCCATGGGATTCGCATACCGCTCGGGATCGTGGGCCATTTGCCTAGACAATCGTTCTATACAATATCTGAGCAAGACAAGATGAAATAGACAGACCAGAGATTGGGAATAATCAACGAATCCTTTGGAATGAGCAATGGCTCCAAGCCCCTGCCTCGCTCATAGATGTAATCGTCGCGCGTGCGATGAGGTACAGCTGTCAAACAGAAACAATTCAACGCACTCTTGGAATGAGAGGACAAAGTACATACCAAGAGGGGCTGCGACGTGCCAACGAATGATCTCCTTGCAAAGCGCTTCGACGTACGGTAGCTGGGGGATATCGGATATCTCCGGAAGCCTGTCATTTCCAACCACACGATCGAGTTCCGATTGCGCAGCTGCTTGAACGTCTGGGTAAAGCGACATCGCCAGGAGGAAAGCCTCCAGTTGTGCGGCGGTCTGCAAGGCGGATTCGTTATCGTTAAACAGGGGATTCAAATGGAAGTTCACCGTATCACTGCCCCCGATCTGTACCGAGCCCGCGGCCCACTTGATTAAATAGTCGTCGTGCTCCTTCCCCTCGAGAAGAGCTGATACGAAGGATGTTTCGGCGCTCCCTGCGGCCTAGTATAATCACTGTGAGACTCGATGTTCACGAAAGTAAATGTTGGCTAGACCATTGCTTTCTTGACATAGTTCAACCCAGCGTTCATGGTATCCTGACCGTGTTTGTACCACGCCTTGGCGATGGTATGGAACCCTCCCCCCGGCAGCCACTCAGGCCAATACCGAACTGATTTTACCATCAATCGGGTTCCACTGCATGCTTTGGATCGAAACACTTACGGACGGGTATGATGTCGGCTAAAAACGCGGCTGGGGTGGTTCCGATAAAGAAATTGTTTCCTGCCGTTTCGAACAAGTCTAGCATTGGATCGCGCTCTGGACCATCGCGCAGTTGGTATCCGTAGGCGATCCGGAGGGTTATTGCCCCCGTTGCACTATCCATCCAGCTCTGATCAATAAATCCAAGCATAATACCGCATTGACGCACTGTTTAATTTCCTCCACCGGTTCGTCAGGGTTCACGACAATCCTGCGCAGCAATTTCCGAGTTTCCGTCGATAGCAAGGGGAGGAATTGTTTGATGGCGGCCTGGGTTCCGAATAGCTGATGGAAAAGTTTCCGTTCTTTCCGTACGCGGTCACCATATCCAACTAGGGCCATAACGTTGTTGAATCCACCGAGTTCGCCACCAACGGGAATAATGGGGCGGTCAGAAAAATTGGCGCCGCGGATGTCGAGGGAGGTCTTTTGCAACCTGCACAGAGCTGACGATGATCATGGTCTGCCCCATTGACTTGAGCGAAAAGATGTCGCCTGTTCAATTTCAGACATTTCCTCAGCAATGGCCGAAGCAAGCATTCGCGATTCGACGTACCCCACATAGCGCTCATTTCCGCGAACCTGAGCCAGTGAGAGGCCATGGGGATGTCGAAAAGGTTGCCAAGGAAGGGAAGACCGGGTGGACCGGGTGGTAGACGAGGAAGTTTACGCGCTCGGGCGTGAACATAATACCAAGAGACAATGGATGCGGACGCAAGAATACAGAGCGAGCCCCAGTCCAGCAGAGACGCGGAGAAGCCCGCAGTCATGGGCGGGTGCAGGAAGAAGATTCAGACACAACGTGTGGTTCTTGAACTAAAGATAATTCGGCACCTCGCCCACTCGGAGCTTCCGGCCGAACAGTGGGCGTGTACCTGAACTTGAAGGACGGGACGTAAAGCCCGTTGCGTCAATCATCGTTCAATACAGTGTTCGCGAACCACAGTCAGGGTTCACTGCCGACTGATTTTAACTCGCGACCCTGGAGTCGTTAATGAGAATTTGGTATATCGAGAACCTTATTTCGATCGAGAATTTCTGCTGAGCCATACTCAGGATGCAGGGGCCGTTCTGTGGGAATGAACGTGGGAAGAATTAGCGGCTGCTAATCGTGAACCCATTGGTCAGGCCAAAGTCAATCAGGGAGCCAGGAGTTGCGCACTACGGTGCGATGGGATCGATGACCAACAGAACGTGAATATAGAGGACGTTTGGAGGGTGGCCGTGGTCGGCGTAGGCACTGCACTGTTCATCTTCGAGGGGCGATTGAACGCACTAAGGTAGGGGAAATGACCCGTCAGGTCTTAGCGATTAGGCGACACCCACTTCGCTGGGAAAGAGGGAGAGTACGGACGAGAAATTCCAAGGTATGTGGTTCGGCGCGTTGGTCGGGAAGAAAGCCGTGACTCAAAGGCTGTGCTTCCGGTAACTTCAAGCCGCTCGGATCAACCCGTGTGCACGTTCAGCATCCACCTCTGGAGACAAGTTGAACGCAACAATTCAACGACAGCATTTATTTTAATTAATTAAAAGTTTGACGACCAATGCTTCGTTAAATCGAAGAGCTTTAACGCGGCGCATGTCAAACCAGCGTCAAACCGAGACCATTCGGTAAGAATGAACATCACTATACACATGCTGGATGGATCAAGAGCCCAACAAAAAAGTGAGGGCCGTGTCTCTTTTCCTTACTCGATCAAGTTTTTTGCGAGTTCAGAGTCCTTTCCGATGTATGATGTCGTAACAACAAGGAACTGTCGGATTTTAAACGGTCTTTGTGGGGACCGCTTGTGCTGAGCGGCAGACTCCGACCGGCCCGTCTGTTCGAGTTGCAATTGAGTTCAGTGGGTTCAACTCAGATAATATTAATAGGATAAGACAGATATGATTCTAGGGTTCCTTAGCGCGTGAAAAGACTCCTCGTGAAGAGCTTGAACGCACGCTACGGTAGTTACCATCAGAAACAAAAACTGGAGCGACCGTACAATTCCAATTCGTCTGTGTGTGGACGTCATGTTGCGGGGATGAAGATCGCGGTGGATCGCGGGCGCCGAGACGTGAAAAATCCTTGTAGCTATGCGTTTGGTTTTTCTGTCGTTGACTGGCATCTTCCATTACCAAGACCAAAAATCAGACTTGACCATCCACTCTTTTGCCAAAACGAGATGCAGGAAGTGGAAGTCCACAGCGGTCCACAGGACAAAAAACCCGGGCGCGCCAACACGTGTCTTGGCCTTGGCTTGGCCCTGATCTTCAACTTGTGGAGTGATCGTTGTTGTAGTCCAATTGATCGACATGTCCTAGACTGTGTTTCGGTTAACGTTGGCAAGGTCTTTAGGCCGCTGCTCTGGGACTCATATCTGAGGGAAAGTGCTATTGAAGGAGGAAGGGAAAAACTTCCAGTCCTCACAGCTCCAGAGCCCTTGGAGAACCTCTGCATCACGTTTGAAAGTTGAATTTCAACGGCTCGCCAAAAATAGCTGTAACTTTTCGCCTAGCGCATCATGCGCATCAATGATGCGAATCAATCGAGCACGCGCGGACCAGGCGAGCCTCGGCAATGGCCAAGCTATAAAATCGGTATGCAACATTGGTTAATGCATTCCCCTTCCTTCGGCAGTGCCATTTCTTTTTCGTTCTTTTGAGCTCAACCTTCCTTTGCATTCGTTCTATCATCCAACTTCAACCTTAATCAACAAAATGCAGTTCTCCATTGTTACCATCCTCGCTGTCCTCGCTACCGGCGCATTCGCCAGCCCCGCACCGCTGTTCCTCCGTCAGAGCACGTGCAACATTGCCAGTGCGTTTATTTTTCGTCTGCTCCCGTTCCTCTATTAATTCAGTCATGGCCAAATTTAGGCTGCGTCGTTGACTTGGCCCCCTCCGTCGTCACTTGTGGTACCGCCGCTGCGCAGCTTGGTGCCGGTGCGTTCCTCTCGTTATTCCCTGCGCCTCGGTCTCTTACCAGGACATGTAAACAGACCCTGCCTCCGATGCGAGCTGCCTGATCGCTGCCGCCAAGGACGTCGTCGAGCTCCCGGCCTCTTGCAGTGGATGCGCAGAGCAATTTGGCATCACGTCCGCCGCTCAGAGCGTAGGAAGCACCATTGAGAGCGGACTCGAGTCCCTCGGAAGCGATATCGAAGGCCTCTTCTAAACCGTTGGCAGGATGAGGAACATAACTGTTATTTGTATTCACTGATTAATGGTAGTATTGACGCATTAATAAAAAGTAATTCAGTTCTGAGATGTTAGAGGATGTGAGCGTCCCTCGGAAAGCAGTCGCACGAGAAAATTCACGGATCGGAGGATGTTTGGACTGGCGCGATCCCACAATTGGAACAGGCCTATATTGATGCAGATCTTGACAGGGGGCCGCGGTTTAATGAACAAAGGGGCCATGTTTGTCCCTCGAACTGGGTTCAGACATGCACATGACCTTGACAATGATAATCGGTATTGAGCCCCCAGGCGACTGATTGTTCCAATCGGTTACTTTCTGAATCCATAACCATAAACTATTCTATGAGCATGACTTTCGAGCCTTCCGAGATGATTCCAAGACAGCTACCGGGATCCCATCAATCGGGAAGCCAAACGGAGACGCGATTTAATGCGAATCTATTATAATCTGGACGGGGGTGTCTATTAAATTAAACTGAATAAACTATTTTGGGCGGCAGGAATGTGATCTAACCCTCGATTCCATACCTGGAGTACTATTCCCAGCCATCCTCCAAAAAAAGCATATCAATGCCATCAACCACCACAGCCATTCCTAACCTTCAATGAAAAAAAAAAAAAGCAAAACCACGAGGTCGACGCCTCACCGATTATTTTCTTACGGGATGCTGAACTTGGATTTTCACGCTTTGATATTATCGCTGGCACTCTCGACCAAGCTCGAGGAATGAAATATGCTTATAGAAAATCACCCAGTCGCAAGACCATTAGTATAATATATATCCTTAGAATATGTTGCACAAAAATCTGTCAAGAGTATAATTGATGAAATGTATTCAAGATCTGCTCAGAAAATGGCCAATAGCAGTAAGTATAATTCAGACGAGCAGTTGGCATGGAATATGGGGAATTCAAAAAAACCTACTTGTAACATATGTACGAATCAGAGTTACCACTACCGAGTTTCCACGCGACACCCAACTTGGAGTCTCAAAGATGGAAGTTGCCAGGACTTTGGTAAGCGAGCCAGAAAACTTGCCAAGCCGAACAACATGATATCTTGCGATATCAATGCAGATGGATATCCGAGGGAAATTATATGGGAGTCGCTGCTGACGACTCGGAGGAAGATGTAGGTCAATCGATAGTACAACCGGCCACTCAGCGGGCACAGTAACTGGCAGCATACTGATGAGAAACTGATGAGAAACTCGGAGCCTGCCCCAATAGATTGGTAAATTCGATTGCAATTGGCCAGAGGCAACGCTCAACTTGCCATCAAACTTGCCATCACATGCAGCGAGATCAGAGAGTGCGACAGATCCGGTTCTCGTTTCCTGAAACCGTGGCGGTTGCAAACCGGTACGAATGGATTTCGGACAACACTTATCGCGGCCGAGCGAGCCATGAGCCCAAGAAATATTATCCAAATCTCTGATTAATTCAATTCTTGTGCCGCCTCTTCAGTGAATGTGAAACTTGAGCAACAGCCTCGGGATGAATTCGCTTTGTTTCATCTCAGAGGAGACTGAAAAATGACAGGTCACTGTATGGTGTGAACTTGAGCTAAGTGAATTGAAAGGGCTCTAGGTGAACGGTATCAAAATTGAGCGGACAACAACTTTTGTTGTCAAAATATGAATTTTGGTTGAATTGCTGGTTGATTATATTTTCGGCTGGACAAAGGCTTATGGTGTAAGGTCTGTTGTGAAAGGGAAAGAATCAAGTTTTCAAGTGGAAGGAAAAGAGGGGAAAATAAGAGAGAAAGAGAGATACCTCTCTACACCTTCATCTGTCCGATCTTGAAGCCCGTTCACATCCAAGCTCCTTCGGAGCAAAGGCAGAGAGCGTTTTGCAAGATCTTGATGGACGTTCGGGAAGTGTCGGCATGCTGATTCAAGGTTTAACTGAAAGAGGATTAGTCGCCTGTTTGGGCTAAACCACAGCCAATCCCAATCAAGATTGGGCTCACGTGGCGGAACGCGTGCGCGTCTTGCGCGTCTTCAGCAAATTTTCGGCGCGCCCTCATTCCAAGCTCATATATCACACAGTGCAGAGAATTTGAATGAAATCTTGAAATCTACGCTCAATTTCTTGCATCTCCCAAGAAATCTGCATTTTTGCGGCATTTATTGGTCTTGTTGCTTCAGGAGGCGGCTGGACTGGAGGTGTTTCACAATGAGTTCCGCCATTTTCGAGCATCAATAACACACAAGAACGAGAGAAGGCCGATATAGAATACAAGCGTTAAACAGTGTACAAAGACTCAAAGATGAATATTTTGAATGTGCTGGACTTACGTCAGACCCACAATGCTCATTTTCGCGTTTCTGACGCGTACGTGAGCTTTGTGTAGCGCGGCTTGCAGGCCACAAGACGAGACATGGCGGCGAGTGGGAAATTAGTGTTCTCGGCTGATAGTTCACAGCGCACGACGGCTGCACGCCTTCCGCCCATATCCGTACGAGCCTCCGGTGAGCATTGTATCCATTCCATCTCCGATATGCCGCCTCGCTGACGGTTTTTTTCGTTCACAGGGCTTGCAATTGTCGCGTCGGGTGAGATGCAATGTCATACAGAGTAAATTCAGCATGAGGCTACGACGTTCCGTGCACGCACAGTTTCGAGACCAGACGAGGAAATGGCCGTGCGTCAATTTCGGGACATCGAGCTTTGTTTACGGTGGCAAGCGACCCAGTCATCCAGCAAGTCTGCTACACGCCGGCGTTGGACTTGGATCGCATCTTTGGTGACTCTGCAAAATGTGCGATGCAATAGAGTAGAGAAAAAAAAAGCTTCATAGGTACATACCTCGCTCTACTCGTGCCTCACAGTACCCTCATTCTCCCAAGCACGCTCGACACGTCGACATGGGGCGGGCGGTCGCAAAGAGCGCCGCATCATGCAGAAGACGTGGCGGTGGGCACACGCAAGTCATTCGTTGGTGCAGGTGGGAGAACACGTTGTTACTCATTAGGGGGGTCCACCGAGAGCGTAAAAATGTTTTTCTAGTCTTCGTTTACATCTCTGTGCTAGGTGCAGGCTTTCCAGGTACACTACTGGAATAGCCCGTGGCATCCAGGCACACAGTGCAGCTGTTGCCGATGAGCGCTGCATCGAAGATAGCGTCCTGTACCAGTCCACAGTGGTCGCGTTGCTCCACACACACAGACCTGCCCGTACTCTCCACTGCTCTCTGTACCGAAATCGAACATCCACCAGCCAGAAGGTCTCGTCGTTGCCTTGGATTTGTCAGCTTCGAGGAGCAAGAGGATGCCGAGATGTTGTGGGAGGAAGAAAGCTGAATGCCGTTGGTACTGCCGTTGATGCCGTTGACCACTGGCAAACTACGGTGACGTAACTTGACAGGCTTACGACTTGAGCGCTAGCTTGAGCCCAGAAAAATTCGCACTCGGATCGTTCCGACAGCCAGCTTCTTCTGACTGACAGCGTTCACTCTCTTGCCACAACCCTGATTCTGGGCAGTGTTGCTTTCTGGATTATTGGTAACATGACACTATTGCATCGATGATTTCACTTTTTTCGACTTCGACGATGGATGCTCAAGGCCGCCCTAGGAAGCATGATGCTTTGTCTTTCTGGTCTGGATTGTTCTCCAGGATTCGCTGCTGACTCGTCGCGTCGCCACCAGGCGTAATCTGTGACCTTTCTTCGCCCGCTATCTACATCTCAGACCTATATCTCAGACCGATGTCTCAGTACTAGTCCCGCGGCCGTTTAAACGATCGCGAGGTCAGTTGCTCGTCGAGAATATTCGAGAAAAATACTGGGCGGTGTTCCGCCGGATGTCGGTTATAAATAGCCGACTGATCTTCCAGGAGCAGATGAAACCGAGTGTTGGATTCGATTTGAGGCCACGGGCATGGTGTGGTGAACAGGGCGTACATAGGAGGCCGACGTAGAAAACTCCTTCAGTCACTTCTTTCGCCCTCAAAGTTGGAATTTCTGTCGAGTTCAAGACACTAGTGCTGAGTCTGATTGTTTCCACTGCTCCGTACTGGGACCTTACGCGGCGATCCCATCCTATCCGCTGGGCCGGATCGTCATGACTCATTGCCCTCATATAGAAATTTGAAATAGGTGGTGCGTCGTGTCTAACTAAGCAGCATATTAAACATGCTTACGCTCACGGGCCCCAGTGCGCTTTATAAGTCTCAAGTTCAATGATCGGCACAGAAATTCGGGGGGTTCATCCTTTCCTTTACACTTCCATGTCTTTGCCCACCTTTACCGCCTCCACAACAGCCGAGGAAGTTGCGGATACATTCGCTGAACAAATCCGGGGCAAAAATGGTGATTTCCAGCTCGCCTCCTCACGGAGCATTTCTAACATTGACGCTCCCAGTCTTGGTAACGGGCACATCAATTAATGGAATTGGATTTGAAGCGGCGCGAGTTATCGCAAAGTATGCAAACCTCGTCGTCATTACTGGTTATAATTCCGAGAGGCAAGCATACGCTTTATGCTTGTGAGTTCTGGATTAAACGCTCTTCAGGCTGCAGCTCTCCGAAGATGCTATCAAGAAGGACGTGCCCAGCGCGAACATTCGCCAGCTTGTCCTCGATCTCACGTCTTTGGCTTCCGTTCGCAAAGCCGCCGCGGAAGTCAACGCGTATACGGAGCCGCTTCATGTACGTCGTGTTCGCTGTAAATCTTTTCCATGTCCGAACGCTGCACCAGGTTTTGGTCCACAACGCCGCCTCCCCAGGTGGTCCGCTTAAACTCACAGTCGATGGTCTTGAGCGCCAAATTGCAGTTGGGCAATTTTCGCCGTTTCTCCTGACGAAATTGATCGCGCCGAAATTGCTTGCCACGCACACTGCGAGCTACACTCCGCGCATGGTGGTGGTTTCGAGCCTTGGGCACATGAATGGTGTGATGGACTTCGAGACAATGGCGCACCCGGATCCAGCGAAATTCCACGATGGGCTCAGATATGCCGTGACAAAATCCTGCAACATTCTCTTCGCCGCCGAGATCACAAAGCGCTCTGGGGGCAAAATCAATGGGTTCAGTTTGCACCCTGGAGGTTGGGACAGTTATTTTCCAGATTTCGGTGAACTGACGTGGATGTCACTTTTTCTAGCCATCAACACAAACATAGTTCAGAAGGAGGAGAATAGGCAAGCTTTGATTGACTTGGGTGCGTATTTTCTGATCTGTGACTGGTTGACGGACTGAATCCTTATCTTGGTACGTAGGCGCCCTCAAAGCCGATGGAAGCATCAACACGGAGATAATGTCCTGGAAGACCATACCGGAAGGCGCTGCAACGTAAGTCAACTCGGTCTACATTGATGTTGACTTGCTTATGTAGGTCAATCCCAGCACTGTCGCTGCGGCCTTTGACACAAGATTGGAAGGTGAGCTGGTTCGACTCGATTCGCAGCCAAAACTCATCCTTTCCGTCTCGTATTATAGCAAAGCCCGGTGCATATCTTGTAGATTGTGTCGAGGCCAACGCTCAGATTGCACCTCACGCTTCCAACCAGGTAAGCTGCTGGTTCTTGATATTCCCACTCATTGAAACTGAAGTTGTTCACTCTTTAGGAGAACGCTGAAAAGTTGTGGACTTACTCTGAGGATATCGCTGGAGAGAAATTCGCCTTCTGATCATAAATAATTAACTAAATTCAACAGTATAACTTACCCTGCATAGTACATACAGATCGCGTGAATTACAAGGAACGTTCTTCGACCTTCACATACACGCATCGCTTTCTGTAGATAAAATATCGACGTGGAGACGCCCAAGATCGAGAAAGGGACACATTTATTTGAAATATCTCCGCCCAACCAGCCCGTCCACGGTCGCACTGATGAGACAAGTTTGCTTTGCGACTTTGCCTCTAACGCACAGCATATTGTAAGCGCTGATCCTTTGCTTCCCCAGCAGTTCCCGACACTTGCATTCACTGGCCCTTACCACGTGTGTTTCTCGGTCTGTACCTTTCTGCGATGCAGTCGGTGACCTGGTACATCTTGATTCGTATCCCAATTCCAGGACATGACTTCTCCGGTCAGGCCGCCCGCATGTTTTAAATTGCGAGAATTTTGTAGCAATCCGATTATCCCCTTAGCTTCGTCGATGTTGGCGTCGGTCGTGCCCCTTATTGCATCTGACGGCTGGCCAGGGCTGTCATTGCGAACCTTAGCCTCGTGTCGTTCTTCGTGGCCACCATCAAGTCTCCTTCAAGTCCTTGCTTGTTTCCAGTACCGAAGCCCATCCTCCGATGTTTCTAGTACCTTCGCCATCGCTTCCCCTTAATCCTGACGTACGTAAGTACCAATAATCCGTACTCGCCGCTCTCCGTCCCATTGCGACCAACGCGACCGGTATGTCGAATAGACCGACATCAGGTTGATATCTTTTTCCTCTTTCCTTCCTGAGCTTCCGAGAAACAGGGGTCTGGCCTTCATTGTTGTGAATATCAATCCGCGGATCCCAACAAGACGGCGATCATTCTCGCAAGTGCCAAGCCATGCCCAACCCCATTTCCAGTGACACCGTGGCGAGCGGAGATTGTCGAGGTCGAATTAGAACAGTCTTGGAACAGTCGGGGATTTCGGCGAAGAGAGCGATCTTTGTGTTTGAAACTGACGTTCGTTAGTATTCGTAAATGAACAGCATTTTCGAATAAAGTTACCTCGATCAGGATTCAAGGGTGCTAGATATTTTCATTGTGGCGTATCCTCTTCAGGAGGTTGAAAGTGGCACCACGTCAGCGGTGACAGAAGTGTTGAAGAATCAGTCATGCCAAGGACATGTCGGGAGTGAAGTTGAGTGAATAAAGTCTGACACAGAACGATTTTGCTTCAGTGGGTTGACGTTATTATTGTACTGGCATATCTTTTTGGGAGACCGATCTGCTGCCATTCATGATTATAATAATATATATTCTGTGGGCCTAATCAGAGCTAGTCTCTCGTAAACAGACGCTAGTCTCTGTAACAGCACCGATATATGAGACAGACGCTTCATATCAACACTCGTACCTCCTTATGAAGATAAGAGCCAAAGGTTGAATCACACTGTTGGTGCTTTTCACAGTCATCTTCATCGCCTCTTCATTCCTCGGATAGTTATCTACTTTAGTTGTCTCTGGGTCCGAATGAAGTTTAATCTGATTTAAAGTCATTTATTGGATCTGGTGAAGCCCCTATATTCGTGATGGGATTATTGACACGAGTCTGAGCACGTGCAAGTGTCACGCTGTGACGCGACGCGTCTTGCTTGCCATCATGGTGCTGTCTCGCTCTTATAGAAGCTCGTAGTACAGCCTTGCGCTCAATCTACGTAGCAGACTGGTCTACACGCAATCGTAAAAACCTCAAAGGTAGCTTACAAGCATGGAAATTTTGGCCGTATTACAAGAAGAACGGAAAAAGAACAAGAAAAAACTGCCTCCATTTCTCACCCGGAACCGCTAGGGAGCGAAATATGCATAACGGCCTTTCCGCTCCTAGATAAGGAGCCTCACAGTATCGGCCTTCGCTTACACCTGCACCAATCGTTCTCATCCCCACTTTGCTTCAATCACCCGGCTCATCAAACATTGTATAGAAAACTCTTGCCCTATGTCTCTTCATCTCTCCTTTCCTCTCATTTCGAGAAGGTAGTCTCCTCGGTGGGATCAGCATTGAGGCGACTTCTCAGATTCTTGTCTTCGCTTTCTTTGGTTGTTCGGAGAATCGACGAAGTAAAATGGCGGCAGCAGGAGGCGGAACGGGACGGCCAAAAAAATCCCGTGCACCCACATGCACTCACATCTATCTATCTCATCTGCTGCACTGTTCACCGGTCCCGCAGATACAGAGGTTTCTGTGGACGAACTGGCTGACTAGTCTGTCTGTGCCATTCACTGTGGACTCTCCGTGCATGAGATGATCACGATACTGGGATTAATTCGACCTTGTCCCCGAGAAACATATCGGGTTTCAGCTGGGTGAAGTGAATAGCAGCTTTCATGGAGATGCAGCGTGCGTCTGGGTCATGTACTGCCCTTCAGTATAAGGCTGACTGCGAGTGTTCACATAAGGAACAAAGAAGAAAGCAACTCACCTGTCGAACTTACCTCGAGTCTGCTCATTTCCTTCAGACTTGGAGCCATTGGAACACGAGGAGCTTTCGAGGACTCGGTGTACGCAGAAAGCTCGACAAACTCTGTGACATACCGCATGAGGCCGTGCAGAGTCCGAACTTCCACTTTTCGTCTTCCACCTCGTTCTCCGCCGATATCCGGGAGCGAGGACTCCCGATGGCTTCATTACCTGCTGTTCCCGGTGTCGAGGAGCAGTCAGATTGACGAGAAGCATTCCTCCTTCTGGGTGCGTAGAGTGTAACCCCTCTTGCTCGTGGACCCGTTATTGGCTCGGTCGCCTCGCCATTTAGGTGCCAGAAGCTCCGAGTGTGCTTGCCTCAGCTCCGATGTGTGCTGTGTCCCGTGACGGCTCGATTGTGTTTTCGCGCAGAGAAGAGGGCTACCAAAGAGCTGTGTCCGCCCCACTACGTTCTCCGATGATGTCTGATCACGCTTCGATTGAGAGATTCTTCGCGTCTCTGCTCGACTCTTGCCTCAAGTCGCCGACCTCTGCTTCCGTAAAACAGCAAGAAGCCGAAGCGCGCGTCTAGGCCTGTCCTCGCCGAAGTCTCGCAGGGCGGGAGAAGTCTTCGCGTCTGGACATGTCACCGCCGACTCTTTCAGTCATGACACTTCCTGCGATCGGTTCATATTCAAAAGTATGCTTTCATCCCGTCTTCAAATCGCCGAGGGCATTTTTTCGCACAAACTCACATCCTGGTGATTCTCTATGCTCGCTCATTACGGGATACATTGTCGTTCACAATGGTTGGCAAGGAAGCGCTGTACATCTGCATCCCCAGCTCCATGCATTCGTTGACTGTCCCCGCCTTCATTCCGTCATGGCGCTATCTAGACCTGCTGACTCCGCAATTCATGGTAGCTCGTACGTGCGAGATTCGCAACCGTTGAGAGGAATTTCGGTTCCGACTCCAGATCTGAAAACCGCATTCCCATCCCCATCTGCGCCTCGATGTACTGGAATTTCCTTTCATCGGCTCCGCCCCGCCCACCCGCCGTATTCTGTGCTGGATGGGGCTAGGCCGCTAGGGAGCGCACAGTGACAGCGGATGTTATAATCGCGGGATCCAACCTACGTACTCCCGGCCACGTTTCGCATTTTCTCATCCTCGTGCAGATGAGTACTGTGCGGATATCTATGACCTCCAGGTGGAGGTCCGACCCGTCCGATCAGGCTCAGCTCTCTCAGTCTCCCGTCTTCGCTGCATCCTTCTGTTCTTCTTTTGGCCGAGATTGCTCCAAGCGTGGGACGTCTTACGTTCGCCATTTGCGACAGTGCGCCCGGACAACTGGCACGTATGTACCTCTGATAAATGACGGGTTCTCGTCTCGACTGGTCTACACTGTCTGTCGTACGTTCACCCTCGACGCATCCCCATCCCCATCCACGCTCGCTGATCCATTGCTGTTAACAGTTACAGTAAGTATCGCGAAATTCTCACTACCTATTTACTTGAAGAACACTCACCGGCCCCCGCTTCTGATTCTGATTGCGGGCGGCAAGGAAGGCTTTCGTGTGCGCAAAACAAACCCCGCTTTGCGTCGGGGTTTTTTTTTTTTGGTATTGAGACAGCTGCTCAGGTCATTCTGACAGTGGTGAGCCCCGCCGACTCTGACGGCAGAATCGGGGGTCGGCTCAGGCTTTTTTTTTCTGGTTTGCTTCATCATTCAAGTCTGCGATTAATCAAATCAGAATGCGGGTCCTGTGGGTTGAGTTTCGGGCGTCGTCACTTCATCTCCAATCCGAATCTTGTGGACAGGAGACATGATGAGCGGAATCGGCCACCCGTGCATTCTAAAGTGAGTACTAACTTGGGTTCACCTTCCCACTTGGACCAATGGAAAAAATAAATGGCCAGGTTCGTACCTTTATGTAATATTGCTATGCCACTTCGTGGGTGGCGGCTGCCCTAACCTTGGCCCTGACCTCTCATAGTCACGTCAAATTCCCTCAAATTTACTTGCGAGTTGAAGGCTTGGGAGGGCTGCAGTAGTGCGCTTTCTGCAATTGTGAGAAGAGGTGATCCTTTATTTTCATCTAATTTTAGCTTTTATGGGGACACTGTGCAGCAAAAGACGTGCTACAAACGGAATATCGCCTTCGTCAAGTAGCTCGGCAAACTCCGAATCGCGCTGCTATGCTCATTTCAGCAATGCGTTTGACCTCTGGTTCGCTGAGTCCCAATCCAAGCGGGGGAGACGCCAGGAGTAGCGCGTATTCGCCTGGGAGCGATGTACGGAAGGGGAGCGTGTCGTCCGTCTGAACGAGAATCAGGCCACAACAAGTTATCAAGACCGATGGGAGACGCACACAGATCGCGATGGGGTGGTCATGCTGGAGGTAGTATCGAATATGGTGGTCATCTAACTTGGCTACGGTTTTGCAGCTGAGGTCCAGTGAGCGACATTGGTTGTGACGGAAAAAGTTGGAGATACATACAGGAGGTTTGATGATAAACAGATCTCTATGCAGGCTTTATTTCCTCGAACGATGGCCTTTCCTTCATCGTCTAGAAAAGTAGCATGTCCCAAGCGGTCAGGGGCATAAGAAAGGAGTTGCAGAATCTCTTCTGCAGGATTAGCGGGGGTCTGCACGGTTTTAAGTCACAAAATGGGGGGGAAACACATGCACAAGACACGGATACCTCAGCGATATGGAGAGTTATGCCTAAGCCCGCTTCTTTCGCGTCGTGGAACTGTTGCTCGAACGTGCCCATGTCTCCTGCCTGACGTAGTCGGTATCAGTATCGTGCACCATAAAAAATCCACGTACCTGAGGATCGCCGCATAGATCGACACCGACGACTCTTCGCCCCTCGGCTTTCAATTGGTGGGCAATTTCAACGCATTCCTGGGCGGCACGGGTAGTCATTCGCCGATCCAGGCTGACAATCAGACTCGCTCTGGACGCGGGATACCGTTCCACCTCATCGAGAACCGCCTGCACATAGTCGAGTTTGCTCATTTCTGCGGTTTCCCGTGGGGTACTCCTGAGCTCCAAATAGGTGCACTGAGGACGATCTCCATCGAGGAATTGTTCCAGAACTGCTCGCGTTGCACGACGCAGGTTGGCAGGGTTAGACGTGAGCGCATAAATTGCGGGAAACAAGTTGAAGAAATCGTAGATTTCATCTAGAGCAACCCCGCGTTTCAATTTGGCAATCCCTTCGCGAACAAGATCGGAGGCTAGGTTATCGGATGTCTGAGAATATTCGTTGGCCATTTGTTGGAGTTCTGAGATCGGAATTGATCCATTCAGATGCGCGTGTAGTTCAGCTTTTGGGAGGGAATGGATGAATGCAAGCTGAGAAGGGTTCAAAGAATCCAAGGCCATCGCGGCAAATCCAGATATCTGAGCCATCGTACTTACCCCAGAATCCTTTGTGATGATGGTTTGAGCGACGCTGCGGTGGCTGTGCTTCTTGTTATGACTCAGTGCCAACTTCGCTCCGTGACTCGCGGACTCCCGTCATGTCTTTTCGTGGATTCCAGAATTGCTTCCAAGGAGTTGGCCATTCGCCGGTACAGATATACTAATGTACGGAGGCTTCAATGCGCTTCAAATCCACCTCTTCAAGTGGAGCACTACTATTAGGGGGAGTCAAAGATCGCTTAAGAAGGCGATTCTCATGTCGATTCAGGTGTCGATTCAGCCAAGGATTCAGAGGTTAATTCCCGTCAACTCTCGACCAAGAATCGACGGAGAATCGCGGTTGTTGTCAATTCATCCAGAATCGAGCTGAATCCAAGAATCTACTCCGGAGTAGATTCTTGGATTCACGTCGATTAATGAGAATCGATCGATTCTTGGTCAAGAATCGGCATGAGAATCGCCCCGAGAATCCACCCGTGAATCGACCTCTTAAGCGATCTTTGACCTCCCCTATTCATGCGGCTGGGACGCATCTAGCGAATTGACGAAGGGAACGGCTTCGAATATTGGCTGACGCCTGATCGTCTTTTCTGAATCTTCCACGAAAGGTGTCGCTCCTACCCCCTGGGCGAATTTTCAGACCCGTGTCCAAGTCGTGGATTGGTCGCGTATGCCCTACGACTGGGGCTGAGCTATCCTGGCTTGGCCACGGCCTTCTTCTCGGCTCGCTATGAGAATCCGGCGCTCCTTTGCTGCAGAATTACCGATCAGACAATATGATGTTTCAGGCTGTAGATGCTTGTCCTCACCGTCGTTGACACAGAGACGCGCTCTCCCAATCTTCATGGTCTCTATTAGCAATGTTCACAAATTCGGGGATTTAAATGCGCTTGTTTATCTTCCCTAGTTCACGAACCAAGTCTCCGTCGCTTCTTTTTTGCGTGCAGATTTACTGCCGCAGATTCAAGACATCCATTCGGTCGAACACGCCGTGCGGTATTCGGTCTTTCTACTCGGATCGAGATTCCTATCTGCTTGGTTGCTGGTTGCGAGGACTTATGTCCAGCGACGAACTTGATTTTCATATTGCTCGGTATTCCCTTCGGTGCGACTTTCCGATTCAGTACGCAGCCCCCAGTATCGTAAGTTGATCGCATCCCGTTACATTTCGTCAGGCGATTACACTCAATTTCAAAGGCGAAACAGCTCACTACAAACTTTGGTCGGAGAACGGCAAGGAATTGGGCAACAAATGCCATGCTTGAGCGCGCGCGCATTCTCGTTCTCTCTCTCTCTCTTTTCCTCCGTGCTTCTGTCAACTTCAGGCATCCTGCGGCGCCGCATCCAATTTTCGGGCTTGATTCAGTCTTCACCGTTGATCACCGAGGCTGCCCAAGATGTCACCGCGTTCCTGCCTGCCAACACTTAGCGGATCGACCCCAAGAATGATCGTGCATTTTCAACCGTTCTGACGAGCTTGGCGCAGGCCGTGTACAACACACTTTTTATTAATCATCGTTGAAATCTTGTTCAGCCAACCTTTGAACCGTGATTTGCAAGCGGCTGTCGGCTGGGAAACCAAACAATTTGTCAAAATATAACAGCGGAAGAGATCTATGAAATGCGAAAATTGTGGATCTGGGGGTCTTCCAGCACAAGCTATAATTTCCGGAAGCCTCTTCCTATGCCTGGGTTCTCTCATAGATTTGATGTTGGGAAATTGGTTCAAGCACTTGTGACCAAAAGAAAAGGCGATAACAGGACTGGAGACCACCGGTCAAGATCAAAGATCCCAGCCGCGCCTTTTCTGCTCACAGCTGTCGAGAAACGTGAGGTGTTGCCAATACAGAGTCTGGGAAATCAACTCTGTTTTCGAAGAATGCGGAGGTGCTGCCTGCTGTACTGTAGTATTTCAACCAAATGTTCAGGTGACGGTGACGGTCATTTTTTATTTCTTGACATGTTCAAAAATCGCCATAATTCGAAAGAATTTTATTCTGAAGATTTTCCAAATCGTGAATCCTTGGTAGAAATACTTGACTCTACGATAGTACACAACCTGCCGACACCCGGCGGGTGAGGCCGGACAGGCGGCTATCAGATGAGCTGAATCATGTTGACCTAGCCATCACGGCGGGCTTGTTATCAGGTTTAGCACCGGCTGCTGCGGCGACTGCGCAGATTAAGGGCTATCCGTCTCGGCACGCAGAGGTACGATTTTTAGTCAATGTCTTACTACACCGAATCACGGTCAAAACAGAAATTTATCTCACGGTGATCTCGCGACTGATAAGATCCCGTCCGTGGGGGCGAATCAAACAGGAAGCGTATCTCACATACTTACGCTCAAATTCAGCGGTTGAATGTCTCAGCATTGTCAGCAACTCCACGTCAGCTGAACAGTTGGAAAATCCCGACCAAGGCCGTTCACAGGCAGCTCAGGTCTTGATAACTTGACTACTTCACTGGAGTTGAATGCTACTGATTATTCCACAGTTTCAGATTCATATGTCCAAACGCTAAAGAGTCCAGAGCTGCAGCGCGTGGGGTCGGTTAACAGGATGGTGAGACGGAGGAGAAATTCTCCGGGTTCCAATCTCTGTGTATTGGGTCACATCTTCAGAACTAGCAACAACCTCAAAGTTGGAGACCAGGATAATCATTCAACATTTAACATACTCGAAGCGAGGCGCTGATTCAAGATTGACTCGGATCAATTCGACACAGTGGTTACCCCGATTGTTTTGCTGCTATCGAGCTGCCCAATCAAGTAGCAAGATCTGCCGCAGTGCGACGTATTCCCGCGGCATCAACGGCATCTCTTAAAAAAGCTAAACATCGCACATTTCGAGGTTCGTCAAGAGGCGCGCGATCTCTGGATGTGACGCACTATCAACAGCACGTGCGCCCCCCCACCAAATATTTGTCCTTTGAAATCAAAACCCTCGTTCAAGCCCGTATGCACCTCAAATGTTGCAGGTGGTGGACACACCAGTTGAATATGGATTATAAATGATTTCAATGCATTTTGGCTATGTGGAAAGAAACGATTCCTCTCCTTGGTACGCTGTCTACCGAATCGGGACATAAATCCGGCCATCCTGTTACTTTCAAGCCCGCTTTGCCTGAAAATGTACAGTTATACTGGGATCGTTTTCAAATCTTTATCTACCTCTTTAAGAATTTTTTACTGCAGAGTCTTCGCGCTCGCTCAAGCGTGCGCATCGAAAGGTCACGTGCTGCTGATAGTGTGTCAGATCCAGTCTTGACGTTCGTCGTAAAGCTGCGATAACATTTGATCGCGGTTGAATTTCCGGATTTGGAAACGGTCAAAGCGCATTCTTTTGCAAGTTCAGAAAAAGATTTCGCTCCGCGGCCAGAGTATATACACAGCCACACGTCTAGCATCAACAAAACAGCTTGCAGGAAAATATTTTTGATGTTATCTGGGAATGGCTTATTACAAAGCCGCTGCCGTGTTCCCGCTCACGCTTCTGCAACACATTCTGTCTGCCACGAGGTCCGAATGTCACGGTCGTCTTGCAGCCGGTACCGATGACTTACACATCTTAGAAATCGGTCTACGCAACAATCATAGGCCACATGGGAAATTTCATGCATTTACAGTAGTACTCCTCCCGTTCAGCCGTGAACCCAATCTTGAATTTCTCCGAGCGCACTTCGAACATGGCTTTAATGGAATTGACTTTCCAGTCGGACTTCAAAGAAGTCAGTGGATGTGGAATGCGGCGTCGAGGATAGCTTTTGAGTTGGGTGTTTAGTAGCCGCGATCATGAAAGTCCAAGTCATTTCAAACTATCCTGGCCTTCGAAGTTGTGACCAAGCAATCGCCGTTGCCACCCGAGTGGCGGAGCCTGGGAATTCTGAGACGGGATGACAGCATTGGGACTGGCAATACATAGAAGCCATGGTTTTTATCTTTAGAAACGCCGGGAGAATGATGTGTTACCGATGACATAGAAGTTCAAGGCTACTTCTCTGGAGAGACGACAGCAGAATTCAGGAATCATTGCAGACCATGGCCCCACCAGAAGGCCAGGCTTCTATTCAAAATTTTGTTCATTAAGACAGAAAAGAAAACCTGCGACTTTGAACGGCGAAGAGCAGCGGAAAATATTCTGTGCCGAGACTCTGGAGTTCAACCTCCAAATGTTCGCCGCTGCCAGAGTACTGTACAGTCGATCTGCATCCTGCTGTCCCGTAACTTCTGGGTGACTGGGACCTGTTTGCATAGTCAATCACCGCGAACAGCGTCACCATTGATCTGAACACTTTATTTCGACAGAATCCATCGTCTCCTGCGGGGGACATTTTTTTGAAAAACAACATGAATTGCATTCGCCCCGATTCAACAAGAAACCAGGCGCCGTTCGTGGTTGCCAACATGGAATACTCATTTGGGGTTAAATCTTGCCGCAGGTACCCGCATTTTATCTGCGCGAATGCTGGTTATCTTTCGCGATGGGTACAATTTGAATAGCGTAATTGCATCTTATGCTGGCCCGAGTTTCTCCAGCCGCCGGCTATCATACGTCAACTGTCACGCGAAGAGACGCCGGGTGGAGATAGATCTGGTTTGCGAAGTGGGATTGATGATATGGACTGGCGCTACTGATCGGACGCTCACAAACTTGGTCGAAGTGATCCGGAGGAACAATACGAAGTTCAAATGGCTGTGAAAGAAAGAAAGTCATACCAAAGGATTTTCTGTGTACACTGTGTATTTGCTCGGAAACTCGGAACTACCGCCGGAAGCAACGATCACAAAATACTAAACTCCCTACTACCAAGGCTTCACTTCGGCCGTTTCATGTTCATGATAGACTTACGTTCTCACGAGCACCTCGGGTACCTAAATTTGGGTGGCAGATACTTGTGCTTCTGAGATTTTGATCAGTGCTGTGTAGCCCTAGACGACTTCACCAGTCATGGACTCAATACTGTGGAGAAACAACTCAATGATCTATTTCAGTGGCGAGTTTCGCCGAAACATGAGACCGAACGACGAGTACCCTGACAGCGCGGACGATATGCTCCCTGCGGCGAGGACGACCATACCTGTAACCCTCACCGCTCGGGCCCGTAGGGACTGCAGTGCCATCATCTGACCAGTCCTTTCTCGGTGACCGAGCCACACGGGCCCGAGCCTGTATCTGCGTTGTGGCCTCCTTGGGTACCTGAGAATCACTTTTCACAGAAGGAAGCACCATGCTTCTCCTCCTTGACAGCGGGGCATAGAGATTTCCGATCTAACGACTCACGAGATCGCTGGCTTCCGAAAGTATCAAAGGTACTGCGACGTCCACAATATGAAATTATTGCAGATCCGTGTCAAGTCGCGTACATATTATTCGGTCAGCCGAAACGAACGACCTTGGGACGTTGCGCAGCGCTCATATCTGTCGGAGGTGAGGGCCTATTAGCAGGATATCAGCATTAAGCTCCTAAAATCGACGGCCAAGGAAAGCGGGCGGTGACAAAAAGACGTTGAGCGTCTGCCTTTGCTACACTCCCAGAGGTCGGTGACAGATCAATTCCGGGGTACTATGCAGATCGTTGGTTGAATGTAGGCGCATCTGTTGGTTGACTTGGAAGAAATTCGGACACAGTTATGTAGGCGAGCTGTTTATTCCACAAAGAGACCATTATTCTTGTGCCAATCCTCAAGCGAGAGTTGGGGATACTCCGAGTATAATTCCTTTGCGCCTTCAGGTAGACGCACATAGCCCGGCTTGCTATCTGTCATGAGACATACCTACAATATAATTAGTGGTACGCAATTGTCCAGACTTTGGTTGACGTTACCATTTTCTCAGGGACTTCAAGGGCGGGTGAATCTATGGCGGACGCGAACGGATGCACAAGTTCTGGCCTGCGCGTCGCTAGATGAGCACGCCCCGGCGAACGTCATTCGGCTCACCATGTTTTGTCATACAGCCAGAGCATCGTCGAGCATTTGGAGCAAAAATTTCTCTCTCGGACGAAGCGATACGTTCCTCGGGAGTATCTCTGTTGAGTACAGCTTTGTAGACACTGAAGAATAATTAATCAAGCCGAGAAATATCAAGCGAGCCAAGCGCACCGACCTGATATGCTCTTGGCCTGTCTCGATCTTCAGCGTTTTGAAATGACCGCCCAAGTTTATGGAACCGCCGGGGCCGCCCACTTTGCGACAGATCGAGCACAGACAAAGCTGGCATTGAGCGTCAATTGTAGAGCGCATTTCGAGATTACCGCCGCACCTGGTAAGGAACAGCGGTGCTCGATTGAAGACTAAAGCGAACTGCACCGCAATGGCAACTTCCTTTCAGTTCAACCGGCATTGAGATTCGATTATCGCGGTGGAGAGGAAGCTGGAGCTTGGGCACGTGCGCCATCAGGTCCGTGCACGATTTTCAAACTCCGCTATCCATTTAAATACCCAGTTGATGGTGAATTTTCGCTTTGAAGGAATGCCACGCTGGTTGTCGCCAATCGCCATCGTCAACTCAGTGCCGAGTGACTTTCGAGTCTCCTATCCTTCAAGAAGAACCCAGTATTAGGAAATATCGTGCGCGCAATTCAATGCCGCGGTATGTCGATTTTTCGCTGGGACAGACATTGACCATTGCGTGGCGATGAAGGGGACCATGTGAGCAACTCTTTCCATTTTCCTTTGTACGGTTGTCGATGATTGAAAAACTATATACTGATTTAATGAGTCGGATCCATCTCGATGGAAGGACGACGTCTTATTTTTGATGAGACTTCCTGCTGCTTCTCTAATATATTATGTTTGCTCTCTGTATTGACACGTCCTTTTCAGGTGGTGTGTTTGGAAGAAACGGAGATCGTTCTGCTTTGTCTTCGATGTATATAGAATCAATCCATCTAATTCCACGAATCTCTTGTTCCTGTCGTCTGTGCGAACGATGACACGTTCTTCTGCTTGCCATGGGGACAGACAGCTTTGAAATTCGTCGAATCCCTCACTGATTCCTGCCGTGTCGAGCGGAGGAGCTTGGAGGCGCGAGTTCTTTTGATCGCATTTTTATCCGCCCGAATAGGGGTTACTGAGTTCAACTTCAAAGTAGGTTTCAGAGCTAATCAACTTGTTCGGGAATCCTAGCCCCAACTGAGAATTACCTTTCGCTTTCTTCCGCATTAATCTGCACTTGCCATGCTTGGCTTTTCGGCGGCGATTAAGTCTTGGCTACTAGCACCACTAGTAGTTTCAACTCCGACATACCAATTTTCTGACGTGCATCTTGACGTTCGCTGACGTTGGGAGCTGATGTCCTCGCCACCGGCTCGATAACAGATTATCTTCGTTGCGTGCTTCGCGGGGAACTTTTTTTCTTGTTGTTTCGACAAAGAGTAGTAGACAGGAACAACTTCACAGGCAGCTGGTTCGTTGACAAGAATGGTGTAAATGCTCCATTGATTGCAAATTAATTCTAATGGTACAATGCCTATCAATACAATTGGATTTGAGGTACGATTAACGGTCTAATAAACAATATGAGTGGGGAAATGAGACAACGGGTCGACCGCCGTCGTCTAGTATGCCATGAGATGTGGAGGATCTAACAATGAAAATCAATGCCCGTCTTTCCCTACGCTGTCAACGACAATGGACCCCCCGACTTCGAGCTGAAGGTGTTGAGATCTATGAATGCTGGTCCAGACCATGAGTTCTCCCACAGGGAGACCTGCGCAATCCAGTAAAACGGCAACGAGTTGCACACAAACGGTGCCTTCTGCACAATGTGGCCGTTGTCCTGAGTCGAGGCCTCTGGACTTTTTAACCAAACTTCCAACCAGTTGTCGAGCACAACCTGGGTGCGGAACGTGAACTCTGAACCACCCGGCCCGCCGGTAGTGACTTGTGTGAAACATGACCACCCCCCGGGGGGCGTCGAGCGCTGCGCGACGGAGATGTTCTGGAGGACCGTGTGTATGAGAATGAACAACCCGAACGAGGTCAGAGGTAGCCGCGTTGCGGCTGTCCCAGTGTTGCCGATGTCAACAGCATTGGCGTCGGGTGGGGTAGCGAGAGCGTTGAGCGCCTCGCGCATGCTCACGCCGTAAATCCTCGAGATGCCGACGCCGTAAGGACTTGGCATGTAGGCGGCAGCAAACCACTCCGCGGGCCCGGAGGCGCGCCAAAGCGCATCGTCACACGGGAGCGGTACGTCGAGCTCCGAGGGCGAGAAGGCGGGAGGGGATGCCGAATACATACAATGCCGGCAGTCATGGAAGTAAGCTAGAAGCAAAGCTCTGCACGCCGCGGCTGAATATGAGAAGTTGAACACTATTAGCACTGAGGGGAACGCACCGCTTGATTGTCGCAAACTGAGCCCATTCAATCCATGCTAATTCGAGCGTCACAGAATTAGTGCAGTCTGGCGCCTTCCATGACCCGACGCGTTGAATTAAACCCGTCTGCCGAATCATCTGGGGGTGATATCAACGCTGGATCTTTTCATAACATCCGTGAACTTACCGCTACAAGCATGACATGATGTTGTGCATTCGGTTGAGCAGTCGCTTCTCCCTCTGGTTGGAAGAGGCACATTGTTTGTAGCAGCACGAGCGCAATAATCAGATGTATGTGATGAGGCGCTACGTTGGAATCAAAGTCAATTGTCTCGTTGATCTGGAATGCGTGTCAGCATGTTGCTTGCTACTCACAGGCGACCGTTCTCACCTTTCTGAATTCTTCGCTGATCTCTTGGGTGACTGAGGCAACCGTCGACTCGATGAAAGCGGCAGCTTCCGGCGTCTTAACGAATAGCGCGCCACAGACTTGGAATATTCTTGTCAGAAGAGGTAGAGTGTCGGCCATCTTCCACGTCGGCGCGTGTATGACCGGGACCTGTGCGAGGAAGCGTGTGAAGAAGAGATTCACTAAAATCAAAAGGAAGCTGTCAGTTTTCGAGAAGACTTATAAACATGAGACTGACAATACATGTCCAGGGTCGCAGTTGATGCGCCAAAAAGGCATTGTAAATCGAGGGGGTCTAGGCAGTCGAGGGTAACAGTGGGCTGCTGCATCAAGAGATTACTCCCCGAATTGTCAGGTAGGCTGGGAGGCGGTGGCGGTGGCGGTGGGAGTCGGATCAACGATGAGAATAAATCCATCTCTTGATCGATGCCCAGCGCAAACGAGTCGTCGGGACCGTTGAGCGTCGACGAGCTTGGGAAGATGGGCTCGTCAAACGGAGATAGTGTCGGTGCAAGCGGTGCCTCGTACGATCCGACATTGAAGGGGAAACCGTATGGTTGTTCATCAGCTGAATGGACGGAAGAGTCTTCCGATGAACAGCCCGAGTCCGACAAGTCCGGAAGACTGAGAATATGAGAAGAAGGCGTACTGCTGGCGGATAAGTTCTCTGGTGATGGGGATGGAATTTTGGGAGAGGGTGGAGGCGAGGGAGAAGCAGAGGATGACTCTGTGGACCGACGTGAACTGGTCGCCTTTCGAGAGGTTTTGTTGCGCGACTCCTCAGGATCGTTCTGGAAAACACATTCTCGTCCTCGAGAAGTGCACTTGGCACATGGATATTGCAAGTTGCACTTGATTTTGGATTCAGCGCAGGCCTATTTTGATCCTTCAGCACCGGTGTGATAACCTTTCAGAACACATAACGGACTTCACATGACTTTCGTCGAGAGCGATTGACCCTCCTGCAAAGCAAAGTCATTAAGGCGCGCTTCCTTGATTGGATGGATAACTTACTGCCCACACGTCCGCATATGCCGAGTCAGTAAATCACTTCGGGTGAACTCCGAGTTTTTACACAGCTGCGGAAAGAAGTTAGAAGCATTGTGGAAGCAAGAGCCACTGAACTTACAGTGCATCGGTGGAGTCGTTCATTCGTGTCTGCGATCCGCCTGTCAGCACCGTGAAAGAGAGAACGAATCAACACGTACGAGATCGCAAGTGGCGATTCAAGTGGGTCGTTCGCGTGAACTTGGCGGGACACAATGAGCAGTACTTGGTCTGAGGAAGGGAGGGCACGTTGCCCTTGTGTGCTCGCATTCTCGACAGCAGTTTGTCGCTGGTGTCCTGCGTGCTGTGGGAAGACATAGAGCAAGTGAGGGGATCCCGAAAATGAGATCCTGTACGATATATTTAAGGTATCTGCCCCCAAGATTCGATACCACTGGAGATGGATGGTGTTATACGCATTTGGATGCAATCGCATTTAGCGAGTGGCACCGAGAAACCGGCGCTATATTGACGCCGTAAGAGTTGCCGTACGAGTACCGATCTGTGTGCCCTCGAGGCGTTACGGAAGGGCCAATGTAGCAACCAGTCGGCTTGATCGGCGCTGCCACAGCTAGCTCACGGCCGATTGCCATATTTGGGACACAACCGACCAGAATTGGGTGCTGTCGGAATTAGGCTAGATCTTAGGCCAGCGGTTCGAGTCTTGGTCTACGGTCGTCTATTGTGGTCACAACACCCTCGTCATCGGTCAACCCGGGAGATCTCCGAATCGGTGTTTAAAGTCCTTGATTACCGCGCAACAGGACAATTGCCCAAGCGATGGTCCTCGGGACTCACATGTCGTCGTTGGAAATTTCAGAGATAATTTCTCCGTTATATTTTTAAAAAAATCAAAAGATCATATTCCCGTTTGCGCCGATTCTGTTTACCCCACAACAGCCTGTAGCAGACGGCTAATGAATCGTGCATAGCCATTGATGGCGGGGGGCTCCGAGTTTGATTGAGTCGATTCTAGAATCGAAGAGATCAGAAGAAGAAGAGTGGGGGACATGTCTCGGAACCACAACTGCCCTGGCAGATTGAAGGATGAACATTTAAGTAGAAGCAAGCGGCCCTTTAACCTGGAATTTTTTCAAGTCGAACTGATGATCTCTAGTGCGCGGATTCTGCGGCGCGATTTCATTGTCTTGCCCTCGACCTGGATTCATATCAGCTCGCTCCCGGAGTGGGCGGGACTCGGCAACAGTGTCATCGCTCGACAAACCAAAAAACGGAGATTTTTCAGGCCGAGTCAAGTGCACCCGATCACAAAGTTATCTGGTCCATTTGGACTGGGAATGCGGCGCAAGGGCGGACAAAGTTGTGCTGCTTCCTGTATGGTTGGGTTGGAGTTTTCAAAAAAGCCTGTGGCTGCACAATCAGTGCCCATTTTCTCCGGTTTCCCAGTCGTCAGATATCAATTTTAGCGAGCGTGTTTATAGCACGTATCGGATAATTTCGACGTTCTGCACCAGAGTCTTAGTAACGAAACGCCCAATGACTACAGAACATTTCTAATGAATAGAGTAGGCGCATCAATTCAAGCCGCGCGAATCCCACGCCTATTGAATGGGGCGGATTGATGTTATCACGATGTTTGAAAAACTCCTCCATAAATCAGCACAAATCCTGATACACGATACTTTCTATGCAGACTTACGCGCTTCCGTCGATCTGCTCACGGTCCGTGTTCCGAGTGATTGTTTTGAAATTGTACGAACCGCGCGAGATCTGCATTAATTTGTTTATCCCGAGTTTATAAGGTTTATTTGCCAGTAAAGGAGATCGAGGAGCTGCAACTGTTATCCTAACAGACAGTAGATCCAGCAGGAATCCAAAAATCTGCGTCGAAGATAGTCACAACAATTAGACTCCGCTTTGGCACCAACTCAAGTTGGGGTTATCGAGCGGTGCCTTGACATCGACGTCCAGGTTCAGCGCTGTCACTGCGGACGTCGGATAACTCAATTCACGGATCGTACCGCATCCTTTGCTCTCCGTGCTTGGCGTCGCTTCAGATTGAACTTTGGAAGTCGAAGCACGCTGCTGTATGTTGAAAAACACTTCAATAGCTGACAGATAAGGTCAGTAGTCCTGCCTAGATTTTGTTGAACTTCGCCGAACAGCTATGGGAGACTTTTAGTTTGGAACCAGAATTTAATTTGTGAATTTTGAAACGCGCGAATATGCGAGCCCCGTTCGGCGGCTGCGCATCGATGGATTTGGCGTCGAGCGCCGTGTCTCAGCTGTGTACAACGTCCAATTAGATTCATCGGAAAATTTCAGCATCGTTTGGCGGGTTGGTCAATTCGGCCCTGTCATCTTGTCTTCATTCGCTGATCTGACCGATAAACGTGACAACGGTCCAGATTTACCACGGGACGCCTCAACCGATTGGGGAACTGCACTTCGGCCTCGTCCTTTTTAGTAGTTGCCGGCGGGTGTCTACTTACCTGTTCTTGATGTGATCGGGCGGGAAGAACAACAAAACCAAATCGTGGTTGAGTCTATTTTGATCGATTTTTCCGCCAGAGTTAGTTTTTTTAATGCGGCGCATAATGAGCGGGTGTTGAAGAAGACCCCTGTTGCCGGCGAATATGCAAGTCTGTAATAAGGATGCGTACCAGCCACGTAGTGTAAAGGATCGTATGCGTTGTCACCCTCAGGGACGGCACCACCGATGTGAACGGCCGGCGTTTCACAGTCAAGTTTGGCATTATATGTATTACTCTGGCACTGCAAATCTGCACTAACGACCGGAGGGACAGAGATCAAAGTCATGCCGATCCATCACCGTCGGTGACATGACTCACACAAATTGTCGTCGACTCGCAAGGGAAATCGAATATATTTTGCCTAGATCTTGGCATCACTGGGAACGCCATCAATATTGACGGGTTATTCCCGAGGTTCTCGGGGAAGTTCTGAGCTCGCCGCGTTTGAGATTGGATATGCCTCAACTCATTCTGCTAGGCAACCGGGCTTTTGGCGAACATCCCAGGTTCTGGTCAGTGCAAACAACAGAAGCAGTTCATAAAGTTCATAAATTGAGCCTTCTACCTTCTTCCTGCTCAGTCCATGACATGACAATTCCTACTTCAAGTCAAGTCAACAGTGGGACTGCATCTTTGCCAACTAGGCAACCACTCTGAATCGTATCCAAGCTGTCAACGTCACAGACGAGAAGTGTGTACATAAACCTAAGGCTTGTCGTTGCTTTCCTTCTACCGAGCTACGTGTCTTCACTCCAGCGCCTCTACGGGCACCACGGCATTCTAGTCTTTCATGCTGTCCAACGAACTGCTACAGGCATTACTATCCGAGTCTCAAATTATTGGTTTCAGGTCAGTGTAGCCCCCCTGTCTGCCAGCGGAGGTCCGCGAACTTGTGTCCAATGGACCTTTGAATGGACCCACGGAACGTTATTCCGTCGTATCAAGGCTGCAAAATACCACATGCCCTCGCCTCGTCCACCGAACACCGACCGGCGACAGCTCCAACTTCGGAACGAATCCGGAACAGTAATCGCTACGGAGCCGGCATTCCGTCGGATGCGCTCAACGGTAGCGTAAATCGGGTGAATTCAGCTTAGGTCCAGTTGTATTTGTATGTCCAGCGTGGATCCTGTCCGAGGTGAGACCCGTTCGGCGGAGGAGAAACATTAGGAATTGATGGGACGATCAAGGTTCTTCTCAACATCGCGACATACTCAATTTGGTAATAGTGTAAATCTTTTTATTGGGTTTGTGGCGCAGGCTGCCATAAACGCGTGTCCGACAGCCCAGGAACATTGGAAAATCAGGTAAAATCAACTCGTTCTCGAAGCTGCGGGTTGCCATAAAAATCCACATGGTTTCTGGACCAAACTAGCTTAAAACTTGGTTCCTCACAGGTGTTAACCAGAGTTGTCTTGCAGATCCACGTCCCCCACGACATTGAAATGAACGCCGATCACATCACTTCGACAGCGTGTTGCAAACTTTACATGCCTTCCAGCTGTTGTTCATGACTTTCGACTGTGAAATAATTTCGCTAGGATACTACTTTATCCGAACAAAAGTGGCTTCAAGTCTAATTCTCTAACTGGAAATCATCTTGACATTAACATGTGGCTCTGTCCAGAATCAAATGTCTCGGTTGTATCTGTGGGGTAAGCCTGGCCCTCCACCCACCGACCTACCCCGCAATGTCATCAAGATTTGTAGCCCCCACGGACTTTAAAATCAACTGCCTCGGCTGTACCTATGCAATCCACTTGGACCCACACCCGCCTACATCCCCCACCACCACCAAGCTCATCAAGTTGAGTAACTTCAGCAAAAATTGACATCGGTTGTTTATTGTCAGAGGCGCTTTGCCATAAATCTACATCCAGCTGTTCTTCGTTACGAATCACCATCGAACTACAACCTCAGTTTCCGCGGCTTTTGTTTACAATTTCAACTCTACAACTGGAAATAATCTGGAGATTTCTATGTGGCTCTTTCAGAATCAGCCGTCTCGGCTGCATCAATTGGGGAAGCTGAAGTTGAGGATCGTCGCTGATTCTGACACGAATTCTGACGTGATTCAAGCATGGATTCATACCACGCTTTCATGGGTCGATTTTCCAGGAGGAAAATAATAGTATTACTCATGGATCTAGGCTGACATTAGTAAGTCTCGGCTTTACATATGCAGCGGATCCACTACAACCCGAACTTGAAGCTAAACTTAGACTGCGGTAAAGAAAACAACTTCATAGCGGCCGCCAATCTGTCCGCTTGCGCTAGCCACTTCAGGCGAGCCTCTTTTCCCCTGAAAGGAGCAAGGATTTTCCCTAATCCCAGACGGCAAGTGCGGATGGCAATTGCATACTTTACCCCAAGATCATGCAATCCCAAGCACAAGGGAAATTGAACCGCCAATCGCGTCGATTCCTGAATTTTGCGGCTTAAGTTCCCCAGGGTAAGTTCCTTGGGCGAGTTTCCCGGCCCTTACTCATCTGCACTATTCGTGACACTGACAGTGGTTTTTCTGCCAGGTCACGTTGGCGTCATGACTTTCCTCCCTTCAGTCAAGTTTTCCGCACTTCGTATCGTATCGCAGAGACTTTGCAACGACTGCCAATGGACTAGCTTCGGAATCATAGTAGAGTGATCAACGTCCGCATCTGCTTCAATTGCTGGGAAAGGGGCTAGCCCGCACCCAGGAGCTCCACGCCGCTCTTTCACGGTCTGGTACGCCTCTTTTGTGCGCCTGCCACGGTAAATTCCATGCCGAGCTTGCATCGCTACCCCGATTCCAACCACAACCCTATAATTTCGGCCACGACGCTGTTCTTGAGCTTCGGAGAAGCTTCAGCAGTGTGGAGATACCGTTTTGCGACGCTCTTGGCTGTAGTGACTGCATTCTCGAACCTCGGGTTCTTGTCTGGAATTATGTTACTGGCTCGCGACGTTTCCTCGACCTCCATTCTCGTCAACTACATTCCTCATGCTTACGGCCTCGTAACCTGGCCGGGACCGGAGTCCGCACCAAATTCACCTCGCTAGTAATACCCTCATCGCGCCAAGCTGTCGTGGAGTGTTGCCGTACTATATGGTGAAAAACAAAGCGAAACGGCTTTCACGGGGTTTCCGCATGGTGAGGCCGCTTAGCTTTTGATCTTGATTTGATTTTTGTGTACCAGGAGCTAATTTCATCGCCTTCGCTCTCTTTGTTTCAAATAATACGGCAGGGTCAAAACTTGCTAAACGACTTTGTGGCGATGTTAGGGGCCCGGTATATCGTCCAGGGGATGAGCACCAAGACTATTATTGTCCCCTGTGCCTGGGCGAATGGCACACTTCTCGGCGTCCTTGCAGATACGTTCCACCGAGGCGTAAGATCCACCGATTTTCCAGCATAACTCAATGTTTTTCGTACAGCCAAGCTTTTCCGGCGATTTCAATTTCAAATCAACCGCGCGGACGTCTCATGGCTAGCCGCGTTGAACCTGTGCCTTGCGGTAAACGTGTCAGGTTCAGAACCGAACTGGACCTGAACCGAACCTGAATAGGGGTTCCGGCGGTTTTTAGACTGCCCAGTTCCAGTTCAAGGCTTGGAAGCTTTCAAGGTTCAGAGATTCATGGGTGGTCGAGTCGCTGCCCAGCACTGCAGCTGCTAATTTCATGATTTCAAGTTTGGTCCGGGAGCAGGGGTACAAAAGGGGTGCTTCCTTGGCAATGGCAATGCCGCTGCGTTGCAACTGTCGACGCGTAGCCTCGCGTAGCGGGACCGAACCGAATCACGTGGGGGCGAAGCAACAGCCAATCACTATCGTGGGAACGGCTGTAAATAATGCGGCGTGCCAGACGTTCATCGAGTACGGTATCAACAAGTTGCACAGGTGAGTGAACGCATTGAGTTGTGCCCTTGCAAATGTTCATGGGTGTTCTGTAGATTCCTGAGCATCGGTTCAAGGTCAAGATGGCGATGACAAAAAATACCGCAAGCGTTAAATGAAAGCGCGTGCCGGCCATTTCTTCGACAATGTCACAGGCGAGTTTGACATCAACGTCCGTTCAAGATACTCCTCGAGAGGCGAAGATCATAAACCCACCGCGGCGGATCTTCCTTCAGACCGTGCACGAGGCTTTAGAGGACTGATTATGTTTTCAATGGCCCTTCGACATCGCGGCTGGAAAGGTTCAGGTGCTAAATTGGCGTCGTCACAGAAGACTATATTCAAAAAATCAGAACGAGAGTTAGGTCTGCCACCGCGGTACGTTCACTATTTTTATGTTTTGCAGCGGGAGATGTCCATGGAACGGCACAGGTACCTTGCACGCGTGCTTGAGTGGGCGTATCCCCTCTGCGATGCAGCTCAGCGGGTTATCCGCCGCCGATATTGCGTGCTTCACTTTCAACGTCACTGCGTATCTCAGGGCTCGGGCGCTGATGAATGAAGATTGAATGCTGGACAATACGATTTCAAGTCCTGACATACGTCGAGTCTTTTTTTTTTTTCGTCTGTTTTTTTTCTGCTCTGGAGCGTTGACGTCGTCTGTAGATATTCCTTCAGTTATATCGCAGCCACTTTTTCACATCTGTGGTTGGGTACTCCCGTGGCGATGGATGCGGGTTTTTGTCCTCACGGCCGCTATTGCGGAGAACGACCAAAACGGTCTCCCGCACTCCCGCACGCACCAACGCAGGCCGGGCTCTTTCGCAGAGTTCTCGAATCTTGGAAAATCGACCCGTGTCAATGTCAGCCAGACGCACGGTACTGGACCGCAAGCCGGCGACTCCAACGAGGTGGAGCGCGCGTGTAGCGTGTTTACCGTGAATAATTCTGGTCCGTCAAGACGAATATTGCGCGCCTGGAGGCATCGTGGGGGACTGCAGAATTCGCGAAGCTGCTTCTGATGCTTCAGCGTCGTCTCATCCCGCGTCGTCTTATCCCGCGCCAAATTTCGTTCAAAAATCTACCCAGCTGACACCGCCGCTCGACAACACCCGCATCGACCAAACCACACGCCGCGGCTGCTGTCGCAGGGGACTGCAGAATCCGTGAAGCTGCTTCTGATGCTCCAGCATCGTCTCATCCCGCGCCAAATCTCATTCAAAAATCTACCCAGCTGACAACGCCACTCGAGAGCGACAACACCCGCATCGACCAAACCACACCCCGTCGTCTGCTGTCGCACGAGGGCATGACGTGCATCGCGCTGCTGAACTTCGGCTCTGCTACTGGGGTATGCGCAGCCGCCGCCCTTGCATCCGATCCCAGCGACATCCCCTTTGTTTTCGGGCTCTCTACTAAGACCCTCCCCACGCTTTGAGGCGCTACTCATCAAATACATCGGCTGGCTCCGCAGTCCTGCGTCCAAGGCGATTCGATATTGCGTACACAGCGACTGCCGATCTTCTCCCGTCGGCTCGGGCCGTCTTTGTATTCGCTGGCCAAGGCAGCCAATGCCTTGGTATGGGGCGTGTACGATGAATCTACCTGGTTCTGCCGCTTATTGACGAGTGTTGGATGAGATCATTCTCACGACCTCCGTCGACCTACGCGTGCGGCTGATCATTCTCCGGACGGGCATGAGCGGACTCGATCCAGCGCAGGAGTCAAGTCACAGCCTTCCCACTCGAATACGGCCTCGCTCAATTGTGGGCACCCTCGAATTTGCTCCCCAGCAGTTGGGAGGCACAGGTAACTGCATCTCACTTTGCGATGATCGCGTCTGATTGATGTTTGTTTCGATTTTCAGCCTACGCGATGATGTTGCTCTTGTCGCGGCTAAGCCCCTGGGGTGCTCAGATGCCCTCTTGATGGTAGCCCGCTGCGCCCGTCTGATGGTCCGTTGTTGCGCCATCAATTCGACCAATTGCCCCAATAACTCCACCTGCGTGCTTGCGGCCAGTTTTGGCTCAGAGGACTCGGGAAGGATTCGGAACTGACAATCGCTTGCTGCTACAACACTCTCGTCGTCTGGGTGCTGTCGGGCCCTTAGCAGTTCAAAGCGGTCAAGGCACGCGTCAACAGCGAGGTCCGATACAAGTCGCTCCTCATCACTCGGGTATCAATCTCGAGATGTCGCCGCTTCCGCTTCGAGAGGATCTAATCGCTGACCGCAATCGTGAGGCGTATCACCTTCCGCCCTCGGACGGTGCCCATCTATCCAACGTCCGCTATCCAACATCCATGGCGAGGCCTCGGTTTTACCACGGAAGATTCGTCCGCCTCGATGGAGCCCATGCACTTTGATCGCGGTATCTGTGCGCTGGTCGCGCCCTGAATTCCTCAAGGTCGACGCGTGGGTCGAGATCAGATGGCGCAGGACGTGTCTCTCGATGCCGAGGCCACCCAGTGGCCAGCGGTTCCAAAGAGCGTCGTCTTCCTCTGATCATCGTTCTCGAGACCGGGATCAACACAGTTTCAGGGGTGAGTGAACGCGTGACCCTTTGAGGGATCCATAGACGTTGTGCAGATCTCTCGGACGGTTCGTCCAGCATTCAATGATAACAAGGAATATCCCATAGGCAAGCGTCAAATAACTTCGGAAGGCACGTATATTCAGGCAATTTCTTGGACAATGTTGACCACCGATTCTTCAGGATAAGTCCTTCACAGCCGAAGAGCGTGAACCCCAGGAGCACGTCCTTCCTCGGGCCGGTTATGTTCACGATGCAACAACGACGTCACGGTCGTAGACATCCGGTTGCTACATTGGCTTCACGACGGAAGACTATGTTCGCAATTCAGAGGCAATATTGAGCTCTATTGCTGCACTCGTACGTCCGCCTGTATTTTTTTGAAGTAGATCTCGACGAAATGCCAGGTACCGTACGCACGTTCCTCAGAGGGCGTACTCTTTTAATGCAGCTCAGCGGGCCATCTGGTGTTATGTTCCTCGTCTAGCGTTACTGTGTCTCTCGGAGCGCTCTTGTCGAGGATGTGAATACGATTTCCGGTCCCAATGTGCGTGGAGTTTGTTTTTCTCTCGTCTTTTTTGGAAAATTGAAGTCGCATTTATGAAGATGTTCCTTCGATTAGATCTTCCAATGTCGGCTCACCGTCTCAGCACACACGCACGAGAGGTTAATCGAGAAATTCGGGAGCGCCACCGTCGTGGAAAGCTACCCTAGGCTGTTTTTGTATTCTCGGCAAAGACAGTACCTCGATGGGGTGCAGACTGTACAATGGGTCCGACTTATTACGTCACTGTATTGACCAATGCGAGGCAGTTCCGCGTTTCTGCGCGCGCGGCCGACTATTCTTGGGACGGACAAAAGCGGGCTTGCTTCAATGGAGGAGTTTGCAGCTTATCGAGTCGCACGACCTTCGCACTCGAATACAACCTTGCTGAATTGTCCGTCTGCCGAAATTTGCTCCCTATACTAATAGCAGTTGTGCGTCACTATGTCCCGCTTTGCGATCATCGTCTCTGATCGATTTTCGTTTATGCTTCCAGTTAGAGCGAGTACGCTACTCTCGTCATCGCCGGAATGCTCACATGGATGCGACAGGCTGTCTGATGCTCGAGAGTTGCGCTATCTACGCGACCAATTGCGCCTATTGGCAGCCCAGAGGCCATCTGCCAACTCGGGAAGCTTTCGGAACTGCCAGTGACAATCGCTTGAGCTGCTACAACATCCCCCTCCACTGCGTGCTCTCGGGCCCGCCGATGCAGCCCGAAGCATTCAGGGCACACCTCGACAGCGAGATATGATGCAAGTCTCGGTACCGTTCGGTTATCAGTCCCGCCATGGCGCCGCTTGGAGGGGATCCAACCGCTGTCGCGAGGCGTATCAACTTCCGGTCCCGACACTCCCTATCATATCCAGCGTCCTGGGCGACGTATTCGCACGCCAGAATATTTGACCCGCCATCGCACAGAGCCCGTGCACTTCGATCGTGGTATCTGTGCGCTTGTATCGCGCTCGAATTCCGCATCATCTGCTCCGCGTGACCTGCGTCAGCTTGCCGCCGTGCTGATATTCCGAGAACGAAGTTCTGGGTGCCCGGCGTCTGCAGCAGTAGCCGAGCCCGGCGCGTCCGCCCCTCGGATGCACCACTTGATTACTGAGTCCAGTATCCCGCCTGTTATATCCATCTTTGCGAAACGGCCGTCAACGACTTCTCGGGCTCTCTTGTATACCGCTCATCGCGTCGGCGCCATGGCATTATGCGCGCCGCGTTTGCGTACATGGACCCCCCTCTTCGTCGAGCCCGGCGCCCGGCACCTGCAGGTATTGCATCACGACAGCCACGCTGTGCTGCGCTGCACCAAATTCGAGAAGCCACTGGTGTACGTGTACGACGAAGAGGTCGAGCGTTCGGTGGTCTCGAAGTTCGCCTTTGTTGATGACCAGGGCACCTCCAGTGTTAGGTCTCCAGTCACGATTGTGGGGGAAGACCCTGTCCATGTCTACGAAGAAGTCAAGTACTAGCCCACGCTTCACCACGACAAAATCCCTCCCTTCATCGTCACCCTCGTCCAGCTTCAGGACTAGACCCCCAAAGCTCTTGACGCACACGGGCTACAACGTCGGGTGTCTGGAGCTTTTCCCCACGGTCGTGGCATGCTGCAGCAAGACGTCTGGATGAAGGTGACATGATTGGGGCGACCGTACGCAGTGCAGGTTGCGGGAGCCGAGCCGAATCTGAGGAACATCCACTTCCGCCGCTCGTCTACCCGCTTGATGAAGCGTCTTCCTCCTACGGCGAGTCTCCATTGGATGCTGCGCCCGGCCCAGTCCGATTCTACCCCAGCCCCCAACCACGAGTCGATCTCTCGGCCTATCTTTGTCGATGTTGAAGAGACCATCCACAGCCTCATCTACCGGGCCTATGATATCGATGCGTCGTCGAGCACCACCAGGACCGACTTCCCCTCCCTCAGAGTCGACTCGCTGATGGCTATTGATTGGGATAGTCGGCGGGCTTCGCGTGGCATTTCCTGAGGGCGACCTCGACGTGCGCATTCTCTTTATCTGCACGACTGTCGCCCATACCCGCTGGGAGGTGGGCTCGAGGATCAAGCTGTTTCCAGATGTGAGCTCCGTATTCCCCGGACATAACAGACTTTGAGCGGGGAAATATCTTCCCCGCGCGCGCCTTTCGACGATATGATCTTGGAGGAGCTCGACTTCACGTGCCCCAATGTCATTCCCACGTCCGTTCTTCCGTTCTGGAGCGTCGATACCCTGGGCCCGGACGCTGACCTGGATGCGCTGGGGAATAATTAGATGGCGGTTCTACGCATCGAAGGCCGAGTCGGGACTCGAGCTGCCGAACAGCTTCTGCACCAGCTGCTCGACTCCTCGCGCCATCCAGGCGTACGTTTTCGGTGCCATGCACATTTCGAATGTGGCCCAGCCTTTGCGAGCCCCTCCCCGATGCGCATCTCAAGCTAATTTTGCTACTCAAGAACGCTCTCTACTTCCCGCGTCGCCCTTCCTTCAGTGCAAGTCTTGGGCGCATTACGATGGCTCTCCGACTTGATGCTTGTCATATTTCTAGCCAACGTTCAGAACCAACTCCCCCTCTTTCGTTCACGACGGAAGCGGTCTCTCATCGTGTCTCCTTTGTCGATCGCGCCATCGACGCTCGGCCGTGGGATGGGATGGTGGACATGGTGGCTACCTATGTGGGATATATGCTGAGCGTTCCTTCGGGCCTGCTTGCACTCGGTGGTGCGTTATCTTTATTTTTTGTCTCTCTCAGTCTGAATGACTTTAGGGTGCTCCTTTGAAGGCGGGCAGCGTGCGAGATGACGGGCTGTCGCCCGCAGTCCCCTCTCGACACGCTCATCGACGCCGTCATCTCCATGAAAAAGCGCAGGCGCAGCAAATACATTCTAACCCTAACCCTATCCGACTGCGCAAGGGACTGTTCCTCTGACCAGCCACGGTGCAGGCCTCCCGGCAGACCAGCAACACAGACGTCCGTCGCTGGTTGGCAAGGAAAATCTTCTGCGCAGTGCTCCGCCAAGGTCCTCGACATCGCCGGGAACCATTTTTTATCCGCCCAATGTATGTGGCATGTTTTCAGGAACCTCCACAGACTCAAATATCGTTGTCATCTTCAGATCGCGGAGCTTTTGCTGATGTGCGCGTATGTCTAGACCTTTTGATGCTGCAAGGACGGATCTGCCCAAAAGTTGGATGGATGTGGATCCCCAACGGATATGATGCATACCAAGAGCTAGGAGCTCAGATCTACCAAACAGATAATCCAAGATGTACACGTGGAGTCATCATCTCAAACTTTGCTTGATTGTTTATCATAGATCGCTCCGCCCCATTTTTCATCCTTACCTATTCGCTCTGCCTGCCTCCGCACGACGTCGACGAGTCGCACAACTCGCCCGTCCTCACTCTGTCTACCCCGTGCGCCTACAGTTCACCGATGTCCTCATCACCCTTGGGCGCATTTACTCAATGGGAAGAGGATTAGACTAGAGCTCCACTAGTAGCATTGCTTCCTTTTATTCGCGGGGAATGAGCTTCAATGTTTATCGCGTCTATCTACGGAGATCGCCCCTTCATATTCTCGTGTCTGTATGTACGGTCTACAATTTTTCATCAGCAGAATCAGCAGGCCAGGGTACCAGACACAATACATCCAGTGTCTTCTCTCGAACTCCTTTTACTTTCATCAATTCTTGTACAACTCCAGAAAAGTTTTTCTTTTTCAGCTTGATAGCGCCGGCAAATCCCGAACCAGGTTTTCTTGCCATCATTTCCGCCACAACTGCGAGCACAGATCGAAATTTGTTGGCTATAGAAAGCCAAAACCACGTCCACTGAGACTTGGAAAAAGCTTGAGTGACACTCGACCACCGGACCCCTGATCCAGTAGCATGTTTGCCGCTCGAAATCTTGGTCGAAATCTTCATACGGTGCCTTCCTGACTCTCTTCGGCCTCATTTGGGCCAGGCGTCTTTACTATTCCTCAATGGGCAACATCCCTCCCGAAATCTGCCTCCCTCCCTCTGTATTTCCCTCCATAAGTACTTGAGCAGGGACGTCGCCGCCACGGTCAAACAATGCTCTGACACCATGTGGGAGCCCTGGAGTTGCACCTCAAACGAATACTAATCGTTGCGCCATCTCAATCTCTTGCGAAATTGCCCGTCGTTAAAACTAGGGTCGACATCACAAGGCACTGGAAGCGTACACGGATGTGTTGTGTCCGTCTTGTGGAATCACTACGTTCTCCCCCTTTAGTACATCGATTTTGACGACTTCGGAGTACCTTGGTGTACCCCCGGTCTACCATTGTACACCTACGTGTACCAGATGATGTACCCCGAGTTTGGCCACCATCCACTATCCACCTACCATTGCCTACCCTTTCTCTACCTCCTTGGTCTACCTTGGTCCAGCGGGTACACCCACTCTATTATTCTTGTTTTTTGTGTTCCTGAGTCTGCATTCCTACATCGGTCTACTCCCGGAAAGGTTGATCTACCTTTGCCTACATCAGCCGATGTCGGAAGAAATTACCCTTGTAGATCGACCCTGGTGTACTAAAGGTGGGAACGCTGTGAATACAATTTATCTCCGTGGATTGGCATGCTCGTCTGCACGTACCCTCCCATTCAACGAAACGGAATCCAGAATGCCGCACTGCTGTTGAATTGCCTGACATTACCTGCCCTCCAGGCGCTCTATATCTCCGACTCACCTCGCTTCTCTCTCAGCTTGGTCTTTTACCCCGTTGCAGTTTTTGCGTCCAAAGACTCCTTGGCAGATCCCATGAATTCAGTGAGGCTCTCTGACTTGTTCCTGGTGTAACGGATCTCGCCCTGAAAGTCAGAGAGGGAATAGACTTCGTTCTGTCCTGAAGCACTGGGTCTTTGCGTCTTCTTCCGAATCCCCGAAATATCTATATTCATGACAACTTCTCCCTCAACATCAATTACGACCTTGTGGTTAGCGCGCTTGCTACTCGGCGTGCTACACCCCGGTCCTTCGATTTTTTTTTTTCTTCGCCCTTTCTCAAACCCGGTCACCACATCATTTCGAAGCCGTAGCTGCTCTGGATCCGGACTTGCGACGTTATGTCTCCTCGAAATAGATTATACCAATATTCAAGTCGGCACATAACTGTTATACTAACGAGGAATAAGTAGATGTTAATGTTAATATATACCTACACCTCACCGGTCACCCTCCACCGGCGGCTGGGTCCATGCAGGGAATTCTCGCTACCGAGTCGTATGATCAAGTTGCATAGGCGCGGGAATTACATATGGGTTATCGCGGCCAACGTTAATCATTGGACCAGTGATAGCGAACATTCGTGAACTGCGGACGGTGGAGACGCCACAAAAAAAAATGCATCAGGTCAGCAGACGAGCAAACCGGCCATCGATTTATGTCGTGAGAGCATGGCCAGTACTCGCTACAGGACTCTTGAGACGGGTAGACGATCAAAGCGAATGGGGATTGGGTGCTTGTACGGCCGCCACGGGGAATTATCAACACCGGTCGACGACGCGCGAATTGGATGAAAAAACGCCTTTCGAAGCGGAAAATAACATATATCGTGGGGACGATGAGAACGGCCTTGGAAGCAGAGTCGCAACTTGACGAATCTGGAAATGCGACGCTTCGCTTTCTGGGATTTGGTCCGCGATCTGCGATTTCACGGTTCTTTAGAACGCGGATGGAATGCCGGACACAGCCATGGACACCCCATGAGATCGAGCATGGGCTCGAACTTGCCCCGACCGATCTAGTCGTCATACCAAGCGACTTTACACACAAGGAATTTCGGAACGAAACTATTTGCTAATTTTTCTTCAGACAACAAAATTATCCTACTATCCGAGAACGGAAAACAAAAGGGAAAACAGAATGGATCAGTTAATGTGTGAGAAGCCTTAAGAGCGATCAGCTCACAAAATTAAGCGTTCAGACAACATGTTGTGCTGCGGGGGCCCGACGTGTACATGCATGTCGTCCGTTGCAAACTGCCGAAATGCGACCAGAACATCCTCAGCGACGTCCGCATCGCGGTACTCTGGGGAAAACAAAGCCTCAGAGAACGAAGTGACGCGCACCGGGCAGCGAGCACGCTGATGACGGCCTCGTAGTCCCCGCGCTCGGAAAACCAAGCCCAGAGTGTGAGATTGCGGAGGTGTTCAATGAGATCCGTGCCGGTGCCGAGTACCTCCAGGAAGGGGCGGAAAGGCTCCGCAATGTAATCCACGTCCGAGGCCTCGCTTGGAGTGAAATACAACTCCAAGTCTGTGAGATTGGGCATGAGTTCAAAGCGCTCAACGATGGCGCCAGCTTGCCAGATGGTATTCGGCAACTCCATGCGCAAGGAGGCCAGTGGAGGCGTCGAGTGGGTGAGGAATATGATGAAAACATCAGTGGTAATGTCGAAGTCGGCAATATCCAGGCGCTGAAGAGAAGGCAGGGTGACGTATAGGAGGATAAAGGCGCTGTTGCCGTGGGTATCCTTCAACGGCACGATTTTGTGGATTTCCGAGACGCAAGGTGCGCAGGGAGGCGTGAGTAAAAGCTGCGTCCGAGGCGAAGAGCCACCATCTGTAAAAAAACTTCGTCGAAGTCGCATTCCAGCAGCGCTGGCGCCGCCCGCAATATTCCGATGCAATCGCCCGTGTTGAATTCCACGGAACCAGCCTCAACGGCACCAATCGTCAATGTCTTGAGCGAAGGAAATGGCCCTTGTTTTGTCAGCCGCCAACTTAGATCCTCGGCATCCCGCACGAATAATTGGAGCTGTATCTGAGGCGCGTGCCTTCTCACCAAAAGCGCCACGCGCCGGTCCAGAGACCCACTGAGGGAAAACGCCAGGGGGATCGTCTTCGCGCGACCGATCCAATCTTTGCAGAATTTTACGAAGTTGGTCCCTCGCGGCAAGGGCTCCGAGTCCATGCAGATTTCAGCCCACAGGAATGGCGTAGAAAGGGCGATGGTGCGCCACAATCGGCGATATTGAGGAATATCATGGGCGCAGTACGGGAATCTGGTAGAGGAACGTTGGATACACAGTGAAGGAAGATATTCGACGCGATTTCAAATGGTATGCGCGCCATCGGGTCGACTCTGGAAATCAAGTCGGATTGAACCTTGCTCCGCTGGTGTTCCAAGTCTCGGAGAACGCGCTTTTGGGTCTCTATAGCGGATGTGAGCTCATCGATCTGTGTACGAAGCTCTGGTATGGTTTTCATCAATACGTTGGTGAGAGGAATCTGAGTGACGAGTCTCAACCTGTGACCAGTGACTGATCGTGACCAGGGATATCGTTAGAGCCGGCCCGGGCATGCCGAATTACCCGGCGCGTTTTTTCGCCGTCATGTCCTGTGCGACAGTCTTACGAGCACGCGTCAAGGAGATTTCATTGGCTATAGAACACCAAAACCAGGTCCTCCGAGACTTGGAAAAACGCCTGAGTGACGCTCGACGCGAACTCAATGCCGCCCTTGATCCCATGGCGCGTTTGCCGCTGGAACTCTCATCCGACATTTTTGCACGCTGCATCCCCAGCTCTCCTCGACCTCGCACCCGCGAGGCACCCATGCTTTTCCTCAATATTTGCCGCATATGGCGCGATATTGCCACTTCTACCCCAACCTTGTGGACCTCCCTCAGTTGCCGATCCCCAGACCCGACCAATCTAGAGCTCTGGCTCGGCCGGGCAAAAAAAATCTACCTCTTTCCGTTTCCACCTATGGAAATTTTACCCAAGACGCCGCTATTGTGGTGCAACAACATTCCCACCACCTCAAGGACCTAAAGCTGGACCTCCAGCAACTCAAACGACTGGCTGCACCGACATTGCCTTTCTTCCCTTTTCTCGCAAAATTGGTTGTTAAGGCGTCAGACGAGCGCCAACCCACATCACGCCGCGAGTTTTTAGATATATTACGCGCTGCCCCCGCTCTTGTGGATTGCGACTTCATACCTGCGTTGTGGTACGATCTACCAACCGAGGAATTTCCCTCACCCACACCTTTGACACACTTCTTCCTGCGGCGTCTCGCACTGGGCGTATGTGCATGGCGCAAAATGACAACCTTAAATGCATCGTGTATGTTGAAAATACCTTACGCTGCCTGCCCTCGAAACCCTCACGATCGCGGACGTGGACCTCCCCGACCACCGAAATTACTTCCTTCTTTACCCGATCATCGCCCCCGCTGCGGTCGTTGTCTGTCAGTGGACTAAGCAATCACGATTTACACGAGTCTCTTCGACTTGTCCCCAGCATAGCCGAGCTCAGCTTGACATTCACGGACCCCGAAGTCGACCCGTTCCCTGTCCTGGAGGAGTCAGTCTTGGCACCGGACCAGAATTTTGTTCCGAATCTTCGAAATCTCCATATTCGTGCTTGCTTCACTCGGGAGGTGGACTAAGACCCTGTGATCAGGGCGCTTGCCGCTCGATGTGCTGTCCCTCATGCACAACTCGAGTCCTTCAAGTTTTCATCCCTGGGTCCCAGACCTCACCCCGATATCATTGCGGCTTTCCGGCAGTTTGGGAAAAAATTTGGATTGCAAATCCACGTTGGAACAATTAGGGCCAACTATATTGGTGGTCGTAGCAGGCCGTCCTGATCAACCATTCAGCCGTAATTTACCTGATTCTCGCTCAGATTGTAGAGGTGTTCTGACTCCACCCTGCCCTCTTTGCAACCCGAGCAGGCATGCCCATTGGCACGCACCTTCCTGACAGGTAATCGACGCCAATGAGTGTATTTGAATGGACGAAACGAGGCTACCATAGGTATATTCTAATTGGAGGAAATTCAGATTCGGTTGGTGAGACCAGAAGAACAGCTGCCAGGACACCTAGTAGATGTAGTCGGCATTTTTTTTTTTGGCGCGAAGAGTAAAAGTAGGGAAAGTTATGATGTCCATCGACGTTCCAGCTATCGATGCTGTGAAGTGTATTGCGAGCAAGTACCATTTGAATTTGCTCCGCAAAAGACCACTGCGACATCTTCGGCCGTTGTCATGGGTGTGAATATAGGGCTTGCACAGGCTATTGAGTCGTTGCATTTATATATGAGAGAGGATGGTAATTGCCGCATACAGCGGAATACCACTACACTCCACACTATACCAAACCAAGCCGTGTTCTATTCCAGTCTATTTTGACACAGAAGAATAAGATCTTTGCCAGTGTCCAAATTTGAGGCTGGACTTCCGGGCGCGATTGTGGGGCTGCTGTAACACTCGGACATATCGCGCGACAGTCGGGGAAACATCTCCGGAATGTCCGATGATCTTGGAATGTTGGCTTATAATCAAATCGTCTGATGGTTTTCAAGTGTAGCGTGGGATCCCAAAGGTGGCAATCCGTACGTGGTAGGTATAGTGCGTGAAGCGGCAACATTCCTGATAAGCAACATCGAGGTTATAGCGGTACGGAGTCGGAGCCCACACTACCGCACCACAGTGAATACAGCTATATTGATCAGCTCCGTCCGCCTACGACATACTGCGAACGAAAATAAAAATGGCAACTTTCAATTTCGCAACGACCACGACGCTGCATCGAGAGGAGCTTCACTCGTCCCTGCCGAGATATCAACGCTCCGAGATTTTAATTCAGAACTCCAGATTTAGCGCGCAGCATTGACTTGAAGAAGAATAAGTATAGCTCAAACATAACGAAATTGTGAAATGAGCCGACCCCCGGAGCGTCGGTAGCCGACGTTGAATTTACACCCGTCCACAGTCTAGTCGCGATGAAGTCAAGCCAATCGTCATGCACAAGATCTAGGAACAACACTTGATCCAGAGCAAATAGGGGAAGCATCAATTGATACAACGCGGAAGGTATACCGAGAAAACAATCTAAGATGAGCAGCAATAGAAATTAGAATCCAAAAACACCTTGAGAGTCTCTAAGAACAAGAAAAGGATTGATGATTCAATATGTTCAAGATTTCTTGTTTCTGCTGCGGTTTGGCCAAGGTCAAGGGGGAATCGGGATTCGAAAATCGGATATAGGGTCGAAAAGATTTTTTCGGCCTTCCGCTGCCCCCTCTCCTTCCTTATCCGGAAGGTATTTCCTACCACTAGCTCCGGGCCGGTACTTCCGGACCTCTGTCGCTGCTTTGGTTCGGTTTTTTCAACGTCCCGTCACCCTGGAATGCATTTTTGCGAACTTTGCATAGATATTGGTGACTCGAGTGCTTTTGACAACTCGACCCTCTAAATTTCCATTACCTACTTGGATTCCTCAGTCAGCCTCCCCATCTCTTCCGAGGGCCAATTGGTCGGGTTGGGGTTCAGTCCATGACCCAGAAACCAGCTCTGGACCCAAATACAAGTCTTTTCCGACGTTCTTATGCATCCTCCATAACGTCAATCGTGGTTTTTTTTGAGCTCCTGGACAACATGGCCTACAAAATTTTTTCAGCCATCCTCGGACCCCCTCCCCCTACCCTTGGTACGAAATTTTAATCCTGATCCCCCTTGGCCAAGGTTTGGCAATGAAAACTATGGTGCGAGTGTCAAATAAGGAAGCCGAGAGGCCAGTTAGAAGGGAACAAGCTCAGAGATGACAAGCTGAGGCTTTCCAGTGGTGGTGGTTAGCGCACAGAGGGATGTGGTGATGTTAGGCATCAAGGCCAACGAGGCTGGTGCACCGCCACATCTTGCCTTTTCCGTCTCTTCACCGACGAGGAAATTATTCAACTTGACAGCCAAGTCAAAAACGATAGACACTTCGTCGTTTTCACAAAAAGTTCGGCTAAGTTCACGTCATCTGCGGCGCGAATGCGCCGTCGCTTGAGTATGACGGGAAATGGGCTGCAGTGCACGACAACAATACTCAGAAGCTCCACAACGACTCAATCGAGAAGGTGAGCCGAACTTTTTGTGAAAATGCGAGGGTGTCTATCGTTTTTGACTTAGCTGGAAGGCCACACAGACTTGACAAGAGATATCGCTGGTTATATTCGTTTCTGTCATGTTTTACAGCACTTGGTCATTCGCTGGCCGTTTTGAAATGCTGCTTGCTGTTTTACTGAATTTTCGAGGCTGAAAGCCAAATTCATGGATCCCTGAGTGGATGGACCTTCAGACCGTTTTTCTGAACCCAGAACTTGCGATCGTCCATCACCACTCTCCAAATCGGCGCGTTGGGGGACCGGATTTTCCAGAAAGAAGACCTTTGACATTGCGATTCTGAATTCATGATCCGCATTTTGCACTGCGCGGTGTTTCTGCTCTGTGGCTGCGGCGCTTATCGAGGACACGTCGCTACCTGTGCTCGAAACCCTCTCTGTCTCAGAATTGGACACGATGAACACCCACTTGCTTCCTTCCTAACCCAGTCATTTCCCCCGCTGCCATTGTTGTTCGGGGCGCCGGGGCGGCGGTTGGGTCGGGCCCCCCCCCCGGGGGGGGGGCGCTTTTTTTCCCCCCCCCCCCCCCCCCCCCCCGCCCGGGGGGGGGGGGGGGGGGGGGGAGGCGCGCGGCCGCAGGACAAAGGAAGGCCGGGGGGGGGGGGGGGGGGGGGGGGGGGGGGGGGGGGGGGGCGCCCCCCCGCCCCCCCCCGGGGCGGGGGGGCGCGGGCCCCCCCCCCCCCCCCACTTATCTTTGTACGCTGCCTGCCTGACTCTCCTCGACCTCACTCCCGCGAAGCATCTATGCTTTTGCTCAACGTCTGCCGTATATGGCAAACGATATCGCCGTCGCTACCCCATCTTTGTGGACTTCGATTTGCTGCGACGACTCCATCACAACCGCGGCTCATCTCGATATTTGGCTTCGGCGAGCACGAACCCAACCCCTCTGTATTTCCCTTCACGGAGACTTGAGCCGGGACGTCGCTATCGCAGTTCGACGGCATGGTTACCACCTTCAGATTCTGAAGCTGCAGTCATCCTATCAGCTCGAACAAATGGATCCGACATCATTCCTTTCTCTCACAAAATTGACAGTCGTTAATGCGACGGTCAAAAATACACACCTCCCGGAATGTCTCTATATATTTTACTTCACCCCCGCTCTTGTAGAGTGCGATTTCACCTCCGTGTCAGGGGACACTCTGGTCTCGCTTTGGAAGCCCACACCATTCGCGCATCTGTCGTTACGGTGCCTGCAATTGGGCGATGCGAAATCCAAAAACGCCGCACTCTTGCTCAAATACCTGACGTTACCTGCCCTAGAGATCCTCCATGTCTCTGACTCGGACCAACTCATGCCCAATCATCTAGCTTCTCTCTTAACCCGGTCTTTGCCCCCGTTGCAATTGTTGCACGTCCAGGGACTCACCGGCAGATTCGACGATTTGGACGAGCCTCTCCGACTTGTTCCCACTCTAACGGACCTTACGCTGAAATTCAGAGAGGGAATAGACCCAGTCTCTGCCTTGAAGCAATCGGTCCTGACCCCACATCTGGGTTTTCTTCCGAATCTCCGAAATGTCCATATCCATGCCAACTTTTCTCTCAACGTCAACTACGACGTTGTGGTCAGCGCACTTGCGGCTCGGGGTGCTGCGCTCCGGTCCTTCGAGGTCTTTTCGCCGTTCCGCAAGCCTGATCACCACATCATTGCTACTCTGAAAGAGTTTGCAGGAGATCATGGAACACACATTTACGTTGGGTCACGAAAGCACAACTATATCCCGCCGAATTCGCGAGAATAAACCTAATCCTTTCCCGCATATTATAGAGGTTTCCACCTACCAGTGACTTGCATGTCCTGCTTATGGCGCACACATCCTAACATCAATATAGGGGTCAAAGTTCGCTTAAAAGTTCAATTCACCTGTCGATTCAGATGTCGATTCAACCGTCGATTCTTGACCCTTGAATCGAAATCAGGCTTGATTCTCCGTCGATTTTCCGTGGAGAATCGACGAGAATTGAGATTCAAATCGACAGTTGAATCGACGTGCGAATCGATATATGAATCGAGTTCTTAACCGAACTTTGACCTCTCCGAATACAATCAGCATTGACGCATTCAATTTCAACAGTTGTGTTTGGAAATAGTCGTATACATGTTGTATCCATTTTAGTCTGCTCAACGTCGAGTTTTGTTCGATGTGGAACTTGATCACAGTGCGAATTTCTCTCCGATAATCTCCTCGCTAATCGTCCACAGCTTTGCAGCAGTCTCCTACAACAACAAATTTGGTGAGCATGAAACAATCATATTTGGAAGCGTACTGGGTCGGAACAATGAGGGGCAACCTTTTCGTTGGCCACGACAGAATCCACGAGGTATGCGCCGGATTTCGCTAAAGGGCCAATAAGAACCTTGTGATCCTTAAGGAAACTTAGTTGTAACTGACACTCTAGTCGCGTGTCAAATGCTGCAGTAAGAGTGCTGAAAGTGCCGGAAACAGTCAAAATATAGGCACATCGAGTAATTGAGTCATTCACGTTGCTGCGCCTTGACCAAGGGTCTTCCAGGTCATAAACTCCGGATTGGGGAGTCCGTCCGGCGTGAGGGCACCTGCGAGAGGGTTGTATGCCAACAACGAACAAGAAATCAGAAACTAACCCATGGAAATCAAAGCGGCCTTTGTGTCCTCCTTCTTGATTGAATTTGTGGGAATTGCTATGAGAGTTGACTCAATCATTGAGACCGTAATTGCCTTCAGAAATTTCCTCACCTCCAGGATGTAGACTGTAAACGTTGATTTTGCCCTTTGCCCGCCTCGACAGCTCAGTTGCGAAGAGGACGTTGGCAGCTTTTGACTGGCAGTACGAGCCAAAAAGGTCGAAGGTTTTTGGGTTCGGATGTGCGACAGTATCGAGGTCGAGGGGCACCATGGCATGCCCTTCGCTTGCTACCACGACGACACGTGGAATGTGTTTTTCGGTGCGAGCGGCGAGTAGCTTCGGGGCAAGAAGTTTTGTCAGAAGGAATGGCTCAATGTGGTTTGTGGCCATCTGGGTCTCGAATCCGTCAACAGTGAGTTTGAATCCACCGCCAACGCCGGCATTGTGGATTAAAACCTGGTGTACTGCTCAAGATCATCAAAATTACTGGAGATGGACGCATACGTGGAGCGGCTCCGGGTATGAATTGACTTCTGCGGCAGCTTTTCGAACGGCAGAGAGGGATGTGAGGTCCAGAATGAGCTGACGAATATTTGCGCCAGGCGTTTCCTTCTTGATGGCCTCTTCCGACAGCCGCAACCTAGATTCAGACGCACAGGACTTCAGTTCGAAACAGTCTCTACAGTAATCAAATCCCAATACTCGCCTCTCTGTGTTGTACCCCGTAATTATGACGAGGTTCGCGTACTTTGCCAGTACCCGTGCTGCCTCAAAACCTATTCCATCTTTCGTCGTTCCAGTTATCAAGACTATGAAGTGTTAGAAATAGGCTCCAAGATTGCGAGTGTAACAGAAGGTACCATTTTTACCCCGGACTTGGTCCGCAAAGGCCGCCGCGACGTCTTCGGCCGTTGTCGTGGGTGTGAATATAGGTAAAGACATGCTTGCACAGACGGTCCCCCAGTACTGAGTCGCTGCATTTTATACATGAGAGAGGATGGTAATTGCCGCACCCGGCGGTCTCGTCGTCTTACCTACGACACCAAACTACTCTTTGGCACTCCTTGCGCAGCATCCAAAAACAGATTTTGCTGACTTGCCGTGTTGAAAGTCCACTTTGACACAGAGAATCAGTGTCCAAATTTGAGGCACTCCAGAGTGCGATGGTGGAGCTGCTGGAGCGCTCACTCAGACATATCGTGCGAGTATTCGAGAAAACGCCTCCAGAGTGTCCGATGACCTTGGAATGTTGGTGCATAATCAGATCGTCCAACGGCTTGCGAGTGTAGCCTGAGATCCTGAAGACTCTACGTGGTAAGTGACTGGTACGTGAAGCGGCAACACCCCTGGTCATCGGGCGCTTATAGCGGTGCGGAGTCGGAACACACGCTCCCACACCACCTCACCACAGCTGTATTGATCAGCTCCGTCCACCGTCCACATGCTGCGAACGAACATAAAAACGGCAATAAGTATTCGAGGCCATTTCGCAGACGTGGAGCCGGAGAATCCCGGTTGTATTGACAACATCAGTACGACGTCATAGTGCCTGACAGCGCATCAATCCCGCAGGCTGCTGGTCGCTGCCACACGCAACAACCAGCTTCACACGCTGCCACACAGCTGACGAGCACGAAGTGGCGTCGAATATTGCAGTTAGCTGGAATTTCACAGCGACCGTGACACTGCATCGAGAGGAGCGTCCCTGCCGAGATACCAGCACTGCGAGATTTTAATTCAGAATCCCAGGTTTACATAGTGCGCAACTACCCCAGACATAACGGAATGAATGAGCCGACCCCGGAGCGCCCATAGCCGATGTTGAATTTCCACCCGTCCACAGTCCAGACTCCAGACAGTAATCGCGATGAAAGTCAAGCCAATCGTCATGCACAAGATCTAGGAACAACATTTAATCCAGAGCAAAGACGGGAAGTGTCGATTGATACAACGCGGGAGGTATACCGAGAAAACAATTTAGGATGAGCAGCAATAGAAATTAGAGTCCAGAAGCACCTAGAGAGACTCTAAGGACAAGAAAAGGGTTGAAGTTTGATGCGTTCAAGATTTCTCGTCTCTGCTGCGGTCTGGCCAAGGTTTGACAATGAAAACCATGGTGCGAGTGTCAAATAAAGAAACAGAGAGGCCAGTCGGAAGTGAACAAGTTCAGAGATGACAAGCTGAGGCGGTGGTGGTGGTTAGCGCACAGAGGGATGTGGTGATGTTAGGCATCAAGGCCAACGAGGCTGGTGCACCGCCACATCTTGCCTTTTCCGTCTCTTCACCAACAACGTCGAGGAAAATATTCAACTTGAAGGCCACACAGACTTGACAAGAGATATTGCTGGCTATATTTGTTTCTGTCATGTTTTACAGCACTGGGTCATTTGTTGTCCGTTTTGGAACGCTGCTTGCTGTTTTACCGGATTTTCGAGGCTGAAAGCCAAATTCACGGATCCCTGAGTGGAAGGACCTTCAAACCATTTTTCAGCTTTTCTGAACCTAGAACTTGCGATAATGCATTATCACTCTTCAAATCGACGCGTTGGGGGACCGCACTTTCCGGAAAGAAGACCTTTGACCTTGCGATTCCGAATTCATGATCTGCACCTTGGACTGTACGGTGTTTCTGCTTTGTGGCCGCAGCTTACCGAGGACACGTCTGATACATCCTGCGAGCCGAGTATGGGCATTTCGACTCTCGAAGTGGCCTGGGTCCAGCGATGGATATGCAGTGCGTCGATCTCGTTTTTGTTCTTCAAGCTTCAAGGCTTCAGTTCTGGCATCGATTCGATTCAAGTAGGATTCTACAAACCTCATCGCCGTGTATCCATCCAGAACGTACCGTGCGATCTGGATCCTTGTGTGGAGTCGCAGGAGTGAAGCATCCATGGCGATGTCAACACACAATCAGAATCAAGCTTGTTGCAGTTGACATTGGAGAGTTGTATGTTTCCATATCTTGCTCAATACTTACTTTTCTAACCGTCCACGCATGTAGCTCGACATTCACGCCCGCCAACCGGATCTCCCATTTCGGGGGCAGCAGCATCTGTTATGCTGCGCCTCCACCGCTCTCCTCTACCGCGGCGCGAAGAGGAGCTGCTTGCGCAGTGCCCTGGCCTGCACCGTGCCTTGCACCGCGTTCCGCGCCGTTCGATATGCTACCGTCTTCATTCTGCAGCGGCAAAGCATGCGCATCCTCCACCCAATATCGATTTCCGCATGTTTCTGTCCGGACTCAGTGTCCAATTTGGCCGACCTGTTTTCCAGCGCCTCTCCGCTGCGCACGAGGCGGAATTACTCGGCGCCTCAAGTATCCCGCTTGGCTCGTTTGCCTCTTCCTTCAATCTCTGGCAAGCAGCACATCTTGCTTCTGGGACTTGGATACGACTCCCGGCGGAATAGACATCGACGTCGACGACGCCAGGATCGGACGACTATCCCGCGTCGTACCAATAATCGCTTTCCTCGTACCCGCAGGTGGCATTCAAGTGCACCCGCCCTCGAATGCGGACGCGGAAGTGGACGAACAGGGTGGAGACCCCGACGAGATGACTTTCGCCCTCAGCTCTTGCTGCCGCGCCGGACGTCCCGCTCCGCGACCTACCCATCGCTGCCTTCCTCTCGCAGACACCATCCACCTTGCCAACGCCGTGGCAAACGCGCCAGGCTCGTCGACAATTTGGTCATCTCCAGCCCCACAGTACACCTCCACCTGCGTGCGAAGAACGCGAGGACGCCGCTGTAGCTGCTGACCCCGCTTGCGTTTATGCAGACGGCAACAAGGCGGGTGGGCAGGCACGACCCGCTTGCGGGAGGTGGGGATGGGGGTATGAATACTTATGGAACGCAGCAAAAAGTGTCGTTCCCATGCGAGGAAGATCGCGAGGGCGGGGATAGGACGGCTACGCGTTCACATTTGTCGCGGGGTGGCAGCGATGGGCAGGGGAGAGGGAGGATCGCAAGGAGCGGGGAAGGGAAGGAGGAAGAAGGACCAAAAGGAAGGGAGGGAGGAGCGACACGGGTGAAGCTGCTAGCGCGACACGTCTGCCCCTCCATCTGCCGCTGCGCTCGACTCCCACGAGCTACAGATCGACACATCTGTACACGTCCGCCTACTCGACGTGTATTTTTCTACCGAGCGACTCAACTGGACGCGTCTTCCTCGCACATCCTTCGCATGGACCATGTCGCCCGTCGCCTCTTTTCGTCCCCCGAGACTCCCCGTACCGCATCAGGTCTCCAATCGTCATTCCGCTCCGTCATGCGATATGCGCCGTCTATCGCTTGAGGCTGAGCAAGACACGACCCATTCCAGACCCTGGCGACGGTAATACACAGTATGGACGGATCGGGTGCAGGCTCTCATAAGGCTGCATATTCCTCAGTAGTTAGCCGCCCAAGCACATGACGTAGATAGAGGAGCGCCTCGGCGTCGGCGTCGATGGAGGGATGGGCATGTTCATGGCAGTGGTATCAGGAAGTGGAGGAATTCGGAGAGAAAGGAAAACGTGCTGGGCCGGGGGGGAGAAAAACGACAGAAGAGGGGAAGACTTGATGATGGCAGCGGATGACGGGAGCGGCACAAAGACGGCGCTGAGCAACGGGCGAACCCACAACATCTCTACCATCTCGCCCAGGCGGATGCGTTGCAGCACGCTGGGGATGCTTACCGTGGCACGGGGAGGGGTGGCGCTGGGCTCGTCCCAAGCCGTTGACCCCATCGTTTGGTGCTTTGGCTCTTTCTCCTCCCTGGCGTTGTTCACCGAGTACGGCCTCCTCTTCAAGCCGTTCAGCATATCCTGGCTCATCTTCACCTTGCCACGGCACTTGCGTGGCGTATCGCAGGTGCCGCATCAGGCTCTTCTCGACCCGGCTCTTCCTTGTTTGCGGGATGCTCTCTCGCTAGCAACGCCAACGTCAGGCTTGAGGCAATATGATTCGGCTCCGTCTCCACTCCATTCTCTCGTGCACCTGCACCTCATCGACGTCCTTACAGCCCTTGCGCGCCTATGCTCGGTGGGAGGAGCACCCCGGGCGCTGCCTGCCTGTGCTATTTCTTGGGGGCGTGGACCCGTGATGGGGGCGCAAGTCGTAGGGGGCGGGGAACAGGGATAAGGTGTTCAGTGAACGAAATGCCCTGATCTTGCACTACTCCGTCACGTCCAGCACTTCGCACTACACGAGCTTCAGCGCTGGTCCTCCCTTGTGCCTGCGCTTATCTCTCGGCGTTTCCTGTCTTCCCCCCTCTCCGGCGGTACTCGCTCTCTGCGGGCAAGTATTTCTGTCTGTCCAAATCCCAATCTTACACACTTCGAGCCCTCTAATGCGACGCCGCTACGTCTCCCGCTCGCCCTCACCTACCTTATCTCCACCTACACTCTCCTCCTGCGCACGACGTGGACGAGTGGGACAACTTGGCGCGTGCCCCCGTCTCCAGTTCATCCGCCTCGTGCGCCGATATCCCACCGACGTCCTCATCGCCTTTGCGCGCGCGGGAGGCGCACCCCGCGTTGCGTGGGGTTGTAGGATGGGGCCTGAAGTGGGAGGAGGGAGGGGATAGTGCTGATCCTGCATTCGCCTACGTCCAGCACCTCCGGGTACATGAGCTTCGATACTGGCCTTCTGTTGTGTCTCCCTAATCTCCCTCGGCTTTCCCTGTCTTCTCGGCTCCCTGCACGATCCAGACGCACAAGACGCCATTAATATAGAGGGCAATGTGCTCGCTCTTCTCTGCCATACCACGGACAAGAAATGTATTTGACTCACCTAAAGCGCTGCTCATGCACCAGCCACCCCGCTCCTGTGGAGGGCCACCTTCCTATTCAAAGAAACATTGTATAAAGTGTTACATAGCTCGTATAGCTTTTCTTTTGTGTAGTACTTGTACATTGCTCGTCATTACCGTAAATGGCATCTTTCTGTAAGATAAAGAATTATGTGGTGCAAGAATCATCAAAGTAACTTGAGTTGTCATCTCGTTTTATGGTCTTCAATCCACCCACTCGGGCTCGACGTGGAATCGAGCGCGATTGACGTAAGGTCGTCCCTTCGCATCGCGCGCTTCCCTCCTTATCTTTACGCTCCGATGTACCTTCAGGTTGACCACTGGCTTTCCGTCGCCGTTGCAGTGCTCAGGACGCGCTTCGTGTGGCTTCTGGTGAGGGATCTTCCTTGGTCGGCCCAGGTTTGATCTGTGTTAAGCGTAAGTCTTGGACTCCCTAGATGGATACAAAGACATACTGGAATTCTGTCACCCATTGGTCGTTGGGCTTTTGGTATCGGAAGGTAAGCGGAATGAGCTCGAGGATCCACCAGCATCGGTTCAGCCTGAGCTGGTCATAGATGGGCTGTAGCGCGTCGCGCAGCCTCTTCCTCCTCCTCCATCCCGTGCGCGGGTTTTTCCAGCGGTGTGTTCTCCAGCTCAGGCGACACCGGGAAGTCGCACTCGTCTTTTTTGCGATTGCGGGAGAACAGGCGACGCAGCCACCCCTTGCGTGGAGGTATGGTCTCAATCCTGTCGGTGCTCCCTACGGGCAGCGGGGGTGGACGCGGCAGAACGAATGGGTACAGCGTGGCGGGGTCGAGGCCGAGCTCCTGCAGGCGTTGGGCGTCAAACATGATTCCAGTATCAGCCTTCGGAGTCTGATTAACGTCGATTTGAAGGGTGAAAACGAGGAAAGTCACCTTGAAGCATTCTCGAATCATCCAACGCAGAGGGATACGAGCGAGACAATGGCGGGTGTCGTTTCGTACAGAACCGCCGCCGACATCTGAGCAAGCTCTGGTAAGCAGTCTTGCGCTTCCATGGGCTTGAAAACGACTCGCCTGTATGGCATCCTGCGAACCAGACCTCGAGGATGTCGGTTGGACGCGTTTTTCGGTGCCGTTTGGCGAATGCGGCCTCAAATTCGTATTGCTCTTGCTCGTCCTCGTCGTCCGACTCGGTCATGGTCCGCATTTTGGGCATGGGCAAGGTGAAGCCGTGCCGCGGCTTAAGGGACTTTGCGTTTGAAGAGCGGCGTTCCTGGTGGTGGTGTGTGTGTGCCGAGATCTTTCTCCGCATTGTTTGGGAAATTCCAAAGATTGGCTTTGAATTTTGCGCGGCGCTCGTCGAGCGACACCGCGTGGCGGAACGTGCGCACGATGGTGTTGGAGGTCGTGAAGGGAAGGCGCTTCGGGATGACGCCGACGGAGTCGACAGTGTCCCTAACGCAAGGTAAGAAAGATACTTCAATTGTCATCCCAAGGGAGATCTCACCAGACGCCAATGAAGTCAATGTGTACTTCGTTGCTGAATGCTCTTTTGAATGCGTTCGACTGCGTAAGAGCCGTAGGTGAGCGTCATTTATCTAAGAGATAGGAAGCTAATCTACCTGAGCCCAGCCTGTCGCGTCTGCGCGAGCATAAATGCGGTACGCGAAGGGGACTGATACTCCATGTTAATAGAAGTTGGGACAACAGGCAAGTACACACTTTGTTGGTGGTTATCCACTGGTAACAATCCCACTTTGTGAATCATCCCTGCCAAGCTATCATGGCAGTGTAAGTGACCCGCATATTCGAGGATAAGAATATTCGCACCTCCGCGCGATGTATGCGCCTCGGGAGAATCCAAAAATACAAATTCGGTCTCCGGCGGTATCTAAATCCAGTGTCAGCGTTCACCGGGACGTCAAGTCAAATCAGGGCGGTACTGACAGTTTTGCATTAGAAATTCGTAACCCGCTGAAAGAAAAAACCAATAAATCAGAACTAGGGATGGCGGAACAGGAACGCTCGGCGCACGCACACATGACATGGGAAGAAAGATTCCACGCGATTGCGGCATCAAGCGTCTAAACAGACAGGATGAATGCTGCGGGGGGTCAAACCAGGGGAACGAACACCCACAAGCGAAATTTTCGTCAGGAGGTGCGTGGCGACTTTGGAAGTAGACGTGTATGTGCCGATTCCAGACTGGGGAGAGGATTCTCGTGATCAGCAGGAGAAGATCAATGCAGACGGGAGGTATGTACCTGGTAGTACACCATCTGCTTCGTGCGATCATCTTTCTTAAGCGCCGACACAAGGTGGACGATGTTCGAGTTGTCCGCGTCGAACTGGTCGCCCGTGCCGTCGAAGCAGAGGATGAGGCAGCGATGCTTGTTTTCCGGCGGCACGAAGTCCGTTAGTGGACGGCATTCGCGCTGGTCCTTTTCGTTGGGGAAGAAGCTAGTCGTCTGCGCGTTGGGACTGGCGACAAGCTCTACAGCAGTCTCCTCCGAGGCGCCGCGAGACTGATACGATGGACCAGATTCGTCGCTGTGTTCGATAAGGGTTGCGTCCGTGCGCTCCAGAATGTGGCCTGTAGGAGGGGTCAACATCGCTGGACGAAGGAGGGAAGCTCGAGCTTAAGCGCCTTCATGTCGGTGTCCGCTCTTATACGTCTTCTCAACTCCGAAGTTGACAAGGAACAAGGGACTATAGGTCAATTGTGTTGTAGCGAAGCCGGTTTGTCTGTACCTCCGTGATGCAATCACTGTCAACTGTATATGTATGTTTTCTTGATGCTTTCACCGGCACAGCTTTTGGGTGTCAGAGTGGATTTTTTCTTTTCTTTTTTTTTGAAGCGTTTGGTTTCATACAACTCAGTCTGCAATGCATTCCAAGGGTATCCGCTGATTGAATTGGTTTTATCCAATGTAGCCGGGGAAAAAATCCAGGAGGAAATGCAGTTACGCATCGGTTTCTAGCCGTAGTGTGGGACTCCTTGGGGACTCCACAGAGCGTCAAAGTGGTCTTTGTAGCCGGATTACCGAATTATTACTGGATCCACTGCCATCGGGTCTGTTGTGAGCGGGTGATTTACGTTATTGGAGCACGGACCAACTTGGTCTTCAGGCTTTTGCGACTTAAGTGTCAGGCGCGTGCTCACCAAGCTTGCACGCGTACGCTTTTGCAATCTGAGTGCTCGCCAAGCTTGTCGATCGGACCAGTGCTGCTTTCGGAAATAATGCGTGATCGGACTATATATTACACAGCGAAATTGAGCCAACGCTGTTTCCGATTAGTTTCCGTGGATAGGATATAACCCAGGCGAGAGCCTGCGAGAGGGCTTAACGCATCATGTCCGCACCCATCTCCCCTACAGTCACCATCCAAGACGACACGAAGCCTGATGTGGAGCTAGGAGTGGAGGAAAAGCCTGCGATCTCGGCGGAACCACCAGACGGCGGATTGGATGCCTGGCTGACTGTTTTGGGATGCAGTCTTGTCGCGCTGGCCACGTTCGGGTATGTCGTTTCCCGGTAATCGTTCAAACATAGCTTGCTGACCCGGAATCCACTCAGATTAGTGAATGGCTACGGCGCTTTTAACGATTATTATGAGACGACATATCTCTCAAACTACTCCCCAACGGTGATTTCTATGATCGGTTCCATCCAGCTGTTCATTCTGTATTCATGTGCCTTTTTTATTCCTGGATGAGAACGCGATTCTGAATTCTTTTAGGCGCTGGCGTATCCGGTCCTGTCTTTGACGCGTATGGTCCACGATTGATGATCCCCGCAAGCGGATTGGTGACAGTTTTCGCTCTGTGCATGCTCTCTATCACGAAACCTCAGCAAATATATCAACAATTTCTCACCCAGGTAAGCTTTTCGTAAGCTTCGACGCTAAAAATTTCAACAAAGCGACTTGTAGGCCATTCTATTTGCTCTGGGTGCTCCATTCAGCTTTCTCCCCGCCATGGCAGTTTGCGCCCACTGGTTTAAACGAAGACTAGCGTTTGCGATCGGCTTTCCCGTTGGCTCTGCAAGTCTCGGAGGTACGATTTATATAACCATTTTCATCCAAATTTACACGCCCTTTATTTATACCAGGTATCATTTATCCAGTCATACTTAACCGACTCATCCCGCGCATCGGATTCGGTTGGACGGTCCGCGTACTAGCGCTAATCGTTCTATTTTGCTTCGCTATCGCCTCAGTCACCATCAAGACCCGTCGGCCCCCCAAACCCATGCCACCCCTCTCTAAAATGTTCGCGCTCCACGCATTCCGCGACCTGCGGTATACGTTTTCTCTGTATCGGGGGCTGGTTCACTGTGTTCTCCACCTTCAATCCGTTTTTCTACGTCGGTGTTTATGGAGCGACCGCTAACGGCGGCGTCACCTCCCGCCTCACGCCATACTATCTGTCTATTATGTGTGCAACCGCGATTGCTGGCCGCATCGTGCCAGGGTATATAGCCGATCGTGTGGGGCGGTAAGTCTGCATCCGTTCATTTGGCTCTCGAGCTGCAGTTCGCTATACTGGGAGAACTAAACGAACGAATAATAGGTTTAACGTTGTCGCGATATCGACGCTGCTCTCCGGGATCCTTATCCTCTCGCTATGGTATACGTCTACCGCAGAGCCCAACCTCATTGCATTCTCTGCCATTTACGGGTTCGCCTCTGGCCCGTTCTTCTCCCTCACCACCGTACGTGCCCTCGCGTCTCTGATACTTTCAATGAATCATTAATTAATTGTATGCAGGCCTGCGCAGCCCAAATTTCCCCTGTCCATGAGGTCGGGGCACGCATCGGGATGATCTTCGTCGCCATGTCCACCGGGGCCTTCGCAGGCACGCCCATCGGTGGAGTCTTCATTCGTCAAACCACCGTACCGCATTTCAGGCAGCTCATATTGTTCTCTGTATGTTCATTCTTTTTGCACCCCTTCGATATGAAGCTGTTTGTCTGACGAATAATACAGGGAATTATGGCGCTGGTGGGGGTCGTCCTTTTTCTGGGTTGCACGGTTGATGCAGTCTCGAAAGATCTTCGCGGCTGTATAACGCTCAACAAGCAATATAACGTTGTGTAATGTACAAGTTACATATACTCTATAAGTATTGTACGAAGAATTTATAAATCCTTATGCTCACCAGCATAATATCGAATATCGATCGCGCACAGGAGGAGTGCTGAATGGCGCACCAAAACTTGACAACTATTGGCCTGAGACCGACGAACATCGGAATGTTCGGCCGACTTCGGATCACTTCGGGAACAGCGTCGCCTGTGACCTCTTGGTGACTTCCGTGCCTGTTTATTCTGAACTCCTGCATCGCCTGACCGGTGCTTGTCTTGTTAATGCTCCGAATCTTTCAGTATAGATCAGGGAGCCCTAATCCGCGTCATTGTTGTCTTTTCACCGCCCCCGCTCGGCAGCCATGCATATGGAGTTTGATAGGAAACCACTCATTTGCACCGGCAGCACTGCCAACACACGACTCGAAGGCACCGGACATGACTTTATAATAGAACTTATTTGCATATTTTAGCCGAGATTTTGCTCAGCCGCTGATTGGTCGAAGACGGTGGAGCAGTCAACCAGCGGAGCAAAGTCTCGGCTAAATTCCGCAAATAAGGTCTAGTGCATGTCGCCTCTTTCAAGCAATTACGCGTCTATATCCTCCTTGTGATTATGATTATCTTGATCTACTACATCACTCACCATCGACGACGAGTGCTTGGCAAACACCTGTAAGGACTCTTCGACGATGCATTGAAGCTTCCTTACCAATGCAACGTAGTAGGGCATGCGCATAGATGGCGACCGTGGAACAGATATCAATGAAATCCTCTCCGACCTACGTATTTCAGAATAAACCGTATTCAAGGGTATCAAATCGATTCAAAACGCGGGCAGAACAAGGCTGGCACACGTGTAGTCTCTGTTACAGACCAATATACATATGACGAACAAGTAAGTATATGTATATGAGCACACGTTTGTATCTGTTCTTTGATGTCAATACTGGCCAGTCTTATTGTTGCAAGATGGTGCGGATGGTTTTGGAACTCCATCACCGCGCAACCTTCAAGATAGTGGCGGAATGAACCAGTTTCTGCAACGGCATCGCGACGGGAATCACGCATAACAACTTAACTGAAGTGAATAATGACCCGTGGATTGAGTACACCTCAGTAAGCAGAGCTTGGCATCGCTGAAACAGACTATTAACTTGATGTCATCCCGTAGTTGTTCACTATTTCAACTCCCCGTTCGGTTTCCTTGCCTCAAGTTGCTGCGCGAGAGATGCCCTCATTCACCCAGAACGTCGATATTAACAGCCCGCTCATAACGTATGCGGGGCCGTGGAAGGTCGGGGGCGCCGATGGTGATCCGGGAAGCCAACAAGTAAGGATCAATATTCTTCACGAGCCAGGCTCTTAGTGTTTCCAGATACAACCTGGGTACATTCGTCATCTGCGCTGACCCGTCGTGTTCCGCTACCCTCGCCTTCATCGGCACTGAGGTTCACGTTGTCGGCGCCTATCGCCTCAATTCGTGCCCATACACGTGCGAGATTACGAATACTTATGTAATCGTTCTTAGTATTTGTACACAGCCAAACACCACACCTCGCCCAAACACGGTCCTGCATTAATGAACTTATCAAATTAGTGGCTGTGTCAAGTTTCATTAGCTTTTTGTGATCACAATTTCAAAATCCATTAGATGGCACAAATATGAGCCGGAACATCAGTATAGTAATCTAATGAAAATAGTGGCAGTGCTTACATCACAGAATCCGGTTTCCGTTTTATGGCTTTATGAGTACACACATGCCCTCGACTGACCACCAAAAGATCTATTGGAAGACTTGTCCTCCAATCCCAGTACTCTAAAATTGCAAGGAAATCAACATTTCTGGCGAAATGGACACATTTGTGTCTGTTGCCGGTATCTTTCAGCCGTGTTTAGTCAAATACATCAATGATATTTATTGTAAATGGGGAGGATTCTGTATCTGCCACGTCCATCCCAAGCTCCTTCTCATTCTGGCTACTTAAGCATCATTTGTCCATCACGGCTGGGTGGACGCCATTTCATGCCGCTGGCATGCATCAATGATCAGATCACGGAAAACTGTCGGCATGCCTGCTGTTTCGAATTTTTTGACATCGCGAGGCACGAGCGATCAAGCAGATAGGGTTTTCGGATGAGCGGACATCTGAGATCAATTCCTCCTTGTCCTCTCCTCCCATGTCCATCACAGCAGGACGTTACCGGTGTCCACCAAGCTGCTCAAATCTTTCTTGAATACTGCATTATTTGGCCTCTCGTCTCGTTTACTCTTCCTTGGCGGTTCTGCTCCTATCTGGTTTTGTCATCTTACTCCTCAACGTCACTACACCCTGCCTACCTAACAACCACTTCATTTCACCTCGAAATATCAATCACTGTCGTGGGACTTTGGGCCATGTCACTGTGCTATTCAAATCCTGCCTTCAAGTGAGCATTCCGTTTATCTGGCCTTCGGGCATGCCATCGGCCTGCCGTTTGTGCATTCCGCATTGAGTTTTGCCTTGGACTTCCAGTCATTCTACCGTGCTGCCACTTATATTCAGCTTTTGGGCTCTTTGTCTTGCTGGATTGCCGTTTATATCCAGCCTTTAAGCACCGCCATTCCCATCCGGCTTCGCGCACGCCGCTTTCCACTTTTACTCGAGCCTTCGGATAGCCTGTCTTGTTCAGTCTTTGGGCATCCCACCCTCGTGGCAATCTGCTTTCCAACTGTCCGGCAATCTGTAACATTAACCTCCGCTTCATTGTGCCGGCTTTATTTTCCGCCATCAACAACCTTTAAGTGTGCAATTGGAAGCTAGCCACGGCCTTATTTTCCTCCGATGCGCCCTTAAACTTGCTGCTACCTTGCCCACAACCATTTTTCTGTTACGACGAAATTCAAATCATGCCTCTACGCAGCCCTGTTTAATTTCTCATCCACTGAAACCATTTGATCCATGATATCGTTAGGGGTCCAAGACACCAGCCAATATGGCAATATTTCAAGACAAATTTCAGCCTGAGTTGAATTTATTCCCGAGACGCGACACTCCGGTCACCCAGATTTTCATGGTAATGTTTAACTTGTTTCAGGTACACTTCTCTGACGCTCTCTCTTATGCCGGTTTTAATTTCAATTGTTTGACTTCTCGCACCCTGATAGCTACAGTTCTGCGTTGAACTTATCTCAAGGTATTTCCCTCTTTCTTTGGCTTCCCGTCAAATGTCAGTGTCTACACAACCATTGGATTGGTCATGCAAATGACAACTGCGACTCTGAGTCGATCTGACCAGGAATCAATCGCATCGACCAACCATAAGGTCAACGCTGTGGCCCTTGGTACAGTCATTGCCTTCGACTTCTGCTACAATTCTGCTTCAATCATCTCTTCAAAGTCTTCGAATTACGTGTACTGTACGTCTCGAAACATCTCTCCTAGCTACACTTCAAATTAAAACAACCAAAATATTCAAGTGTCATCTACTCCTGCCATGGCTGCAATCAACCTCAGTGCGACCATGCTGCTAGCTGGATTCCACTTTCCTATGCGGTCAAAATTGTTCATTACTCTCAGTCGCGGACCTGATTTCGCCGATCGCGACGTGTTGTTATTTCTCATGTTTTCAACATTTGGGGGATTTTTCGGTGTCTCCAGTGCACTGTCCAATAGCCACTTAGATGCTGGGCCTCACGGTCACGATGGGATGGAGCACGGACCGAATCCACAAACCGGCCTCATCCAGTATGTCTTTACTAGAAGAGGTCTTACACAAATTTTCAACAACACACAACTCTTGTTGCAGCATTGTCAGTGTCAGACCGTGTGGCTGGCTTCCTCGGGTTCTTTGTCACCGAATCTCAGCACAACTTTGTAGTAAAGTATGTCAACAAAGTTGAAAGAAAAAAAAAACCTAAGTATTCGTAACTGCCGCGCGCCTGCGATGGCCCACACCCACCTAGTTAATTATTGGACATTGCTGAACGCTAACTGCATACACAGCATTGAACTTGATGGCCAGACGCTAGGAACCTTTGAGCCGGACGTCGTCACAGTTGAACAGTTCCAAATCGACCTATTCAACAAGACGAACCTGGCTGCGGGTGCCCACTCCTTAACCATCTCGCCCAAAATCGTCAACCAATCTACACCAGTGTTGAATTTGGATTATGTGCGCATCATCCGGAAATTCCTTTATACACTGTTCATCGTCCTCATCTTTCAGTTTACGTGGAACACCGGAGTCAATTCTTTGACCGATCTGCGCATCCAGGACGACGCACAAGCATTCGCTTATACCCCTTTCTCGGCCTGGACTGCTATTCGACGGCGAGAATTTCCCCGGATTGCCTGATTTTGACGAAGGAACTGGCCAGCAAGTACCCTTCAAATTCTGACCCAGCATTTGGTTGCTCATTCAGTAATCCAAATCCCAGTGTAACCGGAGAAAACGGTGCTACAGCGCTATTTTCTTTCGCAGTATGTGTGTTTAAAACTCATTACATCACTGCATCTAAACCGAAAGTTTATTTCTACCTGCAAGGGCGACAGAGTAGCGTTATACGGCGCAATCGGCACCCAAGGCGGGCCATACAGTGTGCAAATCGACAGCGGGACTCCTTCAACTTTCACAGCTCAACAAAGCATTTCAGACCCAAACACTGCCTTGCCAAATTATCTGTCGAGCCAACTGTTGTTTTACGCCAGCAGTCTGGGTCTAGGAAATCACACTGTCGCTGTTACTGCCACTGGGTTGTCCGCCGGAGAGGACGTCTCGCTAGACTATGCCATTGTTGACGGCACACTCAATTCTGTTCCTGCTAATCCTAGCTCATCAAACCCAACATCGCCCTCTGCGACACCGTCGGGCATCGTTGTGAGTGGACCCCGATTTGCTGCCAAAATAACTCTCAATATTCGTTTGAACAGAGCATCTCAAGCTTCTAGGTGCGTTTGAGGGGCCAACCGATTCCGGATTCATTTATATGGATGCAGGCATCCATTATCCCCGCAACAACTTGGGGGCATTATTTCTGGAGGAACAGCACTCGGGCTCTGTTCAGGGGTCTGTTTGGTGTACTTCCTACTGAAGCGACGCCGACAGCAGCGGAGAAGTGAGCCAAGTGCTGGCTCCAATTTCACTGCGTCCAATTCGACTTCGAATGCTGCAACGACACCGAGGTCATATCGATTTGGACTAGCATCTAGCCCATCTTACCGAGTGTAGCCGTTCCTTGAATCCTGCCCAACGACTCCTCTTGTGGGAGGGGTGTCGGAAAAGAGATCCCGTGTGAGTGTTCTCGGTTCAGACAGATGTTTTTAATTCAACGGTGTGCAGCAAGGTGAGGTGCAAGGGCGTCTCCCAAGATATGATGGTGCCTAGATTTCGCATGGGCGGAGGCTGAGTGTGCGCAAACTCATTTGTTTCGGGTGTTTCAACTTGAATGTGGGAACAATGTCGGGTTACCGTTCACCAAGTAGAACGAACTGTGCTGTTCAGTATTGACATGCGACGAAAGTACCAAGCTTTCTGACAACGATCTTGATCTTTGTTTGGTAAGAAATCTTCTAATGATTGTCGCCGTGACCAACACAAATTTTGTATTTCGATTGTTACAGTTATTTTGAAAACGATAGACAATTTTCATTTTACAACTATGTTCGGCTAAGTTCGGCAGAGCTCGGCGAAATAAATTTAGACACCCTACGAATTGCAAGTTGCCTCTCTCGAGCTACTGCCTCCACATTTGATGACGAACTGCCTGACATCATTACGCTATGTTTGGAGGTTTGGTACACCGTGTGCAAATCTACATTATTGGGTAATACCTTAGGATATTCATGAGGCTTCATCTCAACAGAAACTGGCCGCAATTACCCGAGCCATGGTGGTTGGGGTCGATGGGAGACAGGATAGGCGGGGCAGGCAGCAAGAGTCATCGCTGCTGTGAGTGTGGAGCTCTACCTTGTTGTCGTACACGAACTTAACCGAGCTCTGCCGAACTTAGCTGTAAAATGAAAATTATCTATCGTTTTCAAAATAACTGTAAGTTACTTACTCATGATCATACGGTAGAGCTCAGTTGGACACAAAGCTGCTTCCTGAAGCTGGAGTCGAGAGCCCGAGATCAAATTTGTAGTCCCATAAAATCGCCCTTTCTGTTGTTCGGAACAACAGAAAGACTTGTTCGCCATAGCAACGGCGACAGCTTAATCCAAAGGCGAATGAAATGTGTAGGAAGCATCTCATAAGTAACCAGCACCAAAGGAAAACAGCTTTGAACCATATGGGTCTATTCCATCAAAAAAAAACGGGAGTAACATCAACTCATTGATGAACTAGTCTTCTACTTGGGGGTACGGGCCGTCGCACAGCGCAGCATGCATGAGTACTTGTTGTGAAATCTTCAGGCACACGGTCCTCAGTATTTCAATTAAATTTTGTGGGTGTTTCCATGTTGTTTGTTCATCCATTGCGGCAGAATCAAAATATGCACCGGCACAACACTCGTACTCTCTGTTTTGGAGGATGGATGGCTCCGGATTTGCTTCACCGAAGCCCAGGCTGCGAAATATTTAAATCCTGACTCACCTGATCTGTACTCTAATGTCCATTTTTGTCTCATAGTCCTTTACTCACCTCCTCTGCGTGAATATGTTTCTCCGGAACTTCTACCCAAGTCTTCACCTGAGCTCGGCAAACGATCAAAGAAAATCATCAAACAGTAAGCACACTGCCTTTGTGCTGAGGTTTAGTAGTGGAACAAATAAGAGTATAAAGCTCATGAGTCCCTGCTTAGTTATTGTTCAAGATGGATATTTTTCTTATCACCTCTAAAGAAAAGGGTCCGACTGAAAATGTGCCACAGAATGCAGCATGCCGGCAATAAGGCCCGAGTGTACCATTACTACCATAATTCAAATACATCACGAGATCACGTGGCATGAGATGCCGGAGCTCGCCAGACTTCCATGTCTGAGTGAAGTGTGGCACACTCAATCTTCCTCCATTCCTCGTGGCAAACTGTGAACAGTTTGATAAGAACTGTAGCGCGCTGTCGCGGCAGAGCCCACTAACAGTTTGTTGAGCATCATAGGTAGTAGCAGCAATCACCGGTCTCCTATGAAGTACAAAGCTTCAAGGCCAACATCACAGATTTACCAACTAGAAACTTATGCTATGACTTCCAAATTGTTCAACACACACCAGAAATAGAAAAAATTCATAATTCACTGAAAGGCATACTGAAAACAGGAATTTCATTGCAAGTTTCAGATGCACCAGAAAACACAATTATTATTGCGTCTGAAAGCGGAATTGAAAGTCCTTCATTCAGGTTACCTTTCAAACCCGCTGAAAGCAGCACTTTCATGGTCACGCTATTTTTTGCCATTGGTCCGGCATTTCCCGGACCAATGGCAAAAATGCCGTGGCACTGAAAATGCGTCTTTCAGATGACTTGAAAGCCACTCTGAAAGAACCTCTTTCATTTTGTCTTTTGGAGGCTTCGAAAATCATGTTTTCTAGTGCATCTAAATCTGGCAATGAAATTCCTGTTTTCAGCATGCCTTCCAGTGAATTATGAATTTTTTCTATTTCTGGTGTGACAGCCCAAGGTTTGCTCGGTTGACGCTGCCGCGTCGACCAGCTTTCATTGGGCCAATACTATAATTGCACCTGCACCTCAAAATGCACTAGAAGTTCAAAATACATTCGCTTTCATCCATTTCTTATCCGCTTACCTTCGGAAGGAGCGCAAATTGAACCAATAGATGTCCTCTTCCAGAATATGTAAAAACTTTGAGGAAATTTGAATGGCTAGTGAAGGAGATCTTGCTCCGAGTTCATCAAACCGCTGGTCTCAATGCAGAATTCAGTGTACTGCAATGATTCGTCAACTAATACTCATGGGATTTCAAAGGCACATTCAAACGGTGTATAGAATGAGTATCCCCAAAAAAATGGAGTCAAAATCGCGACAGAACGACCATAGGACGCGTTATACTGGTTAAGCGAAGCAATTCAAACTCCGCTTCGCAGCTTGCTTTTGGCCAAGAATATTCTCTGGGTCTCAGCACGCCCTTCTTTTGGCCCCGAAATTTTTGGTAAAATGATTTTTCATGCCGTCTGAACACTCCTTCAAGATATCTAAAAAAAGGGTGAGCCAGAAAATAAATCCAGACAAATTTATGCAGTGGATCAATGGTTTGATGCACTCGGAGCAGAATCTCATCCAATACTCATCCGAATTCCTTCAAACTTTTTACATATTCTGAATGAGGAGATCTGTCGGTTCAACTTGCGGCACTTCTGAATGCAATAGGACAAGAATTGAGAGAAAGCGAGTTCATTTTGAACTTCTAGTGCATTTTGATGTGCTCTCGACTCCAGCTTCAGGAAGCAGCTTTGTGTCCAACTGAGCTCTACCGTATGATCATGAGTAAGTAACTTACAGTTATTTTGAAAACGATAGATAATTTTCATTTTACAGCTAAGTTCGGCAGAGCTCGGTTAAGTTCGCGTACGACAACAAGGTAGAGCTCCACACTCACAGCAGCGATGACTCTTGCTGCCTGCCCCGCCTATCCTGTCTCCCATCGACCCCAACCACCATGGCTCGGGTAATTGCGGCCAGTTTCTGTTGAGATGAAGCCTCATGAATATCCTAAGGTATTACCCAATAATGTAGATTTGCACACGGTGTACCAAACCTCCAAACATAGCGTAATGATGTCAGGCAGTTCGTCATCAAATGTGGAGGCAGTAGCTCGAGAGAGGCAACTTGCAATTCGTAGGGTGTCTAAATTTATTTCGCCGAGCTCTGCCGAACTTAGCCGAACATAGTTGTAAAATGAAAATTGTCTATCGTTTTCAAAATAACTGTAACAATCGAAATACAAAATTTGTGTTGGTCACGGCGACAATCATTAGAAGATTTCTTACCAAACAAAGATCAAGATCGTTGTCAGAAAGCTTGGTACTTTCGTCGCATGTCAATACTGAACAGCACAGTTCGTTCTACTTGGTGAACGGTAACCCGACATTGTTCCCACATTCAAGTTGAAACACCCGAAACAAATGAGTTTGCGCACACTCAGCCTCCGCCCGTGCGAAATCTAGGCACCATCATATCTTGGGAGACGCCCTTGCACCTCACCTTGCTGCACACCGTTGAATTAAAAACATCTGTCTGAACCGAGAACACTCACACGGGATCTCTTTTCCGACACCCCTCCCACAAGAGGAGTCGTTGGGCAGGATTCAAGGAACGGCTACACTCGGTAAGATGGGCTAGATGCTAGTCCAAATCGATATGACCTCGGTGTCGTTGCAGCATTCGAAGTCGAATTGGACGCAGTGAAATTGGAGCCAGCACTTGGCTCACTTCTCCGCTGCTGTCGGCGTCGCTTCAGTAGGAAGTACACCAAACAGACCCCCTGAACAGAGCCCGAGTGCTGTTCCTCCAGAAATAATGCCCCCAAGTTGTTGCGGGGATAATGGATGCCTGCATCCATATAAATGAATCCGGAATCGGTTGGCCCCTCAAACGCACCTAGAAGCTTGAGATGCTCTGTTCAAACGAATATTGAGAGTTATTTTGGCAGCAAATCGGGGTCCACTCACAACGATGCCGACGGTGTCGCAGAGGGCGATGTTGGGTTTGATGAGCTAGGATTAGCAGGAACAGAATTGAGTGTGCCGTCAACAATGGCATAGTCTAGCGAGACGTCCTCTCCGGCGGACAACCCAGTGGCAGTAACAGCGACAGTGTGATTTCCTAGACCCAGACTGCTGGCGTAAAACAACAGTTGGCTCGACAGATAATTTGGCAAGGCAGTGTTTGGGTCTGAAATGCTTTGTTGAGCTGTGAAAGTTGAAGGAGTCCCGCTGTCGATTTGCACACTGTATGGCCTGCCTTGGGTGCCGATTGCGCCGTATAACGCTACTCTGTCGCCCTTGCAGGTAGAAATAAACTTTCGGTTTAGATGCAGTGATGTAATGAGTTTTAAACACACATACCGCGAAAGAAAATAGCGCTGTAGCACCGTTTTCTCCGGTTACACTGGGATTTGGATTACTGAATGAGCAACCAAATGCTGGGTCAGAATTCGAAGGGTACTTGCTGGCCAGTTCCTTCGTCAAAATCAGGCAATCCGGGGAAATTCTCGCCGTCGAATAGCAGTCCAGGCCGAGAAAGGGGTATAAGCGAATGCTTGTGCGTCGTCCTGGATGCGCAGATCGGTCAAAGAATTGACTCCGGTGTTCCACGTAAACTGAAAGATGAGGACGATGAACAGTGTATAAAGGAATTTCCGGATGATGCACACATAATCCAAATTCAACACTGGTGTAGATTGGTTGACGATTTTGGGCGAGATGGTTAAGGAGTGGGCACCCGCAGCCAGGTTCGTCTTGTTGAATAGGTCGATTTGGAACTGTTCAACTGTGACGACGTCCGGCTCAAAGGTTCCTAGCGTCTGGCCATCAAGTTCAATGCTGTGTATGCAGTTAGCGTTCAGCAATGTCCAATAATTAACTAGGTGGGTGCGGGCCATCGCAGGCGCGCGGCAGTTACGAATACTTAGGTTTTTTTTTTCTTTCAACTTTGTTGACATACTTTACTACAAAGTTGTGCTGAGATTCAGTGACAAAGAACCCGAGGAAGCCAGCCACACGGTCTGACACTGACAATGCTGCAACAAGAGTTGTGTGTTGTTGAAAATTTGTGTAAGACCTCTTCTAGTAAAGACATACTGGATGAGGCCGGTTTGTGGATTCGGTCCGTGCTCCATCCCATCGTGACCGTGAGGCCCAGCATCTAAGTGGCTATTGGACAGTGCACTGGAGACACCGAAAAATCCCCCAAATGTTGAAAACATGAGAAATAACAACACGTCGCGATCGGCGAAATCAGGTCCGCGACTGAGAGTAATGAACAATTTTGACCGCATAGGAAAGTGGAATCCAGCTAGCAGCATGGTCGCACTGAGGTTGATTGCAGCCATGGCAGGAGTAGATGACACTTGAATATTTTGGTTGTTTTAATTTGAAGTGTAGCTAGGAGAGATGTTTCGAGACGTACAGTACACGTAATTCGAAGACTTTGAAGAGATGATTGAAGCAGAATTGTAGCAGAAGTCGAAGGCAATGACTGTACCAAGGGCCACAGCGTTGACCTTATGGTTGGTCGATGCGATTGATTCCTGGTCAGATCGACTCAGAGTCGCAGTTGTCATTTGCATGACCAATCCAATGGTTGTGTAGACACTGACATTTGACGGGAAGCCAAAGAAAGAGGGAAATACCTTGAGATAAGTTCAACGCAGAACTGTAGCTATCAGGGTGCGAGAAGTCAAACAATTGAAATTAAAACCGGCATAAGAGAGAGCGTCAGAGAAGTGTACCTGAAACAAGTTAAACATTACCATGAAAATCTGGGTGACCGGAGTGTCGCGTCTCGGGAATAAATTCAACTCAGGCTGAAATTTGTCTTGAAATATTGCCATATTGGCTGGTGTCTTGGACCCCTAACGATATCATGGATCAAATGGTTTCAGTGGATGAGAAATTAAACAGGGCTGCGTAGAGGCATGATTTGAATTTCGTCGTAACAGAAAAAATGGTTGTGGGCAAGGTAGCAGCAAGTTTAAGGGCGCATCGGAGGAAAATAAGGCCGTGGCTAGCTTCCAATTGCACACTTAAAGGTTGTTGATGGCGGAAAATAAAGCCGGCACAATGAAGCGGAGGTTAATGTTACAGATTGCCGGACAGTTGGAAAGCAGATTGCCACGAGGGTGGGATGCCCAAAGACTGAACAAGACAGGCTATCCGAAGGCTCGAGTAAAAGTGGAAAGCGGCGTGCGCGAAGCCGGATGGGAATGGCGGTGCTTAAAGGCTGGATATAAACGGCAATCCAGCAAGACAAAGAGCCCAAAAGCTGAATATAAGTGGCAGCACGGTAGAATGACTGGAAGTCCAAGGCAAAACTCAATGCGGAATGCACAAACGGCAGGCCGATGGCATGCCCGAAGGCCAGATAAACGGAATGCTCACTTGAAGGCAGGATTTGAATAGCACAGTGACATGGCCCAAAGTCCCACGACAGTGATTGATATTTCGAGGTGAAATGAAGTGGTTGTTAGGTAGGCAGGGTGTAGTGACGTTGAGGAGTAAGATGACAAAACCAGATAGGAGCAGAACCGCCAAGGAAGAGTAAACGAGACGAGAGGCCAAATAATGCAGTATTCAAGAAAGATTTGAGCAGCTTGGTGGACACCGGTAACGTCCTGCTGTGATGGACATGGGAGGAGAGGACAAGGAGGAATTGATCTCAGATGTCCGCTCATCCGAAAACCCTATCTGCTTGATCGCTCGTGCCTCGCGATGTCAAAAAATTCGAAACAGCAGGCATGCCGACAGTTTTCCGTGATCTGATCATTGATGCATGCCAGCGGCATGAAATGGCGTCCACCCAGCCGTGATGGACAAATGATGCTTAAGTAGCCAGAATGAGAAGGAGCTTGGGATGGACGTGGCAGATACAGAATCCTCCCCATTTACAATAAATATCATTGATGTATTTGACTAAACACGGCTGAAAGATACCGGCAACAGACACAAATGTGTCCATTTCGCCAGAAATGTTGATTTCCTTGCAATTTTAGAGTACTGGGATTGGAGGACAAGTCTTCCAATAGATCTTTTGGTGGTCAGTCGAGGGCATGTGTGTACTCATAAAGCCATAAAACGGAAACCGGATTCTGTGATGTAAGCACTGCCACTATTTTCATTAGATTACTATACTGATGTTCCGGCTCATATTTGTGCCATCTAATGGATTTTGAAATTGTGATCACAAAAAGCTAATGAAACTTTGACACAGCCACTAATTTGATAAGTTCATTAATGCAGGACCGTGTTTGGGCGAGGTGTGGTGTTTGGCTGTGTACAAATACTAAGAATGATTACATAAGTATTCGTAATTGGAGCACAAAACAGAAAGAATGCACCTGAAAATCAAATCAATGGTAGAACGCCGATGGTCGGCGGCACAAACGTTGATATCAAGGATTACATTTTTCCTGCGACACGAGTAGGTTGTCGCAGGAGCACCTGAAGACAGGAGAACAGAAGCTTGGGGACAGATGTTTAAACTCACCGAAGCTTGGAACCCAGACAGTACTTGACATTTTTTGTTTGAGACGCAAATTTGTCTAGGGCAGACGAGCTGGACGGTATTGAGATACTTATCTTGGGCGGAACCAGACAGGGAACCCAAAGGCCGTCACGGATACGGCGGCGGGAGCCACGAAAGAGGACATTAGAAGCGGAGACCGAGCAGAACAAAAAGAGGAAACTTGGAAGTGCTCAGATAAGCGCGGACCCATGTGAATAACTGGCTAGTTACCCGTGAAACCCGAAGGTGGGAACCCAGAACAACGGAACAGCAATCGGGTCAACGGCTGAACACTGGCGGTCGGCGGCGAACAAAATTCGGATCGAGGTATCACACAAAAATGGCGGATACATCAAGAGATCAATCGAAAATTCTTGATTTTATCAAAAAAGAGATCATTACAGCCAAAAAGTTTTGATAGGGCGCTACAGGACCCACTACCTAAAGTTAGTGGGCATTAGCTACTACTAGGGATACAGTTCACCCCAAGCAATGGGTAGGCACTAAAATGGATTAAACAGGTGCAATTAAAAAATGGGGGCTGAACACCTCATTACAGGGACTTAGAACTACCAAGTTCGGGATTTAAATTTTCCTACAGCTGGTGCTACGTGCCAGGACCAATGCCATATGATTTGGGAATGAACCATGCAAAACTGAAGCGCAGGGAAGAAAATCGGAATCTGTTAGGTAATCATTTTGCGGCTGTGTGAAATGTTCATTAGAATGAATACTGATGTTTTAGGATGAAAGATAGCCCGAATATGATTTTGATCAAGAGTCAGTGGAGAATCACAAAAATGTAAGCTAGGCACAGCCACCAAAGATAAAGTCTACCGTAAATAATGAGGTCGCGTGTTTTGCCTGTTACGGAAATATTAAGAACGACTACTAAAGTACTCGTAACTCTGGTGTCGAGACCACTTGTCAAGAGCAACACCCTTCCTTCTCACTATCTGCCACTGGATGAAGAAGCTGTTGACTTACCGCAAGACCAGCCTATGGCTGCTCGCAGTTTACCTGCCGACCCTCATCGTCCCCTGGGTCCTCATTTGTGTGCTGGACGTTCGGCCGCTCAACGCTCCTTCCTACAACGACCAGAGCGGTAGCATACCCCCGTCGGGACTCGTGACTATTTATGTCGTCGTCGGCCTTATTCGCGTTCTCAACTCCATCTCCGGTGTTATGGTGGTACCTGTGGTTGGAACGATAATAGCCCAGGCGGCTGTAGTCTTTTCGCAGAGACGGAGACCCAAACAAGATTTGAACCTGATTCAGCTCTTCGCTCTGGCCGATCGCGGGTGGGGGTCAATACCGACGTTGTGGAGAGCGCGTACCACCGGCGCCAGCAGCTCGTTTCTATGGGTTGCAGCATTGATGACTATGATCAGTGCACCGCGAAGTCCCATAATTTTATCTAATTGTCGTTAATCTCCGTACAGGCTCAATTCAGCAACCCATACAGTCTGCGCTTGTTTCCTTTGAGGGCATTACCGTTATGTCGTGCCTCGATCTCCCCCTAGACGGACGATGCAGCATCGAGTTACCGGTGGTGCTAGCTTACGACGCCGAACCGGGGGCAATCAGTCTGGTTTCGCACAATCTCGTGGTGACAGATGTTGCAAACAGCATTGTCGCGATGTCCGATCTCGACCAGCAACCCAATCTCTGGGTGGACAACCCCTACGCACACGTCGATCGAGACGTAGGCGCCTTCGTCAACCCCCCAGATCGTGGGATGTTCTTCTGGTACTCCCAGGGTGCCTACCCAAACGAGAGTTATTTCGTTAGCGCGTTGCAGAATGGGACGGTGACGGGCGTGCTGCGGCAGCATGCGATGCGGATGAACTCATCCGCCAGCTGTCAGTCCATCCCACGGGCCAGCTTCCCCGCAACGTGTGGAGGCGCTCGGCCTGTGCAGGCCGTGTTCAGTAACGAGTTCATCGAGATGCGCGTGTGTGCGCCTGGGGAGATCGGAACGACACCCTGGACCCTCAGTCGCAATCGGCAGGACATCTCAGAGGAGTTGTATATCGATATTGGAATTAACAGCCAGGAGGAGGAGCTTTTTATCCGCAATTTCACGACAAAATGCACTGCTAATTCGACGCGAGGATACTTCGAGCTCGGGAATTATTTCAATGGATTTGCGTATGGGCCATTGATTGAAGAGTGGCCGGCGCCGGATGTGCTGGAGAGAGACTTCAACGACTATTTAACGACGCTCGATGGGACGCGACCGACTGCGGAGTACGTCACCACGTTCTCGACCGTTTCTTTGGCCTGACCACTGTCTCAATAGGGATCCTCCCAATTCCTTATATAATATTCACCCCCTCTCGGTCGTGGACCCATTCGGCACAGAGAGTTTCAATGTCTCCGGTCCACTGATAACTGCCGCATCGGTGCTCTTCGGGAACAATTCCTTCCTTAACATTGCGGACCCGCGCAACAACTTTACCGCTGCACAGATCCTCAGGCAGATGTGCCAGCATGGTAGTGTTCCGTTGGCAGTCCCCCTCGCAATTGCTCGGAGTCCCGATTTTACGAGCTATTGCTTTGGCTCTGAGATCGAGTTCGACACCCAAACGGCAGAGGGCGTCGACAGCACGCTCGCAGCTATGATGGGGACCTGGTTCTTCAACCGGTTCAACTACACAGAAAACGCCGAGTATGTTCTGGACATGACCATGTTCTTTGCGAATCGTGCCGTGCTCAACAAGGCGGTGCAGCTCGCGCAGCCCTCGTTCAGCGAGCGCCCGATATACACGTCGCCTGGGCTGCTGCTCGTTAAACCGGCGAAGACGCTCGCGGGGACAATCATCGTGTCAGTGCTTATCGCGATGCAGCTCACGGGGCTGGGGTTGCTTGTGTGGTATATCTATTCGGTGCCCACGTGGACAACCTCCCTCGATGCGCTAGCTGTTGCGCAAATTGCGAGGGAAGTATCGGAGGGGGGAGATCCCGCCGCTGGGGCCGGTGAGTGATGATGATCGAAAGAGGATGCGGGACGTGGACGCGCTCGTCGGCGTGAAGGATAGAGCCGGGGTGAGCAACGGGACTCTCTCGGAGTCGGGACATACTCGACGTGGATCCGAGACTGATGTCGCACTCATGGTGGACAAGGAGATTGCTGCGTCGAGCATAGAGCTGACGATAGGCGGGCCTGGACTTATCAGACGAGGGCTAGTGTAGCTCACTGTTTACTTAACTCGACCCAAGCCTGCGCGGCGCGGATTTCGTCGCCAGGTAGCAATAAACCATAATTCGCAATTAATGACAATGATACCCGAGGCGATGGATACAGCAGCCCATATCGTCCATTCCGCAAAGGTTAACAATGTAACAGGTATAGAGGATCCATACGAATGCGAAATGGGGGGAAAGGGATGTGGGATATTCAACTTACGAAGTCAAACCCGTCGGGAATGCCACTCCCTGCGATTTGATCGACCCCGAGTCGGCCCACTGCATGCGTTTTGACGAGCGGAAACCTTCAACGAGAGGGTGCGCGAGGCACGCAGGGATGGGAGAGAAATTGGGGCTTGCAATCCGCGACGATCTGAAAGGACGGCACCATGAGTTGTACTGAACACGCGGAAGCGTTGGTGATGAAGTACTTGCCATCGCAAACAAGCTAAATGGGCTCCAACGCATCGGCGGCGGGAACCATCAGGGTCTGAATACGCTCTTTGGCGGGGCTAAACGACACTCGTCGAAGTGTCGATATGTGTGGCCGGAAATACGGATAGGCGATTAATGTGTAAATGGTATCGCAACCGTAATGAACAGCCAAGTCTCGGCAAGATGTCGTTCACCGGGGGATCCGGAATGGCTTCCGGCATTTCTATGCGGTAAAAAGACAAGGACGAAGTCGCTCTGAAGAGCCTGTGACACGCCCAACAGGCAATGTGTGCAAACGTTGTCGCGATATAAAATTCACGAGGGCTTCGGACAGCCCAGATGGGAGACGATCACAGAGGAGTTGTCGGCATGACCATCCAATACGCAGTGGCACACGTTCACCAGCTGGCGGAGGAGCCATTGGAGACTGTCAAGACAGTCGCTCCCTCCAGCTGGCATGCGCAGCCACAGTTTGAGAGCGGCGATAAGTCGCAACGTGCGGGGATTCCTCGAGAGGAGTGCGCGCCGTAATTATCGGGGTGAGAAGTGTCCTTTGACCATCCGGACAGTGTGATGCGCTGGAGAAGAATCTTCTGACTGGGGACGCGAAACCTTGACTCAACGAGCGAGCAGGCTCAAGCGATTCCGTGTCATCAATGTGACTGACGATTGCGTCGACAAGTTCTTGTGGGAGAAAAGGCATACGGTCTTCGTCGTGAGGCGTGGCAAGACTCAAGAGGACTCAAGATCTAGGCGACGGAGGCTGGATGCAAGCTGGATGTGGGTGGCACGACTGCGAGTGGCATCATAGAGCCGATTTGATCCGAAAAAAACCTGTGCTGCCGACCTGCGCCGAATCCCGAGTCCCACTCTCCGCTCCACCCGCGTCATTGAAAAGCGCATCGCATTCCCGCAGGGTCCCAGCACTTCCTTTCCTCTTACCTTCATGTCTCTGTCCACCAACATACCACTTTTTGCATTATTTCTCGCATTAACGCCTGTTCAAGTTCAGGCGTTTGTGACTGTCAACAATGGACACCGAAGTACAACAGGCCGAATTGTTGGCGCCATTATTGGTCTGTCTTTTCGCTACACTCATCCGTGTTATATCTCGGAAGCTGATGATTTGCACAGCTGTCGTCGTACTCCTCGCAATCCTAGTATTCGCTTGCGCCATGCGTCGCCGTCGTATGCGCGCTGGCGCCGGTCCGATAATAGGCAGTAGTGGCTACGCACCAGGCGGGAGTGGCAAGTTCGGCGCATTCGGAGGCGGTTTCAATAGGCCATGGGGCAATAGAGCTGCCCAGAATCAGAATACACAGTGGCAGCAGAATCAAAACCAAGCCGGTAACGCATCGTACTTCCCAGGAGGTCCGTCGGCTGGAGCGAAATACGGCGAGCCCAACCCTCCCCCACCGTACACGAATGGGCAGCAGGGCGCGTACGCACCTGTAGGTTTCTTAGTTTTGATTTCGGGAGCTATACGATTAATTAATGCCTCGTTGCAGCCGCCTGGTCCGCCGCCGCAGGCGCACGTTAACGTACGTCTGTTTACTTAGTCAATTCCAAAGTCTTCCATGCTAATGGTTTTGCAGGACCAGCAAAATAACTTCGTCGGTGGCTTCAGGTCATAAGCGCTATCGGACGTCGTCAACCTAATGGACAAAGAAGTTGTTTTCCTGTAGCTTACCCTTTGCGCATATACGTATCCCCGCGTTCTGTAGCTGTTATGTGACTCCATGTATTCTTGAAATAATAAACTTGCTCTCGGCCGGATAAACTGGATTGCTAGGAATTCGAGATGACAGTGAATGACGTACCCGTGTACAATGATGCTTTTGACCTCATTCGACTTATCCATCTCGGCGAAACGAAATCCGAAACTTCATTACACGCCGCGCTCCTTCATTTCCGTCTCTCGAGTTCGGCAAATAGCGAAAAGTACTTAACTTCGTTTCTTGAAGCAGCCGCAATGATCTGGCCCAATAAGACTTGACTGAAGCATGGTTCAAAACCACGGGTGAGGAATGCGTAAATAGACCATGACGCGGGAGTTACAAGTATCTCAGTTTTTAGATCATTATCCTTCTCATCTGGGACGAAGCAATCGCGGACCAGGGAAAACCTCATGTCAACACTGACGGAAGGAAGGATTAAAGCAGACGCACGATTGACTTCCCCCCGATCTCCTCGCTACATGCCTTTCCGCGCGCGCAATATAATCCAGCCGGTATGTGTCCCCGTGGCCCCCTCCTCGATGTACTTGGCAGTAGTCATTACCATGAAAAGGAGATCATCCACCAATCCAGCTTCAATATATCCGTCCATGAGGTCTTCTGCATCTGTGCCCTGATCTTCGCTGAACAGGATAATCAGAACCTTCAAAACTGCCCAAGTCAGGAGGAGAGCACGACACAAAGACAAGCATTCTTCAGAGTTAAACGCGAAATAAATTAAATGGGGAAGACGCGTGAGGGCGTACCAAATTTCCATGTCGAAGTTGTTCGGGACCACGACGTCGAATGTCTCCAGGTACGTGATCGAAGTAAGACGGGAGCGTGAAGTCAGTCGTTCGAGAAAGTCCCAAAGATGCCTTTCAAAGAGGATCTAAGCTGAATCGCGTAAGATTCCCGATTGCGCTGAATGAGAACGAGACAGTAGAGTTTCAGACGCAATGGGAAACGGAAGAGTCTGTTTGCCGTATGAAGGATCCGAGGAGACAACGATCGTGCAGTAAAGCGGTTCGACCCTGGACACAGGAAACTCGCATTCGCATGAGAGGACTAGGAAAGCAAAAAAGAACGTGAATGATTTGACGCGCCAGGCGACTAACAGGAGCCTCGTGATGAAACGAGACCAAGAAAGAGCAGAGATTTCACATATTGCTCGTTCTAGCTCCGGGGGAAGTGTCGGTGAGACTGGGTCGATGAGTGCCATGTGGACTTGAGCTGGAGGAGTAATGGAACTGTGGCACAGCTTTTGAAACAAACGTCAACTGTTGGCACTGGTTTCTTGATTGGCGCCCATTTGGCGCCAACGCTTTTTGAATCAAACCATCTTCAGTTCGAGAAGATCGACCTTCGCACAAAAGTTCTTGGCGGGGTTTTAAAGAAATCAAAACACTCAAACCAGCAAATTATAATACATATCCCACCTTGTCTGCTCAAGCGCATAATGCTGTCGACTTGATAATTTCAAGTCAATTCCATTATCAAGGGGCAACCAGGATTAAAATTTCGTGGGGTCCCAGGTGGGCTGAAAAAATTTTCTAAGCCCACTTACGGAACAGTGTTGGAAAGCTTTAAAACCATGTGTTCTCTGCCTGAAGTGGGTCAGGAATCATTTCTGAATGTTTTAAAGCAGCCTGGTCACCTTGTGTCCACTACTGGCACCTCACTCGAACAGTTCATCCACTTTGGGATCAAATCCCAAACATGAAAAAACAAGTTCACTTTGGGCTCGAAAAGCCACAGAACAGCTTCATAAAGTGCTAGTACATTGTAGGATCACTGTAACTATTCAATATACACTCACAAATTGCATTTTCTTTGTTTTACACAGCTGCCTGACGTCGGGGCGGGCGGCTCGGTGTCAGAGGTGGGAACCTCCTTCCCTATATGGAAGGAGACAGGGGGGAAGGGGTCTCGCTGAAGGCTGAAGAAAATTTATCGACCCCAGTTCAAGATGCAAGAAGTATGCAGTAATATCCGAGGCATCACCGTGGAAGTAGGTGTAGGAGATTGTTGGGGAGAGTAGTGAGAATGAGCTGGGTGAAGCTGATGAGGTCTCACGACTGTCTGCTAAAAACGTGAAGCATTGCCGAAAAGTAGGGATTGGTCTCTACGCAGCGGGACGTCTTCAGGGTCCGATAGCTGAGCATAGGTTGGCTCGTGACGCGTAGCACACAGGACATAGTAGGTTGTTGTCTGCCCCTTGCGAGACTAGATTGGTAAAATGTCATTATTCAACGGATAAATGAGTCCAAGAAGATATCATTATCGCTCAGATGTCAGCGGCAGAGAGGAAAATAACTTCGCGCAAGCGTGTTTGGGATCAGGATGCAATAATTTGAGGGAAACAATTGTCTGTGCACGAAAATTAAAACAACTCCGCATTTCTCATATTTTTGGAACTTGAATATACCTCGTAAGATTGAATCAGCTCCAGAAGTCGTTGTCTCCACGGCAGCTTTCGAGCCAATCTCTAATCGCGTCTGTACATTTGCGGACGCAAAACCGGTTGTCTTGTATCCCAATGTTTTGGTATTGATCTCCACTTTCCTCGGTGTGAAAGAGAATCAGGACCCGCAGAGACTTGCAATCAGCCAGTGCCTTTGTTAGGACCTGGACCGGAGCAGGTTGCCCTCCCCAGACATGGAATGCCAGGTAGGTGAGCTCCGGCAAAGTGGCTAGGCGCGTCCAATCGCTCCAATCATCTTTTTCCACGACGCTCCGAACATCGAGATGGGTGAGTCGGGAGAATAAATGTGAGAAGGGACCAGGATCAACAAAACCCTTCAACTCGGCTACAGGGGTACTGGGTTCATTCCCACGCGCCAAGTCTCTGCACATGTCAAGGACATCCACGCTGAGGCGCGACACGCGGATCTGGTGCGCGCGCTGTTCCAGCAGTTTCCCAACGTTGTGTGCAAATGAGGGGTCACCTCCAAGGATAAGTAAATCGACAATATCATCGCATGTCGAGAGGATTTTCTCGGCGGCTGACCAGGATGTGGATACAGGGAGCACAAAACCGACATGTTTTATTTGACTGCGGCGTTGGAGATGGCGGGGCGAATCGGTGGCAACTGCGCGATAGAACTGATGGCACTGCATTTTGTCGTGCAATACAACGGTACGATATAAGATTGGCTCGAAACTTTGGAGACGTCAGCAACCAATCTTGAAGGGGGGAAAGGGGACTTGCTTCTGGTTGAATGGTTCGGAGGTCAGTGCCAAGGCCATGATATCCCCTGGTTTTGCCCATCTGGCTATCTCTGGATGAAGCTCGCACGGAAGGGAGTGAAAACCTCGAGACATGGTCACACGTAGGAGAAGACAAAAGGGTTTGATCGACTTTTTGATTCTATTGATGGTGAGGCACAGCCTTCGAATTCAATAAGTTGCCTCTACTTACTTGGTAAGTCTGAATCAGAGATTCAATACTTATTCAATGTTTTAGTCGCAAATTTTAACATTCATTTGAATTGTGGCAATTCCAATCGACAATTCGAAATGCGCGCTTCTGGTTCCGAGTTCGAAATCCGAATAACTCGAAGCACTTGTCCCAAGAGTCGGGCGATCTCTAGATCGCGGACGTTGATGGGTGCACGTGAGCGCCACTGATGGCCACATCGACTCGACTTGACATGGCATTCACAAACCAATGCAATGTGAACTAAGCATTCTAGTAGGCAGTATTAGCATGCCATGGCAAAAGATTGTAACAATTGCCAGGAGAGTACGGAGAATAGACCAAAAGGAATGGCCAGATTGATGCCGCTGACTCACGCCTGCCTTATTTGGGGGGTGTGGGTACTCGTGGGAACATATCCGCGATCTGTGATCCGCCCGCCTCTTGACTTGTCCAAGTTCGCGCAATGGCCGAGTCCAATAAGACGACTCGCTGACAGGGTTTAATCATGCGTCTTTTTTGAAACGGCACCGGGTTCGGATTCAGTCAGAAAAGGTCTCACAAACGACCAGCTGCTATCCGTGCATTGGCGCGACATATAAACTTTGTGGCACAGCACATCTTATGGAAATTACCTGGAAGGTCCTCTTGAAGTTGCTAAATGATCTCACATAATAGTCGCCGGCAAATGCTGAAATTTGAATGCAGACAAGATATAGCGCTTAGAAAGCGTTGCCCTCTCTGTTAAGGGGTGTCCGTGATTGTAATGTGAACAAAGCTAAGCTCAACCCAGAAAATATATACAACGCATATCCATCTTTGTCTGCTCAAGCGCATAACGCTGTTCATGTGATAATTCCGACTCAATTCAATTATCCAATTCATGATTCGGGAAGTATACAGCGCTGGATGATTGTATGTGTGGTGATGGTCTCCACACTCCGATAGCCGAAGCATAAATTGGCTCGCGACGCGTAGCAAGGTTCTGGTCTGGACCGTCTGGACCTTGTGAGACCGAATTGTGTAAAAATGAAATTATTCGATCAACGGGTCCGGGAAGATAATAATGTCGCTCAGATGCCAGTGGCGGAAAATAACTTCACGCAAGCGTGTTTGGGACCGGAACGCAATGAATTGAGAGAAACGATTGTCTGTACACGAAAATTATATCAAAAATGTTATATTGTTGAGATGAACTTGAATATATACCTCGAAAATCAACTCCAGAAGTCGTTTTCTCCACGGCAACTGTCAAGCCAATCGCCAATCGCGTCGGTACATTGGCGAATGCAAAAACGAGTGTCCTGTATGCCAATGTTGTCGTAACGCTCTCCGTTTTCCTCGGCGTGGAAAAGAATCAGGACCCGCAGAGACTTACAATGAGCCAGCGCTTTTGTTATAATCTGGAACGGAGCAGGTCGACCTCCCCAGACATGAAATGCCAGATAGGTGAGCGCCGGCAACGTGGCCAGGCCCTTCCAATCGTTCCAATCATCCTTTTCCACGACGCTGCGAACATCGAGATGGGTAAGCCGGGCGAATAAACGTGAGAAAGGCCCAGAATTAACGAAACGGGTGGTGGGTTGATGCCTGCGCACTAAACCTTTGCTGCACATGTTAAGGACATCCACGCTAAGGCGGGAAACGCGGATCCAGCGCGCTCGCTGCTCCAGAAGTTTCCCAACGTTGTGCGAGAATAAGGAGTCGCCTCCAAGGATGAGGAAATCGACAATGTCGTCGCATTTCGAAATGATTTTCTCGGCAGCTGCCCAGGAAGTGTACATAGGGAACACGAAACTGAGATGCTTTATTTGACTGCGGCGTTGGAGGTGGCGGGGCGAATCGGTATCAACGCGGCGGCGGTGGCGGCCCTGGCGGGGCGAATCAAAGTCGGTATCAATTGCGCGGTAGAGCTGATGGCACTGCTTCTCGTCGTGCAATACGACAGTGCGATATAGGATTGGCTCAAAACTTCGGAGACGGTCATCAACTACTCTCGAAGGGAAGAAAGAGACTTGCCTCTGATTGAATGATGCTGAGGTCAGTGTCAAGGCCATGATGTCTCCCGGTTTTGCCCATCTGGATATCTCTCGGTGAAGCTCGGGCGGAAGAGACTGAAAACCTTGCCACATGGCAGGACAGAAGAGGTTTGATGATTCCATTGATGGTGCAGCACAGCCTTCGAGTTGATGGACCGTTGATGCGGAGGTTTCTTTATTTCTGCACCCGCAGTGATGGAGATTTAACGTCCTATCTGGAGGGGAATAACTCTAATGGGGCAGAACTCCATTGACCGTCCGCAAAATGGCTGATCAGCCATTTTTCTGGTACGAAGTGGTCCCTTCCATATGTGAGCAATGTTCCCCGCACGAGAGATCTGGAATAATCAGAAGGTGGGGCGATTCCCCACCTGTCCTCGGCACAGTCACAGATGCAGTCCTCGAGTCGCGAAAATTCCGCCTCCGCCCCTTTACCTTTTTGGGATGCGCACCGCCATCGTCTCTTCCGGCATGTCGGCACATCGACTTGGTGCCGGAGCGTGCCGTCCTTTGTAGTTTTGCACACAAGGCCGTCGATGAATAGAAATTTTTCGAGTGCAACGCCGCCACGGTAAGTACAGCTGGTGGCGAGATCGCGTCTGCCCCAATCTCTTTCCTCTACCTTCCAATTCGATGCGCCATGAATAGACATTTATTGCACAATATTATATGGATATCAGAAGTACATAGATCTCGAGAGCCATACTTCAAGCACAATCCGGAATCGAAGGAAAATAACTACATTACCGAAATTCCTCATGGCGGGTAGAATTTGAAGGGTTGGCGGGTCACTTGAGGCGGACTTGGCGGTTGCGCGCGCCGCGAACGACGATGTGGAATGCATGTATCGGCACTGGCCTGAACAGCAAGGAGATTGACAGCGAGGACTGGGATAATCCTAAGGGACATGAATCAGTAAAGGGGGGTCAATGGTAGAAAAGAAAAACGACGTGCGCACCTATTGCCAATTGGAGACTCAGCCAACATTCACAATGATTGCAGTTTGCCGACGAGACGGCAAGGAAGCTCATGAAGAGGAAGGGCTAGATGGGAACGTCTGCGAGATATTGAGCATCATCGAGGTGGCAGTAGAGGGCAAGAGATGTGTTTGTTTGGCACCAGCCGTGAAATGCTACATAGATCTCGGGAGCTCGGCAAAGAGGTCGAGCCGCCGAGGTGCCGAAGGCGAAGTGGCGGTGTTCGTCCCAAAGAGGTAAAGGGGCGGAGGCGGAACGTCTTGAGTGCAGTCCTCGCGAGTGCTTCCGAATTAATCGCAAGAAGCGAGAGCAGAGATCATTGAATTTCAAAGAAGTCGTAAACTTCAAATTAAAGAAAAACTAGTTCAAATCTCGAAGTTGATTGAGCAATGATAAAAAGTAAGTAGCTTTTGTCCAGCAAAAATCCGCATGGTATTTATCGTTGGTTGTCTGGCGCGTCAAATCATGCTCTCTTCACTTTTTTTTTTTTTTTTTTTTTTTTTTGCTCTCGTCTCATGCTAAGATGAGTTTTTTCGCGTGGGGGGCGCCGCAAATCCGCGCGAATCCGAATAAATAGACGTCTTCGCTGAAATGCGGTGACTCGCGACAGGCGGACGTTATCTTTTCTAGGCCAACAAGGCGCAGGTTAATCAGTCGCATTTAGACTGGGATCTAAATTCGCTGGCTTTACCACTTTCTCGGAATTATATCTATATCAATCGACGCGTTTGCAAGGTACGCTGGATTTAGTGTAGTGGCACAAAAACAGGCATTGTGACACAGCTTTTCAACTTTTGGCAGATTGTTAACCAGCGCCAACAACCTCGAGTTCGAAAATCGTCGTTCGCTCTTCCGACTCGCAAAAATGCCTTCCAGAGGGCAAATATGTATGACTTCAGCTTAAGCGTACCTGCACATTTGATAACTCCGAGTGCATTATCCGGTTCTGGATTCGGCGAGTATCGTCATTGTGAACGCGTGCTTGTTGTAGGTGCGGGACGTTAATGGTTAGAGCCGGGCGAAGAGGAAGGCGTCTGGGTGAGTGAAAATTGAAAGCGGTATATGTCGTTGGCTGTAGACAATATATGTGTGATGCGGTTTGGATACGGTATCAACGCTTCGTTGCAACAATTCATGTAGGACGGCTTGAATGTCCAATAGCCAAAAGCATACAGTGGATATCGTGATACGCAACACGCAGATGGGGGTTCGGCGCAGTTCGTGGCTAGTTCCTTGCTCTTCGGAATTGTGAGCACCGATTCAACTTGAATCGTGCGATATCGAATGGATAAATATGTATAAGAGCATCAAACTCATTTCCCTCATGTGCTTGTCCACCAAAATCAGAGCAAGTCCGCATTTGATTAACTGAATATACCTCGTAATAAGATTGAATCAACTCCAGAAGTCGTTGTCTCCACGGCAACTGTCAATCCAGTCGCCAGTCGCGTCAGTACATTGGCGAACGCGAAAACGGCTGTCGTGTATGCCGATGCTGTGGTAACGCTCTCCGCTTTTCTCCGCGTGGAAAAGAATCAGGACCCGCAAAGACTTGCAATGAGTCAGTGCCTTCGTCAGGACCTGGACCGGAGCAGGTCGCCCTCCCCAGACATGAAATGCCAGGTAGGTGAGTGCCGGCAAAGTGGCTAGGCGCGTCCAATCACTCCAATAATCTTTTTCCACGACGCTCCGAACATCAAGATGGGTGAGTCGGGAGAATAAACGTGAGAAGGGACCAGGATCACCAAAACGCGCTCGGTCTCCGCACATGTCAAGAACATCTACGCTGAGGCGCGACACGCGGATCTGGCGCGCTCCCTGCTCCAGCAGTTCCCCAGCCCTCTGCAGAAAGATAGAATCGCCTCCAAGGATGGGGAAGTCCACGATGTTGTCGCATGTCGAAAGGATTTTCTTAGCGGCAGGCCAGGAAGTGAACATGGGGAGCACGAAACCGAGATGCTTTATTTGACTACGGCGTTGGAGGTGGCGGGGGGAATTGGTCTCAATTGCGCGGTAGAGCTGGTGGCACTGCATTTCGTCGTGCAATACGATAGTGCGATATAAGATTGGCTCGAAACTTTGGAGACGTCAGCAACCAATCTTGGAGGGGAGATGGGACTTGCTTCTGAGTGAATGATTCGGAGGTTAGTGCCAAGGCCACGATGTCCCGCGGCTTTGCCCATCTGGCTATCTCTCGATGAAGCTCGCACGGAAGAGAGTGAAAATCTCGAGACATGGGAGGAGACAAAAGGGGTTGATCGGCCTTTTGATTCCATTCAAGGTGCAGCACAGCCTTCGAGTCCAATTGCAAGTTGCCTCTAAGTACTGGAGTCTGAGGAATCGGAAATTCAAGACTTATTCAATGTTTTAGTGTAGCTAACGACCTTGTCGGCGAATTTTAACAATCAGTTGATCTGTGGCACTTGTAATTGACAATTCGAAGCGCCCGTTTTCAAGTTCTGGTTCGAACAAGTACCTGTCCAAGTCCAATAAGCGACGGTTCAGTATCCACTAACAAGGTCTCCTCATGCGTCTTCTTTGAAACAATGTCTCACTATTAAGAAAAGAAGTTCTCACAAACGATCAACTGCTATCCGCGCATTGCGAACAACACGAAAACTTTGTAGCATGGGACATGATCAGCTGTAGGGGCCTGTTGAAAGTACTAAATGGATCTCACATCATAGACTGGCGAATGCACAAACTCAAATGCAGACAAGATATGGCGCTTAGAAAGTATTGCTATTTCTTTAAATATGCGTTAAGGAGTGTCTGTGATTGTAATGCGAATAGGTGTCCAGAGCCATCAATAATATCGTCTCCATCCCTCCACTCGGAGTAAACTACTTCCATAGAGTAGGCATATCGCTCGGAGGCGTGAGCCACTTTTCCGGCACGGAGGATAGCTCGTGCCATATCTGAGCAAGATTGCCGGACCACGATCTTGGTATGGGTATACCACCGAATCCAAAAGTCCCAGGTAATGATTTGCTTCCACGGTACTCATCCGCTCGCGTTTCAGAAGTAGGGGACTTGCCTGTGCGGTCTCAGATGGGAACTCAAGTTAATTCGCGAGCAGGCATCCACTCACCACCAAACAACAACGTGAGGCAAATCACCGCGCCGCCTTCCAGCTCGAAGGCGGAGGCGGAGGCGGTCGTTGCGCAGCAGCAGCACCTGCATTCCGTGACGGAGTAGCAGGCTGGCTCGCGGTCCGTTGCCTTGGCGTACCCGGCCCCGAGCGCCCGCCCTGCCCGGACGACGACGACGCAGGCATCGGCGGGAAGTACCCCGACTCCCGCTCGCGCGCAGCCGACGACGACTTGCCCTGCGCAGCAAGATTTCCGCTGCTCGATGACCGCGTGTACCGTTCCGTTGAGGGCCCAAACGTCTCCCCATAGACGCTCTTCGACGAGCTCCAGTTCCCTCCCCCTCCTCCCCCACCGCCGCCGTACTCGCTCCGCGCGCCACTCCCACCGCCGCCGTACATCGACCGCGGCGCGGGCGGGAAGAGCCCCCCGCCCGGCGACCAGCCGCCCATACCCATATTCGGCATCCCCATCGCGAATGGCGAGCCCACGACGGACGGCGACACGCCGAGCACCGACCCACCGTACACGCTTCCCCCGCCCTCCCCCCGCCCCCACCTCCGAAGCTCGAGCCGCGCTCCCACTCCTCGCCCGCTGCCGCCATTGCCTGCTGCGCAACCGCCATCTGGTATGCCTGCTTCGCGAACATCATCGCCTGCTGGTGCGCCGCATAGAAGGACGGGTCCGCGGGCGGGGGGACCATGAATTGCGCGGGACTCAGCGCGGCGGGGGGACGCCTGCTGCTGTCCCCATCCGGGCCACGCGGGAGAAAGAGCGTTTGGCGGCGTGCCGTAGCCCATGGGCATGTTCATCCCCATCGGCATATTCATGCCCATATTCATCGGCATACCCATACCCATCGCCATCGGATTCATCATGGAATTCATCTGCGGCTGCGCAATGGGTCCGCCTTCGCCCTCGTACTCGTCGTCGTCGGGGGCTGGCCCAGGTCCATTGATGACGTTCCCGAGCTGTAGGTGTATCAGTACCATCTCATGGATAGGAAGAACGAAGATACGCACTTCAATCGCTGCCCGTGCCTCACTCCTCCTCCTCTCCCCTCCTCCGGTCCTCCTCCTGCAACGGGGTCTCCTGCGGCTTAGCGCGCGCCTTCGCCTTGTTTTTGCCATCACCCACCACATCCTCGTCGAAGTCGAAACTAACGCTCCTCCGCTGATGCGCCGCCGCCTTCCTCGGTACAAGCCCGCTCACGCCTCCGCTCCACTTTTCCACATCGCTCCCGTCCCGAGGCGTCAACGGCCCAGGCCCACTCGAGTCGCCGGTAGAGCTCGCGGGGCTATTGCGCTGCATGCGTGGCGCGGCGAAGGGGCGCGTGGGCGGGATAACGCTCGTCAGCATCGACGCGGGTGATGACGCAGCAGCAGTGGGAGTGGGTGCAGGCACGGCTACCGGTGCAGGCTGGGGTGTCCGCGTCTGCTGTCCAAGCGGCATCATCGTGCTGCTGCGCTGGCGAGGCGGGGGCGCGCTGCTCTTGCTATTGGGACCTTGCACAACGGAGCCACTCGTCGATGAGCCCGCTTGCGATGGCGCTCCGGACGGAGACGTATTGGATGATGCGGAGGCGGAGGGTGTCGTGGTGCTGGTGCTGGTGCTGGTGGTGCGCGTAGAGCCCTCAAACGTCGGCGCAGACGACACCGGCACGAGTGTGCTGCTCCTCTGTCTTGGCGCTGTCCCCGCAAGCTCGCTGACCGCGCTCATACTCCGGTTTTGCGCGTGGGCCGGTCTTGACGTGACGCTGAAAGCCGGCGGAGGGGAGCGCTGCTTGATCACGATCGGCGCTATCGTGTCCTTGTCCGTGTTGCGCTTCTCCTCCGCCATCTTCTCCGCACTCCCAACCCTCTGCAGCGGCCGTGCTTTCTCCGGTGACTCGTCCCCGTTCCGCGTCACGAGTGCAATCCCCCCACCCAGCATATCTGCAAGATCCCTTCCCAGCACGCTATCCCTATAATTGTCCTCGCGCCCGCCATCATCAGCCCACGTCCGCTTCGGCGTCGCAGAGATAATGTCGCTCGACGACCGGCGATGGAACGCCTTGCGCGCTGTGGCATTCGCAAACGCTGGCGGCGGGCGGGGCGTGGGCTTCTGCTCTTGCTGCGGCTTCTGCTGCTCCTGCTGCTTCGGTGGCTGCTTATCAACCCGCTCGGCGCTTGCGCTGGCCGCTGCGACGGCCCGCAGCCGGTCACTCAGCACGTCACGCTTCTGCTGCGGTACCATGGAACTGCTGCCCCCGCTCGCAGACGACACAGGCGTCGGCGCAGGGAGACTAGCCGCACTCCCCGCGGTCTCCTTCCGCATCGGAATGCTGCGCTTCTGCTGCGGCTGCGGCGGACCAAAGACCCCCGCGTTCCCCAGCACGCGCGGCACCTCCTTCGCGGGCGAACTCGGTGGGGACGGAAAGTGCACCAGCCCAGTGTCACTGCGTACAGGCGGCGAGCGCGACGTCAGGACCGGGCTTTCCTCCCCCTCCTGGTGGTGGTGCTGACTTGCTTTTGCCAGGCGCACCCCCGCCTACGGCAGCAAGCATACCCCCACCCGTGAACCCATCCTGCCCCACACCTTTCTCTTTTTGCGCGGCCGCCAGCGCAGGCCTTGACGCAGTAAGTTCTGCAATGTCGATGAGCGGCTTGGGCTTGTTCGGGCCGGGGCGACTTGAGCTCGCGATGCTGCTCCCGCTCGCAGAGCCGCTGTGCTTGTGCTGCGGCCGGTACGTGGCGGCCGACGAGGGAAAGGGTGATGGCGGGAGCGCTGTGCCCGTAGCGAGATTCGTCTGGCTGCCGTTGAGGCTCGAGAGCGCGCTGCCTGGGCGACGCGGCGGAAGGAGGGTGCCCAGTGGGGCGTCGTCATCGTCGGATTGCTCTTCCTCGGATTCGGACGATTCGGACTCAGTTTGTGGTGGAGGCGCGGGCTTGCGCTGCTGCGGTTGTGGCTGTGGTCGTACCGCAGAAGCGCCGGGGATTTGAAGCGCGGGAAGAAGAGGCTGGGACAAGTGTTTGGCTATAGAAAGAATATGTCAGCCACATGGAGAGATGAATGAAGAGGATAAGATCGAAGGGAAGTCATGACCACATAAAGTATCGATGAAGGAAGCGCGCAGATCCGGCAGGAAGCACCTCCACCTCGTAATAGCGCAAGGTGACTGAAAGTAAGCGCATACATCCACTGCGGAGCTTGACCTGGCACGGCGCAAAGACATTGGAAGAAAGAAAGATCGGGAGGAAGAGCACGAAGCCCCAGCAAGGCAAAGTAGACTGACACGGCACAGAAGCAAGAAAAGCCTCGTCTGGAAAATACCGCGCTGTCTACCCCAAGGAGGACAGACGACGAAGCCAGCGGATCAGCCAGTACGAAGTTTGTCTCGGCCTCTCCGACAGAGAAACCGTAAAGTAAAGACGAGGTGGGGAACACCATCCCAAACGCACCCGCTGTAAACCACGAAATGCAAAAAGCCGAGGCGAGACTGGCGCAACCGCCGAAAACGGAAGTCGAGAAGACAAATGCGGCGACCCGACGGTCGCCACAGTGATCGAGCCGCATCGTGAAAGCCGCGCGCGGATGACGAGGAGAAAAGCGCCGACACCACAGAGACTACACGGCGGAAGCAGTCAAGTCTCCATGAATAACGGCCAGACAATAAAGACTACGCGACGACGGCACGTCACGGTGATTCCTCCCCGCACGAATCTGGTTCGCTCGTCACCCCAAGTACCCTCAGCCAAAACCACCGGCCCAGGCAGAAGACACGGAGACGAAAACGAAAGCGAAGGGAATACGGAAAGGGGGCAAAGCGCCCACACCCCACAAAGACAGAAAAAAAGAACGAAACGAGAAAGGAGGGAAGACTCACGATTCCTCGCAGCTTGCGCTCCACCCGCATCTACCGCTAGAAAAAATCGTAAAGACCAGCTCATACTTGAGTAACGGAAAACTCACGTTTGGCACTAACATCCCCCGTACTCCGACTCCCCATCCCACTCAGCGCTCCGCCATACACACCCAACGTCGACCCCGCACCCGCGCCCAGACTCGGCCCCTGCCCGCCCCCATGTCCTGCCTCCGACTTGCTTGCACGTCGGGGATGCATCCCCGGCCTCCCTCCCTTGCCTGCCGCTTTCAGCTGCGCCGACGGAGACTCGTCTTCCTCTGAGGATTCAGGCGCGGACGACTCCGCTGACGTCGTCGACTCCCAGCGCTGCTCCTGCTCGCGTAGGTGACGCGCCTGCGTTTTTTGAGGCCGGGTATGTGCGTGCTTCCCCGGCGTCGTCTTCGCGGGTGGCGTCGGCGCTTGGGGCTTTTGCACGGTGCGCTGCTGCTTTTGCGGCGTCTGCTGCGACGAGGGATAGGAAGGGTGCGCCTCACGCGGGGGTCGTTCGCGCTGCTGCTGGAGCTGTCCCTGACTTGCATTCGGCTGACTTCGATTGCCGAGGTTATATATCCCTCCGCCTCCGCCGCCGCCGCCGCCGCCACCACCACCACCTCCCGCCAAATTCTCTCTCGACCTATTCCCTCCTCCCATCCCAAGCTGCGTCGTACTCTCCCCAAACGCAGGACTGCCCGCTGCGCTCCGCCTCGCCTGCACCTCCCGGAACGCCGCCACACTTATCCGACTACTACTCGCCGACGCGTCGCTCGTCCCTCGCGGTCGTGGGCGGCGCGGGAGAGCGAGTTCTTCTTCCGTCGGGTACGGAGATGATGATGCGTTGAGGGCGGAGAGATTGGATGTCGTCAATTTGTTCCCTCGAGAATTAGGTGCTGGCGACGGCGACGACGACGGTGTGCCAGAAGCGGGGGAAACGTGTCGGAACGCCTTCAAGTTAAACTCGCTCTCTGAGCCCTCGCCGCCCTTCCCCCGTGGACTCGGCGTCGGACTCACTTCTCTCCCCTTCTCTTTATTCTTCCCCCCGCCAAACAATCGCGCGAAGCGGCCGCCAGATTTAGCACCCGCACTCTTCGCCCCCGCGCTCTTCGCCGTCCACCCGCTTGCCGTGGACTTCGTCGGCGATACGGAGGGCACGAGCGGAGAGCCAAGGTACGGGTGGGAGGCACCACTGTTCCCGCCCCCGTTAAAACTGCCGTAGACAGAAGGCGAGCCGCCATACGCGGGCGACAGCGACGACGTGGGTGATAAAGGAGAGTGTAGTTGTGGAGGCGGGAGACTGCGCGTACTCTGGCTGCTTTCACCGTGAGCGAGGCTCCACGGTGGCTGCAATCCCCCATTCGGGCCCGGGGAGGTTGGGGGGAGGTCAGATGAGGTGCTCATCCGATCCAAATACGCGTAGGACGGGCGGCCCTCTCGCTCCGAGACCGTGGGCGGCGCCAAGTCATTCCGACTCCTCTTCCGCCCAAAAAGCCGAGGCCACCCCCGCCTCCGGCCTTCGTTTTGCCCTTGCCTTGCGGATGGAGATTCGGCTCGCCGGCATATGCGAGCCCGCGCCCATTCGGGCTTGACGGGCCCGCGCTGGAGAAAGAGATGTATTCTGCGGTGGGCGAGGAGGCGGAGGAGGAGGCGGCGCTGGGGTCGTAGTTGCTGGTGGAAGAATGCGAGGGAGGGATCGTGGGCGAAGAGTGTAGGTCGGAGGCGCTTTTTGATTTGCTGGCGCTGCTGGGATTATTTCGTGCAAAGATGCCGCCGAGGAAAGACATCGCGGGCGTGGATGTGTTCGAGTGACTAGGCGTCTATTATCTATGTCGTGGGCAGGGGATTTGGATTTAGGGTTGAATTATCATTTTGAATTTGACAGCGGGCGAAAATAAAGAGAGTGACGGTATAATAATCAGCGGCGATTCGAGCTCGAGGAGCAGGGTGTACGCACGAATAGAGTCGTTAAAGCGACTGCGAGACTAGCCCGGGCTTACAGCGGCAGCGAACGAGTGGTGAAAAGGTACGCTAATCGGAAAATCTGCCAATCCAGCAAATGAGCTAACCCCCAAGCGACACAGCGCAAACACACATTCGAGTCCACCCAGCCACCTAAGTGCCTATAGACTGTTTCCAGCGGGGGGCGAATTGGATTCAGAGTCGGATAATTAATTTGATTTAGTGGCGCCATCGGTGACGAGAAAAGAAAATAATGACAGCATAAACAATCAACGGTCATTCGGGGCTCAAGGAGCAGCAGGAGACGCACGAGGAGAGGTATTCTGTGCCTAACCCTGAATTTCAGAGGTTGTGATACCCGAGCGAGGGAACGAGACGCGAGAGAATCGCTATTCGGAAAACTACGCCAAGCGAACGGGTGAGTAACCACAGAGCATAAAACCCGGACAAACGCACAGACAGAATCAACGCAACGCAAGACCTAGTCCGTCCGTCCACCCAGACACCGACGTGGCGAGAAAATAGATACAAGAAACGAGGAAACGAGGCTCGAGTGCGGTAACGCAATAAGCTTCCCTTCCGTTCTTCTTGAGACGTATACAAACGCCGCGTGGATCGAATGCGCCTGTATCGCTAGTACTGGCGGGTAAAAAGAGCGAGGAATCGACGCTGGTGTTGGCGAGGATGAAAGCAGAAGGCAGGCCAGGCTTGGTTTGTCCTTGTTTGCTTGCAGGGATATAGACGTCACACCGCGGTCCTCCGGCCGCATGCGAGGCGCATGTTTTTTTCTTACCCTGCGTACGTACTGTGTTTCAAGCTCTCCAGTCTAGGCTTTCCTGGGCTCTAGGGTCGATTTACCGTCCCACAATTCACCTCCAACGCACCAAAAACATTCAGGAACAGGGACTCTTCTGCGTGTTCGCAACTGCCATTCCTTTGGCCGCCGAACGCGAGTTTTTGACTGGGATGGGAAAAAAATTTCTCGCGCCGCCGACGTCATGATTCCCAACTGTCCAATGTGCCAATGGCTGGCGATCTGTTTGTTGCCTGGTGATCTCCGTGATGTGAACTTCCTGTCGTCTTGCCACCACCAACCGTTTTTTCCAAAATTTTCTCGTTCACACCTTGAAGTCGAAATGGACTCGGATTTCACCGGCGCACTATAGTACCGGGTTAATTTCTCGAGCTCATCTCGGTTAAATTCACCCAGTCATTCATTCCGCCCCTCCTACCGTCTCTGGACTCTGGACCCGTACAGTACCCGACTTGAATCCGTACTTGAACTCACAGGCGCTTTGGCTCCACTCAATGCCGAATCTCAGTCATCGAGTCAACTGTCGCCGTTTTGCTGATCGACGGTGACAGGCATCCTCCGTCAACGCCAAGCGCAGGGGAAAATTCTCGCAGCGAGTCGCGCGCAGTCAGACAGTCAAACAAATCGAATCCTTGCTTCCTGGACAGACTGCGGCTCCAGCTCAGCTCAGCCCACCTGGTTCTGTGGACTACATCTCCAATCCATCTACTCAGCCGCCGCACGCAGACACAGACGGGCAGACGGACATCTTGCACGCACCCCTCGCACCGTCGACCGCGGACTGATGTGCGGACTGAATGACAGCCAGCAAAGCGCAATTCTCTCGCGTTCAAATACTCCAACAAATCTTTACTCAGACGACTACAATAGCCTCATCCCTCCTGCCAACTCGTCTTGCTAATACTTCTTTGGCTCAGCTTTCCGCTCTCCTCCCTCGAATAAATACGAGATTCACTTGTACTTAGGTCAACCCCGAATCTCCGCACACACGCACACAGACAGACAGACATCTCGCACTCACCCCTCGCCTTCGTCGCTTGCCCACTTCACCGATTCTTCAATTTTAGTCTCACTTATAGACTCGCCGAGCGAACGATGCGGCGATTGATCCTCTTGCATCGGCATCCGTAGGCTCAGACTCAGGCTCGCGGATCCCACTCTCTTGCACCGTACTCAAGCTGCTAATGTATTTAAGTACGCGGTCTAGCCCCACCCACCGCTGCTTCTTCGATCATCGATCATCCTGGGGCGGCGCTGGATCGTTGTGGGCATCCAATGACATCTCCAGTCACAGATTTTGTTGATCTGCGACCACTCGCAACGTCAAGCGTTGACTCATGCCACTTGCCTCTCAACCCCTCCGCACCAACACAAGCATCTCTTCGCAATCAAACGAATGAAAGAATCCTCTGTGTCTCGGGCGCGATTTCAAGCTCTTTCCTTGGCTTCTTTTTTTCCTCCGATATCAAGAAATTTCGAGTACATCGGTCTTCTCTTTCGCGGTATACGTTTTGGAATTCCTCGTATTCAATCCTCCGAACCAAGGGTTCGTTTCTACCAGGGTGATTATACGCGCCAATCTCAAGGCAGCCTCCACTATACAAATCACGCCGGCAGTCCTTCGACTTTCACCGCACCACAAAGCATTTCCACTCCGAATACCGCCTTGTCAAATTATCGGGTTAACTATTATCCTTCGCCAACAGTCTGGGCACAAGAAATGTTGCGTCAAATGGCTTGTGTTCGGGCAAAGACCTCTCGATTGATTGTGCCATTGTTGACGACATATTGAATTCCGTCCCCCGCCCTGCAGCGTCTGCAAACCCAACGGTGCCTTCTCCGACGCCGCCGCCCGCATCGTGAGTGGACGCCGATTTTTCTCTGAAAGAATTTTCACAAAGTTTCTATGTGCGAGGCCAAATTGGCAGCAACCAACCCATGGTTCATTTACCTGTATAGCAGGCACACATATCGCCTGCGCAAATTGGCGGCATGATCGCAAGTGCAACACTCTTTGCGCTCTGTTTGCTGGTTTGTTTGACGCTCCTAATCAACTCCTTATAACTCGGCGTCAACAACAGCGAAGGATTGCGTCCAATGGATCCCTCCATGCCAACTCCATCGCATCCGATTCGGCCTCAGTTTCCCAGACGTCGACATCACGAGTTGAGCTGGCTTTTTGACCTTCTCTTGTGCAGACGCCAACCGCAGGCCTCGGTGAGTTAAAAGCGTACCAAATGAAGAACTCGAGAGGAAATCGCAAATTGCCAATTATCAATGGAGTTATCCTGATGCTTGCCGAACGCCGGATGCGATGCGGAGCGCAGTGTGTTTGTGTTTACTCGTCCGACGCGCCGCATAGACGCAACGTGACGTGGCGGTGCCCAACACTCCTCTTTCCCAACATGGACGGCCCGGCCCGCCCTTCTCGTACTGTGCGTTCATTAACAACCCGCGAACTTGTGGAATCTTGGCAGCTCGCTGAGTTGAATGCAAGAACTACGTGTTGCGGAACTGCTCGCCAAATAATGATCTTAAGCTTCAGGTCATCGCCGTTCTCGATGGGTCGGTAATTTTAGCACTGGCAAGACTCGCGGTTAAACAGACCCACCACTCTGCGAAGAAGGAATCAGGCATCGTATACATGGTTCTCTTAATTGGTTCTCTCGCGATCTTCGCACTTGCTTCCAGCGTACCGGACGACTCCGAATTTCGATGGAGCAGCGTGAGCGCCGAACTTGTGCTCTGACTCGCTCCGTATTGACCGTGGCACTGTAGCTCACAGCGTCAGACAAGCTCAACTGGACGCCGTGCTACACTCCGGGAATCGAATGCGCTCTTCTGGCGGTATGAATATGCACTCGATCCCGTTCACTAATTCTGAGTTCCCTCATAGATCTCTTTAGACTACTTATCCCCGCCGCTGACAACGCGTCCATCGCCACTGCTCGATGCCCTGCGAACTGCTCGAACTCCGGAGTCGGAATATCTCGGCTCAATGCGTCTGAACGATGGTCGCCCTGGGGTCAGCGGAGTGGACTACCTCGTGCAAGCCGGCGGCGAGTCTTTCGCAACCATCCTCGGAAACTAATTCGATATCGTCGGATTCGATCCGCGAGGTGCGTCCCCGCCCGCTCTTAATGCATTACACCGCAAACTCGAGTTTTCCAGGCGTCAGCGACTCAACGCCGATAATTTCGCACAGCGTCGACTACACACACCTGCGAAACTTCATTTTCGACGCGCTCTGCAGTCCATACGAATTATTTACCCCTGTATCCCAATCTCCTCGCCTTTTTGTGTCCGAAGGTCGAGCAAAAAGACCGCAATTTTAGTGTTCAGAAAGATGAGTGGGATCTTGGAACTGCTTTTTAGGCAGCTGAGCATACTCTCGCAAGTCGCTCTCGCAATGGCGCGGCTCGCTGAGGTCAAGTGAGAGGTTTTGAATCGGGTTGTTGCATCATTTTGAGGGGCAGCGAAGCGACAAGTGAGGTCTTATTAACACTTACATGTGGCCTCCGAGTAGAGAGTCGAGACTCGCTTGAACAACTTTATTGATGGCACTAGTGCTGGCTCATCGATCAACAAATTTGTCCTCCGATATAGCAGTCTTGCCGGCGAGTCGAATTTTTTAGTGTTAACGTGGTGTATTGACACTGTACGAAAATTTTCAAACTACTAAGTATTTGGATACATTATTACATACGACATCTCTGATCCAAGTCCGACAGTTCCGACATGTCCGAAAGTCCGATTACTGTGCCATATCCATTAGGCGATGTGGGCCGGCAGTGATTACATCATCGGAACACTTCGGCATGTTGTACATTTGGTTCACAATTGAAAACAAACACGTCGAGTCCAACGCACACGTATAGGCGCCCAATCATACGTGTCGCTCGCCTGCGTTCTCGACATGTTCATTATAACTTGGTGGACGCCCTTCCTCCTCATCCTGCACAACTCAAAGTTGAACAACATGTTTGGCAACACTGAACTAAATGGTCTCACCAATTTCTGTTTTTCTGAGGCTCCCCTTCTCGGAACTCCTTTGGGCGCCAGCAGCGTTTGGGGAGAGATGCTGGATAATGGAGAGCTGAATATTGCTGAGCTTGACGTCAGCGAGCTGGTTGGTAGTGGCCTGTCAGTGGAGACTTGTCCGGTTTGATACGGCGTCCATGTCGACATCGACGTCACGGGAATAGAGGGCGGGTGGGATATGGCAGCCTCAGTGAAATAAGGGGCAAGTCCGGATTCTTGGGACTGACTCCGTCTCTCCTGTTGTCGTCGGCGCACTTTCAGGAGGTAGTACGCCAGAAGAGCCAGCAGACAGAGTGCACCAAGTGTTGCACCGGCGGCTATGCCGCCAAGTTGGCCTGGTGATAGTCCATGCCTGTGGAACGGATGAATGAGTCACGAGGTCAAAGCAGGTTGCAATTTGGTTGAATATTTCAAACGCACTTGGAAGCTTGAAATGTTCTGTCGAGTAAATAAATCAAGGATTGAGAGCTATTTCAGTGATAAATCGGCGTCTACTCACGAAGTGCTCGGCGTCGAAGAGGGCGATGTTGGGGTTGACGAGGTTATGGGACCAGGAACAGAATTGAGCGTGCCGTCGACAATGGCATAATCTATCGAGACGCTTTCGCCCGCGGACAGGTCAATGGCCGTAACAGTGATCGAGTGATTCCCCATCCCCAGATTGCTGGCATAAAATAGTAGTTGGCTGGAGAGGTAATTCGGCAAAGCGGTGTTAGGATCAAAAATATTCTGTTTAGCGGTGAAGCTCGAGGGAGTTCCCCCGTCGATTTGCACGTTATATGGACCACCTTGGGCGCCGATGGCGCCGTATAGCGCTACTCGGTCGCCCTTGCGGTCACAAACTCCCGGTTCAGATGCAGTGATGGAATGAAAATTCAAACCACATACCGCGAAAGAAAACAGCGCTGTAGCACCGTTTTGTGCGGTTACGCTAGGATTTGAATTGCCAAATGAGTAACCAAGTTCTGAATCAAAAATTAAAAAGCACCTACTGGCCAGTTCCTTCGTCAAAATCCGGAAATCCGGGGAGGTTGTCGTCATCGAAGGCAGTCCAGGCCGAGGAGGGGGTATATACGAATGATTGAGTGTCGTCTTGGAGGTGGAGGTCTGTCAGCGAGTTAACTTCTGTGGTCCATGTGAACTGCAAGAACGGTAAGTAAATGGCGCTTCTCAAGAAAAAAGGGAAGGGAGGGATAGATTGCTTGCGCACGCACGCACATAGTCGAGATTCAAATCTGGGATGGATTGATTGATTCCAGTGATGTTGGGCGAGATGGTCAGAGAGTGGGCACCCGCAGCCAGGTTCGTCTTATTGAATAGGTCGATTTGGAACTGCTCGACAGTGACAGTGGCCGTCCCGAACGTTCCTAGTGTCTGGCCATCGAGTTTAATACTGTGCGTGCAGTTGGCGTTCAGTATAGTTTTGCAGCGTCGCGGAGTTGAGCGCGTACATGTATGGGCACGAATTGAGGCGGTAGGCGCCAACAACATGGACCTCCGTGCCTGTGAAGGCCAGCGTGGCGGAACACGAGGGGTCGCCGCAGATGACGAATGTACCCAGGTTGTATCTGCATAAAAACGATGGTACGTGAATCTATTAGCCGCACTTATCCCAGGGAAATAGATTTTAATATGGACGAAGTACTCACTTGTCGGCCTCGGTGTCACCATCTGCGCCCCCGACCTTCCATGGCCCTGTGTACGTGAGAAGTGGGCTGTTGACATCGACATTTTGCGTGAACGAGGGCATGGCACACCAGGAGCCAAGAAAAGACCTGATAAAAGAGGGGAAATGGGTGCGAGAGCTAGGACGAAAGGTGCGAGAGCTGAGCCTGAGACCAAGTTCTAGGGATGCCGAGGTTTCCTAGTAATGCGGATGGAATTTTGGGTCAATTCACTTTATTAGAAGGTGATAGATGAAATGATCCCAGAAGCTGTATCCTTTGCTTCCTGCTCAACACCGGCGGCCAGAAATTGGAATAATTCAGACGTGGGTACGTACAGTCACAAGCTGACCCCAACTCGAATATGGAATAAAACTATACATAGGTGGTAGGACTCTGTGGCGTCAGTGCAACGTATCGGTCTCCTGCCCGCTAGTAGCTCACACACACGTGCCAGACTAGGCCTTACTTGGGCAGCGGTGAGGCGGACAACGCTTCGAAGATCGCCGTTCTGTCGTTTCCCATTACTGATGCATGATCTGTGGTTGATCTGTTGGTGCTGATAGGCAGCGGAACAGGTACTGCGTTCCGACCCCATCTGACTACGGCTGTAAGTACTTGGACTACGACCCCCGACTACGGCCTTGGTCAGATGTAGTCCGAGCTTTGTCGAGCGCGTCAAACTGCGACTACATGGGATCAGAACGCAGTGCGGAAAGAGCGGAAGAGCGAAAGGCGAGCTGGAACAGTGCTTCTCGCGGTTACGATCTGATCGCTGGTTGGGTCAATGGGATTCTTCTGAGATCCTACATATACATATCAGCGTTGGCAAGATCCAAAAAAAAGAGAGAATAGTAAGAATAGAGACATAAATACGCCGGCAACCAAACCGACGTGCACGGACTGGGAGCAGAGTCAGATTCCGGAGCGGTTTGGCGTGAGCTGGGATGCAAGCGCGAGGCATGAAATTCAATAAAACCGCTAAGTCGGAGAGGTACAGCAGCATAATTTAAAAGGATGTCACAAAATTGTCAAACTTTCTGCAAGAATAGTCTCTTGTAGACAGATTTCAAACTCGAAGCTCATACATCGCTTGTTGACTGCTTGGGTCCAAGGACACGGGAAGCGTTCAGAATTCCATGCTGCGGACCTGTTGGATTCATGAGCCAGGTGGACTCGGGGTTGGTTCCATGGGTGATGAGGGCAAAGGGAAGAAACTGCGACAAGCGCTAACACCCGATTTGATCCGGCATGATCCGGCATCCCCGAGGAAGCTTGCCTCTCGCCACCATGTCGAGTATATACGAGAAGAGTGGGGTCCCATCCTTCTGGCCATTCCTCGCCGCGACCTCGCTTACCTCTGCCTGCATGTCTGACGAATGAGACGCAAATGTTGCTCTTCCTGCGCAACGCGCCGACCTGCTCGCCGTCGACACCAAGGCTAGATCCATAAGCGGTGCTGTGCACGTCGATCCCAGCCCTCTAGCAGCGCATGGGAGGGCGAGTAAATGCATCTCAGCCGCCGGCTCTATACGCGCTTGCTGAATCTCCACAAATCCGTCTCCCCCAGATCGAAGACGATGTATTGGGGCGTGTGGAAGCGCTGCTACTGGATGACTAGGTTCTCAACACTGGTGGAAGACGAGGAATAGGACGACTGCGACTATGACTACGATACGAAGTAGATGCAGATGCAGCGGTGGAAGCGACAAGGCGCGGAGAGGGGAGGTTTGAATTTGTATGGAAGACGCTCACCATATTTTGTATGCCACTTCCTTGATCTCGAAGCTCCAGCTAATCTCTGCCACAGCTATTATTGCGATTATCCTCCTCGCTATAACAATCGTATTTTCGGTCATGGTTTTACGAAACTTTGGGGCGCCACAGAATGCAGAGCGGAGGAGTGGGGGGTTACTGGAGGAAGATGCAGAGGGCACGATCTCGCTTTGCCGGTACGTACTGCGCCGTAGGAAGCTTCTAACTCTATCTTTCATCAAGTACTGCGGTGCTGATCCGCTAATTTCTTTGAGGACGCTAATTCCTTTGAGATCACAGATCTTCTGAACACCGGCTTCCTTCATCATCGGTAGCACAGCAGTTTTATTCCCTTCATTCACTTGGGTTCGTCGAGGTATCCGTACCTAACTATTTCATACGTAGACGAATATCACACTGTTAAACTGTTGAACCCTGTTCCTCCCCTCGCGACGTACGTCTTTTCATCTGAGCCTGGCAAATACTAACTGGCGGTTAGCGCTGAACCCACCGCAGCTGGCTTCCCTAGCGCCTTTGTGGTACTGACTATCAACACCCCGGGCGTGCATCCCTCCTTCACGAGCTCAATCTGACACTCGAACCTCCTACAGCACAGATCCATCGGCGCGCCGTCCACCTGCGTGAACGGGTACCTCCGGCAATACTTCCAGAACGGCACACTCCCTGCGCCAGACACGACGTGCCAGCCAAACGGCGTCTTGATTTCCTCGACCAATGCGACAGAAGATATGACGGCGCGGGGCTAGAGCCACAGCGTGGGGAAATGATGAAAGCTGGGCGCACCATCGGGAAGCCATTCCGCCGCGCGACGATGCAAAACCTTCGCCTTCGTTTGTAGAACAGGCTGTAGCGCTCGCATCCCCATCGTCTCGCTTTTTATGTCCGAATTTGGAGCAAAAATAAAGCCATTTCAGTGTTCAGACAGATAGTTGGGATCTTGGGAACTGTTCTTTATGCAGCTGAGCAAACACTCCGAAGTCGTCCTCGGAAAGGCGCGGCACGTTGAAGTCAATGCAAGTTGAGGTGCAGATTTTACAACTTGGAAGCAAGGAGCGATGCCGAAGCGGTGAACCTTTCGAACCGGGTTGTTTCATCATTTTGAGGTGCGGCGTTTTATACATAAAACCATTGCAATCCCATACACACAACAGTTGGGTTCTGAAAAAAATCTAACATACCAGCGTACGCTATCAGGTACTTGATCGGATGTGGATCTTCTCATACACCTCCCTCCATATGCTCATCGTAACTTGGGGGTCGGCCCTCCCCCCTCGGCCTGCACAATTCCAAGTCAAACAGGGAATATTTAGGAACGCTGAACCGAAAGTACTCACCGATAACCCCTTTTCCGACACCGCCCTTCTCGGAGCTCGGTTCGGCGCCAGCAGCGTTTGTGAAGAAATGCTGGATGCTGGTTGCCTGGATATTGCTGGGCTGGATGTCAGCGAGCTGGTTGGCAGTGGGCTGCCAGCGGAGACTGTTTCATCTTGATACGGCGTCCATGTCGACGTCGACGTCACGGGGATAGAGGGCGGGTGCAGTAGGGCAGCCTGAGTGAAACTAGGACCGAGTCCGGATGCTTGGGGCCGACTCCGACTCTCTTGTTGCCGTCGGCGCGCCCTGAGGAGGTAGTACGCCAGGATAGCCAGCAGACAGAGCGCGCCGAGTGTGGCGCCGGCGGCTATGCCGCCAAGTTGAGCTGCCGACAGTCCATGCCTGTGAAATGGATGAATGAGCATTGAGTTCAGACGGGCTGCAATTTGGTTGAATATTTCAAACGCACTTGGAAACTTGAGATGTTCTGTCGAGCAAATAAATCAAGGATTGAGAGCTGTTTCAGTGATAAATCGACGTCCACTCACGAAGCGCTCGGCGTCGAAGAGGGTGATGTTGGGGTTGACGAAGTTATAGGACCAGGAACAGAATTGAGCGTGCCGTCGACAATGGCATAATCTATCGAGATGCTTTCGCCCGCGGACAAGTCAGTGGCCGTAACACTGACTGAGTGATTCCCTGGCCCCAGATTGCTGGCGTAGAATAATAGTTGGCCGGAGAGGTAATTCGCCAAAGAGGTGTTGGGGTCGGAAATATTTTGTTGAGCCGTGAAGGTCGAGGGAGTGCCTCCGTCGATTTGCACGTTATATGGGCCACCTTGGGCGCCGATGGCGCCGTATAACGCTACTCGGTCGCCCTTGCAGTCACAAACTCTCGGTTCAGACGCAGTGATGCAATGAGAATTTGAAACACGCATACCGCGAAAGAAAACAGCGCTGTTGCACCGTTTTCTCCGGTTACGCTGGGATTTGAATTGTCAAATGAGTAACTAAGTTCTGAATCAGAAATTAAAAAGCACCTACTGGCCAGTTCCTTCGTCAAAATCCGGAAATCCGGGGAGGTTGTCGTCATCGAAGGCAGTCCAGGCCGAGGAGGGGGTATATACGAATGCTTGAGTGTCGTCTTGGAGGTGGAGGTCGGTCAGCGAATTAACTTCTGTGGTCCATGTGAACTGCAAGAACGGTAAATAAACGGCGCTTCTCAAGAAAAAAGGGAAGGGATGGATGGACGATGCTCGCGCATGCACGCACATAATCGAGATTCAAATCTGGGGTGGATTGGTTGAATCCAGTGATGTTGGGCGAGATGGTCAAGGAGTGGGCACCCGCAGCCAGGTTCGTCTTATTGAATAGGTCGATTCGGAACTGCTCGACGGTGACAGTGGCCGTCCCGAACGTTCCCAGTGTCTGGCCATCGAGTTTAATACTGTGCGTGCAGTTGGCGTTCAGTATGGGTTTTGCAGTGTCGCAGATGCGCGTACATGTATGGGCACGAATTGAGGCGGTAGGCACCGACGACGTGAACCTCCGTGCCGTTGAAGTCGAGGGTGGCGGAACACGAAGGGTCGCCGCAGATGACGAAGGTATCCAGGCTGTATCTACATGCAAACGCACATCGTGAAGGAAGGAAAATGGCGGATTTCAGAGGGACTCACTCGTTGGCCTTGGGATCACCATCTGCGCCCCCGACCTTCCATGGGCCAGTGTATGTGAGAAGTGGGCTGTTGACATCGACGTTCTGCGTGAACGAGGGCATGGTACGCCAGGACGAACCACAGAAAGGAACCAAGCAAGGAGGGGGGAAGTGCGGGAGAGAACAAGTTCCAGGGATGCTAAGGCTGTTATTATGGCATACTAGGAGGCAATTTTGGTTCAATTCACTTTGTGTGAAGGTTGATAGATGCAATGATGCATCCATTACTCCCTGCTCGACGGCATCGGCGGTAAGAAATTAGAATCATTCACGGACGTGGGTGTACAGTTGCAAGCTGACCCCGAGTCGAAAGCCTGCAGCGTCAATAAGACGTATCAGTCTCCTCGCTAGCGGCTCGCACTCGTGTCACCGCATAGCTGGTCCTAGCCTCGACCGGCCCGGATATCAGATGGCGAAGCAGACAGTGCTTCGAAGTTCGCCACCGTCGTTCCGCACCGAGGCACGATTTGTTGGTGCTGATAGGGAGGCGAAGAAAGATCGAATGAGCAAAAGGCGAGACGGAACAGTGCTTGAGTATGGCTGATCATCATATAGACCTGACTGAGCCAATGAGATGATGATCAGGGGCCTATAGATATACCAGAGTTGGATGGAGAGAATAGAGATTGGGATTGCGGGACCATTTGGCCGGGCCGAAGCGGAATGCCAGGGTGGCGCGAAGAATTCAGGTAACGCGTCGGCAGGATGTGCGTCCACCTGAAAGCTGATCAGTCTGGGCGGTAGAGCAACAGGTAGTGAGTAGTTCAACATGCTCGAGGTACGAGATACTACCGTGTTGAAGACTGGCTCTGACAGGCTAGGTAGGTAGGTAGGGCGCGGTAGAGCACTGGAATTTGGAAGGATGTGAGTGAGTCGAGCACTACGGTGTAAATGAGCAAAAAAAAAAACCACGCCAAGCAGCGACAAACCAGGCACGGAACCCGAAGATTGCCCGAAGATGAGAATCGTGATGGAGAGCAGCGGAAGATGATTCGTAGAACAGAACGCGTTCTGTGCCGTCCCGACGCAGTGAGTAGCCATTAATTTGAGGCAGGGTGAAAGAAGGACACAAGGTCGCACATTGGGAAATGACAGTTCCACTGGTAATTCGTAGAAGAACTGAAGACGTACCCGAAATGCAATCTCAGGAATCTGAGGTGAGAAGGACGTTCAGAATTCCATGCCGCGGACCTGCTGGATTATGAGCCGGGTGGGCTTGGGCTTGGTTCCATGGGTGATGAGAGCAAAGAAAAACCCGTCACAAGCGCCAACTCTCCGATGGTCCGATATGATCCGGCGTGATGCGGCTTACCCCGAGAACGCTTGCTCATGTCCCGGTCCACCGCCAAGAGTTTGTGCATCCGGCTGAAGCGACTTCATCAGCGACATAACCTTCAAATATCTGGAAAACAGGAGGAGTAACGTTCGGTGCCACTCTTTTATTGATTTTTTCCCTGGCATGGCACGTCTTCGTGCTACGGTGTCTAAGATCTTTGTAACTTCCTCGACTTCATTCAGCCAGCTTTTTGCCATCCATGGCCCGATATTTCTATCGCTATGGACCTCCTCGATCCATTTAATATCAGGACTCGTTTGGCTTGCGCGGCACGAAGTCCGGCTCTCTTTCGGGAGATATCGGGTCCGAACGTCAGTGGCGCGGCGAAACAGCATCCCATGCTCAGCGCCTTCGGAAGCATGTACCTTGAACGCCCGTAGAATCTCTGGGTCTTCTATGCGTATCTTTTGCTTCTCCCAGCGGGTGTAATACTGAGGTAGCCGCAGGGTCTGCCTGCATCGCCGTCGAGTTGTCATGTGGAACCAGGAAAGAGACTCTTCGTGCTGCTGGGCCTTTTGCTAGGAAGATTCCGACTTTCTTCGTCGACGCGGATGGACTTGGGACGTTGAAGGCATTGGCATGTCGAGGATGTGACGATGCTGACTTGTACGTCAACTACCGCTACGACTTCGTTCTAGTCTCTGAGTCTGACGAATAACACACAGGTGCTGGTTGGGTGCTAGTGCCCTTGTTTTTATGAGTATATGCGAGAATCTTCCGTGGACGCAGGCTCGGGAGCGCCGGGAGATCGGGCGGGAACGCCGTATCGAGCGGAGAAAGGAGGGACTTGTGGGTGCCGAGGAGCCAAGCCCTGTAAACTATCTCGCCTCCTTGAGTCTATCCCGCGTCCTCAAAGGCGTCTCGCGTCCGCATCTCGCGTCCTCGACTCCATCTGGCCCCGACGCGCCTTGTTCTTTCCTTCGTCTGAAGCTGACCGTTATTTTCGTTTGGATCCGGGTGCACGACGAGCTCGAGCGTCAGTTCGACGGGTGCTACTCGGTACTCGGGTACACGACGAGCTTAATTTGGGCATCAGCACGGGGCACGCAGGAGAGGCAGCGCCGACCCGACTCGGGGAAACTCCGCCGCCCACACGATGCATGCACGTCCCGTCCTCTCCACTTCCATTCCACCTTCGGCCTCACCACCACCATCACCACCATTCCACGGTCACTTCGACGCTGCCCTGACGCAGGGAGCTCATTATCCTCGTTACTCCGCCCGTCTTCTCGGTCTTGCTTCGCCTGCTAGCCACCGCCCTCAGCGCCCTCGAGAGTCGAGAGTGAGCAGCAGCGGTGCAGAGTGTGCATGCCCTGTACTCTGTGTCTCGTCCTCCACGTCGACCGAGACATGACGCAGAGTTTCCCGCCCTCGTTGTGCGGTATACGCGGGCTTTCTAGTATTATACGTCGGAGTTGCTCGCTCACAGCGTGAAGAGAAGGGAAAGTTCGTCTCGTCCTGTCCCGATGAGATGGAGGTTTATGATATATCATGTGGTTCGAGTCGACCCGAGCTGCCTTTTCTCGAGTCGACTCGACTCGAGACTCGGGCAGTGCGAGTCCTGGAGCACGCGGGATGCCGTACGCACGGGTCGCTTGAGCGAGATCGGAAGGTGCGGGAATGCCCAGCCTAGAGACATATTTCTCTTACTTTCTGTATTTACTAGCAGTTTACCCCTGCCATGCTACAGTGAAAGCTGATTTTGTATTTTCAACTCACAGAAAAATCAAGGTTGCTGAGAGCTGATGACGCCGCTCGTCGCCAAGTTGGCTCCTCGCAGGCAGTATCCAATCTTTCATTGACTTCAATAAGCTTTAGTTCAGTATCCATTTGTACTTACAAAAACTCAGGTTGGATCCATAGCCGACAGCGATTCGTGGCCCGCTTTTTCCTGGTACAGCAGTCTGCGGGTAGGGAGAGCATCGAGAAAATGTTATTTCCCTGTTCGATCTCACTTTTACTTCCCAGCGAGCCCACCTTGGATCTTGGCACTCTGTTAAGCCACCAGCCTCCAGCGTATTCCACTCGCCATCGCTGGAGTCTACTGCAGCTTGAACTATTTTTTTGGATTCATGTTTATTTTGGATTCTTGATGTGCCCACGGTTTTATTCGAACCAAGTTGAACAAGGCGACAGCAACGGTGTGCAACATAAAACCTGCGCGTTGAAGCTGAATAGTACGGGAATTAGGCCAGTTAAATCATGGTGATTTGCGGGATGTGTGAACATTTGTTTGGGATGGTAATGAAGGAATTAACACAATTATTTCATGATTTCGGAGAACAGGCGAGGAAATAGTGGTTCACTGTGATGTCTTTGGCAGGATTTGTAGCCGCTCGTGAATATTCCTTAGCCGCTGTCTGTGAGTCAGCTGCAGTGAGATATATTGATCCTAGCGGAACACGAAACCCTCAGTCGTCCTTTCTAACCGAATGAATCGAACATAATGATCAGAGAAAGCGGGGTTCACAGGCGGCGAAATCAACCAGTAGAATCCGGCGTGCTTCAGCGGAAGCCACGGCAATACAATAATATCCAGTGTAATACGATGAGTTTTTGGTGGGACGAGCATGATGATTATTTGAACATCAATGCAATTGACTGAAATCTATTGCATGGCGCAGGATGCCAGTGGAGATTAGCTTGCCACAGGATTCCACTGAAATTTCGGCTGGCAGCGGCCACTGGTCGGTGATGCCGAAGAGTGCCGGTCACTGCCGTCTCCACTGCCGCGTGTATTAGGCAAGGCAACCATCAAAGCACAATACAAGTACGCTGGCTGGCATCAGCAATTGCTTGACGGCTGATCGGTACGAGACATTGGTAGGTACTTATTGGAGAGTGGAGCTCAAAGAGACAGATAGTTCGATGATGTAACAACGGGATTCTTTGAACGCCGGCTTTTGTGACAGGTAAGTTAACTGGCTACTGCACTGCCTCGTTGCCGCAATCACCTTGCCCTCATGGCTAGTGCTCGAACTGTCTGTGGAACCGAGGGCGAAACGTTACAAGGCCTCTGGGACGACGCGTTCGACGTATACAAGCATCGAACTGGTATTGATCTGCGGCACGAAAACAGCGACTTCGCCCTCCGTCTGCGAGACTGTGACTCAGCGGCATCTGTTCTGGACACTTTGCATGATACCGCATCGAGATTCTCAGGGCATCGCGAAGGGAGTCCGAAATGGAGCAAATTCCGTCGAAAGCTCAAGCCAGTAATCACCGTTATCGCGCTGTTCATCGATGCTGCTGCTGAAGGTGCAGCATCGGCGGTGGGCCCATTATTCTAGGGACATTGCAGTGCCTTATTCCGATGTTTATGTACAGTCCGTGCCAGGCGGGAAAGCTGTTTTTGTTGCCTTTGGGGTCTTGTTGAAGGTGAGAACACCGCAATGCTGTATGGGACGATTGTAATGGAGCACAGGCGACGCAAGGAGTTAGCGAGAAGTTCGATGCCCTCATCGACCTCTTGGAGAGCTTGGAACTCTTCTTCAGGCAGCTGAGCATACGCTCCGACGTCCCGCTCGGAAAGGAATCCAGGAGCATCGTCGTCGAAATTCTGGTTGAAATGCTCAAGGCACTCGCTCTAGCTACGCAGATGATGAAGCAGAACCGGATAAGTGGGACCACTTCCAAGTTCTGTCATCTATCCGATATTTTAACTCATTTCCCCCTTAGAGCATTTTGTTAGGGAACTCTTCAAAGGCGACGACATGAAGGCCATTCTAGATCGGCTACAGAAGCTCACGACCATTGAATCAAGGATGACGGTCGTGGAAATACTCGGAATGGTTAATCAAGGTGAGATTCTTATGCTAGTGAATCAATTGGACCCTAACTGTCTCGCAGCGGGTGGCGTACTAGGGGACGTGAATCGCGCTACCTCCTCCCTCCAACGACAAAACCTTGACATCTTAACGCATCTGTCCATGTTGCCTGTTAACTTGGAGCAGCAAATGGCGTCCATTATGGAGAAAAACATGCAACGTATTAGCGAGGAGATCTCTGTCTCCATCACCCAAAAACACGCTTCAGCAAGCTCTGTTGGCCCTCGGACACGACTTTCACCTTCCAACACTTACCTCGACTTATTCTACAGGACCATTCGCGCACTCATCACCCTATCTAGCAGCGAGCAGGCAACGATACGCCGCGACATGGCCGCACTACTGCCTGTTGTGACGACTACTCGTCTCACGGAAATGGAAGGTAGCTCTTTAGCTCTTAGCAGCCTTGCAGCTGCCATCAACCCGACCACCGCGATCGGTCTCTACACGCAAACGATAGTCCTCTATATCGTTGCCTACATGATGTGGCGGTTGATTTCCAAGGTTACCAGTGCCATCCCTTCCGCTCCTGATTTCGATATCAGAAACACCATCGTTCTGATTGACCTCGTCGGTGTGGAGGTCCGTCTACCCTTGGAACGCTGCGCCACTTTCGAAGTAGAGTTTTATCCCCATATCTTGAGTTCAGGCGCTAACCAACGTGTCACAGAACTTTCACCGTTTTCTCATGGAGCGTTTCTCTAACCAACGAATTGCGAAATATGTGCTCTCCCGCGCTTATGAAGTTACCGACGTGGCTAATTCGGCCATTGTATATCCTCATGTATGGGAACGGAGAATTCGAGCGGGGATGAAATTGGACATGGCAGTTCTTCTCTATCGTCCCTTCAGCGCCTGTCCCTGGTGTGGTCTGGAAAATAAGGTTGCTTTGTGGATCTATTGGTGAGTCTTTGTGCATGCAACCGTGACGTGGCGAGATGGCTAACAAAGTGGGTAGTGAATGCGGGAGAACATACCAGGCATCTGCCGCGTCACTCACCGAGCCTCAAGATACTTCAGCAAGACACCCCACAGCTTTTATAGAAGAGCTTGAGCCTGAGGCCTCGAGTTCTGGGTCTGACAACGAGACTCCGGAGCCAGGGGAAGAGGATGAAGACGACGTTGAGGACGGTTACGAGGACGGCATGGCTTCCTTACGCAAGGTCCATGTCATTTTTGACGACTCAGATCCCACCATCCCGGGTGCTGTTCCGGCAGGATATCCACCATTGCTAGCAGCGCCCGAGGGATTTTCGCGTCCGATCAATACAGCTCAGGCGTTCATTCCGTTTAAGAAAATAAAGGTCCAGGATATGGATAGCATCGTCGATAATCTGCCACGGATGCCGGTTGTTCTCCTACCTCATGATGTTTTTCCGTCTGACTGTGAGCGGTTTCCCTTCCAGTTCAGTTGAATTGACTGAAGGCTAATGAATTCAGGGAACCGTATGATGCAAGATCTTTGTCTTGCTTGGACCGGAAGGCTCCCTGCAACCGGTCGTCCGCAGGTGAAACCCCGCTTGACAGCGGAGCTTATTAATTTATGGAATATTTCCTTCTTCCTTCGCCGTGGCATCGAGGTGGTTCTGTACAAAGGTCGCGAACGTCGCACGGGCCCTAGCACCGGTGTAGTGGATATCCAGCTCTATGACGAAGACGAGGAGTCCACATCATTGTCCTCGTCTTCCGAAGATTCTGACTCCGACAGCGTCCAGCAGCAGGCCTTCATATCTGGCCAAGGCTCAATGGCGCAGGTCATTGAGCTGAGGAATCGCCGCCGTGAACTGCGCGCGGAGAAGAAACGGCGCCGCAAGGAAAAGCAAGCGAGACGCAAACAGAGGGCGCGGGAAAAGACGTTTGCACTCTACTTGACTTGCGTTCCTACTGGCAGCGCAGCGACGAGAGGTCATGGCGGCCCACCAGCAGCTGGCTATGGAGCGTCGGGTTCAGTTTCCAGGGGGATGGGGATGGGTGCGGCCGGGATGCCTAACCCGGTGGGTTACCTGGCTATGGAGAACATGATACCGCCCAATTATGGCGCTGTTGCTGGTGGGATGCCGATGCCCAACTGATGCGACTGTTGCTCCATAGCTGCTCTGTAGCATTGTACTAACCATAAATGTTTTCACTGTCCAGCAATTCATGATCCATATTGCTAATGCATCTATTCGTACACGTTATAAAATAAGTCTGCCCAAATGCATAGCAATCGAGTTTATACTACTTAGCGGGATCAACCCGACTTTGGTTACGGCCGGGTCATGGAAGAAGAAGGCGTCAGATCTTAAAGTGGATTGAGAATTTTCAGGTTCGGCGCCTATGTCCGGGAGAGATAGGATGAGGCTGCGAAGGATAAGAGACTGGATTGTCCACTCACACGCGTACTGATTTGATTTATCCTTTACAAACCCATCCAGCATAAATCTTCGCTGAACTTGTAAGTCTCGCACCGTACGACTCGGCCCTAGACTCGCAGCGGGCGGAAATGATGAAAACTGGGTGCACCATTAGGAAGGCGGCCGCAAAAAAGCTTGACCTTGGGTTATGGAACAAGCTGTAGGACTCACATGCACTTTGAAGTCATTCTCGTAACGGAGCGGAGCGTTGAGGTGAAGGATTGGCAACTTGAACTTGCAACCAAGGGGCGATGTCGAATACAAACAAGCGAAGTATGAGCTTCCAAGTTTGTAGTCTGTCTACGAGAGACTAGATGTCGAAGGGGTCGATCGTTTCGAAGCGGATTAGTGCATCAATTTGGGCGCGGCAAAGTGAGCTCTTGTTGTCATCACACCTCCAGCGGAGAATCGGAACTTGTTTCAACAACTTCATTGATGGCAGTAACATTTTGGATCTACAGATTTCTCGCCAGCGAGTTGAATTTTCAAGCAATCGCAGTGTCCTGACATTCTTTGAGCTGCTTCAGAAGAAAGAATACTGAATTTACGGCGGGCTGAAGAGAAATCAAATCCACTGGAACGAGCGTTCTTCTCAAATTTAAACTCAGCAATCTCCGCCCACCGATTAACATGTCTGACTCGATCCGTGGGCCGGCTCCGCTGTTCTTGCAGCGATTACATCACCGGAACATTTCGGCATGTGGTATTTTTTGGTTCACAATTCAAACAAAACAAGTTGGGCTATGGAATTAAAGTATCCAACGGACAACGTCGCTCAGTCACACGGTTGCCTGCTTCGGATACTCCCAAAATGGCAATGTCCGAACTCCTGAAAACTTCCCACGGTTTCTGAGATCGCCAAAATCGTTGTTTCTCGACAGCGTCTATTTTCGCTTCTTTTTCGGTCGAAAATTTGTCCGAACTCAGTATCCGACCTATGATCCGATAATTCAAGGTCTCTATCATGTTCTCGACATGTTCATTATAATTCGGCCCTCTCCGCACAACTTGGTTGAAGGGGATATCTTGTGAAACGCGAGTTGCAAGTACTCACCGATGACTTCTTTTCCGGCACCGTCTTTCTCGGGGCTCGGTTCGGCTCCAGAAGCGTTTGCGAAGAGATACTAAAGCGTCCATCTCTGGGTGGGATGTTAGCGAGCTGGTTGGAACTTGGTAGTGTGTCGTTGTCGGTGGAGACTGTATGGCAACCTCAGTGAAATTAGGGCTGAGCCCGGGTGCATGATACCGCCTCTATTGCGCCGACGGATATGCCCCCAAGCCGACAGTCCATGCTTGTGAAGCGGATGAAGGAGCCTCAGGTTCAAGACAGCTTGCCATTGGGTTAGATATTTCAAACGTACTTGGAAAGTTGGGATTCAGACGTTTTGTTCAAGTAAATTCATCAATATTTGAGAACTATTCTGGCGGTCAATCGGCGTCTACTCACGAAGCACTCGGCGTCGAGGTCCGAGGAGGGTAATGTTGAGCTTGAGGAGGTCATTAGAGCAGGAACAGAATCAAGTGTGCCGTCGACAGTGGCATAATCTCTCGAGAAGCCTTCGCCCGCGGACAGTCCAGTGGCTGTAGCATGTTCCGCAATTTCGAATTCGATACAGAATAATTAAATTTGCACATGTACGGGACCGAATTGAGGCGATAGGCGCCGATGGCGCGGACCTCCGTGCTTGGCGGAACACGAAGGGTCGCCGCAAATGACAAATGTACCCAGGGGGCAGGGTGTATCCCCGCCGTGCCAAAGATAGTACGTGAAAGTTACTATCTTCACGCGGGGAAGTCAATTTCAGTGACTCGGCATCGCCAACTGGGCCTGTGTAGGCGAGGAGTGGGCTGTTCACATCGATGTTTTGCGTCAACGACTGCATAGCACACCAGGACCACAGAAAGGCAAAGAAGGGGGAAAAATCAAAACGGAGTGTGGGGGAACAGGTGCGGGAGAGAACAAGACCAAGCGATGCCAAGGTTGATATTATGATTTAATATTGGGGCAAGGATCAGAGAAGTCGGAGCCATCCGTCAAGATGATAGCCGAGCGGTCGAGAGTCTCAACATGGGTCGGGGAAAACGGAAATGTGTTTTGGCGTTTGCCTGGTACCTGATCATCGGCCAACTCGGAGGAGTTTCGACAACTTTCATGAAACTTGACCGTTCGAAGGGCTCACTGCCACGGCTCAATTGGTATTTCTTCCATCTGTCATAATGTTAATGCGTGCATATCTTTACGGGAGTTGGTCTTCTTGAGAGCCAATTAAATTTCGTAGAAGAATTGGTTGGCATTTGTCTTGCCTGATGAAACTTTCCATGCCTTGCCCGTCCGAAGCGTTTGCAAGTCTATTCTAGGGTGATACGTTCCACCTATCACCTTTGGACTTGACGAATGAACCGCTAAATTACCGCCGCGAACTGGCCGCGCTCTTGTGGTAGGTAATCTTCAATGTCTGGCTGGCAAAAAAAAAAGATCGATTACAGGCAGCTTCTAGAGACAGCAGACCTGTCAAAAGTACTAAATCAGAGCTCCGGACACCGCTTCAGAAACCTGGGCAATACGGAAGAGGAGTCAAGGCTTCCGAGAGAGGTCTGCCGGTGCGTAGCTGTCGCGGGTTAACGGAGATGAGGATAAACACACCGTAATTTTGTATTGGGTTCCACGTCTGAACCGAACAGCCTGACCAATAGCGTGGCTGCTGGTGAGATAATAAGTATTGAGATTTGCAGAATTTTGGGCTCTGAACGCAAATATGATCAATGCAAATGGAATTGCCATTGTAAGTCGTGCCCAAGTCTCGCGACATACAACGCACTAATATCTGGCGTTAGGTTGGGATCGCCGCGCAGCTGCCGGCTGGGCCTTCGGCTACGGAAGACCTCGACTACGCCTCTTTCTGGGATTTTCTCGTCAAGGGGCAGAAAGCGTATGAGCCACTAGAGAATATCATCCCCGAATCTGTCCGGTATGTGAACAAAACAGTGCGGAATGTGTCTTACCATGGACCGCAGTGGAGCACATGTTAAACTGCCAGCACAGGGCGCTTTCCTCAAGAACGCCACCAGCTTCGACAATATTGCCCTTGGGATTAGCACCCGAGATGCGAGAATTATGCCGAACAGTGCAAGACGCCTGTTGGATTTGTCCTTCCAGGCCCTCCTGGACTCCGGGGTGGAGTCACGCGGTGAAAGGATTGGATGCTTCATGAGCGGAAATAGAGCGCTCCAGGGCCAGGCGAGTGGGCGTGCAGCTTTTTATCTTCGCTTCTGAGTTGATTCTCTGCGATCAGAGCGAAATCGACGCGGATGGCAGCTTTGCTTGGATGCCGCATTCGATAGCCAATCGCATATCATATGTCCTGGATCTCACCGGTCCATCTATCCACATCGACACGGCATGCAGCTCATCTTTGACTGCGCTCCACCTTGCTATCAATGCGATTGAGCAGGGTGATTGCAGTGCTGCGCTTGTTGGGGCCGCGCAGATAAACCGAGAGTACGTCCGCACATTGGAAAGTCTAACAAATCTGAGAATTTTTCTAGCCCGTTCGAGTGGGTGACCTCCGTTCAAGGTGGTGTTCTGGGACCCGATGGAGAATGCAAACCCTTGTCGGATAATGCCGATGGGTGAGTCTAGAGTCTGGAATCCGGCAGGTGCCGGCCGAGTCGGATCAATGGCTGACGCGTCGCTTCAGCTTTGGGCGCGGCGAAGGTACAAGAGTCTCGGTCTCGCAAGCGCACCTTGACGTTCTGTTTCTCCATAGGCGCTATAGTAATCGTTATCAAGCCCCTGCAAGATGCGTTGAAGAGCAATGACCATATTTACTCAGTGGTATGGCATCTTTCTCCCGTTGCAGCTCGTCTTTCACAGTTTTGTAGATCTTGGGCTCTGCAATCAACGCGACGGGTTCGCATATGCCTTTAAGCGTTCCAAATGGTGTCGCACAACAATGGTGCATCGCGGAAGCTTATAAGAAATCTGGCTTGAATCCTCAAGATGCTGATTATATTGAGCTTCATGCCACAGGTAGAATCTTAGGGCCTTGTATTTCATCCTAAGAAGCTGAAGTTGTGCGCTAGGAACCGCTGTAGGAGATCCCATCGAGGGAAATGCACATTTTTCGGCCTTTCAAAGTGCGGAGCAAAGCTCCCCGCCCGTTCAATTCGGCACGGTGAAGGGCAACATCGGGTATGCATCGTTTCTTCGCACATCACCTAACCTCTTATATTTTGCTAGTCACTTGGAAGTTGCAGCTTTTCTGGGATCTCTCGTCAAAGCCTGCTTGATGTTTGAACATGGTCTCATCCCTCCCACGGTCAATTTTTGCAACCCCACCCGTGCCATCACCTGGGATAATTTCCGAGTTACTGTGCCAATTGAGCCGACCGCACTCGGATGTCGTTCTTCTTCTGGGCGAGCAGTAATTTCTTTATCTGGGTCCGGATTGGGGGGCGCCACGGGTCACGTGGTTCTCCAAGCGCCACCAGCCCCAATTCAACCCTCTTCTCAGGTCTCGACGGCACCAGTTTTAATCCTTGTTGGAGGGCTTTCTTCAGGCATTGTTGATCGAATCTCTGAGGCGGCGTTGCGATTGGTCACAAGCGACCCGAGTACGCTCCTCGATTGCGCTGTTACACTGTCCCGACGGGCTCGACAGCTTCCTTGGCGGACGTACTTTACTCTAGCACATTCCCCAAGCTCGATCATTCCTCCCGCAACTCTCGTTCCGAAGGAGCATTCACCTCTTGTATTCGTGTTCAGTGGGCAAGGTCCCCAGCATCTCGAGATGGGGCGGCAGCTCTTTGCCGAATATCCCGTGTTCAGGAACACTATCCTTGAGCTGGACGATGTGTATCGTCGCGTCAAGGGCGTTTCCTTGACAGAATCAACTGGCCTTTTTGCCCCCCGTAGCATCCCCGTCGGAGTTGCCAACCATCACGCTGCCCGACTTCGGTTGGCCGGTCACCATCACCGTCAGCGCTATTGCCATGATCCAAATGGCCATGTTCGACCTCTTGAAGTCAATCGGCATTGTCCCAGATCTTATGCTGGGCCATTCGACAGGTGAAACAGCAATACTGTATACGTCCGGCGCGGGTCCCAAAGCGATGGCGATGGAGATTGCGATCGCGCGTGGCGAGTCTATGACGTGCACCGAGAGCCAGGACGTCGGGATGGCCATGCTCGCCTGCGACGCTGGCATGGGCGCAGAGCTTGTCGCGCGCGCAACCTCGGGTAACAACGGGATCGCGGAGCTTTCGTGCTTCAACGCTCCCGATTCCATTGTCGTTTCGGGCACCATGACTCTCCTTGACGCAATCGTTGCACTGGCTCAGAGCGAAGGGCTCTTCGCGCAGCGAATTCGCACTATGGTCCCTGGTCACTCCTCGTTCATGGACTGTATCCAAGACGACTATCTGGCCAGGATGGAAAGTATCTTCACTCGCTATCCTGGACCGCATACCCCACAGATCCCCGTTCTTTCAACGTGCAGAACGGAGAGATTCGTGGAAGCCTTTACTCCCCAATATTTCTGGGATAACTGCAGAAATGCGGTTCTATTCAGCGACGCTATTACACACTCCCTAGAGTCATCGCCCTTCTCCCCCATCTTCCTGGAGATCTCCTGCCATCCGGTCTTATCTTCATCAATTCTGGCCCGTGGAGTCGCGGATAATCGAGTCTTATGTCCCATGCGGCGGATTTCAGCCAAGAAAACCCCGGTCGCCGCATCGTCGAATGAACCGGTAGTTTTCTTGGAGACTCTTGGTCGCCTTTCACTCCTAGGCGTCAATTCGCTGGACCTGAGCGGCCTTTACGGCTTTTCAGCATTTAAATCGAAGCTCATTGGCCACCCTCTCACAGCTCGTGTCATTTCGCCCCCGAAATCACACTCTCCATTTCATCGCTTCACGTCCGATAATAAAGGTCCGCTTTCATCATCAAATCTCAGAATCAGCAGGAGTAGCCACCCGGACATGGCCCAACACATTATCAATGGTACGCGCTACTTTGCATAACACAATAGGTGGAAGATTTTAACGGACGATGTCTAGGCGAACCGATCCTTCCTGCGACTGGGTTTATTGAATTGGTGAGTATTTTTTTCACCATCATCGGGAGGGTAATCAAAGCAAGTCTAGCTCCTTGAAGCGGGCGCAAATTTCCTCTGGGACGTCGAATTCCAGGCGATTCTGTCCATTGCTTCTCCCACGCCGCTCGACATTAGCTTGCAACGACTCGACTCCGCTTGGTCTGTCACGTCGAGCGCGGTATGTTATTCGTTGTTATGTTGAATCTGTATCGACTCAGACGATTTAGGGCTCTCGCGAACGAGAGCATGCCCGCGGATTTATGGATAAATCGCCTCCAAACAGCCCTCCGACCGCAATCGATTTCACAGAGATCTTTGAACGTCTTCCCAGGTTGGACTTTGGCAGTGAGGCGGATATCATTATTCACGGCTTCAGTGCTCTGACGTCCCCGAGACAGCCTTTTATCTGTCACTCAAGCCTCTCGCTTCTTATGGCCCTCAATTTCAGCGAGTTGTGAGATGTCACGGGGGGCCATTGGAGACCATTGCCGAAATCGAAGGTCCTACTGCGAATGAAAGGTATGGCTGTTCAGCTTCCTTTGGTCGCCTTTGACTAACTCCGTGGTAAGCTTGCAAGGATATGTATTACATCCAGTGGTCATGGATGCATGCCTGCATGTGATGCTGCACACGGATATCTCGAAGCAGTATTCAAAAGGTATAATGTACCTTCCGTCCAGGCTACAGCACTTTATGGTCTATCGGCGCAAATTTGATAGTGGGAATTGGTTCTCGCATATTCGTCTCCGACAATGGACACCAGGTGCGAAACGTCATACTCTGGTGCACATTTTTGCTGATGATTTCCAGATGCTCGATACTACGATGTCATGGTCACTGACTCTTCCGGTCTGGCGCTCTGCGAGCTGCGAAATCTGATGGTTCGCAAATTCACGGCAGCTCCTCCGATGATCGTGAACCGCAGGTTCGACCTGATCTTCCAACCGGTCGCAGTGAATGTCGATATCCCGGCTGTTGACGCCTTCTTCCCCGAACGAGAGGATAACGCCGAGAGACAGCTCCTGTTTCGTCTTTTGGGATTCCCTCGCAGTCGAGATGATATCTACGTCTTTGGCTCAGGATATTGTGATCGGGACGGATGTACGAATTCATCTTCAAATCTCAACTCGCAAACTGACCTAGTGCAGGAGTCCCGTCAAAGATACCTGACCTTTGCGCGTCGTGCTGCACAACATCCCACGATATGTGTCGCTCCAGAAGTTTTGAAGAATTTGCGCGATAAATGGCCCCATCACTTCGAGATCACCAGCCGAATTTCTTCAATACACTCCTCAGTCTTTGAGACACCTCGAGTAGGCCGTGGGATCGTACTACGCCTCATTCTTAGCTGATCGCCTGGTTAGCGCGCAGTAGATGCATTATACTCGGACGGTCTCATGGCCAACTTTTACTCGAAAGCGAACCAGACCAGCAACGTCTGCTTAGAGGCAACCAAGACTTTCGCTGGGATACTCGCCTCCCTGCGGATGAGCGGAAAGCGCGCCATAAAGATTCTGGAAGTCGGTGCAGGTTTGTGTTAGCCTGAAAATCCGAGCCAAAAAACATTGACTCTTTCAGGGACCGGGTTGTTGACGTATCATCTCATCGATGAATTGAAGCAAAATCCCGACCTTTTGGTCGAGTACACCGTAACTGATATCTCATATGCCGTGTGTACCTTCTCTGCATATGATAATTTATATTGACGTCGTGCAGCTCGTAGCCAATCTCGCCCGCAGCATATCCTACGGCTCAATTATTCCCAAAGCGTATGATATTGGGAAGAGCCCAGACGAGCAAGAAATCTACTCGGAATCATATGACGTCGTCGTCTCCCTGCATGTACTTCATACCGCCTCAAGTGTGAGGGACTGCCTTCGCTCGTTGCAGGGCTTGCTTGTTCCCGGCGGTGTTCTGCTTACAGTAGAGCTCGATGGGACTGGCTGGGTCGGCAATCCGGGAAGCGTGTGGTTCGACTGTATCTTCGGGTCCTTTCCGGAATGGTTCGGCTACAGTGATGGGCGCGACCATTGCTCCATATCCCCCGCGACATGGAAGGAACACCTCGAAGCAGTTGACTACATAAATGTTCAGACATCTGTCGACCGCAGTACCACTGGACGCGACTTTTTCTTTGTAGCTCAGAAACCACACTCGTGCTCCACGGGATCTTTCGAGCATGCTATTGACTCTGGTCGGATTCATCGGTATACATTCGGGGAAGAGATGGAGCTACAAACTCAACTGCGGCACTATGACCTGTCTGCTTCGGTGACTATTTACCTTTTGGCCATGGTCGGTCAAGATGCAGATGCGGCAACTGGTCTGTGCGCTGCACTGAGGCGGGAAGTGCCTCTCTGGGACATCCGCCTCTGTATATTCAAGTCCTCGACGGATATCACCAACCCGATTCCATTGCTCTCTGCGCATATCACCACTTTCAACAGCGGGGAGAATGTCGCACTTTTCGATACAAACGGCGCTGCGCATGTCTCGCGCGTCTCTCTCTCTCCTGCTCCTCCTGCTCCCAGTTTGCATGCCGACATCAACGATCCAAATTATATCACTGTTCGCATCTCCCACTGGGCGGGAACGTCTGGTGTCTACGACGGCTTCGTGGGCCAGGTCGACCAGGGTTCGCATCCCGTTTTTCACCCCGGCGATGTCGTTGGTGGCGTGGTACAGGCCGCGTCGGGCGACGTTATCCGTGTTCATGCCAACAACATTATTCCTGTGGCCCAAAGTCCTCACGCTAACTTGGCTCGGAATCTCCTGGCGTCTGTCGTCACATCCCTCATACATTTCCCGCCTTCAACCTCGAAGATGCGCACGGTAATTGCCGTGCAGGACGATGGTTTGGCGCAAGTTCTTGGGCAACGCCTGTCAAATCGTCCTCAGATTCGCTTGGTGTCCTCGGATTTCCGAAACCCCAACGTGACTGAGTGCCTCGACATTTTGCTCACCGATTCTGCTACATACTCGCAATATCCCAACTTGCGTCGCTGGCTCCCGCGGACCGGCCAAGCTCTATTATCCGATAAACTTCTCGCTGAAAAAATTCTTAAGGATCCATTATACATCCGAAAGACGCTCGCGGGCGATCCGGAACTTCGCCCCTCGATTCCTGCATTTAGCAGCGAGCGCGAGCTCACCAACGGCGTCCATTGCAAGTCCGCGCTCACCAATGGGGACAAACCTCCGTCGCCCCCCATCACCAACGGTGTCTGTGCTGAGCCTGCACTCACTAATGGTCACGCGTTCTCTTCACTCCCGAGCACCAAAGGTATTCATACCCGGCCGTTAACTTTCCGTGCCGCTCCCCCTTTCCGAGAGGACCGTGTATATGTGCTTCTGGGCGGAATCGGCGGACTGGGAATTGATCTCGCCGTCTGGATGTATCAGGTAATTGGAGTCCCTTACGCATACACGTATTGTCGGCTTATACGTTTCTCCAGCACGGCGCCAGACATCTCGTCCTCACTTCTCGAAGGGGCATGCAATCCTTGGATCCCGTTGGTGACGCTATAACCTTAGCCAAACTGGCGTATTTGGAAAGCCAAGAAGACCTCGAGATTGCTCTTGAGCGATGCGATGCGACCAGCGACAGAGAGATGAGCTATCTCATCGACAGTCTCCCACTTCCCATAGCAGGCTGTTTCCATATGACCCTCGTCCTTTCGGATGCTCCATTTTTCAAGCAAACAGCTGATACATTCCGCACGTTAAGTGATTCGAAACTTCGTGTTTTCGAGATTTTTTCGAACAAGGTTGACGTGGACTCGCTGGATTTCTTTATCGCTTTTTCGTCCATCAGCGGGCTTCTGGGAGTGATGGGTCAAACGAATTACGCTAGGTGAGGCATCGTCAGAACTCACCGCGATATTCATTGACATTTCGTAGTGCTTGCACTTCACTTGATGGTGTTCTCGCTCGTCATCGCAAAGCCTTTTCAATGATCACACCCGGGATCTCGGACGCGGGGTATCTGGTTAGTTCTATCTCGTCTCAAAGGATGGCATGCATTCTGATATGTGTTCTAGGATCGTGCCGGTTCCAAGCATATTCGAGAAACTTTTGCTAGCATTTCAGCGGAAGGTACGCCAAACACATCCGGGATACTGAATGCAGCAACTGACCGCGTAATAGCTCTGTGGACCTACTTAGAGGATGCACTGCGCAAATTGGACGATCAGCCATTCAACCAGTACATCCCGGATTTGGATTGGACCTCGCTCAACGTTCGCTTCCCCCTGCCCATGATGTGCCGCCACTTGAGCTCCCCGCTATCTCGACCTACCGTGGAGGCGAAACCGCGACAGCTCAACGGTGAAGACATACTCGGTCGCGTTCTCGAGCTCCTCGAGGTCTCGCCGGACGAGTTCGATGTTACACAGCCGTTGACGACGTATGGCCTCGATTCACTTAGCGCCACCAAATTGGCGTCCATCCTCCCCCTTATCTCAAATGCAGCTTCTCTCGGGTATCACCTGGACTGAAATACAAACGCAAATTCAGGGCATGGCGAGTAGCCCTCAGAACGAATCCATGGGTGATGATCACCGCATCTCTGCGACTGCGGTTGTCCTAGAAATTCTGGGCGTCTCGCCATCGGATTTCTCAGCAGATATCCCGCTCAGCTCGTACGGCTTAGATTCATTGGGGGCCTCGCGATTAGCAACAGCGCTCAAGCCTTACATGTCTGTAACGCAAATGCAGCTCATTGGCGAAACGACCTGGACCCAACTTTTTGCAGCACGCTGAACTTGCGCACGAGTCTCTTCCTGATTGGAGTGTGGAACCGCTCGTGGAAATCTGCGATGGCCCCGGCATACCGCTCATCATCCTCCCTGGCGGAAACGGTTCGATAGCGCTCTTTTTCGGTCTTCGACAGAACTTCCACGGATCTGTTTGGGCGATACAGATTACTGAAACGACACCCCTCGAGTCGTTTGCTGGAATCGTCGCGTTTTGGCTAGACCAAATACGCGGCAAGCGACCGCACGGACCGTATCGATTCGCCGCGTACTCTGCGTCGAGTTTGTTCGGCATGGCGTTGACGAAACTGATGGAAGACGCCGGTGAGGAGGTAATGCAGCTCACCTTCATCGACCACTGTCCTGCGTTCTGGACGCGCGAGCAGTCCGAGGCGCTGCTCCGCGAGAAGACGGTAGCCGAATTCCTCGTCCTCTCCGACGAATCCGTCCTGGATATGCTGCGGAATGATCCCTCTATAGGTGCAGAGCCATTGGCGAGGTATGAAGCGGCACTTCAAGGCCTACCCGAGGCATCGTCCACTAACCGCCATGAGGTCAAAATCACGCGGGCTGTGATGACGCGGATGTTCGAATTCCTGCAGCAGTTTTATCCTGCAGACAGGCCACGATCCTACGCCGCCTTCATCGAACCTTTCGAAGCTTGGTTGTTCTCCGTCAAGGCGCCGCTTGCCGTCGTCGTTGCAGAGCATGGGATCACACACTCCGCACCAGGCGGAGCATGGCCGAACCTTGGAGCGGACCGGCTGGGAAAGCCAGCGCAGATACATTACATTGACGGAGTAGGGCATTATGGACTATTCAGGGACGAGAAAGTGGCGCGGATATTGGAAAGGGAGCATAACTAGCATTTGGTTCATAACGTGGACAGTTGAATCATTCATCATGTACTTAATGAAACAACCCATTTCGAGCTGAAATCTAGCGAAAGAAACCCTTGACACGGTCGGCGCTTACACGTTTGCAAGTTGGGAACTTTAGATAGTGAAGTTAAACTGATTGAACGTAAAGAAATCCATCATTCTCCAATTTTCTCCTTGAATCTTGCTTCTATTCCTGCCATGCCGCGGGACAACTGCACAAAGGCTTGGATTTGGGTCGCAGAACAGGCTGTAGGACTCGCATCCAGCTCACATCCCCACAGCCTTGCCCTTTGATAGAGCAAAAATAACTGAATCCTAGTGTTCCGGAAATTCAATGTGAGTTCGATGCTCTCGACCCCTTGTAGAGTTTGTAACTATTCTTAAAGCGGCTGAGCATACGCTCAGAAGTCGCTCTTGGAACTTGCTTGGAACGGCGCAGCGCGTTGAGCTCAAGCTCAAGTGCAGATTGATGCGGAAGAGGTCGATCGTTTCGAACCAGGTTTTTCCATCATTTTGAGAGGCAGAGGAGCGGCAACTGATGTCTTGTCTTGTTAAGACGGACCCCGAACGGAGAGTCGAAACTTGCTCAACTGACTTTATTGATGGCATAATGATTTCGCTCAGCGATCAACGAATTTCTTGCCGGCGAGTCGAATTTCTGAGCAGTCGTCGCGTCTTTACCCATTTCAGAAGAAAAACCTCGGAATTTACATCGGGTTCAAGCGAAATTGAATCCATCGAAACGAGTTGCTGTTTTAAAGCTCAGCAATCTCCGCTCAGAGGATATCATGATCTGACGCGATCCGTGGGTCGGCTACGCTCTGCTGGGAGTGATTACATCACCGGAACACTTCGGCATGCTTTCTCGTTCGGTTCAGACAAAGTTCAGTTATGCAATCATCCAACGTACTGTACCATTTCATTCAATTCGAATGTCATGCGCCACAGGGCCCGAAATTTTCAAGCTTTGAAAATCCGCGCTGAGAGGAAAGACCGTGAGTTTCTTGCCGTTGCCGCGGCTGCCGCCGGAGACTATTAGGACGAGATCGACGGAGACCTGGATTGTTTCTCTGGCTTGGGACGCGACTGCGGATGCGGATGCGCGGAGTGCGATGGCGGGGCTGCGACGCTGAATCATATACGGTGACAAGCATACGGCGTATCTGAGAGCGTGAGCTGAGAGAATAAAAGTTAGGCCTAGGTTAAAGGTCTGAAAGTGCGAGATGGCACAAGCATGTCCAGTGCGCGGACGCGAAACGAAATCGGAAGGGGCCACATGGTGCTGGGCAAAGAGGAAGGAAAATAGAATAAAATACCGAGACGCGCGAACATGACGCGACGCGTTGTTTGGTTCGGAAGGAATCGCCAACGTGATCGGGTGATTTCGCTTTGCGATGCGTGACAACCACCCTTCGGGCACGGCCGCTCTTTTTTGCACCGTCAGGTTCTTGCTGCCGTTTTCAGTCGTGCTGCGGATTCAGATGCGGTGCGAAGATGCGGGTGGAGCAGAGACGAGGTGCGTGGTGGGTAGAGGCGAGACGCTGGCGACTCCTCGAAACCGTCTCCCCTCCTCAAAGTCATCTCGCCTGGTCGAATACATCCTACCTCCTCGATCGATCCATCTCGGCCTCCTCGACGCATCTCGTTTGCCTCAAGCCACCCTCTTCACGCTGCCTGTCCTCCACCTCTGCTGCGCGGCGCTTTGTCTACCTAGACTTGTCTCCACCGGTAGTCAACGCTGGGTATGCCACTTGGGCGACCAAGAGCCAGAGCATCTACATGGGCGCGTGTGTCTCCTGGGCTCTCGCATACTGGCACTCGCACCTCCGCCACTCGCCTCACTGCACATCGATCGTTTATCGCAGCGCAGCGCGAACTAGGCCGTCTCGTCGAGTGCGGCACCCTGCGCGCGTCACGGACGCTCGTCCACCTCCATCGACTTGCTCTTCCTGTCTCGGGCTCAGATATGGGATACATACGTCTCATTTTTCGGTGCGGTGCGTACCCACCCTCTTCGATGCCAAGTGTTTGCTCACTAATACTATTGTCCTACAGAGTGAGATGAATACAAGAGGGATGCGCACGGTTTTCTCTTCATCTTCTCCGACTCGACGCGTTATATCACCCCTGCTTGAGGGTCCGGAACCCACCTGGAACCCTGAATCGGTGTCCACGACTAAATGTAAATGTATCTCACCCCCTAGACTATCATTCGTTTTTTTCTAAGCGATGAGGACCCAGCTTAAATACCGCTGGCAGGACTGGAAATGTGGAAAACTGATGTCGAGTTGCGCGGCAAAGGGGAAGATATGTAATAATGAATGAACCGCAAAGATGTTGAGGACTCGGGGTTGATGGTGAGCGAGGAAATGCTGAACGATTGCGATGTTGCCCAAGCCTCACGAATGCGATCTATATTGACTACGGTGAGAGTAGCGTGCTCGCGAAAAATGCTGATCATGGCGGTAGGGCCGTTGTACTCCCGGATAATTGACAGCGAGTGCGTGTTGTCAGAACCCAGTCTGAAGTGTACCAGGTACCTGCCATGGAGAACGTCTCGACGGTCGGAAATTTCTAGAGGGTTAGGAGCAGCATGGACCATCGCGGGGGCGCGAACCTCCCTACATGTACGATCCACAGAGCCGTCACTGTGAGGTGATTGAGGTGGGGGAAGGATGGTATATTGTCCGCGGTTTCAGTGGAATGGACCCAGAAAGATTTCCGAAATCCGGGCCAAGTGGGTATTTGAACGCTCGAGCGGCGAATGTCTGGAAGATGTAGCCGTGGCTGTAAAGAACGGAAAATCATCCAGCCAAATACTGGGAAAGGAAGCAAATAGGGAACAGCACTGCTATGTAGCGCTGTGAGGGGGGTGTCAACGTCGACGCACACGCAGCCAGAGAGCGCATCATCATGATGCTGTTCGTAGACAGCGCTGGAGTTCCGATATTCTTCGTTGAAGTTGCGCGAGATCCCCCAACAAAGAGCGCGAATGAACCGCTGAATATCGGACACGATTTCCAGTCGTCATATCCTGCAACAAGCGTGCATCACATCCCATGGTTCAGCCCCAATGCGGTGTGACTGCGACAATCCCGATCCATGCAACAACGATAGACTCGGAAAATCGCAAATTTCCTGACATCGGGATCCGCAGAGCGAGGTACGCCTCCAAAGAACTGACTGTAGAATAGCTTGAGCGAATGTAGGCAGCGACAAGAACGAGAACACCGTCACAGATGCGGATCTTTTTCCCAGAGGAGGGGCCCTTGCGGCTGAGGATCCTAAGATATATGCAGATTAGTTCCTCCAGATGAGAAAGCAAGCACGCACTCCGCGAGGGTTTGCATTGCACAGATGTATGGTGACACAAGGAAAAGACAGGAAAAGCGCAGGCGCTTGGACCGGGGAGGAAAGAAGGAAGCTTGTGTTCAGAAAGAGAGATTCTGATCAAAATCCGCCATCTTGTATGTTCAGATACATAGTGCATTCGCAGATACTCGTCATAAAAGCCAGAGTACGTTGGCGATCTGGGCACGATGGGGCGCCGATTTGGAATATGGCGAGCCGCGTCGTTTACGCCTAATACAATCTTGATTCAGACCTCAGAACAACGAGTAAGGCTTACTTGCAGGCGGAAGAGATCCGATTCGCGTGCGGACTAATGGGAGTGTGAGTCAGGGGAGGCTTTTCCGCCAGAACTGGGGTGCGTTTTCACTTGGTCGAAGTCACCCTTTTGGTTGTGGCTTTCGAGTTGTTCAGGTTCCCGCGCGGGACGCGCACGTCAGGTTTGATCAAGGCGGATTCACCTACGCGCGGTCAATGTAGTCGTGCACCAATTTACTTAGGCGGTTTTCTCATGCCATGGATATCTGTTGACCCCTGTTCCTGAGTTCACTTAATTGCTTAATTCAACACGACGCGGTGGCGCTTATTCAGGCACCGGAAGGACAGAGCTCCAGCAATTTCGGGAACTACTACCAGGCAGACCATGAACGTGAGCTGAAGGACAACTGGTGAGCCTATAAAAGCGCAAACTGAGGCACATACAAACAGTGAGAACAGTGGGAGTAACGTGAGACGTGGATCGGTAATCTCAGAGGCATTTACTTATCGGTTCATTCAATAAAGAGGAACCTCTGTGAAACCGAGTTTAAATTACAAAGAATACTAAATGGAAGTACTAGGAGGACATGGTTACGCAAGAATGATGTGACTGTTCGATACTCTGGAGCTCGAGCGTGTAAATAAATGCCATGATACAGAACCTGCTGTCATTCGGCTTCATCCACAGAGCCAAGGTGATCGCAGAGCGTCCAACAAGCGCACTTTGAACAATCCTGCAGTGCGCAAATTGTAATCACTAGGGTCTTCAACTTGCTCGAGTATTTCGGGTAATTCTGGATGATTTTCGAACACCCAGATAACCTGAAGGAAGCCTAAGCTCGTTATTGGAGTTTTTTGAACCGGTCTCGCCGCCCCGAGAAACGGAAGAAGAAGCAGCAGCAGAATGGATGCGCCGAGAGCGGTTGATATCTGCAGGCGTTAGCCAGATGCGACCCCTGGAGACGTCATTGACTCACAGCCGCCAAACTTATCTAGTTCCATAATTTCCAGATCAGCAGAAATACCCAAAAGAAACTATCTCGCACATTGAGTCTCGCGGCCAGAATCACCTGCTCAACTGTGGTACTTCCATTTGTTAAGATTGGTGGATGGCCCTCTAGGTTTATAAACCTGTCGTCCGGGTCCATGCCCGTCATGGTCAATGTTGTCATATTAGCATGCCCACCTATTGAGACGTTAGCTTTCACGTTATGGAGTCAATATAAAGCTGTTGCCTATCCAGAACACTGATGAAACCAAATCTGCGACAGCGTTCTCGATATCATGAAGATATAGAGGTTGGCTGATGCTCTGAGTAACTTCATTGTCGGTCAAGTCGACTACAGGATTGAGGCTCAATTGTTGCATGAGATTCCTTTGGGTAAACCTTGGTTATGAAGAGGGGGAAAGAATCAGCCTGCATACTTCACGTACATGGATCCCCAGTCAACAGGAACTTCATTTGCGAAGAAAATTCCAGGTTCATCAAAACCGTTGAGAATCTGCGCCCACTGACGGCACGTTAGGTTGAAACATTACGTTTGGGTGTGCACACACGTAATTTCCTTTGAGCAGCGAAGATTCGTCTCGTATAAGCAAGCTTGAAATATTTCTGTATGCATGCCATTTGGAACTGTGTTTCTGAATGTCAGGAGACAACGAATTCGGCACAAGCAGCCTGGACCGTGCATCAACTTGTCCTATTTGAGCAACCAGAGAATTGGAACATCGAAGTAGCTGCAAGGTAATGTTGGAGTCGGGGAGCGCAACGGGTGACCCCAAGTTGCCGTCCGTGTCATAAACGGAATTTTGGGTATATAGAAGGATTGAATCATTGATGATTGAATCGCCGTAGATCTGTGAGTCGAGAATAGTACCATCCTTTGAGATGAGAATAGTATTGGGACCCAGAGTTGGTTTCACGTAAATTACAGAGTGGTCTCATAGTGAAGATCGCTTGCCTGGTAGAAGGTCAAAGATGGTCCATTTGAAATCTTCCGATGGGGAGGAGATGTTGTATGCTCCTCCAAGATCCTTGGCTACGAGGCCCGGAATGTATCCGCATGTCACGTTGAAGCCCACAGCGGAAATGTCTGCAGAGCCACCACCCAAGGATGCCGACTCTAATACCTCATAGAGGCTTCCATTGGACAACCCGAGTGTCAAGGCGGGACCCAGATTGGTAACCCATGGAAGGAAAGCTGCGCCTTTGGTCAGCAAGGTAAGTGTGGCACTGAAAAGGGTCAATTTGGACTGGAAGTAGTGATTATCCAAGACTCACTTCTTGTTGGTCATGTTCGACCATTCAGGAAATCTTTGTGTATCGAACTCGGCTTTCAGAGGCAAGTCAAATGATTCCACAGAGACGAGGGCAGGAGTTGCTATATGTAGGACTGAGATAGTTGCCAAGTATATGGATATGTATAGGATTTTGCGAGGTGAACCGGGGAGCTTGACCTGCTGCCATAGGGTCGAAATTGCCGATCCAATTCCACTCCATGCCAAAACTTTGTCATGGGTAGCAGTGAAAAATGAATATTCTTGAGCCGCATGGGTGATTGCTAGCTTCTGCGTGAGGTAGACTAGTGCACTGTAATAGATCTGTGGACCGGGTTCATGAGAGAAAGGAACAGAATGGTGATATCCATACCGATCCCAACACCATTGTTGCTACTTTGCACAGAAAGGACACGGTTTGCTGATCAGCAATGGGGAATATCACATGGTGTTCCATCCTCGCTGCAGCTAATCCTAGAACAGTGGCGAAAACCACAACAAGGAGCACATGAAGTGCGATGCCAAGCTTTTTATGGTTCCTGCCCGGAGCTGATGTCACAAAGAATCACTTGTATATACATACCGAAATATGAATTATATCTTACCGAAATTCGTTCCAGCCTGACGTTGTTGCTCGATAGAGGCCGCGTCTTCCGGGCATATATCGAAAGTATGCCGATCGGGAATATCGTTGGTGGACTGTCGAAAAGAGACAAGTCCTGCGGTCCGAAGATTGATTTCAGTAGGTTCCCGAACATCCTTCAGTGAATGTGTAAACGATGCTCGGTGATTTCGCCACATCCAGATATTGTGGAGCGGCCCACTCCCCCTCGGTGTTACTCTCATGACCTCTTGGGATGCAAAAGAATACGAGGCACAAGAATAGCTGAATAATGCTGGTGGCCAGTCCAAGTGCTACCTGCAAGTGTTGGATGGGTGGTTTGAACAACTGCAACTGACATTCTTGATACTCACTGCAGCTATATTTGACTGATTTGGTCAGTGGATAGATCCACTACATAGGCAATTTGCTCACATTTAGCCGGACACGGGATGTATCTTGCTGCATAATGGTTGCTGTTCCCACAACTAGTTCCGGAAATGTTCCTGTCTCCGATTGCGTGCCGGTACTGGTGGCAACCGCGGAGTAATTCATATACCACGGATTCACCTTTACGTGGCCCGCTGAAAAATTGCAGCTGATGACTGATGACACGTCTGGGAGGCAAAAAACTGACCTCCCCAAAAACCCAAGGCCAGGACACTAGCTAGGGCATTTTCGATATCATGCAGTTTCAATGTTACGGAGGTTGCATTTGCAAAAGGATCAAGTCCAAGGTAAGTCATCAAATATCTGCTGGCATTGTCAAACAAGTGTCATGATAGATCGGGCGTAGTTGATCTTACTCGTCTACATCCCAGCAGTCATCTAGGCTTGTGCTAATGGGGTCAGCGACACTGCAGAGGATTTCAGACCACTGAGAATATGAGTAATGACAAGACACAAAAATTTAAACCGCACCAGCCCACTACCAACCAGGGTTGAACTCTCGGAAACCAAATTCAACTCAGCTGCCGGTATCCAAGTGGAGTGATCCTTGTAGACATTTGGATTGAGAGAGCCATCGAGGATCTTGTTTGATGTGGCATCGATGGTTGCGGATTGTGGAACCGTTGACTTGTAACATTTCAGAAACTGAATCTGCGAGCTAGTGAGATTGAAGTTCGTCAAAATTTTGGCAACAGCCGGGGGTTGCTGTGCAAAAATCAGAGGGGCTCCCTGATTGCCTTGGGAATCCATGACCGTGGTTGTGGCGGATAAATAAATTGAGTTGTTGTTGGTATTATTTTGGTTTTCACCATATATCGAGAGTGAATTCGACATCAGAGATACCGCTAGGTGCCGCATTCATATCAATTAATGACAATGGACATGAGGTAAACCAGGGTGCCATTACCTCCTTTGAGGAACGATCCAGAAAGACCGTCCACTGTGACCTCAAGGTCATTATCGCCACCCCCGTACTCAGCTATAGCAATGGGGAGAATTTGTGCTGGAACATATCCACAACTGATGTTGAACCCCAAGGCTGATACCTGTGCTGTGGCCCTTTCCGATGTCGTGTTTGCCAACACCTCATAAAGAGTTCCATCCAGCACCCCGAGCATCTGAGAGTCATTGAAGACCCCCCTGAATGGTAGAAAACCTGTTGCAAAAGTGGTCATATAATTGCGAGTTGAACTGATATCATCAGCGAATCTTCTTTGGTGAACAAACCTTTGGAACTCACTTGATGACATTGGCATTTGCGTATTCAGGAATGCCCAAAGTAGATGCTTGAACGGCAACTGTAGCATTGAACGCTTCCACTGAGATGATGGCAGGGAGCGATATGTGCAGAATGGAAATACAGCTTAGATAGCTGACGATGCTGAGAGTTCCCAAGACAGAAGCTGGCACAGATACCTGGTTCCAAAGACTAACCAACGCTGATCCAAGTCCTGCCCAGGCAGAGATGGTATCGTGGATGGCTGTCAATGTCCGGTTGGGCCCAAAATTGTGCCACATCGTCAAAGTCTGAGTCAGAAATACGAGGATGGCGGTATAACCCTGTAAGCATCGTAAAAAATAGAGACTCGATGCAACATATGATGTACCGTTCCAAATGTTTGAGTGGCTACCGTAAGCCAAAATGACACCGTTGCTTGTTGGTCAGTAGCGAAGGTGAAGTGGTGTTCCCAGTGCCTCATTGTACTTATTAAGGCGACCATGTGAAGCAGATCCAATGCCACATGCAATGTGAAACAAAGTGCAGAGAGCCAATGTTTCCACAGGGAGCTTTTCCCTTCAAGCACAGGCAATTTCTCAGTCTCATGACCTGTGACCTGGCCTCAGTTTCAAAGTGCGCGATAAGGAAACTTCTCAACTAGTATCGTCAAGGCTCAATAGGGTAACGGAGGCTCCTTCCTCATCGCTAGGTGGATATTGGTTGTTGCTTGTCCATCCCGGACTTGCGGAGGTCTGTAAAGAACCTGACATGGGGTGGCAGGAGGCAAAAGGAGCAGTGGTTATTCCGTGGTGGATAGCGCAGTCTTATAATGCGAAGACAATCGGGAAGATATCACAGAATACTCCACAGCTCGCTATTCAGTTTGAGTGCTTCTTGATTATCAAAATCATTCAAACGTTAACCATCCGATTTTGATGCAACAATTCGACTCTTATAATCCGCTGTCGAGTCGTCTTCAGTGATACGCAAGTGATCTATTTTAGAGTGCATGTGTGTGCTTCAAAATCGTCGCAATCGTAACAACAGAACTTGCGAGACGGTGCCAGAAAATGAACTGGGGTGATTCCGTCGCAATGTCGCTGGGCGCCTGGCAACAAACGCTGGAAACAATAGTTACTTGATCCCGCGCATCATCGTGGAAATAAGACTTTTTGACCTTTTTGAGCTTGCGAGCTTGGCGCCAAGCCAAAAAAGCGGAAAAGTTCCCAAGGAATTTTTGCCAAAAGGCTGTTGAAGGCCGTGTTCCAGAGCACGGCCATTCTAAAAAACATCAGCAATGCTTATGCAGTTGTGGGATGTGCTGCGTATCAGCTATCAGGTAGTTGGCTATTCCTAGGCCAGGCCACAAATTAGAGAACAGGACAGATTTCTCAACCAGCGTCCTCGATACTCCGCCCAGAGAATGAGGTCCCTTGTTAGGCTCGTGGCCAGCCTGCCTACGGATATAAACCAAGGTGGCGGACACGGTTGCCGTAGGGGTCTCGGAGGTGTTCAAAAGGCTGGGCACGGAGTTGATCATGGATGGGCGCGGAATTGATCATGGCTGGGCGCGCTGTTGATCATGTACGGATACGGTGACACCGTGAGACTGAGGCGTATCTGAGCGGCAGCTGATAAAATAAAAACCAGGCCTAGGCTCGCCGCTCAACACTCCAGAAGCCGTAAAGGTCGGAAAGTGTGAGGAGGTATGATCGTGTCCAGAAGCGAATTCGATGGAATATGAACGTGTGTGGAGTTCGTGGAACGACGAGGGGCAATGAGGATCAAAAGTTTCTGCATTGGAAAGGCAGTACAAACTAAATACATAGCTGTAACTAGGCGAATACAATAGAAAAACAAGGAAGGAGCTGGGAAAAAAGGAAGCAAAATGGAATAGAATACCGAGACGCTAGAGCTCCACACCGTACGGTACGTGTTTTAATACGGGTTTATGGACAGTATTAAGGGTACGTACGACGTGAAGAAAGGTTCTCGAGCCAGCTACGGTACGGTAAGTGTTACGTGAGGGCCGTACGGCCGTAATACGTGATACGTACGGCTCGATACTGATGTTGGGGGCAGAAATTAAAAAATAAAGCGAAAAAGATACTAAAATACTCACGTGAAAACGGGAGAATTCGGAGCATTCCGGGAGAGTATCTGATTGTTCGGACCTCGAACAATCGCGAGGCAGTGTTGCGAGGTTCAGAGCCGGACCAAACACTTTTTTCAAGCATGCATGAATTTTCGCAGGAGAAACGGAGCCATACTGAGCCCACAATAAATAAAGGTCAGTATCTTTCGATACTGAGCGGAGTTTCAAATTCCTTCGGACTTCGGCGTTGTTCGGTCCACGTCACTGTTTGTCCTTTCGCATGTCCATCACCGCTCGCGTTCTTCTCCTCTTTTGCACTTGTCTGACGACCTCGGCTGCGATATTCAAAGTTTGCAGTGTAATCTCGCTCGACACCGTGTTCTTGCTCAGCACGGTAACTCGGTTGCGGCGTGGGTGTTTCAATGCGCCATCACCAAGCCGTGCAATGTCGTGCAAATGCGAGTCCGCATCTTGCACTACATGCACTAGCTTTCTCTCCCCTCATTTGGCTGTCCTTCAAACTTTGTTGAACTCTACAAAGCCCACCAAAAACCCACTGACCAAAACCCCATTGACATATACATGGTGTATATAATGTCTGAACCAGACCCTCGGTTTGTTCTGAAGGACAAATGCGACAAATGTGGGCCAAGAATGGGCCCATTGAACATCCATAATAGCACCGGATCCAGAGGCCAGCAGGAGTGTGGCCAACCTGTTCAGTCGGTGAGTTCTTACAACTACATTTACCATTCAATTCACTCAGTGAATTCAGTGCTCACACAAAGCATGCCACTGGACCGTTTATCGTGCCAAAAAATTGTATTTCATGATTGATGGCAAAGTGTTCATCCAGCGCTATAATGCTAGCCTGCATGGTGGTGCTGTGCCACCAGCTGTTGCTAGTATTCCTCTCTGCCTCTCCAACCCCATGGCCCCTCCCCTTTCCGACAATGGTGCATCAATCCAGCATGTCTGACTGCAGTTGGTACTCGGACATGGGGCTCTCAACAGTGCATTGAATACAAATGCAAGTGATGCTGTGAGGATGTTGCAAAATGATGCCACAGCTGCTCAATTGCCTCGGGATCCTTGCAGAAACCACAAAGTCACCATAGTTTCCGACCACCACCTTTATCTTGATGCTCCAAATCCCAATCCGGCTGTCGTTCAGCCTCAGACTCCCAATCACCATGTGCCTCAGGTGGCAGGGCCCACTGTGCCCTGTCGCCAGCCTCTTGCACAGCCTATTTGTCCTCTGTGGTTCCACTTGAATGAAGTGGCTGAAGAAAACAAGGCTGTTGTTGAGAATTCAAAGGTTTGTCATTTTGCTATGTATGCCCGGGAGAAACGAACCTGCGGGCTTGTTGTTTATCACACAGTTAGTGCAATCATATCTTTACTTCATTTCCATGCTCATGTCCACCATGGTGGGCAAGTCTCCCCTGATTCTACCCCAATATATCAATACTTTTCCTGGACTTCAACTCTCCCAACTCTCCACCCTTGTTGATACTTGCAAGCTCATGGCAACATCCACAATCAACTATTGGAGTGGCAGTGGGGGCCGGAAGACAATTGACAGCTTCTATGTTCTGACAGTCGAGACTGACAGATGCACAATACTCAAGATCTGTCCTTCAGTTCTGGAGGAGCTTTCACTCGATGATTGCATTGGGCTTCCTGATGAATTGGTGTGTCAGCCATGGGCTCAAGGGATGAAATGCAGTGGTACTGAAGAGCCGGCAATCTGTCCAGCAGTGAAATCAACATAAACGGGCTCATTTTCCGAATTTCTGAATATTCGTGGGAGTAGATTCAAACGCCGAGGAATCGCGGACACGTGTTTGATGGGAACTGCATTCACTGCAATCTGGCGCATTGAGACGTGTTTGAAGACAGTTGGGACATGTTCGCACAATGGTCTCCATGCAAACAATAGCTATTTGTAGTTGGCTGTGCAGCCAAAACAAAGTGTAGGTATAAAAGCGCATTGTAGCTTGATAGTTAGGAAGAGAATGAAACCCCCACTTTGTACACTTCTTTGATTTTTCGCTTTCTTTGGTCTGTGACATGTTGAACCAGAACCCTGTGCGCCAATGGATAGACTGCGCACCCCCTGATGCGTGCAGACCCAGTGCAGGATCGATCTGGATCACAATGTTTACGGCTATGATGATTTTCTTTGGATTGTTTTGGTATTGGATGGATGGTTTTGGACTCGGATTGGGTTTTGGTTGGACATGGCATTGACAGAGAGGTTTTGGTTTTGGATTATTTTGGTTTATGGCTGGATAGCATGATGGTGGGAAGGGTTTCTCGGAATGATTGGCGCGCTGGCCGTGCCACTATCTTCTTTATCATCATTGTTTTCCCGAGCACTGTGTTCACTGGCGAGCACATCTCAAACTTTGATCGCACTCGGTTTGACTTCGTTATTCATCTGGATTGCCACATGCATATACTTTGCATGGAGCCCCGACCTTGCGCACAATGGATTGATTGTATTTGGTGTTGGTGGTTGGATCACCGCTTTCACCTGTACTTTCATTTTCAGCATTTCATATGGAGCCCACCGCGAGGGGCTCATCCAGAATTTTGATGAAGAAAAGCCAGTGCACACATCACATTCACATATTTCACATACAACACCCACGGCGTTCGATTCCGCTGGCGGAGTCGACGACAAACAATATTTATTTATGGCTATGGACACACACAAGATACGAGACGACGATGCTCGGGTGGACACCCGAAGAAACCCAGAAACTGGATCATTTTGCATTCCACGCCCCTGGGAAGAAGACGCGCCAACATTCACGACGGACAGCATTGATGATCTTGTTGATTTCCTCGAGCAGGTAGACACGATTATCGAACTCGGGCATGTCTGGAGCGGGCAAGAGCGGAAGGTGCTGTTGACTAGCTATCTGCCTGTCAGAATGCGAACACTTTGGAGAGGGCTGAAGACGTATGATACGGCACACTCGTACGCAAATTTCCGGACGGAACTCTTGCATTTATACCCCGAGATTGGTGCAGGCGAGTTTGGATCGCTCAAAAGCTTTGGAAGGCTTTGTACGGAGTTCGAGGGAGTTGGAAAGAACGAGGAGGGGAGACTCCGACGTTTTGGTATTCGATTTTGCTCGCTGGTGAAGCGGCTGCAGAAGCCACCAGCATTAGTGACGAACAGAGATGCTTGCGCAACGTACTTGAGGACACTGGACCCTGTGTTCGCACGGCGTATACCCAGTGCGGTTGAGGAACGGGAGGTTATGCGAGTTTTGCTAGAGCATCTTGGTGTTAAGTTGAACAAGAAGGATAAAGGTGTTCGGCGAAAGGAGGACCTGATATCGCTGCGGGAACTGGTTGAGATTGCGGAGGCGATCGCGAGAACGGACACGCCGTATCTTCACAGTACTGAGACGAATAAAACACAGAGGGAGATCCCAGCTCGGAGCTCAATGATAATAGATGGGATTCTCGAAGGCGGAGAACAAAACGGATCGCGCAGATCGTGTGAGGCCGTGCAGAATGACACTTTGGAAGTCTTCACCCAAATTCCGGATGGAACAGCTAGCCTTGCGGAGGACGGCACACAGCTTGTTAAGGATTGCGGAGCGTCGCACACGTGCTGCAAAACAGATGGAGATGTTAACGAGAAAATGAAAATTGCATTTGCAGAGATCAGCGTACTCGGGGACATATGCGCAACTTGGAGCACACAATTGGGGAGGAGTTCAGCGATTTTTCCGCGTGGTGTCGAGATCAGTTCGGCGGGTTATGGAAGGAGACCGCGATGTTGGGAAACGAACTCGGCAATGTGCGTGACGAGGTACGGACGATTCAGCGACGGCTGAAAGATATCAAGGAAGCTGCAACAGCCAGGGGTGAAGAAAATTGCCTCGAGATGGATATGCTCGGGAGACACATGCTAGCGATTGAGGACTTGAGTTCGCAAGACCGCCAGGATGTATCCGACCAGGGACGAGACAGTGTTGATTTTCTGCGCAAGGAGATGTTCAACGAACTCGGAATAGTTCAAGATGAACTGCGCACGATTCAGCGACGGCTGAAGGAAATCAGGGAGAATGCGACAACGAGAGATGAAGAAATTCACCTTGAGATGGATATGCTCGGGCGACGAATTCAGGAAGTCAAGGATTCGAGTTTGGAATACCTTGGAGATGTATCTGAAAGAGGTCAAGAAATTGTTGAGGCTCTGAGAAAGGAAATGTACAACGACCTTGAGATGGTCCAGGACAAATTGCGCAGCATCCAAACACGAATACGGTTGCGTGAGACAGCACCAAATCAACCACCGTGGGATTCGGAGAAGGGTGCGAGTTTCCTGCAGAATTGGTTTAGAGAGGAGTCGCGAGTCGAGAGGCGGGACTCGGATAGGGACGAATCAACGCAAAAGAAGCGAGTTTTCATGCCGCTTTTGACAAAGAAGCAGAGGAAGTTCCTGGAGCGAGCTGAGATGGCGCGCCAGCAACCGTCCACGACCTCGAACCGCAAGGATAGGCACGGGAAGGAGGAAGGGCAGGGAGATGTGGACAAATTGAAGCTAAATACGACAGTGGACAGCGGTCATTACGATAAAGCTGCCAGGGCACCAAGCAAATATTCTGAGGATCCGGAATTGCACCAGGATGTTGGTCGGGATGCGATTGACAGGAAGCAAAGCGGGCGGATTAAGGAGCTGAGAAGTTGAAGGGCTCAAGGAGCCTTTCTGTCAAAGAACGGCCAGCAGGAAAAGGGTCGTAGGTGTGAAGGAAAAGACAGGAGCTGATGGAATTCAGGGGATGCCAAGGGTTTCTTGATGAATTGGGGAAAGGACGGGAGGCGAGGGGAGGCCAGTAAAGGAGAAGAATTGATACAGAAGCGTGGGTCCACAGGCCGCTGCTAACGAAGAAGCAGAAGACAGCCATGGGCTCAAGGGATGAAATGCAGTGGTACTGATGACATCATCTTGCCAGTGAAGAAAACAGCAAAGCTAGCACTAAATCCTGCCACCTCTCAGGCTGTGCCTATCACTATTGATGATGGGGCACCCACCACTGCCATCCCTCTCCCACCCACGAACATTCCTGTTGGACCTCCTGTTCATCCTGCCACCGCCACTTCTGTACCTATGCCACCACAACCTGATATCGTCGTACCTGTTGTGTGGCCAACAAAGTCAAAGCCGCCCTGACCAAATATGTGGATTCAGGATATGTCTGTCACACAGTGGATTTCCAGATGGGAGAAAATCAAGACCTTGCAGGACACTAATTCACACTTCAAAACGGAATCGGCTGTGTTCCCTGTAATCTTCAGGAAGGAGACCATTCATAATTGCAAGGAATATTGGAAGGAAACACCAACCAGTCTGCAGAACAAGTACCTTGCCATGGGGGAAGTTTCTTCAGTGTCATGGGGTGATATGCTGCACAAAGCAAAAACCTATGTTCTGGAGATAGGACCATCCCAGCTTGGATCAAGCTTGGGCAATGCCACTTCATCGAATTTGCCTGTTTCACCCTAGCCCCAGGCCACTGTCATACCTCACACTCCAGAACTCCCTGTCTGACTGCCTCTTCCCCTGTCGCAGCCCGACTTTCAACCGCCTTCCACTCCTGCTTTTCCCAACTTAGCATCTTCTCTCTCTTTCTCACGCTTAGCCCCTTCTACTCTACCCTGTATACCATCAGTGACTAGCAGTGGCACTCACAGCCTTTGCCTTCCAAGTCCGAATTTTGACCCACACCCTATCCCAGCACTTGACACTCCACTCCGACCAATCACCTTTGGGATGAATTTTAATTTTGACCTGAACGATGCTGACATGGATATGGAAATACTTAACCAGATTATTGTGGATTGTTCAGGCTCACTCAATCTGCCAAATGCTGCCTCTGCACCGTCCACTACAGGCCTCACCCTTACCAATGTCACCCTCACAAGCCCCTCATCCCCATCATGGCCTCAAGAGATTGTCTATGGGGAGTTGAAAGGCTGAGTGAAAGACAGTTTTACTATGCATTTAGAACCGATGGTCAAAGATCCAACTGCATGCAATTTCTTTATTGAGGCTGAAGAATACAGGGGGCCTGGAAAAGGCTTTCTTTTCACCTGACCAACTGGATAATGAGTGACATTTATTGACTATTCCAGAACTGAACTGACATGTACATGCTGTACCAAAACTTTGGCGAATGCAGCTTGAAACAAATATATAAATCCTGCTGAACACAAATAGAATGCAACACATGAATATGAAAAAGAGCGAAAGGAGCTGGTTCTGGCTGCAATTCTGAAGGTGCTCCTAGTGCTTGTTCATGAGCAAGTCAAGTTGAAGCAGTTCCTGAACTTTCAAGAAATAAGGAAAATAAATTTATAAATACTATTTCAGAATACAAATAGAATGCAACACATAAATATGGAACTAACAAGACCAAGTGGTTCCGGCTATTACTCTAGAGCTATTTTTTTTAGGTTGTTCTTGGGAAGCAGCAGTCTGATTCAATGTCTGAGTAGGTGCCTGCAATTTTGCAAGTGCTGTTAGTGCTTCTTCATGAGCTTCTTCAACACTGGCCAGCCTAGAGTCAATTTTGGCCATATCCTTGGCCTGTGATGACTTCTCAAATAGTGGACGAGCTGCTGTCCAGTAGACTATAGCTGCAGCAGTATCTCCATGGTTTTGTGTAAGATCTCCAAGCCGTAACATGCACTCTGCACGACTTCGATGCACATCCATATATGTGAATCCCTCTAGTGCAACTGTGTAGAGAATGAATGCTGTTTCTTCATCTTCACTGATAAGGAATACATCTCCAAAATAGAGGAGAGCCTTGTGAAGTGCAAGCTTTTCTTTGGAATTGTGTGCAAAGCACAAGTATATCACAGGCCATGTAGATTGCCCTGGGCTGGCTGGCCATGCCTTCATGTTTGCAAGCTGTTCCAGACAGGCAGATTTGAGCTCAGCAAAGTGAGAATGAAACCACCCCTCAAATTCCCTCTGTGCCAGGTCAAATGTGTGCTCTCTGAGATTGAGGCATGCTTCAACTATTTTGCATTGTCTAAGATCTGGGTGATGCATGCTGAAAATTGCTGTTGCCATGGCTAGGTTTCTTGATATATCTGGTACACTACAACCAACTTGGATACCAATATATGCCAGATTTAGAAAGGCACCACCATATGGATCACTATTTTGGTCTGGAGAAGATGTTGCAGTGATATTATTGTAGATGGTTTGGGCTTGAACATATTCTGATTTTAGAAGATAGACCTCAGCTTGGTCAAGTGAAATGTAACTATCAATCAGCCCTCCAGACATGCCACAAATCTCAAGATTCTCTCTAGCCTCATGGAGTTTTTTAAGGCTGTTGTGGTAGTTTCCCAGAGATCTGGAGGATTGAGCCTGAAGGTGGAGTGCATGTGCACTATCATACAGATCCATTGATAGGTCTGAAAGCTGCTCTGCTTCCCTGGCAGCTTTGTAGCTTGTAGAATAGTCTCCAATATACATTGAGATCTCAGCAATGCGAAGCAAAGCAAGACACTGTCGCTTCATGTCCCCAGACACCTTTGCTGAATCTTGGGCTCTATGAGCAAATTGCAGAGCACTGGATGAAGAAGATTTTGACAGGCAAAATGTTGAAGCTGCATCATAGAATCTGGCTGTAGAGATGATGAGACCACTGCAGCTCATTGAATGAGAATACCTACACTCAAGAAGAGGATCATTGAGGTGTTCCAAGCATGATATACCTTGAACTATCATCTGTTCTAGCAATGATATGGGATAATATTGGTGGGAGCTGTGAATACTAATAATGAAATGCATCATCAGTCTGTAATCTGAGGTTTTGGATAAAATATGCTGAGTATGATGCATCAAGGATGATATGCCCCGGCCAGTGACTCGGTAGAAGGAGTTCAGTGATATGGTACAGTATATGGTAGCTGGAAGGTTTGAACTACCTGGAACCAAATCTCGTTGCAAGACTTCCTGTAAATTCCCAAGATTTGCACTGATTTGGCTCATCACAGGTTTGAGTTGTCCATCTTTATATTTGTCATATAACTGCAAAAGTTCATAGAAGTACTCTCGGAGGGAGTGTATAAGAAATGAGGATGGAGGTGAGAACTGCTGGATATGCTCTCTCACAGGCGTCAGTGCCAAAAGCCGTTTGTTACTGCTCTGATATGCCAAGGAAGTTGCCAATAGGACAGCCTTGCAGGCAAGAATATTTGAAATCGGAAGTTTGCTTTGTAGTAGCTCAGCATCTGATAGGCCATTGGGCAGTATTGAGAGGAGGCTCAACAACTCCTTGCTTGCAGATGACATCCGTGGACTTGAAAGGGACAGGTTGATAGATGCATCCAAATTTGACCTTCGGTCATATCCTACAGAGAGCATGGATGTTTTCTGTGTTCCCCATCGGGTCAAGACAGTTTCCAAGCCTTCATAGTCAACCAAGTGAGCAAGGAGATCCACAGCCAGGGGCATATTGTCTGTGAAGCTGAGGAGCTGGCTGAAGCTTTCAATTGAATAGGAATTATCTGTGATGTCTATAAATGTTTGTTGTGCAGCATTGTCAGAGAGACGGCGCAAAGGCAATAAAAATGGATGTGTCCATTGAACATTGGCTGGCCTTTCTGCACCTCGCATAGTTATCTGCAAATATGAGACAGCTGAATTGAAACTAGATGTACACATACTATCAATCCAAGATTTTTGACTTCTGAGAGAAGCGACAGGAATTCCTCAACTGCCCCTCGGGAGTGAATAGGTTCCCAGACTGTTTCCAAGTTATCCAGTATCAATAAGCAAGCTGAATGCTTGGAAAAATACTGGACAACAGGTCTTGTGAGATCTTGGCCAGGACTCAGTCCAATGTGTAGTCCAATTAGAGCAGCTAGTTCAACACTAGTAGTTGCTGGTTCTGCACTGACAAAGAATCTCTGTTCAAACCTAATGAGAGTATCTTGATGATGGAGGGCTGCTCTGGCAAGGCTAGTTTTGCCCATTCCACCTCCCCCAAGAATTGCCATCCGAGGTGCTTCTTGGCTGAGCATCTTCATGATGTTCTCCAACTCTGTTTCACGACCATGGAAGATCTTTGGCTTTGAAGGCAGCAATGAGAAAGAATTTGAACTGCAAGAGATAAGTAGAGGAATTGACTATGAAATTTCTCCCACCTATTTTTCAAGTCATTGGCCTCAAAATGGACCTGTGCAGAATTAGCCAAGTCTGTAAAAGTGAATTGATTACCTACTGAGGAGCCATTTGTGGTTGTGTCAGTTTCAGACATGGTTGAAATTAATTCAAGCAACTCCTTGTGCTTGATCTCAGCAGCTTTCTCCATCTCTCTGATGTCTTTGAAGACTGTACCACCAGTGCTGACCTGAAGTTATGTGTGAACCCTATGACAAATAACAAAACAGTTTGTCCTACTGCAAAGACATTTTTTGCTTCATCCAGTTCTGTATGACAGCCCTTCACCAGGCTATTCATCTCAATGTTATGAAAAAGCTGCTTCAACTTGTTCCTCTCTTCCTGTGCTTCAATATATATGAATATCTTGTGAAGGGTTCTGCATAAGACATTGTCAACAGAAATTATTGTTATAGACTGAATGTCAACTTCATGAATTTTCCAATGTGGTCTGTCATTGCAGGTGATAAGGAGGTTGCAGTTTCAGACTTTACATGAAGCTCAATAATGGCATAGAGCACTTGATGAATACCCTCCAACAGTTGAGCACATTCTTTCCTATTTCGCTTCACATGCTGAAATGATTGGTCAGTCACAAGGTCTTTTTGAGAGCCTTCAATACCTGAATGATCTTGAGCATGGATACAAGGGTGTGTGAGATTGGTTGAATAAATGGTGGACAAAAGGCATCATTCAGCTCGTTGAGCATGTCTATGGTGACAGTCAAACAGTCTGCAAGGCTCTTGAGCCGGGTTTCAGTCACAGTGGGATGGCGTGGCATGGTGCAGGATGAGATCAAATACACAGTCCTACCTTATAAATCCTTCCTGAGCTATGTTGATATTTGCACTGTGGGACTGTGCATTTGACCATATTAGTATTAGGCCATGAATCAGCAAGTGGGATCATAACTGCGATGCTCATGTTCAATAAATTGGTCCATTATGTATATCCCAAGTTCAGGTTTTCATTTGACCACTTCCATCTCATGCTTCAGCAAAGATACTTAGAAGAATGCATTTCAAATGTCTACCACTTATTTCACTCTTCAATTAATGCCTCTCAGCCATCTCAGCAATCAGTATGTCTTTGGCTGAAATATTTGGCTGTAGCTCCATTAGTAGAAAGACTACATGAAAGACAGGAGTCTTCAGGCTATCTCCACACTGCATCCTTCTGCTAAGTACTATCTCCACCCCATGCTCTATTATTTTGTAGCCACCATTTGACTAAACCACTGCACCCTGCTGCATCCTGATGGACTTCCACAGATCCGAATCATGGTACTGCACACAAGAGTTTGGTGTTCATCAGTAAAACGGCACAATCGTCTTTTACATCTTACGTCTTTGGAACACGTCTTTGTGGGTCTTTGTCTTTAGCATATGTCTTTTGTCTTGGTGAGAAGCGTCTTTCGAGATCTTTGTCTTGACAGAACACAGTCTTGTCTTTTGTCAAATGGCTGTGGGAATCTCAAGACGCAAAGATCACTACGACATCGAATGCTTCAGTAAGATGTGCGAATGCTTCAAAAGATGTGGCTAAAGCAAAGACTTGTATTGTGGAGTATTGCAATGTATTCAAAACACTATTTCATTTGCATGGTGGTCTGCATACTTATTAATGTAGAAGGCTTGAAAACGATCTAAGGTGTCAGAATATTTAAAGTGGCAAGGAAGAAATGAATCCCCATAAATACCAATGAGATGTGCACTACGTAGGATGGTATCAATATGAATAATGTCCATGACTCGCCGCCCGCGGTTGTCAATGTCCGGCTCCACCATCCACATGCCGACATCTGGGCAAGGCTCATCACCGATCGTCGAGAACCAAGTGACAAGCGCGCGCATGGGTAGGTGATACCACCATACTTGAAGGACATGAAGAGGAGAATGCAGGCAGCCAGAAGCCCCCGAAAGCCCGGAAGATCGGAGTTTGCCTCGACAAATACACAGTCGTATCGAGCAGCACCACTGTGCCAAGAACGCACAGCTCTGATGCGCTCATGTAGCATCCCATGTATGCCAGACTGATTGCTGGGTGCATAGAATTTTGCGATGGCTGAAGGGAAAACCCTGATACTCCGAGAAGCGTCAGGACAGTGGTCGAGAGGAATGGGGGGTGTTAAGGTTATGGTCCGGGTGGTCCTGGAGGTAAAGGAAACGTCGGACAAGGGGGACGAGGTCGGGGAGATTGAGAAATTGGGCCAATGCGGCGGGGTTTCGTGGGTAGGTGCGCACTGCAAGGAAATGAATGATCAATTGTACATATTTAGAAAGAAACGCACTCGGTTTTTTTTTGCCAACAGCACTTCTCCGATGATCTTCCGCTCATCGCTCGGACCGCCATCGTCGTCCTCATCTGCAGCTGCGGCCGGACGTAGAGGTTGGATCGCCTACTGGAAGCGGACGAGCAGAAGGACCTCGCATCATCCCACGAGCCGTAAAGTCCACTCGCGCAGCTGCAAGTTTGTCGAGGCGGTCATTGATGGTGAGGATTTGAGCGAGCACATGAAAGCAGCTTGAGCGCCGCCACGGCTGTTTGACTGCTTTGATGTGTTTGGATTCGGTAATGGAGGAGCAAAGCCCATCCGATGCACCGAATTCGTGAATGAGGTATCGATAATCTGTGAGTGAGTGTTGACGGGAAAGACAGAAGCCATTGGGGCAGACTTCCGACTCAATAAAGATGACACGCTCGCGGTGATAGCGTGCGAGTGCCGCGTCGATCGCGTCGAGGGTAACCTCGTTGATGACATTACGATGGACCAGATAACAGAAGTCGAGGAACGCGCTGAAAGCGCGTACCATCTGATTGGGGACATGGCCCTCAATGGCAGGGGGGTAGACCTGGAATTATGTTAGCATGGGATACGAGGTAGAAGACTAATTTATGTATGCACCTTCATCAGAGCATTGGAATCGTCCCCAGTCCATTGCTTGAAACCCCGACCCTCCGGAAATCGACGGAGCCCAGGAAACGGAGGCACAGCTGCTATCCTGTGAAGCCGAGATCAGTACATGAGCACAAGGTGTGGCTAGAACTTACCGTCGTCTCTTTATTCCATACATGCTTCTGCATATTGGTATAGATATCAATATTATTTAAAACTCATGCAAGTGTACATCACACAGTATGTGCTACTTAGTTCTGACTTTCACCACTGAGCATTGTTTCAAGATATGTTACTGTGAAGAGCAAGATATGCTGACCCCTCGCTTCAGGAGCCGGACCAAACACTTTTTTCAAGCATGCATGAATTTTTATGAGAGAAACAGAGCCACACTGAGCCCACAATAAATAAAGGTCAGTATCTTTCGATACTGAGTGGAGTTTCAAATTCCTTCGGACTTCCGGTCCACGTCCTTTCGCGTGTCCATTACCGCTCGCGTTCTTCTCCTCTTTTGCACTTGTCTGACGACCTCGGCTGCGATATTCAAAGTTTGCAGCGTAATCTTGCTCGACACCGTGTTCTTGCTCAGCACAGTAACTCGGTTGCGGTGTGGGTGTTTCAATGCGCCATCACCAAGCCGTGCAATGTCGTGCAAATGCGAGTCCGCATCTTGTACTACATGCACTGTTGGTGGTGCCCGCAGTGTAACCTGCCCTTTCAACTTGTCCTTTAACTTCTCCCATCGGCATCTCGTGTGGCCCCGGCCGAGCCGCCATGGTCGGCACGTTTTTAATTCACGGAGGTGGAGTGAAGTGTCGGTGATGACTCGTTTACCAAGTATATGAATGCTTGATTTATAGCTAACTTCTGTAAAAATGAATGAAACTACCCTTTCATTGATACAAAAGATTTCAATTTCAATAGCATTCCAATAACATTTAGAAATCAATTTGCGGGCCGGCAGCTCACGACCAGGTACACAGGGAGGTTTTTTGCCTAGAACCGTTATGATTAGAAATAAATAAAACATGCATTGAAGTGGACCTCGGTGTAAACCGCTCGTCGCGAGACGACGCAGACGCGAGGCGCGAAGTGACCCTCAGCAATGCCTCGAACCGGGGACACGTGTTTTCAAACTCCGCTCAATATCAGTGACATCAATATCGAGCCATACATACATACGTACGGTACAAAAACCTCAAATTATTCCTCAGTATTGAAGCCGATAGCATTCGCCTCATCCAACACATCCGGGACCTCCTTGCGTGCGAGCTGAAGCTGCGCCTTGAGCACCATCAAAGTCCGGATCGTGCTGAGCTGCATGGAAGCTCGACAGAGGGCGAAGGTGTTGCGGCCACCGGAGAAAATGTGTTCCACAGCAACTGCAGAACCTAGTTGTATACATGTAGTCAGCGTCTGAGTAAGTCGGGAATCGAGGAGCCGGTGAAAAACACGCTGAAGTTTGCGCGTTTACACCAAAATCAGGGTCAGGGGCAAGTTGATCGGAAGAAGCCGAAAAAGGTCATATACTAGCGAAACGGATCAGGCTCAACGTCATTAGAATTGATTGAACCGACCAACACCGAAATGCAACCAAAACCCCCAGACAAGCCATGGCTTCATGGCCTGGCTTGGCTTAGGAAACCTCAAGCCAGAAGCCGAAGCCAGCTCAAGCCAGCTATCTGGCCTGGCTTGGCTTGACGAAGCCATGGTTTGGCTGGCTTGGCTTCTGGCTTGGAGCCCAGGCCAGCAAATCACTAGTTGAGAGGAAGTGAAAAAATTATACCGAGAAGACATACCTGGAATACAATAAATATCTCTTGCCATCCTGTACAGGTAGCACAATTTGAGCACGATTAGTATATCACCACGGGCGAGCTCGTCTTGTGTTCAATGTGAGCTCTGCAGCACTGCGTGCGGCTCAAGAAGCTCTTCTTCGGCAATCTGACGTCGACGCGAGCCGCGACGCGTCTCGCGACGCGGTCCGTGAAGGTTTCTGAGCAAAACGATTTATGACGCCATAAGTTGTTTGGTTCGGAAGAAATCGCCAACGTGATCGGGTGATTCCATGCTCTTTCTTTTTGCACTGTCTGGTGCTTGCTGCCGTTTTCGGTCGTGCTCGACGCCGGCGACTCCTCGAATCGGCCTCCTCTGCTCAAAGTCATCTCGCCTGGTCGAATACATACTGCGTCCTCGATGGATGCACGACGGTGGGGATGACACACAGCCCACCACCCCCGTCCTCTCCGCCTCCACCGCGCTTCGTCTACCCAGACTTGCCTGCACCGGTAGTCGACGCTGGCTATGATGCTGAACCCCCACCTCCACTTGGGCGACCAAGAGCCAGACGTCTGCTGCGCTCTCGCGTACTTGCATTCGCACCTCCGCCTCCAATTCGCCTCGCATCACCGCACACCGATCGTTTGTCGCAGCGCAGCGTGAACTAGGCCGTCTCGTCGAGTGCGAAGATTGCGCGCGTCGCGGATGCTCGGGGTACTCCGTCCACCTCCGTCGGCTTCCTTTTCCTGTCTCGGGCTCAGATATGGGATACATACGTCCCATTCTCGACGCGACTCGGTGCGATGCGTATCCACTTTCCTTGATGCCAAGCGTCTGCTCACTAACGCTATTGTCCTACGGAATAGGCTGATTGTGAGAAGGATGGGCACGGCTTTCTCTTCACCTTCTCCGACTCGATGCGTTCTATCCCTCCCTCTTTTTGAGGGTCCGGGCCCTCACCTGGATCGCTGAAATTCGCCTCGACGTCGCTGTACGTCTCTTTCACCTCCTTCTCAGCCTCCACTTCGACTTCGCTGCCCACTGGTGATTTCCGCGTGGATTGGGTGGAGCGTCAAGCGGCGGACACCGGAAGAGGAAGGGATGTGGCGCGGCGCAAAGGCAGGTAGAGCAGGGGATGGATTCCGATCGACGCGCTGAGATCTCGTCCCCATGACAGCGAACCCGCTGCCCCTGCGCTTCGGATGCACGAGCACCACCGAGGGCCGGTGCGCGTCCTCGTGGTGACCCGGAGTTTCAGACCCCATGGCGCCGATACAGACACGTCTGCCTTGTGCCGAGTCTGGAAGCTTTTCCGCTCGCTCTAGCCTCCGACGACGCACGGGATTTACCTGTGAGTTTCCTAGGAAATTCCCGTTTGCTTTGCTTAGAGAAACGAGGGGCAGGTAGATGAAGAACTAGTTCTCGATATCCGGTAGCACCCACACCAGCGTCGTTCTTGCTCTTTCTGTCCTCAACGACATTTTCACCCAGCCAACTCACGTCAAGTCAAATCGGATCCTAAAAAATTCTCTACATTGGCGCCATCGCCGTCTTTGTCTGATTTCTCTTGGAGACTGTTCCCTGCTTTTCCGCAATACGACCTGTAGAAATGATGTCCGTCCTCCGGCTACTGGCGACGAGTGATAGTTTGTACGCCGCTTCCGCGAGGAGGGGCGATATAAAGGAAATCGAGATCGAGATCATGGCGAAGAGCAGGGGCAGCCGCGCGATGAGAGCGAAGAAAATGTAATACTCGAGTCTGTCGATGGAGCCATTGACACGACCTTCGTGATTAGAGAGTATGCGGTGGAGCCACCCGGTGCCACCGGGTGGCTCATCAGGCATGCGGAGCTGGGTGGCTATGTGATCTGGTGGCTGTTTGGGAACCTGCCCTTTATGGCACGTATTGGCGTGCAACACCTTGATGAACACCACTGCTCCCTCTGCCTATCGAAAAAGCCGTTCTCGAGTTCTGCGACAGCTGTCTGAATTGTGGTTACTCTCGGAATTTGGAGAAAGGCCCGGGTAAATAGCGTCTGCCGCTCTGCCGGTGCTTGCATGTGTACAGAAATTGTGTTTGTAGAGGCATAATGCACATACAAGGTCAATAATTCATTTTTTCCATGCCACTCAATCAGCCACCAGGCGATGTAGCCACCCAGTACCGCATGCCTGATGAGCCACCTGATGGCACCGGGTGGCTCCACCGCATACTCTCTATTGTCTTCCGTACGGTGCTGCGAGTGGCAGTCAGGGTGAGAGAACGAACCAGTATGGCTGCAGTTCTGGCGTCAAACCTTGAAGACTTGAACGCTAGCGGCTCGCCAACGCGACTCGGAAGTAAACATAAAAGTTGAGGAGCAGCCCCGGGGCCGGTGCTCGTGGAAATACAACTTTCAGCTACAGTAATTCGGACGACCTTGTCAACTGAAAGTATGGTATCTGGGGTTAATGCGAAGACTGCTATTTCCGGACTGGATGCGTATTTTGGGCTTGAGCGGAAAGGAGACTTGACTTGTGGACTTACGCCGCGAGACCAACGAGCTAACACGTAGATGAGACAGAAGATCGAAGGATTGAAAGCCACTCACAAGACCTCCCCCTTTATGCCATTCTTCTCGCGTTTGATCCTGAATGCGTTCGTAATCGCCTTCAGATGCTGCCTTTTCTAGACTGCTCGTAACCGTAACACGGGCGATGTTTCTTCGCATGTGGGATCCTAATACTTACGAACAAAGTCGCTATAGGAAGGGACTTTCGGGCGCATTCCAAATTTTCATTAGCAGTATCCGCTCAAATGGTTCCGAAACAATTCCACGACACGATTCAACTCGGGAACGTCAGCTCTGGAGGCCAAGTGGAAGCATCTCTAGCTCGTCGCCGCCGCAAGACAATAATACAGTATGACAACTGGGATTACCCCCTACAACTACCCGTATTTTGTGGTTCCTGGCTCATTGGAAAGCTGCACCACAGCAGCCGCCACGGCACATTTTGGCGAGTGCGTCGGCATCAATGATTGCTTGACGGCCGATCGGTACGAGACATCGGCAGGTACGGGAGAGCAGAAGCCAATATATGCAGCAGTGGAAACGGCGGGGCGGTGATCGGCAATGTTCGGCACCGGCTACCACTAGTTTGAACCCGAGTGCACTACCCACCGGAACTCAGCAAATACCTTATACTAGCTTTTTCTCTCGGCTAGCCCTCTCCAGCTGCCCTTCTGAATCCAGTGGTTTCCACCACAGTCCACGCCCCAGTGGACCTCACTGGATTCGGACTCGCATTGATTGATGTGCATCTTGATAATGTTCAACTCGCCGACGCAATTCAAGGAACATTTGGCACTACTCTATTCACCATGAACTGACTACAGTTCTGACAATCTCTTTCGCTCTTATACTGGTGGTCTTAAATTAATAGTGTTTCTGCTCCCATCTGCCTGTCAGCTATAAATTTCATTTCTCATCGGCTGTTGTGGGAGACCGACGTGCTTCTTTAAGAACACCTGGGAACCACGAGGCTGTGAAACCGATGCCTCTTCCTTGGTTTCTTCTCCCCTCACTATCGATGGACCTTCGACCCCAATCCGATCCAGAATCTTCTGTTGTACCGACGGACAACGCCGCTGTGTACGTCTCCTCCCTTTTCCCTCTGATATCGTAGCAAGCTCATGGTGCTGTAGACATCCCGGGGTCGTTTTGGGGCTTACAAGAAATATCAAATTCTTTGTGAACCCATTTAGTTTCGTAACTCGGTTCTTCGGAGGTCCGAGAGGCAACTCGGAATTGCCGGAGCCCATCGGAGGCCACATCCGTAGTGATTCAGAAACAAGAGGAAGGTTTATGACCGCACAAACAGCCAACCATCTTGTCACAAATAATTATTATATCAGTGGTGCGGGAAAATTTATGAGGACATACAGATGGTTATTCAACCTACGCAGGGGGTGTAGGAGGCGCTGGTGGACTCGGCCATGGCCAGGGTATCGGTGGTGGTGGAGGCGCTGGGCTCGGTCCCTCGGTGAGCTTTTACACTCCCCGTCGGGAAGAGCAGTTTGGTATATAGTCTCCCTCCTCATCAGTGGCGGTACTCAGAGCGACAAACAGACTTTCGGACAATTCGATTTGGGGACATCAACCTGAGGAAGGAAATTCACCGGGATCGTCGTTACGACGTCGTGAAGTTTGAGAGTGGACTCAATCGAGTGATTGTTCGGCGAGTGCATTCTGGGGAGATCCGTGGTGACCCTGGACCTGTAACTGTTGCGATATATCAAGCAGATCGGGCGGAAGAGGTCAGTCGACATATATAGCCTCCTAGATTCTCATCTTGAATAACTGTTGTAGGAATGGCGCAAGCATCTTGCTAAATATGCAGCAATTCGGTGACTTGCAGTAATTTTCTGCTTATTCCTCATATTCACAAAATATCTCAGACATCCTAGCATCCTGCAGCTTTATGGATTGGTGCACACCGACACGGTCCGCGGGATGGTATTTCATGATGGTGCGGACCACTATTGCTGACGCTAGATTGAGGTTGATATCGCAAAACAGAATTAATTCCCTTCGGCCAATTTCGTGATCAACATTCGCCCGTCTTGAGCACTTACATCCTTTGGTATTGCGTATGTCCCGTTTGCCGGCATTGTTCATATCAGTGCTCATGTATGTATATATTCTCAAGACTACAGAATTCGATGTGAGCTCGGGTCAACTAACGTCAATGTTCCATATCTAATGCTACCGTCGGCAGGAAGCGATAGAGTATCTTATCTGCCAGGGTGTTTTGTCACAACGACCTTGGTATCGCAATTGGTTGTGGGTCGATCTCCTTTTGTACATTTCTGGTAATGAGTTACAGCTGAATGATCATAGCCTTTGGATACGACCCTCAACAGGCGGGCTCTGTCTGGATCTTGGTTCCACTCCTGGGTGGTATGAACTCCCTCATACAGAGAGTTCTCAAGTACGTCACTTGGAGAATGTGTCATTGGACGACCCGAACGCAGAGACCGCGATCATCTCGAATTTCAACGAAGAGGAATACCATCACCTCTGTTCCGTGTATCCGATCGCAAGGTCCACGCAGTTTGGTGTTTCTTCCGAACTATCCATTCAGCTAGTGCCAATTATCTTCCGATTTTTGGAGTCAGACTCTTGGATATTGTTCAAGGTGGCGGAGGCTCCCAACATTGGCTACAAGCAAGAACTTCATTGGGATTGTGAAAAGCTTCAAGGAAACGTCCTTCCCAACTCTTGGACGAGGTACTCCAGCTTCAACACCATTCATTTGACTTCATGTATTCCTTTTGCTTTTGTTTTTCAAGATATGACTTGTGCCAAAAAGATGATCTCTTCTGGATGTCGATGTCAGTATCTCTTCCGCCTGGAACCTTGAAATCCTGGCTGGCGCAGGCGAATTACATTTTTACTCAACTTCAGGCAACGTCGCACTTGGATGATTATGGTAAGAGTTTATTTTCATGCTGTTACAGGACTTGACCCAGGAGAACAGTTTGCGCAGATAGCGTTGAATTCTGGCTTAGTGTGAAGAAAAAATACAGGACTCATGTCTTCCAACCTCAGGGCTATCTGTTTCTTTGCCCACCAGAGGATTTCCGAGCCGGGGGAAATTTATTCAAATGGCCAGACTGTCCTTCCTATTGGTCACTTGATCCATCTGGTGCTGACCGCCTCAGTCCCGAAGCCGCAAAAACACTTGGCTTTCCAACAATTCATATCCATACCGAGATACGGGTAGAAATGTGGGAGGATGACACTTACAAAGGACTACGGCGATTCCACCAAGCCAAAGGGTTTGACCCTGACAGTCAAGATCTCGCCAGACACCTCGGATATCCGCTGTTCGAGGTTCCGAACGACCAGACTGCTCCTTTGGAATGTAGTTTCAGTAGGACCATGTTCGCGACCGCATTACTTCAACTTACCTATTTCAACAGTTGGCCGGACATTCCCTCGCCGATGATTACGAAAACCAATGTGAACAGATTTTTCATGGCCATTATTTCGGTATAGATCCAGCCAGTCTGGAACTTACGCAATGAAAGGATGTTCGAAACACATACTCCTGCAGCGGGGGCTGAGATACGAGTCCTCACACATCTCGTCACTTCGTAGGATTGCGGAAGTTTGTCACCAAGGAAGTAAGTTCGTCACCTACATGAGGAAGATTGTCACTTGCCATATTCAATCTTGGAAATGGGCAAGCTCGTTAGTTGTTGGGCAATTTCGTCAGGTGTCAAGCGAACGATTCAGAGTGGCATTTAATGGACGGTTTGTCACGTGCGTTGCATATGTCACAGGCGCGCCGCTCTGCATTTTCAACTTTTGAATCTGATGGCCGCGTCGGTCGGAATGCACAAGCTCTTGTTAAAGAACTCATATTTTTTTCAGATTACATTATATTAACTGTTCGCAAGGAAAATAAAGCCCCCCCGTAAGTTATATGGGCTCAGATCTCGCGTGCACAGCGCCGGGAACTCCGGAAGCAGAGGTGAAAGTTGCCAATAGCCGAACGCGACCGAAGGGATTCCATGAATGCTTCGAGAAGACCTTACAGTTAGGAATTAAGGCCCAGGAATCTCGATAATGAAGTTTTGCTGAAGTAATTTCGCTCATCTTTGCGACCAGATAGCAGACAGACAGACATCGCCGCCAAGAGCCTTGCAAGAACCCCGAGTGTCTGCAAGTTGGGTTTGACAGCACATGAGCCAAATTGACAATAATTCGGACAGCCTATATGAACACTTTGGTGTGCCGAGATGCCTGGAGACACGGACGTGTACAGCCTACGTGCACTGCATCACAAGTGGTTCGCCCGTCATGGGACGATTTCTACCTGTGGGACTTGACTGTGCCGATATTGGCTCGGACTACTTATCTGGCTGTTCATACCAGAATAGCTGAACAAAATTGTCATTGTGACGCTAACAGCGGAATATTGAACTGAAGAGTGCAAGAAAGGGATAATGAATCAACCCTGATCGCACAAGGAATATTCATTAGAACAGCATGGAAGTGACAGTGAAATGCAAAGTCAGTTCGACGGTAATAGGAAATTTCTGTACATGTGAAGGTTCACAAATGTCTTGTCCCGGCGAATAGTGAGTCCCGCAACGAGTTCAAGGTCATTTTGGACTCACTGGGAGGACGTAGAGAATGCGTGTCAAGAGGATTGCACTAAAGGAATTACTTGCTGTTTCCAGCAGTAGCCTTGAAAGTACAGACTCTGCCTCGACAGGCAGAGTAATGTCGAAGCCAACTCAAACGACTTGAAAGGCCTCGAAATTGATCGACACTAATTCAGAAGAATGGAGGGCTGTAAAGGATCGGGTCTGAACCCGAGGTGCGTTGGTTCTTTCGAACCCCGTGAACAATTCCTTAGTGCTTGAACCGAAGTCACGCCGTCAGCGCGAAGCAATGACGAGGACTTGGCAGTAGTTCAGTGCTGAAGGGCAGCGAGTTGCGACGAAGCAATGCAATGTTACGAAGTGGGAGAAGAAGTTGTTTATTTTGTCAGTACCAGCGACTATTTAAACTGTAGTGAATATATGAAATTAAACTAGGATACGACCGATCACATAGGAATGGTGAAAGAAACATGAGGGAACCATATGGATAGGCAAGGGAACATGTGGAAGAGACAGGAAGTTGGAAATAAATAAAATAATCAAATACCATTGACTCACGATCGTTGACTCAATGGTACAGTATCCATGACAAGGGCAGAACCAAATTGACTCAAATGACTCAGCACGAAATCACGGCAAGAGAAAGGCACCATGGAACAATCAACATGGTGTACATTTGTGCGACTGAATGGAGTAGAGTCTGCATGAAATTACCACTGAGAAGCCCGAACGCAGTTTTCAATTTTCTGGTAAACAGGGCTTCCTCACAAATGTTCCCGGAATTTTCATGCAACGGCTAGACGTTCTCCGGTTCCTGCTGGAGTTTCTCCTGATCATGGGGCTCCTGGTCATGGGGTCCTAATTTGGGTGCGCATTCATTTATGCTCTGCCATCAAATACACACGGTTTGGTCCCTCCAGTCTTTTGACATCAAAGTCTTGCTCTGAACTCACTCAATAGAAATGATTACATGTTTGAAGCGAAGTTTTGTGCTCGTCTTCGCGACCATGTTTTACCGAGGCAAAATTTCGAACTCTTATCATCCAAATAAAATACCGACACAACTGACTTCATTTCTATGAGTAGTAATCGCAAGGAGAATATCTACAAATCGCCCTGCGCAATATATTCCAGATACTGGAGATAGCGTTTGGGATCCTTCTTGAAACACTGCAAAATCCGCGTGATAGCACGCACAACCCGGCGTGCCCAGTGGGCTGCTCGCGGGTTTCGGGATTTCTGAAATTAATGAGCGCGAAAAATGGACCTGGTCCGATGATACGGTTCGAAATGTCTGTGACAGATGCCCAGCACGAACGAACGAAGTTCCTGGAAATCTGCGGCAACGTTAACCACATAAAACACCTCTTTGCAGTGTCTCGTGTGAGTAGAATTGGCGAGGGGTTGTGAGGTTGTCTATTTCCCCTCAGTCCTGATTCCTGAATCTGTGGTTGGATGTCATGTTACGCCTGCTCCTCGAAAAAATTAATGGATGATCCGCAAGGAGCAGAGCGGACAGTTACGCACTCGTGGGTACCGGCGGCATCGTGAGGTTGGCATCATGCAGCATTGTGCGACACTGAATGAGCGCTGCTACTCACTGGGGTGTCCAAAAAGCGCGAAAGAAGCTGGGAATCGTCAATTCTGAGGCTCTAACCTAGGATAACAGGGTTAGCCTCGAATGCAGCATGAATTGCGGCGGGAGACTCACCGTTGGCGCTGTGGGCGGGATACGATGATGGTGGTACGAAGGCAGGAAAGGACAGTGCACCGCCATCGAATGGTGATCGTTCGATGGCGGGTGGCTGAATTGGGCATCCCGACGAACTCGCTTGTCGTCCCGACGAGCTTTCATAATTTTTTCGACAAGCGAGAGCTTCCAACGAACTCTTCCGTCGGCTAATTCTGATCTGACGACCTTATTACACCTTCAGACGAACTTGCAGGATCAAATGACGAAGATCTTCCATCAAGCGATGAAGATCCGCATCCTACGAAGTGACGAGGTATGATACGACTCCTGAGATACTAAACTGTCAGTGGGCACTGAAGTGTGACATACTGCTCCCCAACAAGGTTCCCTTTGGACCTTTGTCTGTGAATAAACAATCGGTGCTCAAGACTTGGGCCGGTACACTTGGCAGACCGAGCTGTATTCAAACGCTCCCAAAATGTAGCGATTAGATCCGACTAGGATCGTTGTCAGAAGTTCGTTTCGGTACACTTGCTATTAATAAGCAACTGGTGTTAAACACCTGGAGTGGTACACTCTTTGAAGAGGATTCCTTGCCGGATGACTGGACTAAAATCAAGGGGGTTTTAGTGGGTATACGGCCAATTACTACAAAAAATGGAGTCGGTTAAAATGAATGGTCAGAGTCCCACACTAGGCTTGAAACCTGTGCGTAACGGCATTTCCTCCTGGACGACTTCCCCGGCTATATTGGAAAGTTCCAATTCTACCAGCGGATACGCTTGGAATGCATTGCAGACTAAGTAGTATTACTCCAAACGCTCAAAAAAAAAAAAAAAAAAAAAAAAAAAAAAAAAAAGATCCGACTCGCATCACATCCGACATCAGAACAAATGGGTAGGTAGGTAGGTAGAATTACACGGCATGGTCCGGATAACGAACAAATGGGAAGTGCGGCGATCGAGTCCGGCGGAAAGCACGGCGCTGTATGGCGCTTTTCATTGGACAAAACCCAAGTGCACATCCATGCGCACTGATGCGCACGAATGGGCATGCGTGGGAACAGATGGGCATTTATGACCGAAGCGTACGCATTCCGTGCGCATTCTACTTGGTTCCGTGCCGCATGCATGGCGCATTCATGCCGGTTCGGGGCGGTTTTGATCGCGAACCTTTCACTGGAACTTGGCATCGAGGCCGCATGCGTGGATTCATCTGTTTGTATATCGTCCAAATTCGTCGTCTTCAGTTCCCTCTTAGACTTTTGGTCGAAATAATTTTGCACCAATTCCGATCCCTTTCTAACGATCACCTTTGGTGACTAATAACAATAAATAGGGGACGGAAACTACGTGTCTTTTCGCGTGGTATAATTCAGCAGACAAAGTGGCGCGTATCCCATATTGAATGACGCGTAAAGGACCGCAATTGAGGTAGAAACACGAATTTGCGCGTTAACGAATTTGATAGCCGAGGATTTGATCCGCAATCAAATCGCGATCGGTCTGTGTGAATGCCGCGAATTAAGGTGCCACTAAGTTCGCGTAACGCGAACTCGGTTAACCGTGGGTCTGGGAAGCTCACGAAGCCAAGTCAAGTAGGGAAGTCGCGAGGACTTTGAAGTCGCACCAGCTCACATCCCCGAGAGTGTCTCGCTGTTCCTCAGCCGCGCAACGGGCCTTCTGGAGGGCGATGTCTCTGCTCTACTGCCAAGAAAACGAGCACCACGCCGATAAGCGTGTACATAATTGACCAAAGAGGCACGCAATCTTGGGATCACTCAATATTTCCCGCGACCACCCTCCCCAACAAAGAAGGAAATTTCATCAGATGCTATCACTTCATCATATTGCAGCTTCAAACACGTTCAAAATATTGTTTACAGAAGTCTAATTGGAGGCAAGTACGCCCCCTTTCGCGGTTGTCGACTTACCCTAATCTTTTTTTTCAGGTACACAAATTAATATCATCAGTGAGAAGCTGGGAAGCCGGCTCTGGCTAGCCAGGCTTAAGTGCGGAGCGCGCGCCATGGGGAAAACGTCAGATGAGCCGGTGCTCTACTTGCGAGCCGTGCGGTGGGTGTTGTCCCGGGTTCCGCTTGCGGCCTGAGGCGGGATTCCGGGAACACTCAGCCTTGCCAGGTCTGTTCCCTCGTATCCTTGCTCATGATTATCTCTTCACTCTTTCTTGCCATAGTTTTCAATCCATCTGAATAAATGTCTGCCTGGAGGCACGGTCGACGAGCGCGTCGACCTCAGCGGTGGGCGGATGAGTGTCGCACTCATTGGTGCACATTCACGTACACAATCCGCGCCGAGAGGAAAGGCCGTGGGTTTCTCGTGGTTGCTGCGCGTGGATGCGCGGCTGCCAGGACGAGGTCGAGGACGCGGACTTGAATCGTGTCTCTGCCAGTGGCCGGGGGCGCAATTGCCAACTGCAGATGCGAGGGCGAGGAGTGTGATGGCGGGGCTGCGGCTCTGGTTCATGTACGACAGGCATACGGTGTATCTGCGCGAGCTGATAAAATAAAACTAGGCTCAAGCAAACTAAAATGAGACGTGCGAACACGACGCGACGCGTTGTTTGGTTCGGAAGGAATCGCCGCTTGCTGCCGTTTTCGCCGGCGACTGCTTGAACCTGTCTCCGCTCCTCAAAGTCATGTCGCCTGCATCCTGCATCCTCGATGGATACACGCCACACGATGCACAGCTCACCACCCCGTCCTCTCCATCTCCGCGGCGCTTCGTCTATCTAGACTCGCCTCCGCCGCTAGTCGACGCCGAACCCACTCGCCTCTACTTAGGCGACCAAGAGCCAGAGCATCCGCATGGCGCTGTCTTCTGGGCTCTCGCGTACTCGCACTCGCACCCCCGCCTCTTGCCTCACCGCACACCGATCGTTTGTCGCAGCGCAGCGCGAACTAGGCCGTCTCGTCGAGTGCAGAGACCTATGCATGTCACGGATGCTCGTCTACCTCTGTCGACTTGGTTTTCCTGTCTCGGGCTCATATGGGATACATTTGGACGCGACTCGGTGTGGTGCGTACCCACCTTTCTCGATGCCAAGTGTCTGCTCACTAACACTATCGTCCTCCAGAATCGGATGAATGTAAGGAGAGCAGGCACGCCTTTTTCTCCGCCTTCTCCGAGTCGACGCGTCGTATCCCTCCTGAGGGCTCGGGCCCTCACTTGGATCACCGATTCGGTGTCGTGGTCGCAAGGGAGTCATTTTTTCCCCCATCCGCTCGGCTTGCTGCACTGTCCTCGGTGTCGCTTCCGCATACGACCGCCTCGACTCTGACTCCTTCACCTCCTCAGCCTCCATCTCGACTTCGACTCCGCCGCGCGCTTGTACGGTCTCCGCGCTGCACGCTCCATATCGGCGCTGGCCGTGCATGCGATCTCGAATGCTCTTGTCCCCGCGCGAAGGAGGGAGAGGGGAAAGAAGGGGATTGGGTGCGGCTCCAAATTCCATCGATTCGGCGGTGAAGATGCGCCATGTAGAACGGGAGGGCATGCAGGGATTTCCGCGTGGATTGGGTGCAGTGCGAAGCAGCTTACACCGGAGGAGATGCAGCGCAGCGCGAAGCCGGTAGAGCACGAGATGGAGTCTCCTCGCCGCACTGAGATTTGGATCTAGGGGGAAGCCCACGTCTCCATAACCACGAACCCCCTGGCCCTCATTACCGCGAACCTCCTGCCCCCTGCGCTTCTGGGGCGCGAGTACCACTGAGTGTCGGTGCGCGTCGCGTCCTCCGGGTTTCAGATGCCACGGCGCCGACACAGAGGCGTCTAAGTACCTTGTGCCGAGTCCCAACGCTTTTCTTCTTTGCTCGCTCTAACCTCCGATGGTGCGTGCTCTAGCCTCCGACGATGCGCAGAATTCATCTCCGAATTTCCTGTGTTCTCGTTTCTTTGGTTTGGTTTGGCTTTGCTTTATTGGGAGAAACGTGGCGAAGGTGGACGAAGAACGAGTTCTTGACGCCTGGTAGTACACGGACCCGCACCGGTGTCGCGGTGCTCCTGTGCTAGCTGTCCTTAACGATTAACGATATTTTTCACACAGCAAAACTCAAGTCGAGTCGAGTCAAATCGGATCCTAGAAATCCTGGATCGCTGTTTTCGTCTGATTTCTCTGGGACGCTGTTCCCTGTTTCGGCGCTGTTCCCCCTGCTTCGCCGCGATACGAGCTGTGGAAACGCAATCCGAGCCACGAGCTGTAGAAAAAGACCTGCGTCCTCCGGCTATTGGTGTCGACGCATGCCGCATGTATGGCTCGTTGTAGAAAGTGTTTGGCCTATTTGGATGGATTATTTGCATTCGCAGCAGCTCGCTGTCCTGTTCGCTCGCGTCTGATCTGGTTGTGTTTGGGATCTTGTTCGACTTTGGCGGGGCATGCTCAATTGACGTTGGGACCGTTGACCTGGGTGTCTCTGATGCCGCAAAAAAATGCGAGGTTTTTCGTGTACTTGTAGGCGTCCATGATTTTCTCCTTGATTTGAGACAAATGGACTGAGGCCGCGCGGCGACGAATAAACTCGCGATACGCTTGCAACAACGCAATGACGGGATTCTTTGAACGCCGGGTTTTGACAGGTAACTGGTTGCTGCACTGCCTCAGCACCGCACTCATTCCACACCCTGCCCTCATGGCTCGTCCTCACACCGTCTGTGGAACGGAGGGCGAAATGTTACAAAGTCTCTGGGACGACGCCTTCGACGTCTACAAGGATCGAACTGGCGTTGACCTGCGGTACGAAAACAGCGACTTCGCCCTCCGTCTACGAGGCTGTGACTCCATGGCATCTGTTCTGGGCACTTTACATGATACCGCATCAAGATTTTCAGGGTATCGTGAAGGAAGTCCGAAATGGAGCAAGTTTCGTCAAAAGCTCGAGCCAGTAATCACCGTTATCGCGCTGTTCATCGATGCTGCTGCTGAAGGTGCAGCATCCGTGGTGGGCCCATTATTCTGGGGACATTGCAGTGCCTTATTCCGATGTTCATGTGCAGTCCGTTCCAGGCGGGAAAGCTGTTTTTGTTGCCTTTGGGGTCTTGTTGAAGGTGAGGACACCGCAATGCTGTATGGGACGATTGTAATGGAGCACAGGCGACCCAAGGAGTTAGCGAGAAGTTCGATGCCCTCATCGATCTCTTGGAGAGCTTGGAACTCTTCTTCAGGCAGCTGAGCATACGCTCCGATGTCCCGCTCGGAAAGGAATCCAGGAGCATCGTAGTCGAAATTCTGGTTGAAATGCTGAAGGCACTCGCTTTAGCCACGCAGATGATGAAGCAGAACCGGATAAGTGGGACCACTTCTCTCATCTGTCCAATCTTTTGCTCATTTTCTCACGTAGAGCATTTTGTCAGGGAACTCTTCAAAGGCGACGACATGAAGGCCATTCTCGATCGACTACAGAAGCTCACGACCATTGAATCTAGGATGACGGTCGTGGAAATACTCGGAATGGTTAATCAAGGTGCGATTACTATGCTGGTGCACCAACTGGGCACTAACCGTCTTGCAGCTGGCGACGTACTAGGAGACGTGAATCGCGCTACCTCTTCCCTCCGACGGCAGAACCTTGACATCTTAGAGCATCTGTCCATGCTGCCGGCTAACTTGGAGCAGCAAGTAGCGTCAATTATGGAAAAAAGCATGCAACGCATCAGCGAAGAGATCTCGGTCTCCATTACCCAAAAGCACGCTTCAACAAGCTCTGTTGGCCCACGACTCGAGACCACACCCACACATCTCCTACCTTCCAACATTTATCTGGACTTGTTTTACAGGATGATTCGCGCGCTCATCACAGTATCTGGCAGCGAGCAGGCAATGATACGCCGCGACATGGCCGCGCTACTGCCTGTTGTGACGACGACTCGTCTCACGGCCATGGAAGGTAGCTCTTGGGCTCTTAGCAGCCTTGCAGCTGCCATCGACCCGACCACCGCGATCAGTCTCTACACACAAACAATAGTCCTCTACATTGTTGCCTACACAATGTGGCGGTTGATTTCCAAGGTGACCAGCGCCATCCCTTCCACTCCAGATTTCGACATCAGAAACACCATCGTTCTGATTGACCTCGTCGGTGTGGAGGTCCGCCTACCCTTGGAATGTTGCACCACTTTCGAAGTAAAGTTTTATCACCCATGTTTCGCGTTCAGGCGCTAACCAACGTTTCGCAGGATTTTCACTGTCTCCTCACGGAGCGTTTCTCCAAGCAACGAAAGAATGTTGCGAAATATGTACTTTCCCGTGCTTATGAAGTCACCGACATGAATAATTCGGCCATTCTGTATCCTCATGCGTGGGAACGGAGGATTCGAGCGGGGATGAAGTTGGACATGGCAGCTCTTCTACGTCGGCCTTTCGTCGCTTGTCCCTGGTGTGGTCTGGAAAATAAGGCCGCCTTGTGGATCTATTGGTGGGTCTTTGTGCATGCAACTGTGACATGGCGAAATGCCTAACTGAAGCGTGGATCTGCCTAGCGAATGCGGGAGGACGTACCAGGCATCTGCAGCGTCGCTAACAGAGTCTCAAGAAGCTTTTATACAGGAGCTTGAGCCTGAGGGCTCGAGTTCTGTGTCCGATGACATGACCACGAACCCGGGCCTAAAGGATGAAGGGAAGGTTGAGATCGACAGTTACACGGACATGGCTCTCCTACGCAAAGTTCATGTCATTTTTGACGACTCCGACCCCAGTAAAGAATCTTATTTTTGTCGGAACTCGATCCTTCGCTTACTCATAGCTCATCCACGCATCCAGGCCCGAGCATACCAGGATTTTTTACATCCACGGACGTCGCACCGGGACAGGTCACATATACGACGTACGCTTCCCGACGCACTGCATATTCTTCGCATTTAGATTCTTTTAGATCCTTGGACGCCGATGGCCAGCCCGTGTACCACCCATTCAAAGCCGTCGCCGCAACGTAAGTAGAATGCTTCTTGTCCTTCAACAATATTTTATTGCTCACGACCCTTGAGTTATCAAACACCAACAGGCATCGTGAGCGGCATCCAGTGGGTTCCCGGTGAATCAACCTGGGTTTGGCTTTCGTCTTTTATAAATGTCCGTCTCATTCAACCCCCGTGTCTCAGGTTTATCCTACCGACGCGCGGCCGGCGAATGTGGTGAGTTCCATTCTCTTTATCACGGCCGATCATTGAATATTGGCGCCACCAGGAATTCGCAGCGGCATGGTCTCGGTGGCCCTTGAGCAAGGAGGAACAGAAAGCGGTTAAAGATTGGTATGCAGACAGTTCTTGCCAGAGCATACATCATTAAATGAATTCAATAGGCAGCGCGAGGAGGAGAAGAGACGGAGGAGGGAAGAAAAGAAGCCCCAACGTCACCGCGAAATGGAACAAAAGTGGTACTATCGGGCACCGGGGAGTCCACTCGATTCTTCCGATTCCGATTCCGATTGAGGAGAAGAGGAAGAACAGGAGGTATAGGGCTGTGGTGACTCGCCAGAATCAGCATCGCCAGAGTAAAACTGGGAAGAGCGATTGACTGTATAGAACGAGGATGGTCTGCGATGGAAATTCCCCGAGATAGGCGAAAAGAGCACGGGTGAGTGGACTCACACAAGTTCTTCAGAATTCAGAGAGCATATTACGCCATGCGAGATCGAGGTTGAACGCGGAATCGATTTGGTTGAGTACATGGTGCGAGGGCAACTCGGGAAAGTTTGGGATCGTCAAGCCATGGCTCGGAGCCCAGCTTTTGTCTTCGCCGTGGGTGGAAAGCATCCCTAGGCAACGACTTGATTTGGCATGGGATTCTTATATTTGCAACGTACTACTTGTCTGCACTGGTTTCGGGCGCTGAAGGGGCCTTAACTCAGGCCCTTCGACCCTCGTTGTAAACAAGCCATGCAGTACAGTATTCAAGGCTCGACTCATAAGGTACGTCTCTTCTCGCGGCGACTTAGCTCCGAATCTGCATCAAGTCGCTGGATCTAGGGGAGCCTGGTCAATTTCAGGACCATTCGTCATTCATGAACTGCAACGCGAAGCCACTGCTTGCTCGCATACGAAGAATTTTCATCGTCATCATGACTCGCTCCTTGCGCTTGCACTCGGTCAACGCTCGACGGTGCCGGTCTCTCGATCACCACGGCGCCCTACTCGCCTCGGCCCCCCACTAACCTTGCTCTGATACTGATTGGACCAAGAATCGCTCTTCAGACCCACAGCCTACACTCCAGCAACCATCTTCATCTGCGCACCCTCCGCGCTCTTCCGGCTCATTCCCGCACCTCTGTCCTGCCCTCGTCACATGGTCGATCTCTTCACGCGTCTCTCGATGCGGATTCCGATGCCCCCCGTCCTCGACCTAGCTTCAAGCTACGTCCCCGACGCGAATATTGATATCGCGCGCGCAGGACGGGCGGAGCAGAGAGGGCTTTTGGAGCTTGGTGGGAAAGAGTCTGCGGCAGCTCCACCTATTAATGGGGTGCTTTTATGCTTCATTTGGCTTTCGACTCCTACCTGCCCGCGCGCGTCTTGCGTCTACTTTGGCCACCGTCTGTGATTTCGACCCCGACAGATACGAGGGAAGCAGGAGTATCATCTTATGATCGGCAAGCGCATCTCGTGCGTCGTGCGTCGCCCCAGACTCGGCCTCCGCCATCGAGCTACTTATCCTTGCGCTTCTCCAGCTGCGCTGCGTCCACATAAATTTATCTTTCGTACGCGGCATCGAGACCGCGGCCGACGCGTCTGTGTAGTCAAGCTACACAGACCTGGACAGGGGCTACACATATCTGGACACAATTGTGTCTAGATGTCCGTAGTCAGACTAGACAGAGCCTTTGTAGCAACCTATACTTGCCTTCACAGCTAAAAATAGCTGGACAGACCTCTGTCTAGGGACGCCTTGAACGCAGTGATATCTTACAGCCTTTCCCTGGGCCTCTCTTTTTTTCCTTGAAAATTTGACTCGCTGCGAGATAATCAAACGGAGACTACGCATCCTCATTGGAGGTACTTACGAGATTGAATACCGCGCCAGAGCAAAAACAATTCCATATGTACCTGAAAACCGTCTATTACCGTATCAATTTACGCAAACGCGCTGACTACGAAAAATGTTCTCGAGGACTTCGTGTAATCTCGTATCCGAAGTTGAGCAGCTTGCCTACGGGATACCAATCAATGTGGCACAATGACCGGGGCCGACAGCCCCTATTCATATTCAGCGAAAGCAAGTTGTTCAGAGTGGTCCTCCTTACGCAAGGACAATCATGGAACAGTAATGTCTCTTACCTATCTTCCTCAGCTCCTCAATATCAGAGTCAGGGCGAGGACGAACGGTTCTTCCGGATCTAGACTCCAGAATTCGAATCCCATTTTCAGGAGTTGCTTCTGCGATGTCAACGGATCGTGCTTCACGACGTGAATACTATTGCTCTATTCCGTTTTTGAGTGAACAATGCCGTGCGACTGGGCTTCACGAATACAATTTCAGTGCTGCCGCGGCTCAGCCAGAGCGTTATATTTGAGGCACAAAGAAAAGGCGTTATGGAAGCGGCGGTTCTAACCATGTACGATGAATGATACCATCCGTCGCGCCCATTATTGACTGACGTGCTCCAATATTCAAGGTCTGGTCGAATCTATTTTTTCAACGGCGGAAATCCCTTAAAAGAGGTGTGGTATCCGTCCAATTACCAGTCCAAACAATCTCTCGACTCTCAGTTTTTTGCACTACTATGCGCTTCAATACCATCCTCACCAGCCTCATCGTTTATTTTGCACTCGCCAAGGGCCTAACCCTCGAGGTGGAACAACGTCAGTGCCTCACCCGAGGCGAGAACTGCCTCCTATCCAATCCCGGCGCCTGTTGCTCTTCACAGTGCTGCTGCGGCGCCGCCTTTAGCGATGGCTGCAGCGATACGCCGTGCACTATTTTCCAGGAAGAAGGCTTAGCCCCCCGGTGTAAGTGTCTGACCGCGTGGAATTCGGACTCAACTTTTGCTGATATTTCCGTTGCGCGGTTACAGCGGTGCGCGGCGGAACTCTACTAGGTGAATGTTCGGGAAATTACCCATAGTTTGGAGGGAAAGAGTCGGGTGTAGGAGCCAGTGGTTCAGGATTCAAGAATGTATCTGGATGTAACAGGAATTGATAACAAGTTGGCTATCTCGGTTTGTGGAACGAATGAATTGGTTTGCGTGATGCCATGAATCAAATACCCATGTGTGTTCTTTACCCAATACAGCACCAGCCGAAAATTCTGGCAGCGGTGCACCAGCAGCCATGACGAGTTTTCTGGAATATCCAATAAAATTTAGCTGTCATTCACAGACATACGGCTGGCTCTGGCGCGTTGGAGCATGCCAAACACTCCGTAGCCGGCCAAGTACAATCATCCACATAGACTTCTTTGGCGACCTAGATCCATCGTGAATGACTAGGTTCAGGCCCTTCACCAACACCTTCATGATCTGGACTCTGTCAACCATGAGGACAATATATATTTGGACGCCGCATGCCCTTTGTCGAGGAAGAAGACGTAATTTAAACCCTGTCATGGAAAAGGTCACGTCCGACATGGCCGAACGATGGAAGCCGAATTTGCTCTGCCGCCCACTGTAATTATCGCGCACCAAGACCGCCGGCTCTAGTCCGCGGTGAGTTTGTCCGTCTATGAGGCATGACAATTGAACTGACATAGGTCCGACCGGAGTTAGGAGGCAAACGACAAAATTCTCGGATCCAGAGTATGTCAATAGATCGGATGCGCAAAAGTAGCACGGTGCGTCAAGTCTTTGGGTGCGCTTTGCTCGAGTGGTTCGGGACGTGATATTAAACCGTTTTTGTGATTCACAGGAGCAAAAGGAGGCCAAATCCGCAGGCGGTTTTGTGCATCCTGTGTAATTATTGGACGTAGAAATAATTGACCCGTACGTGGGCTGCTATTCTTTTGTGGTATCTCGTGTTCTGGGCTCGAACTCCGACAGGGACATTAATACAATTTGATAGTCATCGCTGTCAAATACAGCGATATTGAATTCTGGGGACCCGGGTTATAATTCAGATGTTTGACGCACATGCCGGAAACTAGTTTTCCCATTCGCATGTCCCATGTCATCACGAAATATGCGAAGATCGCACTAGCAGACTATCGGCCGCTAGGTACCTGACCACCTTCAAATCTATCATGAAGGTGTTCAATGAAAGCACATTTGACCTGAGGGGGCCAAGTACAGCTATTGAGGACCTCCCATACTAAATTTCAACCCAAATTGATCTTTCGGCCGAAGGTAGGTAGGTAGGTAGAAGTAAACGGCACGGTCCCACTCAGGAATGCCGGTTCCACGGACTACTCCGCTGCACATGCCCTATGCATGCAACATGTCATCTGCAACATCTTCCGTGGGCCTTCCGAATTCCTTCTAGCCGAGCTCACGGTCCCCGCCGAAACGTGCCGCAGTAGAACTAGCCGAAAAAAGAGCAGTAAAAGAAAATTAGCACATCAACATGGGAAGAGAGCCTCACTAAATTCTCTGGTCGAAGCACAGGAGCCTCGTAGAACAGTTCCAGGACATTGTACGCGAATTTTGCAACCAATGCGATCGTTGATCTCGGATAAGTGATGGCCTTAAGAAACTCTCTGTTAGAGAGCTCTGCTATCCGACTACGCAAGGATGGGAGGTCGGTAAAGAGTTTAGCCAAGAACGTTGCCCGTAATTGCACAAGTTTGTCCGAGGATTCACAGGTGATCAGGACATATTCCGGCGTCTCCACTTTTTTCCTACATGACCGGCAAAGTCGTTCCGAGCGCGGCACTGGCTGATGCGCATGATCGGTATATCGCAAGACTTCAACGGCTAATTGGTGAGTGGACAGCATTATTGAGGTAATTGCCTCTCCATGTTTCTGTGTTTTCACCATTGACAAATAATGCCGCATGCACGAAGTCACTTGTGCTGGTCCTTTGTCCCTCAAAGTTGCGTGAAGTTTTTGGTCGGGATGTACATTGGGTGGTTCCTCACTCGCTCGATTCCTAATTATTCATTGGCTCCAGATCCAACCAAAGGTATGGGGCTTTTTCTCTTCTTTTTTTTTTGCAGCGCCGCGTGGCTGTGAATATTTTACCCCATTCTGGAATACATATGTTCTGTAAATATTAATTCGACTCGTATCCCGGCTCCTAGTGCAAATAAATCTCACCAACGATCACCAACCTTGGATCAACAATAGATTCGAAGCCGTACATCAGCTGCAGGTTTGGAGATCCATGTGTTCGATTAGATTGGAGGTGAGGAACTCTATTGAAGAACCATCTTGACGAGCACTGATTATACATCGTCCTGGTCCATGGGTGAAGCCGAGGCAAGGTGTGCCAGGGATGAGCGAGAGTTGAGACGATAACTATGACTGTCTTTCGGTGAGAGACTGAAGGACATTGATGAATGCATATCCAAGCTTGGTTCAATGGAGTTGTATTTTTCAGCCCTGCGTACTTTTCAAGGTACAGCAGAGCATGGAAGCACGCACAAGAAAGCAAGCCGCGAGCGTGCCAAATGAGAAAGCTTAGTGAAGAACCAACCGTTCGCCCAGACGGCGCGTGTCGCACGTTAAATGACACGTAACGGATCAGAATTGACGGAGAAGTACGAACTTCCGCGCTGAGCAAGCTTGCTAGCCGAGCTTTTGATCGCCAATCAAATCGCGATCGGTGTGTGGGAAAGCGCGACTCGGACCGGTTGCCGTCTTGTTTGGCCGCGGGAAGCTCGCACTTCCCAGTGGAGAAGTCAAGGCGAGCGAGAATGATATTCCGTGTGCAGCGAGTGCAGCTGCACATTACCATCGAGGAATATTGTCATAATATACAACCTTGTTATTCATGCTATGTGGCGGTAGATGAACACCGTAGATGAGAAGGACCCCGGTTTATCGCTTTGAAGGTTAGATCCCGAAAATTCCCAACCGGCCCATTTTTGTCCGAACCGGTTTTGGGGAAAGGAGGCCAATTTTTGTCCGAACGGGACCTAACATATCGATGCCGTAATGCGCCGAAATAGGCAATTTTCCGCTCCCACGATACAAAAAAATGAGCTGAAATTTTGTTTTTCGCTCTTTTTCAGCTCCTTTGAACGAGGTTGCGACGCTGCAAGGTTTCTTGGCAGGATAACTTGTTCCCTGCCTAAATTTATGCGCTCTAAAAGGTCAGCCAACTCACTCGAGAGGTCAAATTTTGTCCGAACCGGATCTAACATCCCGTGGGCCAGAGCATGATTTTTGTCCGAACCGCACCTAGGTTTGAGGCCAAAATGACCCAAAATTTGTCCGAACCGGGATCAAACCTCCCAAGGTATAAACCGGGGTCCTAGATGAGATCGCATGTACTGGACTTGGAGTTTTCATCTCCCGCTGGGCAGTGATGCGCATGCAGCACGTCCAAGAGTGTGAGCTGAATAAATCAAGCAAGCAACTCCTAAAACGGCTGCAAAGCGGTAGGTGTGCGAGTGGGTCAGTCCAGGTTCAGTCATTGGCTGGCTGAAGGCGAAAGAGTGGTGGTGAGGAAGAGAATCATTGGTGAAGCGATGCGAGGCGACAGGGATGATGAAAACATATAAAATGAGAGCGTGAACGACGAGGGACGAGGCGAGAGCGAACATCAGGAGAGACGGCGAGGGACTAGTGCGGCATGCGAGACTGAGGCAGGAATTGGGGGCAAAGAAGTCTATGTATGATTAAAAAGACCATACAGGAATATATAAGAAAAGAAAACAATAATCTAGGTACGGGCTATGCAAGAATGAGTAATAAGCAAAGAGAAATGAAGGGGAGGTGCCATCCAACTGTCTAGCAAACTAAGCTCCGAAGTTCCGGGAGCAGAGGTACCGATCGGAGTTTGACGTCTTCCGTGCTTGGCGTGGCACCATGCGCATCAGCAGTACCGGTGATCCGTTGATCAGAAGTGAAGGTAGCTGGCCAGATCACTGATCGCCGCACGGCTTTGGGGCTCCTAGCCATATCAAAATATATTTGAATACACTCAGCCTTATATCCTATTATATCCATATTGTATTCTATCATATCCTCCTCATATTCATATTCAGTCAGAAGGTCCGAAGCCGTATCGTGTCCATGCATATCTAGATAGGACAAGGTGGTCGGCGGCCTTCGGCCGCCTCCCCCCTTTTCTGATCGAGTGGCCGAATAATACCGGATTTGAAATCCGGATATAAAACTTGCACCTCCGGAAAAGGAAATTTGATGCCACAATGATTTAATAAAGAGTTTGATGATTCTATTCGGCGCCCCCAAATAGAATAATCCATCTAGATATATTCAAAATTAAATTTTTCGTATCATATTTTTGGCCAGCACTATATCAGAGTCAAGATCCCCGAGAATAAATCGCTTCATGAATGCCCGCGATATCACATTCCTCTAACAATATTACAATCTCATTGAGCTTGTTTGCCGCTTCCAGGCGAGAGGTAAATTCACTTGAGCATGCCCCTTTTCTTTGGTTCCACCCCGCCGGAGCCGAGTTTCTTTGTCACCTCCTCATGCCTGTGTAGGGTAGGAATAATATAGACGGTCCCGTATCACCCGGCGTGCTCAAGGTATTCCATTCCTACCAACATCGCTGTTTGTCCATTCCTCGGCGTCGAGATCTCCTTTTCGATGTTCTTTCACTGACATACGTCAACGGTGTGCTCTAAATTGGACACCCCCGCTTCTGCGAGTTCCCTTTATCTTACGTCTCTTTCTGGCGATTATACCACTTGTGACTTCTCCCGAACCCTCGGTCCAAATTCCGAGTTTATCTTTCCGTTGATCTTGATCTGGAACTGTTTCCCATCTGAGGGCTTCAGCACTTGATCCACCTGCAGTTCTTCATGTAGTTGCTTCCAGCTATGTCCAAATTCTGAATAGCGCAGTATTATATTTTTACAAGTCCGATCAAGCGCCAAAAATACGAATTCCTCTAGTCTCTCTAGACAGTCACTGTGATGTCACCAGCTCTAGAATTCTTCAGACTCGTCAAATCTCCAATGCTCGTGGACTACTTCCACCCGGACAGTTATGACGCCGCCTCTTATCCTTCAACTCCCGCCATCGATCGTGTCCATGGTCCCAACATGCAGAAGAAATGGCCAGACGCAAACCATTCCATGATTCCCATATAGAACTTTCATGGCATGAAGCTCCATCTGACCGTGGGACTTCGCCGCTCGCTCTACCTCAAACTCGAATAGGGAGCTGATGCATTCTAACGGCCCGACAATGATCTCAGGGGTTGGAATGGTGAAATCAAACACGGTGCAAAGTATCTCGTCGGGAGACAGTCGCATTTCAGCCAGGTGCTTCTGTGCGATTTCCTCCCGCCGCCTCGTACGCTCGTGGGAGAGTAGGGTCCGCAGGAATGATCGATCTCTTGTAGAGTTGCGCGAGTAGAGTTCTGTGATGCGCGTCAATTACACGTATTGGTGAGTAAGTTTGAGAAGAACCGACCTTTTCGGCGCATTGACAACCTCCCACACGTTTCACGATGTCCCCCACGCTTCCAGTCGTTGGTTTGACATGTTTCGGAACAGTAATACGTTGTCAGACATCCACTGCATCGCTTCAGGTCCTGCTTGGGACAAATTTTCGCGCACTGGGACTCGATGAGGAATCTTTAACACACACGCTGAATGACAGGACACACCTCGAGATCATCGCATCCTCGGGGGGCTGTCAGTGTGCCCTTGTTGTATTCGTTCAGTATCCGGAACCGATTTTCAGCCACGTTCACGAAGTTCTTCCAAAGCGCAACAAGACGGGCATTACTCAGGACTGTTGCCACATCCAAACTGCGAACTTGGGGCAAGGACGCTTGGAGTTGCGAAAGCGCCGAGTGGTAGACAGTTGCAGGAAGCAGAATATGCTCGAAAAGTCCGGTTAGGGACGGGGATATTGCCTCTCGATGCTGAGAGGTGAAAACAACGTCCAGTAGACCCGCGCGAAGAGACTCCGCCAGCCTCGTCGACGGGAACGCAGATATATGGTCCACGAGTGCCGGGATAAATCCCTTGAGCACGAGCACCGCACCGGCATCCGTACTTCCGCAGAGCGCTCGTGAAGCTGTAGTGAGAGCGGTGACGATTCCACAGGAAAGAAAGGCGTTTTGTAATGGGGGACCTAGTTCAGCAGGAACAACTGCGCAATTTATTATTCGGTGAACACCGAGGAGGTGACTGCCGATGTGAGGTGTAATAGGAGAATTTGGGCTGGGAAGCGTGCGTTGGATGTGCAATACAACGGTCGTGACAAGATCCATCATCGTTCCACCACACCCGACAATGAGGTCGTCAAATGCTGCAGAGTTCCACTCGTTTTCGAACAAGAACCGGAGGAAGTGGGACACATCAACCAATCCGATGTCGCTTTTTATGTCTAGGAGGTGACGCCAAGCCCTTCCAACAAAGACGTAGAGGCTCGGAGGCGATCCAATCATGCGATTTGCAGCCTCATCGTCATGTAGAACCCGGATTAACCGCATGAAGCTGAGGAAGCGCTTGTCTGCAGTGAAAAATTCGGTGCCGGCTAAGATCTCGTCGTATTCGTGCAAAAAGAGCACCCACGGCCAGACAGCCTTCCACAGATCGATAAAAGCGTCGGGAGGAATAGCTTTGAATCTTGCAAGGTGCAATAGACCGCATATGGAATTAAACCCCTGCACAACGCTGCGCTTGATACTGAGCCATCCCGATGCATCAAATGTAGCCAATATCGAAGGAATGCGTGCGGAGCTGAGAGTGGCATAAAAAACTGGGAGCAAGAAGGGGAGCTGTTCAGTATCTATCTTCCGCAGATTATTGAAGAGGGCTGCAAATTCCTGGTGTGAGCCGGAAGCAGCGGCGCTGGCGCGCATCTTTAATCGATAAATTTGGTGAGCTTACTCGGAATTCAAGGGAAAGTATTACCCTCAGGGCGGTGGGAAGCTTGGATATTTCTGAGATGTTGAGGGATGGATGCATTCTTCTCGCAAGGTGGTGGTCGTCCGTCAAGATCGTACCACCACGTTCGGTGTGTGACAGAGATCACTCATCACGTGGATTAGAAGTCCACTCAATTAATTTTTTCTCAGAAGGGTGAGTGACCGTGAGTCGGAGGGAAGAATCACTGCATAAATCCGAGCGGCGCTCGAATATGAAGCGCGGAAAAAGTGCGCCTGCCTTGGCATGTTCAATTACGAATCAGAACTCACCAATGCACAATCGATGCAAGGGGGAGTCCAGGCCGGTCAAGCCGTGACCACGGGCAGGCTGACGGCCGGAAAAAAAAATAATGCCCGTTTATTTTTAGCCCTGAAAGAAATTATTTCAGTACTCCAGTCTTGAAAGGAACGCGACCCTCACCAACAGCCTGGCCTTGAGACCGCGGAGCATGATTGGAGCACGACGCAAAAAGCCAGTCACAGTCTCGTCACGCTTTGATGATCCTTCCGCTGCCTTCCGGGTTGGAGTTATATTTTCAGCCTTGCGCACTTTTCGAGTCGATTGGTGATAAAAGAAAGGCCCAAGTCAAACAGAAGGCTAATCTTGCCTTGGGAGACACAGGTCATGCGCCCGCCAAGCCCAGCAGAGCAAGGAAGCGCGCACAAGGAAGCAAGCCGCGAGCGTGCCGAATGGGAAAGCTTAGTGACGAACCAACCGTTCGTCAAAACGGCGCGTGTAGCACGTTGAATGACGCGTAACGGACCAGATTTGAGGGAGGAACGCGAGTTTGCGCGTCAGCAAACTGGATACTTAGCCGACGTTTTGATCGCCAATCAAATCGCGATCGAACGACGAAGTGTGGGGAGCGCCGCCGCGAACAAAGCTCGCTCTTGGCGCGAACTCGGGAAGCTCGCCGTCCCCTTTATTCGTGTGAAGCTCGCAATTGTGGAAGTCGGGGGAAGCTCGTGCAACCACCTCAAAGGGCCACCACTTTGTCGGACAAACCTGGCCGATTTCTGGTCCAAAGAGGCCACTTCTTAGACGAAGAAATCGTAAAATTTGGGTCTTAAAAAGTCACTTTTTCGGAAAATCTCTTGGTGGAGTTTCCCCGGGTCTGTTAGGCTCGGAAAACGCTTCAGTTAGCTGACCACTGTACCGCTCTTCCATAAACTGCATCCGATCTCAACCACGGACCGTCCTTCTGGCACTCTTTACTCCTCACCTTGTCCTTGCCGGCACTCGACCGGAACCCCACTCAGCTCTGAGTCCATTCGTGTTTTTTCCTCAAGTTCTGTTGGGTACATACCCACATCCACCCTGTTTGTGCCTCAATCTCAGCCTTTCGCAAGTTCGATTGCAGCATTAATGTTGTGCAGCTGCACTCGCTGCAGCCGACATTCGGCTTGCACTCTGTCTGCGCGAACTTCGACTTCGCTGACTGAGCCCCATGGAACCCTTCAGTCTGATGCATTCCGTGTTCACACTCTCACCAAACACTTTTAGTCCGTTGTCTACGGTGTCACCCGTCTTCTATTCTTTCAGGGCTACAGAGTGGAGCATTTTGAGGCGTGGAAAATTTATTTTCCATTTTTTTGCAATTTTTTTCTTGATTTTCTTTTCAAAATCCACACTGCCCTTGTCCGAAAAGTGGGGTCCAGCGGCTTTGGGGGCAAATTTCCAGAATTTTCCCGAAAATTCTTTGGTGGAGTTTCTCGGGGGCTATCCCAACTCGTCAAGGTCGAGAGAGTCTCAAAGAGACCCCCTTCGCCAAAGGGTGGTCTGACGCTGTACTAAAATTTGCCGAGCGGGTTTGATCGCCAGATTTTTTCTGAAGCAGCAGAAAGTTGCGGAAAGGGTCCTAGAACAACCTCCGATGGTCAAAATACCCATAGCTTCAGAGCGGGGGCACTACGGCCGTTTTCGTAAATTTTTCTCCCAAACTTGCCCTCAAACAAGGGGAAACCGGGATTCGAAAAAAGGACGCGGGGTCGATAATTTTTTTTCGGCCTTCTGCCGGACCCCTCCCCTCCTGTCTCCTTCCATATAGGGAAGGAGGTTCCCACCCCTGACACCGGGCCGCCTGCTCCGACATCAGGCAGCTCTGTAAAATAAGTAGAACTCAAGGTGTGAATGTATATTGAGTAGTTACAGTGATTTTATAATGTACTAGCATCTTATGAAGCTATCCTGTGGCTTTGAGAGCCCATAGCGAACTTGTTTTTCCATGTTTGGGCTCCGATCCCAAAGTGGACGAACTGTTCGAGTTAGGTGCCAATGGCTGGACACAAGGTGATGGGGCTCATCGAAAAGACTCCAGGTTACTCCCTGATCCATTTTAGACAGAGAATACATACGCTTGAAACCTTCAAGTGCTGTTTTGTAAGTGAGCCTAGAAAATTTTTTCAGCCTACCTGGGACCCACCCCCCCTCCAACCCCACGTACGAAATTTTCGGTTGCCGCTTGCCCTCGAAAACCCAATTACTGATGGGCATTTACCCACGCCTATGGCACGATTGCTGGGGCCAAAAGTATATGGATAGGTAGGTCTCGGCCGTCGGTCGAACCTGTAATCAAACAATCCGGAGAGTATTGGGTGCAAGATCAGCGAAATACGTCAAAAAATTGGGATTTGATCACTCGGACGACCCTTTGGCGGAGCTTCCCGGGGCCTCAGTAAGCGCTTTGGATTGGTTGGAGCCGCAATCGGCAAAGTCCGGCGCGATTTGATGCGGAAACTTCCGAACAGGCATCGCTTCTTACCGCCATGTCGGAAGACGAGCACGACCACTGCGGGGAAAGAGCAGCGATCACCGGCGCGCTCTCGTCTGTGGACTTCGACTTCTATGCCGCACCTCCCGCGTGATCTCCCACCTCGCTTCGCTTGCGAGCCTGAGCCTCACCGCCAGCCTCGACCCCGAGGCCGCCGAGCGCGAGCATCGAAAATGCTCCTGCAACTCCACCTCGCCTTCACGTCAATCGAGGTGAGAGTACTCCTTAATCTCTCGCTTTATCGCAGCGCACCGCAGACCAGACCGTCACAGCTCTGCATCCGTCGCAGTTGCTCGGGGGGACCGACCTCCTCCACATCGCCAGCCCACCTCTGCTCGGCTCCGTCTCGTGACTCATCCCCCGGCCAGATATCATGGCCTCCTCGTCTCGGGCACGCATCGCTTCTTCGACTGGGCTCGACTCGGCGGGTACGCATGCTAAGCCCCACATTGCGCTGTGGCTTCGACACCGCACGACCTCCCGCCTGGCGCTTCCCCTTTTCCGCCGCTGCGGCCACTCTCATCGCCACAGTCACGTTCGTCGCTCTCGTCACCACGCCCACGCCTCGCCCGCCGCACCACAACCTGTGCCGCTGCTTCCCGTCCGTTTTTGACGTCGCAGTCGCACCGCGGTGACAAACGGACACAGATGCGGCCAGGCGGCGGTCGATGCACGGAGCGGATGGGAGATCAACCGCGAGGAGATCAGGAGGCGACGTAGCGTGGAGGGGAGGGGCGCGAGGAACGGGAGGGAGGACTCTTGAATAATCTCCGGACGGAAATCCGAGCGAGGTGAGCCTTTTCGATGAGTGGATGAACGGGGAAGGACGGGGCGCTGATGCAGATGTTTTCGACGATCCTAGACCATTGGCTTGTCGTTGCGGGATCATCATCTCGCTGGTCATTTCTGCTCCTCCCGGCGCGAGGGGTCGTTCTTTGCATGACTTGTACTGCCTGACGTCTACATGCTACCGCCGCCAGCCGCCGCCAGAGTCGATCCGCCAGCGATCTTCCGGTGAAACTGTTGTGCGTAACCCTCAAGGAGGTTGGGCCTCCGTCGGGTAGGGACGGCGTGCACGCATCCGCGGATGGATTGGGCCGGACATGAACCGGCATACACAGAAGGAGGACGCGATGCGGGAGCGGGGACGCAGCTCATCGGAGACAGGCGTGACGGTGAAGCGAGAGGAGGGCGGCGTGCCTGTGCTCTGGAATGGGTGGGACATGAAGCCGGATAGAGCAGGAGGTCGATGATCCTTGACATGCGGAGAGGAGGGTTTGTGCCCCGTGTCATTCCATGGGCACCGGTATGAGTGCGAGGGGGAAGGTCCTTTGGGAAGAAGGGACGACTCCGCCACTGAGACGAAGTCTTGCGCTACGCTCTCCCAGTCACCCGCTCGCGGCCCCTTCCACGGCGATCGTACCTCGCGCCGAATCCCAGTCCTTTTCTCGCTCAACTACGTACGCGCTCGCCCTCCCACCTGCCCGCTGTCGAACGCAGGACGTCCGATGAGGATACTCACATTCATTACTCGATTCCGCTAGGCTGTGGGTACCCCCTCCTCAGTCCTAGGTGCGGTCACTAACGCTGATTCCAGCGCGTATCCTCGAATTCGGTTGCAATACATTAATGCTTGGGTGGAGTCCGCGGGTGCCTGTTGGGAGATGCGTGTGGAGGACAAAAGAGTGGAGATCGCTTCGCGCGCATCATCTCGTCGACGTCGTTTTTTCGACGCTAGCAGCGAGGCGGGCCGGCTTCCGTCGGCGACTTGAAGCAGGGCGACCTCTAGATCTGATTTCCGGCTTATCGATATTCAACGACGTATGCCACGGTGTCCGTTCATTCTCTGGCAGGAGAAGAAGCTGACTCCCATTTTTTAGTAGTCACTGCTGGATCGAGCCTTCGTGGCGACGTATTCTGATGCCGTCGACATCCATGCCCGTACGTTTAAAATTCCAGCCACGAGCCAGCCCGAATCTCATCCGATTGTGCCCGAGGAAGAGAGATGTACTGTAAGGCGATAAGCGTGAAGAAAACGTAGGATTCGATCCTGTCGATGGAACCAATGGCGTGGACTTTGTGAAACTTGCACAGCTTGTCTTGAGTCGGGCCCGCTCGGAGCGGTGTTGAATCTTACTTTAGTTAGTGGAGTCCATGACTTGAGTAGTGCTAGAAGTGCAATGAAGTCCAACACACCGACTTGAGTCCAATGTATCAACTTACAGCTGTTCCGGAAAATAAAATAATGAGACTGATCTTTTTTTCGCGCGATCATGCCCAAAATGGCAACCTTCGACTGCACTGGGTCTGAGCAAGGGTGGTTGGAGAAGGTGGGAGATGAGTTTGGGGCGTAAGGTGGCTCCACCCAGCCGCTTGTCGACGCTTGGAACGACTTCCGGCTTGTGCCGATGGTTTTCGATCGTTCCCGTTTTGGACTCGGCTTTGGTCGGCGATCGAGCCGAGTATGTCCGACCTCATGCAAGCACGACTCTTCCGCTTGTCGGGTGGACCTGGAATGTCCGAATATGATGTTTCGCAGTCTCGAGGAGCATATATTTGGCATAATGATATATTATCCAGATCCAGCTGCCACCGGAGCCAGTAAGGGCAGAACCATTTTGGGAACGATTGGAAGAAAAAGACTGATCAGTCTCATTATTTTCCGGAACAGCTGTAAGTCTAACGCGCTGACTCGAGTGACCTAGGGATCTTCACCGTACGTACCGCATGCGGTACGGTGAATTTTGACCGTAGTGCGGCACTTTCCGTATACGTACGGCACGTCCCGGCTAACCCTCGACAGCTGACGGTACGGTACGGCTGAAATACGGCCGTAGTGCGGTGAAATACGGCATACGGTACAGGGTAAACTAGTTATTCAGGCTATTCTGTAACTCTATGTTGTCCACCTCGTCCAGAATGTCAATCACTTCTTTCCGGACCAGTGGAATGTGGGCTTTGAGAACCATCGGCGTGCGGATCGTATTGGCCGACAATCTCGCCCGCCGAAGTGCAATTGTATCGCGCGCGCCAGAAAAAACTTGTTCCACTGCTACAGCAGAACCTGAATGAGAGAATCAGTCAACTTGCATCTCTCCATATTAATTTACTCACCTGGGATACAATGGATATCGCGTGCCATTTCATATAAGTTCGGAAAGAGGGCACGACTGCCGTACCACCATGCAAGAATATCGGTGTCTTTGATGGGAAGCGGAGTGGATGTCATGTCGAAATAACGCTGGAGTTCATCTTGCTGGCTGACTGATATGGTTTGTTGACTCCACAAACGGTCCGCAAAGCTTTTTTTTGGCGACTTATTCGGACATCTCGCAGGGGCCGGCATGGTGGTACTCATGGATGCAACAGCTGGTGTCACCAGGCGCTTGGGTGCATACTGCGTCTCGTACTCCGGTCGCAAAGCTTTCTTTGACTCCTCCAAGTCAAAGAGCAGCCCGGGATCATCCGCAAACTGGTGTTTTAGCATCGTGTATCCGATGCGCGGATCGAGAACTGCAGAGAAACCATCAGATGAGCAAAACGAAAGCAACTCAATCAAAATGCATACGGGAGGCCCAAAGATAGTAAGGAGTACTTATACAAAAGACCGAGGATATGAAAAAAATGAGCCAGGAAAGTGGTACCAGGGACGTCTAGCAGTAACTAGGAGCCAAAGAAAATTTGGTGAACATAGTATAGGGTCGAAACTGGGCGCCTCGAGCATGTTGTAACGGTATTTTCGCAGAAAATGGGATTATTATGAAGGGTTGAAGACATTGAACAGGAGCTGACAGAGGCGCTGACAGTGGCTCCAGGGAAGTTCCTGGTGGTGGACGGAGCAAGCTGCAAGGGTGCAGAGTTCAACAGCATCAGACGTGTTGGGAGCAGGAGGAAAGAATCATAAGGAGGGTTTTGAATAGCAACAGGTGACTATACAGCACACTAACTGAAAGTAGTGCCAGAGAGGCGCGCGAAAAGACGTCAGAAGAGCAGAAGTCGCCGCTAGTCACCGCTGCCGATGTGTTGTCAAGCATGTGACAGTGGCAAGCAGCGGCGCCGACAGCGCGCACGCTAATGACGCAGATGGATTGCGGAAAGAGAATCTGCAGTCCATTTGCGTCATACTGGGCATTTTTAGGACACGCCCCAGCCGCAATACGCCGCATACGGCAATGCGGTACGGGTGAGTACGGGTCTGGACCGTACTTTTCCGGACCGGTTACGGGACGCGTTGGCAGCTGCCGGTACGGTGATTTACCGTACCGTATCGGCCGTATTGCGGTATTAACGGTTGCGGTGAAGATCCCTACTCGAGTCCAACGCACCGACTTGAGTCCAATGCGCCGACCTAAGTCTAATCTGCCGACTCGAGTTCAACACGCTGACTCGAGTCGAACGCACCAATCTAAGTCTAATCCGACGACTGAAGTCCAACGCGCCGATAAAAGTCCAACGCGCCGATATGAAGTCCAATACTGACTCCAACCATGCGTTCACGGAGTCATCAAGGATGTCCAGAATTCTATGTTCAACAGCCACACTCAAAGTTCAATTTGCAATTCAATAATAAATATATAGCATGGGTGTGATAGGAGAAACATTAACTTGAAGAAAGGCGTCATACATACTTTCCAATGGTTAAATCCTCCTTCGACGCTCCTTCCGTCGTCGCCTGCGTCCTTTCCGAGTGTATCCTGACCTGCACCTCGTGCCTGGGCCCAGGCCGTGTGCTGAGGCTTTGGTCAAGTTCATACGTGTGATTACGGAGACGGAGGGTTGAAGCCGGGATTGTCTGCACAGTGCTCTCGTAAGAGGTGCCGCGGCTCACGCGAATGATGATGTAAGAAAACTGCAGCGCGATTGAGATCAGTGTAACTTTCGATCAAATCTCGATCACTCACGACAAGGCCCTGTACAATGCATTAATTGGGGCTGTTAGGAATGAATTCCGCAAGCCAGAAATAACACTTACAATTGTGGGCGGGGTCTGAAAAATGGTCAGTAATTCCATCCAGCGCGAAGTTTCTAACGACCGACTCACGCAATCAATCAGGGCGAAAGTAACGAAGGCATCGTAACGGTTAGCGATGAGTATTGCTGTCAGCAGCGATGTGTATATTGCGGCTTTGGTAATTCGTAAATTAGCCATCGTACAAGGGGGAGACCGAAATACGAACCTGATTCAACGATGACCGAGAGAATCCTCATGCTGGCTGACCGCGCAGGACTATGGTTACTCGAAACCATCGAAGCTACATCACGGTTGATCTTGATGATACGGAAGGAAATCAAACCTATGATGTCCGAACGGTAATGCGGCAACGGAAGCATTTGTGAGAGGAGACGGACCAGTGGAAACAATGTTGGTAGCAAGCGTGAGGGCGAGGAAAACATTCAAAGCATCAATAGTTGCCCCAATATTCACGGTCTGGTTTGCTGACTCGACTTGCGTGACCAGGACTAGTATTCCCGTCCCTGTCATGTATAAGTGTTATTACTGGGAGTAACAATGTGGAAGAAATTCAGACCGAAATTAGCGAGGCAAAGAAGGGCCGGTATCACGATGATGTACCAATTCCTATTCCACACGATAAAGGTTCGGAAAACCTGTGGTCCTGGCGGTCATCGGAGGATTCGGTGCGCGAAACTTTGAAACTTGCAATGAAGACATCCGCGACCGTAGTCACCAGTGCCTCGCACGCGTTCGTTAGGACCCCAGCGTGGTGTTTAGCGCTCCGTAGTTAAACTCAGTACCGTCTGCTCCGCGTCAAATGTGCGCAGGAAGAGTGGTCACTGCAACTGACCAAATGCAACAACGCAGCGGTATGTGTCGATGATGCAACGCTATCGAAGCTTACGATCGAGGTATGCATTCAGGTAAAACAACTCACTATGGTGATAACAATAAACAGGAGGGCCGTTGTAACCAATAAGTAGGTGTGGTTTACATTTCTCGCATCCCTTTTTTTCCAGAAAAGTGTGCAACACTCGATAAACACGGACAAGTAGACGCCTTTCAACGATGGAGTTAGCATTTCAGTTCGACGCAGAAACAATACACTACCGTAGATAATATTTTCGAGGAAGGCTCTACGTTGCACTCATGATTTCGCCAGGTCAAAGAATCGGTTGCCGAGACTCACCCTATGTAGCTCTCTTTGGTTCCTGGGGCTACTGGCATCTTTGAGGAACGGAATACTGTGCTCGGGCAAGGCAAAGGGTACTCTTCGATGCTCAAAGGGCCGACTGGAGCCTTATATGACCCATGAGACCGGCGGACAGTCCTCGAGAAAAAAAGAATACTTCAATGTGATTCCTAACTGGTGTTTCGGCTGTGATTGGATAGTTGCTACTTCGAAGTCATAGTCCGAATGTAATTTTGTGACCGTGAGGGCAAATGACTAGATTAGGAAGTTGGGCTGCGAAAACAGCACCCCACAAGCAACGACCGAAGATATGTGGAGCTACTTGACGTATGACTCACGGACTCCGGTAGATTAATATCTACACCTTCGCCTTCAATCATTTTTCTGACTTCTGATAAGCGGGGTAGCGCGCTGTTGCGGTAAAGCCCACGAACTTCTCGCTTCCTTTCTTCAATTGCGAAAGCTCTACAAAAATAATGCTGCCAAAAATGAAACAATGCTCCGCAAGAGAAGCACAAGCCGTACTCGACATATTGAATGAATATATGATTGCATGTCGATTGTGAGGCGTCATGGGAAATGGTCCGTAGTGCAGACCACACCGATTCAATCCAATTTTTTCCTTCTAAGTACCTGTCCGTTTGCCATGGGATTTGTAAATGCCGGAAATATAGTGTGGAGCCATCTCTGTCTCACTGTCCATCATTTGCGCGCCCATCGTCCTAGCTTCTTACCGAGTTTTGTAGCTGCATTCCTATTGCTGGAAAAACGATGTGATGAGCGAATTTCAAAGCCGATGATTATAATTGGCTGGTGGAATGGCTCGAAGTCGGAACGTCGCCAAGGCCGGCGTCACTTGGTCGAATTAGTACATTCCGAAGGCTCACGGTATCCTGCATCTGGAACTCGTCCTGTTCGCTCTGGACGGACTTCGGGTTTCCAAAACTCGTGCTTTATCCACTTGCTCGCCAACGAGGTCCTGTGTCCGAGGAGGATCAAAGATGGGGAAAAAAGTATCACCTACACAAGTTTTTTTCCAGAGGCCCCACCTTCCCTCCTTCCATGTCGGGAAGGGACGCGTCTAAGTCCCGCACCGCTACATTTACGTCCTACACAGCAGTGTCCCTTTCTCAATATGCCACCAGTGGACAGAGTGAGTTGGAAATTATTAGAGCTAATAATACTTATCAGACTCAATTGCAAGAAGTTGCAAACACCATGGATCAAGCAAAGCCGCGACAAATGATAAATGCATACTTAAATGCCGTCCATTCCCAGAGGCAGTGCAAGATCTGTATCATCAGGCTCCACAAGAAGAGGCCTTACAGTAGTTTTTTATCGTGTACCACCTGGCAGTCGACAGGTATAAGAAGGTAGCCTCCAGTCTGGACAGTCGGAGTTATAGAGAATTCATAATGATCTTCGTGAGAAACTTTTGTAGAGAAGCAACATTTCAACCAAGTGTTCAGGTGACGGGTGACGGCCGCCCGTGAACTGAACACTTTTGGCCTAGGTGACGGTGACGTTTCGATTTTTTGTTGGCATGATTACCGATCAATGCACACTTTGTCCAGAGAACTTTTGAGGTGACGGGTGCCACCCCGTGAACAGTTGGTCGAAATGATACAGTAGTCTCGACCAAAAATAGATTTGCTATGCCGCGTTGAGTCGCGATTAATTTTTAGAGGCGCAAGAGTGCAGTTTTTCGTGCTTAATGGGCACTGTACATGATTTGATACACCTGAGTCATTTGGGAGACTCTGGAATCCATTCCCGCCCAAAAAGAATTTTGACCTACAAACTTTTTTTTTTTTTTTCAGGCCTCCCCCCCTTGCGTCATGTCTGCTATCTTTTTCGAATATCGACACTGTCAGCAAATTGTACGTGAATTCTTGGAGGCTTTTCTACGATCCTACCGTGTTTCGGAGGCTTCAGTGAGGCTTCTATTCTGCCCCAAATTGGGCACGGATCAGATAAAAATTACCATACTGTCCACTGGTCATGGCCTTGATTCAAAATCCGGCACGGTGTTTTTTTTTTGGTTACCCCCTTGCTTTTTGCTCTCCTCCGTTCGACTAGTTCTACCGCGGCACGTCTCGTCGGCCACCGTGAGCTCGGCCAGAAGGACTTGGTAGTGCCTGCGGAGATGATGGAGCGGGCTAGTGCGTGTCTAGTTTGTGAAGTCAGAATAATTCTGGAGCGGAACCGTGCTGTATAATTCTACCTACCTATAGTCACGGCGAGTTTAGATGCCTGACTCCGTTTGGATGGACCTAGGCTGAACTCGCGTAAAGGTCTAAGCGAGCCTAACCGAAGCTCGCCGTGACTGCACCAACATCGCGCAATTTGATCACAAGAGATGGCTTGCCGTCCTGTACGTGAGAGAAAATACCCATTCATTTGGCTCGTCGTTTGTATCTGCTTCCATGTACTGTACTTTTTCATTCAATTCGACAGTCACGCGTCACGCACCCCTGTGTCGATCACGAATTTTGGTCGAAGTCACGCGTCACGCAGGCCTTTGTCGAACCTCCCGGTGGTCACGCAGGGCCAAAAGTTGCGTAAAACTGTCAAATAAGTGCAAAAAAGACTTCTGATCATAGACTTCAGATATATGCACGCACTTCTTCACTTGTACTCTACCTATTTCTACCTCGGCTCATATACCCGTATGGCACATATACTGTCCAAAAATTGATCTCATACAACTTGGTGATTTGGGCAGGAATTTAGCGACAACTTCGATGATTTGGGGCGTTTTTGGCTACAACTTTCAAAATATGCAACTTCTGGTCAGGAAAGCCAAAACAAGGACAACATTCTGTAACAACAACTCTTTTAGACACATGTTTGTCAGCTGCAGCAGGAGATATGTTTGGTGACAACTTCAGAATGTATGGGACAGCTCAACTTTGGGACATTCACAACTTCGGCAATGTGCAACTTGATTAGACAACTTTTGTGAAGGTTGCACCCAATGTCTGTCATAACTTCAAAACTGAGAACCTTGATGGCCACAACTTCTGAGTTCATAAGTACCCAGAACTGCAACTTAGCTGAGAGTCGGCCCGGAACTTCCGGTCTCGGGTGTTTCTTCCTGTGCACCGGGATCGCACGAGTGAACAGATGGTTCGAAAGTAGACTTGAATCATCTCGGCCTGCAATACCATCAATGCATTGTTGGATTTGGCACAAATCACGCTCTTCCAAGCAAGCTTTCTCAAAAAATACTGGCCAGTCAATCAATTCTCCTTCGATTTGAACAAATCAGATGCTATTAATCGAGTGAACGGTTTTGCCAAGGTTCCTTCGGTCATTATACTCTGATAAATTTCTATAGCAAAAAGTCTGATATTTTCAAGATTACAAGCCACAGATCGGTGTACTAACAATTTGAGCTGTATAGTACGGACAGAGACAGCCAGGAAGGTCAAAATAGAGGTATTTGAGAGATGTGCAGTGAGACTTCAAAGTTGCTGTTTTAGTGCTCCAAAGTTGCATGCCAGGAAAGTCGCACCTGAGGCAGTTGCAGCACCAGAAGGTTGTAGCTACAGAAAGTTGCTCACAATGAATCCAGTTGTAAAAAAAAGTTGTCTCCAGACTGTGCTGTGAATTTCGGAAAATTGTGTATACGGTGAGATGCCTTGAGCAAGTTGTCACCTGCCAAAAATACTGCCAGAAGAAGTTGAGGCTCACACAAGTTACATGCTGTTTGCGATCTGGCGGAAAGTTGTCACAATAACAAGAAAGTTGGCCCTCAAATCCAAAGTTGTAGTCTGATTTCGCGACACATGTAAATTTATTTTTTTGACAGTATATCGCCCATATACCCGTATAGCCAGAATTGGACTCGGCATCATTGCACTCGTAGAATGGATCCCGAGGTATGTGCTTTTTCAACTTGAACTCGAGTTCATTTCAACTCACTGAATTTTCTTTCATTCCATGGCTCGATTACCGTGCTGGTCATTGCGTTTCCCTTGATTCTTGAGGTGCCGAAGTTTCACGATACAAATTAAGGACGGGTGCTTGAAGTTGAATGGGAGCTGTGGGTTCGGTTGCGTCCTGCATCTCAATAAATTCCCGTGCTTCCCCTATCTTTTGTTATTGAACTCAACTGGCCCTTCCTTTGCCAGGTTTCACGAGCTATACTCGGCGTTTACTGTGCATGCAGAGTGGGAATAACAGTGGGTGCTTCATCAACTTCAACTTAATATCAACTTTATCGACCTTCCTTACCAATACTTAGAATCGATTTCCGTGCCGCTTCGTACGTCTTTCTCGGTTATTTAAATCGCTGACCTGATTTATGATAGAGCATTTCATGGACAGCACCGCTGCCCTTGTGTTGTCGAGCTCGAGGCGGTGTGGTTGCTTGCAGAGGACACACTCGATGCCCTGCAGTCATACCAGCCAGCAGAGAGTTATCGTTTTGGATGTCAGCATCCACATAGATTTGGAGTGACAGCATGGATTCCTCGATAATAGAAGGATCATTGTGCAAAAGTGAAATGACGTTGGCCGATGTACAGTATGTTTCGGGAATCGAAGCCGATCTAGTCCCTCCTAAACAGTTATCATCTCACATACCTCGATATGTTGAAATGCCAATCGATGTTTGGGGAAAACAAGACAACGGTACAGAGAATGAATGAGGTTTCATACTGTGTTCTGCGAGTGAGGGCGTCATTCAAAAGACCAACAGACTCATCAACTTGAAGGTTTCACTCGGTGAGCAACTAATTGCAAGGTTCAAACGTCGACCGGGCTCGCTATCGCCGCTTGCTCCCTCAGAGTCCATCAGGACAATTTTCGATAGGAGTGCCAATTGCTCCGATGAATCCCAACGCCGTCAAGGTGGAGAGGTCGGCACGACACTTATACCTGCTCTTCACTCGCTTAGTTATCTTAGTATGTGCTAGATCTACTGTGTTCATTTCACTGGGATGTTGGTTAGGACAAAAAGAGAAGAGCATCTGAGTCATCAGTTGCTATCTGATGATTCAAACTAGCCCTTGTCCCTTAAAAATTCCATAAGGATTCGGAACCGCCGCGCACCTGCGTCGGCCTGCACCCCCCTAGTCAAACCTCTTCGGGAGGCACTGAGGGATCATGATCACATTTATGCCACAGTAATTATTCACCAACACAATCGTACTTTTCTGACTTTGTGTGCAGATCCTAGGTACCGCTGTTAATTCCACGGGCTCGGGCGGCCCTCCCGGAGCTCCCGTCGCAGAGTCCCAAGCCAGAGCCATGGAAATCGCTTTCGAACGTGCTGGACGAAATCCAAGCGACGTAGCATACGTCGAAGTACACGCTACAGGTCAACTTTCGTTATAAGACTTCAAATATCCTCATTTGACCCACCAAATTCAGGCACAGCAAAGGGAGACCCTACCGAAGCTAACTGGGTGGGGCAGCATTTTCAACGTTCAAAGGAGCTCTTGATTGGCAGCGTGAAGGGAAATATCGGGTACGTTTGATCTGAACCCGGAGAGCGAAACTAAGGCACGGGCTAGCCACACCGAAATTGCAGCATTCCTGGTTTCATTATCCAAGGTTCTCTCCATTTTCGAGCACAAGCTTATTCCTCCCAACGTGAATCTGTCGACACCAAATCCTGCGATCAAGTGGCGTGAATACAATCTCGGAGTTCCCACGCATCCGACCCCGCTCCCTTCAGCAGATTCGGGGAAAATTATGATTTCAATGGCCAGTTCCGTAATCGGGGGGTCGAATGGGCATGTAGTTTTGGAAGCGCCGCCGGAGCCTACTTCTGTCTTCCAGGGTTCCTTCCCGGGACAGGGAATCAACGCACCCGTTCTGCTCATGGCCGCGGGTCTCTCGCCGCGGAGTGCCTCCGCAATTGCAGACCATATATTGAACATCTTCGAGTCTGCACCTCCTTCCGAGTACGCTCTGACCTCCACCATCCTCGGCAGAAGATCAAAGCAGATGAACTGGAGATCTTACGCTGTCACGGCCCCGGGGTCGTCCCAGATTCAGTTCTCTACCCCCAAATATAGTGGCCGGGACGTGAATCCTCTCATTTTTGTCTTCTCGGGACAGGGCCCACAAAACGAGAGCAGTGCCTTAATTTATTTTGCCACGTACTAATATCTGACAATGCTCTAGTGGGCCGACAATTATTTAGCACATTCCCGGCCTTCCGCGAAAGCATCCTAGAGATGGACGCTGTATTCCAGCGAAAGACGAGCAAGTCCGTGATTCACGACTATGGGTTGTTCGATTCAGGATCTCCCTCCAGCTTCCAGTTCCCCAGCGTCTGGCCCATTTCATTAACACTTCCCGCGATCGCCATGTTCCAAATCGCCATGTTGGATCTGCTAGTTCATCTCGGAGTCACGCCAGACATTGTCTTGGGCCATTCTGCAGGCGAAAGTGCAGTTCTGTATGCGTCCGGTGCCACTTCTAAAGCGATGGCGGTAGAGCTAGCCATCATTCGCGGGCAAATTTTCTCGGCCTTGGAAGTCTCGGGCGGTACCATGGCGGCGCTTTCCTGTACCACTCAGGAAACAGAGGAACTTATCGCGCGGTACGCTTCTATCGCTGGAGAGAGCATCGTTGAAGTGGCATGCTTGAACTCGCCTTCTGCTGTCGCAATCTCGGGAAAGGAGCGGTCCATTGATGGCGTTCTGGAGCTTGCTCAACAAGGGGGAATATTCGCTCGGAAAATCCGAACTCATGTTCCAATACATTCATCCATGATGGACGCATGTCGGGATCGTTATCGGGAGAGCGTGCAAGATCTCTTCGACCGATATCCTGGCGATCACATTCCCAAGATCTGCACACACTCGACCCTCACTGCCCGTCCCTTCTCTGGGCCCTTCGATGCCGAATATTTTTGGTCGAACACGCGCTCCCAGGTTTTATTTGCACCAGCAATACAGAACCTCGCTGGATCATCAACATTCGTTGAAATCGCACCGCACCCCGTACTATCGCCGTATCTGTCAGATATGTCTACTAGCAATTCGTCCTCTATTGTTCTGTCCGTAGCTCGCCGCCCCAAGACAGGGAGCCCCATTACCGAACATCTCGATATGCTCCAGTTCCTCGGGAAACTCACCTCCGTCGGTCACAACTGTGTTGATTTCACGCTCCTCAATTCCGCCCCCTATTCGCAGTCTAAAATCAGACTTCCGCCCTACCCATTTCTAAAAAAGCAATTTCCGTTGTTCCCCGACACCAGGGATACGCGCTTTCACTATGGACCAATTAATCACTCGCACTTGAAACTGAATTGCGACACACATCCTACTATTTCCGAGCATGTTATCAGGGGAGAACCTATTTGGCCTGCGGCTGGTTTCCTTGAAATGGTGAGGAAATCCATTCGAGGGGGAGAAAATCTCTCAATACATTTTCTGTAGGCACTCGAATTTGGGGCTACGGTCCCCTTCAATGTAAATTTCCGCGCGATGCTTCCTCTTTCTGCCGAGTCTCCTGTCCCGATCGACGTCACCTTGGATGGCTCATACTGGAAAGTTTCATCCTCCATCCCAGAGGCACGGATGGGCCCAATCTCCAGGGACTCTCACGTAAGCTCATCCAGTCGCCTTTTCTCCGGACCTCAATTTTCCAAACAGATTGAACGAATGCATGCCGATGGATATTTGTCATTCGAAGTCCCGCCGAATTATGATGATCTGAATATTTCCGAGATCCGCAGGCGATGTGACTCCCACGTCGATTCCGGTTCGGATCCAGCTCATTCTGATGATGCCGACGACTGATCACTCTTGCAGAATTTTACCCCTCCTTGGCATACTTCTCCGCCTATGGTCCAAAGTTCCAGCGGGTAACAAATCTGTATTACGGTCTTGACGAAGCTTTGGTATCCATTTGTGGAATGGATGGCAGCCTGGCCAAGTGAGCCAGATATTACCGGTCAAATCAGTCCTTGATTCGCATTTACAGAGAAAACTCGTACATACTGCATCCTGCCGTTCTTGATGCATGCTTCCATATTGCGGCTTATAGGCCGTTCACCGGAGATTTTGCACCCAACAATTATTACCTGCCTGCTCGCATAGGAGAATTGATTTTGCATCAACCGTCTAAAGCCGGGTACTTCCCCTCTCACGTTTACGCATATGTCCAATTATTTGGTTGGATGCCAGGTAATTTTCTGTCTATCGTTTTTTTGAGTATGGTCTGATCTCGTTGTAGAGTCCATGCGTTATGAGATTACGGTTGTCGATGATTTAGGCAAGCGCCTGTGTACGTTGCGCAATTTCGAGATGGTCAAACACCAAATCTCTCCCTCTCGCGAAATCTCTTCGCCATTGCATGTTTCGATGCAATCTATGTTTCACGGCACCAGGATTTCGGGACCACCGCTCTACGGATGCGATTCCGAAAAGTCGACGCCAATTTGCGGGGAAAATCAGCATGTGAGAAGAACGTTTTCGAACGATATAGCTCTTCCCTGAATTACATTCCAGCCTGATACAGCCTCGCAGAACCTCGATATTGACTTAGCAATGATAAGCACCCTGTGCTTGTGGAATACAATTTCCTCTTTGAACCGCCAACAAGTGATAAGAATCTGTGTACTCAGTGACAGTATGTGGCTGCTGTTCGAACGTTGTCTTGTTCTGACAATTTGCAGCGACCTGGTTTGTCCTGCGCATCAAGGAAACTCTGAGCAAATTTTCGCATATGGCTATCGAACTTTCCATTCCCGAGAGCTGTATCCTCTCCGAAGAAATCAACCAGCCGTTTAGGGTTGTCCGTCGCGAAACGGAATTCTTGGACGCTGGGAACTTCTTCGATATCGTGATATTATTTGGGTGGACTTCATGGGGTACAGAACTTAATCTCTGTCACGATTTTGCCCTTTTTCACGACATCTTATCTAAGCGCCCGAACACGTGACAAGATAACACGGATAGACGCTAGACGGATCTGATGTATGTAGACGAAGGATAAATCGGTCGGGAACCCTCAGAGGGCAGGCAACAGGGCATATTACATGCAGTGGCTCTATCCTTGCGAGTACAAGGAGGCAGCGCCAGAGTTTCGGACATTAATTAAACGACACACATCAAACGTGTTGTCATGGCGTGGTTATTATTCAGAACACATGCTAATGGAACGATATTTGATCGGACCATACATACAGTCGCACGGTCTTATTGTTCTAGTATATTTTCTCACAACTCGTAGTACAGTATTTAAACAGTAGTTATTCGACTGTAGTCTTTAGTCTTTTATTCCGTCTCTTTCGAGCCTCATACCAAAGAGCCCACCGAACCCTTCTGCTTCGCCAGAGTTCAACCTCTAAATGCTTGAATGTGACATAATAAAAGACTACCCTTCGTACCCTCGTACCGCCCCTATTCGACCCTCCTTTCCATTTCCTCCCTACCCTCTATCCACTACTTGGATTCATACTCCTTTGCTCTTACCCTGAAGATCCATTTCCGCATTCCCCAACATCTCCCTCGTCCACACCGAGGTTAAATAATTGCAGCGACCATTGTCGTCGGACCAGATTGATCTGACTGCACCGCGCTACAGGAAACGTTGAGTCCGTCCCTGCACAACGGTAGCAACAAGGCCACAGAGTTAATCCTCGGAGAGGCTCTGGGCGTCATCATCGGGTGTGTTGTAGAAGGCCCAGGGTGATTCAGACAGCAACAGTCCGGGGCAATCCCACCATCCACTTAGTGTGGTATTCATACCATTGACGCGTATCCACGCCCCCTCTGAATCCTCCTTGTCTTCGGACGATTCCATACCCACCTACCTTTATCAATCTGCTTCCTCTCATCACACCTTCCACACCGCTTACACCCATCCACCGACTACTTCGGTTCCTTTTCACAACCTTCTTTCTTCTATATTTCCACATCATCTCATACCAGCCATGTCTCGCCACGGCTCTCCCGATCGACAAGGCCGTTATGGTCTCCCTCCTGCCGTTTCTCAGCAACAGTCTCCAGTTCACCCCGCCGCATATTATGGCGAACCTGGAGGATGAGTTGCTTCTCCAGCAGACGTTCCCTTCCGAGATGCCTCTCGGTTACCTTCCCCTGTCCGACCCCTTCCCCAAAGACCCGATAACCGGGCACCCTCCCCTAACATTTGGGCACAATTATTAGCCCAGATGGGGGATCATGCGGCAGCAAGAGCTGCACAAGACGCCTTTGCGACATTTCCCCGGAGCAACGGCAGCTCCAAAATAGTTCTTGCCAAACAACCACCAATCTTTGACAGCGAGGACAAAACCAAGTGGGATTCTTGGTATGAGGCCCTGACCAATTATATCGGGGCCTATGAGTCGGAATTTTCCACCGACGAAAGGAAAATTCATTACACCCTTTCCCTTTTGGGAAAGGCCGACGGTTCTCCCAGTTTGGCAATGAACTGGAAGAAAATTTGGAAAAAGGACAACACTCAGGACGGAGTTATCATTCTGGGCCTGAACACATTCAAGGGGTTCCTTCGGGACCTTTCAAACTCGTTCAAGGATCAGAACGAGGTACAGTCGGCGCATCTGCGCCTTACCACCAATGTGCAGGGCAAGATGGACCTGCCGGGATTCCTGCAGGTATTCGAGTTGAATGCTGGACAGGTGGGGTACTCGGCAAATCAGCCGAGAGATAATGTCTTCCTAGTGGAGACGTTAGAGACACTCCTGAATAAGGAGTACAGAGTATAGGACAAAATTGTATGCGCCAGGGACGGAAATTCCGACGCTGTACACGGAGTTGAAAGACCGGCTGTTGGTGATTCACCGCAGCATAGAGCAGGAAAAACTCCGCAATGCCCAAGCAGTGGCAAAGGGTACCCCATTTTGGGACCCTGCGCGACAAGGAGTGCCGCTGGGGGCTACGGCGACAACCCCCAAGAATTCGGGCGGAGCTCCGAATTTATCCAAGAAACCGGCTCCAGGGAAACCGGTGGATATGGATATTGATTGGTCGCAGGCTAGGACGATCAAATGTTACAACTGTGGCAAGGAGGGCCACATGAAGAGGGAGTGCCTGGAGCCTCCTAAGAAAAAGTTTAATATTCGATCGTTACAATATGATCAGTATTCTCGCGAAGACCTCGAGGCCATTGCGGCCACTCTTCGTGAGCAGGGTTTTTAAAGAGGGTTCTGGTCAAGGCCAAGCCGGTCAGCCCTCCTGTTATGAACAATTCTCGCAGACAATATGATGCACTCTCTACTATGCCTGATACGGACTTATGTATTAAAAATGTATTAGAAAAAGATAAAAAAGAAGATGTAGTTACGATCTTTTCTGTTTCTTCTTTCCGTAATTTAAAGGACTGTGATAAACTCTATAAATTACGTTCCGCGATGAAGAAAAAAGGCTTCCACCGGTAAAACAAAGGTTGAGAACAAGGCTTCGGGCTTTGAATTTAAGAAGTTACCGGAACCGATCCCGGCAAAAAATGCCGATGGTACCGAAAATATCAAAGGCAGAATTACACACTATGTTGACATGGTGATGACAATTGGCAAACATGCTGAACAAATCAAGCTGTTTGTCACGGGACTTGGAAAATCCCGAGTATTTATTGGATTTGATTGGATAACGCATCACAATCCGGACATTGATTGGTGTGCGCAAACAATCAAGTTCAGCAGATGTCCACCAGAGTGTGGCATGAAAGGCAATGAAACTGTTCAAGGAACAGAAAAGAACGACCCTATAGAGGGGGGTGAATCTATTTTATTGGTTGATTTCGCACCTGCAATTGAATTGCGTGCGAAGGGTTCCCAGGCACAGCAATTTGCAGAGCAAGCTGATGCTGAAAAGGAAAAAATGACGGCACACAAGATCCCGGAACAATATAGGGATTACGTCAAAGTTTTTGCAAAAGAATCTTTTGATTCCCTTCCGGATAAACAGTCGTGGGACCACGCGATCGAGCTGAAACCAGACGCAAAAGCCGTTGACTGCAAAATATACCCATTGTCGCTGGACGAACAAAAGAAGCTTGACGAGTTCTTGGATGAGAACTTGAAAAGTGGACGCATCAGGCCATCAAAGTCACCGATCGCTTCAGCATTCTTCTTTGTTAAGAAGAAAGATGGATCGCTTAGGCCGGTCCAAGATTATCATAAATTAAATGAGATGACGATTAAGAATCATTATCCGATTCCTCTAATTTCGGAGCTGGTTAATAAACTCCGAGGCGCGAAATACTTCACGAAGCTGGATATTCGTTGGGGTTATAATAACATTTGGATCAAGGAAGGCGATGAATGGAAGGCCGCCTTCAGAACAAATCGAGGCTTGTACGAGCCGCTCGTAATGTTCTTCGGCCTTACCAATTCGCCGGCCACGTTCCAAACCATGATGAACGACATCCTTTGGAACCTCATCAATGAAGGACGGGTCATCGTCTATCTGGACGATATTCTTATTTTTACGGAGACTCTTGAGGAGCACCGTGCAATTGTCAAATGAGTGCTGGATACACTCCAAAAGCATAAACTTTATTTAAAACCCGAGAAGTGCGATTTTGAGAAAACAGAAATCAAATATCTCGGAGTAATTATTTCCCACAACTCCATGCGCATGGACCCTGTGAAAATCAAGGGCATCATGGAGTGGCCGGTCCTGAAATGCATTAAACACGTTCAAGCGTTTCTGGGTTTTGTTAACTTTTATAGGCGATTTGTCCAAGGATTTGGCGACGTCGCAAAACCGTTAACGTTATTAACCGGCAAGGTCGGATTCTCCTGGGGAGAAACACAGAACAAGGCATTCGCCCTGCTTAAACAGCGAATCACCGATGACGTGGTGCTGGCACTTCCTACAGACGACGGCAAGTTCCGCGTCGAAGCCGATGCCTCCGAGGGTGCCACAGGTGCCGTCCTTAGCCAATTACAAGAAAATGGCGAATGGCGACCTGTCTCATTCCTTTCCCACGGTCTCAGCGAGACTGAGCGGAATTACGAGATCCATGACAAAGAGATGCTCACGATTATGCTTGCATTGGAGGAATGGAGGCCTATGCTCCTGGGAGCCTGGCAAACGTTTGAGATTCTGACGGATCATCAGAATCTTCAATATTTTAAACAGCCGCAGAAATTGAATCGGCAGCAAGCACGATGGTTATCTGAGCTTGCTCAGTATGACTTTACTTTACAACATCAACCTGGAAAGCTTAACAAGCAAGCTGATGCTTTATCCCGCCGGGCAGATCATGATATGGGGGGGAGTGATAACAAAGACGTCACTCTTCTTAAACCCGAGTATTTCCGAGCGCAGGATATTACGCTCGAAGGACCCGAGAAGGAGATTAAGGATCAAATTCTAAAGAAAGATGATGGCATTATTTATTACAAAAATGCTATTTATGTTCCGCGAAACAAGGAGCTTCGCGATAATATTATCAGTTTACATCACGACAATCCTTTGCTTGGTCATCCCGGGGAGAACCGAATGCAAGAAATGATTGAGTGTAATTATTGGTGGCCTAGACTTGGCAACCAAATTTCGGAATATATACACGCTTGTGAGGCGGGCCAGCGGACGACTATACACCGCTACAAACAGGGTAAACTACACCCGCACAAGATTGCGGAAGGTCCCTGGCAAATCATATCTATGGATCTGATTGGTCCACTACCAGTCAGCAATGGGTTTAACGCCATACAGGTATGGGTTGATACCTTTACGAAAATGATACATGCAGAGCCTGTGGCTTTCGACATCGGCATGGAGGGAGTCGCATGCTTGACACGTGATCGAGTAATTCGATATCACGGCATTCCTCGAAAGATTATTTCAGATCGAGACAAGCGTTATATATCGGGCTTCATGACGGAGCTTAATAAATTATTGGGCGTTGAGATGAATCCCTCAACCGCTCATCATCCGATCACCGATGGACAAACGGAGCGGATGAATCAGGAGATCGAGAAATATCTCCGTATTTATGTAAACTATTGACAACTAGCCGAATTCGCACACAACGACAAGATCTCGTCCTCAAGCAAGTCGTCACCATTTTATTTAAACACCTGTCGGTCTCTGGCACGAAGGGAAAGGGTGCGCGGACTGGTACAACATCCGGGTCGTGTACTATGGGGTACCAGATCAGTGAATTCGTAGCGGGCGTTTGGTAGGTGACTTCGAAAGTCTGGCACAAGAAAGATTTATCAAGTCTGGTTTCGCAGTGTACACAAATTGTGGGCGCCGGAAAGGTTGCGTATGGTTCGTCAGGTGCATCTCGGGACACAGCAGGGCGAATGCGGACTGGGTAGAAACAGCGAGGGTAGGACGGCTGATCACTGTGATCAGTGTAGATGAAACGGTGTACGGGTGCAACTGTTCTTCAGGAAGAGGTCGAAGCCATTTGGTTGGCGGGTGTGCGACTGGGAAGTACCTGACACTAGCTGCAGCGCCTGAACGGGGGCTCTAGGGATCCTCACCATATCCGTATTTTACGGTTTACGGTTACGGGTTTACGGAAACCGTACCGTAACCGTATGCTCCTCGGGCAGGAATTTTACGGATACAGATACGATGTGCCATAACCCGTATGAACCCGTAAAACTTATGGCTGTATACAGCGCCATACGGCCGTAATGGCAATCAATATTGATCGACGTTTTTTGAATGATTTCACCAACATCGAGCATGCCAGCTGCGGCCCGGCCTCCCTCGGCAAGCATTCGGCTTTGTTCTTCCCATCAAAACGTGAGCGGGAACGTCGCTGGTTGCATCCCCGCCACTCCCATTATTCCCATCAGCGCCATCAAAGGCACCTGCCGCTTCCCTCGAGCAGCCACAGAAAATCAGGGAAAATGCTAAAATGCACCAGATATTCAAACATTGCAGTTGGGATACCTATCACACCCCTTACCATTGTGCAGTGATATTGCATTACTCGGGAGCATCACTAAATCACCACTGAATGATGTCCAACCTGCGCCGTTTGCAGAGTGACAAAAAATGCAAGGGAAACAGCGGGAGCACCTTGTCGAGGACCTGCCGGGCAACAGATAGCCGTGGGAAGTTTTACGGCCGTAAAACCGTATTACGGACCGTACCATAACCGTACAGGCCTTCGGAGGAAGGCATATGGTACGGTTACGGGCAATTGGCATTACGGTACGGTGGGGATTCAGGGGGCTCGTGTGCAATGGATGTATGCGAGGATGGAGTTGACAAGAAAGTGTGCAGCCAGAATAGGCATTGTAAGGCAGCGAGCCGGTAAAACATTGCTCAGGTGGCGCATAGCCGATCATAGCGAGAACCAGCGTAGAGCTAGCCTATGATGGAGCAGTAGGTAGTCTTGAGGAAGACGAAATGACAGTGTGTCCGACGGCCAATGGGAGTGTGTGAGAACGCGCAAAATTGGCAGAGGCGTAGCTTGTGAGTTGGGCTGTTAGCGGGACTTGTTATAGTTCGGGGTCGTATCGGGCACCAAACGATGGTGTTGTGGGTGCGAGGGTAAACATTGTCCGTGTAGGGGCGGCATGGGTGATGTGAGCAGCACGAGCTGCAAATATGAGGAGAGCGCGTGGTTTGGAAGAAACCAAAGCCTGCACTGGACTGTGTAGCATAAAGAGGCGGCCCTGGCAAAAGCGCAATTTGAGCGTGAAGGCGATAGGGGACGGTATATCATGCGAATGGCGCTGTTGCCGCGCTTGAGTGTGTGCTGGGGTGTATGATGGGAACGTATGGCTTGTGACATGGTTATTGTGAGTCCGACTTGGTCCGTTTTTAAGCGAAAGTGTCCAATCGGGGTAGAACTTTATTACATAATCATGTTTTCGGCCCCTTGCTCCAGCTCCTGGGCCCCAATTCAGTCTTCAGAAGTAAGCTGGAGGTGTTTTATCTGAGCTTGAATATTTTTAGATTTTCTCAGTACCATTTGGCAACACAGTTAAAGAGTCAATTTGGTGAGTTTTCGTCACAGCCTGTCACACTAGAGTCACCGGCAAGATACTACGCCGGTTCAAGTTCGTTTTTGGAAATTCTGAAGCGGTAGATTGGTTTAGCTAGATTCATAAAGTAAGTTGAATGCCAAGAAACCACAGAAAACGAATCAGAATAAGGAAAACGACTCGAAGACAACTAAGCGAAGATATGTAATAAGATTCTACCCCAATCGGACCCCATCGCTTGATAACAGACTTCATATGATCGAGGTACGAGCTCACCCCGTATGAAGTCTGGCTGCGAGAGACTAAGTCCGACTTCAGAGAGAGCCTGAAAAGCGATGAGCCGCCCATGCGGGTGCAGCAAGCAAAAAGGTCTCGCACACGTACAACCAATCGGTTCTCCGTTGGTCTGAAGGCTTTAAGCGAGCTGGTATCGTGTGCACGATACAGGGGTCTGGAACGGGCCGAGGGTCATGACCGTGACTCAAAGTAATCTGTATGGCGCCGCTGATACGAACGCTCAGGACCTTGTCTTGGAAGATGCGAAAACGAAGTATATCGACAAATAGGTAAAAAAGGAGGGACATCTGCATCGGTGCACGCAGCCCGTACGAAGTTGGGTAACCGCGATATGCACAGTCTTTGTCCGAGAGACATGGGAGCTGATGCGCATGATGTTGATGTAGAAAGTCCATCGGTATGGCGAACATGGGGTTGGTACAGAGATAGTGTATGAAAAGGTGCATATATGCGTGGGCTAAGCACAACCTTCGATAATACAGACAGTTTCATCGTTGCAGAGTGTGGTAGTAAAGGGCTGGCACAATAAGAAGCCAAACGGTGTGAACACTTGTGGATACGAATGGGCAATCGAGGACGTGCGCAGCCCGTATTGCGCCGCTTCCGAAGCGTCTAGGTTCTTGGAGCAGAAAAACGAAAAAGGTGCGTACATGCGTGGTATATGCATGGTCAGAGCGAAACTGCCACAGCAGTATGGTTGTCATCGCAAGACATCAAGACAGGAAATATGATCGTCCGAGGATACGATGTGTACAAAACCGCTGACAATGTAGATGATTTCATTGAGGCGGAGGGAGAGAACGGGAATGGCGCCGATGCGCATGACCTGGACGAAATTGCCATCACCGCGGGCAAGGCCAACACGACAGTATAGAAAGAATGAGAGAGGGTTACAGTTGGTGTAGCTAGGGATGTGCTGCTGGTCCGGAGCCACCAGTCAAATGAGAACTGCGGAAACAGCTGGCACTGATACACGTGCCACTCTGTTGTCCGTGCGAAACAGGCGAGTGAGGTTGAAGTCCATGCACAATTTATGTGAGGCTGTCATCGTGGGCTTCATGAACACAAAGGATGTGAAACTCCAACGCTGATGCACATAGCCTGTAACCGCACGAACACTCATACAAGGTCGTCAAAACACGCAGCTTGAAATGTGAACGAGGAGAGACAGCTGTCAATTGTGTGAGGGCGAGATGAATCCGCCATCGCTACGCTGATGCGCATGGTGGCACACCAAGCACGGAACGGAGATCTGCCATCACTTTGCCAACAACTTTCGAGCCCAACAAAATGTTGTCTTGCTCCTCCCGTGCACCTCCAATGTGTCGCGGTCTCTCAGACCTGCCACACTTATTGTAAAAGATCCGGGTCACCTCAAAATCGTATTTTCTGCCGACCTGTTTGCACAACTACAGTCACGGCAAAAATTGTTGCCCATACCATATTTGGAAATTTCGTGATGGCTGGCAATAAATGGATGGTCGGCCTGCTATTAGCCAATTCCTGGCCAAAGGAATCTTCCAATGTGACATATAATTCAAAATGTATGTTACTTTACCATGGACTTGGCCTTGGATGCATAATTACATGGGCCATCAGGGTATCACCCAAATCATAGCAGAACAGTAATGTACACAACTGGATCACATGTATTTTAACTCAAGTAGACCATATAGACTACCTTCCACCCAAAATCTAATAGTGGGTCCACCATCCATTTAATGCCAGCCATCATGAAATTTCCAAATATGGTATGGGCAACAATTTTTGCCGTGACTGTAGGTACCAGCTGCCTTAATATCTCCTTCTGCAACTATTGCATTGTTGTGTGGAGGAAAATTTGTTTCCCTTGAGTGCTTGGGAAATATTGTTATTCGCAAGATTCACTCAAGTGTTCGTTGTGCTCCAACAATTTCCTTTTCGAGGATCTTGGCGGAGTAGTACTTGATTTGGTTGGGTCAGTGTTCGCATTACATCAGTCAAATACGTTGGGTCAATGTTCTCGTTATGTTGCTCAGATGTGTTGGGTCAGTGTTCGTGTATCAGTTCAGTGTTCTCGTAAGGTCAGTCAGGTGCATCGGGTCAGTGTTATTGTTTTGGGTCAGTGTTCTCGTTTTGGGTCAGTGTTCTCGTTTTGGGTCAGTGTTCTCGTTACGGGTCAGTGTTCTCATTAAACGGCTTGATGGATAGGCTTCAGACACACACAAGTTAGCAGAAAGCTAATAGATGGTTAACTACCTATGAGTACAGGTGGGGTCAACTTGGGGGGGAAAACATGCTGGGGCCCTGGCCCTTATATACTGCTGGGGTGACTCATTTCTACATGACTGCATATGACTCACATGACTCATTCTGACTCACATGACTCATTGTGACTCATATGACTTGTTTTGACTCATGTGACTCATATTTCGTCGTCCTCCCTAAACTACTTGTTTTTCTCTAATTCTCATCCGCTAGACTTGTACTTCCTTGTGTGCATGTTAATGGTAAACAAAAACGTAGTGGCAAATCCACAGTGAACAGAATAAATCGATGGTCCCCCATCACTCCATGCCCGCAAGAAAGTCAAGTCAATTGTCATGGCCCTCAACACAAGTTTTCAGTACGTTATTTGGTAGCAAGCAATTTTCTGGTAATGGTAGTAGGAACGAGCAAGGAATGTGTATTGAATATACAGAGTGTCTCAAAACTTCACAACGGCCTCGGAGAGATCAGTTGACTCACGACGGAGGTTGTCTTCTTTGAGGAAAGATTCCCAGAGTGAGCGGAAGGACCTGCGAACGAACCGGTTGAAACGGTCCAAGAGGGTGGTGGTGCGGAAGAAATATGCAGGAATTTTGAGCCAAGCCTGTGAATGTGTCTGATTGTCATAACCCATGATCTGCACGAACTCGGTTGCAGTCAGATCGCAAGAATCCTCCTTCAGCCAGTAGCGCTTTACCGGCCCACCAAGCCTCCAATACCCACGCAGTCCTCCGTAACAAAGAATCGTATCTCCTCGCTGGAATCGCCTGCTGGGCAGGGATCGGACTTCAGAGACTCCCTCCTCGGTGCTGCTACGCCAGAGGAAGTCGGGAAAGATAACGTCCTCCGTGGTGTGTCCCAAGGTTGCTGCTCCCGCAATGTACCCATCGAATTCCTTTTCAAACTGATTGAAAGCAGTGTGGCAGTCGTCGAGTTCTGTGATGGGGTTCGCGTATTCGAGAGGCTTGACATGCCTCCAAAACGTGATGGGGAAAACGCGGTAGGGGGGTTTGACGCTGATAGGCTCATAGCAGAGCTGATTATGAACGGCCTCGGCAGATCGGCGCTCGCCCAAGCGGCGCTCCTCGACCACCTTCTCCAAGTCCTCTCGGAATTGAAGGCTGGGGTCCAAGGATGCAGGGGAGAACACTGACCGCTCGTTGGGATCGTACCTGAATAGGTAGAACTCAGGAAGTTCGATTGAATGGGTAGGGGAGCCGGTGGCATCATGGAGTGTGACGTTGGGAGTGGAAACTGAAACGAAGGTCGGAGGAGCATGGATCAAGACCTCGTCGGTGTGATTAGCAGAGGAGTGGGTTTGAGGAATCCCGTTGGGCGTCGAGTCGTTGTCCAGGGAGGTGAAGTGCACACTCTAGTTACAAAGTCATGAATGTCATGATCATGAAAGTCATAATGAGAAGTTATTTGTCCCCACTTACCGAAATGCTACTTGGCGCATTCGGTGAAGGAACTTCTTGGACTAGATACATGGCGTGTGGACGATGTTCCCAAAGAGAGGGGTGTATATTCATAGAGGTTGTTTCGATGAAATCCATGGGTAAGAGATGTGAGTGCAGACAAAGCGTATTCGTAGTAGTGGTAAGAGGAGCGAGGAAAGTTATGCAAAAATTGGGCTCCTGGATTTTTATTGGAGAGGTGGCCGCAGCCAAGCTTCCAGATCTGCAGGCTTCAGGGCTTCAGCAATAAAGTTTGTTTTATTGATGATTGCCGCTCAATTCCCAGGCACTCCATTTTTGGGATTCTTCAGTATTCCTATTTTATTCTTCTTCGGATTCCAGCGAGTCATCCGATTCGTCGTCTGAGTCTGACTGATCATCTTCGTCACTCATTTCGTTTTGCCGCATAAACCAATGGTTTCGAGTTATATATGGCAGCAAGCGAAAAGTGGCGGTCAGGTTATTTCGGAACATAGTTCCATCCAATTCTCTCAGCATGTAGGCCCCACCCGTGTTCTTCCGTACTACCTCGTATGGCCTGAAATATTTATTGTCAATCTTCTTTCGTGAGCTCACTTCCATTTCAATACCCATGTTGCGAACCAGAACTAATTCTCCTTGCAAATATTCTTCTCTCTGCAGCTTCTTTATAAATCTCCATTCAAACTGCTGCTTAGACTGAAAATGTGCTTTCCGGAGAGCCTCTTTGGCTCTGTTAATATCTCTGGGGTGCTTCGAAAGCTGACAGATGCACAGGGTTAATAACTCCGTTGTCGTCATTCCTGTGCGGAACCCATTTACCATAAACATTGCTTCTGCTAGATCAAAGGGCAGTACAGGATCGACGCCATGAAGAAGCTGATAAGGCGAGAAACCCGTAACGTGACTCACGGTCATGCGATCTGCAAGCAATGCGGCTGCCAACTTTTCAGGCCAAATGTGGATTTTTCCTCCACAGGCTTTGGTAAGTGCTTCTCATAAAGTAAAATGACCTTGCTCGACCACTCCATTTGCATGCTTGTTGTATGCCGAGATTTTTACATGCGGAATACCCATTCACTTCATCAAATCTCTAAATCTCGCTTTGACTTCAGGTCCATAGTCAGTAACGACTTTGCGTGGACATCCATACCTGCAGTAGATATACTCCCAGAACCAGAAGAAGTTTGTGAGATCCGTGGTCGTTTTAGTCTTCAGAGGCTGTGCCTCACATGTTCCTGACAGATCATCTCTTGCTGCCACAATCATTTGATATCCTTCTGATGATTCAGGCATCATCATGATGTCAATATAAACGGTCTGGAACAGTACTGCTGGAGTTGACACTGTAACCGGAATCTCCAATTTCTTGGTGCTTTGTACTTGACATCGGTGGCAAGACACGATGTGATGCTGAACATCATTATATAACTTCGGCCAGAAGAATTAAAGCTTGAGAATGTCCCAAACGGGCTGAACGCCGCGATGGCATAGTTGGTCATGCGCCTGCGTAAGTATTCTCAGACGCTTTTCAGGATCCAGAATAACATTCAGCAGAGGTCCTTTCTTATTTCATCTAAGGAATTTTCCTTTGTGGACCATATATCATGTGGCTTGTTGAATGAAGCGTGCGTGTTTCTGTGGTTTATCAAAGATAGGGGCTTCCAAGGTAGTGAGAAATCGGTATACTTTCTTTAGGAATTCCTCCTGCCCCCGCCGTGCTAAATTTACCTGGGGCAAATTTAATTTGGCAACAAAGTCAGATATATCGCCTTCTGATGCCGCGGCATACAGTGCAATTTCGTCGAGCCATGGGTCATCATTGCTCTCGACTTCTTCTCCCTCCGCCGGCTCTCTCCCAGAGAGTGCATCTGGGCCCTGGAACTTAGTCGCAGGTACATAAACAAGTGCATAATGGAACATCAGGATACCTTGGATCCATCGGTTTACAGCGGCATCAGGCTGCAAGTCGGGATTGTTCAGCAGGCCATGGATGTACTTGGCATCCACCTCAACCTGAAGGCTCTTTACGCTGATGATGTACAGTCGCCAATGTCTGAGTGCATGATACCATCCAAATAGTTCTAGTTTTGGCTGCGAATATCTAGACTCTCGCTCGCTCATGGGAATGGATCCATACCTTGCGGGGCGTCGCTTTCCTTGTTTGTCCAGCTGCGACAAAATCATCCCCACAGCCTCTCGGCTTGAATCAACTGACAAGATGACTGGTTGTAATGATTTGTAACAAATGGGCCGCAATGCTGGTGCGGATGCGACAAGGGCTTTGATTCGTCTAAAGGCATGCTTGCGACGCTCATTCCAGAGAAATTCTTCTGTCTTGCAGTACAACTCGGTTAATGGCCTAATCAGGTCTGAATAGCTCAGAATCTAAATCCGCACTGTCCCTGTAAGTCCTAGGAACCAGCGTACTTCATGCAGAGTTTTAAGGGCCGGCCAGTCGAGAATGGCAGAAACTTTCTTGCAGTCTGGAGTTTGTCCAGCTGCTGAACATTCCTGTCCAACTATCAAGGCTTTTGGGCGGCAGCATTGGACCTTTGTAGCCGAAAATGTAGCACCCGCACACCCTACCTTATGCATAGTTCAATGCACATCTTGAGCGTGTTCCCAAACAAATCTCCTGATTCCTGGGTTCTCTTTCAAACATTCTGGTTCCCCATTCTCGTCAAGGTACATGGAGGCAGGTCCTTTAATCGGCAAATTGTCAATGCAGATATTAGCGACATGTGGAATTTCATCTCGCAGGATAAAGACCATGCACTTGTGAAATTCTGCAGGCGAATTCGTATATCCTGTGGGCATCGATGTGATGTGTAGTAAGCCTAGTGGTGTCATAAAAGCGGTCATATCTCTGCTCTCTGGCTCCATTTTTCGAGCATCAAACCCCCAATACATGTCAAAAACTGTATAACACTGGCGTCCTGCGAAACCTTCTACGAAATTGTCCACAATGGGAAGCATGCCTGCATCTCAAACAGAAACCTTATTCAAAGGCTGCAGATCATGGACTGTGCGCAATTTTCCATTCTTTTTCATCACGCAAAACCATTGGGACCGATATGAAGATTGACACATTTTGTATACCCTGGCTTCCATCTTAAGCTTTAAGACCTCGATAACTTGCTGCAAAATACCAGGTGGAATCGGGATATTTTTGTATTCCCAGGGAGTGTGAGGCACAGTCGCAATTTTGTAGGGTGAAAAATACTCATTCTTAAAGGTGCCTCGCTCTGTATCTTCAAAGGCTAGCGCGTGTTGATTTAATTCCATTACTCGCACGAACAGCCTCTCCTCCTCGGGACTTAAGAAACCCTCATCATTTATGCCCAGAATTTTGAGGCGTTCACAACTCAATCTCTCTGTGGGCTGGAAGGGAGGTGGTTTAGCCGATAAATCAGGAAGAGTCTCCATGGGGTCTCGGGGAATGGTATGATGAACTTCATAATCTGGGGAAAAAGTTGTGGAAACAGGCCGGATCTTTTTATCCACCCATTTGTACTTGGTGAAGGTGTCCTTCACAGTAAGAGTCGCATTTATGCATGTTTCTTCTGGTTTTCCCGTTGGTTGTGTTCGTTGGTACATTGTAAAGGATTGCAACTCACGATGCTCGTTATCATAGAGTTGAACAGGATAAATGATGTATTCATCGTCATCTTCTAACTCATCGCAGTCTTTCCAAAGCTGGTCCTCAATTTCTTTACAAGCCAAACGCTGTCCAGGTTTAACAGGTGCCAAGGTGTATGAATAACAACAAGGTCCTCTGCAGTATTATTGTTTAATTTTTCGGAGGCATACACCTTCCCACTTAAAGTGTCATGCGAAAAAGAGCGCCACCAATATTGATTCGTATTCGTGAGAACAAAGCCTTGGAGTAACTGGTACAAGCTAATCGCGATTCGCCGCCCACCTGTCGTTCCTCCCAAAAATAAAAATACAACCGCTGCAAATGCATAGACAACAGTGTGGCATGTGAAGACGGGATCCCGGAAGCGATATTCATGATGGTTCGTGAAGCATATCAATGCGGAAATTCTGCATACAGTCAGCGTGCTCGCAGCGAGCAGAGTTAATAAAAATATACCCTCAAATCGCGCGTGTGCGACCTCTGGCAAGCGCGGCAGCAGAGGGGCGTGGGTCCCCAAACTCATTGTAGCAAACCGGAACCGCCTCCACAAGAACCTGCCTGCGATCGTCGTAACAGTGCCCGTACTTCGTGGAGGGGGCAAGGCGAGCATGGACCGGGCATATGTAGGGGTCGGAACGGGTGTAAGCCATCTCTTGGTCGGACTCGGGATCGTCCTCTGGGTAACGGAAGCGCAGTTCTTCATTTGGCACGTCCGAGGAGCTACTGCTGGACGAACTGTCTCACCATCTTCTGTGTCTGAGAGGCGAGGGGTCCCCTGACTGCCGTAACATCTCGTAGTAGCTGAACTCTGACTCGGGGAACTGACGGTCCAAGTATGTGGCATTGACAAGAGCCAGCTCAACGCAACCGGCACGCAGGCGAATCGAAAGTAGTTCCCGAAGTTTGTTTGCCAGCTCGTAGTGCCCGTGCTGATGCAGTACGTACCAAATGGTTTGCATTTTTGCAGACTCGTACTGAAAGAGCAAGGGGTGGGACATGAAACGAGTCGGAAAGCACTCCTGAAAGAGGGTGTCAAATGATTCTGTTGTCCCGCTTCGAAATGTTTGCTGACAGCTTCGTACTTGATTTACTTCGTATGAGGTCCACACTGTGTCCTCCATGCGCCGCGTGGTTTCCAAAATCCCCAGTTGGACTCCTGCGAACAGGCCCACCACTTCTCCGACGATGAGTTTGGTCGATCCTCGCTGAGCCATCGCTTTACCGTTACAAAGTTGTTTTCCCGATCTTCTGGCAGCTTCCTCCTCTGCCTTGCGCTTCTGTCCCACCTCTGCAGCATCCTGCTTCATCTGGTCTTGAGAGGGCAAGATCCCGTCGTGCGAGCTTAAGCTGTGGTGTGTGTTGGGTTTGTCGTCCCGTACCTCCTTTTCGGAATCAATTAGACTGGTGTAAATAGCAGAAGGAGGAGGCAAATAGTGATGCAGGTCCTCCACCCCTTCCGCTGCCATCGCGGTGAAATCGATGTAGTGCCGCAAGGGTCTGTACACCATGCGCAGTGTCAAATTCACGGGGTCCAAACCCATCTCGTCCTCAAAGCGTTGTACGCGTTTCTGTTCTTCGGTCCCCTCGTGCGCCCAGAAGTATAGGCCAGGCAGCGCATCATGTTCCTCCGAATCCGTAGGCGAGGAAGGTAATCTGGGCTCCTGACATCCCTGTCGGGGAAACTACTCGCACTCGAGTTCGAGCCATTAACCTCTGCTAATATCTCCCTGCCCATGGCCGAAGACGATCTACTAACGGTCGCAGATTTTAACCTAGAAATTGCGGCCTCAATAACCCACGCCAGTCGGCTCATGAAACGAAAATCGTCCACTGACCATTCTGATGCTGCGGGGGACCAGCTCGTTGGGTCCACAGTTGTAAGCCGGTACGTTTTCCATGTTTCCTCACCGTCGTCGCTGTTAGTTCTATCGGTCACGCATTCAGAGACATAATCGGAAGAGGAGCTAGACCAAATTGCGATCGACCAGTCGTCCATGACAGAAGAAAGTGGGAGGCTCGAGTTCCGCCGTGTGGGATGGCTCCGCTCCGATCCGCTCCGAAACGTGGGAATCCGATCCCTTCCCTTTGTCACTTCCCGACCCGGTACTTGCGCTCGACCCTCTGCTGGACAATGCCACGAGTGCCTCAGCTACCTCCTGTTCCAGCACCGCAAAAGATTTTCGCTGTCTTGCTAATTCTTCGCCTATCTCCTCGCTCCTTGTTTTCACTCGCCCAAACACTTGCACCTTGACTTCCTGTTTCTCCGTGTCCCAATGGGATCCAGCGGCAATCTGAGCTATCCATTCAGTCCAACTGGCGTCCAATTCCCGGCCAAAAAAACGCTGTAAGGTGCCAGTCATCTGAGCGACGGCCAACACTTCCTGGTCCATCTCGTCCTTCCCAGTGTCTACGACGCATACAGCTTGGGGCTCGTCATGGTCACTGCGCCCTTCGTAGGGGCAAGTCTGGAATAAAAAATGCTGCGGTGCATGGCACAGCTCGCACCGCTCGGGCTCTAGTGCAACCTCTGATTCGGAGCTAGACGCCGATACCAACTCCGGCACGCTGTCCATGTCTGAGTCAAAGAGTGAGTCACCCTCTAGTTCCAAATTCTTCTGTGCACGTCGTTGCATCTTGCAATTCAATGCTTCCTGTCGTTGGTTAATACGAGGCGTTAGGTCCTGGAAGAACACACTAAATGTGTTCGCATTCTCCGGGTGTACGTCGACTGGGGACACGGTGGTGTCTTTGCCCTGGAGCACCTCCTCCGCCGTTTCAGCAATGGTATTCGGTTTCTGAGGTTGGTCAGTACCGCGTTCACTGTTCCTGAAGAAGGTCTTACCAAGCTCAGCTGGACACACTCGCTTACCGGAAGCATAGGCGGCGGCGAGCGGGTGGCATGCATGGGGAACCCGCCATCCTCCTCTACCGGGTTCAAGAGTCGCATTACAGGCTGCAGACGCTCCTCCGTGGGGTAACAAAGCTCCAACCTCCAAACTTGCAGCGGGTCCCGTGGGGCCGTAACATGAAAGGTGAATTCGTGACAAGAAAGGTACACAGGGCCACCAGTCTCCCGGTCCTTAAAAACACGGAGCGCGTTCAAGGCAGAGCTACGGTGCAGGACCTCCCCGCTCGGCAAGACGGTACTCCCATAATATTCAGTCTGCGGGGCGGCAAGGAAGGTGGGGTCCACATTGAGTGGCTGACGCTCGGAGTATTTGGCCCACTGCCGCCCCACGGCTTCGGTGATGGCTGCAATAGGCCCTTCAGTGCTCAGGCGCGCGATGGGCATGTTGATCACATCGCTAGCCTGTCGTGACAAATAGCGTACACGTTCGAGAGGCGGCATCGAAACGCGGCCATCGATGAGGCGATTCATGTCAGCTGTTACCTTCCACACGGAATGACCAACTGGATAGGTCTTGAGGCTGGGGGCACTACTAATGGCGGAAGGTCCGTCTGCCTTCATGGATTCCAATGAGACTCGATTATCCAAGAACTGATGTCCTTTAACAGGATCCTCCTGTCTCTGAGCATCGGGGCAAGCAAGAGACTCGTTAGCAGCAAGAGGCGCGCTCTCCGGTGGCAACGTTGCGAGCTCATCACCCAGCCAGTGCCTAGGGGCCTTGGGGGTCGCGTCGTTCAGAACACTCGAAACAGTTGCCATGGCAGGGGTCTGTTGAGTCTCCTCCCTTTCCTCCTCCTGGTTATATACTCCCCGTACATGACTCTGCCTAGTTTGGCAATCTTCTGCAATGACCCCAGGTATCGTCATGAACCAAATTATGAGACATGCAAGATGGAAGGCAACCCACTGTGCTTGCTGCCACATGCTCATGCCTACAGCTACCACTTGTTGGCCGAAAGTCTCAACAGCCAATCTTGTGACAGGGTGTCCATACAATATACTTGCTCAATATCGTGTACCACCACCAGAGGCCGCTTACTGTATACATACGATCAAAAGTTACATAATATCTTGCTTACTCCGAACTTTCATGCACGAGTGAGAGGGATTTACGGATTAACGCCCCGAAGGCATAGGCTAACCACCCTGGACCCGCTGGATGGCTAAGCACCTGTAAACTGCTCCTCCAGACTCGGAGCAATAGAGCCCCAGCTCTGGGTGACAGAGCTCCTCGTCTACAGGGTCACAGTAGCGCAACAGGTGAGCGCCTACAAGGCGCTCTCTTACTTTATTGCCTATCCTAGGCACGTTTCCAGTTACCTCTTATTCAACCAACTACTTCGTCTATGAAGCCTACCGGACCCATATCACAATGGAGCCCACCGCAAGGGGCTTCGAAACGATGTAGTCAGTTCGAATGTGTGCAGCAGAGCAGCTCGCTGACGCTGAGCGCTCATGCCGCTTGAGGCGAGAGTGAGTTGAGTGCGAAGTGCCAGAACAGAGCTCCCGAGCAAGCATTGCTCGCCTCGAGTGATCTACGTGGACTTGATGCCCGAATCCGCTGGGCTCGCGTGATCACTCCAATGGTGATCCGGGGCATGTGACTCATCACCCAGCTCACTCTCATCCTCTTCGGCTGGGATCTCGTCCTATCACTCTCCCAATCTAGAGATCAAATCATCTCAAGTGACGAGTAGGTCGGGGCAGCAGGTGCTCGCTATATCGCTTGAGCACGCAAACCTGATCCTACAGGACTCCTGTAGTGATACTCATGGATATTCGCTTGATACGACTACGACGTGGTGTCTACGCGAGGAGTGGGTGTCGTTTCAGGTGGAATGCTCACGGAAGCGAGAGCCCTATAAGGTAGGGGTGGGAGCTGAGAACTCACTATGACCTCGCCCCCAGTCGTTAAGAAGAAACGAGATACCATGATCGACACGACTAATCCTTACCCAGTCATTAATAGAGCGATGTCTACACGATCCAATAAGTCGAATACTCAGTCATCTGGGCGACGAGGCGGAATGGCTAGCTCGACACTGTCAGACTCGACAGCACCCCCGAAGAACCCGCAAGGAACCGCAGATTCGGTGGGTACCCGGTCCCCCTACGTCCCATGACAGGGCAGCAACGCGACGACCCCCTCTGTTTCGGCGAGAGTCAAGAGCACCCCTTCTAAGGCGACCCTCAAGAAGGCTGTCGTTGGGCCCACCGCCAGATTCCCGTCCCATATGGCTAATGCAGGCATGCGAGGGCCTCGCCCTGCAGCGTCGGTGGTAGGGAGCGAGCAGCAGTCAGAGAGTGCATTTGTGTCTGCAGCCTCGGGGGCCGGGCCAATGTCCCCACGCCCCTTGAGCGCGACCACCTCTCCTGTCGGCACACACACCTTCCCTACCCCAGAGGGAACTAAACTCCTTTCTTCAGATAAGGAAGTTTCCAGTGAATCCGATCTGCAGGAAGGTAGCCTCAGTAGCCTGGAACTTGAGACGGGGAGGACAAACGTACCTGATGGGGAAAGTATCACAGCAGGTCTCAAGCAGCAGCGGGTGCGGGGTACTACTGAGAACCCTAAGAGATTTTTCAGCGGGTTAGGACAATTCATTGATCTGTTCGACGAACCTCTGATGAATGCAGTTGTCCGTCATCACGTCTTCGACCCCTCAGTGGATCCCGATCATTTACTCGAATTCGAATCACTTCAACCAAAGCTGTATCTTGGAGCATTTTCTTGCCTCCTTTCATTTCTGACCTCCATTTTACCCCCACTGGTCTGATTGGCCCCCCTATTCATCAAACAAGCGAAAAATGTCACTCAACAAAACTCATGTTTAAATTGGTATATTGAGCCATTTTTTTGTTCTCAAATCATTTGGATAGACTGAAATATTGTTTCCATACACTGGGCCACACTCCTGTGGCCTTGGGCAAGATGAAATATCATCAAAACACATTTTAGATTTGATCAGTGTAAACCTTGAGCCTGTGAGGGGGAGGTGAAGTGAATCTGCTCTAGAAGAGTTAATATAGTCTATGATGTACTAGAACACCACCCAGAACCATTATCAGACCTTGGGATCTCTTGTAATCAGGGAAAGATTAGGTTTTTTGATCTTGTTAAGATAGTGCTGTTGTGGCTCTCAAGGCATGATATAGGGTGTCAGAACTTGTCTAAGTAGTGCTCCAAGCAAGATGATGTGCTTAGAAGCCATAGATATCATATACTGAACAACATATTATATGCTAAGTGATTATCCAGGTTGTTGGGCATTTACCACTACATTACAGTGCCATATTAAGCCTAGGAAGGCTGTCAAAATTCATAAAACACATAGAATATTGGGCCTGTGAAGTTGGATCATTCAAAACGGTCCAATATTGAGCAAGATAGCGAGGTTTTTGCGAAATTTCCTTTTTGGGAAGAGAAGCGTTAGTGTCCCAAAGGGGAAGGTCACCCGAAATACATCTGATGGCTAATCTCATGTTGTAGAGCTCATCAAGGGCTACAAGATTCATATACAACATTTTTTGATCCAATGGCTGGTTGGCCTGCAAAATGCAAAATAAATTTTCAAAGCTGGCCCTTTTGAACTTGAAAGTGAATATATCAGTAGTCTATTGACTCCAATACTGATTCTTGAGGTTGTTACTGACTTGAAGTCAATAGATTAGCGACTGAGTCAACAGTCACTGATTTGTTGACTTGAAGTCAATTGATTACTGACTTGTTGACTTGAAGTCAATTGATTACTGACTTGTTGACTTGAAGTCACTTGATCACTGACTTGACTTGAAGTCAATGCTCTACTGACTTGAGTCAATAGAGTACTGACTTGTTCATTAGATTTACTGACTTGGAGTCAATGGATTACTGATTCCGTCATTAGGTTTACTGACTTGGAGTCAATAGGCTACTGACTTGAAGTCAATGGGCTACTGACTTGGAGTCGATAGACTACTGACTTGAAGTCAATGGGCTACTGACTTGAAGTCAATAGGCTACTGACTTGAAGTCAATACACTACTGAATTCAAGTCAATACACTACTGAAATCAAGTCAATAGATTACTGATTTGGATTCAGTATGCTACTGAGTTGAAGTCAATAGATTACTAAAAGTCAATAGGCTACCAAATTGAAGTCAATAGCTCACTGAATTGAATTGAAGTCAATACATCACCGAATTCAAGTCAATATGCTACTGAATTCAAGTCAATCAATTACTGACTTGAGGTCAATATGCTGCTGACTTGAAGTCAATAGGCTACTGAATTGAAGTCAATAGGCTACTGAATTAAAGTCAATAGGCTACTGAATTGAAGTCAATAGATTATTAACTTGAAGTCAATAGATTATTAACTTGAAGTCAATAGATTACTGAGTTCAACTCAACAGATTACTGACTCAAGTCAATATACTACTGACTTGTAGCCAGAAAAGTAAGGTTTTGTTACTAATATCAAAGGCTGCTAGTAAAGACACTACATCAGATCAACCTGGAATCAGTAGCTTTCTTGATATTGGCTTATAATAGCCTTTTTAATACACTTTGACAGCTGCAAAGACTCGCGTTCACACAAGTATTTTGCGTTTTGTGATGCAATGAAGCATCCGATAAGAAAAATTCTTATACAGTTAGATTCATATTGAAGAGGGCTATAACTTTGATTTTGGGCTATTTTTAGAACAATTGCCTTTTATAGTAATAAAAACTGGCGTTTTCACAAGTATTTTGTATTTTATAACAAAACCAAGCATCTGATAAGAAAAATTCTTATACAGTTAGATTTGTATTGAAAAGAGCTATAACTTTGGTGTTTTGGTCTATTTTTAGACAATTGCCTTTTTTGGAAGTCTGGCCGAAATCAGTCACACCAGGAACTGCCAAGTTTCAGTGGAACTGAAGTGCAATTTGAAACTTCAAGTTTCAAGTTGCATTTCAGCTAGACTGAAATTAAAACTTATTCACAAAGTTTCAATTCAACTGAAATGTAAACTTAAATTAATGGTTTCAGATTGCAATTCAGCTGTACTGAAATGCAACTGAAATGCTAAGTATCAGAATAAGAATCAGTTGAGCTGAAAGGAATAACTGAAACTATTGGTTTCAGAATGGGAAAAAGTGCAGCCGATATGTTACATTTCAGTGGCACTGAAATCTAATCTGAAACTTGAGATTTCAGAATAGGAAAAAGTGTGACTGATATTTAACATTTCAGTGCATGTACAGCTGTGGTGCAGCCGAAATGTTAAGTATCAGGTGCACTTTTTCTTATTCTGAAACCTCAAGTTTCAGATTAGATTTCAGGACTGCTGAAATGTAACATTTTGGCTGCACTTTTTCCTATTCTGAAATAAATGGTTTCAGATATTGATTCCGGCTCAACTGAATCTTAATCTGAAACTTGGCATTTCAATTACATTTCAGTACAATCAAAATCTAATCTGAAACTATTGGTTTAGGATTGCATTTCGGTTATCCTGAAATTTTACAAATAAGTTTTAGTTTCAGTGCAACTTAAATGCAAATTGAAACTTTAAATTTCAGATTGCACTTCAGTTGCACTGAAACTTGGCAGTTCTGGGTGTGAGTAGTATAATGAAGTATAATATAAAAAGACTTTATATACAGTTAAAATAGCCTTAACATACTCTACAACTGTGGTTTTGATCTGTTTGCAGACCTATTTCCTTTTTGGGTCAACAGGGTGTGCTGGACACTGCCCAGTGTCAAAATTATTGAAAGTTATTCAATATGCTGCAGAACTTGGCCCTACGTCTTGGAAATTTGAAAGTTATCCAAGGATATCTAGATAATTATTGCAGTGAGCGCTGGAGGGCCAAAACTCCCAATAACTATAGGGAGGATCGCGCACCGGACTCCACACTAGTTATAGGCGTTCCCTGGGCTTTATAGGCGCTGGATACTCGCCAAACTTCCTCTTGTTCGGGTACAGCCCGTGCAGCGCAGCAGGGCTGATTAATCCTTCTGTGGACTCAGTAGTGTGACTGTTCCTACCTAGCCAACGAGGGGAAGATTTCATTGAAGCTCTTGAGCCACCGCAAGGCCGCCAGGGACGCCATCATGCTAGCTCAAGAGAGGCAAGCGAGAGCCTATAACAAAAAGAGGAGACAGGTGGATACCATTGAAGAGGGAGACCTGGTCCTGGTCAACCCGCACTCATTGGAACTGGTGGACGTTCAAGGGACAGGGTGCAAGCTTATACAGCAGACGATAGGACCTTTCGAAGTGATGGAGAAGATCAACCCAATGGTATACAGGCTGTGCCTTCCGGACACTTATCCCATGCACCCGGTATTCAATCTGGAGCATCTGAAGAAATACAACGTCTCTCCGCCGGAATTAGGGGACAGAACGCACCTCCCTGATACATGGGACTACCTGACAGCGTCGGAGGAATATACTGTGGAGGCCATCATTGGACATGCCATTCGCCCTCAGAAAAACGGGAATCAGCGGATGTTCAGAGTGCGTTGGGAAGGGTATTCCCCTGCTGATGACACCTGGGTATCTGAACTCGACTTAAGAAACACACCCGCCATTAAACGCGAATATATGTGATTGCACAGACTAGTATGAATACCGAGGGCTTACTCACAGTCACAATGGTCTCCTCCATATACTGCCATTATACTTCCGTCCGTGACGATGTATACCTATTTAGAAATCGAACTTCACGCCCCGTCCATGCTCTGAATCGCGGATAACTGGTTTGGATCGCAACCTCGGCCTGCACGTGACATGGTCCGTGCGTGGGAAGAAGATGGCATTGTTGCTCTCTTCCCTTTACCACCACCTTCTGGAGCGCCACGCAGCTCATCTTCGGACTGAGCGCGCATAGCAGACTCACTATTTAACACCTTGACCCTCACTGTCCCTCACCGCTATGTCTAACCTAAATAACCCTTCTAAACCAAAATACCGATTGCTGAGGCTGCTATCGTCGGCTGGCTATCAGGAGTCCCCAACTGTGCGATCGCACATGATCTTTGACTTGTTCCAACGACCTCGGATTACCTCTTGCATAGTGCGCTCAGGTACCTCTGTCTACGAGTTGTGGTCTCCAAACTCGCAGCAGCTCCCCTCTTTTTCCCGGGTGAGCGCTTAATGAGCGTTAGGCCACCGGCACCGCCCATTGTGTAGATGAGCGTCGTTATGACGGGCATGCGGGGCGATACGATTGCCTGTACTTTCCCCATTACTTTGACGCTGAGACCCCTCATTGGCCCTTCATGCGACGACTATCATCAGTACGCCAAGATGATCCCACCTATGCGGCGTATCGCCCACTCAGCCAGGTATGGCGGCGGAACGACTCCGATCCGTATAGGGGCTCTTTCTCGGTTGATTTCATCAGCGAGCTCAGTGCATACCGTCGCACCCTGGACCTACAATACGCCGATCTCCAAAGGACTTTCAGAGCTCAGTCAAAGACATGGGAAAGACGGCCGCTGTTCCCCACCTTGCAAGACGTCTCCAACCTGTACGGCATCATGTCATGGGACAATGCTGTAGACCTGGGCGTTGCCGTACAACGGGGTCTATGGGAGAGGCAAGCATGGTTGGATATGATATGGGCGAGGCGGGAGGGTCCCGCTGACAGCGTTGAGCACTTACGCAGCATGCGCATGCTGCTCGCAGACGACTCCTTTATCGGAGTCTGGGTCAATGGGTTGGAGGAGCGCACGGTATTAATCTTCATGGCCCTGGCCATACCCTGCTTTCTTATACATGAGTATGAAAACTCTGACGCCCCCACCAGGGCCATGACCCAACCACACGTACCTGTCTATGAGGATTTTTTGGACGGTACCGACGCTCGGCAGATACTCATGGAGAATGCGTATGAAGCTATTGCAAGGGCGAATCCATACCAACTGGACGCCATCTATGTCCATGACTCTTCGACCCTGCTCGCGATTGCATCCACGCCACGAGATCGACAGCGGTCTTCGTCACTCTACCTTGAAAGCCTACAACCCCCTCGGCGGGAGCGACATATCATGATGACAACAGCTGCGCAGAAGGCTTACGCGGTGGAGAAGGCAAAGGAATCGAGGAAGGTAAACCCCCACAAACTACGCCCTATGAGTCTGCAAGTGGTGAGCGCTCCTATGAGTGTTGCTCCCGCCTCGTGCAGTGCTCCAGGAAATCGCCCCACTGTCGCATCATCTAGCCGTGTGAGCGCTGTGGGTGCCGCTGAGGCGCTCCTACCAGCCCCTAACGCCACGAACAATAAGTACGTCCCACCAGAGGTGGAAAGGAAGGTTGTGCATCCCGAGCGCGTTCCTTACATCGTACCTCCTCGTATACCTCCGAACTGGACCCGGACGTGGGAGAAGTGGGAACTCGACTCCCTGGAAGGAGAGATGGCGTGGATCTACTGAGGAGGAAAGTACCCAATTGAAGCGTCCAAAGTCTGGTATGACCATGACAGGGGACGAAGATTGTATTTCGGGTCGTATGTGCCACCAAGCGGAGTACTGGTCAAGGATCAATTTGGGGCCCCTGTGCCGAATCATCCGTTCTATATAAAAACGGGAAATTGCTACCAGCCGAAACATGGGGCGTTCTGGATGTATCCGTCTGAGCGAGCACGAGCGGGTGACGTAGGGATGATGGCACCTACACCGCTTCCTGAACAACTGCCGTTCCGCGACGGGAGGAGGAATGCCGGACCGTTTGCAGCAAAGAGGAAGAGGAAGAAGCGCACTGATGATTCGGAAGACAGCGACAACTTCGAGGAAGATGATGATGAGTGCGGCATGGAGGCTTCATTTACCACAGCCCCCGACCCGGACTACCGCCATCCATTGAACGTGGTCGCTATCGAAGGCCTGGACAGGAGCATCAGCACCATTATGTTCTGCGCCATGGCTAACAACGCCCTATTCAGCATTCAAGTAGAGCCCCTCTTTATCCTCCACGCTCAAGGGCTCATGTGGATAAGATTCGAAGACATTGCAGCTGGACAGGCAGCATTCGGTGCTATCAGATCAATAGCCGATGGGTTGGTGGTGTCGTACTGATACGACGAGGAGTACTCCGACGCTACCCTCTACAGCCAGGACATCTGGAATCGCCCGCGACCAGACTTGCCTGCCCCACACGAGCTGGATCCAGCGTTTGTGCCACCACCCCCGTACGCGAGAACAGCCCCTACCTCGTCGGCAAGGGTGAGCGCTCCAACAGGAGCCACTCCCTCCAACGAGGATGTCGAGACGGATAGGGCGATCGTGCTGTCACTGGACGAACCTTGGAAGGAAGCTGTGTTAAAAGCAGCAGAGCAAATTGGGGTCGAAGGTTCGGAGTCGTCGCCGCCGCTATCGACGTCGCCCAGCCTGGAGAGTGGGGATGGGGAAGGGAGTGCTTCTCGGGCTCACGACGACATGCTTGCCTTCAGTCCGGCAGCACCAACAGCGGTCGATGTCATCCCACAACCGGCTGCCACACCTCTCGCCGTCGCACACACGCCCATTCCTGCTCCCCCGATGGACACACGCATGACGGAGTCAGACGCTAAATCGCCTACGCAAAGAAACGGGGCGGCACCTCCTTTCTTGAAGCCTCCACCCACCGCACCAAGGAAAGACCTCCTCGCCAGGATAAGCGATAGGCCGGGGAGCTTCTCATACGATCGTTCAAGAGACAGGGAGAGGGAGAAAAGCCATGGGAGGGGAAGAGTGGCGGACAGTCACATGCAAGAAAGGAGACCCTCTCGACAACAGCGGACTTCACCATATGACAGTCCCTCCCTCTTGGGCAGGATGGAGCCCGTCAGGCCCCCATATGGTAGTAAGCCTCGGCATTCGGCTTCAGCGTTCGCCCCTCCCCCTCTCGAGTCCAGATTGAGCGCTCCCTCGCTGAGCGCTCGTCTGGGCCCTGTTGTTACTCCCGGTGCAGGGCCCTTGTCTGCTGCGTCAACGAGTTCTTTGGGTAATCGCCTCGGCCCGTCCCGTATTGCTCCCCCCAGAGAACGTGGTGAGAGCAAGCGAGATGGCTCGTCGTCGGCCCTGTGGGACAAGCCAACGCCCGAAGAAGAAGCGCGGAGGACGGGTGAGTGCCACCGACAGCGTCACCGTGTATGATCCGGAGACCGACACGACCAAGCGAGTCCGTCGCGGGAATCGTGGGGGCAAATGGGTCCAAGTCAAGGACCTAATGACCCAGGGTTATGACATGTTGAAGGCTGTCACATGGGTAGGGCTACTGCAGCACGCCACGCAGGTGCAAGCACCGTCGGCGGTGCACTGGGCTGCTCTACAGGCGGTAATTGCCTCCGGCATCGCGTCGACAAGCAGAACCAGCGCATCAGGGGCGGATACGGCGCATGCTTCTTCAGGCCGGGGCAAAGAGCAACACGAGGGTGGGGCAGATGGCGATGCGGTCATGACTGAAGTGCTTGATGATGATGCTATGATGGAGGATGTTGAGGAGGGGGAGATTGGAAGTGCAGCACGTTGGGCGGAGGACGAAGAAGAAGAAGACAAACGCATGGGTCTCCATATCGAAGAAAGCAGAGGCCTGAGAGGATGATTACGGCAACGCACTGGCCGTGTGGGGGGCTCTGTGACAGGGTGTACATACAATATACTTGCTCAATATCGCGTACCACGGCCAGAGGCCGCTTACTGTATACATACGATCAAAAGTTACATAATATCTTGCTTACTCCGAACTTTCATGCACGAGTGAGAGGGATTTATGGATTAATGCCCCGAAGGCGTAGGCTAACCACCCCGGACCTGCTGCATGGCTGAGCACCCGCAAACTGCTCCTCCAGACTCGGAGCAATAGAGCCCCAGCTCTGGGTGACAGAGCTCCTCGTCTACAGGGTCACAGTAGCGCGACAGGTGAGTGCCTACAAGGTGCTCTCTTACTTTATTGCCTATCCTAGGCACGTTTCCACTTATCTCTTATTCAACCAACTACTTTGTCTGCGAAGCTTACCGGACCCATATCACAGATCTCGACCGACCAGTATCTTGAATTCTAGAATTCTGAAATGTTGTTTCTGGTACTGACTCGTCGCTCGTCCACTCTATTTCCTGCGTGCATGGACCTGTAGGGATACTCGGTAAGGTTCGTATTTCAAATCCACCTCTTCTTCCACCAATTTTCCTAACAGAACCTGATCGCTAGGTGATTTGACACATATATTGCGAAGCGGACCTTCAGAGTCTATCAAGCACCGATTCTCTGGGGCACGGCCTTCATCGGGGCCCCAACCTGCATCTTGTGTTCCATTCTCCAGGGCGGCGTGACTCGCCCTTGCCCACGGTTGACCTAGAAGTACGTCGAATGGTGTGTCTGGCACTGCCCAAAATTCAGTCACCACCATTTCATTCTGATATTCCACCTCCACATTCCTCAACTGTCCAGTCATCTGTCCCAGACACCCGCCCATCCATGGTGCCACCGCAATCTCCTTCCATTCCACGGCTTCCTGTAGTCGCTCGGCTATGCCTCCCTGAATCATGTTGACCGGTGCCCCGGTGTCAAGAAAGGTACGAAGACCCGCTGGGTGCAACACAAGGTTTAACAACGGTTCTTCCGCCGCTGTTTCTTCGCTTATCAGGTCTGTGCTCTCTTCTGCCCTTTTCGAGACTTCATTTTTTCGCCGGCAGGTCGGGTTCCTCATGAATATAAGTGAATGACTGATATTGTGTGACTCCTGAAAGCAGCGGGGCCATCGGGAGGTCTTCGCATGGCACTGCCAGAGCTCATATCGGGGGCGGCATGTCTCCCTATCTTTGAAGATAAGATATGTCCCTTCTTGTCTTTCGTCAATGCTGACCAAATTTCCTTTCTGCCACGGTCGTCCAAGCAACAGCGAGAACGGAGTGTTCTGTGAAACCCACAAATCGGTGACTGTTACTGCATTTCCACAATTGAATGTCACGTCCTTTATCCATCCCTTCAGTTGCCCCTGGCCACCGTTAGCATCATTCATGTGTGTTACCTGATTCATATCGACAGCTTGCTGGATCCTTGTGGCCGTGACATCAGACCGTACAACATTTAATTGCGATCCGGTGTCAATAATTGCACATACTGACTTTCCGCCCGTTTGCATTCTATCTTGATTAAAATGCTGTCTGCCCTTGGCCATCCCCAATTCGAAATTATTGGATGATCTCGTGAGTTACCTAGCAGCACTGCTCAGACGTTCTTGACTTTGATTAAGTCTTGGATCTCTGTTCGTAGCTCTTTGGACATCACCATTAATTCACGGAGAGTCATCGGGATTTGTACATCCAGGATTCGATCGACTACTTGTTGTCAGTTTACTGTACCAAATAACTCTGATTGCCTTCCAGAGTTTTTAAATCCATCGGCGACTTGTTTTTCCGTGTGAACTTTGACCGTCATGTCTTGAGCTGCCCTTGAAGTTTTCTCATATTGTGATGATTCCTCCATTTCTACATCTTCATCTAGGACGAACCTTACCTTTCAAGCTGCAAGTGGCTTCACTTCAATGCTCTGGGCTCCTGAGGGAGGGGGCATTAGTGACCGTCTCGGTGTTGCCTTGGAAGCTCCCTGATCTTGGCCGCTTGCCTCTGGCCTTGGAGGAGTAGCCATGGGTGTCGTTGTCACTGGTACTTTTGTTGTGTCCACTGTTAGAATCACTTCGGGAGGAACTGGCTGAGGTGCTTGTTCAGTGCTAGATGATTTCTCCTTCCCCTTTTTAATTCTGCAAGTCTCGAAGCTCTCCTGGCCGCAGTTTGTCGCGTTTAGGCAAGTATACCCCGTCAAAGACTTGCCAGCGTGCCTTTCGAATGCCAGGATCAGTCCTTTCTGTGGCATGGACTCCTGATTCTGCTACCTCTACGATACACGGCGTGGTTAGATAGACTCCACCATAATCTGACTCACCTCCCTCCCCGTCAGAGTCGCTACTTGTGCCATCCTCGGACCCACTGCTGTATAGCTGTGCATAATAAAACTGATTAACAGCCCATTGTCATTCTGTATCCCAGTTGGTGCCTCCATACATTACTCTGGGTGCTGATGCAGAGGCCATTCGCTCAGCGGCCTGTACCAACGACTCGGTGCCTACCCTTTTTATCCACTGTCCCCCTGCCATGACTAATCGCCGTGTTTGTCCGTTGTAGGCAACAACATTTTTATGGATTAGTTCAGCAATGCTCGGGTAGTTAGACATCTGATGCCCCACTGCTTGACATCCAAAACAGGCTTGTTCTCCTGTTGTACCCAAGGGAATATTGTTTGGATAAGTTGCTGGGCCATTGATTAGGCCCTCTCGTCCAGCAGGCGGTCGTGACAGATTTTGCTGTGGTGGTACATCTAGATGAAAGGTCGTGCTTCGGTGTAACTCGGATGGCTTTACACACTTTCCTGCCAACCCAGTTTGGTCCATAATCATTACCTTGTAATAAACAGGGGCATACTCGGGATTGTCAAGCTTCATAGAACCTAGCTGTCGGATTAACGAAGTCACTTCCTCTTCCGTTCCTTGATACTTCTGCATTTCCTTCCCACCATTCCCTTTCTTGGCTTGTTTATTCTTCCTTTCTTCTCTGCGTTTCTTTATGCAGTGTTTCTTTTTCAGCCGGTACTTCTCAAAGTCTGAATCTAAAAATTCACTGTCTGAGGAATCACTTGCTGACTCCTCGTCAGAATCCTCATCCAACTTGTCTCCCCAATCTGCTGCTCGGACCATTAAAGTTTCATATTTATTGCATCGGAAGTACCATTCGGCAGCGGCATTGATCTCAGTCACTGTATACTGGGCAGTATCATCTCTGAATGGATTAGCTTGTAGTATTCTGTTCTCCAAGACCTGCCACAGGGACCTCTCAATTCCAACAAAGAAATATGTGTTGTAATCTTCCTTGCTTAGATATCCTTTCGTTAGTGGTCCACCGGCAAGAGTGTTGTATTTGATGAAGTACTTCTTCCAATTAGTGAGGTTACGGCACTGTTTTTGGCTATGCTGAGCTGCAAAATGTTCCACATCCACCGGCTTATACTTCTGGTACATCCGGTCCGCATCGAAGTGTTTCAAAATCTCTCTCTTCAGCTGGCTCCAGCATGGCGAGTCGAACCCGTCCAAGGTTTGAATCACATACTGGATGTCAATGGCACAGTACTTCAAAATGTGTTCGCATTTCTGCTTGTCGTCAGTGATTTGACACTTCTTAAGCAACCATTCATAGTGATCCACAAATGTCTGGACTTCAGTATACTTCCCTCGGAATTTCTTGGGAGCATCTTTACTTCCTTGCACTGGCATATCATGTATAGTCGGAACACTAACTGGCAGCGTGTAGCTAGTTGGAGGGGGAACTAATGATGGTGAATGAAAGCTCATTGGGGGTGGAGTTGTATTTGTTGTATGCGGTGATTGAAATCGGGCACGCCTTTGTGGGGGTGAAGGAGGTGAATAATTCAAGGAACTCTCCTCAGAGCCTGATGATGAAGGAAACTCATTACCTCTTGGTCTGTGATAACAGGGGGCAGTACTTTCACTATCCATTTCAGTTTCTCGTCCCTTTCCTTTTATCTATGGAAGGCATGCTTGGTTCCTCTCGGATTTGAGACGGTCCAGCCTCAGCATTAGAAGGAGGCGGCCCCATTACATCAGGCAAGGGGCCTATAGGTTCTCCATGTAATTCTTCGTATGCTTGCCGGGTCTGAGCGTCCATAGCTTCATACTGTCGTCGTTCATCCCAGTCTTTGAATACATAAACAGATTTTTCAGTCGTGGTTTGTGTCATGATGTTTTGTTACTTTGTTCAATTCAGTTGTTAGATCCGAGAATAGGAGATTCCTGTCGTTGGAGCAAAGAAATCCCTTGCAGTGGGCTCCAATTATGTGCAGAGGAAAATTTGTTTCCCTTGAGTGCTTGGGAAATATTGTTATTCACAAGATTCACTCAAGTGTTCATTGTGCTCCAACAATTTCTTTTTCGAGGATCTTGGCGGAGTAGTACTTGATTCAATCGGGTCAGTGTTCGCGTTACGTCAGTCAAATACGTCGGGTCAATGTTCTCGTTACGTTGCTCAGATGTGTCGGGTCAGTGTTCGCATATCAGTTCAGTGTTCTCGTAAGGTCAGTCAGGTGCATCGGGTCAGTGTTATTGTTTTGGGTCAGTGTTCTAGTTTTGGGTCAGTGTTCTCGTTTTGGGTCAGTGTTCTCATTACAGGTCAGTGTTCTTGTTAAACGGCTTGATGGATAGGCTTCAGATACACACAAGTTAGCAGAAAGCTAATGGATGGTTAACTACCTATGAGTACAGGTGGGGTCAACTTGGGGGGAAAAACATGCTGGGGCCCTGGCCCTTATATGCTGCTGGGGTGACTCATTTCTACATGACTGCCTATGACTCACATGACTCATTCTGACTCACATGACTCATTATGACTCACATGACTCATTGTGACTCATATGACTTGTTTTGATTCATGTGACTCAATTTGACTCATGTGAGTCATATTTTGTTGTCCTCCCTAAACTACTTGTTTTTCTCTAATTCTCATCCGCTAGACTTGTACTTCCTTGTGTGCATGTTAATGGTAAACAAAAACGTAGTGGCACATCATACCCCTTACCCTAGTCCGTTTTTAAGGTCAGGTTGCCGATCGGGGTAGAACCTTATTACATAATCATATTTTGAGGCCCTTTTCCCTGCGTTTGAAACCTGGATATATCTTGAATAGAAATTAACAGATGTCTTCTCTGTGTCTAAATATTTTCAGATTTTTTCAGCGCCATGGGACGAAGTTGTGGACGAGGTAAGTTGATGGGTTTGTGTCACACTGATGTCACACCATATCGAGGACAGGCTATTGCACTCATTCAAGCACCATTTTGAAAATTCTGAGGAGGCAGATCGTTTCCAATAGCTTCTATACTTCAGTTTCACAACAAAAAACAAGAAAAAAAGGTGTGATATAGCGAAAACGACCCAGAGGGAGCTAAGCGAAGATTATGTAACAAGGGCGAACCCCAATCGGGACCCATCACCTAACAACAGACTTCAACACGATCAAGGTACGAGATGCTACCGTGTTGAAGGCTGGCTCCGAGAGACTACCTTTAACCTACACCTTCCTCAAACTAATATCTGTAGGTTCCTAGTCGTACCTGGCTGTTCCTTTGCTTGGTTCCATTTTTCCTTGTTCCCCCATTCATACTGCTTCATCTTTGTATAAATACATAGGTTTTTCTCTAATAAAACAACTTCACTGCCTGCTGTTTGCCTTTGAAGTCAACCTGCCTTCACATTTGCCTACACTTTCGTCTACGTCCTCACTCGCTACTTTCCCTCTCATCGTCGTTCCCGCCATCGCCCCCCGCCCTTTGAACTTGTCTCACTTCGACCATCGCCGCTCGGAGACTTGCCACGGCACTAGTTTCATCTTGAAACACTCACCACAGTCTCTTCCTTCCTCTCTCGTGCAACTCTTATATTTTAGGTTTGCTCGTGCCTGGGTGGTCGGCAAGTGCATCAACGCATGGTCATCAAGGAAACAAAACAGTAGTACTGATATCGTGTACAAGTCTTGCACATCCCATGACAGGTCCAAAGACATTATCTGGTGAATGATCCTTGAGGGGCACTGAAGCCATACCATGTTGTGCAGCCTGCATGAAGCCGCCACCAAGCGGGCGGTCTTCGATGAAATGACAAGCTGATATGCAGCTTGTGTGAAGAAGCCATCAATCCGGTGGTCTTCAACTTTGGACAAGTCGGTACACGACCTGTGTGAAGCCGCCACTGAGCAGGCGGTCTTCAACGAAGTGACAGGCTGGTACGCAGCCTGTGCGAGGATGTCATCGATCCAGCAGTCTTCAACTTACGACAAGTCAGCGCCATGTCGTGCCACCTTAGTATGGCACTGTGATATATCAGCAGCCGCTAATCTTTGGAGAGCCGCGATATATCAAAACCTCTTATTCAGAGGACCATATGATATATCACCCCAGGCTACTTTCTGTCTATATTTGAATATCCATGTGTGCGGTCCACGCCATGCTCCACGGCGATCAAGAGTGTTCTAAAATTGGACGACATTGATCAAATCTTCTCGATGTTGTGATCGAACACGATCAAAAGTTGTCCTCGCCGTCTGCAACAATGACAACAAGATGTCCCTCCACAATCACAAAAAAAGTTGTATATATAGCGTAAATATATGGAATGTAGAGTGCGAAGTAACAAATGGATTCGACATCACGTAAGGCTATAAATCGACAATTTCAACTCAAACACGCCCTGCCAAATATGCCTGCTCTACATTCGTCTGGGAGGGTGAAATGCGACACAGAGCGGGAAGTGCAAGAGAGAGCAGCATACAGGCCTTGGACGCCATCAGAACTGTTGTCGCAGCCGCAGTGCAAGTGAATTGCCCCTGCCCGTAACTAGGGATTTTTATCGCTCGCATCAGGTGGAAGGGGTCATGAGAATGACCTGGGACACCGGATGGAATTTCATCAACACAATGCGACAGGAGATCAAGATCTGATGCGAGGTGCAGCGAGCACAGCGCCTTCGGCACCCAGACACGTGGTCGCCTCGTGTGTGGGACCAGTAACTGCCTGTGAGGCTACTCAGGGATTTCATGGCTCTCTGTCAAAGGCCAAGCAGTAAAGCTAGCGCAACACGTCCGCTGTCAGCCATGAATGATAGGCTGCGTGTCCAATCAGTGCTGGACCAGATACAAGGCAGGCAGAAGTGCTCGCCCTGCAATCACCACGGATGCGCTGGGACTAGGCTGCTACCCGCATACTTAAGGACCCTTGATGGCACGGCAAGACGCTGAAGGAGCATGGAGCATATCGGGGCTGCACCAGCTGCACGGCCGAGGCAGCATGAAGGATGTGTGTGACATGGAAAGACAAAAATGCTTATTCTGCCAGTGCGGACCCAAATCGTGAATTGAGCGATCTGAAGACGCCCAGACTGTGTGTAGACACACCAGGGACTGCGAAAGCTGCATTTCCTTCCCCTTGGTGCCGACATTTTGTTCCTAGCACCAGTATTGGTACTCTTCGGGTTTTACAGTGACACACAAGCGGTCATCCTGCAGCTCTCGGCGTGATTTAGAGGGAAGAAGAACAACAAGGAGAGTAGACTAGTTCTGACATTTTGACAAGGGCCCGGAACCAGGAGAGCACCAGAGATGAAAGGGCAGCAGGTGCAGGGAGAAGGAAGGATGAGTCATAAGAAGGGATGTGATTGTAACATGTGCAAACAGCTCGACCCATTTGGGACGCGCCATCAATCCTGGCAGCCAATGGTGGGCGCGATGATCGGACAAGGTGCAGTATATGCATGGAACGAAGGTGAGCTGATACATCAGACTCACCTGTGGCTTAGAGGTTCTGATATATTATGTCCCTCCGCTAATCAGAGGACCCGTGATATATCAAATCGCTGTATATGCCTGGTTGTGCGACCTGTGCAAAGCCGCCACCGAGTGGGCAGTCCTCGATGAAATGGTAAGCTGGTACGTAGCTTGTGTGAAGATGCCATCAATCCGGCGATCTTTGACTTATGACAAGTCAGTGCCATGTCGTGCAACCTGTGCGAAGCTGCCACCGAGTGGGTCTTCGATGAAATGACAAGCTGGTACACAGCTTGTGTGAAGACGCCATCGATCCAGCAATAGAGTGTAGCACGAGTATATATTTGTGAATATGAATATTCACTGAAACCTAAAAATTGATATTTGCATTCGTACGAGTATTGATGGCCAATATTCATTGCTTAGTCAGCAATATTCGCGAATATTTGTGAATATGAATATTCAGTGAATATATTGGAGATTTGGGGGTTTTGTAGCCACCAATAAGTTGCTGAGAACAGTTTTATGTTATCTTGTGAGTTTAAACATTGTTGAAGACTTATACAAGCCCTGGTCTTGCATGTTCAACCATTTGATTGACCATCATCACACTTGCTGTCAACCTGTCAAGCAGTTGTCAAAGTAAAGATGTCTCTAAAGTGGTTGGTTTGCATATGAATTACAGATCTAGTTGGTGTAAATGAAGTGTGTTATGGTTCCAAAGAGGGGATGTGTTAAACAGACCCAAATTTACTATACTTGATTGAAATTTTAGCTATGTATTACAGCTGCAAATATTTGTGAATATCAACTTTCCTGAAAACTGATATTCGCATTTGTGCAAATAGCACAGCCACAGCCATTCATGAATACAAATATTCGCTATTCACAAATGCCTTGGCATGAATATTCGTGATATTTGGTATTCGTGCTACACTCTATCCAGCGATCTTTGACTTACAAAAAGTCAGTGCCATGTCGCGCGACCTGTGCGAAGCCACCACTGAGCGGGTGGTCTTCGACAAAATGTCAAGCTGGTATGCAGCCTGTGTGAAGACGCCATCGATCTGGCAATCTTCGACTTTGGACAAGTCGGTACACGACCTGTGCAAAGCCGCCACCAAGCAGGCAGTCTTCGACGAAACGGCAGGATGGTACGCAGCCTGTGCGAAGACACCATCGATCTGGTGGTCTTCGACTTATGACAAGTCAGCGCCACGTCGCGCGACCTGTGCGAAGTCCCCACCAATACGGGAGACTTGGAGGAGGTGCCCGTGCACTCGACCTGTACGAAGCTGCCGCTGATGCAGACAACTTATCAACATCTCCGCCAATGTGAGAGAATTGACGAGGCGGGTGCCGGTGCACTGAGCTCATACGCAGCAGCCCCGGAGGGAGAGGCCGTGCGAAAAAGCAGCCCCAGAGCGATGGGTATTTCGAAAGCTGACCCAGCATGATGGATCGTATGAAAGAAGATAGGCTCATAACCTGGCTCAGTGCAAGTTGACATCTGGCCGGTGAGCTTACCACCCGCGAGAATAGCAGGGGACCTTTTTCCGAAAAGAGAGTAGAGATAGGAAGAAAGAGATGCGCAAAAATGGGGAGGGGCAAGGTTGGGGCGAAAGAGAACTTAACGTACTCACGGATGGTCGACTCGTCCACTGCATGTCGCCTCTCTTGTCTCCGAAAGCTCTTGAGCTTGTGTTATTGTATTGAGAAGAACATCTTCTCAAAAGTCATCGTGCAGAACACGGACCAATTGGTCCTTTATCACCTCACGACGCTGGCGCCAATATTTCCCTCCGGAGCGCCGCTCATTCAGCATCTTCATTCGAAGTATCTTGGCATCCACTATCACTATGAGTACGTCCCGTGCCTGGGCCATCGATTCGTAAACTTAACTCTGGAAAGCCAGCACTAACTACTTGAACTCGAGCAGCACCATCCCAGAAGAAACACCGCCGCGCCTCCACAATGATGTCAATATGAGCAGCACATCAGTAGCTCACATCGATCCCACTCGTCCCTGGCTTGACGAATTCAATGAATACCTTCAAGCCCGGGAAACCTTGCTTGAAGGAATGTCCACTGTCGAGTGGTGGGGTGTAAGTTTTTTCTTCTGACGGTTCTTTTGATAAAACCGCTGGTTGGCCAATTTCCTTGCAAGGGACTATCTGGCAATCATGGCATCTTCGGTTTCCTCCGAGCGGGCATTCTCTTTGGCCGGGATTACGATCAGCAAGCGTCGGAACCGTTTAAAGGGCGACATTGTTGAGGCATTGCAGTGCTTGAAATCTTTCATTCACAGGGTTATTCTGTTTCGGGAGCTGGTGATTTTCAAGGAAAGTGAGGATGACAATCTGGAGGCTGGGTAAGAGTCAAGGACTGACACAAGTAAGCAACCAACTAGCTGGGACATTTCGATCGACGATGGGCCAGACAATTACCAACTTCTTCCGACCATACCTTCTACAACCGTACCTTCTACAGACACTTAGCATACGTGTACAATATAGCATATATATATATATATTGGCTATAAGCCCGGGCTTGAGCCCGGGCTCAGGGCTTCAGGCCCTGCATCCAGGGCTCGGGCTCGGGCCTGGAGAATCTGAAGCCCGAGCCCGCCCAAGCCGAGCCCGAGCCCGGTCTTTCAGGCCGAGCCGGGCCCTGAACATCACTAAGAAGATGAATGGCGAGCTAACTTGAGGGAAAATTTCTTGATGCCTGTACAAGGGGCACGTTTTCCAGAAGCTATAGCAGCCGGGAGTGTGTTCGACACATTGTAATCCGACTCGTAGCGCGAGAGGTACAAGAAACTGAGAAGAAAGCGTGAAGGAAAAGCTTAGCGGAGGCTTTGGCTGCGAGATGCGGACGGGCAGCATGAGAGAGGATGATGTCACGCTGCATCACGCTCAGCCAAATCCTTACACTACTTTGCTTATCCTACAATAACCTCAAGCCTAGTGCCGGGTTTAGAATGATGTATTAAATGATTGTATTATACACAAGTAGGCCGCTTCGCGGCCCACCACTTCGTCTAAAGTTGCAACTGAGGCCAGATCCCAGAGATAATGGTGGGCATTAAAGTTGGCGCTAAATGTCGGAAGTGGAATTGATATGCTGGTAGCAGAGTTTGAAAAGGCTTCGGACAGACGGACACACGTAATTTTATAAAGAGGGTGAAGCGGGTACTATACAGGTATAATACATTCTATACGTGCCTCACGTCAAGGTTATCTTGGACGGGGCTTGATGGGTGGTGATGAGAAGTGATGACGTCGCCGGTGCATTGATCATCGATGAGCGGCGGTGTGATGGGGACGTCAGCACATGATGATGTTGCGAGATTTCCAAATACGGTTGCGGAAAAGTTGGCTGGAAGTTGGAACCTGGGAGTTGGAATCAAAGAATTCTTCGGAGTTGGAATCCAGACCAGGTGAGAAGTTGAGACAGAATTTATCACCCTCTTTATAAAATTACGTGTGTCTGTCCGTCCGAAGCCTTTTCAAACTCCGCTGTCACCTTCCAACATTTCGCCGCCATTTAGTGCCCACCATTACTCAGTTGCAACTTCTTTAGACAAAGTGGTGGCGGCCCACGGTGCTCTTGTACCGATAAAAAATGTCATACTAACGCTGACTTGAGTCTAACGCGCCGACTTAAGTCGAATGCGCCTGTATGTGAGCCGAATTAGAGGGGGAGATACTGTACTTTTTCGTTCAATTCGGCAGTCACGTGTCACGCACCCCCTATGTCGATCACGAATTTCGGTCGGGGTCACGCGTCACGCAAGTCTTTGTCGAACCTCCAAGCTGTCATGCGGATCCCAAAATCGCCAAAAGAGCTCAAAAAGGCGGACAAAACGAAAGTTTTTTGTGTGGGATGTCGAAATTTTTCAAGGTGTCACACAAAATTTTGGTGGTTGCCGAAATGTCGAATAGCTCAACTGGGTCACGCGTCACACCATATGTCGATTTGAATGAAATAGTACAGTATATCATTACTCCCTGTCTAATTCGGATGTGTTTAGGTCAAACGCCGAGCACGCAATAAAAGTGATTATTTCTGAGCTAAATAAGAGTGATATCAGAGAAATCTCTTAAATAAGTACCTATGTCGTTCCCATCAAAGATGGCGCGTGCGCATCGCGCCATCAAACACCGCCCATCCCGCCGGTATTTATAAGATGATCTCTCGATCTCTGAGAGACACCTACGTAGCCCACATAACCAGCCAAGTGAGTTGGCACCGTGGAGGCCGCATACATCTCCACGGCTAACTTGCCTGCAACTAATTCGGTTATGGTGGGCGCGATAATCACAAATTCAATGTTAATTATATTGACCGCAATAAAGCACTTATCGGTAAATACCACAGCCCGAGGGCGGGGCTACGCGCCATCCATTTGCGCTGCCATCGAAGATGAGCGGCGACGTCGCGTGGCGCCTTTCTGTCAGCTGCCATCAATCCCATCAAGAGCGCCGCCGCGCATGCACAAGCCACCCACTCTGGCTTCAAAAATCCTTCTAAAATCGCAGAAAAAAAGGGAGACCTATGAATGCATGTACACAAGGTAATAATCTCCTGCTGTACCAACTGATGGCACAATGGGGCTCAGCGCCTTCACTCGGACATGTCACAGCCACATTGGTCTTATAGACCCTTGATACTGTATCTTTCCCTTCAATTCAGTAGTCACGCGTCACACACCCCTATGTCGATCACGAACTTTGGTCATGGTCACGTGTCATGCGGGCCTCTGTCGAACCTCCAAACCGTCATGCAGCTCTCAAAATGCCCTGAAAAATGCCAAAAAGCCAAAATTTCGGAATTTTTCGTTCCTGAATACCGAAATTTTCCAGGTGTCACGCAACAATTTTGCCGTTACCGAAATGTCGAATTGCTAGAATGGGTCACGCGTCACCCCCCATGTCGAATTGAAGGAAAAGATACAGTATTTCTCTTTCACGTTCTCGAAGCTCCCTTCTGGTTCTCCAGATCCAAAAGAGCTATTTAGTTCTCAATGACTCAGGCAATAATTTTCATAAACAATAGCAAAAACTGCTGGAACTGGGTGCTCTGGAAATTGATCTCAGACTCTTCCCATGTTTCCTTGACTTTTCCCATTCACTGAGCTATTTAGTTCTCAATGACTCAGGCAATAATTTTCATAAACAATAGCAAAAACTGCTGGAACTGGGTGCTCTGGAAATTGATCTCAGACTCTTCCCATGTTTCCTTGACTTTTCCCATTCACTGAGCTATTTAGTTCTCAATGACTCAGGCAATAATTTTCATAAACAATAGCAAAAACTGCTGGAACTGGGTGCTCTGGAAATTGATCTCAGACTCTTCCCATGTTTCCTTGACTTTTCCCATTCACTGGTACATCAGACCGAGCACTTGACTCGCAATTGCTATTGTCATCCTTCTTACCTCCTGTACTTCGCAGTCTGATGGCTTTGAGAATTGGCTGCTACCACAGCCTATCACAGTTGGAGTCCTTCGTTGTCTGTATTAAACCACCCTGGCTATCTATGCCCTTTGTGACCTGTTCTCCACACTTTGAAGCGTGGCTTATGCTGCATGTCTGAGTTTCGCCTGCAGTGAATGCCCACCCAAAAAATGCCTGCATATCACCCCAGTTCGTCATTTGTGAGTGCTGTACACCCCGCACGCTTGCGTGTTCACCTATATGCGCTTTCATGGTTCCCTATCCTGCCGAACCACTCGCACATGCTCATCTGACCATGTCCTCCGTTGTGTGCATCCCACTCAGCTGTGTTGCGTGCGCTATGCTCCCACCACCCGCCGCAAGCAGCATGCCCATTTATCTGTTTATGCTGCTCGCCTGCTCACAGGACCGGTGATAATCGGGTTCGAGGTCTGTTCCCGAGTCCCGACAAATTTCCTGAAGCGGAGCCAGAATGTGTGGGGTCAAAGTCCTGACAAATGGGTGGCAGGACAAGAAATGTGTGTTCGGAAGTCCCGACAATGAGCTATTCCATGTCGGATCTCTGAGCCCGAATCCCGACATGCCCAGAACGGTAATTCGAGAGCGCTTTGAAGCGCGCGAGAAGCATTTTAATTCCCGAACAATGAATGCAATTTGAGTGCGCTTTGAAGCGCGAAGTTCTAAATTTGTGAATCGTGAACAATGTAATTGATAGGAGCTATAGGATAGGCAAAGATATGTTCACAAATCTTTTCTGACTTGAAGCTCACTTGTATCCAACATATCCTGTGATCATACTCATTCTCTCAGTCTCTAACACTGCGGGGGCCAAAGACTTATTCACAAAGGAAAAGGGATAAGGAAGATGACTCATTTTTCTAACCCCAGCCAAAACAAAGACTTTCGGTAAATGTTCCATCTTCCTTGGCCCTTTTTCTTTGTGTAAAATTCTTTGTCCACCGCAGTGTAAAGATGCATGAAATCTACGACGACGATGAACAAGCCAAGCTCTTGGCGACGCAGTGAGATCCAGCCAAATGGATTGGAAACCAGCGAACTTACCACAATGTCCCTGCCGTTGTGGAGGCAGCGAGAGCCCAAATGTTAGTAATTCCTTCCTCATTCACCCCGAATCTCCCGCCCAAAGAAATACCGATCGCCGACCTCCTATGATTCCATTTGCCACCGATAATGGATCCCACGACCACTCCTATGGATGATGATTCCGAACACTTCTCTGACACGGAAGCGATGCGTGATATCGAGGAAATGTTGCCGTTGCTGGTTGTGCCGACGCACCGCTAGGTCGGGAAGTTACTCGAAGACCTTGGGCAAGCCTGGTTGACGGGAAAAAATCATTATGCACCTGGGCCAACCTGGATATTGTGTTCCCGTTCTGGATTCTCACTTATTGGTGCGAGGTTCTTGATGCCAGTGAGGCCAAGGATCGTTGGATGGCAGCTGCGCAGTGGTTGGAAGCCAGGGAAATAGCAGAGGCGGAATTGGTGCAGAAGCGCATCATTCAGGACCTCTGGAACATTATTGGATGGCACGGCAATGTGCGCGGGTTTTCAAGTGTCACCGGTCACCGTTTCGGATCTAGCGGACGTTTTCTCAACAGCCTACCTTCACGAGAACCTTGTTGATGCGCTGCTTGACCTTCTATCCATTCGGCTGAAGGAGGCGGGTGGGAGGCGTAGCAACACCACGAAGATTGTCAATACGACGTTTGCAGGGTTCATTGACCTGATGCATCCCAATGATGATGGAATAATCCTAATTTCCTCACATCCTGGTGCTCAAAAGTATCTCAAAAAATATGGGACGTGGTTTCAGAATGGGGAGCTTACCGAGCTGCATTTCGTCCTCTATCGTCATCCTAAGCACTGGACTGCCTGTTGTATCGATTTCAAGGCAGAGAGGATCCGGTACGGCGATAGCCTGAAGTGGCAGCGACCTAAGGGCTTCTTTAGCGCTTTTGACGCCTGGACCACGGAAAATTTCCCCGACAAAGAGTTCATAGTGGCGGACGAATTGCCTTGTGCAATCCAAACAGATGGATATAACTGTCCAATCATCTCTGTCAATACCGTTGCACACAATATTTTCGGGGATCCCCTGTGGACGAAAAATGCTGCATCTCTCATGCGCATGAAAGCCTTTTGCAATATTATCAGCCACTCGTTACCTGCAACGGTTCGTCCCTTTGTTTAGCCCATATAAAATGGAATACTTACGATCCAATGAAGTCATCCGTACCTGCTATTCCCGTCGCCAACCGCAATGATTTTTCGGAAAACGTTCTTGTTGCAAATCCCGACATCAATGACCAATTTGCTGGGGAGCAGGGTGTCAGCGGCACCAGCTCCTAGGTCATTGTTCCAAGCCTTCCTGCTGCTCAGCATGCAGACGCTCCTGTTCATGGCCAGAAGAGAGACGCAGACAGAGGAGATGACAGTCAAGAGCGAGAGAGGAAGGTCGCTAAGACAGCGGGTTCTCCGGACCGAACCGTTCCGGCATCAACCGCTCACCCCTTTTTCTCAAATGGTTTCAAACCAGGCCTTCACTGCATTCCTAGTGATGTGCCGGGTCAGGGCTCAAGCCCAAGCCCGACCCAAACCCAGGGCTTCTGAGCCCGACCCAGGCCCGACCCGAGTAGGGCTTCAGTAGGGCCCAGGGTCGGGCTTGGACTTTTTTCAGGCCCGCGACCCGGGCTTGGGCCCGGGTCGCCCAGTATGGGCTACATGTGGGCATTTTGGTGAGTGAATTATAACTTAGAGCCTCACTTGAGCCTACCCAAGCTGAGTTGAACCTTTAACAGACTTGTAAGTCCTTTCATCTCTTCCTCAGTGTCGCGTAAGTGAGTTTGGAATATTCTGCTGATATCCGATTGACATTACAGCTATTTGCGGAACTTAGGGCGCCGATCAAATATTTGTTTTTATCAGCAAAAAAAGTATATTGGCCATATCTCGCTCAATTCTTATTCGTTTCCCTTGATACATAGTGCGTTCGAATGGGGCATTGGATGCGGATAGACAGATCTACATAATTTTGGTATTAGAATAGCTCGAAATTTCGAGGTTTTTCGGCCTGAAACCAGCGACAGACTAAATTGCGACTCATTTGTCGTGTATATCGCAGCTATATATGCACAGAGACGTGGCTGGAACCCACTGGAATGTCCCTGAAGGAATATAACATGAAAAGCAATGAGGAACACAGAAACAGCATTTGAATTGGAGTTTGATTGGAATGACAAAAATTAAATTCAGATTACAATACCTCACTGCATCTGCACAACAGACCAGCCCTCCTAAACCCTTTCCGATATCCCATACCACGTCTGCATGATACGCCACCCTGCTAAGATTCAGCTTGAGAGTAGAGAGCTCGCTGTAGTTTTCTTCTTCAAGATAACATAATGGTAGATGGCTTGAGCGTTCAGCACAGGGTTATGAGACTTTTTTATGCGTGCATGAGGGGCTGTAAGGGCATTTGGACAAGTAAAGAAAGGCTGGCGGTAGGAAGCGAGGAAGAAAGAGCGAGGGACATGACTCCTGACACCTCGACCAAACAAAGAATGATCCAGGTGCGGAACATCCGCCTTACATCCCAAAGCCTTCGAGGACATTCTACAGGCTTCCGAGTGCCTCAAAACACTTGTTCGAATCCCTTGGACGCATTGGACGCGTCGCAATTCACGGTGATCTTTAGTTCATCACAGAAACCTCATAATTTCAAAATTGTTGAATAGCCGAAGTGTATATATGCAGCTGTGCGCCTAGAGTGCCCCATTCGAACGCACTGGGTCTCGAAGGAAATGGATCAGAATTGAGAGAGTTACAGGCGAAATACTGCGGGGCACATTTTTGATGTAAAATAAATTTTTTGATCGGCGCCTTATGTTCCGCAAATAGCTGTAAAATCACTTTGGAAAGTTGAATATCATGTCATTTACCCCAAAGAACAGTTCCTAAGCTTCAGAAGAGGTCAGTATGTCTCAAATTTCCGCCACAAAACCTACTTTCATACACACAGAAAGATCATGGTCAAGCCCGGGCTTGAGCCCAAACCCGACCCGGCCCGGCCCGACCCTGGAGGTAGGGTCGGGCTCAGGATATCCCCAGGCCCAAGCCCTACTCGACCCGGCCCAAGCCTGGGCTTTCAAGCCCGACCCGACCCGAACAACACTATGCATTCCCAAGGTCCGTCAACCAAGCATTTGTAGACCCCCGTCAACAGACGTCCACAAACCCCATGTCAAACCAAGCTGCTGACATTTGTATTCACCCCACTCGCATTGCATTGAGCATAGCACCTTCGCAGTGAACATCACCCGTGCTGAATATTGACCTGCTAGCACCGCCGTCGCTTATTGATCGACGTTGTTGATGTTATTGATGTTTCGGCATCATGATTGGCAGTCTGCCATCATCGCCTCCATAATGCCGTGGAAGCCAGAGCTTTCGTCCCGTGAGTTGACTGCAAGTAGTTCAAGTGCAAAGCATTCCTTGTGACCACTGCTCAAGTCAAGCTGTGCGGCATACGCGGCGGCACCCAACCGCTGTTGATATTCTCGCTGGTTGCCAGCGCTTGATTGCCACTGGTCCGGCAACATCTTGATAAGCGATTCATTAATCCAAACCATCAACAAACCATAGCAACCATGTGTGGGCAGCGCAAAGGCGCCCACGCCCGAGCTGGCCCGAACAAGCAGAGGTATGTCGGCAGCATTGGTGGACCCGGAGTCAGCCAATGTCGACCGGCCGTATGCCCAAGTCAGCCAAATTTGGTTGACATGACGTCCACGGACCTTGCCGACGGGCATCAGCGGACGTCAACAGTTGTAAACCTATGTCAACAGCCTTAGTTGACAACGTCATGGAATGCAGTGCTTGCCAAAGCCCAGCCGGCCACCTCCGAATCCTCTGCGGTAATCGGGATAAGCAAGTCCGCTGTTGCAGCACGCAAACAAAGAGAAGATGTAATAAATGGCACCTTCCGGCCAAGCGCACGGAAAACAAAAAATTTCCGGGCGAAGTGCAGGAAATTAGATCCAGATGCGGGCTTCGAGGAAACATCCAAAAAGGGTCCGATGTTCATGCTGCAAAGAGTGGCTTGAAATGCTGGAACCATACAGTGCTACCCGCTTCAAAAAGCATGTCGAGCGCAACAATTGCGAACTTCCTCCACCCGAGCCTGTTCCCAACCCAACAAAGTGAGCTCTAGTGCTGGCCAAAAATATGATATGAAAAAATATTTTTTGAATATATTCAACTGCATACAAATACAATATGGGCCTTGGACCTCTTTTCAAATATGAATATGACAGAATATGACTATGATACAATATGAATACAATATGAGATGCCACCAGCATATTCAATTATATTTGGATACACTCAACTTGTGTTTTTCACTCATTGCAGAACCAACCAGGCATGGTAGGAGTGCTAAATTCAACCGTGTGCCACCCAATCGGCATTGAGATCACTAATCGGCTTCATCGGCGGTCCCATCAGGTTGGAGAATGTTCAAATATTTGTGATGTTGACTTGACACCACCTTTACCAATCTCAAGATTTGTGTTTTCAATGCACTTTAGCTGTTCAGGTTGCCCATATCTCAGGGAGGGAGGCTTTAAACTTGGAGGGCTTTTCAATTGACTAGTGATAAGGATCCAAAGCCGTCAAATTCAGAAGGTGCGTACCATGCATTCAATAAAGAATGGGAATGTGTATTTCAAATCAGACCGAACAATCCTGCCAAGAAAGTGGCCAGTCTCGTTTGCCGCAGAGATAGACACAACAAAGTTGACCTCTACTTTGGCAACATTTCTCCCATGGCACAAGACTTTGACGATCCACTTGGCCAATGGAAGGTGAATTTATAGCTCTTGGAGTACACATCATGCTGATTTCTCTGGAAACAAATCAAGGCACTCTGAAATACATGGCCTGCATTGTGCGAGATATTCTCGCCATCCCTGGTGTCAGCATTTCCATTGAATGTCTCTTTTCAAGTGTAAAACACACTTTGACCAATTTGTGTTTGTCAATGACTGCTGAGACTGCTTGTGTTGATATTGTCACCAAAGAATGGCTGAAGTCCATGCTCGCCAAAGGTATAAACTACATGGGTTTCATTAACACTCACAATGACTACAAATATCTAGATATATTCAAAATTACAGCTGTTTGCATAAGTAATGACACCTGTCCCGAAAATAGATAAAAGAAAGCATTTCGAACACACCTGATTGATTAGCTGGTTTCTCGCTCATTTCTTGACGGATTTGCGTGATTCATGGGGCGTTCGAAAGCGGTTAATCGGGGCTTTCGCACCATACCCAGCGTGCACCGGGAATTCCCAAATTTAGTCACCTCAAAATTCCGACCACCCGGTTTGAACCCAGGACTTAGAGCACGGTATCTCGGTGAATACTGAGCTGATAAGGACCGGTCAGGACTCGTTTTGAAGGAAATATTGAGTCAAATGAGTCAATCCCCACATCATTTGAATCAGCCGTGAGTCAACCTGATAATAATGAATTTTCCGTTTGGAAAGTTAATTTCATTCTACCGGGTGTGCCTCATGATTATTCCATTTTTTGAGTGCATAGCTGACGTTGCCCTCGGATCCCCTCCCCGAATCATCTAGGTTCAAGGAAAACTAACCAGTATCGACTGAGTAATACTCCTTTCTGCTCTGTATTCAAACAGGGTGGCCGGAATTTTGAGGTGACTAAATTTGGAAATTCCCGATACATGTTAGGTATGGTTCGAAAGCCCCGATTAACCGCTTTCGAACGCCCCTGGACTCGAGCAAATCGGGCCAGAAATGAGCAAGCAATGAGCAAAACAATCAGGTGCCTCAAATTGCTTTCTTTTATTTATTTTTGGACAAGTGTCATTAGTTTTGCAAACAGCTGTAATTCAGATTCAGTAGAATAAATATGAATACAATACACTAAGAATACAATATGGGCCTGGGCAGGTGAATATGATATAGATATGAATATGATACGGACATTTCCATATTTATATCATATTTGGCCAGCACTAGTGAGCTCTAGACAGCTTTAAACTGGTTGCCACCCGTCCGAAACCCCACAACCCGCCATCAGCTTCCACCGTCAAACGTCCATGTCCTGGTCTCACTGCGGACTTTGACGAGAAAGTGGGAGATTATCTCGACAAGACGACTCCTTCCGGTGGCGGCACGCATCTCGTTAACCATTACAGCAGAGATATATTCAAGAAAGACTTCACAGACCTCACGCAGAAGGAAAAGGATACAGTGTATACCGCGCGTGTTCACGACTGCTGGCTCAATGACACAAGCCCGGGAGTGATGGGTTGCTTTGCCGCTGGCTCCAACACGTGTTTGAAGACTGTGGATGTCGACCCGAATGCTTCAGCTGTTCCCCCATGCGCCAGTTGCAAGCTTCTTCTCACCTTGAAGGCTTTCAAGACAGCTATCAACAGAGAAGCCGCAGACCCGTCGAACCTGAAATACGTGCCGCATGTTAATCGAAACCCTCATGCAGGCATGTTGTTGCCAAATTCAAGGGGCTGGAAGCGCTTCTAGCTGAGGTATGTTCTTCATCGGAACCGTGAGGCTGATCTGACAATTCTACAGGACAATGAGTACTCGGTAGAGCGGCGGTACTTCCAGCATGTTGTCAAAGGGAACTTCAAAAATGATCAAGTCTTCACCGGCCTACTGCAGGCCAAGGTGTTGGAATCAAAGTAGTCAATTCCAGTTTAGCAGTGAACCCGTTGAGTGACCCGTTGTAAACGCATGGGTTGTTCATTCAAACAGGTAGCTACTTATACTAAGTGAACAGGAACAAATATATCTAAGTAGGACGAAATTAAACCAACTGAAGTATAAGTAATCAGAGAGAAATTCAGGAGAAAAACGACGGGGACAAAATAAATGCAACATAGGAACAGGAACAGTTACCGGCGGCGGCGGTGACAGCGAGTGACCAACGCGAATTCCAACACAAGGTTATGGCTAAGGATTGCGAAATACGTGGCAAGGGCATGCAAAATTTCAAATATGATACAGACATGGATGAAGTTTTCGGACTGATACATACCCTCTGCCCCCGTGCATATCGCGAGCTCCGGAAGCATTTCCCTCTACGCAGCGAACGGTCAATCAAGTGAGTCGTTCTCATTTCTGGCTTGCCACCAGCTTATTGTATTCAAGACATGTTGTATTGACAACACCTCGTTTTCCTATCGGTATTGCGGACGAGACGTCCGTCTATGCCAAGCAGCACCTCGAAGATTACAAGTACCCGCTTGGCGCGCCTCTTTCTCTCGCCGTTGACGACACAAAACTTTTCCCTGCTCTTCGACCTCTCTATGATGGCGTAAACAAAATGTGGTATACCGTTGGTACCACAGGAGAGCATATTGCCGTCCCGAATGCTCAGGGACTTCATGCCACCCTTGATAACTTCAAGTCTTCTGCGGAATTAGCCACTAAACTCCGCCTATGGGTTCTTCAAATTCCCTTGCCCGGTGTTCCTCCTCACGTAGTCGCAATTTTACCCATCGGCTCGAAGGTCAAGGGACCCGAACTTGCAAATTGGCAGATACGACTCATGGAAGGCTTAATCTCCCATAGTTTCCGCATTACCTCGAGCGGCGGAGATGGAGCTTCTGTCGAGCGGGACTGTCAGTGTCGCACAGCGGCTGCCAGCGAGCTCATTGAAGTCCGCATTAAGCATCCGGACACCGACTTTCCCGACATTGTTGTCCAACTCTGGGATCTCCACGGCAATGTTTGGGCCATTATTCAGGATGCGAAGCACGGGCGAAAAATATTCCGCAACAATGTGTTTTCTGGCGCTCACACAATGACACTGGGAAATTATGTGGTATTTTTCGAGCTGATACACACACTTGGAATGAAGCCAAATACACCCTTTTATCGAGGAGATTTCATCAAGTCTGATCGCATGGATGACCCAGCAGCGGCTCGGTTTTTCTCAGCCGACTTCCTGGCACAGGCTACGGAGGAGCCGGTGGAGAATCTGGGACTTGTGGTCTATCTGCTTGTCTTCGGAGATTTCATCGACGGCTGGCAAAGTCGTACCCTCAATCATCAAGAACGGGCAAAAATCCTCATTCGCACCCACCTCTTTTTAAAGACGTGGAAGACATTCCTTGCAAAAGCAGGATACTCCGAGGCTCGCCACTTTATTTCGAAAGAAGCCTTCGATATTGCTCAGATCCTCATCAACGGGTTGCTTGGCTTGATTTTATTCACCGTGATCATCTCGGTGACCATCCGTGCCCGCTCCTTCCGTGGTTTAACGCCAGCGAACCAAATGAGCATTGCTTCGCCGGGATGCGCGATATAACGGCCGACTTTACGATGCAACAGGCCATTCTGATTGTCCCGAAACTTTGGGCAAAAATGCAGGCCTCCGTCCGCATCCCCAAGAACCAGTTGGATTTCAAGAAGCAGGCCGCTGGTTATTGCCACACATACTACTCCTCCGAACAAATCGGCTATGACCTCTTGAGCCGATATTCTAGCGACGTCGAATTCTCCGATGCTTATGCAACGGCGGCGCAAGAAAACGAATGTCTCTGGTCTCTCCTGGGAATTCATCCTTCCCGAATCGAGAGCGCACCGGTTCATGGATTGGCATTAGTACCACTCCCCGACCCGGCCTTCGAGCATCTATACCTCGAGGAGATCGATGTAGACCCGGTGCCAGATAAAAGCCCTGCTGAGGAATTACAGGCAATGATTGACAATTTGAAGACAACGGCGAACTTATCAAAAGCAGCGGACGAACAGCTGGATGCCTGTGTCATGGCTTCAGTGGCATTTTCCATGGACAAGCTTGCAAGGGTGTAAGTCTCTAGATATATTCTGTCTTTAATTTGCTGTTAACGAAATTTCCAGTGAAAATATGCCTGAAAGCGACCCAGAACGATTTTCGGAAATTCAACGGTGACTCAGCCAGCAGCTTTTATTGCACTTCTCCAGAATATGGCCGACTCCGCTGCTAAGAACACTGGCGCAGTCGTCGAGACCCCATCGCCAGTACTCCTAGCAGATGTTTCACCTGACGATCTTACTCCATTTATTTCTTTACGCCGTCAGCATCAGACAGAAGAAGCAAGAATTGGCGTACGGACCTATAAAACTTCGGGGACTTGCACCAACCCCAAGACTGGCGTGGAAAAACCACTGACAGATCGCCAGTTGCTTGGTCGTCAAATGCAGGCAATTATTCAGCAGGACCAAGAGCGTGGGTCTAGCACTGGTTTGAATAGGAAAGTGCACTGGAAGGAACAATCCCAAACCGATGGCGACAAGGCTGGTAATGCAGCTGCAAAACTGAAGACCGGCAATGCAGCCAATGCCGAATTAGCTGCGAGTGGGCGTTCTAAGGAGGTCAGTGCTCTATATCAACATGAGAGGGGTGCGAGCAACTGACCGTACACAACAGGCAATCAAGCGACGAGAAACAATCCTTGGCAAACTCAAATGTGTGTCAATGGTCGCTGAAGCCGCAATTGGGGCTGAGGATTCTCGAAACTTGGATAACGCGTGCTATGATTTTGCAATGATTGGTTCCGAAATTGCGCTCGTTTGCGGTATGTATACCATCCTTCGGCGGTGAAGCAGGTACCCACTCTTGGGTAAAAGCAACTGACTCAATTGGGAGTCTTTCTTTCATCATGGCCCAAGTTTATGAGCACGAGTTCCGCCGCTGATTCAGGACGATTCACCAAGCCGATGCGCTGCTAGGCACAGTTCACTTTGCACACTTGCCAGTTGGCTCTTTTCTGGTTCTTCTCCCCAAAGATGAAGCAGTCAAATCTTTCCTTACTCACCTCGAAATCGGTGTCTGAGCTTACAAAATATTCGAAGAGCTTTTAGTGGAGAAACAGCATTTGTTGAAGGCGGTGGCCAGCCTGAACACCGACGCAAAGGGAAAGGCAAATATTCACACATTAGATTTATCGGAGGATGATTGTGTAGAATAGTAGATTTTTTTGTGATTTTCTGGGCATTTTTGAGACAACTTTCGGCGAGATTTGAGGTCTGATTCAGAGTCCCGACAAGAGCCAAATTTGGCTGAGGTAGAAGCCGGAATCCCGACACCATTTTCGGCCGGCCACGAACCCAAAGTCTCGGCAAATTCTTTTGGACCCCAAATTTCGGGAACGGACCTCATATCCCATTATCATTGGTCCTCTGCTCACTTGCCTCCTGCAAAATTTTCTGCTGATCATGAGAATTCACCCGCCTGTTTTTAGGCTGTGTGCCAACCTATACTTCTCAGTGCAGCTCTCGCCATAAGATCCTGAGTTCTTTCAGGTTGAGATCAGTGTTCTTTACCAGTGTACCACGTCAATATCCATCCTTATGGGGAAAAACACTGTCAAAAGTATTTCGTGAAACTGATTTTTTCTCGCGAACTGATGGACACACTACTTTCAGCATTTCGACTGGCCGCTGCAACTCCCTCAAATTCTTGAAGATCTGTATTTGAACACTGTATTCTAATTTTTCTCTGAATTTAGATGTGGATGATGAAGAGTTACGAATGAAATCATGTCTTATTTCGATCACGAACTGATATTACAACTCGAATCCATTGCAAGTTAATCAGTCCTTCTTAGTATCTCTTCCAACCAACACCTATCTGATATCGATGACTTTGAGATCTCATTTATACACCTCTTGATGGTTCAGATAGTTATTCCAAACTCTGAAAACAATACGGAGGGTTTGAGAGAAGAGATACAGTACACAAATTGGAAGTTGATTGGTTCGCAACTGAGTCTGTTCACGAAATGAATTTCTTTTCCGTGTTTACACCCACAATATAGTGAAATTGTTACCCACAATATAGTGAAATTGTTCAACTCTCTACAGGCGATCTTCTGCTGTATAACTCACATTGATTTGGAGAGGAAATTGGCATATTGAGGAAGTTTTTTGAGGTCTATCCGGCATAAGCGCCCATTAAACGCTTGTTTCGGAGGACTTTCCGAGCACTTCGGTAGTGTTACCCGATGTGACCTGCGGGAATTTCTTTGGCTCGCACCACAACGGCCGTCCACAGGCACATCTCCGATACACTCTCCTTATACAGCTGTCTATTCAACTTGTTCTGCAAGGCTTTTTTATTCTTCCCTGACTATTTCTCCTCAATTTTAGGCGATTGTGGGGACTTTCGCTGTTCAACCCATCAATGGCATCCAAATCAGCCAACTCTTGTTTGCCTCCTCGGGAAACACAGATTTCTGTGTTTTTGCTTCGGTTTGACTTCCACGACCTCTTTCAACTTGCAAATTCTATATTTTCGGTCTCATTGTGATATTGAACTGGAACACGAACCACAGTATCCTGTCAGAGCTCCATGATTTGGCCATGGCTATCCAGGACAAAATACCCCCGAGCTGTATAGACTACTAGGCATTATTTCGCCAGCAGCACATGTTCCAACATCAGAGAAGACTTAGGATCTCCTTGTTGTTCTCTTGTCAATATTTTCCGAAGGTGACATGCAGGAAATGTTCCATATTTCTTTGTTATTTCCCACTGCTAAATGACTTTGTACTACTCTATCAAATATCTCTGTTCTTTCATTTTCCTGACATCAGAATGGACAACTTTCGCGAGGGTACGTACTTAGAGATGTCCGAATGAAGGTGCTAGCCCCATTCCACCACCAATTGGGACGGCAAAAGATTATCACCTTGTGTACGTGCATTCATAGGTCCCCCCTTTTGGTTCTGCGATTTTAGAAGAATTTTTGAAGCCAGAGTGAGCGGCTTGTGCATGCACGGCGGCGCTTTTGATGGGATTGATGGCAGCTGACAGAAAGGCGCTACGCGACGTCGCCGCCCATCTTTGATGGCAGCGCAAATGGATGGCGCGTAGCCCCGCCCTCGGGCTGTGGTATTTAGCGATAAGTGCTTTTATTGTGGCCAATATAACATTAAATTTGTAATTTTTGCGCCCACTGTAACAGGGCTGATTGCAGGCAAGTTAGCCGTGGAGATGTATGTGGCCTCTACGGCGCCGACTAACTTGGCTGGTTATGTGGGCTATGTAGGTGTCTCTCAAAGATCGAGAGATCTCATCTTATAAATACCGGCGGGGTAGGCGGTGTTTGATGGCGCGATGCGCACGCGCCATCTTTGATGGGAACAACACGGGTACTTATTTAAGATCTCTCTCTGATATCACTCCTACTGAGCTCAGACATAAGCACTGTTATTGCGGGCTCGGCGTTTGACCTAAACACATCCGAATTAGAAGGGGAGTAACAATATATCTCTCCCTCTAATTCGGCTCAGATATAGGGCATTACAGGTGTCTAACGCGCGGATAGTAAGTCCAATGCGCCAACCTAAGTCTAACCTGCCGACTCAAGTTCAACACGCCGGCCCAAGTCCAACGCACCAATTCAAGTCTAACCCGCCGACTCAAGTCCAACGCACTGATGCAAGTCCAACGCGCCAATACCAGTCCAGTGCGTGACCGAGTCCAGTCTTGCGTTGACGGAGTCATCAAAGATGTCCAGAATTCCATGTTCAACAGCCACACTCAAAGTTCAATTTGCAATTCAATAGCGAATATATAGCATGGGTGTGGCAGGCGAAACATTAATGTGAAGAAAGGCGTCATACATACTTTCCAATGGTTAAATCATCCTTCGACGCTCCTTCCGTCGTCCCCTGCGTCCTTTCCGAGTGTATCCTGACCTGCACCTCGTGCCTAGGTCCAGACCGTGTGCTGAGGCTTTGGTCAAGTTCATACGTATGATCACGGAGACAGAGGGTTGAAGCCGGAATTGCCTGCACAGTGCTCTCATAAGAAGTGCCGCAACCCACGCGAATAATGATGTAAGAAAACTGATATTCCGCAGCGCGAGTGAGATCAGTGTACATCTCAATCAAATCTCGGTCACTCACAACGAGGCCCTGTACAGTGCATTAATTGGGGCTGTGAAAAATGAATTCCGCAAGCCAGAAATAATATTTACAATTGTGGGCGGGGTCTGAAAAATGGTCAGTAATTCCGCCCAGCGCGAAGTTTCTAACGACCGACTCACGCAATCAATCAGGGCGAAAGTAACGAAGGCATCGTAACGGTTGGTGATGAGTATTGCTGTCAGCAGCGATGTGTATATTGCGGCTTTGGTGATGCGTAAACTAGCCATCATACAAGGAGAAGACCGAAATACGAACCTGATTCAACGATGACTGAGAGAATCCTCATGCTGGCTGACCACCCAGGACTACTACGGTTGCTCGAAGCCATCGAAGCTACATCATGGTTGATCTTGATGATACGGAAGGAAATCAAACCTATGATATCCGAACGGTAATGCGCCAACGGAAACATTTGTGAGAGCAAACTGACCAGTGGAAACAATGTTGGTAGCGAGCGTGAGGGCGAGGAAAACATTCAAAGCATCAATAGTTGCCCCAATCGTCACGGTCTGGCTTGCTGACTCCACTTGCGTGACCAGGACTAGTATTCCCGTCCCTGTCATGTATAAGTGTTATTACTGGGAGTAACAATGTGGAAGAAATTCAGACCGAAATTAGCGAGGCAAAGAAGGGCCGGTATCGCAATGATGTACCAATTCCTATTCCACACGATAAAGGTCCGGAAAACCTGTGGTCATGGCGGTCATCGGAGAATTCGGTGCGTGAAACTTTGAAACTTGCAATGAAGACATCCGCGACCGTAGTCACCAGTGCCTCGCACGCGTTCGTTAGGACCCCCAGCGTGGTGTTTAGCGCTCCGAAATTAAACTCAGGACTGTCTGCTCCGCGTCAAATGTGCGTAGGAAGAGTGGTCACTGCAACTGACCGAATGCAACAACGCAGCGGTATGTGTCGATGATACAACGCTATCGAAGCTTACGATCGAGGTATGCATTCAGGTAAAACAACTCACCATGGTGATAAGAATAAACAGGAGGGCCGTTGTAACCAATAAGTAGATATGCTTTTACACTTCTCGCATTCCTTTTTTTCCAGAAAAGTGTGCAACACTCGACAAACACCGACAAGTAAACGCCTTTCAACGATGGAGTTAGCATTTCAGTTCGACGCAGAAACAATGCACTACCGTAGATAATATTTTCGAGGAAGGCTCTACGTTGCACCCATGATATCGCCAGGTCAAAGAATTGGTCGCCGAGACTCACCCTATGTAGCTCTCTTTGGTTCCTGGGGCTACTGGCATCTTTGAGGAACGGAATACTGTGCTCGTGCAAGGCAATGGTACGCTTCGATACTCAAAGGGCCGACTGGAGCCTTATATGACCCAGGAGTCCGGCGGACAGTCCTTGAGAAAAAAAGAATACCTCAATGTGCTTCCTAACTGGTGATTCGGCTGTGATTGGATAGTTGCTACTCCGAAGTCATAGTCCGAATGTAATTTTGTGACCGTGAGGGCAAATGACTAGATTGGGAAGTTGGGCTGCGAAAACAGCATCCCGCAAGCAACGACCGAAGATATGTGGAGCTACTTGACGTATGACTCACGGACTCCGGTAGATTAATATCTACACCTTCGCCTTCCACCTTCGCCTTCAATCGTTTTTCTGATTTCTGATAAGCGGGGTAGCGCGCTGTTGCGGCAAAGCCCACGAACTTCTGGCTTCCTTCCTTCAATTGCGAAAGCTCTACAAAAATAACGCTGCCAAAAATGAAAACAATACTCCGCAAGAGAAGCACAAGCCGTACTCGACATATTGAATGAATATATATTGCATGTCGATTGTGAGGCGTCACGGGAAATGGTCCGTAGTGCTGACCACACCGATTCAATCCAATTGTCCTTCTAAGCACCTGTTCGTTTGCCATGGGACTTGTAAATGCCGGAAATATAGATGGAGCCATCTCTGTCTCACGGTCCATCATTTGCGCGCGCATCGTCCTAGCTTCTTACCGAGTTTTGTAGCTGCATTCCTATTGCGGGAAAAACGATGTGATGAGCGAATTTCAAAGCCGATGATTATAATTAGCGAGTAGAACGGCTCGAAATTGGAACGTCGCCAAGGCCGGCGTCACTTGGTCGAATTAGTACATTCCGATGATCGATGTGCTCCGAACCTATACCAAAACAACCAACAAACACTCAAAACACAAACCCAAGACTCCCAGAAATAGCTAGACGCTACTGGAAATAAGCCAAGGACTGAGAAAGAGCGAACGCAGCTGCCAAAGTACAAGACCAGGCGAGTGTCAGTCCCTTGATCAGGGCCTAGACGTAGGTTGAAGGGAAAGGTTAAGGTCCTCTACGAGAGAATCGACCTTCACCGAGTAGAACCGCTGGAAAGAACACTCCAAGCGATACCCAAACGATGGATGTCCAATGTCCAGAAACTAGACACCAGAAAGAGCAAGCAAATCGGGAAATAGCGATTCCCAAGTGTTTGTATGCAAGCGAGGCTGTTCCTCAGAAGGTAAGTGGTCCAACAATAATCCAACAATCCGTGCAAGCGTGCAGTTCCGTACAATCCGTACAATGTTCACTCAATCACGTCAAAGCGTTTCCAATAAACCAAGCTTCTATTCCAAACTCCAACAGAAGATCTCACAATTGCCAAGTCCAACAACTGACTATGCACAATGCGCCGATCCCAGAAATAAGCCCAAATCGCAAGCGTTAAGCCTACTAGTACACGGGTAGTTCTGTGTCGTACAAAAGAAAGAACTCTAACTACTTATACAGTGTCCACAATCACATGGAAATAAGAACTCCTTCCGAAATAAGACTCCAAAGCCCTCCGCCCTTGCCCTAAGGCCGTTTATCCGTCCAAGGGTTACTAGCGCGAGTAATGCCATTGGCCCGATCGATGGGTAAGCCCTAAGCCGGCCAACCCATAACCCAAGAATTGGAAATCCTGTCCGATCGAAACTGATGCCTTGTTTCTTCCGTGGTATATCCTCCCTCTAAGTCCTATCCCTTCTTACTGAGTCGTCGGAATAAGTTCCTGAGCTCTCTAGCTCCCGAACGGTACCCCCACACTAGACTCTTTCCTACAGTGGTCCCTTATTCCGTAGAGTAATACTAGTTCGATCAGCGATCAATCCCATCAAGGATGACCACTCCCTTCAAAGTAACCCGGAACATCTCGGAAAGAAGGCTCTAGGCCTTCCTGTGCCATCACGTGCTCCAGACGCGAAAGGCGTCAAGGTCAGAAATAAGACCTAGCAAACCCACATGCGGATTTCGATTATTCCGCGCTTGTTCCTTAGTAAGGCCCAAGTACGCAATAGTCCCCTTTTGCTATTTATGGGCTACACATCCCCTACGTGTTTCGGAGCGAGCACCTGCCAGTCCGCTGAGTAGTTTCCTACCCATTGTACCCGTTACTCCGTGATCATTGCCCAGCCGAGTGTACTGAGACTATACACTGACTTCTGGAAAGAAGGCAATACACACGGAAATAAGACTAAAAACGCGCAAAATGTGCGGTGTTTAAGTATAGTCTTATTTCCTGCACATCACCGAAGGCTCACGGTATCCTGCACATGGAACCCATCCTGTTCGCTCTGAACGGACTTCGGGTTTCCAACACTCGTGCTTTATCCACCTGCTCGCCAACGAGGTCCTGTGTCCGAGGGGAATCAAAGATGGGGAAGAAAGTATCACCTACAAAAGTTTTTTCCAGAGGCCCCTCCTTCCATATCGGGAAGGGACGCGTCTAGGTCCCGCACCGCTACATTTACGTCCTACACAGCAGTGTCCCTTTCTCAATATGCCACCAGTGGACAGAGTGAGTTGGAAATTACTAGAGCTAATAATACTTGTCGGACTCAATTGCAAGAAGTTGCCAACACCACGGATCAAGCCAAGCCGCGACAAATGATAATCCATTCTTGAATGCCGTCTATTCCCAGAGGCAGTGCAAGATCTGTATCATCAGGCTCCACAACAAGAGGCCTTACAATAGTTTTTGATCATGTACCACTCAGCAGTCGACAGTTGGTCGACAGGTATAAGAAGGTAGCCTCCAGTCTGGACAGTCGGAGTTATAGAGAATTCATGATGATCTTCGTGAGAAACTTTTGTAGGAAGTAACAAGAGCGCGGTGGGCCGCGGAGCGGCCCACCACTTCGACTAAATTAACTGATCACAACGCCAGTCGTTCAAGTCTTCTCGAAAGCTTGGGCACAGTAAAAAACGAAGCGCATTATCGCCCTCATTGTTGTCAACATTAGCGCCGAGGCGGTGTCTGTCAGAGGTTATTGGAAGGGTGACGCAAGCAGCCGTGACGGCGCAGATCGGCAAATAGTTCGGCATCCGCCATTTAGCGCGACCCGGCTTGATAAATTGATAACGGGAGCTGGTGGGATGCTCGGGTATCAGCGGAGATTGGAGTGGAGGTTAAAGGCTTTCGGACGGACAGACAGGCTTAATTTTATAAAGAGGGTGACATTTCAACCAAGTGTTCAGGTGACGGGTGACGGCCGCTCGTGAACTGAACACTTTTGGTCTAGGTGACTGACGTTTCGATTTTTTGGTCAAAAATTTCCGGTCCGGCATTCGGCGGACTTCCATATATGGGAATTTGGCATGATTACCGATCAATGAACACTTTGTTTAGTGAACTTTTGAGGTGACAGGTGAACAGTTGGTCGAAATGATATATACAGTAGTCTTGACCAAAAATAGATTTGCTACGCCGCGCAGAGTCGTGATTAAGTTTTAGAAGTGCAAGCATGCAGTTTTTCGTGCTTAATGCGCACTGTACATGATTTTGATACAACTGAGTTATTCGGGAGACTCTGGAATCCATTCACCCCCCAAAAAATTTTTGGCCTACAAACATTTTTTTTAGACCTCCCCCTTACGTCATGTCTGCTATCTTTTTGAATATTGACACTGTCAGCAAATTGTATATGAATTCTCAGAGGCATTTCTATGATCCTACCATGTTTCGGAGGCTTCACACACTGAAAATGGAAATGTTTCTAGTAGGATAGAAACCCTCCCCAAAACTGGTGGTTTCTGTTCATGTTCCTATTTGAGCAGAAACTACAGATAACAATAAGTTGGAAACCACAACTGAAATACATAGTTTCAGAATCACTTTCAGGGTCAGTGAAAGAGGATGTTTATTTGTATGATGAAAGCAACCCAGAAACTTCAGGTTTGTCCATGCCTTTCAGCATCACAGAAAGGGAGAGTTTCATGAAAAATCCACAGAAATGACCAGTTTCATGTGATTTTTCATGAAACTCTTTCTTTGTGTGGAGTTGAAAGGGACAAAGAAACCCAGAGTTCCTGGGTTGCTTTCATCACATAAAGAAACTCTTTTGTTCTGTGGCAATAAAAATACTCATGAAACTATGTATTTCAGTTTTGATTTCTGACTTATTTTTACTTGTAGTCTCTCCTAGAATAGAAACATACACAGAAACTATGAGTTTCTAAGAGGGTTTCTAGCTTACCAGAAACAATCCCAGTTTTGGTGTGTCAGTGAGGCCTCTATTCTGCCCCAAATTGGGCATGGATCTGATAAAAATTACCATACTGTCCACTGATTCAAAATCTGGCATGGTGTTTTTTTTTTGGTTACCCCCTTGCTTTTTGCTCTCCTCTGTTCGACTAGTTCTACTGCGGCAGCCACCGTGAGCTCGGCCAGAAGGACTTGGTAGTGCCCACGGAAGATGATGGAGCGGGCTAGTGCGTGTCTAGTTTGTGAAGTCGGAATAATTCTCGAGCGGAACCGTGCTGTATAATTCTGCCTACCTACAGTCACAGCGAGTTTAGATGCCTGACCCCGTTTGAATGGATGTAAGCTGAACTCGCGTAGAGGTCTAAGCGAGCCTAACCGAAGCTCGCCGTGACTGCACCAATATCACGCAAGTTGATCACAAGAGATGGCTTGCTGTCTTGTATGTGAGAGAAAATACCCATTCATTTGGCCTGTCGTTTTTATCTGCTTCCATGTATTCTGCGCAACGGAAGGCACATCTCCGTCACATTCACTTCGCATTCAGGTGGTGCTGGAAGCGGGAGAATGTGATATCAAGTAGCTTTTGTCAGAGAGAGACAAGCTGGTCGGCGGCCTTCGGTCGCTTCCCACATCCTTGGCTTCGGGCTTTCGATTAAAAGCGATTGTTGGCGACCGATGACATGGGAGCACTTGAGCAAAATCTCAACTCCCATGTTGAACTCTCAGCAAAGACATGGAAAGTAGAAGCCAATAAGGATAGAGGTCGGTAAGGACCATAAGGTAACTTGAAGTAGCAAGAGACCTCAAGAGACATTTGACAAAGACAATCGACGATCAACCAAATTAGACAAATTCGCGAAGTATTGGATGACAGCAGGCAACCGGTGTTAAAGTCTGCACCTCCCAAAAAGGTAGGTACATACTTGTTCGTCGAATCGTCACCTGTATATCGGTTGTGTTACAGAGACTACCAAAAAGGCAAGTCGAGATGCCTTACTTTTATAAAGAGTTTGATGAAAGTAATTTTGGATGGATAGCACGTCGAAGATGAGAAATTGCATAACATTGACTAGTCAGCATATGTTGTCATCAGGGGAGAAATAAATATAACCACGTCCCGTGCAATCTCTCTTTTTTGCATTCCCGGGACCAGATTGGCCATCCAGTGTTCGAAGAGTACTCCACGCTTTCAAAATATCTGAACGTCAAGCTCTTCCCATAAAATTGATCACGGTGAGGCAAAGTACATATGTTTAGAACTTTCCCAGATTTTCTGCCTTGCTCGGAGTCGGGCTAGTGATGAACAGTGACGGTACTGCGTTGGTGTCTCGATTGATATCCCAACAGCACAGTTAAAACTTAAAAGGCGCGCGCCCCCGATGCAAGGAAGATACTCATCCATTTTGATTGGTAGCTTATCATGTCTATCACAACCGTGTATCTCAGTGCGTTCTCACTTGCAACCCATATCCTCTTTTGAATTTGCTGATCGTGACCCACGAACTGACAGTTTCTGGTGCAAACCGTGGCATTGAATATTGGCTTGCTGCCACCCTCGCTGCTCGCTCCAACACCGTCGTCTTCGCTGGCATACGAGACCCTGCTGCTCAGTCTCGGAAGGACCTTGTTGCACGGCTATGGCTGTAATACTGGGGCATAATTATTTGATGCACACCTGTCCCTGATTGTTCATTGGCTCACTCACTCTACCTGAAATATTCACCACCTCAATGAAGTTGATTCAAAAATTCACCTCCTCAGACTGCTTGAAAATAAAAAGCACCACCTGGATTCTTGTGAAAACTCGCCACTTTTGTGCCTCAGCACCAAAATTCACCGCATCCAGACACGGCCAACAGGATTGCCGCTGTTTGCATCTGATATATCACGACATTTGATCGGCACCCACTCGGCAAGCCGGCAAATAGCTGAATTACAGGTATGCAGGCTTGTAATCCAAGTCCGGCAGGCTGCTAATGTATTCAGAGACTTCTTGCTCCGTTCTAGAACATTTGTGATATCACTCAAAAATAAACATATAGCTCAGTGGAACTTCATCCTCATGAGCTTTTTGCAGACATATATCTTGTTGGTTTTGTTCCTGACACAGGTGGCATGACCTGTGGCCTCTTGGGGGAAAAAAGCTGCCGTGGCTTATTGCTGGCTTATTGGCCGTACTTTACCAGTGCCTTGGCATATTTTTATGAATGACATCGTTTGCAACATGTCTGCAGCACTGTAGCATGGTCATCTGACTGACTGGAAAGAAAATCATTTGGTGTTCAAAAATTCTTCTCTAGCAGTTAGGTTCTCACCAATATCAGGATGTATTTTGTTAGATTTTGGTGAGCAAGGAATACTGGATTTTGCCTGAAGCTTGAAGTGCAAGGAGAGCAATTATGTAACACTTACACACATGTTTTGATCCAGGGGTGCGTGGCGCTTGTGATCAGGCAATGCATCCTGTGACCAGCGGCCCGGGCTGCCAAACCTGCTGTGTGTGGAAAATTTGACTAGGTACTGGTAAAGTACGGCCAATAAGCCGGCAATAAGCCACAGCGGCTTTTTTTCCCAAAGGGCATGGATCATGCTGCCTGTGTGAGCATGTATACATCTCAGAATCTTTGCAAATCACAGCCCTAGTGCATCAAACATAACAGTTGTGTTGTATGCTCGTCTTCCGGCACCGAAAATTGTTCAACTTCCATTTATGGATTTCGGCTCGATATCTCATCAGTGTTCCAATCACTGCATACATCTTCAACCACATATAGCAGTGCAATTTTGCACTTGATCCCAAAGCAGTGAATATTTCCATGCCTTTTCAAGGTGGTGAATTTTTCCGATGCACAGGACCAGTGAAATTTTGGTGAAGTGGTAAATCTTTTTCCCAAAATCTGACCACAATTATGCCTCAGTATTACCCCCATACACGGCACCCAAATGTTCACCCTGTCAAACTTACCTCGGGCGATAAGGCCGACAATGAGGCTGCGATTGCGGAAATAAAGGAGACAGCCGGGCAGCTCGATGTCATCATTGCCAGCGCGGGTGCGCTTCTCTTTCGTTTTCGGCAGCCTTCGATCTCACTGTCTCCCTGTTGTTCATTTCAGGTATTTCAAAGCAGTACGGCCGGCTCGCCACCGCATCGCTTTCAGAGTACAGGGGCCATTTTGAAGTGAATACATTCGGCGTAATTGTCCTCTACCAAGCGGCGCACAAGCTCCTCTTGGCCTCTCCAACCGGCTCGCCGATCATAGCGTACATCTCTATCGGTGCGGCGTCCCTAGCACGTACTATCATATGAGTGCGAGCGCGTATGCCGCTTCGAAGGCAGCCGCGAACTTCCTCATTAAGGTGCTCGACGCAGAGCACTCGGCGCTGATTTCGATGGCGATCCATCCTGGATGGGTTGCCACGGACATAGGTAACATAGCAGCTGCGAGCAACAGGCTCTCGCAAGCCCCAGTGACGGTAAAAGACTCTGTGGCGGGAGTCCTATCGCGGATCGACAGGGCTACGAAGGAGAAGAGCAGCGGGCGGTTCTGGAATTTCAAGGCTGTGAAGGATGGCATGCCCTGGGACGTGCCCACCGAGGAGGTACTTTGGTAGACAATTCATGTACCGCAGTAAATCGATTCTCTCAAACATTCCACATCTTTGTCTCTGTCGTCGCCGTGTCTCCTACATGTCACTCGTACCTCTGGACTGCCACGACAAGTAGCCCCGGAAGATTGTTGGTTCGATGAAGGACCTGATCATTATTCGGCAAGGTCTGTGATTGACATGAGCAAATTGATGATCTGACCGGATATAAGGCTTGCGCCTCCGAAAAAGGCAAGAAGGCGCCTTATTTTTATAGAGTTTGAAATCCCCGTCATAGTATCCAAATGATCATGATTTATCGACTTGTAAATACAGCTTGAAATTGTGAATTTACATTTCCAGATCCGCCGACAATTCCACAAATTTCCTGAGCCCGAGTTGTCCTTTCTCTATGTTTGCCACATAACCGAGCAATGGGTGGCGGCCCATGCGAGTGACCTCGATGTCATCTGTGAACACCCTAGCAGCGTCGATCTTCTTGAGCACGCGCTCTCCATCATTGTCATCCTTCACTAAGCTCATAATCTTTTCCCTCTCTAGAACTGGCGATTCCAGGCGGATAACTTCAGTCCCGTAACGCCGACGAACTGCCATGACATGTTCTTCATCCACGTAGGGATCGAAATAATTCTGGAACGTATCCATCATATCTTGAACTTTGGAATCAGTGAGCCCTTTGGAGCTATCGGCCAGGCCATAAATCACTGCCGTATGAAAATGCTTGTCAGTGCATCGGGATTTAGGCGAGAAAGATCGGCAAACCTGGACAAAACATCTTGAACGCCTCGTCAAAATTCTTGGCATTTATGTCGCTCAGAATCGGATGCATTTGGAGGTGCATTTGTTGATAGGCTCCAAGCACGACGAAAAGGAATCTGCATCGAATGGATTAATGGGGTTTGACCGCTGTTAGGATGCATGCCAACTACCTCGTGTGTGCGATACCAACTTTACTGTCGTGCCATTCCTGGGCTATTGCTTCAGAGACTTGGCCCTTGATGGATGCGCAGACGGTCAGTGCGGCGGAAAGGCCCCCTGTGATGGCAATGTGGACACCAGAAGAGAAAAAAAGGGTCCACAAAATCTGTTGTATGATCAGCAAACGCAACTAACTTTATCCAGTTCACTTACTGGCAGCATCTCCAATAATCCTGAAGTGGTCTCCAGAATACCTCGTTGCAGAATAACTGTAATCCGCTGCGCTCTTTATGCTATCGGATATCATGCTTCCTTCCTCGCCGATGAATTCTCTCACGCCAGGGACAAACTGGAGCTGGTCGAGGTAGTGGTCAGTGAGGGTAGGCTTGGTTGATTTCTTGGCATTTGACGCCGTTTGGTGCATCACGAATCTGATAGAAGTTGTTCCATCGTGTAGGGGTATGGTCCAGGACCTTTAGATGGGAATTAAACCACGGTCAATATATTGATTTAGTTGAAAGATAAAATCAACCCGCACCATCCAGTTTCATCTTTCCAGATCCAAATCAAACACGGCTTTCAAGTATAAAAATTAAATTACTCACCAGTCATCGCCTCGAACCAGCCAGAGTTGGCTTTCTTCGTGCCTTCGGCATACCTTTTCACGCCCTTCCAATAACCCCACACCGCTACATTCACTGCGTTCCAACCCCAAGTAGACAGAGGGTCCGTCTACACATGTAGACGGAGGGTAGACAGACCCTCGGTCTACCTACGTCTACGTCACGTAGACGCAGTCCGTCTACGGCTGGGCGCATGCCCCCTACGTGCATCTACATCTGTACTCAATGTAGACGGAGGTAGACGGATCTGTAGCAATGTAGATGCAGACGACCTTGATGAATCTATGCTTCCAGCGGGTTTCCAGTCCAATTTTTGTTTGTTCATGGCCCAGTCGACCAGCCTCGGCATTTCGGCAGTAAGCTTCTCAGCAATCATCAATGATCGGCTATGGGAAGTGTCATGGCGGGCGTGTTTCAGCTTTACGGCACAGGCAAACGCTCCATACTTCAATTGCAGGCGCTTCAACCCATTTTTCATTTGTCGGCACCAGTCTGGGTCGCAAATTAGTGGTTCTTTAACATGATATGACTGAGGGGAGAACACTTGGCGTGCTTGAAAAGGCTGGGAGGTACATGACGTACGTCCACTGATACTCGCGGACGTAGATGGAGGTAGATGGAGCTAGCCGCACTGCCTCTACGCCTCGTAGCCAAATGTAGGTAAACGTAGATAAACGTAGATAACGTAGCCGGAGATCCGTCTATATGGGGGTGTAGATGGATGTACACGGATGTAGACAAACGTAGATAAACGTAGATGAATGTAGTGAAAGGTGGACGGAGGTCCGTCTGCTTGGGGTCGGAACGCAGTGATTCCGCAAACTCTCGCATTTCACGATTTTCTGGTGGGAATAAATGAATAGACGATCACCTGCTATTGAACAAAGATGGCTCACTCAAATACTTGGTGGACATCATGCCGGCTCTAGCGGTAGCATCAATAAGCCAGCCGAACGCGATCCTACCGGTATCTCCATCCTTATTTGCCCAGTTTGCAGCAATTAGACGTGAAGAGGCAGGATCGCCTTCAAATTCGATGCTTTCGACACGGGTTCCTTGGAAAGCTCTGACCCCTTCTTTCTCTGCGTGCCGAAGGAAAAGATGGTCCATCTCAGAGCGGATCTGTCAGAAAACACGGGTCTCACAACTAGAAAGATTGGGGAGAGAAGCACTTATACGACATTCCAAGTCCCGTATCCTGGCCCCATCCGAGTGAAGTCAGTCCCTAGAGTGAGAATCGTAGCGTGACTGGGCTAAGACCTCCAGTTCAGTGGGGTTTGAACGCGGAAGTGAAATATTCTTACGGGGAAGGAAGACATCGTTAAGACTGATGCTTCCATTACCATCTTCCGTTTTATAAGCAGCTCTGTCTTGCTAAATTTAGACCATCTGTGGACCAGCATTTGAATTCACTGATCTCTGGCAACAATAGTCTCAGCGCATCACCGATACTTCTGAAATATACGAACTTATCAAGCCCAGCCCCGCATTGGCCTTTCGACGATTTGCGGGACGCCATGAAGGACCTGCTTCCACTGGATCAAGGGTTCACACCGAATCTATGCCGTATTCAATACATCCTGGACTACCGTGTTTCCTGATATGGCTGGGGTCTTCGCTAATTTTTCCGGGATGTTGTTGCAGCAGCATCCCCCGCCTCGCTGGAGGTCATTGCATAATGTACTAATTTGACCGAATGTTCACTATTTTGGGGAAGTTTCACCCCGGAGATGACCGCAAAAGTATCGCAATGTTCACACACATCAAGGAATTTGGGGTGTCACCGTCGACTGAGCCCTCGGTTGAAAGCTATGATACCTCGCAAGCATTCTTGGGATTGGCCAGCGGTCTGGCGGCTTAGGATGGCGAATGGTCTATTGGAAGAAAGATAGCAGGAATGCAATTGATAACCATCCTAGGAGTGCTGGAGCTTGATCAATCGTCATAAAAATCTCGGAAGGAAGGTCGCCAGAGGATGGTCCTGAGTTGTTGACGGCCCAATTTTGCGCTTTGACTTTTTCGATAAGTGGTGTTATGCAATTGGTTGGATGTTGCTAATGTTTTCTTCTGGGTATCGCAGGCCATCACTCCGTAACTGAGAGAAGACATGCAAGTCTTCCATTTCGGCTGTCCGGCAGGTAAATTCACAGCGGTCGCACATTATCTGCATCACGATCATGTTCCCTGTTTACTTGAACCACATAGTGCTGGCAAGATTCGGTTCGGTGTACCGTAGGGTGGCTTGGGCTTAAGCCACAACATTGCCAACGTTGCCATGGCTTAAGCCAGCTCTATAGGCAGCCTGACTTCTGGCTTAAGCCAATGTGCCCTTAATTAGGCCTGCTTAAGCCAACATAGCTTGAGCCAGCTTTAAGCCAGCTTAAGCCAACATGGCTTGAGCCAGCTTAAGCCAGCTTTAATCCAGCTTTAAGCCAACATGGCTTGAGCCAGCTTGAGCCAGCTTTAATCCAGCTTTAAGCCAGCTTAAGTCAACATGGCTTGAGCCAGCTTAAGACACGTGTGAACCAAAAGAAAAAAAAGTTGATTTGCAATAGTTAAATTTGAGAGATCACCCAGGTATGTCTCCTAACACTTTATGTGCACAATAGCCGGGTAGCTTGATGCTGTTGAACAAGGAACTCAAGCACTCTTTTATATTATCTTCAGCTTCAGTTTCACTTGAACCGGTGTGCGAAGAATTGAAGGAATTTGTATGGCAGTCCAAATGCACATTTAATAAACCACGAAACATTTGAATGATCCGCAATACAAATAGCCGTTTTGATGTGATCCCTGCGAAAAAACACAGCTGTTCATCATTGTATTCATATTTGGGGGAAATCATTGATTTCCTCAACATAAAGTCGGACAATCGCGAAACATTTAGATGGCACTACGAAACATTTAGTTGGCATTGCAAAATATTTTGCTGATACCCTCACAAAACTTTTGCCCACCTCCAAAACTTTCTGCATGAACTTGTTTTTACATGATTTAGGGAGAGGGTTAGGAACTCATTTAGATACTCAGAGTAGCAGTTAGATATCTTATTTCTTGTGGCTATGATGCACTACACAAGCTCGTATGTAGAACACGCATTGCCAACGTCGCCAAAGGATTCCCATGGTTTAATTTATACTCTTTCTATCACTGTCTCACTGACAACATGCTCCCAAGTGAAGCAACTGATTTATATTCCCGCAGTCCCACTTCCCCTGGGTGCATTCCACCTGTTCTGCTTCACTTTCAGTGCCAGCCTTGCTGTATATGTAGTGTCTTCCCTGTCACTGTCTGGGTAAACAGAACTTACTGCAGGATTCAATATACTGAGAAAAAACATGAAAAACCTGCTGACCTCCTTGGAAGTTGACCTAGCTGAGTAATTCAGTAGACTTGCGCTTTGCAGCAGTCTGCACATGGTCAGTATGCAAATGGATAAGTAACCAGGAAATCATGCAAGGTTGAATTCTAGAAGTGAGAACTATGTGGGTCTAGCTGTGACAAAGCCATACTGTACCAATGCTGCACTGTAGTCTAATTACCCAAGATCAAACTCATGGCACCAGTACCAACAGAAGCTCTACATTGAAGCAGAAATGAAGCTGAGAGCTTGGAGACAGTGAGACCACAGAAATATAGATCAATTGCTTCACTTGGGAGCATGGCGCCAGTGAGACAGTGATAGAAAGGGTATAAATTAAACTGTGGGAATCCTTCAGCAATGTCGACAAGCGTGTTCTACATACAAGCTTGTGTACTGCATCATAGCCACAAGAAATAGGATATCTAACTGCTACTCTGAGTATCTAAATGAGTCCCTAACCCTCTCCCTAAATCATGTAAAACAAGTTCATGCAGAAAGTTTCAGGGTGAGCAAAAGTTTCGCAAGGGTACTGACAAAATGTTTCACAATGCCAAAGGCTGCACCCTCAGCAATCCTTGCAATATTCACCAGCATTGACAAACCAACTGCATCCTTGCTCCATCTGATGCTGTGCCCATCCAACTCACCGACTTTGTGTCACTCCTAGCAACAACACCTTAGTTGGCTGTATCACCACCACCACCATCCGTTGAGAGGGCAGAACGGGCTCATGTATGTGCACATTCGCACTCACACAGCTGAGGGCTGTCCATGTCATTGTATTCTTCACATCTGTCATCATGTGCACTTCACTCCATGGCACCTTTGTACTCAAAAATACACCTGTATAAAGTGGCACCTGGAGGTGATCTCCATTCACTCTGCATGGGTGCTGTAGAGTACTGAATATATTCATCTTTCATAATCATTGCAATGTGAACTCAAGGTTTGAGCTGGTTTGAGAGATATAAAAGAGGAAGTGCAAGGCAAGCTGAGGGTTAAATGTACCTTGGGACTGCCTTGAGAGGGTGTCTCACTTGTTGCTCTATTCCACTATCTCTCATGCTCTGACTCAACACAGGACACAGCCAAGCCCTGCACAGGCACTGGCCATACCACACATCTGCTGTCTTTCCCCACTACATGTGTACTTGCCAAGGCAATGATGAGATCTCCAAGTTCAGCCAGGATATGATTGCGATCAGGCTGGTGGAAGATATGGGTTGTGCAGCTTCATATCTGTGTTCCTCCTTCATAATGTTTTTTATCCCTTTATCTCCTGTACAGTAGCAATTCAAAGTAAAGTAATAATGAGACATTTTTCTGTGTCTGCACCTGAAACTTTTCATACAGGACTTGAAGTGTCTCCTTTAGGAGCTTGAAGGGTGTGCAAATTGAGGTGAGAAAGGGATGCACTTTTTTTGGTTGAAGCTGACTCAAGTGCGATGGCTCAAGTTGGCTTAAGCTTGTTGGCTTAAGCCCACTCAAATCAACTCAAACCATGACTCAAGCGGGCTTAAGCATGATGGCTTAAGCCAGCTCAAACCAACTTGAACCACAGACCAAGCTGGGTTAAGCCACAGCCCAAGCTGGCTTAAGTGATGGCTTAAGACATGGCTCACACCGGCTTAAGCCACCTCCAACGTTGGCAACGTTGTGGCTTAAGCTTAAGCCGCACTGTTGCTGCCATAATACCACATGAGCGTCGCTCCTGCAGATTCTGTCTCTGTGCTGTGGAAACTCCTGAACATGCGCTCCTGGAATGCAATGCATCTAATGCACTCCTCGAAATGCGCAGATCATTTATGGAGAAACTCCTCAGAACGGCCCCGAATCTGCGAGAGCGAATGGTAGACAGAAACAGCCTCACCTTCTTGAAGGCCATGATCTACCAGCGCAGCACGATAGTTTTGGTTGCAAAATTCGCATACAATGTCCTTGAACTGTTCTATTCAGTGCCAATGTATCAGGGATAGCTTTGTTGGGTGCAGGGGTGTGGTGCTATTTTAGTGAACTTATTTGCTTTTGTGCTTTCGTCAGGATCTACCGTGGGGCATGGGGTTTCTCATGGTGTCTGCGAGCTCGTTCTGGAGAGGGTACAGAAGTCCAGGGGCAAAGGTGTAATTTAGCTTGCTTTGTACACTGGGATAACTCCTGGGAACCGGCGTTCGTTATCTGGACCATGCGTGTAATTCTACCTACCTACCTACCCACCGCCATTGTTGTCAAAGTTGGCACCCGAGGCAGTGTCTGTCAAACCTTCTTGGAAGGGTGACGTGAGTAGCTGAGCCTCTGCATGCCGGCAGAAGCGGCGGCATGACGGATTATTTGACGGCCAGTGGGTAAGTCCAGGGAGCGGCGGTTGATGGCAGTGGCGGAGTGAGAAGCGGAGCTTAAAGAGCTTCAGACGGACAGACAGCTTAATCTTATAAAGAGGGTGACAAGTCACAAGGTTGGTTTTTGATCACGCCACTCGCCTCTTTGCTCTCTTCCTTCATGTCGACACTCCCAGTCACGTCTCTCCCATCCTTACTGCATTCGAGTCTTGCTCACCTCCTCTGGAATTGCTCTCTCTGGCCTTGTATCTGTTTTGGTCTCTCGAGGCTATCCACGAATCGCACACCACCCAATTGGTATACTGTACTATTTCATTCAATTCGGTAGTCACGCGTCACGCACCCCTGTGTCGATCACGAAATTTGGTTGAGGTCACGCGTCACGCAGGCATTTGTCGAATTGGTCCACTGGTTCGAAAAAGAGTCAGGAATCGGCTTAAAACATGCCTGGCTTCTCAATACACACTTTTTCGACTTCCAAAGCAAATGGTGAACACAATCTCGGCAAAATCTAGCTAAATTTCTTGTCCGACTGCCAGCGAGCATCGTCTCTGTGTCGCCAAAAGCCAATATCTCTCATTGTTAGTTTCAGGATCCACTTTCCCATCACTTCTTACAGTGTGAAAGTATATTCCTACACAATGTCCAAAGTCATTTCCTATCTCCTCGCATGGTTTGGGGGCATTACCGAAATTTTGGACCATGTCACGCTCTGCCGGACCCTCTGCCGAAATGTCGAATAGGTCAAAGGGTCACGCATCACACCCCATGTCGATTTGAATGAAATAATACAGTATCGAGCTCAACACGCATTTCTCCCCACCTTAGCACTTGGCAGCCCTCCTTCAAGACTGTGGCTTCAAGATTCCAGCTACCAATTCCAGTAGAGCAAGTTCTTGATTCAACCATCGCAGTCGTTGCAAGCTGTCACTCTAGGATGTGTGCTTACTCGCATAACATCTAATTGCATCTCTAGCCTTTTCAAGCTCAAGAAATTCAAGTCCTCAAGTGTATTCTCGTCATTCAAGTTATCTGATTCCCTGTTACAACTCAACTATCTCGCAAGAAGCCTTACAAGCTCAACAGCTGCCAAAACTTGATCTTATCCCTCAAATCACTGCAACCACTGATCTATCCTTGAATGGCTACTGAATTTTGGTGCAAGTTCTCAGAGATATGGCTTCAGGTGCACCATCTGCTCCCACACCAAAAATGTAAATGTTTCTGGTAGGCTAGAAACCCTCTTAGAAACTCATAGTTTCTGTGTATGTTTCTATTCTAGGAGAGACTACAAGTAAAAATAAGTCAGAAATCAAAACTGAAATACATAGTTTCATGAGTATTTTTATTGCCACAGAACAAAAGAGTTTCTTTATGTGATGAAAGCAACCCAGGAATTCTGGGTTTCTTTGTCCCTTTCAACTCTACACAAAGAAAGAGTTTCACAAAAAATCACATGAAACTGGTCATTTCTGTGGATTTTGCATGAAACTCTCCCTTTCTGTGATGCTGAAAGGCATGGACAAACCTGAAGTTTCTGGTTTGCTGTCATCACACAAAGAAACATCCTCTTTCACTGACCCTGAAAGTGATTCTGAAACTATGTATTTCAGTTGTGGTTTCCAACTTATTGTTATCTGTAGTTTCTGCTCAAATAGGAACATGAATAGAAACCACCAGTTTTGGGGAGGGTTTCTATCCTATCAAAAACATTTCCATTTTCAGTGTGTCCTCCTTTTGCTTCCCCTGCACTAATGAAGCTGCACTGGGGGTGCAGCCAGGATATCAAAAAGTATTGAATGCGGAGAGGTCGAGCGGATGCAGGACTAGTGGTGGGACACACCAGCCAAAACCTACACCAAACTCTAAAATCAAACACCTCTGGTACTATAAAATCACAACTCCAACTCCAATACTCACGGTGTGTGTGTGTTCGAGAAGGTAGGGTACGTATCACCCTTCTAGAAGGGTGTGCAAGATAGTAGATTTCTGTCTTGTAACAGCAACAGTAAGACACTCTGTCTTGGGTAGCAGGGACTACTAACCATGGGAGGATCTTGGGTTCAATAGGACACTCTTATCCTATCCAAGACACCATCTGTGATTGTTGAGAACCAGTAGTTCAACAGCTAGCCAAGGAAGTCAGAAGAAACCGGGCAGACCATCAATTGACAGAGATTCTAAGCTGGTTGCGAGGCGAAGCGTTCGTGGTTTCCGCGCGCGGCCCAGATGTCCGTGGAAGTCTTGATGCGGCCGGCGGCGGTAGTCCACGTCAAAGTCACGCAGGGGGCGCGAGCTTTCGGTGGTTGTCGGGGCAGAGGTCGCGAGGTGCGGGCGCGGGAGGTGACAGCCGAATACTGGAAGGAGGGCCTTCGAAAATGACGCGTTTCCGAGATGTCGGGGCCGTTCCTAATTGTTGATGATGAGGTGGATAAGCGAGGTACCATATGCACCCCTGGTTGGCGCTCCTTCACCGAAGGCTGCGGTCCGCGTGCCGGACGATGAGCCTGGCGATGGTCAGAGGAATGAAGCAGAACGAAAAACGAAAACGGCACTCACCGAGGAGAACCAAATTACCACGGTCAGTCAGGACCCAAGGATTCGTCACGGACGAGCCCCGAAACTCGGTCATGGGGGGAACGTGCCCAGGTGCGTCGACGAGAGGCTCTCTTCTTATCTGAGGACACAGTTATCCACAGATCCAAGGTAGACGATCGTTCTACGCACCCACCAAAACCTTATCCAGCAGCGACAGCGGTTTCGAGGACTTATCCATGGTGGAAATGAGTAGGAGGCAATTGCCAATAAACCCTAAGACGTTGACGCCATGCGCGGCCTCGCTTAGAAGAGATCTGCGATATTGATGATCTTGGCCTGCTATGGGTAGTGTAGCACCTAGAACTCCACTGAGCGCGAGAGTGGTGAGGAACAAGCTAGTTGTTGGCCTGCGGGTGGTATGTATGGAAAGAGAGCAATGCAGCAAAGCGTGGTTTATTTGGCTTTCACAGCCACTAGATGTCATACAGCACCTCGTCCCCGGTCGTCTCACACTTGCCTCGCGTGGTCGTATGAAGAATCCTCTTCTCTGATGACTGGCCCAGACATGTTTTACATGACCTCTGTAGTAACTCTATTCTTTGTATCAGGCGGAAACATAGCTGAATGCAGGCAGCAGTTGGAATTAGTACTCATCGTGAGCGCTATATTCAACTCTCTGATATTAGGCCTCAGCTTATGCGGCCACTCGCAAAGCGCCACAATAGACTCAAGCCATTTATTCCATTCTCATTCAAGCTGAACCGACACTAATCTTGTCCATAATACACTTGTTAAACGTTCAATAGATTCACCCTTCGAATACGGTCACTTTGTACATTGTTCCCTCACTGTTCGCGCCGTCTGCATGCAATTGCTGTAGGATTATTTTGTGGCCCATCCCTGATGTATCAGTACCTCCACAAACAAAAATTATGGAAAAGGCTTTCAAAATGGCGAAGATATTCCAATCACGGAATAGAGTGGCGCACTCATAGGCTAAATCTGCCAGACGTACTTTGCAAACCACAAAAGAACTACACTAGTTATTGCAATTCGGTAACTTGGGGTGTGTTCAGGGGCACAAGTAGTAGCTTTACGCTCAAAATGGTCGAAGGCAACAAGAATGTTGGAGCCCGCAAGCAACATTTACTATGGATTGAGGGGTCGCAAGTGGGGCCTGACGATGCATTTATACTTGTACCAAATCTTATTTCTAAATATCGCATAAACGGATGTAGGATGTTATAAAAATTACTCCGGTCATCTTTTGCCCGCCTAAAAGTGCTACTTTGGCTGTTAAATCGCGAAAACTTTGAAGGTGTCGAGTCAATTATACCCGATATGGATGTGACAAGATAGGCGCCAGCGGAGATAACGATAGGCGCCTACCAAATATGTCTTAGCCTGATGCATCAAAAAATTATTTGACCTAGAGACACATGCCCGCATCTGCGAGCCAGCGCTGTCTCGATGAGGAAGACCGTCGCCTCTGGCGGCTCGCAAGTTACAAGAAGTATCGTAGCAGGTGATGTGCTTTTACCAATTGTTCCTGTTTTTGCGAGGCACTGACTAAGTACTTGGTGCGAAGTCGTCTCGAGGAGTGCCGCAAAAAGGGAAGGGAGCGCATGGCCCTGCGTGCGGCAGCGACAGAGGAGCAGCGGCAAAACCACCGCGATGCTCAGCGCCGTTACCACGAACGGCAAGTGCCCGCATTCCAGTGTCGGACGCACACTGATGGTCTGCATAAAGCTTCGACGAGACTATTGCGCACCGTGCACGGCGCACCAATGTCCAAAAAAATCTGCGGAAAGGAAAGGAAACTATACTCCGGCCCAAAGCACGCCAGTATTGGTCCGACATTGACTTGCTGACTTCCGAGGAAGAGGACGACGACGACGATGATTGGTAATTAAAATACATACATAAATGTACGTATTTCAAGAGCAACTCTAGTTTGTCCTGTCCCATTCCTCCAAGTCCCGCTGCCTCTCTGCGGCCCAGGCAGCCGCAGCGTTGGCCTGTTCGGCGCGCTTGAGTGCCTTCCTGCGCCGCTGCCGCTTTCGCTTGCCGGGGGTCTTGGGCACCCGCATGAAACCATCCCAGGTGGGGTCCTTGCTGCCGGGGCGCTCCCACAAGTCGTCCCATCCACCGCTACCGAGCCCCCCAGGTGCGGATCGACCCGGCAGTACCAAGGCACGAGCCAGAACCAGAATCACCCCAGCCGGCCTCAGTCTGCCACTCTGTCAAGCTTCCCCACCCATGCGCAGAGCTATCGCCCGTCGACAGCGCGGGCGGGACGTAGACGCGGTGCTGCATCCATTGGCGGAGGGCCCAGGGACAGCGAATGGCTGTGCGGCGAAGCGCGATCGCTCGGGAGCAGGCTGAGAAAGAAAAGATTAGCAAAGTTTTTATGAGAGAAAACCACTTGAGGGCGTACCGAATCGGGCATCGCGCAGGTTGCGGACGGCAAGGAAATCCTTGTAGGAGCGGATTTTCTCCATGTCACGCGCCTCGAAAGCGAAGCGGATGAGCAAGCACTCATTGCCGTAGTGACGATCTAATAAAGCAAAGAAATAGGTGAGTAAACGCGCCGAGTATTGAGAAGAAAATTCGCTATTACCTTCCGTCGAATCTGTCTGCAAAATTGACCAAAGCATATTACTCGACAAAGGCGGTAAGGAAACACGTGCACCTGGCATCAACGTTGCAGCTCTCTGCTTCACTCTCCCACCATGACCACCAGATACCAACTGCCCACTGCCACGGAGGCACCCGTAATGGACACGCGCAGCGGAGGGCGAGACAGCCGGTATTATTGCCTTCCGCCCTTTCGAGGCAACCCCAACGGCGCGGCAAGATCACGGGCGAAGTACGCATATTATTTGGTGACTCAGGGACGAGTGGTCGGCATCTTCGACGACTGGTGAGTCTGGTTTGCGGTTTTCTTGACTAGTGGGTTGCTAAATTGACGGCTCAGGCTGGAAACCAAGGCCAGTGTGTCCGGTTACTCCTGCGCAAGCTATCGGGGGGTACCATACGTTGGACGAATGCGTCGACGCATGGCAAAATCTCTGCAAATGGGGCAAGCACGCCCACGCTGTGGATCCTCAATTCCGGGAGCCGACCACCGCCAATCCACCCACTGCTGGTTCCTTGCACAACCCCTCCCAGGCGCCATCTGCGGTCCAGCCGCCAGTTACCAGCAGCCCCGTGAAAGGCGAGGCTGCATCGGCGAATTTGCCGGTAGCGCGGCCCACGGCCACCCAGGCAGCTGATTTGTGAGTCGTCGTTCACGCGGTGCTAGGATAGTGAATTTTGATTTGACCTAGGATTCGCCGCCGCACTCCACCTCCCACCAACCCAGCGCCATCGAGGTCGTCGCCGCCGAGCCCCAGAACGCCTGCTAGGGCCAGGCCCGCCAACAGCGGCAGTCGCCTCAATTTCGCCATCCGTGGTGATGGCATTGTATCCAGTAGCGCGTGAGTGATGCGAATAATTTGATTGGGGTGGGCCTGATCTTCCGGCAGAACCCGAACCGAGACGCGCTATCGGGAAATACAAGAACACGGGGAGGAGCCTGACCTGCTCGTCACATACAGTTTGCAGGCAGCGGCCTTCTTTGCGGTGGAGGACGATGATGCCGAGTAGGTTGGACGTGCTTTGTATGATGTTTTGCGTATTTTTTCCGGACAATGTACTCTTCTTGTCATTGCGATTTGTATGTGGTTTACCAAATTTGCATGATCGTCCGTTCTGTCTTGTGTTTTGTTGAATGCGTGATCTGGTCGCGTCTCGCACACGTGCTCCTTGAAAACAAATCTTTATTCCTCCAATGCCGCAGCAGGGACAGCGAGACGCCGACGCGAACGCGAGGGCCAAGCTCCAGTCAAACCTGGAAAGAAATCCTGGGTCCATGGCACCAAGCTTGTCTTCTTCGAGGCGTACAAGGACGACTTCCGTGCTGCCGTCGAAACAAACAGTACCGGCAAGTTCTACGATCGCATGGGACAGCTCTACGTGGGCAAATACGGCTACCATATGGGCTGGGATGAAGACCTCGAAGAGGATCAAGAGGTTGCAGACGATGTGGACCCAGACGAAGATGTAGACAGCCTTTCCCCCGAGGAAGCGGCCGCGCGCGCGGGAGTATTTCAAGAAGGTGCGCGGGAAGATAGGGGTGTGGTACAATGCTCAGTACGGCGGTGGAGTGGGGAGGAAAAAGGAGCGGGTAAAGACCTTCAAGCAGCTGTTTGACCAGAAGGCGCTGGAGCCACCCGCGCCTCTCAAGCCCCGCCTCCTTCATTACTATTCCCGCCATTTTTACGACGAGCGGATCAAGTCGCGTGTCGAGACACGCTGGGCGGCTGTATCGCGGCTCCCGAACCCGCCCGCATTGGTCACGGTGCGAAACGCCGTCACGAAGGAGGCATGGGAGTCGGAAACGCAGGCCTTCCGTGCAGACGTCGCGCAGGCGGTGGAGAAGCAGCATGCAGCCGCCCTCGAGGCCTACAAGATTGCCCTTGCGAAGGACACACCTTCAACGGCGAAGGAATTCAGCGTGTAAGTTTTTCTACGCACAGACGAAGGACCGGTCACTGACCTATAAAAAGCGCCATGGATAACGCATGGTTTTATCTTCAGCCGTTTGCTGAGGCGGCACATGCGTATTGTGGGATGAATATCTGTATCATGATGTGCGGACCCATTCCCGACCGTGGTGGACGGATTGAAGTCCGAAGGTACGATGGCTCGAGTGACCTCACGGGAGCAAGACTGATGCGATATTCTAGCGTTCACGTGGGATTTTCGAACGGACTTGTCCCGAGAATATGGAGCGACTTTGACCGAGCAGGCTTTGACGCTGCGCAAAGTAGTTTCGTGGCGTTCAGCCGTCATTGCTTCAGTGAGAATATTTTATCATTGAGGAGGACATAATACTGATGCCATGAGCAGCGGAGGAGGAGTGTCGCGCCAGGGCCTTGAATAATAACAGCGGCGACGAGAACGAAAGTGTTCCGCCACCGGCCGTCCCACCTGTCGAGTCGCCACCGCCCGTGGAGTCAGCTCCGCCCGTGGATTCGCCTCCGCCTCTCAAGTCACCGCCAAACACCCCCTCTCCCCCTGTCGAATCACCTCCGCCGACGCAGCCGCTGCCCGCCATTCCTTCCCCCGCCGTCGATGACCTCGGGATCCCGCCTTGGTATGCGCTTCAGGGCGGCAGTGACGCCGTCCCGCCGGCACCCCTTGCGCTCGGCGGCGATATCGACTTCGGGACACCACTGCTGCCGTTGGGATCCATGGAGGAGGGATGGAATGAGAACCTTACCCTCCCGGACGGACGAAGTGGCTTCGAAGGCCTGTCGTGGTCGGGACCGGTGATTGGAAAGGCGCTGGGAGATGAGATTGCGGGGATGGATGCCACACAAGCTCTGGAATACATGGGGAACCTAGGAAAGATGAGTGCGATGGAGGTGGACCTGGAGAATGCCTTAGCAGAAGCTCACGCAGCAGAACACGAGGCCGAGACAACTCCGCAGCAGCCGACTCCACAGGCGACGCCGACAGTGCTACCACCGGTCCCTTCCTCAACGCCGCCACCCCCACCCAGACCAACACCGAAACCAGCATGGCGAGGAAGTTGTGCACAGGTCAGCGGCAATGAGACCCCAGCCGGTAACATGGGGGGCGAGCGTGTCGAGGGGTCGCGCCACCCTGCAGCTGACGGCAGCGGCGGTGACGCAGGGGAGGGAGGCGCAGGTGATGGAGGAAAGGGCGAATCAGAAGGCGGCGGCGTGGAAAGGGAGCAAGAAAGCACGGGAGACGGTGATGAGGAGGGCGACGACGGACATGCAGTGGACGATACTGAAGAGGGCGCGGAGACGAGGGCATGGAATCAAGCTGACGAGGAGAAGTGGCCCAAGGAATTGAGGGCGGCATACAGCGCGTTTAAGCGGGCGAAGGACTGGGGCGGCAAGGAATGGGCTGTATGCGTGGACGGATTGATTGCACTGGAGCGTGCGTGGGGCTTCAAGGAGAAGGGACTCCTTGCAGCGCCTGCGGGGAAGGAAGACAGCCGGCCGGAGGAGGTTCCGGACTTCATGCGGCGTGCGCATAAATGGGATAGGCCCATGTTGCTGACATCTGCGCCAGGTCCAGTGGGCGTCGAGGGATCGTTTGCGAATCGATGGTAGGTGTGGTGGTCCCGTGCTCAGCCAGCAGAGCGCAAGGATGGCGACGGGAAGCTGTTGCCACCGGGCCTCCTCCCGGAGAGCGAGTTCAAGGAAGTGGCAAAGATGTCGGGCAGAAATGGCCTCCTGCTGTACGTGGGCGCACTTTTGTGGTGGGGCGAAGCGGCGTTGGCCGTGGCGGACTCATCCACCGAGCTGCTCAAGGATTGGAGTCTCGCGGTGTCCGACGTGGCTGCTGTGCTGGCGATGGCAGCGGCAGTGGTGGAAATGTGCGTACTATTTCCGCATTGACGTGAGAATTGTTGGTCCCCATTACTAATTACCTGAACAGTCCAGCAGAACAGCAGAGCAAGCGTAAGGCTGGAAAATCCGTCGACGCCAGCACGAGACGTAGATCGAGCGGGATCGGGGGGAAAGAGAATCAGGAGCCCAAGTGAAGTTCCATCTTGAGCGACCGATCAAATACTGATTGGGTTCCGAATCAGGAAACGCCACAAAACCACGTAGACTACTAGGTGATGGCGGGAGAGTTGTGGAATGCTAAGGGAGTCGAGACGGCAGAAACGGGAGAGCGATTGCCTATGTCTTGTATTTTATTTATTTGTTTATCAGCAGAGAACAACTTTGTTGCAGCGAGTTTTGTGAACGGCGTCGACCCTTGAGTCTGGAGTGAGTACGATCACGGCAAGAAAACCTACTGGGACTTTGAGCAATTTGGTGGACTTCAATAATTTTGTGGACTTCGTGCTTATGCGACGCGCCGGCACGCGCCGTGGCGTGATTGACAGAAATCTGACGGAAATCAGCGGGCATGGGGAATTAAATATCAGTCAACAGAACCAGCGGCGTGATGGGAAGTATTTAATGGGTATTTAAATACAAAAGGAGCCGAATATAGCTGGGTGCGGTGCTTTTCGGACGGCAAAGCGGGTCGGCAACTCCCGAAACACGGGTTTTCGGAGCGGTATTACGGATTTTCGGAGCTAGAACCCCAAAAGAGAAGCCATCAGGTACAATTCCCTTTATGCACCCACGCTACTCGCATAACTGAACAAGATAGATAGATATTGTTTGGGCGAAAGTTCGCTAAGCTTTCCGGCGAAAGCATCGGTCCATAAGCCTGTAAGGAATCCAAATGAGCAGGAGACCCAACACGGTAGGAGAGCAACGACGCGGGAGGCGAATGCGGATTCCCCCCACTGTGATAGGAGTTGTTTATCACATACCTAACGAACAGGTGGCATGGTGCGATGAAAGAAAGCTGCCTGGAGGGCGGAATCCGCCTGCATGTATGGCGCCATGATTTGGGCATGTTTTCGGAGGTAAACCGTGAATGACTCGCTGGCCCATCGCCCCATAGACTTGACAACATCGAAAGGCACACCACGTAGGAGGTACTCGAGGGTTGATCCGATACGGATGCCATGCCCCTGTAGTGGTTCGATTTGTGCCGCCGAAAATGCGACATGGAGACGTTTGAGAAAGGCTGATTTTGTCAAGGGACGCAAGGAATTTTTGTGGAGATAGGAAAAAAGAGGGGAGGTTGGGAGTGGGTTGTTGACAGCAAAATGGTTGTTCAGGGCGCTTTCTGGGTCGGTTGGGCCGTCTTGACGCGACCAAAAGGCATCTTCGCCATGAGCTTGGGCTGACTTGGTTCGCAGAATGAAAAATGCCGTCTGCGTCAAGTTGTGGCGGTCTGATACCTGATTACGTGTTGGTCAGCATCAATGAAAGGTCAGAGTCATGATAATTGTGGCCTACCCGTCGCATATTCGAACGGGTGACATGGATAGCAGGGTCGAACGAGGCCAGCGTTCGCACTGTGAACTCCCCCACCCGCGCAACGGAATAAAAATACGGTGGTCAAGCATGACCAGACCGCGGCATCGAGAGGGCACGTTAAATCCAGATGATGCAGGATTATAATCAAAACTTCGACTGTATATGGAAGCCGCTTCTTGCGTTTCGAAGACTGGGGAGCGAGGGTAGTAGCAGCTTTTAACAGAGCATCGATTGCGGCCTGTTCAATCAACCAAGGGATATTGTGGAGAATGTGCCATGCTCGCACACCGTAGTAGTAATTGTCCAATGTGCTCCCTGAATATGAACCCGCCAGTGTAGCGATAAAAGATGAGACAAGAAGATGGCTGGCCGGAGATCGCTGACTCTCCGGGATTCCTCGGCCATCACAGAAGACATGAAAAATCAGGAGCCCCGAGCCGTAGACTTCCAGCGTGCCCGGGGCCCAAGCGAATGACATCACGTCCTCAAGACGCTGCAAATCAATCGTGAGAGGAGCCCCACAATCATCTACAGCCTTGCGCGGGCTCAATGGGACCCATAAGCGAAGTCTGTTGCGCGCCAAACAGTGCGGACGGAGCGGAGAGGGCTGTAATGGTAAATGAGGTGGATACGGACGTGGTCGACGGTTCGAATGAGGGAAAGGTGGAAGGGTCGCATCAATGCGATGCCTAATCACGCCAGATGTCCTGTTCGTTAGCGAGGCTGATTGCCATCCCCTCGAAGGCGGTGTTTGCATCGAGGGCAAAAGCGCTGCGGGAAGAATCAGGGATGTGCTTGGTGTTCCGCTCCAGTGGCTGGTGGTCAAAATCGGCAATGAATGGTTGGAGTTCCAGAGGGATCGGAAGTCTGGGCAGGCAGAACCGGCGAGGTGGAAATTTTCCGCGGGAAGGGCCGTCGGCTGGATTAGCGGCAGTGCAGACGTAACGTGTGTGTACGGTATAGTCGTTGGATTTGAGCAGGATGTGGAGGCGGCGAAAGATGAGGTTAACCTCGCGGTTGCGGCTGCGGTGGTTCCACCAGCCTTTAACGACGCCGTCGTTATCTCCGTGTATTTTGGCATGCCCTCGGAAGGGGTCCAAGGCAATGAGGGCGCGAACGACGAGCTCGAACCCGACTGCTTCGGCCCATCCAATATCTCGCTCATCGGATTTCCAACCTGGAAGAAGAGTCCATGCCCACCAAAAATTCCTGATGATAATACCGATTCCGATTCCAGAACTCGCGTCGGAGTAAGCCCAGGGGTCATAGAGCTCAACTGGGCCGGGGATGCTACGAGAGAGAACTGGCTGTGTAAGTCTTGCTGCCCACCACTCGAGGTCCGCTGGGGTTGAATGGGGAGGGGTATGCGGCATGAAAGGACGATTATGGCAGATGTGCAACATGGCCTCCAGGCTGGTGAGGTAAGCGCGTCCCTCTGGGATGATGGAGCAAGCATGGAGGAGTTTGCCGTGAAGCTGTTGTACGTCCTTGAGCGCATGAGTGCGCGTCGCCGACCATTCCTGTATTGCGAGAAGGTATTTGGTCTTCTTCTCTGATCCCAGGGATACGGTGTTGTCAATGAGGTTCCAGACAAACCCCGTGAAGGGAAATTCATGGGCAAACATGATGTCCTTGTCCAGCGCCCAGGGCATTCCGAGCGCTGTGGTGACACGGTCAATGTCAGCAAAGTTGTAGGAGTAACGAGCGTCTTCTGGAGAGCGAACGGATGCGGTCGATAGATCAGCGATAGGGAAGGCCATATCCTCGTCAAACTCTTCCAATATGTCAGCTGCAAGTTTTCCCCCACCGAACCAGATGCGCCCGCCATCATGGTGACGGCCACCTGCGGAGATAATGTGAGCTCTCCACTCTTTGCGCTGTAGGTTATATCGCGCGAGATGTTTGAGAAGGACACGCAGAAAACAATGATCATCAACCCAATGTCCGAGGGGTCCAATACCCTGCGAACGCAGAATGTCCGCACCTGCATCAGCGAGGTTTCCGTACGCACCACTACCCGAAGATACGCCGAACGCGACACAGGTGTCGACGGCAAATTCGTCATTCGGCGAAAGGCGTACAACGGCCCCAGGCCATTGAGAGGCGCATGTTGGGACGGTTCTGTATGCTTCGGCCACATCCCGAATCGCGCCCTGGGATCCCGGAGGTAAGCGTGAGCAGGAAAGAGCAAAAATGTTGAAAGTTCCCCAAGTTGACGGGAAGCTGTCAGAGTCAATGGAGTGATTGATCGAAATATGAGAATGAGACGGGGTATGAGGGAACGAAAAGTTTTGGACAAGACGAAGCTTCTGAGGACTATGGGCCTTGGGTATGAGAGATAGTGGTGAGGATTGAAAGGGACCCATGCACGATTCAAGTTCGGCCTGGGTGAAAGGACCGATATAGCGCTGGCAACGAAATTCGTGCTCAACGATGGCGGCGAAGGCATTAGCATGATCGAGGAGAGTCGGACTATTAAAAGGAGTGTGAGATATGGTAATTGGGCGAATGCCAATGTCGAAGCCATGTCGGAGGGAGAAACAAATGTGGGGGTATCGATGTAAAAGCCCAGCTGCAGAGAGCAAATGTTCCCATGCGTCAGGTTTGAGGGGAGTAATTGCCCTAAGCATTCTGCGCTCGAGGGCAGCGCTGAGCTCCATGATTCTTGTCTCCACACCCTGAGCAGAGATGGCGCTGGGGATGAGAAGTGCTCGTGCATGGGCGGGGTAGTTGCCATTTGAGGCAAAGTTGTGCGCCATCGGATGTGATAAGATAACCGTCCCGATTCCTCGTGCAGAATGCCCTGTCGCCGTTCCAGAGATTGGAGGATGTGCACGAGTTGACATCGTGCGAGAAGCGGCCCAAACAGAGCGCGCAGGCCGAGTGGGCAGACTGGCCTGCGCTCGACTGAAAAGACTGATTCCCGGAGTCACGGCGATCATCGCGCGCGTCCCGGCCGCCATATCTTCCCAACGCAAAAGAGTTAGAATTCTCTTGAGGCCGTCTGACTGGAGACAAGGATCGTTGAGATCTCGTGCGGCCACGGCCCCCTCCCCGAGGGGTGCTGCGGTAGTCCCGAGGTGTATCCCGATAGTCCTGAGCACCGCTGCTTTTGGCGTCAGACTAAAGGGAATTGAGAAAATGCGATAATGCGATGATAATGTGATAATGAGATGATAATGAGATGTGATAATATGATAATGAGATGTGATAATGCGATGTGATGATGCGATGTGATAATGCGATGGAATTCGCGCAATGATAATACATTTATTTACATATGCATATGAGGTGCAGATGATAAGCGGCGTTTTTAGAAGACGCAAAAACGATGAGACGCGTATATGGGACGCAGAGTGGTTATAAAACATATATGGGATGATAAGATGCATGAATGAGATGCGAGGGGGAAGAGATGAGAAGCGTATTTGCGACGCGGGAAGGATGAGCAGAGTTCGGGATGGGGAGAAGGTGATGTTAGCGGCACGAACGGAGGAGGGGATAACAATACGCACACTTCTGAACCCCTCGGCCCGAAGTTTGTTCCAGTACTCATCCGAAATCGATCGAAGAAGATTGTCATTGAACAGCGCAAGATTAAAGCCGGTGTCTTTCTTGAGGGAATCATGCCATTCTCTGCGAGCACGAGCCTGATAAATGAGGAGGATGGATTCTCCATGATCGAGTTCACGGGATGGGTGCCGAGTGAGCGTGTAGAAGAATGTAGCGACGGATGCGGTGTGCCGAGTTGGCCATTTGGATCGGGTCATCTGCTCGAGAAGGCCGTTCGCACCCATCTCCATCTGGCGCCAGGTCAGATCGACATCCTTTATGACATTGCGGGACGCCTTGAAGGAGGATATCGGGCGCAATGCGAGAGCGTCGTCCGTACGAGAGAGGGCAAAGCCCTCCTCTGCAACTGCACGTTGCTGGTCTGCGGCGTCAGTGCAGCCCTCCGGGGTAAAATAATAGAGCTCGATGTAAGAGAACTCGTCGAGTTTTTTGACAGCAAATGGTGATGGACGTATCGTGATGCGGTCCCCGACACCTCTGTTGTCGTCAAAGTCGGCCAGCTTGGGCTTTTTCTTCTCCGCTTCCTTCCTTTCAGTCTCGGCTTCTTTCTCCGCGGCCAGGCGAAGATTCTCTGCTTCTTGTTCCCGCGCCTGACGGATGGCATCCGCAGCATCGCGGTCACGCTGAACCTGCTGGTCCCAAACCAGTTTCTTGGCGGTGTTGGATGACGTCCATGCCGTCCGTAGCTTTTCGGCTGCCCCTGCATCATCTAGTGCTCCATTGGCGGCGATGTTTTGGCGGATGTCGTCGTAGTCAGAAGAGGTGAAATCCGGGCAAAATTGGAGATTGGGATCAACAGTGAGGATTTCCATTGCTGAGAGTGTGGCGTTGTGAAAAAGAAAAAGGAATGACCGGACGAGTGGCGAGTTTCGCGACGAGGATGTCGACGGCGTGCGCAAAGAAGATTTTCTTAGCGATCGCCTAATGGGGACATAAACCCTATTCTAACTCCGCTCGTGCCTCACTACGCAACGAATCTCAAGCTACCTTTAGGTAAGGGTTTTAGGGCGCCCTATTTTCAATGCCCAGTGAGCATCACATTTTCGTCAGCACTTTTCGCGTAAGCGGGCTCTTTTGGAGCCCAGACCGATTCTAGCCTTCGGCTTTTCGGACCCGGTCTCGGTCATTCCTTATGGCGTGACGTGGCTTTTTCGCCGCTTCTTCTCTCCTTCACCCATGTCTGCCTCAGCCACCTTTTTCGACATTCCTCTCTCAACAACCTTCTGCGCCGACTATGAAAAATCTCTACTGTCTTTGGACTGGGTCTTGACCTCTGGTATCAAAGTTTCTGGATCTTTGGCGTCTGGTGTCTTGTCTTTGCCCTGCGATGGTTCTCCGTCCACCTGTGTCATGAATGTGAATCTCAATGTCAAGGACTCGCTCCCTTTTGATCTGGTTCTGGGTCGGGACTGGCATCTCTTTTGCCGTGACGCTCTTCCGAAGGCGCGCTTTTTTCTCTCTTCCGGTATCCTAGACTTCGACCCGAGGAGTATGTACTTTTTTATTCCTATATTCTTGTTCTGTTGACTCTTCACCAAGATCGGGACACCGTGCCCGCCTCGCAACCTTGCCCGATGGATATCGATGCTGAACCTGATGCTGATCAGCCCCCCACGTACGTCCTTGTTGTTCTAATTTTCACTGGCCTGACATTGTTTGTTGCAGGTGCGGTTCATCTTTGTGCATGCTCAGAGCCTTTGGCCTGTCATTGTCCCTCCTCATCTCATGCTCTACACTCTTATAACCTTGAACCTCGTACTACATCTCAAAATATCCTCCGTGATATTCTTACTGCACGTTACCGCACCCGTTCACGTATCTCTGTACTGTATTGTGATTTGAAGACAATTCAACATGCTCATACCCTGCACACTATTCCGCATCACGATATGGATCTTGCTCAGTGTAGACAAGCTTTGATTCATCATCTCATCACAGGTGCTTGCGCTGCTCATGGTTCGGATGTTAACTCATCTTCGAGGCTCGATCGCTCAACTTGCCGTGCTGTTGCCCGGGATTTTGATTCTGCAGCCTCTATGTCCATTGCAGCGCTCAATATAATTCTTGCTGCAGAGCATACAAAAATCTCCACCGAACATCTTTGCCATGTTGCGGCGGCTTTGAACTTTTCCATATCACGCTCCACCCGGAATCTGCGCTTCAAGATCAAAGCTTTGATTCGTAAACACTTGCTCACCATCGAGTCTGCCCCAATTGAAAGTCGGTCTTGTACATCGGTTGCCGATTTCTTTGATTCTTTTGAATCTCATCGAAGACCTGTTCTCAAGTCCATAGCCGCACTTCATCGAGTGGAACTGCCTGAAAAGCCTACGGTTGATCAGATTCGCACTGCTATTACAAGACATATCCTCTCTGGGGACTGCTCCCAGTTTTCCCACTCACATCCCCCGTCTTCTCTCCCCTCTGATATATCGGTGCCTGACTGCGTAGACGTGTACAACGAATGGCAGATAAATACAATAGACCCTGATCTGCAAGTCCATATTCTGTCTGCAATTCATGGGAGCAAGACATCCCTCAATCCGATGCGTCGCATTCTTACGAACCTCAATATTGAACATCTATCCTCAGATAGTCTCCGAATTTTACGCGACAAATTGCGGACCTATATTCTCGCTCTCCGAAAGGGCAAGCGTGTTCAGCGCGAGCAGCAAGCACTGCATGAATCCACAACTCGGTTCAACAAGCAGCTGAAGCAAATCCGCGAATCGTGGCCACAGCTTGTCCCCCAGTCACTTAAAGACAAAATTATCAAGCTATTTCGTGAGCGAACTTCCTCCGAGGCTCTTACAACATTTACCTGTGCTGCGTGTGCCGAGGCTGTGCCCCCTTCTCTCGCAATGCTTGTTGCCTCTGGATGCGTTCAACACTGACCTTATTAAACGACCCGACCGGACACTAGATGAGAATGGGATGCTCGATAAGTACAAGTGGCTTCATCCAGATTGTCTCCCGCCTCCCATGCCGCTAGACGGGAATGCTGTCCTCCAGGATTTTCTGTTGGACCCTGACGGTGTTTCTCTTCCTCCAGATGGCGGTTCGCCGGTCTTGTCTCTCTGCTCTGTGTGCCATTCGTCTCTCAAAAATAACAAAGTCCCTCCTTTATCCCTGGCGAATAAATTATTCCTCGGCCCTGTTCCGAATGAATTAAAAGATCTCACTGTCATAGAAGAGGCCATGATCGCTCGCTGTCGATCTAAGTGTTGGATTGTGCAGCTTAGAGAAGAAAACCAAGATCTCGTGTTACCCACTACTCAACGCGGCATCAAGGGCCATATAATTATCTACCTGCAACAACCTTCCGAAATTGCCCAAATTTTGCCGCCATCTGTGGACGAGATTACGTTGCCTGTCTGCGTCCTTTTCGTGGGTGCTTCTCCTCCAACCCCCGAATGGCTCCGCAATCATGCAAAACCTTTGGCCGTCAACGCTGGCCGTGTCCGTGCCGCGTTGCAGTGGTTGAAATCTCACAATCATCTTTACAAGGATCCGAATCAATGAAGAATGCCTACTTCAACTCGAAGAAAATCCCATCCTCCCCTTCAAAATTGAACATATTTTGCCCTCCGCTGCCAATGAAGCCTCCACAGCCCGTTATGACGCCACACCTGTACCAGCCGGTAATTCTCCCACCCAATCCAAAGAAATTCCGTTTCAGAATGTCGTCATTACCGGCATTGATGGTCATGCCTCTTCAAATGAGCTGCGTGCAGCTGCTTTTCGTCATGTTAATCAGAAGGGCGGGGGATATATTCAAGTTCCGCACGACCGGGAAGCGGAGAATGAGTTCCGCAAAGACAGTCTACTTTTCCCGATGATCTATCCTACTCTTTTTCCATACGGCATTGGGGGGCCGGAGGACATACGGCGCTCAGTACCAGTTTCGATGAAGCGCCATGTCAAGCACTTGTTCAACTTGGCTGATACTCGATTTCAGGAGCGTCCATCCTTCTTGTTCACTGCGTTTAATATAATGCAGCGACGTGAACTACTTTTGCACACTTCCCTCAAGGTGAAAAGAGCGAATTTCGCATCTGTTGCATCCCAGTTGGCCTCTGTATCACCTGAGGTGGTTCCGCGAGTGTCTGAACGAGCAGCAAATGGCAGTTCTGTTGCTCCTAAAGATCCTGAAGAACGCAAAGTTCTCGATTTATTGAAGCAGGTGAATGCTGTCGCTTCCTCTGTACCTGGCTCGTCCGCCGCAAGAGTTGCGATGCGAAACGAAATCCGTGGGCTCATGATCGAGAAAGGGCTCCCCAGCTTTTATATCACAATCAACCTCGCCGACATTTATAATCCAATCGTCAAATTTCTGGCTGGTTCAGAAATTGATATCGACGACTTGTTACCCTCTGATGTCCCGGATTACTGGGACCAATCTGTACTTGTAGCCAAAAATCCGATTATTGCAGCCCGATTTTTCAATCTGTACATGAAAGCATTTATATCCGCGCTGCTCGGGTTTGACCCAAAACAGGAAAACCTCGAGGGAGGCGTTCTCGGTGTCGTCAAGGCCTACTACGGATGTGTGGAAGCGCAAAGACGTGGTACACTTCACTGTCATATGCTTGTTTGGGTTGAGGGTGGCCTTAATCCCAACGAGATCAAGAAGCGGGCATTAAGCACTGCCGAAACTGATGTTGAATTTTCCAAACGTCTCTTGGCATTCCTCGATGACACAATTTCCAACGCCATACCACCAGATCCTGATCCGAGTGTCTCTGTTCCAGGCAGTCGCCACCATCCATGTTCAGTTCGTGGTGTACCCATCGATGATACTCCAGACAGTGCAATCAAGCGTCAAAAGGATATGCATCATCTTACTTTGAAATGCCAACAACACGAGCACTCCAAAACCTGTTTCAAGTACTGGCGTGGCCCGCCTGAGCCGAAGACTTGTCGCTTTGACCTACATGAAGACAACTTCAAGCCTACAAGTTCGTTTGACCCCGAGACGGGGGGAACTTTGTCTACGCTGTCTTGATGGCCTGGTCAACAACTTCAATACAACCATCCTCGAAGCCGTCCGTTGCAACATGGACATAAAATTCATTGGTTCTGGAGCCTCAGCCAAGGGAATTCTGTACTATATCACGGACTACATTACAAAGTCGCAGCTCAAGACTCATGTTGCATTTGCAATGTTGGAACTCGCTGTGAAAAAACTTGGCAACTTCAATCCTTTAGAAGATGACACAAATATCCGTGCGAAGAAAATGCTCCAAAAATGTGCTTACGCCATGATTTCTCAGCAGGAGTTGTCTGCACAGCAAGTTGCGTCGTATCTCATGGAGTTTGAAGATCACTTCACAAGTCATGCATATCGTAATTTTTACTGGGGCTCTTTCGAGAGTTTTCTCAACAAGCAGATGCCAAGTCCGGAATGTTAGCCATCAAAATGCACGGCTACGTCCTCGTCGCTGCCGGATGACGCTAAAAATGAGGCGAAACATACGCCACCTAATGATAGGACTGACCATAATGAATGCGACGATGATGATGACCACTCTGATGACGAAGACTCCGACCACGAAGAAGATGACTCTATATTTTTGAATGACCTTGCAGAGCCACGAGATGCAAATGATACCATGGATGAAGAAATACGTGTTGAAATTGATCGAACAGGGAGCTTGGTTGCTAAAGGAAGTCAAGTCTCGGACTATCAATTCCGTGGCGAGGAATTGAATAACATATCAGTTTGGGAATTCATTTCTCGCATTGACAAAGTACGAAAATCTGCTGATCGTCGATCACACAAGACTCAGGATCCACTTCACGGGGATATATCCCAGGTAGTCGAAGATGATGCCATCGAGGACCACGAGTCTCCGGAACTCGCCGACGAATCACCCCTGACTGATGAAGGCAGACTGCGGCCTCGGATTACTCTGCTAAATGGCCACGAGCAATCAAAAACTCACATTCTCCGTGTCCGTGCACCCAGCGAGAGCTTTGTACCAGTTCCTATCGGACAAGGAATCCCTCGCCGCGACAAGGACGACGTTCGGCAACGATATTGTCGGCTCATGTTGATCTTTTTCAAGCCATGGAGCCATGCAACTGATCTGCGCGGCAAGCACCAATCTTGGGAGAGCGCCTTCACGGAGTTTGTGCATACATGTGATCCGTCAGTCATATTGAAAATGGACAATATGCAGATACTGCATGAATGCCGTGATAGTCGCGACGATCATTTTGCAGAACGTCGCAGGAGAGTCCGCCCAGTGGTTGGAGCCCGACGCCAAGGACGCCAAGTCGTAGATGACTTCGCAGGAGAAGATACTACGGAAGACATGATTCTTACGCACCTCGAGGAGATTTCCACTCGGTTTTCACTCAAGAAAGCAGCAGCCAACGAAACAGTTTTGGAATGCGTCAGCTATGCAGATGCAGCTGGCTTGTATGACAGACCATTTTTGCCGACTGTGTCCGATAAATCACCGGATTCAGAGAACAACCACCTTGCGACCAGGCATATAATGAGCAATGACACATACCCCGAAGACGTTTGGGGGAAGGCATACGAAGATCGGAGAGATCTTCTGAAGCGAACTGCTTCAGGAACAACTCAACAACAGGAAAATTCAGCCAACACAGTAAAAAATGATGCTGCCCAGGTCAGATCAACGAATATTGTGACAGACGGGTCTGCTTTCCATAATGCCTTCGTCGATAATAGCTCCCCAGAAATTCGACAGGATATCGAGCCTGTTGAACAAGCAATGAACATTGACATTGAAGCTTACATTTTGAAATGGACCCTTAATACGGAGCAAGCTCGGGCATTCCGCATCATTGCTGCCCATAGTCTCGAGGAAAAACCCAGCCAACTTCGAATGTTTCTGTCTGGTCCAGGGGGAACCGGAAAATCCCGTGTGATTCATGCGCTCCAAGATTTTTTCAAGCTCCGCAACCAATCACGGCGCCTGCGTTTGGCAGTATTCACGGGTGTAGCCGCACGAAACATCAATGGAATGACACTGCACTCTGCACTCTGCATCAATCAGCGATCCAAAAAATCAGCAGAGACGAGGACACGCCGAGATCTCGTTGCAATGGGGGAGGGTGTGGACTATCTCTTTGTTGATGAAGTCTCCATGGTCGGCCCGTGGAACAGAGACTCCTTATGTAATGATTTCCCGTGCCACGTCTCTTGACGCTGTCTTTATCCTTCGGCCATTTCGCAAGAAAGTGATTCAATGCCATCCTAGTCAAGATGTTCGAGCTGAATTCAGGCGACTGGATATGTTGACAAAGCAAACTATCTTGAGGTCGGGAAATCCGGCTGAAGCTGCGGAGGCGCAAGCATACTTGGTCCAAAATTTTTCAGCTGCTGCCCTGCCAACGGAAAACGACCCTGACCCCGACGAAACGGATGCGTTTCATGATGCCCGACGATTGAAACATCTGCAGGCCACAAATGCGCATTTACTCAGCAATACTCCGGAACTCATGATACCTCAGAGAACGGTTCGCAACCGTCGGGCGCAGATTACACCAGCACCGTTCACGCACACTGCATCTACCTCTTTTTTAACTGGCCAGAAACGCCCTGCTTCAGAGATTGTCGATCAAGTCGTCGGTGGACGTCGCGTACGCAACAAACGGAGATAATTCTTGCTCCAATGCCACGGGCACAACGGTTAGCGCCAGCACGCCATAGCCAATGTTCGCGCATACTGATCCGGTGCCTCATCAATCTTGAACTTCGGTTTTGTGGCTTATTTTGTGTTCTAGCAATTCTTTCATTACGTACTTCACTGCTGGTGCGATACAAAAAGTACGGTGGCTCTCTTTGCAAATGCATTTCTCGTCCTTGATCTCCCACTCTCTTTCCTCTCTTTTTGAATCAATCGTTATTTTTTCACCATCATGGCCGACGATAATATCGACCTCTTCCTTCGCCGTACTGCCATCGACGACGATGGCAGATTCTTCTACGACCAATACACCGACATGTTTGCTAGCATGGGCAAAGCTAGTCTCGCTGCCCATGAATTTGGGCAAACCTTCGAGCGAACCACCGACAAGAAAGGCCGCATCACTTATGTGACCAAGCCCGATGGTGCCGAGTTCACTGCCAATATCATCGGCGAGATTGGCAGCGAGTCTCAGGGCAGCTTGTTTCGTGCATCGCCTGCCAAAAATCCCCCGAATTTGGTGCGTGATCTTTTGGACACATAGATTTCTCTCTGATAGACATTTAGCCATTGGGAGACGATGCCAACCCCCACCGCATGGTCATTTCGGCGCGCTGCCCTACGGGGGCGACTGATGCCCTGACGGGCCTTTGGCAAAACTTTTCGGGCTGTCTCGATGAAGTCCGCGAGGCCGACCAGAAGGAAGAAATCGCCGCCAATAAAGTAAGTTTCTTCACTGTTACCTTTCACGTCCTCACTCTTGAATTAGAAATACAAAGTCAGCGAGATGACCGTCCGCGAGGACAACGATTTGAACAAGCCAGCGGACCTCATCATTTTGAAGTTTAAGCCGACTTACGAGGTATATTTCTTTTCTCATCCATGGTTTATATACTTATACTGACCGTCATCACAGAAGCCATTTGGGAATGCCACGCCCCGACGTACCGTTCGCAACTCGCGTGCGAGAGCCTCGACCACAGAGGGGGGAGGATGCCGAAATGGCGGGCTTGGATTCAGGTGAGTGCTCGCTGCCTTCTGTCACAACGGGCCAACCAGAACTTACTCGACATTCCAGGATCTTCTGCACGCCAAGTCGGCGACACGTACTCGCCTGACATGCTTCCCGACCACCAGGGTCCCTACTTTTCGCACCAAAATGCCCGCCTCGTCCAGCGCCAAATCAAGGACGAGGATGGTCAGCTCATTGCACCCCACGAACTGTATGAAAAACTCGTGGAGGGCACTCTCTTCTCTGCCCAGATTACGCTCTCGACTTACATCATCAAGGAGTCAAACCCACGATTCCTTGACGCGAAGGTGAATTTTTTTCCTTCCACAGCGGTATTCAACTGATCAAATGTCAGGTGTATCATGTCAATATCGAAAAGCTCACGATTCTTGACAAAGGTGACGGCGCTCCGTGGAACCCTCCCATTCCCCAGCTCCCGTCTACGGCACCTTCCACGCCTACGAAACGCGCGCGCGACCCTGCAGTTGATAGTGCTTTCGAGGGCCTTTCACCGTCCAAAAAGACTCGCGCTGCCGCGTAGATAATCATGTTTCCCACACATTCATTATCCCACAATGTTTTTAGTGTACCAGCAATTTAATGTGATCTGCTTTGCAGCGTTATTCACAATCGTACAAGCCGAAGCGTACGTTCAAGGGAGAGTGGATGGCAGTGCTCGGCCATCACACCGGGTAGCGGGCCCTGCCGCTCGCCGGCCCTATCCGCCTTATGCAATATGGGAACCTCCCCGCCGGATGACCCAGGTGTACCACTAATGCAATGTACCCCCCCTGTCAGGGTAGGGTACATTGCAATAAAGGTACAGTTACACCTCAGATCCTGTGGTGGTGGGAAGCTCCTTATGCTGAAGATTCCTAATGTCGGTGGGTCTCACCGTGAGTCGTCCGGACTCACGGTTGGAGTAGCTACATTTCTTTTAAAAGATTTCTGAAGTATTCTCCTTTGTCCAGAAGTCATGGAAAATGAACCGGGTGTGACCGCTGGTCATAACTTAACCGTTACACCAGCAAACGCCAGTCGGCCACCTGCCACAAGTAATGCAACAACTGAATGATGTGACCCGGCTCTCATGGCGAGCACCAGGACATTGTGCCGCCGTGAGTTGAGGGTAAATTCGACTAGCAGGAGGTGGACTTATCCTTAGTCCAGCCTTATAATTCTATTTGTCAAGACGGTCTGTCTCTGCTAGGAGGTGTCCCCACCAGATGCTATTTCTCTCCCCTGTGGTTCACCTCTGGCGCATGTAGCCTCAGCTTGCTGCCACAACTCCCAGCCCAATACTAAGACGTCCTCCCAGCAGAGCTCTCTGGCCCTACCAGCCAGATCACTAAGTTGTTCAGCAGTCGATGGGAGGCATACTGACTTTCGGCTGTCAATGGTGCAGCATGCTGTCCTGGGGCAGACACACGCCCCCAAACTAATCTTCACTTCACCATACTGATAAGTCATGAAAAATGAATAAAAACTGGGTGTTTTTATGTGTGTTCCATTACACGTCTCATCAGTGCATGTTGCTGAGTCCCTTGCCTCCATGGTCATCGCAATCACAGTCGACCTATCCTGACTCGATGTGATTCCAATACACAGACCGCAGCCCAACACTATGTAATGATGCAGTCCTTGTCGCTAGCCCACGACCACCATATCCAAGTGGAGCAGTTCAAATTCAAACATCAACACTTTCTTTGTGCCTTGGTTCTCAATACCTTGCAGTATCTGTCTTATTTCTTTGTTTCTGTCGCCGATGAATAAAATTTGGTTTTCCCTGCATTTTCTGCGTGATTAAAGTAATTACAACCGATTGCGAGGGCTTAGAAGGTGTATAGAGCTTGGCTCATCCGAATCAGCCCTGTGCAAGTTCACCTGGCTAATTAGCATTATAAAGAAAATAGATCTTTTATGAGGTCTTTGTATCTTCACCACACTATTTAGCCTTGCAAGGGTGTTGCGCCTTGCAAGGCCTTTTATAGCCTTGCAGGTTTTTTCCGGTTTTGGCAATGAAACAGCTTTGCCACCTGGAACAGACTGCACATGAACATCGAATGAGGCACTGCAATGTCCCTAGAATAATGGGCCCACCACGGATGCTGCACCTTCAGTGGCAGCATCAATGAACGGCGTGATGACGGTGATTACTGGCTTGAGCTTTCGACGGAATTTACTCCATTTCAGACCCCCTTCGCGATGTCCCGAAATCTCGATGCGGTATCATGCAAAATAGACAGGTTGCGCAACAGCCACCAGAGCCACCCGGTGGCTGTATTGCTGTGCGCAAAAATGGCAGGTGGGTGGCTCCACTGAGCCACCAGCACTCATTTTTGCGTCATATTTTGGTGGTGGAGCCACCGGGTGGCTTCGGTGGCTGTTTTGCAACCTGTCTAATGTCCAGAACAGATGCCGCTGAGTCACAGTCTTGCAGACGGAGGGCGAAGTCGCTGTTTTCGTGCCTCAGGTCAATGCCAGTTCGATGCTTGTATACGTCGAGGGCGTCGTCCCAGAGGCTTTGGAACATTTCGCTCTCGGTTCCACAGAGGCAGTGCAGTAAGCAGTTACCTGTCAAAAGTCGGCATTCAAAGAATTCCGTTATTGTAACTAGTTTCGCGCCGACTCGGCGTCTTTATATAGCCTGGGCCCTGTCTTCTCGCCTGAACATCAGGAAAAAACCTCCTTTGCTAACTTAGAGCTAATTTTCTTCTTGACTGTCAGATTCAGGTAAAGTCGCAAAATTAGGCGGATTGTTCAGTTTTCCAGGTTTACTTGGTTGGGAGATTTCATTTCTGTGCCAAAAGAGCGGAAAGGTATGCTGGATAATGGGTAGGTTCGTGTTCGGCTCAGCAGCTCCACTCGATAATGGTTCAAAGTGAGGATGTAACAACACATTGGCTGAAATATACCAAGTCCGTTGCCGAGACACCGGCCCTAATCTGCACAGCCCATCAGCAGACGTCGGATCCGACGCCGAAACGCACACGTGCCAGGTGGTTGATATCTGAATTTGGAAGAGCGCACAACACGTGTCAACGGACTCTCTTCTCCTTCCCTCCACGTCGTAGCACATCATCGCACTCTTATCCTTCGACACACATTTCTGCGCCCTTATTTCTTTCTCATATAGTATTTCCTCTTCAACTCATGGCTCTTGAATGCTCAGACATCTTCCTTGGGTTTGCAGAAAGTGTTTTCGACGTCACCCTGGTTTGTCTGACGCCATGCACCCAGATTTCTGACCCGTCCCGCCTGCTTTTTAGTAGTATACTGCAGGTATTTGGCTCTGGGACGAGTCTTTGTGCATGTCAGGTGTGCGATCTTGCCTTCCCCTCCCAAGCACTTTCTAATAAAAATTATAAAATGTGACTAGGCACGATGGTCTTCAATATCTCGTGTGCACTGGGGTTTTTCTCGTATGCTTGAATCTCGGGGATGGCAAAATTGCTGATCTGCAGCAGGAACTTCCCTATCCCACCTCCGAACTTCATCGCATGCTCATCAAAGGGACAAGAGTGGGAGCGAAAGAAGAAAATGGGCACAGTATGCTGAATGGCGTGTCTGTTGTGTTCAGATACATTTTCTCTAATCCGCCTCGAGAAGTTGTTGCCCATGTGTGTGATTACGGAATTGGAGACCGGAAACAAACACGCATGCTTAGCATAATCAGCGCAGATACTGGCCTCACATCATGTATGACTCGATGTGTTCCCACGTTATCATGATTTTGATCCTCGTGCACCACGTCCCCCAGCTCTCTCGCGTCGCCATTTTCATGTCGGTTTATTCTCCCCGAGCCTTAACAATTTCACGTGAAAGAGCTGGTACGTCCCTTATCATTCCTTGATTCCTCCCCTTCCACTGATAACTATTCTTTCCAGAGAATAACCTACTCATTATTACAGAAAGTAACCGGAAATTCCCTTATTGAAGCGGAAATTTGTAGAATTTTCTGGGTCTGACTACCTAAAGATGTTTATCTAGTCATATTCTCACCCCTCAGATTCAATTTGCTGTCAAAAGTCTGGTGTGTGCAATGTGTCAGTTGATTGTTTTGTGCTTACCTGATTTTGCAACATGTGTCAAGAACTGGTGCACATGGCTTGGTATGTGAACATGGATGGAGTTTTCAGTTGTTAAGACTGTTCTTTAGGATATCCTGAATGTGCTCCATGACTTGTAACTTGAGGAAAGTTGATGGATACTCATAAACAAGGCATTTTCTGTGGGAAGTCATGCTTTGATTGCACCTGCACAAGCTGCTCTCCAGTTAAGATAACATAATGTGACCCTGAGCAGCTCAACTTTGTTCAAAATGTAGCTGGTGGACTCCATAGTGATTGCTCAATACATCCATGGTGTTTTAAATGACCAATTCCCTTTTGAATTACTTCTTCAGCAAGTTATTGTGCAAGATCTGCAGATAATGCTGCAACCCATTTTTCAGCAGGATTTTTGTCACATATCCAGGAACTTGACTATTCAGAAATTCACCAGAGATAACAGTTCCCATATTCAGGGGTATCCCACTGGGAATCAGGGCTCCCAGTATTTTTTTGGAGGAGCTTCTTTCAACTGATTCTGGAATATCATAATTTCCACCTGGATCCCCAATCTTTTCTTGGGTTTGGACAGCAATAAGGATGATTCTCCTCAAACAGGTTGTGTGGTCTGCAGCTAATATCTATGGGTATCTGGTGTTAAGGTATGCCCGAGCTCAGTGAACGTGATGTGACACAATGGATCAATTTCCGGTTATTTTTTGTAATAACGAGTACAAACACTTGGTCGACAAATATTGGGAATGTAGTGAGTCGGTTCAGAACTAGAAGATGAGAATCCTGAAGCTTTAGATGATCCGGCATCTCAAATTCTCAATGGTATCTTCATTCTCTGCGGGAGAAAACAGCGAAAGATAGCCAAGGGGGTCGCGACGCGGATGTCGGCCATGCCGGTGAATCAGGCTCCATATTGAAGATTATGTCGTGGAGTCTCACTTATAGCGGGACCCGGATGTGACACAGAAGAAGAGCATTTGAAAGATAGGATGTGAAGAAAGGTGGCGTTTCGGGGGAGAATTGCGGCAGGCGGAAGACCATTTGAAAGCTAAAAACTCACAGAAGATGGTGTGCCGGGGAAAACAATCGATTGAATTTGATCCGGATTGTAAATATGAGCGAGAAGTGGGGCGGCCGCACGGAAGAAGTAGAGGAAACTAAGAAAATGTGTGAGTGCGCAGGCGGCCGTGCAAATAAGCTCCGCGCTTGACCGGCACATGATGACGTCACTCCTGACGATATCTGCCACAACTTTGAGCCAGCGAATTCTATGCTTCTTCCTACTCGATTTTCTGGGTTGGGGTAACAGGCACAGGACTCGAGAACATCGGATGGTGTTCTGCCTTGCCGCTTTCTGAACCATATTTCCCAAGCAAGCCGCTTCATCGACACTCAAATACTGTAGTAAGGCTCCAACCGTTTTCGTGTACACGGTTTTAACCGTTTTCGTTTCCGTTTTTTTTTCCAGCCAGGAAAAACGGTTTGTAAACCGTTTTTACAAGGTTTAAACGGTTGTGCTCAGTGTACGGCAGCAAAGGCCTGATACGCCGCTGACAGGAGTGCCCGAGGTGGGTCTGAACCTAATAAAATGCGAATGTGAGTGACCACACTGTTCTTGCACCCACAATCCGCGAGACCGTCACCACCGTAGCATCTCAACGTTTGCTCCTGTTTGTTCCACGCTGAAGACCCGGTCGACAGCTCCTGCGGTGGAGGCTCCAAATGGGCCAGTGTAGCACTGACTCGAGTGCGTCTTAGGGCAGGTAATTTGGTATTGTTCTTCCTCTCTTTTCGCGTCCTCCTGAGCCGTTTGGAGACCTGGAGGAAAATACCATTTTTAAACCGTTTTAAACGGTTTTTAAACATTTACTAACCGTTTTCGTTTTTGTACTCAGATCCATACACGAAAACTAAAAGGTTGGAGCCTTATGTAACTGTAGTATTTTGTTCAATTCGTATAGTCACGCATCACACGGCCAAAAACTTACGAAAATTTTCGTAAGTCGCTCAGTCACAAGGGCGATTTTGGCCTTAGCCGAGCTAGCCAAGCTCCTGCCGACAGATCAAAACTCCTAATTAGAGAATTATACGAAAGGTCCAATTCGTACAATGGTGTCACACCCCAAACCACCTTACGAATTGAAGGAAATTATTACTCATATCTTAAGCAGATGTCCTGATTTCATATGTACATGTTTGCGCCCGCTGATTTCCGATGATATGGCTGTTTTGGGTTTGGTTTCAACAGAGCGCTTGAGGGCGCTTACCATCATCTGCGCACGATCTCCACCCAGTTCCACTCTCTTGGTTCGAGGATGCTTTTTTTCAACACAGTTTAACTTTCGGAGCCCTTGGCCGCTGGACTATGCCTTTTTGGATGCACCACATGCTTGAGAACCCTGCAATCAATATCCACTCAAAAGGACGAATAGCCTCAAATCACTTCTTTACGCCTACCCCCACCATTCTGCTTGCCACAAACTGTCCCTTGCTCATTCCTTGCTGTTCTATTGCTATATCTTCCGACCAGAAAACTCCTTGCATGTCCCAAAGCTCAACAGAACTGGTCTGGATCAAGACGATTCAAAGATCAAGACCTCGCTACTCAATCGTTCTTCCATATAGTGTGTTTACAAGTCTCAACTACTCAAGCACCAAGACCTGAAAGGTCAAGCCAATAATTCAAGATTACTCAAATAGTACTGACTCGTCTCTGGTCATCCTTCTTTCCCGATCGGAACTACATCAAACTACTGTCTCTTTCGCAGGATCAAGACCTCACATATATGGTCTTTAACTTGATGAGTCATTGAAAAATTGCTAGAAAGTGAAATCAGCCAAAAATCAGAGATGTTCCACTCACCTGAGGTGCACAAAGTGGTATTGTAGGCAATTGAAAAAATACGGACCCCGAAGTCGACTCGAAGCAACTTCAAGCGACTTGCACTCGCGAACTCGAGTCGAGTCGAGTCGAGTCTTGTTTCGGAGTCGACTTGCCAAGTCACGACTCGACTTATCGAGTCGCGGCAACATTACTTCCAGCACTTGATATAAATGACAATCGGTGAAATGGAAACTGCCGACAGTACCGACGATGAGGCAGCAACATCATCTGGCTGGAGCCTCAATACCATGTGGTTCTAGTGGTGGCAAGGTTTGGTTCGGACATTGGTTCAAACTCGAACTGAACCTGAACCAAACGCAACATTCAGGTTCAGGTTCACCACTTTGCTGAACCGAATGCCAGGTTCACGTTCGGCATTCGGGGCACGGTGGACACGTTCAAACGCCGAACGCGAAAATCCCGACATTCAAAGAATTTTCGGCAATATTCTGGTGATTTTTGTCGACATCGGGGCAAATTCGCACCTAACTCGCTGCTGACTTGCTGTTAGACTGTCGGATTGACGTCTTGCAGCCAATTCCACAGCGATCTCGATCAGCGCTGCATCACCGCCACTCGGACCGTACTCTCCCACGAGTCAATTTTCACCCGACCAATCTTGGAATACGGTTTCTTGGCCATTTCAGTGTCATTGAGGCACTGAAATTGAATCATACAAGGTGAGAACCACTGATTCAGTCACTTGTGATGCTCTGAGACTAGTTTTTAAATCCCAAAATGCCCGAACTCATTTGCGTTCTGAACGCATTCGAACGCAGAACCGAACCTGAACGCGGGTTCAGGTTCAAGGTTCAGCACTGTCCCGAACCAAATGCCAGGTTCAGGTTTGGCATTCAGAGCAAAGTGCCCTGAACCTGAACTGAACCAGCAACAGTGCGGCTTAAGCTTAAGCCACAACGTTGCCAACGTTGGAGGTGGCTTAAGCCGGCGTGAGCCATGTCTTAAGCCATCACTTAAGCCAGCTTGGGCTGTGGCTTAACCCAGCTTGGTCTGTGGTTCAAGTTGGTTTGAGCTGGCTTAAGCCATCATGCTTAAGCCCGCTTGAGTCATGGTTTGAGTTGATTTGAGTGGGCTTAAGCCAACAAGCTTAAGCCAACTTAAGCCATCGCACTTGAGTCAGCTTCAACCAAAAAAAAGTGCATCCCTTTCTCACCTCAATTTGCACACCCTTCAAGCTCCTAAAGGAGACACTTCAAGTCCTGTATGAAAAGTTTCAGGTGCAGACACAGAAAAATGTCTCATTATTACTTTACTTTGAATTGCTACTGTACAGGAGATAAAGGGATAAAAAAACATTATGAAGGAGGAACACAGATATGAAGCTGCACAACCCATATCTTCCACCAGCCTGATCGCAATCATATCCTGGCTGAACTTGGAGATCTCATCATTGCCTTGGCAAGTACACATGTAGTGGGGAAAGACAGCAGATGTGTGGTATGGCCAGTGCCTGTGCAGGGCTTGGCTGTGTCCTGTGTTGAGTCAGAGCATGAGAGATAGTGGAATAGAGCAACAAGTGAGACACCCTCTCAAGGCAGTCCCAAGGTACATTTAACCCTCAGCTTGCCTTGCACTTCCTCTTTTATATCTCTCAAACCAGCTCAAACCTTGAGTTCACATTGCAATGATTATGAAAGATGAATATATTCAGTACTCTACAGCACCCATGCAGAGTGAATGGAGATCACCTCTAGGTGCCACTTTATACAGGTGTATTTTTGAGTACAAAGGTGCCATGGAGTGAAGTGCACATGATGACAGATGTGAAGAATACAATGACATGGACAGCCCTCAGCTGTGTGAGTGCGAATGTGCACATACATGAGCCTGTTCTGCCCTCTCAACGGATGGTGGTGGTGGTGATACAGCCAACTAAGGTGTTGTTGCTAGGAGTGACACAAAGTCGGTGAGTTGGATGGGCACAGCATCAGATGGAGCAAGGATGCAGTTGGTTTGTCAATGCTGGTGAATATTGCAAGGATTGCTGAGGGTGCAGCCTTTGGCATTGTGAAACATTTTGTCAGTACCCTCGCGAAACTTTTGCTCACCCTGAAACTTTCTGCATGAACTTGTTTTACATGATTTAGGGAGAGGGTTAGGGACTCATTTAGATACTCAGAGTAGCAGTTAGATATCTTATTTCTTGTGGCTATGATGCAGTACACAAGCTTGTATGTAGAACACGCTTGTCGACATTGCTGAAGGATTCCCACAGTTTAATTTATACCCTTTCTATCACTGTCTCACTGGCGCCATGCTCCCAAGTGAAGCAATTGATCTATATTTCTGTGGTCTCACTGTCTCCAAGCTCTCAGCTTCATTTCTGCTTCAATGTAGAGCTTCTGTTGGTACTGGTGCCATGAGTTTGATCTTGGGTAATTAGACTACAGTGCAGCATTGGTACAGTATGGCTTTGTCACAGCTAGACCCACATAGTTCTCACTTCTAGAATTCAACCTTGCATGATTTCCTGGTTACTTATCCATTTGCATACTGACCATGTGCAGACTGCTGCAAAGCGCAAGTCTACTGAATTACTCAGCTAGGTCAACTTCCAAGGAGGTCAGCAGGTTTTTCATGTTTTTTCTCAGTATATTGAATCCTGCAGTAAGTTCTGTTTACCCAGACAGTGACAGGGAAGACACTACATATACAGCAAGGCTGGCACTGAAAGTGAAGCAGAACAGGTGGAATGCACCCAGGGGAAGTGGGACTGCGGGAATATAAATCAGTTGCTTCACTTGGGAGCATGTTGTCAGTGAGACAGTGATAGAAAGAGTATAAATTAAACCATGGGAATCCTTTGGCGACGTTGGCAATGCGTGTTCTACATACGAGCTTGTGTAGTGCATCATAGCCACAAGAAATAAGATATCTAACTGCTACTCTGAGTATCTAAATGAGTTCCTAACCCTCTCCCTAAATCATGTAAAACAAGTTCATGCAGAAAGTTTTGGAGGTGGGCAAAAGTTTTGTGAGGGTATCAGCAAAATATTTTGCAATGCCAACTAAATGTTTCGTAGTGCCATCTAAATGTTTCGCGATTGTCCGACTTTATGTTGAGGAAATCAATGATTTCCCCAAATATGAATACAATGATGAACAGCTGTGTTTTTCGCAGGGATCACATCAAAACGGCTATTTGTATTGCGGATCATTCAAATGTTTCGTGGTTTATTAAATGTGCATTTGGACTGCCATACAAATTCCTTCAATTCTTCGCACACCGGTTCAAGTGAAACTGAAGCTGAAGATAATATAAAAGAGTGCTTGAGTTCCTTGTTCAACAGCATCAAGCTACCCGGCTATTGTGCACATAAAGTGTTAGGAGACATACCTGGGTGATCTCTCAAATTTAACTATTGCAAATCAACTTTTTTTCTTTTGGTTCACACGTGGCTTAAGCTGGCTCAAGCCATGTTGACTTAAGCTGGCTTAAAGCTGGATTAAAGCTGGCTCAAGCTGGCTCAAGCCATGTTGGCTTAAAGCTGGATTAAAGCTGGCTTAAGCTGGCTCAAGCCATGTTGGCTTAAGCTGGCTTAAAGCTGGCTCAAGCTATGTTGGCTTAAGCAGGCCTAATTAAGGGCACATTGGCTTAAGCCAGAAGTCAGGCTGCCTATAGAGCTGGCTTAAGCCATGGCAACGTTGGCAATGTTGTGGCTTAAGCCCAAGCCACCCTACGGTACATTATGGGCTTCGCATGATCCACATGGCGCAATTTTTCCACCGCCAGCAAGGGAACGCGTCCAGAAGATTCCGGGTAAAAGCAATTGCAGCAGTGACTTCATTGAGGATAAAAGTGATGGTTAAAACGACGGCGTGCTTTCCGAGTTTTTGATTTACTCGCAATTTCGACGCTTCCAGAGGCCTCACAAAAATTTTGCAAAGAATACACGATGTCTGTTTGAAGCTTTTCGAACTCAGTTGCACCGCTAACGGTCAAGTGTTGGGATTATTCTCGACGAGAAAAGAGGGGAGGCGGCCGAAGGCCGCCGACCACCTTGTTTGAATATGATCGTACCTCACGCACGGACCACTCGCTAGCACTCGCTTAGCCCTGACTCGTACGCGCAAGCGCTCTCCGGGGATCCGCACCCATTGTCGCATGCAATCCACAGGCCCTAAGATGTTGCCAGCGAGCGCTGCCCCACTTTCGAACACTAGAGCAAGTTTCCAGAATACTAGTGCTCTGTCCCACAATTCTATTGGCATGCCAACGACGAGGAGTTGAATATTGGCCCTGAGAATGGTGCAAGTGAGATGGAAGTGAACAAGGGTAATGCACAGTTGCCAGTGTGAAGTGTCTCAACGCACGGCATTATTTACTTGATTCGTTCTATTTTGTTGCTCGGCACCCCGTATATATATAGTTGTAATGTAATGTGACCAAATTTTACCCACAACAAGCTACCGAGTGCCTCGCAAGGTGAATGCCAGGGTGACGAGCTCCTTACAAGGGCAATACCAGGCTAGTTGACCCTTTACAAGGCCTTGCCATGTACACCTGGCGTGACAAACTATAACAGGTCATAACAAAGTTTCCCGCTTTTGGTGATGTTTTGTTGCCTTTGGGGTCTTGTTGAAGGTGAGGACATCATAATGCTTTATGAGACAGTTTCAATGGAGCACAGGCGACGCAAGGAGTTGACGAGAAATTCGATGCCCTCGTCGACCTCTTGGAGAGCTTGGAACTCTTCTTCAGGCAGCAGAGCATGCCCCTCTCGGAAAGGAATCCAAGAGTATCGTAATCGAAATTCTGGTTGAAATGCTGAAGGCACTCGCTCTGGCTACGCAGATGATGAAGCAGAACCAGATAAGTGAGACCACTTCCAAGATCTACTAGCAGCTGGCCCGTGCCACGCTACGGTCCATGGATCATGTCTTATGGCAAACCGAGAACCCAAATTGCTGAGAACTGAAGACACCACTTGTCGCCAACCTTCGGTTGGCTCCTCGTGGCCTCAGGCAGTTTCCAATCTTGCATCCACCTCAAACTTGTACAGACATGGAATGTTACAATTGGTGTCAACTACAACGTACACCCATACCTCACTACTTAACAGCTAGTGGTACAAATTCATGATTGAAAGTAGTAAACTGCTTGTCCTAGTATGATGACCGGCGGTGAATGCATGTCCTTGCATCAAACCTGAATATTTATGTGGACTGGAAGGTATGAATTCGAAACAATACTCAAATACACCACTAATTTGCATCTGCTGTTCCTTGGCTTTGCGTGTCAGAGATGGTCCTCCCGAAAAAGGTTGCCTTCTCCAGCTCAACAATGGAATGCCATAGCGATCCCAATTTAGCATCGTACTACCATCATAGTGGTGCCATGGGGGGTGCACGATGTTTTTGAAGAACAGTGAGAATCTGTAGATTTTGTTGGATTAATGTCAGATGTACCTTGTATGAGCTGTGTCTGTATATTGTCTTGCCGGAGGCCATTTGATAGCCCCTTTGTCGAACTAAATTTTCACTGAAAAGAAGGTTTAAAGGACGGGACGATTCGGGACTGCCTACTTGTCCATTGACATGTTTGAACCTTGTCACATGCCGCTGAAATGAAAAGGTACTTCAAGCTCGTAGATTGTACTGGAATTACAGCTCTTTGCAGAACTTAGAGAGTGGCCTGTTTTTTCTGATTGCTTTTCACCAGATCTGCTGCCCTGAGTGCAATTTTGACTGGGAATTGGTGTGTTGGAATCACATTGAAAATCTGCAGTCAACCTAATACCGGTATTTTTGATGCCATCAGAAAATGCCATTTCTGCCAAAAAATCTCGGCTTTCAGCAAGTCAGCTGTAGCAGTTGAACTATTCGTCTGATTGACCTAATTTTTGGATAGCCCATACCTATAAGTACATATATTCTAGTCAATGTGAACTTTGGACAGACAATATTGAAAGTAATTGTAAATCATTGTGCACTTTGTTGAAATGGTTACAAGATAGGTCGGAGCGCCGCTCCGGCTTGCAAGTACAGGTTTAGAAAGCGGCCGAAGTTCTGTACAAACATATTCTTATATTGTACACAGTATAACGATACTTCGAATTCACCACAATGCAAACTTGAACCATTTAACTGAACTTGGAGCTAAGTTAGGGATTAGTATCGCCTTCGTAAATGTGAGGTATGCAGGACTATCGACCTATAACCGGATTTGCTGGAGGAAAGCGACGTAACAATGCGCAGATAAGGTCCTTTGTCCTGGTTGCGACTTTAGTATCATTGCACATATAAGGTAGAGCGCATCCAAATACTGTAAACGTCACACGATCAGCGTGACAGCGTCCCAATATGGGCAATTTATCGTCGAAAATGCCGCAAATAATGAGCACGCCACCTCCGCCTTATCGGCTCCATGAATTTACAGGTAAAGGATGCACGAATGGCTTGAGAGCACCGGATTTGGTAGAAGTTTAGCGTAAAAGTACTAGTTATCGATTTAGTCCTTTTTCTTGCCTAAAGCACGCTACCTTTCCTTCTCGACGCGTCGAATCCCGCTCCCCGGGCCCTAGATGCCTGGCAAGGCCAGATACCTTCGCGATCGGGCCAGCAACTTCTACAAGGGTGTCGAACGCGCCATCGAGAGCTTATCCCCACGCAAAAGGAGAAGGGTGTCGGAGGATGATATTGTGAGTGCGCTACCTATCTGAGAACTACCAGCCAATCACGCATGCGGGCAGGCCAAACCTCCATCTGTTGCCTCCAGCGACGCGTTTGACGCGTCTGCCGACGCGTCTGTGACGGATCCAATGATTGACGATGTATTCACATCACCTCCATCTCCCGGCCTTCCATCGGGTCACTTTTTCGCGCCCTACGGCTCCTACTTCCATCAGAGCAGCCGTGCGGAGGTGCCGACTGCTGCACCGGCTCAATCCTACCATAAATTCACATTACGGCCTCCCTGGCCCACGGTCGAAGAAGTGCCCGATGACGATGATCAATCATATCTTGCCCGTCGACATCGTAACATCTCAACAGACAGCTTGCCTGAATCAATCAGTGCGAGCAGCATTTCTACGGACCGGGACCAGGAGGAACCGACTGATGCCATAGATCCCAATACACCATTCGAGGAAGCTGCCCGAGAGCCTCAGACGGAATATGGAAAGATCTACGAAGCGTACTCTGCTCCTGGAAGGCTTCGAGAAGCTCCGAGTGTTCTTCGTGCAGCAGAGGCAGCCAAAGACCTTGCCGCCCTTCTGCGCGGGGAATCTCGGGGCACGAGTGGAGGTTACAAAGATCCTAAATTCGATCCTTGGGTGAAATTCCGTCTGGAGGGTATGTGGATTTTCCTCAATTCATATACCGACAACCGTTCCAAAACCTACGGTCACTGGGGAGCATCAGCTCTTCAGTCTGCGGTCAGTCTCGGCCGCGGGCGCCATTGTATGCGCACGCTTTGCAAACTTGCTCGGCAGTATATCCATGATCGCAGCATTCTTCCCATCAATCCCTACGGCGAATGGAACGATTCCCTTCTCGTAAATGAAGACCTTGCTGCCGATATTAATCTGTATTTGCAAGAGATTGGGAATAGCATTACAGCAGAAAAATTGGTCCTCTATCTCGCTCGGCCCGAGGTGATGGAGAAACACGGAATCACCAAAAAAATCTCCCTGTCTACGGCACGCCGTTGCCTGCACGCGTTGGGCTACAGGTTCACACACCCCAAAACGGGACAGTATTCCGATGGACATGAGAGGCCGGACGTCGTCTTCGAGAGGGATCACAAATATATTCCAGCCATCAAGAAGCTCGAGGCTCGTATACAACATTGGGGCCGAGATGGCCAGCCAGAATATGGCCTGAGGCCCCAGGGCAAACGGGTGATTGTTTGGTATCAGGACGAATCGATTTTCTATGCGCACGACCGCAAAAGAAAAAATTGGTATCACCGCGATGCAGCTGCGAAGTTACGAAAAAAGGGGAAGGACACTCCCTTATGGTCGCAGACTTCGTCTCTGTTGATTTTGGATGGTCCCCGACCTCCCTCGATGGTACAAGAACAGCGCGACGGTTTTTGAAGCCTGGAAAAAACCGGGAGGGCTATTTCACATGCCAGCAGATTTTAGACCAAGCAACGGAGATGATGGACATCTTGCAGGAGGTTTACCCCGACTTCGAGCACGTTCTTGTGTACGACAATGCCACCACACACCGCAAACGCGCTGATGGAGCTCCTTCTGCCCGAAAGATGCCGAAAAGAACACCTCCACCTGGAAAAAACTGGCTTGTCACCGTCAATGCGCACGATGAGGCTGGGAATTTGATTTACGACAAGGCGGGGAAGGTCAAAAAGACCGAGATCCCCATGGAGGACGGCGAATTCAATGGCCAGACTCAATCGTTGTATTTCCCACCCGGACATGACCGTGCCGGTGTCTTCAAAGGCATGCAGATCATTCTTGAAGAGCGTGGTTTCGCACATGTCGACAAGAAGAGGGCGGAGTGCCCAAAATTTCAATGCGCACCTCCTGCTCGCGATTGCTGCTGCCGTCATATTTTGTTCAATGAACCTGATTTTGCTGGCGTCGAATCGATCCTCGAGGCTCATTGCCGAGTCCGCGGGTTTCAGATCCTATTCCTTCCCAAATTCCATTGCGAGTTGAATTTCATCGAGCAGTGCTGGGGCTACGCAAAACGGGTGTATAGGTTCTTCCCGGAGTCATCTCGCGAGGAAGACTTGGAGCGCAACGTGCGCGAAGCTCTCGACTCCGTTCCTCTGGAGATGATGCGACGCTTCGGCAATCGATCCAAGAAGTTTGTTGATGCCTATCCCAAGGGGCTGAATGGTAGGCAGGCGGCGTGGGCAGCGCGAAAGTACAAGGGCCATCGGGTCCTTCCTGAATCCATCTTGAAGAGGCTCAGATTCATTAATTGTATCTAGACATCTGTATCCATAGCACACTTGTAGATGTATTTCTTGGTCATGTAGATGTATTTCTTGAGGTTGTTTCATTGCTTTCAAGTGCCGAAGGTGTCGACTTCTAGCTCTGTAGTGACAACTCCTCCCTCAGGAGTGAATGAATCGGCTTGGGTTTTGGGGAGCACATTTTCAAGGAACAAAACAATGAATTCATGGGACGGTTTGGGCAGGGACAACATTGTGATTATTCTATGCCTTTTCTTTGAGAATTTGCCTACATTTGGCAAGAAGGCGTCACAAAAAAGTAACACCACGTGACGTTTACAGCGTTTGGATGCACTCTACCTTATGTTGAGGTGAGACCTACCAAGTAGTGGTGTCATGACTTTCTTGCTGGTGTCTGAGAAACCCAAATATCTGCCGTCTCGGCGTCAGTGAAATGACCTGAAGCTGGAAATGCAGTGGAGAACGAATCAAATTTACTAGTGTACCTCGCATGGCGCGATCCTTCTCAGTCACTAAATCGCGAAACCCGATCCCAAAGCGATTCCGGGATGTGGAATATGGGTGCTATCGTGACTGGTAGTAGGTATAAATATATTGAGCTCTGAAGATCACAAGAAGCCCTAGGAGCTTTGTTTAATCATTTGCCGTTGCAACAGTAATCCAGGATTTAATCCATGCTTAATTAATCCATTGCCCACTGCCCTGACTGGCTACCTAATGAATGAACAGGATTAAACAGATTACAGCATGTTTAAACCAGATGTAAATCCAGTTTAATCGAGATTAAACAGCCTCTGTTTAATCATGCTCGGTTCAATCAGGGTAGCAGAACAAAAAAGCCTGGCAACCCCAGGACTCGAACACAGCACCTCTCGAACTCAAGAAAGTACATGCTATAAGCATAACCAGTGTTCCATTCTGCCCATAAATGGCAGGGAAAAAAGTAAAAATAACTGAGGTTGTGATAGAGCAATAATGTTCAATGCACCACAAAACTTCCCTTGACTAACACCTGCTCTCCTTCACCTGCTCCTTTGTAATATGCTGTGGTATCATTGTAAGTTTAAACCAAGTTCAAATAGACTTAAATTTCATCTCTCAGCTCCTATTCCATCTAGTTCTACCCCAACTCAATGACAACTTGAGTTTTTAAATTGATGCAGATGAGGCCCCTTTCCATTGCTTGTTTTCCATAGTTATTTATGTTCTGATTAGTCTAGTGGTAGTTGTGGCCCCTCCTTCTTGTCTAATTTCAGAAGGTCTTGTGTTCGAACCCCACTCATAGCTCTGCCTTTTTGTTGTTTCGGCATGTTCAAATGGAGTTGGCTGGGATTAATTAATCACGGATTAAATCCTGGATCACCATTGCAACGGCAAATGATTAAGCAAACCTCCTAGGGTTACTGAGCTCAGTGAAGATTACAGCAGCACGATTACCGAGCTTGAATTACGGAAAGCCTACAGATGTCGGTCATCTCGGTCAGAAGGGTCTGTGGATGAGACGAATACAACGAACCATCGCATAATACCGGTCCCTTCATTCCGCTCGTCTCGCTGGCGATATTAAGTATGGAACATCTAGGATGAAGATCTCGGAAGGGTATGGAATGCGAACCAAGATTATGCACTTGAAGGTCGAAACATGGCCGAATGAATGGTCTGACTTGCATAGAGATATCGTGGTCCTAAATTTGATTTGACCGGCGCTGTCGCGCCTGAGAGGCGGTTATCGCAAAAGGGTAGCTCATTTAGTCGGGCTCTTGAGGTTTTGACGCAATGGAAGAGGACATGAAGGGAGATTGTTGCTGTGTTGAACTTTGAGACGATTGCGAAAAGAGGTGGCTAGCCTAGCCACTGTCAAGCTTGATCAATTTTGAATTCTGTGCTTGAATCGAGCTCTGATGTGGCTTCAATGACCTTGAGCGGATGCCAGGCAACGAAAAGAAGCGTGAAGAGTGACAGCGAAGTACACGAGAGACGATTGAGCTCTTGGATACGCTTTACGCGAACAATATTGTGGAGTGATCCGTGGTTGGTCTTCGTAAGTTGAGGGAACTTGAAGGTTCTTGACTACGCAGGCAGACGTCGGTAGAAAACAGCCTTTCAGAAAGGCGGATAACGCTAAGAAGCAATGCGAGACAGCTCCTCCTTTTGAGCGGATGTTGTGCGCTGAATTTCCGAGCATGTGGTGTGTCGCAAATGGAATAGCAAGCGGCATGACGTGCCGAAAGTTAAAATGTTCGTTGAAGAAGCGTCCAAGCACCGAAACAGTGGAACCGGGCAGAGATCGTGCACGGATGAGATTAGGACGAGACAAAATAGGAAACACCAAACATGTACACATGAAATCAGGACATCTGCTTAAGTAATAATAATAATTCTCCTCCTTGGGAAAATAGAGCACTCAAAGCAAATTTGGGTATGAGGCGAGACGGAAAGAGAGGGCGCAGGAAAAGACGTCTGCACTCTACTTGCGTTCCCCAAGGCGGCGCGGCGACAGGAGGCTATAGCGGCTCACCAGCAGCTGGCTATAGAGTCCCACCAGCGCCGAAGATTCCGACTCCGACAGCGGCCAGCAACAGGCCTTCATATCTAGCCAAGGCTCAGTGGCGCAGGTCATCGAGCTGAGGAACCGCCGCCGTGAACTGCGCGCGGAGATTTAAAGTGGATTAAGAATTTTCAGGTTCGGTGCCTGGGACGATCTCCGGAAGAGATGGGAAGAGGCTGCGAAGGATAAGAGGCTGGATTGTCCACTCACACGCATACTAACCTGACTTATCCTTTACAAACCCATCCATCCAGCATTAACCTTTGCTGAACTTGTAAGTTTCGCACCGTACGACTCGGCCCTAGACTCATAGCGGACAGAAATGATGAAAGCTGGGTGCACCATTGGGAATGCACTGCCGCAAAAAAGCTTTGGAACAAGCTGTAGGACTCACATGCACTCTGAAGTCATTCTCGTAACGGAGCGGAGCGTTGAGGTGAAGAATTGGCATCTTGAACTTGCAACCAAGGGGCGATCTCGAAGGAGTCGATTGTTTCGAACCGGATTAGTGCATCAATTTGGGCGCGGCAAAATGAGCTCGTTTTGTCATCACACCTCCATCGGAGATTCGATACTTGTTTCAACAACTTCATTGATGACGGTAACATTTTGGTTCACCGATCTACAGATAAGGCGGGTAGGGCCGACAAGCGGCAAAGCCTGCTACCTTGTATTGCCATACAATAAACGCAGAGCTTGACAAGTTGACGGCAGCCCAAAGCTCGCTCGGTTGACGCTCACGCGTCGACCAGCTCGCATTGGGCCGCAGTGCTCTCAATCCGTTAATTAGATAGAATGCATGCAATTCAGACTTGATCGTCAAGATACCAGTCGAGACCCACACTGACAGTACCAACGCTAGCCGAAGAAAGAGTTCCAAGCATGCGACCTGAGCGTAGCAGACCTCAGCAAGATTACGGGAAATGATCGTATTTGTAAGCATTTGGCCTATGGGAATGTTGCTGACAAGAACAAAAATGACAGTTGAGTGATTTACTGCAGGACGTTAATTTGAAGTTGATTTGAAGGCACCCTGAAACCCTTACCTAAAGGTAGCGGGAATTTCTCCCCAGCGAGTTAAATTTTCTAGCAATCACGGTGTCCTGACATTCTTTTAACTGCTTCAGAAGAAAGAACACTGAATTTGCGCTGACTCGATCCGTGGGCCGGCTCCGCTGTTCTCGCAGCGATTACATCACCGGAACACTTCGGCATGTTGTATTTTTGGTTCACAATTTAAACAAAACAAGTTGAGCTATGGAATTGAATTATCCAACGGACAATGTCGCTCAATCACACGCGTTGCCTGCCTCGGATACTTCCAAAATGGCAATGTCCAAACTCCTGAAAATTTCCCACGGTCTCTGAGATCGCCAAATCCTTGTTTCTCGGCAGCGTCCCTTTCGTTTCTTTTTCGGGTCGAAAATTTTTCAAATTTTGTCCAAACTCAGTATCCGACCTATGATCCGATACTACAAGGTCCCCCTGTCATGTTCTCGACATGTTCATTATAATTCGGCCCTCTCCGCACAACTTAGCTGAAGGGGATACCTTTTGAAACGCGAGTTGCAAGTACTCACCGATGACTTCTTTTCCGGCACCGTCTTTCTCGGCGCTCGGTTCGGCGCCAGAAGCGTTTGCGAAGAGATACTAAAGCGTCCATTCCTGGGTGGGATGTTAGCGAGCTGGTTGGAACTTGGCAGTGTGTCGTTGTCGGCGGAGTCTGTATGACAGCCTCACCGAAATTAGGGCTGAGCTCGCGTGCATGATACCTACTCCGAGTCTCCCGCTGCTATCGGCGCATTTTCAGGAGGTAGTAGATCGAAAATGGAAGCAGACAGCGCGAGAGATATTGCGCCAACGGATATGCCGCCAAGCTGACGGTCTATGCCTGTGAATCGGATGAATGAATCTCAGGTTCAAGGCGGATTGCCATTGGGTTGAATATTCAGTGGCTGTAACATGTTCCGCAATTTCGATACAGAATAATTAAATTTGCGCACATACGGGACCGAATTGAGGCGATAGGCGCCGACGGCGCGGACCTCCTTGCTTGGCGGAACACGAAGGGTCGCCGCAAATGACAAATGTGCCCAGGGGCCAGGGTGTATCCCCGCTGTGCAAACGATAGTACGTGAAAGTTACTATCTTCACGCGGGAGAGTCAATTTCAGTCACTCGGCATCGCCAACTGGGCCTGTGTGGGTGAGGAGTGCCAGGCTGTTCACATCGATGTTTTGCGTCAACGACACCAGGACCAGGGGAAGGGGGAAAAATTAAAACGGAGTGTGTGGGGGAACAGGTGCGGGAGAGAACAAGACCAAGGGATGCCAAGGTTGATATTATGATTTAATATTGGGACAAGGATCAGAGAAGTCGGAGCCATCCGTCAAGATGATAGCCGAGCGGTCGAGAGTCTCAACATGGGTCGGGGAAAACGGGAATGTGTTTTGGCGTTTGCCTGGTACCTTATCATCGGCCAACTCGGAGGAGTTTCGACAACTTTCATGGAACCTGACCGTTCGAAGGGCTCACTGCCACGGCTCAATTGGTATTTCTTCCATCTGTCATAATGTTAATGCGTGCATATCTTTACGGGGGTTGGTCTTGAGAGTCAATTAAATTTCGTACAAGAATTGGTTGGCATTTGTCTTTCCTGATGAAACTACCCATGCATTGCTTGTCCGAAGCGTTTGCAAGTCTATTCTAGCGTGGTCCGTTCCACCTATCACCTTTGGACTTGACGAATGAAGCGCTAAATTACCGCCGCGAACTGGCCGCGCTCTTGTGGTAGGTAATCTTGAACGCCTGGCGGGCCAAAAAAAGCCGCTTCTGGAAACAGCAACCCTGTCAAAAGTAATAAATGAGAGCTCCGGACACCGCTTCAGAAACCTGAGCAATACGGAAGGCGAGTCAAGGCTTCCGAAAGAAGTCTGCCAGTCAAGACGTATCCACCGAAGAATGCCGAGACACTGACTGATAGGGTAGGGTGGGTCCGAGTCGCCGTATTTCACTTTTTGGGAAAACTTGGGGACTGCCATGAAAATGCGTTTGTAAGGGTCAACAAAAAACGAATTTTTTTGTCATACTTTTTCACAGATTTTCGGGCATATGTGTGCCGCCGTCATAACCTCCGAGACAAGAGTCGACAAGACAGTTGTGCGACTTGTAGCCAATGCAGTAACCCCAGTGCTCGACAACGAAGAACTCGGGCAACATGAGGACGTGGAGATGGTTTTCTCGGGTCGTAAAAGCCACCGTGGTCATTGTGAGGCAACGGAGCTTCTTGATGGAAAGTCGTTGCACACAAGGATCCAAGGCAGGGGAGTTTACTTAGACTGAGCTGTTGAGTCAGTAAAGCTCCGTGTTTGACGAGAATAATGGGAATCCTAGCTACTGGTAAGTACTCAATCTTTATACTATCTAAAGAGTCTCCCGGAACCGGGGAACTGACTACTAATGACAACCCAGCTATCTACGGAATGGACTGCAGCTGCGGCAGGTAACTAGGCTGCTGCCGGTGCTACTGCGCCGCTGTCTGCTGATCTGCAGCACAGTAGACTTTGGGACCGAGGCCGAGACCGAACCCTTACAGTCGTTTATTGAAACGCAGAAAAACGACGATTTCTTCTTCTAAGGGAAGCGAGACATATGCTGCCTCAAACTTATTGTACAGGGAGCGGCGACTTGGAAATGGTGGTGATCGGGGTCTACTTGCAGTTCAAAAGTCTGTATTCCAATTTATTTCCGACTTTATCACTTACAATCTTCCAGTTCCATCTCTGTTGCCTGGGCTTGAGGAAAGCGCCGAACCTCCCGTGGTACTTATTGCGATGATGTATGCCACACAAATGCGGGCGGAAGGACGAGGAAAAAGCAGAAACGAGTAGTAGTTAATTTCGGACACTGACATATGCATTATAATTTGCCTCGGTCAGAGGACAGAAAAAACCCGAGATTGAAAAGAAGTCACGCAGAAATTTCCCTTTGGGGGACTGACACGTGACCGTGGGACCTCGGCTAATAGGGTAGGGAGAGCCCAGCAGACCCTAATTCACTTTTTCCCGTCCGTGTCGGAAATTTCTTTGGTGGGTACCTCTTGCTGCCAGTGCGTGGCTGTCACAGGTTAACGGAGATGAGGACACACCGCAATTTTGTATTGGTTTCCACGTCTGAACCAAACAGCCAGACCAACAGCGTGGCTGCTGGTGAGATATCAAGTACTGTACTTTTTTCAAATCGACATGGGGTGTTACACGTGACCCATTTGGGCAATTTGACATTTCGGCAACCTCCAAATCCTTGCATGGCATCTCAAAAATTTCGTCTTTTTTGCACCTGTTCCACCATTTTAGAACCTGCATGACTGCCTGGAGGTTCGACAAAGGGGCCGCATGATGCGTGACCTCGACCAAAATTTGGCATCGACACAAGGGTGCATGATGTGTGACTGTCGAATTGAATCAAAAAGTACACCGAGAGTATGTCTGCACATTGGAAAGTCTAACAAATCTCAGGGTTTTTCTAGCCCGTTCGAGTGGGTGACCTCAGTTCAAGGTGGTGTTCTGTGACCCGATGGGGAATGCAAACCCTTGTCGGATAATGCCGATGAGCGAGTCTAGAGTCTGGAATCCGGCAGGTGCCGAGTCGGATCAATGGCTGATGCGTCTTCACTTCAGCTTTGGGCGCGGCGAAGGTAGTAGAGTCTCGGTCTCGCAAGCACACCTCGACATTCTGTTTCTCCATAGGCGCTATAGTAATCGTTATCAAGCCCCTGCAAGATGCGTTGAAGAGCAATGACCATATTTACACCGCCAAAGTGCTGGCAGGCCACCTCCAGGTGAGATTTTCAGCCAGAGCTCAGAAAACACACCAGCTGTGTCCAGCTGCGATGCGGCTGGAATTCAGCTGAATGATCCGGATGGGATCTCCAGCTGGCGAGAGCGTGGACGGCAGCTGGTAGTTGACTTTTCGTCCCAGGTGTTGGCAGGTTCCGAATAATTTCGCAGAGCATTCTAGATCTACATAGGTATAGACTTGGAGTATATATATGTGTGTATACTACATCATGATGTGGGAGATCCAAAGGCAAGAAATAACGATTGGTTCAAACTTCGGGAGCGAGGGATGCCTCATATCAGTTTGCCACAGTTATTGGATATGCATGAATGCTCACCTCAAACTGACAGTTGAATAAGAATCACCATGAAATGGAGAGAATACAAGGAGTCAGCTGAAGACTCGAGAAAAAGTCGAACTCAAGGTGAAAATACAACCAAGTCATTCGAACTCCGCTCGGCAAACATGCCCGTTCTTTTGTTGATCTTTTGATTTGCGTTGCCATCGGGATGGCTCGGCTATGCATGTTGCTCTCTTCCTTCATCTTCGCCTCCCTTCCGTGCCTCGCCCTCCTCGCCACCGCCCCAGCCCCGTCTTCCGGCATGAGCTCTAGCTCAACTTCTTGTCGCCTTCTCCCACAGCTCCTACTCAACTTCAAGGCACGACAGCCCCATACAAGCAGTTCGCCCTCGTCCTCTGGTACTGCTCAACAACAAGCCAAGACTGCTTCTTCTCTAAGCCTCAAGGCCCGTTGGCCTCTTATTTCTGCTCAAGCTAGACTCAACCTTAAATACAAGCCCCATGACTGTATTCCTCAAGGACCTCAAGATCAAATGTCTGCTCTTCCAAGTTTGCTTTGAACATGCTCGTACTTGTGATCTGGGTGTTCTGGAGCTCCCTCAAGATACGTAAACGAGCTACCTTAGTGTAGCCTGCCTTTCACGCAACGCAACCGGCGCAGCCGCTTCAAAGATCTCATTCAAGCAACATACGACGCAAGATGACATAAAAATGATGTCAACAAGCGCAAGGCCTGCATGTGTGCTCGCGTATACCTTCGAACACAATTTCCCTGATGTTTTCTTCACTAGGACTGGCAGCTGAAGTCTCAAAGGTTTCGGACCGCAGAAATTCAAACAAGTGTGTCAGCACGTACCCTCTTTCCCTACTCGTCACTGACTCCATCTCAGGGATTTGGTGGTCCATATTCTTCCCTTCGACCATGTAATTTGTCAACCTGACAATTGCACAATCCAACCGCACTGCTGCAATCTTCGTCATCGCTGCCTCTTCCACCAGCCCTGCAGTGGATCAGCTTGTGGCGTAAACCATAATTTGCATGTCATTAGTAGAGCCAATATACTGTACTTTTTCGTTCAAATCAACATGGGGTGTGACACATGACCCATTTCGGCAACCACCAAATCCTTGTGTGACCTCTAAAAATTTTCAACATCCAAACCAAAAATTTCGTCTTTTTTGCACCTGTTCCACTATTTTAAAACCTGCGTGACCGCCTGGAGGTTCGACAAAGGGCCGTGTGACACGTGACCTCGACCAAAATTCGGCATCGACACAGGGGTGCGTGACGCGTGACTGTCGAATTGAATGAAAAGTACAGTATGTGATTCATTGCACTATTACCTGGCTGAATGAGAAGGTGTATTGAGTAACCCAGTCTTTCTGGTAGATCGCAACCAGGCCAGCTCTCCAGCAAAGCTGGGTCCATGCTGGACCCATTTACTCTGTCGGCCAATATCCAGCTGGTGGGAGGTCTGGTACCAGCTGGGTACTGCACATGGTACACATGACGGCTCCAGCTCGTGACTATGTGGCCGACCACTGGCGGTGTACTCAGTGGTATGGCATCTTGTTGCAGCTCGTCTTTCACAGTTTTGTAGATCTTGGGCTCCACAATCAACGCGACGGGTTCGCATATGCCCTTAAGCGTTCCAAATGGTGACGCACAACAATGCTGCCTCACGGAAGCTTATAAGAAATCCGGCTTGAATCCTCAAGATGCTGATTATATTGAGCTTCATGCCACAGGTAGAATCATGGGGCCTTGTATTTCATCCTAAGAAGCTGAAGTTGTGCGCTAGGAACTGCTGTAGGCGATCCCGTCGAGGAAAATGCACATTTTTTAGCATTCATGTGGCTCTCCAAGCGCCACCAGCCCCAATTCAACCCTTTTCTCAGGTCTCGACGGCACCAGTTCTATTCCTTGTTGGAGGGTTTTCTTCAGGCGTTGTTAATTAAATTTCTGAGGCGGCATTGCGATTGGTCACAAGCGACCCGAGTACGCTCCTCGATTGCGCTGTTACGCTGTCCCGACGGGCTAGACAGCTTCCTTGGCGGACGTACTTTACTCTGGCACATTCCCCAAGCTCGATCATTCCTCTCGCAACTCTCGTTCCGAAGGAGTATTCACCTCTTGTATTCGTGTTCAGTGGGCAAGGTCCTCAGCATCTCGAGATGGGGCGGCAGCTCTTTGCCGAATATCCTGTGTTCAGGAACACTATCCTTGAGCTGGACGATCTGTATCGTCGCGTCAAGGGCGTTTCCTTGACAGAATCAACTGGCCTTTTTGCCCCCGTAGCATCTCCGTCGGAGTTGCCAACCATCACGCTGCCCGACTTCGGTTGGTTGGTCACCACCGTCAGCGCTATTGCCATGATCCAAATGGCCATGTTCGACCTCCTGAAGTCAATCGGCATTGTCCCAGATCTTATGCTGGGCCATTCGGCAGGTGAAACAGCAATACTGTATACGTCCGGCGCGGGTCCCAAAGAGATGGCCATGGAGATTGCGATTGCGCGTGGCGAGTCTATGACGTGCACCGAGAGCCAGGACGTCGGGATGGCCATGCTCGCCTGCGACGCTGGCATGGGCGCAGAGCTTGTCGCGCGCGCAACCTCGAGTAACAACGGAATTGCGGAGTTTTCGTGCTTCAACGCTCCCGATTCTATTGGCGTTTCGGGCACCACGACTCTCCTTGACACAATCATTGCACTCGCTCAGAGCGAAGGGCTCTTCACGTAGCGAATTCGCACTATGGTCCCTGGTCACTCCTCGTTCATGGACTGTATCCAAGACGCTATTACACACTCCCTAGAGTCATCGCCCCCGGGGAGTCGCGGATAATCGAGTCTTATGTCCCATGCGCCGGATTTCAGTCAAGAAAACCCTGGTCGTCGTGTCATTGAATCAACTGGTAGTTTTCTTGGAGACTCTTGGTCGCCTTTTACTCATAGGTGTCAATTCGCTGGACCTGAGTGGCCTTTATGACTTTTCAGCATTTAAATCGAAGCTCATTGGCCACCCTCTTACAGCTCGTGTCATTTCACCCCCGAAATCACTCTCTTCTCCATTTCATCGCTTCACGTCCGATAATAACGGTCCGCTTTCATCATCGAATCTCAGAATCAGCAGGAGTAGCCACCCGGACATGGCCGAACACATTATCAATGGTACGCACTACTTCGCAGAATTCAATGGGTAGAAGACCTTAACGGACGATGTTAGGCGAACTGATTCTCCCTGTGACCGAGTTTATTGAATTCGTGAGTATTTTGTTCACCATCATTGGCAGGGTAATCAAAGCAAGTCTACCTCCTTGAAGCGGGCGCAAATTTCCTCTGGGACATCGAATTCCAGGCGATTCTGTCCATTGCTTCTGCTACACCACTCGACATTAGCTCGCAACGACTCGATTCCGCTTGGACTGTCATGTCGAGCGTGGTGTGTTATTCGTTGTTGTGTTGAGTCTGTGTCAACTTAGCCGAACTAGAGCTCTCACAAACGAGAGCATGCCCGCGAATTTATGGATAAATGTACCATATGGTGGCTTGAGCTTAAGCCACAATCTTGCCAATGTTGACATGGCTTAAGCCAGCTCTATAGGCAGACTGACTTCTGGCTTAAGCCAGCTTTAAGCCAACCTGGCTTAAGCCAACATGGCCTTAATTAAGCCTGCTTAAGCCAACATGGCTTGAGCCAGCTTTAAGCCTGCTTAAGCCAACATGGCTTGAGCCAGCTTTAAGCCAGCTTAAGCCAACATGGCTTGAGCCAGCTTTAAGCCTGCTTAAGCCAACATGGCTTGAGCCAGCTTTAAGCCAGCTTAAGCCAACATGGCTTGAGCCAGCTTTAAGCCAGCTTAAGCCAACATGGCTTGAGCCAGCTTTAAGCCAGCTTAAGCCAACATGGCTTGAACCAGCTTAAGTCATGTGTGAACCCAAAGGGAAAAAAAAAGTTGATTTGAAACAGTTAAATTTGAGAGACCACTCAGGTATGTCTCCTAACACTTTTTGTGCACAATAGCCGGGCTCTGATTGATTCTGCGATCATTTCTTTCATTTCATTCATGCAACTTGCCACCTCACTAAAAGGGGTCTTTGGGGGCACATATTAAGGTGTGTGAATATGCTCATGATCAATACAAGGTGTCTGAAAGGCTTTTTTTTTCTTTCTTCAGGGTGTTTTTCTCTGACTTTTCTTGACACCTGCAATGGTCACTTGTCCAGGCACACATTCTCAGCCCAGCTTTGCTTGTCCATGCACAAAGCACCTCCAGGGGATGAATTTTGTCAGGGCTCATTGCAGTATGGCCACTGATGCAAAAGTACACCCATATCACACATTTATTCTGCTTGCATTCCACCACACTTGAGCTTGACTTCTGTGCCACCTAGCCAATGCTGAAGACAAAAGGCAGGTACTAGGCTGTACCCTCAGCAATCCTTCCATTGTTCACTGGCATTGCCAGCACATGCTTTGACCTGCCTGCAGCCAAAATCGCACAGGACAAACTGACTGCATCCCTGCTCCATCTGACACTGTGCCCATCCGACTCACCAACTTTGCATTGCCTCCAGCGACAACACCTTACTTGGCTGTATCATTGCCACCATTATCTGTTAAGAGGGCAGACCAGACTCCATCAGCAAAGCATGATTTTTGCTGTAGTCTGTCATAGTTACCATATTTCCCAGGCTCGTTACATAGTTGTCTGTAGTTGTAGGTAGTTTGGCCAGCATAGTGGCTGAGCTGCGCACAGGCTGAGATTTGGAGCTGATTTGCAGCGCAATTAACAGCTGCTCTGCCATTATTCCTGCTGCTCACCATCCACCCAAGGGACAAGTGAGAGAGTATGGTGAATATTTCTTCTGACCCCTAGTCTCTTATGGCCTGAATGGGTCATGAACATGCTACCAGAAAAACTGCTGTTTGTTCCCAACATCCTGCTACAACAATCCAGCACCAGGAAGTATGCAAGTCAAGATGTTTACTTTCAAAGAATCAACACCTTCGACAGCATCCACCTCGACTCGTGGCACCACCCAAATCGAGCATGGGGCACCGGTGTTATGCATGGCAGATGAGGAGGAGGAGGTGGACGTGGGTTTGCACCACCACATGTGGCCGGCCCCAATTCTGATGTGCAGGCTGCAATGGCAGCATGCATTTTCTCTGTGCTGTTGCCCAATTTTGGTCCCCCACGGCACGGGGGACTATCCATATTCATGGCAAATGGCACCAATTTCCAAACAACACCTTTGAAGGCCGTGTTCTGGACTGCCATGTCCCCTGTGGTAGTGTTGCCTACTCCTGAATCTTCATCAATCCATGTGTCTCATGCACTGCGACAGCAGTTCAGCACGGACAATCTGTTCATGCAGCGGGGCACTGGATCCACCTATTACCCATCAACGGGTTCAGCGCCAGCTTCACAATGCAGGTTTTCATTCAACAATTTAGGAGGATACTAGCTGTGGTAGTTCAAAACACTGCTGCCACACCACTATCACCACCTTCCCATCATCATCCGCTTGTTCATGCCCATATCATTTTCTTGGCACACTATACCCTTGCTACCTGATGGGCATGCCGTCCGTTTGTATTCACACTCGCATTGCACCTGCACTCACGCAACTACACAAGTTGCATTGTATATATTCATTTCACGTGACAAACATGTTGCTGTACTTCCACCACAACCACCACCTGCTGCTGCTTGGACTTTAGGTGCTCAGTCAAATTGTAACTGAGTGGGGGAGGATGTAAAGGCCATTGAGTAGGGCCTAAGAATAAATAATTGTATTTGCTTGCTATTTGTAGCTTTTTCCTATTTTGGACTCTAGCATAGTATAAATTGCTCCTGTTTACACTAGTTTACTTTACACTTACTTCTAACTTTCACCTCTATACAAGAATCCAAGATCTTTGCTGGTTCTCTTGTTGTGTGAACTAAGAGTGTTAAGAGACCCTTAACATGATGGATGGAGACCTTGAAGTGTGCGTTGAATTTTCAGCCCAATTCCTATGGAAGAATGTTCTGATCACAGGGCCGTGAAGAGCCAACCAAAGATTGGTGACAAGCAGTGAGCAGCGGCTTTGGGGCCATGCATTAATTGCAATTGCAGGCTCAAAATGCACTATACATCAGGGAAACCTTCCTTTGGTAATCCGCCCGGATTACCCGGAATTTCTCCCGAATTCGGTCAAATTTCCCCAGATATCCCCGAATACCCTCATTATCTCAGTTATCTTTTTTACAATAGTCCCTGTTGAGTTCCAGCAGATTAGGGGAAATTATCGAGCATTACCCCAGCATTACCACTTGATTACCACTCATTTAGCTTCGGATTTCTCGCATGGTTTGGAAAATAGTATGAAACAAGTCTATTTGACCAACTACTACGACAAACCTACATAACTACTGGAAAAAGAAGTACAGGAAACTGTCGTAGCCTCCTTCGCAATCGTACTCAAGAATGGAACAGAAACTGTACAACCCGACTCTCCACCCGTTCTCAGTATGCACCGACCCGCAACGTTGACAAACCCATAACTCGTTCTTGGCGAAAAAGACTGCATTAGCTCAAACAAAAAGTTAGGGATGTTAAACGTACCATGCATTGACGAGCAGCTGCATTGTTGGGGCTCCACTGCACTAAGTGAGTGCATATAGCCATACTGGAAGCTGGAGAAGACTGAGCAGTAGCATACAAGGATAAAAAGGAGTATACACACATTGCTCTCATGTTGCTTCATCACCGACCGTGGGACTTGGTTCATAGAACAATCGATTAGCGTGTGCTGGCACTGTCAACAAAAAACGCCCTGGTGCAGAGAGAGGATGTAGGTGTCGCGAATGCCCTGCCAACGGACCCCGCCGTGAGAAAGTGTTATTAAAATTGTGTATCCAACTCACCATAAAATAGATGCACCCCCCGGCCGAGAGATCTTTGGGCCATTCTTGTGTGTTCTAAATGATAGCGAGAAGCACGAGCGCGATGGGCGCGAAGGGAACACACACATAAGAGGGAGGGGCAGAGTGCGAAAGTATACACCAGTGCGATGACAGCTGTCCTTGTTTAAGGGAGACAGCGCCGATGTTCTCGAGTCTCAAGTAAGTAAAAACGCAAAATGCAATGGAACGAAGCAACATACCTCTGGGGGCGATGGAGAGTACCATGTCGGCGAGTGAAAGAAGGACGATATAAACTCAAGATGGACCCCTACGAAAAAAGTGGTATGGATTGTCAGAAGGGATGTCAAGAGGCAGCTAAGAGTGCGACATACCTTCGAGATGTAGGCTATGTTCTCGGGAAAGGAAAAAAGAGATGGCGACGGGCACGCACAGTCGAGGGAGGATGGGGGGAAAGGAAGAAAGGTGTTTGGGGCTGTTGTGGTTACATCAAGACGAACCAACACGTTGCATTCATGATGCCTCGGCAATGTCGGCTAGGTTCGGCTAATGACTTGAAACTTTCAGTCGTGTTTTGCCCCCGATGCGGCAACCATGCCCACTGCCCATGACAAGTCTAATTCCTTGTATGCAACCAATATGCAACCAATGCAGATTGTTTTCAGAGTTTTGAAAACAGGTGGACCTGGAATGAAGGTAACCTAGGTAAATTCGGCCAGATTATCTGCCGTTACCAGCCATTACCTTCCGTTACCCCGAATTCCGGTGATTTAATAGCCGCTTGGCAAATTCCCCCTAATTCCGGGGAAATTACCAAAGGATGTTTTCCCTGATGTATTATCTGATCATCACAAGTTCTCTCATCCGTGGCGAAGACACGGGTAACTGCTAGTGAATGAAGAAATAATAATCAACTGTGGAATAATTTAATTAAAAGTGAAATGATCGAAGTCCACATCGCGAAGCCGTGTGTGAAATCACTTGGGCTGGAGGTATAATGGGCTCGTTGTGGGAAGGCAACCTGGAAGGCACGTCGTACTTCCACAACAGCGGTAATATAGTCGGGGTTCATATTTTTCAGTGCCAGCCACAGCAACTGCCAACCTTCAAGTCAAGAAGCTTTTCAAAAATAAGGAGATGAAGCTGACTCGAGAGTTTGAAAGCCAGCAGCTCATTCAATGTCAGGCAGCGGCAAGGAAGCGGGATAACATTTTGGTTTTCTAGTAGATATTTCCACATTCCAGAAGGTTCAGAATTTTGTTGCGAGCGCTGAGAGTCGGGAAGAAGTGGAAGTGGAGCGGTGACCGTTGAGAGGGAGTTTGCTCGAGTTCACCATATCGGCCGAGACCTTTCGGTTGGAATTCAACTATGAGTTCAATTCCGTTCGTGTTAGAGAGCGTGAGTCTACAGCGGGGCCGGCCAAACTCAAAGTTCAATTTGCAATCCAATAACCAGTATGTAGCACGGTTGTGATAGGCGAAATATTGAAGGGAGACGTCATGCATACTTTCCAGCGGATAAATCATCTCTAGAAGCTTCTTCCGTCGTCCCGCTGCTCCCCTGTGTTCTCTCCGAGTTTAACTTGACCTGCACCTCATTCCTAGGCCCGGACCGTGTGCTGAGACTTTGGTCAAGTTCATACGTTTGATCACGCAGACGGAGGGTTGAAGCCGGGATTCCCTGCACAGTGCTCTCGTAAGAAGTGCCGCGGCTCACGCGAATAATGATGTAAGAAAACTAATATTTCGCAGCGCGTTTGAGATCAGTATAACTTTCGATCGAATGTCGATCACTCACGACAAGGCCCTGTACAGTGCATTAATTGGCGCTGTCAAAGATGAATTCCGCAAGCCAGAAGTAATACTTACGATTGTGGGCGGGGTCTGAAAATGGTCAGTAATTCCACCCAGCGCGAAGTTTCTAACGACCGACTCACGCAATCAATCAGGGCGAAAGTAACAAACTCATCGTAACGGTTAGTGATGAGGATTGCGGTCAGCAGTAATGTGTACATTGCGGCTTCGTAATTTGCGAGTTAGCCATAATACAAGGGAAAGATCGAAATACGAACCTGATTCAACGATGATCGAGAGAATCCTCATACTGGCTGACCGCGCAGGACTACGGTTACTCGAAGCCATCGACGCTACATCACGGTTGATCTTGATGATACGGAAGGAAATCAAACCTATGATATCCGAGCGGTGATGCGGCAACGGAAGCATTTGTGAGAGCAGACTGACCAGTGGAAACAATGTTGGTAGCGAGTGTGAGGGAGAGGAACGCATTTAATGCATTAATAGTTGCCTCAACCGACGCGTTCTGGGTTGCTGATTGGACTTGCGTGACCAGGACCAATATTCCCGTCCCTGTCATGTACAAGTGTTATTACTGGGAGTAACAATGTGGAAGAAATTCAGACCGAAATTAGCGAGGCAAAGAAGGGCCGGTATCACGACGATGTACCAATTCCTATTCCACACGATAAAGGTCCGGAAAACCTGTGGTCATGGCGGTCATCGGAGAATTCGGTGCGCAAAGCTTTGAAACTTGCAATGAAGACATCCGCAACCGTAGTCACCAGTGCCTCTAACGCGTTTGTTAGGACCCCCAGCACGGTATTTGGCGATCCGAAGTCAACCTCAGGATTGTCTGCTCCGCGTCAAATGTGCGTAGGAGATGGAGTGGTCACTGCAACTCACCGAATGCAACAACGCAGCGGTATGTGTCGATGATGCAGCGCTATTGAAGCTTACGATCGAGGTATGCATTCAGGTAAAACAACTCACCATGGTGATAAGAATGAACAGGAGGGCTGTTGTAACCAATAAGTAGATGTGCTTTACACCCCTCGTATCCTTTTTCTTCCAGAAAAGCGTGCAACACTCGACAAACACGGACAGATAAACGCCTTTCAACGATGAAGTTAGCATTCAGTTCGATGTAGAAACAATGTACTACCGTAGATAATATTTTCGACGAAGGCTCTGCGTTGCGCTCATGATTTCGCCAGGTCAAAGAATCGGTCGCCGAGACTCACCCTATGTAGCTCTCTTTGGTTCCTGGGGCAACTGGCATCTTTGAGGAACGGAATACAGTGCTCGTGCAAGGCAAAGGGTTCTCTTCGATGCTCAAAGAGCTGACTGCGGCCTTATATGACCCATAAGACCCGTCCTATCAGCGGCGGACAGCCTCGAGAAAAAAGAGAATACCTTAATATGCTTCCAAACTGGTGATTCGGCTGTAATTGGATGGTTGCTTTCCGGAATCATGGTCCGGGTGTAATTTTGTGATCGTGAGGGCAAATGACGAGATTAGGAAATTGGGCTGCGAAAACAGCATTCCGCAAGCAACGACCGCTGATATGTGGAGCTACTTGACGTGTGACTCGCGGGTTGATATCTACACCTTCGCCTTCCTGATTTCTGATAAGCTGGGTAGCGCGCTGTCGCGGCAAAGCCCACCAACCTACTACATCCTAGGCAAATCTTTCCCGCCCATGCCTCGGCAGCCTCCTCCCGCGCCGTTGCCAGCTCCATGGCCGCACTCCACTAGCTTGCTTAGGTCGATAATTCTATTTGTATTTATGTCTTAATAATATATTCATGTTTTGTCTGCTATCTTTCTGGCCCCAAGCCGGCGCGCGAGAAAATGGACCATTATTATCCAATTGTATCAGTTCGGCCGTCGTAGAATGTCCCTCCGGACCACAGCTCATGAGCAGGTACAGGCTGATACCTGCTGGCCAGTTCGCTCGGCTCTGGTGACTTTCGCCAGCGCTCATGTCAACGGACCAAAGTCGCCATGGGCCATGAGTCGCGGTGAGCGCTGACCAGATGCCATCAAACTGATATGAGCCGATGATGGCGCGCATCAAATTGGGAGCTGTCACGAGCGCTTATTAGGTTTTCGCAAATTTGGCAATGGAGGCGTCACGGGAAATGGTCCGTAGTGCAGACCACATCGATTCAAGCCAAGTTTGACCTTCTAGGTACCTGTCCATTTGCCATGGGACTTGTAATTGTAAATCCCGTAAATATAGTATGGCGCCAAGTTTGAATCATAGTCCACCATTTGCGCACCCATCGTCTTAGCTTCTTACCGAGTTTTGTAGCTGCATTCCTATTGCTGGAAAAACGATGTGATGCGCAAATTCCAAAGCTGATGATTACAATTGGCTGGTAGAACCGATTCATCAGGCTCGAAATTAGAAAGTCGGCCGGCGTCGCTTGGTCGAATTACTTACATTCCGAAACCTGAAGTTCACGGTATCCTGCATCTGGAACCCATCCTTTTCGGTCTGAACGGACCTCGGGTTCCCAACAATCGTGCTTTATACACCTGCTCGCCAACGAGATCCTGTGCCTGTGACTTTGCGAGTATGTAAGAGGAATGGGAGCGGGACTCCGCTAAATTACGTGAGTCCCATTCTTGAAGGCTTTCACATCATTCGCCATCAGCGTATCAAAGTTCGGCATGAGTCCCCGATGCTGGTTATTTGATGAGTATTGGCATAATTATAAGGAAATCTGCCATTGGAGGAAACGGTGTTCTCCCAGATCTCCTTTAGTCTGACGGTCTATCGTGATTAAATCAAGCAATGCTTGTAGCTAATTCCCTAATTTTTTAAGCTTATTTTTCGTGAATTATTGACTTATCGCGGGGGAGACCCCCCCTTGACGCTCGCCGTAGAGGCCCACGGCGTGGGGCTTTAAACTATTTTTTCATGTGTAGACCAATTTTCAATGCTTTTTTACTATGGGTGCTGACTGCAGCGGGCCCTGATGAGTCAATTGCCAACTCTCAGTGATTACCGCGAGTCCCAGCAGGTTCAAGCGAGATTACTCAACAATTTAAGCGAGTCCCATTAACGCGAGTCCCGTTCTTCTCCTCATCCCTCACTTTTGCGCATTAACAACAACTTTACAGCGCTTTTCATGAATGATGTCAACACTGGCAGAAATTTGTACGTGAACCATCGGAGGCATTTCTACGATCCTACCCTGTTTTGGAGGCTTCAATGAAGCTACTATTCTGCGCAAAATTGAGGCACGGATCGAATAGAAATTAGCACAGTACTTATTTGAATGTTACGTAATACTGTACGGTCCCTCCCCTGGCCATAGCCTTTATTCAAGATCCGGCAGCTGGCCCACGCCTCCCCCACACTGACATTACTTTAAAAGGAATATCTAAGCTAATCGGCTCACGTGTTGGCCGAAAAAACCCTTTCCACCGCTATTATCTTCTTGATAGCAGGCAATTATTGCGGTTGTTACTTATTATCGAGTCGTTATGTTGTGGTATAATTGTTCGGCTTTTTTGTGGTGGCCTGTGTTCAATCCGGGCACTTGTCAATTTTTTGCTCAGTCTGGTTTGACTTCCATCCTAACTCAGCCCACACTCCAACCCTAGATTTAACTGCGACTTCGATTTGCCATCATAAGCGGTTTTCTTTGGAAAAAAATTCATTACTAAAAGCCAGAAGTAAAGTTAATTAACGAAATAATGTTTTGTTGCAGCTCCATGCATTGCCCTCCACCAGGTGAATTACCCCAAGCATGCAGGGTGGCAGGAAGCATCAAGGTGGTCCCCGAGGGTGTTCTAGCTTTTTGAACCCTGTGTTCAAAACTTATATTTTAGTTTAAAAGCGGGAAAAATATGATAGCCAATCTGATTGGGACATGCTCTTGAGCTGTAGAAGGGCATCTGGGGTGTAAACCGAGCTTAACGACACTATTTACGGCTCAATGCATTTTTTCACCATTTTCATGCTATTTTCTGAGACTCTTACAGTTGTGTGCACAGACGCGCCGCGAACGCACGTGATGGGAATTATGTCATGTGGTGTCAGAGTGGGGTGGGGGGGACCGAAGGGGGACAGAGGGGGTCTAGATCCGGCACGGCATCCTTATTCTTTTTTTTTTTTCATTTCCGTTGATACCCCCTTGCTTTTTGCTCTCCTACCGTGGCACGTCTCGTCAGGGTCCGTGAGCTCGGCTGGAAGGACTCGGCAGTTCCCACGGAAGATGATGGAGCGGGCTAGTATGTGTCTAGCAAGGTGTCTAGTTTGTGAAGTCGGAAGCGGTACAATTCTACCTGCCTACCAACATCGCGCAATTTGATCACAAGAGATGGCTTGCCGTCCTGTACGTGAGAGAAGATACCCATTCATTTAGCTTGTCGTGTATCTGCTTCCACGTATTCTACGCAATGGAAGGCCCATTTCTGTCGCAGTTGCTTGTTAGAGAAATGAAAGTAATTTTGGATGGATAGCACGTCGAAGTGGAAAAATTGCATACCATTGATTACTCCCTGCCCACAATGACAACGAAAATGTCAAGTTACCGGTGTTCACAGACTTTGATGCCAGCAGAACTCCACGCTTTCAAAATATCTGAACGTCAAGCTCTTCCCATAAAATGGATCATGGTGAGGAGTACATATGTTAGGAATTTCCCCAGATTTTTTGTATTGCTCGGGGTCGGGCTAGTGATGAACGGTGATGGTACTGCCTTGATGCCTTGATTGATATCCCAGTAGCACAGTTAAAAGGTGCCCACCCCCACTGCAAGGAAGATACTCTCATCCACTTCGATCGGCTTGACATGTCCATCAAAACTGTGTATCTCAGTGCGTTCCCACCCCCCGTGCTCTTTTGAATTTGCTCACCGTGACCCACGAACTGCCAGTTTCTGGTGCAAACCGTGGCATTGGATATGGGCTTGCCGCCACCCTCGCTGCTCGCTCCAACACCGTCGTCTTCGCTGGTACACGAGACCCTGCTGCTCAGTCGCTGAAGGACCTTGCTGCGCGGCACCCAAATGTTCACCCCGTCAAACTTACCTCGGGCGATAAGGTCGACAATGAGGCTACCATTGCGGAAATAAAGAAGACAGCCGGGCAGCTCGACGTCATCATTGCCAGCGCCGGTGCGCTTTTCTTCCGTTTTCAGCAGCCCTCGATCTTATTGTCTCCCTGTGGTTCATTTCAGGTATTTCAAAGCAATACGGTCCGCTCGCCACTGCATCGCTTTCGGAGTACAGGGACCATTTTGAGGTGAATACACTCGGCTTAATCGTCCTCTTCCAAGCGGCACACAAGCTCCTCTTGGTCTCTCCGACCGGCTCGCCGATCATCGCGTACATCTCTACCGGCGCGGCGTCCCTCAGCGCGTACTACCATATGAGTGCGAGCGCGTACGGCGCTTCGAAGGCAGCTGCGAACTTCCTCGTGAAGGCGCTCGACGCAGAGCACTCAGCGCTGATTTCAATGGCGATCCATCCTGGATGGGTGGCCACGGACATGGGTAACATGGTAGCTGCGCGCAACGAGCTGCCGCAAGCCCCGGTGAAGGTGGAAGATTCTGTGGCGGGAATCCTATCGCGGATCGATGGGGCTACGAAGGAGAAGAGCAGCGGGCGGTTCTGGAATTTCAAGGCTGTGAAGGACGGCATGCCCTGGGACGTGCCCACCGAGGAAGTACCTTGGTAGACAATTAATGTACCACGGTATTCGATTCTCCCAAACGTTCCACATCTTTGTCTCTGTTGTTGCCGTACGACCTATACGTCACTCGCACCTTTGGGGATTTGTCAACGGAACGGTCGTTTTACATGATATTCTAAACCTCGCAACACCTTGAGCCTTTTTCTGAAGAGCCGTTTACTCGAAGAGGCACCATTTTCAGATGAGTGTATGAACATTTTCGAATTTTTTTTTTCAAGTGTCACGCCGTCCCCGGTCCATGTGAAATTGAACCTATCAAAACTTCAACCTAAGAGGTCACAGGTCACACCCCCTGAACCTACGGTTGTAGAGTAATGGTACAGTATGGTAACGTAGGCCAACGTAGCCTTGGGTCCATGCGATTACGGCTGTAATGACTACATGGCCCCAGAACGCAGTGATCCATGTTCAACTCAAGACTTTGCCATTTCATGTGCCGAGTCCAGTATTTTTTTTTTTGGTCCCTTGTATTTCCGCCATTCAAACCTTAATCACATCTCCAGGTGCGGATTTTCACGAAACACGCTGGGAAACAGTAGCGATATACTCGAGAGATGCGCAATATCTTGTGCTAGAACCATGTTATTTAGGAACCCCCCGTTCAACTTGGGCCTCTGTGAGACCAGGCGTCTCTGATTGGTTTTTGTTTTCCCTCGGTTCCAGCAATTGCACGACTATCTCAAGTTCACGTTGGGAGAGCCACTTATCTTTGGGTGAATCAACGGCAGCTTCGGGTATGGTTTGAATGTTAATCTTGCTAGGATGCAACTCGAGTTGTTCAAGACACAAAATGACAGAGAAGGGCACGTTGCACTTCGAATAATTGAATGGTTACCATGACTTGCAAGTGCAATTCTCCCTACCATCCCGTTCGACCCGGTACTCTGTCATAACACTTTGCCAGCACAAGTTTTTTTTTGGCCACATTACGTCAAACTCCCAGTTGAAAGTTGCGACCTATCCACCATAGTGCAACGAATTCCAAGAGATGTGCCCCTTGTCATCCAAACCCGACCCGCACCGTGCGATAGTGTCTATGATCCTTTCCTCATTGTAGATATATGCAATGAAAATAAAGCGAAGGCGCCCAGTTCACATCTCGGCTTTCACATTGGGGATGAATATCGAGTAGACAGGATTGTTGACCTAGGAAGACTCAAAACCAACAAATGTCGGTACAGTGCAACGGGATATAAGCCAACCCTACCGTCAGCATGCCACACTTACCTATTTTCTCCTTTCCCTACATGCCAAGCACCAGATGTCAGTACATTTGTCCGGATGCTTCAAAGTTGTCGGCTGCAATTCAAAGAGCTCGAGGATCGCCTCCATTACCGCGTGCATGCTGTGTGGTCCGGTCCACTCGAGGTGACCCCGTACTGCAGGACGAGCTGAAGAATACAAGAAATTTAGCAGCTTGTCAGCGAACAAGTTTGGGAAAGCAACAACGGACTCACGTTGTCGGTAGGACAGAAACCCGAATCCTGTTGTAGCGCCGCCGTGCTGCCTCACCGTCTTCACCTTCCGTATCGTCTCCCTGAGGTGGTTCTATGGTAATTTCGGGGGAATCGGGGTTTGGATGAGGCTGCGAGCGCGGCGCAGCGCGCGGGAGAGCAGATGGAAGAAGGGATACATCGGACGTGGGGCAAGCCAATTGGGGGCTGGATGGCGACGTTGGGTGGGAAGAACAAGAGGGACACTCCCGCGAAACTCTCCCGATGCTGGATGACGGCGGGTGCGGGTCGATGGCTGGTTGGAGCTAGGATGACGAAAGGCATGGTGGGCACGGGGTAAGACGTGTGTAGGGTCCCGCGTAGGGATCCCCACCGTATCCGTAAGCAACTGTAATATGTTACGGTTATACAGTGCGCCGTAACTGTACGGTATGGCTCTTGGATATGTTGTTTACGGTTACGGCTTCACCCGTACCATGTACCGTATGAACCTGTAAGTCTACGGGCCTTATACAGCACTATTACTGTTGTAGGAGACCTGCCGGTACTCTCCATATTGGTTACCTGTTACTTCCCAATTCTTTCCTTTTTAGTCCACTCATACTTATATCATGGTTACACCCCTATCATGCACCTCAGTCATCTACACCCATTGTGTCCCAACTGAGGTGAGCTCCTAGTTACATTCTATGTTATACATGACTTACTTCCATACTTTAGTGCTGACATGTATTGTTCTTACATTAGGTATAGTACCGACTCAATATAGTTGTCTACAGTTGCGGACAAACCAAGTCCACCCAAAAAAAATTGGATTTTTTCAACCAAGATGAATGTGTCAATCACAAGATCTCATCAAGGGCTCCACATCGGTAGTAAAATTAAGTGATTTTGTCGAGCCATTGTCCCCGAAAATGCCATTCATTGCCAAAATTTTGGCCACCGCTTAAAAATCATCAGAAAAATACAAAAAAAAAAAAAAGCGCAATCAACGCAAATTTTCAAGCTGAATCTGATTCTGCAAGAATCAAAAAGATTTATCGAGCCATTATTGTATGAATAAATGATTGATCTCACATCACCTGACCATCAAGTCACCTATTTTTTCTGAAAGATATATGGAAGATTCAATTCTATTGAGATGATGATGATTAGGATAGGCAGTAACCTTTGAAAAACTGCCGGTTCAATCTCCACCACTACTGAACCACTCGGTTTTTGCCAATCACCTCAGATCACAATTCTGAGATTTGGATCTGGCCCAAAAAATTGGCCGCCGGCTATTTCTCGTAGGAAAAACTTCGGAGTATGATTTTTGAACTCTTTGAGCAAATCTGCATCCAAAAAGATAAAATTTGAGTCCTAAATAATTCCAGATTAGGCTACAAGCAATTTGTGGACTTTGATTGTCCACAACTGTACACCCATCATGTCCCGACTGAGCACTCACGTATATTGTTCTTACACTAATTACGGCCGTAATTGCATGTAGAAATTCTGAGTCTCTTTACCATGCCGACCATGGCCTGGATGCTTCTCGGTAAGCTAACACTTCAGTTGCTGCCATCAAAGGTGGGCATGATGTCGCTAGAGGTGGCCCTGACGCTCCCATCACTCTCGCATCACTGCCATCAAGGCGGCCCGCCATTCCGCTCACCTTATACATCGTGTGCAGAAATGAAATGAAAAGTGAGATAAAATCACTCAAATCCAAGAATAATCAATTCTGGATGTAAGATGGTATACACACCCACATTTTGGCATTCTGATGTTGCTCCTACCCAGAGACCTCGATTGTTGCTCACCCAAAGGTCCCGACACACGAGGAATAGTTTAACCAGACTCATTGGAAAGGTCTGGTAACAATGATGCAATAATGCCTCAAAAATCTGTCTGTCCATTGCATAACAATGTTGGACCAAAAAAAATCCTGCTTTTAGCTGGTAAAGTTGGTGGGCCACAGTAGATGATTCATACGGAGATGATAGTAATGGGCAACAACGGCACAGAGAACACTAGGAATAAATATACTTGAATTACTTACAGTACTGTATCTTTTCCTTCAAATTGATATGGGTATCGTGGCCGGGACCCGCCAGCCTCATTTTTCGATGGCATCAAGGTGCCACAGCCATTTCCCGGTGATGCCATCAATATCTCCCAGCCCATTGTCCTCGAACCACCTCAATGCCACCTCGACCTGCAACTAGATAAGAGTAAATTGACAAGGATAAAGTCTCTAATGGCTCTTGTGAATGGTTCTGCCCAGCTCACAGATCACTCACAGTTGCTCTCTATTTTTCAAGTGTCCGATTTCTCAAAAAATGTCACATTTGTGACTCTCCCATCAAATTCCTGTTCAACACATCCTCATTTGCGTGAATAACTTGTTTTATGGCTACTAAAAGTATCGGAGGTCACTCTAAAGTCTCACTGGAATTTTCTTGGCCTTTTCTGTATCATTTTCATCACATGTGCCCTTTTTGTGCACATGGACTTTGTAGTGGTTACACAAATTCTTGACAATGTCTTTCACCTTGACAGTTGTCTCACACCCATGAGAGACATTCAGAGCACCTAATGTCTGAAATTGCATGAATATCTCTGGGATAACAATGTATATGTTCAATTTCAATTCCCTAGACCATAATATTGATTCAAATCATTCATTAAGACACTTCAAGTCCCTTCTGAGCTTTCTCATATTCAACTGTCAAAACAACACCAGCGACACATGAAGAGACGTGCAAGACACGAAAGGTCACAAATGTGACAATGTCACATTTTAGCCAAGAAGCCGGAAAAAACTTGGGAATTCAGAAATATATAAAATTTCTGCCCAAGATTGTTTGAGATATCAAAATGGTACATGTATACAGCACTGTTTTCCCTCCAAATACCTGAAAAAGGCAGGGATGGGAGAGGTTCTGAGGACAATGAGCCGGATTTTTGCCTCATGATTTGATTGCCACCTTGCTTAGCCTCAGCAAATAAAGCTGGCGGGTAACAGCCACCGTATATGGGGGGTGATGTGTGACCCAGTTTAGTGATTTGACATATCGGTAATGGCAAAATTGTTGTGTGACACCTCAAAAATTTCGTCTTTTTGCGCATTTTTCAGGTGATTTTGAGGCCTGCATGATAGTTGGGAGGTTCAACAGAGGCCCATGTAGCACGTGACCACAACCAAAGTTCATGATTGACACAGGGGAGGACCGATGATTATTAGGTCTGAGGTCTGATCCCGAGTCTGGATCAGTCCTCAGATCTGAGAGCCCAAATCCCGACAAATCGCACGCTGCACCAAGAGGGTGTGATGCGAGGTCCCAACAATGAAGAATTTCATGAGCAAGGTGCGAGTCTGAGTCCCGACATGCCGAAAAAGGTAACTGACCGCTTCGAAGCGTGACACATTTCAATGGCCCCATTGAGGGTTTGAGCATGCTTTGGAGCTCGCATTTCCAATAGCCACTGTAAATTTGTATCCGAGAACAATGCAAAAAATATTCCCCAGAAATTGTTTCTAACTTGCAATAAATTACAACTTGTATCTATTCTCTCCAATAACTCTCATTCTCAACTATGCATGACATCTACGACAACGACGAATTGGCTTACCTGAGTGGAATCCATCATAATGGATTGGAAACCAAAGGACTTATCACAATGTCCCTGCAGTTGTGGAGGCAGCGAGAACCTGAATGTTGATGATTCCGTTGTCTATTGCCTTGAATCTTCCACCACCAGAATTACCCATCTCTGACCTCCTGCGGATCCAGTTGCTACCAATACTGGATCCCAAAACCAGCCCGATGCGGTTCACACACCTGCCAGTTGGCTCGTTTTCTCTTCTTCCCAAGGATGAAGGAGTGAAATGTTTTTTGACTCACCTAGAAATTGGGGCTCAAGCTTACAAGATCTTGATGATCTTATGGGGAGAAGGACGACCTTTCTGAGGCAGTCACAAGTCTAAACACGGTCCACCGCAATGGCAAGGCTAATATTCATGTATTGAAGTTGTCAGAGGATGATGGTATAGACTAGAATTTATTCCCGATTTTGTGGATATTTTTAAGCATTTTTGGAGGTCCGATCCAAAGACCCGACAAAACTCAGACTGGCTGAGGTCTAAGCCAGGAGTCCCACAAAATTTTTGGTGGGCTGCAGACCAAAATTCCCAATAAAATTTTGCAGACCCTGAATTTTGGGATCGGACCTCAGACCCAATAATCATTGGTCCTCACAGGGGTGTGTGACACATGACTACCGAATTGAAAGGAAAGATACAGTAGGGGCTTGGTGTAGGCAAGCTCAAGCCAAGCCAAGCCTCAAGCCAAGCCATCCAAGCCCACACAGCCAACTTCAGACTCTGCTAAGCAGGGGAAGCTGTTTTGGCAAGCCCATTGGCTAAGTCTGCAGCATGAGTCAATACGGACACAGAGAGGCTTGACTGTCGTGTACATGGTTCTGGAATTCCATCACATTGCGGCCAGCCAAGCTGTTAAGGAGTTCGATGGCTGTGGGTGTATGGGGCATTTTTTGATGCATGGAAAAAGACATTGGGATGTCAGTCACACATCTGTGCAATCCAGAGATGGTGGTGGTAGACAGAAGCGAGTATTGTATCTTTCCCTTCAAATTGGTAGTCGCATGTCACGCACCCCTGTGTCGATCACAAACTTTGGTCGAGGTCACGCATCACGCCGGCCTCTGTCGAACCTCCAATCCATCACGCAGTCCCCAAAATCGCCTAAAGTGCCAAAAATGCGAAATTTTCGGAATTTTTTTGATTTCAAACACCGAACTTTTTGAGCCCATTACCGAAATGTCGAATTGTTAAATTGGGACACGTGTCACCCCCCATGTCGATTTGAAGGGAAAGATACAGTAGCATTTTTTTTTACTAGCAAATCTCACGTGTGCTGCGTACAACCGAGCTTGATCAAACGGGCAGATTCTTTGAGAATCTGCCTTGTTTTCACTCAATCTGCCTCTTCTCGAAGAATCTGCCTCACATCAATCCTTATCTGGGCCTGCCTCCTGGGCAGGTGAATATGATATAAATATGAATACATTTCCATATTTATATCATATTTGGCCAGGACTACTTTGTATATCCTCTTGCACAAGCAGCATATCCAGTGTGGTGGTAGCCCCATCTGACGTTTCCACGCTGTCCCCATGGCTTCTGGGCGTCAGCAATACAGGATCGCATACTGACAAAAGTGAAGATTCCCCTCGGCCGAAACAATTGGAATTTCCCATATCGGGTAATTTTAATTGTTTCGGCAGCATGTTCAGCCGAGAGGAATTTTCACTCTTGTCGGTGTGTCAATTGGCGCAGTCTCGCTCACCGCAAACAATGAATTAATGGATGTGAGCTTTCAGCTGGCGTAGAATACTTAATAGAATACCTGCTTAGACCGCTTCAGAATTTACGAAAATGGAGGTGATTTTGTAACTGGGTTTGTTACTGCATCGAAAAACAAAAGATTGCTTGATATGTGCTGAAATCTGAAAACAGTCGGATCGGACTCTCGCCTCAAGTACGAAAAGAGGTCGATTTCATGGATTTGTCGGTCACTTAGTAATAGAAGAGCGGCCTGCGGCCGCCTGCCCCCCCTTTTCCGCATGGCAAGGTTCGCGATGGACATGAGCAAATTGATATCTGACCGGAGATAAAGCTTCTCCGAAAAAGGCCGGACAACGCCTTATTTTCATGAAGAGTTTGAAATCCTCTGTCGAAAATATCCAAATGATCATGACTTCTCGACTTATAAACATAACTTGAAATTGTGAATTTACATTTCCTGTGCCGCAGACAATTCCACAAATTTCCTGAGCCCGAGTTGTCCTTTCTCTATGTTTGCCACATAACCGAGCAATGGGTGGTGGCCCATGCGAGTGACCTCGATGTCATCTGTGAACACCCTAGCAGCGTCGATCTTCTTGAGCACGCGCTCTCCATCATTGTCATCCTTCACTAAGCTCATAATCTTTTCCCTCCCTAGAACTGGCGATTCCAGGCGGATAACTTCAGTCCCGTAACGCCGACGAACTGCCATGACATGTTCTTCATCCACGTAGGGATCGAAATAATTCTGGAACGTATCCATCATATCTTGAACTTTGGAATCAGTGAGCCCTTTGGAGCTATCGGCCAGGCCATAAATCACTGCCGTATGAAAATGCTTGTCAGTGCATCGGGATTTAGGCGAGAAAGATCGGCGAACCTGGACGAAACATTTTGAACGCCTCGTCAAAATTCTTGGCATTTATGTCGCTCAGAATCGGATGCATTTGGAGGTGCATTTGTTGATAGGCTCCAAGCACGACGAAAAGGAATCTGCATCGAATGGATTAATGGGGTTTGAACGCTGTTAGGATGCATGCCAACTACCTCGTGTGTGCGATACCAACTTTACTGTCGTGCCATTCCTGGGCTATTGCTTCAGAGACTTGGCCCTTAATGGATGCGCAGACGGTCAGTGCGGCGGAAAGGCCCCCTGTGATGGCAATGTGGACACCAGAAGAGAAAAAGGGGTCCACAAAATCTGTTGTATGATTAGCAAATGCAACCAACTGTATCCAGCGCACTTACTGGCGGCATCTCCAACAATCCTGAAGTGGTCTCCAGAATACCTCGTTGCAGAATAACTGTAATCCGCTGCGCTCTTTATGCTATCGGATATCATGCTTCCTTCCTCGCCGATGAGTTCTCTGACGCCAGGGACAAACTGGAGCTGGTCGAGGTAGTGGTCAGTGAGGGTAGGCTTGGTTGATTTCTTGGCATTTGACGCCGTTTGGTGCATCACGAATCCGATGGAAGTTGTTCCATCGTGTAGGGGTATGGTCCAGGACCTTTAGATGGGAAGTTAACATCTTGATTTAGTTGAAAGATAAAATCAACCCGCACCATCCAGTTTCATCTGCCCGGATCCAAATCAAACACGGCCTCAAGCATAAAAAATTGAATTCCTTACCGGTCAGCGCCTCGAACCAGCCCGAGTTGGCTTTCTTCGTGCCTTCGGCATACCTTTTGACGCCCTTCCAATAGCCCCAAACCGCTACATTCCGCAAACTCTCTCGCATTTCACGAGTCTCTGGTGGGTATAAATGATTAGCAGATCTCCTATTACTGAACGAAGATGACTCACTCAAATACTTGGTGGACATTATACCGGCTCTACCGGTAGCATCAATAAGCCAGTCGAACGTGATCTTGCCAGTATCTCCGTCCTTATTTGCCCAGTTTGCAGCGATTGGACGCGAAGAGGCAGGATCGCCTTCAAATTCAATGCTTTCGACGCGGGTTCCTTGGAAAGCTCTGACCCCTTGCTTCTCTGCGTGCCGAAGGAAAAGGTGGTCCATCTCAGAGCGGATCTGTCAGAGAAACACGGGTTCCACAACCAGAAAAATTAGGGAGAGAGACACTCATACGACATTCCAAGTCCCGTATCCTGGCCCCATCCGAGTGAAGTCAGTCCCTAGAGTGCAGTATCAACATTGGAGTTTTAATACGCCGTAGGGATTCGCATACAAGTATCTGGGATACCGTGAACTAATTTGAAGCTTGCGCCGGGCTAAAAATTTTGAGTCAACGATGCGCGATGCATATTGCAAAGAGCTGTCCAACTTTGGTCAAAAATCCATAATCGGCAAATTCATCTTCGAGACCAATAAAGCGAAGATAGTTTCGCATAGAAGGTAAAAGAGACTCTCCAACGTGGTACCTGAAATTCAAGGTTGGACGGTGCATGCGGAAATATTGAGATTGACTAACCGGGGGAAATGGGCAGACTCGAGGAGGACTACTTCATGCCCCTCACGCTGCAAAGCCGAGGCAGCATAGCTGCCAGCTGGGCCACCTCCCATGATGAGAATCGTAGCATGACTGGGCTAAGGCTTCCAGGTCAGTGGGATTTGACCGCGGAAGTCAAATAATCTTACGGGGAGGGAAGACATCGTTAAAACTGATGCTTCCATTACCGTCTTCCGTCTTATAAGCAACTCTGTCTTGCTGAATTTGGACCATCCGCACGCCAACATTTGAGTTCACTGCTCTCTGGAAACAATAGTCTCGGCACATCACCAATACTTCTGAAATATATTAATTCATCAAGACCAGCCCTGTATTGGCCTTCCGACTTTTCTGATATCTTTTGCACAATGACAATGGTTCGATCGTACGGAGGTGTATTTGGGTCCCATATAAACACGATCAGACTCGTCTGGAAATTCTGTATTCCACCTCCCGCCTGGTCTCCCCTCGGAATTTGACCTCTTCTCCTGCGGGCGTGCGTGCGTACACTACACTTCCCACGTCTCGCTAGAATACTTGAGAATAACGCATCACACGGATACACTGAAAATTGAATAGAAACGACCCGCAGTTCGCTAAAGTTCCACCAAATGCGCTCGAGTTGTAACGCCCGGGAGATTTCTATCGCATTCTCAAAACAGTAGCCCCACAGCATCTCGTCTGTCTTCGATTCATCTTATTCACGACATCAACAGATTCGAGCTGCGGAACCCCACAAGCTATTGATTTCATTCATACCCCTAATTCACACCGACTCTTCGCAGAACTGACCAGAATGCATCAGAATCCAGACCATCCGATCTGTCTTCGCTACACCCGATCGACTTGCGGAACGCACTGAATGCCACAAGTTACTGGTTTTATTTTGAGCCCCTAATTCACACCGACTATTCGCAGAACTGACCAGGATGCACCAGAGTTTAGATCGTCTCGTCTGTCTTCACTACATCCGAACAACGATTTGCGGGACGCCATGAGGAACTGGCTTCCACTGGACTCAAGGGTTCACACCGAATCTTTGCCGTATTCAACACATCCCGGACTATCATGGTTCCTGATATGGCTGGGTCTTCGCTGATTTTTCCAGGACGCTGTTGCAACGGCATTCCCCGCTTCGCTGGAGGTCATGGCATAATGTACTAATTCAACCGGATGTTCATTATGTCGGGGAATTTTCACTCCGGAGATGGCCGCAAAAATTATAGCAATGTTCATACACATTGAAGAATTTGGCGTGTCACCGTTGCCTGAGCACTGGGTCGAAAGCTGAGACATATCGCATGCATTCTTGGGATTGGCCAGCCGCTTAGCAAGGCGAATGGTCTATTTCTAAGAGTGCGGGAGCAGCTTGATTGATCGGCTTAAAAATCGTAAAAGGAAGCTCGCCGGAGGATGGTCCTGAGTTGTTCACGGGCTCAATTTTGCACTTTGATTTTTTCGATGAATGGTGCTACGCGCCGCAAGCAATTTGCTGGATGTTGCTAACAGTGTCTGCTTCCGGGTGTCGCAGTCCATCGTTCTGGAACCCAACAGGACATGTGAGTCTCCCGTTTCGCCCGTCCAGCATGAAAATTCACAGCGGCACAACATCTGCATCACGATCATGATCCCTGAACGGCTCATGGGGACGGTGTTCTGCTTCGTAGTCGGGAGTATCTATTTCACTGACCGTCATTCACATCAAGCGCCGGGATCACCGGCTCAATGCGTTCGCCATACATTCTCAGAAGAGACGTCACCATGTGCCGGTCAAGACGCCTTCTATCAAGTTATTACATAATATAGACATGAGGATTGCTTCTGCTGGAGCGCATTTGCATGGCTGCGCGCGCGCACATTTGCCCTTGCTTTTCTTAGGTTCGTCTACTTCCATGCGACCGGCCCACTCCTCGCTCATGTTTGCAATCCGGATCAAATTCAATCGATTGTCTTACCCGGCACATTATCTTCCGTGAGTTCTCCGCTTTCAAATGATCTTCTTCCGCCTGCCACAATTCTCCCCCAAAACACCATCTTCCATCAGGTCTTATCGTTCAAACCCTCTTCTGTGTCACATCCTCACTTAGTCGGACTCCACGACATAACTCTTCGATATGGAGCCCGATTGCCTGGCATGGCCGACATCCGCGTCGCGACCCCCTCGTCTATCTTTGTTCTTTGTTATTTGCTGCCACGGAGAATAGAAGATACCATTCAGAGTTTGAGATGCCGTCACAACGCGGCAGCTAGGTGGCGATGCCTTCCCTCAACTTTCGAATGATGTTCCATCTCTCACAGCCCCTTCCCCGCCATACCAACGGCATGGTGAGCATCCGCGTCGCGATCCCTGGTCTTATCTTTTACTGTTTTGCTCCGGTGGAGAATAGAAGCTGTCACTGGGAATTTGAGATGCCGCGCAATGCCGCCAGGTGGTGATGTCTTCCGCCGGTTCTCAGCTTTCAAATGATCTTCTTCCGTCTACCAAGGCCTTTCCAACACCCCCCACCCCCTGTCTATTCTTTTGCTGTTTTGCTGCCGCGGAGAATAGAAGATGTTATTGGGAATTTGAGATGCCGCGCAATGCCGCCAGGTGATGGTTTCTTCCGTTGGCTCTCAGCTTTCGGATGATCTTCCGTCTGCCCAGGCCTTTGCCTGGCGATACCTGTAAATACTCACTGAACATAGATACTTACTGGGAGATTGAAACGCGGCAATCTTGACTCGGAGTTATCTTTTGACCGCGGCGCATCGGGCATGCGTTTGAACTACGTGAGATAGGAACGGAGTATCTGATCGTCCAAAGCCTGAGAAATCCTATTTTCTAGTTCTGAACCACTGAGTTGCGGACTTCATGATGCCATCTTCTAAGATATCAAAGGTACGCAGTTAATCGGAGCTTTATTACGACTTCAATTCTTGCTCGAGAATTAGGCCATCTCAGTAGCGCCTCAGATTCAAGATCTTGAGATGTTAATAATTACGAGTAATTTAGTAGTCCTTAATAATTCCGTAACAAGCAAAACACGCTTCCTCATTATTTACGGTAGACTTTTAACTTTGGTGGCTGTGCCTTCAGTTTCCAATTTACGTTTTCCCACTTCAATACTGAATGTTTTGACCGGATTTCTTCACCTGACGTTGAATGGAGTCACCAATACCTTACCAATTGCTGTTTTGCAAAATCTCCGTGCTTTTGTCACTTCCACTGACTTCTAATGATATCTTAGTGTTCATCTCAACTCGCTACTACTTTTTTGTCTACAATCTGTTTATTTTTACAGGCTTTTTAGTCGTTATTGGGCTGGGGAATGAAATGCAGTCAAAAATTCCCACCTCCAGAATTGAACACATGCTCTCTGAGGCAGTGGGATATCGCCATTGCCAGTATCAATCACACCAAATGTGAATGCTCAGCTCATCAAGGGGATCCCAAGCTGCCCTTTCTCTTAGCATCAAGGCCAATGACTCTGGAATTTCATCAGGATTTGGTCAGTGGGAGGCGCTCCAGTTCAGTCATCAATGTTCAACTTGGTTGAGGCTCAAGAAGGATTGCAAGTACTTATGTAGTCATTCATAATATTTTTTAGTCTCTCTTAGACAGACGATACAACATAGTAACTTGTACCTCGTTATGTTGAAGTCTGTTTGTAAGCGGTGGGGTCCGATCGCGTTACAGCTCTTTGCGGAACTTAGGGTGCGGCCTGTTTTTTTCTGATTTCGATGCTTTCCACCAGATCTGCTTCCCTGAGCGCAATTTTGACTGCATTGGGTCGGGAACACTTGAAGAACCTTAAAACAATCTGGAGAGAGTGAGAGAGGGTAATGATACTATAGTGCCTTAGAACATCAAGATAGCAGTGGATTTTATGTGTGCATGTTTTCATCGGAGGACCACAGCAACTCAGAATGATGGTGCTGAGATCAGTACACAGCTGTTGTGGAGTGTACCATCGATAGCCTTGCTGAGAAATTGCAATAGGAGACTGTCAAAAATCAGAACATGGAGCAAAAATTGCTGACATTTCAAAATATAATCTGATGGCCAAGCACAGCCGACAAACAATTAAAGGAAACTGGAAATGCATTAATTACGCAAGGTTTCCAGGTTGTTCACTGAGTAAAACCAGTAAGGATCTCGTGTAAGCTATGTTGAAGAAAATTGAAAAGCAAAGCACACTCAACCTGTTTTGCTCTGAGCTGCAACTCAAAACTTGTTGTTGCTGCACACTTCAACTCTTTCTGACACTTGAGTTTTGTAGAGCACAAACTGTCCAGGATATTGCATTGAAGGTGGGAACTGGTGTCAGAAAATTTCGGAAAAAAAGACAGTCACCAAGGATACTGGAAGAGAGAATGCGATAGCAACTCACAAATGTCGATAGAAGGCGGTGAAAACCTTCAAATCAGAATGAAAAGATCCAAAGCTATGAATTCTGGAAGCCAGGATACAGTGATGTGATTTTTTAAACTCTACACTCATGTATAAGAGATCTTAATTTTTGAGGCTGAAATAAGAGGGTAACCAGAGTGAACTTCTGTCATCACTCAGTGGGACAGTCACACAGCATGATGTTGTATTTATTTGGCTGTTGCTTCCACCTGCCATCTAACAGGCATTAAGCTTGGAAGAGTTATTCTCCACATGCTATTGAAAAATAACTCCTCATTGCAGTCCTGTCCCTCTCCATCACTCTTACTGCTGTCCTCTTCACTCTCCTCTGAGTCATCTTTGTGATGGTCTTTGGGACCCAAAATCCGTGCCTTTTCCTTGTGATACTGGTCCATGGCAATGGCAATCCATTCGTCATGATGTGAACAAGAGACTTGCATCTTCTTGATGTCGGATTTTGCGCATCCAACCATGTTGGTGCATCAAATGGCGGCGAGAGTCGAAATTTCCAGTTTTTGATTGTGACTTCCTATTTGAGTTGTGACCATCATCATTCTCAGCAAAGTGGACACTGTTTCCTCTTCATGTAATGTAGTCTAGAATACACTCAAACTAGATAGAAATACTCATGCAGTTTATACCTAGAGTTCTATGTCTTTACAATATTCGAAAGAGGCTATTAAAGTGTTTTGTCATGTTGTGGTCTGCGAAACTGATTTAGCAGAGGACTGAGTTTGGATTGAACAACCATAGGAGTTGTCAAGAATGATGATAATACCCACAAGACCAAGCACAATTTATTTCAAGACTGTGCAGTAAGAACTATGACTTCAATGGAGCAAATTGTCCGACTGTCCCAGTGAGTCGTGGTGTCCCATTGACCGGTTGAAAAGTGTATTCCATCTTCAGTGAACAGCAAAGGCAACTTGGGTGTAATTTTGGTGATACTCTCAAACACCCCTGGCATTCAGCACCGAGGATAGGGATTTCAAGTTGTCCAGATGGTCCATTGGCCAATGGGAGAGCTGAAGTGCTGAGACAAAAGTCGGGAAGAACTAGAAATCGTTGGCAGAATCCTGAGTCCTGCTACCCTTCCACAGCACCACTGTGGTAAACAACCTCTTACAGGCAAAGATCCATGAGGTGGATAGGAAAAGCATGAACAGTAAAGAGGTGTAGATAGGGAGATGAGGAAACAGCCCTGTTTCACAATGACAGTATAACATCAAATTACCTGATACTTTAGTATTTTGTTCAATTCGTAAGGTGGTTTGGGGTATGACACCATTGTACAAACTGAACCTTTCATAACACAGGGGACAAAGACCTCCGCACCCAATCGAGGATGCATTTGACACACCCACATGGCATCTGGTGTGACATATAACAATGAGTCTTTGTCAAACTTGAACAAAGCACCAGACATACTGCTGAGATAGCATTGATGTATGGCATCAGTTAAACATGATTATCCGAGAGCTACCAGTGATTTTTGAGATATCTAAGCATTATTTGGCATCAAGCCGTGAGCTGGGTGCGCCTGATGCCAAGCAATGGCGTGATTTCACTGCAGAATGCCAATTGGACGAGTGTGCCCTTGTGATAAGATAAAGCGATGTTTATTGCCAATCTAGTATTTGTTGTACTGTACTTTTTCATTCAAATCGACATGGGGTGTGACGTGTGACCCATTTGAGCAATTCGACATTTTGGCAACCGGCAAATCCTTGCGTGACATCTGAAAATCTTCAACATCCGAACCGAAAATTTCGTCTTTTTTGCACCTGTCCCAGCTCTTTCCCCCATTTTAGAACCTGCGTGACCGCCTGGAGGTTCGACAAAGGGCCGCGTGATGCGTGACCTCAAACAAAATTCGGCATCGACACAGGGGTGCGTGATGCGTGACTGTCGAATTGAATGAAAAAGTACAGTATGTCGCACATGAACTATCCTGCTACCCATCTGATGCACCACTTGACAGTGCTGGCAGACACATTCTGCTGCTTGGTGTCCAGTGCCATTGTCAGGTTGGTGCCACTTAATTACCTTGTCAATGTGGAAGCTTTTGGTGCATTGTGTCTATCCTCCACCCTCGTTATCTTTGAGAGTGTACAGCACCATCTGCACACCTTCTTCATCTGTATGTCTCCATTTTCATGTCTAGATGGCATGCTAACCCCACCTTATCCTAGGGCTGGCCAGAGTTTCCCTTTGTGTGACCTTGATGGTGTGTGATTAAAATAGTTGAAATGAGGGCTTCTACCGCTCTCCTTGTGGACATCTTGCAATTGCAGCTCATTCCACAGGCATTTTAGCCCCGAAATCCTGGAGCTCTGAATTCTTTCGAATGCTATGAGTTTAATACCACTGCTTTCGGAATCTGATTATGCCGTGTTCCGGTCTCGGCTGCCTCTGCTCGTACTTGTGCGCACACTGTGCAGTCAATAGTGCATAGCTCATAAGACAATTATTCCAGCCCAGGTACCGTGTTTACAGACAAGGATTTAGCTTTTTGATACCTGAATTGCACATTCTTTAGTGGTGGTCTGCAAGTTGAATTCAATTGTGAGCAACTGTAATTATCTGCTGGTTCGTGGCTCGCACATTGAGTAAGATTTCTTGGCAGACAGCATTAAGACAGGATTTGAGCAAATTTCTCCGCCATGTAGTGAACAAATATTTTAAAAAGGATCCTTGCCCTCGACGCACTCGACTTGTAAATCGGCGCAACGTTTCCTTGCCGTTTAGGATCAACGGACAATTGATACAGAGTCGCACAGTCGTAAATCGGGGCTCCCTTTCCTGGACATGTTGGGGATGGCAGTAGTTCTCCGGGAATTCTGGTCGAGCTTTCAACAGTGCGGATGATTCACATCCTTCGTGCATGTGAGGGTATTCAATGAAATTTCACCCAGAGGTCAGACCTCTGGTTGTTATTCAGAGTTTTAATTTCAGAGTTGTAACAATGCGTTGAATTCCAATAGCTATATACTCTTCCATTGATATTATGATCTTAATTTCTACTCTGGACTGATGGGAACAATACTTCCACATCGGCTGGGTGAACAGTATCAGAAAATATGCCGAAGTGGCGAAGGGCCGAGGTAGCTCACAGGTAACGAGGAGCTGGTCAAGTGCAGGAGCAAGAGCTCAGTACAGGGCACGTAGACAGAGTGGGGAATAGATCAAGAGATTAATTAATTGTACTCAACGGGCAGAGCTGTATATACATGACATAGTATGGGAACCTAGTGATAGCAAATGTGTGATCGGAATGAAGCAAACCTAAATATGTACATATACTGACAAACAGAGTACACTCATCGGTCAGGTAAATTAGAAGAATAGGTTCACTGCCTCATCAGCCTGCCAGTGAGTCGACAGTTGATGTTCAATTACTTATTCAGAAGGGCTTTCTGTCAGTTCCTCCAAAGGTTCAGCCCCCTGCCTCGTAGAAGTCTAATCTCCGTCATCCAAGTGCGGATATTGGCATCACGACAACAACCGCATGTAGGGTGCACGCCCGTCTGACCAAGAGAGGTAGATTTTATCAAAGCAATGGGTCGACCCCATTTTGATGGGTCCGTTTGATAGATACCTCTAACTTATTTTCTAATTACTCGGAGGGGCCGATGAATCATCTCCGGACCTGGTGGCCGCTCAGGATTCAGCAAACTAGTAAGCGTCACTCTTTGTAGGATAGTTTGAGAAGGATATAGACGTCTCGAATATATTGGATGGGAGCATACGTTGCTGAAGGTCTCCACTTACTATTTTTCGCCAGGTAGTCAGCCACCCCAGCCTTTCTTGTGAATCCCAGCGAACAACAGGTGCCACATCAGGGTCAGCTGGCATGGGGAACATGGCAGACATCTTAGGAATGGATCGAGTATGTTTCCCCGCATTTACATCAAGATTTGAAGGTATAGCGAATTTTTTCTTGGCGGAGGTCCCGAAATAGCCGCTGATGGGGTAGTTGGCCACCTGCTACAATACATGGTTGCTGCATCATATCTCGGCCAGAGTGAGTCATATGTTGTATATATGATGTATTCTGGATGCTTTGTTCGGATGTTCACCCTCAGAGGGATGCAGAAAAGAATTGATTTTGTAGCTAGCCGAAGGCCAAAAATAACCACTCTCGACTGTGTGACTGCCATGAAGCCGAGGAGGCACAAAACAGTCCAATTTTTGGGACATATAAAGTACTGAAAGGTAACCGAATGCACATAGCACAGCATATTCATCTCAAAGGCGTTCAAAAAAAATCCATGAGTTATGGACCTGAATTTTGGATGATTTTCGATGGCCGACGCAAATGCACGAGGACAGTAGGAGTGAAAAATCCCATATGTAGTACAGGTTAGGCCTATATGAATGTAGAGACGCCATGCCAAGACCCAGACTTTAAATGTCAACGGGGTGGAAGCTATCGAGGTGGCGACATCTGTGGGCCCTGAAAGAATGACTAACCTTTTTCGACCCATAGTAAACATATATGTGTGGTCATGGAGGCGAGAGTTGTACAGAATTAAAGTAACAGATAATACGAACTAAACGAGCCCCCAAACTCGCCGATTGGTGAAGACTTGAGGAACAATGAGCTGAGGCAAGTCACGGCAGGTGGTTGACGCCAAGAAAACGGCGTTCCCACGTTCAAATTTGGTCTGGAGGTCGTACTTCATCCCTCAATATCAACCACATCGCGATTTCAAATGCCGGCACTGTATACTGTATTTTTTTCCTTCAATTCGACATGGGGGGTGACGCGTGACCCATTCTATCAATTCGACATTTCGGTAACGTCAAAAGTGTTGCGTGACACCTCGAAAATTTCGGTATTCACGAACGAAAAATTCCAGAAATTTTGGCTTTTTGGCAGTTTTCCGGCGATTTTGAGAGCTGCGTGACAGTTTGGAGGCTCGACAGAGGCCTGCGTGATGCGTGACCACGACCAAAGTTCGTGATCGACATAGGGGTGCATGATGCGTGACTACCGAATTGAAGGGAAAGATACAGTACCTCGAGTGGCCGAGTACCTAGGGGTGGTCGACTACTCAGTCACGTATAGTAAACTTGAACTACATAAGAGGAACTAGGGACGATAGGACTTGTCCAGTGTGCTTTCTTTTCCCGCTGTGTCGTTGAAGTCCTTCAACTAATGTTAACTTCGTCAACAGCAATTCAGACAGGGACTCACGGTCATGATAATTGTATCGGTATCACGGGTCACATCTGTGTTCCGAGATATGTGTACAGCGGGGCGAGACTCGTGAGTTGGCTTGAGTCGTGGTTCAGCCCACAAAGAACTTTGAGGCATAGCGGTCGTCGTCTCGGAATGAGATCGGAAAAGCGGTGCTCTGCAATTGAGCGTGGCCATGAGCACATTCGAATACCTATATTTAGTTTAATGGTTTAGCATTGGACCGAATTCTAGGACTGACAATTTCCCCAGAACAAGGAAGCTACTCTCGATTAGAATTTTCGCATTCAAATCGTTGTAATAATACTCACGCAATGAGGTGGAAGTTCCATTCCTTGGTGGTTAACCATAAGGTGACGTCGATTATTGCGCCGACACTGGTAACGCATCCTGTCTCCACACTGAACCGAATCAATTTATTGATAACCCCCGTGGTTCGTTGAAATGACGTCCTTCGTTTTTGAGCCGAAAGCTTGAAACAAGATTAGCGGATTCAATATCGAAATTTTGAGCTTAAATTCACTATGATAACCAGGGTGACTGTGATTGAAACATCACAGACAGCACTTCCAATGAGCCAAAGCTTGGAAAGATACAACTCAGCTACCAAGTAATTCATCGAGGGTTTAACTACTCACCGTAATTTCGGGACTGAGTGCAAATAGCTGGGTGGAGGTACGCCCCTCGAGAGCCACCTGAGCAGACTAAGATTGAAACAAAACAGAGAACAAGGGAACCAACCAACCCGTATGCCATAGTAGAATGCAACTGTAACTTGGGTAATCATCACCTGAACAGAGATACGTTAAACCAGGTTTCATCACAGCGCCTGTCACTTACAGATGCAATTAAGACGAGAACCCAGCGTTTCTTCGTCAACTTTGATATACGCCAAATGTAGAAACTCTGTGCCATTCCAGCCACTGGTCGGTTGCATAAAGCACAATCAGGTCTCGGGAGAGGTCTGCTTCATTCGACTTACAAAATCCACTGAGGGGAGGCAAAGGATCCCATGACCAATCGAAGATGCTCAGTGTATCAATGTCACCCCACCCCGGCCCATAGTCATTCCATGCCGCAATGGTAATAAGGAGTGTGAAGACTGTCTCCAAGAAAAACATCGACCAGACTACCAGGACACTTCAGCCCATGCCCCATTCAAAGAAAGGCATACCAAAAGCCTTGATGCCGCGTGAATCATTGGGGAACATCTCCGAGTACAAATCTCGAATAATGTCAGAATCAATCCATCATCTCGTTCGCCTACTCACAGACTTGGACGATTAGCATCCCATATAGGCAATAACTCCACATATAGCCTAGCACCTGGGTTTCCCCGTTACATGAATTCGACTCCGACGTATGAAATCCAGCTCACAACTGGGCCAGTGCTGGAAGTTGATTCCAGGCATCAGAAGCTGTGAAGTGCCTGAGGGAGAGTTACATACATATAGGACACGATAACTCCAGGGATAACCACGGGGGCCATTGTGTACGTTCAAGGGTTAACGGGTAGGCAGAAGACCTCCACTCGTGTGAGCTAGATTATATATACGTTTATTTCTAATAGTAAACAGGGATGCTGTGAAAGATTATTTTTATTGGCCCATCTTACGGAAGTTTGATGTAGAGATCGGGTGGATGGTTGTGGCGCATCCATCGAATTGTTGACCCAAATATGTAGAGCCTTTTAAAAAGAAACTGACAACCGTGAGGTGAATCAGAATGCCATGGCACCTACCACTGGCATGGGGATCACACAGTGGAAATAGAAATCTAGACCCGGTCTTATTGACATATTGGTTACCGACAACTTGGCATGGAGAAATCAGATGCTGGAAATCCTTCCATCTTACGTAGAGTGCCCACGGTTTGCGGAAGAATTTCGCTTCTTACAAGGCGGTGCGAAGCCATTAAATGTGAAAGGGGTCTCTTGTAAGTTATTTGTGTCTGTCTGAAGCTTTTCAAACCCGCTTTGGGGAAAATCAGCGGGAACATTTGGATGGGCGCCGGATCTGCGCGGTCCTATGCTCAGAAATAGACGTTCGCGCACGACCCAATTTGAAGTATTTCAAAAGAGAATGCAAGGCCGCCAAGCGGCCGGGCAGCCGCTTGTTGAGACACAAAGTACAGAATAGCTTGAATTTAAGTCGAAAGTCGATATGGTGGTCCATCGATAAAGATCGGCAGGCCGATCAAAGTACATAAGCAATCACAATCACATCAGCCGAAATTTCGGTGTGCATCAGGTCTCCTGCGAAAAATGTCGAAGCAAGTCCTATCTGCGAAGCGCTTATACCGCGGTGATAGCAGGCCTTCATATTATAAGGCCGAGCGACACCCCAGGAAAGCAGCTCGAAAGTGATGGCTTCCCCTCATCACCTTGAAGCAGAGTATGACCTCGTCTTCGCAGGTGGAGGAACCGCCGCCTGCGTCACTGCTAGCCGCCTTGCGACCGCTTTCCCCGATCTCAAAATCCTAGTCCTGGAAAGCGGGCCAACCACCAAAGACAAAAAGGAGCACATTCAACCCGGCCACTTTATCAGCCATCTCGTGCCAACAAGCCAAACGATGCAATTCTATACCTCGAAACCCTCTGAATATATTGCCGGCCGGGCCATTGTGATCCCATCCGCTCGGTGTATCGGAGGGGGCTCCTCTGTCAACTTCGTATTGTACAACCGCCCCGCCGCGTCCGACTTCGATGACTGGGAGACCGAGTTTGGAAATGTCGGCTGGTCTTCTAAGGAACTCATACCGTTATTGAAGAAGGTGACCATTGTCGCTTCTGCCGTGTTCCGACTTGAGGTTTAACGATTTTCAACCCTATTTCGAAGGCCGAAACATACGAGATTGACCCAACCAAACCCACGCACGGCGCCGATGGGCCACTGAAGGTTTCTTTCGGTGGAGAATTCCTTGAAATCGGAAAGCAGTTCATCGAGCTCGGACCCAGATTTGAAAGGGACCGTCCCTGGAGCGATGAAGGAAACGGTTTCAGTTTGGCATCCATCAATAAATTTTTCGTATGTCCCCGGCATCGAGCTGGGCTCTAAGACGCTCATTTGACCATAGAAAGTGCCGAAATGGGTTTCTAGTGAGGGGCGTCGCTCAGATGTCGCGGTCAGTTGTTCTTTGCGCTTCATGACTTCTGGGTATGAATTTTAATCGATATAGAACCACTACATCTACAAGAAGCATTTGAAGAACTTGTCGGTACTAGATGGCTGCCGAGTTAATCGCGTCGTGATCAAGTATAGTTTCTATATTGCGAGACCTTGCCAATCTTATCTTTTTCACACAGAGATGGCATCGCTACAGGTGTGGAATACGTGTTTGATAAACGCGTCTACCCCTCGGCGCCCCAGGACATGCACATCGTGAAAGCCCGAAAGCTTGTTATTGTCTCCGCTGGCGCCATGGGCAGCCCTCTCATTCTCGAACGTTCCGGGATCGGTAGGAAAGATGTGCTCGAAAGGGCGGGTATCCCCGTGATATCCGAATTGTCCGGAGTGGGAGAAAATTATCAAGGTATGTTGCTATTGTGTGGTTCCTCTTTGAGAAAATGCTTACACCAACAGACCACGCATTCGGACTCACACCTTATTTGGTCGATCCAGAGACACCAACTTTCGATCCTCTCATCCGAGGAGAGCTAGACACCTGGGGCAAGGCTGCAGAACAATGGGAGAAAGACGGAACTGGCTTGATGGCGGCCAAGTGATTTGTGTTCCGTATTTTTCGTGTTTATTGAAGCCCTGATTCTAGTGGAGCCGATGGAGCGATCAAGATGCGACCTCACCCGGAGGAGCTACCGGAACTCGGTCCCGATTTCACTAAATACTGGAACGACGTTTTTGCCAACAAACCAGACAAGCCCTTGTTTTGGTTGGGCGCTCTAGGCGGGTAAGCAATTCATATTCCTTGATAGAATGTAGCTGATGTCATTCCAGTTTTCCTACTGATCAATCAGCTTTTCCTCCTCTTAAATTCATGACTTCGGGATGCATATTGGTAATTTCTCCCCAGCTTTACCTCGAATGATAGTTACACTAATGCCATTCTAACCTAAAGGGGTATCCCGCGTCGAGGGGATACCTTCACATCTCATCCGCCGATCTCTATGCAGACCCCGACTTCTACTCTGGATATCTATCAAAGTACGAACACCTCATTCGTTAAATGACCTTGCTCATTGTCCCCTTCTCCACAGCCCAGCAGACGTTGCAACTCTACGTTGGGCCTACAAGAAAGGGCGCGAGATATTTAGGCGGCTCCCTATATTCCGCGGCCCTTTCCTTCCAGCACACCCAAAGTTTGCAGAGGATAGCGCCGCGGCTCTTACCGAAACGGGCCCCGTTCCTTTCGATGCTCCCAAGCTTGTCTACTCAGCTGACGACGACAAAGCCATCGATGAGTGCTCGAGGCAGTGGGTCACAACGGCGTGGCACTCGGTATGGTTACAATCTATCGGGGCAGCAACGGTTAACATTATCCCTCAGGTGGGGACTTGCGCGATGAAGCCGATCGAAATGGGTGGTGTGCTTGATGGCAAGCTGAACGTTTATGGGGTCAAGCACCTCAAAGTTGCCGATCTTTCTATTCTGCCGTCCAATGTTAACTCGGTAGGTGACTCCTGCCCAGCTAGCAATAACCGTGCTCACGGCTTCATGCAGAACACATATTCTACCGCGGTGGTTGTTGGAGAGAAGGCCGCAGTGATTATTGCGGAGGAACTTGGAGGGCATATTTAGTCGTTTCGATACAGTGTTTCCGTATTTGTTCATGTAGTACTATGCATCGACCACATGCTTTTTGTGAGGGCCTGCCTTTTTCTTATTCGGCCTTCAAGTTTTGCTAGTTCAGAACTTGGACGGCGCAGGCCGTCGCTGATTCAGTAATGTGGGCTGCAGAAACGAGCACTTGTCTTTTGACAGACTTACTGTTGAGTAGTTTTGACCTTTTTTGCGCCCCTATTTGGTTTGCAAATTGCAACTCAATCATATATGTCAGTAACTTGTGTGCAGTCCAGGCCGACCCCTTATATTTCATTGCATTGCTAAATCGCATCACACTTGTTGGTTACCTGCGATTGAGCCCAAACCCGACCTGGCCCGGCCCGACCCTGGAGGTAGGGTCGGGCTCAGGATATCCTCAGGCCCAAGCCCTCCTCGACCCGACCCAAGCCCGACCCGACCCGAACAACACTACGCGTGACTCGTGGTTGATGACAACTGGTTTCTCATTGATTGTGCTGCCCCAGGCTCTCCTGGAAGGGCCAGATGGTCGTGATATGTAGTAGGCAGGCATGTTCACAACGGTGGAAATACATTAGCATCCGTAGCGTAGGTGTAGGCGTCACATTTACGTAGTAGGGCTAAGTACCTGCTGTTTCAATTTGGGACCACGCAGGCAATGCTCCTCCTCCTCGGTGTGGTTGTTTGTCGATCAACGTGTCAGCGAATCTCTCTTCCCCATCTCCTCCCTGCGCTCTTTGGTGGCACTGCCCAGGACGAGCACATCGGTGACAACACTTACCTCAGCATCGATCAGACTGACTCCGACAACAGCATCATTCCGCCAACGTCCCAAGAAAGAGTCTGGTGTCCGTTCATCCACCATCGCTCGCTGACGGTCGGTTGACATTTAGTCACTTGTCTCCCTGTACGGGCAGCTTAGGATTCTCGCAATGGGATTGAGCCTGTAAGTATCTCGTTCTTCGTCCTTGTGTGGTATCGCTTATTATGAGTAGATATGTTTCGTTCGGATGTCTATGGCTGGAAATTGTAAGATATTGGATGGTATCTACTAGCCTAGGCTGCCATAGCTCCTGAGAACTACGAAATGTTACATCAACCCCCGCTGCCAACTGGCAGCTATGAGGTGCGACGAGACGGTAGACGGCGTTACGTACTGACGCTACGTTGCGATTACACGCGAGTTGGTCTTGGCGTTTTTCCATATCAACGGTCACCGAAGTGTACCAGTGCAACCGCTCCCAAGCCGAAGGCGTACCAGGCAGGCAGCTGAAGTTCCACTAAATGCAATCACGTTGTAGCGCCCGGTCAACTTCTATTGCATTCCCAGGACAGTAACCCCAGATCATCTTGTCTGTTCATCGCATTCGCGAGATGAACAGATTCGAATTGCGGAACACCACAAGCTATTTTAATCTCCTGATTCATACCGACTCTTCGCAGAACTGACCAGGATGCATTAGAATCATCTCGTCTGCCTTCGTTACATCTGATCGCCTGGTGGCAGTGGCGGCACGCCCGGAACGCCGGAAGTTATTGGTTTTACTTTGACCCGCAGATTCACAGCGGCTACTCGCAGAACTGATATGACTGCATCAGCCCAGATCATCTCGTCTGTCTTCACTACATCCGAACAAGAATTCGCGGGACGCCATGAGGGACCAGTTTCCACTGGACTCGAGAGTTCGCACCGTCCCGTATTCAATACATTCTGGACTATCATCTACATTTTTCCCTAAATTTTCTACTAGTTTGCTGTAGCAGCATTCCTCGTCTCGCTAAAGGTCATGGCAAGATCTACTGTTCAAACGGAATATGAAAAGTATCGCAATGTTCACAGACATCGAAGAATTTAGGGTGTCACCGTCACCTGAGCACTCGGTGGAAAGCTATGACATATCGCATTCTCGGGATTGGCCAGTGGTTTAGCTGCTTAGCAAGGGCGATGTTCTATTGGAAGATGGCGTCGTTATTCTAAGAGTGCGGGAGCAGCTTAATTGATCGGCTTAAAAATCGTAAAAGGAAGCTCGTCGGAGGATGGTCCTGAGTTGTTCACGAGCTCAATTTTTGCACTTTGATTTTTTCGATGAATGGTGCTACGCGCCGCAAGCAATTTGCTGGATGTTGCTAACAGTGTCTGCTTCCGGGTGTCTCAGTCCATCGTTCTGGGACCCAACAGAGACACGTGAGTCTCCCGTTTCGCCCGTCCAGCATGAAAATTCACAGCGGTAGCACAACATCTGCATCACGATCATGATCCCTGAACGGCTCATGAAGACGGTGTTCTGCCTCGCAGCCGGGAGTCTCCATTTCACTGATCGTCATTTATATCAAGCGCCGGGATCACCGGCTCAATGTGTTCGCCATACATTCTCAGAAGACGTCATATGCCGGTCAAAGCGCGTTCTATCGAGTTATTACATAATCTAGACATCTATTGCTTCTGCTGGAGCCCAGTTGCATGGCTGCGCGCGCGCATGTTTGCCCTTGCTTTTCTTAGGTTCGTCTACTCCCATGCGGCCGCCCCACTCCTCGCTCATGTTTGCAATCCGGATCAAATTCAATCGATTGTCTTCCCCGGCACATCATCTTCCGTGAGTTCTCCGCTTTCAAATGATCTTCTTCCGCCCTGCTACAATCCTCCCCCGAAACACCAGCTTCCATCAGTTCTTAGCTTTCAAATGTCGAATGTTCTTTTGTCCCACATCCTAGTCTCACTTATAGTCAGACTCCACGACATGAATCTTCGATATGGAGCTTGATTCACCGGCATGGCCGACATCCGCGTTGCGACCCTTTGGCTATCTTTTTCTGTTTTCTCCCACAGAGAGAAGATACCACTGAGAATTTGAGATGCAGCCACAATGCGGCAGCTAGGTGGTGTCTTCCGTCAGTTCTCAGCTTTCGAATGATCTTCTTCCGTCTGCCACAAGTTCTCCCCCTCCCCGGCACACCAACGGCATTGACCAGTAGGGGAATTCGTGTCGCGATTCCATTACCTATTCTTTCCTATTTTGCTCGTAGAAGATGCCATTGAGATGCCAGCCCCTCCTCGCATCCATCATTTCTCTTTTCATCTATCCATGTCCCATCTCTCCCTTGTGATCAGCCGTGTATTCGATTCATTCCATTCCCCTATCACGTTCAAGTAGCCTATCTAAGACGTACATTGTATCCAAATCAAGCTCGTTTTCGCTCATCATACCATTCAACTCACCTTGCATCTTACGTGCACGCCGCTCATTTCCTTGGTCTATCTCACGTTGCTTAAATGCATGGTTGATGCGGCGCGGTCAAAATATGCTTCCGAGCCAAGATTGCCGCGTTTTAGTCTCCCAGCAAATATCTCTGTTCAGTGAATATTTACGGGTATCACCAGGCATCCGGGTATCTTGCAGCACTTGATCATCCAAAGCTTCAGGATTCTCATCTTCTATTTCTAAACCTGCGACTTGGTCACGCTCTCGTCTGAGACCGCACCAAGCTCGATAACAGTACCACTTCAGTGTCCCCAGCTTAACTATCAATTTCAATCCCGCCATCTTCCAACAGAAATATCCGCTCCCTAGGTCTCCCAACGGCTAACATCGTCGAAATATCATGCCAGACACGATGAAGGCTCTGGTTACGGTCGGAGACGGTAGTTTTCGGTTACAGGACATCAAGATCCCCACATTGACCTCTCATGAGGTTCTGGTCAAGGTGCATGCCGCCGCGCAGAATCCTACCGATTGTAAGAAATTCCCGCTTACCAGGACTTGGACGCTGATACAAATCGTAATGAAGGGAAGACTTTGTTGTTACACACCCGGCCGGGAAATATTCTCGGCTGCGATTTTGCTGGGACTGTTGCCGAGATTGGGACTGAGGTCCCCAAGGGGTTGAGAAATATAGGAGAAAGAGTCGCTGGAATCGTTCATGGAGGTCTGTATTTCCCAAAATTCATTAACGATTTCGTATTCAACATTTCCCATTACAGGTATCGCTCCGAATGGTGCTTTCGCGGAATACGTCGCAGTGGATGCCGCCCTTGTCATTGCGATTCCAGACAATGTAACCTTCGAGAACGCTGCCCAGTTGGGGGTTGCCTGTTTGACCGTTTGCCAAGCTTTCTACCAATGTCTTCGTCTACCCACTCCCCTCCAACCGACGTTCGCTGGAGAGGACATCCTTATTTGGTCGGGAACTTCGGCTACCGGTCAGTATGCTGTTCAATTCGCGAAACTGGCGGGTCTGCGCGTCATTTCGACCTCCTCAGCAAAGAACATCGAGTTTGTCAAATCCCTGGGGGCAGATGAAGTTTTCGACTACGCCAACGCCCTATCCGCCAAAAAAAATTGCGTCCACAACAGGGCATTCTCTCAAATACGCAATGGACTGTATCAGTGAGGGAATGACTCCCAACCAGGTTAGCATGTCATTGGGAAAGGAGGGGGGCACTATCGCCACCCTCCTTCCGTACCAAAGCAGAAGGAAAGGAGTCAAAACTGTCTTCATCCTAGCGTATTCGGTATTTGGCAAAGTGAGAAATTTAATTCATTACGTGATACCTTTTTAGCTTATCATTCCAGGTTGTCGAGTTCCCTTTCCCTTTCCCCGCCAATCAAGAACACCACGAGAATGCGAAAATGTACTGCGAACTAATCGCGGAAGTGCTTCGGCGTGGCACACTGAAACCTGTTCCACTCCGCCTGTATCCGCACGGCCTCGCCAGTGTCCAGGAAGGCTTCGAAGACATGAAAGCCGGGAAGGTGGTGCACACTTGCGTTCTGATTTCTCGGGTGCTGACTAAATAATTCAACGAGGTTCACGCGGAAAAGATCACCTACCGAATTGCCGACACTCCGGGATTGACCAGCGAAGGGAGATAGTTAGTCGTAGTACAGCTGTATTCTTTTTCCTGATTACAAAGGTTCTCATTCTAGAATATCTGTTTCCGCCGATGAACTACGCACGCAAGGGCGGACCGCATGTAATTCAGGATTCATCGTTGGAAGATCTGATTCACTGAGCTATAACTGGCTTCGGCAAATTCCAATTCTTTTTCTAATCTGATACTTTGAATTTTGCTTTAGGTCTTCGATTCCACTTCAGCCTAAAGTCGGCAAACTCCGGTGTGACTTAAATAGAGCGATACCAAATGCGGTTACAGAGATCCGTGATGACCATCAATCTCGTCAAAATCTCGTTCTCCCAACAACTTTCGCTGGCCCCCTTGGTTGCGCCCTGTAGCTTCTATCTTCAGAGCCACGAGGTATTGCATTGCATCTAATGCACGGCATCCAATCTCCGATCGATGTGAGAAAGCGTGTGAGAACCGAGCGACAGCCGGTCAAAACGTACCATTTTATGATTCTCATTATACCCCCGCTCTTCTGGAGAATTAGTACTCTCATTCGTTGGCCGTGAACCGCTGGTTCATCCGATTTATTTGGGCAGAACTAACCGGTATTACATCCTCCTCTCTTTGAATGCGTACAAACCGTTTGCGGGCAGCACAAGCACATTATGGACCACCAAATAGCGCAGCCCATTGCAATCGTAACGAGTCCAATGTTTAATTGTAAAACACCTAGACTAAGCTCATGACAGGTTGGAGTAGCTGCCGATTTGCCCAGTGGAACTTATTCGGAGACGAACCTCAATCATTCCCAGTTCTTTGACTTTCTCCTGAACGCTGGAGAAGCGTACGAACATATACCGCCCAGCCGGTTCAATATTGAAGCGTAAGATCGGTTCATTCACATCGTAATCCTCACTTATGATTTTTCTTTTCAGCTGGAAGGGACATGGCCTTGGTCAAATCGCTGTCGAGAGAGGCTCCTTTCTCAAGGATATAGACCAGTTCGACCATGTCGAGTTTGGAATATCCTCTCGAGATGCGCGTGCCATGGCTCCGGCTACGAGGAAACTGCTGGAACAAACCTTCCTCGCGCTTTTGGATTCGGGCATCAATTACCGAAAACAGTCTGTCGGATGCTTTATGTCTGGAACCTCGATCGAGTTATTGAATGTGTCAAATCCAGTTCGCTCAAACTCCTAATAGACATGCGTTTTTCTGATATTCATTTGTAGGACGAGTATGAACCGCGAGGATCCTTCGCCGCTGCCCCTGCCATGATCGCGAACCGCGTTTCCAATCATCTCGATCTTCTCGGACCATCCATCCCGGTTGACACTGCTTGCAGCTCGAGCATGACGGCATTACATACAGCGGTTCAAGCCATTCTGCTTGGTGACTGCAAAGCTGCTGTGGTAGGTGGATGTCAGTTAAATCACCGGTATGTCATTGGTCTAGTCGCAAGCTACAACTAGCTGATGGCAATTGATTGAGACCAATCGATTGGATCAGTTACAGCCAATCTTCGGTCCTGTCGAGCGATGGAAAATGCAAACCTTTCGACGCCTCCGCAGACGGGTAACATGCGTCGTCTTCGAGTCGCATTTAGTCCTGACGGGTCCTTCAGTTTTGCTAGAGCCGAGGGCTGTGTGGTCGTCGTAATCAAACCTCTTCATGACGCACTGAGAGATCATGATCACATTTATGCCACAGTAATTATTCGCCAACACAATTGTACTTTTCTGACTTTGTGTTCAGATCCTAGGTACCGCTATTAATTCCACGGGCTCGGGCGGCCCTCCCGGAGCTCCTGTCGCAGGGTCTCAAGCCAGAGCTATGGAAATCGCTTTCGAGCGTGCCGGACGGAATCCAAGCGATGTGGCATATGTCGAAGTACACGCTACAGGTCAACTTTCGTTATAAGACCCCCAAATATCCTCATTTGACCCACCAAATTCAGGCACAGCAAAGGGAGACCCCACCGAAGCTAACTGGGTGGGGCAGCATTTTCAACGTCCAAAGGAGCTCTTGATTGGCAGCGTGAAGGGAAATATCGGGTACGTTTGATCTGAACCTGGAGAGCGAAACTAAAGCACAGGCTAGCCACACCGAAATTGCAGCATTCTTGGTTTCACTATCCAAGGTTCTCTCAATTTTCGAGCACAAGATTATTCCTCCCAACGTGAATCTGACCATGCCAAATCCTGCAATTAAGTGGCGTGAATACAATCTCCGAGTTCCCACGCATCCGACCCCGCTCCCTTTAGCAGATTCGGGAAAAATTATGATTTCAATGGCCAGTTCCGGAATCGGGGGATCGAATGGGCATGTAGTTTTGGAAGCGCCGCCAGAGCCTAGTTCTGTCTTCCAGGGTTCCTGCCCGGGACAGGGAATCAACACACCCGTTCTGCTCATGGCCGCGGGTCTCTCGCCGCGTAGTGCCTCCGCAATTGCAGACCAAATATTGAAGATCTTCGAGTCCGCGCCTCCTTCCGAGTACGCTCTGACCTCCACCATCCTCGGCAGAAGATCAAAGCAGATGAACTGGAGATCCTACGCTGTCACGGCCCCGGGGTCGTCTCAGATTCAGTTCTCTACACCCCAATATAGTGGCCGGGACGTGAATCCTCTCGTTTTCGTTTTCTCAGGACAGGGCCCACAACACGAGAGCAGTGCGTTAATTTTTTTTGCCACGTACTAATCTCTGATAATGTTCAAGTGGGCCGGCAATTATTTAAAACATTCCCGGCCTTCCGCGAAAGCATCCTAGAGATGGACGCTGTATTCCACCGAAAGACGAACAAGTCCGTGATTCACGAATATGGGTTGTTCGATTCGAGTTCTTCCTCCACCTTCGAGTTCCCCAGTGTCTGGCCCATTTCATTAACACTACCCGCGATCGCCATGTTCCAAATCGCTATGTTCGATCTGCTAGTTCATCTCGGAGTGACGCCAGACATTGTCTTGGGTCATTCTGCAGGCGAAACTGCAGTTTTGTATGCGTCCGGTGCCGCCTCTAAAGCGATGGCGGTAGAGCTAGCCATCATCCGGGGGCAAATTTTCTCGGCCTTGGAAGTCTCGGGCGGTACCATGGCGGCGCTTTCGTGTACCACTGAGGAAACAGAAAAACTTATCGCGCGGTACGCTTCTATCGCTGGGGAAAGCATCGTTGAAGTGGCATGCTTGAACTCGCCTTCTGCTGTCGCAATCTCGGGAAACGAGCGGTCCATTGATGGCGTTCTGGAGCTTGCTCAACAAGGGGGAATATTCGCTCGGAAAATCCGAACTCATGTTCCCATACATTCATCCATGATGGACGCATGTCGGGATCGTTATCGGGAGAGCGTGCAAGATCTCTTCGACCGATATCCTGGCGATCACATTCCCAAGATCTGCACACACTCGACCCTTACCGCCCGTCCCTTCTCTGGGCCCTTTGATGCCGAATATTTTTGGTCGAACACGCGCTCCCAGGTTTTATTTGCACCAGCAATACAGAACCTCGCTGGATCATCAACATTCGTCGAAATCGCACCGCACCCCGTACTATCGCCGTATCTGTCAGATATGTCTACTAGCAATTCGTCCTCTATTGTTCTGCCCGTAGCTCGCCGCCCCAAGACAGGGAGCCCCATTACCGAACATCTTGATATGCTCCAGTTCCTCGGGAAACTTACCTCCGCCGGTCACAACTGTGTTGATTTTACGCTTCTCAATTCTGCCCCCCTATTCGCAGTCTAAAATCAGACTTCCGCCTTACCCATTCCTGAAAAAGCAATTTCCGTTGTTCCCCGACACCAGGGACACGCGCTTTCACTATGGACCAATTAATCACTCGCACTTGAAACTGAATCGCGACACACATCCTACTCTGTCCGAGCATGTCATCAGGGGGGAACCTATTTGGCCTGCGGCTGGTTTCCCTTGAAATGGTGAGGAAATCCATTTGAAGGGGAAAACATTTTTTGATACGTTTTCTGTAGGCACTCGAATTTGGGGCCACGGTCCTCTTTAATGTAAGTTTCCGCGCGATACTCCCTCTTTCTGCAGAGTCTCCTGTCCCGATCGACGTCACCTTGGATGGCTCATACTGGAAAGTTTCATCCTCCATCCCAGAGGCACGGATGGGCCCAATCTCCAAGGACTCTCACGTAAGATCTCACCCAGTCGCCTCTTCTCCGATCTTCAATTTTTCCAAACAGATTGAACGAACGCATGCCGACGGATATTTGTCATTCGAAGTCCCGCCGGATTATGATGACCTGGATATTTCTGAGATCCGTAGGCGATGTGACTCCCGCGCCGATTCCGGTTCGGATCCTGCTAATTCTGTTATGCCGACGACTGATCCCTCTTGCAGAATTTTACCCCTCCTTGGCATACTTCTCCGCCTATGGTCCAAAGTTCCAGCGGGTAACAAATCTGTATTACGGTCTTGACGAAGCTTTGGTATCCATTCGTGGAATGGATGGCAGCCTGACCAAGTAAGCCACATCTTACAGGTCAAATCAGTCCTTGATTCGCATTTACAGGGAAAACTCGTACATACTGCATCCTGCCGTTCTTGATGCATGCTTCCATATTGCGGCTTATAGGCCGTTCACCGGAGATTTTGCGCCCAACAATTATTACCTGCCTGCTCGCATAGGAGAGTTGATTTTGCATCAACCGTCTAAAGCCGGATACTTCCCTTCTCACGTTTACGCATATGTCCAATTATTTGGTTGGATGCCAGGTAATTTTCTGTCTATCGTTTTTGAGTATGGTCTGATGTCGTTGCAGAGTCCATACGTTATGAGATTACGGTCGTCGATGATTTAGGCAAGCGCCTGTGTACGTTGCGCAATTTCGAGATGGTCAAACACCAAATCTCTCCCTCTCGCGAAATCTTCTCGCCATTGCATGTTTCGATACAACCTATGTTTCACGGCACTAGGATTTCGGGACCACCGCTCTACGGATGCGATTCCGAAAAGTCGGCGCCAATTTGCGGGGGAAATCAGCATGTGAGAAGAACGTCTTCAAACAATATAGCTCTTCCCTGAACTGCACTCCAGCCTGATACAGCCTCGCAAAACCTCGACATTGACTTAGCGATGATAAGCTCCCTGTGCTTGCGGAATGCAATCTCCTCTTTGAACCGCCAACAAGTGATAAGAATCTGCGTACTCAGTGATAGTATGTGGCTATTGTTCGAACGTCGTCTTGTTCTGACAATTTTCAGTGACTTGGTTTGTCTTGCGCGTCAAGGAAATTCTGAGCGAATTTGCGCATATGGCTATCGAACTTTCAATTCCCGAGAGCTGTATTCTCTCCGAAGAAATCAGCCAACCGTTAAGGGTTGTCCGTCGCGAAACGAAATTCTTAGACGCTGGGAACTTCTTCGATATCGTGGTATTATTTGGATGGACTTCATGGGGTGCAGAACTTAATCCCCATTCCCTGATTACGAATTGCGACAATATCCTCCTGCCTGGCGGCACGCTGATTCTCGGATGTAGTGCTCTGGATCACTCTTCTACGATGAACTGCTCCGTCCATCCATCTTTTCATAGGCTTCCCGCCTTCGATTCAACCCAGCATATTGCCGTACTCGAAGAAATGGGATACTCTGTCCTGTATACCGCTCATCGTTTCCCTTCGGAGGCGATCTGTTTCATCGTGGATGCCCAGAAGCCCAGCTGGAAGCCGGAAGCGAGCCCGATATATACACTCCTCGACGACGATGCCTTCGTGTTCAATTACAAATTTGGCGACGAAGAACAATTGCAGTGGGATTTCAGCGGATTGACTCCGTCACAAGAGCTAGAAATTTGGATCCTTGCTGCAGAAGGTACAGATACGGCGGCGGGCTTGGGGCTGATCCGAGCACTCCGAAGAGAGTATCTCTTCTGGAACATCCGTTTCGTCTCTTTCCCGACCGCATTCACGGAGGAAATGCAGCTCGATGCTCTTGGGACCTTGCCCTCTTATATGCGGGAGGAGCCAGAGATCATCTTTTCGCCAACGGGCGAACCACTTGTTCCGCGCATTGCTCCCCTTTCTGCCTTTGTCCACATCCAGCTCCGAACTCAGTCGCCATTATCTTGCCACGATCTTGCTCCTGATCATGCGATTGCCGAAATCCATCGCACCTCCCGATGGCCCAACTTCTCGGCCTTTGTAGCGTCTCTCATCCAAGTAAATTCTGATGTTGCAGAGTGTGCTCCGGGATCGCTTGTTGTGGGCTTGCACCATCGGACTTTGGAGGGCCGAACCACGATTGATCTCGGATCCACGTGTGTCACGCCTAGAACAATTTCGCTCGATGACATTGTCGACCACATTCCGGGCCTTGTAGTCTCGGTCCTTGGTCCCGGACTCAACGCCTATAGCCGGCCGCACAGGATCCATGCGCTTTCTATCCTGATAACTCACTGCGACACACTTATCGGCTCGACTGTTTGCGAGATGTATTCACGAGATGGTCTGAAGTTTTCGCGAGCCCGCCACGATGCCTCCATTCTTGATCTTGTGCGCATGGGCGGTGAAAGTTTTGACCTGATTATTTCTGGCTATGAAGACGAAATTCATGCGCAGGTCCTGCGTACCTTGTTACGACCGTCGGGAGGAAGACTTTTTCTTTGGCTCAGCGAACTACCGCGTATCCTCAGGGACGATCCTTGTTCCATCGGTGCCGCTCTCCGTGCCGCGGGCTCCATAGCATTCCTCAAAAACGCTGGCGATAGAGAGGGTCTACTGCGATCGATCCCACCGGATACACATGACAGTCTTCCAGGTGATGAGACTGGGGCAGTCTTCGACCCGGAGAAGACCTATGTTATTCTCGGAGGGATAGGCAGTCTTGGTGCTTCTGTTGCCGTGTTTATGGTTCAGGTCAGTGCATGAAATCTTGCCAAAAAGCCGACGGATTTCTCATTCTTTCTTTTTGGGGGGGTGGGCAGCGAGGTGCACGGCATATCGTCGTTACTTCTCGTTCGGGCGAAAAAAGCCTACAAGTTCGCAAGAAAAGCAGTCTGATAGTTTGGCGAATTTTCGCGTACTTACGGAGTCTCGAGTTCCTCGACATTCGTTTGGAAGCAGTAGACGCCACATCTCCGATATCGATGAGCGGCTTCTTTGACTCGATCGACCGACCAATAGGTGGATGTTTCATTTTGACGGCGGTCTTAGCAGACGGTCTCTTTCCAACCTTGACGGAGCAAGAGTTCACGGCTGTGTATGCGTCGAAGACCGGTGTCCTCGAAACTTTGCACCAAACGATTGACACTTCGGCAATGGACTTCATCGTTGCATTCTCCTCCGTTTCATCTCTTGTTGGAACGGGCGGCCAGGCCAATTATTGCGCGTGAGTTAATTTCGTCCCTCTACAATCTGATATGTTATTGATGCTCGGATTTCCAGCGCTAATGCTGCTCTGGAAGAACAAATTCTGGCGTTGCCGAACGGATTCGCTTTCGTTTGCCCTGCAATAAATGATTCTGCCATGATGGATCCAGACTCTGATGGCTCTCGCTTGAGCCACTTGACGGAGTGGTCGATTTCGACAGATGGTGAATACTTGTCTTGCTGATTCCTTGTTTGTCTAACGATCTGATCTAGAGATGGTTCTCTGGCTGGATGATGCGCTCGGAAAATATCAGCGTGGGGCTCGATTCCAGAGATACATCCCCAACCTCGACTGGGATGCTATGCATCGGACACATGGCATGGCGAGACTAGGCGCACATCTGCTTCGTCAGTTGGCCCGTGACAGTCTTGCAGAGACTCAAGCCGGAAGCGAATCGGCCATCGTCAAAGCTTCCAGTATCATTCGAAACGTGCTGAACATATCTGAAGACACTTTCAGTGTGGAAGTACCGTTAACGTCGTATGGCATCGACTCCTTGTCTGCTGCGCGTCTCTCGTGAGTAAAGTTAAGATCCGTTGATCGATTGCCTACATTCAATCTGGTATTCTAGTTTTGCCCTTCGATCCGTCGTGGAAGTAACCCAACTCCAGCTGCTGGCAGACAATTCTTTAGCGGACATTATCAGCAAATTCTCTGAATTTTCTCCAGGATCCGGAATTTTACAAGAGAACGAACGTCCGGGAACGAAGAGCACCGCCAACTCTGTGCTTATGGACGGACTTGTCCGAAAGTTCGCCCACAGCATGGCTTGTCTCCCCTAAACCTTCGACGCTTGACTCTCAGACGCCGCAGGTCCAAAGCGTTCTTCTCACAGGGAGCACAGGGGCCCTGGGCTGCCATCTTCTTGCACACCTCCTCGCAAGGGACGATATCCAGCATGTTTACGCTTTGAACCGTGGTCGGGATGGTCGCCACTTGTTAGACCGGCAAGCTGCCGCCCTGCGGATCCAAGGGTTGTCTCTCGCTCTTGCGCATTCGGAGAAATTAACTCTCATTGTCGGGGATCTTGAGAAAGAAAATTTCGGTATTTCCACTGACCTTATGGACGAGGTTAGCAGCACAGCAGCTCTCATGATTTGTTTTTTTTCTAATTTGCGAATAGCTTCGATCCTCTGTCACGCATATCATACATAATGGTGAGTATCTGGGAAAAAAAAGTACGTTGACAATGTTTGGACTCATCTTCGCCTCGCAGCTTGGAGAGTAGACTTCTTGACCCCGCTATCCGATTTCGAACCTCTCCTTCTTGGTACTAATCGCCTACTGGAGTTTGCAATCAAGTCACCGCGTTCGGTCCCTCCTTCGTTTTCGTTCATCAGTACAATTGGCGTATATCAAGATTGTCGGTATCCATACACACTTAGTTTTGCAATTTCTTATTCCGTTCGTTCGTTAGTGCATGCGAACATAGCTTCCGCACCGGAGGCTCCCATCGTCGATGCGGCGGTCGCCGACCGAACCGGGTATGTGGGATCAAAGTGGGTGGGAGAGCGACTGGTCCAGATAGCTTCGGAAACACGCTACCTGAACACAAATGTTATTCGGGTTGGGCTGTTGACAGGCAGTGCCAATGGCGCATGGGACGTCTCTCACTGGTTTCCTTCCTTGATCCAATCGGGCGTACATATCGGATGTCTTCCCGAGGGGGACGATGTGAGTGCCACGTGGGGTCTCGAGCGAAATACTGACGCAACGTCCGTAGGTAATTTCGTGGATCCCAATCAGCGATGCGGCCGCCGCGATTGTGGATATGCAGGGTACCATGAACGAGACCCTCCACCTCGTTCATCCGAAACCGACAACCTGGAAGGTAGTCATCGAGCCGTTGGCCTCCGCGCTCAACGTACCTTTGGTCCCATATGCGGAATGGTTTGCACGCCTGAAGAGTACGGCTGAGTTTGTTCATAGCAAACCCGGCGAACACGGGGGAAAGCGGCGGGGCAACGGCACTGAAATTGCTGGACTACTTTCAATTCGGGTTAAAACCAGCGAAGAACTCAGAAAGCATGGGTTTGCTGCCACGAGTTGATTTATGCAAAGGCTTGCACGCTTCCGAGAGGCTGAGGGATGAGCACGTTTTGCCCCTCAATTCTACAGATGTCGAAAGATGGGTGGAGTACTGGCGGGAAGTCGGATTTTTGCCTTATGTTCGGTGTTAGTCCTAGCAGCCGCGTTGCTAAATCCCGCGTTATGTGCTAGTCAGTAAAAATGTAGCGGAAATTACCGATCTTCTACACACTGGTTGCACTCCTCTCGAGACCTGATAACACGGCCATTAACTAGGAAGTGAAACGATCGGGCCGAAAGGAAACGCCGTTGGACCCACAGGAATGCCGGTTGAGTGCCCGCAAGGACAAGGCAAGAGCGCAAGAAGGACGGCCCGTGGTAGAAATCGAATTCAGTTAATGGAAGGGCGGCACATTGGTCAGAGCGAAGTAATTGAAGCGGTCTACTAGCCTAGGCGGCGGACTTTCGTCACTCGACGGTCGACAGAGACGGTGAGCGCCCGGGGCTGAAAGCGATAATCGGCAAACTCCGGCTCACAGTGATGCGGAAACTCCCGAACAGGCTTCGCTTCTCACCGCCACTTCCACCGTTAAGCGCGCGAGCTGTATTATTGTGAGGATTGCGAGCAAAATATGCGGAAACGACACTGAGCCAGCCACACATGTGTACCGTGAATTCTGCACGCATCCGCATCGATGGCGGGTGGAAACAGCTGCGTGGAGTGGCGAGAGCGCTTGCTGGTGTATCAGGACTTGGGCTATGGTGGATTTGTATGTTTACCGCTGTAGCTTTTCCTCTTGCTGTTTTTGACGAATTTCGGTGTAGATGCTGGCCTTGCTGCGCGTCGACCTCTAGCTCGGCGTCTTTCGACAACGGGCCTTCCCATGCGTGGACCTGGCGCTTCTCGTGCCCATGGTCTTAGACTGTGCCTCATTCTCGCCTGTCTATCACCGCGTGGAGGGCGAGCAAGTACATCTACGCGGCATTTGGAGCAAGATTCTATACCATCGACCAGCCACCGACTCGTGACCGCGTTCCTCGATATCTGCGACCGTGGACGCTACTGGGAGGATGGGGCAATGGCGAGGGGCGAGGTGGGGGAGAGTATAAGCGGGGAGGAATCTTGCTTTTAGGTACGCACGCCGCCGCAAGCTTCAAGTCGCATGTGGTGCTCATGTGATGATAGCACCTTCGTCTTTGTGGCTATTCTTTTGCAGCCCGTAGGAAAAAAAGAGTGCCGAAAGATCGAGCAGTGGAGAGGAGGGAGGGAGAAGGAGAGGAGGGACTGTAGTGCGCCGAGGAATTGACTCGACTCATTCTTTTCAAATTCGTCCGAGCGCGACGCGCGCCCGCAAACTCGTTTCGCCTCCTCTTCAAATTCATCTCGCGTCCTCTATACGTCCTGTTCTTTCCTCTGCCCGACGCCGAGAAGGACGATCTCGTGTACTGACGCGCCTTTGGATCCGGGGATCGTTGTGTGATATGGAAGCTCAAAGAGAAGGATGTGTTTATGCTCAGGGTCGGGAAGACGAGCACGAGCACGAGCACCACGGGGAGAGAGCGCCGACCACCGGCGTTCCCTGGACTTCGACTCCTACGCCGCATCTCCCTCGTAATACGTCCCCTCCGCCTCCACCGCGCTTCGCCTGCCCAGCCCCGGACCAGTTGCCACCCTCGAAGCGGACGCCACCGAGCGCGAGCATCGGAAATGCTCCTTGACGCACGTCTCCTGCACCTGTACCTCACCTTCACCCTGTACCTCACCTTCACTTCAATCGAGGTGGGAGTACTCGTTACTCGCTCGTAGCGAAGAGAGGACGGCTTTATCGCAGCGCACAGCGGACCAGGCCGTCACAGCGTCGCGTTTACTGGGGGTCGGGATCGGTGTCAGAGACTGTACCAGTCTCCTTCACATCGCTGGTCGCCTCTGCTCGGCTCCTTCGTGTCGTCTCCCGGCCAGATATCATGGCTTCCTCGTCCAGGCATGCATCGCTTCCTCGACTCGCCGGGTACGCATCCTCTCCGATGCTAAGCTCCACATGGCGTTCTCGTTTCGACACCGCACCACCATCGCCTTCGCGCTCTTTTTCCGCTGCTGCCACCACTCTTACCACCACGCCCACACATCGACTATCCCACTAGCACTTGTGCTGCTACTGCAAGGACTTCACGCCCTTTTCCGCGCCGCGATTGCAAGGTGACGCAGGTGCGGCCGGGAGGATAGCACGGGGAACGGCAGTCGATGTACAGAGCGGAAGGGAGGTCGACCGCGAGGAGATCAGGGGAGACGAGGCGGAGGCGACGTAGCGTGGAGGGGAGGGGAGCGCGAGGAACGGGAGAGAAGGATATGTGGCGGGTCGGGGAAGGAGAACTCTTGGATGATCTCCGGACGGGAATTCCAGGGAGGTGAGCCTTTTCAATGAGTGGATGGACGGGGAGGACGGGTGCTGATTTCTTGCTTTTTTGCAGACGATCTGTTACCTGCCTTCTAACCCACCCGGCGCACTGGATCGCCAGTCGCATTCCCCTCTGACCGCTACCGGCTGCGCGACTATACAATACAAGCTACTGCCGACCGCCGCCGCTGTCGATATGCCAGAGACGATCGAGCCGCTAGCGATACTCAACGAGGACGGGGCTCGTGAGGAAAGGGAGGGGTCTGCGGATGGATTGCGTGAAGTGGCGTAGACGGGAGGAGGACGGAATGCAGGGCTTGGTCTTGCCGGTGCGGGACCTCTACCAGCACCGGATCGTCATTCGCCTTCTGTCTCGCTGGTACCGCTGCCGCCCACTGCGCCGCTCTCGTCGAAGCTGTGGGCGTAGTGATAGATGCCTACGCTGCGGCTTGGAGTGTCGCCGCGACTGCAACTGCTCCACCGCCCACCCTCGGATGTGGTCCGGATGAGTTGGGTAGGGCGTGAAGCGGTGTAGACGGGGGGAGAGCAGGATGCGGGTCTTGTGCGAAGCCAGGGGAAGGGGGGGACGCGTGGGACGGATGAATTGAGGCGCGGCGCGATTTGCGAAGCGGGGTGGAGCAGGAGACGATTATCGTGATCTCTCCATCTCGGCTTGGAATGCGCAAGGGTCTGCACCGCTGCTGCTCGCCGTGGGGTCTCGAGCCGCGAGTATCAAGCAAGGGGTGAACCTCACTCCCAGCTACCCCTGACAGCCCACTCGGCATTCCTTGGCACCTCGACAGCCTCTTCTTCCACTTACCCCGCCCCGAATACAAATCCTTTTCCGGTGACCAGCGATGGATGACCCAATAAGGAAGCTGACTCACCTAATTCGGATATAATATTCGATCCTTCTCGCTTTCGTCTGTTTCGGTAGAGATCCGGCTCAAATCTGATAGCGCCAGAGCTGTGTTTCCGGTACTTTATGGTATCTACACTGGTTTCTCTGTTTTCGAAGGACCATGTCCACTACCAAACTCAAATTTTTACGGAACATTTTGGGAACATTCAAAAGGTACTGCCAGAGATCTCGAGCGTTCTTGGCGACATATTACAACGCCGATAATAGCCAGGTACCAGCGTTTACCAGTCCAGCGACAAGCCAACCCAGAGCCTCTGCCAGCCCGAATCCCATCAAGATCAGGCCCTAACAGAGATATAATACAGATCAGGCCGAGAATCGACAACATCACCAGGGGTGATAGTTTGTAGGCCGCTTCGGCGAGGAGGACCGATACGAAGAAAATGGAGATCATGGCGAGAAGCAGGGGTAGCCGAGCGATGAGGGCGAAGAAAATGTAGGATTCGATCCGGTCGATAGAACCATTTGCACGGACTTCATAATTGTCTTGGGCACGATGCTGCAAATCGAGGTCGGATGACGGACGAATGTCTGTGGCTCTGGCGTCAAACCTTGAAGACTTGAACACTTGCCAACGCGAATCGCAAGTAAACATAAAAGTTGAAGAGTAGTCCAGAGCTTGTGAAAATGCAACTTCCAGCGACAGTAATTCGGACAACCTTGTCGACTGAGAATATGTAGTCTGGGGTTAATGCAAACACCGCAACTTCGAGATTGAAGACGCATTATGGACTTGAGTAAAAATAACATTCGGCTGGGGACTTACGCTGCGAGCTCGTACCAAAGTCTAGCTATCGCAAAAATTCACGAATCTCGAGCATTGCCTTGAGACCACCAAAAAGTTGACGACTTTGACGGATTTCATCCGAAAAAGTTCAAACGTGTTCGAAGACGCGTTGAACGACACGCGTCGGAGATGACTCAGCGTGACCGATGTTATGTTTGGATGTGTCCGCTAACCTTGAAGTGACCAAAAAAAACGATCGCAACAGCAGTCGGGCTGGCTCCGAATTTACGACTTGTCTTTGACTATCTTCTGAATAGCGCTTGGCCAGTCCCGAAATAATTCCCCCCTCCTGTTTGCAATTGTCTTGGCTGTTCTTGATTATCATTTGCCATCGACGCACGGTCGACGTCCACCGTTCACAGTGCGTACCGCCCCAGCTCCACCACCCGATCACCGTCGATTTTCCCTTCCCCCTGCATTTCGTGGTTGCACGAACACCCTCAGGTCAAGCCAACCGATTCCTCAGTCTCTGCGGCCCTCGATATGAACGCGACATTCCTTAAGATCAAATGCACATTGATTGGGGACGATGGTGTGGGAAAGGTACTTGTCCTCAAATTACACGTTGTCATATTGCCTGATAGCATTATTCTGCGCCAGACCTGTCTGGTCATTTCGTATTCAGAAAAGAAGTTCCCTGCAGTGTGGGTTCCAAGTGTGCGTAATAGACCCATCTTCCGCACCCACGTTCGAGACGTAGTCCAGGTCTACGGCGACTTTGCTGTGACTAAAATGGTTGGGGGTGTCCCCTACACTTTGGCCGTATTCGATACCATCGACGGTAAGCTTGTCTAGGCAAAGACATTGATGCTTCACTTTGTCTCTGACTAGGTTGATCTTTCGCTACAGGCTCAGGACATCATGATCGCTTGCGCCCTTTATCCTATCCTTGCACGGACGTGTTTCTCATCTGCTTCAGTGTAGGAATGCCACACTCGTTCTCGAACGTCGAGGAGAAATGGTTCCCGGAGGCCGAGTATCATTGTCCCGGCGTTCCGCGTGTCATCGTCGCGACGCAGATTGATGTCCGCGCGGAACTGCCAGAGAAAGTTCCGGAGAAGTCGATACAGCAAGAGGGCGTGACGATTACCACCGCTCGCACGAGAGTTGAAAGCCGCGCGATATGTGGAGTGTTCGGCCAAAAACCACGACGGGATACAGGCCGCCTTTGACGCTGTGCGCACGTTCCCAAATCTCGTGCTGACTACTTACTACCACTTTCTCTAGGCCGTAAGTGCTGCTATCGAATATAAACAGCGCCCTCAGAAGAAGAGAAAGTGTGTTGTCGTCTAGAAATGCAAACACGGCGGTCGAGGGTTTTTTTTTTTCTTTTGCGTCTGAGCTCATTTTGAAAAGGTTGAACAGGTGAGGAATAACATAACTCTTTTGAGTCGGTGGCCTTGGTTGCGAAGGACAGGGTGACGACCGAGCTGCAATCGGTGGGGTACGCTGAATGCCTTCCGCACACATTGTGTACCGAGCTGCAATCGGTGGGGTACGCTGAATGCCTTCCGCACACATTGTGTGATCAATATTGTTCTCGTTTGGGGCCGCCGAATTTCGGCAAATTCGACGCTCAAGCTCACTGCCTGAAATGAGCATCTCAACGCTGGTAAATGATGCATGCGATCACCTTCTGTTACAATTCAGATGGCAACGAACATAAAGTTGTATACATCGCCAGGAGCAAGACTGACCATCATTCGTGCAGGATTCTGCCATCCAAGATGGTTGGTTGGTTCACAAATTGGCTAAATTCACCCGATTCTTGCTATAGGATTCCATCAGTGAGACAGAACACTTCCAGTGCGTCCGTTCTGACAAACAAGTAAGCAGCCCTGGAGGATCCCCGTAAGAGAAACCGCTACATTGTTCTGAACCCAAGGAAGTTTCGGGGCGCAACTGGATCTTTAGCTCACGCGGCGTGGATCCCGCACGGTTATGGTCATCTTCTTTATTCATTCCCCATGAACCCGGTGGGCGGAAGACTTTGACATACGTGGGTGGGATTTGCTAAGAATACAGGCATGGATATCAAACAACAGAGCCACAATGTTGGAGAAATGATACCGAAACGGCCCGGGTGCGACGTCGCAGCCAGAAGTTGGCTAGCCTCAGAGGGTTCCAGGCTCAAATTCAAACAATCGCGATGGTGAAGGAAAGGCTGATAGATGGTAGTATGTGCGAACTCTTGCGTGCTAACTTCGGCTGATGATAAATACACTCCACAAACTACGCTGTACACGTCGACTTTTTCCACCTACCGGTCTGCGACTGGTGTCCACCAAAATTTCTATGTCCTCCCACGCAGACCCGACGCTCTCCGCCGCGCTCTCGGAAATAGATGCACTTGTCGACCGTTTTGGGTACACTCTAATGCACCAGGTTGTGCTCACGGTCTCGGAAAGCATTTTCTTCAGTCAGTCCTTCTGTCGTAGTTGGCCTGCTGGCTCAAAGCTTCCACCACAGGTGCATATGGCATTTTTTTCGCGGTTGCGCTATATTCGATCTTGTAAGTTCTCTCTCTCTCGGAGAAATCCGGTAGTCCTTCGACTATTATTCAAAGCTCGCTCATTCCACTCGCAGTCGGAAAGGCTTGAAGGTGCGGGCTGCCACTGTCATGCTTGTCGTGGTGGTCTTGCTATATGCTTCCTCACTTACTCAATGGATCATAAACCTATGGACGGCGCTCGAAGGGATATATTCTCTGCTAATGGTTCCCGGCGTTCCGATTCCTGACAGGCCAGCCCTGTTCTTTGAGGACTTTGGCAAAATTGCCGTACCGGGGGAGGGTCTCTTCGTGTTCAACGTTGGTAAAAATATCACGCGAATGTGTTTGTTTTTCACTAAGTGATTAGATGATTTTGGGAGACGCTGTGGTGGTTTGGCGAACTTGGGTAGTGCATTGCCACAGGATTTTGGCAATTCTACTGCCCTGCGTCCTTCTACTTATATCCTTCGGTGAGCTCCTGCAGTTGTCGTATCGCTTACCAAACCTCATGTCCTTTTGTAGTTTTTGGGCTCATGGACATCGTTTGTAACAGCAATTTGGGCCGCGCGACGCCTCTTCCGGGTGCGACGACGGTCTGCCCCCAGGCGGACCTCATTGGCTGGGCTTTCTCCGTCGCGACCAATGTCACCTGCACGATATTGATCGGGTTTCAAGCATGGTCTGTACCGGATCCCTCCAAATGCGCCCTCGCTGACAACATGAATGCCCAGGCGACACCGTAAAATATTGCGATTGTTGAATGCCCCGGGGAAAAGTCGGCGGATGTCTTCAGAAAAAGTACTGTCTCTCCTTGTCGAGTCTGGCGCGATTTATAGTCTACTTTGGGTGAGAAAAATCCGATATATTTCATTTCTGCTACTCTTTGAATTAACGATTCATTTCAGCTCACTCAGGTCATTTCGTACCTGGACATTCCCCTCACTTCTCCCGCGTTATTTGCCTGGGCAGTCCTCAAGGGAATGGGGAACCAGTTGTCTGGCCTATACCCGACCCTCATTATTGTCATCGTGAACTTCCGGCGCACGATATGGGAAGAGACGCCGACCGGAATCGGCAATGCTCTGCCATGGGTGCCTAATTCCAATCCCAAGCTATCCGGGATAACGGACACTTTCGGTAGCCTCCGTGCCGGCGACGTCGTTCACCTGCAGAGCGTGATTGACATCGGCACCGAAAAAGCTATGAAACATGCAGGACTCGCCCAGGATTATGAGGTCTGAGCAGGACCGTCACTACATCAGGCAATGATATGCCGACGAGCCCTTCAGACTTGGGTGAAACGCAAGTACGACATGGCACGCACGACTGAGTATGCTGTACTTTGTGCGGGGAAGGTTGCGAATAATACGATATAAATCTGCGGACACCCAGTTTATGGACTATTGCACCACTGGTCGGACCATCCAGCAACATTGTGAACCTAAAGCAACCCGGCTCCGAAGAAGCGTCTCGATATATTAATCGAAAGAGGAATCCAGATATTGAAGGGAATCCTCACGCATGGTGTCACTGTTAAAGCCAGGCAGACAGTATATTGTGTCGGCAGACTTTTTGAGCGGTTGAAGGCTCGCAACATGATCAAAAGAGCACTGACGATGAATTTCTCCCGAACTCTAAAGCACAACACACTTTACTTGGCGTTTGGTGGATTGACAGAGCTGTTGATAGTCGACGGCAGCTATCATAGCTTGAAAACGCAACCGGTCAGAAGGGGGCGCGACTGACGAGCCAACTGGCAGCACGGAGGGACAGTTATCGATAACGCACCGCATCGAACACATCCTGAACCCCCTCGCGCGTCTTCACAGAACACTCCACATATTTTGCAGCTTTGATCTTCCGTGCAAGTTTCTCGCCCTCCGCGGTCGTGATAATTAATCGCGGCGCTTCTGGTTCCACTCCCAGGGTGTCTGCGTCGAATTCTGGATCTCTCAGGTCTATCTGTGTTGCGACAAAAATACACGGTATCCCAGGGCAATGGTGCTGCGTGTCGGGAAGCCATCTCGACCGGACATTGGAGAAGGAGGTGAGTATGTCGACACTGAAGCAGATGACCAAAACACTGGTGTCGGGATACCCTAAAGGGCGCAGGCGATCGTATTCTGGTGCACCTGTGGACAATCTATAAGTTTAGCTCAACAAGCAAGGAGCCACATACCAGCGTTATCAAATACTTCAAAGACGTAACGCACGTCCCGAACCGCCACTTCAATTCCGTGCCCGCCGTAGGTCTATCCTTGCACGTCAGCGCATTAATTCTTGAGGGCTTACTGGAAAGACGCACTCTCGAAACGTAACCAGTGGGAAATCTATTTTCTGCGTATGCAGTGAGTAGGCAGGTCTGGGAGACATCGTAATTCAGCTCAGTGGCCCGTTCACGGACTTCCTGCGATACGCGGCTACCTTGCCTACATCACTGTCTCCAGCGACCAGCATGGATTTACTAAGACCCGCGCGCTGAAAGACCATGGAAGAGTGGCTCGAGTCGTGGACGAGGGAGGAAAGGCTTGCTGCACAGTTCGGTGTCGCGAACGAGTGGACAGACGTCAGCGTTATCTCGACGTTGAGAGTGACGATGTCAGAAAAATCCGAGACGCGACTGTGAGATTCAAGGCATGAAGCAGGGTTAACAGCAGGAGATCAAGCAAAGGCGCGATCGGACTCATCGGAGTGAAGGACGAAGCCTCTGATGGAATGACGCAATCAGCAGCACAGACACGTGTGAGTCGAACATCGGCAGTCACGTCGCGTTTTCGACGCGTTTCCGCGGTACTGCAAATGGAAACTAAAACTAGTTGAAACGGGGGTTCAAAATTTTGCACTGGGAGAACGAAACATGTGTGACAGTCCCCCGTTGACCTAGATACCGAAGAATGTTCTTTCAAAAGCTGTTCGCATTGGATTTTGCGCAAGTTACAATTGCATCAACCAGATACCACACAGGAAACCCGCAACACCGCAGAAATGCCGCCAAAACAACCCCGAGAATGCCGCCCGACTCCGAGAGCCGGTATCTATTGCCGCCCGAGGTACAGAGACTAGGCAGAATGAGGAGGGAACATGGATCATGGGGCCTCAGATGTGTGATTAAGGACGGAATACTGATAAACATTCCTATGCTAACTTCAGATGATAACATATTCTGCGGAGCTTGTGGACGCGACTTTGTTCTGCTAACCACACTCCTCCACAACTATCATCTGGCGGACGACCAAAGTTCAATGTCTTCCGACTCACCAACGCTCTCGGACATAGAGGATCTCCTCACTCGTTTGGGACGCGATATAACGCAGGATGTTGTCTTCGCGATCACCGAGAGCGTATTCTGCAGTGAGTGCATGCGCACTTATCATGGTTGGTATATTGGCTCAAGGTCTCTAGGTGCATATGGGATCTTTTTTGCTGTCGCTCTGTATTCGATCTTGTAAGCTCCCGCGCCGTGGCACCTCATCTGCGGAGCGCTCATTTAGTTTGCAGTCGCAAAGGCCCGAGGTCGCGGCCCGCGAGTATCATGCTTTTTGTCGTGGTCTACCTGTATGCTTCGTCCGTGGCTCAATGGGCCATGAACGTCTGGACTGCACTCAAAGGCATACATTCTCTACTGATGACTACCGACGTTCCTATCCCGGATCGACCGGACCTAGCGGATGAAAACCTTACTAAGATCATCCCGCCAGAGGAGGCGCTCTTCGTATTCAATGTGCGTTGATTCCTGCTCACAAGGGTTATGTTCATTCAAAAAGAGATTAGATGATCTTTGGAGACGCCGTGGTGGTTTGGCGGACTTGGGCCGTTCATGGACGCAGAATCTTGGCGATCCTGATTCCCTGTATCCTTCTCCTCCTCTCGTTCAGTGAGCTTCTTGATTCCATCTATCGCAGCATCGACTCTCAATTGAACGTCGTAGTTTTCGGGCTCATAGACATCACCTGCAACAGTTATCACGGTGCTGCTCCACTTCCTGGTGCTGCTGCGGTTTGCCCGCACGGAGCGTTGATTGGCTGGGCTTTCTCCGTTGCGACCAACATCATCTGCACAATATTGATTGGGTCCAAAGCATGGTGCGTTCTAAGACTTCCGTAGAGCTGAACATGCGCCGCCTAACACGACTCGAAGGCAACATCGCAGAATGATGCGAGTGCTGGATCCTCAAGGAAAAGTCCGTCGTATTTCATCGGAGAAAGTACTTTCCCTCCTCGTCGAGTCGGGGTCCCTCTACAGTTTACTCTGGGTAAAACTGAATAAAGCAAATTTCTACCAATCTTTCACTGACGGCCCATATTTCAGCTCACACAAGTCATTTCGTACCTGAACTTTCGCCGCACGTCGCCCGGGTACTATGCGTGGGTAGTGCTGAAGGCAATGGGAAATCAGATGGCTGGCCTATATCCTACCCTCATCATCCTCATCGTGAATTTCCGGCGTACGATCTGGGAGGAAGAGGAGGCACCATCATCCACGGCGGTCAGCAATTCCATACGTTGGGAGCCAAATAGCACCGGCATTCGCACCGGGATGACAGACACTTTTGGCATGCAGCGTGGAGATGATTCTGTGCACGGGCAGAACTTCATTGACATTACCCGCGAAAAATCCACAAGGCCACTGGCGGAGAGTTATGCAGTCTGAATCGGAGAACGATAGTCACTGCGTTCCGACCCCATGTAGACACACCTTCAGCGCACGTCATGTACCTTTGTCTCCCTTCGTCTACTGGGGTAGAAATACTTGTACCTCTGTCGACAAGCCGACATGTATTTGGCGCTGTGCATGTACCTTTGACTTCCTTCAAGTTCGTCTACGTCGAGTACATTACCTTTGGCCAAGGTTCAGCTACCTGCAGGTACCTTCAGCTACCTTCGTGTACCCCAGTACACAAACTCTTTCCAGTTGTTCTGACCCAGTTTCAATGTTGTTTCGATGTTTTATGATCCAAACGCGCTTGCAATGTGTTCGGGTATCTCGAACAAGCGTGTGGCGGTGCTGGACATATGGTAGGTAGGTAGGTAGGTAGAATTACAAGGCATGGTATTTTGAGACTGATCAACTCACGCGATGTCGTAACGCTCATACAGCGCTCGGCAAGAAATCCTTGGCAGCCGGGACTGAAGCAATACTCTAGTGAACTCGCCAGGAATCAAGTTCGGTTCAGTATTTGAACATCACCAGCCGTATCTACCCTTGGTCTACCTTGGATAAAGTTTGTGTACATGGGTCCACATTGGTCTACCTCTGTGTACACCGGCAGACCTGGCGTAGAACGGCTCCGTGCTCAGGTTGATCACATGGGTAGCCATAGGGGGTATGTGTACCCTGCGTCTACCCCGGTAGACAAACACTCTGTGTACGGGGGGTCGGAACGCAGTGAGTTACTGAGGGACTCCTGTAGGAAGCGTATGTACTTCTTTCATTTTTGATTTCATTAGCGCAAGGCAGCTAGTGCATTTTCCCTTATGTATCATATATTCCTCATCCAACATTGTCTATATGTATCGATTGTAAAGGGAAACATGGTGTGGCTGCTCTCAATAATCAAGGATGAACTATTGTCCCTGTCATTCTTGTGTAGGGCAACATTACTCCCTTGGGCAAAAAACTAACAAAAAGACGACTTCGAAGAGCACTACAAGAGGATGTCACGAGGCAACGCGCCGACACGCCGACGCGGCTGCCCAACACCGAGCCTGTGCTCTCTGAACTCCCCGATTTCGGATATGAGGTTGCACGAAGCCCTCGAGAATATTTTGCAATCACTATGTTTGCGAACATTGATACGGTGGCAGACTGCATATGCCTATTTTTACTCCGGGGCTGATTCAATCTTGTAAGTCCAATGAAGAGCGGGGTCTCCGTTTGATTATCTCGCAGCGGGAAAATTTTCAAGGAAAAAACAGAGAGAAAAGGCTTCGAGATTGCCACAGCCTTGAGTTTCCGAGTATAAAAAAGCCCGTCTATTCCCAGGCACAATAAAAACTCGCCGCCAGACACGAGAAAGGTATGAGGCACGCTAACCAAGCCGACGAGGGGGGGCTTCCATGTGCTTGAGGTTGTGGGCGGATTAATTTTCTCTCCTTCTCCAATTATGTGGATCCACTGACCGAATGCAAATCCAAAGGGTCTTTATGCTCTCGCTCTGTCAACAGGGCCAATATTATCAGGCCGACTGCGATGCAGTTTTCCGTCCTCGTGATACTAATCATTGGACCCAGATCTTCCTCCCGTATGTTCTCCTCAGTTGGACGAACTAGAGATCTCATCGAGGTACATGCACAGCCAAGGACTCGGCATGGGTATCGGTGTCGGGTTCACGTACCTCCGCTCGGTTAGCATCGTCGTCCATCTCTTCAAGCGCCACAGCTGGCTCGTGTCGAGAATCGTCATGAGCGGAGCCTCCGTTGGATCGACGGTTTTCTCACTTGGTACGCAAAGGTTCTCATGCCTCCGCTGCAATTACTGTCTGATGTTTTTGATCAGTAACCAAGTGAATGCCAAAGCTGGTGATCACACCCTCTCACTGACTTTTTGTAATCTTCTTCTTCCAAATAGTCACCTCCTTCCCTGAGTCGGCTTCCTCCCAGACAATCCGCTTGACTGGTGCCATCATCCCGCCTGTCCTTCTCGGCAACCTAATGATGCGCACGCGCCTCTCGCCGCGCTCCAAACGCGCCGGCCACATACCACCGCCCAATATTAAGTCTTTCTTCACCGACACCGCGTACATGATCGCTGTCTTGGGGTCTGTATCTCCTACTCAAGTTCCTGCACATGTATCGCTCATGCGGATTTAGGATGTTCCTCGGCCTTTTGGGGCTGTATGTGAAGCAACGGAGTTTCTTGATGGAAAGTCGTTGCACACAAAGATCCAAGTCGGGGGAGTTTACTTAGACTGAGATGTTGAGTCGGTAAAGCTCCGTGTTTGACGAGAATCCTAGCTACTGGTAAGTAATCAGTCTTTATACTATCTACAGAGTCTCTCGGAACTGGGGAACTGACTACTACTGACAACACAACTAACTACGGAATGGACTGCGGCTGCGGCAAGTGACTACGCCGCTGCCGGTGCTACTGCGCCGCTGTCTGCGGATCTGCGGCACAGTAGACTTCGGGACCGAGGCCGAGACCGAACCCTTACACTGTACTCCCCTCGTATGCACCTTCATCCTCCACACTGGCAACTGCAGCTGATTATCCATGCATGTCTGGTATATACTCAGTGGTCTACCTGCAGCTCTTCAGCGTACGGCACAACGTCGGCAACAGCCTCGCCCTCCACTCGATCGCCATCCTCAATGCGAGCGCGGTCTTCGTGCGGCTGTTCGGGAATTATGGGGTAGACAAGTACGGGCCGTTCAATCTGCAGGTAGGGTGCTCCATCGCGTCCGGGACGTTGATCTTCGCGATTCTGGGCATGTACGTCTCCTCCAAATTCATCACCCGGTCCAGCGCTGACGATTCCTTAACCTGTGTTTGGACACAACGCCGGGTCTCTTGCGGTCATCGCTCTGTTGTATGGTGCATTCTCGAACTGGTGTACGTCTGATTTCACTGATGAGATTCAACAGATCTAGGGCTTGCCTTCGCTTGCTTCGCGTCCCTGGTCAAAGGCCCAGAGGAAGTTGGGTGTGTATTCACCCTCCTTCACTATCATGAAGTTCTAACTAACCTGCCTCGATCCGCAGAGCCCGTTGCGGCATCGCGCTCGCATTCTGGAGCCTCCGTGCTCTCATCTTCGGCCCTATCCAGGTTGCGCTTCTGACGAGCGAATATCATTGGATCCCGCCCGTCGCATTCGCGGGGGTCAGTCGCTCATTTATTTGGCTTGTATCTCTCCAATTCCTGGCTGGCTTGAATGCAGACCATGACATGAAAATATCAAGCGGTTTTCTGTGTTATCTACCTCATTGTATATGTCAATACATGATCTTGTTACGATGTACTTATGTCATCGTTCTTAATAATCGTGTAGGGCTATTTTCTCGACCTCTCCCAACGCTGTCTTACTTTTTCAGAACTAATGAAAATTGATATTCATTAGCTTTTTTGTGATCGGTTTGTAAATTTCATTAGGTCCGGCCCGGCTTTTGCCGTTTTATCAGTAGACGAATCTAATGGAATTAGTGGCTGTACTGGGAAAATATTATGTAACAGAAACCACTTTTGCTCTCTTGCTACCATCTTTCTTCTTTATATCCCAAATTTGAGCACAATCCACACCAGACCCACCAATGCATCTCTCACAAGCATGTATATGATTTTATCGTCAATTACCTTACAGATTTCGAAACATTTGTACCGCAACGCCCCGCCCTGCACCCCACCGACATATGGTGACAATTAAGCGACACAGGCTGCTCGTACCCTATTGAATACCACTTACCGCCGCACATAACCGAATGCAATCTCAACGTGCTATGTTTTTTTGTTCGAAGGCGATCCTGGAAGTAAGTTGATGTTGTTTATTATTGAACGTGATGTCGGCATTCATCGGCATGGCCTGCAGGGCTCCTGAATTGTATCTTTTTAATTTAGTGTGTCAGTTAGCTTGTCGATTTGAAACTGCGATCGAACTTCTCATCATCAGGCCGCGTCCTACCCAGTGTGGAGTCTCCGACTCTTAACGCTTGCACTCTTCTTCGTCTCTGCCCAAATTCAAATTCTAACCTGCTCTATAGGGCATTCATTGATCGTGACCCCTTTGCCCCGCGGCTCATACAGCCCCTGAAACGTTATACTCACTGAGACTAAGAACTCCTAACAAATATTCGGCTTGCACAGTCTACGCAATTACCTGCCCCCATCTGAGAACAAGAGAAGAATGCACTCGGTGCTATCCATTTCTCTTTCGGTCCACGCTCATTCCATTTCCTTAGTCTCACGCTTATGGCTCATGTATTTATCTAGCGCGATAGCTCGATATTGCACCCGCACTCTGCCACGTTCGAATACTTCACTTCTGCTTGATGGCGAGTCGATCAGGAACGCACCATACTCAACCGATAGTGCGTAGCTCCCTGTTGCATTTGCTCATCCTCATTTGTCTTTCCCAATGCGCCAACGGCACACTGTCTGTCGACGCTACCCAGGCTTGTAGTTGTCACGCATATCATTCTCCTTGCCCTGTTGAAGCCGTCTCATTGTCCCCGGGGAACCCGTAACTTCTGACGGGACATCAGAAAATCAGATTTCCATGCCACAATCAATCTGAGGTCTCTTCTGCTTCATTTTCATCACTAATCCCACGACCGTAGAGTTGAAATTGAATACAACCGCTAGGTTGCATGTTTGGGGGCACAGGGAGACTGATAAATTCGAATACGGGGCCAGGAGATGTCCAAAACCCCAGATTTCACATAGTTGCTCATGTAACTTCGAACTCGAACTGAAATAGAAAATTACCGTGGCTCATCTTGTCCGGTGCAGACTGCTTCCTCTTGTTCTCTACTCAACAAATTTCGGCAGCGTTTCTGCTTTGCTGGCTCAGAGGTAGCACCAAGACAAACTATTTCCCCCACACTTGAATTGATACAAAGCGCTCCTCACACAACATCCACCCAACACCCACCACGTTATGTTATTCCCATGGTTGAGATTCGCCGCTTTCAAATCTGTTCCATTCAACCTGCCAGGCTGATTATATAGGTATGAATAACAGCATGATTTATTGGCAAGGCCCAGGATTTTTCTCGAGCTTTGTACGAAGCTGTTGTCTAATTCACATACTCTACCTTATCCTGGCTTTGGATTACATTCCCTTCCTCCCGAACCTCGACTCTTTAATGCATTCGACTTTTACTTCCGTTATCATTCAAAGTGAGCTTCAAATGTGCTCCGTCTTCTTTTCCCTATGTACTGATTCACTTCGCATTTAAATTTGCCGATAAGGCTCGAGGAGCAGCGTAGTTTTTGAGTCGTACTGAGTCTTTAGACATGTGTTGAATTGACAGCGAGACGGAAGGACGTTGAGTATTCTTTATTTTGCCTCGCTTGTACTAGCTGTGCATGCTCGATAGGAACGGCAGTAGCAATGTCCCAATACCGCAATGTACCCAAGATTGCAAAGGACGACTCTCGGGTGAATAATATTTCGAGTTCAATCAGAATGATTCAGACCAGCGATCCTGTCCGATCCGTTCGCGGCACATGCGCAAATCAAACCAGAGGAACAGAGGAGCAGCTGAAACATTTGTGCGTTCTTTGACCTTGCCGAAGATCAGGTCAGCCTGTCCGATCATTTGAACCTTCATCAAACTTGTCGTTTTCTGTCGCAGCCTTTATAGCCTTCCATGGCTTTCCGTCAGCCTTGAAAACACTGTCTTCATCGCACATCTTCTCACCTGCTTGAAGACCTGTTAGCATAGTATTTACGCTATGTAGTTACAGCATAGTGTACTTTCGTGTACATCACGTGTCCCTTATGCGTTTGCAATAGAACCACTACGTTCTGGGCCAAACGCAAGTTCTTCATCTTCCTCGTTACCTCAAGATCGATACGGGCGATACCTCCAGCAGCTTCACGCTGACAAGACCTGATTCATTCACTTTTGCTAAAGCTTTCCACGCCCAATGCTTAGTGATATCGACATTTCACTCATCGTTGTTGTGTCAATCGCGTTGCAATCACTAGTACTCTGTGGTCAATACAAAGAAGGTAGGTAGATTTACACGGCACGGTCCAACTCATGAACGCCGGAAAAGCATCCAAGTACTTTGTTGCTGTTTGATCGCGAGAATCCTCGGCATATTCGGCTACTTCACAAGTACATCGTAACCGCTGCGCAAAGCGACGGCCCATACCTCCTAGTTTTATTTAGCATCGATTAACATTTTGGAGCCTGCCTAGGAGTTCTCCTTTTGAATTTCACCCATACACCAGACTCCCATGATTATTGTGCCTCACTCGTTCTACGTTTCGACCTAAACGTTGGTTGAATTCGTGTATGAGTCATGATCCCATTTCATCTAAAAAAACCATACATGGGGCCCGTCTAGTTTCTGTCGAGTGATCGTTATTCAATTTACAGACTAGGACGCAATGATATTTTCAGTACTCACAATAGAACATCATCGACGAACGGTTGTCGGCCTCGTGCGCCAAACATGGGCACGCTTCAAGTTGACCTGTGTCGTCGGAGCCTTTGAAAATACTTTGCAAGCACATCGACCACCCTGTGGAATATACCGATGCAAGCCTTGCTCTTTTGTTCGCTCTGTCGTCTGAGGAACCGTGACGCTGGGTCGACAGCGATTTTGGGGATGGGAATGTTCTCGGGATCGGAGCGTGATGCGAGATACGAGCCGAAGGCTCGTTCGAGATTAATCTGCTCGTCGCGGGTGATTCCTCCAAACGTGTGCAACGGCCGACATTCTGTGTTCGGGTCATCAGGGCAAAAGCCGGGATCGTGCTCCAAGTCTTTAATCCACTTGTCTCGGATAGAATCCCACTCGGGAGGCTTTTGCGAATTTCTGAAGTAGTGCTCAGCGGCACGAGTAAGCTCTTCCGCAATGGATGCTCCGCCATCCCTGAAGACGAGAACGTTTCGCCTTCTGGCCAGCCGCGAAGATGAGACCGAGGTGACTCTGTTGCGACCCGCAGTGGATTTCCTCGACTGGGCACTGGCTTCTTCCGTGGAAGTCACAATGATGCGCAGAACCCCACCAAATGCAACTTTTGTGACGACATGCGTGCCGTAGTTCTCAAAGAATTCATCATATTGCACCTTCGATTCTGTAGACCACGGTGGCAGACGCCGGATGAGCCTCGTCATTTCTGGAGAGAGCTTTGGGCTTGGGCTGCTAACGGCCGCCACGAGAACGACATGGCGCAAGACAAATTGCTGGGAGTTTTGGTAAATTGCTGGCTGATATGCTAGGGGCCTGGGACAGAGTGCTGCTGAATCGCTGAGTGTAGGATACGGCACATGGGTAGCTGGCGAGAATTCATGTTCCTGAGGGCGAAGCTTCGTTACTCGAATGGTGGAAGGCTTCAGATCGAGAACACAAGTTCGCCCGAAAGACTTTCGGATAGGATCATATGTTACTCCCAAGTAAGACTCTGCCAGGCCCAGCGTTCGCTGCTCAGCAGCGGAAGGGGAACGGGTCGTCGAAGCGGCGACCAAGTTCTGAAAGACGGAAATTAATATCAGCGAATTGAGGGAGGGGTATTTACCATTGGAGTTTGTTGTCGAGCGGGCTTGATGTTCTCTGCAGTTCACGAGCGGTTTTTAAGCATGCAGCAGGTGTGCGCGTGGCAACCCCAAAGTGGCCGATGAACCATGCGTGCGTGCGTGAGGACTGCCGTGTGTCCAACCGCATCCACCGCGGATTACCGGAGTGGAAGGAGGCGGTTCATTTCTCCGAGTACCCGCAATCATGCTCGCTATATCTCATGCAAAAGATTAGAAGCATAAGGACTAACCGACGGAATTGGTCCCATTCGTGATTCCGACAAAATTGGTATTTCTTACTCGAGGTAAATGGGGAAAATTAGAGTGCATGCATCCGGCTGGTGTTGAAGTGTCATAATACACGCTTCGTCCATACTGTGGTTACGTTGAGCGTGGAGGTTGGCTGGAGAAGACGTGTATCTGTATGGTGTCGTTCAAGCGTTGTTTTCCATCACGGCCAATAGCATTACAGCACCGCCGCAAATTTCCACTGCGTTGACGGGCCGGCTAAAATGGCTAGGCCACTAGCCATAGCCTTTTGGCCGTGTAGCCTGCTAGCCACGCTAGGTCGAGACGGCTCGGCATAGCTGCACTAGCAATGTGGCAGCAAGCCGGTGGCTAGGCCGTCTAGACTCCCGGTGTGGACGCGTGTTGCGGCGTCTAGACTCCGCCGAGTCTAGAGTCCCGTCGCGGTGAGTTTGACCGTCTCCACGCTTAGCCGGCGCCTCAGCGGGCCTAGACTTGGGCCGTTCTAGCGACTGGTTCAACGCAGTGTTCCTTTTTCGTTGGCTGGAAGAAAGCGGTGTGACGCTTGCCGACCAGCCAGGCGCGAGCTAAGCCAACAAAAGGCTGAGCCACACAAGGAAGGAAGGAAGAGTATGAGGGCGAGCGCTCCAAAACAAGTCTAGTACCGGATCGAAACCCAGCAGCTGACTCACAAGGACTGAGATACGGGAACGGGGCGGAACGAGACGACGGCGAAACGAGTACGGAGGCGAAGACGAGACGAAGCGAGACGAGGCGAGGCAAAGACGAGGGCGAATACGAGTGACTTGAGATGCGGACGCTAGGGCAAAACAAAAGTGATGTATTGGAGAGAAATCTAAGGATTTATACAAGAGAGAAAAGGAGTAAGTAGAGTAAGAATAAATAAGAATGAGACTCAGCGGAACCCAATGAACTACAGACACGACGAGGCGATACGCATAAATAGCAGAATAATCGAGGAGTAGACAGATCGAGGAGAAACCGAGCGGAAAGGCCACGAAATAACCGAGAGTCGGGAACATAGGCTGTGCGAGGTGATGCAAAGGCCCGGATGCTCGAGGACCGCCGTGAATCGGGGGCGTGAGCGAGTGAGACGGTGGTCACTGGTGGAAGTAGAGAGGAGAGTTTGTTTGTCTCGGAGGATGTCGCCATCGTGATGTGTGATCGGTGGGCGCTTGTAGGTGTTTACGTGCTTGGCGCGCTGCCAGGTGCGACAGCGGGAAGCGAAGTATTCATAATTCAGCGACCAAATTGTATGGTAGAATCGCAGCGGGTCCCAATTAAATATTCAGGATGACGATTGGATTCCTGCCACAAGCGAGTACGGCGGAATGTCCATCGTTGACTCGCACTAAGTATTGTATGTATGCCAGTAAAGCTGCCGACGTGCGGCCCCAAACCAAAGATGGGTGCCAACAGCAGTTCACTAGCAGCCATGGAATAAGTACGCATACATCCCGCAGGTCCGCGACACCAAGATGTAAGCAGGTGGGCCGCGAATGGCAAGACGAGCACCGTCCCAGCCAAAAGAACGGTACGGCGTGGATGGATATGCGCATGGGTCCGAATGCGACATGCTCCATATAAATCAAGAACACAACGTCGTCAAGTCGGGTGAGGCGAGCAAGGACCGAAAAGGTATCGCAGCACGGGCGGGATATTGTAACGGCTGGAAGGCGAAGATGCGGAACTACGCTGCGCTGTGGGCCACCATCGCGATCCGCAGTGCGTCGCCTACGCGCTCGATGCACGGCGCAGCCCGCGGGAAGGGGAAAGCGGCTAGGACGCTCAGGCGTTCGTAAGGGACGCCGTGCACCGTTCTCGCGCATCGGGGCTCGGACTCGGACAATCGGCGTAAGGAGAAGAGAAGGCTGCGGGTGCGAGCGGGTATCCCGGGCTGAGGCGGGAAGCGGTGTCTTGAGTGTGAGATGTCGCCCGGGATCGAAGGGACGTAGACGGCTGCGGCATTATCCCGCAGCCAAAATCGACACGACCCGAACGACGGGTGCGAGTCATGTGGCGTCATCCAAACTACTCCAAGTCCTCTAACCCCTCCGCGCACTGTCCCGTGTGTATGTCGTCCTTTCGCTGCTCGCAAGGACCTTTGATGATCCCTTCCGAGGTTAGATCCCAAAATTGCCCTCCGAAAAAAATTTGTCCGGACTTTTGGGCTCGCCCACCTGCAAGATTTTGTCCGGATTCCGGACCTAACCTGGGGTCCGTCGAGATTTTGTCCGGACTTGGGATCTGGCCTCAAATTTTTCCAAAAAAGGACGCAAAAATCGGGAAAAAACCGGAAAAAATTCTATTCGACTACTCCTCATCCTCTTCATTCTCCTCTATCTCCAAGATATTAGCATTAGCCTGCCCCTTGCGCCGAGCCGTGTTCAAGCTTGCTATTGCTCTCCCCAACATTTCCTTTTCTGCCCGAAGTTCATCGAAAATCTGCTGAGCCTTAGCACTAATTTCGACGTGATCTCTGTCTCGACTTCGACAGCGATGGGCGGCAGGTTGTATAAAAGAAGTCGAGCAAGTGGCAAGTTTTTGGAAGGGAAATGGCATTCCAAAGATGTTGGAATTCATAATGCGAGACAGGTAATCTGGTCGTCACATCCTTGACGTCGACATAATTTGGGTCCATGGTGGTAGATGGATGAGAATATGTTCGACAGAGTATGTAGATGGAATGTGAATTTGGTTTGAACAATATTCTAGTTCCAACACTCAAATATTTCATCCCATTGTGTATCGTCAAAGCATATCAAAACCACTTCTTAATACGGAGCTGTGGTCATGGCCTTCTGTGGCTTGATACAAAGCATGCTAAATGAGGATGATCAGGAGATCCACCATTGTCCGTACTTGGATCTGACCTCTGCCCAGCTGTGCTCTGGTGTCCGGACTTCAGCTCTGACCTTTGTCTGTCCAACCAGAGTTTTGTCCGTACTTGACTCTGACATCAGTGAGCCAAAAATCAAAATTTGTCCGGACTTAGTATCTAACCTCGAAAGGGATAATCAAAGGTCCTTGCTCGCACCGCCCATCCCCATCCCATCCAGCACCACCCCATCTCTGCGTATCATCACCCGGCTGCCCTGCCCATGCGTCCCTGCGCAGCGGCCTCGCCGCCCCCCAAACCCGGAAATCGACGAGGGGGCATCACCGGTCGCGGTGGTAGGACGGGGTTGCTGCGTTTGCGTTCGCTGATCGCGTCGCAAGGCCGTACCCCACGGTCCCTCTGCACCGCATCCTACGCATCTCAATCCATACTCGTCCTTCGCCTCCCACGAGCCATGTCTGCACCTCGACTCTGAAGGCCGGTTACACGCCGAGTCTCGTCGTACCGCGCCGCCTCGACAATAGAAGGATACGCTGGCGACGAAATGCGGGCAAGGGGTGCGAGAAAGGAACACCGGCCGCCCCACCCCTCGCCTACTGCATCGAAGACGGACCGGGCGCCGGGCCGCGTGGGTCGTCCAAAGACAGCGCAGCGCCGATGGTACGTGCGAGGGTATCGATGGTACGCGTCGGGCATGGCGCGCGCCGGTACGAGTCGCCTGCGGGTCCGTAGATACTGCGATCGCGAACGTGCGGTCATCCTGCCTATCCGCCGGAAAATAGAATATCGTTTCGACGGCTGCAGCGTCGTCTGGGCGCCACGAGGCTGGTAGCGCAGGTAAGGGTGTCGTCCGATAAGGATGACGTGGCAGGATGCGCAAGGCGCGGCGAGATGCAGGGTAAGGCCACAAGGCGGGTGCCGCGCGTAATGAGAAGGACGGGAGCCAAACCGTCGGGGCACAAGCCCAGGCAGGGCTGGCGGGTCGTGTGCGGCGCGTGGTACTGGTGTGGGTGGTCGAGGTCGCCTAGTTTGGGCGGGAGAGCCGCGGTCGTCATGTCGTTAGGTGTAGCTCTACGAGGGTTAAGTAACGTCAGTGCTTCGTCTTGGGAGAACTGGAAAACGATAGACTATAGGGAAAACGAGGTAACGTAGAGGGAAAAGAGCAGAGGTAGGTGCAGTAGGGTGGAGAACGAACAGCCGGTGAAGTGACGCGACGAACGAAAAAAGGCGGCGAGAGAAGCAAAACAGAAGAATCACGTCTGCGAGTCCGTCTAGCGTCGATCGAGGCAAAACAGAAACAGAGCAGCAAATGAAAAGATTACTCACTGTCGCATTTCGCTCCACCCATCCTCCCTACGCCGCGCCGCTGCATATGCACTTCATCGCCCATTTCCCAGACATCGTTTATCGGGAGGATATGCCGGCCCTAGATTGAATAGGTCGTCACAGCAGCTTCAAAAGAAACAAGAAGATACGCACCAGAGCCTAAGACATTGAGAATGGAAAGGTGTCGGGTGGCAGCCAATAAGGAGCATAAAATAGCCCGTGCTTCATCTAGGCACCCGCTCAGTTTCACGCTCGAGCTTTGAAACGTTACGCGCACCTGCAAGCCATCTCTATTGCGATCGACATTCCTTCAAGTGAGTCGGCAGTCTCCTGGACCTCTGCTTGCGTTCCAGTCCACAATTTGAGACCAAGAAATGGGCATTCTTCGCGAGGATCGACATGATGGCAGGGGATCAGAGAGAATTATTGTTGCGGTTCAGCAGTATCGAAGGAAAGCATACGAGCACAGTCGAGGAAGAGGAAGACGGGAGAGCGCGGCATCAATCATGTGCAAATTTCTCACGCACGTGCCAAAACGCGTTCCAAACGCGTCCTCTGACATGTGCTGAATTCGAAGAGTCAAAACCATGCACGCTGCCTGATTCGAGTCTGCTGGACAAGTTTTTGCTTTGCATAAGAAATATGGGCCATAATATTTGAAACGGGCTGGTAAGGGGTTATTGTCGGAATTGAACAAAATACTTAGCACAGACTTAGAGATAGCAAGGATTATGGTTGACAACGGTCATTAAATTACACTGGTCGACTCACCAACACGCTCCGGTAGATCTCACTGAAGCTCCTCGGATTGTGTCTAGAAACTGTGTGCACATGCCATCTCTCTCGACTTCGGTGTTGGAATGCGGTGATTATTCAGAGCAGAATGGTATCTGAGGAAACACCAAACTCAAGATTCGGAGCCTTCAAAATTTGGGTAGACTTTGTTTTGAATCTGCAAGGAGAAGAACAGGCAATATGTAGTCGCCTGCAACTTCTCTGTTGAACTCTAAAGCACGACACACTGATTCCTCCTGGCTTCTTCTGTTCGAGAGGCCCGCCGATTCTGAACGGCAGCCGCAACGACCTAAAGACGCGATCAGCTATAATTCATGTTTAGTACGCACCGCATCGAACATGTCCTGAACCCCCTCGCGCGTCTTCGCCGAACACTCTACATATTTCGCTACCTTGATCTCGCGTGACAGCTTCTCGCCCTGCGCCGTCGTGATCGTTTCCCTCTGCAGCTCTCGCAGATTGATCTGCGTGGCGGCAACCACGCACGGCACTCCGGGACAATCGCGCGGTGCGTCGGGGAACCACTTCGTCTTGACGCGCTCGAGGGAAGTGAGCAGGCCGACGCTGAAGCAGATGAAGAAGACATCGGTGCCTCGCGGGTAGCCTAGTGGTCCAGGGTGAAGGTGCTCGTATTCTGGTCCGCCTATACATACAACGTCAGATGGCCAACGAAAACCGACAGAGCATGAAGAAATGGCGACGCGACGCACCGGCGGTATCGAAGACTTCCAGCGTGTAGGGAATGTCCCCGGCCATAACACGGATCGCATTGCTGTCGTAGCACTGTTCCCGCCAATGAGCGCATGCGCACATCGACAATACGCGGTGAGTGATATTCGTACGCGTGGAATGTAACCAGTGGGGAACCTGTTTTCTGCGTATGCGGTGAGTAGGCAGGTCTGGTAAAGAGATCCACATCAAAGTTATATTAGTGGCTCGTTCGAATTCAGCTGCGAGCATAATTAAGAAACTTACTTGCCTTGCCCACGTCGCCGTCCCTGATGAGCATGCATTTGATCACAACATCGTCTTGAAAGCTCGTGGAAGTTGTGTACGAGAACCTGAACGATTAACGCACAATTATAACTCGGAAGGCAGTGCGCAGCACCGCTAACGAGCAGCAGACAACTGTCATCGCATTGACAACCAGTCTCAGGCTCACTGATGATTGCGGTGGTTGAAAGTGGGAAAATCATGGTGAACAGCAAAAAAAAAATCTTGTGCGCGTCCTCCACAGAGCGAATGCGGAGGTTTGTGCAAGTGGGTTGCTGCACCGAGCTACGAAGGCGTAGCTGACTGTCAGATACAGATACAGAGAATTCCACGCCCGTGGCTTCAGTAATTCAACTATTCGCGAATCCTTGAATAATTTTGAAACACATACCGGACGATTCCGAAGCGCTTTGAGATTGCACTATGATGGGACAGATACCGGCATGTTGTTCTAGATCTCCACATTTTTGCGCAGAGTATCCAAAGAGCTTTTGCAAAAGCGTGCGGATAGTGAGCTGATGATATCGCTCTGTCTTGTCAGATAAGACTGGAACAAGGAAATCGTCACTGATTCACCTCGGGATTTATTCACAATGTCCTTGGCTCGACATGCAACCTTATGCCGAAGTACACGGGCGCGATGATCCAGAATTACGAGTCCCTCTACGAGTCTCCTCGTAAGTTCCTTGGCAGAACGCGCAAGAGTACTCTGTATACGGATCTTCAAATTCTGGAATTTTTCTTTGCTTTCGAATCAGAATGAACGAGAAACTTTCGGGGCATGCTAACACACCTCGACCATGAATCGCGATTCTCTTGAGGATTTTTACCGCCGACTCGACGACATCCGTTTTAAACAGCCAAGCCGGTAGCTTCCCGGGACATTCCTCCTGATATAAGCCGAACCAGTCCATCCTTTCAAAGATCTCAGGCAAACGTTAATACTTGGGGTTATGCGGCTCACCCAGAAACGACCACGATGCCATAGACCCAGTCGAATGTCGTCGGCACCGTGACATGCCCTTGATAGGACGAGACGGCCTTGATTCCACCCAATCCCGCAGGTAGCACGAAGAAGAGGATTCGATACACAGTCAGACGCGGATGAGCCCTGGGGCTCTTTATTGTGACTCGAGACAGTTCAAAGTCTACAGTGGGCTGACAGTTGTGGACGAGCAGGGAGGGCTCCATACCGAAGACCATGGCAGGAGCAACTGGGAAAGGGCCGCAAAACTGTAGCTCGTGTCAATGTCGGGGTATAAATGGTTTCGAAGTTGATTCAAGTTCTTGGCATCAAAGGGGCCGACAAAATTGTTGTGGCCACTAGCAGTACTGCCCGGGATTCACATTCGCGCCATATTCGCCAATCTAGGGCCATCAAGGTTCAAAAACCAGCGGATAATTCAAGAGATCTAGGTCTCAGTAAGTCAGTCGTCAAGTTAGTAGTTCTGATTTTACTGATAGAGGGCGAGGCAATTAAGTCCATGTTTTACGCTCCTGAGTGTTTGAACGTGAACCAAAGGGCTGTTGCTCTTGTAACGTCATTCCTCAGAGCAGGAAATTCTGCTGAAGATGTGGAGCGAAACCAGAAGTTTTAAGCTCGGTGATAGGCACTACTATTTCAGAGTACATGTGTCGTTTACTACTGGTCTCGTTTTGGTGAAGGACCGGAACAAGTCAACGACCAGCCCGAACACAAAGGAATGGCTGGAAAATGGCAGGGAAATCATTCTCGAGTAAGTCAGACTCTAGAGTACGACACACCGTCTCTTCCTGTGTTCTTGTGGGTCCTGATTCTGGAGAGCAGCTGCAAGGGCCTGAAAACCTTGTCAGCTGAAGAATAACCGGCGATACAGAAGGGAAATGGATGATTTTTTGGATCTGGATTGAGTACGCACCGCATCGAACACATCTCGAACTCCTTCGCGCGTCTTCGCCGAACACTCCACATATTCACGGCCTCTATCTCCCGAGCAACCTTCTCGCCCTCCGCAGTCGTGATCATCTCCCGCTCGTTCCCCTTCCGTGTCTTAAATCCACGTCGAGGTCGAGGACCGGTTCCCGCAGATCGATCTGCATTGCGACAACGATATACGCACGCGGGGACAATGGTGCTGCGCTTCGGAGAACTATTTTGTCTTGACACGCTCGAAGGGAGCAGGCAGGCCGATGCAGATGAGGAAGACTTCCGGACCGCGGGTAGGTCAAGGGGCGCAGGTGGTCGTGTTCTGGTCGACCTGTGTCATAAGTTCATAAGTGCCGCTTCAGGTCAGCAATTGCAACGCACATCCAATTGAGCATGACTCACCGGCACTGTCGAATAATTGCAGCGTGTAACGCTCGTCCTGCTCGCGGCTGCGGTACACTGGAATCGAGTCGAGCGCGCGCGGTGCAATCGAGAAAGCACGACGTGAAGAGCAGTCATTGACGCGGATGGCGGTCGGCCTCGACGAATGATGCGGCACGCCGTGTACTTAGGTCGAGACTCGACTGAAGCGCAACAGTACACTAATACGGCGCGAGGGTTCTGTGAGAAAAGGAAGGTCAGCATCTGATGCGAGAGCGAAGGGAGGAGGGACGAGAGCTCGAAGACGTGGAGGTAGCCCCAGGAACCCCATGCGAGGCAGGAAATGCAAAGGAAAGGACGAAAGAATATAACGTACCTAGCTGTCTCAAATCCCGCCCTATGCTTCTCTTAACCTCCCCAACCATCCCTTCCTATCTCGCCAGCCTATTCCCCCACGCCTAGCCTACGATACACGCCTTAATACCCTCGCGCCACTCGTCCCGCAGCATGCCCCTGTTGTAGGCGCGGGTATGCCAGCGGTGGCGGCACGAGGCGGACGGTGTCCCATATGAGCGAGGAGGAAGAGAGGGTGTGCGGCCAAACGAAAGGTGAGATGGCGAAGCACGGGCATCCGTGCGCGACACGAGCCCGTTGTCTCCACCCTCCCCTCCGCCCCGCCCGACATCGCGCAAGCATCGACCTTCACGAGGAACGAAGCGTCGTGCGCGCAGCTTTGACGCACCGGATCTGCTTCTGGCCGCGCTCGAGGTCGGATTTGTGCGACATGGCGAGCGCAGGGAAGATCATGAGGATGTCGATGTCCTGCGCGCCGATGATCCAAGGGCTATTGATGAGCCAAGCCATCAGGAAGTCGAGAAGAAGCTGGTGAACGCGATGATATACTGCGCATTGGACGGTGGGTTCGATCTGTGGACTTTCCCTTCCCGATGTGAAAGAAATGGTCGCACAAAAAAGGACGACATCTTGTGGAGTTAAATCGAGGGGCTAACCTCGGTCAACGCAATACGCGATCCAGGTAGAGGGATTTGCGCAGTGAAAGCCTCGGTGGATCGAGGTTTTCAAGTCGTTTTGCAGAGTTCATGGCCAAGCCGTGGTGTAAATAACGCCAAGCGCTATCAGATGGTTTGGCGGCCCGGCGGTCCGGTTCGGTTTATAGTCTGGGTTCAACACTCAACTTCCAAACAACGGGTATTGCGGACTTACATGGCGGAGAAAGAGGTTTTCCGTTAGTTGGGCTGCATTTTGAAAAAAATTTATGTATTCCCAAAAGATTCTTGTCTCACAAGTTTTTGGTAAACATCCTTCAGTTCATGTCCATGACACTGTTTGGTACACCAGGCTTTGCGAACTTCACTTGGTGCAAAAAAATCGATAAGAACGCTTACCTTTACAGTTTCTAATGCTACTGAACAAGTTAAGCAGAGCAATGAATCTACGTACATCATTGACACCGACAGTTCATATGAATATTCTTACTACAAGGCAGAGCTCAATACCAAGCTCCCAGTTATATTGCTGCTGGATTGTTGATTAGCTTCTCAAGTTCCGCTGTCTCTGTTCATTTATTGAGACCTCAGTATGTTTGGACCAAATATCCCATTGTAAATTGAGTCTGTGGGTGGTTGTCACCAAGAAGCCTTCTTTGATGATGCAGAACAGTGGCTTGAAGTTCTTCTGCTTTAACGAAGCGACCCAAGCAATAATTTGTCAAGGCCACGAACTTGAGAAACAGGTTGGCCTCGAGTTCCGGACCATTTTCGTTGTTCCTCGCACGGTTTCGACTGAAAATGAACATCTTCTGTGATATAAAAGACATTCACCGTGCACCCGTTTATCGAGAGAAGTTCCAATCAAGGTCAGAACAATTTCTAAATGCATTTTTTTTTGCCCGATGAATGCTATTTCATCTCGGTTCTTTGGTACTTCTGTGCTAGGTCCGGCCCACCGCTCAAGCCCGCCGTTGGGCCTGGCTCGGCCTGGCCGAAACGTGCCGGGCTTAGTGTGCTTCAGGCTTTAGGCCGGACCATGGGCCTCACTAGGTACAATAAGGTAGCTGAAGGTACCTGCAGATAGCCAAAGGTAATTTACCCGAGGTAGACGAAGGAAGACAAAGGTACATGAACGGCGCCGAAGCCGTGTCGATGTCGGCTAGTTGACAGAGGTACACGTATGTGTACCCACGTAGAGAAAGGTAGACGAAGCGCGCTAGGGGTCTGTCTCCTGGGTCAGAACACCTTCATTTAGCTGACTTTGCCGAACACGACCCGGACTCTGCGCGAAAATTCGGACTGTCCATTGCCTGGTGCTATGTTAAAGTAAGCGCCGGGCCGTTACCACCCAAATCGACTTCCGTGAGACCAGAATATCCAGACCAAGTTAAAAAAAAGAACGTTTGTCGCCTAAGCATAAAACCAGACGACCGCGTCAAACAAGTGAGAAATAGTCCATCCAACCTGTCCACCTTATGCCCATGCCTGCCGAACTCCAGCACCTCGACCCGAACACCGATCCGCGCCTATTCGCTCCCAGCTCGCGCGCGCCCCAAACCCGCAAACGCTAACATGCTAGCTTTTTCAAGGTGAGATGGGCCATACTATATAGCGACCAGGACGGGCATGGAAGATACCCGCCCCGTTCCTCCAAGATGGTGTTCAAGCATCGTGTCCTTGTTGCCCTCTTCTGTGTATTCATGGTAACCGAACCGTCGCATTTGTCATGTACCATGTCCTAACATTACTTGCCTAGCGAACGAACTCAGAGTCCGTCTGGAAACACGCCTCGGTGTACAACATCCCGGGTGATCCACCCTATACTGTGCCAGAGGCTCAGCTTTCTGCTGCCATCGATTGCACGAGCGGGAACACAAATCCCAAGATAGGTATGCATGGCCATATGTCGGCTCCCTTTCATTCTGCCAAGAACACTCACACTCGTGCACCCATCAGCTCTGATCGTTCCCGGCACGGGCGCACAGACGGAACAAGTATACGGGCCGAACCTCGGCCTGTTGCTCCCAGCGAATGGCTATCCCGTGTGCTATCTGAACACGCCGCACAACTCACTTATCGATGCGCAGATAATGTATATCCTGTTTCTTCTATTTAATACAAGGTTCTGAATGCAATGGTGGTCGAATGCAGCTCCGAATATGTCGCATATGCGATCAACTCCCTCGCGTCCTCTACGGGCAACCCGATCCGTGTCGTTACGCACTCCCAGGGCGGTCTAAATACGCAATGGGCACTCACATTTTGGCCGTCCACGCGGGCTAATGTGTTCTCGTTCGTCGCAATTGCGCCTGACTACCGCGGCACGATCATGGCCGATGGGGCGCGGATCAACCTCGCCGCAGGCGTGCCGCAGAACGCGGCAGTAGTCCAACAGAGTTACGGATCGAATTTCGTAACAGCACTGGCGGCGCATGATGGGCTTACAGCACACGTACCGACAACCGACATATACACGCTCACGGACGATGTCGTGCAGCCAGAGATCTTGCTAAACGCAACAAGTGCGCTCAGTGGATCTAATGCGACGAACGTCGCGGTGCAGTCCGTATGTCCCACCGTAAACCCGGACCACATCACCATCATAATAACGGGAGTCACGGAGTATCTGCTTCTCATGGCGTTTGGGGCAGCCAACGGACGTGCTGATTCGAGCAGCATTCCTCTCACTGATCGCATTCAGCTGTGTCTCGATATCTTGCCGCACTTTAATAGTGTGTCAGGGGCGGTTAGCATTGGATTCGAGATGTTGAGGGTGGTTTTCACGTCGTATATTATTGTTCCCGATCCGCAGAGCGCTGTGACTACTGAGCCGCCGCTGATGCCTTACGCACAGTGACGCTGAGAATATTATTGAGAAATGTTGCGTCCATTTCCGTCTTTCCATGCAGCTGGAAAGATCACTCACCAGTTTCGCTGTGGGGCTGTGGGACATGGGACGGATACTTCAATGCCAGCCTGGAAGATGTCAAGGACATACTACGCTAGAGGACCCTTGACAGATGCTTCAGTGGAGCTGCCAAAAACTGGTAACGAAGAATGCGGGCGGATGGACGAGAAAACCCACACATGAGCCGAAAGAGTCGGTGAGTCCTCGTCCTAGGCCCAAGTCAAATTGTATACAGATTGTTCGCCAGTTGGTACGCATTCTCGAAATAACACAAACATGAGTTCTTTCAAAGGTTCATTTTTCCTAACAAGCATTAGAGAGATCACAGCACTAGACCGAGGTGTCCCCGAGACCTATATCTATCACTAGCACGAGTATCCCAACTAGAAGATATGATGACCGTGGGTGCACAACATCATTCTCATGGTCACTTGTGCCGGAGTTGTGCAGCTCTGCTCTAAGTGGGGATGTCTGTGGGGCTGAAATCTGTTCAAAGTGGTCTGTTCCCCGTGTAAAAGCCCGAAGATCCTCTAGTCCAGATCTGGAAAGATGGGTTTTTCTCGTCCATGAGAACAATCGGGATAATTTGCGGATCTTCTCCAGCAACCTTGATACTGATAGCCGCGGTTCGATGTCTCCAGGATCCTCGTCCAAATCCACCAGCCTTTCTCGCATAAAAGCAACAATGCCCGCTGTTTCGGAGCCCTCCTGTCTGGATGGCAGGAAAGTCCTTGCACCACTGGCGAACCAAAACGCGCCTCTGGAGGAAGTGCACCACTCCGAGCGCCGAAAGCGGTCTGCGACCTAATCAAACCTGTCAGTAACGACAGAGAACGATACCCCCCAAACGTGAAATAGACAACATTGGCACCAGAGAACATCCAGAAACCACCGAATGTCGAGATCCCAGACAGAGCCGAGGCATCCACCGTGTCTTAGAAGAATCTGATCGGAGCTAAGGGGACTTGGCTCAAGGTCAGCGCAGTGGTGTTCGCATCGGTGGAAGTAGTTTCTGCTATAGAACCGATATATTAGGGGAAGTCAAAATTCAGAATCGCTGCTGACTCTGACATGGATTCTGTTGTGAATCGAGCAACGATTCACACGAGCTGGTGCGTCGGTTCTTGACCAGGAGTCGCCGGAGAATCACGACTTTTGGAGATTCATCAAGAATCACGATTCTCGCGTGTTGCACCTCCAGAGGCGAAACACGGAGAATCGCGGATTCTTGAAAATCGTCGATTCTCCGTTGAATCTTGATCGAGAATCTGCTTCAGAATCCACGACAGAATCGTCCTTGATTCTGAATTTTGACTTCCCCTATTGATGACGAACAAGTAAGTATTAATAAATATATGTATAGACATTTAGATTGTAGCAATTTTCTACACTTCCAAATGAGAATGAACTGGAAAGCTTGAGGATATACCAACGCCAACACAGTGACACACCTTGCATTTCCGACACACTATGTCATAATTCACAAAAGCCGACACATTTATGACCGCTTTCAGCAAACCACGGTTTTCAATAAATCCGACACAACCTGTTTGGGAATGGTGCGGGAATGGTTGACGCTGCGTCACGGTGTGACACATCTTCTTCCTCTCTCTCACCACCATCGTCCCCGACGCCGACGCCATTCCTGGTCGCATGCACCTTCCCTCTCCATAAGCATTCCACAGTCCCAATGCAGCACTCATGCACTGGTAAGAAACCACAAGAAGGCGGGAGCGCCGGGCGCCGGCTTGCCGTATGTTTTCAGATCTATGCCCACAGCTTCACTGCTGTTTTTAAATCTAACTTCGAGACCGAGCTGCTCCTGAGTGTTTTTCTTTCCCGGCAGCCGAACATCAAGAGACGTTCATCCTGACCAAGGGTGAAAGAGGAGGTCCTGGGTCCTGAGCGGAGCACCACGAGAAGATATGTGCCCAACGTTGGCAGTGACGCGCAGGTTCTAGGGCCGCGGTGGTAAGCATGTTGCGAAGCAGGACCGGAATGATGTTGCCCACCATCGACGAGCATTTGCTAGTGAGCGAATTTGTTTTTTCAAGTTCAAGAAATTAGCGGATAATCCAAGAGGTCTAGGTCTCAGTAAGTAAACTCCTGGCAGTCGTCAAGTTCGTAGTTCTGATTTTGCTGATAGACGGCGAGGCAGATAAGTCCATGGTTCAGTGAACCCAAGCGCTCCTGCTCCTGTAAAGCCATTACTCAAAGCCAGAAATTCCGCTGAAGATGTGTAGCGAAACCAGAGTCTTCATATTGCAGCATCAACACCCAGTAATAGGAACTGGAAGTAAAAGTCTCGAGCTCGAGGGTTGGGAACTACTGTTTCAGAGTACGCGCGCCGTTCACCACTGGTCCTGGGACGAATCATGGCAGAAATCATACTCGAGTAATTGGAAAGGCAAAAGGGATTTCTGTTGGACCTGTCGCGCTCTAGAGAACGATACACCGTCTCTTTCTGTGTTCTTGTAGGTCCTGATTCTGGAGAGCAGCTGCAAGGGCCTGAAGACCTCGTCAGCGGAAGAATAACCGGCGATACAGAAGGGAGATAGATGATTTTTTGGGTCTGGATTGAGTACGTACCGGATCGAACACATCCCGAACTCCCTCCCGTGTCTTCGCCGAACACTCCACATATTTCACGGCCTCTATCTCCCGAGCAAGCTTCTCGCCCTCCGCAGGCGTGATCATCTCCCGCCCGTTCGCCTTGCGCGTCGTCCCCGAATTCACGAGGACCGGTTCCCGCAGATCGATCTGCATTGCAACAACGACGCACGGCACGCCAGGACAATGATGCTGCGCCTCGGAGAACCATTTTGTTTTGACGCGCTCGAGGGAAGTAGGCAGGCCGACGCTGAAGCAGATGAGGAAGACCTCGGACTGCGGGTACGTTAACGGGCGCAGGCGGTCGTGTTCTGGTCCGCCTGTGCGATAAGTATCACTTCAGGTCAGTAGTTGCAGCGCATGTTCAACGAATTGAGCATGACCGGACCCACCAGCAGTATCGAATAGTTGCAGTGCGTAAGGAATGTCACCAGCCAGGATAGAGATCGCATTACTGCCGTAGTTCTATAATCTATCGGTGAATTTATGCACGCAATGGACCCAAATTGATATGTGTGCATGCGGAATATGGCCAGCGGAGAACCTGTTTTCTATGTATGCGGTGAGGAAGCAGGTCTGTCGAACAGATATGTCATTGGCTTGGTTAGAGGCTGCGTAAACGACACAGAGAGGAATCTACCTTCTCTACAACGCTGTCTCCGACGACCGTGCATTTGATAACGGGGCCCAACGCGCCTTGAGGTCGCATAGAGGATTCGCTGAACAAGGTTAATAGTCCACAGTTGTAGTCTGGTGTGAACTGCCCGGCACCGCTAACGATTCGGCAGCTGCCAATGGTGTCTCGACATTGACAGCCAGTCTCAGGCTCACAGATAATTGCGGTGGGGTGAGAAAAGCCAGATGTATATCGGTACATCAACCTAAAGACAAGCATAGAAATGCGAAATTTGAGCTCATTGGGAACGTAAATATGTGGAACCTCCGCAGATGGATTTCGTACACCACACCTTCGTACGGTAAGATGACGAGTAAAACTGAGTGGCAAGACGAGAATGAGCGGAGAACGGGTGCGATGTAACGACTTTCGGCGTCCAATCTTCAGCAGTAACACCCCACGGAGAGGTCGCTTTGCTCTAATCTCGCGCCCATCCAGGCCACAGGCTCTGAATCGTAATCTGAGTTATCGAAATCCCCTGCTATCCGGGCCTCCCGCACGGGAAAGCATAGAGTGTGACTTGACCGCGATGCTGCGCTTCATCCCGAGGCGAAAAGAAGGCTAAAGCTTGAGGCCCGGGAAGACGCGCCAAAGAAGAGCAGTGCATGCGCACCCGCGAACACAGCAGCTCAGTCCGTCGATGTGGAGCATCCACCCCTAGACCTGGGAGAGAGGAGCACGCCGTCGATGCCCGTGTGTAGTTTCTTCCGGGTAATACTCGGGTGCAACCGTAGCATCGCAAGCCCTACGCGGTGCTGCTCATCGTGCGCGCAAGCCGTCGGTATCCAGAGCCCCATAAATCGGATCGGGCACAGACGGTACCGCGGGGCGGTAGGTACAGCGATGAGGACAGGCGGCGACAATGCATACACGAACGGTGGGTGCGAAGGCCGTGGATGGGAGGTCGGATATGAGCGTCGCTCCGGGTGTGGATGAGGCAGGGGAATCCCGACGATCGATTCCCGAGTTCTCAATTCGCAGAATAGCGCTGGTCGAAGGAGGGGAGCACGGCAGGGTGCGCACGTCGACGGCCGAGATTGATTGGGCGAAGAGAAGGGTGGCCAGCGGGCGGGGATGGGACGAACGGCAGGGCGAGGCAAGATGGAAAGAGAGACTTTGGAAGCTGACGAGGCTCGCCGGTGTGCCTTAGGACTATCACTTTCCCCCGTTGCTCACGCTCCGCGGCGCTATCCGTCGTCTCTACGCGTTTCTTCACTTCCGCCGCCTACTCTCCACGCGTTCCTTCACTACCCTCCAGCCCGATGTCGGGCGATCGCGTACAGCCGTGGAAGCCTGTGAAGTCGCGCATTGTCACCGAGCAGCGAGAAGCAGGCGCCCGAGTCGGGGGAGCACCTGAAAGCACTGGGGAGCGGTACTATCTGGGCGCAGTGCCAGGAGATGGAGGGGTACGATGAGGCACGGCGTAGTACCAGGAACCGAGGATTGGAGACCGCGGAGACTGGGTGCACGGGTGCGCGCTGCCAAGCCTTTGATGATCTTCAGCTCTGTGCACTGGGAACTGGGGGCATGACGGACTGCCCAGCACGATGAAGAGGGGAATTCGCGACGCGTGTGCTACTCGCGGCGCGGGAAGCAGGAATTCAGAGGCGTCCGGTGGTACCGGTTCAATCGAGCTGAGCAGCAGCCGTTGACGCGGAGGGCGGTCGGTCTCGACGAGTGACGTAGCAGGCCGTGGAGGTCGACGGGAGCAACAGCGTGCAAATAAGGCGCGTGGGGTTTCTATGAGGGAAGGAGAATTAGCATTCGATCCGGGAGCGAAGAAAGGAAGGAAAAGAGCTACAGGACGCGGAGGTAGTCGAAAGAATGGGAGAAAGAAAAGCGCTGTCGGAGGAAGACACGGCGGAACCGCGAGGCGCAAGAGGAAGGACAAAAAAAAAAAAAAAAACACGACGCACCTTTTCCCATGCCCCCACCCTCCGCACCCGACCCTTCCCATCTCCATCAACCTATTCCCTCCCACAGCTCCCACTCGCGCCACTCGCTCTGCAGAGCACGCCCTCGTCATGAGCGCCGACGTGCCAGGCCGTGGGCCCTGTCGTCTCCTGCGGCGACTCCGCACGGGCTTGACAACATGCGCACGGTTTGCTACTTCGTAATCAGCGCAGCGTCACCCGCGCCTCGCCATGTGGCACTGCTTCTTGCTCGCTCGACGTCGGATGTAGGCGCTGTCGTGCATGAAGCGCGCGCCCGAGAAAATCGATGAATGATGTCCCGGGAAAACGACGAAGGAGTTCAGGCTTGACGATTACAGCAGCGAATTCGACCTGTCGAGCCGGAGCGAAATAGGTCAAGCCAATTGCAATTGGGAAAGGAGAGTATGTGCACAGTGCTGACCAATATTCTCAGTCAAATTGAAGGGAAAGTAACCGCCTTGCTGGGTTCATAGCTCTTTGATGGAATAGCGCAGCTCATTGCCTGCCTGTAGATATCTATGAATATTGGGAATTTTTGTAAAGTTTTTCAATGGCAGGTCACCGCACCCAAAAACCTACTCCGTGTGCACTGAAGACAAGCGGAGAATGTGGGGTTCCGCAGAACGCGGTTCAGGGAAATCGATTTGGGCTGTGGAAACCATTGCGGATCGAGCTCTTCAAGTCGTGCACGGGTCATCATGGTACGAAAACAAGTGCGTGCACACGTAAGCACTATCAGATGTTTCGACTCCGGATTCCGCCGGCCCGTCGGTCCGGTTCGGTCGAAGTATGCGTCGAACGTAGCGGCAAATTACACTATTTACTGTGCGAGAATAAATTCGAGAACAAAATGTAGCTGTTGAGGAAGATTGCACAAGTGCACACATCATGTCCCTGCAAGTGACAATGGTAAGAATGGCAAAATTACCAGTGTAACCGCTGTTCGGTTCTGAACCGATTCCGAACCGAACCTGAACCGGACCAGACCCTGCGGGGTTCGAGAAATGCTGGAATGTGCTGAACCTGTTCGACTGTTTCCGAACCTGTCCAAACCCATGATTTTTTTCCCTTCTCAAAGATCAACTTTGATCCTGACAGAACATTCAGAAATCTACTCAGCGACCTGTGACATGTTCGAAAATTTCGAGGCCTGTGATGTGTGACATCCGAATTGAATGAAACTCTACAGTATCTGCCAACAAAAGCATGTGCAAGCACTCTGAAAGTCTTTCTGCACGTCATTATGCTCTAATCAACTATAAGGCAGTTTGGCATGCAGAATAAATGTAGGGTAGAATTGAATTGAATATACTTTTGAAGTCATTACATAATATAAGGCTGCGTCGACTTTATCGAAAAATCCAGTATTTTGATTGCCGTGCCGAGATTGCCGTGTCGCCGACCATAGCCGAAAAGTGGCCGAGCGGCTGCCGCGTGCCAATTGACAGTGTCGCAACATGATCAAGTGTGTCGCCGACTCGCAAGTTTGCTTGCATCAATCCAGACTGGTGAAATTTTGTCACAGTGTCACAGCTCACAGGGCGAGTGTGAGTGTGAGTGTGTCGCAGTTGGTTAATCCCCCTCAAATATTAGCAGAATATTGTCAATTTCGAAATCTGCATCAGAAGTTGTGTGCAATCCAGTCTCATTGGCCACTTTCACCATGTCCATTATCTATATAAACCAACATTTTGTACCCACTGATAATTCCCGCCACCTTTAGGTAAGGGTTTTAGGGCGCCCTATTTTTAATGCCCAGTGAGCATCACATCTTCGTCATTCCTTCCTGCGTAAGCACTGATCCCTCTGCGAAAATACTTCGGCTTGCCGGGCTCGGCATAAATGCCAATGATTGCCTTCAGAAAACTCGTATTCATGCTGAGGTTCTGTTCCTCAACCAACGTAACCACTGCATCCTGTATGAACTTCACGTCTGTCGATGGCTCCCTCAAATCCTTCGCAATATCAACTGCCGCGCTCTCCCGTGCCTTTTCATCCTTGTCGAGTCTCTCCAAATTCACTTTTGTATGGTGAGCTTTCAAATGCGCGGTGACTCTTCCCACTTGATCAGTGCCTCTCTATGCCTTCTGAGTCCTCTTGATCGAAATTTGGGCAGCGCTACCCGGTCCTGTGTAAGCTTTCCATACTTCTGAAGTGTTATTCTTCATTAATCATCGGGCAAAATCATAATGCTCACATCCGCAGAGCACGAAGGTTCTGATTCAATTTGCTAGAACTTGATTCAATCAAGAGAGAAACTTCAATTCACAGTACATATAACCGAAACAGAGAGAGACAGAGCTTGTAATTGGAATATATCTCCATGCCTTGCGCAGAGCTCCCTCTTCGAACACCTCCGAGATCACCGGAATACAATTTCGTCCCTATGTAGCCTAGGATGTCGCTGATTGCGTCCGCAAGGTGAGGATTCTGCTCGCTTCAAGGCGTTTCGATGCTTACATCCTTATGATTCAGGTTTCCGGACATGACACGGAACCCGGGATTTTTCAATTTGTGAACCACGGGTAACGGCCAGAATGAAGTTGCGGAAGAGTTGGACGCCGTGCGACCGTAACATGGAGTTCTGCATTCCTGAAGCTCCATAGTGAAGGTTCATATTAATTCAATGCACTAGCGCAATCCTGGTAGCAGGCTCTGCCCCCGTGTCGGCCCTACCCACCTTATATTCTATCATGTTTCCGACACTTTGTTCTCATGGTGCGTGCTCACCGGATGCCTAGTTTTGACCGCTTTATGACTTGCCGCAGCAAAATATTCGCTGAGCCACGAAATCGTGACCAAATGTATTGGGTGTTGATACATCTCATTCTCAATATCGTAGCCTTCATTCTGAGGCCCTAAAACCATAGGTGACTCAATGTCTTTGCATTCAAACCAGTTTCAGATAATATAACTTGGAATTGGGATTTACATTTCCCGCCCCGCCAACAATTCAACAAATTTCCTGAGCCCGAGTTGTCCTTTCTCTATATTTGCCACATAACCGAGCAATGGGTGGCGGCCCATGCCAGTGACCTCGATCTCATCCGTGAACACTCTAGTAGCATCGACCTTCTTGAGCACACGCTCTCCATCATTGTCATCCTTCACCAAGCTCATAATCTTTTCCCTCCCCAAAACCGGCGATTCCAGGCTGATAACTTCAGTCCCGTAGCGCCGACGAACTGCCATAACATGTTCTTCATCCACGTAGGGATCGAAATAATTCTGCAACGTATCCATCATATATTGGACTTTGGCATCAGTGAGCCGTTCGGAGCTATCGGCCAGGCCATAAATCACTGCCGCATGAACATCCTTGTTAATGAATCTGGATTTGGCAAGAAAGATGGGCGAACCTGGATGAAACATTTTGAACGCGTCGTCAAAATTCTTGGCATTTATGTCGCTCAGAATCGGATACGTTTGGAGGTGCATTTGTTGATAGGCTCCAAGCACGACAAAAAGAAACCTGCATAGAATACATTAATGGAGTTTGACCGCTGTTAGGATGCATGCAAACTACCTCGTGTGTGCGATACCAACTTTACTGTCATGCCATTCCTGGGCTGTTGCTTCAGAGGCTTCGCCCTTGATGGATGCGCAGATGGTCAGGGCGGCGGAAAGGCCTCCTGTGATAGCAATATGGACACCAGAAGAGAAAAACGGGTCCACAAAATCTGTTATATGATCAACAAACGCAACGAAATTTATCCAGCGCACTTACTGGCGGCATCACCAATAATCCTGAAGTGGTCTCCAGCATACCTCGTTGCAGAATAACTGTAATCCGCTGCGCTTTTTATGCTATCGGACATCATGCTTCCTTCCTCGCCGATGAGCTCTCTGACGCCAGGGACAAACTGGAGCTGGTCAAGGTAGTGGTCAGTGAGGGTAGGCTTGGTTGATTTCTTGGCATTTGACGCCGTTTGATGCATCACAAATCCGATAGAAGTTGTTCCGTCATGTAAGGGTATAGTCCAGGACCTTTAGATAGGAGTAAAACCTGGGTCGATATCTTGATTTAGTTGCAAAGATAAAATCAGCCCGCACCATCCAGTTTCATCTGTCCAGATCCAAATCAAACACCGTTCTCAAGCATAGAATCCAATTCCTTACCGGTCAGCGCCTCGAACCAGCCCGAGTTGGCTTTCTTCGTGCCTGCGGCATACCTTTTCACGCCCTTCCAATAACCCCACACCGCTACATTCCGCAAACTCTCTCGCATTTCACGATTTTCTGGTGGGAATAAATGAAGAGAAGATCTCCTCCTGCCGAACGAAGATGGCTCACTCAAATACTTGGTGGACATTATGCCGGCTCTACCGGTAGCATCAATAAGCCAGTCGAATGCGATCCTACCAGTATCTCCATCCTTATTGGCCCAGTTTGCAGCGATTGGACGTGAAGAGGCAGGATCGTCTTCAAATTCGATGCTTTCGACGCGGGTTCCTTGGAAAGCTCTGACCCCTTGTTTCTCTGCGTGCCGAAGGAAAAGGTGGTCCATCTCGGAGCGGATCTGTCAGAAAAACACGGGTTTCACGGCCAGAAAAAGTAGGGAGGAAACACTCATACGACATTCCAAGACTCGTATCCTGGCCCCAGCCGAGTGAAATCGTTCCCTAGAGGGCAGCATCAACATGGGAGTTTTAATACACCATAGGGACTCGCGTACAAGTATCTGGGATACCGTGAACTAGTTTGAAGCTCACGCCGGGCTGAAAAATTTCGAGTCAGCAATGCCGGACGCATATTGCAAAGAGTCCAACTTTGGTCAAAAATCCATATTCGGCAAATTCATCTTCGAGACCAATAAAGCGAAGATAGTTTCGCATTGAAGGCAGAAGAGACTCTCCAATGTGGTATCTGAAACTCAAAATTGGACAGTGTATGCAGAAATATTGAGATTCACTAACCGGGGGAAACGGGCAGACTCGAGGAGGGCTACTTCATGCCCCTCACGCTGCAAAGCCGAGGCAGCATAGCTGCCAGCTGGGCCACCTCCCATGATGAGAATCGTAGCATGACTGGGCTAAGACTTCCAATTCAGTTGGATTTGGACGCGGAAGTGAAATATTCTTACGGGGAGGGGAAGACATCGTTGAGACTGATGCTTCCATTACCGTCTTCCCTTTATAAGCAGCTCTATCTTGCTGAATTTGGACCATTCGCTAGCCAAGATTTGAGTTCACTGATCTCTGGGAATAATGGTCTCAGCGCATCACCCATACTCCTGAAATATATTAATTCATCAAGATCAGCCCCATATCGACCTTTCGACTCTTCTGATAACTCTTGCACAATGAGATCTTGTACTTGACGTCTCACCCGGTCGCCCCTCGGGATTTGACATCTTCTTTTGGATGTGCTGGTACGCGCGCTGGCGCGTGCATGCGTAAGCTACACTTCCCACATCTTGCTAGAATACTTATCACACGGATGCACTGGGAATTGAATAGAAAGTTGTAACGCCCGGTCAGATTTCTATTGCATTTCCGGAACAATGATCATCTCGTCTTTCATCGGACCCACGACATGAATAGATTCAAGCTGCGGAACCCCACAAGCTATCGGTTTTTATTTTGACCCCTGATTCTCACCGACTATTCGCAGAGCTGACCAGAATGCACTAGAGTCCAGATCTTCTCGTCTGTCTCCACTACATCCGAACAAGAATTCGCAGGACGCCATGAGGAACTGGCTTCCACTGGACTCAAGAGTTCACACCGAATCTATGTCGTATTCAATGCATCCTGGACTATCATGGTTCCTGATATGGCTGGGCTCTTCGCCAATTTGTCCGAGACGTTGTTGCAGCAGCGTCCCCTGCCTCGTTGGAGGTCATGGCTTAATGTACTAATTCAACCGAATGTTCACTATTTGGGGAATTTTCACTCCGGAGGTGGCCGCAAAAAGTATCGCATTGTTCACACATGAAGGAATTTAGGGTGTCACTGTCGCCTGAGCCCTAGGTCAAAAGCTATGATACAGCGCAAGTATTCTTGGGATTGGCCAACGGTTTGGCGGCTTAGCAAGGCGAATGGTCCATTGGAAGATGGAATGCAATTGATCGTTACTCTAGGAGTGCGGGAGTAGCTGCTGATCCCCCACTTGGAGATCTTCATCGCACCGTATACGGTTACTATCGCGTAACGTTCCTTTCGGGGAAATCTGATTAGACCAATCGAACGGTTCCTCACTGTACCGTATAAGAACTGTAGCGCGCTGTTGCACTAACAGTTTGTTGAGGATCATAACTAGCAGTGGCAATCACTGGGCTCCTACGAAATACAAAGCTTTAAGGCCAACATCACATGTGACTCCTAAATTGTTCAACAGCCCAAAGCTCGCTCAGTCGCCAGGGTGGAGCCCCAAATGGAAAGAACGCAACTGAAAACCAAATCAATGACAGAACACCGATGGTCAGCGGCACGAATGTTGATACCAAAGGATTACATTTTTCCTGCGACACGGCCAGGTTGTTGCAGGAGCACCTCAAGACAGGAGAACAGAAGCTTGTTAACAAATGTTTAAACCCACTGAAGCTTGGAACCCATACAAATTCGACAGCTTTTCGTTTGAGATGCAAATTTGTTTGGGTACAGGCGAGGTGGATGGTAAGTATTGAGATATCTCCAAACAAAGGCCACCACAGATACAGTGGCGGAAGCCATGGAAGAGAATATTGGAAGCGGAGACACAAGGAGAGGTGGAACAGGACGCGAACTCATGTGAATAACTGGCTAGTTACCCGTGCAACCTTACTAGCCACGGTTACCTGGACGGCAAGTATTGAGATATCTTGGGCGGATTGAGACGGTGAACCCCAACAAAGGCCACTATGGATACAGTGGCGGAAGCCACGAGAAATTGGAAGCGGAGACACAAGGAGAGGTGGAACAGGACGCGAACCCATCACTGCATTCCGGACCCCAGTAGACGGAGTAGACGGACCTCCGTCTACCTTCAAGTACGTTCATCCACCTTTACCTACATCTGTGTACGTGCCTCTACACCTCAATATAGACGGATTTTGGTCTATCTTCAACTACCTTTATCCATGTTTATCTACCTTTATCTACACGGTGTAGAGGCGGTGCGGATCCAGATCTGTCTACTTCGGTGCAGGTCTGTCTACATGAGGTACAGATGTAGACGCACGTAGAGGCATGCGTGCAGAGGTGAAGGGACTGTGTCTACTTGGGGCCGGAACACAGTGCATGTGAATAACTGGCTAGTTACTCATGAAACCTTACTAGCCACGGTTACCTGGATGGTAAGTATTGAGATATCTTGGGTGGATTGAGGCAGTGAACCCAAACAAAGGCCACTACGGATACAGTGGCGGAAGCCATGAAAGAGGACATTGGAAGCGGAGACACAAGGAGACGTGGAACAGGACGCGAACCCATGTGAATAACTGGCTAGTCACCCCTGAAACCCCAAGGTGGGACAAGGTATCAGTCAACAAGTCTTGATTTTATCAAACAGGGATCAAAAAATTTTGACAGGGCGCTACAGGACCCACTACGTAAAGTTAATGGGCATGCCTCCCTCTGTGGTTAAGGTCACGCGTCACGCGGGCCTCTGCCGAACTTTGGCCGAACCTCTAAATCATCATGCAGCCCACAAAATCGCTCAAAAAATTCCAAACTGACAGAATTTTCGAAGTTTTTCGTTCCCGAATACCGAAATTTTCGACGTGTCGGCCACGAATTTTGCCGTTACCGAAATGTCAAACTGGGTCATGCGTCACACCGGATGTCGATTTGGAGGAAGAGATACAGTACTTATTATTGACTTATTACGGCTCCCGAAAACGTTCCCGAAATGTTTAGTGTCAGGAACCGTTTCAGGAGCTAGGGAATTTTTGCTTTCTGCGCTTCCACCCTATTCTCAATGGAGTTGATGTGTTTTAGGAAGGGATCAAGTAATAGTTCCCTGTCCCGTGGAAATCCTTCCCGAAATCAATTGTTCTGTGAACATTTTTGGGTCTCATACAACGGATTTCCCCGAGTGATTGAGATGCCACCCCCTCGCGTCCATCATCTCTTTTTTCATCTATCCATGTCCCTTCTCTCCCTCGTGATCAGCCACGCATTCGATTCATTCTGTTCCATTACCGTCACGTTCAAACAGCCTATCTGAGACGCACATTGTATCCAAATCAAGCTTGTTTTTCACTTATCATACCATTCAACTCACCTTGCATCATATGTGCACGCCGCTCATTCCCTTCTGATATCTCACGTACTCAAATGCATGTCTGATTCGGCGCGGTTAAAATATGCCTTCGACCCAAGATTGCCGCGTTTTATCTCCCCGTAAGCATCTATATTCAGGGAGTATTTACGGGTATCACCAGGCATCCGGGCATCTCGCGGCACTTGATCATCCAAAGCTTCAGGATTCTCTTCTAGTTCTGAACCTACGACTTGGTCACGCTCGAGCTCTCTTCACCAAGCTCAGTAAAGTAAAACCTCAGTGTCCCTTAGATTAACTATCAATTTCAATCCCGCCAGCTTCTTCCAAAAGAAATATCCGTTCCCTAGGTCTCCCAACGGCTAACTATCATGCCAGACACGATGAAGGCTTTGGTCACGGTCGGAGACGGTAGCTTTCGGTTACAAGACATCAGGATCCCCGCATTGACCTCTCATGAGGTTCTGGTCAAGGTGTATGCCGCCGCGCAGAATCCTACCGATTGTAAGAAATTCCGGCTTACCAGGACTGGGACGCTGATACGAATCCTACTGAAGGGAAGACTTTGTTGTTACGCACCCGGCCGGGAAATATTCTCGGCTGCGATTTTGCTGGGACCGTTGCCGAGGTTGGGACTGAGGTCCCCAAGGGGTTGAGAAATATCGGAGAAAGAGTCGCTGGAATCGTTCATGGAGGTCTGTATTTTTCAAAATCCACTAACGAGGTCGTATTCAACATTTGGCATCACAGGTATCGCTCCGAATGGTGCTTTCGCGGAATACGTCGCAGTGGATGCCGCCCTTGTCATTGCGATTCCAGACAGTGTAACCTTCGAGAATGCTGCACAGTTGGGTGTTGCTTGTTTGACCGTTTGCCAAGCCTTCTACCAATGTCTTCGTCTACCCACTCCCCTCCAACCGACGTTCGCTGGAGACGACATTCTTATTTGGTCGGGAACTTCGGCTACCGGTCAGTATGCTGTTCAATTTGCGAAACTGGCGGGTCTGCGCGTCATTTCCACCTCTTCAGCAAAGAATATCGAGTTTGTTAAATCCCTGGGGGCAGACGAAGTTTTCGACTACGCCAACGCCCTATCCGCCAAAAAAAATTGCGTCCACAACAGGGCATTCTCTCAAATACGCATTGGACTGTATCAGTGAGGGCATGACGCCCAACCAGGTTAGCATGTCATTGGCACAGGAAGGGGGCACTATCGCCACCCTGCTTCCGTACCAAAGCAAAAGGAAAGGAGTAAAAACTGTCTTCATACTAGCGTATTCGGTATTTGGCAAAGTGAGAAATTTATTTCATTCTGTAGCGCTTGTTCGACTCATTATTCCAGGCTGTCGAGTTCCCCTTCCCTTTCCCTGCCAATCAAGAACACTATGAGAATGCGAAAATGTACTGCGAACTAATCGCGGAAGTGCTTCGACGTGGCACACTAAAACCTGTTCCACTCCGCCTCTATCCGCACGGCCTCGCCAGTGTCCATGAGGGTTTTGAAGACATGAAGGCCGGAAAGGTGGTGCAGACTTACCTTCTGAAAGCGTCGGGTGCTGACAAAATAATTCAACAAGATTCACGCGGAAAAGGTCACCTACCGAATCGCCGACACTCCGGGATTGACCAGCGAAGAGAGATAATCAGTCGTAGTACAGCTGTATTCTTTTTCCTGATTATAAATGTTCTCCTTCTACTAGTAGAATATCTACGAGATGTGGTTTCCGCCGATGAACGACGCACACAAGGGCGGAGAGCATGTGATTCATCCAGAATTCATCGCTGGAAGATCTGATTCAAGTTGACAAGGCAGCTCGTCACCACCGAGCTATGAATGCCATTTCTTTTTCTAACCTGATACTTTCAAACTCTTTATGAAAATTTTCCTTCTGATAGTCACCGCTTTTGGAACATTCCTTCCTTTTCGAGATGTGCGATCTCATCCCGAGGATATCACTGTTTATTGTTTACCGAAGGTTCGAACGATCAGCAACTAGGCCATCACGGCAATTACCTCGGCTCTTACTGCCTGGTTTCATTGAGCCGAATTGTATAGCATCGACCAAGCATTAACAACTCGCAACAACTTTTCAATATCACATCCATTCCGCATACTTCCCGAGATATTGCCGGCATCATTACAGTCGTTTATACTGCTTTCCACCTGGAGGCTGCACCAACCATTCCAAATAATACATGCGTAGAGATATGGATTCAAACTTACAAGAGGTGGGAGGCGGCCGAAGGCCGCCGACCAGCTTGTTGATTTTATAAATAAGTGACGCCAAATGCAGGTACAGAGATCTGTGATCTTGGTTACGAACGCCGACTTGCGCCACATCAATCTCGTCAAATCTCGTTCTCAATAACTTTCGCCGGCCCCCCTTGGTTACGCCCTGTAGCTTCTATCTTCAGAGCCACACGGTGTTGAACTGCATCTAATGCACGCCATCCAATCTCCGATCTATGTGAGCGTGTGTGAGAACCGAGCGACTAGACAGCCAGTCAAAACGAACCATTTCACTGATTCTCATTATACCCCGCTCTTCTGAAGAATCAGTGGTCTTGTTCTTTGGCCGCAAACCGCTGGTACATCCGATTTATCCGGGCAGAACTAATCGGTATCACATCCTCTTCTCTTTGAATACGTACAAACCGTTTCCGGGCAGCACAAGGACATTATGGATCACCAAATCGCGCAGCCTATTGCAATCGTAACGATTCCAATGTTTCATTGTGAAACACTTAGACTAAATTCACGACAGGTTGGAGTAGCTGCCGATTTGCCCAGTGGAACTTATTCGGAGACGAATCTCAATCATTCCCAGTTCTTTGACTTTCTCCTGAACGCTGGGGAAGCGTACGAATATATACCGGCCAGCCGGTTCAACATTGAGGCGTAAGATCGGTCCATTCTCATCTTAATTCTCACCCATGATTTTTTTTTTCAGGTGGAAGGGACATGGCCTTGGTCAGATCGCTGCCGAGAAGGGCTCCTTCCTCAAGGATATAGACCACTTCGACCATGTCGAGTTTGGAATTTCCTCTCGAGATGCGCGTGCCATGGCTGCGGCTACGAGGAAACTGCTGGAACAAACCTTTCTCGCGCTTTTGGATTCGGGCATCAATTACAGAAAACAGTCCGTCGGATGCTTCATGTCTGGAACCTCGATCGAGTTGTTGAATGTGTCAAATCCAGTTCGCTCCAACTCCTGAAAGACGTGGATTTTTCTAATATTCGTTTGTAGGATGAGTATGAACCGCGAGGATCCTTCGCCGCTACCCCTGCCATGATCGCAAATCGCGTTTCCAACCGTCTCGATCTTCTCGGACCATCCATCCCGGTTGACACTGCCTGCAGCTCGAGCATGACGGCATTGCATACAGCGGTTCAAGCCATTCTAGTTGGTGACTGCAAAGCTGCTGTGGTAGGTGGATGTCAGTTGAACCACCGGTATGTTATTGGTCAAGTCGCAAGTTACAACTAGCTGACGTCGATCGAATGAGACCTATCGATTGGATCAGTTATAGCCAAGCTTCAGTCCTGTCGAGCGATGGAAAATGCAAACCTTTCGACGCCTCAGCAGACGGGTAACATGCGTCGTTGTCGAGTCGCATTTAGTTCTGACGGGTTCGTTCAGTTTTGCCAGAGCCGAGGGCTGTGTGGTCGTCGTTATCAAACCTCTTCGGGACGCACTGAGGGATCATGATCATATTTATGCCACAGTAATTATTCGCCAACACAATCGTACTTTTCTGACTTTGTGTGCAGATCCTAGGTACCGCTGTTAATTCCACGGGCTTGGGCGGCCCTCCCGGAGCTCCCGTCGCAGAGTCCCAAGCTAAAGTTATGGAAATCGCTTTCGAACGTGCCGGACGGAATCCACGCGACGTTGCATACGTCGAAGTACACGCTACAGGTCAGCTTTCGTTATAGGACTCCAAATATCCTCATTTGACCCAACAAATTCAGGGACAGCAAAGGGAGACCCTACTGAAGCTAACTGGGTGGGGCAGCATTTTCAACGTTCAAAGGAGCTCTTGATTGGCAGCGTGAAGGGAAATATCGGGTACGTTTGATCTGAACCCGGAGAGCGAAACTAAGGCACGGTCTAGCCACACCGAAATTGCAGCATTCCTGGTTTCATTATCCAAAGTTCTCTCCATTTTCGAGCACAAGCTTATTCCTCCCAACGTGAATCTGTCGACACTAAATCCTGCGATTAAGTGGCGTGAATACAACCTCCGAGTTCCCACGCATCCGACCCCGCTCCCTTCAGCAGATTCGGGGAAAATTGTGATTTCAATGGCCAGTTCCGGAATCGGGGGGTCGAATGGGCATGTAGTTTTGGAAGCGCCGCCGGAGCCTAGTTCTGTCTTCCAGGGTTCCTTCCCGGGACAGGGAATCAACGCACCGGTTCTGCTCATGGCCGCGGGTCTCTCGCCGCGGAGTGCCTCCGCAATTGCAGACCATATATTGAAAATCTTAGAGTCCGCACCTCCTTCCGAGTACGCTCTGACCTCCACCATCCTCGGCAGAAGATCAAAGCAGATGAACTGGAGATCTTACGCTGTCACGGCCCCGGGGTCGTCCCAGATTCAGTTCTCTACCCCCAAATATAGTGGCCGGGACGTGAATCCTCTCATTTTTGTTTTCTCGGGACAGGGCCCACAACACGAGAGCAGTGCGTTAATTTATTTTGCCACGTACTAATCTCTGATAATGCTCTAGTGGGCCGACAATTATTTAGCACATTCCCGGCCTTCCGCGAAAGCATCCTAGAGATGGACGCTGTATTCCAGCGAAAGACGAGCAAGTCCGTGATTCACGACTATGGGTTGTTCGATTCGGGATCTCCCTCCAGCTTCCAGTTCCCCAGCGTCTGGCCCATTTCATTGACACTTCCCGCGATCGCCATGTTCCAAATCGCCATGTTCGATCTGCTAGTTCATCTCGGAGTGACGCCAGACATTGTCTTGGGCCATTCTGCAGGCGAAACTGCAGTTCTGTATGCGTCCGGTGCGGCTTCTAAAGCGATGGCGGTAGAGCTAGCCATCATTCGCGGGCAAATTTTCTCGGCCTTGGAAGTCTCGGGCGGTACCATGGCGGCGCTTTCATGTACCACTCAGGAAACAGAGGAACTTATCGCGCGGTACGCTTCTATCGCTGGGGAGAGCATCGTTGAAGTGGCATGCTTGAACTCGCCTTGTGCTGTCGCAATCTCGGGACACGAGCGTTCCATTGATGGCGTTCTGGAGCTCGCTCAACAAGGGGGAATATTTGCTCGAAAAATCCGAACTCATGTTCCCATACATTCATCCATGATGGACGCATGCCGGGATCGTTATCGAGCGAGCGTGCAAGATCTCTTCGACCGATATCCTGGCGATCACGTTCCCAAGATCTGCACACACTCGACCCTCACCGCCCGTCCCTTCTCTGGGCCCTTTGATGCCGAATATTTTTGGTCGAACACGCGCTCCCAGGTTTTATTTGCACCAGCAATACAGAATCTCGCTGGATCATCAACATTCGTTGAAATCGCACCGCACCCCGTACTGTCGCCGTATCTGTCAGATATGTCCACTAACGACTCGTCCTCTACTGTTCTGTCCGTAGCTCGCCGCTCCAAAACAGGGAGCCCCATTACTGAACATCTCGATATGCTCCAGTTCCTCGGGAAACTCACCTCCGCCGGTCACAACTGTGTTGATTTTACGCTTCTCAATTCCGCCCCCCTATTCGCAGTCTAAAATCAGACTTCCGCCCTACCCATTCCTGAAAAAGCAATTTCCGTTGTTCCCCGACACCAGGGATACGCGTTTTCACTATGGACCAATTAATCACTCGCACTTGAAACTGAACCGCGACACACATCCTACTCTCTCCGAGCATGTCATTAGGGGGGAACCTATTTGGCCTGCGGCTGGTTTCCTTGAGATGGTGAGGAAATCTATTTGGAGGGGGAAAATCTCCTAATACATTTTCTGTAGGCACTCGAATTTGGGGCTGCGGTCCTTTTCAACGTAAATTTCCGTGCGATGCTCCCTCTTTCTGCAGAGTCTCCTGTCCCGATCGACGTCACCTTGGATGGCTCATACTGGAAAGTTTCATCCTCCATCCCAGAGGCACGGATGGGCCCAATCTCCAAGGACTCTCACGTAAGATCTCACCCAGTCGCCTCTTCTCCGATCTTCAATTTTTCCAAACAGATTGAACGAATGCATGCCGACGGATATTTGTCATTCGAAGTCCCGCCGGATTATGATGACCTGGATATTTCCGAGATCCGCAGACGATGTGACTCCCACGCCGATTCCGGTTCGGATCCTGCTAATTCTGTTATGCCGATGATTGAGCTCTCTTGCAGAATTTTACCCCTCCTTGACATACTTCTCCGCCTATGGTCCAAAGTTCCAGCGAGTAACAAATCTGTATTACGGTCTTAACGAAGCTTTGGTATCCATTCGTGGAATGGATGGCAGCCTGACCAAGTGAGCCACATCTTACCGGTCAAATCAGTCCTTGATTAAATTTACAGAGAAAACTCGTATATATTACATCCTGCTGTTCTTGATGCATGCTTCCATATTACGACTTATAGGCCGTTTACCGGAGATTTTGCACCCAACAATTATTACCTGCCTTCTCGCATAGGAGAGTTGATTTTGCATCAACCGCCTAAGGCCGAATACTTCCCCTCTCACGTTTACGCATATGTCCAATTATTTGGTTGGATGCCAGGTTATTTTCTGTCTATCGTTTTTTAATATAGTCTGATGTCTTTGCAGAGTCCATGCGTTATGAGATTACGGTCGTCAATGATTTAGGGAAGCGCCTGTGTACGTTGCGCAATTTCGAGATGGTCAAACACCAAATCTCGCCCTCTCGCGAAATCTCCTCGCCATTGCATGTTTCGATACAACCTATATTTCACGGCACCAGGATTTCGGGACCACCGCTCTACGGATGTGATTCTGAAAAGTCGGCGCCAGTCTGCGGGGAAAATCAGCATGTGAGTAGAACGTCTTCGAACAATATAGCTCTTCCCTGAACCGCACTCCAGTCCGATACAGCCTCACAGAACCTAGCGATGATAAGCACCCTGTGCTTGAGGAATGCAATCTCCTCTTTGAACCGCCAACAAGTGATAAGAATCTGTATACTCAGTGACAGTATGTGGCTGCTGTTCGAACGTCGTCTTGTTCTGAAAATTTTCAGTGACCTGGTTTGTGATGCGCGTCATCAAGGAAATTCGGGGCGAATTTCCGCATATGGCTATCGAAATTTCAATTCCCGAGAGCTGTATCCTCTCCGAAGAAATCAGCCAACCGTTTAGGGTTGTCCGTCGCGAAACGAAATTCTTAGACGCTGGAATCTTCGTCGATATCGTGATGTTATTCGGGTGGACTTTATGGGGTGCAGAACTTAATCCCCGTTCCCTGATCACGAATTGCGACAATATCCTCCTGCCTGGGGGCACGCTGATTCTCGGATGCAGTGCTCTGGATCACTCCTTTGCGGTGAATGGCTCCGCTCATTCATCTCTTCATAGGCTTCCCGCCTTCGATTCAACCCAGCATGTTGCCGTACTCGAAGAAATGGGATACTCTGTCCTGTATACCGCTCATTGTTCCGCTTCGGAGGCGTTCTGTTTCACCGTGGATGCCCAGAAGCCCAGCTGGAAGCCGGAAGCGAGCCCGAAATATGCACTGCTCGACGACGACGCCTTCGTGTTCAATTACAAATTTGGCGACGAAGAACAATTGCAGTGGGATTTCAGCGGACTGACTCCGTCACAAGAGCTAGACATTTGGGTTCTTGCTGTAGAAGGTCTAGATACGGCAGCGGGCTTGGGGCTGGTCCGAGCACTCCGAAGAGAGTATCTCTTCTGGAACATCCGTTTCGTCTCTTTCCCGGCCACATTCACGGAGGAGATACAGCTCGATTCTCTTCGGACGTTGCCCTCTTGTATGCGGGAGGAGCCAGAGATTATCTTTTCACCAACGGGCGAACCACTTGTTCCGCGCATTGCCCCCCCTTTCTGCGTTTGCCCACATTCAGCTCCAAACTCAGTCGCCGTTATCTCGCCACGATCTTGCTCCTGATCATGCGATTGCCGAAATCCATCGTACCTTCCGATTCCCCGACTTCTCGGTCTTTATGGCATCTCTCATCCAAGTAAATTCTGATGTTGCCGAGTGTGCTCCGGGATCGCTTGTTGTGGGCTTGCATCATCGGCCTTCGGAGGGCCGAACCACGATTGATCTCGGATCCACGTGTGTCATGCCTAGCACAATTTCGCTCGATGACATTGTCGACCGCATTCCGGGCCTTGTAGTCTCGGTCCTTGGCCCCGGACTCAACGCATATAGCCGGCCGTACAGGATCCATGCGCTTTCTGTTCTGATAACTCACTGCGACACACTTATCGGTTCGACTGTTTGCGAGATTTATTCACGAGATGGTCTGAAGTTTTCGCGAGCCCGCCACGATGCCTCCATTCTTGATCTTGTGCGCATGGGTAGCGCAAATTTTGATCTGATTATTTCGGGTTATGAAGACGAAATCCATGCACAGGTCCTGCGTATCTTGTTACGACCGTCGGGAGGAAAACTTTTTCTTTGGCGCCGCGAACTACCGAGTATTCTCAGGGACGATCCCTGTTCCATCGGTGCTGCTCTCCGTGCCGCGGGCTCCACAGAATTCCTCACAAACGCTGGCGACAGAGAGGGTCTACTGCGATCGACCCCACCGGAGACACATGATAGTCTTCCAGTTGATAACAATAACACTGGGGCAGTCTTCGACCCGGAGAAAACGTATGTTATTCTCGGAGGGATAGGCAGTCTTGGTGCTTCAGTTGCCGTGTTTATGGTTCAGGTCAGTGCATGAAATTTTGCCAAAAAGCCGACGGATTTCTTAATCTTGCCTTTTTGGGGGGTGGGCAGCGAGGTGCACGGCATATCATCGTTACTTCCCGTTCGGGCGAAAAAAGCCTACAAGTTCGCAAGAAAAGTAGTCTGATAGTTCAGCGAATTTTCGCGTACTTGCGAAGTCTCGAGTTCCTCGACATTCGTTTAGAGGCAGTTGACGCCACATCTCCGACATCGATGGGCCGCTTCTTCGACTCGATCGACCGACCAATAGGTGGATGTTTCATTTTGACGGCGGTCTTAGCAGACGGTCTCTTTCCAACATTGACGGAGCAACAGTTCACCGCTGTGTATGCGTCGAAAACCGGTGTCTTCGAGACATTGCACCAAACGGCTGACACTTCGGTGATGGACTTCATCGTTGCATTCTCCTCCGTTTCATCTCTTGTTGGAACGGGCGGCCAGGCAAATTATTGCGCGTCAGTTAATTCCGTCGCTCCACAATCTGGTACATTATTGACGCTCGGATTTCCAGTGCTAATGCTGCTCTGGAAGAACAAATCCTGGCGTTAACGAACGGATTCGCTTTCGTTTGCCCCGCAATAAATGATTCTGCCATGATGGATCCAGACTCTGATGGCTCTCGTTTGAGCCACTTGACGGAGTGGTCGATTTCGACAGATGGTGAATATTTATCTTGCTGATACCTTTTTGTCTAACAACTTGATCTAGAAATGGTTCTATGGCTGGATGATGCGCTCGGAAAATATCAACGCGGGGCTCGATTCCATAAATACATCCCCAATCTCGACTGGGATGCTATGCATCGGACACACGGCATGGCGAAACTAGGCGCACATCTGCTTCGCCAGTTGGCCCGGGACGGTCCTGCAGAGACTCAAGCCGGAAGCGAATCGGCCATCGTCAAAGCTTCTAGTATCATTCGAAACGTACTGAATATATCTGAAGATACCTTCAGTGCGGAGGTACCGTTAACGTCGTATGGCATCGACTCCCTGTCTGCTGCGCGTCTTTCGTGAGTAAAGTTAAGATCCATGGATGTCTTGCCTACATTCAATCTGGTGTTCTAGTTTCGCCCTTCGATCCGTCGTGGAAGTAACCCAACTCCAGCTGCTGGCAGACAATTCTTTAGCGGACATAATTAGCAAATTCTCTGAATTTTCTCCAGGATCCGGATTTTTACAAGAGAACGAACGTCCGGGAACGAAGAGCACCGGCAACTCTGTGCTTATGGACGGACTTGTCCGAAAGTTCGCCCACAGGATGGCTTGTCTCCCTAAGTCTTCGACGCTTGACTTTCAGACACCGCAGGTCCAAAACGTTCTTCTCACAGGGAGCACAGGAGCCCTGGGCTCCCATCTTCTCGCACACCTCCTCGCAAGGGACGATATCCAGCATGTTTACGCTTTGAACCGTAGTCGGGATGGTGGCCACTTGTTAGACCGGCAAGCTGCCGCCCTGCAGATCCAAGGGTTGTCTCCCGCTCTTGCGCATTCGGAGAAATTAACTCTCATTGTCGGGGATCTCGAGAAAGAAAATTTCGGTATTTCCGCCGACCTTATGGACGAGGTTAGCAGCACAGCAGCTCTCATGCTTTGTTTTTCTAATTTGCGAATAGCTTCGATCCTCTGTCACGCATGTCATACACAATGGTGAGTATCGGGAAAGAAAGTACGTTGACAATGTTTGGGCTGATCTTCACCTCGCAGCTTGGAGAGTAGACTTCTTGGCTCCGCTATCCGATTTCGAACCTCTCCTTCTTGGTACTAATCGCCTACTGGAGTTTGCAATCAAGTCACCGCGTTCGGTCCCTCCTTCGTTTTCGTTCATCAGTACAATTGGCGTATATCAAAATTGTCAGTGTCCACACACTTGGTCTTGCAGTTTTTTATCCCGTTCGCTCGTTAGTGCATGCGAACATAACTTCCGCACCGGAGGCTTCCATCGTCGATGCGGCGGTTGCCGACCGAACAGGATATGTGGGATCAAAGTGGGTGGGAGAGCGACTGGTCCAGATGGCTTCGGAAACACGTTACCTGAACACAAATGTTATTCGGGTTGGACTGTTAACAGGCAGTGCCAATGGCTCATGGGACGTCTCCCAATGGTTTCCCTCTTTGATCCAATCGGGCGTACATATCGGATGTCTTCCTGACGGGGACGATGTGAGTGCTATGTGGGGTCTCGAGTGAAATACTGACGCAACGTCCGTAGGTAATTTCGTGGATCCCAATCAGCGACGCGGCCGCCGCGATTGTGGATATGCGGAGTACCATGAACGAGACCCTCCACCTTGTTCATCCAAAACCAACAACTTGGAAGGCGATTATAGAACCGGTGGCCTCCGCGCTTAACGTACCTTTGGTCCCATACGCAGAATGGTTTGCACGCCTTAAGAGCACGGCTGAATTTGTTCATAGGAAACCAGGCGAACAGGGGGAAAGCGGCGGCGCAACAGCGCTGAAATTGCTCGACTACTTTCAATTCGGGTTAAAACCAGCGAAGAACTCAGAAAGCATGGGTTTGCTGCCACGAGTTGATTTATGCAAAGGCTTGCACGCTTCCGAGACGCTGAGGGACGAGCACGTTTCGCCCCTCGATTCTACCGATGTCGAAAAGTGGGTGGAGTATTGGCGGGAAGTTGGATTCTTGCCTTATGTTCGGTGTTAGTACCACAACCGGTAGCCGCTATGTTAAAGGTAGTCAGTGCAAATATAGTTGACTAATTACCAATGTTTTCCATACCAGTTGCCCTCCTTTCGGGACCTGAGAATGCGGTCATGAACTATGTTGGATTTAGTGATGGTAGAATCAGACAAATGTGCGCGGTTTCGGGGAATAAATAACAGATGATATTAGCGCTTGACTGAGCTCTGCAAACGCTTGAGAAATACACTGGAAACCGTGCTACTTATATACTAAATGTCCAAGCTAACTAGAATGTTTCATAATGTTCCATACTAATCTGAATGATTCTCGTACTGACTCGTACTGACTTTTCTGACTTGTAGTGACTCAAAGCCTCGGTCATGCCTCGGCCATGATACCGGGTTGACTCAACTCCAACAAACTAGGAAGAGGAAGTGTTTCGCTCGGGCTGGAAAGAAACACAGTTGGAGTGTTGGAATACGAGTCCGCCGCTCGCTATCTCCGATGCCATTGGCTGTCATATTAAGCCACAGGTACTCCCCTCCCCCCTGGTTGTCATAGGTTCGGAACAAGCCCGCGAAGGTCCGGTCCGAGCGAGCCGGACACTTTGAAGGGGCTTGTTTCAAAGTCCGTCAAACAAAGGGGTTGCCAATTCCCCTCAAAACTTGCTCGTTTTTCTTGCACCTTGTACTCAGGATGTCTGTCCTATAATACGAATTTTTTTCCCTATGGAAAACTGTCCCAGAGTGAGACTGTTTCCGCATCTGGCCTTGCTCATGTTTTGCTAATCGTGCTCTAGGAGTCTGGGAACTGATAATTTCACAAAACCTTTGCAGAGGGAAATAATAATATACATCTCAGGAATGTGTATCAAAAAGGATTCGATTGATCCGTTCACTCAGCTCCAAATGTTGCCGTCTCAGAAGAGAGGAGTCATCGATTCCAGCAGTCAAACATCGTGCAGTGTTAATGCAGTGTTAAAGTTCGAGGCGGGTGCAGCTGGAGGGTAACGAGCGTGGAGTAAGAAATGCGAGTGCTGATGTGCGGTAGGCTAAAACAATATCAAACTGTTACTGTGAATATAATATAAGAGAGATTGAGATAAACAAGTATAGACTTATGCTCTTTGTTCGACCGTAGATGGTGAGTAGAACGAAGAGCGTCGTTAGCTGTACATAACTATATATAGAGAAGAAAATTGTCCGACGCTCGCCCGCATGCGCATCACACCAGCGTGCAGATCTCTGCATCGACTTGCTCCGATTTATTCCGCTAACACTCCCCCTCGAGTCGCATGGAGTCCCATGAGATGATGGAAATGATGAAGCTTGACATGAGGAAGTGCCTTGGTGAGCACGTCTGCGATCTGGTCATTCGTGGGGACATAGAGAAGGGTAATGAGGCCGTTCTCGAGGGCTTCGGTCACGTAGCGATAGCGCATGTCGATGTGCTTGTTCCGCAGGTTGACGAGACCGCTGCGAGCGAGGATAATAGTACCATGGTTGTCACAGTAGAGTTGCGTCGGTGCGAGCGGGATGTCAGCGAGTTTCCCGACAAAATTGCGCAGCCAAGTAACTTCGCATGTGGCACTAGTGGCAGCAATGTACTCGGCCTCGGTGGTCAGGAGCACGATGATCAAGCGATGGGGGCGCCGTCGAAACGGAAGAGGTTGCCGGAGATGGAGTGCTAGTCGGGCTGCGAGGCGTGATTGGCATCGGTGTACGCAACGAATCCCGAGTCGTCGAGCCCGAAGGTGATTGTGTAGTTCTTGCTCCTGATGAGGTAGCGTAGACCACACATTGCAGCGCCCCAGTGGATGCGCTTGGGCTTTGACATGAAATGTGCAAGGAGGGACACGGCGTAGGCAATGTCCGGGCGGGTGCCAATTGCTGCGTACATCAGCAAGCCGACAAGCTGCAAGTACAGTGAGTAGTCGGCATCCTCGTCGCTGGCATCCACGTCGTAGAGGTTGACGTGGGGGTCGAGGGGAATGGAGACAGGATGAGCCTGGGTGAGGTTAAACCGTTTAGCGAGGTGTCAATGTAAGCGCTTTGCGACATTGTAATGCGTCGCGCAGTGCAGTTGCGGCGGTGTCGCAGTAACGAGTTCTCGTCTGGTAGACAGAAAGGTGGGTCGATTGCCCGGATAATAGAGGATATGTGTGAAGCAGGAGGTCGGCCAAATGGTCCCGGGGAGTCGTGTACGCGTAGAATAGGAAATGAGTGAAATATATCGAAATTGCCGTGTGGGCGTGGAGTGCGGGTAAAGTGCGATAGGGCTCGTAAATGAGGAAAAGCCAGGGCTCGTGTGGAAAGGGTTCACTGGCGACGAGCTCTCGTTGGAGCTCTCTTGTCACTGGTCGTGTCGGATGTCACGGTTCGGGTGCAAGAAGGTGGTGATTGACATTATTTACGTGCAAAACAAATAAATGGTCCGAGAACCGATGTACCGTAAGCTACGTAACAAAACCTGAGACAAGCGAAAGGCGACGAGGGGCCCATCCCACCCTTCCACAGCAGATCTCGAACCTGAGCAGCCAGTGGACTGGCCAGAGGTCAGTGATCTTGTGGAAGGCGGCAATTTCGCGCTTGACTGCTGTACATGTCGTGTTCGAGTTGGAAAGAATTTTACTGTCATCCACATGAGTTACGATGACAATTCCAATGTTGCTGTGGAAGTAAAAGAAGACAGTGAGATCGAAGGCGCACTGTGCGAAACCTAATCACTTCACCAGAAGCTCTACTACCGTCTTATACCACCAATACAAAAATCTTGCCAAACTTGGTGGGTGCGGGCCGTCGCAATGCACGCGGCAGGAAACGAGTACTTATGTAGTGTTAAAAGCTCCAGACAAACCTCAATCTACATGTTAGCAGCTGAGCATGATTCATACTAGACAAACGGTGAAGCTGAGCCCTATAAACGCGGTGCCAAGATCTGGAGTGGTGCATCGGCGCAAGCTTTGAGAGGATCAGCTGATAGGCTGGGCGGGACTTTAGAGACGAGGGAGTGGTCATCAAATTTCAAAAAATCACCCTCTCGCAGTGGTTTACGAGGATTAGAAACGTAAGGGTTGATTTCGTGGGCGCAAATGGCTTCAGAGAAGAGCCTCCAATGTATCTGGGTGCTCTGTAATGAATAGACAGTCGAATGCGTGTCTGTGATGGCTGAATGAATAGCGAACTGAAAGCACGATACAGGCGTTGGAAAAACGTAGCCTGGAGCGAAACACGCAGACAAAGGTCTAGAAAAATGCCAGTGCGATGATTTGTCGCTAATGGGTACTGCCGAAAAGGAGCAGGGGGGCAACCATCGAGAAATGGGCGTATACCGGTTTTTCTGGTGGAATATTGATGTAGTAAAGTACATTGCATAAAGACAATCCAGCCATATGCATCCAACCTAGCTGTCACAGACGAGTTTGGGATGTCTTCGATCATCGTCGCAATAAACCAGCACTTGATGTTGCTCAAAAATTAAGCCACACTCGAAACATTACAAAATATCGGGAGCATTCAACAAACGGCATTTTCTGGGCATTCTTTGGGAAGGCGTTCAGCGAACGCGGACTCCTCTTCGTATGGGGCAGCCAAGGTGGCCAGAGGTTCAGGGTGTACAAGGTTAATGCAGGCCAGACTAGTGTCGAGTACCGGTTTCTAAATAAATGTACCAGCAGCAAGATAACAGACATAGCTGGAGCTTCATGGGAGGCGGGAATTCGAGGAGATGGAGCCAATGAACAATGACGGAAAGGGGAGTAACCAAGAGAACATGTCAGGTCGACGTGACAGAAAGGGAGTGTCAAATCAAAGATGATGACGTTTGACGTCCCGATGGCAAGCTTGAGAGAATTGCGAAGCGGCGAGAATCTGGCATACGGGTCAATCAATTGGATCAGACAGTGCTGATTGACATCCCGATGAAGCTTCAGAGAATTGCGAAACGGCGAGAATCTGGATCAGACAGTGCTGATTGACGTCCCGATAAAAGACTTCAAGGATTCGGGAGGTCGGGGATTCCGCCGTACAAAGGCGATCAGTGCATCAGATGGGGCTGATTGACGTCCCGATGAAAGGCTTCAAGGATTCGCGAGGTCGCGGGATTCCGGCGTCCAAAAATGATATGAATAATAAATAAAGTAATCGTAACAGAAGCTGTCCATAGGACACAACACACCAGCAAAAACAAATATTCCCTTCAGTTGAACATGTTGCCGAGAATAACACTTTCAGCTTTGAAATAAATGTGGCTGAAAAAGGTGTCGAAACTGACAAACTCAGCTGCAAATTTTTCGTGCTTGAAAGTGATGCCCAAAATGATGGAATCAATAACAGATTCAGCTTGAGTGAAAATAGCAATTCAGGCAATGCTGAAACCCTCACTGAAAGGTCAGTTTCAGCTGCACTTTCGGCTGGGTCGAAACAATAAGACTCGGCAGCACAGACACGGAAGTTGAAGACATCAGAATCGTGTGGTAATCGTCCAGAATCGTTGATGCACTCTGACCGCCCCACTCCCAAAAGGGATTCTGATCTCGATTCCCAGGGCGCTTTTTGATAACATTTGGCTAAAAAAATCACGTATATATTCTTAGATAGCCACTGGTCAGTGTATCATAGTGTTTCTTGCTATGTTTATTGCTCTACACCTGCTCGGAGTGCAAAGACAGAGATTTGCAATTTTCTTCGTCGGGATTTGACCCCAGATGACTTGCTGTTGCCATTATTCAGAAGTATGTTCCAAGAAGGGGTACCGGCGGTCATAGTGCTGCTTTTGTGTTGTTTTGGTGGGCAGGAACAGATGAGCTAGTAACAGCACATAAGTTACAAAAAATAAATATGTGCACTCAGAAGGTTGCGAAAGCGAGAATCAGAATTGCAATCGAGAATCAAAATAAAATCTCCTCCGGAGGAGCTTTTGCATTTCGAGGGCGATTCTGATTTTCGGCGATTCTCTCACGGTTTATTTAAATCAGAATCGCTTCCAGAATCACCTGCCAGAATCGACGAGAATCGTCTACTCTGACTGCCCCTATTGATGTGGCCAACGGCGACATCCGAGTATTTCAAAGAGTACTGTACTATTTCATTCAATTCGTTGTCACGTGTCACACCCACTTTTTTTTTATTGCGCCAATAATTTTTTCTTGATTTGTCGGATTTCTTTTGGATTTTAATTGTATCAAAAATTCCGAATCGAACGTGAATTGATCGAAATAGTACAGTACATAATTCCCCATCAGCAAATGCTCGTTCGATTCCAGCTGGCAGCATTTGAGAGTTTCCTTTATTACTCAGCCTAATCATCACTAAAACAATGGTTAAGATGGGACCATTGTCAACAAAAAAAGGATAATTGTTCCTAATTTTTGCTTACCAATTTTCTTAGTGAGGGGAAGAAGATATTGGCCACAGAACACAAATCAATGAAACAACACTTTGAATGGAGCCAGAACCATATTGAACTGCGCGTAATATGGGTCAAGAAAGCTAGAATGAAACTTCGAAGGAATCAAGTCCGCAATATCAGTTTTGAAGCGGGGAAACGAAAATCGGAATCTGTTACATAAGCCTCGAGTGGCGGTGCAAATGGGCCATTAGATTTACTACTGATGTTTTTAGGGTCAACGTTGGCCCGGATCTAGTGGATTTGATCGATCGTAATAAAAAGCTAATGAAGATTAAGCACAGCCACTAAATTCATTTGTTCATTTTTGAGCTTCAGCGTTTTGCGAGGTCGTGAAATCTCCCTCACACAAATATTATGAACGATTACATAAGTACTCGTAAAAAGGCTATTGGTGAACTCGTTCATTTCTCAACGGATTTGACCAGTTTTTTCTCTTTGTATCAATATATGAAGTGCTTGGATGTAGAAAGACCAAATTAAAACGCGTGAATCAAATTTTCATAGTATTAGGCCTGAATTCTTTGCTTTACACCATCACGCTCCCACCAGTCACTCTCTACAACAACTTCTTCGCGGGCTTTGCTCGACAGCATTATGTCACGATGAGCGATGCCCGGGCCATAGCTCGCCTCTTTTCAGCTATTATTTGCTACAACGTTTTATAGATTGCTCAGTGCATGCAATTTTCCATCAAGCACTCGAAGCAGAGTCTATACCACCCTTGTCACTTCGTCAGTTCAGCTAATTTTGAGCAAGTTCGTCACCTCATATAAATTTAGCATTTTTGAGTATTGTTCGTCACTTGGGACACCCAGGTGTGAATGTTCGTCAGTTCAGATTCTCCACTGCAAAAGTTCATCAGTTCAACATTTTTGTCACACAAAGCTCGTGGCCATTCCATGTCACTGCCATCACCTGCATTCTTTGTTCTCTGACCACCACATTCCCTTGACTAACTGCTACGCCCCGTCCACGACACTGATGTACCCCAGCAGTATCCGCGTTGAAGATCAGCGCTTGAGGCGCAGATGTGGATGCAACAGGGTGCCAACAGCGAGTGAGTGTGCTGTGAATGCACTGGGTGGAGGTGTCGTCTTAACAACACTGCCAGTTTGCTAGATACTAGGGTCCCGACAACATTGAATGGCTGTGCCCCAGTGTTCTCATTCAATGGTTCATGGAGTCAGTATAACTTGATATGCTTGTCGCTGGAGCTCATGCCATTTAGATACGATGATGAGGCGTGTTACGAAACATGCATAAAAAACCCAAGTTTTTATTCATTTTGGCTCGTCTGTATGGGACTAGTGGGCGAAGGATGAGAGAGCGTGTGCCCGCCCCAGGCAGCAGGCTACGCCGTTGAAGGCCAAAAGCCGTCGCGACACTAGAAATGTTCAGACAGTTTAATAATGCGGCTGGTAAAGCCGTAGCGTTTCAACGGGAGAACATCAGCGGCAGGCTGTGAACAGCGGCGGTAAGCCAAGGTTCTATGCGCCGGAGGTGATCAATAGGGGAGGAATTTAGCATCTAGCAGCGGGGCGGAACCCTGTCCGAAGGGCGGCTCTGTCTAGCAGAAGCGCCGGGAGACGCTACTCTCTCGCCACTGTAGGAAATAGCCACCGGCTAGCCAGGGTCTCGTCCGGCAGAGCACGGCTGAACGCCGTTGGGGACGGCTCCGAGAAGGGGCCTTGATGGCTTGAGCGGCGTGACATCAGAGGTCGATCTTTGGCCGTGGCACCTCCTGGAAGGGGAGCCGTCCAGTCCAGTGCTCTGGCACCACACGAAAGAATGACAGATAGGGAAGACCTCTCTTGTCTAGACCAGGCTCGAGTAGGGAAGATATTTTTAGAAGAACGGCCTGAGCGGTGTTGTTTCTGGGAAAGGGGAACAATGGCGTCGGCCTGCGAAAGGTGACATGATCGGGGATCGTCTCTTCAACAGGGTGAGGCAACCAGCACGCAATTGATGCGAGAGCACACAGGATAACTCCAGCGGGGTCAGACTCAGAAATCGCAGCAATACTATTGGGCCTTGGCCCGCTTGAAGGATCTCGCGACTTGTTCCTAAAAATCCCTGCTTACCCCTTTTGCGCCTCTAGGAAAAGTATATAAACCCGCTGTAAAATTTTGTGTAGCCAGTAAACTGTCTACCCACGAAATCTAGGGAATATAGTTGTACTCTGTATCTTGAATAGAAGCCTGTGCGCAGCACTCTACACTCTAGAGAAATAGACCGAGTGATCAGAGATATTTGAAAGGGGTCTCCCGGTGCAATATAAGAGCCGCCGCGCAACCCTTGAGGCCTTGCCCCTTGCCTAAGAGAGCCGCTGTCCAAGAGGCTCGTAGTAGTCGAGACATCCTCCTCTGGGTGCTCAGGGTCCCGCTGCCAGTGAAATAAAGCTTGCCCTTCTCGAGAAGGACCTCTGGTTGTTCGAGTAAGAGCAGTCGTGCCTTGCCTACACCGCCGCTCGAGTAAGATCAAACGTGTCTGGTTCTGCCACCACCTTTCGAACTGGACGAGCCAAGTAGAATCCCTGTCTGTTGATGGTCTGCACGGTCCTTCTGACTTCCATTGGCTAGTTGTCGAAGTTCCAGTTCTCCACAATCACGAACGGTTCTAGGATAGGCAGAACGCGCTATTGAACTGTTGAAGTCGCAGTGGTCAGCAGTCCCTGCTCTAGCAATTCAGTCTCCAGACGTCTTGCGCCGTTGCACCCAGAAATCTACTTTGCACACTTCCTGAAGGGTGATACATACCCTACTACCCCGGACTCACCCTGTTCTTTGTATTGGAGTTGGAGTTGAGATTATATTTGGAGTGTTTGAGTTGAGGCTTTAGTCTTCGACTCTCTCGCCCTGCTAGATATCGATTTTAGATGCCTGCACCTCCAGTGCAGGCTCATCAACGAAGAGTTCAACAAGCACCGTGAGGCTGAGATGCTGAAAACTGGCAACATTTGGAACCCCCATAATGATGTTGTACAGCGGTACAACAGCCACAATATGTGCGGTGCACGAGCTGCGGAGAAGATGAGGCGCACACACGCTGATGATGGGGAAGTTCAAGGTGCGAAACAAAAACTCGCTGAGGCGCAGGCATGATTAAGAGTAACACAGGCCAAACAGAAGCTGTTTTATTCACGTATGCAAAACTGATAGTGGCCATGTGCGTTTCACGACCTCGATGTGTGTTTCGTGACCTCGGACGCACAGGGAGGTTTTTCAACTTGGAACAACCTGAAGGTTGGCTCCTAAAATTCCCTGCTGATTTTTTGCTGAATATAGGCCATTCTTCCGAGCTCACCAACCTGTTACAGTCTGAAACTGTGGCTTTTGTCGAGGATGATACATCAGGTATACATATTGCTTCCCAGTCTGTCTCCACACTCACAAGTCCAGAATTCATTGCTGCCAGGCCTTCAATGGTCTCCAAGTCCCGGACAGCAATGTCAGCTCAGCTGCCTCGGAAACGACTTAAGCTTGGCCCGCTCAAAGGGTGGGTGTCCAACATGATGGGGTAGCAATGAGTGCTGATGACCACGCTAAAACCACTGGGATGGATTCCAAGCAGAGTATCTGGAGTACAGGAATGCTCACCAACTCAGATGAATAAATTACCGTTGAATTTCTTGATCTTAGACTTCTAAGACTTACTTACTGCATGCATAGCTACCTTATTCGTTCGCATATACTCTTGTAGATTCCTTGTCACTAGCCTATCACTTACCACCTACCCGCAATGATACCATCTCAATGGATTACTGCAACAAATTCAAATGAACATGGATCAGTGTTATTTCGTGTCAACAATAGTTTCTGCATCCAGGGAATCAGGTTTACAGTACCAAACTGCACCTGGGATTTCGATTCACAGTCAACCCGGCGGTGGAAGCCAATGGGACGACCTACCTACCAGTGTGGTTTTTTCATTGGTCACAAATACTTTTGACGCACTTGTCACTTGGTCATGTGCAAGTGACAAGCACATGCAACCTGCAGGTTGTACGCGAAGCGTCACACGCACATGACCTGGTCAAGTGGCATGGAACAGCCATGTGACAAAAATGTTGAGCTGATGAACTTTCACACTGGAGAATCTGAACTGACGAACATTCACAGCCGAGAGCCCCAAGTGACAAACAATCCTCAAAACTGCTAATTTTATATGAGGCAATGAACTTTCTCACTATTAGCCAAAGTGACAAAGTGACAAAGGTGGTGCAGACTCCTTGAAGCATGGGTTACCCTACTTGTGGAACTGGGGAGCGCCCATCGGCATGGAGAAAGACAAGTCCCACAATCGCATCATCTCCCGCAGGTCTTCCTTTGATGCTTTCCCCTCCCTCAGCAGTGCCCTCAAAGACATGGATGTCCTAATTGAGATTGAGGAAGCCTGCACTCGTCTTGGTTATTCATTCAGCAATCATCAGTAGGGATTGAGCAAGGGGGGGATCGGGATTAAAATTTTGTACCAAGGGTAGGGGGGAGGGGGGTCTGAGGATGGCTGAAAAAATTTTGTAGGCCATGTTGTCCAGGAGCGCAAAACCATGATTGAGGCTATAGGGAATGCACGATAACATTGGAAAAGACTTGTGTTTGTGTCCAGCACCCGTTTCTGGCTCATAGACTACCTTTCAACCCAACCAATGGCCATTGGAGGGGACAGGGAGGTTGACTCAGCAATCTGAGTAGGCGAAGCAAAGTCAGAGGGTCAAGTTGTCAAGAGCACTCAAGTCATTGCAAAGTACACAAAAATGCACTTCAGGTCGACGGGATGTTGAGAAAAACCAAATTGAGGGCGGCGGCGGAGGTCGGGAGAGCCGGCCCGGAGGTAGGGGTGAGGAATACCTTCCGGATAAGGAAGGAGAGGGGGTCAGCTGAAGGTCGAAAAAATCTTTTCGACCCTATATCCGATTTTTGAATCCTGATTCCCTATGGCGTTCAAAATGTACATTTAATCGTCCGCAAAACTTTTCGGAGTTTTCGGCAATTCCGCAATATAAATAGGGTGTTTAGCGATATCCGCGCAAAAAAGACAGGCGTCAATCACTGTATTTGTTTTGCGGGGAAATCACTGATTCCCGCAATACAAAGTTGAACCGCCCGCAAAAGATATATGATGTCAACGCGCCCGCAAAACTTTTGGGTTGCCCGAAAAACTTTTTTTCGAAAAATTGGATAGGTGCAAGGCTACGGTACTGCCACTCTTGGTCTGCGATCCCCCAGCCGTGCCCGAAAGCGCCGCTCCCTCTGAAGTGCCCGAAGCAGTGCTGCCTCCTGTGCTGCCAAAATATGTGGTTCACCCTATCGTGTTCGATGACCGGGCTTTCCTGAGGCTTAGATGTAACAAGCTGCGTGCGACTATAAAATAGCCAATCCCACTCTCGATATCTTCCATCACCAGCATGAACCTGCTCATGATCACTTTCCTTACTGCAACTCTTCTTTCGAAACTTCAGCTGAATGTCCCACAGGATACAGATCATACCTCTCAGTATTCCCTCTTGAGTTGAACGAGGGAGTCGATGTACGTGCTTGCTGATTTGACGAGCTGAGACCAACCTGTCCGGCCAGACCATCCCCAACTCGACGACCTGCACCAATACAATCTCACAGCAATCCGCAGTACGTCTTGACTACGAGGGCTCGTCGTCCGACAGTCCACCCGAATTACAGGATGGTTATAACAGTATATATGGATTCTTTGTTGGATGCAGCGAACTCAAACTCACCAATGCATCAGGCTATCTGGAATCCTGTTCGGACATTGGGAACAGCGTCAAAAATTTCACCATCATCGGCCGATACCAAGCTTCTGCGTCGGGTTTCAGACACTGCTGGAGGAGCGACAGCTTCGGAAATCGCAGGGGGATCCACGCAGTCGAAAACCAGCAAAAGCATGCACTTGCGACCTTCCATCAAGTAGCTTGATCTCTGTCGGGATGCTGTCCGCTGTTCTCGTATGAGGAGATAGAATGTTGTAATATTCTGTGGTGGAAGTCCACACCAACAATGTTCTGCTTTGTGCACTGCTCTTCTTCGAGAATGTGCTCCAGAATATTTGGAATATAGAGGAAACTGAACCCGCCTAGAGGGAAACCGGAAAGGAAAAAGGGAAATCCAGTGCAATGAGTTGATCCGTGACGGGATATCCGGTTCGTACATCGTGCGAACCTTCCGTTACACAGAGATAGTTGTGACGATAGAGTCAAAACAGGCGGAATGTCTGACGCGAATCGCATGGATTCAAGGTGGAAATTTTGAGCACCTATCTGTTGAAGTTGGAACGGTAAACTGAAGTTTCCAATCCAGGATTCACCTGTCAGAGCTATGCAGGTCGACATGGAACCTGTCCCATTGAGCGCACCAGTTCCTCTGAGTTGAGATGGTTTTCAGATTCACACTCACCGAATCATTAACCCCGCATCGTTTTAAAGAACCTTTGGGCAGGAACCTTCGGGTATTGAAGTGGTTTTGGATTTCGTACAGAAATGGTATGTCCACTGACGGTTACGTGAGACAGATAAGCGCTAGGCTTTCGTGACGGGGCATGCATATAATGAGCATATCTGCGACCACCTGGAACTTTCCACAAGCTCTGCACCCAGCTATCTACTTGTCCAGCATCAATATCTGCACAATCACCCTCCTTATTGCAACACTCCTCTCAAAACTCCAACCGATTCTTGCACAAGACTTGGACTGGACTGCCTGCGATTCAATGTGCGATCTGCCGGAGTCGGTGTAGATGCTAGAGATCGGATTGAAAGTCGTCTTGTGTTGAAACTTAGTTTGCCTTCCACGGCTTTGCCACTTCGTCGACCTGTACTGATGAATTTTCGCAAGAATATGCACGATGCCTTGACTATCAAGATCACTGATCAAGTGCTCAACTACGATCTAGCAAGCTCGCAGCCGGAGTATGAGGGTACAGATGTTTCATCTATCATGTTGAACCCAAGTTGACTACGACTTGATGTTATGTCAGTATATCTAGTCATGGTTTCACGGTCAACAACTTCACTATTGCAGGATTATTTCAAGGCTCTGCGTCCAGTGGGTGTCACCAGCATCGAACATGACAGGGGAATCCACATATTTTGGCAGCACAGGAGGCAACACTCCTTCGGGCACTTCAGAGGGAGCGGCGCTTTCGGGCACGGCTGGGGGATCGCAGACCAAGAGTGGCAGTACCGTAGCCTTGCACCTATCCAATTTTTCGAAAAAAGTTTTTTGCGGGCAACCCAAAAGTTTTGCGGGCGCGTTGACATCATATATCTTTTGCGGGCGGTTCAACTTTGTATTGCGGGAATCAGTGATTTCCCCGCAAAACAAATACAGTGATTGACGCCTGTCTTTTTTGCGCGGATATCGCTAAACACCCTATTTATATTGCGGAATTGCCGAAAACTCCGAAAAGTTTTGCGGACGATTAAATGTACATTTTGAACGCCATAATTCCCCCTTGGGATCGAGTGGACATTGTTCAACTGCTGTGTTGTTCTGTCTGTGTGACCTTATACCATCTCTCGATTTTACTTCTACAACTTAATGATTGTGTCAAGTTATTTATTAATATTCTCTTGTGTGTGTACTTGTAGAGTGGGGGGCTGTGTCATGGATATCCTCCTTTATATTCACAAATATATGCCTTTTCGTACTCTACTGCACACATGCAAGCAACCGTCTTGGAGGACAATTCTCCCATCAAACCCGTGATTCAATCTTGGGTATCTCAGTCATGTTTGACAGACCCGAAAGGAACTTTCTCCACTGTTCCTTGACATTCCTAGGACTAGTGGTGGGAGGGTCCGGTTTGCATTTGCAATATTATAGTCCACGAAGACACGGTGTAGGAAATTTGAACAAATTCCGTAGGAAATTTCAACTCCCGCAATGCCCGATTTGTGTGCAGGTTCGAACATGTTCGAACGCGAACCGGACCTGGACATGAGTTCAGGCTTGCGGTTCAGTGCTTGGCTGAACCGAACCAAACCTTCCCAGCACTACCTAGGACTCAAATTGAGTCATAGATACAATCATAGGACATTCTGTACTAGTATAAAAGGACATTCCATAGACAAATTAGGTATCTTTTGGTTAACCTCTACTTCAATCTATCTAATTTGACCACCAAACTCCTGTGTGATCATAAGTCGCATCTCACCTGACATTTTGACCACCGAATTCCTGTGTGATCATAAGCCACATCTCACCTGACATTCTTGATCGGAGACTAATTCCTGGCCACAGCTTCAGTGTCTGGTCTGGTAGTTATGGTGTCGTACTTGACTGGTTTGAGCTCGGGTCGACGAACCAACATTTGACCAATAATTCTCGCTCCACTCAAATACCTTAAACAACTCATTTCTTTCACACTTCTCTAAATCACAAGACACCAGGACTCCTGTGCTGCCGCCGCTGGAGGATTCATGGTCTATACTGTCTTCCCACCAGTCGCCAGAGGTCTATCTGAGGCGGAAACCAGAGCAGAAAGGGGCAGATGGGCGCCGACACCGTCACAGCCGTCGATGAGGGCCTTCGTCAAGGTGTTGAGTCCGGGCGAGAATATGTCTTGAAGCGCGAAAACTTGACGGACGATAAGAGTGGCGTGAGAGAAACTTTCTCAGTAAGGTACAGACAAGAAGTCATGCCCATATATGGGCATGACAGGTGCCAGGGTGCACTAGCGTCCGCACTCTCTCCGAACCAGCTACCAAATACTCATAGCCGATATCCACGGAGATTATGTAGCGTCAATGTGACCGTGTGGGATTGGTGAAGCTAAAAACGTCTGACAGGCGTAGTGGGTCTGCACCGACGCTCATGGTCATTCCATCCCTCGAAGTCATACAGATTGTGTCTTTTCTCGTCGTTCTCCTGTGCGCGCAATATCTCTTTCGATGGGGCCGTCCGCCGCTTCCTCCTGGTCCAAGAGGGTGGCCGTTAATAGGGAATACTTTCGACATGCCTACACACACAGTGTGGCAGTCCTTCGCCCGGATGGGTGAAAAGTGGGGTGCGAGAGCCTTTCATCTTTGTCCGGGGTTTTCTGAAGCATCTCTCTTCTTCTTCATGCGCAGGCGATCTCTTGTCTCTCACGACGCTCGGGAAAACGATCATCATCATCAATTCCTTCGAAGTTGCCGAAGATCTGCTTGAATCGCGAGGCAGCAATTTTTCGGATCGCCCCTTCCTACAGATGGGGGGAGAGCTGGTGGGTTTCCGAAACACGCTCACTTTTTCCCAATATGGGGATCGTGTACGGAAAGAACGCAAGCTCTTTCACCAGGTTTTCGGGACCTCTGTGGCAATTGAACGTTTCTTGCCGTTGCTGAGATCCGAGATCCGCAAGTTCCTGCAAAACTTGCTACTCAACCCAGGTGGCGCAGTGGGCGAAACACAAAGGTTGTCTATCTCAAATGTCAAACACCGTTTTTGAGTTCCTCCAATCCAGGACAGCAGCAGCAGTCATGATGCGGATTGCGTATGGATATCGCATTGCGGCAGAAAGAGACCATTTCCTTGAATTGTTTGAGTTGCGTGCGAATATATTTACTGAGTCCACACAGCCGACAGCGTTGGTCAACTTGTTTCCTCTCTGCAAGTCATCCAGAGTCTATTTTTGCCTTGCGAGATGATTGATCGAAATATAGTGCGCTATTTGCCTGCCTGGCTGCCCGGGGGACGCTTCCGCACTACAGCTAACAAGTGGGCGAAAGTCCTTCAAGACTCCGTTAACGCTCCTCTCGGATACGTCAAAGACCAGATGGTAGGCTGCAGACTTGACAAAATTCCTGAAGTAAATCGCTTTTGACAACGATTTTCTAGGCCGCAGGAACCGCAGAGCATTCATTCTTATCTGCACTATTGCAGGAGCAATCTGATGACGACTATCTTATAAAATGGGCCGCATCTTCCATCTACGTGGCTGGAACCAGTACCGCATGAGTATACTTTGTGGGACTGATGATGTATTCATAATCACCTTGAACAGACGTCGTCTCAGCTGGAGGGATTTTTCCTCGCAATGAGCCTCTATCCTGATATTCAGGCCGAGGCCCAGAGAGAGCTCGACCTGGTCATCGGGAAGGATCGGCTTCCAGATATTGCCGATCGCCCGGATCTGCCATATATGAATGCGTTGTGCAAGGAAGTCCTTCGTTGGCATAACGCAGGCCCCACAGGTAATCCGCTTTGTATACATAACTTTCCTCTTAAGTTACGTAGGGATCCCCCACCGGACTCGCGAGGATTTTATCTATGATCGACAAGGACATCCGCCCGTTCTCATTCCCAAAGATTCTGTCATAATTCCGAACATGTGGTTAGTCTATGCGTCCAGAAAGACTCCGACTCCGACCTAACCGTTTCAGGTATATGGCCCATGATCCAAAGCGGTATTCGGATCCGATGACCTTCAATCCGCGTCGCTTCCTGAACATGGACGCCAGAGAGGCAGAACTCGATCCTTCAAGGATCTGTTTTGGATATGGAAGAAGGTTGCCATTCTTGGTTCTTCAGTCCTACTCTGACCAGGCTCGGTGACAGGATTTGCTCAGGTTCTTGTTCTCCTCCTGTGACTTCATTCAGTATTTAAATGAAGCTCTAGGAAAGCTGTTTGCAGACACATTCATCTTCCTTATCTGCAGTACAGTTCTCTCTCTATTCAATATCAACAAGGCATCCAAAAACGGAGTGGTCGTGGAACCTGCCGTGGGGCAAACGAGCGGTACTGTTAGGTTCGTCAGCGCTGTCACTTCTATTTATGAGCTGGTCTAAGGACCGAATCATAGTCGACCATTGCCATTCGCATGTACGGTGGTACCGAGGAGCGACGAGGCCCGTTCTCTCATCGAAGTCGCCCGTGGATCTTAGCACTTGAATCGGACCACTCGTTCCATGCATGTTAGGACAGATAACTAGTCCTCATAACCGGAGCCCACGGTGGTTTGTTACTTCCGGATGAATGAATTTGTACATGCATGAAAACCAAGTTCAATTTCAGTGCATTACTGAAATTCCGCGGAAAATCCATGTGTTTTGCTTTTTTTGTGTCAATCAGCAGGAACGCTGCATTTCCTCCAAGTTCTTCCTAGACTCGAGGTCTGGTCACAAACTTCGGTGCCAGCGAACACAGAAAACGGGTTTCCAAATAGAATCTATTTTTGGACGTGGGGTTTCTGCCTGCAACCAGGTTTCTCAACAGAATTATCCGATGAAAGCAGCCATTATACGGCTTACCGGCCTGGTACAGCATATTTAATTCCGTGATGGTTGGTTGTTAGGTGACGGAACGGCAGCTGATGGTTTGAGCGGAGTATTAGCGGAGAATTTGGCGGAGATTGAAGGCTTCGGACGGGCAGACAGGCTTAATTTTATAAAGAGGGTGATACCTCTCTGTTGGAATATTGCCCGGCAACCAGGGACGGCGGGGACCTTGGTGGCGGCTTCGGTTACACTGAACCCTGCAGGAAAGACGGCAATATATTTTTCTTTCTTTCATTCTAGTTATTTGTAGTGAGGCACTTGCTCGTATATTTCATTTAGATATATTTGTGCGACTCGTATATATTCTGTATTCGAGTCGGCCTCTCCTCAGACTTTCGCTTACTACTGTGCGCGAAGACTGAGGCGAGCCGACTCAACTTACTTACTTGTTACTTATCACTGATTTGTCTCTAGTTACTATTTACTAGGTGAATACATTAGACTTCCGCTTACTACTGTGCATGAAGACTGAGTTACTATTTACTAGATTAACTCTTGCGCACTTCGTCTCACTCTCACACTCTCGCAGTCGTTAAGTTCGTCGTTGTGATTTTGCTGATAGACGACGAGGCAGATGAGTCCATGTTTCAGGCTCCTCAGCGTTTGAAAAGTGAACCCGACGTTTCTTGCTCTTGCAACGCCATGCCTCAAAGCCAGAAATTCCGCTGAAGATGTGCAGCGAAACCTGGAGTGAAAGTCTTGAGCTCGATGGCGGGCACTACTGTTTCAGAGACTCGTAGTATACGTGCCGTTTACCACTGGTCTCGTTTTGTAACGAACTGGGACGAATCAACGCTCGTCAAAGACAAAAATTAATGGCAGGGAAATCGTACTCGAGTAAGTCACACTCTAGAGGACGACACACCGTTCCTTCCTGTGTTTTTTTGGGTACTGTAGATTCTTGAGAGCGGCTGCAAAGGCCCGATGACCTGGTCAGAAGCAGAAATAACCGGCAACACAACGTAGGTGGATGATTTTTTGGATCTGGATTGAGTACGCACCGCATCGAACACATCCCGAATTCCCTCACGCGTCTTCGCTGGACACCACATATTTCACGGCCTTTATCTCCCAAGCAACGCTCTCGCCTTCCGCAGCCGTGATCATCTCCCCCCTCGTTCGCCTTCCGTGTCTCCCCCGAATCCACGTCGAGGTCGAGGCCCGGTTCCCGCAGATCGATCTGCATTGCGACAACGACACACGGCATGCCAGGACAATGGTTTTGACACGCTCGAGGGAAGCAAGCAGGCCGACGCTGAAGCAGATGAGGAAGACCTCGGACTGCGGGTAGGTTAAGGGACGCAGGCGGTCGTGTTCTGGTCCGCCTGTGTGATAAGTGCCACTTCAAGTCAGCAATTGCAGCGAACATCCAAAAAATCAAGCATGTCCCGCTAGCAGCATCGAATAGTTACAGCGTGTAGGGAACGTCTCCAGCCAGGATAGGGATCCGTAGTTCTATATCCCATCAATACGTTCGTGTATGGAATGGACCCAAATTGATACTTATGCGTACATGCGGAATGTGGCCAGCGGAGAATTTGTTTGCTATATATGCGGTGAGCAAGCAAGTCTAGTGAAGAGACATATCAAGTTCAAGTCAGCAGCTCGTTCAGCTTGATGCATAACTGGGAAGCTTACCTTGCCCACATTAGTGTCTCCGACGAGCATGCATTTAATAACGGGGCCGCCTTGAAAGCTCGTGGCGCAAGAAAGTTGAGGTTATGTAATGTTGGAATGAAGTGCGCGTCACCGCTGAGGACTCGAGCTGTCATCGTCGTTGATCTTGACCTCGACATTGATCGTTGACGGCCGTGGATCATTGCGGTGTGTCGAGAAAGAGCCAGATGCGGAGCGATAGACTTGAATCTATTATTCTCAGAAGTACACAAAAGCTCGGAGTCGGGGAATTCAAATAATGGTCGGAAACGTACGTACTGGAAATCGTCGTAAATGGATGTCGTACGGTAGGAGGACGAGCAAGGCTGAGTGGTACAGGACGGGAATCAGGGAAGAACGGTAGTGCTATGTATCGATTTTTGCCGGGTCTAGTCTGTAACAGTAACAGTGACACGTCCACACGGTGATCCTTCCGTGCAATTTCGCGCCTATCCAGGCCAGGAGGCTCTGAAGGGTAATCCGAGTCGTCGAAACGGGGAAAACGTCGAGCGCGATGCTGCGCTGCGGGGATATCCTTGCGGCCTTCATCCCGAGGCGATGGCTTGGGATACATACGGAAGTGCAGTGGAGGCCAAAGAAGAGCAATGCGGGTGCGCGCACGAATACAGCAGCTCAGTCCGTCGATTTGGAGCAGAATTCACGCCAGGATTGGGAAATTTCTTCCGGGCAACACTCCCGTGCAGCCTCACGGTGCTGCCGTGGGGTATGCGAGAGGAGAGCTGCGACAGGGTAGCAGGGCGATGAGTGCATGGTGCCGCGATGAAGCATGCTGTGGTTACAAGAGCGAGCGCAGATACGGTGCTGGCGAGAACGCGGGTACAGATACGGAAGGGCCGTAGTCGAGATCCGTCGTGTCGGAATGACCGTGACGCTGCGTTGCAGAGCGACTTCGTCCTCGACGGGAGCGCGGGTGGACGTGCCGCCGAGACTAAGGGAGGATCCTGGAAGTAGTGCGAGGGGGCGCGGGGTACAGCACCGGGGAATCCGCCACTCGATCGGGTTAAGGTACGAGGAATCAAAGGTACATCTTGAAGATTCAAGAACGAACTCAGCACCGAGCGGGCGCACAACGAGCATTGGCGGCGAAAAACCGCGAACTCCGTCAGGGGGGCTGGGGGAGACCGTTGCCGCCGAGCAGCATGGTCCCGACGACGTGGAAGCGTGTGCATGAGTCGACGAGGAGCGTCATCAGCGGGGTGCCCTCGAGGCTGCAAGGACTCAAGTTCTCTCGTGCAATACCGGCGCTGAAGCGTCGCGAGGTGGAGCAAGGCGCCGTCCTCGAGGATGAGGGTGGCGATGAAGCATGAAGAAGCACGGCGGGCGATGGCAAGCACGCACGCAGGCGCCGGTACTGCCCGCAGCCGTGGATGTACCCGAAGCCGCGTATCGTCTCGACAGCACCGCGCATCATCTCGGCAGCACCCAGCGGTAGACGCGCGAGTCGGTGAAGCGCGGCAGAGCGCTGCTGGGTGTGTTTAGTCGGGTGTAGTGCCAGGAGATGCATAGATACGCATGATGGCCGCAGTACCAGGAAACGAGGACCGAGGAGCTCTAGAGCGAGACATTGCTCGTATTGAGCGTGATATTGCCGGAAGAACGTCGGCGGTGGATGCGGCCCCGTGCACGAGTGTGAAGTCTTGAGAGCTATGATCTGCGTCCGCACTCTGCCGCCTCGCGGAGCATCGCGTACGGTACCCGCACGAAAAGGAGTCAGTGACGCGTGTGCTGCTCGCGGCCGCGGCACGGGCGGTGATACCAAGCCGTGCAATCGACGTGAAGAACATGGCGCCAGGAGCAATCGTTAAGACCGCGGCATCGCTCGTGGGTCTCTGCGAGTGACGTGGCAGGCTATGGACGTCGACCGAGAAACGGTGCGCGAATACGGTGCGTGGTGGTTCTTCACAAAGGGAAGGTTAGCGTCTGCGCGATCCGAGAGCGAAAGAAAGAGGCAGGGAGTCCAGTGAAAGGGAAGGAGAAGAGGAGTGGGCGCGGGAACGAAAAGGAGGTTAATATACAGTGGAAGCATAACGCGCGCCGCAGTAGCAAGATACGGCCAGGGAGGAGCTGTAAAGGAGGGGACGAAAAAGAAAAAAAAAATGACGTGGGGGTCCGCAGAACGCAAGAACGATCCGCATTGTGAAGCGTTTGGTGAATCGAGGTCTTCAAGTCGCGATGGTATGAAGAGCAGCGTTCGTGAGCATACGTAAGCGCCATCAGATGGTCTGGGCTCCGGATTCCGCCGGCCCGTCGATTATGCTGAGGTTCAAAACAGCACATGAAGGTCACTCAGTATACAACAAGGTCGTTGGTTTCTTTTGGCTTCGGTTCCAAGCTCGCGACATTTGAAAGTCTGGCTCGGGCTGTGAACTTGAGGTGGTTCATCAGGAAAACCAAACCATGTAGCTATGGCGCTATAAGCGCCTCTAGAGCATCGCATAGCACTATGTGAGATGGATGTACCTATGGATCCATAGTGCTATATAGCACTCGCCTAGCACTATATAGCAATCGGAGATAGCGGTTTTCCTGATGTTGTGAATATTTGCTTGATCCTTACGTTGGGCGTGCTGGTCCATGTTCATGTTCACTACTCCGCGCGAGCTCCTGCCAATACTCAATGCAACAGAGATAAGTGCCTGCGAGTGCTTGATTAATCTTCATACCAATCCGGGTTCTGAAGACGGATCTTGCAGTTGATACGAACGAAATGGTGTGATATAAAACGCAACGTTGAAAAAAGAATTATTTAAATTTTCCATGGGAATAACGAGTATGCGAGATGACAGATAATTATCTCAATGCTCCACCGACTGCACATTGAAGCGGATGTTTGTACGTGGGTTCTGATACACATGCAATGTTCCTCGATTTGCTAGCCTGGGCAAACGGTTCTTGATTGCATCCACGTCGGGGCCATCCATCACCGTAACGTGACGGTCGAATGCGGCACAGACGTCTACCGGGACGCCAGTGGGGAGCGACTGCAGAACTTCATCTAGCCGATCCCACTCTGCGTCTTCGATAATGTCCTCTCGATACAACCTGTGTTGAAACGTAATCTTGACGATTTTCAAGGCCGTCAGATTTCGCAAATCGCCCAACAGGGAAACGAATGTGAGGATGGCATGGAGTTTATCGACCTCAAATTCGATACAGTTGAGGGAGTTTTGGCCCGCCATTATTTGGGGGTCAGGGGTGTCAGACGACCAAGCTGTTCAGCACTGTGTCAAAACTTGCTACGAACTCAGGATAAATTAACTCACAAATGCTGCCACACGAGCTTCCCATTTTCAAATTTCGAAGCGAACGAGAGTTTTCCCGCAGAAACCGAGTAAGGGGACTTTGGTAGATGCACAGTGACTTCAGATGCCGCATATCCACCGTGGTGAACGAATGGAACATCGAAGTAACCACAGTCTCCTGCAGTTTATCCACGCATAGACTCTCTAACTTCACGTCGCTCTTCAAGATAATTTCCCGCGGAAGGACTGATTCAACGTCGACAGGCTGAAGATCCTGGAAACTGATTTGCCTGAGACTTAACTCTTTCAGGCATTTTGCCTTGCTTAAGAGGGACTCCAGGTCGAATGCATTTCGGAATTCATATCCAGACAATTCAACGCTCCGGAGGCTCGAAAGCGAGAAGGCGCCAAAAGCAAACGATTCTACCGGGAAAAATTCGCCAAAATGGTTTGTCAAAGTCAGACTAGTCAGTGCCGTGACGGCGCGCAGGATTTGGGGGATGAAGCCGGTGTCTCTCGTCGAATCATAACATAGATCCAGGATTCGGATGTAGTTGGCGATGTGAGGGGAGCGAGACAGGAGAGCGGAGAGTCTTTTGGATATATTTGTAGAGGCGCTATGGGAGCGCACGGCGGTTCAGGGACTTGTGTTTCTTCCATAGTCGCGAACGGAGATCTTGGCAAAGAGACGTGCTTGGCAGCATGACACGAATGAACTGGAAACCAGCGCGCATGATTCGAGGGTTTCTGCAACTCTAGGGTCATACCCCTTCGAGAGGTCAAGTTCGCTCATGATCTCGTCGATGAGTTCCTCAGGAATCCTCATTGCAGAGGTTAGGTCGTTTTTAGATTGGCAGATTTTGCTGAACTGCAGTCAGTATTGATGAATCACAAAGGAGAATCAAACACGCTGAAGATTCAAGGTCTTGTCCAAGGACAAGTCGTAGTGACTTGTATGGCGACTGGTCGTCAAGTCGTGGTGACAGTGAGAGAAAGGCTGATTACTGTAAAATGATCCGCTGTTCATGTTTGATCCGCTCCGCCATTGTATTGAGCGACGCGAAAAATTCAAAATATACTGACCAGTATGTTGTGAATTATTGCTTTGCCGTCAAGGCGGCGTTAGCTTCGGGTGAGTGCAAGTTGAGTGTGACCTAGTCACAGTTGAGCATACTCAGTGTTGGCAATTAAGGCTTATGGACCTGCCCTGGCCATCCTTAAGGGTTATTAAGGCTTAAGGCTTAAACTGCCCTTATGCCTTAACGCTCTTAATTTCCTTTTCGGGAAACAGTTTCTCACCGCCTTTCAGTGCGGAGGCGCAACGTGCACGGGCTACATTGACAATTCAAGTGCATTGAATCTCTGGAACCAGTTACGCGTCCCTCGAGCAAATATTCATCTGGTCTGAAGTCTTCAATGTGATGAGCAATTCCATACCAATCTGTTTGGCCGTATGCTGCAGACCGAACTGCGAGAATTTTTTCGCTTAAAGCTTGAACGAGGAAGCTGAAGGCATTTCGGCTTGGTGTTTTGCGGGTGTGATCAAGATATGATACCCAGCGAATCGAGTGATCCGGGCTGGATCCGGGCCATCGGCTAAATCCGGCTTCTATCCGGCCCGGACCTTAAGCCCTTACGCTGCATGCCGGTGCTGGTTAAGCCTTATGATAAAGCCTTAATAACCCTTAAGCTTAATAAGGCCTTATCCCTTACGGCCAACACTGAGCATACTCATCCTGGCCATTGCATCAGGAAAAACCTCCCTCTAAATTCTTTGATAAAATTTCTTGTGGTCAAAATTTTTTGAATATTTTGTGAAACTTTCATGAAATTTCGTCGAAAGTTGGCTCATTTCTTCTCATTTTCCCAAACTCAACGTATTTATTATGCTTATTCGCCAGAATTTCAGCCAGATTTCGGATCTTCCTTGGATCTTCCTATTGCTCCCCAAACCAACTCCAGTGGCGTAAGTGCATTCAAGTCACTCGGTCAAACTTGCAGACATCCAGCTCCCAGGTAATGGTCATGCTACTGCAATGCTTGTGAGTGTTGTTACACAGTAGCAAGTCAAACACTTGTTGTAGGCAAATAGCCTGCATCGTGGAAGCTTCATTGCCTAGGACACGATGAAACAGTTCCAAGTCATTCAAACTCCGACCTGTCAATGCGCTGATTGACGGATGGATCACGGGGTGATATTGCCACGTCACATCCTTGCTTCTCTTCTCCCTCACCGTCCTCCGCCCCAAGCTTTCTTGTACCGGCTCAGGCAATCATAGATCTCAAAGTAACACTACAGCAACCATCTAGGCATTGTTCTGTCCAGCCGTCAAGCCCCACAGGCCTAGCTCGCTGCTCACCCGCAATGGCACCGTCTCAAGGCTCTAGCCCCGTCAAACACCTCTAGTCCCCTCAAGGTTCTTCACAACTTCTCAGGCCTCCTTCAAAATTCCCGAGACGTCAACAGGGTACGAGAGCGCCGTTTCTGTGTCTGTGTCCGTGGGAGGGAGAGACGAGAGGGAGATGGATGTAGATAGCGAGGTGCGTTTGCGGCTTTCCCCTCAATCGTTTCTTTGTCACTCATGGCGGACGTGCATATAGCCCTGACCAATTCAGAAAACCGAGCAAGAACCGTTGCCTCTACCTTCAGGTGGCGGAGAACGAGCCTTTCGGAGCCATACGTACACCGCCAACGGCGAGTTTTTTTCGCGCCGACAGCAACGGCAAGACAAATGGACAAAGCGTTGGGAGGGCAAGTCCTTTCGGAGCAGAGGGTGCGTGTTCCTTCTCTCTGTCTTTTTTGCATTTCGTTTTTCCTTTGGAGGCGAGCAGTGGGGTCTGCGGTTGAGGACGAGGGAAGGAGACGGTGAGGCGCGGCGTCTGTTTCGTCCCCTTCTCCGTCTGCCGAGTGGCTTTTGTCTTTTATTTCCGTGGGTCGAGGCCGACGTCCGTGATGTTGTGGATGGGGGTACGGGTCCCACCTGTTGCACGGTATGGGCTTCTCTTTTCATCTTCCAACTCCTACTAATTTCACTTTGTCACACCCCAGTAAACTTTTCTTCTGCGACGTCAGGCTGTTCTTGGAGCATCCTTATCCGGTATGATGTCCGTTTTCGTACTTCAAACTCATATCACTAATCCTGCAAACAGTCTAGTGTGTGGGATACGAGGCTTACGATCTGCGTGTGAAATGCCAGCCTAAAGCCGAACCTCTAGACCGTCATACTAGTCTAATCCCAGGTATTTCTTCGTCCCATTGTTCCTTCAACGAGCATCTCGCATCTGACCTCATGCACAGTTCACCGTGTTTGCGGTCAGGCTGGGCTGTTCACGCCCATTGCCATCGCCGGCATTGAGAATGTGTGAAGACATGTAATTGTCTGCATGTTGGAGGGCTGCGCTGGATCTGCCCGTCACCCAGTTGACGCACACGATCACTGACCAGGTGCCATGGCGGTGTTTTCATGTAGTGTACATGTTTTGTCCTGTCTGATAGTTGACTTGAATACTATTTGCTTTGCACATTCATATGGATTTGGACTATCGGAACTGAAGAAAACGAGAGTACAAAGCTCAAAACTTTCGCCAAAAGTTGCTAAAAATTGCGGAAAATTTTAGGGGAAAACATATTTCTGTTCATTGTCACTCATCCCCGAAAACCGGACATATTTTTGGATATTCTATCGAAAAGTATGAGAAAATTTCCAGGGAGGTTTTTCCTGATGTGAGAAGACGAGCTACGAACGAATCGAGTAGAGAATCTCGAATCCCCGGCGCATGGGACGGTTGGGAGAGCGACATGTCTTACAGTGAGCAATGTTGCCGGTGACGAAGTTCCTGGAGGACCACACATTGAAATAGTTTTGCCAAGAGCGGCTCAACTTGAAGGGTGAGTGCCTGTTATGTAATTGACTGCGAACACAAAACAGCCGGATCTTCGTGCTTGGTGGGATGGATATATACCCTCAGGGGAACTGCGAGTAAGCCAATACCCCTCCTTGGTGGTGGGCTGCCAGTGCTGGATCGGTGCGGCAGCTACGGCTACAATTGCAAGATAGCGCATAAGAATACACGTATTCGCTGAGCCAGATAAAGAATTTGAGCGAGGATGTTGAGGATTACCGCCAGGGTAAGACAACGCGACGAGAAGAAAGCTTGCTCGCGCTGCCATCCGAATTGGATTAGGATTGAAACTCCACTCAGTATCGAAATTTTTGATGCCCAAAACTGAGTTGCAAGGGAGCTACCTAAATTCCTTTACATAAATAACCATGTGCACTCAAATTTACCTCTCAAATGTGCTCCCATTTTTTTTTCGAGTTCTTAGTCTTGCAAGAATATCTCGTTGTGCTTTATTTCAGTATTGGGATGCAGTGCTGATCTAAGTGTTTGTATTTGCCAGCGGTGTCCGCTGCTCGGAATCCGCCGAACGAAGAGATCCAAACAAGATAGAAGATCTCCAAGGTACCCGAGATACGCGTAATATTTCAATTTCTTCATTTCCTTCATTTTCTGTATTTTCTCAAATTCATATCAGGATCGAGCCGGATTACGATCTGGTATGTTAAAATGGGCAATACATAGACTCTTTGACTCTTTCAATTGTATGATATGCAAAAGCCTCAAGGTGGCCGGTTTGTGCCAAAGAATCCCGAGGTTCGCAATTTCAAAGCCAAATGGAACAGCATATCAATGTCAGAACGGCGCCAGTCAGATCACAGGTAAGACCACTAAAAAGAACTCTGGACGAACTTTGGTAATGAAATTTGACTGCTCCATGGGTCGGGGGCTGGTACTTCGGTTTCTGGCCGGGCACGCTGTATGCAGAGCGCGAGGGCGGAGGTTCTTTTTTGTGTGCCTACAGAGTACGCCACAAGGGCTGAGCCTTGCGACCACGCGTGCAGAAGTCGTCTGGCAATCATCATTGAAAAGGTGAGCCTCAGGGCATTAAGATAGACCACTACAACTTTTGCTGCAACTAGTGCCTCGTGCTTCAAGAACGCCATACGTGCGGCTGACATTAGACACACACACCCAATCCGAGTCCCAATGTGGCGAACATGCCTTTTCAACTCTTGTGGTTGCAGCCGCAAGTACATACATCTTGCTAGCTGAGTCTGAATCTGAGAATATCACAGTTGGTACATCTCCCGTTGCGCGGCTCCTCCACCCGTACCGCCTTATCAAAGACAGCGCCAGCGTGCCCTGATGGCATGCATCGGGAGTTACGCACATACATGCCCACAACGACTCGTCCGTGTCAAGTGGCCGCTGCCACACCGCGAGCACGTGTAGAAAACGCTACAGTGATCGAGGCCCTCGTTACGCATCTCTTAATATATCGACGCCCCCTTTGCAGCCCTTTGCTCTTCCCGCTTCCTCTGTGTCACCTTTATCGTCTCTTTCCACTCTTCAGCCTCTCGGTTCCTAGTCCCCAGTGAATAGTCCTCAAAAGTAATCCGCAGCTACACTTGAAAGGATGACCACCAGAGTGCGTGGTGCACACAGTAACCTGGACCTGATCTCGCATGCTTTGACAGTCTCAAGCGCAATTTCTGAGGTATTATAGGCTCGTTGTCGTCGGGGATGGTGGTCAGTTTATTTCGCTCTCACAACACGGATCTTTTGCCTAGACTTGTGCTCCCAGGTGTTGGGAAGTGAGTCAACTCTTGCAGATATGTGTGGGTGCCAGCTGAGATCGGTCTCTCGCTATAGGTCTGCCTTGACCCTTCAATTTATTCATGAACATTTCGTGGATAAGCACAATCCGGTAAAAAATTGCATTATACTCGGACTAGTGTGTTTTGCTGACAATATGCTCAATAATTCAGACAATTGAGCGAGTTTTGTTGTCCCTACCCCGTGGCACCTGTTTTAACGCCCTACCAGAGATTCACACCGGAAACAGTACATTATCGACAATGAGGTCACTCTTCTGGACGTTCTCGACATGGCAGGCCAAGAACAGTATGGGTAAGTAATATTCCTTCGCCGAAACTCCTTCACGACAATTATCAACTACAAGTCTCAGAGCCACACGGGAACAATACATGCGCTCTGGCGAAGGCTTCCTTCTTGTTTACTCTATCACTTCCCGGGACTCCTTCGACCAGATCACCACGTACCATAGGCAGATCTTGTGTGAGAAGGACCAGAACGCCTTCCCAATGATTGTCGTGGCCAACAAGTGCGACTTGGAATATGGGTGCCAAGTCGACATGAATGGTATTACCTCTATTTCTGATCCGAATTTGTTCAATTCACTCAATTAACATGGGCTATAGAGGGCTATGATCTGGCCAATCATCTTGGTTGCAAATTCATTGAGACATCGGCAAAGCAGCGCATCAATGTTGACCAGGTGTTCAGTAACCTTGTGCATGAAATTCATCGGTTTAACAAGGTTTGCATCCCCGTCTGAGAACTTGTTCTGCACTGTTCTGATGTGAGCATGATTGTGTTTCAGGAACAAGCATTGGGCTCCATGGGCTGTGAAGGTGATTCCCAGAACTTGGAGGGCGAGGATGGCAGCAGAGGTGATTCCCAGAACTCAGATGAGGGTGACTCAGAAGATGGCAGCAGAGGTGATTCCCAGAACTCAGACGAGGGAGAGGATAGTGATGGAGGTGATTCTCAGAACTCAGAAGAGGGCGAGGATGGGGCCGAGGATGAGAGCAGAGGCAATTCCCAGAACTCGGAGGAGGGCGAGGATGACAGTGGAGATGATTCCCAGAACTCAGAGGGTGAGGATGGGGGTGAGGATGGGAGTGGAAGTGATTCCCAGAACTCGGAGGAGGGTGAGGATGGCGGTGAGGATGGGAGTGGAAGCGATTCCCAGAACTCGAAGGAGGGCGAAGATGGGGGTGAGGATGGGAGTGGAAGTGATTCCCAGAACTCAGAGGAGGGTGAGGATGGGGGTGAGGATGGGAGTGGAAGCGATTCTCAGAACTCAGAGGAGGGCAAGGATGGCAGTGGAGATGATTCCCAGAACTCAGAGGAGGGTGAGGATGGGGGTGAAAATGGGGGGTGGAGGCAATTTGCAGAACTCGGAGGAGGACGAGGATGGCAGTGGATGTGATTCCCAGAACTCAGAGGAGAATGAGGATGGGGGCAGAGATGATTCTCAGAACTCGGAGGAGGGCAAGGATGGGGGCAGAGATGATTTCCAGAATTCGGAGGAGGATGAGAACAGCAGGGTTTGCATCTCTGTCTGATTATTTGTTCTGCACTGTTCTGATCCAAGTGTGATTGTGTTTTAGGGACAAGCATTGGGACCCATGGGCAGCAGAGATGATTCCCAGGACCCTCAGGGAGGTGAGAATGGCAGCAGAGGCAATTCCCAGAACTCAGAGGAGGGCAAGAATGACAGGGTTTGCTTCCCTGTCTGAGAACTTGTTCTGCACTGTTCTGATGCAAGTGTGATTGTGTTTCAGGAACAAGAATTGGGTCCCATGGGTGGCAGAGACAATTCCAAGAACTCAGCAAAAGGCGAGAATGGCAGGGTTTGCATTCCCATCTGAGAACTTGTTCTGCACCGTTCTGATGCAAGTGTGATTGTGTTTCAGGAACAAGCATCAGGCCCCATGGGCAGTGGAGGTGATTCCCAGAGTTTGCATGAGGGCAAGAACATCGGCAGAGGCAACCCCCTGAACTTTCACAAGGGCAAGAAAAGCAGTAAAGGCGAGCTTCAGAGCTCGCACGAGGGCAAGAACAGTGGTGGAAGCAAGCTGGAGGGCGAGGATGGCAGCTCGGGCTGCTGCCCAAACTGGTGCCCAAGTTGGTGTAATGACTGTGTGGTACTTTGATTTGACCCATGCAAGGATAAATTCAAAGCCTTGTCTACCCCCTTGTACTTTGTTCTCCTGACTTCGAAAGAATGCATATTGCCACATCAATGAATTTGAAGTCTCTTACATTCAATTCTAAATCTAGTTCAATAGCTGTGGATGGCACTGGTATGATGCCACCCAGATAGGCAATGGGGCAAGTCAATCTTACCATGCAAGTACACGAGGCTGTTGTTAGATCATAAACATATGCATCTCCTGTTGGCTGACTTGGGAGTCAGAGATTACACAAGGGGCAATGACCTGCACATCCAAATCAGGATGCATTCGACGCATCCATTGAGCATCTGATTGGCCACTTCACAAAGTGCCTTTCAAGGCACAAAGCCAGCCTTTGTGCTTCCATTGTGCATGTTTTGTTTCTCTGGTCCAGGAAACAAAGATGCACAAAGGCTGCTTTTGTGCCTTTGGAAACCTTTGTGCTTGCTTTGTGCAGCAATCTGCTGCGATGCAACATGGATGCCTTGAACGCATCCTTGATTGGATGCCCAGGTCTTTGCCTCCAGTGTTAACTCACCTCTCTCAATATCAATTGGCCAAAAAAAGTCAAGATGTGAAAGATTGGTTGTGATCTAGAGTTTTCTAGCCCATCCAGGAACAATCTGGTGGCTGTGCATGGCCTGCTTATGCTGCCGAGATAATTCTGGAGTACTTTACAAGACTCCCAATCACCAACTACATGAATGGTAACACCAACCTAGACCTTAGGGAGCTGGTCTGAGGGGATTCCCAGGTTTGACCCTCAATTTTTTTTTAATGTGACAAATGGCCCATCATAATGGTTTGTACACCAGACTTTGCAAATCTCATTTGATGCAAAAAAAATGATAAGAACGCTTACCTTATCCTCACACTTGTTTATTTGCTGGTTTCTGACGCTACTAAACAATTTATGCAAACCATTGAATTTCTGTACATTAACAGTTCATATGAATGTTCTCACTACAAGGCAGAACTCAATACCAGGCTCCCAGTTATATTGCTGTTGGATTGTTGATTAGCTTCTCAAGTTCCGCTGCCTCTGTCCATTTATTGAGACCTCGGTATGTTTGGACCAAATATCCCATTGTAAATTGAGTCTGCGGGTGCTTATCACCAAGAAGCCTCCTTTGATGATGCAGGACAGTGGCTTGAAACTCTTCAGCCTCAACAAAGCGACCCAAGCAATAGTTTGTCCATCCTAGATTTGTCATCGCATGCAATGTAATGGGATGACTGTCACCGAGAAGCTTTTTTCGCTTCTCCAGTGCTACAAGTTCCAGCTTTTCAGCTTCTTCAGATTGGCCCAAGGCATTATATGTATATGCAAGGCTATTCATTGCAAGGAGTGTATCCAAATGGTCATCACCCAGTAGCCTTCTTCGTTTCTCCAGGACTATGTCTTTGAATTTCTTTGCTTCTTTGTATAGGTCAAAGTGATCATATGTGACAGCCAGATGATGCATGGCATGCAAGGTGTCAAGATGGTCATCACCAAAGAGCTGTCTTCGTTTCTCCAGCACCACAGTTTGTAATTCTTTAGCCTCTTCAAATCGATCAAGGTGGTAATATGACATTGCAAGATCCTGCATCACATTCAGCGTCTCTGGATCATCCTCACCAAGGAGTGTCTGCTTTTGATTCATGATGATAACTTCAAGATTCACTGCCTGGGTGTATTGTGCAGCATTATAGTATATTTTTGCATACAGCTCATAGAACTCTGCAGCTGCTGCTGGGGTACCCTGCATCAAGGAATCAACATGGGAGACTAATCGCAGACTCGCAAGTTGCACATCATTGGCTGGGACTCCTTTGAAAAACATGCACAGTATTGTGCCCATACAAGAATGATACAAGTCCGGATTGGTGAGGGTTGTCCGAAGCCAATTATGTACCAAAGGATGAATAGGAAATGAGCTTCTTTCATCGTCAAAGTTGATCAGAGAATATGCCCTGATCTCATTCGTGAGCCTCACAAAACAGAATGAGTCCCAGCTCTGATCAGGACCTAAAAACTGCATAAGGAATTGTAGTGGCATTGACAAGTCTCGCTCTGCTGGGCCACCTGGAGAAAAGGCATAGTCTGCTGCTCCACTGAATATCTCTTCTGTGATTCCATCTCGATGGAGGAAAGAACATAGCTGCAGAAACATGGCAGCTGGTTCACTGAGCCTGTCAAAGCTCATTTGCCATGTTGTATATACTGTCCAAGCATAGTCATCATGGCTTTGAGTGGTCATAGCAAGTAACTCCCCACAACATCGTTGATATAATCCCAAATAGGTGTCAAGTGTGCCAGATTCCAAGATAAATGCGCCAGCCTGGACAATTGCAAGGGGTAGATAAGCCAATTCCTGGAAAGGTAGGATTCAAACCTGTAGATAAATGAATAATTGAACAACTGACCTTCACGATATCCTGTGCGAGTAGTTCATTCACTGAGGAAGGCTCTTGAACAGCCCTTTCGAGTAACAATGTCACTGCATCTTGTTCTTCCATGTCAGCTACATGAGAATGTGCGCCATAGACTCGAAGATTAGGATTGCGTGATGTGATGATAATATTGCCATGGTTGCATTTGGGAACAAACTGGTTGAGATTGACTTCAGGATTGTCTGCATTGTCGAAGAGCAGCAGCCAATCACTGTGGTTGGCTATGAGCCACAACAAAGCATCTTGCGGAGAGTTTCCAGCTTGCTTCGCATTCGCTATACTCTTGAAACCTGTTTCTATTGTTTCAGTTGTTGTTGCATCCACGAGAAATCGGTCGGTGAAGCTAAAGCAAAGTGCATGAGTCGCTTCTGTGAGCAGACTTGGGAGATAAACTCACTGGGCCCATTCCTCAATGAATTTAAGTGCAATCTGCGTCTTTCCAGCACCGCCAAGCCCGTATAGCACGTAAATGTTCTGTTTCTTCATATTTTTACTAAAGAACTGAACCATTGTCTCCAGGATGGTCTGTCGCCCATGAAATATTCTTGATGCAGGAGGGCAGCCATTCACAACTTTTAGAGGATATACCAGACGCGGCTGACACAGCACATCTGAAATGCGGCACACCAAAACCAGATGCGGCACATGATGTCACATGTGCCGCATCTGAATCAAGTGCGGCACATTGCTCAAAAAGGAAGTGTCGCTGATCTGAGTTGCGTCGAGCACGCAATCCTTGGACAAAATATTGCCAAATAAACCCGCTCTTTCTTTTCCACCACCACCACCACCCATCGCCTCCACCAAGCTTATCCCGTTCAAAAACGCGTCGTAATGCCCTCGAAACACAGTCCCGAGGACCAGAAGCTGATCGTGTCGATGGGTATCATGACGGTATTTCGAAGCTCGGTACGCGTTCTCACACCCACGTCTATCGTATTTAACGCGTCGAGCACATCCAGATCTATCAACCACGCTTCATCAAGGATAATTCCCACTTGTGGGTTGACGCGGAGTGGATTGATGTCGTCCAGCTTCGCAGGTTGCTCAGTGACGAGACTGAAGGCGCGCGATTTTGAGTCTTCCACCATCGGAATCGGCCTCAACACGCGCCAAAGTCGAATCCGACGCGTCGAATGCGTTGCTGAGCCATTCCCCATCAGTTTCGGGCGTCAAAGTTCGCACTTGGACCGAGGGGGACAGGGATGTTACTGAGATTTTGTCGGATTCGGAGGATGCTCCCGTCAATCCAGGTATGTCATCAGTACCCAAATTTACACTTGTCACCGCCAGATGCTCGTCAATCATCTCCGCTTCCCCCATCCGACATTTTCAGCGACTCGACGTGGGATGTGGCTACAGGTATGGTCACGCTATCTATTCCCGTTTCCGAATCCATTCCTTCATTCATTCTACGGAATCTGCATCTGATGACACCCGCCAGAGCGATTCTGGCTTTGTTGCAGTCGATGGTAACGCAAATTAGCATTCTCTTCACGAGATCAAGCTAAATTTTCGTCGGAGATTCAAATCTTGACTCAATTTGTGATTCACTCGTTTACATTTGGTAGGAAAACGACTCCTGGGAAGGAAATACCGGGACTGGGAAATCCCATGTCTGGGTGACATTCGAACCCGGGGCAGATCCCATTCTCTGCCGTAGGCCACGCTTGAAATCCAAAGGCGCGCGCTGCATGTCGTCATATTCGATTCCAAATCGCGTCTCTTGACAACAGGAGCTTTTGCGTGTGAACGGGTTGACTCCCGCCTTCTTGATACTGTCCGGAGAGATCTGGACACCGCCTCGCGCGATGCCGTCTTTGCCGCTCAGCGACAAACGCGACGGGACGAGGGAACTACCCAAGAGCGCCGAGTCACGCAGTTCGTGAATCGATTCTATAGAAGGGCGTGCGCAAAGCACCGAAGCGCTACGACTTGTAATGCACAGATTATTTCTGGGACCTTTCTCGCCTCGCTGATAATCTCATACAGCTTCCGGACTTTTTTTTTGGAGACCCATCTAGTACCTGTGGCCCCTTATTTATTTTTAAATGTAATTACGGACATCCGAGCCTGAAATACAAGTTGGTGGATATGAAGGACGACAATAAGCAGAAGAGATTCGAGTTGGATGTCAAACGGAAAATGAATTGAATTAGAAAACTTACAGCAAGGAGACAGGAGTGCATCGAAATGTTACAGATGTACCCAGTGTGCAAGACTTTATTTGAGGCCTCCAAATCCGAGTCAGCCTCGCGCCGTCCATTACTTTCAAATGCCGTGTAGGATGACTCGGAGAAAGATCCAACCTACAGAGTGCAACTCATGAAGTCCGTTCCAGAAAGAAAGACAATACAAGAGAAATAAAATGCACCCCCGCGAGGGCATTGCTGAGTCGCTCGAGGATCGGGAAGAGTCGAGGGTCGAGGACACCTCTGAATCGGGGCGGGGAAAGGGTTACGGATGGCTCGGGTCGGGTGGAGAAGCTCAAGGAAGGGTTGAGGAGAGGATACACCGAAAATTGAGATGTCTGACGTGAGTAGATCAACCTTTCGAGTTGGATATCGACGCTAAGTGAATTATAGTTCCGCACGAGGCTTCACTTCCGTCGCACACGGTGAGCTAGAATCAAGTCAGTACTCGATGTGAGAACAAGTAGTGGTGTCGGCCTCCGTGAATGAACGAATAGATAAGATCGAATCAAAAAAAAATAAGTGAAAGACTCAAATAAAAGCTCAAATCCGTGAAGGTAGTGATGAATTAGACGTACCTGGAATTTTGAACCCGCCTTGCCTAGTTTCCGCATACGACTCGGACGCATCTACAGTGGAATTAAGTACGACTCGGAGTCAATAGTATCGGTAACGCACAGATGCGGCTTATTGAGGTCAATCGTGCTCACAATGATGTCGCATTCGAACTGAGTTTGAACTCAGGTAAGTACAAGCCAAGAATTCACGTTGAACTTGAGGAATGTACCTTTAATTTCCAAAGGAATAACTCAAGATTCGGAGCAGCTCAGCCGAAATCGGAATGTAAGGAAGTATTGTTGATAAATAAAGTCACTAGGGATTGTCGTTAAAGTCACCAGCGAGCTTCGTTCAAGTAATACGCTCTCGCTTGAATGCGCGCAAATCGCGTGCGCTTGATGTTTGAGTTCGTGTGCGGAATGGACTTGTGCAACTGTCGGGGAGAGTTAAAGAGTCAAAGTGAAAGTGAACAATAAATAATGTCGAAACAGCACGGCATAACTCACCTTGCATTTGTTTGAGGGGGTGAAATGAACTTGAGCAATGTATTCTGAAGCATGGACTTGGCACCTTGAAGCAAGGACACAGCTAGCACCTGGAGTAACGGAAATCCTCGCTGCAGCAGACTTAACTCTCATCCAAGTCATTCGAATTGAAGAGTGAGTACTGTACTTCGAAGGCCTTGAAAGGATATACCAGTCAGAACTTCAAAACTGAATACAGGACCACTTGTAAGGGGAGTTCGGGACATGAAGGTCTCTCTCAGAAAGACATTCGCCAAGTAAAAAGATCAAACATTATGTGCAATTTCATTTAACCTTGGCGGAAGATGAGTTTCTTTCTTTCAAGTCTGTAGTTGGGATAGACGCGCGACATAGTTACCTCCAACGTAGCTATTGAATTAGTCATCGGTGCAATGTTTCGGTCTGCAAGGACAGTCAGAATGGAGAAAATAAAGTCAGTGACTATGAAAATCGCACGCACGACTTGACGAGATTTGTGCGCGAGTTTCAAGCATAGTTTCTGCTTGCGGGAAGCCAGTAAGTGAGTCATTGAGGTAGGGTGACTACGATCTTGGTGAATGAAGTCCCTTAGTACAAACGATAATTTTCTAAGAGCAAGCTGAATTGGAATTATGATTAAACGCGAAGGAGACGTATCCAAAGGTGTGTGATGAAGCGTGCGCTCAACTGAGCGATATATCCGTTTTGGGACTTCCAGCCTACAAGGCAACTCAAAGCAAGTCAGTATTCAGGTTCGCAAGGACAGTAATCAAAGCGACACCTACGGTGCACTTTGCATTGAATTCGGCCTGCGAAAAGAATTGATATTCAAATCAGTAATAATGAGATGCCGTGGGGGCGAAGGTCTTTGAATCCAGAAGAATAAACCAGTCGGTTCATGAGTCAGACAGTGCGACAAGGACTCGCCAATTCACTTCCCTGAGCAAATTTCATTCAACAAAGAACGGAATGGACCTAGAAATCGAGTCAGCAAGAATAAATTGAAGCTTTATCCCTAGGTCCGTTCATTCATCTTCACCTTGCCATCTTTTGTGTTGAATGTGGATCTTAATATTGAAAGTAAGTCATCGCGTTCTTTTCTTTCCTTTCCTTCTTGTCTTGCATTACTGGTATATTGTGCTTTGTCGGGTTCGGGGCGATGAAGTGCGTCGATTAAAATTCCATTTTTGCTGACTGCGGTGAACTATGATGCAAATGGACTCCGAGTTTTCATGAGTTGAGGTCTATTTGCGTCACCATTCGCATTTCAACTCCCATGTTTGGTGTACAGTTCAGAAAGAAGCATGTGTCGTGAGAAGCACGCAAAACTGGGTGGAAAGTCATGATCAGTATGTTGCCCATGACACTCATATATTTGGGGAAGTTACTCAGCCTGCGAGCGCTGAATTCCGCCTATTGTACATTATCAAGTCAGTGTGTTCTTATGCTCATGCTGGAAGACGTACTACGTACGACACGGAATGGAGCAACATAGAAAGCCGGCAGTTGCCGAATCATGTGACAGTGCCGTTGATGTGTCTGCACGCCGCATGCGATGTGCCGCACCTGACGGCAATGTGCCGCTTATTGACTCGGTGTGCCGCAGATGATTACGGTGTGCCGTACTTGAGATGAGCTGTGTCTGCCGCATCTGGGTGGTCCCGCAACTTTTAAAGCTTCGACGGAGCCGGCTGGAACTGCATTTATGGTGAAATGTTGATGGATACTAGCGCCCTCCCCAGTTCCCCCACCACCACCATGCACCCCTCCTTGTCCACCACTCCCTCCTTGGCCCCCTGGAGAACATTGGACATTCGCCATCTATGCGGTGAAGTTTTCGTACCATAGAGAAAGTAATTATAGTTATTCACTGCCGGAGGATACCTGGATATTATTTCGTCCTGGTGAGGCTGGGAAGCACTTGCGGCAGAGGAACCCATCGAGGACATGCTGGGGGGAAAGAGAGATGGAAACCAATTTAGCGCCCGAGGCTGTTGCATAGACAACTATGACAGCTCTCGAAATGGAGGGACATATGGATGGCACCAAGAATTTAATTTTCGGAAGCAATAATATACACTAATTGCGTGAATCAAGGATAAAAAGAAGAGAGGAAGGAGAGATACTTAGCACCTCAGATATTGAATCCCATCATAAAATCAATTGAATGGCGCTTTCGAGAACGCAGGAGACATGAAAATACGATGGAAAGGATCTCATCTGTGAAAATGAAGAGACGTTGCTCAATTGGAGTTAACCTAATGCAGCAGCAAGTAACTCCGAGAATATGGGCGTGCCGAATCCACCTACCGCCAAGATGTCGGTCAGCCAATTACTGAGAAATCGACCCAAGCACTCACTGAGAGCATCCCAGCCTTCAACCGCATCGAACCCGAGCTACTCAAACCTCAGTAACCAAACTTCACAATGAAACATACATCGTATCTCAACGACTCACCGATGACGCAGGGCAGAACTCGCCCGCATTGTGACCGGCAGTAACATCCGTGAACGCTTTCGCTGCCGTCGAATAGATCCACGGATTAAGGAATCCCAGGACCGGCTTGCCCGCCGCGATAAGGCGGTCATTGATCAACGCAATGATCGCTGCGAAAGTCGGTGCGGAGCAGCTCGTTCCAGAGATCGTAGTCGTTTGACCATCGGCTACGATTTTGAAATTCACGCCTTGCACGGCTAGGTCGGGATACGCGCGTCCAGACGCGTTGAATACCCCAGTGAAGTTGGACGGGATAGTTTCGAGGAAACCCGCTACCGCAGCTGTTTGGTACTCCGGCGCCGGGAAGTAAATGGAAAAACCACCACCGGTGAAGTTAACAGGAGTCTATACCACCTTCGTCACTTCGTCAGTTCGGCTAATTTTGAGCAAGTTCGTCACCTCATATAAATTTAGCAGTTTTGCGGATTGTTCGTCACTTGGGACTTCTGGTGGTGAAAGTTCGTCAGTTCAGATTCCCTGCTGCGGAAGTTCGTTGGTTCAACATTTTTGTCACACAAACCACATGGCCGTTCCATGCCCCTACCATCACCCGCCTTCTTTGTTCTCCGACCACCACGTTCCCTGGACTAACCGCTACACCTAGCCACGACGGTGATGCACCAAAACAGTATCTGTGAAGATTAGGCGCTCGAGGTGCAGATGCGGATGCAGGAGAATGCCAGCGGGAGTGAGTGTGCTACAGTTGCACTGGTGGAGGTGTCGTCCTAACAACACCGCCAGTTTTCTGGGTACTAGCCATGAATACTTCGAACTTACTGCCGACTGGGCCCCGACGACATCGAATGACTGTGCCCCCTGCGTTCCCATTCAATGCTTTCCCATATTTTACATGTAACATCACTCCTGACACGGCTTTATTCAATGGTGCTTTCTTTTCAACCCCCAGAAAGACAGCTTGATCATTCCCTCAAACACAGTCCTCTCAGAACAAGAAGGTTTGTCATTAATCTGTGGTTATGCACTGGAGCAACACTTCTATTTCCCAGCTTCCGTTGAACGATGGGTCCTATTTTGGTGCTGACGCCACATGGAAGGGCCCGGATACTTGTGATGACTGGGAAAAATTCTGCGGCTCGGTCACTAAAGCCACGCGATGCGCGCCTCAACCAGATCCTTTGTCTCTAATATTAATGCCCAACAACTCTGCCTCCCGCGCCACTTCATATTCATTGCTGCCCGATTTCAATGCCTCCGAGATGTCGGGACACCCTCATATTCCGTCCAGTGTGATGGTGAGCTCAGCTGACTCGTCATGCCCTCGGTTCTCTGAGATGACTCTGAAAATTGTGAGCTTGCCGTTAATATGACTGCGTATGAGCTATTGGAAAGCGACGTCGCGACGGCATCTGGGAACGAACGAAATCAGATACAGTCCGGCTGGAGGACAATGTGTCTTCTGAAATCACATATTTATGATTTTCCGGCGTCCTTATGTACAATTCATACGAAAGCCTTCCACCTTGAATGTGTTACAAGCTTGCCATTGCAAATTACGATCACCGTCGAAACGACAGGTTTTCCCATTAATCTCACCTCAACCTCGGCAGCGAAACGGTTGTCTTGAGCGATCAAGCATACCTTTCGCCTAAGTATAATGTGAGTATTGTGAGCATTGAATGCTAGGTTCTCCTCCAATGTGGAGCACCAGATTGTTGAAGAAACTCCAGGTGTGATTTCCTGGGGCAGCAACAATGCAGTATGAAGTGGTACATGATGTTGAACAAAACCCTTATCCAACGCTCGGAGTGCGATGGAGGCGGAAGAACACTTCGCTCACAAAGTTGACCATACTTTGACAATGGAAGTTGTGTAATATAATAGACCCGCCGATTTCCTCTCTCCTCACTTGTCACTAGGTCATGTGCAGGTGACAAGCGCGTACAGCCTGCGGGTTGTACGCGAGGCGTCACACCCACATGACCTGGTCAAGTGGGATGGAATGACCATGTGACAAAAATGTTGAGCTGACGAAATTTCACAGCGGAGAACTTGAACTGACGAATATTCACAGCCGGGAGTTCCAAGTGACGAACAATCCTCAAAATTGCTAAATTTGTATGAGGTGACGAACTTTCTCACTATTAGCCGAACTGACGAAGTGACGAAGGTGGCGCGGACTCAGTTAACAGCTGTTTCGGGAGCGATGCCGATCGTGGACCCGACGGTGGTCATATATGGGCATGTGGCTGGAAAGACTGTCTCGAATGTGGCATTGGTGCACCCTTTGCCGAGGTCGTGCAGCCCGCGCACGCCGCCCTGAAGTTCGTGTCAGAATGGGACTCAAAATAGAAGTGAAATGTCTGAGACTGACATCTCCTGAGCCAGTAACGGACGAGATCCCCCGCGCAGCAAGGGCCATATACCCGTTACAAATTTTCCTGCGATTTTACAACAAGTCAGCGGCGGTAGTTCTCATTCCGAACGAATACAAGGTACTGACGTAGCCATTGTGACGCCGAATAAATCTTCATTGCTGCCGTACGAGGTGCTAATGACTGAAGGAGGATTAGCAAGCCCATCGAGAAACGTCGTTGTGTCGAGCAAGGCCGTCGCGAAGTCGGCAACGGTGATAACCCCGCCGACGGAAAGAAACTGGACCGGAACACCAGTGGCGATGCCTGCGCACAATTAGCTAGTTTCAATCTCGCCAGAAAAAGAATGGGTGATATTTAAGCTTACCAACGGCGTACTGAATGTCGAGGTTCGCCTCTTGCCAGCCCGGCGGCGCCTCATCCGGGCCCTGTGGGTTGGTTCCATTATCAAGAGTCAAGACTTCGAACGTCGTATTAGACAGCATATCAGGGCGGAATTGCTCCAGGAAGCTCTGTGCATGATCATTTGTGAGTTACTGCCAAACACCACGTCTAATAGAAGAGGAACGCACCGAAAGGTCTGCAAATTGGGCCCAATTCTCCGCATAGCCAGTGATAAGAAGGGTATTATTGTTCGCACTGTGTGTGGCTGGGGTCGCGGGGATCCCATAGAGATCTTGCAAGCATGTCGGGGGTGATAACGCCCGTGGAAACGCTCGTATCGCAGGACGCGGACACACGTCTTTCAAGAGAGCTAAAGCCCGAGGCGGACTCCCCTAACCGTGGGCTGAAAGCAGCAAACGCGATGGTGGGATGGACGACTTCGACGTGCCCGACAAGCTCAGAAGGCAGCGACACAGAGAGGGTTCGTATGATCGTGTCGTTGGATGATGAGAGCGAGAAGACCTCAAATTTCGCCCCAAAAAGCGTGTTTGCCTGCGAGACCGGCAGAGTGAAGGATACCCAGTCTTCGTTCGGCGAAATGACGCTGATGTTGAGACCGTTGGAAGATGCGAACGCGGTGAACGCCGACACTGTCTCCGGTGACGGCTGAACAAACGATTTGACCTGAAGGCCAATTCGCATCAGTCCGATACTGAATCTGGCACGAGCGCACCTCTTCCATGGATAACCACTGTCGGAAATTTTGGCTACCAGGTGTCGACGCGGATATCAGTCTTTTCTCAAGGCCAGAAATATCGTTGGACGTCAAAGCGACACGAAGAGTAAGCAGTTCATCCGCAGGTGCGGGACCGTGACTGATGAATCCGCTCGGAGCGCCGCGACGATTTTCGTGCAATACCATACGGGCATATGAGACCGAAATGAGCGAGAGTGCAGCCAGGAGCCTGAGGAGAGCCATATTCATAATCTGAATGCGGGCGAGGAGGTCGTAGCAGTCGAGTATAGCTGTACCACATTAAATACCGTGACTTTTAGCCGTCCAGAAATCGCCGGTCTCATCTCGCCGTTAACGAGACCCAGGTATGCCAGATGTTTGATTGTTCTTCGAGGCGGACAGCGGGTCGCGACAGGGAATATATATTTCTTCACTTGCGGCAAAAATGTCGCCGAGCCGAGTGACCGTGATTACTGGGGCGCTGTAGTATTCTCGTTCACGACGCCAATGGAAACAAGCGAGCATACTTCCTCGTATTCGTGCGTCAGGTCTTGGCAAGTTTCGGCGGCCGATATGACCGCCATCCAATCACTTTCGGGCTTCGTATAGACAACTCCCTTTGAACTCGGGCGGGGTGGACATTCATTGACAGAAGCGTTGCCAAGATACACTCCTGCGGTGCCAAATCTCGCGTGAGCCGGCGGATTTTGTGTCGGTTGTGCCACAAGTTGACCACAGAGGCGAGAAAGCGGCTCAGAGTTGAACTAGAAATGGGGAGAAAGCCAAGGAGCGTATTTTGGGATGTTTGGTCTCAACGCCAATAGCGCCGGAGCACCGCCACTTTCCTTTTTTGCTCATCGAAAAACCCATGCATCGATTTCGAATTCTGAGAGCGGGGACGGTTACAGCGGGGGGATGCGTACATCAAAACGAATGTAGAGAGAAAATGTCCGCGCGAGCTCGGTGATGGATATAGGGGAAAACGTCGTATCTGCACGCCAAAGCGGTCGCTCTGGGTATCATCTAGCTCGTACTTAATGTTTCCCGCGTCATTGCGAAGGTAGAACACGCGGTAATCGTCCAGAATCAAAGATCGCCTCTCCACCCTATCTCCCCGCTTGCATCCACCAAGACCCACGCCAGACCTCGTCGGCGCTCCGCCATTGCAGCGCCTTGCTTCCATCCTCTCTCCGCACGAATCGTCTCCGGAAATAATCAGCGCGAGTGCGAAGGGACAAAAATGCAGCCGTTCATTCCGTACGATGGGGAGATGGCGTCCGAATCAAAACGGGTGACCAGGAAGATTCGAGTGCGGTGAGGGTGAAGCTGCCATGATGCGTGGATGAGTCGTCGGCCGTCGTCGACAAGACCAGGACTGATGCCGATCCCATCCAAGTCCACATATTGCCTCGCCCATGGCCGTGCCCTCCTCGCCCGCGCGCTGGCAGAAATCGAGGGCGCCCAGCCTTCGTCGCCCCCGCGGCCGCGGGGCAGATGCGGGTGCAACCGCGAGCGCCAGAGCCGCCTCTGCGTCCTCCGCGTACCAATCTCCGCTGCCTTTCCATCCCCAGTCCCAGTCCGGTCCTTCTCGGGGAGCAAACGTCCAAGCGCATTGAGACCGCGAGCAGGGCGGCGAACACAGACGCGGGTACTATCGCTCGTGTCGAGACCATGAGAGGGTAGACCAAGACGCGCGCCTCCTCGCACCAACGCGCCTCCATCCTCGCCGTCGGCGTTACACTTCGCTAGATAACGGCGGCGCTGGTCTCGTTGACGGGCGCGGGTGCTGCGGGGAATGGAAACGCGCATCTAGCCCTCCCACCGATTGGCATCCGTAGGAAACGAAGGGTGTTGGGCGTCCCGCCGCGACGGGAGTACAGATCGACAGTCCGCGATGGTGCGGGGACGAAGCTTGCTTGTAGTGCGGTGTGAGGTGGCATGGTGGGAGGAGGATCAAGGCCATGTCGCTCGTCCGGATTCCGGAAACGCGGTGCGGTGTGTCTTGAGGAGACTTTTAACGGGAAGTCAGTACGTGCGGAAATGACCCAAGACGCTCAAAAATGAGGACGAGGAAGGTATTCACCACCATGAGAGCGCGCCAATCGAGACCTGTCCATAACGGACAAACTCAAAGGCGGCGGATGGCAAACGTATCCGAATCGTCATTCCCGCCTTCTTCTTCAGGTCGTACTTCGGTCCTCCCTCCACCCGTCCCCACGGTCGCGCGCGCACCATCTGCATCCACCCGCTCCGAGGCACAGATCGCGACATCGTGCGCTGTGCTCCATATGACGCTGAGACGATGGGTCGAGGTCGATGTCGCGCGGAAGCGTGGCGAGGAGGTGTGTAGACGGCCCTAGTGTGCGCGGCGAAGCACAAGCTCAACGCAGCGGTAGCACGGGTGGAGGTGCGGTGGAGGCGACCAAACCGCACTGCATGCGCGCACATAGAGCCGCGACGCAAGGCCCTCGCAGCCCGAGCACCCGTGTCTTTCCTCCCCCCGTCCTCCCAGACTGATGCTATCCGCTCTATCTAGCCGATGCGTCTCGAGGCTCCGGTCGGACTGCGACTGCGATACGGTCGAGCATGGCGCGGACTCTAGGCTCCGAGGATCGTGGCGCAGCGGCAGCGGGGCCAATATACCGAGATGGCTAGTGAATAGGTGCTGCCAGAGAGTGTGACGTCCAGGGCGTACAGGAGTCGCAGAATTTGCTGATTGACCGCACCACGCCGATACCCCCCTTCTCCTCTCCTCCTCCCCGGCTCCCTTGTCGTCCGGCCTACCTCCCCCTAGCCAAGGGTCGCGATGTCGTGCGTCCGTGCCGAATCTCGGAGGATACGTTGTGTCATGCAGAACTCTCGCGAGGAGACGTATGGTACTGCTGCACGCGACGAGGTGCAGAGCGGACGCAAGGGGAAACGGAGGCTGGGGTTGAGTGGGGAGCGGGACGGCAGAGGTGGGGATGGATGCCACATCACCAAAAATGTCGATCCCATCAAAGGCCCTCGTGACTCCGGCAAAGGCCGTCCAGCCTTGGACGCGTCACGCAAGGCTCTTAACAGGCATTCCCAGCCTGGCCTCATCCTCTCAAAGGCTTTACTAGCCTAGCTCCCCACTTTTAAGCCGCTATCAGACCCACCCAAGCCTTGGATTACTCGGCCAAGGATCGATCAAATTCTGGCCATCCACCGTACCACTAGCACTCGTTTGTTCTGGACTGTTTCTCGCGACACCCCCCATGAAACTCACAAACTTATTGGCCTCATCCGTTTCGAAAACGAACGTCAGGTACATACGTCTGTCGCAGGGCCGCCAGAGTATGACAATCCAACATAGGTCATTCGCCAGTACTGTGGTCGCAAAGAGGGATGCCTTGTATGATACGGGATGCGACATGTATCATTGCAGAGGTATTTAATCATTTTTTGTACTGGTCTCCCGAACCCTAGAGCCGGGTTTTCGGAATTCTTTTGCAAAGACGAGAAATAGCACGTGATCGTGACGCGGCCTTTAAAGTCGAGTGACGCGCTTCTCAAAGCTTAACCGCGACCATTATCATGTCCCTCCTCCTCTGCGAACGACTCTTTTCGCCCCCGTTCTGCCTCTTAGTGATGTTAAAGCCCCCAAACGCAAGTGTACGACGCCTTCCTCGCAGCTCTATCAGCCAACGGTGACCCATACGACATCCCGGCTTCGGCGTACCCCTCTCGATCACGCTGCACCAGGGAGATTATCGTGGGACCCCGGGAATAGTGTCTGCAGCTCCCTGACGAGTCTTTCGAAGTTTCCTGCCCAGTCCGCGAGCTGGATATGCGCTGGTAATATGTACAGCACAAGGCAAGACCTCATGTGCGCTAAAATCTCCTTTTCTTCTTCTTGACCCGTTCTGTCTTAGTTTCGCGAGATCTTGCGACTCTCGTCAGCTGCACTCGACCGAATTCAACCCCGAACGCAAGCCCGTGGAATCTAGAAAGACCTGTTCAATGCCACTTGCAGCCAACGCGACCGTGCGTGTACAGAAGCTGGATATATGGGCCTAAATATTGGCATATTTTCATGCTGATGCCTTCAACGTGCTGTTTCGTAGTTGCAAACTTACTGACGACAAGCTGGAACCGATGGTGGCTGATGTACTTATCGGCAAGTGTCTCTTCTTCTGTTTGTCACCCTTCTTTTCTTCGTCTTGGACCTTCCTCGATCTTTCTTGCATTCTATTCCGCTGTGCATATACTCACCTCACATCCTCAGATGCGCTGCTCCCCATCTGCGCTCCGAGTTAACCTCCTTGAACGTCTTTTCTACGAGTGCCGTCTTCGACCATCCTGGCACGCATCCACCCTACGGCAGTGCCTCTCCCGGCCCGAGCAGCATCAGCGTGCCCGTACGAGCTATCCGCATCTGTCTTCCTCTCAACTCTTCCGCCTACATTGCCTACCTCCACCTCGCACGCACCCCATGTTTCTGCTTTCGCCCAGATATGGTACACTCCTACTTACACCGATGTCCGCACCCTCATTGATTCACTGCGTTCAACCCCATAGTAGACCGAGGGTCGGTATACCAGGGTAGACCATGGGCAGACCAACATGTCTGTCTACCTCAGTCGACATTGGGTAGAACCACCCGGTGCCTGGTAGACAGACCTCGGCCAAGGTAGACCGATGTAAACATAGATGAGCCAATATTATTATTGCAGGTCAGCTAAGGTCGGTGTACCCAGGTAGACCGAGGTAGACCGAGCAGGTAGACCATGGTAGACCATGGTAGGCCGAGGTCGACCAACCTCGGTGTACTTTGAGTGGTAGACGTCAGTGTACCCGGGTAGACGAAGGTAGACCGGGGGTAGACCGAGGTAGGCCAAGGTAGGCTAAGCTCAGTCTACTATGGGGTTGAACGCAGTGATTGTACTAGGCCCGCGTGCTCGCGCTCCTCGCATCCCTGTCATGCCGCCAATCACCGTCAGCGCGCTCATCTCCTCCGGTAATCTCCGACAGCGACTCGGAACTGGCTACAATTCACGCTCATTGCCTTGCTCAGCCTGTGCGCGCCAGTTTCTGTCATGAACCCCTCTATTCCTGAGCAAACAATGACAATATCTTCCGGTTAGCACTCTTTCGTTGTCTTCCCTCGTTAGGCTCATTTATTCTGACAGTGCTTTTATGCAAGAATGATTTGACTTTCTGGTGAGTGCATGCGCGTCTACTGTTTGACTAACGGAGCTCATATTCGCTTCGAGGTCCTTTCCGTCAAGTCCGCTGAGTTTCGGTCAGTTATTTTTGTCGCTTTTGCTTTTAGGCTAACTCTATTGCAGACCACGATTTCGTCTTGCTATTTTACGCCCATCCCGTCTCGCGTTCACGTCGCCTCGCTCAGATCGGCGTGCATTTCTTTCCCATCGGTATGGATCTTCGTCGTCCAAGCTCTTTCATTCCCATTAACACTCCCCAGCAGGGACGATGATCACTTCATAATTCATTTGGGTTAGCTATCTTCCATCTTCTTGCTCTCCGTTGTCTGATGTCGGATTTCCTCTTGCTTGCTTCGTTACTGGTTAGTGTGCTTCTGCCTTTCATGATCAACTGCAGCTGACGTCCCTGTTTAGATGTCTGGGCTGTTTGAATTTTTCCCCTCTTCAGCGAAGTATCACCGGCAATTCTATCTGGTCAGTCTTTCATCTCCCTCGTGTCGACTTTTTCTTATTTATTGTTCCAGTGCTTCCCTGCGGCTGTTTTCCAGTCTGGTGAGTGGGCGTCCGCATTTCACGACGAACTGGAGCTGATCTTTGCCTCTAGGTTCCGCATGTCTCGACTTTTTATTCGAACTCGACTGCGGTGAGCAAACATTTATTTCTTTTCTCTCTTTATGCTAATTCGAGCTTTCTTGCAGTGTATTGCTCGGCCGCTGCTGTATCACTTTCGAGTGAGTTCTTCGCTTTTCTGGTGCCGCTGGTGAGTCTTCATAGTTGTCTTATATTGCTCTATCATTGCTCCGTATAGAAGTATTGCTCTGTAGTAGCACGATGTGAATGGATTTTATTTCTACTACATATGTGAAGTACGAAGACATCTGAAAGGCAATCGAAGGCCTTGAAAGGCTCAGAAGGCCTTAAAAAGGCGGTCCAGCCTGGTAGGCCTTTATAGGCCTTTTGCCTGATACCCGTGCCTTTCAAATGCCTTGAAAGGCTGTTACCAGGCTAGTAGGCCTTTTAAGGCCTTTTGGTCCTATTAAGGTGCTTCCAAGTGCCTTAAAGGTGCTGTCCACTTTTGGTGATGCACACCCGCCGATCGTCTCAGAGATTATGGACAACGAAGCTCTCCACCGACGGCCAATCCTGACACGTCCTCGTCGTCCCCGCCAACCGTCTAGTCTGGGTATCACCGAGGCAGGTAGCCGAGAAGAATAGCCGATTGGGGGAGGGGAACGCAGCGCGGCGTAGGCACGGTCGAGTGTACGACGGGGATGACGCAGGGAGACGGGGCGATCGGATGCGAGCCGGCGTGCATGGCGAATTTGCCATAGGGTGGTTTGCGCCCGCGCTTAGTTCGACATTCGACCGCGTGGAAGCGAAATCGGGCTATGAGTACGAAGGGGAAAGGCTGCATTCTAACGCTACAGATGTATCGTCAAATGGGAAGAGTGGAGAGGCAAGAACACGTACAGGTGCAAGCTGCGTCTCGCCGTAATCCGCCTTGTCTCAATCTTAGCGCCCACCAATATCGTCAATGCGCTCTTCAATCTTGAAGCAGTGACAATCGACGAGAGTGATCAAGTCGGTCCTTCGTGGACTTGAGGAGGCCGACTTCCAAGGGAAGTTTGGGAAGCATCCAGTAGCGTCTGGCTAGCATAAGCACCGCCGAGTCCGACTCCAGGACAGAATCCATCGAAATGGCGAGAGGCAAGGACGCGGGAAGATACGGGCCGGCAGCAATCACGTGGACTTTGTTTGTGCTGCTGGCACTGCCACTTTGAACTTCTCTTCGAATCGCCCATCTTCCAGCTATTTCGAAAACGATAGACGTTTTTTATTTTCGAGCAAAGTTCGGCTAAGTTCGGCACAGCTCGGCTAAGTTCGTAGAGCTCCACCACCACTGTCAACGATGTCAGCTCTGGCGCCTAGTATCTCCCTTGTTATCATTCACCATGGCTCGAGGTAACCGACGCCATATTCCTGTTGAGCACAAGCAGCTCTTCACGACGATGGCCAATCATCTCAAGCCCAGTCAAATAGCGACGGTGGCGCATGTTAACGTGCGCACAGTACAACGGGTCCTCAAAATGTGGCATACGACTGGAAAACATGCCCGAATGCCACTCGAACTGGGTAGACCCCGTATCCTCACTCCCTTTGACATATCCGTATGTTTCTGTTAGCTCATACTGTCCCATTTCATTCAATTCGTAAGGTCACATGTCACAGACCCCAAAATCTACGAAAAAATTCGTAAGTCACAGCGTCACAAGGGCCTCATACGAAAGGGTCCCATGAACTCGAAAATCAGTAGAAAAATGTCGAGAGCGGCCCTGCGGGGCTTTATTTCGTTGCGTGCAGAACAAAGGCCACCTCTCTCGCTCTTCCATGCCACGCAGTCCCGTTCTTCAATGGCCTCCGAGGGATACACATTGGCTGTCTCGTAGGCACTTACTGCTGGTAAGGAATTTTATGCACAAGAAAATCTTGTACGGCACCATGTGAACTCGGGAAAAGCTTTTCCAGCAAGTCTTGAGGGATTTTGAGCAATTTTGCCTTTTCTTTAGGGTCCATTCTCGCTAGCGGTGTTAAAATAGGTGGTGTCGAAAGCAGTTGGAGGGAACGGCGGGGGAAGGAGTGTGGTAAGCGCTGGGTGTCCAGACGACCGAATACTTGCATTGTGAACCGAATCGCCTCCATACCGACTTGCTCCCGAATAACCCGTTAACAGGCGGCGACGCAGGCAGTGTCAGCACCCCGAAATCCAGTGTTGTAAGTTAAGGGTAAGGCCTTAACAAATTAAGGGCTTAACATGAAGTTAAGCTAAGGCCTTCACATCAGGTCCATTGTGGTTAAGCCCTTAATTAAGCCTTAACTTCCTGACATTGACAGGGAACGAACCCGAATCGGAAGTCAAAGCAGCTCATATCAAGTTACATGTGAGTCGCTCAATTACAAGCCTTGGGACCATTCTCTTAGGGTGACAATCTGATCTAGTTTTGGGAAGGTTTCACTCTCAACAGATGAGTATCAGAACTTGCTGAGTTTGCGCTTATGGATGAGGAGCCGGATGATGGTGAAAAAGACGGCTCAGGTGACGATTTCGAAGGTTGAACTTTTTTGGTGCATCAGTCAAGATAACCCTTAATTATCCCTTAACATCACACCCTTAATTAACCCTTAATGTTTATGAAGCCCTTAACTTCAGCACAGACCCTTAATAAGGCCTTAAATTACAACACTGCCGAAATCCGGCTTCCAGTGGCGGGATTACGAAAAATTTTCGTAAGTCACACTTGTCGCAAGTCCCCATACGAAAGGGTCAATTCGTAAGCGGTGTCACACCCGAAATGGCCTTACGAATTGAACGAAATGGGACAGTACTCAGTATTTTCTCCGTACTGATGTTATATAAAGTATCTAGAGGGTCTTATCTTGAGGACACCCGATATATACCTATGCGAGCTCCAGCAGCATTTGCTTGAGTCCACAGGACTCGAGGTAGCTCAGAACACAATACGCGATGCTCTTCTGCGCCGTGGATATACAAGGAAACGTGCAAGTGTTTTGTTTCGCAATTTGGAGGTGTCCTGACACACTGTAGGTCGGTCGCACCGCACGGGAAGCTATCAAACAAAAACAGCTGGCTTTCCAAGCTGAAGTAGGCGAGCATCCCGCTCGCCGACTCGTATTCCTTGATGAGGCTGCTTGCAACCGTCACACATCCAACCGTGTGATGGCTTGGGCACCGATTGGAGAGCGGGCTCGACGCCATGATTTTTTTGTCAGGGGCATACGGTGTGTTTGATATCTTACTGTGGATGAGTGCATGCTCACCAGTGCCCTTCAGCTATTCAGTTTTGCCAGCAATTTGTCTTGATGGTCTTTTACATCTTGATATTCTCGCCCGCTCGTGGACCGCCGACGAATTCCGTAACTACCTTGATGTACTGCTCGATCGCATGAACCCTTTCCCTCAAGACAACTCAGTGCTCGTGATGGATAATGCAAGCGTCCATCACTTCGATGGAATACGGGAGATGGTCGAGGGACGGTATGTTGTCATTCCTGTCTTCGTGGTCCCCCAATCATTCCATTGTGAATCAGCAGGCGTCGCCTGATCTATCTATCACCCTATTCCCCTCATTTCAATCCTTGTGAAGAGGGATTCTCGTCTCTCAAGTATTGGATCCGCCGAAACCGTGATGACGTTCTCATTGAACTAGAGGGACGAGATGATTGTGACCCGATCGGGATGTTATGGAATGCCGTTCATGAGAGTATGACACCAGAGAAAATTGAAGGATGGTTTCGGGATTGTGGATATGTCGCATAGATTCAAACATAGATATCTCAAGAAATTGTAGAATTTTTCGTAGGTAGTAATACAGTATGTACATTGCAAAGCAGTACTTGTGAATGGAGAAAACTAGTTCTCTTTGTCATTGTCCCCCGACGTGCGTGCACGCTTCTTCCCGTTGCGCTTCTTCAGTTCTTTCACCATTTTGCCCGCTTTCTTCATAAACCCTCCGATCGCGCCATCTGCCATGCCGACAGTGTTCTTGAAATACGCCCTGTCAAACTCCTTGTCGAGTGCGCTATGAGCATACACAATGCCTTGCGCTTGAAGAGCACCAGCATATTGGTGGTAGTTTTGGTCAGGGTATTTGGCGTCGAGTTCGCGAAGGACATCGATGATGGACAGGACTTCGTCGTCATTGTCGGAATCATCTTCCGAAGATTCCCCATGGGACCGTTTGTGGGTGGCATTGGGATCAACATCGCGCAGAACATTGCTGTCAGCGTTGAAGCTAGAACCAGACCCAACATGAACGTGGATGTGTGGTAACACGGGCTGCGCACGGCCACGCCCATTGCGCTCTTCACGCGAAAGGCCGCGCTCAGCAAGTTCGTCGAGTCGAAGGACATTCGGGGGATCGATACAATCTTCATCGGCCTCGCCGTCATGCTACAGTGACAATACCATGAGTGGTGAACGACATAACATAAAGACTGTAACACACGATTTTGCGCGCCCACAAAGTGAGAATATCAATCCCAACCTCGACATGCTTGCCAGGATGGGCACTGTTGGGTCCCATGACATAGCACCACCTGTTCTTGCCCGGATGCTCGGCGCATGTGAGTTTGGCTTGGACCTTCTCTAACTCGGGGAGCGCAAGCGCCGTCTCGGAAGACTTCTCAGCCTTTTTGGTTGTATTGCCGTCGGACAGGACTTCCTATGAACGGTTAGTAGAAGGCAAAGCCTGAAGATAGAACGACGTACAAGATTAACGACCTCCATGATAACCCGCCGCTTGCGTCGTGAGTTGCTCTGCAGCGCCAAAAGCTGCTTCAAGGCATCCTTGAAGTCCTCCTCCAAGGATAGGCGATGGTATGGGTCTTTTCGTCGCTCGGCAGACTCCTTCCAGCCGAGAACAGCTGTTTCTGGATTCACATCCATTTGGGCATGGACACGCGAAAAGAAGTCGGTGGCAGAAATGTCATAAGGAAGGACAAGGGTCGTGATGACGGTCTTGTTCTTCTCGGTGGACTTGGCACCATAGACTGGCACCTGAACAGTGAGGAGATGGGCTTGATACATGCTGAGAATTGAGTCCAGAACGAAGACACAAATACTCACCTGTGGGTTGGGCCTGAGGCACTCGAGATGGAGAGAAGGGGGGCTGAAAGTCAGCAGAAGGACGAGGGAGGTAAAGTGGGTGGGCCTGTGTATGGAGAGGATCTTCGTCTTCCGATTCCTCCTCTTCTTCGAACCTCGGTTGATTCAGCCCATCAAACATTCCGCTGTTGAGGGCGCGGTGCATTTGACCGACGGCAATCTGCTGGTTGGTAGGACCTGGGAATGGACCGGCACCGAGAAGGTAAGCAGTAGTGGCAGCAAAATGTCCGTTGTGATTCATGTCTGGGGTTGTGGGTTGCGATGTCGATTTTAGGCACCGTATTTATGGTCGTCGTACCCCACTATGGATGTCAGACAATTCGTCATTGAATGTGGGCACAGTTGGGAGAGGGGACTCGTCATAAAGCTTAAGTTGTGGAGGGCTCAGGGCGTCGTTGGGAGCGTCGAGTCGATCGACAAATGGTTGTTGTCAAGGTTGTGTGTGTCTAAATTTGTTTCGCCGAGCTGTGCCGAACTTAGCCGAACTTTGCTCCAAAATAAAAAACATCTATTGTTTTCGAAATAGCTGTCATTCCTGTCTCAATTTTCGCTGGGTCACGAGGGATATAATTGTTATACCGGTAATTTGCTCCTCAATTTTCAACGGTTTATGTTTTTCCAGCCACTAGGGATTTTATACCGCTAGCGGCTAACCGCCGACCGACCGTTAGCGACGGTGGCAGGTCCAAGGCAGCCGCTAAGTAGTTCAACTTGCAATTGCAACCCGCCTGATTTTCTTTGTAATCTACTGCGGGTCTGTCTTCCCAATTATCGGATTTTTTCAGCTAGACTTCTCGCATCCCTCTTCATTATCGCTGGCCCAGGGTTGTCCATTCTTAGGCTTGTCTTAGGCGTTATTCGACACCATCCCGCGTAGGGCTGCCGCCCGTGACCGTGGCCAAGGGTGCCGTGCCCATTCCGTTGGTCATTTTTCCAACATGTTCACAGCACGGGTACGGCACGGGTTTGTACATCGACGGCCCGTGAAACACGGCCGCCACGGCCGAGACACGGGTTCTTTTCTGTCCGTCGGAAAAAGATCTTTCAGGCTGTGTTATATGTCTATATTAGCCTCTGAATCATAAATAAACACAATTACTTGCTTGTTGTAGTATCCATGATTCAAGTCAAACGAGTTGCGCGAGGTTTGTAGGCAATAATGCCGGTGATTGCTGTAAGTGATGGCGGAGTTGCATGTCACGCTTCGACCCATTTGAAAATTTTCGACGTCCCATCCATTTTGCAGCCTCAAGGGGACAATCTAATTCTTCAGGGCTACCCAATATCAGCATTTCCTTGACAGAGGTGAATATATTATCCTCAGTGTCCACACCTTGTCTCCACATCGGACATTGTTTTCTCGGACTTGAGCTGAAGGTGTGGGCCGAAACCAGTTGTTCTAACGGAATATTCACAAGATCCAAACCCACCTGTGGATGCGGCCGCCACGGCCGTGCCGTGGACTGTGCCGTCCCATTCAACATTCTCTAGCTACATGAACGGCCGTGAGGAGCACGGCCCGTGCCGTGTAACACCCGTCAATTCCACGGCCGTTGCCGTCACTGCCGGGGACGGGTAGCAGCCCCGCGCAAATTCATCCTCGTGCGCTGCATACAGTATACTCCACTTCAGCGAGCTTCAACTATTCATTGCTCTTTGGGACATTTCGTTTTGCAGAATCTCGACTGGACTAGCACATGCCTGTGCATGACCCGCTTCTAGATCTCGGTGCCAACTTCATTCCATCTAGACTTTGAAGCAATTGAATTGGACCAATAATCCCCTCCAGACAATTATATCTTTTATCGTTTCGCTTGTGCAAGGCGCTTTCTGCGGTTCACATCATCCATCCACATCTTCGAGCTGTCTGATATCGTATCCCTGCGATATTCGTATTCGGCTATGGTTAGTACACTTTTGATACTCCACCGTTTTCGAAGGCATAACTTGCATGCATCTTCAAGTTTCGCTGGTCGTGGATTTTTTTTGATTCAACCTAGGGCGGTGTTCCTCTGATTCTTGTCTTGCATGTGTCAATTGTTTGTCGAACTGTGCTCTGTCACGGTTTTGATTATCATCCTCCGTGAAGCGCCGGCAGGTAGACTCGGGCAGCTTGCTTACCACTGGGCCAGTCGCTTGCCGACCTCAGATTCAGTCCAATATTCGAGTCTGAGGTTATTGAGGTTATTTGTCGCTACGCATGCAAGTGACATACAAAAAGTCTTACAGCATTGCGGAAATATGGAAATCGTTTATTTGTTTCGAAATCAGCTTAAACGACTTCGGCTGCTGCACACCTCGACCACAAATTATGCCATCCATCCTGTGTAATTTGTGGGATGCAAAGACTCAAAATTATCTTTTTGTGACACGCAACTTGTTGTATTTCAGCTGCTATCCTCTATAGTATTCTAACTTTTTGTCAATCATATAGATTGATTGTCGCTTCATTCCAACCTTATTTCTTGCAATCAATGGGATTTTTCACGTTCTTTTTTCATGTTCCTCTTTATTAGAGCCGGCTCTCATTTTAGCTGTCAATTGAACTTTGGGTTGTGATTCTCACAATTATAAGGTCTGGATGGGCTGGAGAAAACCAATGGCTATTCATTTATACTTATCTACGATTGGACATTGTATTCTTGCATATTGTCAAGGTGACAACATCCAGCTAACGGAATTTCAATAGGATTTAATTTAACGTATAAAAGTATACAGCTATAGAAAGTAAACTATGAATCCCTGCTTAATTGCCCAGAGATGAGCTTTTCAACCTCTGCTACCTCTTCCTGTTTATTCAATCTACGATATATGCGAGCCAGATTCTGTATTGCCTGCTGTGTGTCTGGATGGTGATCACCAAGTAGTTTCCTTCGCTTCTCCATAACAACAGCCCCTAGCTCTGCTGCCTTGACAAAGCAACCGAGACAGTGGTATGTGGATGAGAGGTTATGGAGAGCAACCAAGGTGTCTAGATGATCATCACCAAGGTGTTCTTGCCATTTCTCCAACACCACAACTTGCAGCTTTTCACTTTCTTGAAACCGGCCCAGGGCATAATATGTTGCAAGACCATGCATAGCACTCACGGTGTCTAAATGATGATCCCCAGCCAGCTTTCTTTGTTTCTCCAGCACTACCACTTGGAGCTCTTCTGCCTTTGCAAAGTGGCCAAGGGAATAGTGCGTCCATCCCAGATTATTCATAGCAATTATGGTGTCTGGATGCTCATCACCGAGAATTTCTCTCCGCTTTGCCAATACCACAATTTTCAATTTTTTAGCTTCTTCAATTTGGCCAAAAGCATCAAATGTCACGGCAAGGTTATTCATAGCAATCAGGGTGTCCAAATGGTCATCACCGAAAAGTTTTCTCTGTTTGTCTAACACTTCAATCTCCAGCTTGTTTGCTTCTTGGAGGCAGTCAAGGCTATGATATGTACCAGCAAGATGATTCATAGCAAGAAGGGTATGCAAATGGTCATCACCAAGAACCTTTCCCCGCTTCTCCAGAACTACAACTTGCAACTTTTGAGCATCTTCAAATCGACCAGAGTTGTTGAATATGTTAGCAAGATAAGCGAAAGTGTGCGGATCTTTACGCGTGAGGTGAACCCGGATTCTGTATCTGCTGATCCAGAATACGAGGTGTGGGGGGGAAGAGTCCTTTGGACTCCGCCGCTCAGCCGCTTGGGGGCGAAGAACGTGTTCGCTGCGGCAACGGGTCTGAGCGGGGAAAGGACTCTGAGCGCGCGGACCAGCTCCGAAGACGGAATCGGGAGCTGGGGTGGTGCGATACGTGCAAACCACACTAACCCACCCAGAGTGATAACTCACAACAGGGGGTTTGTGCATAGCGCAAAGCGCCACCCCACACCAGAGGGAGAACGATGGGGGAGCGAAATGAAGCGGAGGAAACAATGGGGGAGCGAAGGAGCGAGGAAAAAAAATAAATCGAGGATCGTTTCAGTTTGCCGTGGAGGTATTTCTGGCACGGGAAGGCAAACAAGAGAATAGCCCAAAGTAAATGAGAAATATCGACGGTATGCACGAATTTGCAGCGGCAACGAAGGACTTGAAATCGTGGCTTGCCAGGTGGGCTCCAGATACTCGAATGGGGCGTAAGCAGAGGCATAGGCATGAGCCATGATCACGAAGGACGAGGGTTCGATGGATAGCTGAAGGAGAGCACATCCGTGTGTTCGACTTGGCGTGTAGTCAATGCATTCCAGTCAATGCCAATTTACAGCGTGTTTCGAATTTTAACTTGAAATAGCGAGGCGGTCCTCTTCGGAAACAGATAGTTCGGAGGGTCGGTATAAGTTGGATAAGATGCGACCGTGGCGCATATGTCAGTTGCACGGGTTTGAAGACGTTTCTGCTGCGGCGTAGAGTTCGCGTCAGGAGAGGTACAAGAAACACGAGGGCAGCGAATGAGGGCCCTAGTGCATGGGAAGATGTTTAGGACGCGGAAAACTTTCCGTCTCGGCCCCAATAACGTTCGCCCGGAAACTCCAGTAGTCGTCGTTTGTCAAATTGGCTCGCGTGGATCCAAAACTGTCTGGACGTGAGGACATAGGCATTCTTGCGGCTCGCTTTGTCGTCCGTTTCATGTACGGTACCGAGTGGGAACGACGCGGCGCAGCGTTTGCGTGCTCGATGCCAGAGAAGGTGGCAATGTCCCAGTAACAGACGTCCGGGTGCGTGGAATCAGCGGCGAGTAGGTTGCGGGTGCTAAATTGGCTCATATCGTTCAAGTATCTTGTCTCCGTTGTGGGATCCTTGCTTCGGTGAACTCGGGTTCTAGAAATGAGAGTACGCGTGTATCTCATAATGCTGCGATGTGGCACGCATCAACGAGCATGTAGGGTTACCTGCGGATGCACGAATAAGACCTGGGGTCGGGCTGGCGTATGCGAGGGATAATGGTAATGGCGAGGCGTAAAGCTACAACCTTGACGAAGGGGCAGCGCTATGGGATCAAATAATTCTATGACGCGTCTTCGAAGTGGCTGTCGCTGCCAGTGTACATGTTAATAATGCGCCGAGATGGTGTACGGGCGATCAGGATGAGTCACAGGTCTCCTAAACCTGGTAGAAGGCTGTCTATTGTGGAATTACTGGTGAGCACGATGGGTCTGCCATGCAGGTACAATTGGAATCGGTCGGTGGACAGAAGCCATGCAGCTTGAAGACGGTGCCAGGCGGCATTCTCGGAGAGCCCGAGCGTAACGGCGGGGTATCACCGAATTTCCGGGTCGGGGATGAAAGCCTCTCACGGGGAGTCCGGGTTAGCGGGGACGGTACTCATGTCGCCATATCAGCCTCTGGCACGAAGGGCGAGGGTGTGCAGATTGGTACAGTATCCAACTCGTGTACTATCGGGTAGCGATGCGCGGCTGGGTCGTAATAGTGGTTCACAAGCAACAGTAAATTCGTAGCGGGTGTTTGTCAATGGAAAGCGGGTTCGCAAGTCTGGCACAAGAAAGATTTCTCAAGTCTGGTTTCGCGGTGTGCACAAACTGTGGGCGCCGGAGAGATTGCGTATGGTGCATCAGGAGTGCCTCGGGCCATGGCAGAGTGGATGCAGGCTGGGTACAAACAACGAAGACATGATAGCTGATCAGTGTAGACGAAACGGTGCACGGGCGCAATTGTTTTCTGCATCGCCTGAACGGGAGCTCGTGTGCGTTGGATGTACGTGGGGATGGAGTTGACGCGAAAAGTGCAGCCAGTATAGGTATTGTAAGACAGCGGGCCGGTGAAATGTTGCTCAGGTGGCGCACAGCTCGTCACAGCGAAAACCGGCGTAGAGCCGGTGACGAAGCAGTGGGTAGCCTCGAAGGAAACAATTGGTTGAAGTGACGTCGTGTCCGACAGCCGATGGAAGTGTGCGAGAACGCGCAAAATTGGCATGGTTTGGAAGAAACCAATATCTGTTCTCACAGCGGACAGTGAGGGCTAAGATGGCCAGGCAGACTCGCAATTCGAGCACGGAGGTGATATGAGACGGTATATCACAAGCGGCGACACGAAGGAATGGCACCGTTGTCGCACTTGACTGACTGTGTGCTGGTGTGTATGATGGGAACGTGTTACTTGCAACTCGGTCGTTGTAGGTCAAACTTGGGACAGCTTGGGGAGCGGCGAGCTACCCATGCGGGTGCAGTCCGGTGGTGCACCAGTAGGAGCAGGCGAAAAGGTCCGCAGGCGTGTACAACCGAAACGGTTCTCCATTGAACTCAAGGGGTAGGCAGGCTTAAAATTTCATACATCGGGTCGGAAAAGTGGATTAAGCCCTGGCTCGACCCACCCACCCTCTAGCCGAGCACAGCCACATTCCAAATCGGGTAATTCTTACACTCAGCGATACTTCACGTTGAATCCCGGCAGATTCAGCCCGCAGAAATGGGAACTACTGTATGCTATGGTGGTGTGTTTCGCTTCGATATTCCCTGTGAGGTCATCCTCGCCGCAATGATGATCAAATAGCGGCAGATCTCCGATTTTTTTGAATAATGGGCCATCATGATCAAGCTCGCAAGTAAATGCAAGTAAAAGAGTAGCCGCGCATCGTTTGGAGTCCCCATTAGCCGAAATGCAGCACAAACGACTGCCGATGCGATTCGCGCGAGAGGTTACTGCATTGTGAGCCAAAGAAAGGAATTCCCTTTGGCCATCTGTTGCGCATGTCAGTGTGATAGCGAATGGATGGGGGCAGGAATATCGGAGAACAAGTTTACAGCCATGACCGTTGCCTCTTAGTTGATCAATGTATTTTCATTTGAGGTAATATTCACACAAGGTTAACATCATTTGTTGCCAGATCAGCATGAATCGCTTCGGCTTCACTGATTGAGAGAAACTCGAGTGCAAGATGTGCGCTATGCTCACAGCAGATGCCGAGAATCATATTGGAGGACTCATCCTAGCACATTCTCGGTTCAACCTTGAGTTCATCAACCAGAATTTGAAACCCAGGTCCAATTGCGCCATCGGACACGTTGCTTGGCACTGAAGTCGGTTTGGTTGGCCTGAAATCAAGCGAAAATAAATTCATTTTGGGGAGATTTTTTTTTAATCATCTAAAACACGTTTTTCAATGATTTTGGACCTGGGTCAGAAAAGTGAAATAAGGACCGTCGGGGCCGACCCACCCACCTAGCCGATGTCTCGGCATTTGCCGGTGCCTACCCCTTGGTTGAACTGAACTTAAAGGCTTTGAACGAGCCGGTGTCGTGTGCATGATATAGATGGCTGAAATGGGTCGAGGGTCATGCGCGTGACTCCCAAAGTAAAGAATAGGCCAGATTTGCGTCGGCGCACGCAGCCCGTACGAAGTTGAGTAACCGCAATGTGGGCGGTCTCCGTCCGGGAAACATGAAGCAGGCTGATGCGCACGAAGTCGGTGTGGGATATTCATCGAAATAGCGAACATGGACGATTACGGGAAAAGTGCATAAATGTGCGGGTCAAGCTCAACCCCCGATGATACGAGCAGTTTATCGTTACGAAACGTGATTTAAAGGGTTGGCACCATAAACAGCCAGACGGTGCGAGTGCTTGTGGATACGAAATGCGCGATAGAGGACGTGCATGGTCCGTATTGTGCCGCTTCCGAAGCATCTGGGTCTTCGATGCGGAAAACGAAAAGGTGTGCGTATATGGGCCTGATATGCGCGATGTATGCATGATCGAAGCGAAACTGTCACGGCAGGATGGTTGCCATCGCAAGGCATCAAGACAAGAAGTATAGTCGCCCGAGGGTATGGAGCGTACGGAACCGCTAACGGTGCAGGCGATATCATCAATGCGGAAGGAGAAACGGAAGTTTCCGGTGCTCAAAAGGTAGAATAAGGTGCATATATGCACAATATATGCGCAATCAGCGAAGCCTCCCAACGGTGGGGGAACTAGTCGGCGCGAGACACAAAGGAAAAGCGAGTTTTGCGGCCGAAACGCGATCAATAAGAACCGCTCACAAAGCGGAAGATCCTCATCAATGTGGAAGATGCGAACGGGGCCGGCGCCAATGCGTACCGCCTGGCCAAAACTGCCATCGCTGCTGGAGAAGGCCATATCAAGGTGTGCGGCAGAGATAAGAGTACGTGCACGGTGCAGCTTGTCCGGAGCCACCACCCATATGCATTAGAACAGACAACTCGCGCAGATACGCAAAGCTCGTACGAAATTGTCGTCAGCGGAGAAGACGCGAAGAGAATTACGGTTGATAGCCATCGTCGGCTTGACACGGAGTAAAATTATAAAGTCAGCGTCGTATGATGCGACTTGTATCTGTCTGCAAGCTCGTATGAGACGCAGGGTCGGGCCCTTCGTGCGGAAACGCGAAAAGAGATTCGGTATCGGTGCATGCGGCCAGTACGAGGCCACGAAACGGCAAGCCAGAATGCGGCCTGTGCGAAGACGCCCTCGATTCGGCAGTCTTCGACTTAGGACAAGTCGGAACGCGGCCTGTGCGGAGCTACCACCGAGCGGGCGGTCCGAGTCTTCGACGCAACAGCAGGCCGGTGCGCGGTCTGTGCGAGGACGCGATCGATCCGGCGTTCTTCGACGAACAACAAGCTGGTACGCAGCCTGTGCGAAGACACCATCGATCCGGCGGTCTTCGACGAACAACAAGCTGGTACGCAGCCTGTGCGAAGACGCCATCGATCCGGCGGTCTTCAACGAAACGACAAGCTGGTACGCAGCCTGTGCGAAGACGCCATCGATCCGGCGGTCTTCAACGAAACGACAAGCTGGTACGCAGCCTGTGCGAAGATGCCATCGATCTGGCGGTCTTCGACTTTGAACAAGTCGGTACGCGACCTGTGCGAAGACGCCATCGATCCAGCGGTCTTCGACTTTGGACAAGTCGATATGTGCGACCTGTGCGAAGCCGCCACCGAGCGGGCGGTCTTCGACGAAAGCGACAAGCCGGTACGCGGCCTGTGCGAAGACACCATCGATCCGGCGCTCTTCGACTTACGACAAGTCAACGCCATGTCGCGCGACCTGTGCGAAGTCCCCATCGATGCAGGAGACTCGCGGTAAGGGGTGCCGGTGCGCTCGACCCGTACAAAGCCGCCACCGATACAGACGACTTATCGACGTCTCCACCAAAGCGAGAGAATCGACGAGGCGGGTGCCCATACATTGGGCCTGCACGCAGCCCCAGAGCGATAGGCGGTGCGAAAGCGGACCCAGCGCGATAGGCGGTACGAAAGAATATAGGCTCATAACGTGGCTCAGTGAGGGTTGTCCTCTGGCCAGAGAAGCTACCGCCTGCGGGGATAGCAGGGGATCTCCTTTCGAAAGAGAGCCGAAATATAAAGAAAGAAATGAGCAGGAATGGGAAGGGGCGAGATTGGGACGAAAGAGATCCTAACGTGCTCACGTATTATCGACTTCGTCCACTACATGTCGCCTCTCTCGTCTCCGAAAGCTCTTCTGCTTGTGTCCTCGTATTGAGAGGATGGATCGCGAGGAAACTTGAGGGAATAGATTTCTCGTTAGCTGTACAAAAAGCGCGTATTCCGGCGGCTACAGCGGCCGGGAGTGTGTTCGACAGGACTCTCGCGCGGGAGGCACAAGAGACTGAGAGGGAAGCGTGAAGGACAAGCTTTACGGAGGATTCGGCTGCGAGACGCGTGCGGGCAGCGCGAGAGAGACGATGTCACGCAACGTCACGCTCAGCCAAATCCTTACACTACTTTGCTTATCCTACGATAACCTCAAGCCGTTCGTGCCTCACGTCAAGGTTATCTTGGAATTGGCCATTGCAATCAGTGTTTCTAAGTGGTCATCACCAAGGAGCTGTTTCCTCTGCTCAAGAACTGCAACTTGCAACTTTTCTGCATCTCCAAATCGGCCAAGGTTGCTGTATGTAATAGCAAGATTGTTCATAGCAACCAGTGTCCCATGGTGGTCATGACCTTCAAGGTTTCTTTTCTCACCAAGCCAAAGTTCTTCTGCGTCTGCATACCGTCCTACATGATAATACACAAGTGCATACTGGTGCTTAAAAAGAGGTGGTCACATCAGGGATAGCTTGCATCATAGAGTCAACATGAGAAACCACTCGCAAACTTGCAAGTTGCATATCATGCTCGGGGATTCCTTGAATGGACATAGCCAGGATTGCATCCATAGATAAATGATATGATCCCAGATCAGCTAGTGTTGTCCGACTCCAACTATGCACCAAGGGATGAATAGAAAATGTTCTTGTACATGGATCCCAGTTGATCAAAGAGTATGCTTTGATCTCATTGGTAAGTTTTAGGAAACAAAATGAGTCCCAATGCTGATTGGTGCCTAAAAATTGCCTGAGGAATTCAAGACATATGTGGTCCCCTTTGTTCTGTGCAGGCAGGTTATTGGCTGCTCTACTGAATATCTCCTCTGAGATTCCATCCCTGTGGAGAAAGGAACATAACTGCAGAAACATTGCAGCTGGTGGACTGAGCCTGTCAAAGCTCATTTGCCATGTTGTATACACTGTCCAAGCATAGTGATCGTGACTTTGAGCTGGTGCAGTTCTGAGAAGCTCTGTGCGGTTTTGTAGATATTGATCTAAATAAGTATCAATGGTCCCACATTCTGCAATAAACGCTCCAGCCTGAACAATTGCAAGGGGAAGATAAGCCAATTCCTGTATGCTATTGTTTAAGCCTACAAATCCATAGGTATACACTGACTCACTCTCACGATCTTGGCTCCAAGCACTCTATTCACGGGTGTGGGCTCTTGTCCTTGACCAGCACTTTTGAGTAATAATGCCACTGCATCTGATTCTTCCATATCAGACACCTCAGAATGTGCTCCATAAACTCGAAGATTAGGATTCCGAGAAGTAATGATAATATTGCCGTGATTGCATTTTGGGAGGAACTGGTTGAGATTGATCTGAGGATCATCAGCACTATCACAGAACAGTAGCCAATCTTCATTTTTGCTGGCAAGCCATATCAATGCATCTTGAGGGGAGTTCCCAGCTTGCTTGGCAGCAGCAATATTCTTGAGCCCTGTTTCTATGGTTCCAGTTGTGCTTGTGTCAAGCAGAAATTGACCAGTGAAGCTGTATCTGATTGAACAATTTCTGGCCACACAGCAAATAAACAAAATAACTCACCTGGTCCATTCTTCAATAAACTTGAGTGCAATTTGTGTCTTTCCAGCTCCACCAAGTCCATATAACACATAGATTTTCTGTTTCTGCATATCTTGAGCAAAAGAATTGGTGCATGGTACTCAGAATGGCCTGTCGTCCAGAGAAGATCCTTGATGGAGGTGGATAATGGTTGAAAATCAGAGGAGCTTCCATTTCAACTGGACTTGTATGCACTGTATTCAGAGTAAGATGTTCTGCCCTGATATCATAGTGAAATGATGGGCCCTCTGCAATACCCCCTTTCCCACCAAGTACCCCTCCTTGGCCACCATGACCTCCTCGACCGCCTGAAACTCAGCATATCAAATATCTTGACAATGAAGTTACCCTTACCAGAGATGTAGTTATTAACAGTTTGGCACCCTCGATCTCTACCCAACTTCACTGGGACTGGCTTTGAGTCGGACTTAGAAGACCTGAAGTGGTATGGGTTCCATCGTGCTTCCCACCGCTTGAGGGAAGGCCGGGATGGCCCTCTGCTGGAAAAATCTGTCGAGGACATGGTGGAAGAGCGAGGGATAGATATCACTTTGACGCCCATTACAAATATTCACGTAAGCGTTTATGTTATTTTTGTATCCGGGGTTCCGTGACCTCACAACATCTGATCCATCAAAATGCCAATCAGAAATCAGTGGCTATGATGATCCGGATTCAGCCGATCTTTGGATCCGACTTTCAGCTCTCCCTTTCTCCTATCATCCTAAATCCGTGCTGTAGCACGCTGTCGCGGCAGAGCCCACTAACTCATATTGCCTCTCATGTTTTCACAATCTGATAAGCGAGTATGTTTTGAGACTACTTTAGATATTTTCGCCAGCTTGCAGGGTGACTTTGATCGGTCTGTATGCTCTTTTGGACCACAGCCCAGATGTTGAGATCAAGCTGGCAAATCAGAATAAGTAATTTTTTGTGGATGAAAGAAGACGTAGACCACCCCAAGCTCTCTCAGTCGGCGCTGCTGCGCCAACCAGCTCTCATTGGGACGGACCTGACCGGGTAGATGATGAGTTGAGGGAGATGAGCAGGTTGATGTAACCAAAGCCTGTACGAAAACACTATTGTTGATATGAACAGTGCTGAGTTTCGGTCCACTTGAATTGGAGGAGACCACAGCTTGAAGGAAAGAGACAAGTCACCACACAAACAAGTCGACACGCCAAACCTACGGTAAACCCAACACAGCGGAACGCACTGTGGGACATCTCCGAAAAATGTCCGGCCATCAGTCAGCAGCTTGCTTGGAGCGGCGATCCAATGATAGTGATCAATAACATCATTGTAGCCAAAAGGTTTGATAGGGCGCTACAGGACCCACTACCTAAAGTTAGTGGGCATAAAAAATGAAAACCCATTGAAATAACCGTAGCAAATTTAACATCTACTACAGTTCTCTCCCTCTATGCCGAGTTTGCCATGCAAAAGCCCGTGTCACTTCTGCCGCCGGTTCCAAGCCGACTCCCATGCAACAAGGTCAAGCTGCGTAGATGAGAAAACTGAGAGTATCATGGCTCAAATTCATTGGAAGTTCACAGATCTTGTGATATCATTTATACACAATTTTTCATGCAGAAACTGCGACCACCTCTCACACCCGAAAAGGAAAAATTATATAATGCACTGAGAGTCTACCTGAAAATGTGAATTTCATTTTATATTTCAGATCTACAGAAATTAAGAATATCTTTGTGCTGGTAAACATGAAAATTGGCTTGTGTTTTTTGACAATGCAGATGATCCTCAAATCAATCTCAACCAGTTTTTTCCGAACTGCAGTCATGGCAACATTATCATCACATCACACAATCCAAGCATACACGTCTATGAATGATATTCCCAGGTATCTGAGATGGAAGAACCAGATGCCGTGGCCCTATTGCTCAAAAGTGCTGTTCAAGAACCTTTGCCAAAAAATAAACTGCTAGCAGCTGAGATTGTTAAGGTTAGTTTCTGTACCTATTTATTCACAGGTGTGAACAAGACCTATACTAGGAGTTGGCTTATCTGCCTCTTGAAATTGTGCAAGCTGGTGCATTCATCTCGGAATCTGGTGCTCTTGACACCTACTTGAGCCTCTACCTACACAATTGCACAGAGCTGCTCAGAACTGTGCCAGCTCAAAAACATGATGGCTATGCCTGGACAGTGTATACAACATGGCAAATGAGCTTCAACAAGCTTAGTGAATCAGCTGCCATGTTCCTGCAACTTTGTTCTTTTCTCTACAGAAATGAAATTTTGGAAGATATCTTCTGCAGGTAGAGTGTAGCACGAGTATATACTCGCGAATATGAATATTCACCAAAACCTAGAAATTGATATTCGCATTCGTACGAATATTGATGGCAAATATTCATTGCTTAGTCAGCAATATTCGCGAATATTCATGAATATAAATATTCAGTGAATACATTTAAGATTCGGGGGTTTAGTAGCCACCAATGAGTTGCTGAGGACACTTTTATGTTATCTTGTGAGTTTAAACATTGTTGAAGACTCATACAAGCCCTTTTCTTGCATGTTCAACCATTTGATTGACCATCATCACACTTGCTGTCAACCTGTCAAGCAGTTGTCAAAGCAAAGATGTCTCTAAAGTGGTTGGTTTGCATATGAATTACAGATCTAGTTGGTGTAAATGAGGTGTGTTATGGTTCCAAAGAAGAGATATGTTGAACAAACCCAAATTTACTATACTTGATTGAAATTTTAGCCGTGTGTTACAGCTGCAAATATTCGCGAATATCAACTTTCCTGAAAACTGATATTCGCATTCGTGCGAATAGCACAGCCACAGCCATTCGCGAATACAAATATTCACTATTCACAAATGGCTTGGCGCGAATATTCGCGATATTTGGTATTCGTGCTACACTCTATCTGCAGGGCAGCCAGCTACACCTTCCCATCATGGGGCCCCAATGAACAAAAATTGGAAATGCCATTGGAATTTCTCAAACAGTTTTCATCCCCTGATCAGAGCTGGGACCCACTTCGTTTTCTCAAAGTCAGGAATGAGATCAAAGCCTATTCTTTGATCAACTTTGATCCAGACAGGAAGTTGTTTTCTGTCCATCCTTTGGTACATAGCTGGAGTCAAACAACACTGGCCAATCGGGATATCTCATATCATACATGCATCCACAGTATATTGGGCATGTCAGTCACAACAATCCCCCCAAGAGGATATGAAGCTTGAAAGTTGGAAATTGCTTTCTCATGTTGAATCTTTAATGCATGGTAGCACCAAACTGACTATGAATTTGTTCAAAACCAAAATTCATGTGTCTCGATCGGTTGGCTTAGTCACCTGGTATCTGTCGGTGCTCTCCGATGTCTCCCTCCCATTAAACTCAAAGAAGATGGCCAAGACAAAATCGGGAATGAGGGGTGGCCCAATGAGAGCTGGTTGACGCGCTGTCATGCGCAAGTGTCGACCGAGCGAGCTTTCACTGCGTTCAAGGGGTTCCTAGACATAGACCTACACAAACCTACACTCACTCAGTCTAGGTACACGTAGGCCCTGTCCAGGTGAGTGTAGATGGCTAGCTAAGCTGCTAGACACACATAGACACAGCTACACAGACCTACACAGAGCCTGTCTAGTTGTCTATGCTTACCTCCACAGACCTACGTGTACCTAGACAAACTGAGTCTAGCAGCCCCTTGAACGCAGTGTTTGGGCACCCAAAAGTACCTACATTCGAAACTCTTGCCCGAAACTACTAATAACTCGCATCTTTCCAAATCCAACTGATAGATACAGTGAATATCCCCAGAAACTAGGGTGGACCGAGCGAGCTTTGGGCACCTACCTATACTTATGCTCGGGCTTGCACAATTTGGTAGGTGAATATTCTCTGAGCGGAAACTTCAGTCCCAGGGATGCTTGGAGGGCCATTTGAATCAGACATTGACCGGATATATAAAAGCGCACACTCTCCGAAAAGGAAAGCGAAACAGACCAAATAATTGTGTCTCTTTTACGATTTAAACCCCATCCTCGAAAATTAACTCTGGCCAATTATGTGCCTGCTTCTTTATGAATTTGCTTTTGATAGTGGCTTTGTATGTGAAGGCGGTATCCAATTAGATGAGGCCAACAGAAACAATAGAATTACAAAATGGAAATGGTAGAACTAGAATGTGAAGGGCGTTCAAATTGAGAACGACCAGGGAGAGCTCGCAACTAAAGCGCCTCAGATGATAACGGAGAAGATCTGATGCGTGAAAATTGCTATTGAGTATTAACCCAACGCAGCGGCAAGTAATTCTGAGAATATTGGCGTGTCAAACCCCGCTAATGCAAAAATGTCAGCTGATCACTGAGGAATCAACCTGAATACTGTATCTTTCCCTTCAAATCGGTAGTCACGCGTCACGCACCCCTGTGTCGATCACGAACTTTGGTCGAGGTCGCGCGTCACGCGGGCCTCTGTCGAACCTCCAAACCGTCACGCAGTCGACAAAATCGCTCAAAAATTGCAAAAATGCGGAATTTCGAAAATTTTCATGCCTGGATACCGAAATTTTCGAGGTGTCACACAAAAGTTTTGCTATTACCGAAATGTCGAATTGTTAAACTGGGTCACACGTCACCCCCTATGCCGAATTGAAGGAAAAGATACAGTAAGTACTCACTAACAGCATCCCAGCTGTCAACCGCGTCGAACCCAAGCTACTCGGACCTCAGCAACCAAACTTCACGTATCCACATAAAGGTCCAAGCTACTCACAGATGAGGCAGGGCAGATGTCGCCTGCATTGTGCCCAGCAGTAATGTCGGTGAACGCCTTCGCCGCCGACGAATAGATCCACGGATCAAGGAACCCGAGGGCCGGCTTGCCCGCCGCGATAAGGCGGTCATTGCTCAATGCAATGATCGCTGCGAAAGTCGGCGCGGAGCAGCTCGTTTGCCCGTCAGCCATGATTTTGAAATTCACGCCTTGCACGGCTAAGTCGGCATACGCGCGTTTGGACGCGTTGAATACCCCAGTGAAGTTGGACGGGATAGTTTCGAGGAAACCCACTACCGCAGCGGCGTGGTATTCCGGCGCCGGGAAGTAAATGGAAAAACCACCGCCAGTGAAGTTAACAGCTGTTTCGGGAGCAATGCCGATCGTGGACCCGACGGTGGTCATGTATGGGCATGTTGCTGGAAAGACGGTCTCGAACGTCGTATTGGTGCACTGGTGGCCGGAGTCGTGCAGCCCACGCACACCACCCTGGAGTTCGTGTCAAAAAGGGGTGGGAATAGAAACAAAGGATTTGAGACTGACATCTCCTGAGCCTGTGATGGACGAGATCCCCCGCGCAGCAACGGCCATATACCCGTTACAAATTTTCCTGCAATTTTACAACGTGCCAGGCCAGGTTTTTTTTCACATTGAATATAACAAGGGACTGACGTAGCCATTGTGACGCTGAATGAATCTTCATTGCTGCCGTACGAGGTGCTCATGACCGAAGGAGGATTAGCAAGCCCATCGAGGAACGTCGTTGTGTCGAGCAAGGCCGTGGCGAAGTCGGCAACGGTGATGAACCCGCCGATGGAAAGAAACTGGACCGGAACACCAGTCGCGATGCCTGCGCACAATTACCTAGTTTTAATCTCACCAGAAAAAGAATGGGTGATATTTAAGCTTACCAACGGCGTACTGAATGTCGAGGTTCGCCTCTTGCCAGCCCGGCGGCGCCTCATCCGGGCCCTGTGGGTTGGTTCCATTATCGAGAGCCAAGACCTCGAACGTCGTATTAGACAACATATCGGGGAGGAATTGCTCCAGGAAGCTCTGTGCATGATCATTTGTGAATTACTGCCCAACACTTCGAGTGATAGAAGAGCGCACCGAAAGGTCTGCAAACTGTGCCCAATTCTCCGCTATCCCGTAATAAGTATCGTATTATTATTGCTACTGTGTGTGCTGCTGGGGTGGCGGCTATTCCGTGACTTTTAGCCGTCCAGAAATCGTCGGTCTCATCTCGCCGTTAACGAGACCCAGTTATGCCAGATATTTGATGGTTCTTCGAGGCGGACAGCGGGTCGCGACAGGGAATATATATTTCTTCACTTGCGGCAAAATGTCGCCGAGCCGAGTGGCTGTGATTACTGGAGCGCTGTATCCTCGTTCACGACGCCAATGGAAATAAGCGAGCTGCGAGCATACTTCACCGTATTCGTGCGTCAGGTCTTGGCAAGTTTCGGCGGCCGATATGACCGCCATCCAATCACTCTCGAGCTTCGTATAGACAACTCCCTTTGAACTCGGGCGGGGGTGGAAATTCATTGACAGAAGCGTTGCCAAGATACACTTCTGCGGTGCCAAATCTCGCGTGAGCCGGCGGATTTTGTGTCGGTTGTGCCATAAGTTGACCACAGAGGCGAGAAGGCGAGTTCGGAGTTGAACTAGAAATGGGGGAGAAAGCCAAGGAGCGTATTTTGGGATGTTTGGTCTCAACGCCAATAGCGCCGGAGCACCGCCACTGATTTACTTTTTTGCTCATCGAAAAACCCATGCATCGACTTCGTTCTTCATTCTTCGCCAGCATGGAAAGTTACAGGAGGGGGGATACGTATACCAAACGAATCCAGTCCGCGCGAACTCGGTGAAAGATATATGGAAAAATCTGTTTCTGCAAGCTCTGCGTGCCATTTAATTTTAGCTTCTCGCGTCTCTCGTCAAACATCATCCAGCCATTTCCTCGACCAGAGCAGACCCACGCTCGACGGCGGCAACACGAGCAGATTCGCACATCGCCTGCACAATGACCAGAGCGCGAGTGCGATTCGAGGGCGGTGGGATGGTGCCCGAATCGAATCGAATGTGCACGGGTGACCAGGAAGATTTTGAGAGTGAAACTGCCATGATGCGTGGATGAGTCGCCGGCCGTCGTCGACAAGACCAGGACCAATGCCGATCCCATCCAAATCCGCATGCCGCCTCGCCCATACCCGTCCTCTCCTCGCCCACGCGCTGGCAGACATCGAACGCGTCCACTACCTGCGATCTCCAGCGCAGAGCCGCCTCTGCATCCTCCGCGTAGCGTACCGATTTCCGTTCCATCCCCAGTCCCAGTCCGGTCCTTCTCGCGGAGCAAACGTCCAAGCACGTGGAGACTGCGAGCAGAGCGGCGAATGCGGGAGGCGGGCACTATCGCTCGCGCCGCTGTTTGTTGTCAAGAGCATGAGAGGGTAGACCAAGACGCGCGCCTCGTCGCACCAACACGTCTCCATCCTCGCCGTCGGCGGTACACATCGCAAGATCGCGGCGGCGCTGGTCTCGTTGACGGGCGCGGGTGCTGCGGGGAATGGAAAACGCGCATCCAGCGATTGGCATCCGTAGGAAACGAAGTGTGTCGGGCGTCCCGCCGCGACGGGAGTATGGATTGACAGTCCGTGCGGGACGATGCGGGGTCGAAGCTTGCTTGCAGTGCGGCGTGGCGGGAGGAAGATTAAGGTCGTGTCGCTCGTCCGGAAACGCGGTGCGGTGTGTCTTGATGTCTTGAGATCTTCAAAAGGAAGTCAGTCCGTGCGGAAATGACCCAAGACGCTCAAAATGAGGACGAGGAAGGTACTCACCACCATGTAGAACACGCCGATCGAGACCTGTCCATAATGGACAAACTCAAAGGCGGCGGATGGAAAACGTATCCGAATGGTCATTCTCGCCCTCTTCTTCAGCTCGTACTTCCGTCCCCCCTCCACCCGTCCTGACGATCGCGCGCGCACCATCTGCATCCACCTGCTCCGAGGCACGGATCGGGACATCGTGCCCTGTGCTCCATATGACGCTGAGACGATAGGTCGACGTCGACGTCGCGCGGAAGCGTGGCGAGGGAGGTATGTAGACGGCCCCCAGTGTGCGCGGCGCAGTACAAGCTCAACGCAGCGGTAACACAGGTGGAGGTGCGGTGGGAACGGCCAAACCGCACTGCATGCGCGCACATAGAGCCGCGACGCAAGGCCCTCGCAGCCCGAGGAACCGTGTCCCTCCTCCTTCCGCCCTCCCAGATCCTATCCGCTCCATCTAGCCGACGCCTCTCGAGGTTGGGATAGGACAAATGCAGCTGTCGAGCGGACTCAAGGCTCCGGGGATCGTGGCGCAGCGGCAGCGGGGTGAATGTACTGAGATGGCTGGTGAATAGGTGCCGCCAGGGAGTGTGACGTCCCCCCCTCCTCCTCCCCTACTCCCCCTCCTCCCCAGCTTTCTTATCTTCCGGCGCACCAAACTTCATCCACCTCCTCCCAGCCAAGGATCGCGATGTCGTGCGTCCGTGCCGACTCTCCGACGATACGCCGTGCGGAACCGTGGTGAAGAGGCATATGGTCGCGGCCAGCGCTGCTGCGCACGGAGGGCAACGGGCAGCGATGGCGTAGGGCCGAGTCTCGAGTAGGGAGGGAAGCGTAGCTCGATGCATGGAGGCCGAACTGGCCCTTTCCCCAAGCGCAGCGCCCGTTCCCCGACCACTCCGGTACAAAGGACGAGGACCGGGAGCGCTCCACCGAGGGCCAGAATTGGAGGAGAACGCGGTTGAGCCACAACCCTGCTGCCCATAGCGCAGGTGCTCCCTGCACGCCTGACGCGTCTCCCTCCTCCACATATTGTCCACCCCTATCCTTCCCGGTCGCGGCGATGTGTCCCGAGGCCAGGGTCAAGCGAATACGACTGCGACTGTGACTAGGGTCGGAAGATATGAAGCAGATTCTAGGGAGGCAGGCGCAGCGCCGGATGTGGGTGCGTGTGCAAGGGCACGATGAAGAAGGACATGCGCGGGCCTGGACGAGTTGGAGATGAGTCGGGATGGGTGAGGGAGGAGCGAACGTGTACCACGGATACGCGTGTTTTCGGAAAACCCCGCATCTCGACGCGTCCTCGTCGTCGCCGCCAACGAGTCGATGCGACGGTCCACTCTTGAAACAGTGAAGGCTGCGGCGCAACGGCCGCTGGTCCGAGAAGACTGTAGCCGACCGGAGTCGTCCGTGCAAAGAGTGCGACAGTGGAGTGCGCAACGACGGAGTGAGGCAGGAAACGGAGCGAATCCGGAGCGAAGAGTCGTTTTGGTGGGACTCGAGAGGGCCGCCCCCGTATTTACCCAGTTGGATGCACCCGTGCCCGTGCTTTGTACGGCATTCGACCGCCAAGCAATTCCGCGTGCGCAGCGAAATCGTCGATGGCAAGGGCACCCGTGCGATGAGTACGACGCTAGGAGATCGCGATACGGATCCCAGCGTGGAGCGATGGATGCAGTGAGGCTAGCAATCTGCGACAGACCTATCGTAAAACAAGGGGAGTGGGAAAGAAGGACACGTACCGATGCAAGCCGCGTCTCGCCTCGCCTCAATCTGCTAGCGCCCGCCACTATCGTCAATGCGCTCTTCGATCTTGAGGCAATATCAATCCACCAGAGTTATCCAATCGGTCCTTCGTGGACTATAGAGCGGCTTGAGGAGGTCAGTTGCCGAAGAATGTTTGCAGTATAGCATCTAGTCCGCAGGAATATCACCGAGTCCGACTCCAAGAGCAGAATGGCGAAAGGAAAGGGATGCGGGGAGAATGCGGGCCGGCAGCAATCACGTGGTGCTTGTTTGTGCTCCTGGCACTGGCACTGTCCTAAGTTTCCCTCGACGCTCATCTTCGTCCTGATGCCTTTTGTTTCCGATTTTTCTCGATCTACGTGGAGACAGTTTTTATGCTGGCCATAGACTCTCCGAGTTTTTGTGCCACAAGTATATTTCGGAATCCTGACCACTGGGAGTTTTCTCCGCCAGCCAAGGGGTGTGCGCCGGCAAATGCCGAGACACCGGCTAGGTGGGTGGGTGCCGAGTGACCTTATTCCACTTTTCCGACCTCGGTTCAAAATGTGTTGAAAATGAATTCTAGACAATAAAAAAAAAATCCAGAAAAAATATATACATTTACAGGCCGAAATCTTGCTCTTCAGGGCTCTTAGATGGCCTATTGAGCCTCTGTTTCCAGTCTCGCGGTGTATCAATAGCGTCAAATTGGCTTGAAACCCATTTGTTAGAGTTGGAATCTTTTCTTTCTGACTGGCAAATTAACCAGGAGAGTACAGCATGCTGCGTCGTAGCATCATCTAGGCGTGCTTCAACCAAGGTCAAATGGCAAAAGCGGCAAGAATGATGGAAATTACCCGATTTGGAGGATGGCGGTGCTGTGGCGGTGCTCGGCTAATGGGTGGGTGGGTCGCGGAGGGTCTTAATCCACTTTTCCGACCCAGTGTGCCAAATTTTAAGGGTGCACACCCCTCGCCGCCAGCTCGCAAGCGTGGTTTTCTCTTCTATTCAAGGACGGCCTTCCGGAATCTTCATTACGAGTCTCCATAACAGTGAATGTTCTTCTTTGGTACTATCATCGTCTCTGGCCGGTATATTGCTACGGGTTAATCTCGGCTTGCGTCGCCCGCAAATTTGTTCTTGCACGCTTCATCGCACCTCGGTTGGCTTTATCGAGGCATATTATTCCTCTGTCCACCCCTCGTTAGGATTAAAGTTAAAACCCGGCCCGATCGGTGGGCGCTAAGCTTGGCGGGCAAAATCTCGGAAGCGGAATTGGAGTGCTGATAGCGGACTCGGAGTTCGAAAAGGCTTCCGACAGATGTAACGGTGCGCTGCGCGCATCCTCATTATTCCTTCATCACCACCATCATCCACTTTCCTTAATCGTTTCACCGTCTCGATCACCAACTCGACCTCGATTGCAACCTTGACATCCGCGCGTCGCACGCCATTCCTTTGACACTCGTTTCCATCCTACATTTCATATTCTTGCTTACTGTAAATTCTGGCACTGTCCGTAGTTAATTCCCGAGTCAATCCGATACTCTTACGCCGCTCACTCGACTCTGAACTCTCTTTATTGGATCTGTGTGCCGGAACTAGTCGCCGAATTGCTTGCCGGCTTCTCTCCGTCACAGACAGACGGGCTTAATTTTATAAAGAGAGAGAAGGAGTGTCGCGGCGAAGCCCACTAACTTGTTCCCCGTCGCATTTTCATAATGACACCTGTTATACCACATGATATGTCCAGATTAAATTCAACAGTAATTTAGAATGCCGGTCCGCAATCCGGCCATAATCTGACAATCTCCACTGCTAGCGCTCAGGTTTCATTCTCTGCCTCATCCTAACGCGAAAAATCTATCGACTGCCATAAGCCTTTTTTGCGCACCGCCGCTTGTCGTCGTCACCGCATGGAGGCCCTCCCAGAGATCCCTGAATTGATACAGATAAATTCAAGTGGGAATCGAAGCCTTCGCGATGACCTCTTCGTGACGACGGTACAGTGATTACCTCCGCCACCTGTCGTCACTTGAGCGATAACTACTCTTGAATGGATTTCGGGAAGATCTATAGCCCTCGGCCGAGGGTAACTGTGACGCACGTATAGTATCTACTCTTTACCACATCCTTGCTACGCCTCCTCCTCCCCAAATGCCATCCGTTTCTCATTTCCCCGAGTTCCCAGAGGACATTCCAACACACCCTTTGCTGGTTGTTGACTACTCCCTGCTTGTCGCGCGTGACCGGGCCGAAATTGACAAACTGTGGGGTGCAGCCAGAAATCTTGGTTTTTGGTAGTAAGTGAACTATGAAGCTGCGCTTTCTTTGTTCGGTTGTTCATGAAAGGGGCGAATCTAGCCTTAAAAATCATGGGGCAGATGAGCTAGCCGAAGGAATGTTCCAAATGGCCGCTGAAACGATGCGTTTGCCAATGGACGAAAAACTCAAATTTGAACAAGGGGACGGCGGGAACTCGTTTGGGTTCGTGGTTGCAGGCCTCTCGATGATCTCGATTCACTGTTCCTCTTTGTAGATACAAAGCTGCTGGGGCAAATGCGGTCGACGCAACAGGTCAGCCTGACACCGTGGAATTCATCAATATAGCCAAGGACGATGCTGTGGCCTGGCCACAGCAAGCCCGCCGGGCCTATCCATCTACCGTAAACGCCCACATGTCAGACACGATCACACCTTTTGTGAAGAAATCCATCGAAGTTAACGACACAATCCTCCAAATATTCAACGACAAGCTTGGGCTGCCTCCCGGTATGCTGAAGAAGAAACATTTGATAGAGGAATATAGCGGCAGCGAGACTCGTGTGATCAAGAATCCTCCATCGCCCCATTCTCCCCTCAAGGTCGCGATTGGCGCCCATACCGATTTCGGCTCTCTGTCATTCTTGCATAATCGACTTGGCGGACTCCAGGTGCTAGTACCCGGCTCGGAGAACTGGCAATACATCAAGGTCTGTTTCCTGGGCTTTTTCGCACTCGTTCGCTCATGATTTCAGCCTCTGCCGGGACATGCGATCTGTAACACTGGAGATGCATTGGCTCTGTTCAGTGGCGGTATTCTTCGATCCAATCTTCATCGTGTTCTGTACGTTTATTCAATCAATGCACCCTACGTTGATGCTAATTTCCTATGAAGACCTCCTCCAGGTACTCAATCTCAATTTGAACGGTGGTCGTTAGTGTATTTCACTCGTCCTGGGAAGAACGTGCAACTCCGTGCCTTGGTCGAGGACAGCCAAGTGATTGCCGACGCTGTCGCCGCCACTCCAGACAAGAATTTTGAGACGGGATGTACCTCGTTCGAATGGTTTACACGGAGAGTCAAAAATCAAAGGATGAATAACAGGACGGTCTGTAATTCCTTTGTTCCGCTTCTGAACTTGCCAGTGACCACAAAACTAGGGTCCCGAGACTTGGATGAACAGTCGCGGAACGGAGCATCGTGTCAATGCGGCTTGAAATAGGTGTTTCGGAGGAGGCTCCGTATTTGTTCTGTCTTTAACATCCCAACATGTGTATGCTATGTACTTGTCAATGTGATTTCTATTGCCATTTTTCTCATCGTACTTACATGCAAGTATAACCAAACAACATCACCCACGAGCGTCACTCAAATGAATTTGCATATGTAAGAATCTATATGAAGTTTGATTAATCAATTCACATCTCAATGCAAAATCAGGTTTATCCATTGATTGATTAACGGTCATGCTTCAGGCAACTGCTTTGTGTACCATTGGACATAAATGCATGCTGGAAAGTCTGTTTAACTGTTCAACCAAAAACAATCACTGTTTTGTTAATCAGCTTTGCTGGCCAGCAACAATATTTTGTCTAACAGGCAAATAAGTAAGTGATTACACCAGAGCATGAGTAGCAACACTTGTATAGAGGAAAGTTTGCTAGTATGTGGTTGTAGTGCAGTGTAAAAACATGAGACATCATCATCGAAGTTATGTCCCTTGTGTAGCCCACCGGCACTTCGGATTCCCCCTAAGTCAGATTAACAACTGTTTTTGTTCTGATTCACCACTGTTTAACCTTCGAAGTACAGGGGGCAAATAAATCAAGGAGTCGTGATATAATTTGCTCCCTTGGTCTTCAAGTTCGGTTCCGAAGTCCCACTTCTTAATCAATGCCTGGCTGTATTTTCCCTAATAATTGCAACCGTGGGAACCACCGGTGATAGGAATCTTCAACACCTAGACAATGGTGAAGTTGACAAGAATTGCACTGCACCATTTCTGAATCTGTGTTTCCTAGCCATGTACTCAATGTGATCTGATAGATGCAGCTGTAGAAAGCCAAGACATAGTATCGATTCAATGTCTTCTTCGATTGAGTAATGCGGCTTCAACTGAGACGTTGAATTTCTTCTCTGCTGCTGGGATCTCGAGGATGGTAGAAAGTAACGAGTCAATTTTATCCATAGCCTGGATGACACGTGCAAGAGTAGCAGAATAGCATGAAAGGAAAAGAGTGGCGTGCTTGAATGACTATACAGAATTGAATGAGTAGGATCCAACAGAAATATGAGATCACACACCCCAAGAATATAACGCAAGTCCTCGAGCACTGTTCACTATGCCGCAGTGGGCACAAGCTCCTGCAAACCATTGGACTCGTAGATTGTGAACTCGTGGAATGCACTCCAATATTGCAGAGTGACAATGAGCATGTTGTATGTCGAGTTCCATCATGTCTTCACATTGTGGGGCAGGATCTTTGCTGGTAGGTTGCAATCATTGACAACTTTCTTCCAAGCAGGAAGGAGCAAAGTGCTGGAATTGATTGTTTTCTTGGCCACAGTACAAACCTAGTAAGATTTATTTAATTATTCATGTCCATGTCCAAAAATCATAACTGATACTCACTTCAATCAATGCAGAATGTATCTCCTTGGTTTGCTCCAGGAACTCTTTGTGCGCATCCTCAAGCATATGAGCAATCTTGTCAAAGATGTTGTCGTTGTTGTTGTCTTCCTCTGTATGCTCAATGTCGTCCAGCTGGCATCGAGCTCAACTCTGCCACTGGGCTCTTCCTCATCTCCGCGACCGTCCGCCTCGTCTCCATCATCCGAGTTGCCGCCTGAAGGCATTCTCGGGGTGGATTGAACATCTTCAGAAGACTTTTCACACCCAAATTCATGATGTGATTGAAGTAGTGTGTGCGGCCCTTCTTAGCATCAAAGGCGAGAAGTCATGACTGGAGTGCATGGATCCTGTCATCTTCGGCTGAGGCATTGTTGCAAGGGATGCTGGTAACTTTGGAACATCCACAAAATCCAAAAGACAATGAATCCGCTCGCTATCTTTTTCCCAGTGGTCTGCCATGGCTACATAGGCGCTAGGCGCGATGATTGGGCAAAGTCCAAGCAAGTGGAACAGGTGTTCTACATGAGGTGAATTTCACTGGCAAATTAGGGTTCACAGAGAACCTGCAGAAAACTGAGAGAACAGCACAAAGCTCAACACTGCATGAAGGATTCACATTTTCCACTGAAACAATCAGTGAAAAACATCAATAGTTTTACACCTAAATTGTCACTGATAAGTTTGGTGAAAAATTCAAGCCATTTTCAGCCACAAAAATATTGTCAGTAATGGTGAAGGTTAATATTCACATTTGTCTGCCTCTCCCAGGTTCACAAAAGAGCAGATAGAATCAATATGTTTGAAGTTAAGCATCGTTTCAATCACATACAAAAGTTCATGGTTGTGGTTGAGTTGTGCCATATTTATACTTTCAGGTCTGGCATTAAACTTGCACCATTCACGAGTTGTGCCGGATTGGATGTGGAAATATATGAGTTGAAGCCATGTGGATATGTTAATGGCATTGAAGACAAAATGTCATGTTTGCATTTGTGTGTCTGGCTTCAAATGCACACCAGTCGCAGAATTGTGCCACTCTGAAGGCACACACACAAATGCTTGAGAGCAATGCTCAATGTCTTAGAAACATGATCCATCATTGAAATAAATCATATCCCACTTGCAAAAAGCTTTATGACAGCAGGAATTCGATGTTTGCACTTTTATCATGACTGGCATCCATGCAACAACATTCAAGAGATTGTGCCACTCCGAAGTGAAAGGGAATGGTACTCAACTATGAGGAATTCATTGAGAGAATTATCTGGCATGGAAACAAATAGTTCTCAGCATATAAAAACCCTTGGAAGTACAAGGCATCACAATGTTTGTATTCCGAAATTGAATCTGCACCTGCAAGATTGTGCCAGACTCCAAAGATGATAGTGGACTATTTCATCAAGGAAATTGAATCCCATAGCTTGTGGACTCAGCATCACAAAATCAAGGGTGGGGAAAAGCAAGGCATAGTAATCAGATTAGGGCTGCCACCTGTGCCTGTCACGGCAACGGCTGTCAAATCCAACAGTTGCTGCTGATGTACCATACATTGGATGGTGTGCCATGCTCCAAATGTGCCATGTGCGCTGCCTCTAGGGTGTGGACCCCAGATTGAATTTCATTGAAAACAGTGTACACTACGTTTGTGTTTGACCGTAGACTCTCCACATACAAGGCCGTGGTCATGTGGTGTCGTCTATATGGCCGAAGTAATGAGCTTTCACGGTGGACTGAAGAAGTAACAATGTTTATTGAATCCAGCCAAAGTTATGAACTTTCACAGGAAGAGATCAAACTCATGCACTTCCACAATGCTAAGTGAGATAACAAAGTGACGAAGATGCTGTGACTCGGTTGAATTTTGTCTGAACCCTGAGAAATGTATAACACAAGAAAGTGGAACTGCATACAAGAGTAGCAAATAAACAGACTATTTCATTGCTAGAGACCAACAATTGTGCTTGCAAACCAGATACCTGTTCCATGGCCGCAACGGCTGCGTGTCGACGTCCCGTAGTGGCTGTGGCCCGTGCCGTAACTATGCCGTGGCTCAGCCTCAAAAATCTTCGACCGAACTGGCACAGCACCCGTGCCACGGGTGCCGTGAAACCATGCCGATGGTCATGGATGGTAGCCCTAAGTATTCTGAAATAGAAAGATCTTTGTGCTCAGGCTCAGTCTTGGCAAAGCCAAGCCCAACAGGCGACAACTGCATTTGTGGAGAATGTGGAATGATCGGCCCAAATCGGAGATCAAAATTTAGATACGTAATGACGTCGGGCTCTGCTCTGGTTTGCAACTTTGTCTTCTCTCATGCCCTTTCATTGCATTTACCATAGATCCATCAATGCCAGGGTGAAAGTTTGTCATTTTCCTGCCTCCATGTTTCACAACTTCAAGGTTGAAGTGTTTATCAAAACAGCTGTTAATCACAACACTGTTTAAGTGTTAATCAGAACAGTGTTCAGCAGAGTGAGCCAGCAAACCAAGCTGACTGGGCCACCGGTGGGCCACCCAAGGTATATGATTTCGATGGCAAAGACCTAAATCTCATACCTCACCATGACCAACTCTGCCACTCGCAATCTGGCATGCAGTCTATCTGTCACCACTGAAGTGTCCTTGCTGGCACTTGAACCACAAACCACAGTTGGCTGGTTTAAAAGTAAGTAATACAGTGTTAAACAAATCACAGTACTGATTAACAGACTAGCTGAAACAGGTTGCAGGAGAGAGCTGAGAGTATTTGGAAGTACATAACAGAGAAGGGTGATGTTTTTGTTTAACAAAACACAATCAGTTGATTAACTGTTGAACAGAACTTGTGTCTATATGTCCCAATATTATGGTGTACTTAGAGTGACTGTTAATCAATCAATGGATAAACCAGATTTTGCATTGAGATGTGAATTGTTTAAACAAACTTCATATGGTTGTTGCATATGTACATGTACACATTTCGCTGTCGTATGTCCCTTGAAGCCAACAGTTTTACGTGGGCTCGTGCTCTCCACTGTCTCAAGATATGAAGGTGGAAGTTACGGCTGGCTATTTCTTCTTGTGTTACATCCTGTTGTTCATTGCTGCACTATATGCCGCCAATTGTCTTCTAACCCTAACCCTCTTCGATTAGTTGGACTCTGGTGTAATCTATCTGAGCAGGAGAGTTTAGCAGCCTCTTCCAAAGAGTCTGCACTCTTGTCGTACATCTCTAAACTGCAGAACAAAAAAGTTACACAGTCCAATATACGGAAATGGGCTCAAGGGCTAGAGAAGCTTGTGGAAACTATCCCCGACACCCACAGGTTGCTAATTCACGAGGTACAGTGTTACCATCTCATATACCAATAATGACATACAGGGCGCTCGACTTGGACACAATTGTCGTCCCCGGGTCACAGACGCGACAATATTTTTCTCCTCTATCATCCATCTACCTGAGGCCATGGACAAGAAAAATGTTGCATTCGCGAAACTGCTTCAATTTACGGAGAAGGAGATCGAAGACTACAAACAGTGGATTCGTGGGTACATCTGTCTTGAGTTGCATACATGTCTTAAAGCATCTTCAAGGTCTTCCACCCCAGTTGGCTCAGCTCCCTATGTATAGCGCGTCAAACATACTCGATTGGATAGTACTCGACAAGTTCAACCAGTATCTCACCTTCAAAAGCCGCAACACGCCTGCAGCCGTGTTGCCGTATGTACTTATCTTGCTCATTCATGCATTTCAGAAAGCGTATCTGACCCACGCCTCCCCCAGTCTTAGTTCCGTAAAAAGGTATATCTAATCAGCACGTGCACACATGTTGCACGTGTTGCCGTGCCTTCCAAGCAAACATCGCGCGCCTCTGTCAACAAACCCCTTACTCTTATGAATTCTGAGTCTGAATCACTGCTGCCTTCGCCAGACACCACAAAAAAATGCAGCAAGTCCTCATGTAAAAACCAGCTTCCATTCGACTCGAAGTTAACACGATACGACCATTGTCGAGAAATAAATCATAAAAATCAGAAGGACTTCCAAGCTCGACTTGCCGCCAAAGCCAACATGGCTGTCAGCCACACATCCAAAAAGCGAAGGCGAGGCTCCCACAGCAGTGACGATGACAGACCCACCGCCCGGCCACGGATGGATCCTTCTGCAAGCGATGTCGCGCATTCTGACAAGTCCGGGCCTGAATCCGATGACGACGATGATATGTCTGGAGAAAATGCGCATGAGAAGGTACTTTGGAGCATATATGTCATCACCTTGTCTATTACTGACCTTGAAAATAGACCATCGAGGCATTTCCGACTGACAAAGCTTTTTACGAAAAACTACGAGCAGAATTCAAAGGAGGAAAGCCAGTAGAATTCCGGGGGACCTACCCTATTCTCATTGACGCCTTTGTATCGCCAAGATTGCGTGTACAAATGGTAGCCGCGGAAATCTGGAAAGTTAGTGGCTACCGATTCACATGAGCAAGTTCGTCATATTTATGAATGAATACTTACTGGACGTAGTGTAAAGGACCATAATAAACTGAAGAGTGGTCACTGGACATGCTTCTGCTGTAGTCAGGATGCCGCATGCAAGAAGAAGTGCAAGAAGAAGTCGAAAGCGTCGCGAAACCCGGATATTCGTAATCGGGACACTGTTGGCATGAAGAGGTTCTCCTGCGGCAGCAAATTATCTGTCAGTTGTCGATGACGGGGGATGAGGAGGAAATAATGGTCTACCTCAAGCACGCAGACAGCCATGTCAGCTACGAAGAGGTTTCAATGCCGTCTGCTGCTCTTGGGATCGTTCGGGACAACGTGGAGTGGCTTACACCAGTGGCGATGGCTACCAAGGTCTAGGGGATGTTCCCTAAAGTCACGGCTGCGCAGATTCATCGGGCTTGGACAGCATCGTGCGATTGATGGAAGTTATGAGGGTCGACGAGACCAACAATGGCGCCGAGGTGAAGGATGGCTTTTTCTGTAACGGAGGAGTCGGGGTTGGGAAGAAAGTGTTCAATGTGTTCAATGATGGTTGAGGCAAACTCTGTTGGCTTCCTTCAGTCCCGATCATCAGCTCTTCAAGCATGGTTGATTTCGATTTTGGTGACTGGGTGAGAAAGTAGGACATATCTCTTATCCCTGCCTCGTTTTTCAAGTGGATAAGGTACGCCCTCCCGACCACCGCGTAAAGCCCGATGGCGGAGCCGATTAGCTGCTTAGATGCTTCGTGGCTAACAAGGCCGCAGATGAGCGCCACAAATATCGCGTATCGAATTTCCGGGGCAAGAACATCACCATCTGGGAAACTCTCGCGGTATTCGTCCAGGAATTCGATCCACGGCCAAACATGTCCCCAAAAATCCGCAGATGCACCAGGAGGTATAGTTACGAGTATCTCGAGCAGTGATATGCCGTGAAGGCAGAACTGGGTTTGGACGACGTCGGATTTGATACTCGCAGATCCCGATGAATCGAGTCGAGTCAGTATGGTGACAGTACGCCCTGAATCCAGAACAGTATAAAAAAACAGGTAAGAGGAATGAGAGATGTTCAATAGGTATATTTTCCAGATCTCAGCTTTTCGGAAAATCTCTCGGGCGAATCAGAGATTGCAACCGTGGCGCGGGTCTTGAAACCAGTAAATTTCGGGAGGAGAGTTGGAATGGGATCATGCGTAATACCTTGAGAGATTCGGGGAGTCTGGAGAAGTTTGACACGCTGAGCGACGAATGCATCCTAGGCGGAGGTGGTGAGAAGGAAGAGAAGGCCCAGTGGCGGTGCACTCGGATCAATGCCGTACCACCGTCTCTCTTCTTTTCCCAGGACCCACACCCGGCGCTCAAGTTCCCTGCTCGCAAGTTTCGTCCGACGGTCGCCGATGCAGAAGTCTTGCTCGTCACTGGTTTTGGATTGAAGCCCTTCTCACCGACATCTGCCGCGCTCACAAAGGCCAGTGATGTTTCGCGCCAGCATTTGGCCCTTTGCACTCGTTTTCGCCTATCGCGATGCCCAGCTTTCTGATGTCTCAAATTTGTCCTGCAACTGCAGGACCTTTTCTGCGCTCTCTGATATTTGTGCTTTCCGCATGTGCTGCCTCCGGCTCACGCTTTCCCCACGTTCCTCTTCTGCCGCGGTGATGCTCGTAAATCACAGTTCCAGTCCCTTTATGGTGGGCCAGGCCGCGCTCTTGATCGACCATAACCGGTTTTCCACCCTTCCAACTCACAAAATCGGTCTATCTCTACGTTCCTTCCGCGAAATCATCTGTGCTTTTGGACTACCAGCCTTTCATACTTCGCTTGCGTGCTCTTGGATTGTTTTCCACCCCCAGGGCAAATCTGATTCTCTAACCTGTTGCTGGACAAATCCATCGCTGTGCGCGTGGACACCTCTGCGCACTCGCCAGGCTTTAATTTCGAATTAGTGTCTGGACTCTCACCCGGTAATTGAAGGACGCAATACTCGCTCTCTGCATAAATTTCGAGCTCGTGTCTGCAGTCTCACCTGGTAATTGAAGCAACACTAGTTCTCGGTTTACATCTAGACCCGGATTTGGACCCTCCCACACCGCAAAATGACGATTGAGACGTTCTCTGGTTCCGAATCATTGACGACCGCTACATAGCCGTGATCGCCGTTCCTCCTGCAAACAATTAAATCGAAATGATTCGACGCTATGTACTCCGTCTTCAACGGTCGCCTTCTTTTGCGCCATTCATTTACTTGAGATTGCTGGAACTCGGTCTCTGCGCTTCATTCTTGGTTATTTGCCGTCATCCTTTCGTCCCCCTCCCCATTTCGCCTTCGCTCGACAGAGACGACTTGATTTCCGTTCCTCGTGATGTCCCTTGCGCTTTTCGAAGCCTTTGCGGAATATTAAACTTTGGATACCATGGCGTCCAGGCGAAAGATCAAGTCTCATCGATTCAGAAAGATAGAAGCGCCCTCAGTATTGATGCTCTGCTCTTTCCATACCAAAACAGATTGCCATGCTCGCCTAGTGAGAGTGCGCCGCCCGCCACACTTCATACCCAATACTGGATGCGCGACTCCTTGCGCGTACGGTTGGTATCGTGTCTGCCTATTGCCCTTCACCAGTACTCATACGTTCTCTGATCGACTCTTAAATATAAATGCACACTTCAAAGTACAATAAAACACCTCGGCACGAATTACAGCACAACAACACCAGATCTACACCCAGACCGCCCCATAACTCGACGGTGAATCTCATCTATGTTTCTTTACGCTCCCGCCAGGAATACTGTTTATTTGAAGTTCCACACCACGGGAATGACGCCGACACTAAGGGGCGCCAAAGCCGCAAACGCGCCCGAGGAGAGATCGATTTGTTCGGTGGCACATCCGGGGCAGAGATCGCCAATGGTCACGTCGATGTTGTTGCCATTGTCTGCCACAATCTCAAATTGGTTTCTTGCTGAACCTGATGAAAAACACCTACAGTTGACATTCAGATGCTGCCAGCAGTGCGCGCCGTCGTGGTAATGCGCCGAGGATAAGGTGACGATGAAGTCGGAGTTTTACATTGGGGCACCGCACGCGCCGTAGTTCCCATCAGGGTAGTAGTAGGTAGCTAGAGAGTACAAGGTCAGTCAGTTGGTAGATTAAAAGCAGCATCGAGTCTTACCGTCGCCAGAGAAGTAGGTGGTTCTGGCAGTAATGTTGGCCTCGGGGGAAGCGATTGGGTTGGCCTGTACACCGACTGCGAGGAAGGCAGCAACGGCAGTGAAGGGACTGGAGAAGCGCATGGTGGGTAGGTAAGTAGGCGGTAGGAGTCGTCGACTTGAAGGGAGCAACAAAAGGTGTGCGTCTTTTATACCTGCAAGCTCAACATCGTGCGGTTTCATGATTATTCAGCCTCGGTTGAATTATTGCAGAGGTATGTGCGACGGTTACCTGAAATCGAGGGTTCGCCGACGGGTTCGTAGCGGAATATCCCAACGGCCGACGATAACTTTATCTCCGTACTTCGTCAATACGGTGATCCGGGCGCGCCGCGACCTCTGGTAAGCAGGCGCGCAAACTAGTGCGAACACTGAAACAACAACGCCCTTTTCCCGGTCTCTGTGGGCCACAAACTGCTCCTGAAATAACCTATTCAATACTATCGCCTAGTCCGAGAAAGGTGCGCGAGCAGTACATGCTCTGTCAATTCGGCAAGTTACATACCCACCGTTACATGGCCGAGAGCGCCCGCCCTCATCTATCATTCAATATGTGCTGGACTGGGACACGCTCTACCTTCCCGCCGGAGATTTGGCTGGCTCAGAGTTTTGGCGCTCGCTCTTACAAACGGTGACTTGAGATCTTCCAGTGGCTGAAAACGAGCTTAAATTTATCCATATTCTGCAGGGCGGCGAGCACTTTCTTCCGCAGCGATATGTGGCGGCAGGCGCTCAGATATTCTTGTATTATTGGGCCAATGGGCATGCTATAAAACTCCGCGTGTGATTCCCTTATTGCACAACATTCGATGGTCTAGTCACCTGTACGGCGGCGGGCCTTGTGCTGAGTTTCGGTCAAGGCGTTGCAGGCTTCACCGCTGAATTTTCGCAATTATGGCACTCGAGAGCGCTCTGCATTTTCCATCTCCTGTCCAAGCATGCCGTGTTTCGGCGTGCGCTACATACGCCGCTCAACTCGATTATAGTCGGGCGGTGCAAATACTATGGGGTTGTGAGCTTGCCCGCCCGGCGCCGGCGTCCGCGATGAAGCCCAAGTATATTCACTACCAATACATACCGGTTGAAGTTTAATACCGGCTCGCAAATATCTTGAACGTTAACCCCAGTTGTTGAGGCCCAGGTCCCGTCCTTACATCGGCCCACGGACCGCTGGATGCCTCGCAAGCTCAAGTCGGTCTTCGAACGTCTGATTTGACGTGATGCTGCATAGAAAGGGGGGAAGAGAGCTATTCAACGATCAGATTGCGCATGTGTGGATAGAGCGATTGTCCTCCAAGCGCTGCAAATGCGGCACAAAAGTAGCGGTGCCTCCTGCGCGCTCCTTCATTCTTTGGTCAATCTTTGACAGTGGTAGGATTCTCGGGTCAAATTTGAAGCATCCTGATCGTGAAGAGTCAAGGTAGGGGATGTCGGCGCGTCAAAGTCTGAAGCCTGGAGTGAATACAATGTTCAGAAACTGCCATTCAACGCGAAGCCAGTGACGTACCACAAGAGTGTCGAGTTTGGGCAGGGGATATTCGACATCAAAAACCTTTTCGTATATCGGTGTGTGGGTGTAACCGCGGGCACCAGAGCCGCCTCTGCTTCCTCCGCGTACTGATCTCCGCTGCCTTTCCATCCGGTCCTTCTCAGGGAGCAAACGTCCAAGCACGTGGATACCGCGAGCAGGGCGGCGAACACAGACGCGGGTACTATCGCTCGCGCCGCTGTCCGTTGTCGAGTCCATGAGATGCGTAGACCAAGACGCGCATCCTCGTTGTCGGTGGCACACCTCGCAAGATGGCGGCGGCGCTGGTCTCGTTGACGGGCGCGGGTGCTGCGGGGAATGAAAAACGCGCATCCGGTCCTCCCGCCGGCTGGTCGCGTAAAGGATACGGAAGAACGACAAGCGTGGGGGGTCCCGCACACAAGGGAGTACAGATCGACGATCCTTGCGCGCTGGCACGGGGATGAAGCTTGCTTGTAGTGCGGCGTGGCGGGAGGAGGATCAAGTCCATGTCGCTCGTCCGGAAACGCGGTGCGGTGTGTCTCAAGGAGACTTTTAAAGGCAAGTCAGTACATGCGCAAAGGAGACAAGACACTCAAAACGAAAACGAAGATACTCACTACCATGTAGAGCGCGCGGATCGAGACCTGTCCATAACGGACAAACACACAGGCGGCGGACGGAAAACGTGTCCGAATCGTCATTCCCGCCTCCTTTGCGGCTCGTCCTTCGCTGTCCTCCTTCCGCCCGTCCAGATGATCGCCAGCACCGCGTCTGCATCCACCTGTTCCGAAGCACGGATTGCGATATCGTGCGCTGTGCTCCATATGACGCCGAGACGACAGGTCGAGGTCGACGTCGCGCGGAAGCGTGGCGAGGAGCGTAAATGGCCCTAGTGTGCGCGGCGAAGTACAAGCTCCACGCAGCGGCAGCACGGGCGGAGGTGCGGTGGGAGCGGCCAAATCGCACTGCATGCGCGCACGTAGAGCCGCGACGCAAGGCCCTCGCAGCCCGAGCAATCGTGTCCCTCCCCTTTCCGTCCTCCCAGATCCTATCCGCTCCATCTTGCCGACGCCTCTCGAGGTTGGGATAGGACAAATGCAGCTGTCGAGCATGGAGCAGACTCAAGGCTCCGGGGATCGTGGCGTAGCGGCAGCGGGGCGAATGTACCAAGATGGCTGGTGAATACGTGCTGCCAGGGAGTGACGTCCCCGCTCCTCCTCCTCGTCCTCCCCCTCCTCCCCGCTCTCCCCGGCTTCCTTGTCCTCCGGCGCACCAAAACCCATCCACCTCTTCCGAGGCAAGGATCGCGATGTCGTGCGTCCGTGCCGAATCTCGAATGATACATCGTGTCATGCAGAGCTCTTGCGAGACGTGTGGTACCCTCGGGCTGGTACTGCTGCACGCGACGAGGTAACGAGCGGACGCAGGGGGAAGCGAAGGTGTGGGGTTAAGTGGGGAGCGGGACGTCGGAGGTGGAGGTGGATGCGTGGAGGACGAAGTTGCCCTTTCTCGATGAGCGTAACGCGCGTCGATCGTCTCAGAAATTACGGACAACGAAGACGGGAGGGGCTCCACCGACGGGCAGGGACAGCGCACGAGAATGGCTAGATCCGCGACCCAAGGCAAATCGCATAGCCCCCAGCGCAACGCAGGCACTCCCCACACGCGTCTCCTCTGTGATGCGCAGCTCCACATCTTGTCCATCCCCACGTTATTGGCCAGCGACGCGTCTCGAAACTGGAGGCGAGCGAACACGACTGGGATTGCGATGCGGGCGTGAACGGAGCGGACTCCAGGGAGGCAAGCGCAGCGCCGGAGGTGGTGCGTGCGGGATGCCGAGGATTATGGGAACCACTCCTGGCGCGTCCTCGTCGTCCCCGCCAAAAGGTCCATGCGGCGGTACAGTCTGGGTATAACCGAGGCAGGTAGCCGAGAAGAATAGCAGATTGGAGGAGGGGGAACGCGGCGCCGCGCAGGCACGGTCGAGTGTGCAACGGGGATGGCGCAGGGAGACGGGCAATCGGGAGGGGTGGGACGCGAGCCGGCGTGCATGGTGAATTTGCCATAGGGTGGTTGGCGCCCGCGCTTGGTTTGCCATTCGACCACTGAACAACTCGGCGTGGAAGCGAAATCGGCGAGGCCGTGGCACCCGGGCCTACAGATGTATCGTCAAATAGAAGGAGCGGAGAGAGAAGAATACGTACAAGTGCATGCCGCGTCTCGCCTCAATCCGCCTCGCCTCAATCTGCTAGCGCCCGTCACTACAGTCAATGCGCTCTTCGATCTTGAGGCAGTAACAATCCACGAGAGTTATCCAATCGGTCCTTCGTGGACTACAGAGCGGTTTGAGGAGGTCGATTGCCGAAGAATGTTTTGCAGTATAACATCTAGCCCGCAGAAATATCACCGAGTCCGACTCCAGGAGCAGAATGGTGAAAGGAGGATGCGGGAGAACGCGGGCCGGCAGTAATCACGTGGTGTTTGTTTGTGTTCTCGCACTGGCACTTTCCTAAGTTTCCTTCGACACTCATCATCTTCGTCCTGATGCCTTTTGTTTCCAATTTTCCTCGGTCTACGTGAAGACAGTTATCATACTGGCCATGGACTCTTCAAGTTTTTGCGCTACAAGTATATTTCGGAATTCCGACCACTGGGAATTTCTTCGCCAGCTCGCAAGCGTGGTTTTCTGTTCTATTCAAGGACGGCCTTCCGGAGTCTTCATTACGGGGCTGAATAATAGTGGACGTTTTTTTTGGTACTATCATCGTCTCTGGCCGGTAGTATATTGCTACGGGCTGATCTCGGTTTGCGTCACTCGCAAATTTGTTCCCTCCCGCTTCATCGCACCTCGGTTAGCTTTATGGAGGCATATCATTCCTGTACACCCCTCAATGGGATTTTTCGCTTTCTATAGTTTCCACCTGGCTTGTCGGATGCCCCCGCATGATCCTGCTCCTAGATCCTGGCATCAACTTCATTCGACCAATAGTCTTTCGCTTGTTCCCGAATATTCTCCCCGTCGCTCATCACCCTTGTGGAATTATATCTGCGCGCTCTCTTGTTTCACTGCATTGATTCCCACCATCTACATTTTCGGCTGAAGTGCAGCTAGTTATACGCTCTCCATAATCCACCATCTGTCAACTCGTGGCTTGCACTGGCCATGGCTCCTGGGTCGTGTTACGATTGACGTTGTTGCCGTCCGTTTCCCTTCTATTACACCCTACTGTCTGAGGACTAAACTTGACAGTTTCTCTATTGCTTGCAGTGCCGGAGCTATCGAACATTGTGGAGGCTGGATGTCACAGCACAAGAAAAATTGATACACTTTGTGCGTTCTCAACAGCAACAAATCCGCATAGCAATCTACCCTGCTGTTCAACCTTGCAGCGTCAAAATATTCACATCGATTACACCACTATACATTCAACGAATAAGTTAGTTGGGCCTCAAGTATAAATCCCCCCTCCAAACTAACTCACTCAATCAAAGTTCCAGACAACGGAGATCTTCCCATCGAAAATATAGTTGGCATCGAATGCTGCCATCGCAGGTTCAGTTAAATCAATGCCATTATCACCCTGACAGCCACAGATCTTGCACGACGACCTGGACGGATTTACCCTTCCCTAGTGCACAACACGATTCAATTGACAAGTCGGAAGCGGTAAAGGACACGCACATTGAACAATAACCGTCTGGCCGCACTGGGCGCCGGCAGCCCAGTAGTTTGTGCCGAGTGCCACGACGTAGTCGGTATTCTGCAGAATGTTGCCGCACCCGCCGTACCCGCCGTTAGGGCCGTAATAAGTCACCGAAAAGCAGGGTTAGACCTGAAGCCTCGACAGTTTACGAGCAAATGAGAAGACTCACCAATGCTGTCAATCCCTCCGGAGCTGCCAGTGCCAAAGCAGAGCACTTGGCCGACGTGAAGGTCTAGCGGGGGCGAAAGACTCTGAACAAAGAATCAACGGAATGCTAGATACATGTACTGGTGTAGCTACTGTTAATGGACGTATTCAAGGATTCGATCGTCGCAGTGAGGCATGAAAAGAAGGATGGGACTCGCTTGAATGGGACTCAGCCTTATCAATGGGAGTCGCGTCCTTTCGCATCACACCGCATCAAATCCCGCTTCGGTCGGCAACCTTCGAAATAAATGTTCAAAAATCGATTTACATGCAAAAGTATTTTAAAAGCCCCATGCAGTGGGCCCGGCAAGCGTCAAAGGGGGTCTCCCCCACGATGCAGACAACAATTTACAGAGAAAAGCTTGAAAATTGCGAAACTGGGAATAAGCACAGCATGATTTGATTGAGCCAGGCCGTCAGGCTAAAGGAGGAGGGGGGGGAGCACTCCCCCCAGCGTAAGTTATATCGCAGAGATGCGCCTATGCTCACCAAAAATCTAAAACCGGCGGATACGTGCCGAAAATGATGCGTTGATTGCGCAAGCTATCAAGAATGCAGTAATACACGCGGAGCTTGCAAACCGCCGATCGGCACTGGTCGGCATCGTTGATCGCCGGCCTCCGATGCTGTCCAGTGCGGGGTCGATGGATCCCAATGGAATCCGGTGGAATTCAGTGGCCGCACTGGTTCTCAGTGTGAGAAATAAGGCCCGAAAACCCGGCGGGAGCCACCGGACTCCACTGGATCTTGCCGGTGCGACAGCCGTTGAAAAACGGTGGATTCCACTGGCTCACGGTGTCCCTTCCACCCGCTGTGATCCATTGGTTCACAGCGGAAATTGTTGCACTGTTATTTCCCTTTGAAAATTGTCCTGTCTAGCCACATGCAGGATTCGAAATGCTTTGGGCTGGTGATTGCCATTGGAAACGGATGGATTCCACTGGTTCACTACGCTCTTGGCTGCCGCTGCAGTCCATTGGTCTACGATGGAAGCCACCGTATGTTTAGTTCAAAATTTGTTGTGGTTCAGGTGATCAATTGTATGCACAATGCTTTTTGGATCAATAACCGCTTCAGTTCAATGAAGGTACTCGATATCTTGTATTGTGTATCACCAGGACATTCAAAAAATTGAGATCGAGTGGTGGTTCCACACCACACAATGTCTGGGTGATTTGCCAGTGATTGGCAGTCACACCACCGCGTACAAACCGCAGTTTGTACGCGGCTGGTCACACTCACATGATTTAGAAGCACGCGTCAACAGATACTGGGCAATTTGGAGAAATTTGGTGCAAAGCTGTCCAGGTTTCACAAAAAGTTCAGGTAACTATAGCAGCATAAAACGTGAATTACTGTATCTCCGAACCCTCGTCATGTCCCAATGCTTCCGCCCAAAACTCATCCGTAAGCCCCAGATTCTTCTCCTGTACGCGCTTTTCAACACGCTCGGCATACAGCATCATCAACGCGTGAATAAAAAGATCATAGTTACTAGCAGACATGTGCCGAAGTTGTGATTCAAAACCGTTGAGCCACGAGTTTTTAACTGTTCGGCTGTCTCCGTGTTGAATGCTCGCGTCTGGTGCGCAGTTCCATTGATGTCCACCTCGACTCGAACCAAGTCGGGTTTGGAACCATTGGTAGGTTGCGGATTGCACCAAAGACGACAGAGGGCATCTGTCGCAAGGTGGCCGATATAATGCCATGCATCCACCACAAATTTCGTCGATTGGAGCCACGGGTCTCGTGAATCTTGGGTGACAATGTGGCGGAGGAGGCTGCACGCATCATCGTACGCAATGAAACCAGGTTTCGCCTCTGGATGATCGGCCCAGATCCGGTTAATAATGGAGAGAACCTGGATGAAGAACACTTCAGAGCGAGCTTGAAGTTGCGAGTTGAAAGCTGCTTGCCTGGCTCGAGCTTTCGGATCGATAGCACTTACCCCAGCCAATTGGGTGACCACAAGCCCATTGGATCGTTTGCAAACAATACGTTGATCCTGCTTTGAAAGTGTGGACCACCTCGTTCCCAGGCAAATCCCCGAGTGGGTTCAACTCGACACGAAGAATGGGGCCAGATGAATTTGCGTCCCCACGTTCCTGCTGTCGCCGAATCACTCGCTGGACCCCAGGAAATGAGAGGCGGGTGAAGCGGTTCCTGTATTGCTTGTACCACTCAATATACGTTTGGTTGTCGCACGTGAGGGCACCGACTTCACGAACAGGTCGTCCGCAGGAAACAATGCCGCATTTCTCCGCCAAATCAAGGTGCACTTCACAGAAACGACCATTCCTGTAGTTCACCAGGGGCCGCTCGCAAATATGCAAGGCACATTTCTGGTAACAAAATGTCAGTTGCGGCAGTACTATTTTAATTCAGTGTACCTGATGTGGTATATTCTTCCCGTCCATGACTGCAAGACATATATATCCCCGAGGAAAGCCATCGGGGGGTGAATCTTGTTGCTGCGGTGTCTCCAGCTGGGAAGCAACAGGATCATCGATATCTGATAAAACCTGACAATGTGTGCGTAAAAATCAACCGCGATTGAAGGGACACTTACCGGCTCATTCACAATTCCCGCAACCTCAGCATCTTCTCCGAGGATTGCACCCTCGGCGATAAGGTCAGATCGGAAGCGTTTGATATGAGTGCATTCTGTACATCCATGGGACATCGCACAAGGCAACACCCCTCCATCAACCCCAATTGCGGAACGCACAGCTTCGGCTAAAGAGCTCGTACTCGCGCGCGCCTTGCATGAAAATGTCTCGGTCTGACCGTGAAATACGAAAAGACGTCGAGCAAAATGCTCCACCCATAGTCGTTGCGATTGTCGATACGTGAACTTCCGCTGGGTTGTTCCCGTCATGTCATTCAGTGAATCCGCAAAATTTGACCAGCCAGCATGAAAGCGATTGAGTGCGCTTTCTTGTAGCACAGCTACCTGCCTATGGACCCAGATCCCCGCCTTCGATACACGGATGTATGTCAGAGAGGACTCGAGTTTCAGACGTCGCTGATTCTGCGCGTCTCGGAAGGTAATGGAATCGGGATAAAAATCGGCACCACAAGAAGAGCAATGTGCAATGATAACATCCCCCTGTGTCCACCGGAGATTTTCGCTAAGGATCCAGACCACCTGTGGCTTGGTACGGCGGCGTAAAGTGGGGGGTAATATTGAGATCGCCGGGAGGACAAACTATGCATGAGAGGTGGGTGGTGCAGAGCACAATGCGCTGCGCAGGAAAGATGGGGTCCGGATCGGGATTTTCGAGCGAGTGCGGGTCCAGACCAAGAAGCTGGTACAATGCGCCAAGATCATTAGAAAGGTATTCCGCGTATTCTGCACTGCGATCGTTCCCTGTACCCCAGATCGAAGCAGCGCCATCCTCCTGCTTTAAGGCATTTCGGAAGAGGCTGCGGATAGTATTAAACCAAGCTCTCTGAGTGCGTTGTCCAGGTTGTCGGCGCTGGTTGAGATGAAGTCGAAGGAGTGGATACACAGAAAATATGATCCCGAAGAGATATAGTGCTTGGCGAAGGTCCAGGTCCCCAGGAAAAAAAAATTGTAGAACAAGGATGAGATCCCTGACTGTGGGACTCATCGAGGAGGCAGCTTTTGCTCGTCGTGGTATTGGTAAAAGATAGAAAGATAAGGACGTCACGCGCACACAGTTTTTCATATGCTTTGTCAAGTCATTGTTGCAATCCGATCCAATTTTGATAACGCGCGGTAGTGTTAAAGCTTTCTACATGAATATTCTACGATGCAGACGAGTCCGTTCCATCCAAGTCGTCCGAAGCCATGTGGCGGCGACGGTGGCGGCGGCGATTACCATCCTCGTCACTCGAAGACTTCTTGTGCTTGCGCGGATTAGGATCGGGCTTGACGTGGTCATTGAGGTAGCGCTTGAAATCCACCGTCTTCATCCTTTCAAACTTACTGCTATTAGTCACGCCGTCGCTGTCCACCCACGCCTTGGCCTTCGGGGCACCCTTGAGCATCGTCTCGGTGAAATAGCCGTCAATCTCGGTGGTAGCAGAGCTCCTGATGTTGAGTACCTCCTTGTACAGGAACTCTTTTTTGAAGCGAGCGCCAGCCCAGAGGGGATCGGCTTCTGCAGATGTAAGTGTTTGGACAAGTGAAAATAAATACAATGAACATACTGCGAGGCAGCGTGTAAGCTCTGAGAGAACCGCCAAACCGCTCAAAGAATTTGAAAGCAGCCTGTTGCTTTTGGTAGCGCACTCGCATTTGGCCCGCAAACATGCAACGAGGCCATTCTTCTCCAAAATCCGGAAGGGTTGGAACTTCGCTCTTCACGCGCTTGTGCAGATCGCGAGCAAACTCGGCACGTAGCTCCCTCGGAGCATCCCGATGCATCGGGTCCTGCGCAGCACGATTGCGTGCGACGTCGAGTGGTTTATCGGAGGATAACTTGGCCGCCTGGGTGAACAAATGACAATAGATCCAATTTACAACACACCTGGAGCGTCGTCGCTGGTTTATCTTCATGTAAAGGTCCAATGTTCGTGTTCTGGCCGACGGTACTGTCCTCAATCTCACGTACCACAGGTTAGAGAAAGAAAAAGAAGCAGACATTTAAGAACACACCTGGAGTGTATCATTTGCATCGGCACCCGCAACTGAGCTGTTACTGTTGTTCTGGCGAATCAAGATACTTCATAAGTAGTTTATATGAATGAACAATCACATACCAGGGAATTAAAAGAGTTCGCCACCGGCCCAGCGCCCCCATCACCCTAGTCTGATAGTAATGTGATCGTACTTGACGTGCTGTCAACTGATTATGCAATTTGGTGGCTGTGCTACTCACTTTCTGCGCCTTTTTACTGCAGCTTCCAACGGTTCTCTGGGTCTCTAATTTGTACTAGGAGTCTATATCGACTTGTACTTGACATCTACCAAGTCTTTTCGGTAAATTTCCACTGAGTTCTCAAAGTTCTGTGAGGAAGCGCAAGTATCGGGATGATCGGCCGAATCGGGCTTAGATAATAGACCTCGCCCGAAACATGTGCATTTGTCCACTGTATCCTAGCCCAAATATTTTACTACTTCTTCAGAACTAAGTAACGGTGGTCTGCAACGCTTTCTGTCCCCCAAAAAACCTGAAGGTCTTGTAATGGATGAGATTGTGGACATGTCGAACGCGCACAGCCACCTAAGTACGTAATCAGTTGACAGCACGTCAAGAGGGGCGTGATTGCAAACAGACCATATATAAATACTTACTTGTTCGTCATTTATATATCGGTTCTGTAACAGAGACTACCATCACCCGCTCCTTCATCCCAGAACAGATCGCAGCTCAGGCCGCCGCCGGTGTCATGCATAACATATGCGTCGACTGCCTTGGGCTGGAGCGCCCGCGAGGTACCCGCTATGACGGCGTCAATGGTGCTGATGTGGAGGTGCTGAGTCGAGTCGTCTCTGATATTAGTTCGATATAGTCGTCCGCCATGATCTGGTGATGATGAGAGTTGAATGTGAAAACAATAGCATACAGTCGTTAACCGGGAAGCACAACATGACGTAGAAGCGCAACACTAGCCTTTGTACCTTCCACGACTTTTCTACAGTTCTCATCAACCTCACCCCCCACGTTTTCAAGGCCGTAGAATTCAATGGGACACACGCCAAGCTCCAAATATTGCTTTATCGACGAGTAATGCCGTTGTATCGGGGATTTTCGCTGATTTGAGCGAGATTTGAGGCATCGACGATTGCATGAAGGGTTTTATGACCTTCGATTGCTATTCACAGTATTGCATTGTGGTATCTACCAATCTATTCAAGATTTGACCACTTTTGGGGACTTTACAAGCTCAAACGAGCAGTCTCCCGCTTAGGTCGTGGAGAAACCTTGTCCTGAGCCGGTTCTTGTGTCTCCCAATTATGGTCAGCAATAGCCCTACCTGATCCTTAGGCTTCAGAGGCCTCCTTATATGTGTAAAATGTTGGAGGTATAATCCTAACGGCGTCTCTCCTTACTTACTTTCCTTATGGACTTACTTACCTTAATTCGGCTCCCGTTCGGTCCTTAATCTCTCTAGCCTCACGTGCACATCTCAGTTGGTTCTACGCCCACTGAGATGTGAGTACACTCATTACATTGTCTCTGTTGACTCTTACTTATCGTACCTAGCTTCTATTAATTGTTCTAGGTACATATATTCAATATAGTTGGTTCTACGCCCACTGAGATCTTCTATTAATTGTTCTAGCTCCGAAATTATCTGCGCCTACAGGTTATGGGCACCGACGCATCTTCGTCCTCTCTCCTGAAGCTCACGAAACTTGCCAAGTTAAAAGACGATGGCTCAAATTGGGGGAATTACAAGGAGATGGCCTTCAACGCTATTACAGCTAAAGGTCTACGAAGAACAGCGCTCGGCACCATGAAAAAACCCGCCGAGCTCACCGTCCGCGATGGGGAATACTTCCTCCCGAATCGGTTGGCAGCCCTGTCCGACGACGAGTTAGAGGAGCACGAGACCAAGGTTGATGAATACTTACAGAAGGAAGCGCAAGTCCGTCAAATCATTTACGAGACGGTCTCCGAGGCTACGTTCATGCGAATCAAATCCCAGCCTACGGCCGCGCTGATGCTAGGCCAACTCATTAGCATCTTCGAAAACAAGGGGGAGATGGTCCAAATGGACACGCTCACCCGGTTGCAGACCATGCGCTGTCTCGACGATGATGACGTGGTCAAGCACATTGCCGAGATGCAGAGGCTCAAGGAAGCACTCGACACCATGGGCGCCCCGCTCGAGGACGCCCAGTTTGCCGCGTACATCAAGGCCTCGCTCCCTCCCAAATTCCGTCCACTCCTTACAACCATTGCCACCGCATCCCGACTTGCCGGACGTCCCATCACGAGCGCTGCGCTGGTCCAAGAAATCTTTGAGACCGCCGACGAGAGCGCCATCCATGCGAAGTCCGATGCCATCGCCGAAACGGCCATGGCTGCGTCAGCGGGGAAAGGAAAGGGCCGAGGTGGAGGTGGACGTGGAGGCGGGAACAAGGGCGGCGACTCAACCAAGTGCGAAAATTGCAAGCGTACAGGTCATATAAAGGCGGATTGCTGGTCGAAAGGGGGAGGAAAAGAGGGTCAGTCACCGTGGAGTAAGAAAGGGAAGAAGAAAAATTCCGAAAGTGCGAATAGCGCCAGGAAGGACAGCGATAGCGACAGCAGCTACGATGTAGCCGCGTCAGCAATCCTGGGCACCATCGATGATGAGCCCGGGGATCTCGCCTTCTCCGTCACCCTCCAGGACAGCAACGAGGCCTTAGCGGCCGCTACACCATCCTCGAAACGAGATGTCATTATCGACACCGGCGCAACGCGCCACTTCTCCCCCAGACCGCGAAAAATTCGTCAACTTTGTGGAGATTCCACCACTCCCCATACACGCCGCCGATGGCCGCACACTAAGCACGACAGGTCGTGGGGACCTCGAGATACAGCTCCCGATGGGAGACGGCGAAAAGCCGACTCGAGCGCTATTCAAGAACGCATATAACTCACCTAGTTTCGCGTTCACCCTCCTCTCGGTCAGCAGCCTCGACCGTAAGGGCTGGATCACCCATATTGAGGAAGGGACGTGTGTACTGGGCACACCACGTCCTAATTCTCGTATTGTCGGCCGTATCCCACTTGTCCGCGGACTCTACCGCATCACCACGTCAGCCAAACCTTCCCCCGCAAGCACCGAATCACCTACCGCAGCTACGAGCACCTCCAGACTGATGACAATCTCGGAGTTACATTGTAAGATGGGTCATATCAACCACGACACCTTGCGCGACATGGTGCGGAAAGGGATGGTCGAGGGCATTGAGCTCGACATGGACTCGGAACCCGAGTTCTGCGAGCCGTGTACCCGTGCAAAGGCGCAGCGCAAGCCGTTTCCAAAACAGAGCAAAAGCGCGCGCCGCACCGTGTACGGCGGCAAGGTCGTCGGCGACACCTGGGGGCCAGCAGAGGTCACCTCCCTCGGGGGGGAAAGACTACAGCCTGACGTTTCAGGACCGTTACTCCCATGAAGAAAAGACTTACTTTATGAAAAAGAAGTCTGAAGCCTTCGAAAAGTACAAAGACTACGAGGCGTGGGTTAAGGTCCAGCGCAAGCGCAATATCGAGATTTTTGGCAGCGATGGTGGCGGCGAATTCAAATCTGATGAGTTCGATAAGCATCTGCGTAAACAGGGAACAGTTCGGCACCTTACAGTGCACGACTCACCCTCGCAGAACGGCGCGTCGGAGCGCAGCCATCGTGTGCACGTAGAGTGCAGTCGAGCGATGCTCGACGCCAGCGGCCTGCCGAAGTACCTATGGGCTGAGGCTTGGCAACACTCGACGTGGCTACGCAACCGTGCGCCGACGCGCGCACTCCCCGAAAACAAAACACCGCACGAAATGGCGACGGGGAAGAAGCCGAATCTGGCAAATCTCATTGAGTGGGGGTCTAGGGTGTGGGTGAAGCGAACTAAATCGAAGAAACTCACCAATCCCGCCATCGAGGGACGTTTCATGGGGTACAGAGGAGGAGACGAAGGACGGCCTGCGCATCTACTGGCCGGAGAAGCGCAGGGTGACCGTCGAGCGCGACGTTTCGTTCAATAAAGACGAAAAATTGCAGCAGGAAGACGTGCAGATTGAAGGGGGAGATGGAAATTCCGTCACTCCACCCATCTCCGCTGCAACGCCGCCGCCGCTCGCACCGCCTTCGACGCCGCCAAGCGCGACGCTCCCCGAGCTACAGAAGGTCGAAATGACCGACGCAGCACCCCTGCAGCAAGACGAAACACCCAAAACACCTGAGAAGTCGATGACTTACCTCGAAACTCCCACTCCATCACCTCCATCGCCCGTTCCCACTCCATCCGATCCTCCAGCACCTCCACCACACCAGAAACGCGTCAGGTTTGACGGGCTGATTGAGCCAGAACCTGGTACAGGTCGAGGAATGCGCCAGAGACCGAAATCCGGTTATTACAAGAGCTTGAATAGCTCGGTGGCCGCGGAGGATTTTGCATTCTTTGTTGATGCAGGAGACTTTGAGGAACCAGGGGGAGTTGAATTGGATGAGCTAGATGATTTCGACGAGGTCGAAGAGTTCGGGATGGCGGCGGATGAGGCGTCTACGCCGACGACAGTAGAGGAAGCGCTGAAAGATCCTAAAACGGCACCTGCTTGGTCAGCCGCGATCGATACGGAACTCACGGGAATTGAGCAACACAACACCTGGGAATTCGTCGAAGCTCCGCCTGGCGCGAACATCATCAAGTGCCGATACGTCTTCAAGGTCAAACGGGATGCCACTGGAGCCATTGCAAAGTACAAGGCTCGACTTGTTGCCAAAGGTTACACCCAGGTACACGGCGTGGATTATGATGCGACATTCGCGCCCGTGGTCCGCCTCGAGACCCTCCGTGCCATCCTCTCTGCCGCCGCCTCCAGAGGCGATTTTATCCATCAGGCCGACGTCAAAAACGCGTACCTGAATGCCAAACTCAAGCATGATCTTTACATGGAGTTACCTCCACACTACGACAAATTTCGGACTTTGCCCCCGGAACTCCAGGCGCTACGCGATGCAGGGCGCCGTATCGTCGCTAAACTCAATAAGGGCCTCTACGGGACGATGCAGGGTGCATACGAGTGGTATGATACACTCTCAAGTGAGTTTATTTCGCTTGGTTACTCCATCTGCGCCGCGGACGAGGCAGTCTTCTATAAATTCGAGGAAGACCACTACACCATCGTCGCAGTGGCCACGGACGACTTCACCATCGTCGCCGACACCCTCGCCGCCGTGGAACTCATCAAGAAGCAGCTCAATGAGCGCTTCGAGCTGGTTGACCTCGGCGAGGTCAAATGGCTTCTCGGATTCCACATCACCAGAGATCTCGAAGCAAGGACACTCTCAATGGGACAGCAGTCCTATATTGATGAGATCATTGCAGAGATGGGGCTCGAGAACGCCGCGCCGGTCATGACTCCGATGGAGCCTGGTGTCGACCTCAGCTACGATGCACCTGGTGTCTCAGACCAGCTCCTCTCACCCGCACAGAACAGGCACTACCGCAAGGCGATAGGCAGGCTCTTGTACGTGTCGCGTGGCACCCGTCCCGACATAGCCTTTGCCTTGTCCCACGTCGCCCAATTTGGCGATGCCGCGCGCACCACACATCTGAAAGCTGTCCAGCGCATCTTCAAGTACCTCAAGGGTACGCGCGACCTCCGCCTTGTTCTCGGTGGTGTCCGCCGCAGCCTCTTCGGCTACTCGGACTCGGACTGGGCTTCTCAAGCCCATCGCCATTCCATTTCTGGATATACCTTCTTCCTCGGCAATGGCGCGATCTCCTGGAGCTCAAAGAAACAGCCTATTGTCACTCTGTCAAGTACCGAATCCGAATATGTCGCCCTCACGCACGCGTCGAAGGAACTGATTTGGCTTCGGAAGCTTCTCTCCGAGTTGCGGTTACTTCCCACCGGTCCGACCACTCTATTTTGCGACAACCAGGGTGCTATTGTACTCTCTCGAGACTCAACTTATCATGCACGCACGAAGCACATCGACATTCGTTTCCACTTCATTCGGCAGACCATCCGACATGGCCACGCATCTGTCACGTACTGCTCGACACACGATATGATTGCTGATGTCTTCACCAAATCCCTTACGCGCCGAAAATCGAGAAGTTCCGTGATCTTCTAGGAGTTGAGGAGCCGCCTACGGCTTGAGGGGGAGTGTTGGAGGTATAATCCTAACGGCGTCTCTCCTTACTTACTTTCCTTATGGACTTACTTACCTTAATTCGGCTCCCGTTCGGTCCTTAATCTCTCTAGCCTCACGTGCACATCTCAGTTGGTTCTACGCCCACTGAGATGTGAGTACACTCATTACATTGTCTCTGTTGACTCTTACTTATCGTACCTAGCTTCTATTAATTGTTCTAGGTACATATATTCAATATAGTTGGTTCTACGCCCACTGAGATCTTCTATTAATTGTTCTAGCTCCGAAATTATCTGCACCTACATAAAAAACAGTTCTCGTGTCGAGTAGGCTCAAGACGCGTCAGGATAATGGCTTGTTTGCTAGTGTTGCTCTTCCACGTTATTGGGCCAAAACGGGCTGACCTGATCTTTGGCTCTCAAACTCGCGCAAAATAACCGATTTCTTTGCGGTTTCTTCCCCCATCCTGTAGAAAGGCTCCATATCCATTACCCTAGCACGAAAAACCCGGGACAAAAGTATTATTTGAATCAATTATTGGCCGAAACCACTAAAAGTTGCGCTTCCCAGTTAACGACTGTATCCTACGCACCTTTGATGGGAGAATCTTGCTCAACGGCAGCGGGAATGAGCCGGGAAAGCTGCGCGAGGTATTTGGGCTGTCCATCGTCTCCCATAACCATGTGAACAGGGTGTTCGACATAAACTTGACGCGGAGCAGCCGTGAAGTTCCTCTCATTGAAAAAGTTAACTTGAATGAGAGCTTTCAGTGTATCAGCGAATATATGATTCATCGATGGGTTTCCGGCGTACCTGAATTCTCCTGGATATCGGCTGCCCTCAGCATCAGAGGTTTCGTTTCGGGTGTGTGAGAGGCGCTTTGGTGACCGAGCGAAGCCGGGGTAGATTCAGAATCTCGCGGAGTCGATAAATATCCTGGGAGACATATAGAAAAATAAAGGACTTACCACTGTCAGACTCGGATGCATTCGCTGCCATTTCCTCGGTGCTAGGAATTGACGAGAGTTTCTTGAATTGGCCCGGCGGGTCAGCCTTGACATTTTCGGCAAGAAGAGTACGGTGCGCTCTAAAATAAAATCAAAAGTCAATGGGAAAGATAGAAGATTTGAATGACGCACCCTTTCGCTGGAGGCTGAGGCTTTGCCGCCTCGACGGCCTCCTCGTCGGCTTTCTTGGCACTGGTCTTAGCACTAGCTTTGGGGCGAGAACGGTGAGCTAGCAGAGGCTCCCAGCGCGGATCTTTCGCGATTCTATCGTCGGTCTTCAGCGCATGCTCGATGGCCTTGAGAATCTTATCCTTCTTGGCCTTCGGATCCTCCAGGATGGTGAGCTGCATCTCAGAGGCGATGGAGCGCACTTCCTCCAAGAGCTTGTTCTTAAGAGGACGATCAGAACGCAACAGAACAGGCTTGGAGGAGTTGGCGATTATGTCTGCCATGAGTGAAGAAAAATGGGGGCAGAACTCGAATGCGCCGTCTCAGCGCCTTAAATAATATTCCGCAGATAAGGAACATGTGGTTGCCAGAAGGTCATTTGATGGTCGCTTGCAGATATATCCGGGTCTTGATCTTGGTGGTGTCTAGCCACAGAATCCCAGCAATATACGACGAAAACCAGTGGAAGCCAGTGGACCACAGTGGCCCACAAAGATAACGGCATCCATTGGCTTCCGATGTTGATCGCCGGTTCACAGCCACCTCAACGTGATCCGATGATCGTCAGCGTGCGACACTGGCCGCCAACAACCACCGGCGGCCAGCGGTGGCCGCCGCTGGCTTTGCTAGTTAAGGGTGTATTACTCCAGTAATACGACTCACGTAAATTAGCCGAGTCCCGCTCCCATTCTTCTCGTATAAGGAGTGTGCTTCGCGGCAAAGCCCACTAACTTGTTCCCCGCCGCATTTTCATAATGACACCTGTTATACCACATGATATGTCCAGATGTAATTTAGGATGGCCGGTCCGCAATCCGGCCATAATCCGATAATCTCCACTGCTAGCGCTCAGCTACTTTTGGATTTGTGCTGTTTCATTCTCTGCCTTACCCTAGCGCGAAAAATCTATCGACTGCCATAACCCTTTTCTGCGCACCGCCGCTTGTCGTTGTCGCCGCATGGAGGCCCTCCATGAGATCCCTGAATTGATACAGAGGAATTCAAGGACGTCGAGAATCGAGATCAAAGAGAAATTTTGATGCGACATCTTTCAGGCTGAAAACTAGCCCGCCTGGGAATCGAAGCCTTCGCGATGACCTGATTCCCTCCCGCCACCTGTCGTCACCTGAGCGATAATTACTCTTGAATGGATTTCGGGAAGATCTATAGCCGTCGGCCGAGGGTAACTGTGACGCACGTATAGTATCTATTCCTTACCACATCCTTGCTGCGCCTCCTCCTCCCCAAATGCCATCCGTTGCTCATTTCCCCGAGTTCCCAGAGGACATTCCAACACACCCTTTGCTGGTTGTTGACTACTCCCTGCTTGTCGCGCGTGACCGGGCCGAAATTGACAAACTGTGGGGTGCAGCCAGAAATCTTGGTTTTTGGTAGTAAGTGAACTATGAAGCTGCGCTTTCTGTGTTCGGTTGTTCATGACAGGGGCGAATCTAGCCTTAAAAATCATGGGGCAGATGAACTAGCCGAAGGAATGTTCCAAATGGCCGCTGAAACGATGCGTTTGCCAATGGACGAAAAACTCAAATTTGGACAAGGGGACAGCGGAAACTCATTTGGGTTCGTAGTTGCGGGCCTCCCGATGATCTCGATTCACTGTTGCTCTGTGTAGCTACAAAGCTGCTGGGGCAACTGCGGTCGACGCAACAGGTCAGCCTGACACCGTGGAATATATCAATATAGCCAAGGACGATGCTCTGGCCTGGCCACAGCAAGCCCGCCGAGCCTATCCATCTACCGTGAATGCCCACATGTCAGACACGATCACACCTTTTGTGAAGAAATCCATCGAAGTTAACGACACAATCCTCCAAATATTCAACGACAAGCTTGGGCTGCCTCCCGATAAGCTGAAGAAGAAACATTTGATGGAGGAATATAGTGGCAGCGAGACGCGTGTGATCAAGAATCCTCCATCGCCCCATTCTCCCCTCAGGGTCGCTATTGGCGCCCATACCGATTTCGGCTCTCTATCATTCTTGCATAATCGACTTGGCGGACTCCAGGTGCTGTTACCCGGCTCGGAGGACTGGCAATACATTAAGGTCTGTTCCGTCGTCTTTTTTGGCACTGGTTCGCTCATGATTTCAGCCTTTGCCGGGACATGCGATCTGTAACATTGGAGATGCATTGGTTCTGTTCAGTGGTGGTATTCTTCGATCCAATCTTCATCGTGTTCTGTACGTTTATTCAATCAATGCACCCTACGTTGATGCTAATTTTCTATGAAGACCTCCTCCTGGTGCTCAATCTCAATTTGAACGATGGTCGTTAGTGTATTTCACTCGTCCCGGAAACGACGTGCAACTCCGTGCCTTGGTCGAGGACAGCCAAGTGATTGCCGACGCTGTCGCCGCCACTCCAGACAGGAATTTTGAGACGGGATGTACTTCGTTCGAATGGTTTACACGGAGAGTCAAAAATCGAAGGCTGAATAACAGGACGGTCTGTAATTCCTTTGTGCCGCTTCTGAACTTGGCGGTGAACACAAAACTAGGGTCCCGAGACTTGGATGAACAGTCAAGGAACGGAGCATCGTGTCGATGCGGCTTGAAATAGGTGTTTCGGAGGAGGCTCTGTATTTGTTCTGTCTTCAAAATCCCAACATGTGTATGCTATGTACTTGTCAATGTGATTTCTATTGCCACTTTTCTCATCGTACTTACATGCAAGTATAACCAAACAACATCAAGGACGCGACGCCGTTCTTGGATTTGATACAACCCGGCGTCACTCAAATGAATTTGCACATGTACACATTTCGCTGTCGTATGTCCCTTGAAGCCAGCAGTTTTACGCAGGCTCGTGCTCTCCACTGTCTCAAGATATGAAGGTGGAAGTTACGGCTGGCTATTTCTTCTTGTGTTACATCCTGTTGTTCATTGCTGCACTATATACTGCCGATTGTCTTCGATTAGTTGGATTCTGATGTAATCTATCCAAGCAGGAGAGTTTAGCAGCCTCTTCAAGAGTCTGCGCTCTTGTTGTACATCTCCAAACTGCAGAACAAAAAAGTTATCAAGTCCAATATACGGCAATGGGCTCAACTAGAGAAGCTTGTGGAAACTATCCCCAACACCCACGGGTTGCTAATTCACGAGGTACAGTGTTACCATTTCATATACCAATGGAGAGTTTGTGGTGGAGCCACCCAAGCACGCGGAGACCGCGAGCAGGGCGGCGAACACAGACGCGCCGCTGTCCGTTGTCGAGACCAGGAGATGCGTAGACCAAGACGCGCGCCTCGTCGCACCAACGCGCCTGCATCCTCGGCGTCGGCGGTCCACTTGGCAAGATGGCGGTGGCGCTCGTCTCGTTGCCGGGCGCGGGTGCTGCGGGAATGGAAAACACACATCTGGTCCTCCCGCCGACGGGTCGAGTAGAACGCGCGCACCATCTGCATCCACTTGCTCCGAGGCATGAGCTTTATATGACGCTAAGACGATAGGTCGAGGTCGACGTCGCGCGGAAGCGTGGCGAGGTGTGTAGACGGCCCCAGTGTGGCAGGGGGTGGAGGTGCGGTGAGAGCGGCCAAACCGCACTGCATGCGCGCACATAGAGCCGCGACGCAAGGTCCTCGCAGCCCGAGCACTCGTGTCCCTCCTCCTCCCGTCCTCCCAGATCCTATCCGCTCCATCTTGCCGACGCGTCTCGAGGTTGGGATGGCACGAATGCAGCTGTCGAGCATGGAGCAGACTCAAGGCTCCGGGAATCGTGGCGCAGCGGCAGCGGGGTGAATGTACCGAGATGACTGGTGAATACGTGCTGCCAGAGTGTTATGACGGTTCCTTTGTACAAAAATCAAAATAGAGCGCGCGCGAGCCGGATAGAGCGCGCGCGAGGTGTTTCAGAGCGCGCGAGGTCTGCGCTCATGAAATGTACCTTATACTACAATATTTTTACATTTACAACAATTCTTTGACAATACTTATTTTAAAATAACAAATCATGGTATCATGAACTAGAATGGGTAGATAGATGGAAATCTGCAGTCCATCCAGATGTACCGTATGTCGTGGTCTTGGCTCAGGGGATCGATCCAATGGGCTCCCTTGCTATCTGTTGCAGCTGGGAACACCGAGACGAGCATGTTGGTGATGCAAGAAAGGTGGGGTGAAGAGGTGAGAGACAGCGGCGGAGCGAGGTATGTGCAGTGGCGAGCCCGTCAAGGACGTGGCGATTATGAAAATTTGCTGATCGGCGTTCCTTGTCATACAGACTGACAGGCGACTTGGTCCGGGATCTGTTTCGCGATTCTCCGCTGCAACACTTATATGTTTTTCACCAATTTACCACTTTTGCATCATTCTATGGACTCGCAGTTGGCCATTCATTACATAAGAGATTCTTGTCGATGATTCAGGCAAATTCCGTGCGGACGAAGCCCGAGCTCATGAACTTTCGAATGACGTGATCTCGGCAGCATTGTTCGGTTGGCAGACTGGCAGGCTGTGCTACAAGTTGGCATTGTTTGTCAGGCCGCGTGTCCCTTTGATCCCAACCACTAGCACAACCCTCGCTCGACCTTCGCAGTCCTGCCCGGCGGCCAGCACCATTCAGCCAGGCTACTGGTTGTGGAGCTGTCCCTTCATTTATCACTGTCTCCCGCTACTGGATTCCACTCGAGTCACTTTCTCCGAGCTTTTGCGCGACGCAATTGCAAGGACTATCTAGGACCGCAGATTCAGGGATGGGATATGCACATCATGCAGGCGAGGATGAGGCACTTTGTAGCATGCAGTTGTGTATCATGTGTATTTAGTGTAGTTAGTGTTCCGACCTCACGCGCGCATTTCAGTCGCACGCACGCTAAATTGGACGCGTGCGCTCAAAATAAATATTTGTACAAAGGAACTGTCATATTATGTGTGACGTCCAGGCCGCCAGCAGTCGCAGAAGCGCACCACGCTGATCCTGCCCGCCTCTCTACCTCACCCTAACGCTCCTCCTGCCGAATCTCGGATAATACATCGTGTCATGCAGAACTCTCGCGAGGAGGCGTGTGGTACCCTCGGGCTGGTACTACTGCAACGTGACGAGGTACAGAGCGGACGCAGGGGGGAGCGGAGGTGTGGGATTGAGCGGGGAGCGGGACGGCGGAGGTGGAGTTAGGTGGATGCGTGGGGGACGAAATACTCCTTCTCGATAAGCGTAACGCCCGTCGTGCACGTTCGGACAGTGAAGACACGAGGCGCTCCACCGACGAGCAGGGACAGCGCACGAGAACGGTTAGATCCATGATCCAGCGCAACGCCGCGTCTCCACCTGTGCGTGGAGCTCCACAACTTTCCTCCGCCTCTTGTCCATCCCCACGTTCTCGGCCAGCGACGCGTCTCGAGACTGGAGGCAGGCGAATACGACTGGGACTGCAGTACGAGCGTAAACGGAGCGGACTTCCGGCAGGCAGGCGCAGCAGCGGAGGTGGGTGCGTGCATGGTGCCGAGGATTATGTGAACGAGCTTCAATACAAGCGGAGATGAGTCGTCTGGGTATCACGGAGGCAGGTACCCAGAATAACAGTCGATTGGAGGAGGGAACACGGCGGCGCGCAGGCACGATCAAGTGTGCGACGGAGATGGCGCAGGGAGACGGGGCGATCGGGAAGGGTGGGACGCGAGCCGGCGTGCATGGTGAATTTGCCATAGAGTGGTTGGCGCGCGCGCTTGGTTCGACATTCGACCACCGAGCAACTCTGCGTGCGCATCGAAATCGTCGATGGCAAGGGCACCCGTACGATAAATACAACGCGAGGAGATCGCGATACAGATCCGAACGTGGGCGATGGGTGCAGTGAGGCTCAAGTGAGACTAGCAATCTACTACAGACCTATCGTAAAACGAGAGGAGTGGGGAAAGAGGGACACGTACAGGTGCAAGCCGCGTCTCGCCTCAATCCTCTTTGCCTGAATCTGCGAGTGCCCGCCAAAATTATCAATGCGCTCTTCGATCTTGAGGCAGCGGCAATCGGCGAGTGATCAAGTCGGTCCTTCGTGGACTACAGAGCGGTTTGAGGAGGTCAATTGCCGAGGAACGTTTTGCAGTATAGCGTCTGGCCCGCATGAATACCACCGAATCCGACTCCAACAGAATCCATCGAAGTGGCGGAAGGAAAGGAGGATGCGGGAGAATGCGGGCCGGCGGCAATCACGTGGTATTTGTTTGTATTCTTGGCACTGCCACTTTCCTAAGTTCTTCGAGTCGGACTCTCATCTTCGTCCTGATGCCCTTTGTTTCTGATTTTCCTCGGTCTACGTGGAGGCAATGGTCATACTGGCCATGGACTCTTCAAGTTTTTGCCACAAGTATATTTCGGAATTCCGACCACTGGGATTTTTCTCCACCGTTTGCAAGCGTGGTTTTCTGTTCTATTCAAGGACGGCCTTCCGGAATCTTCATTACGGGTCTCAATAACAGCGGTCGTCTCTGGCCGGTATATTGCTACGGGCTGATCTCTCGTTCGCAAATTTGTTCCTGCACGCTTCATTGCACCTCGGTTGGCTTTATCGAGGCATATTATTACCCCTCATTAGGATTTTTCGCTTTCTATTGTCTCCACCTGACTTTTCGGATGCCCCCACATGATCCTGCTCCTAGATCCTGGCATCAACTACATTCCATCTGGAGTACCAAATTGGTATTCGGCCAATAGTCTTTCGCTCGTTCACGAATATTCTTCCCGGCGCTCATCACTTGTGGAATTATATCTGTGCGCTCTCTTGTTGCACTGCATTGATTCCCATCATCTACGTCCTTGGCTAAAATTCAGCTAGTTATACGCTCACCATGATCCACCATCTGACAATGGCTTGTACATATCCTCCGCTGGCCATGGGTCCTGGATCGTGTTACGACTAACGATGTTGCCGCCCGTTTCCCTTTTATTACACCCCACTGTCTGAGGGCTAAACTTGCCAGTTCCTATTGCTTGCAGCGCCGGAGCTATCGAACATAGCTGACAAAAGTACACAGACCATATCGAACATTGTGGAGTCACAGCACAAGAAAAATTGATACGCTTTGTACGTTCTCAACAGTAACAAATCCGCATAGCAATATACCCTGCTGTTCAAACTTGCAGCGTCAAGATATTCGCATCGATTACATCCCAGCTATAGAAAACACATCTATACATCAAATGAATAACTTAGTTGGGCCTCAATTATAAATCCCCCCTCCAAACTAACTCGCTCAATCGAAGTTCCAAACAACGGAGATCTTTCAATCGAAAATATAGTTGGCATCGAGCGCTGCCATCGCGGGTTCAGTTAAATTAATGCCATTATCACCCTAGCAGCCAGGGCACAAATCTTGCACGACGACCTGGACGGATTTACCCTCGTCTAGCGCAAAACACAATTCAATTGACAAGTCAGAAGCGGCAATGGACACGCACATTGAACAGTAACCGTCTGGCCGCAGTGGGTGCCGGTAGCTCACTTGGTTGTGCCGAGTGCCACCACGGAGTCGGTATTCTGCAGAATGTTACCGCACGACCCACCGTTGGGATCATAATAAGTCGCTAGAAAGCAGGCTTAGACTTGAAGCCTTGACAGTTCGCGAGCAAATGAAAAGACTCACCAATGCCGTTGATCCCTCCGGAGCTGCCGGTGTCAAGGCAGAGCACTTGACCGACTTGAAGGTCTAGCGGGGGCGAAATACTCTGAGCAAAGAATCAACGGAATGCTACATACTGGTGTAGCTACTGTTAATGGACGTATTCGAGGATTCGATTGTCGCAGTGAGGGATGACAAGAAGGATGAGACTCGCGTTAATGGGACAGCTTTATTAATGGGAGTCGCGTCCTTCCGCATCACACCGCATCAAATCCCGCTTCGGCCGGCAACCTTCGAAATAAATGTTCAAAAATCGATTTACATGCGGAAAAAATCAAAACCCCCACGCAGTGGGCCCAGCGGTGAGCGACGAGGGGTCTCCCCCGCGATCCAGACAACAATTTACAGATGAAAGCTTGAAAATTGCGAAACTGGGAATAAGCACAGCATGATTTGATTGAATCAGGCCGTCAGGCTGAAGGAGGGGGGGTCTGGGGGGAAGCATCCCCCCAGCGTAAGTTATATTGCAGAGATGCGCCTATGCTCACCAAAAATCTAAAACCGGCGGATACATGCCGAAAATGATGCGTTGATTGCGCAAGCTATCAAGAATGGGACTCACGTAAATTACCAAGTCCCGCTCCCATTCTGCTCGTATAAGGAGTGTGCTTTGCGGCAAAGCCCACTACCTTATTCCCCGTCGCATTTTCATGATGACACCTGTTATACCACATGATATGTCCAGATTAAGTTCGGTTTATGGTTTATGTCTGGGGTGACTGGCAAAGAATCAAGTTTTCAAGTTGAGGAAAAGAAGGAAAAAAGAGAGAAAAAGAGAGAGACCTCTCCTGACCTTCCTCTGTCCGATCTCAAGCCCGCTTGCGTCGAAGCTTCTCCGGAGCGAAGGGAGAGAGTCTTTTTGAAGATCAATCAAGATATTCGGGAAGCCTCGGCAACTTGATTCAACGTTTAACTGAAAGGGGATTATTGCCCCGTTTGAGTTAAACCACAGCCAATGACAATCAAGATTGAGCTCACGTGGCTGAACGCGTCTCCCGCAAGTTCCTCAGAGCGCTCTTGTTACAACCTTTACACATTTTTACGAGTACTTATGTAATCGTTCATATTATTCGTGTGAGGGACATTTCGCGACCTCACACAACGCTGAAGCTCAAAAATGAACAAATGGATTTAGTGGCTGTGCGGATATTCCATTAGCTTTTTGTGATCATCATTTAAATCCATTAGATTCGGCAAAACGTTGACCCTATTTCATCAGTCGCAACTCTAATGCTCTCTATGCACTGCCACATCCAGCTTATATAACAGAATCCGATTTTTGTTTTATGGCTTCCACATCCAGTTTCTGTCTCTGGATTCTCCAATTCTGCACTCTTACCTTTTTGACCCATCCTCCTCCCGCTTCCGTTTGAACCTTGTGCCTCCTATAATGCCGCTATGTTGTCATTTGTTATTCCTTAAATATCTCCCTCATCTCAGTTGATCTATAATTGTAAAATATTTCAGAATGCTTGTTGTTTTTTTGTCGTTTGCCCTCATGACTGAACCTGTCTCTAACTCTTGACTGTGCTGAGCAATAAACGAAACTCACAAATTCCCCCTGCCAGAATCGAACGACCATTCTGTGATGAGGATTACATACTCTTTGAAATAGACGGCCATCCCATCAATGTCAGCTCCACTTTGCTTTCGCTGAGTCCTCTAACATTGCGGTAACTTCGAGTACACTAGCTTGTGTGCTCTGTTCATTTCTGCTGTTTCATAAAGAATCAGAAAAATTCATCGGTGCCTTTATATTCACAAGGTCTCTGAACCCCTATCCTTAGGCTTTGTATCAAGTTGCAGTCGTCTGCCATCAAGTGGTGGGGTTTTCAACTGCACCTCACTGTGTGCCTGGATTATTTCTGCAGTTGCGTAGCAAGTCTAGCAAATCTATCGGTCCTTTCATTCACAATGGGCACCCGATGTCATTTGACTCCTGTCACGTGTCAGCTGTCGCAACTGATCATCGTGGTTACACCTGTTGTGCTCTCCTTTCGCCATGAAGGTCCTCAAAATTCTACTCTGGATATTGGCTACACAGTGTCCCATCATACAGGTTGGGAAAACAGAGAACATCCCAAACAAGGAGTGTGTCGGCTTCAATATTCAGTGGGCCATTGTCTTGGGTGGACCGGAGTAATACAATATGTATGACGCTCTCTGTTGATACCCTCTCGACATATGACAGTCTTCTCAATTCAGCAAATATATCAACAGCCTACAGATTAAAATTTTCACATATGTTGATGAAATTGTGGATTCAGAGGGCTTATCTTCGTGTTGCAGCGACTATTCCGATGTGGAACATAGGGATGGCTTTCTTTGCAGTGTTATATGAAGTTCAGAGCAATTCTAGCGGAGCGTTTCCAAATTTTGCGCAGTGCCAGCTTCCATTCGAAAAAATTCAAAGTTCATATAATTGCATCTTCACATGGAGTGGTGGTCGATGTTTCGCACTAATAATGGTCAAGAACATGCATTGTTTGCCTGGACCCAGAGTCAGACCATGGTGTCAATGGGTTATCAAATTGTCCCTGGAAAAGCAATGAGGTACATCTGACACGTGACCACGACAATATCCGAAAGTTCAAACATCTTACGGGTCTTTGGCACCGATAGCCACAGCAGTTTTTGTTTGAGTACCTGAGCAAAATGACAGTCATTGTCTATTGTCAAAAACATTGTCTACTACTTGTGTGTCATATTCACTAATAAAGCTTACAGAATCCACCCTTCACAGTAATGACACCAACCTCATTCTGCTGAATACCCAAACCATCAATGCCGGCCACCACGATCTCCACCATCAATTCGAGAGCGCAGAACCCACCATGATTTTTCTTGTTGCACTTTTTGTCAACCCATACTGGTGCATGTTTCAACAGTGCCTTCATCGCAGACTCCATGCCCAACGTGCCATAATTGTTTACAATATTGACTTCAAGCAGGGCAGGGGGCATGGTGGTGGCCGGGGTTTTGCACTGATATTGTTCAAGGCCATCCCCTTTTTTGTCTGGGCTTGAATTCGGGCCGTGGTGTCGATGGATTCTCAGACTGCGCCACTAAATGCAGTGACACGTGAACATGATGACCTCTCTGGAACCGAAAGTTTAAGCAGTTCGCTATTTTCTGACATTGATAATGAACATGGCAGTTTTTTATTCAGTAGTTGAGCAAAATGGCAGCCCACATCAATTCACAAGAACCTTGTCTACTACTTGTACATTGCATTCCTGAGTGAATCTTATGGATCTTTTCATCATGATAATGACTCCAGCCTCATTCTGCCCCCATGCCATCAACGCCAGCCATGATAATGTCTGCCATGGATTCGAGAGTATAGGCCAGGCAGAATCCACTGTGATTTTCTTTTTTTTTCGCACTTTGTGTTGGCCCAGATTGGTGCACCATCCACAAGTTTCAGCAGCGCCTTCATTGAAGACTCCACGCCCAATGTGTTTACAATGTTAACTTCCAGCAGAGTGTAAGCTTTGCTGGTCAAATGAGTGGGGGCGTGAATGATGAGCACAGGACAACAGTGCAACACAACATAAGTACTCGTTACATGCCGTGCAAACTGCGACGGCCCGCACCCACCAAGTTGACAAGTACATAGCATACACATGTTGGGATGTTAAAGACAGAACAAATACAGAGCCTCCTCCGAAACACCTATTTCAAGCCGGATTGACACGATACTCCGTTCCGCGACTGTTCATCCAAGTCTCGGGACCCTAGTTTTGTGTTCACCGCCAAGTTCAGAAGCGGCACAAAGGAATCACAGACCGTCCTGTTATTCAGCCTTCGATTTTTGACTCTCCGTGTAAACCATTCGAACGAAGTACATCCCGTCTCAAAATTCCTGTCTGGAGTGGCGGCGACAGCGTCGGCAACCACTTGGCTGTCCTCGACCAAGGCACGGAGTTGCACGTCGTTCCCGGGACGAGTGAAATACACTAACGACCACCGTTCAAATTGAGATTGAGCACCGGGAGGAGGTCTTCATAGAAAATTAGCGTCAACGTAGGGTGCATTGATTGAATAAACGTACAGAACACGATGAAGATTGGATCGAAGAATACCACCACTGAACAGAACCAATGCATCTCCGATGTTACAGATCGCATGTCCCGGCAAAGGCTGAAATCATGAGCGAACCAGTGCTAAAAAGACCGCGAAACAGACCTTAATGTATTGCCAGTCTTCCGAACCGGGTACTAGCACCTGGAGTCCGCCAAGTCGATTATGCAAGAGTGACAGAGAGCCGTAATCGGTATGGGCGCCCATCGCGACCCTGAGGGGAGAATGGGGCGATGGAGGATTCTTGATCACACGCGTCTCGCTGCCACTATATTCCTCCATCAAATGTTTCTTCTTCAGCTTATCGGGAGGCAGCCCAAGCTTGTCGTTGAATATTTGGAGGATTGTGTCGTTAACTTCGATGGATTTCTTCACAAAAGGTGTGATCGTGTCCGACATGTGGGCGTTCACGGTAGATGGATAGGCTCGGCGGGCTTGCTGTGGCCAGGCCAGAGCATCGTCCTTGGCTATATTGATTAATTCCACGGTGTCAGGCAGACCTGTTGCGTCGACCGCATTTGCCCCAGTAGCTTTGTAGCTACAAAGAGGAACAGTGAATCGAGATCATCGGGAGGCCCGCAACTACGAACCCAAACGAGTTCCCGCCGTCCCCTTGTTCAAATTTGAGTTTTTCGTCCATTGGCAAACGCATCGTTTCAGCGGCCATTTGGAACATTCCTTCGGCTAGTTCATCTGCCCCATGATTTTTAAGGCTAGATTCGCCCCTGCCATGAACAACCGAACAAAGAAAGCGCAGCTTCATAGTTCACTTACTACCAAAAACCAAGATTTCTGGCTGCACCCCACAGTTTGTCAATTTCGGCCCGGTCACGCGCGACAAGCAGGGAGTAGTCAACAACCAGCAAAGGGTGTGTTGGAATGTCCTCTGGGAACTCGGGGAAATGAGCAACGGATGGCATTTGGGGGGAGGAGGAGGCGCAGCAAGGATGTGGTAAGGAATAGATACTATACGTGCGTCACAGTTACCCTCGGCCGACGGCTATAGATCTTCCCGAAATCCATTCAAGAGTAGTTATCGCTCAGGTGACGACAGGTGGCGGGAGGGAATCAGGTCATCGCGAAGGCTTCGATTCCCAGGCGGGCCAGTTTTCAGCCTGAAAGATGTCGCATCAAATTTCTCCTTGATCTCGATTCTCGAAGTCCTTGAATTTCTCTGTATCAATTCAGGGATCTCCGGGAGTGCCTCCATGCGGGGACGACGACAAGCGGCGGTGCGCAAAAAAGGCTTATGGTAGTCGATAGATTTTTCGCGTTAGGGTGAGGCAGAGAATGAAACCTGAGCGCTAGCAGTGGAGATTGTCGGATTATGGCCGGATTGTGGACCGGCCATCCCGGCCATCCTAAATTACTGTCGAACTTAAGGTTCAAATCAGGACCCTGGGGTGGCTTAACGTGGTTTAACTCAATTAGGTTAAACCTCTCGGCATCGAGTGATGCCGCGCGGTGCGGCACTTCCCTTCCCGCACCACACCGCTGGAGTCCACCGCACAGCAGCAAGTCCTGAAATACCCATGACTACTTACAGCGGACTCGAGGATGGGCTCGTGATACACCAAAACACGCGCGGTGTCGAACCGTTATTGGCAACAGCACAAGCAAGTGGCTTGCTCCCCGAGGCATCGAGCGCGTATTTTCGGGTGTAGGCGTCTTCAAGTTTGACCCCTGTGTGGAGTGTAGACTGTAGATGGGGCGAGAGAGAAAGTGAATAAAACATTTTTTTGCCTTTTCTCCATTCTTCCATTCGGACCGTGCACCCTGTCTTTATGCTTCGTGTGCGCCCTGCACGACAGCGCAAAGCCACCTGTGCTCGATGCCCGGTGACCGATTCGGGGTCTCTGTTGGGCACACAGCCGTGTCGCGTGAACCACATCCATGTCGTATCAGCAAACGGATGACAATTTGCCAGTGCGTCCGCAGCGCCGCACGCTCAGCGAATTGTCTGTCTCGCATCGTGTACGCGCCAGCAATCTCCATCGCCTCACATTGTGCACGTCGCACGCTGTACAAAATCGGTCGCAGGTACGCTACGGACCGTGTGTAAAGATACGTGTGCCCATCTACAGACCAGCTGATCACTTTTGAAAAAGCTCCAGAAATTCGCCTACAGTTGTCTCCCCTTCGTTCATCCACCCGCATCTGCACGTCCGCCGCTTTTCAGCATTCGTGGTTGTCTGCATGCCAGCCGCAGGAAAGTGCGAGTGAAGGCTGCAATGCTCGCTCGCCACAAGTAGAAATAATAGTGCGTCGTGTTACGGTCATCTACAGGTAAATAATCAGCGAGCTAAAATGAAATTGATAGTTTGAATTCCCCCCGCTCCGTCCCGCATCTCCCACATCCCAAACCGACCGCAGCACCGCGCCAGTGAACGGCTGTGATGCTAGCTAGCGCTCGCAACGAGCGCGTGCATCGCGGCCGCGGTTCGTGCGACTGAGCGCAGAATACGTCTTGTGAGAGATGCAAATGGCATGATCTCATTGTTGGTACGCAGATTGTCGCATCGCGCGGGTGGTGATCGTCATGGTAGACGCTGCCGTACTGTAAAGGCTCGTCAATTTCTACTCCGACAAGGCACCGTGTGGTATCAGTATGTATACAGAAGATATTTTAGCTAGAAATCTGAATGACCTGGTTTTTGGTGTCTCGGAAGGAGTGCCTGCTGAAGTTGAACGAACTTGGCAAAGAATGAAAGGAGGCAACAAGCTCATCAAATATTCAATTCTATGTTTGCACACTGCCAGTGCAATCCGCGAGTCGGAAGGTGTACGGAAAATTGAGAGAAATTGTGCGAAGTCGTGACTTGCAAATTGCTATTGTCAGCTTTGCCCTGTGTTTTGAAACAGGTTCTAGCAGAGTGGAATCTGTGTTTTAGACCTTTGAACTTGGTGGGTGCGGGCCGTCGCAGTTTGCACGGCATGTAACGAGTACTTATGTTGTGTTGCACTGTTGTCCTGTGCTCATCATTCACGCCCCCACTCATTTGACCAGCAAAGCTTACACTCTGCTGGAAGTTAACATTGTAAACACATTGGGCGTGGAGTCTTCAATGAAGGCGCTGCTGAAACTTGTGGATGGTGCACCAATCTGGGCCAACACAAAGTGCGAAAAAAAAAGAAAATCACAGTGGATTCTGCCTGGCCTATACTCTCGAATCCATGGCAGACATTATCATGGCTGGCGTTGATGGCATGGGGGCAGAATGAGGCTGGAGTCATTATCATGATGAAAAGATCCATAAGATTCACTCAGGAATGCAATGTACAAGTAGTAGACAAGGTTCTTGTGAATTGATGTGGGCTGCCATTTTGCTCAACTACTGAATAAAAAACTGCCATGTTCATTATCAATGTCAGAAAATAGCGAACTGCTTAAACTTTCGGTTCCAGAGAGGTCATCATGTTCACGTGTCACTGCATTTAGTGGCGCAGTCTGAGAATCCATCGACACCACGGCCCGAATTCAAGCCCAGACAAAAAAGGGATGGCCTTGAACAATATCAGTGCAAAACCCCGGCCACCACCATGCCCCCTGCCCTGCTTGAAGTCAATATTGTAAACAATTATGGCACGTTGGGCATGGAGTCTGCGATGAAGGCACTGTTGAAACATGCACCAGTATGGGTTGACAAAAAGTGCAACAAGAAAAATCATGGTGGGTTCTGCGCTCTCGAATTGATGGTGGAGATCGTGGTGGCCGGCATTGATGGTTTGGGTATTCAGCAGAATGAGGTTGGTGTCATTACTGTGAAGGGTGGATTCTGTAAGCTTTATTAGTGAATATGACACACAAGTAGTAGACAATGTTTTTGACAATAGACAATGACTGTCATTTTGCTCAGGTACTCAAACAAAAACTGCTGTGGCTATCGGTGCCAAAGACCCGTAAGATGTTTGAACTTTCGGATATTGTCGTGGTCACGTGTCAGATGTACCTCATTGCTTTTCCAGGGACAATTTGATAACCCATTGACACCATGGTCTGACTCTGGGTCCAGGCAAACAATGCATGTTCTTGACCATTATTAGTGCGAAACATCGACCACCACTCCATGTGAAGATGCAATTATATGAACTTTGAATTTTTTCGAATGGAAGCTGGCACTGCGCAAAATTTGGAAACGCTCCGCTAGAATTGCTCTGAACTTCATATAACACTGCAAAGAAAGCCATCCCTATGTTCCACATCGGAATAGTCGCTGCAACACGAAGATAAGCCCTCTGAATCCACAATTTCATCAACATATGTGAAAATTTTAATCTGTAGGCTGTTGATATATTTGCTGAATTGAGAAGACTGTCATATGTCGAGAGGGTATCAACAGAGAGCGTCATACATATTGTATTACTCCGGTCCACCCAAGACAATGGCCCACTGAATATTGAAGCCGACACACTCCTTGTTTGGGATGTTCTCTGTTTTCCCAACCTGTATGATGGGACACTGTGTAGCCAATATCCAGAGTAGAATTTTGAGGACCTTCATGGCGAAAGGAGAGCACAACAGGTGTAACCACGATGATCAGTTGCGACAGCTGACACGTGACAGGAGTCAAATGACATCGGGTGCCCATTGTGAATGAAAGGACCGATAGATTTGCTAGACTTGCTACGCAACTGCAGAAATAATCCAGGCACACAGTGAGGTGCAGTTGAAAACCCCACCACTTGATGGCAGACGACTGCAACTTGATACAAAGCCTAAGGATAGGGGTTCAGAGACCTTGTGAATATAAAGGCACCGATGAATTTTTCTGATTCTTTATGAAACAGCAGAAATGAACAGAGCACACAAGCTAGTGTACTCGAAGTTACCGCAATGTTAGAGGACTCAGCGAAAGCAAAGTGGAGCTGACATTGATGGGATGGCCGTCTATTTCAAAGAGTATGTAATCCTCATCACAGAATGGTCGTTCGATTCTGGCAGGGGGAATTTGTGAGTTTCGTTTATTGCTCAGCACAGTCAAGAGTTAGAGACAGGTTCAGTCATGAGGGCAAACGACAAAAAAAACAACAAGCATTCTGAAATATTTTACAATTATAGATCAACTGAGATGAGGGAGATATTTAAGGAATAACAAATGACAACATAGCGGCATTATAGGAGGCACAAGGTTCAAACGGAAGCGGGAGGAGGATGGGTCAAAAAGGTAAGAGTGCAGAATTGGAGAATCCAGAGACAGAAACTGGATGTGGAAGCCATAAAACAAAAATCGGATTCTGTTATATAAGCTGGATGTGGCAGTGCATAGAGAGCATTAGAGTTGCGACTGATGAAATAGGGTCAACGTTTTGCCGAATCTAATGGATTTAAATGATGATCACAAAAAGCTAATGGAATATCCGCACAGCCACTAAATCCATTTGTTCATTTTTGAGCTTCAGCGTTGTGTGAGGTCGCGAAATGTCCCTCACACGAATAATATGAACGATTACATAAGTACTCGTAACATGATTTCTATTGCCACTTTTCTCATCGTACTTACATTACTGGTATATTAAGCAGATGTCCTGATTTCGTATGTACATGTTTGCCCACTTCCTATTTCGTCTTCTTCCCGCACGATCTCCGCCCGTTCCACTCTCTCGGTGCTTGGACGCTTCTTTCAGTGCACGGTTTAGCCTTCGGGGTGCTTTGCCGCTGAACTATACCACTTTTGGTGGTTGCAACCGCTGATTTCCGATGTTCTGACTTTTGTTTTGGGTTTGGTTTCGACGGAGCGCTCGAGGGCGCTTACCATGTAACTTTTGGATCTTTCGACGGGCTGTGCGCAATCACGTGTAAACCATTTTTGGCCAACCTCATGCTCTCCATTCACGCGCTCAACGGCCGCACAAAAGAGCTGTTGGCGTGGCGTGCCTTTGTTTCTTTCTCCCACGATCTCTTCACCCCCTCCTGTCTGCTTTCTTTGCTCACTCAAGATATCCAAGGCAACAGTCGAGTCCAGGCATAAAGGACCACAAGATAATGCCCGTCTCTACACCACCCAAGACCTCGCTCGTGCAATCATGCATGGCGACTCCGAAATCAAGCACACTTCAAGAGTCAAGACCGCAAGTCTGCATTTGCCATCGCAAGCCGGTTCAAAGCTTCAAAAGTTCCCTTCTCCCATCTCGCTGAGTGCTAAAGGATATCTGGAAACGATCATGCTTCAATACTGCAACTATCAACTCAACAATCAACATCTTTACATCTCGCAGCCATTATTGGTGCTCGAACGTATTCAATCACACCAACGGTCCTCAGAGCTTCATCTTAATTTCTCACAGAAACATATTCAATTGCTCTTTGCGCCGCCTTTGCCGTAAGCACTTCAATATTGACTGCAACATCGGCCAGACCCAAGATACCAAACGCAGTCCCAACCCGTGAAGCCTTCTGTTCTTGCGTCGTGCCCTGCGCAATTTTCTTTTGAAAGGTATCTCTACACTCTGTCTTTATACGTCTTCGAGTGTGATGTTCTGGCGGTTGGCGGTCTATGCGAACAATCTCACAGTGCGCTGTCCGTTCTTCTTTCTACATCCGTTGACATGATGTTTGTGTGGTCATAGATCTATCCTAGCCATCCCATGGTGCGCCAAAACTTCATGAAAATGATCTCGTACGTGCGCCCGATGACTGTCGTCTCAATCAGGCTAACTGTTGTTGGACCAGTTGTTACGTCAAGTCTATCGTTTGCTGTCGTTGTCGTTGAACTGCTCTCCAGCCATTCGCCTTTTTGCCTCCTCAACACTCAGTTTCTTTTCAAGCTTTGGTTTGGTATGTATTCCACGTATCGCATGGCCGGCGGTCTCAATTTGGTTTCCCAGGGTAACAACTTGGAGCGCAACACATCCCGAGTTCAAGAATAGAGCTAAGTTTGCTTACCTCCGATTCAGTGCTCTGATTTGTTCGTCTTATTGTCGTGTTTCGTGGCAATTGATCCTCGGTGCCTCCAGGCTTCAGAAATGTGACAACTGTCCGCAGCTGCGTCGCTCAAATACCTATATCTCTGCCCTTACTGAACGGTCACATTATTCCCTTTACTCGGTTCCTCATACCAGCCTCGGGATTCGGCACGCTGCCTACGGGCATGTTGGTGATTCCCTTTCTGCTCATCCCAACAATCTGGATACTAACTGCGCTAGTAGGAATCAATCTCGATGTCAAACACACCTTTGTCTTCCGTTGCATCGTCTACAAAAATGAAGAGGTGAATCATCCTTCTTTCTTTGTCCATTCCATCGGAGTAATGCTGCTTGGATAGTGGCTCCGCAAGGGCCTACAACCGCAAGTTACCAGTGGATCACCAACATTTCTGGTACGCCACCTTAACATTGCACTGAATCCGGAACGAGATTTTGCCGTTCCAGCCTGTTTTCTACGATTCCTAATTGTCCTGTATAATTCACAATCAATATTATTGTGGTCTATCATTGTGGCACTGTCGAGGAGTCTGACATTCAGTAACACTCAGAAAATCTAGCCGCTCCATTCCTTCAATTACTTTTCCTAGAGCCGGAGCGAGGCGACGGCATGTCTTGTGCAAGTATAATCAAACAACATCAAGGACGCGACGCCGTTCTTGGATTTGATTCAACCCGGAGAGCGTCACTCAAATGAATTTGCATATGTACACATTTCGCTGTCGTATGTCCCTTGAAGCCAACAGTTTTACGCGGGCCCGTGCTCTCCACTGTTTCAAGATATGAAGGTGGAGGTTACGGCTGGCTATTTCTTGTGTTACATCCTGTTGTTCATTGCTGTACTATATGCTGCCAATTGTCTTCGATTAGTTGGACTCTGATGTACACCGCCAACGGTCAGTCACATAGTGGTCAGCTGGAATCGTCATGCGTGCCACGTGCAACGACCAGCTGGGATCAGACCTCCCACCAGCCCGATATTGGCCGACGGAGTAAATGGATCCATCATGGACCCAGCTTTGCTGGACGCCAGCTGAGGCGCCATCCTGGCTGTGAGCTGTCAAAGAAGATGGGACTTCATATGTCAGATAGTTGCGTTCAGACAATATTAATAGCACAATAAATCATATATTTCCGACCATAACACATGATATACAGGTACTTTTACGCCTCCGACTCCACCTGCTGCTCATCCGTCACTGTGGTCGTGGCCGGAATGGAAGCTGCCTTGTCAGCGGAGGTTGCACTGATGGTGTCGTCCACTTCGCGCTGCACGTCATCGACAACCTCAGTGGGGATGCTGTAATCGTCTACGCCATGGGTGGCACGGTCGGTCGAGAGGACATTCTCGAATGCCCTGAGCGAGAGTCAATAATATGAATCATACACTGAGGTGTTAGTGTTGACATACTTATTGAGTTTACGAGCATTTCCACCAGCACGGTTGCGAATCTTGCGGAGATCGGCGTCAAGGGAATCCCAGAACTTCGGTCCCGAGTCCTCAATATAGACTTGACGCTGAGAAGACAAGATTTAATAGAGGCGATAAGAAAAGTACGGGAAAACACACCATCAGCGCAACACGCGCACAAAGCTCGGGCGTGACGGCACATTTGGTACCCTGGACGAGATGGGTCGTGAGGTCGAATATGTTTTGGTGCTCGCGAGCGGAGGGAGCAGGCTGCTTGTTGACTTTGAAACTAGCAGCGAGCTACAAGAGATCAGAAAGCTATAGGTGGACTCCGAAGGAAGAGACGATAGAACGCACCGCCTTTTTGATCTTGGAGCGCAGCTGAGTGAAGGCCTCTTGGACAACAGCGACAAGCTTGGCGTAGTCCGCAGGGTGGCGCTCAATGTTGGGGGGAAGATCGAAACGATTGACTTTGAGGATGTCCTGAGCATCATTGAGATGAGATGGTGCATGACTAACAAATTGAAACTAACCAAAAGAATATTCTTGACGACCGAGCCTTTGTACGCACTCAACTTGGTGGATAGAAGGATGGCGGCAGCATAGAAATTAATGTTGATCTAGGCAGATGTGAGACGACAAATGTGAATGCGGAAGCAACAGAACCCACCTCGGTATCCTTGCTGACGGTGAAGGGAGGCTTGCCGGTCTCCAAAGCATCCAAGCGATTGTGCAGCACATGCAAGCCAAGAATCATCTTGGCTCCTTGAACAGCGGGGGGGTCCTGAACAAACAGAATCAGTGAACAGCCCTCAAAGTGGAATGGGATACACACGTTCACAGAATTAATGCCGTCGTTGATTTGGTCGACACGGAGGCGTTTACTTTCGCCGAGGCGCTGCAGCATTGCGACAACGTTCCGGGGGGTAAGATTAAATACGTTGGCCGGGAGGTGTTCGTCGTCTTCCTCTTGGTCGGAAGCGGGATCAACAGAGGCGTGGGTGCGCTTGCGGGAGGGGGGCGACAGGAGTGGGCTCATCCATGGCATCGAGCATGGCGTCGACACCGCGACGAGGAGTGCTGGGGGGAGCTGGAGAAGACGACATTTTTGTTGATGGGAGGACAAAGAAGGACTTGCTGGTGAAGCGGACGGATTGAGGTTGCCTTTAAGGCTCTCGCTAGGCTCCATTTTGAAAAAAAATAAAGTGATTGCGGACGTTTCCGAAGATTGCGCATGGCCAGGGTGGGGGCCGCATCGCCGAATCACGGACTGTGAAGATCTTGCACACCATCGGGTAACAGCCACTAGCCGCTCTTGTGCCTTACATCCATGCCACCAAAAGGGAGTGGTACAAGTTTGAAGGAAGAAGGTGAATTTTGAGGTGGTTTGAGCGTGTTCACAGCTTGAATACCAGCTTGCAGACTTTATATTTCGAGCAGAACGGACAGAGGTCCAATGCAGAGCGTGTAATGCCGGATTGCCGGAGGAGCGGCGTGTCTGGATGCAAGCGAGAAATGGCGGCAGACATCTGGGAACTGTCGAGCACAAGAATGCGATAGAGCAATTGGAGGATGCACGACGACTTGAGGCTCAGCGCCGCGCCGCTGTCACGCAAAATGCGCGCATTCGAGTCACACAGATCCCCGGACCTATTGCCAACAAAAGGACTGGCAGGCAGGCAAGCAGAGCAGAGATCGAAATGTGGACTGAGTATGCAGCAAATGGGGCAATGTTCAGTGCGGGGGACATGGAGGGCGACGTCGAGGCGACACACGAACGGCTGGCCCAGCAGGCCGACGTGTTTGGCTTGCTGGATCCGGAAGGAAACGGCGAAGAGGCTCGGATTTGAGGGGGACAGTGAACTTGTGAGGGAATTGCTGCAGATTGAGGAAGAGAACGACTTTCTGGCCGAGGTTGTGGCAAATGCAGGTGAGTGTGCGAAGTCAAGTTGGTTTTCGTCCAAATGCGGAAATCAAATCGCGTCCACGTGATGGTCATGCACTGCGCGCATTGCGACCACAGTGCTGATCCCTCCACTCTTTCGACTTCTTCCGGGCTCTATGGACGTGTATTTTTGGAACTGATTGCTTCCAGGACTCGATGAACGAGACCCTGAGGACCTGCATGCAGAGTTGAGCGGAAGTCAGCAAGATGACGATGAATATTTCCCATATCCCAATAAAACGGTGTGGTTTGCGATTTCAAAAGTCCGCCAATATTTAACATGCTGAAAAGGTCTTTCTTCTCAATATTTTGGACAATATGCCCCGACTCCGTGTCTCCAATTCTCTCATGCGCGTCTTCCTGTGGATTTTGCGAGAAACAGGTGCCAGGGATGTGCCTTCGTTTGATCGCCTCCGTCAAGTACAGAAACAAATTAGAGAGGAATACGGGATTCCCAGCATTCCCAGCAAATCTGCTATGGGAAATGTTTTCTTCATGAATGACCCGCGTGCAATAATTGCGCAGGTGTGTGGATCTTTCTTTTGTCTTGTGCTTTCACGCTTAAATCTCGGCAAGGACTGGGCAAATCCAGCTGTCCGAACTCAGATGCATTTATATCCTGAGATTCCGGAAGACGGCGTGGTGCGCGAGATTTGGCATGCTTTTAAAATGGTGCAAGGACATGGATTTAGATGCCCTTAGTCCCATGTATGATGCTATCAGCGCGCATTACTACGTGAATGAGCTTGCCCGTCTCAAGAACGGCAACTTTGTGGTACCAATTCGTTGGTTGACAAGCGCGCGGCGGGCCGCTTCGCGGCCCACCACTCCGCTTGAAGTGGACGCGTGATCTGGCGCTTGATCCAGCGCTAAGTCTAAAGCTGATGAACCAAAGATTCGGGGCTGATGGACCAAAAGCAGGCGTGAGAAGGCTTCAGACGGACACGGATAATTTTATAAAGAGGGAGATGTATCGGGGCAAAGTTCATGCCGACGCATTTGTTGTTGCAATTAATGAGGTGCGCCTTTCATTTTTGCCTTTCACAGCACTCAGGTTTTCCTTCTAGGCAGGTGACGCGACAATTGACGACTCGAAGACCATTATCATTGCCGCAGCCGATCTTTCGGACAATTTCCTCGACCTGCAGGACAAGAAACTGGTTCCTCAGTGGAGTGGCGTGCAATTCCCACTTTCTCCGCAAATCTTTGCTCATGTATTTCTTCAGCCAAAACAAAGGAGAGTGGCCGCTTGGAACGCATGCCCAATCCCAAGCGAGAAATTGCTGGAGGGGACCCGTTATATGTCACTCTTGTTGATTTTTTTCGGTGACGACGTGTCCGGGAATAAGTCAAAGTCCTGGAACAAGCACCTGAATGGGTACATGACGAATCGCACCTTGCCACGGAAACTTTTGCAACAGGAGTTCCATGTTCATTTTGTCTCCACGTCCCCGAATGCATCCATGGCGGAGCAGTTCCAGGAATTTAAAAACACCGTTGAGCAAGTACCATTTTATTTCATTTTCCATCACTGATTTCGGTTCGGTTTCCTCCAGGGACACACATTCTAATCCTGTTCGCGTCCAGGATGAACATGGCAAGACCACTCGGTTCTGTATCTATTGTAACTGCGCGCCGTCCGACAACCCAATGCAGAGTGAGATATGCGGACATATTGGGGGCAAAGGCAACAAATTCTGCCGCAAATGTCACGTCGGCGGGACGCAGGAGCAAAAGACAAGTCCCGACGGATACCATGCGCTTTTTGAGGTACTTTCGGGTACTGGTTTTGACTGTTCAAAATTTGACGCAATACAGCCGGGCGACCTGCGCACGACTGAGAACACTTTGTCTGAACTCAAAAAACAGGTCGAACTTGCATGTGGTGGTGTTGCGAAACGGGTCCAAGAGCTGCAAACGCAATCAGGCGTCAAAGACGTCTATACGCAGTATTGGATCGACCAGATTCTTGCACGTGCGGCTGAGATGCGTCGGGAGAATGCAGATGCTTCAGAGGCCTCCATTAAAAGCGAACTAATCCAATGGACGTGCGAGAATCAGGAGAAACTGTACAGCCCATTTTTGACGTTGAAAGGTGTGCAGCAGAGCACAAACTTGGACGTGGAGACTAACAGATTTCCAATAGGGTTTGATCCTGCTGCAGACACTCCAGTCGAACTTTTACACACAATTCTCCTCGGCGCAGTCAAGTACATCTGGCATATAACACACACTCCATGGTCCGTGGAGAAGAAAAAGACATATTCGATGCGGCTGCAAGCCACTGAAACTGAGGGTCTCTCCATCCATGCCATTCGCGCCAACTATATCATGCAATATGCCGGATCTCTCATTGGCCGACAGTTCAAAACAATTACTCAATCAGCTGTTTTTCATGTGCACGATTTAGCGACCGAGGACCAGTTCATTGCCTGGAAAGCCGTCGGTGAGCTCTCAGCGTTGTTGTGGGTCCCGGAAATACAAGACATGGCCCAATATCAAGTATTTGTGACACTCTTCTCGTCTTTATTTTGCTTACACAGATTTAGAAAGATCTCAAAGTTGCGGTCGGGAATCTCCTCGATATTATCGCACAAATTGATCCTTCAAAAATCATGACGAAGATCAAATATCATCTCCTCGCACATATCGACTCCGATGCCGTCCGATTTGGCCCGCTCATCGGAGTCATGACCGAAATCTTCGAGAGTTTCAACGCAGTGTTCCGCTACTGCTCAATTTATTCTAACCACCTTGCTCCAAGTCGGGATATCGCAATTCAATTAGGTCGGCAAGAAACAGTCAAGCACCAATTAACTGGAGGGCGGTGGCTCTCCAAGAGCACTGGTGATTGGGTGATTGCTGGTGCTGGTGTTAGAGCTTTCATCGACAAACATCCGATACTGCAAAGGCTTGTTGGATGGACACCGGAGAAGCCGCGGGAGCAGGGTACGTGTAATTCGTGTTATTCTCCACATACAGGCTGGTGATTATGACTATAAACCAATAGGTGAGACCAAGTTGGCACCATTGAAGCGTGGGGTTTCATCACGGCCCGTTGAACTGCTCAAAACCACCAATGCGGCTCGTGCATTAAATTTTGGCCAGTATAACGGTGACAGCGAGTGGATGAGGTGCAAAACTGTGGTCAGCGAGTCTCTTGATGAATGCTCTGTGGGGACATGGGTATTTGCGAAATCTCATGCCGATGAGGTGAGTTGCGCACTGGAATTAAAACTCATGCTCAAGAAAACTTCGCAGAATGTAATTATTTGTGGACGTTTAGTCGATATCCTCTGCAACAAGTCGGGATCATCTATCGTCGTCATCGAGTTGTTTCAGCTACTTGGAGTGCGGCATTCCCATTATGGAATGCCTGTTCTGGCGCGCCGTGACGGTGAAATAACATTTTCCATTCTTCCTGCAAAGGTGCAATTATATTCTCGGTTGTTTGAATGGGATCTGAGGATTTCTAGAATCTAAAATTCGACTTCAATGTTCAGCATGACTGTTTTTCAGCCAAGTGTGCTGCTACCGGTGTTCGCGCGATCATGCAAGAACGTGTTGCATCCGACAAAACTGAAAATTTCATCATCCACGCCCAACTCGACCGCTTTATTGTCAACATCAACAGCTTTCACAACCCTCATCTTGTCCGCGCGACGATCTCGCGCGACCTGTGGGCTCCTGCCCCGCTCTTCGAGAACAGGAGGGAAAAGCATGACAAATTTTCTGCTCGACTTCGTGAAACTCGGGCCACTAAAGCGGCGAAGCGGAAGGAAACCACTGCTCGGAAACGCACGCGACCAGCTCCTGCGTCGAGCGATGATGATGAGCTGCAACAGCAGCCGCCTCGTAAACGTGGGAGGCCTACACAACCCACTTCTTCTGGTCAAAAAGCGGCAAAAAAGCGTACCAAAGCTCCCACAATGGTGTCTGTATTCCATGGGGGAACAATTGGCCTGGCTCCCGACCGTTCCAGACGCACAATTAAGCGCACTGCTCGCGCACTGGAGGCTGAAGCAATGGAAGCAGAGTCTCGGAGGTCAGGGGATGACTCCTCGAGCAGCGAGGACGATTCCAGCCAAAATACAGATTCTGATACCGAATTCAACTCGGGCGATGACTTTGTACTAGAGTAAAATGAAAATTACTTATCGCACAGCCACGAATATCCAACCCGCGAACGAAATGGATGCATAAGAGATGGGGGCCTTCACTTTTCATGGATTTGTTCTCCTGCTCACTATTTTATGTGGTTGAGCGTTATCTCTGAACTATTGGCTAGAGCTCTGTCTTGGCAGGCATTTGTCCAGAAATTCACAAAGTATATCCTAATTGAACTTATCGTGAGACATTGAAACACGGAAATATGGGGCCGCATTTCTGTATCCATTGCCGAACAGCCGTGCAAACCTGGGACGGGAAGCAAATTCTCAGCTGGTCACCCAGGTTCCCGCCAGCTAAAGACTCCAGTTGAACCGTTTACCTGGATTCCACCCTCCTCACAGCTGGGAAAAGCTGGCGAGTTTTTTCCGAAATCCAGCTGAGGGTTTCATCTGGACGTAACCTGAGGGCACTTTGGCGGTGTAATCTATCCGAGCAGGAGAGTTTAGCAGCCTCTTCCAGAGAGTCTGCGCTCTTGTTGTACATCTCCAAACTGGGCAGGGGTAAAGTGCCGCTGTGCCGCTGTAAGTGCCGCTGCGGCAGTTGAGTTTGCCCCAGTGACGCTGCGGCAGTGCTGTGGATTGCCGCAGCAATGTCACACTGCCGCTGTGTCACATGCGGCAATGTCCCTCAGCGTGCGGCAAATTTTATATTCTGGGATGACCGGGTGATTTCATAGCGCGGTCCTTCCAGAATACGCGTCCGAAGGACGTTTAGCAAAATTCCCAGGCAATGTTGAGTTATATCAAAAATAGTCATCAACAGTGTTACCGTTTCCGCCTCGCTGCTTGGTCGAAAAAAATTTGCTGGGCTTCGCAGCTAGTGGGGAGTGCAATTCATCAGTCCCACAACTCCATAAGATGTTTATAAACAAGAGACTTTCCTTATATCCCGACATCTCCGAGTATGTCAATATCTGGTCATGGGTGTAGGAAAGAAGATATGTTCGATGTAATAATCCAGATTTTTTTGGCTTAGGTTTCGTCCCCGATATTTATTCAACCCAAGGTTAATGTAAAAGTGTAGAGTGGACCCATCTCGCTTCTGAGATACTTACTCAAAAGCGTCGAGTTAGGCATTATTGCGGAATTCAATATTTGCCGCATACTGCCGCAGCACATTGCCGCAACATTCTTGCAATATGCGACAACATCGAAAACCGCCAGCAACAGTGCGGCTTAAGCTTAAGCCACAACGTTGCCAACGTTGACGTGGCTTTTAAGCTGGCTTAAGCCACCATGGCTTATGTCATACCCGAGTAGTATCCGAGTGTCGTTGCTCCAAAGAGAGCCAAAGAGAAGATGAGGTGCGAGGAGAAAAGGACCAAGCGAGCTGTGACACAGCCACTGATTGACATGTGGAAAGCCGGTCCGTCGCGGCGCACATGCCTTCGATGCAAGTTCAGTGCTCCATGGTTGTGAGCAAGTGGCCCAGTGGTGGAATGACAAGACCAAACCAGTCTATAAAAATAATGAGTGGCATAGTGTATATAGCCTTGAAGACAAAAAAGGTGAGAGCAAATAGGTGATTGATATATAGATGCTAATGTATCCAAAGCTCTGAGCCAAGCAGCAATTTTAAAGCAAACATGGTGGTCAGCAGCCTTTGGCCACCTCCCCCTTTTTTCATCACATCCCTGAATAAGGCTGATGGTTGTAATTCTGCTTGCAACTCCGGAAAAGGAAAGTAGAGACTTGCGAAAAATTTATAAAATGTTTGATGTAAATTTTAGAGGCAAGTTGGTAATGCAGTGAGAGGGATAGGCTTATCGGCGTGTTTTTTCCCATTGTTGTCAGTATTGACGCCGAGGCAGTGTCTCTGTCAAAGCTTGTTGGAAAGGCCATGCAAAGCATCTGGTACGGCAGATATCAGCCAAGGAATCGGCATTGTTGATGGCATCGGGCCGATCGGAAAGCGGAGAGTCAAAAGAGTAATGTGTAGCGGAGATTAGTGCAGAACTTAAAAAGCTTCAGACAGACAGACACACATTATTTTATAAATAGGGTGATGATTGCTAGTGAGCAAAGAGTTGAGGAAGGGGCTAAAGCACGTGCTAGTACTCCTGTTGCTGTGTTCATCAATATTGGATTGAAACTCCAGGCAAGACAGTAGGTTTTTTTATTTTTGCAGTACAGGTTTCAAATAATTGAATTAAAAACTACTTAGACAGGCTTTTCAAAAGCAAGGCACTGTTGATAAAGATAGTGATGATGAGGAGCAGGTGATAGAAAGCGGCTAGCCAGAGATATCAAGAAATGACATCAGCAACAACAGGATATTTGTCCTCAAGTCATCCCACTTGTTGTGGCAGAACCCTATACATCTCCAGAACTGGATAAACTTTTCTTGCCATCTGACTTTACCAGTGCAGAGCAAGCTAAACTAGGACTAGAGGCCTTGGGAACAGAGGAACTCAAACTGCGGCAAGGTCAAGCAAATGATGCTCTTTGTAGCTTGCGTGAGCACATCCAGCATAACCAGGCTCTCAGACAGCACAAAAATGCTCACAACAATGCTCACTGCGGAGATCGGTTTGTTTTACTGCATGTAAAACGACTTGGTATAAAGTACTTGAGGTCCTAGGTGTTTTACTGCCTCTTTTACTACACAGTAAAAGACGGCCAAATTTCCCCTTTGTGAAAATCATCAGCCTTTGTTCTCGTAAAAGGATTCTCCCACCCAATGCATAGGGAGAAAATCCTTTTACCGGGTAACAGGTAACAAAGGACCGATTGGACAAAGGGAAAAAAGGAAGGATTTTTATCTGAAGGGAAAAATCCTTGTAAAACACCTTGAACCTCAGGTACTTTTTACTAGCTCATTTTACCAGCGGTAAAGCAAACGGATCACCGCAGTGGCTGTTTGGGGTCAAGCTAAAAACACACATGCAGTGAAAAAAATCAGAGATGTTCAAACAAGAATCAATAACTATGTCAAAAAATATCGACATGCTCGCAGTGCAATGATTGCACTTGGATGTGACCCACAAGACCCCAAGTTTGGGTTTCCTGAACTCAACAATGAAGATCTCTACACAAAAAGAGTTGATGAGCCACACAACGTGGGAGATGGTGCAAAGACAGAAGGTTGGATTTGGCGACAGGGTTATTATAGAAACTTGACAAATGAAGAAGAAGCCAAATATGTCCAAGATTGTAAGTTTCTCTATCTCACTATTCAACGATTCAATTTCACTGTTATATAGCTGCAAAAGTACAGTGGCACCGTGCTCAGGCAGATATGGAGCGATGGCAAGAAGAGCTTGAAATTGTTGGGCAGGAGTTTCGCTGTGCAGTACATGGATTCAATAAAATGCACTCAGTGTGGACTGCACTTGCTCATGACCATGAAAATGACCTGGGAAAGAAGGCTTATGCATCAAAGGTGGCAAGCATGTATGAACAAATGGAGAAGAATATGTGGCAACAGTTTGAAAAGGTTGGTGGCACTTGGCCCAAGGATGGAGCCAGTCTGGTGCAATATATCAAGTCTGAGTGTCCAGATCCCAGTATCGATTGGACAGCTGATGTAGAACAGGATGACTAAATGTACTTGTTTATTTCAATCAAAATTTCTGACCAAGAAACTCAAGCAAATTTAACTTTCTTGAATTTTTTTTTTTGTTTTGGTTCAAACATGGCTTACATGTTGGCTTAAGTTGGCTTCAGCTGGCTTAAGTTGGCTTAAGTTGGCTTCAGCTGGCTTAAGTTGGCTTAAGCTGGCTTAAGTTGGCTGGCTCAAGTTGGCTTAAGTTGGCTTCAGCTGGCTTAAGTTGGCTGGCTCAAGTTGGCTTAAGTTGGCTTCAGCTGGCTTAAGCTGGCTTAAGCCAGTTTCTTATAGGTGTGCCTGTGGCTCTGGCTTAAGCGAGCTTAAGCCACCATAGCTTAAGCCAGCTTAAGCCACGTCAACATTGGCAACATTGTGGCTTAAGCTCAAGCCACCCTACGGTACGCCTGCAGCCGTGTTACTGTATGTACGTATCTTGCTCATTCATGAATTTCAGAAAGCGTCACTTGTCGGTGATACAAGCAAGTCATTCACGAGCCGCGAGCTCGAAAAGTTCGGGTACGCGAATCTTGAAACCGTAGAATTTGTTGAAATCAATGTTGTCGTTGAGTTGGTTGATTTGTACTTCAATTTAAATTATTTCTGTGTATCTGCCACGGGTGCGATGTTTGGGTTGCTGTTGGCGCGTCTCTGTGACCCCTTTCACTCGAGGGCGCATCGTTGATGGGTCCATCAGAGATGGATAGTTATTCGCACATTGGTGCCAAGAGTAGTTGTTCGTACCTGGAGTAGTTGTTTGGCAAGTCATTATCTTAGAGGAAATAGTGATTAGTGCCAACAGTAGTTCCCGCCCGGAGTAATTGTTGGCGAATCACTATCTTACTAAAGTTGTCGTGTGTCCTTCGTCTGGCCCCAAAGAAAACGCTGACGGTGATTCGCACGCAACTCGAAGCGGCCGCGTTCAGATGTACGTTCATCTTGTTCTTGCCGCTGTCTGCACCCAGTGACATTTGAGTGCAACAGTGCTCAAAACATATATGCAGTTCAAATTCAGGTGCACATTAATTTTATTCTCGCAGTGGAACAACAAACTCACTTTTCACCGTTCCGTTGGCATAGATTCAGTGTCGTAAACATACTCCTAATAAGGTACGGAAATAGATCGAGAACTACCACCGATCCAGTGCTTGACCGGCATCCCGCAGGTAGCGGTTAGTATGGCCGTTGAACGCCGTAGGGGATTAATCAAGGATTTAAATAGAACCCAGCGCGACATTATCGGCCTAGTGCAAGATAAGAACCAGCGACCCAGCTACCATGCGGAATTGTCGTCTTCCAGCATCTGAAGCTCACGGATAGAAAGCCAGGAGAACATGAATGACCACCTTACGCACCTCCGCTCCCTGCAAAGTATCTTCCTGGACCGTCTGGCCTTTTCTTCCGAAGAATCTCCAGCGCTTGCTGGAGTTTCTGCGTGCGGGACGGCTTGCTGGGCGCTGGGTACTCGTCGCCGGCGCCGCCAAATTGGCTGATATCGACTCATCACTGTCGTGATTTATCGCTGGAAGGTGGATCTATTGGGCGCTAGGTATGGATTATTTGAATGCAAAAATCCACGTCACCTTCTGACCTTCCGAGGATGTGTTAGGGACACGTATCAGCAGCGAAAGATTGGTAGGGACCGCAAGATCTTGTGCCTGAATCGTGCCTTCAGTTTTTGTCGATCATGAACCCACGCGGACTCCATACAGAGAGAACATGAGATTGGAGGTTGAAGCCGAAACCCTATGTAAGTTCAAGTCAGCCCTCTCCGCAGAGTGAGGGAGAGGACAACCATTATGTCAGAATTCAAGCAGATGGTGGAGGGTGTTAACAGGGTCTCGGTTCCCGAAAGTGCCACTGCGCAATTTATATATTTATATATACTTAGTGCCATTGATGTCGGGCTACACAGTGCTGCCAGCACGACGAAGGTCCGTGAATAGCACTCCCACTTGTGCAGACCCACATTCACGATTGGGGACGGATGGGCTTCGTCCATCAAGCCTCACGTCGACCCGCCTAACTGCTGTGCATTGTCGGGGACACTTCGGCTTCCTGATCAACGCGCTGGCATCCCAATAAATAAACACCGTTTTAACTACGAGAATCGCAAACAGGAACTTAGTATTTCCCGCAGTGCATGGACTAGATCGGAGACTTGAGATCTGGATTTTGCCAGTGAGGAAAGAGCGAACAGATTAGTGACTGAGGTCGCCATACTTGTGCGTGAGATGCCCGCTCTCCGCATCACCTGACTCAGACGCGTCTCGGGTTTGATGGCCGCACAACCAAACATCGATCTTTTCTTTTCCCTTCATCTTAGGATGGCCTACTCCCCAAAATGTGATGCACAACTTGTATTCTGTGACTGGCTGACCACAGTGCGGATCGTCCAGTAATATACTGGGACTGGTACAGCATCTCTTACGATTGACGGTCGAACGGTTGAATTGCCAGCCAAAGAATGATTCCAATCGTTTCGCAGCGGAAGGATCACTCGGTGCACTACTGCCGATTTGTTTTCCCTTGAGAAGCTGAAGAATGGTGTTTTCTGTGTCGTAGGAATGTAATTGACATCTGGTACGTACCTGAACCTTTGATCAAACTTCCAATATATTTTATGCTCTCGTGCCATATGACGCGTAGTTCCAACTCTTTTGCAATTAACGCAATCAGTCTGACGACTTGTCCGCTTCAATATTGATCGTATCAAATCAACATCTGCATTGTTCGGACAGACTGGCGCGTACGGGTAATTTATTTGTGGTACATGATATATATATCGTTTTTCGATTCAGACTTTCGGGCCTTCAGGAGAACTCAAATCAACCAGTCCGTATCCAACCACGGTCTCGCGAACATACACATACCCAAGCAAAGGTGGAAATTTTCGATGCCAGGTCCAGGCAGCATCCAGAAGCTCACCGGCGGCTGTCCCTTCTGGAAGAAATTCCCTGTCAGCGGACAACCTGGGGCCTGGATGCAACTTCGCCCGTTCAAGCTGGCTTGATCCTCCAGGGTTTTGGCATTGGGCGTCGATGAAATCGACTATATACAGCATGGGTCGGGGTGCATCTCCAGAACGAGATCGATGAGTGCGGGAAGTGTCAAGCACCGAAAAAAATTGGTGCCCCGGCGTTGTCGTTGAGTGTGGTCCTCCAAGACTGAGAGGATGATCGTATCAGGAGGCGAACCTGTCGTTACTTCAACAGAATCGCCATGATTCAAGGGAAGGTGGTGCGCTTCTGGTGAGCAGAACCCCGTGGTTCAAAATTGAAGCAAAAGAAAGCACTGTCTTTATGTTGCTATTGGCTGTCAAAGCACTCTATACCAACCATCTTCCATTCGATTCGAAACTGACAAAGAAAATAAGAATGAGCGCCCGCATAAGAAATGGGAAGTCTGATGACATTCGCGCTGGAGCACTGGATTATCCACCCCCGTCTTGGATCAGAGTCGAGAAAAGGGATGTGATACAAGAGAAGGACAAAAAACTTACGAGTACCTCGGCGGAGACTATGGATCGGCAAATGCAATTCAAACAATACGCAAAATTGCAATTTCAAAGCATGAAATCCAACGAGGGATAAGCGTCAGCATTATAACGATACTGAACGTTAACGTCACGTATGTAAAAAAAACCGACCTCGGTGATGCGCCTGGATATTCGGCCAAAAAAGTGCAAAAGATGAAGAATGATGTGTTCTCCGTTCTCTGGAATGCGTGCGAGAACGGAGAAAACTTGGGGAAGGCGACGATAAAAACAGATGAAGCTCAAAAGTCTGGACGTACGGCTAGGATAGATTCAGTATCGAGAATGTTTTGAAGCACTGTATCTGTGGCAATGACGAGCAATAATGAGCCTCACCGCTGATGGCCCAAGGGGTATACGCACCACATGTCATGAATTTAAGGTGCGCCTGGGCACTGGCGAATATTGAACGGCGAGCGGCCCAGTTCCTGGTGTGCTCAGACGAAATGAATCTGGATAGTGGATTGGGAAGCCAGATCGAGAGATGAATAAGGGACATATATTGTAGCTACCAGACGAAAGGGAATACCGCGTGCGCCTACCCACGAATCGTTTGACGACTCCTGGACAGAATGAAAATAAAGATGGGTGCCTTGAATAAATTTTTGAATCCCAGAAACGAGCGCAGTAAGTCAGGCACCGGGATCGAAGGTGGACGTGAAGATCAAGGCATAGGATTGAACATGATAACTCCGGGAAAGATCTCCAGCTTTCAGCGAGTGGTCAAACGTTGAATGTGCTGAGCCTGCGGATGAAGAGTCGAATTCGGGGAATGCCTAAGTGGACAGAGAAAAGATGCCCAGCAACTCGCAAATTCAAGAAGGCGTCGAAATTCGACAATCTGGCTTCAGACGGCGGAATCAAAGACAGGCCATGAAGAGCGTAAGCTCGATTCTTGAATGCCCACTAACTTTAGGTAGTGGGTCCTGTGGTGCTCGGCATTAACTTTTCGCAGTAGATCACATTTTGATGACCCTAATATTTGAAAATATTTACAGTCTGATTGATTTGGTGATTGTCGACGCTTCGCAATTTCACGTGCTGCTGCACTGCAAGGTTCTTCGAATTTCTTCTTGCCACCTTGTTTGCAAAAATTTCAGGCATATTCTAGAATTCACGAACAGCCCCTTCCTTCAGACACGGTATCCTATCAATTAACTGACTGGTACTTCGTTAATTGTGTAGAACGGAAAACTGTTCATGAACCTTCACATCTCGCATTGATCGAGTGTCCAGCTCCGCATACACACATAATTTCGACATGCATATTATCATTCAATGTTCTTGTCAATTTTTCTATTAGGCCTCATGTTTCCAACCAAACAGTGTCTGGTCTCAATGAGAGCTGGTTGGCGCGGCAGCGACAACCGAGCGAGCTTTGAGACCCCAAAATATTTCGTCCCCGCTGAAAATTAAATGGTCAGTCGTCAAGTTAGCTGGTAAGTAATTAATGATATTATTATCAATCCAGGGCTTGAGTTGAGTACAGAATCTCATCAAAACTCAGCCCTGCAGTACAGGTGTTATCGGAGTGAAACAGTTTCAGTGAGGCGCAGAAGGTGCTTCGAGTCCAGTAAGTGATGGAGTGGGTTAGGCAGTTAGTGGGCTCTGCTGCGGAGCGCGCTACAACTGTTACTGTATTATTTCATTCAATTCGGGAGTCACGCGTCACGCACCCCTGTGTCAATCACGAACTTTGGTCGAGGTCACGCGTCACGCAGGCATTTGTCGAATTGGTCCACTGGTTCGAAAAAGTCGGAAATCGGCGTAAAACACACCTGGCTGCTCAATGCACACTTTTTCGACTTCCAAAGCAAATGGTGAACACAATTCCAGCACAATCTAGCTAAATGCCTCTTCCAACTGCCAGCGAGCATCGTCTCTGTGTCGCCAGAAACCAGTACATCTGTTGTCAGCTTCCAGATATACTCTCCTGTCACTTCTGTATATATTCTCAGACCATGTTCAAAGTCATTTTCTACCTCCTCGCACGGTTTGGAGGCATTACCGAAATTTTTGATAATGTCACGCTCTGCCGGACCCTCTGCCGAAATGTCGAATAGGTCAAACGGGTCACGCGTCACACCCCATGTCGATTTGAATGAAATAATACAGTATTGAGAAGATGAAGGCTGAGGACAAGCTCTGCCGGGATCAGTGATGACTGTGATGTGTGATTCTGTGATGACACGTCACGCGATGCCTCTTTTCGTCCCAGCCAAGGTCCCAGCGCCTCGGTAGAAAATGTGCCATGGACAACCTCAGCACTCGGATTTTGACTCCAGATTTCAATTACGACAGGATATGGAGCGTAATCTACCGGAGCGTCAAAGTGAAGTCAAAAAATGATTATAAATTGCTGCATCTCAGTATCTGCTTCCTCGCTTTGCTCAGCCATACTCTCGGTCTTTGCCAATGACTTTCTGTCCACCAACGCCGGAAAAAGTGATGCGATTGGCGACACATGCCATGCCCGCTCTCTCCGCATTCGCGCCGCTTGCCGTTTGTCGGAACACCGCCTCTTCGTAAGGATCGGATACCGCGCTTCGCCTGCAATCAAGTCATGATACAGGACCTGCTGGTGGGCTGCGAGCCGAGTGAGACGGCCCGTATATGTGTCTGCAAGTACACCGGCGTAATAACAGTCGAGGCACGGAGGATTTGCGCAGGTAGGTGCATCAAACATGGCGGTGGTGTCACTCGGGGACGGGCACCGATGCTGGGAATGGTGCTGCTGGCAAGGGCGCAGGTACGGGTGGTGCTGGTGATGGTACTGGTCCCGCCCGTACTGTGCACCCGGACGTTGCTCGCGGAAAGAGTCGTGCAGTGTGTACTGCCGAAGGAAAGCGGAGTACCCGCTGCTGGCGCCAAAGATTACTGCGCGTGGCGTGGGAACGCCCGTGCGCAAGGCGACTGCGCAATCCCGGCACGATGTCGTCGATGCAGCGGCGGCAGGGGACAAGGGATGCATCCTGGCCGCTCTTCGAGCTTGCGTCGAAGGCACTGGTTACTGTAGTATTTTGTTCAATTCGTAAGGGGGTTCGGGGTGTGACATCGTCCTACGAATTGTACCTTTCGTATGATTTCCTAATTGAGCAGTTTGATCCGTCGGCAAGGACTCGGCAACGCTCGGCAAGCTCGGCTAAGGCCAAAATCGCCCTTGTCAATGAGTGACTTACGAAAATTTTCGTAGGTTTTTGGCCGTGTGACGGGTGACTATACGAATTGAACGAAATACTACAGCATTTATTTATCTTATCTAATCTAATCTAGTGGTTGATCTGCATTGGATATTCAAAAAACTCGTCAAAAGTGTGGTTCATACCTCCTGCTCACTCGTTCGAGCTAAGTGAAGCATATTCGCCGAGTGATGGGCCCGGATACAAGCTCAACTAGGTCGAATGGCTGTGTGATCGCTCTCCATCAGCACGTGCTAATGTGCCGCTCTGCTCCTCCTCCCAACCTCCTCCACAGACAAGATATTCTCGAAACCTTGAATCTCCTCGGAGTCAATCTCCCCATCTCCACACAGCTCAGCGATGAAAAGCTCGACAATCGGCTCACTTATGTCCTCGACAGCTGCCAGTACATCTCCCACGTGGTGCCAAACCCGCCTTTGATGCCTTTAGCATGCTGTATCTTTCCATTCAATTCGGTGGTCACGCGTCACGCGGGCCTCTGTCGAGCCTCCGAACCTCCAAACCGTCACGCAGGCCTCAAAATCACTTGAAAAATGCCAAAAAAGCCGAAATTTCGAAATTTTCTGTTCCCCCATACCGAAAATTTCGAGGTGTCACGCAACAATTTTGCCGTTGCCGAAATGTCGAATTGCTCAATTGGGTCACGCGTCACCCCCCATGTCGAATTGAAGGAAAAGATACAGTATCTGATCTGGGATCTGGCACCGGAGGAGCTATCGCTCACCGATGCCATGCTGCGATTTAATGCAGCGGAGGGTGGCCTTCTTCTGCATAACAGAGACTATGACATTGCGATCGAACCGAAAGGACCCACCGACCCCAATCCTTTGACCAACATCCGGAGAGCATTGGGTAATGTTACACGGACCATGGACCAGCACCGAGAGGACACGAAGTACTCTCTCGTAAAGTCGGAAAAAATCTCGGCTGTAAGGATCGAGGTTCGTGGTAGGTTAGCATGTTTAGACTGACCTCGCAATTAATGTTTCCGTGGTTCAGGTACTGGAAGTATGAAAGTTCGACGCATGCGCCCCGATACTGATCGTTCAGTATAACCATCTTACCGGCTACACTGTGGAACCACGCGTTCGCCTCGAAAGCATGAACCTTGACCTGGATTTGAAACATCCAACTCTTTTTCTGCGTCTGCTACGAAGGAATAACAGGCGGCTGGACCCAGCATATCGGCCGGATAGTTTTGTCATTGTGAAAGGCTTCGAGCTATCCTTTTTACTCCTTTGGGTGGGTTGCGTTTAGATCATTCGCATGCCCATCCTGATCAAAATTCTCCGTTTCTATCTTTTCGAGACCGCTTGCGATGAAAGATCGCAGGAAGGATAGCACGATCCAAGGATGCCCAAATTGTGGCGATACTGCTGTAAATCTGAAGAAATGCGTTCGTTATCTGGCAGTTTCATACTGTTCCAGAGGTTCGCTCCTATCTCCCACCGTTCACTCGCATCTGACCTTGTCCTCTCAGAAACCCAGAGGGCTCATTGGAAAACTCACCGCACGCTGTGCAACTCAATACTTTCCGGACCGTGGGAGGACATCACTGTTCGTCGACCCAAGATGGCGTATTTCATTTCGCACCTCATCGTGGGGCCGTCAGAAACAAACGACCGACTAACCGAGCATTTGAAAACGTCTCCGCCGGAAAATATTCACCGGAACGGGCTCTTTATCCTCAAGCTCAATCTAACACGGGATGGTCGCGAAGCTGCGGTGCCGCAGGAGTGCATCTGGCTTTACGATCGCCAACTGACCTTTGAAGTTATTCTCGAAAATTCGAGCGCGGTCTTCGACAAAATCAAGGCGGTCTTGATTCTGGCTAGACGTCGGCTAACGCGGCTGGACCCCGCTTGACGTGGCTAGTTGACATCAGCGGGCCTCGACATTTCGTCGTCTAAGGCCACCTTAAATGCAGTGAATCAGTAGCACAGCTGAAATCTCGTCTTCGCCGACAGGACGTTGAACGTAAGACGAAACATACGGATAAAACTGGGACTCCTCTGTGTTCTGATGTCGCAAAACGACTGACTGTGGGTCCAGATGTCCTCTGCGTGCTCCAAATGTGACGCGTTTATTGTCTCTACGGGCGACGATTTTGAGCTCAGCCTGTCAAAACGGACATTCTCTCGCTTTTCACAACTCTCCGCTACGAATGCGCCACCTCGAGAGACAGAATTGTCAGCTATACGATCGATTGTCGAGAAGACGAGCGCGGATTTGGCCAGTCTCGATGCCAAAATTTCTCGACTCGCGAGTCGCCTGCGGGAGCTGAAGGAAGAACGTGCAGCACTGGCGTGATATCACGCTCAGAATACGAGCATTGCTTCACCTTTGCGTCGAATGCCCACCGAGATTGTGGCCGAAATATTTTCATGGATGGTGTCATCGCCCCGTGACATCATCTCTGTCAAAGATTCTCCTTGGCTTCTGACGCATGTGTGCAGCTGCTGGAGATCCGTGGCTCTGTCGATCCCTTCTCTATGGTCGCTGGTCGTCATCAGCTTTTCAACCGAACGAGATTATTCGTTAGAAATGGTCAGGACTCAGATTGAGCGTGCTCGTTCACTCAAGATCCACTTCATGGGATCCCAGAATCGTGATCCTCCTCCTCAAATTGCCCTGTTCCAACTCCTTGCTGCGCACTCCGCTCGATGGGAGGAACTCAATATCCGACTGACCTCCCATTTGGTTCCACACCTGATGGATCTTCATTCCAACCTCACGTCGTTGCTCCGAGCATGGGTTACTTGGGACACTCTCGAGAGCCAACCCCAAGACTTTGAAACGATCGACATCTTTCGGAGGGCCATTTCCCTTGTCGACATTGGGGCCCATTCCGAATATCGTTTTCTTCCAACTCGCCTTCCGCTATGTCACCAGCTGACTCGCTGTGATTTCGATGCCCCCTTGAAGACGCATTTTGAACTCTTGAAATTGCTTCCAAACATTCAAGAGGTCCGCATCCGCGTGGATTTCGATGACGGGGAGTGGCCAGATGTTGGAGAACCCATTGATCTCTTGCATCTACGGCGGCTCTACGTAAATGGTACTGCCAGCTTAGGTTACCTCAGGGCTCCCGCGCTGGAAGAAATAGCTATGTGGGGGAACGTTACGGATGACACTGAAACCTGCCATGATCTGGAATTCTTTCTGACTCGTTCCTCCTGCTGTCCCCCAGCCTCTGCCTCCGAGGATTAGCTGGCAGATCAATGGCAACGATCTTGGAGAAATACCCATCCTTCACCAAATTAATGGTGATAGACCCGGGCGACGACTCGAACGAAGACAAGATACTTTCTGCCTTCCTCACCCTCCCTTCCATCCCAAATTCCACTCCACCTGCAACGGGGTTGCCACATATCACCTCAATTGGGTTCGCATGCGAGCAAGCTGAGGCTATCATCTACCCTCCTTCTCACCATGCTCAAATCACGGTGGAATACTTGGTGGGCAAGGGCCATCGCGATGCATGGCAGTAACGAGTACTTGCTTTTGTTTCACCTTGAACACTGCATGCAGAGGATATATTCTCGTTCTCTTCCTGGGTCATTTTGGCATATGTTAATAGTAACCAATTAAAATGCAGAGGTGCCTGAGACATGCATTGATGAAACTCAATATTTGTAAGAGTGCGAAATTTTGTCTTTTTTTCCGATATCTGGCCCAGATGTGCCCTCCAAAGTTTCAACAGCGATGGTTTGCTCACGTATAGTGAGTCCGCTTGCAGTTTACCAAGGATATTTCCAAAGCAACGAGCTGTTATGTTAAATTGCCAGCCCAAACCGAAAGGTTCAGCCATACGAGGCAGTTTGATTTGTAGTTACCAACTGATAAATTTGCTACTACTCGTTAAGCAGCTGGTCAAAATTTTCGGAAAACTCACTCAGCCCAAAGCAGATCTCTGATCCTTCTCGAGCCTCAACCGAGTTGGACATTATGATTGATGCAACAAGTACGTACTTCTAACCAGTACCTTATAACCGGAGCACCACTAACTGATGGAATCCTGATAAAATTTTGGAGCCATTGGCCTTGATGCTAAGGGAAAGAGCAGCTTTTGTGTGATCCAGCTTGACGAGCTAAGCATTAACGTTTGGTGTTGCTGATTGATGCTGGCATCGGCGATATCCGACCGCCTCAGAGTACATAATCCCCATCACAGAATGTGCGTTCGATTCTGGAGGTGGGCATTTGGCACTCCATTTTATTCCTCAGCCCAACCAATACTAAAAGGCTTGTGAAAATGAACAGATTGTAGATAGTGAAGGAATGGCCATTTGAGATTTCTTTTTACTGATCTTTCAAGCAAATTGAGCTGAATATTAGGATATCATTAGAGGTCAACAAAAGTTACCAAAGCACGAGGATTGTTGCAACTATAGCCAAAATTAAATGGGTGAGCCATTGGCGAGGCATTCCACGATGTCAATATTAAGGAATCCTGTCAAAACCTTCAGTGCTGAAGTCAGAAAACAAAAATCGGAAACTGAGGGCACAGCCACCAAAGATAAAAGTCTACCGTAAATAATGAGGTCGCGTGATCTGCCTGTTACGGAAATATTAAGAACGACTACTAAAGTACTCGTAAACTCGGTGTTTGCGCGGCATGGCCGCCACTGCGCGTGTCCATCCCCCTCCCCGTCCCTAACCCGCGCTCCTGCATCTCCTTTGAACCTCGCCTGATCTATCTCGCGGTCGAACCGCGGCTGCGTCCCCACCGGCCCTTTCACCCCCAAAATCGAGAGATGCGACGCAGGGAAACGCACCAAAATTCATATGCAGCGGGCATCCGTGCTCTCTCCTGTGGAATCCTAGAATCTATCTTCCAATTTCGACAACAAAGAGGTATAACACATTCAGTGCGTTTTACATCAAGTCTGATCCAGGCAGGAACGTCTAAATCTGCGGCGATGAGTGCAGGTCATCGCGGTAAGTGGGAGGGAGACGGGTGGCTGTGCGCTGATGCCGTCATCAATCCCCGCTCATGCTCTCGACATTCACGGCGATTTCCTGGGCTTGCTTGGTACACCTTATTCGGCGTCCATCTGTTCATCTTCCAGCTTTGCAATCGGTTTTCTTCTTGAATTCTTGCTGGATACTGTGCAACAACCATATGAAGTTTGTTTAAACAATTTGCGTCTCAATGCAAAATCAGGTTTATCCATTGATTGATTAACAGTCACTCTAAATACACCATAGTATTGGGGCACATAGAGACAGGTTCTGTTCAACAGTTAATCAACTGATTGTGTTTTGTTAAAAAAAAACATTACCCTTCTGTGCTGTGTACCCTTCTGCCTCTTGGACCTGTCCAACTGCTCTGTTAATCCCTGTTCAGTTAATCATGGTTGGTTAATCAGTGTTGTGTTTTGCTTAACAATGGATTACTTACTTTTTGAACAGCCAACTATGGGTCAAGTGCCAACATGACACTTCAGCCGTGACAGATAGACTGCATGGCAGGTTCCGAGTGGCTGAGTTGGTTACAGTGTTGTATGACATTTCAGTCTTTGTCATCGAAATGATGTACCTTGGGTGGCCCACCAGTGGGTCTTCCAGCCCACCCTACCAAACACTGTTCTGATCAACAGTTAAGCAGTGTTGTGATTAACAACTGTTTTGATAAACACTTCAACCTTGAAGTTGCGAACCACAGAAGCAGGAAAGTGATGAAATTTCACCCTGGCATTGACGGATCTGTGGTAAATGCAATCGAAGTGCATGAGAGAGGAGGAAGTTGCGAACTAAAGGTGAGGCCGATGTCATTACATACCTTGATTTTGATCTCTGATTTGGGCCGATTATAACATGTACAGCTGTTGGGCTTCTTGCACAGATCTTTCTATTTCAGAATCTTATGCCTTGCTTTTCTCCAGGCATCAACCAACTGCCATGCTCTCAGACTCAGACTCATTGGCTAACACTCACAAGTTACGATATTACTATCATAGTCTGAAAAAATCAGACAACTTGCAACATTGTCAGTGGATGGACAGTGTCTGTGAAAAAGTTGATTTTGAAAAGTTTATCATCAAAAGATTTTGTTTTTTATTAGAGAACAGTGTACATCACTGCTAGAGCTCTCTACTGAGTGCCGGAAGTGACCAGTTTCATTGGTGCATAAGTACGTACCCATTTCATTGGTTGAAACACCTTCAAAGTATCACTTCTGGAGGTGCATCTATGCTTCAAGTGTGCTTCAGAATTTTGGGCTTCTCCAACAATTTAATGTTTTCTTGAAGCACTTTTGAAGCATGTACCCAGTTCACATGTGAAGCACCCACTCTGACTGCCCTTATTGTCAGAGCCTGTGCCATTTGACAATTAGTCCTGCCATATAAATTTTAACCTCCAGTTTTGCAGCCAGTGTTGAACGAGGCCACAGTGTCGCCAGTATTGTGTTCAAGGACACACCCCAGATCAATAGGGGAGCTCAGACCAATTCCTGCTCGATTCTGTCTTTGATTCACGTTCTATTCCAGGTGCGGGTTTCATGCAACAAAAATTGATTCCAGCCCTAAGAATTGACAAGTATGATTCTGGATTCAGAATAGCAGTTCCTCCTCCTGGGAACTGGTTCTTGATCAATTCTGTAACTTTGATTCTTGGTCTATTCTTGACAGAAAATCGGATCAGAATAGTTTCAGAATCTACATTAGAATTGAGTGAGAATCACTCACTTTGACCTCCCTAATGTGGAAGGCCTGGACTCTATCTATTAATGTAAACTTTTCAATGCAGCAGATACTATCTGTTTAGACCTCAGAGAACCCTTCAAACATATTATAAACAGTCCCCTATCATCTTCGGAGTCAGTCACAATCCTGCAGGCGCAGATTCAACTTCATAATCAGAATGCAAAAATTGCAATGCCTTGTACTTCCAAGGGTTTCTTCCATGCTGAGAACTATTTACTTCAATGCCAGATGATCCTCTCAACAAGGTTCTCATGGTCCACTACCATTCCCCTCTGTCTTCGGAGTGGCACAATCTTGTGAATGTCACAGCATTGATGCCAGTCGTGATACAAGCACAAACATCGAATTCCTGCCACCATGAAGCTGTTTGCATACAGGATATAATTTATTTCAATAGTAGATTATGTTTCCAAGACATTCACCATTGCTCTCACACTGCTTGAAAGACTTGAATTTTCCACTGAAAATGTTAGTGAAAAATGATATTTATTTTTCAGATCACTTTTCACATGTTTTCTCAGTGAAAAATTGAAGCACCCTTTTCTCAATCCAATTCCAGTTTTTCACCAGTTTCCCATTTGGAATGAAGAAAGGTTGAAACCATCTTGAACTTCTTATTGAACTCTTGGTGAAAAAATGTGTGAAAAATACAAAGCATTTTTCACCAATATTCTCACTGGAAAATTTAAAAACCAGTGTACATTTGATGCCAGACACACAGATGCAAACATGGCATTTCTGCCATCTACATCATTGAACTATCCTGACATATCTATGGGGCTTCAGCTGATCTACCTCTGCTTCCGAAATGGCACAACCCCGTGAATGGTGCAGGTTCAATGCCAGACCTGCAAGTACAAATATGGCAGAACTCAACCATACATGTTCCACTATTGATATAAACAATGCTTGCCTTAAAACACATTTTTCTCATCTATTCTTGCGTCAACTTAATGTGACATATAAACATTGTATCATGTTTTGCCCACCTGAAAACACCGTTCGACAGCGACTACAGATCCTAGAACAGTTGCAGAAATTAAATGAATGGCAAGTAGAGGGACCAATACCAGGGATGGACATGATGTCATCATGGCTAATGGATATAAACGCGGAAATTCCGCTTTTCTTGCATCTCACCACTGAACTGGGTCAGCCTCCAATTTCACGCAGGGTGCATTGACTTCAATTTCGGAAAAGATCAACCAGAGGGTAAGTCCCGCATTCCACACCACAATGCCGGAAATTTGCTGTTAAAATGGCTCTGATGCACTATTTAGACCCCATTTCCTTTCTGCCCTCCTTAGCACATCATGTTCTCCTTTTTTTCTGTGAATAGCAGAGGACCCCAAGCGGCCTTGAGTTCCTTTCCAAAGGTATCAACGTGGTGTTGAATCATAGTTGCTAATGGAATGTTTAATTTCGAAGCTTGATGGACATACTCAAGGAGATGATGTAGTTTGACCCATTCCAACTCCTGAAATGGTTGATCACAGGCAACCAGCCACTTGACAAGAAGCTGTTTGAACTGCACTTGATACCATGGTCCCTAGAATTCTGAGTGAGTCAAATACAATTAGTATAGGTAAAGTATATCACAGCTCCTCTATGTTCCTCTATGTTCTTTTGTACCCCATACTTTGAAGGTTAAACAGTGGTTAATCAGAACAAAACAGCTGTCAATCTGACTTAGGGGCAATCCAAACCAGGTATAGTTGGCCGGTGAGCCACACAAGGGACATAACTTTGATGATGATGTCTCATGTTTTTACACTGTACTACAACCACATAATGGCAAACCACCCTCTATGTAAGCGTCACTGCTCACACTCTGGTGTCTTCTTTACTTGTTTGCCATGTTCCATGGAAAACTGTTGCAGCTATATAAAGCTGATTAACAAAACAGTGATTTGGTTTTGGTTGAACAAAACCCGATCAGTTAAACAGACTTTCCAGCATGCATTTGTGTGCGGCGGGACACACAACATCTCTCTGAAGCATGGCTGTTTAATTAATCAGTCGCTAAACAGGATTTTGCATTGAGACATGAATTGATTAATCAAACTTCATATAGATTCTTTACTGTGCAGTTTCACTCAATTCTCCCGGTTGGTGACTGTGACGAGCCGATTTGAACCTGAGATTCCGGAATTAGCGAAGGATAGCATGAGTAGTGCGTGGTTCAAATTTTTCGGATGTCTCAAGATGCAGCTTTGCATAGATCTAAATCTACATAAAGAAAGTTTTTTTTCAAAAAATGAATATTTATAGCCGCCGTGCGGCTGCAACAGCCCGCATCCACCTAGTATAATATTCTGAACCCTCGCATTGTCTTGATGCACTGCTGGAGTGCAAACATTGTATTGTCAAACCATGATTCCCAGATTCTATTTTTCCTTAGGTCGTGGAAGCAAGACATTCAGATCCTTCTCACACTCTGCCCACTCTTGCCTCGCCACCTCAGCCCGCTGCACAGAACGTGGCACAAACACGGCAGGGAATTTAAATGGCCCATTGGATAACTGCAACATGCAATCAGCATCAAAAGTATACACGCCTTGCGATTTCATGACACCTCTCCGGTGAAAGCCGAATCACTATCATCGTATTTGAAGGGCAAGCCAGTCTTGGGATCAGGCTCGTCTGACCTGCAAATGTCGAAGGTCCACAACATCATAGCAACATTAATCCAAAGGGCACGCTCAGCAAACGGAATGCCGGGACACACTGGTGATATGTCAGCTTGTTGGCAATTTCAGTGATGAGATAGATATAAAGCAGCAACTTGCCTCGTCTTCCAAAGCCAAAAGCACTGGTTTCGTAACCTGCCTTCAAATTGTTTGTGTCGTCGAGGAAGCGTTCTGGTTGGAACATGTCATGGTTCTCAAATCTTTCCTGTTCATGCTCAATTGCCCTGCACAACAAAGTTGGTGTTTTGAGCAACACACAGCAAGAGTAAAGAACTGACCAAGTAACCGCAAAGATGATGCTTCCTTTTGGAATGAAGTATTCTTTGCCTTTGTATTCCACAACATCATCAGCAGTGGATTGATGGGGAAGTCCGAAACGAACTGCCCACAACAGTCAAGCATCATGATTGTGGACAATGGAGAGGGAATTCACCAGCAGGGCGCCATCGAAGGGTCTCTGCAGTGTGTGTCAGAGCCCTATCAGAGAGCCTGTGGAGAAAAATCCATACCTCGCACAATTGCCTCAACATATGGAAGGCGGGGACGATCCTTGAAGGAAGGTAGACGGTCTTCTCCAACGATGGCATCGATCTCCCTCTGTGCACGAGGAATCCATTCGGGATAAAGTATGCAGGCAAGAATGAAGGTGTGCATCGAAATCGCAGTCTAAACCCGTTCTGATCAATACAGACACAGGGAAAATAAAATGCCACATGCAGTTTCGATTGCGGCCTGTATAAATCCTTGTCTCAACGATCCTGCAGACATACGATTCACTCACCCCTGTGAACTGGTTCATCAGTCGACGCTGGTCCCCTTCAGGTTTATCTTCTCTTGCGAATGCAGCTGCCCACCTGCAAAGAACAATTATCAGTTTTCTCCGATAACCTTGAGGAAGAACATACGTGTTCATACCAGACGCTTCACCAGATACAGCGTGGGTAATTAACTTATCATACAGCACATCGTCACGCTTGCGGTGAATGCGTGCCCATTTTCGCCACGGCATCGGGCCGGGAATGATATCAAGGAATGGCAGGACATTGATGATGCTTGCTGAGGGGGCAGCTAACCTAATTCCCTCTGTGAGGCACTGTAGATGCCGCATGAATGATGTATACATCAATCAGTGTGAAAATGATTCACCACCATGACTTCCTTGAGATCGGGCTCTTGTCCAGTAGGGCAATGCAAGCCGAAGGCAACTGTAAGGACCATACTGGCTGATACCCTGTGATGGGATATCAGTTGAATTTCTATGGAGTTGATGAGTGAACAGTGTACCGGTCGAAGTGATGGAACCAGTTTTTTCCTCTGTCATCAAGGAGATGGGTCACGTTGAGCAACGCCTCGAACTGCTGGAGTGGCTCAGTTTCGCCGGCTCGAACAGCGGCCATTAGTCCAGCTGTAAGCCTGCGCGCAATGAAGTGGCTTTCGTTTTGTTTGGAAAATGCCCAATACACCTGGGCTGGATCAACGTGGTAACGCTGGAAGTGAAATAAGCGACAAAAAAGAGGGAAATCGAGAGACCTTACCACATAAGGAATAGTAGGACGCGATGAGAACTTAGCCGATCTTTTCTCCAGGATCTCTTTCGCCAGTCTGATGTCGCCGATCAGAACGACAGGCTGCATGGATTGGATGAGAAACGATGATGGAATGACCTATAGAAATACTTGCGAAGCCAGCAAAGTTCAACGAGACGAATCCTCCATACTCTTCGCATAACCTTCTGAAGTATGTGGGCAGATGCTGTAGTATGTTCGCTCGACCATGAATACATTTGGTGCAACCAATGAACTCACCTTCACCGGTGCTTGAAGAAGATTTCCGAGAAGAGGTAAGCCGGATGGTCCCGGCGGACGACGAGCTCTAGAGACCGTGCGAGAGCGAACGAAGTAGATTCCACCGAGAAGTGCGATGGCAGCTACAGTGATGACCTGGGATGGCAATCCATCCATGCTTGAAACGAAGCGTCTGCGTGGGGCGGAAGGGAAGGGATGAAGGAAACGGGGACGGATGGCTGAGTAGATTCTTCTTATTTTAAGCATTTCATGTGTACATGTTAGCCTCATTCCTCTGTCCATTTCCCACACGATCTCCGCCCCGTTCCAATCTCTCGGTTGTGTCAAACAAGCAATTTAACTTTCGGGGCGTCATGTCATTGGGATATCCCATTTCTGATACTTCACATGACCGTGAGTGCGCTCAACCTCCGCCCCAAACAAAAACTCTCTCGGATCGTTGCTTTGTCTATACCCCCATCATCCGGCCTACTGAAAAGCTGTTTTCTGGCATTGTCTGCCTGTGTCATCAATGATGTTCACGCTCCTTCAAGTTGCAAAGACCAATCTGAACCGCTCCAAAATATGGGCTACATCAAGCACATTCGAGATCACGCGGAACGCTTGGCTGTTGCTGTTCACGGGTCTTTCCGGCGCCTGGCATCTACTCAAGCTCAGTCAAGTCACATTTATGCTCGATTCAAGCCGAGAATTCAATCAATCAAGCGCGAATCTTCGCTGGACTCCCCACCTCTTTCCTTCATCCTTTCAAACTCCAAGACAGCAATCATCCTCCTTCGCGCCACCTTCCATCGCGTCCAAATCGCATCAACACCCCAAGAGGCTGAGAAAATGACTCACGGTTTCGTGACTATCAAGCCGCTATTTCTCACAGTCGTGGGGCTGTCAAATCGGATTTGGGACCAAAATATGTCGAATGATTCTATTTGGAAACCCGGGTTTCCAGAAACTCAAATTTTCAAGAAGACGGTACACAGGTGATGGGCATTTGCATCACCATGCCCGACAGAAATAATGCACGTACCGTGGCCATAGTAGCGTCCATCATAACCAGCATCGTTATTTTGGCTCTCGCAATCGTCCTGTTCCAGATTCAACAACGCAGGCTACGCATCCGAGAAAGCACGGCGCCGGAACAGTTTCTGGACTACCAAGAACACATAGTGCAGATTCCGCAAGTCATTCAGTTGAATTTGTTGGGTACACCCGTATTGAGTGGGACCAGCTTAAGGATCCCCGGACGCTAGCAATAGCGAGATCTGGGGTCCACTCCGCAAATGCCTCATTGGCAGACAGTCCGGTCATTGCATCAGAAGACCACGTATCACACCCAAGCATTTCGCCAGAGGATCAGGATACCATGCCTCTTCGTGTGCGCGTTTGAAGACACAGGTGGCACGGATAGACGCTCTATTGAGGCGGGGTTACCGGAACCAGGTTTGCCTCCGAGCTATCGCGGAAAAACTATTTACAATTTCATCTGTCTCTAATGTGGAATGTACTTTACATTTGGTCTTCGACTTCCCGTGAAACTATATATCAGCTTGCATCTTCTTTCAATCTGAGGGAACGGCAATAATAAATCAAATCCATCCTCGAATGAATACACGCCAACATGGACGGGGGGCTGACTCAAACTCAGAACCCTGAATATTCTTGTTCTGACAACTTATTAAGGAGAATGGATGACTTCCCGTAAGGATAAATCTTTTATTTTGAATATCTACGAATTTCCGGCAGCGATGCCGAGACAGCTGTCAGGACCCCATCGGGCTTGGATCTGGGAATTTCCAGTTTTGACCCCCACAAAAAGCTTGAATAAATTATAATCTGAACAGGGGGTACCGACCCCCTGTTCAGATTTCTTCAGACCTTCATTTTGCTGAATAGACGGATTTGGTGACTTCTCCGGCTGCCGATGAGCTTGCCGCTTCCCGCATCAGCCGCTTAGCATTGCTCAGACTCTCGCACGGAGCTACTCTCCTCTTGTCTCCTACTTACACCTCTAGCCACGACGTCCTTCGAACTCTGATGATTGCTCAGGCATGTCCCGAGAGCCACCGAGTCTCTGTTAACGTTGCTGACCCTGCTTTTTTGTAGTGTGCTCGCAAAGGGCAATCACAGCACGCTCGCTTTGCTCGCAATGTCGATGATGTCAGGTATTTCTGAGCTCAGCGATGGGCTTAGTCGTGCTCTGACACGTTGAGGGAACGCTTCATGTTGCTAGATGTGTGTACCAAGTATATAGAGAATCTATTCCCAGATATTCTTATGGGAACCACCTATGATTAAATTATCAGACTAAATCTCATGTGCCGGCATCGTTGGCACCCCTCCGATATTCCAAAAAATAAATCTATCCTTACGGGAAGTCATCCAATGGAGGAATGGAATTTATTTCTTGAGAGGCATCAAGGGATCTACAGAGGAAAGTTCAAAATGTTTAAACAGGAGCCGAGATCGAACTCCCAGTATCAGACGATGGAAGCTGTTGGAAGTTAAAAAATTCAAGAAGAGAATCCAGAGATGCAATGCCGTCTACCGAAGCTCGGCGAGTGTTTCCATCCCGCACGAGCCATTCATTGTCGATGTAATTCATCGAACCAACGGTGCCGAGCAGCCAGGAAAATTCCGTTCCGTTCATGAATGAAGGGACGTGAAGGTAGGCAGACCCCACAGCAAACCAAGTGTGCCGATGGAGGCACTAAACGCACTGACGTGCAGCGATCCGAGCAGAAACTTACAAGAAGGCCTTTCGGGACGGGACACGAATACTCTTGCGGGCCCTCAAAGATTCACGGTTCGCAGCGCAGAGCCACTGCGAGGAGGGGAACTCCAAGATCCATCGCCGGCGCGCAACGAGGCGAGTGAGCACAGAATTCGAATCAAGTAGTTTGCAGGCTGAGTCCGCGTCCCACTCGAGGGATTTTTGTATTGAGCGAAGCACAGAGCAGATTGCGTCTGTAGAACGAAATCAGTACTTGAAAAGAACGAAGGCGAGGTTGAATTAGATTGCTCTGATGCGATCGTAGATGACCGTACGCGTATCAAGCTCAGACATCTGCGGAAGAGTTTCAATCATATGTCGAGTCATCGAAACTCCACCGAGCGAATGGAGCCTCCCCAATGGTTTCAATTTGGCCAGCTTGCCGCGCTAATTCCTCATTGACAATGTGCCGGGGTTCACTGACGGTGTCCTTCAATTACTCGAGATCGGACTAACAAATCTAGAAGCTCGATCTCGTTTCATCGACATGCACCCCCTGCAGAGACTTCCGTGAACTCGATTCCATGGACAGGTTCCGAGCTCTACCCCACACAATCACGACACACATCGCTCGATTCGCAGCCGACTCGGGTTTCGTCGGACAGTGCGCCCGACGCGCTGGTTATTTTTCACCAAATTCTCCTCGGCTGTTTCGTGTGGTTGCTCTCTGGGACCAGTCTACATCCTGTTCGGGAATTTTGATATCCCACTAAAATCCAAGTCGCACGTAACGCATGAACAACGATGTGCGGCATCATTCCATTTCGCGCATTCAGTCATCTTCTTTCGGCGAGTCCACGTAGTTGGGTATACGTGCCTGAACCTCGTACGCACACCACGAGCTCGGACGACAACGCCGCGCTCTCAAATTCAGTACGTACTGTACCATTTCGACCGTGGGTTCAGTCACAGGTCACACCGGACTTTTTTGATGTGTTCAAAAATCGCTTTTATTCAAAAGAAAATTTATCGGCCATCCCGGACATCGAAAATTTCCAAATCGCTGAACCTACGGTCGAAATGATACAGTATCTTCCGGCCGCCATATTGGATCCTCAGCGCATTCGAACTCCCAGTTATTTGGGCACGGTGACAATGCCGCTGTGCCGCTGTAAGTGCCACTGCGGCAGTTAAGTTTGCCGCTGTGACGCTGCGGCAATTATGTTCACTGCCCCAGCAGTGTCACACTGCCACTGTGTCACACGCGGCAATGTTCCTCAGCATGCTTCAAAATTCGGATATCGAGATAACCAGATGGTTTAATAGCGCCATCCTTGTAGAACATGCCTCCGATGGATACTGGGCACAATTCCGAGTCAAAAATGAGATATATCAGAAATAGTCATACATAGTCTTGCCGTTTCCGCAGTGCGGCTGCGCCAAAAACATATCCTGGGTATTGAACCCAGAGACAAGTGATAGCAATTAGTACCTCTAAGCAATACGCTGTTTATGGGTATTAGTGATCACCACGGGTCGCCCGTGGGTACGCAGACCCCAACCCGTACCCGTACCCGCCGCTGAACCCGACCCGTGGCGCGGGTGCGGGTTACCCGCCATTTCACCCGCGGGCACACGGGTACCCGCCACCCGCTCGACCCGTACTGTCCTCCTAAGATGATATTGGCTGAAGAGAAATTGGTCGCGGTGAGTTTCGTCTCGTGAAAAATTGCTATAACCACTGAAATGGTCCTGGAATAGTGATGTTGTTGTAAGAGTGAAAATCTTCTGCTTTCAAAAAACAAATCTTGGGCTTGAAAACGCGCCGCCATTGGTCGAAAATCAAGACACGGGTCACTGACGGGTCATGCGGGTCACCGCGGGTGCTCATAACTCAACCCGTACCCATACCCGAACACACCCGTACCCGCCACCCGCCACGGGTGGCCCTACCCGTGGTGATCACTAATGGGTATCAGGCTCACGCCAACCAAGCATCGTCCACTCCGTCAATATTTGACTGTGGTGCTATGATGTAAGATGTGTATTTTGCTTGAATACCGCCTTCTCAGTGTTGACGGGCTGTGAAACATGAATTTTTGGTGCTGATGAAGTGTCGAAGTGAAATGACGCGCCGAGAGCAATTGGTATGGAGCTACTCTTTACACGCTCAACAACCCAGAAACAAGGACACATAAAAATATATGACACTGAATAACGTACGGACATTCAACCCATGTTTTCATTGAACTTCCGTTATTCAACGCAAGCGAGACCAACATGTTGGTGAAGTTGCCACTAAGTTGGAGTGCTGCAGCAACATTGCCGCAGAGTGCCACAGCCGTGTTGAGCTGCAGTTGTATTGGTAAAAATGGCGTGTAAGCTTTCCCCGAGTGCCAAGACGTGTTCAGGATGGCGTTTGAGAGTGTGTGGCAGATATTGGTGAAGTTGCCACTAAGTTGGAGTGCTGCAGCAACATTGCCGCAGAGTGCCGCAGCCGTGTTGAGCTAACGAAGCGAAGTATGAGCTTCTATGTTTGTAGCGTCTGTCTACAAGAGACTAGTGTTGAGCTGTTGTTATACTGTTGAGAATGGCGTGTAAGCTTCCCCTGAGTGCGGGCTAATATGCAGGACACCAATCCAGGCTGTTTGAAACTGTGCGGCGGGGGTTGGTAAAATTGCCGCCAATTTGATGCGGAGTGCCACAAGTGCATGGGAAAGCCTTGTAGAGGATTTTGGTTACAGTGTCGAACAAGGTCTTAGAAGCCCAACTTTATGCATTGTGGAAAATTCACAACGTGCTGTGGCCAGAAGCGCGGGGACCCTGAGTATTGACGGAACTGAACCATCCGGAAGAGAAGGGTGCGAATCAGGCGGCGACAACAGTAGCGACGGCGTTGAAAGATGGACGATATTTGCTTGGAAGTTGATATTCGTGACACCGACGAGTGGTTGTGCACGTTGGTAGAAGACAAAGATGGTACACAGCAGCGAGCACAAGAAACGCACAGAACAGCACGAGTCCAGACTGCCGCACACACAGGGGACACTGCCGCAGATGTGCTGTTGAACTGCCGCGTGGACTACCGCTGCAGTGTCACATTGCCGCTGCGTCACGCCCTTGCATTGCCGCAGAGAAGAGGGAAGTGCCGCTGTTGCTTTCGGACTGCCGCAGAGAAAGTGCAACTTTGCTGCTGCAGGTGCTAAATTGCCGCAGAAAAGTCCCGCAAATTGCCGCAGCAGAAAGTTTGCAGTTGTTCACTGCCCCTAGCTGCCGCAGACTGCCGCTGCAAACATGGAATCTTCGTGCCTCAACAGATGTTATATTGAACCCGAGCTCGGTCGGAAACTATCTATTAAACCCACTAGCATCTACTGGGACACTTGATACCTCCAAGTAGGGCGTCACGGCAAAGTTCAACAACTGCCGCAGATGTAACTGCCGTAGACTGCCGCTGCACATTGCCGCAACAGGCGGCAGCGGCACTGCAGCGGCAAAATCACTTTGCCCCAGTTATTTCATCTGGAAACGCCTTTTGTTTACCTAGAGGCAGGTGCCACGAGGTAGATTGCCGGTGCCGATGTAGTGGCCGATAGAGCCCACGTCTCTTCATAGAGCGTCATCGAGACGGCGGCTCGACCGTCGCATCTGGCTTCTATTGTAGATTGCTGCCGCTTGATCGCACTACACCGACGGCTGCCGGCACATGTGTCCTTACACGCGGCTATCGATACCCGAGTCGGCAACGTCTCGTTAAATAACGGGCATGTCCACACGGCGACTCGCACATCTTTCCTCCTACTTCCATCTTGCCATCCGAGACTGAGTCCTCCCTCCCTTCTCCGACCCTTCTCCTCAAGTCGCACTCATCAAGACATCATATCAAGAGTCCTTCAAGTTCATCAAGCTCGCCAAGTTGCCATGATCAAGATTTCACGACTTTGTCTCCTGCGCTTTACTCGAGACTCATCGTCAAGAGAGCTTATTGACTGGCTGGGTACTCGCGATATTTGCATCAATTCTCCCGCAAGTCAACTTCTCAGCAACTTGAAGGCTCTTGTCTTGGTATATGCACGCCGATTCTTGTGTAGTCGTAGTCATTTTGTACTTGTCCGTTGTCGAATACATTTTATTTCCTCTATCTTTTTGCGATGTTTTAAATGCATCACTGTGCCTGATCCTGGCCACGCGACGGGGCAAAGCAGCGAGAAAAGGTTGCTAGGACAACTCTATAGTAGACGCGTGTGGTCTATGTCGCGCGATATGGCTCTATGGCTCTACCACTATGACTCTATGATGATCTCTCATCGAGGGGACATGCCTCTGGCTCTACCACTCTACAGGCCTCTCGGTAGTACTACATAGACATGTGGTGTTTTCCAGATGTTGCTAGAATTTTGTCCTCTAAAAAATTGTCTTTCCAGAATTTTCATACAAAAAACCTTTTCTAACAGCCTATCGAAATTTTGGCGAAGTCCCGAAAGTCAGGCCCGGCAATCCCCGTGGGCCGTGTCCCTTAGCGACCGGTGATTTGGCGCCAGCCGTTATTGACGTAGAGCGTTTATCGCCCGTCCGAAATAACGACTGGTTCGAGTCTACCACCCAACCCTTACCGCCGCAGAGCTCTGCCAAGCAACGTATCTCGTGCACCCCCCAGCCTACACCCTGAACGGCGTCCTCGTGTGGATGAAACGTCATACCACCGCTTCTACGGCCGCAATCCCGCCTACCTACGCTGAAGTCAGCGTTCTCCTCATCGATAGCGAGGAGCGCTTCGATTACGCGACGGTTGCAAACAGCGTTGGCACATATGTGACGGGAGTGGTGATTTCGTGCTGTCACCTAGTGGACGGGACCGTTCGGTGCGTCCGGCTTTGGGATGGTGGTTCGCGAAAGACGATGAAGGCGAAGGATGCGGGTGGACTATGGACATCACTGAGACTCACGTTGGATTCTGTTCCTTGGTCTTGTTGGCTCACAATTAGCCCAGGAGCGAGCGCTCGTGGAGAGTGGGAGCAGTACGGAATTCAACTGGTGGCCAACAAGATCCATGGAAGTACAATTTTTGCTTTGACCGCGGCACATTTTGAGTGGCTCTAGTGTCTTTGAGTCAAGCGCTCACCCCTGAGCTAAAAATTTCGGTAATTGAGAATCGAAGTCGACTTGTCTGGTATCGTTTTGAATTGGCTTTGAAGTACTCCTTGTCTGCTGGTCGTTGCCGCAATCATGGTTCCGTTCACTGAATGCATTCGTGTGAAAGAGGCTTTGTGTTTTGTGGTTCTCTGGCACAAGAAATAGATACAATTGCACTCTGGTTGCTCAATCGATTTCCTCGCTCTGAGCCAAATGCAGAGGAAATGCCCACATGCGCAAGTTACGGCCATCCACGACCTTCATGAGATGAAACTGTATCTGTCCACCACTCTGCTTCGCTCCGTTTACATCAGACTCGAACGGGTGCGTTCTCATCATCTCAAGTGGCCCGACCTCAATTTCGCAGGTGCCGTTGCTGAAGTCAAACACGATTCCGCACAGCATGCCAGGCAGAATCGGGCTATTACCGCGCGCTTCTCCGCGATTTTCTCCCACTGAGTCATATACTCGTGCTGGACAAGGGCACGCAAGAACGACCGATCCCTTGAAGAGGTGTGCGAATATTCTGTGAGGGAATATCAATCACATTTGGTATTGGTCTTTCGATTGGGGAGAGACTAACCTTTTCGGCGAGATGAAAGGCCGTCGCATGTTTGACGGTGTCCACCGCATCTCCAGTCACTAGTTTGACATGTGGTCGAGCAGTAATATCTAGTGAGGCAACCGCCGCAACGCCTGAGATCCTCCTTCGTACAAATTTTTTCCGCACTTGGAATTTTGGAGTGAGAATTCAGCTGAATACGTCGCATTGACGACCAACCTTGAGATCATCACATGCCCGGGGAGCTGTCAAAGCGCCAACGTTGTAGTTCTCGAGGGTTCGTAGCCGACTCTCGACGATGTTTATGAAGCTCCCCCAATGCATGAGAAGAGCAGCATTGCCGAAGATTGCTGCGGCATCTCGATCACGCACCTCCGGCAAGGAGGTTTTGAGTTGGGTCAGTACGGAATGGTAGGCAGTGGCCGAGAGTAGGACTTCCGTGAGGAGCGCAACTAAGGCTGGAGATATTCCTTCCCGATGATGGCGAGAGAAGAGTAGTTCTAGTAGGCCGGAGCGCAGAGATTCCGGGAGCCACATAGTGGGAAAGGAAGACATCTGACGGAGGAGCCCAAGAAATACCGCATTGAGCTCCACGGCTGCAGACGCCAGGGTACTCCGACGTAACGCTCGTAATGCTGTGGTGAGCAAAGTGATAATGCCACCTGAGAGGAGGGCATCTTTGAATGATGCGGCGTCGTGCGATTGAGGGAAGTTATGAGGGTCGACGAGACCAACAATGGCGCCAAGGTGGAGAATGGCTTTTTCTGTGACGGAGGAGTCGGGGCTGGGAAGAAAGTGTTCAATGTGTTCAATGATGGTTGAGGCAAGATCTTTTTGGTTTCCTCCAGTCCCGATCATCAGCTCTTCAAGCATGGTTGATTTCGATTTTGGTGACCGGGTGAGAAGTAGGACATATCGCCCATCCCTGTCTCGTCAGCAAGAATAGTGAATAAGGTGGCGCCACGCCCTCCCGACCACTACGTAAAGCCCGATAGTGGAGCCGATTAGCTGCTTAGCTGCTTCGTGGCTATCCAGGCCGCGTATGAGCGGCACGAATATCGCGTATCGAACTTCCGAGGCAACAACACCACCATCTGGGAGACTCTCGTGGTATTCGTCCAGGAATTCGATCCACGGCCAAACTTGTCCCCACAAATCCGCATATGCACCAGGAGGTATGGTTATGAGTATCTTGAGCAGTGATATGCCATGAAGGCAGAACTGGGCCTGGACGACGTCGGATTTGATACTCGCAGATCCCGATGAATCAAGTTGAGCCAGTATGGTGGGAATACGACCTGAATCCAGAACAGCATAGAAAACAGGCAACAGAAAAGGGAGATGTTCATTAGGTATATTTTCCAGATCATTGACGAGTCTCAATGTTTCGGAAGATCTCTCGGGTGAGCCAGAGATCGCGAGCGTGGCGCGCGTCTTGAAAGTGGTAAATTTCGTGCGGACAGTTGGAAAGTGATCATGCGTAATATCTTGAGAGACTCGGGCAGTCTAGAGAAGTTTGACACGCTGAGCGACGGATCCATCCTGGGAGCGAGGTTCACAAACAGAACTTGTTCTGTATGTGCCTATTTGGGGGGGTTTCAAAGGGGGGAGTGTCAAGAATGTCCGCTTTTTGCTTATGTAAATCGGACGGCCCCGGACCGCTGCCGGCTCGCCCTTTTCCGGTGGTCTGGACCATGAGTTTGATTTAACCCAAATGCGACCCAATGCGAGCTGGTCGACGCATCAGCGTCGAGCGAGCGAGCGTTGGGCACCCATCTTCGAGCTCACGAAATTCCATAGGCACAGGAGGCTTCAAATTATTTGATGAACTTCAATGTTCACAAAAATTCAAGAACAAATCACAAGGTTTTGCCAAGGTTTATGAAAGGAACTGACTTTTTTATGTAAAATCTCACTGGTAAATTGTTCTGTTCAAGTTCTGTTTGTGCCACGCCGCTTGCCGGCCTCTCCCCAAATCATGGTGAGAAGGAAGAGTGAAGGAGTGCAGTGGCGGTGCATTCGGGATCAATGCCGTAACACCGTCTCTCTCCTTCTCCCACACCCAGCACTCGAGTTCCCTGCTCGCAAGCTTCGTCCGACGTCCGTCAATGTGGAAGTCCTAACTCGTCGTGGGTTTTTGATTAATTCTCACCGATGTTTTCCGCGCTCACAAAGGCCAGTGATGTCTCGCGCCGCCGTTTGGCGCTTTGTACTCGTTTTCGGTCATTCGCTCCAATCGCGACGGTCTTTCTGATGCCTCAAATTGTCAGTCGTTTCCCTACGCTCTCTAATACTGTACTTTTTCATTCAATTCGACAGTCACGCGTCACGCACCCCTGTGTCGATCACGAATTCTGGTCAAAGTCACGCGTCACGCAGACCTCTGTCGAACCTCCCGGCGGTCATGCAGGTCCCACACTTGCTCGAAAGTCTATAACAGGCGCAAAAAACAACGAAATTTTGGGTTTGACTGTCGAAAACTTCCGGTTGTCACGCCGAAATTTGGCGGTTGCCGAAATGTCGAATAGCTAAAATGAGTCACGCGTCACACCCCAGGTCGATTTGAACGAAAAAGTACAGTATCTGTACTTTCCGCGTGTACTGGCTCCGGCTCATGTTCTTCTGTCGCGGTCAGGCTGGCAAAACATAATCCCAGTCTCTCCAGTCCAGTGAGCCAGGCCTTGCTCTTGATCCACCATACACGGTGTCCCACCTTTCCAACTCACAAAATCGGTCTATCTCTGCGTTCCCTCCGCGAAATGTCTCCTCTGTGCTTTTGGACCACCAGCCTTTCATGCATCGCTTCCGGGCTCCTGGATTGTTTTCCACCCCCAGGGCGAATCTGATTTCCTAAGCTGTTGCTCGTCCGATCCATTGTTGTGCGCGTGGACACCTCTACGCACTCGCCAGGCTTTAATTTCGAATTCGTGTCTGGAGTCTCACCCGGTAATTGAAGGACGCAATACTTGCTCTCTGTTTACATCCAGACCCGACGTTGGACCCTCCCACACCGCAAAATGACGATTGAGACGTCCTCCGTCTGCTATTTCCATGCCAAAACAGATCGTCATGCTTGCCCAGTGAGAGTGCGCCGCTCGCCACACTCCATACCCAATCCCGGATGCGCGACTCCTTGTGCGTACGATTGGTGTCCGACTGCCTATTTCCCCTCTCTCACCAGTACTCATATGTTCGCCGATCGACCCTCAAATATGAATGCACACTTCAAAGTACAATAAAACACCTCGGCATGAATTACAGCACAACAACACTAGATCTACACCCAGACCGCTCCCATAACTCAACGGTGAATCTCATCTATGTTTCTTTACGCTCCCGCCAGGAATACTGTTTATTTGAAGTTCCACACGACAGGAATGACTCCGTCACTAAGGGGCGCCAAAGCCGCAAACGCGCCCGAAGAGAGATCGATTTGTTCGGTGGCACATCCGGGGCAGAGATCGCCAATGGTCACGTCGATGTTGTTGCCGTTGTCTGCCACAATCTCAAATTCGTTTCTGGCTGAACCTAATGAAAAACACCTACAGTTGACATTGAGATGCTGCCAGCAGTGCGCGCCATCGTGGTAGTGCGCCGAGGATAGGGCGACGATGAAGTCGGAGTTTTGCATTGGGGCACCGCACGCGCCGTAGTTCCCATCAGGGTAGTAGTAGGTAGCTAGAGAGTACAAGGTCAGTCAGTTAGTAGATTAAAAGCTGCATCGAGTCTTACCGTCGCCAGAGAAGTAGGTGGTTCTAGCAGTAATGTTGGCCTCGGAGGAGGCGATTGGGGTGGCCTGTACACCGACTGCGAGGAAGGCAGCAACGGCAGTGAAGAAGGGAGTGGAGAAGCGCATGATGGGTAGGTAAGTAGGCGGTAGGAGTCGTCGACTTGAAGAGAGCAACAAAAAGGTGTCCGTCTTTTATACCTGCAAGCTCAACAGTGCGGTTTCATGATTATTCAGCCTCGGTTGAATTATTGCAGAGGTATGTGCGACGGTTACTTGAAATCAAGGGTTCGCCGACGGGCTCGTAGCGGAATATCCCAACGGCCGACGATAACTTTATCTCCGTACTTCGTCAATACGGTGATCCGGGCGCGCCGCGACCTCTGGTAAGCAGGCGCGCGAACTAGTGCGAACACTGAAACAACAACGCCTTTTTCCCGGTATCTGTGGGCCACAAACTGCTCCTGAAATAACCTATTCAATGCTATCGCCTAGTCCGAGAAAGGTGCGCGAGCAGTACATGCTATTTCAATTCGGCAAGCTATATACCCACTGTTACATGGCCGAGAGCGCCCGCCCTCATCTATCATTCAAGGACTGGGACACGCTCTACCTTCCCGCGGGAGATTTGGCTGGCTCAGAGTTTTGGCGCTCGCTCTTCCAAACGGTGACTTTAGGTCTTCCAGTGGCTAAAAACGAGCTTAAATTTATCCATATTCTGCTGGGCAGCGAGCACTTCCGCAACGATATGTGGCGGCAGGCGCTCAGATATTCTTGTATTCTCAAGGGGTATGCTATAAAACACCGCATGTGATCCCCTTTCGCACAAAATTCGATGGTGTATAGCGGTGGTCCTTGTGCTTCCTTTGTCACTTCACGGGGTAAAGTTTCAGTCGAGTCGATAGGCGACCTCTTGCTTGGTGCTTACACTACTCAGGCTTCCTGCTGCATTTTTGCATTGATGGCGCTCGAGAGGGCTTCGCATCCTCCGTGTCCAGTCCCAGCATGCTGTGGTTCCAGCTCTAGTTGCGCTATATATGCCGCTCGCTTTGATTATAGTCGGGCGGTACAAGTATTATGGAGCTGTGAGCTTGCCCGTCCGGCGCCGGCCGGCGTCTGTGATGAGGCCCAGGTATATACATTACCAATAGGTACAGGCGAAGGTTGAATACCGGCTCACAAATATCTTGAACTCCAGTCGTTGAGGCCCAGGCCGCCCGGTCCTTACATCGGCCCACGGACCGTTGGATGCCTCCTCGCAAGCTCGCGCGCGTCCAAAACCCACTAACGTTAACAAGTCAGGGGCAGGATATCTGATAGTTTGGGTACGAGCGCGCACGTCTTGTTGCAACCAATATGGAATCTCGTCTGTTCGTGCCGATGGGTACAATTTGCAGCTGTCTCAGTCGCTTGAAAAACAATCCGAGGCGGTAACTTGAAGGCCACCGAGTCCACGCGGTCGAAATCCAATCCATCCCACTTTGAGGTCCAGGCATTAATAAAATTGTCCGCACACTATCACACCGCCGGTAGGAAGGAAGAAATTCCAGAAGCTGTTATTATCCCTAAGCCGTATGAGGATGACAAGCGTACCTGCAAGAGACCGAAACTTTGGTGTAATCGTCATACGGCATTGCTAGTGCAGGGATTGAATGGCACGAGTACTTTGACGAATAAAGTCGAACCCCACCTTGACCAGCTGCACTATATCTTTAATTCCGCATAGTTGTTGCCCAGCTTTTTCTTCGCAATATGTACGTAGATTCACCAGGCGGAAAACTGGGAGCGGAAGCGGGCACCAAAACGAGAATAACGCACATAAACGCAATGATATTGAGCAAAGTGCACGGTTGATACACAATGCGGAGCACGATAGCCAAAGCGGAGCTGGAAGGATGGTACGTAGATGAAAGAAAAGAAAGGATGATCGTATGTATCGGCTTGAGTGGGCAAGGGGACGTCGTGGGATGTAGATGTCAAGGAGTATCACTACAGAACCGGCAGGCCATCGAGGAATCATGTCTTGTCGGAAAGACTCCAGGAGGCTCGAAAGGAAGAAAGACCAATTTGAATACTTGTTCTTCGAATCGTTGCGGGCGGATGGATACAACAATAACAGAGTAGTCAGTGTGGAGAGGACGCGGGGAGGCAGGAGACGGTGAAGGGGAGAGGGACGGATGGGTGAAGATGAGATCGATCGATGGGGTGGTGGCTTGGGAGGTAGTGGAAGGGAACGGCCAAGCCAGGTGGGAATGATGACGGGTGGGAAGGTGAGGAAGAATCAAGAGCGTGGACAAGAAAGTGCCGATTGGAGACTGAAGTATTCCGAGTCCGTGTGCTGGAGCGGGCCGGAAGACTGGAAGCAATCAGCACCTGTCCATTAGGTTGTCGGAGGCGAAATTAGAGATCGAGGTGGGACGAGACAGTAGTGTAACGCCAAAAATGCTTGAGAGATCCAGGAAAAACCGTGTGGATCCAGCAATGTTCACTTACTTACCGGTTGTCGAAGGAACATGGGCACCCCAACCAGCCACTGCCGCAGCCGGAGGGAGACGAAGAGGGGCAGAGAAGCGATATTAAAGGCGAATTCGTAGGGCTCGATGATCAAAAGCAGAATTACATTGGTTGTGGTAGGCGTGTAAGCTCAAGTTGGAACGAAGGGAATGGGGGCTCGGAGGAACGGGAGCGGGAGCATGGATCTGAGGGAGGGAAATGGTCCAGCCAGCGAAAAAAGTGAGAACGCCGGACTTGATACGGCGCGAGGAATGGAGAGAATAAAATGCGAGGAAAGGCTGGATAGGGATGAAATGGGATGCGGGAGACGCAGCCGACGATTCAGAAGAGGACGCCGATGGTCCGCAGCGGGTTGTCGAGCATGGAGGAATCAAACGCACGCTGGTCGACAGTGTTGACGAAGCATTGGCGATAAGGGAGAGGATGCGGCCGTGGAGAAGACTGAAGAGCCGAGGATGGAAGACGAGGCGATGCACGAGGAGGACAAGGCTTGGGGGCGGAAGGAGCTCGAGTTGGCGTTGGATAGCCCGAGTTGTCGACTGAACGCACGAGTTTGGATCACGGGGGTACGGGGCCTTGGCCGTGGAAGATGCGAGCGTCGACAAGGACGTTGCGGAGGACGGGTAAGGGCACATCGGCCGGCCCGAGTGCGTGCGAACGGCGGCTGATGCCGTCATACATTCTCAGAAGAGACGTCATGTGCCAGTCAAAGTGTGTTCTATCGAGTTACTGTAGTATTTCGTTCAATTCGTATGGTCACGCGTCACACAGCCAAAAATCTACGAAAATTTTCGTAAGTCGCAGCGTCACAAGCGGTCCCTACGAAAGGTTTCGGTCAAAAAAGCGCTCCGAGCTGCCCCTGCGGGGCCTTTTTATACGAAATTTTTTGTAAGTCACACCAGTCACAGACCTGCATACGAAAGGTTCAATTCGTACGATGGTGTCACACCTCAAACCACCTTACGAATTGAACGAAATACTACAGTATTACATTAGTAATCTAGACATCTATTGCTTCTGCTGGAACGTATTTGTATGACTGGACGCGCGCACATTTGCCCTCGCTTTTTTTATTTCGTCTATTTCTTTAGTGCGGCCGCCGCAGTTGCTCATTTACAATCCGGATCTGATTCAATCAATTCTCTTCCCAGCACGTCATCTTCCGTGGGTTCTCCGCTCTCAAACGATCTTCTTCCACCTGCCACAATTCTCCTCGAAAGACTCTTCCCCCAGTTCTTAGCTTTCACTCTTGTAGCTCTCGGTAGTGACTACGGCAACTCTCGATAGCTTTACAACTGAGTACAGTAGCAGTTCATACTGCTTGATATCTCGCAATTTCCAGCGTGATGATGAAATAGCAACTAAACGGGTGCTTAAACGCTATGCTTGGACAGCGCACACAACCGTCCGATTCCTAAACTGGTTACCATGATGACTGTGCAGCAAAAAAAAAAAAAAACAACGAGCGTAACAGAAATGAATCACTCACATTGAGAATGTCACAGTTCGGCACAACAAGAACAGGCAGGACGTCAAATGGTGTTCGTACTAGGAGACATTGCAAACGGTAAGGCTAAAACATAAGGGTATGAGTAACTCGAATCCACAATAAAAAGGGGGAACACACACATATTCTCCGATGGACAATCTCGTTCATGATAGACGAAGTACAGAGACTGGAGAGGGGATAGTAGGCCCGCTCAGGTCCTGATGACGATGTCTGCTGACTACTCGATGTTATGCAATTTCTCCACTTCGACGTGCTACTACGTTGGCCCTCCGGGCCCGTGAAACCTCTTGGGAGCAGAGGTGCTATATGTTAAAAAGCGATAGTACATGACGGCTCGAAGATTCGCTCGGTCGACGTGCAAGCACGTCAACTTAGACACTTCATAACCCCCGTACGTCGACTAGTTCATCGAGCTACGAGGACGAGTGTGAAGAATAGGGGCACAGTACTTATATGGGACAGTGGGAAATTCATCACGCAAGCCATGATCTTCTCTGATGAGGTGTTGTACGTTATGGCTTCCAGACCTGTAACCTAGGTCGGTGACAGGAACTAGTCAATGTTATGCAATTTTTCGATTTCGACGTGCTATTCATCGAAAATTACTTCCGTTTCTCTTTAACTTCAAGCAACTGTAACGGAAATGCGCCTTCTATTTCGCAGAATACATGGATTGGAAGCAGATACACGACGAGCCAAATGAATGGGTATCTTTTCTCACGTACAGGACGGCAAGTCATCTCTTGTGATCAAATTGCACGATGTTGATAGGCAGGTAGAATTATACTTCGCAAACTAGACATGCACTAGCCCGCTCCATCATCTTCCGTGGGCACTGCCAAGTCCTTCTAGCCGAGCTCACGGTCACCGACGAGACGTGCCGCTGTAGAAGCAGTCGAACAGAGAGCAAAAAGCAAGGGCAGCAAAAAAATTGAGAATACCGTGCAAATATGCTAATTTCTATCTGATCCGTGCCCCAATTTTGCGCAGAATAGTAGCTTCACCGAAGCTTCCGAAACACGGTAGGATCGTAGAAATACCCATGTACAATATTCTGCCATTGTCGACATTCATGAAGAGCACTATATTGTCGTTGATGCGCGAAGTGAGAGGGATGAGGAGAAGAAAGGGAGTCGCGTTAATGGGACTCACTTAAATCGTTAGCTAATCCCGTTTAGCTCGCTCAAAGCTTCTCATAATCATTGATGGGACTCATCGTGATCGCTGAGAGTTGGCAATTGACGCATCGGAGCGCTCAGAAGCCCGCTGCGGCCGGCACACAGCTTGGAAAAATTTGGTCTACACATGAAAAAAAGCCCCACGCCGTGGGCTTCCGTGGCGAGGGTCAAGGGGTCCACGGGGTCTCCCAATAATTTACAAAAAGAAAATAAGCTTAAAAGTTGGGAAATTAGCAATAAGGATTGCTTGATTTAGTCAGGACAGACTTTCAGAGGATCTGGGGGGAACATCGCGGTAGATTTTCTCGTAGTTACGCCCATACTCACGAAATAACCAGCATCGGCGGACTCGTGCCGAAATTTGATGCGTTGATGGTGAATGATGCGAAAGTCATCAAGAATGGCACGGGACCTCGTTAGCGAGCAGGGGGATAAAGCGCGAGTGTTGGAAACCCGAAGTCCGTTCAGAGCGACAGGATGGGGTTCCAGATACAGGATACCGTGAACTTTCGGAATGTACTAATCCGACCAAGTGACGCCGGCCTTGGCGACGTTCCAATTTCAAGCTTAAGAAACCGGTTCTACCAGCCAATTGTAGTCATCAGCTTTGAAATTCGCTCATCACAACGTTTTTCCAGCAATGTAGGACGATGGGTGCGCAAATGATACAAACATGATGCTATACTATGCTTCCATGATTTACAAGTCCCGTGGCAAATGGACAGGTACTTAGAAGGTCAAAATTGGATTGAATCAATGTGGTCTGTACTACAGATCATTTCCCGTGGTGCCTCATACAATCCACATGCAACATATATTCATTCCGTATGTCGGGTAGATATCAATCTTTTGGTCGCACGTCAAGTAGCGACACATATCCGCGGTCGTTGCTTGCCGGGTGCTGTTTTCGCAGCCAATCTAGTCATTTGCCCTCACGGTCACAAAACTACACCCGGACCATGACTTCGAAGTAGCGACTATCCAATCACAGCCGAATCACCAGTTGGGAAGCATATTGAGGTATTCTTTTTTCTCGAGGACTGTTCGCCGCCGATAGTCCGGGTCTCATGGGTTATATAAGGCCCCAGCCGGCCCTTTGAGCATCGAAGAATACTCTTTGCCTTGGACGAGCACTGTATTTCCTTCCTCGAAGATGCCAGTAGCCCCAGGAACCAAAGAGAGCTACATAGGGTGAGTCTCGGCGCCGATTCTTTGACCTGGCGAAATCATGAGTGCAACGCAGAGCCTTCCTCGAAAATATTATCTACGGTAGTACATTGTTTCTACATTGAACTGAAATGCTAATTCCATCGTTGAAAGGCGTTTACTTGTCCGCGTTTGTCGAGTGTTGCACATTTTTCTGGAAGAAAAAAAAATGCCAGGGGTGCAAAGCACATCTACTTATTGGTTACAACGGCCCTCTTGTTCATTCTTATCACTATGGTGAGTTGTTTACCTGAATGCATACCTAGATCGTAAGCTTCAATAGCGCTGCATCATCGACACATACCGCTGCGTTGTTGCATTTGGTGAGTTGCAGTCACCACTCCTTCTCCTACGCACATTTGACGCGGAGCAGACAATCCTGAGTTTGACTTCGGATCGCCAAATGCCATGCTGGGGGTCCTAACAAACGCGTGCGACGTACTGGCGACTACGGTCGCAGATGTCTTCATTGCAAGTTTCTAAGTTTCACGCACCGAATTCTCCAATGACCGCCATGATCACAGGTTTTCCGAACCTTTATTGTGTGGAATAGGAATTGGTACATCATCGTGATACCGGCCCTCCTTTGCCTCGCTAATTTCGGTCGGGATTTCTCCCGCATTGTTACTCCCAGCAATAACAGTTGTACATTACAGGCACGGGAATACTGGTCCTGGTCACGCAAGTCGAATCAGCAAGCCAGAACGCATCGGTTGGAGCATCTCTTGACGCATTAAATATTTTCCTCTCCCTCACGCTCGCTACCAACATTCTTTCCACTGGTCAGTCTCCTCTCACAAATCCTTCCGTTGCCGCATCACCGTTCGGATATCCTAGGGTTGATTTCCTTTCGTATCATCAAGATCAACCGTGATGTAGCTTCGATGGTTTCGAGTAACCGTAGTCCTATGCGGTCAGCCAGTATGAAGATTCTCTCGGTCATCGTTGAATCAGGTTCGTATTTCGGTCTTCCCCTTGTGTTATGGCTAATTTGCAAATTACGAAAGCCGCAATATACACATTGCTGCTGACCGCAATACTCATCACCAACCGTTACGATGAGTTCGTCAGTTTCGCCCTGATTGATTGCGTGAGTCGGTCATTACAAGCTTCGTGCTGGGTGGAATTACTGAGGATTTTTCAGACCCCGCCCACAATCGTAAGTATTATTTCTGGCTTACGGAATTCATTCTTAACAGCCGCAATTAATGCGCTGTACAGGGCTTTGTTGTGAGTAATCGAGACTTGATCGAGGTTTGACATACTGATCTCAATTGCGCTGCGGAATATTAGTTTTCTTACATCATTATTCGCGTGAGCCGCGGCACTTCTTACGAGAGCACTGCGCGGGAAATCCCGGTTTCAACCATCCGTCTCCGTGATCAAACGTATGAACATGACCAAAGTCTCAGCACACGGTCCGGGCCTAGGAACGAGGTGCAGGTCAGGTTAAATTCGGAAAGGACGCAGGGGAGCGGAGAGACGATGGAAGGACCATCGAGGGATGATTTAACCGTTGGAAAGTATGTCGGAAATTTCTAATTTTTCTCACCAGGCCACACAAGGCCTTGCAAGCCCTAAGAGCAGCCGTGGTTACAATGTCATTTTAAGGAATTACACCACTTGCAAGATCGAGGATTCTTATAAGATAAGGCGCGAAGGGCCGGCGAGCGGCAGAGCCCGCTACCTTGAAAGTCATACACAACCGAGCCCAAGTGCTCTACGAGCATTTGCTGGAGCGTCGAAGGCACGGGTACTGATTTGGATGCCACGCACCACAGGCCCCGAAATTTCAGAAAATTTTCGAGCATGTCACAGATAACTGATCAAATTTCCGAATGTAAGTCACAGAGGTTGCGGAAAACAGCTGAGAAATTCAATCTTTTGCGCTCATGGCGTGTTTGGCTGCAAGACAAGAAGGCCGGATGGTCGGAAGACTATCCACTCCTTTCATACTGTTGGAGTAACAAAAACTAGCTCCAGAAGAGCGTACTAAAATGGATTTAACCGCTTTTTGGAGCAGTTTGATTGCACAGAGTTATTTGTGATGTTGTGCCTGACTTGATATATGGTTTGAGACTCTGTTCGCATACGATTGAGTTGCGGATGGTTCCCTGTGATTTTCCGCAACATTTCTGAACTTTCTTCAGTGTCACGGTCCGCCCGGCCGATTTCAGGAACCTCAAGTTCGAATATTTGTGTCACAGGTCACAGGCGTGGAGAATTGAATGAAACTCTAATCAGCCAGAGCCAGCACAGCGCTGACTCCGCAATCGCGAGAAAATGCAAAAACCCAGCGTAAGCACAAGAGCCCAGACAAAAATCACGGGAGGTTGTCGCCACGGCAGACTCAAGAAACGGGCGTCATGGAAGAAAAAAAAAATCTGCACAGACGAACGTGGGCGGCGGATACGAAAACAAACGGCAAGGTTTATGCAAGGAGATGTTAAAGGCATGGCGGAAAACACTTGCGATAGGCCGAGGAAGGGGAAAAGTCGCAAAACGGGCGGATGTAGGGGCCGGGATTGGACTGGAAGCAGCACCTGTCTATTAGGATGTCGGAGGCGAAATCAGGGATCGGGGTGGAACGAGACAGTGTAACGGCAAAAATGCTTGAGAGATCCAGCAAAACCTTGTAGATCCAACAATGTCCACTTACCGATGGTCGAACGAACATTGGGCACCCCAACCAGCCGTCCACTGCCGGAGGGAGACGAAGAGGGGAAAACAAGCGATATTAAAGGTGAATTCGTGGGGCTCGATGATCAGAAAGCAGAATTACATTGATTGCGGTATGCGTGCAAGCTCGAGTTCGAAGGGAATGGGGGCTCGGAGGAACGGGAGCATGGATCCAAGTTGTTGTCGACGAAGACGGGATCATTGGACGGAGAGGGAAGTGGTAACGCCGGGCTTGATACGGAGCGATAAATGGAGAGAATAAGATGCGAGGAAAGGCGGAGCGGGGATGGGATACGGGAGACGCAGCCGAGGAAGAGGACGCCAATGGACCGCAGCGGGGTGTCGTGCACGGAGGAATCAAACGAGCGCTGGTCGACGGTATTGACGAAACATTGGCGAACAGGGAGAGGACGTGACCGTGGAGAAGAATGGAGAGCCGAGGATGGATGACAAGGCGATGCTCGAGGAGGACGAGGCTTGGGCGGAAGGAGCTCGAGTTGGCCTTGTCGACTGAACGCGCGAGTTTGGGTCGCAGGGGATATGGGACCTTGGCCGTGGAAGATGTGAGCGTCGACAAGGGCGTTGCGGAGAACGGGTCGGGGCACGTCGTCTGGCCCCGAGGGCGTGCGAACGGCGGCTGATGCGGCCGCGGGTGCGCGAGATCCTCCATGGCGTGGCGCTGCTCAGGGCATGGAGAAGCTCCGACTAACGCTGGCATTGAGAGATGACGAAAACGAGGATGCAAAGACTTGAAGATGGAAGGAAGACCGCGTAATCGAGTCTCCCAGGATCCGAGACATCGTCACTGCGCCCAAGGCGAACGTGGCCTAGCTCGCTGCGGTGCTAAGTCGGCCAGAGCTTAGGTGTTCGAGGCTTGAGAATATTAGAAAATTGCACAGACGATCAAAGGGGTCAGAACCGGAATGAATGCACAAGCTGCACCTATTCGGCTCCAGTCCATCCCGTCTTCCACTCGCTGGACGCAGCCATCACTCAAATGCGACATTCTGTTTCGTCCTACTCGCTCGTATCAAGAGCTTCTTCATCGACAGGCCACTCTCGAGCCTTGACGCGTGACGTACCATGTGCACAAGAGAAAAAGGCGCACCTTCAGAGCTTCAGCATCCGGCAACGGTGCACCCCCTAGGTCTTGTCTTCAGCCTTCGGCTTTCATGGGAATCCTCGGTATCTCGGGGGCGCAGAAGGCTGTGATCGACAAAAGCGTGCATAGGACAACGACCGTAACGGTGGAAAGAAGAAGATATCGGAATTTGCCGGGCAGCGCAGATCCGGTGATCTCCGCGTTTGATTCCCGTCGATGTTGTTCTTCGCCATGCTCGTGCGTGCGGCCTATCCCCGCATTCAAAACCTGTATTAGCACTGACTTTCGTTACAGGAGTTTAGCTTTCAATCGGCTGCCTGTCGCTGCTTGCGTCCACCACATATACAAGAGATGCATCTTACTGAGAAAATTGCTCGCCTTCAGCTGTTGATTGACGAGGCGGCTCAAGAACGCGATGAGTTCACCACATTTATCGACTCTCATCTCGCCCCCGTGTCCCCTGCGCAGGCTCCGAGAGGATATCGCGCGAGGCGTATCTACGGCTGCCCTTCCCACTGCACGAAATTCTTCTCTCAGCCCCGCCGAAGCTCCTCTTCTTTTATGCCGCGTCTCTGGGCATCAATTCACATCGTCATCCCCACAGCGCCCAGACTGAAACAGCTCGCAACGCAGGTGATTGTAGATCTGGGACACTTCCACTTGACATCTCGATAGTTCACTCTCTCATCGGGAACGGTCGTTGCGATGTCTCGCCCCCTCTTCCCTCACTTGTCCCTTTCGCCGCCTCGGTGGCGGCATATCCGACCGCCTTGACGAAGTACGACCTTCTCGGATCTATCTCTCAAGATGGTGTACCCTTGCTGCAGACTATCGCGTTCTGGAATTCACAGAGTCATTTTGGTAAACCAGTGATATGCCCGGACCGGCAACGCCGATCAGGTTCACTGGAATCCAGTGGAATGTTGGTTCGCGAAAGACGATGAAGCAGAGGGCGAAAGATGCGGGTGGACTGTGGAAATCACTGAGACTCACGTTGAGTTCTGTTCCTTGGTCTTGTTGGATCGCAATTAGCCAACCAGGAGCGAGCGCTCGTGGAGAGTGGGAGCAGTACTGAATTAAACTCGGGGCCAACAACATCCATGGTGGTACAATTGTTACTTTAACCACGGAACATTTTGAATGGCTCTAGCGTCTTTGAGTCAAACACTCACCGCTGGTCTGAAAAATTCGGAAATTGAGAATTGAATTCAACTTCATCGGTATCGTTTTGAATAGGCTTTGAAGTTCGTTACCGCAATGATGGTTCCGTTAACTGAATGCCATTGATATGCCTACGTGGCTTCCAAAAGCGGAGCTAAAACAAAACAAATAGCGAGAGAGAGGGGCCGCAAGACTGTGTGTTGTGCGAGGGTGTTCAAAACAAGGTCAGTACTCGGTCGGAAAACACGAGTAAACAACGTAGTTTGAAAGCAATATAAAATTGCTCGATGATGGCGGGGACGGCGAGGACAATGCGAGAAACGACGAAGGACACTATGGCGAGAGTGCAAGGACGAAAGTGAGAGCGAGATCACAGCGGGTTGAACAGAAAGAAAAACTCTTTTTTACATTGCAAACTACCTAGGTTTTTATACTGGCTAGAGTACAGCAAAGAATAAATAAGAGACTACATGATGATGTCTAGGATAATCCAGGCACCGTATTAGCCGGAGAGTTGAATGCGAGCACATGGTTGAAATGGCAGAGGGAATGGCCGAGGTGAGCAGGGTGAATCTGATTCTTTAAGCTATTTCTCGACCGATCCATCGTTGTGCGCGTGGACACCTCTACGCACTCGCCGGGCTTAAATTTCGAATACGTGTCTGGAGTCTCACCTGGTAATTGAAGGACGTAACACTAGTTCTCTGTTTTTTTGCTTTGGCTCGACGGGGACGACTTGATTTCCGTTCCTCGTGATGTCCCTTGCGCTTTTCGAAGCCTTTGCAGAATATTCAACTCTGGATACCATGGTGGTCAGGCGAAAGATCAAGTCTTTCCGATTCAGAAAGATAGAAGCGCTCTCAATATTTATGCTCTGTACTTTCCATGCCAAAACAGATCGTCATGTTCGCCCAGCGAGAGTGCACGGCCCGCCACACTTCATACCCAATCCTGGATGCGCGACTACTTGCGCGTACGGTTGGGATCGTGTCTGCTCATTGCCCCTCACCAGTACTCATACGTTCGCCGATCGACTCTCAAATATAAATGTACACTTCAAAGTACAATAAAACACCTCGGCATGAATTACAGCACAACAACACTAGATCTACACCCAGACCGCTCCTATAACTCAACGGTGAATCTTATCTATGTTTCTTTACGCTCCCACCGGGAATACTGTTTATTTGAAGTTCCACACGACAGGAATGACTCCGTCACTAAGGGGCGCCAAAGCCGCAAACGCGCCCGAAGAGAGATCGATTTGTTCGGTGGCACATCCGGGGCAGAGATCGCCAATGGTCACGTCGATGTTGTTGCCATTGTCTGCCACAATCTCAAACTCGTTTCTTGCTGAACCTGATGAAAAAGACCTACAGTTGACATTCAGATGCTGCCAGCAGTGCGCGCCGTCATGGTAGTGCGCCGAGGATAAGGCGACGATGAAGTCGGAGTTTTGCATTGGGGCACCGCACGCGCCGTAGTTCCCATCAGGGTAGTAGTAGGTAGCTAGAGAGTACAAGGTCAGTAAGTTGGTAGATTAAAAGCTGCATCGAATCTTACCGTCGCCAGAGAAGTAGGTGGTTCTAGCAGTAATGTTGGCCTCGGAGGAGGCGATTGGGGTGGCCTGTACACCGACTGCGAGGAAGGCAGCAACGGCAGTGAAGAAGGGAGTGGAGAAGCGCATGATGGGTAGGTAAGTAGGCGGTAGGAGTCGTCGACTTGAAGAGAGCAACAAAAGGTGTCCGTCTTTTATACCTGCAAGCTCAACAGTGCGGTTTCATGATTATTCAGCCTCGGTTGAATTATTGCAGAGGTATGTGCGACGGTTACTTGAAACCAAGGGTTCGCCGACGGGCTCGTAGCGGAATATCCCAACGGCCGACGATAACTTTATCTCCGTACTTCGTCAATACGGTGATCCGGGCGCGCCGCGACCTCTGGTAAGCAGGCGCGCGAACTAGTGCGAACATTGAAACAACAACGCCTTTTTCCTGGTATCTGCGGGCCACAAACTACTCCTGAAATAACCTATTCAATGCTATCGCCTAGTCCGAGAAAGGTGCGCAAGCAGTACATGCTCTGTCAATTCGGTAAGTTATATACCCACCGTTACATGGCCGAGAGCGCCCGCCCTCGTCTATCATTCAATATGTGCTGGAATGGGACAAGCTCTACCTTCCAGCCGGAGATTTGGCTGGCTCAGAGTTTGGGCGCTCGCTCTTCCAAACGGTGACTTGAGATCTTCCAGTGGCTAAAAACGAGCTTAAATCTATCCATATTCTGCAGGGCGGCGAGCACTTTCTTCCGCAACGATATGTGGCGGCAGGCGCTCAGATATTCTTGTATTTTTGGGCCAATGGGTATGCTATAAAACTCCGCGTGTGATTCCCTTATTGCACAAGATTCGATGGTTTGGGAACCTGTACTGTGCTGAGCTTGGTCGAGGCGTTGCAGGCTTCACCGCTGCATTTTCGCAAACTATGGCGCTCGAGAGGGCTCCGCATTTTCCATGTCCTATCGAGGCACACCGTGTTTCCAGTTCGGGGGTGCGCTATATACGCCGCTAGACTCGATTCTAGTCGGGCGGTGCAAATACTATGGGGTTGTGAGCTTGCCCGTCCGGCGCCGGCCGGCGTCCGTGATGAGGCCCTGGTATATACATTACCAATACGTGAAAGTTGAAGTTGAATACCGGCTCACAAATATCTTGAACATTAACCCCAGTTGCTGCGGCCCAGGTCCCGTCCTTAAATCGGCCCACGGACCGCTGGATGCCTCTTCGTAAGCTCAAGTCAGTCTTCGACCGTCTGATTTGACGTGATGCTGCCTGGAAAGGGCAGGTTGCATGGGAAGAGAGCTATTTAATGATGCGGCAGTTGCGAACTAGGAGATGAAAAGGTCCTTCTGTATTTGATAAATCTGCGACGCAAACGTGCGCTGAGAGAAGTTGAAGTTTCCGGGGCAGCAAGCGGTGAGGTATGTATGAAGCGGGCCCTTAGCGGGGATCCGCAAGAAGATGAGAATATGCATGAATAAGAGAAACAGTAAACCACGGGTGACATCGTGGCTATATTCTCAGTGTAGCACTATCGGACAAGACAAGAACGTATCGCAATATGCATTGCCGTATGTTCATTACGCTGGAAGGAAAATCAGTCGGGGGCAGGATATCTGATAGTTGGAGTACGAGCGCGCGCCTTGTTGCAACCAACGAATAATCTCATCCGTCGGTGTCGAGAGGTACAATTTGCGGCTGTCTCGATCGCTTGAAGATCAATCCGAAACGGTAACTTGAAGGCCACCGAGTACACGCGGTCGAAATCTAATTCATCCCACTTTGAGGTCCAGGCATTAATGGAATTGTCCGCACACTATCACACCGCTGTTAGGAAGGAAGAAATTCCGGACCCTCAGTAGCCCTAAGCCGTATGAGAATGACAAGCGTACCTGCAAGAGACCGGAACTTTGATGTAATCGTCATAGGGCATTGCCAGTGCAGGGATTGAATGGCGAGAGTACTTTGACGACGGTCGAAACACACCTTGACCAGCTGCACTATATCTAAAGTTGTTGACCAGTTTTCTCCTCGCAATATGTATGTAAAGTAGATTCGCAAGGCGAAAAACTGGGACCGCCAAAACGAGAATGAAGCACATAAACGCAAGTGATATTGAGCGGATTGCATAGTTGATACACGATGCGGAGCACGATAGCCGAAGCAGAACTGGAAGGATGGTAGATGAAAGAAAAAATGGATGATCGAGGCATGTATCGGCTAAGCTTGAGTGGGCAGGGGGACGTCGCGGTAGGTAGATGTCAAGGAATATCACTACGGAACCGGCAAGCTATCGAAGAATCATGTCGATGGGCCAAGTTGCTGTCAGCAATAGACTCCAGGAGGCTCGGCAGAGTAATTTGAATACTTGTTCTTCGAATCATCGCGGGCGGATGAATGCCACAGAGCAACGTGGAGAGGACGCGGGGAGTCGGGAGATGGTGGAGCAGAGAGGGGCGGATAGGTGAAGATGAGATCGATCAACGGGATGGGATGGCTTGGAAGATACGGTTAAGCGAGGTGGGAATGATGACGGGGGGGTAAGTTGGGGAAGAATCTGTCGGTCCGGAAGAACGTGGACAAAGAAGTGCCGATCGGAGATTGAAGCATTCTGAGTCCCTAGTCCGTGCACGGAATTCGGCCAGCACAGCGCTGCAACCGCGAGATAATGCGAAAAAGCAGCGTACAAGAGCCCAGACAAAAAAACACGGGAGGTGGTCGCCACGGCGGACTCAAGAAACGGGCGTCATGGGAAAAAAAAACCTGTACAGACGAAGGTGGGCGGCAGATGCCCAAGCAAACGGCAAGGTTGATGCAAGGGGATGTTAAAGGCATGGCGGAAGACACTTGCGATAGGCCGAGGAAGGGGAAAAGTCGCAAAACGGGCGGATGTAGGGGCCGGGATTGGACTGGAAGCAGCACCTGTCCATGAGGATGTCGCAGGCGAAATCAGGGACCGAGGTGGAAAGAGACAGTGTAACGCAAAAAATGCTTGAGAGATCCAGCAAAACCTTGTAGATCCAAATTAATGTCCACTTACCGGTGGTCGAAGGAATACTGGGCACCCCAACCAGCCGTCCACTGCCGGAGGGAGACGAAGAGGGGAAAACAGGCGGTATTAAAGGTGAATTCGTAGGGCTCGATGATCAGAAAGCAGAATTACATTGATTGCGGTATGCGTGCAAGGTCCAGTTCGAAGGGAATGGGGGCTCGGCGGGAGTATGGATCCGGGTTGCTGTCGACGAAGACGGGATCATTGGACGGAGAGGGAAATGGTCCAGCCAGCGAAAAACGTGGGAACGCCGCGCTTGATACGGAGCGAGAAATGGAGAGAATAAGATGCGAGGAAAGGCGGAATAGGGATGGGATGCGGGAGACGCGGCAGAGGAAGAGGATGCGGATGGTCAGCCGAGTGCGTGCGAATGGCGGCTGATGCAGCTGCGGGTGCGCGAGATCCTCCATGGCTTTGCGCTGCTGAGGGTATGAAGAAGCTCCGACGAACGCTGGCGGTACCATTGGGAGATGCCGGAAACGAGAATGCGAGGACTTGAAGACGCGAGTAGGCCGACGCGCGTAATCGAGTCTCCCAGAATCCGAGACATCGTCACTGCGCCCAAAGGGAGCGTGGCCTGGCTCGCTGCGGTGCTGAGTTGGCCAGAGCTTGGGCATACGGGGCTTGAAACTGCTAGAAAATTGTGCAGACGATTAAAAGGGGGACGCACAAGCACACCTATTCGGCTCCAGTCCATCCCGTCTTCCACTGGCTGGACGCAGCCATCACACTCAAATGCGACATTCTGTTTCGACCTACTTGCTCATATCAAGAACTCCTTCGTCCACAGGCCACTCTCGACGTACCATATGCACAAGAGAAAAAGGCGGACCTCCAGAGCTTCAGCTCACAATCAATCGTGCATATTCGGCGACGTCCAGGCCGTGACTTCGGCCGTCGGCTTTGATGGGAATCCTCGGTATCTTGGGAGCGCAGAGGGCTGCGATCGACAAAAGCGCACATAGGACGACGACGGCGGAAGAAAGAACCTATCGGAATTTGCCGGACAGCGCAGATCCGGTGATCTCCGCCTTTGATTCCTGCCGCGATGTTGTTCTTCGCCATGCCCTCTCGTGCCCGTGCGTGCGGCCTATCCTCGCATTCAAAACTTGTATTAGTGATCGATTTTCGTTACAGGAGTTTAGGTTTCAATCGGCTGCCTGCCACTGCTTGCGTCCATCACATATACAAGACGAAACCGATTGTAACTCGACATTTCAAAAGCAAAGCGAATTGTCTACGACTCACTGCTCTCCGCTTAATGCTCCACAACATTGTACATCCGTGATTTACCCACTTGAAGAGCTTGTGAACGTGCAAAATATCCCGGAATACCTCTGTAACACCCAGTATTGCTTCTTGCAAGGACACGACGAGTCTATACCACCCTCGTCACTTTGTCAGTTCACCTAATTTTGAGCAACTTCTTCACCTCATATATATTTAGCACATTTGAGGATTGTTCATCACTTGAGACTCCCAGCTGTGAATGTTCGTCAGTTCAGATTCTCTGCTGCAAAAGTCCGTCAGTTCAATATTATGGTCACACAAAGCATGTGGCTGTTCCATGCCACTGCCATCACCCACCTTCTTTGTTCTCCAACCACCACATTCCCTCAACTAACCACTACACCATGCCCATGACATTGATGTACCCCCACAATATCTGAGTTGAAGTGACTGTGACACAACATTCAAGCTAGTGTTGCTGCGGCTCGCTAAGTCGAGTCGCGACTTGAAAGTCGCAACTTAAGGCCACCGCCGACTCGACTCGGCTTGACTTAAAGAAGTCAAGTCACTTGAAGCCACTTAAGTCAACTCGAGTTGATCAAGTCGATGACAGTTCCCCCAAAAATATCGAATGATGTGTGTAGCATAGGGTACAGTAGCTTACAATCGACAAACAGTAGATATTTACAAGAATCCAGCCATAAGTGGTACACACATGACGAAAACATATCAACATATCAGCACGAACGTCTGCTGCACCCAGACACCGAAAACTGCCGGCCATTTTTGCTAATGAAAATAGTTTCCATGACTTCTTTACCATGTAGGCTAGTCAATTGTTTGATCTTTGGACAGTTCAAGTGGCGGGTGGCTGAAAAGCACTGGTTTCATGATTGTGTTTGTTTAGATTTGTCTCATGATCAAAACGGCCGATACCCAGCTTAGAACTGGCAGCAATTTTTGCTGCAAGTAATTTCCATAGCTTTTTTACTCTGTAGGCTATTTGCTTGCTTCACTTTTGGGTAGCTCAGGTGGCTGGTGGCTGAAAAGCACTGGCTTTACAATCATGTTTGTTTAAGTTTGTCTCATGACCAAAACAGCTGATACCCAGCTTAGAACTGGCAGCTGTTTTTGCTGTAAGTAATTTCAATGGCCTCACCATATAGGCTATTTGCTTGCTTCACCTTTGGGTAGTTCAGGTGGGCACTCATACTCAAGTAGAATATTTACAGGCCATACATTACAAAAGTCCAGCAGAAAGAGATGTGAGCTTCTTTTGACTGCGTGTCATGATCCCTTCCACTGGATTAACATTTTCGATGTCCTCCACCACCTCCACCTTACGTCTCTTTGGGGCTGAGGTTTGGAAATCTTATCTGCGTGGGGTCGTTTGCGAACAGACTGGTTGGAGGTCAGCACTTTTTGCTGCCCTACAAGTAAGGGACTAGGCTCCAGTGCAATCTTCTGTGCTAACCAGACGCAATCAACGAAAACCCAGAAGCTGTAGAGCCCAAGAGTGGTGTTGTTGACCTCATCTTTGACATCAATGAGGACTCGCTCACAGCTCTGCCAAACAAATGGTATCAGGGACTGCGTTCAAGCCAACCACAGAGAGTGGATAGTGCACTGCTTGTTTCCACGTTGGGCCAGGCTGTGTTGTGAACGGTGTGTAACACTTGATTTTCCTGACAGTGATGAGGAAATTTGGAGCCTTAATGAATTTCTGGTCACGGTCAGCACGAAGTGTGGCTTTTACCAATTCTTTCGGTGATGCTCCGGTGGGAACTGCAGAAAAATAAGACACCACACCCCCACAATGGAGTCAACTCACGCTTGGCGCATCCATTAGACTGGATTATCGCATTTGGCAAGAAAAGTCCTAGCTCATGTGCAGCTCGCAAATGATCCTGGTAAATGAGAACGTTGAAGCACCGATAAGTGAAAACATGATGGAGGTATTTGGTGTGCCCATCCAGGTTCATGTAGAAAGGATGAGGGCCTGAAACGGCAGGAAGCTGAGCACTCAGTGCTGCAAGGTCCATCCGATCCTTGCACTGCGTTTTAGCCTGAATTTCCGGCCAGCCGCCAGGTGGCCGATTCGAGGTTTTCGGCCATAAATTCGGCCACTTTCAGAAAAGTGGCTGCCAACACCCTATGGCCAATAAAACCGCCATTTGGACAGCCAGCTGACAGGCAATTTCACACTTGTGATTTAGCAAGGACAAGGCCTCCGGCAATAACACCCATCGAGGCAAGCGAAGAAACGCGTCGCGTCACATGTCACACCTGTCACACCTCTTGCCTCCGACCACCATGTTCCCTGACTGCGGCTCCTTTTGCATGTCCCATCTGCTCTAAGACGTCTCTTGAGACTCTTAATCATGTTCTTCATAGTCTCAGGTGCGTCTGAGTCGCTTTTGGGCCGTTTCTCCCGCTCTGTGGTTGCACTGTGCAGCCTTATTGGTGAATACTTTAATTCTTTTTTCACAAATTATCAGGGACTAATAACGCATCCAGGACCTCCCCAGAGCTCCTAGGCAGGCTATATACATCTCCTCCATCGTTTTCAAGGCATGGAAGCATGTCCCATTGATAATACATTCGGCAGGCATGCACACACTCAGTACCTAACGTGGGGGCTTGCGGACCTGCGTTGGACTGCGGGGAACGTGGGAGACATCTGTTCTTGGCTCCCTGGCAGGAATCTCGACTTCCATAAGGGATTACAGGTGAGTTTTCATGCTCTCAGGCATCGCAGGTTAAGATCTCACTTATAAGTGGACATCCAGATATATTCTTTTGGCGGGCGTGCCTCTCTGTTCATGCATGGAGATCACCCCATGCCAGCTGAGTGTGTACGTGTGCTTGACCTGCTGTCTTGCTGCTCCAACTGATATCTTTTCAGAAAGACCTCGGTCGTTCATTATCATGCTTAGCTCGGCCAACACAGCGCAGTGATTGTTAAACAATACTCAACATCACAAGGTTAGCTATCCATATCTAGTGTTTGACTCAGGGCTTAGGACGTGCATACCCAGGATATATATTTTTCCTCAGACGGTACCTGGAGTTTCCAGGATTCCATGTGAGTTTTTCATGATTACATTTGGGCTAACACCGTGTTGAAAATCCTCTCGCGCAGATCACAGCAGTGGTCTGCAGCGCACACGCACATGAAGAACGGAGACGCACTGAGGTGATGAGCTGTGCTCGTGGTATGCATCACTAAATCCTTTGTTCGCGAGCAAAACTTCTCATTTGTAGTTTGTGACTTTGAGGACCTCAGACTTGGGAGTAGCTGCATGGTTGCCGCAGTCGTGTCTATATGTCGCAAGTTCCAGTGCCATGCATGATCAGCTCAGGTGAGGTAGCGATGATCCGTTTCGATTTATATTCATTTTCATTGCCGTAGACTGTGAACACTCCGTCTCTTTCTGTCGCACACTGTCGGACATGTGTTCTAGGCTCAGTATTAGTGTACGCGTGCGTGTGTATTATGCCTTGCAATATATAATATTTTGCGTATTTAGATTTTGGGCGAATATATGTATACAGTGCAATGGCCGATACTGCGGCTGTTGGGGCCCTGCCAAGGTGGCCGTCAAGATGGCCGGCAAAGTGGCGACAATGGCCGAAGGGAGTCAAAATTGTCAGTTGGTGGCAGGCCGGCAATTTGGCCGGCAACTGGGCAGCAATGGCCGAAAGCCATCAATTCGGCCACTTGGCGGCCAGCCGCAAATCAGGGCTGAAACGCAGTGTTGTCGTAGTCAATAACTGTCTTCAAGAAGTGATCACAGAGGATGTTGTTTCTGCAGACATAATGTGCGGGCATCTGTGGGTGAATCAAAGCAAGGAAGAGCTGGTCAGAAGTCTCCTGTGTGCCACTGCCATTGAAAGCCATCTGGTTGGCCCTCATGCACATTGCAATGGGGGAAAGATCCTGCGGGCGATTAAGAATACTGGCACGCCAATCTTCTAAAGCCTGGATGGTAGCCTCAGGCTCTTGACTGTAAACAGGACCGTGGCTTTGGCTCCACAGCACTGTCCAGAACTGTGGGAGCAGTTAATGAATAAGGATAGATACATAAAGGTGTTTCAACACGCACCTCAGATCCCGGCCGCAGGTCACCAGCAGTGAAATGTTCGGGCATTTGCATGACATGGAACTGGATCAGGCTGTTATGGTCGACGAAGATCAGGGTGTACTCTGGGCGGATGAAAGCAGCTTGAATTGAGACTTTGCACCCTGTTGCAGGCCCATCTACATCCTCATCTTTGATTGGATAAGCATAGCTTGTTTCACCCTGTGGAACCGGTTCTTGAGAGACAATCCAACGATACATTTGGGTTGGGATCCAAAAGCAGTGACCTTCGAGTCCAAAGGTAACATGCATAACAAACTTGCCAGGGTGCCCTCTCAGAGTAGACTCGCAGGAGTTGAAACCAATAGTACTCACATTCTTCCCCGTGTCCTTATTGCAGATCGCAATGACCAGTTCTTTTCCATGTGCCTTCACCGATATTCCACCCGCAATCTTCAGGGTATTAACAAACTCAGCAGTAGGAATGTTAAGGGAGTCTATTTCGCCCTGAAATGCCAGAAAGAAAGGTGGGATTACGTGCAAAAGTTTCAAAGCAAACAGTGAGGTGTAACTCTTTATCGCATGGTCTCTTGGCATGAGTATCAACATCGGCCGACTGGGCTGAGGGCATAGCTTCATCAACTTTTCCTGATGGTCGCTGTTGTGTCTGACCAGTGCGATAGAGAAGTGAGTGACCAGTGGTTTATCACGTGGGCGCGATCTCGCTTCTGTCACTGTGTCATGCACCGACAGTGACACAGTGCGCCGTCAAGTAAGCTTTACCAAGGCACCTCAAAGCACCGAAGAATATGCACTCACTTGTCATGTCCTTCCTCTTTGCCTCTGTGCCCATGGCAAGGCTTGCATCTCCCAAATTCTGGTGGTGGCAAGGTGGTGTACATAGTGGCTCGGACTGTATATTAAATTCCCTTAACAATGGAAAATTGCATGCAGGATTAAAAATCAAACTCAGAGAATTACATGAAATATTAATTTGCAACCCATTTTCAGTTATGAGATTCGACTCAAGTCGACTTGAGCGACTCCAAGTCGACTTCCATCAACTTCGAAGTCGCATCAAGTCGGGGGTGCGACTCGGCTCGACTTGACTCAAGTCGACTTTGTTAAGTCAAATTGAAGCCCTTCAAGTCCAAGTCACGGCAACACTAATTCAAGCTAGTTAAAGGGAGACAAACATGTACGAGGTCAACATGTCAGTTAATGTGTACATCTCGGTAATTTTTTTTTTTGGCTGGAGGTCTGTCTCGTCTCTCGCACGAAGATCATCAACACATTCCAACTTCATGTACCTGGAAACTCCTGCCGATGTCGAGAAATTCGAAGTGGGGATTAAGACAGTGCCGGATCCCGATGCCACCCCTGACGCGTGAGTTTCGTGTTATTCAAATTGTACTTATCTGGAGCATACAGCAGGTTCGTGGTATAATAGGTATAATAAGCTCATGCACGAATGGATTCTCCCTGGCTGCATCCAATTTCTCCCCAATATCAACAAGGACACTTGGCATATTGTGGAGGCAACTACTCTCGGAGAAGCTCGACATAAAGCCAATAACGCCGCAACCAATATCCAGATGGGTATGGTTGAGTCGTTCATGCAGTCATGAATGGTTGATATGCTTGTAGCCAGAGTTCATGCCATTTATACAAGAAGAGTTCAGCAAGCACCGTGAGGCTGAGATCGAGCTGATGTTAAAAACTGACAATGTTCGTAACCCTCGTAATGATGTTGTACACCAGTACGATAGTCGCAATAACTTCATTCGTGTATACTCTTGCAGATTCCCTATAACTATAGCCTATCCACCTACTCGCTCTCGACAGATTGCTGCACCAAATTCAAATAAACATGGGTCAGTGTTATTCCGTGTCAACAATAGTTTCTGCGTCCAGGGAATCAGGCTTCCGGGGCCAAAGCGGACCTGAGACTTGTATTTTTGATTGAACTAATCTAACGGCGTGGGTTTCAGCGCATATATTGCCGACGGTAACAGTGAGAAAGGGGATGGAGACCAATGAGACCGTTCGGATTGAAGAAAAGAGATTGATGAAAAAGGGGGACTGGAGAACAAATACATATGCTGGAATTTGTCCTGCTCCCATTCAGGGCGACTGGCGAGGGGGTCAATCCAAGCAGCATTATCAACCGGCCAATTCGTGTGCAGTTGGCTATCAACCCACCATTATGAATGACGCGACGAATAAATAAAAGAAAGGGACAAACATGTGGTCACAGGACGTCACGTGCTATTACTGTCTGGGCTGGGGTTTGTCGAGCAAAAAGCGGCTGATGATGATCCTCTGAATGAATCTCAGAGTGAAGTACTGATACTCGCACAACTATCTGGGTGCTACTTGCGAGAATTTGCTCGAGAACAGGGCTAATAAATGCAAACCACCTCCTCATGTACCCTTTAGAAGAGCTTCTTCAGTTCCTGTCGTCAGTTCTTCCAGGCCACAATGCATCTTTCAAGTTGCAGACCAACTTCTTAGATCGCAAACATTCAGCATTCTCGCCATTTGGACCGTATTCATTCATCCGTCCAGCGAAAGCCCAAATTCACACCCATAATCTGGATTCTGAACACACCTGCTTGACAGCCTTCGTGGTGGCCAGAAGTCGGACTTTGGTTTGAAGTTTAATTAACTTTGGCAAGATACATTCAAGATTTGAAGGTCAGAAGCACGATGCTTGAAGACGGGATTTTCATTGCGAGTGAAAAAACTGTTTCTCATTGATGGGGACTACCTCAAGTGGTTTTCAGCATGCTCGGTAAGGAAAGTGTTCTCATTGATCTAACTCGGACATGGCTGATTCCATATCCATAGGTGCCAACATACCTCGATGTTGGCTCTGTTGTAGATACTAGTATTCGGACGCGCTGAACAGCAATGCTTAGTGTGACAGTGTGACCATAATGTTGAACTGACGGACTTTTGCAGTAAAGAACTGAACTGACAAACATTCACAGCCGGGAGCCCCAAGTGACGAACAATCTTCAAATGTGCTCAATTTATATGAGGTGACGAAGTTGCTCAAAATTAGCCGAAGTGACGAAGGTGGCGCGGACTCGGACACGACGCGTCTCTTCGATGGCTGACAGTGGTTTTCTATCAAGTTATTCAAGTCAACCATCAACAAAAACATAATATGCGCTTGCCTCGTCCCAGAGCATATCTCTCTTTCTCTGGAACGCCCACCTCCTGTCTAAAGAATTCTCGACGCTGTTTTGACAATATTCTGTTTGCAATCAAATAGGCAATTTCTATTCACACTTCCACCGCCGTAGTCTTGTGACAATTCAATTTTTTTGCTGATCGAAGTCGCTGATACCGCTGGATCTCTATCAAGTCAAACGTTGACAAGAACGTCATACACACCGCTCGCCACGTCCCGCAACATATCTCTCTTTCTCTGAAACACCCACCTCCTTTTGTCTAAAGACATTCCAATATCCTCAACTGCGCATCTTATGGTCATCTCCCAAGCTCACATTCATTCAAACCGATCCCCTGTCCAAGAACATCACATCCTGCGTTCACCGTTCGAGAACGAAACCTTCTGCCCTCCGATACCGAATACAAGAATATTCGGAAGTTACTGGAGGGTCCACGGAAGGACGTGACGCATCTTACGGAGAAAATTGTTCGCCTTCAGCTGTTGATTGACGAGGCGGCTCAACATCAGGAAAATGTTTTTCGTATGGCTCGGGCTAGCTACGTCTGGCGCATATGGCACATATGGAATCCCTGCCGCGATAACGCCATCACTGCCAGAATTGCACCAAATTGTGCATCAGATTCGTTGTTCCAGCGTGTATATCAGTGTATGACTTTTTTCTAACCTACTTGATGAGGAAACAGTTGACATTGCCTTGTTGGTGCACAGTCTGAAGACACTGGACGAGCATTTAAAGGCAATTTCATTAGCATGGTGGTCTATATACTTATTTACATGGACCGATTTAAAAGCATCTAAGGAATAAGTATATCGGAAACCAACCGGCATGTGATCGTTACCGTATACAGGAATGAGATGAGCTCCGTGAAGAAAGGCATCAAGATGAACAATTGTGGTAAGCCGTGACCGTCCTTTCATCTCGGGCTCCACAATCCACATCCCGGTCTCAGGATCTGGCGACCGACCCACCTTTTTGAACCAGTCAACCAGTGCACACGGGTAGTCGAAACCGTCATGGGTAAGTAAATGAAAAGAAGAGGCAAACACGATGAACTCACCACATTTATCTATCGACGCTCATCTCGCCCTGGTGTCCCTTGCACGCAGGCTCCCAGAGGATATCGTGCGAGGCATATTTACAGCTGCCCTTCCCAATCACTGCACGAAATTCTTCGCTCAGCCCCACCGAAGCTCCTTTCCATCTACTTATGCTGCGCACATGTGGAGGCACAGCTGCTAGATTGCGTAATCAGTCTGTGGCTTCCTGAGCGATCGGGGTTACCATCAGATTAAGCGAAAGTTCAGATCTGTGGTTTTCTTTAAACCGTGAAGTGCGAAGAATGTGTGTTCTGATTCAATTGAGGGATGACGAGAAGAATGGGAGCGGGACTCGCCCACTCCCATCATCAGTGCGCGACTCCCATTAGCGAGATTTCCAATGCGTCCGTATTAGAGTTATTTCCTCTTTTGCTCATCGAAAAACTCATGCATCAATTTCGAATTCTTTGTTACAGCGGGGATGCATACGTCAAAAAAATATAGAGACAAAGTGTTCGCGCGACCTCGGCGATGGATATAGGGGGAAATGTATCCGCACTGGCACGCCAAAGCGGTCGCTCTGCGTGTCATTTAGCTCATATTGTTTCCTGCCTCATTGCAAAAGTAGCAAACACGGTAGTTGTCTGGAATCAAAAATCACTCTTCCACCCTAGATTGACGGTCCGAGCGATGGAACTCGCAGCACGAGTCGGCGTGCCGGGAAGGAGGTCAAGTAGGTGGTGAAGCTTGTCGAAGGCGAGAGTGTCACGATGCGCCCGCAAGCACATTGATGGAGATAGGGCAGGGCGGCTTGTCAGGGATGTATAAAACCCTAGCAAGTTTGTTTAAACAATCAGCGTCTCAACACTAGACAGGGTTGAATACTTGCAGTAATATTGTGTGAATTCCAAAGCTGAATTACTAGCAAGTACAAGGGTCATTTCCACTCGAGATGGTCCCACTGGAGGCACAACTCAATAACCTATGCCCAAATATGCAAAGGATATGCTGAACATATTTACAATCTCTTCTGCATGTCTTTGGCTTCAAACATTGTTCAAACATGGAGAAGGTTTTCAAAAGACATTCTGAACCAAGGGATGTCCTTTGAATACCCTCTCTGTTCTTTGAGCCACAAACTTGCTCAAGGTATTGTAAATATTTTCTGCATATCTTTTCGATGTTCTAGGCTTGATTATTCGGTTATACTCCCTGTGTCCATGTTTTAAAGACTATATTTTGGAAAGGAGAGTGAGATATCAAGGATTGTCCATGCTGTCAAAGGACGACAAAAGTCGAGATAAGGAATTGTTTTCTGTTTTCAACAATATTTTGACTTCCTTGTGCTCCATGCCTATTGTAATGAGCTGTAATCACTGGAATTCTACCAGTGTCCAAGATGCGATGGACTTCATACTCAGTAGGAACATTTTGGGGTCTTACTCGGGGATGAAGCTGACTGGTTGATGGCTTCATGTTGCCTCTTTAGCTCAGTTGCTAAAGCATTGACTTCCACACTCTTCTTCCTCTGCGGTGTTTGTTCAACTCCCACCCATTGCACATATTTTGTACTCCAATTAAACACTGTTTCAACCGTGATCAACAGGCTGTTTAAACTAAACATTACTTAAACCCTGTTTAGCATTGAGACATCGATTGCTTAAACAAACTTTGTAGGGTTACTGGGGATGTGGTGGGTCTCGAGAAAAGGAAGTCAGCACAATGACGGTATGAAGGAGTATGTGAAAGCCGCTACTTACCACGATGACTGCGAGCCCAAATAGTATCTCGATTCAGGAAACGAGGTCGTTGGGCGGTACGCTGCCGTCGTGCAAAGCAGTCCAAGACGGAAGTACACACGAAGGAACGCTCGGCCGTGAAATGGTGCAGCGAAAGAAGGATGGCTCGCCCGCACCCGGTTGTCGGAGGATCGTCGGAGTGTGGCGTGCAGAGTGTACAGCGATTGCTGATGGAGCGCGCTCCGCGCTCCTCCCCCCATCTTCTACTTCCTCGACCGCCGCTTGTCGTTCTCCCTGTCCTGCCCAGCTTTCTCGTCCTCCAGCGCACATCCGATTGGACCTACCGGTGAGAAAATAGAGTGGATGGGAGACGGATGGAACACTAGTAGCGGCTTGCACAGACACGGGCACGGGCACGGGCACAGATGGACATACCCGTCGGCCCAAAATACAAGAATAGCTGAGCGCCAGCCGCCACATATCGCCTCGGAAGCGCTCATCATCGCTCAGCAGACTCCGGATGAATTAAATTTAACTTGGTGGCTATGGGCCGTCACACAGCGCGGCATGCACGAGTACTTGTGGTGAAGTCTTCAGGCACACGATCCGCGTTATTTCAATTTTGTCGGTGTTTGGTCATCAATCGAGGCAGCTGAATCAAGAACATGCACTGGCAAAATGCTGGTGGTCTCGAGGATTGTCTCGGATTTACTTCACCGAAGCAGTAAAATCCAAGTTGTAAAATATTCAAATCCTTGCTCACCTAGTTTGCAATCCAATCTCCATCGTCATCTCATGCCTCCCGAGAAAAGAGTCCAACTGAAATGGGAAATGTGCCGGCGAATCCGGCATACCAAAAAGGCCCGCGCGTATCCTAATTCAAATGCATCAACGGAGATCACGCGGCATGTGATGCCAGTGCTCACCGGACTTCCGGATCTGCGGCACACTCGGTCTTTCGCTATTCCTTGCGAACTACGAACAGTTAAATTAGCTAAGGATCTAGATTACCCAGAGCATTTGGCACGCACTACAGATGTATTGAGCAGGTCCGTGCAATTGGAAAAGGACCTCATTATAAGGACTTGGAACAGGCAAGCGCTCAGGACTTGAATTTGCCTACAGTTGGTGGTACGTGCCAGGAACCAATGTCGCATGTTTTGGGAATGAACCCTACAAAATTACAGCGGTTTGCAAAATTGATGACAGTTGTCAAAAAAAAGAGAAAAGAAAACAACTTGAATGCCCCGAATTGTTTTGCTCATTTCTCGCTCATTTCTGGGCCGGTTTGGTTGAGTCCGGGGGTGTTCGAAAGCGGCTGAGAAGGGCTTTCGAACGGTACCTAACGTGCCCACGGAAACGTCCCAAATGGCGCGTTTGAAATTCCCACCACCTGGTTTGACCCTACCGAGAGAAAGCACAATTTCTCAGCCAATACTGATCTGATTTCGTTGATTCCGGGTGATTCTGAGAGGGAGAAAGCAGACAACCTCAGCAGTGCCGTCAGAAAATGAAAAAATCACGAGGCACACCAGCGAGAATGAAGTTACCCCTGTATATCAAGAATTCAATATTTACAGGTTGACTCGCTGGTGAATCCATTGATTATGGGGGCAAATCATTCGAGTCGCTATTCGCTTCCAAACGAGCCCAGAATCGTCGGAATCGGAGCGGTATTCGTCGAGGTATGACGCAATACATCTCGTGATCAGGATGGATGGCCCGAAAGTTGATCTGAGCGAATTCAGTGAGATAGACAGCACTTTGACCACTATATGAAGCCCTCGTCGACCGCTTTCGAACGCGCCCACCCTCAGGAAAATCGGTCGAGAATTGAGCGAGAAACAAGCGAAACAATTCGAGGTGTTCAAGTTGTTTTCTTTTCTTTCTTCTTTGACGACTGTCATCAATTTTGCAAAGAGCTGTAAAGTGCAGGAAAGAAAATCGGAATTTGCTAGGTAACCATTTTGCGGCTATGTGAAATGTTCGTTAAATCCAATACTGACGTTTTAGGGTGAAAGATAGCCCGAATCTCATGATCTTGATCAAGAGTCAGTGGAGAATCACAAAAATCTAATGAAGATAAGCACAGCCACCAAAGATAAAAGTCTACCGTAAATAATGAGGTCGCGTGTTTTGCCTATTACGGAAATATTAAGAATGACTACTAAAGTACTCACCTAAGGAGCCCAACTAGCCAGGCTAAATAGCCTGGGAGATATGTGGGGTGTCCCTGGCTAACAAGCCGTCGCTCGGGCGATCTGCGCCGGGCGCAATAATTACGGTGTATTTATTAATTATAAAGGTCGCTAATAATTATCATTACTGCTAAATATCACTGTCGGAGGGCGGGGCACCCGCCCTCCATCATTCCCATGGCCACTGCCATCAAAGACGGGCGGCGATGTCGCTTACCGCCCTTCCCGACCATCACCATCAGTCCCATCAAATGTCCCGCCGCCAGCGCGTAAGTCCGCCGTTTCGGGCTCAAAAATAGCCGTAAAATCGGCAAAAAATCACGGTATATTCCGCAATGCACTGCACGCAGGCATCATGCAGACTCTGCCCCAAGGCTGCAAGCCGCCATCAAAGGCATCAATAACATTGATTTTCCCGCCAACTGCGCATAACTCTGCCTTCCTGCACTCAGAAAAAAACGAAAAATCACGAAAAAGTTTCGTGGGTATTGCTGCAGGTATCTAGTACATACTTCATTGGGAGAATATAAAGGTAATAACAGCAAAAATCATAAGGCAAGTCATAAGTATAGATTCACAGACACGAGATGTAAGTTATGTTTCGAGTGGGTTACGCCACGAGGAGCGCGCGCCAGCGGCGCGCCCGGTCCACAAACGAGCGAGAGGGTTGAGCCTCGAAAAAGCGCGCCACCGGCGCACTTTGTCTCCAAACAGATGCATGCGCTAACTAGTCACGCGCCCTGCGAGGCCCCCGCCGAACCCCTTTGTCGGCGCGCGGCTTGCGTGGCTTCCTGGTGGGAGCGGTGGCGTTGCCGTGTGCGTTTGCATTGCCCGCCGGCGGGCGGGACCCGCGAGACCCACGCGACAGTCCTTTGTCGGCGCGGGCCTTGCGTTTCTTCGGGGTGGGAGCAGCGCCGTTGGGGTCGTCTGAACGCGGCCGTTTCCGAGTCGTATCGGACACCATGGCGGTATTAGTGCTGATACTGGCGGAGAAGACGCCAAACGAGGGGGCAGAGGCAGTCGCGGCAACGGCCGGGGCAGGGATGGACAGCGCCGTCGAGAACGGCATATTGACATCGTTCCCGCTGCTCACATCTTGGTCTCTATTGCTGGTGTTGAGCCGAATGTCCGGGAAGGGATTCGACTCCTCCGGAAGGGGTGGGAGCATGAGGCTCAAGTCGAGTGTCGTGTAGTCAAACAGCAGGGGCCAAAGCGCTGATCGAAGCCAAGAAGGTCATTGGGGTCTCCAGCAAAGGAGAACACGTCATTTGAAGAGGCGAGCGTGGGTGCAACCGTGTTGGGCACCGGAGCATGCGTGGGAGTTGGGTCCGTGGACGTGGTGGGTGCAGCAGGGCTGGCGGCGGTCGCGAAGGAGGCATGCGTAGCGGGGATAGTGGTGGCGGTGGTCGGTGCTGCGGTGGCAGCGATCGGCGCCGCCGCATTCGCAGCGGTCGCGAGAAGGGTGTGCGCGGCGGCAGTGAGGTGGTTGGCGGTTTGGACGCTGGCGGCGGGATCTGGGACGCCCAGACGCTCCTCCTCTTCCTCTGAGTCATCTTCGGCGGCGGCCTGCTTGCGCGGGCCGCGCACCTTTCCCTTGTCTGAGCGTCCTTTGCGTGACTTCACGGGACCCTCTGCACGCCGCTCATCGATCTCCTTCTCGATCTCGTCGCGCCGGCTCTTTGAGAGAACTCCCCAATAAATCGCGCCGGTCTTGAGGCCGTGATGGATGCAGCGGACGGCCTCAGCACTCAGCTTCGAGGCCCGCGCCATTTCAACCCATGATGGCCAGCCCACGAGCTCAATGCCCAGTTGATAGAGCATTACATAGCGATAGTTTGCATATTCCATAGACAATGTCTTGTCATTTTTGATTTTCCCTGTGAATGAAATGAGCGTCCAAAAACATAGAATGAAAGAAAGCCAGAAACTTACACAGGCCCTCCAAAATCATCTGGCCAATTTCTTTGCGCATGGTATCATCATCATGACGTTCTTTGACACCTGCAGACCGTGTCAGCGAGCTCACAAAAATCACAACACCAAAACACTCACCCGAGTCTCGTGTGCACGCCCATAATTCAAACTTGCGCACTAGGTCCTTCGGGTCCATCTTCAAATACTGCGTGATGAAATCCCGCGAGTCGTCCGAGTCCACAAAGTGCGGCTTGGCTGGGTCATCTGGATTGCCGCGCGTACACATCGCGAACCCGCGTACACCAGTGCGAGCATATAGGTTGTCCATCTGGGAGGAGAGATCAGCATTCTGACGCGAAAAAGGCACGTAAGTGAAAGTCTTACCACATCACCAATGCGATTTGCATTCTGCATCGCGTCCGCTGCCGCTGACTTGTTTGTTGCACGGATGCCTTTTTTCTTGAGTTCACGGTGCGCAGTGAGTTGCGCGAGGAGTCGTTGCTTTTCCTCCTTTGGGAGCGAGTCCCTCAGGCGCTCGTACTCGCCATCACCGAGGTCTTCATTGAGGTCCATGGCATTTTTCGACTCTCCATCTACAGAATTGTCAGCACGGCGCGCTCAATTGGAATGAAAGCTCACTCTCTCTCGCCTTGACAGCGAGATCATGGCGGATGGCATTGTACAAGGTAGCCCCACGGCTCGCAGAATACTGAGACTTGTTGGAGAGGAGCCTGAGGAAATACGGCTCGTCCTTTTCGTACTTGACGGCCAGTTCGGTGATCTTTTGCGCGCGATAATCATAGAAATCATCTACGTCGTCCTGCATCTGCGCTTTCTTGCTCTGCGACGTGCCATCGAGGCCCTGTGTGGCAGAGCCAGCGTCTGACTTGCGCGCGCGTTGACGTGGTGCTTGTATAGGTTTGGAAGGGTTACGTGCCGCGTGGGCCGAGAGCGTGGGCGTGGGAGTGGTACTCATCGACGTTGACGTTGATGGTGGTCGTAAGGCGGGAGAAGAAGCGCTATACAGTTTATAAACAAACCTGCCGTGACTTCTGACAGTTTCTGCCAGAGGCGTGTCGTAAACTGCCCCTATTCCCTCTTTTCTGCTGCAAGCCCTGGCCCAATAGTCTAGTGGTTGGAGTGTTTGGTTTGATGAGTTGGTGGCAACTCAACATCCCAACACTGGACCATTGGATCCATTTTGTTCGACCCTCGTCTGTGCATTTTTTTTTTTCAGCTTTTGCTCTTGTCTTTTCTTCTTGTCCATATTCATCATTCAACTCTTCAAGGTTCTGTATTTTTCACGCTGATAGAAGCCACAGAATGAGAATTTTTTTCATCCTCCAATACATGCAACATTGAATTCTATCTACGTGAACTGCAGACACCAGATAATTCTACACTTTGGATTCCTTCAGCATGCGTGACGCCTCGGCGCGAACAAATTCCCGCACAGTCGCCTCATCATACGCAAAAACAAGGTCTGCATTGGGCCTAGCCCTCAGTGCCTCCATTGCACGGCCCAAATCCTGAAAAATATGGTTATCGCCGCTCACTCCGTAAAGCAAGAGGAGTTCGGGCTCCTCGCGTTGCTGGGCATAGGATTCAAATTGTGCCGCGACATATGCGGTGTCGTTGAGGTGCGCCTTGGATGGTGAAGGCGCGCGGCGTGACTTCACACCACTGTTATCGAGGAGCGGCTTTGCAGCGGCCTTGGAGGGAGACACTGCGCGGCCCGACTTGGGCTTTGTTGGCGACGCCGAGCGAGGTCTCTCGGCAGAGACCCGTGTAGTGGATGCCGCAGAGCGAGCTGGGGTGGATTCTGGTGTAATGAGGTCAACGACCGGGCCGTTGGTGTCATGCGCGTGGTGGCGGTCGCAATCATCACTCCAAAGATTCATGATTTCTGTCCACGTCGAAGCTGAAAAAGTGCGGGAAGCAGGGTTTCGCTTCAATTCACGCGCCATAGCTTCCCTGAAGCATTCGATAAGAAAACAAAAAACAATGAATACAGGCCTACACACTCGCTTGTGACAACAGTGCCCTCAGTTTCTGAGACGACTGCATAGTAACGTGCCCGAGGGGACGCGTCGTGCACGCCCTTGTTCTCGTGGCCAGGCTCTGGCTTAAAAAGAGGAAGACAAAACGACACTGTGTTGACCATGGTGGAGGTTGAGTGCAAGATATGACAAGCCGATGCATCATCATATGATGCATCACCGAGATTCGACTTTCGAGCAAGGACAGAGATATGCAAGAAGATTGATTCCAAGCTTCTCTACTCTACAGTACATGACCGCCGTGCTCGATGAGATCCTTTGCCTTGCTACACACGCACGCGCATCCCGGGCAGTCGTCTCCCCCGCATTTTTCGCAGGTGGGGAAGAAATGCCCACCCTCGTGCTCTATCCATGCTGTCGATTCCTCGCACATACATGCGCACCCCGGGCAACCTTCCTCGAAGCACTTGGGACACTTGCGCATATTGTAGACAGCTCGCTGTTCAAAAACAGGCGGCGGTGAATGACGGACATGGCGGGGAGCATGCCCGCTGCGACTGGAGTCGGTGTCGTTGTCCTGCGAGCTGTTGCTGAGGTCATCATCATCGTCCTGCGCGATGTCGCTGAGATGGCGTGGCGATGGGGATCCAATCTGCGAGTAAAAACTTGACACCGCAAGATGAAGCGATGCCTTGCTGTTCTTCCGGACAGGGGCCGGAGTTGGCGACGCCGTGCGCCAGGCAGGCGCGGCGAACTGAAGTGACTTCTTGGGCGGGACCAAGAGGCGTTTTGCCTTCTTGGGGGTTGGGGTTGGAGTCAGCGTCGAAGGTCCCTGCATTTGCATGTGTGTCTGACGAAGAGCCTCTGCCTCTGCCTGGCTAGAGCAAAAACCTAAGGAGAGGTAAAGAATGAATGCGCGATAACGCACCGTTCCCGCCGTTTTGAGGCCGCAATGGCAAGCATCTCTGAACGTTCCGCCTCGCGCCGCCTGGACAACAATTCAGCCATCGTCCACGCAGCACAAAACGTGCGATGCACCTGTCTCGATATCGCTCGGAAGCTCGCGCAGCTCTGCCGCGATACTGGCTCTGGACGATAGGATCGCCCGCCGCGATGGCAGCTCGCCTGCTGCTGGGCTATGAGCTCATGGGTGAAGAAACGGTGGAGGGGTTATCACCGCTGCATGCGGAGACGCGCATCCTCCCGGCGTTTGTCCGCATTTCTGGGTGAAAATCAGTGCAGTCAGCACTGCAGGAAAAAAAAAGGTTTGTTGAGGACGTACTTTTCTTCATACCGTTGCCGAGCCCGTGCTCTGTTCTCTTCCTTGACTTCAGGAGGAAGTGGTGGTCGACCACGAGGCATGAGGGCAGACCAGCAAGAAAGAGGGACGAGAGAAGAGATAGGGCATCAGTTCGCGACTGAAATGCTGTCAGTTCACGACGAAAATCAGGAACATTTTGTGCGTACCTCTTCCCCGTGCCCTCCTGTATAGTTCCAGTTGGAATTCCATTACTTGAGAGCTTAACGAGAGCAAAGTTGAAGTCCGACGGAGGCTGGTGGAAGAGAGTGTGAAGACGTTGAGGTAGTCATCGACGGAGAGATGCAGTGCTAACTTTGGAATGGATTCCAAAAGTAATATCAGTTCGCGATCGATTTGACTCACCATTTTATTCCTAGCTCCCTCCTCAAGTCACAAGAATTCCTCAAAAAATCACAACACACAGTTGAATCGAGAGACAGTTTGCCTCCAAGTTTTCGTAATTTTAGAGAAAGAAGTACGCCCTCAATTCAATATTTCACCGACCAAAAAAACAACCTGGTCTCAAATCGTTTCAAATCCATCGTACTTGGAGCTCCCAAAATTTGAGTAAAGTTGTGCCGGTATAGCGCAAGTACGAACATGAAATCAGTTCACGAACAAAATCAGTTCGCGAGACAAATTGTACACTTGCTTTCTCGTGCGGACATCCTCAATTGATTGAATAATATTCGGGCTATGGCTACATGACTTACATACAGAATGAAACAAATGCTGCTCTATGAAAGCTCTGTGACTGTACTAAATAGCTTCAGTCCCTCTTCCCAACGAGAATCCTTCAACCCCATCAACCGCTTGTATTCCGCCGGATCCTCAGCCACCAGGTCCTCCTGCGTGCGAAAACCATTGTCAACGTATCGGAAGAGATTCCCGGCGCTGAATTGAGCGAAAGAAATCCGTTCCTCGCTGTCTGCCACGGGCACATTTGAATGCGCAATCGTCGCAGAAGGGACCAGGATGAGGGCACCGGCTGGAAATTCGACGACGAGTTTGACATCCCAGAGGATGAGATGGCCTCCTTTCGTCGCGTCGAAATTCCCAAGCGCCTGCACAGCGCACCACCCGAAAGCGAGGTTGCAGACGTCTCTCTGCTTGAACGTGCACACCCTGGGGCCAAAGTTGAAGGCCGCGCAGGCAAATACCGATTGTGGGAATGGGCGTTTGAGGTGCGGTAAGTGGGAATGAAGGCTCTCGTTGTTCTTGACGTAGAGTGCGTAGAGCCTCGGTGCCCACAACGCAAACACGACTTTGTCTCTGTCAGTGGGAGTGGAAAAGAAAAGAAAAGAAACACGCAGCTTGCGAAATTGGCCATCCGGATGATGTCCGGCTCGGCGAGCAGTTGAGTAGCGAGGTCGGTGTGCTTTTTGTTGTCGAGCCATGCCGGCGTGGTCGCACCCTTTCCAAAATTAAGCCCGACGTTAATCGCAGCAAAAAGGCCTCGTCGATGCTTGCGCATCGCGGCCGGGAAGTAGGTGGCAGCGCTCAGAGCCTTGATACGCTCGTACGCCGACGTGACAGATGCGGTATAGGAGGCGTCATTTGGCTGGCCGGCGAGGACTGCGAACGCACGGCCCGCGCAGTCGACGAGTGGGTGCGGCGTTCTGGGAACGAGCAGGTCAGAAAAGGAAATGAAACTTTGGCTGCGGCGCACCTCCCATTCCAGCGGATGAGCTGGAACCCCAACCTGATAAGCTCCTCTAAGCCCCACCTCTTCTTTTTGCCACGTGTTTCGCCTGGCTGCTCGGCCTTGCCACTGTATGCGCCGTAAGTAGTAGGGAGGGAGGATGAATCGAATGTGGGCAGCGCGACGGGCTCAGCTTGCGTCGTGTCTGGGAATTTGTGAGGGATAGGAAATGCTGTCAAAAGAATACTTTACCTTCCGTGTGGAGCCGAGCTGCCAAAGCATCGCGAGAGCCTGCGAATGACGCGTCAGAAGCAGTTCTTGGGTGGCATTTTGTCTGGCGACGATTTCCGACTGGTTTGTCTGCAGGGGCTCCGGGTATGGGCACTGCAAGCAGACAAACCAGCTGAAATTGATCAAACCAAGAGGAAAAAAGGAAACTTACGCGTCGATGGCGCGCGTTGTTGGTGGTTTGCTGAGGGGGTGACGCGAGTCAGGTGATTCGCGTCACACCTCACTCTCTCGCGTTTACCTTGTCTGCCCCGCGTCATGTCGACTAGTTCAAGAAGAAATCGCTTTAGCGCAACTTCAGCATCCTCAAGCATACACATCGCAGCTACAGAACGGAATGTGTATGGCCGTATCATCAAGAAAAGAAGAACACTGACCGCTGCCCAAATTCTGGTGGCGAAGGAAGAAGAGGCTCGGCGGGAGGCAGAGCGCCGAGCAAGTGAGTTCGCTGCAGCACTCTCTGGCCGCGTTTATTTGAATCTTTACCTAGGCTTGTCTGAAAAACAACGGCGCGCTGAAGACCGCCTGTGGGAAGATATTGCCGACCCGTTGGACAACGAAAGCAGTTACGAGGACGAAGTTCTGCGCGGCCGCATTGCGGCGGACTTCAGCAACGCCGGTGAAGCCGTAGGAGAAGAGCAATTGAGGCGCTCGGATCAAGAGTTGCTGGAGGAACTCAAGGAGCATCACCAGTACGTCCTCCTCAGTTCCCTCTGCTCTGCTCATTTCAACCTTTTTGAAACTGTCAGTCGTCTGAATGGGAGGCCACCGGATCGACGTACGCGCCGGGATCGCACTCAACTCCAGGTGAACGCATTTGCGGCACAATTGGAGCGCATGACGGACGCGTATATCGAATGGAGTCTATCGGTCGCAGAACGCGGCCTTGGCTGCGACTACGCACTTCCAGCTGAGGCCGTCGTGCAGGATTCTCGCCGCGTTCTTGTCGTGGACATCTTCAGTGCGTGGTCTCGTTCACCTCTACGAAACTAACTAATTATATTTGGTAGCTGCTGTGCAGCAAGATTTGCACCTCATTCGCGGCGATGGCTTCGTCGCTTCGGCGTGCATACGCCAGGGCTGGATGCCCGTGTCCCCTTATTTCCCAACCGTCATGATCACCATCCGCGTGCTGGAGATTTACCGCGTCAGCCACCTTCGTTGTCCCCGCCTTGGGATTCAAGCTTTCGTCCGTGCACTCGCAGACCTCCACGGCGTCGCACCTCGCCCCTGGCTGGCGAGGCAATTCACCGTCGCATTTGACATCTATCTCGCTATTCTCGCACGTGTTGAGAAACGCGTCCACGCAGCACTTGGTCGCGACACTCCCAATTGGCGGCTGAAGAACGCATGCCCAGCTTGCCTCTACAAGCTGGAAGGGGAGTCACCCATAAAGCTCCCCATCCTCATGACGATGGACGGCAATAACTCTCTTTCGCGCTTCGAGCTGCGCGAAAGGGAGGTTTACACGGATGGAACCGCGGTGCCGGGTGCATCAAGGAAACGGAACGACGCCCGTGCCGCGCCTGGCGACTATTACCTGTCACGGGCGGAGGTCGACAAATGGGCTAAGGAAGGCCTGGAAGATCTCATCAAGACCTTCGACGCGGGAGAAGGAGGCGCTGAGCAGGAGGAGGAGGAGGGGAGCGGCTGCGAGGAGCGCTGGCAAAACATGAAGGAGGCCGTCACAACCCGGGCTTGGGGCATGTACGACGAGACGGGGATCTTCCCCGCGCTGTGTAGGCATGGTTTCGTCCTCGTCGTGGCAGATATGGTTAAAAGCGGGGAACTGTAAGCGAGATCAGTCTTTTCTCCCCATTCAGTTTGCTGAGAACCATCCAGCACAAAGTACGGCTTCGCTGTTACCGCCCACCTCATTGAGGTCCTCGGCGAGCTTGCCACTGGGTACGACGTCGGCTGCAAGTATGGGAAGATGGTCAAAGCCCATCCCGTACTTGGCAAACTGGCCACCGACAACCGTTTCATCTCGTTGGTTGGCGCATTCCACGGCCCCGGACACGGCCGTGGCTGCCAGCTCGAACACCTGACGACATACGTGGAGGGTGTCGGTATGGAGCCCTTGGAAGGGTGCGAGCCGTACTTTTCGAAGTCCAATGCCCTCGCCTCGACTACGCGCCACGCGACACGCTTTCATCGACAACAAGCCATCGTGAGTTACATGAAGCACACGGACAAATTTGAGACCTACCACGGCCTCTGTGAGTTGCTTCGTTTGTATCATTCATGTCTGACTCGTCTCAATGTAGCGGCGCTGCTCTGCAACAAATATCGCCGCGCCCTGGAAACTCTATCCACCGAGCCGGCATTGCGTGACGCAATGCGGAAACTGCGCGTGGAATCGCGTTCGGAGTTCGAGCAGTGGCTCGCAAAGGAGAAGGCGCACTTGCGCGGCTTGTCAAAAGAGCCAGTGCAGGAAACGTTGGACATGGAGTATTACCAGAAACTGGTAAATCTCGCTGATGTTGAGTGTGTCGTTCACTGTTCTTCCCTCTTGGCCAGGACCACATGCACTAATCTCATGCCCATTAGAGCGCGAGTATCCGCAGCACTTGGTGCTGAGCAGCCTTTTGTAGCCGAGTCCGATGCTGGTTATGCGGAGGCGGTCAAGGCCACTCGGAAACTCGAAACACAACGGCGGCACCTCCTCGAGCAGCAGACGAAGGCGCTAGCCGCCGTCCAAGACCTCGAGATTCGCCTAGGGGTGTCGAAGCGGTGGGTCGCGGGAGACGAGCAATGGGCTGCAGCAGCGGAGCTGGTGCGCAAACGTCGCTATCGCCGAGCGCTCGACAACCTCGAGCGCTTGATCATTTCGCGAATGTTTGAGCTCAGCAAATGCAACATGTCGGGCACAGGTAACACACACAGTTCTCGCCATGCACAGCAACTGATTGGATGGCTTTGCAGGCTACAAACTCCGGAAGCATATCGCAAAAGCGCTGCAGGCTCGTTCAAAGGCATTGAGGACTGCAATCGCGCGCTACAATGAAGCAGCCGACGCCATGACGCCCCCCAAGGAGAATCTCGACTGGGATCAAGTTGTGGAGTACGCGTTTCTTGCCGACTTTGACCTCCTGCGCGAGGCGAGGGAAGACATCCGACAAGAGCCATGGGCTCTGCCGTCCGGTCGAGCAGCTATGGAGCAACATTACAAGCTCCTCCGCGCGAACGAAGAGATTCAGCGACTCAACCTCGAAATCCGCCGCTTCGTTACGTACATGCGTGATGAAGACGACTTTTTGGCACGCGAGGAGGGCTGCCTGCGAGAAGAGGGAGAGGCGGGGCTGGCCCATCAAGTGGGTCTGCTTCGAATGGAGCGTGCCCGTTTCACCGCGGTCCATATGCAGCGCCTCACAAAACTCAGCAAGCTCGGCGGCTTCACCGGCTGCATTTCACCAGGCACAAGTGTCTCGAGGGAACGTCATGTCCCAGTGGTGAGGGCAAAAGACGTGCCGATGTCTCCGCGCGCACCATCGCCGTCGCTGCCTGATGAAGACGTGCCCCCTGGCGAAGACGAGGACGAGGGAGATGGTGACGAGGAAGTCAATGATGATGATGGCGGAGTAACGGACGCCCTAATGAATATTTTATCCATTACGCACGACCAGGAGGAGGCTCGGGACACTTAGGTCATTATTTTTATTCGTTTCCCACAACATGTAATCAGTCTGTACGAACGCTTTACTTTGTACTGTATTTTATAATATACTGTGATTTTTTGGGGATTTTACAGCTATTTTTGGGGCCAGAATGGCGGACTTACATGCGGACGGCGGGAGAATTGATGCGGGTGATGGCGGTGGTCGGGAAGGGTGCTAAGCGACGTCGCCACCCATCTCTGATGGCAACGGCCATGGGATTGATGGAAAGCGGGTGCCCCGCCCTCCGACAGTGATATTTAGCGATAATTATCATTAACAGCAGCCTTTATAATTAAGAAATAGCGCGTAATTATTGCGCCCGGCGCAGATCGCCCGAGCGACGGCTTGTTAGCCAGGGACACCCCACATATCTCCCAGGCTATTTAGCCTGGCTAGTTGGGCTCCTTAGGTGAAAGTACTCGTAATCACTCTGTCTGAGCATTTATCTAATTCACTAGGTTGAGCTCCTTTTTAGCCACTGGGAGAGTGAGCGCCAAAACTTTGAGCTAGTCAAATCTCCGGTAGAGAGCGTGTCCCAGTGGAGCACATATGGAATGTCAGACGAGGACGGCGGGCGCTCTCGGCCATGTAACGGTGGATATCTAACTTGCCGAATTAACAGAGCATGTGCTGCAGCTGCTCGCGCGCCTCTCTCGGGCTAGGCGATAGCATTGAATAGGTTGGGTCAAAGACCGTTTGTTGCCCTCAGACACCAAGAAAAGGGTTTCGCGGCGTGCACTGTGGAACACCGGATAGACGAAGCAGGGAAACAAAATTATCGTCGCCAGTTAGGGTCTTCCGCTTGGAACGAGCCCGTTGGCGAACCCTCGATTTCAAGTAACCGTAGCACATAGCTCTGCAATAATTCAACCAAGGCTGGATAATCATGAACCCATAGGATCATAAGCTCGCAGATATAAAAGATGCACACCTTCTGCTGCTGTCTTCAAGTCGGCGACTTCTATTGCCTACTTACCCACGCACCCATGCACTTCTCTACTCCCTTCTTCGCTGCCATCGCTGCTTTCCTTGCGGTCGGTGTACAGGCCAACCCAGTCGCCTCCCCCGAGGCCGACATTACTGCTAGAACCACCTTCTCTGGAAATGGTCAGACTAAGTAGATGCAGCTTTTAATTCGCCAACTGACTGGCTTTGTATTCTCCAGCTTTCTGGTACTCCCCCTAACGGGAACTATGGCGCGTGTTATGTCCCCATTCAAAACTCCGACTACGTCGTCGCCCTATCTACGGCGCACTGGGACGCCGGCATGCACTGCGGGCAGCAGGTCACCGTCTCCTGTAGGTATTTTTCGTCCGTTTCGGCGAGAAAACAATTTGAGATTGTGGCAGACAATGGCAACAGCGTCGACGTTACCGTTGGCGATCTCTGCCCCGGATGTGCTACCGATGACATCGAGCTCACCCCGGCCGCGTTTTCGGTCTTGGCGCCCCTTGATGTCGGAGTCATTTTGGTGGAGTGGTACTTCAAATAAGCAGTATTGCGAAAGACACATAGATGAGACTCATCGTTATGGTTTGCGTGTAGAGCTGGTGTTGTTATGTTGTCGTTTGTGCGGAGGGGTTTTATTGCACTTTGAAATCATATCGAGCGTGCATTTACATTTGAGGATCGATCGGCGCACATACGAGTGTTGGTGAGGGAGAGGAAGTAAGGCAGACACGAAATCGTACGCGCATGGAGTGGCGCATCCAGGATTGTGTATGGCGTGTGGCGGGTGATGCTCTCTCGCTGGGCGAGTATGGCGATCTGTTTATGGTATAAAAGGAGCAGAGCATGAATGCAGAGAGCGTTTCTATCTGTCCTGCACTCGAGGTGCCTGCTCGCAAGCCTCGTCCGACGTTCGTCGACGTGGAAGTCTAGCTCATCGTCGGTTTTTGATTGACTCTCACCCATGTTTCCCGCGCTCACAGAGGCCAGTGATGTCTCGCGCCGCCGTTTGGCGCTTTGTACTCGCTTTGTACTCGTTTTCGGTCATCCGCTCCAATCGCGACGCTCTTTCTGATGCCTCAAATTTGTCCTGAACCTGCAAGTCGTTTTATACGCTCTCTGATATCTGTACTTTGCTCCGGCTCATGTTCTTCTGTCGCGTGATGCTGGCAAAGCACAATCCCAGTCCCTCCAGTCCAGTGAGCCAGACCTCGCTCTTTTCGCTGGCTCAGAGTTTTGGCGCTCACTCTTCCAAACAGTGACTTGAGACCTTCCGGTGGCTAAAAACGAGTTTAAATCTATCCATATTCTGCAGGGCGGCGAGCATTTTTTCCGCAGTGATATATGGTGGCAGGTGCTCGGATATTCTTGTATTCTTGGGCCGAAGGGTATGCTATAAAACTCCGCGTGTGATCCCCTTATTGCACAAGATTTGATAGTCTAGTCACCTGTATGGCGGTGGTTCTTGTGTTCATTTACGCTGTTATCAATCGCTTGAAGATTGATGACCTGTGCAGATTTATCGAGAAGAGCAAGGATTGTCTTCTGGCAAAGGAGGAGTGCCTTGAGCGGACTGGGAAGCTGGTGAAGCGTAGTACGTCGTGCCTGCACCAACACTTCCATGGAGGGGAAAGTCAGCAAGAAGCTGCAAACGAGCGGAACTGGCTCACCCTGGCCGAAGCAAAGATCGTCATTGATTTTGTCAAGACTGGGGTTTCCCATTAGCCATCGGCGGCCCAAGGAACACGTTGACCAATTTTTGCGTGCGCGTCCGCCAAGGGTGTCGGGAAACAATGGACACAGCGCTTCATGTCTGATAACCCAGAGCTCAAAACATGTTGGTCTCGTGCATTGGACAAGTCCCAAGCACGCGCAGCCAATCCCACCACGAAGGCGGAATATTTTGACTTGCTAGAGCTTGGAACATTTACTGGATTTCTTGGACTGTGCAATTCATTGCAGTTGCACAAAGGATATGTATTCTTCGATCGGATTTCACCAGAATATTAATAACGAACAAGATGCGCCGTCGCTTCGCTCCGGCAGGTCATCCCCACAGCTTTTCAAGTCTTGAATTGGAAGTACCAGCAAAAGAATAGTATGGGGTGCACGTCAGTTATGTTGTACTCTAGATATACACCCTGAGTTGTCAAGTCTAACCCACGAACACTCTTGGAGTAGAACAAATCTGAAATATAAATCGACGTAAATTCGCCAACATGAAGGTTCTAGCCTGTCGATTGCAACCTCAGATCTCGAGGACGGTCTTGAGCGAGCTAGAAAGCTGGAGAAAAAAAAGGCTTAGCTACCAGTTTACTTATGAGAGTTACGCGAACCGAAAAGCTATCGAGTGTCACGTTTGACGCGACGAGCAGGCGAGAACAGTCGGGGCTGGCTGTTCTTTGTCCGTTGCTACTGCTAGTATGCTGTCGAGACAGTTAGCGACGCAAATTCAGAATGAGGTGATGAATAGACGGCGGTAGCAATAAATGGGGGGAGCAAACAACTTACCCCACTCGCTTCGCCTTCTGTGCTCGGCGCCCAAAGCACCTCTTCAAGAACTCTCTTCGTGCGTGCCGCCAGACTCGCTGTCGAAGTCTTATATAGGCGTTAGCGGTGCTCCCGAGCGTATAGGGATAGAAATTCACCGCACTCAACGCCAAACCGTGTGCGAAGAAGATGGAAGACATCAAGGGGCGGATTGGAGAACAGTATTGATCCAAGGCACTCATGGCCGGCATTGATCAATTGTGAAATAATGAGTGGGGAATGAAGAGCTCACCGGTGATAGCTATTCATGTCTTCGAGAATGTCTGCGTACGCCCAGTCAAAGCTCTGATGGAAGGAGTAAATGTGAAGTTCGAAAAAGAAAAGTAGATTGGACCTGCAGTTCACGCTTCGCACCCTCCAAGTTTGGGCCGGTAAGGAATTTTCTGCATCGGATTCAGTCGAATGGATGCAAGGACAGAAAACAAACCAATGCCATGAACACCGACATGGGTAAATCCTCCGTTTGCACTCAAAAAAGGGAGGATATGCGGATGTGAGCCGACTGGGGTGATAGATTAGAGATTCAGACGGGTCAAGACAGTCCGGTAGAAATCGCGATGTTGCGGAACATCAACCACAGTGAAATAGGCCAATAGTCCAGACTGATTGAAGTGTTGTGTTGCGAGCTTGATAGAGCCTTGATGAGAGCCATCGGGTTGACTTGAGTGAGAAACCGCAACACTGCAGAAGCTTGAAACGCACTGCGCAGCTTGGTAGGAGGAAATCAACAATTGACTCTTGAAGAACGAGGAATACAAGTTCAAGCGGCGTGCAGAGCCTAACAGAAAACATCGTGGGGTTTTGGTCTTGAGTATTGACCTCGCATGAGACTAGGAAGTACATTGGATTGGGCAGCTATTATACGATCGTGTGTTGAACGCGGTCCCCAGCGAGTCGAGTGGGAGCCAATGAGTTGCCAGCGATTGAATCTTAACAGTAGACCCAGTCCCGAGTGGGTCGAGTCCTGCCTTGATGAAGCGTGCCATTATCTTGACACACGGGAGGGCGAGCTGATGAGGGGGGAGAGCAGATTTGGGTTAACGTGGGCAACTGGTCTTTTGTGTGGGCTTTGAGCGCGAGATTCCACAGACATGTAGGGGGAAAGTACGTCACGATGCACTGCCTTTCGGAGTTTACCTGTGATAAATCCGGGCGCCTGGTGAGCGCTCCGTCGAAAGCAAACAGATGTATATTCGGGAAGTCGCGTGCTGTGGGAGAAAAAGAAGAATGTAAACAGTGTCCAAATAAAATCAGGACATCTGCTTAATATACGAGTAATAATAATCTGCTTAATATACGAGTAATAACCGGAGCACGAAATATCAAGCATAACAAGCCACTTCAATTCCATCTTCCTTCGAAACGAGTAGGACCCCAGTAGACGACAGGCTCGACCACGCCGGTTCTGTCGACACCACAATATCCCGCATCGCATGCCCGAGCCATCGCTGCCTCAGACGTGGGTCGACAATCTTGGTCGTATTATATCCACAGCTGGTGCTGCGAGAGATGGCAATATACCCGGCATATGAGGGGTTGCAGTAGAATGCGCCGGGCAGTACTGAAACAGATGAGATCCTGGTCCAGGAGAAACCGGAGGCGCCAAGGTTGATGGCGTAATTGAATAACACTGTTCCCTGAGCGGAACGGTCTTTGAAGCACTGGCGGAACGTATCCCTCAAGGACCGACCGGCCGCCATGACAGAGGCATAGACCATCAGCTTGTACGCGTTGTGACGGATCGGATTAGCATAAAGCATCATCCTGATGTGAAGGCCGTGACTTGCGGATCCTCGGAAGACGCGATTGTTGTGCTCTAGTCTTTCCACCAGTATCGGCGAGATATCGTACGGGTGGATCCGAATATCATGTGCTGGGAGATCCGTGTTGTGCAGCAGTTCTTCGACAGGACGCCAACGAGATGCGATTGAGTGCAGGGTGTACACCAAAAGCAGCTGATCATTTGGAGGTTCCAGCGCAGCAGTGGCGAGGATGATATGCCCTGGTACGTGCACCATATAATTCCTCTGCTCAAAATGTTAGATCCATTTCAGACAGAGAGCAAGAGGGCTACCGCAGGAGTATATATGTGGCCTGTGTAAAACACCACGTATTTTCGTTCCCGCCAATTGATGATAACGATCATATGCTCCTCCTGCCTCGAACTCATGGCCAGGAAATCCCCAAAAACCACAGGATTATCGCAGGTACCTCCAAATTTGCTCAGCGTCAGAGAGAAGAGCTGATCGGAGTGACCCGTTCTTAAATACACTTGCAGAACGGAAAGTTCTCTGTGAAACATGTTACAACGATTCTAAAGGAACAGTATCGAAGACTTACGCGTACGATCCATCCCCATCAAGCTCACGTACGAGGAATACGAAAATTGCGGTATGGCCGTCACTCAGTATTTCAGTCTCCCCACCCCAACACGTTTGATGCCTACACGGCAGAGTGCGAATGTAGACGTCGCGTCCAGTACGCACATCGCGACAGGAGAGGTCGCCCGACGATCGTATTACCGTAAAGTATCGCCCACCTGGCAAGAGGCGAGCGCCTGTTTCCGCAGAAATTTTTTTCGCGAATGAGACCCTTGGCGGTACCGAGGACCGCTGAGACCAAGTTTCAGGACCGCACACCAGGCACTTGACTTTCACGATGAGTTGGGTGGAGGTACAATCGTTCATGGCGTCGATCTGTGGTATGAAATACTGGCAGGACAGATCGTGAATCAAGGAGATCCAGAGCTGTTTGGAAAGGGCTAAACGGCGAAACGATTTGTTGACCTAAGTGACGATGTTCAAGGAGAGGACGGAATTCGTTGAGTCTAGCGGCCTCTCACCCGCGAAAAAGACAAAACAGCGTAGACATCGCATAAGGGCAAAATTTGAGCGAGGACATCCTCGTCGAGGTCGTGGAAGAGCATAGGGCATCAAACCGTGCGTAATACGCCCACGGGCGTAAAAATCATGCCCGTATTTGGCCTACGGGACGGCCCGACCCGTGCGTAACTTGGCATCTCGGAGGTCATAGACGGGACGGGTCCCGTGCGTATGGCTGTAGACGGGCGTGATTTCCGGGTGGTTGAGTGATGCCGCAAGCTCAACAACCTTTAAGTGAGTTATAGGGTAAAATACCTCCGTTACTGGTATGATCGGTCTGGAACAATTTCTAGGGTTCATCCAAGCGAGTTTTCGGCAGCATTGGATGGTGTCGAACACTTCCGGCATGCATTCCAAGAGTTCTCGAGATTGTGGAGAGCCGGAGGGGAAGACAGCTCCAGCACCCTCCAAGCGAGCAAGTAGCGGCCGTCGGCAGGGGATTCGTAGCCGAAACTGCCAGTGGTTCGCCAAACCTTGCTCGAGGGATCCCCCGGGTAAATCACGCGTAAACGCACGGTTACGGGGTGCATTACGGCCGAACCGGTACCGTGACCCGTCCCCTCTGAAGGTCGCCCAAGACCTTAGACGGGACGGGGGCGTACCGTAATTACGCGCCCGTAAATCCGTAAGGCTACGGGGACGGTTTGATACCCGAGATTAATCCGAGGCGGTAACTTGAACGCCACCGAGTCCACGTGGTCGAAATCTAATTCATCCCACTTTGAGGTCTAGGCATTAATGAAATTGTCCGCGCACTATCATACCGCTGGTAGGAAGGAAGAAATTCCAGAGACCGCCATTAGCCCTGAGCCGTATGAGATATTGGCAAGTGTAATGTCTGAAAGAGGCCGGGACTTTGATATAATCGTCATATGTTGGTATGGGATTGAATGGCAAGAGTATTTTGACGAAGAAGGTCGAAACACACCTTGGACGGCCGCACTATATCTTGAATTGCGCTCAGTTGTTGCCCAGCTTTCTCTTCGCAATATTTATGTAGATTCACTAAGCGGAAGCCTGGGAGCGAAAGCGGGCACCAAGACGAGAATAAAGCACATAAACGCAAGTGATATTGAGCGGACTGCACGTTGATACATGGTGCGGAGCGCGATGGCCGAAGCGGAGCTAGAAGGACGGTAGATGAAAGCAAAGAAAGGATGATCGAGGTATGTATCGGCTTGAGTGGGCAAGAGGACCGTGGATCGCCGTCGTGATATGTAGATATCAAGGAATATCACTACGGAACCGGCAAGCTATCGAAGAATCAGGTCGATGGGCCAAGTTGCTGCCAGCGAAAGACTCCAGGAGGTTTAAAAGACTAATTTGAATACTTGTTCTTTGAATCGTTGCGGGCGGATGAATGCAACAGAGCAGCGTGAAGAGGACGCGGGGAGTCGGGAGACGGTGAAAGAGAGGAGAGACCGATAAGTAGGTGAAGATGAGATCGATCAGTAGGATGGGATGGCTTGGAAGATACGAGCAGTGGAAGGAAGCCAAGCAGGTGAAGGGATTGTGACAGTTAAGCGGGCGGTATGGAGAGGAAGCGCGGACGGCAAAGGATACGGAAGGCAGCGAGGTGGGAATGATGACGGGTGGGAAGTTGGGGAAGAATCAAGCGCGTGGACAAGAAAGTGCCGATCGGAGATTGAAGCACCGGAATCAGCCAGCACGCGGCGACTCCGCACTCGCGAGATAATGCAAAAAAGCAGCGTACAAGAGCCAAGACCAAAAAAAAAAAAACACGGAAAGTTGTCGCCACACAGGAAACTTGGCAGAGACTCAGGAAACTGGCGTAATGGAAAAAAAAAAAAAAAAAACCTGCACGGACGAAGGTGGACAGCAGATGCGCAAACGGCAAGGTCGATGCAAGGGGATGTGAGGGGCAGGGCGGGAGACACTTACGATAGGCCGAGGAAGAAGAGTCGTAAAAAGGGCGAATGTAGACTGGAAGACTGGAAGCAGCGCCTGTCCATGAGGATGTCGGAGGCGAAATCAGAGATCGAGGTGGAAAGAGGCAGTGTAACGCCAAAAAATGCTTGAGAGATCCAGCAAAACCTTGTGGATCCAACCAGCCGTTCACTGCCGGAGGGAGACGAAGAGGGGAAAACAAGCGATATTAAAGGCGAATTCGTAAGGCTCGATGATCAGGAGGCAGAATTAAATTGATTGCGGTATGCGTGCAAGGTCAAGTTCGAAAGGAATGGGGGCTCGGAGGGAGCATGGATCCGAGTTGCTGTCGAAGAAGACGGGATCGCTGGACGGAGAGGGAAATGGTCCAGCCAGCGAAAAACGTGGAACGCCGGGCTTAATACGGAGCGAGAAATGGAGGGAATAAGATGCGAGGAAAGGCGGAATAGGGATGGGCTGCGGGAGACGCAGCCGAGGAAGAGGACGTCGATGGTCCGCAGCGGGTTGTCGTGCACGGAGGAATCAAACGAGCGCTGGTCGACAGTATTGACCAAGCATTGGAGATAAGAGAGGGGACGTGGCCGCGGAGAAGAATGAAGAGCCGGGGACGGATGGCGAGGCGATGTACGAGGAGGACGAGGCTTGGGGGCGGAAGGCGCTCGAGTTGGCGTTGGATAGCCTGAGTTGTTCATTGCACGCCCGAGTTTGGGCCGCGGGGGCTACGGGGCCTTGGCCGTGGAAGATGCGACGGTCGAAGAGGACGTTGCGGAGGACGGGTAAGGGCACGTCGTCCGGCCCCGAGTGTGTGCAAACGGCGGCTGATGCGGCTGCGGGTGCGCGAGATCCTCCATGGCTTGGCGCTGTTCAGGGTATGGAGAAGCTCCGACGAACGCTGGCGGTGGCATTGAGAGATGACGAAAACGAGGATGCGAGGGCTTGGAGACGCGAGTCGGCCGTGAATCGTGGAAGGAAGACGGCGTGCGTAATCGAGTCTCCCAGAATCCGAGACATCGTCACTGCGCCCAAGGCGAACGTGGCCTGGCTCGCTACGGTGCTGAGTCGGCCAGAGCTTGGGTGGACGAGGCTTGACGCAGACAATCAAAAGGAGGAAGAACCGGAATGGACACACAAGCGCAGCTATTCGGCTCCAGTCCATCCCGTCTTCCACTGGCTGGACGCAGCCATCAGTCAAACGCGACATTCTCTTTCGACCTACTCGCTCATATCAAGCGCTCCTTCATCGACAGGCCACTCTCGAGTCTTGACGTACTATATGCTCAAGAGAAAAGGCGCACCTTCAGACCTTCAGCTCACAATCAATCGCGCGTATCCGGCGACGGTACACCCTCTAGGCCTGGTCTTCAGCCTTCGGCTTTGATGGGAATTCTCGGTATGTTGGGAGCGCACAACGCTGTGATCGACAAAAGCGCGCATAGGACGACGGTGGAAAGAAGATATCGGAATTTGCCGGAAAACGCAGATCCGGTTATCTCCGTTGCCTTTGATCTCCACCATGATCTTGATCGCCATGCCCTCTCGTGCCCGTGCGTGCGGCCTAGCCTCGCATTCAAAACTTGCATCAGCGATTGATTTTCGTTACAGGAGTTTAGATTTCAATCGGCTGCCTGTCACTGCTCGCGTCCACCACATATAAAGACGAAACTGGTTGTAAGTAATCTCGACATTTCAAAAGCAAAGTGAATTTTCTACAACTCACTGCTCCCAACTTAATGCTCCACAACATTCGATATTTGTAATGTACCCACTTGAAGAACTTGTAAACGCGCAAAAAAATCCGGGAACACCTCTGTAACACCCAAGTATCGCTGCTCGCGAGGACATGACACGGCTCTACGATGGACGCCAGGTTGACAGTGGTTCTCTATCAAGTCAACCATCAACAAAAACTTAATACGCGCTTGCCTCGTCCTAGAGCATCTCTCTTTCTCTGGAACGCCCACCTCCTGTCTAAAGAATTCTCGGCGCTGTTTCGATCATATTCTGTTTGCAATCAAATAGGCAATTTCTATTCACACTTCCACCGCCTTGGTCCGCTTGTGACAATTCAATTTTTCGCTGATTGAAGTCGCTGACACCGCTGGATCTCTATCAAGTCAAACATTGACAAGAACGTCATACACCGCTCGCCACGTCCCATAACACATCTCTCCTCTATTCATTATCCGTTGACGACGCCAGACGGGAAGGGCAGAAGTCGGCGCTGAATCGTCGAGGTTGCAGCCAAACGCAGTGTGAATCATAAATCTCAAAGATACGAGTAATTCTTGTATATATAGTGAAAGTACGAGTAAAAGTGTAAAGTAAACAATACTATGGTATTGATATACAAGACGGCACGTCTGCAGTGAGTAAAGGGTCCAGACACTACTAAATTGGGATAGGAGCCGCCAAGATACCAGCGGAATAAGCTGTCCAAGAGTCAAAAATCCTCAAAGAGCGATTAAATTAGATCGGGATGAATTTCAATGTCTGGAGTGAAGAAGTCAACGGCTAGGTCGAAGAAAAGCTAATAAAGATACGCACGACGGCCGCGACTGGTGACGGAAACCTGCTCTGGAAGGCGGGCGGATCACCACCAGCATACAGATGGTTGCTCTGCACAAACATCACTGTATTAGCGAAAGCTGCGAGTCAAGGCGTCAACAGACGTATATAGGTGCAGGGTATGAGGGAGGGACTTACACCCATCGCTGTTGATCCACTGAGGGTACAAGGTTCCTGAGAGGACATCCACGCTCCAGATGCTAGTCTCGGACCGCTTGTCGAGACCGCTGGAGGTGGAAAACAAGCTCGGGACTTCTGTGGGTGGGGAGCCGGCGTTGGCTGTGAGGTGTAGTGTTAGTTGAGAGCGCAGGGAAGAGAAGGGGTAAAGACGTACTGGATCCTGAGACGGGGTCCACATAGAGGTAGCTTTCGAATCAGTCAGAGGATGAACAAATGCAGGTGGTCGACCACTTACTTGTAACTACCGGGAGCGATATCGGGGTTCGTGGAGTCGCGACCGACGACGAGACCCAACAACGGGCCACGGGCGTCATTCTGTGGAAAAGAAGAATTGGCATACATGCACCTAAAATGACGAAACATACGTACGAGCTGTGTAAAATCAAGCTGACTTCCCGACGTGGAGCCCTGGGGCAACTGGAACGACACCTGCAGGGCGGCGGTAATGTCCGAGGTCAATTGAAGGGTCCAGTAGTTGGGATCAGGAGCAGCGTAGCCTAGGAGCGTGTCCCCGGAGAGCACTTGAATAACCCCTGAGTAGGTCACAGGCGGGACGGGGGAGGACACGGCGCGGGCGGCGTAGATGACTTTGCTGGCTACGAATGGGGTAGAACGAGGTCAGATTACATCGCATATATGGCGTCCAAGTGCGTACCACTATCTCGACGGATTGGGGATCTGAGGGGGAGCCGGCGCTGGATGCGTTCCGCGTTCGACAGGTCTCTGGCCTTATTTTTCCAAGTGTTGATGTCACGTTTGGGGTAAGACGCGGGTTCGCAAGAGAGCTCGGAGGTGCATTCAGCGGAACCACGGGAAACGAGGTAAGACGCAGGTTGGCAAGACTGCTCTGAGGTGCATTGGGCGGAATCGCGGACAACGAGCTCGCTTGCGGCTACACCGACGACAGTGGCGAATCCCAGCGAGCTGGCGAGGGGGAGGAGGGAAAGGGGGATGGAGAGGAAAGAGCGCATTGGGTTGCGACCGTGATGAGGTGCGGTCGGTGGAGAAAACCAGGTTTCGTTGGAGTAAATACAAAAAAAGAGGGAGTCCCTAAATGTAAAGTCATAGGAGAGGTTAAATGAAAAGGCCCACTGGCAGGGGTTGATTGAATAGATTGATGTTATTATGTGTACTCCTTGACCCGATCTCCTTGGACGGTGAGCTCCTGTATCAAGGCTTCGAGGCGAACGAGTTCTGCCCAGATGAGCGCGAATTCGTTCGATCTCTGCATCTGTCGGAACTATTCGTATTGAAGTCTTCGCGGAATGGGATTTTAAGGCGGGATCAGTGCTACAATCGGAGTCGTTCGCCATTCGGGGTGACCAAACGCGAAACCTAAGGTGTCAAGCTCCGACACATACACGAGGGTCATAAATCAGGCGTAGCGACGGAGTTGCTTGGGATCTGGACTAGCAGGATGTGATTCTTGAACCAAGTACTGCAGGGTGTGCCATAGGATCGAAGACCAGCGAATTTCGAGTGGCAACCCGGTAATTGAAAACAATTTGGGTTTTCAGTAGATAAATAATATTTGATGAAGCGAGTTTGAGCGAACTTCCGGGTGCAAGAACGAAATGAGCGAAGCAGCATCATCGCTGGAGCAAGAAAGAAGGGTTCGGCGATAATCGGAATCACCGGCGCGGCTAATTCCGAATCCCACCCACGGCCTGCTTTTTCTCAAGCGCTTGTTTCCTGGATAGTCCTTCCTCTCATGCTGTCTACGTCACAAATGCTCTGGGAGTCCAAGGGCCACTCCAGAACTGGATACACGACCTGAAAACAATTCGCTCGAGTGGAGGGATGCATACCTTGTGCGCGATGTGGAGCAAGTATGTCGCTGGCGGCTTCGTTTTTCTTCCCAGCCTGAGGGGATTCGAGCGGGAATACGTTTAGTTTCGTTGCCGATAGTAAGTCCGCCTCAAGTATTTGCGATAGCGCGTCTGCCTTACGTATCCCAATCAATTAAATGCTAGTTGCAGTGGCAAGATGCTCACAGAAAGCCAAGAATTCAAGTTGGAGTGCTGAAAAGCAATGTACCTTGAGTTTTGCCGACCACACTGGGACGGGTAGGGGCAAAAGAAAAGAGAATTCGAGAACTCCAGGACCAGAAGCAACGAATTTTGGCAAGCATAGACGAATATGAGACAAGTCTTGGAAAATGTCGTGGTGGTGGAGAGCAAGAAGCATTCGGACATAGTCGGATCAGAACGCGGCTAATCCCGAACCCTCTTTCGTCATGACGTCGACCCATTTCCTCAAGCACCGTTCTGAAGCCGCAAGATACCGAGGTACGGTTTTTACCTTCAGTCTGTGGAGACGCTGGTAACGCTTCGTAGAGCCCGAGCCACAAGCAGCAAAAATATCTGGTTTCGATTGGAGGCATGCTGGCAGCTGAATGCGCAAATCCGTCGTCCTTCTTTCCGTCGTCGTGAAATTGTCAACGCACATTTTCCCAGTTTGCTAGCGGACACGACATCCAAAAATGCAGCGCGTCGCGGGCGTGGTGGCCGAGATTTGCCGCGCACGAAAGAATCGAGGAAGACTACGAGATTGGGGGGCTCATTGACTAGCGATGCATCCAGGTGCGCCAATCCACGATTATGTCGACTCACAAACCCGAAATGAACCCACCGCGCCTCAGAACTGCTCCTAAATCGGGTTCAAGATCCGGGTATGGTCTGCATTCACGGCCCTTTCGTGATTTTTGACATGGTTGTTTGAAGCGATGGAGCGGCGTGGCACCATGAGCCCTGCCTTGTCCCGCGTCTTTGCAGAGACCGTCCAGGACTGCCGCTGGCCTGAATGCCCAATATATGTGCCGTGCCAATTCAGATCTGTGCGCCATATCCAGCCAACGAGTCCTCGCTTCCGCCTTCCCCCGACGTAATCTCCACGTTCGTAACATCGTCGCGAGTCCTCCGTCCATCCCCGGCGCGCCGTCGAGACGCATCATCGCCGCCGGATCTCGAGCCCTCAATTGGATTCTCTGCACGTCCGCGGAAGCTCGAGCACCCCCGTCACCCCGCACTCGGCGGTAGGCTCCGGATTGTCCTTGTGCCCGTTCTCCGGCACGGTTCGTGCACACGACGGAGGACAACGTGCTCGTGCCGCCCGACCGAGCAGACCCGGATTCTCGACGACGGTCGCTTGCGCCTCGACTCAGCCTCGAAGGCTTCTTGGACCAGCATCGCCGCGAGCCCACAACTGCTCATACCCGCTCCCTGCGGTGCTCCGTGCACTCGACTACGTGACCACTTCCCTTCTCTCCTTGCCTCTGCCGACGCCGTTCCGCTCTCCCCTCGCGAGGTGCAGCCGCGTATGCGGCCAGCCCCAGCAGTGCCGTCTCCGCCGACGAGCTTTTGCAGACGCAGGAGCTGATGGACGAGATGGGCGCGGTGGTATGAGATGGCAGCGCACTCCCCCATCCTACACACACCCTTCCTTCTTCCCGTTCCCGTTCCCTGCTCTACCCCTCGTCCTATTCGCTTCTCCCACCTTGTCCCGCTTGCTAGCCTCCTTCCTCTACCGCTACTCTTCTTGTGCTCCTCAAGTCGCTAATGCTACCCTTCCCGCAGATTTGGATCCCGACACTATGGCGGCCGGTGTGTGAGCCGCGTTAAGCACCGCGAGGGCAGAACGGCGGTAGAGGGAGGTGTATGCAGCCACGAGGAGCAACTTCCGGTTGTTCTATTATTCTTATCCGTTTTAAAAAAACTTCTTATATTTCGCCGAAGGGGTGGTGACGGCAAAACTATGTCCAAATGAAGAGTAAGAGCAAGAGCAAGAGCAAGATTGAGGGCCCGTTGCGTCGCACAAAGTCCGTTATAGATCCCTCCCAAGCTCATGACAGTCCATAACAAATTCCAACGTACGCTAATTGATTATCTGTGAGGCATGCGAGGTACGAGCAAAGATTTGCTGTAGCGTCTTTCTACGAGAGACTAGTTACGTTCAATCACAACACAAGCGGCAGCTGTCAACGAAAAGGCATTCCAGGGGGGCGCAGAGTATTTTTGCAAAGAGTTCGCAGCAACCCAGACACTTGTCGTCACAGTTGGAATCGGACGTTTCATGGTAATAGGCTTTATTGGCAGGGCGTGCCGGGACGCTCTGCCGAGACATGTTCGCCGCGGGCTGAGGCTGTGACCGCACCGTGGGTACCACGGACGCATCATCCTTGGCCAAAGATCTGACTTCATTAGCTCGCATTTCGGTGTGTGAGGCAGTTGATACACCGCTCGCGCTGTGCGAACCAGAAGGCGGGGCTTCATCCAAAGTCTGCGGAGCCACTGCTGTCGGCTCAATTTGCGACTCCGCCGGCAAGTAGGACAACATCTGCATGATTCTATCGTGAATTTCGGTTGCTGTAGGCCGTTGACGGGGATCCGCGACCCAGCATTGTTGTGTCGATTCCCAGAGTTCATCTGGTATTGGCGGGGCCTTTGTGATATTTTGGTCGCTCTGGCCGTCTCTCGTGGTGAACAACGAGATTGACAAAATCATTGTACGGGACCCAAAACAAGGGAATCTCCCCTGTATATAACTGAGCAAATGCAATGCCAGAGTCAATCAAAAAAAAAAAAACTAGTTCGAGATACTGACCTCGTACACGACCATGCCGAATGCATACACATCGGAGGACCGTGTGGGTGGGGAGCGGCCATCCAAGAGTTCTGGCGCCATCCAATAACGACTTCCATGGATTTGGAGGGCATCGCCGGTGCTGGTGCGTGCTTTGCTGGTAAGCGCTATGCTGGTGCGTGCTGTGGTGTCGGCCCTCAGACGCGCCAGCCCAAAATCGCACAACAAAGCGCGCTCGGAGTTATCGACCAGAACATTTATCTATGTGGTGGCTCAGATCTTTACGTCTGCGAAATTGGGTTACGGACTCACCCCTTTGAGATCACCGTGGCAAATACTTTGTGAGTGCAGGTACTGCAGGCCGAGGGAAATGTCGCGGAGCTATCAATTGGAGCAAAGAGTGAGCTTCTGAGGGCTGGCAATCAAACTGGGACATGTACAATGCTTAATCGTTCGAATGTGGGTTGCTTCGCCAGGAAGTCCTTCGCATTGTATGGGAGATACGGCATGACAATGAACGGCTTATCGTCGAATTTATTGGCACCAAGGAACTGCACAATGTTGGGGTGACGAAGTTCTGACCAGATCTAGTCGAAAGGCTTGGTTGAGCGCGAGTATATCGATCAGCACAATTAATTCACTTGCATCAATTTCGGTTTGAAACGCCTTTGTGAAACATTTGAATTAGGTTTATATGGCGCATTGCAGTGGACCTACAGCAGGGCTCGGCTTGACTCCCGCTTCATTCCTCAAGACTTTGATGACTACTTCGGTTCCATTCCATGTCCCGCGGAATACCTTTCCGCTGTTTGGACACTGAGGAAAATCCAGTTGCAAGACAACAGTGGCAACTTACAAGCCCCCTGCACCGATTTCCTCCGAGTCGTCGTACTCGACCTCAAGGGGGGCAATCATCCACCGTTTTACCTCGACCTGTTTTCCGCTCCAGGAGCCCAAATACTCCAGAGTATGGGTATAGAACTCTTGCTCTTCTCGGTCAACATTCCGCTTTTTGAGCTGGTTCTGGAGGCAAACCATCATTGCAATTGTGTTGTTTTGGTTAATTTCTGGAGAAGGAATCGAATCGAGATTTGACGATGATAATTTCCAAGTAAACTCACCCAGCCTGCGGAGCAGTTCTGTACTGTTCGTTTCTAGCACGCTCAGATACGTGTGTAAGTCCTTTGTGTCTTGTGCCTGAGCTTGCTTGCTCTCAGCAAGCATCGTTTGGATATTGAGCAGCGTGGGGATCTGCCGAGTTCAGCCCAGACCGGTTGGTTACATGGAAACAAACCTGGAAGGCAGCAACGGACATTCCAATTCGCCTGTAAAAAGCCTCAATCTTTGACAAACGCCCGTCCTTTTGCAACAGTATCTTCAGAAACCCCGAGTCCTCCTCCGCCTTGACGAAGCGATGAATATCGTGAAGGAGCCTGGAAACAGATTGGTAACTGCAAATAGTGGTTGAGACCATCCGTCTCACGTTACCAGGTCTTCTAATGCCTTAGAACATTGCTGTGGTACAAGCCGTGACTCAGTGAATTCCGTATCGAGTGTCGTCAAAAGCTTTTCGGCACATGTGTACAAAAGTTCCAGCTGCGTCCTGCTGGTTTTAATCGACTGTACGCTGTCATGGATCCATCGCAAGACTTTAAATGCGGTGATGAGAGCATCGACGGCCATTGTGTCCTCGTAGGATGAGGAAGGAAAACTGTTTGAGCTGTGACAGTATGAGTCGCAGCAGATCAGATGGTCCGCGAGTCTCGCCCGGCCGCTGTCATCCCGTTGATGTGCGAGCGTCAAGCGCGCCGCAAAAAATTTTGTATGTAGAAGAGCGACGCGGAAATACTAGGTCTGCAGAACGGCATGCACGTATGTAGAAGTCCTTGAGGCATACCTGCGAAGGGGAATTTCTAAACGCCATTGCTGCGGCGCGAGACCCAGAACAGCCGCGGCGATACTTAACCGACCGTTGGGCACCTGAGATGAGAGACACCGGATTCGACAGCCATTCAACAGAGCACAGCCATGTACTTCTAGCCTTCTGATCCTCGCGTTGTCAGGGGCGCCGTTCCTGTGTGATCCACTTATTTAAGTTATCTTATCAATGCGACGGATTGATCCGGCGGAGTTTGAATAGTTGATAAGATAAGTGGATCGCGGCTGGGTTACCGAGACAGTCAGGGCCGATGAAAACCGAACGTGCTGGCGCGCAAAACCTTAGGCAATCAGAAGCCGTTTCCGGCAAAATCCGGCCCTTGGAATGACCGATTTTTCGTGCTCGGGGGTCGGATGGCGACGTGAAGCCTATTAGTACTCAAGTGTGTGCACAAATTTTGAATATGCGGTGTGGTTCTGCATACGTTCTTGTCGGTGCTTGAAAGGAAAGAAACGAATATTAATGCGTCAACAGTTTGGACTCGGAACGAAGGAGAGGGCGAGGGCAAAACAAGACTGGCCTCAATAGCCATTGCAGATGGAACGCTGCAAACGCATGGCTCAGGGAAAGGAACGCGAACCTGCGTTTGGTTGATAGAGAGGACGGGAGGAGCACTCGGCTCCTAGATTCATGATCCGAGTTCGGAACAAAAAACGAAACGAAGGGAGGAGAGACGAAAATAGCGGTTGAAGTCTCGGGGAACTTGGATGAGCTGAATGAACTGCTGATCGATGCATGAATGATGGCTAGCGATTTGTTCTACAGGCAGATCGGATTTTTACGTGGATTTTTTTTTTGTGCCAGGTTGGACTAAAACGCAAGGGATGAGGAGAGGAATACTATTGCTCGTTTCAAGTACCCGGACGCGTCTCATCGAGTATCCCTATGTAGTTCTCTCGTTTCGCTGCAAAGCTCTGCCTTTCTGTCCAGTCTATTTAGAATCTGCTCGCCTGATCTCAGATCCTAGTCTCGGAAATAAATCTCACCTCCGAGTCCGGCGAGGCATTCGAACCGTGGAACGACGACGAGGCTTTGATATCTGTAAAGGAGGGCAGGAAAACTAGGGGGTTAAGGGCCAAACGAAGCAAAATAAGATTTCGAGGCCCGAGTGAGGAGACAGCGGAAAAGCAGGAACGAAAGGTAAAAGACAGCGAAGTAAGAGGCGCTCTAGAGTCCTCGGCCGGAGGTGGAGCGAGTAAATCAAGATGGGAAATTGAGAATTGCATTTTCTGTTAATCCGTGATACCAGACGTATAATAAGCCGGGGGGGATTATCGCGTCCGCGCGCATTGCTTTTCAGATCTCCGGTTGGAATCGGTTTGATCTCATACTTACTTCGCGGTAGGCTCGAATCCAGCCTGTCTATCGAAACTATGTGGGTGAGCTGTGTCGATAGACAGGCTGGTCGATCTGAGTTTGAAATGCCGATACGCGCGAGATAAGGCAGGTAGGGCCGACGAGCGGCAAAGCCCGCTACCTTGAACTACTATACGATTCAAGCAGAGCTTGACAACTTGCCGACAGCCCAAAGCTCGCTCGGTCGACGCTCACGCGTCGACCAGCTCGCATTGGGCTGCATTACTCAATCCGTTAATTAGATAGGATCTGCACGAGCTTTCCAGTAAAATAAATAGCATCCCTAAATTTCCACACTCCCCTATTGGTGATGTGGTCGACTCCTTATCGTTATGTGACTCGTTTGGATGGTGGAGTCGATGGTCATAAGACGGTGAAAAAAAATGATCGAACACAAAAGCGAACGAATCGTCTTGGCTATGTGATTTGGGCTGCTGCAGCGTGAAACCGAAAGCACCACTGGATGCAGGTCTCTGCTTATTGCACGCATACTTCCTACCCGTCTGTTGCTGCGTGAGCTTGGGCATTTTGCTGACTAGAAATGAGCCTGGAGCACCACCACAAGAAAAGCAATGCTTCCCGGAAACATCCCGGAAACAGTTCGTGGTTCAGTGCACGTGTGCTTGAAATTCCGGCAGAGACGCTGGTCTGAAGAAGGTCTGTGGGACCCGCGCATACAAAAACTCAGGCAGCGCGGGATTTCCGGTTGTACTTATCATATATAGTGAGCCATGGGATTGTCGTCTGAGTTGTTGAGCATATTCAAACTTGACCGTGAAGATACGAGCCGGGATTCCATTGAAAGTATGCGATGTGAGCGGAGCACACATCAGCAAGATTACAAGAAATGATCCTATTTGTAAGCATTTGGCCTATGGGAACGCTGCTGACGAGAATAAAAATGACAGTTGAGTGATTTACTGCAGGACGTCAATTTGAAGGCACCCTAAAACCCTTACCTAAAGGTAGCGGGAATTCCTTTTATGGCTTATTTGTAAGCGAGGTTTTGGCGGAGCCGCCGGAGCGACGTGTAACGGATATGGATCCGCATTCGGCCATCAAGTCATTTCGGTGATCTCGGGTCTCACATCAATTGGCCGAGAGTTGAACAAGGTCGTCATGTTCAACACTGCGGCCATTATTCTATTCACGGACACAAGTAGAGGATACAAGGTAGTTTACATATCCAGAACAAAGGTAATTAATACAAGGGCTTCGAAATACTATTTAGTTAGATAAGGTAGAGAGCGTGGAAATCCGACACCCTTATGTAAGCAGCCATCAGAAAGTTCCCACGGCAAAATCCACTGGTCAAGAAGAATTTTTTTTTTTCAAATGTGTTTGGGATGCTCAGAAAATTCATAGAATACATTTGAGGACCTAGTATGTATACTGGCAGGTTGAAATAGCCGGTGTGATCCCTGCAATCCTTGGTAGGGGCAGCTTGTAATGACCACTGAACTTGGGGTTGACGTCGATCAAATCACATAAGCAGCCCGGATATCGGGCCGGTCATCGGTCCGACACCCGGATGGCTGTGTTGTGGCTGTGTAGCAGCAAAATATGTGGTGAAGATTTATCCAAAAATGCTCAGGGAGCACTGAAAACTACGCTAGAAATTGAAAAAAAGAAAAAACTTATTTTCCTTTCAACTTGCTCAATTTTTTTCCAAAATTGAATTTGTTCAATAGGAACTGTAGACAACAACCATAAAAATAATTCCTATTAAGCAGAATAGGCCTAACTAATTATGGTGGTAAGCAGAAGCAGCTGGAAGTTGCAGCTGATGGCTGCTTACATAAGGGTGTCGGATTTCCACGCTCTCTACCTTAGTCTGTAGATAGTTAGACAGTTTTCTCGAATCCAACACTTCACCCACTCAGCTTGCATGTTTCCTTGGGTTCTTGACGACTACTGCGGGGTCTGTTTACGTTTGGTTTACCCGGACCTCACACGACGTCATCAACTTTTGGTGTAAACAATAGTAATGTCAACTGAAAAATAATCCCTCATCTCCACTAGCTACAGACGGTCACCAGTCTAACTTCGCGGCGTAAATTGAGATATCGCCATTGAGAGATAGCCGAGAATCAGATTCCTCAAACGGGAAGCAGTGGCCAAAGCAATCCCCGGAATTTCGCGAGCACAGCGCACGGACGGGGTATCACTATACCAGCGATGGAGAACATCGTGGTGGACGTAATCGGAGATAACCGGACCGGCAACTTCCGACACCGTCTTCCTTTCCACCGCCATGCCGTGCACGCTCTTCCATCCACTCCCTTCTTCTGAAGCGTGAAGATACCAAGTAATCGTTTTCTTGGTTGTGTACATGAGCCTAATGTTCCCCAGAGGCCGAGGATTCTCATCAAAGCCGAAGACACGACATGAAATCTCGGGGAGTGTAGCGGTAATGAGGGCGCACAGTTGATTGTTTCCTGGAGGTCCGGTTTTTTATGAATTTTTCGCAATCATGTGGGGAGAATGCTAACGCGCTTTCTACAGCATTCTGGCGAATACGGCGGACAGAACAAACGCGACGAAATTTGGCGCATCGCGTCACTGACTCTGAATTTTTGTAGTATGGGTTTTGCCAGCGCTCGTGAGGCCACATCGTCGCGTTCGAGAGTCAAGCCAGTAAAATACGGGATGTAGTGTAAACGAATGGGTGCGCCCGCGTGCCCACTCACTTTTTCCATCTTTTGATCCTCTGCATAGTTTCCCAGCAATTAAAGCGGCGTGCACCCAAGCGCCTGCTGACCCAGCGTCGCAGCGGGATAGGCCACGTTTGCTGTAGGCCGCAACAATGATGTCTCGCATTCAGAGACAAAACGCCTTCTCGAAATCGTCCCCGTCAAGCGCGCCATCGCTGATCCAGGACTTCTTGATCTCCTTGACGATCCAGCGACTGCTCGCGCCCTTTCTGCTCTCGAGCCCACGTTCTCCGGCACCCACGTATCGACTGCTTTTCGACTCGGATGACGTGGAGCCGAGGGCTTCCCAATGCTGCCGCGAGCCCTCCCGTTCCCGCTGGGATTCAGTACACCCAGGCCCTGCCCTGTAGCAAAGCTCAAGCACCGGCAACTCGTCCGTGCGGTTCCCAAGCTGAAAATTCTGTCTTGTGAGCCAGCTTCCTTGAGTAGTCGCCGTGGGCCACGTGGACCTCACGCTCGTGCTCAAGAGTTCCCGGACTAGTACGCCCTTTGCTTTCGACGACGGCGCCGAGATTGCGGATATCTTGGACGAACGTCGCATCGCACCCGGGAACTCAGAGGCAATCCAAGCCCTACTCGAGCGCCTCCCTCTTGAGCCGCATGTCCTCCTCGACCTTCGTATCGCCACCTTGCACGTTTTCTACGGTCTAATCCACATCTTCCTCGGCGCCTTCCAACACCACCGCCGCGAGCCCGCTGCTCCTTCCGTCTGGAAGTTGCCCTGCACGAGCGTCCTGACGTGGAGATATGGTGCGCGCGAACGACGTTCGCCCTCCCTTCGCTGTACAGGGCGCCGCATGCTCGTGGTTACCTGCGCGCGCTCTAGATCCACCAACGCTGCCCCCCTTCGGATTCGCTCTTTTCGCTGCGCGGTGCGGGTGTGGCGGGGACGCTCAGGCAGCCGGCGTCACCACCGCCGCCGCTAGCCCTCCCACTTTCTCCGTCTCGAAGCCACGCTGCCAAAGTATGTACGCTCTTGGGCCTGCACTGCGAGAGACCCACGCAGTCGCAGCCGCAGCTACAGCCGTTACGATCTGTCGTCCCCGATGTACGGCGTCCACCTCGACGGCTACGCGCGCGTCGTGCTCAAGATCAAAGACTTCCTCCCATTCAAGATGGAAGACTCCTTCGGCCACAGCCTCCGCGATTCCACCCGCTCCGCTCGCATTCGTGCTGCTGCACGATCGCTTGGCAGCGGAGCTCGACCAGTCGAAGTCGCCGCCGTTCGTGTGTGCGGCTGTCCTCCATCCTCGACCAGCAATCTTTTTTTCTTCCAACGCCGCTGCCACCGCTCCCATTATTCAGCAATACCGCTGCACGAGCTCCTAAGCGCGGGGAAGGTCAAGCAGCCGAAGCTACTGTCGCTGCTGTTCCTGCGCACTAGGGCCGCGAGCGTTCTCGCTCCCTTGCAGCCCTACATGAGGGCTGTGTAAAGACAGATGATTTTTCTGATCACTGGTTCCGAAGGTGGAGGAAGGACGAGTTGGTGTATGGGTATGGGGCCGACGAGCAGGACGATTATTCGATCAGAGCTATTATATTTTGCTCCGTGTAATCTATCTATTCGCTCCACATAGTATATGTTTTGCTGCATGAATCAAGGGTCCTTTGATAGGAATAGATTGCCAGGCGAAGCGTAGGGACTAAATACCCCAAGTTGATATTAATTGGCGAATAGTCGCATGATAGTACGAGGGGAAAGAATAGGAGAAGAGAGGAATGTGCGAGGATAAGAGGTCGCTCGAGTACGACAAGCCCAACTCAAAAATCCCCAAAATCCCCGCCCACAGACTGCACCGTCCGCACCAGTACCAACGCCGCACCTCCAAAATCATATCCCATGAGTACCATCTGAAAGCCGCACCGCGCGCGGCGGGGAAAGCGGGGGTTGATGCGGATGTGTGCAAGTATGCGAAGCGGCGGAGGGAGGGGAGGAGGAGGAGGTTGAGAGTTAAGGAAGGGAGGGGAAAGAGAAGAAATAAAAAGGGAGGGAGCACACATTGGTATTGTGACGACCAGTCTGAGTCGGAAAGCGGGACAAAGCTCGTGCTTCGATGCTGCGCAGTGACCGGGGCATGTTATCTGTCGGCGGGAGCAGCATAGTCCAGGGGCGTATGCAGCGTCAGCTTAGTGGGTGGCAGTGCACAGCTGTCTGCGGCGGTTGCTCTCACTCATAACGCTCACCACGATTTCCTAGGCTGGCTTTACTGCGGTTAACTCGAGGTTCGGCTGCTCGTCTGTGTTTCTGGTCGAAGATTCACTCATCAAAACCTTGCTTTCCCAATTTTTCCGATTCGGTTGCCCTCATCACTCGTCGTGTTTCGTGAATTCTGCGTGTCTGCTATAGAAAGAGACCTGATTCTCTCTCTTGTTTCGTTTTTTAATTTCTTGCCCTGCGAACGTTCCCCATACTATCTGCCGGATTGTATCTACCCAAATCAACAACTGCAGAATGCTGGCCGAATTTATATTCCATCTATGATACTAAAGGCGCGGGAGACCTCTGATCTGTCTCTCTGTTATTTTTTTTGAATGACTGCTCAAATCCTTGTCAATAAACTTTGGGCCTACCTCCAGCCGAATCCACCCCTTCTTTTGGCGGCTTGCATATCCACTCGCTTTTTTGCTCGCACCAACACCACCCAGGCGGAACTTATTTTTTCTACAGGCACAGAAAGAACATCGAGCTCAACTGCACGATTATTTTGTCAATCATCTCCGGTCAAACCTCACTTGCGGACATGTTGACCTCTCTTTTTCATCGTTCACCATTTCAGCCTGTCTGCGAGCTCCTTCCGGGATGGCTTCTCGATTGTACTCCAGCGGAGTTCATTCCCAATTCCAAATGATGGTTGATCTTGCATCCGAGAGGGAAGCTGAATCTCCTGACTTCCAGGTCGGAAAAATGATTGCCTGAAACTCTTGATCCATTCTGCTCAGGCCCGTTGCATACACGCTAGTTCCACACGTCAAAGTCATCTCTCCTCTATGTTCTCGTCGACAACTCGTCGATCAATCTCGACTCTTCCTGCTATTCACTATCCTACCCTTGGTCATGGGTCGGCAGGAAGCTCATGAGCTGATGAAGAGCCCTATATCGATTTCTATTGTACCATTCGGATAGACGTCTTGAACGTCCAGGCCTTGCTTCTCTTTTCGCCTACCTCCCGGAGTCGATTAAAGTATTGCTCGCCGAGCAAGACGATTACTTGTCGGGCCTGGATCTCAAGTTCTCGGTTGCTTCCTGCGGCTTCTACAAATGAAAGGCAGCACCGTGCAAGAGGAGGAAGTACAACTCCTGACTGTGAACGTGAAGGAGAGCGGGGTAAAAATTCACTAGCATATTAATATGAAATTCCAAATGCTCTGTGCATGTATACTCGCCAGCTGACCGCTTTGCTCCGGTAACCACTCAGGGTTAGATTGCGATAGGGGGGCATGCCGGATGAAGGCAACATGGGCCCCGGTGTTTACCGTTCCTGCCTCACCGACACGGCAATAGCGGCTACCCATCAAGGCCGTACAATTTTCTATTCAACGATTTGATTTATTGTTGTACAAGGCTGGAATTGTGCAACAAGATCTAAACTGAACTGCCACCATTCAATGCCAACATGTCCACTCCAATTGCAAGAGCAGAAAATTGCACCCTGAACGGCGACCCGTGTTTCTGTCATTCTGCTTGTCGAGTTCAAGTTCAGATTTAGTGCTCTATGCGTTCAGCGTTGAATAATAAAATTCGAAGTAGGTCACTTTCACAGTGACACAATATAAAAAATGAGAACAGACGTTCCGAATCGGGGATCACTGTCCTGTTAGACGCGAGCACGGGAGGATACAAAGGACTCCAGAAGGGTGGGGGATTATATACAAGTCGGGGGAACGACGGATAGGGGGGCATCACGATATCCATTTCCAATACAATGATAGTGTGGTTTTGCATCAGTTTGCCCTTGAGTTGGCCGGAATACAGTGGGGCGCGATGCCAGTCTGGACAAAGGTAATTAGCCAAAACACTTGATGACAGGAATACAGAGGTCGCACTGGCTTCGTGAGTAGAGAAAGTCTGCCGGGAGCTGCAAATTGGGGGCCTACGTGGATTAGTGGTCATTAGTGGTTTGTTTGCAATTTGATTCGGGAAGGGAAACCCACGGGTATCGTTCGCGCCAACAACGGTGTCCAAAATGAATTTATAAGCGAGTTCTTCGTCTTTGGGTGGCTTGACATTGCGGGCGGTCCAGATATCGTCAAGCGGAAGAGGAAAACATCCGGCAAAAAGTGCGTAATCGAGGTCCTCATCCCAGTCGAAGTCGATTTCGTCAGCGAGGCTGTCGTATGCGCGTTTCAAGCCGTCGGGTCCCATCGTTAGAAGAACATCGGCGATGTTTGACTCTGTAACGTGAGTACAAGAGGCACAAAATAACAGTTTAAATCACAGTTAGGTCCCCCGGCACACACATCTTCGAAGATGCCGCGGAAAAATCGGACGGCGTACAGTTGAACGAGTTCATCCGTCGAACATTCCCGTACAACAGTTGTGTGTTGTCGTTGGACGTATCCTCAATGAGTTTGTTGCCGTGATTTGCCGAAAATACATTGCTAGAGCATTATCCGGTGTCCTCCACGTCGAAAGCGCTATGATTCATCCGCAGACAGAGCACTTGTTCTCCAGGTGACTTCCGGGCACAAGAATCAATGGCTGTAGCGAAGCAGAGGAGTCGAAACCACGGATGTCACACTGGAGATATCTTCCAGAGCTTCGATGATTTTTGCGTTGCACCGCAACGATTTCTTGTCTCCGAGGGTGATGGCGCTGGCGCCATGGTCTCAACCCCGAGTGACGATCGTGATGAGCGCCTCCTACCTCTAGTCTTCGGTTCTTCTGGCCTTCTGGTGATCACTGGGCACATTGGCGCTACAGGATGCATGGAATGAAAACACCCACATTTCAATGTCAGGCATTGAACTACGCGACATTCTATTCTGATATAGAACATAGATAAGCGCTTGTGGGTGTCAATGTTCCTTCAACAAGCTTCTCATCGATCTTACAGCTGCATAACCTCCGTCCTCAGCGCACATGGGGCTTATTTCCCGGGATTCCTAGCTTATACTCCGCCGTTTTCATGCAAGCCTGTTGCAAACACTTCTAGTAACACCAAATCTTCCTTCGCTTTGCTCCGGCAGTGGATGTTGCAAGTCACCTACTCACAGATTTCTACGGTATTTATTTGATTTGATCCGGCTTCCTGAGCTCATAAGTAGCCTTGCGGGAAAATCGGCCAAAATTTCCACACTTGAGGAAGGAGAATCACTGAGTATCGTGAGCGGAGATGATAGGCGGAGAATAAAGAAATCCAGACAGGTGTCTCCCTTTGAATGGGGTCTGAGCGCGCGAAAGTTGGCCATAATTGCCGAGGGCGCCTACCCTTCGAAGCAACCAAGACAGTGGAATGATGACCTGAAGTCGAGCGCTAGATGCGAGTGATCCGTCAAAAACAGTCCTAGCCTCGATTTACCAGAAAAAAAGAATGTAAACAAGCGCACATGAAATTTGTTCATTTACTTAAGCAATGAGAAATGTCAGATAGAGCTGACTGAGATATAAACCCTGATTTGAAATTCGTATAAGAGGGTGGTGGGCCGCACTTCGGTTGATCATTGAGGTGGATTCGGCGCCTGATTTGGCGCTAACTCTAAAGGTAATGTTCCGTTGATTTGAAGCAGATTACCTCAGAACGGACTTTTGAAGGCTTCGGATAGACAGGGGTAATTTGATAAAGAGACAGATGTGAACATGCATTCAGTTACTCTACATGCACAGAGATATATAAAACAGCCACCTAATGTCGCACTCCTTGGACTTCACTGCTCCTCTGCAACCAACGCCATTTCACACAAATGCTCTCCGCTTCGCTCGTAAGCGGCCTTTTAACTCACGTTGGCTAAAGTTGAACGACCATCAGCTCCGCCTTCCTGCGCTCGCGCTTCTGATTGTGCCCACTTTCGCGCAGAACGTTACGTGCGCCCCCCGCGGGAGTCACCGGGGATTGCGGCGCCTTCACTACGGCGTTCTGCAGTTCCTTCGACCAGCGTACTGTGAGTAGCAGTATCAGTTATGCCCTCGTCCTGCTTATAGTTGGGCATAGATCGCAATTGGAAACTCGATTTCGGCGTGCTTCGCTACGCATGTTACCAACCTCAAGTGTACGTCCTTTCTCAGTTCCTCCTGCATGAATGATTTCTGACATTATTGGATACCGAAAGGTGATCTCACCGCTGTCAACACCTTCACAGAAGCCACTCCCCCCAACGTTGCGAACTGCGAGACTATTCTTTCGATTGTGGCCACCGAGTGTCCGATGGTATGTGCCTTTATATATCATGGCTACAACACGAGCTGACACTTCGATGTTAAATTCAGGGTGGGTCGGGCAGCTTCCCAGGCGGGTACACGTTTGTGGCAGATCCTAACAGCGGCGTGTGCCAACCCCCGTGTGGTGACTAGGCCATAAAAACGCCGGGCTAGGAAGCGAGAAATTCAGAAAACCACTCGAGAAATTGTTGTGTTTATGTACTGGTTTGTTCGGTGACTTGGGGTACTACCCCGTGAAATCTGTTATATAAAATGTTCCCTTCGCACTCGGAAATCTCCTTTCTTTCCGAGACGTGCGCTTCGTATTCCGGAGATATCCCCCTAGATTGATCCTGGATATCATGCTTTTAACATTTGACAAATTGACATGCTCGCTCTGTCAGTCATCCGGTCATCGGCCCCATCACGGCAATGCCTCGGGACTTGCAGCCTGGTTCATTTGTATTTTATAGCATCAATTACAACTTTTGTTTCACATTTCTCTCTAGATGTTGCTGGAATTATTGGACTCATTTATACTGATTTTTACCTGCAGGCTGCAAAAACCATCCCAACTCACTTATCAAAAGGTCCATCAGCTTAAAGCACTCGGAGGATTCAAGTTTCAGGCCGTCGACCCCTTGTCAACTACAACATAAGCCGTTGCTTCGCTTCGGCAGTTCAAGCTAAAATTCTGAAGCCAGCGTGGAGAGAACGAAAGGAAGATACATTCCCAGGATATACGTGAATTCGTGCATGGACGAGTTGACGGGCGAGGTACTGCGTTGGGGTACATCGGGGGACACAGCTCTCGCAAAAGCAGCAGACGTAGTTGACAGTACGACTTTCCCTGTCCCAGTCCCGTCCCTCAAAATCAATAAATTTCACGCCGAACGCGTCCGGAAGCGAAATTATTGCAGTACGTACCGGCCGCGAGAAGACCATGGCTTGGCGGCACCGTTGTCGCCGAGAAGCGACTGTGCTTGAATGTATCTTCTTGAATACGTGAATGGATTCGAAGGGAACGGCAACGTAGAGTAGCGCGTCCATTTCGTGTCAAGCTCCCTGTGTCTCCGAGAGGGAAAAGAGGCAGAGGCGAACGTGCAGCAAAGGGAATAATACTGCACTTATTCACGATGAACGTACCGACGAAAAAGCATCTTTTCGGCTTATCAGCCCTCGTGCTGAGGTTGGGTGGCGCTCTAGGAATGTACCGCACCGCTATATCGAGAAAGGAAAACAATAAAAGCGTGCGCAACGTACCGATGGGGGAGCGTGAATGGGAAGCCGATGAAGCAGCGTCGCGTGCGGCATCCGCTTTAAACGATGAATACGACGGCGTAATTATTTCAGACACACTAGCTTGGATAATGAGTAGCAAACGTTAACGCACGAAAACAAGGGGTAAGATCTGTTCATACGTACTCCGAAGTTAGGGAGTACACCGTGGCTAGCATTTGTGAGGGGAATTGGGGTCCTTTATTGAAAGTGTGGCGGGTGAGGCAGACCCTGAGCTTGTCTGAGATGAGATCGAAGGCACGCTCGTGCCTATGAGGTTGAATGGAAGGGTGCAGAATACACGGCCGCAACGCAGGTGGGATGAGGCCAAGCATACGCCCGACATGAGTTAAGGAAATTAAAACCGGAATGAGCGACGCACATATAACCTCAATCGATTGAGCGTGTGTACCGCAAAAGGTGAAAAGCTGTTTTCCTGCGATACGAAGTGCAGGTCAGATGGAATAATGAAGCGGAAATATGGATCACAGAACCGGTACCTTGAAACAAATAAACTCGCCGGGGTGGGCTCGGTCCTGATAAGACCGGGGGTGATTCGCGAAGCACCACACAATCGACACCCAAGATTCACCAGAGACATCGTCAAAACGAGAGCACGGAGCCGGAGCACACAGGAACAGCTTCGAACATAGTGGACTGCGGAGGTGAATCATGACGCCAGAATCGAATAACACAGCCAAGTGCGAGGTGCACGCGGGATTATCATTCGACACAGCGAGAACAACAGCGGCAGCGACTCGCGAGCAGAGCGAGTCGCTGCGGGCGGAATTGTTGGCATCCTGATACGACGTCTAGGACCTACCCGCGGGTTTTACCGCCGTTCATAGCCACAGCTTGCCTTGAGCGTCGTGGCGAGTGTCAAGCGTCGGCGCGGCGTTCGGAGCCAACGTCATCAATTGATGAACGGAATGGTCCGATCAATCTTCCTTTTCATTCCGCCACCACCACCATCCCGCGTTGTCCTCGTATTCCTTCATTCAAGTTCACTCCCATCTGCATTTCTCGCGTTACGTGTTGATGGAGTCCTGAGTCTTCGGCCGCTGCACACTTCCGAGCGCAACGCCAGAATGAAGAGGTTCGGAGACCAACAGCGACTCGCCGTTGGTTTCCTACCAACGCAGTTCGGAGCTGCGCTACTGCGCTGGCAGGGATCACGAAATATCCATCGATTTGAAATGGCCTATCTCGCACACGCATCCACATGTACTGAGCAGCCGTATGGTCATTAGACGGTTAGAGCAGTGGTCACAGCTCCCGAATATCCAGCGTACGTCTGTCCTATTCGCTCCTTGTACTGTTCACCATTTACGTTCTACCTATGTGCTGACTTTGGTTCAATAATTTCACCAATATCCCCCCACCTGATCCTTCGACATCTTGATTCCAATTCACCGCGGCACACCCTTGGGCTCCAATATCGGAGCTCCCTTACTCGCCATGCCAGTAGCCCGCCAAGGATGTCCCTTTTCTCGTTGAAAATTGACAATTTCATCCAGGTCTGGCCAGAGACATCAAGCGAAGCCGTTACTCCATGTTTTCAGACCGAAATATGTGAAAGATCTGTGAAGTCGCGCGCGCGCGCCACGATTGTCTCAACTCACTCATCTGCTCCTCCATGCTCAAACATAGCCATCATGACAGATATCGTTTTACGTCAATATCGTCGGCCCCAGTCTGGTATTCGATGCGCAACTCACCGCCGACTTCTCCCGAGATAGTGCGTGCAAAAACCAGCCGCTGTGGCGCAATACATCATCATTCGCTGAAACGGTGGCAACGGACATATCGCCGTCCCGGTATTCATCTTCTCTAAATATCATCGATTGTTGAATCTATCTCGCGGTCTAGCTTCCCCTGCTGATCTCAAAACGTCTATTCACCACGCTTCTGTTCCGCGAAACATCCTGACACCTCGAATCGCTTTCGGTGAAGGTACGCTCGTAATTTCACCGTGTCTTCAGGAATGAACCCTTATCTCCAACAATCCAATGCAGACGAGTCTATACCACCCTCGTCACTTCGTCAGTTCGGCTAATTTTGAGCAAGTTCGTCACCTCATACAAATTTAGCTGTTTTGAGGATAGTTCGTCAGTTGAGACTCCCAGTGGTGAATGTTCGTCAGTTCAGATCCTCTGCTGCGAAAGTTCGTCGGTTCAACATTTTCGTCACACAAAGCACGTGGCCATTCCATGCCACTGGCCCTCACCCGCCTTCTTTGCTCTCCAACCACCACGTTCTCTCGACTAACCGCTACACCCCGTCCACGACATTGATGTACCCCAACAATATCTGGTTGACGATCAGACGCTCCAGGCGTAGATGTGGATGCAGGGTGCCAACGGCGAGTGAGTGTGCTGCGAATGCACTGGTGGAGGTATTGTCCTAACAACACCACCAGTTATCTGAATATTAGCTATGAAAACTTCGAACCTACTGCCGACTGGGCCCCGACGACATCAAATGACTGTGCCCCCAGTTTCTCATTCAATGGTTCCCCATATTTTGCATCAAACATCACTCCCGACACGGCTTCATTCAATGGTGCTCTTCTTTTTAATCCCCAAGACGGCTTGATCATCCCCTCAAACACGGTCTTCCCAGAACAGGTAGTTTTGCCATTTATATGTGGTTTTTCACTGGAGTGACACATATATTTTCCAGCTTCCATTCAATAATGGGTTTGATCTAGATCTAGGTGCTGACACCACGTTGAAGGTCCAGGATGCTCGTGATGACTGGGAGAAATTCTGTGGCTCGGTCACTAGTATCAATGGTGTGTCGCGATGGGCCCCTCGACTGGATCCTTTGTCTCTAATGCCTAATAACTCTGCCCCCCGCACCACTTCATATTCATTGCTGCCTGATTTCTGCACTCTCATATTCCGTCCAGTGTGTTGGCGAGCTCACCTGACTCGTCGTGCCCTAGGCCCCGGTGCTCAGATGACTCTGAAAACTGTGAGCCTGCCGTTGATATAAGTGTGTATGAGCTATCGGAAGGCGACCTCGCGAAGGCTATGGGCTGGAAATGGACGAAATTAGATATAGAGGACGATGTATCTTCCGAAATCACACATTAATTCTTGGGGTCTTCACGGACAAAAATCTTTCACCTTGAACGTGTAACGGGCTTGCCGTGGCAAAATCCGATCAACATCGAACTGATAGGTTCCCTCGTTAATCTCATCCCAACCTGAGCAATGAAACGGTTGACGCAATCTTGCAAGATCAAGTACGCGTTTCGCCTGAGTACAGTGCGAGAATGTTGCGAGCATCAAACTCCATGTTCTTCAAGTTAGGGCACCAGATTGTTGAAGAAACCCTAGGTGTGATTTCCTGAGGCAGTAACAATGCAGCGTGAAGTGGTACACGATGTTGAACAGAACCGATATCCAACCCTCGGAGTTCCCATGGAGGCGGAAGCGCACTTCTCTCGCAAAGTTGACCGTACTTTGACAACGGAGGAAGCGTTGTATAGTAGAGCCGTCGATTTCCTCTCTTCACTTGTCACTCGGTCATGTGCAAGTGACAAGCGCGCACAGCCTGCAGGTTGTACGCGAGGCGTCACACGCACATGACCCGCATGGGACAGCCATGTGACAAAAATGTTGAGCTGACGAACTTTCGCAGCGGACAATCTGAACTGACGAACATTCACAGCTGGGAGTCGCAAGTGACGAACAATCCTCAAAACTGATCAATTTACATGAGGTGACGAACTTTCTTACTATTAGCCGAACTGAAGAAGTGACGAAGGTGGCGCGGACTCAATGCAGATGTGAAACTCGCAAACGGTGCACCCGACTTGAGTCTCAAGCCGGACCTTCAACTTCATGTCCGTACCGCGGATTCATACAAGGTCCGTATAGCGCGATACTGACCTCGTCCAAGTGAGTCTGCTTTTTCGTCTGCCATCAAGGTTAGGTCGCCATATCAATATCAATGTTCCGACGTATGCACACCTTGGCACGCTTCTTCGCCGACCTCGATAGTGCTCTTATCTATGTATTCCCCCGTCAACGATTGCGGTACGTCCGAACGCTCGGCACAGGACACGCTCGTGATTTCCTCATCGAATACAACACCCGCACATTCAGTACTTTCTCGAGAAACTCTGCGTGTGATAGTATTACTCACATTCGATCCCAGTCTGCTTGAATCGCCTACCTTCGCATCGACACGTACGAATTCAAACCTTGCTGCGTTCCTCACCCGACAACCTTTCAAGCTCGCCTCCAGTGTATCGCCTCGGAAAGTATTTGGCCGTTCATTCTTCACCCACAGGCGAGGTTTGTCCCAATGATTCCCACCCAGCTCACTTCCGCTACGGGTTTCCGAAAGCCAAACCATCTGTTCGTGATAGCAGACGGCGAACTCACGATTTCGTTTCGCCGTGACACGAATCTAACAGGAAGTAGGAGCATAGGTATGGATTACACTCCGGGACGGTGAACCATTGAGAGATTTCAATACAGCCACCAAACGCGCTTTTCAACCAGTGGCTTCCAGTATTTGTCTGGCCTTTGCACTGCCAGACTACCCAAATATCCACAGAATTCCGTTATGACTCATCTATCGTGCCCATCTGCCATTCATGGGTCCGTCCAATCACTCGATGGCTTTCGCGCGCGCTCGTTCAACGTCCCGATTTCGGGTTTATCGATCCATAAAGTCGCTGTACTTCAACTATCGTGCACGATGTGGCAGCCAGCGCGGAATTCTGCGAGCATTTCAGCTCATGTCTCATTTCCGTCTGCCTTCTCTTGCGCACTCGTCTGGCGGATCGTCTGGCGGAAATAGCCCAGTGAGATATTCTAATAACGATCAATATAGCGAAAGAGCACATAGTTGCTGAGTTCACCAGCATCAACAACTGCGTCACCCTATCGAGAAAGAAAGAGAAGAGTACGGTTTGATATCTGTGGCTGCGACTCTGTCTAACTTTGCCTGTCGAAATAGTACGGGACTTATCCGCAAACATGCTTTAAACGCAAGAAAATATATGCACGTTACGGCAAAAAGCGAATAACCATCTCTATTCCACATAGCCAATTTGCAAAACTTTAAAGATCCCCTCGCGTCGACACACACAGATGCTGAACATAATGTCGTTAGACGAACATCCCTGCTGGAGTAATGCGAACTCAACTCACATTCAACTTAGTTGCGTGTGTATGATTGTGCACCATGGTCTTGCAGTTGTAGCCATACCTGGAATATGATATGAGTCATGAATACAGGAGCAGAAAAAAAGAAGTAAGTACGCACCAGCAATTCTCCGGCGGCGACCATCCTCCTACGCATATGTAATTAGGCCACCCGACAAACCACATCAGGGAACAGGAACAGAAAGACGAGAAGATCGTGGAACACACCATTGATGCGTTCCTGAAGAAGCCACCGCCAGAGGTGTTCCTCAAGGAATTTGGTGAGGCACGGAAGGCAATAAGATTGGTCCTTGGTCCAGCCATCCCACTCGCTCGTTTTTGACACGCTGAATACGCGAGCGATCCACGGGCCGAATTCGTCGTCGTCGAAGTCATCATTACGAACGTTTTGGATGGCCGAGTGGAGGTATGATAGTACCGCAGCGTTTTGCTTCAGTCTGCCTTTAAGAAGTTGGGCAGGAAAGAGCCGTGCGCGGTGCCAATCTATTGGGGAGTTGAACAGCCAGAACGAGAGATGAAGGAAGGCAGTGAGCTCGCACTAGCTTCCGTGAGAAGGGCGAGGCCTCCCGGCGCCGCACATTGAGAACCTGAATGCATCAATCAGAGGAGTCGATGGCTTAACGAAAAATCATTGAGAATGAGATGAACGTTACTCACAGGTATCATTAGCACCGATGATAGCATCCAGAATGAATTTCGTCGCGGGCTCATCGTCTTTTGGTGGCGTCGCTTTGCGGGCTGTCCAGATATTGTCGAGCGGGAGGGAAAAATATCCAGTGTAAAGTGGATACTCTTGTTCCTCGTCCCAGTCAAAATTGAGATCGTCCACCAAGCTCTCGTATGCTCGATCGTATCATGCGCGATTCACGCCGTCCGGCCCCAATGTCAGAAGAACGTCGACAATATTGGACTCTGTGAAAAGTGAGTGAAGGCTGACTAAGAGGTGACTGTATTCACGGTTAGGCATCCCGTCGCACGTGTCTTCCAAAATACCGCGGAAGAATCGCACAACAGCATACAGCTGGAGGAGCTCGTCTGTCGGAAATTCCATCAATAGAGCTGTGCGCTGTTGCTGAATGTGTTTAATCTCATTCTCATCGAGCTCATCGCCGAGAATTGGCGGGAATGAGTTGCAATAGAACATAATGCGATAGGCCGCACGGTGGAAGCGCCAATGACGCGCATGGTAGCGCGCTAAGCGTGTAAATCCGGAATCACGATCTGTTACTTGTCAATCATTATCAAATGGTTGATTCGTCGGACACGCCCATTTATTTCTACTGTCCCTTTCGCCAGTCCAAAACCTCTCGAAACCACGCTGCTCTCACCCTGCGCATTCCTAACACCTCAAAACCCAATTTACCGTCACTAGATCCTTGTTTGTGCGACTATCTCCACACATCAATACACCTGACATATCAATCTAACATCCACCCTGACATATCAGCTCACCGCGCTACCATCTACTCTGGTCGACTGATTCGTTGCTATCTCTGGGTGCTTTCTTTTTGAAAGCTGCCGCTTGTTTGATACATATATATTTCTTTGGTTTCACACATTCCAATCGCCACCTTCCCTGAATTCCCATTCTCTGGTTTCCCTGCTTTCGAGCAGTTCACCGCCGTCCCTGTTTTTTTATTTTACTGCTTTGGTTCGTTTAATTTGTTGCTGTTGCACACGTTCCCTTGCCCCTGCTGAGTTCTATATTTTTCCTGGCTCTGATTACTCATTTTCGTTCTGTATAAAAGGCGTAGACTCTTTCACAATAAAATCACTTTCATCTTGCCTCTCACTCGAGCAGTTTAAGTCGCCCTTGCTCTCGAAATCGCTCCCGACCTCCGCTCACGTTTATCTCGCTTTTATCGACTCAGTTCTTGCCTCGCTTTCGGGTTACAGCCGCCGGGTGCTTATAACGGTGCCCTTGCAAGTTGAAACACTTGCATAATTTTATTCCTTGCCTCCTTTTCTGAGCGAAAGCTTACCTTTGAGGTTTTAGCTCGCGCTTAGACGGCAGGCAGGCGTGTCACCAAGATTCATCCACGGTGAGGACGCTGGTCCTGGAGGTACGGTCTTTCTGGCTGATGATATGAAGATCGATGAATGACATGTGACGTGGCGCGTCGGATGGGCACAAAACTCGGACGTACGCACGTTAGACTGTAGATATCCTCCAGATCCGCAATGAGTCCCGAATTTAGTTCCAACCCTGCCTTCTCAAAAGTCGTGATAACACTGGGAACATGGTCCTCGGGGCACTCGGTGGCGTGGGTGTCCGAGCCATCCTGATCCCTGTCGCGAGCATCCAGGGGATTGTATCGATGCCGTATGACCCGCAAAGCTTGCGGTAGCGACGGGCCAACAATATTATACGCCACTGCTCGCGTGGTGGACTACAACGCACATTCAGTGCGATCCGAACGGTGCGAGAAAACCATGCTTGCCTTGGGGTGTGTTTGATAGACTCGGTGGCAGCCGTATACGGCGTTTTGATCTATCAGACCCTCGCTAATTAGCGGTGAGTGATGATGTATCAAACCCGCTAAGTTACGGTGGGTTCTGATACATCAGCTCACCTTTCTCTCTGCACTGCCACCAGCCCCGCCACATTTACCCGCCCACCGTTCGCCCGCCTCGGCGCATTGTTTGACGGCGCTTTGATGGCGCTCGGGATACGCCCCAAATTGGACATTTGTTTACACTTATTACTCCACCATCACTTCTCTCCCTCCCTCATTGCGTGGCCTCCCCTACCCTTCTGCCGCTTCTATGGCACCCCTCCTTCTTCAGATACATCCCTTACAGCTCTTTACTGTAGGCCGCGCCTTTTATAGCTCCGTTACCGCCCTCTGCATGCCGCTGTTGACCACTTTAGCAGCCCTTGGTCTACCAGTACATTCGCTGTAAAAGATTCCCTGCAGGTGCGGGCTCCTTGCAATTTTGGCAGATGGTAGTTGGCACATACTCCATTTCTCTCTGTAATTTCCCGATTGCTTTGCGGCCTTTCCCGTCCACCGTCGCTGTTGGTGCTTCCACCGGAATATTCGCCATAAAAACTTCCCCGCAGGTGCGGGTTCTTTTGCACTTTTGGCAGATGATAGTTGATATATGCTCCATTGCTCTCCGTACGTTCCAGATTACTCTGCCGCCTCTTCGGCGCGCTGTCGCTGTTGGCGCTTCCGCTAGTATATTTGCTTTAAAAATACCCTGCAGGTGCGGATTCTTTGCGCTTTTGGCAGATAGTAGTTGACATATGCTCCATTGCCCTCCGTAATTCCCAGGCTGCTTTGTCAAATTTTCAGAACATAACCTCGTTTCCCTTGTCCGCCGCCGCCGTTCTCACGGGTTCTGGTGGTGCCGTCCCTGCAGCTTCTCTTTTATGATGTACAAACGGTTGATGGGATTGAAATGCTGAAAATACAATGCTGTTTGCTCGTTCTATTGATTTTTGAGTTCCCTACATTGAATTTTTTGCAAAAGGATCGCAAATTTCGGACTTCGGAATTAATCGGCCCCAACCATCCAACGGCCTGTGTGCTAAGTCGAATTCTTGGATGAGGTCATGAGATAGGTCACGAGGCCTCGAAGAAAATCTCTCTCACACCGGATAGTGCGCCGGGACTCGCACACCTTGATACAGGTGGCACTGTGTTCAAAGCAGCGTCTTTTTCCCCCTTTTTTCTAATATTTTCAATATCATCTCAAACATTTCAATGCGTCATTTTATTTTTTCGCTCACTCTCAAGTCCCATTTTTGGGCTCATATTTTTTACCATAGAAAAATCATACCATCAACATAAAAGCATACATGACAGTATTTACGGGTTCTATCATAATGAGAGTTCATTCAGGTAAATAAATTGGACTTGACGCTGGTTGAGCAGCGAATGTGTGCGTCGTTGAATTCGAAGACACCACGAAATACAAGACAATTACTTCTTTGATCTAGCAGGAAGTCAGTGTCACAGAAACGAAAAAAATTCCCCAAACTTACTTCTTCTTTGCCGGCTCCTTGCTCGACGACGGTGCAGCGGTAGCCTTCCTCTTTTCGGACTGCGCACGTGCCAACAACACCCTTTCGCTCTGGTCCAGTCGAGGGGCACGCGTACCCTTGACCACCCGTTGTGGTAGCGATCCGTCCGCATGAACACGTGGCTTCCGATTGCGAAGAAGGATAACTGTTCCCTCCACTGGCCCTGGCTCCCAGCCCTTTGCCCTCTGCGCCACACGCGCATCGTCTGCCGCCTTCTGCTCCTCCGCCATTGCCTCCTTCGCAGCTCGCTGGGCTGCTGCGCGATTGTTATTGCTGATCGTGTAGATGGGGGCGGGGGGCGTATCAGGATCGTTCGTGACGTCGGCTAATGCTGCCTGCGCTGCTGCTTTGTCTGCCTTCGAAGGTCTCCCCCGTTTCTTTCTCACATCCTGGGCTTCTCTCGCGGCTACCTCCTTCTCAACCACCTTGCCACGACCAATTTTTGCCGTCGCCTTGTTAGATGTTGCCGTCGCCTTCTTCACCACATCATGGATCTTGGTTATCGCCTCCGGCTCCTCGATGGGACGTGCGAGGGGACGAGACGCCGGTGCCACAGGCATCTATGGTGCAGCAAGGGCGAGAGGCGCGGCGACGGCAGGCTGCGATGGGTCGGCGGGCGGCGTGGTGATCGCGACAGGAACCGTGGCCATGATGGGCGTCGAGATAGTGGGGATGGTTGTCGAGGCGACGGGGATGGTCACGGTGATCGGGACAGGAACTATGTCGGCGGTGGGCGACGTGATCGGGGCAGGAACCGCAGCCAGCATGGGCGTCGAGATAGCGGGGATAGTTGGCGAGACGGCAGGGATGGGCATGTTAATCGGGGCAGGAACCGCGGCGATATGTGTTGTGATGGTGGCCGCAGGCACAATCAAGGCAGACAGGGCACGAGCCACGGCGGTCTGCTTTCCGACGGGTTTTGGGGATGCACCAATCCCACTGTGCTGGGGGGCGTAATGAGCGAGCCCAAATGGGTCGAGTCGAGGCGGTGTGCTAGGAGGAGCAGGTTGGTGACGAAATGCCTCTGACAGACCACCAAGTCTGAATGTAGGCTGTCGCTCCGCCAACTTCGGCTCGAATGTAGCGCCGCGGTGGGCAGGGCTTGGATGTGGAAGTTCTCCCACCCCTGGCGGGGAGTTTGAAGCTGTATCGTCCAGAGCCAGGAGCTGGGGGTCGATGGCTATAGTCGGTCCTCCAGCTTGGGCTCCGCTCCTCTCGAAACATGCGATTTGAGCGGCAGCTGCAGGGCTCAAAGGAGCTGACATTCCAGGTGGCCAGCGTGCACCGTCTTCGGCACTGGAGTTGTGCCCATGGCCGTTTTCTACACTAGGCACACTGGAAAAGGAAAAATTATATAATACACTGAAAGTCTACCTGAAAATGCAATTTTCATTTTATATTTCAGGTCTACAGAAATTAGGAATATCTTTGTGTCTGAAAGGTGAAATGAAAATACAAATTTCATATTCCATTTCAGACTCACTGAAAAAAGGACTTTCAGTGCTTATGAAATGTGCTCTGAAAGGACCACTTTCAGCATGCCTTTCAGGAGCACTGAAAGACCTATTTTCAGACACAAAGAAAGTCATGCTGAAAGTTCAAATTTCAGTGCACCTTTCAGAAGCACTGAAAGATCCATTTTCAGATAAAACAAAGCTATTTTCAGATAAAACAAAGACAATCATCTGAAAATAGAACTTTCAATGCTCCTGAAAGGTGCGCTGAAATTTGAACTTTCAGTGCAACTTTCTTTGTTTCTGAAAATAGGCTTTTCAGCACTTCTGAAAGGTGTGCCTAAAGTGGTCCTTTCAGAATACATTTCATAAGCACTGAAAGTCCTTTTTTCAGTGAGTCTAAAATGGAATATGAAATACGTATTTTCATTTCGCCTTTCAGACACAAGGATATTCCTAATTTCTGTAGATCTGAAATATAAAATGAAATTCGCATTATCAGGTAGACTTTCAGTGCATTATGTAATTTTTCCTTTTCCAGTGTGAGGGCCATGGTCGTCGTAAACTGGGGCCAGTGGGTCGAAACTGTCTCGCATTAGTGCGCGTCCCCAAACTGAGAAAAAACCAAAGGAGCGTACCTCTCCGAAGACAGGTCATGACCTGAATCCTCCAGGTTTTGAAAATCTTCGTCGCCCTCAGATCTAAATCGCATTAGTTATAATGTCCTAACCCCGACTCAAAAACTTACCCAGAGACAGACGGTAGGTTCTCGATATTCACGGTAGGAGTGGCCTCGGCTTCAGTGGACCGTGGTGCGGGCGGGATAGAACTAAATAAAAATTAGATACTTGTATTTGAGAATAAAATAAGAAACAACGAACCTACTATGCACTTGAACCGAATCCAAGGAGGCGAGAGACGGTATGGCCACGGTGGCGGGTGTCTGGCCCGGAGTTGTGTCTGCAGGGTTCTTCACAGGGCTTTTATTGCTGGAACGCTTTGGCTTTGCTTTAGACTTCTTCGCCAGCACGGCAGGAAGCGGGGATGGGACTGGGGCTTGTATGACAATTGCTGGTCGTGATGGATCATTCGTTTCGGGGGTTCGTGTTTCTAGCGCTACTGCACGACATTCCTCAGGAGCTGAGATGACACGTCACTAACCACCTCAGAAATTTTGGAGCACGACTTACTATAGACCTGCTGCAAAAAACCTTCAAAAGCCTCTATGACATTTTTATCGAAGTCGATACAGGAGTCCTCGAAGTCGTTCCCAGCAGGAGTGGTGCCATGGCAGACTCTGACGAGAGGAAGAGTAGACGTGTGGTCAGCTGACCGAGATCAACAACTCAAAAAGGGAAACGCACATTTTCATGCTCAAGTCGCCACCCATTCTGGGGTTGGGGCCACCGACCAATGTTATACCAACCCATCCAGATCCCTTGTAAACCGCGCCGAGTACCTTGGACAAAAATGTCTCAAGACCATCGATGCCACTGATAAACAGTCAGTAATGTTTTTGCAACATGGAAAAAATCGTTACTCTTGTAGTTGTGGGGGGCATTCGTTTCTGCTTAGACCCTTCTTCTTCTGCTCTCGCGTCGGCCGCCATCTTCTCTTTCTCCTGCTCAATCTCGCGCAAAACACTCGCTCGCTCTTCCTCGGATGCCTGCTTCCAAAGTGCCGAAACCACGCGTGTGCGCATGCGCATGCGTGCCGACTTGAGTGACTTGGTTCGGGCTGCCTCCGAGCCATCTGACTCGTCGGTCCAGTCGTCCACCTCGTCTTCACGCTCGGGAAGATTGTCGTACCCCTCAGTTGTCAATGCTTTCCGGATTAGCTCGTGATTCCTCTTTGCAAAGAACTCCACTGCCTGGTGTACACGCTTCCTCGGCTTCTCCTTCATGTCGAACAGGACGTCGACCATCGCGTCCACCCTTGCAGACGCGACAGCATTGCCGTTGCTGATTTTCTTGCGCTGGTACCGGAACCAAGTGTCTAGTCTCTGTCAAGTTTGATCAGTATCGACACGTCCACTGCATTGAATCATCTGACTTATACATTTTCGCGACTGAATAGCCGCTCCGACCGTTAACACCTCGGTGTCAGTAAGTTCACGAGCTTCCGGATCGGTAGGAAGCGGGAGACCGAGCACCCCGTGCTCAGGGAACTTGAGAAACCACTGCGGGTATAATGTGTTCCAGAAGACATGTAGTTTCTTCTCAGCCTGCTTGCGTAGGAAATCTGGAACCCATGGCTGAAGCCAAGCTTGTTGTTCGTCCGTAGCCCAGCTCTTTGGCGCCATTGGACAAGACTCGAAATTGTGTGCAAGATACGATGAAGCAGAGCGCGATAGGCTGACTGAACTTGAATGCGGGTTTGAGATTCTTGGTAGCATGGGCGGAGCTGATTGATGAACGGACATTTTCGAAGGTGACTATTGATCAGTGCTCGCTAGGGCCAGTGAACTATGGAGGTTATGGAGACACCCCATGAATCTTTGGTCGAAATGATACAGTAGCTCATTCCTCACAGCGGCTACCTCCGTGATTAGCGTGGAAGTCACAACTGTAACATCGGCATTATTTCCAAAAGTGGATGAACTGTTGGCACATATTCGTGATGAGCATTCCATTCGCCATGTAGATCGCGTTGGGTGCCGGTCGAGGTGGAGGAGATGGCACGGGTGCTACGCTACTGCGATTGGCAATCGAGCTGGTGGATGCAGCAGCAGGGGCGGCGACAGGTCGACGACACGCAATTGGAGGGAGAGACAGCGTACGCTGTGCGCCAGGCAGCGATCCAGACGCAGCTAGCCCGGGGATTCTTGAGGGAATGGGCGCATTTACCTACGTTGATACGGCAGGGCAGGGCGGAGGAGGTGGAGACGCAAGTCGCTGGCAAAGACGACAGGGAAGAGAGTGATGGGGAGGAGAGTGACGACGAGGAGGACGAGGCTATATCAAGGTTACCTCAGCGACCGATGAAGCCCACTTATGTGGACGAGGTGCTAAGCATGTAGATGGCTCCACCCCACGTCTGTGCTGCGGCGTGTATTTGCTCGTGCCCACTGTACGCATCGTCTATCCTCGCCCACCGCCCTGTCGAACCCTCCCCACACGTCCACCCGCGCCCACCGCTCGGCAGCGATGCTCCACAGTGAGTATGTGCCTGCACCCACCGCACGCACCCTCCGCCCTCGCCCACCGCCCTGTCGTACCCTGCCCGCATGTACACCCGCACTCACCGCTCGCCAGACATGCTCCTAGTGTTGTTCGGGTCGGGTCGGGCTTGAAAGCCCGGGCTTGGGTCGGGTCGAGGAGGGCTTGGGCCTGAGGATATCCTGAGCCCGACCCTACCTCCAGGGTCGGGTCAGGTCGGGTCGGGCTTGGGCTCAAGCCCGGGCTTGACCATGATCTTGCTGAGTGTACGAAAGTATGTTTGATAGTGGAAATTTGAGACAATACTGACCTCTTCTGAAGTTTAGGAACTGTTCTTTGGGGTAAATGACATGATATCCAACTTTCCAAGGTGATTTTAATGTCGATCAGATCTAAATCAGATCACAGCGGAATATCCCGAACTCACTTACGCGACACTGAGGAAGAGATGAAAGGACTTGAAAGTTTGTTAAAGGTGCAACTCAGCTTGGGTCAGTCCAAATGAGGTTCCAAGTTATAATTCACTCACCAAAATGCCCACATGTAGCCCACATGTAGCCCATACTGGGCGACCCGGGCCCAAGCCCGGGTCGCGGGTCTGAAAAAATTCCAAGCCCGACCCTGGGCCCTACTGAAGCCCTACTCGGGTCGGGCCTGGGTCGGGCTCAGAAGCCCCGGGCTTGGGTCGGGCTTGGGCTTGAGCCCTGACCCGGCACATCACTACATGCTCCACAGCGAGTGTTTGCTCGCGCCCGCCGCACGCACCGTCCGCCCTCGCCCACCGCCCTGCCCTGCGCGCACCGTCCGCCCTCGCCACCGTCCGCCCTCGCCCTCCTCCCTGCTCCATAACATGCGTTTGCTCGCCCCCATCGCACGCGGGGTCCGTCCTTGTCTACCGTCCTCCTACAAGATCTCCACACATCCACCCCTCGCCCTCCATACTCCGCTGCGTGTATTTCTTTGCGCCCGCCGCACGCACACGCCCTCTGCATGCCCACCACACGTTACCGGTCGCACTGTGCTTCTCTACCAGCCGCACCTTCCTAGAGGGCTACGCACCCTCCCTTGTTGGCAACTGGTACATCGCACGCCACTCCTGACTCCTGCGTGGGTACCTGACGAGGATCGTATTGTTTGATTCTGTAGTTCTCGCTTTGGGATTTCATGCAGTATGGCTTGCTCGGTAGTACATTTAGAGGACACCCTACGCTACCTTGAATTTTCACTCTTTTGCTATCTATTTGCGGGGCGATTTTGGTGTATTTTTCAGAGAATTTCTTTGTCGTATCTGCGGGTGTTTTTGGTCGTTTTCGGCGACAAATGGCCTTCGTAGCTATCGGTCCTGTATTCCCTAATCATCTACACTTTTTCAGATTTTTTTTGCGCATTTTTCAAGTAATTTTTAACGGAAATTTTGAGGGACTTTTTGGTCGTTGTCAGCGACGACGACGACGATTCTTGTTAACAGTTGATGGCAATGAGCACGATACTTGATCGCTGTGGTCCCATTTGGGCCATTGGTCAGCGTTGTATGCGACGACGACGGCCGTGCCCACGAATATTACAATATAGGGTAAGTGGACTCTGCCATGATGTATCAAAGTCGCCTCTAAGTTAGCGGCTTTTATACATCATGGCTCTCCGCTAATTAGAAGCCACTGATAGATCATAGCGCCATACTAAGGTGTCGGTGGAATGCTTTGGAGACAAGCGCCAGCGAGCGAAGGGTGTCGAATGTAGGACAAAAAGTGAACATGCGGTCTACAACGTCGTCATCAAGCGGCAAGGCACTCAGCGCGCGCATGGTCAGCGGTTCGGAGAAAAAGTGTGTGGCTGTACATGGCACATTATTCACTACACGCACAAACAAACATCACACCTGCGACTCGTGATGTTCATATTGTTTTCATAATTGTTCATTGAGTGTCTGAAGTACTGCGTCTCACACATTGAAAATTTTCCTTCTATTACATTCCACACCAAATCAAGGGGGTAGCAAAAAAAAAATTTAAGGATACCGTGCCGAATTTTGAATTAAGGGCCTGACCGGGGGGACCGACCGACCGTACAGCATTATGTAATGGCCAAATATGGTAATTTTGATCTAATCTGTCCGCAATTTTCCTCATTTCTGTGCGATTTTCAGACAACTATGTCATTTCCAACCACACAAAAGATATGGCGGGTCGATACATTCAAGATACAACCCATATGACTGCATGATACCTGCCGGTCAATATTTCTTGTGATTCATGGAACATATTGTATGGTCGGGAGGAATTCAGGTTGCACAAGTCCGTAACTCTTTTCAAAAGATTGGAGGGTGTTTCTGAATGGGTTAGACTGGTAATTCCACTCTCGAGAGAGCTTTGAATGAAGTGAACAAGCAGGAGCCGCTGGGAAAGTGTCACAGCCACCTGTCAAGATTGCCGAAGAATCTTCCATTTTGGGGCAAGATCCTCGAAGTCGTCTCCAGAAAGCTTTTCCACTGGTGAAAACCAAGGAATTGGCCGTTTCGATGCCCCAGAAGCTCTCAAAAACGCTGGTCAAAAAATATTTTTCAAGGGTCCGTCGGGGGGACCGACCGACCAGCATCATATCATCAATTGCTCACGTGCTACCCCCTTGCACCAAATCAAAAACAGAGGAAAAACGGATACCAGCTTTGCGATGGCAATTTCAGATTCCCAACGCCTCAATCATGGCTGAAAAATTCGGCGTTCCTAATCCGCTGATTGGATCCCAACCCGTTCCCGCGTTCCACCCGCTGGAGACTCATCGCATCAATTAATTATGGGCAGGGGAAATTTCCGCACCTCGCGGATCCCGAACATCCATAGCTTTGCCCTGAAAATCATAACGCAGTGAGAAGCATGGTCTTCTCATCGAATACAAGAACGCTTACCTGTTGTCACGTCGTCCAATCCATTTCTTCCCGTGCCATAAAGCACGGGATTAAGGAATCCAAGAACTGGTTTTCCAGCAGCAATAAGTCGATCATTGACTAGTGCTATGAAGCTGGCGAAAATCGGACTAGCGCAGCTGGTGCCTCCGACACTGGTTACCTGAATTCAATGCGCGGTCAATAAATATCCCAACCGACTTCTAAAACGACGTACGCCTCCTTCTGTGAAGCAGAGAGAACTCCCTTTGTCAGAAAGAAATATAATGGTGCTGCACTGACAACGAACCGTTCACAATATAAACTTCCCACTCGGAGGTTACATCAGGGAAGCCACGTCCACTGGGGTTATACATCCCGCTATATTGGTCGCCAATAGATTCGAGATACGCTGACGTATCAGCTGCCTGCCAGCTCGGTACCGGGAAATAATTGGAGAATCCTCCACCAGAACTTCCGAAAGCCGTGGGTGGCTGGAAAAATGTCCCGCCAACGGAGGTAACGCTGCGAAAAAGATATTCATTCACATGCGTCACGATGAAGAGAATTTCAACAGCCACATACTAGGGGCAGGTAGATGGGAACATGGGGACAAACTCCGTGCAACCAATGTGCAGATCGCTTGCGCCGCCTGTCGAAGAGTTCAGAATTAATTTGGTAGGAGAGGCGAACCAGGAATTGGATGGTAACACAGACCGTCTCCAGAACCAAATAACATGGAGACACCTAAGCCATGGTTTATTAGTTTGAGCAGGAATCACAGACGATGATGTACCGATCGCAGCCAGTTGCATGTACCCATTGCAAACGGACCTGTAAAGATGCGCAAAGACAGGTAAGTGAAATACAAGGCAGAATGTAGGAAGCTCACGTTGCAGCACTGAGCGTTAAATCAGCTTCCTCGTTTGCATAACTCGTAGTGAAAACGGTTGGAGGGTTTTCTTGGGCGAGGATCCAATTGATGATATCCTGGACCAAATTTCAGCGAATAGACTGGAAATCCGAGGGCACGAACCAAGTAGGACGTGACACTATCGTCATTCAGGTCCAAAATATATGTTACGGGAACATTCCCTGCGACGCCGACGGTGTATTGGATGTCGATTTGACCCTCCAATCCCCCACTATTATCCTGCAAATTCTCTGCACCGTTCAAGAGTGCGAGGCTGAACGTATTTCCGGCAATGTCGGGTCTGAATTCATTGAGAAAGTTCTGAAAAGCACTTGAACACTTGCAGCTATCAGAGCTGAATCTCATACCGCAAGATCGGCATTGTTGGCGTATTCCTGTGTTCAATTGAAATGTTCAGTTTAATAGTTCGAAGGTCAAAACCAGACTGACGCCACCCGACGTGTTGTTCACGTTATACCCCGCCACACCAATATAATTGGTCTTCGAGCCCGAGATTGTGGTATTTGGGATGCCATAGAATTCCTGGAGGCAAACCTGGACGGCGAAATAGTCAGCCACCCATTCGAAGGGGATGAAAGAAAGGTGCCCGACTCACCGGCTGAACGATATCCTCACAAGGTGCAAGCTGTCTCGATTTTGGGGTCGCCCTGCGGTTGTACGCGGTATTTTGAGCGGGACGCTGAGGAGGAGGAGCGAAAGAAACAATCGGATGAACGTGAAGAATATGCTGCTGCATGATGGACGGAAGGGAATAGTTCATCGCACGGATCATCTGCTGTCCACTGGCAGAGTAGGTGAATATTTTGAAGCTGGTATTGAATAATCCTTCGGCCTGCTCGACGGTGAGCGAGACCTTCAGAATGTCCCCAGCAGGAGAGAAGGGTTTTGGAGAAGCGCCATTCGGTAACCAGGCAGTAACGGCGGACACAGAGTCGGGTGCAGGTTTGACGTATCCGGCGACCTTTCGCAAGACCAGCGTCAAACGTGATGGCACAAACAGCAGAGGCCAGCTTACTTCGGCAGCAGTCAAATATTTTCCGTAGGATGGACTTGACGGGAATGATACGGCGTCGACGACTTTCGCAAGCGCTGTAATGTTGGGCTGAACCAGCGCGACGAGCAACTCGATCTCCTGGTTTGGGGACGGTGAACCTATCACTTCGAAACCAGACGGGACGTGCGAGATACTCTCGTGTAGGACGAGAGTGCTCGAGAGCACAGATGTCGACAGCAGTACCAGAGGGAGAACGCGTAACAGAGCCATGTTCATGGGTAATCGATGGTATTCGGACAGATTCTTTATAAATGTTGGGTGTGCTGAATGGGGTAGCTAGACATCAGAACACAACCCCGCCCGGCTGGACGAGAGGAGGTACTTACTATTGGCGTGCCGTAGCCTTCATAACACTACACGAAACCGGACAGCCTTCTATTAGCCGACATACATTTCTGATTTGAGATGTGCTAGTCTTACCTGGTGTCCTAGGGCGTTTGTTCACTGATCGGCGTGAGTACGGAGGACCGTGAGATGAAATTGAACCTTCGTTGAAGCTAAGTGGATCTATTTTTGGTTGCTACATGCAAGCGGTGAAACGGGTTGTTCATAAAGCCGTACGCATCTTACTGATCTCGATATTGGGGACTGATAGCTCGTTCTTGACGATATGGCGGCAAATTTCGGAAGCTAGAGGATTAGCGCGGCAATCAGCAACCGAACGAGAAGTGCCCGGCGATTGTCGGTGAGCGGGCGGCGATCAAGAAGCAGACCCTTCGTTCCATTCAAACTCGGTATTTTATAAGCGGGTGCCTGAAGATCGGCGGGGGAGCGAATATATTCAAAATATTCCCTGGGGATGACGGACTTATCTCGGCACAATGTTACAAAACGTACCATCGGTCAGCGAAGGTCGGGTCGAATTGAACCCGGAGTTCATCGGCGTGACGAAATCCAGACGCATACCCCGAATGTGTTGACATGCTTCGGCTCGCGACGGGAAAGATTTCGTTCGGAGGTTTCGGGCTAGGTTTCTAGCGGCTCGGCCACAAGCTATTGAGGCTGGAACTCCGGCTCGATACTGGTGGCGGTGGACAGATACTGACACTGATACTGATCGGAGTTTGAATATGGTCCGGCTAGCCCGGTATCACGTGTCCCACGTGCCAAGCTTCGCGTCGCGCGTCGCAGTTGCATCGCGTCGCCGCGTCTGATAAACTTTGGCAACTAATCTTATGCCTCCTTGAGGTTTTACCTTTATGCTTCGTGCACAGCTTGTTCATCTGTCAATGACTTGAGAGACTTATTCAAATATTGGTCAGGGAATTGATACCTTCAATACTTTCACTCTTTTATTGTCACAGACGGTGATGGCATGGCTTTCATTGAGTAGCAAAGAGCCCAGGTACCGTGCTGCAGTCAAAAATCTCTATTTTTAACTTCCAAGAATTCAGTGTGTTTTATTCTGAAAGCCAGACATTGTGCATACAAGATGAGAATAATGTTACAAGGTGCACCATCTATATAGCTTCAGTCAGAACAATCAAAAGGATATTGAATGCTCGGCATGCAGGTCTTCACTAACCGTTGACAGTTCAGCGGCTTGCAAGGTTTGATTGTGCATGGTGCAACTACGCATCATTGTGTGAATGTGGATTGCCAGGAACCAATTGGTTCTGCACTTGATTTGTCTCCTAGCACTTGTGCATTGGACAACATTCAAGGCGGCTGAGCAAGGTGAATTTTAATTTTGTTCTTGCCTCAAGCAAGTGTGCATTGAGGTGCGATCAAATGCACAAGTCACAGTTAGTTAGTCTGGCCGCCAAGCCGGGAAAGAAAAATAGACCTCGAGGTTTAGGTAATGTTTGGATGCAGGAGAGCACAACTTTCGAAATCGCTGTTTGGGAGCACTGACGGTAATGGTCATTGCCTTACACAGTGCGTGGCAACTATATTTTCTTTTTGAATGCCGGATGCCCAGTCGCGTGAGCGCTGAAGCGAATATGATCTGTCAAAGCAGTTTCAAACTCCGTTCAGTATCTGGTGTACTGATGGTAATAAATTGGCTTCCAAGAAATGCACCTAAATTCCTCAAAATATTCAAGTGATCAGGGTTACTCTCCAGAAGTTCTCTAACTTTATCTTGAAGTTTAAGGTGTATCCTACAATATAATCTTCACTTTATTTCAGTATCTGAACTTTGCTGTCAACAGCTCGGTATCATCCGAGAAAGTCCAAAGAGGAAAGCGGGAAACGCCGAGACCGACAAAAGCGGAAGTTCTGAGATCGCCGAGAAGCCCGGGACATCTGACAAATGCATGCAATATTTTCTTTTCTTTATTTTTTTATTTTTGTCCACCACCATCAGTATCGAGCCGGAACTCCGATTAGAATCGAACCAGGATGTGCCGCACGGCCCGCAATTTGGCGCACCGCGGCGAGATCCGGGGAATAGATCCTCGGCCAGTCTAGATTGGTGCTTTGTATTCACAGAGTGAAGTGAATGAGGAAAGTCGTCTGAAGACGAGATTCATTTGTGGGTATGTTGGTTTGGCCGTGAGCCACCGGGAACAGGAAATGCAACATCTATTGGCATTCGGGTCTCCATGTAATGGAGGTCCAGCAAGAATGTGCATTCTGGAAGGACCGGGGCAAATTGGAACAAATATGATCGAATCGCCCCACGAGACTCAGGACTGTTGCGTCTGTTGTCTGAATGATGACGGGCCGGCGGCACAATGAAACCCAGTCAGGGGATGACAACGAATATTTCCTTGTGGCTCGTCGTCTACGCCACGCCCTCGCGCTGCTAAGAGAGGCTTTCGTAAGGTGAGGTGTTCGTTTATTGTAGTATTCAAGTCCATAGACGTTGTAGGTAATATCCGCTCACCCGCGTCACTATTTTCCGGTGGTTTGGCAGGCAAAACGGATGCAGACCTTATATGTATGCGAAGCCGAATTGAGGAGAGGTAGCATGCGTAACGTGCACAGGCAGACTCTGAACGAGTGCGATGCGGTACGGAAGGTGGAGTGAGTTAGTTATTCAGAACGAGCTATGGGGAAAGAACTCGCGATATTCATATGTACGGGGATGAGAAGCATCTATGGAACCACTAGTTTCGATTTTGCAAGGGCGTCTGGACCTGAATCTCACTGTCAAGGCGATCGATTGCTCAGTACTGACTTGATGGAAAAAGACGGGGAAGGAGCGATGGCATACCTGTGTTCCTCGTACTGCGTCATTATTATTGTCGTACACACTAAAGCAGTTTTGGTGTCGGAATTTCCTATTGCGCTCGCCGGCCCAAGTCTTCATCTGCAGCGAAAAAATAGAACTGAAGGACTTGGAGCATGCGACGGAAAACTGAGTACGCAGCAGACCCAGCCAGCGGGCTGTATTGGTAGGAGCTGGCAGGGACGGAAGCGAAATTCGAGGCAAACGCATCAAGAAATGCACTGGAAAAACAGAAAGGGATGTTTATTGAATAAAGAAGAGATGGAATTCCGAGATCCATAGACGTAAAGCAATCTTCAAGTGCAATGCCGGAAGCCAAGCAAGATGCAAAGATCCAATACGCGAGACCGTGGCAGGCTGGGTATCGAATACTAAGTTTCGAAGGCAGGGAATCGAGACCAAATGACATATGAGCTGGTGATTTAACAGACAAAAGGGCACCAAGATGGGCAGCGCAACCACCGCGCTGAGCAGTGAGCGGCCGCCATGAGTGTAGTGGCCAAGAAGCGCCGGAAATTGCCGAGCATCAGCGCGCACGTACCATCAGTCACAAACGTAACTCGTATATTAAGCAGATGTCCTGATTTCATGTGTACATATTTGACACTTCCTATTTTGTGCTAATCTCATCTGCGCACGATATCCGCTCTGTTCCACTTTTTTGGTGCTTGGCCGCTTCTTCAACGAGTGGTTTAACTTTCGGCGGGGGATGTACTAAGTGCGACACACTCACACTCACACTCGGCTAGCAAAATGTACTTACTTGCGACACTGTGTCGCAAGACCCGCTCGAGTCAGCAGTGATGCGAAGAGGTGCGACACTCTGCCAGAGCCCGGGCCGCATCACGGTTGAGTGATCTCATCAATCAAACATTCTGACTGTTCGGTTGCTGTTCCGTCGAATCTCGCTCTCTTTTACGACCACCGCCAACGACGAACGACATCCGACGCAGACAGATCACTGATTTTCGTCTGGCATGGTTCCGGCGCTTCTTGGGCCATGTGTGTTGACACAGTTGGAGGAATTGCCAGAGCACCAGTCCGGAGAGGCGTCACGCAGTGCGCGGACAGCCCATACAGTGAGCACTCGCTGAACAAACACCCGCATGCAGCACTGACTCCGTTTTCCGCCTACCGTAACCACAAGAGATTGACGAGGCCAATTCCAAGTTGGAATGAAGTGGGTTCATCAGCCGAGGTGTTCGCATTGGGCGTTCCTGCAGCGCGAGGTATGTTGTAGTAATTTTACCCCACTGTTTCAAGACTAAAGTTTTCAATACCAATTACCAGAAGATATTCACCAGTGAACGCGCGTGCAAGCATTCCGAAGGTCTTCCTGCACGCGCGGTCGCACAATTCAGGTGGTGGGGCGCCTTCTGTAAGTGCCTAAAATAAACACGCTGTCGTGTCTCACGTGCGGCACGCTGTGCGGTGAACCGCTCCGGCACACTTCATTAGGTAGAAACTATATCAATGTACCGTCCTTCATCATGCTCTAACCAAGTGTACGGTAGTTAGGCACGAAAATAAATGTAGGGTAGAATTGAGTCAAATATATTTTTGAAGTCTATACAAGTCTGTGTCGACTCTATCGAAAATCGGCTGGATTATCCAGTATTTTTATTGTCGTGCCGAGCTTGCCGTGTCCCCGATCGTAGCCGAAAAGTGGCCGAGCAGCTGCCGTGACAGTGTCGCAACATGATCGAGTGTGTCGCAAATTTGCTTGCATTACCCCAGATTTTGTCACAGTGTCGCAGCTCACAAGGTGCTAAGCGAGGAGTGTGAGTGTGAGTGTGTCGCAGTTGGTTGATCCCCCTTTCGGCGCGTCATGCCACTCCACTATTCCATTTACGACACACATGCCTGTGAACCCAGTGCATAACATCCGCTCAAAAGGAGGAGCTGTCTCGCATTGCTTCTTAGCGTCCACGCCCATCATCTAGCTTTCTGAAAGCTGTTTTGCGGCGGTATCTGCTTGCGTAGTCAAGAACCTTCAGGCTCCTTCCACTTGCGAAGATGAACCACAGATCTCTGCACAATATTGTTCGCATCAAGCGCATCCAAGACCTCAATCATCTCGTGAACTATCACGCTTCTTTTTGGTGCCTGGCATCTCCTCAAGCCCTCCCAAGCCAAATCCAAGCTCAACTCAAGCACAGAATTCAAAATCAATCAAGCTTGACTCGTCCCTGGGCTGGCCACTTCTTTTCTCAATCATTTCAAAGTCTAACATGACAACAATCTTCCTTCATGCCCTCTTCCATTACATCAAAAACCTCCAGATCCCGAGTAAATAACCAACAGTTTTGGGAAAATCAAGCCATCGTTCTTTTCAGTCGCGGCGGCACTGGTCAGATCAAATTTAGGACCAAGATATCTCGATGCAAGTCATCTGCTATCCAGAGTGATGGACTGAGAAATCTCTCCCACATTGCGACGATTTATTCGGCCATGTTTTGACCTTCAAGTGCATGATTCTTGGTTCGCGTTCCATACTCTTCCGAGATCATCTGTTCATCCCAGGTGTTCCGTATTCAATATCCTAGGGGAATGAAGGAACCAGTATCATGTGATGGTTCATCGCATTCATCTCATCCACGGACTGTGACTAAGATCCCCGACATCCGTAGGCTATCTATGGAAAGCAAGAGCACCACGCTGATAAGCGAACCTGCCGATGGCGTGATGAAGGATGGCCGTGCTTACCGGTCATTAGGCCCCCGGGCAGTCGCAAACATGATATGCAGAATGTTAGATTGAATGTTTGTTGTGTCCGTTCTTTGCATTAGTTTTTGGGCGAGATTCTTCGTATCTTAAGCAGATAGCCTGATTTCGTATGTGCGTATTTACAGTCTTCCTTTTTCTCCCACGTCGCGCCAATTCCCGAGATGAAGCTGTTTGTTTTTAACGCAGCGCTCACCTAGCGCCCAACTTTAACTTTCAGCATCAAATCTTGGCCTCGAGGACTTCCTCTTTATGGCATAGTTCCGACCGCATGCCCACATTCTCCCGCGCTCAACAGCCGTTCAAAAGACCGCCATCTGAGTCGGTCGCGTGTCCGTTCTTTCTTCCCCCTACCATCCCATCCACTAGCTGCAGTGCATCCTCCATGGTTCTTCAAAGTGGTCACGCCATTCGTCTGGCGTCAACTTGAACAGGCCGCTCTCGATTCCTCCCTCTTTTCAAGATCCCAATATACCGCTTAAAGTCTGGCGGCCGCAATGATTATGCCTGCAAGCCAGAGGATTGTCAAGATTACCTGTACGCAAGACTGAGCTGAACACCTATCAGATCGTTCAAGTTGCCAATGGCTGGACACTTTACTCAAGCCATGCAAGATGTGGGTGACCTGGTGCTCTCTGCAACCTGAACATGTACTGCGATAGGACCAAGATGACGTTATCGCATGCTTCTCGCGAACATTCAAGCAGTTCTCGAAGACAGGTAGCTCACTCCATTATAACTGTTCTTGGCAACATATTTTCAACGGCGGTCTCAACCTATCAAGTGACCTCAGGTTCCAACATTCCAAGAACATGTCGAGCGCGCAAAATAGAGTCATGGAAAGTCTCCGGGTCTTCCGCATTATTTTCATGTGGCTACACAGTATCTCGCGAGCTCACCGAAGTTTTCTAGGTCCAGGCACTTTGTTGCAATCGCTGTCATCTGCGGTGAGCCACCTTTCCTCTTTGTTTCCGCTTGATAAGTTGAGCGGCATTGTTTCAGTACACTTCTACTGCTCTGGCCGAGCCAGCAACTGTATGAATGACCTTCGACTTTTCCATCGTGTTATATTTGGCTGGTCGGCTCGTATCCTGTCCTCCCATTTTAATTCACACTGACGTCTGCTTCCATGTTGCATTCGCCACATCGCACGCTTATCCATGAGGACACGGATATATCCGACACCCGACGTGCGATTTAAACTCATTTCGGGAAACGCTAATGAGACACCAGGTCGTTCAAGTCACTTCTTTGGTGTTTTCACCAACCTACCATATCTAATGTATGTTTTAGTTTTACAGAATTTCCACTCACTTCCCTCTCGCGCCGTAGTTGTGCCCCTTATACCACCATTCATTCCAGGTCAGTGGAAATTCAACACCGAGAACGAATGTCCAAAAAGAGGTAGGCCGTGCCTTCAAGTCCTCCATGCCATGTCATTAATCATGCCCAACAGTGCTGCTCTGTCTCACGAGATCCGACGAGCTTGCCAAGTATTGCTGGTAAGTATTTGGCTTTCTATAATACAATAGATCCAACGTTGACACAGCATCGGAGCAAATTTCTTACTGTGTGCGATTATCTTCCATACACCTGAAGAGTTGCCGTTCTGCTTCAAGTGTTTGCCTGATTTGTGACCGGTTGTAAAAATGTACTCCAATGTTCAATTGTATTTAGTCTTTCCTACAGAGACACTTCAACTATTACCTCGTGCCTCATTATGTTGAAAATTATACCTGATGCTATCTGGCTTATACGCTGCGTCGGACTTCGGAACACCTTGCATTTCTAAGCAGACTTTGAATTTTATTCAACCTACTTAGCCGGAGCGAAGCGACGGCAGTTCTTGTATAAGTAGAACAAACAGTATTAACCGTACTTGTATGAATATTAACTGCAGAGAGACCTACCTATCACATTCAACCAACATTCAACTACTTACACAGTGTGGATTCTTTTTATATGACCTGCCATCTTATTTGTAATCCATTGCCGTCCATCGCATGCATAGTAATATGCCCGCTGGTGGAAAGTCCACTGGCGGCCACCAGTGAATACTGACAGACTTCCATTTAGTATCCTCTTCCGGATGAGCTGCGCCGTAAATTTCCAAGGGCTGGTACCGACATCCCCCTCGCAATCGCCAAGGACCGTGTGATACACAATTATACGGAGAAGCATGTTGCTCCCAGTGTTCAGTTTCGTTTTATTCAGTTCCTTCACGCCGTACTGAAGGAAAACATTCCTGATCTCCCCGAATTTGGTACAGATTGGCCTCGCGCGAAGCATGCAGGAACTTTGCTTCAATGCCAATTGCTCGAGGAAAAGGTTTTTGAATTTTCAAAAGCTTGGAATTGTCCGATCGGTGGGTATGTCATGCCAAAAAGTAAATCTCATCTACATCGCAGTTCTGGAATTAATCAAGTTCTCAGGTTCCGACAATTATGCTGGGATTTCATTCACCAAAGATGAAGTCCTCAAAGCACTCAAGCTCAAGAGCTCAAGTTCCAGCAGTGATAACGTCGCGTTTGATCCCGATAATCTTTATGCTGGGATTTCATTCACCAAAGATGAAGTCCTCAAAGCACTCAAGCTCAAGAGCTCAAGTTCCAGCAGTGATAACGTCGCGTTTGATCCCGATAATCTTAAGGATTGGTCGAAGGCAAAGACTTGGTATGCGAGCGGCGGGGTAACTCACAGCGATTTGTTTCGCAAGGTGAAGACTGTGGACTTCAAAAACGGACTCGCCGAACGTCGGGCGCGGCATGGCAAAGGCAGCTCGTCGAGTAAAGGTCGTACCTGTCGTCCCAGCCGGTCGTCTTCGGGGAGCGATGCTCCTTCTCGCAAGCACCAGAGGTCGAACAGTGCGTCTGTAAAGGCCGTAACGTGGGGCCTATGCATAAATAAATGTATTTGTTGACTATTTGTACATCTTGCCTATTTGGGACGCTAGCGTAGTATAAATTGCTCATGTTTACGCTAGTTTAACCACTCTTACTCTTAACTATCACTACTTACAAGAATACGAATCTCTTTGCTGGTTCTCTTGTGCTGTGATTTAAGAGTGTTAAGAGACCCTAACACTTTTTTGAACCATGATAGTGGATCAAGTCGCTTGCAGCAAACATTGTGCGAGCGATTTTCTTATCGATTAAAAAACCTTTTATCTACTTTTCTTTCGTGCACATCGTTGACGACGATGGGCAAGAACAGGAAGAAAACCCAAAATAATACTCAGATCGAGCACGACGAGCATGGTCCGGCACCGCCGTACCAAGTCCGGACGCTGCGTATTTCGATCGTGCCCGATGACGATGATGGAGATCCTCCATCACCGCACGGGACCGCGTTGACAGCGGCAGCGCAGTCCCGAGACGTGGGCTCAAGGAGATCGCCGACGGTGTCACAGCCACCTAATCGATCTCTATCCCTACCACCACGCGATGTCGAGCATTCACGCTCGACACCGTCAGCTTCCCACTCGGGTGCCGACGCGAGGCTGACGGCCCCTACCGACGACTCCAGACTGACAACAGTCCCTGGAGACGTCTCAAGCCTCGTCCAATGACAGTCACCGGGTCATAATTCTGACCAGGACAGTCGTCGATCTGAGAAGTCCAGTGCCTCTCGTGAGAACCGTGAGGGGACTGAAGGTAAGAAGAAGCATAAAGCTTCTACTCGTCCATCGGTGGAGGAGGTCGACGATGTCGATGACCCCCCAGCCGTCGTGGCTGCGTGCAGATTTAGCGCTAAGCCCCAAAATAAGGAGAAGGACTCGCATGCACGGTCCAACTCCTCTTCTCATTCGCTCTGTAACTCAGACCATGGCCGCACCCCGCTGGAAAATGCATCGGGGCGCGAATCGTTGCACGAAGGCTCGCGTGAACGGTCTCGAGAGCGTAATACGCACTCAAGCCGCTGTTCGGTGCAATCCCCATACCCGGCAGAAGCTATCCTGCACGAGTATGATGAGTCAGACGTTAGCTCGCACACACGAGTTAAACGTCGTGCAGAAAAGCAGTGTGACGAGCAACCCCGCTCGCTGCGCGCTAAAATAGTCCCGTCGTTGCAGAATAAAAACCCTGTGAATGACGAGGATGTGATTCCACCTCCTAGTATTGCTAGATTACAACGACTTGCTACTGAAGCGATTGTGCGCGACCGTGCTCTTCTTGATAACACGCCCGAAGCATGCGCTCGGCGTGAAGAGTCTGAAAAACTGAAACGCAAGCTCACCGAATGACGTGACAGTGAACTAGCTGTTGTGCTAGACGAACAATTTGCACTGGAGGAGACCGATGAGGCTGAAGAGTCACGTCTGGTTGCTGAACAATTAGAAGAAAACACCAGATCTCTCCGTGAAGAACAGCGCAGAATCGCTGAGGAGAAAGAAGAAGCCTGTGAGGATGCTCGAGGAGCACGTGCAATGCTTAAGACAGTTGAAGATCAAATTGTGGCGCAGGATAAGCGCCAAGACGAAATTAAGAAATTAATTGCGCTGGAGGAAGACCGCCTCCGCACATTACTGAATGCTGAAAAAGGCAGTATCAAGGACAAGAAAAAGAAGGAAAAGACAGCTACTAAGCCGCTTTCCGTTCCACCGATACGAGCATCGGGTAAGGTACCTACGCTACATGATCGCGCTGTAATTCAGCGTCTTCGTGAACATGATCTTCAACAGTTCGGGAGTTCCCATTATAAAGACCAGGGCATCAAATGGGACTCCGATGGGGAAATTGTGGAAATAGGTCCTCCACCCAAGAGAGGCAGCTCTGTTGGAACCTGTGGAGGACGTGACAAAACTCCTGAGGCTAAACTGTCACAGGAGGAGCGAAAGAAGAAGGCGGCGCGTAAGGAGAAAAAAATCCGCGCACGTGGCTGAAAAGAAATCTGCAAAGACAGAGGAGGCAAAGACTCCACCTCGGTCGAAATCTCCAAAGAAGGAGGAGGCACGTACTCCTCCTCGTGCTGATTCTACTCTCAAACAAGACGGGAGTAGGCGAAAGAAAAGTAATGACAATAATAAAGCTGGATCTTCACGGCAGAGGAAGCAGCTATCTAATGGTGGAAGCTCCTCGAGCTCCAGCAGCAGCTCGGACTCAGACGAGCCAGCGGATTCTGATGATGATTCATACAGACACGAATCGGATTACTCCCATACGGATGACACTGACAGTGCATTCGGCGGGGAGCACGATGATCCCGACAAGTCGCGTAGAAGACGCGCTCGCGAGAAGAAGCGCGATAAGAAGAAGCGACAGAAGCAATGCCGCTGTCACTTTAGCGGTAGTGAGCCCAGCGAGCCTAGTAGCTCGTCGAGTAGCTCGAGCGATCCATCCGAGCTGTCTAGTGATGGTTCGGACACTGACGACGATACCAGCACTAGCTCAGACAGCAGTTCTGGATCAGAACATCGTCGGGGACCATCATGTACACCGCAGCAGCGCCCCAAAGAAACGGATCGTCAGCGTGAGCGTTGCCATCGGCGTAACTCGCGCCGTAAACACCATTCGCACGGTACCCGAGATTGTCAGCACTGTAGCAAGATGGTGGACCGGGACGATAGCCGGCCAGATTGAAAGGATGTTGGACGATACGCTAGGCAAGCGTTCGCCCATGTTGTTGGTTTTCGATGAAAACCGAAATTTAAAATTCCCTGTACTGCCTGTATACAACGGCAGTCAGGACATTGATAAGTTTGACGAGCACCTTCTGCCTATGTGCAGATGGATGGAGTTAATGGGACTAGGAGGTCGTGAAAATGACCACCGGCGCATTTTAACTCATGGATTCTACCTATCTGGCGCTGCTAGAGACGGGTACGAACAGCAAGTTGTGGGTCCATACTGCGCTAAGTGGGTATGGACGTATAAGTAAATGGTGATCAGGTTATTTGACCGGTTCATCAACACAGCGTGCGTCCAGAAGGCTACTGATACCTTCTGGAGCACGACGTATTCCCCTGAAATTGGAATTCAGGGTTATTATCATCAGTTAATGACCACATCGAGGAGAATGGTTAAACGACCAGACTCTTATACCTTTAAGACTCAGCTTATGGGCAACATGCCCAGCGGGATGTTCAAGGCGCTCACTGAGCATAACATTACTGCTGAGTACAGTAAAATCAAGGAGATTCTTGATTATGCTGCCAACTTCGAGACGCATCAAACAATCAGAGACAGATATGAAGAACAATGACGCCGTCACGCAGCACGCACTGCTGCAGCGTCGTCCAGCAAGAAAGAGGAAAAATCAAAAGATACTCGTCTTGCTGCCGGGCATCGTGACACTACTAAAAAGTATCGTCTGGTGCCTAGGCGCTTACCGGTTCGAAATGACACCCCGAGACAGGACTATCGACTGGATAGCGATCGAATTATTCCCCGCAAGACTTCATCGCGACGTGCAGCTCGTGATGGGGGGAGAGAGCGGGAATAAAAACCCGAATAGAAACAGGAATAACGTGAAGTTCAAGGCACCATATCCAAAAATGGTGTATCCTAAGCCGGCGCAGGGTGCAAAACACCCTGTACTGAAGGCCAGCGGTTCGAAGAGCTGCTATACATGTGGCGGTCCACATTAGGCAAAATAAAGAACGAGCGCCCCTGTTATTCCATGGGCGCGAAGTTGTGAATGATAACGAAGAGGAAGAAGGGAGTAAGAATTCTCCTGAAGCCTCTGTGTCGTCTTCGGCGTCCTCTGCTCAGGCAGAGCAAGTCGAGCAGCTCAAACACGTGGTTGAGGACGGCGATAGTGCTCCCTCGAAGGATCAGCTGCAAGCAGATCAATATGAGTCGGATTATACTCTGGAAGAGTGTACCGACTACTCCGACGCTGATGATAATGTCAAGCATTGTTGTCACATAGATGTGAACGACGATGAGGACGATCTCCCGCCGCTCATGCACACCTGGTACAATAGCGACACGGACTCTGACGAGGACGGTCGCCCAGTAGAAGATTGGTCTGACTCCAAAACGGAGAATGATGACTTAGACCCACCAGTGTCTGAAGAGTGACTGGAGCCAGTCCCTTGGAGACGCTATCAGCCCACCCAAGCCGAGGAAGGACTATACGACCTCTGCGACGATTACTCAGACGACGAATTCACAAACGACGAAGACATTGACATACTCTCCAGCTGGGTACAGCTGGGAGCCATTCCAAAATAAACCATGGTATGATAACTAGAGTCGAATATGACGATATTCAATCTGAGGAATACCTCGATATCGTCAACCTTGACCGCTTCAACGCCATAATTGGCACGAAGTATATGAGAAAACATAAAATTTGTTTGGATTTTCAGTACAACACGATACGTGTAGCTGGAGTCCCCTCGCAAATGTTCACTGAACGTGAGGAGAACAGCGAGGTTGAGTGGCGCAATGCAGCGCACCGCGTTGAGCGTAATGCTCAGCATTGACACCAGGAGGCGGGCAACTATGTCCCCGCCCCTGCACCGTCCCACAGCACACCTCTTGTCAAGGAAACTGGCAAGTCAGCGACCGCTGTAGTGACCCTGCAGGAGGTCCCTGATGAGGAGATGCTTCAAGACTTGTCGAGAGAAACATTAAAACAGAATTTCCCGGTACTCATCAAGGATCTTCAGGAGATTACAAGTGGTGCCGGAGAAAAATTCCCTGAAGTCGTTATGGAGTTTTCGCGTCTGTATTTCCCAGACAAGCATACAGTTGAGCAATCGCAGGAGCGCACACGCCTCAATGCGATTCGGAATCCGCCAAAACAAGCGCCTACTGCTAAACAGCCGGAGGCGCTTACGGATGAGGTGAAGGAGCATTTCAGAGAAATGTTCCGCACAGCGACCAACATTCACATAAAAGAGATTGAAGCTGGAAAGCTCAAACTCACGGAGGAACATATTCCTCGGCTCCGCCACCGGTGGATGGACATTTGCCAGGATATACTGTCTGGCGTGCCCAAAAAAAATGCCGCTGCTATGCGAAGTCAACCATCGTATACCGCTCATCGACGAAAAGATGCTGTATAACTACCATCTACCGCAGTGCCCGGATGCGATGAAGCCCCAACTCAGCGAGAAGATACAAAAATATGTTCGCGCTGGTTGGTGGGAGCCGGTGCAGACTAACCAAGCCGCACCTATGCTCTGTATCCCGAAGAAGAACGGCATGCTGAGAACAGCAATTGACTGCCGCAAGCACAATGCCAATACTCTGAAGGATGTTACTCCCTTCCCGGATCAAGATCAGATTCGGATGGACTGTGCGCGAGCAAAGTATCGGTCAAAGATCAATATGTCGGACGCGTATGAACAGATACGAGTGATCGCGGAGGATGTCTGGAAGACAGCATTCGCCATGGTCTACGGGACATATGTAAGTCATACCATGCAAATTGGGGACTGCAACACGCCCGCGACGTTCCAGCGTATCATGACCATGGTCTTCCAACAATTCATTGGGAGATTTGTCCATGTTTACCTGGACGATATTTTTATTTATTCCAATACTATTGAAGAGCACGGGTAACATCTCGGGCTCGTATTCGATACTCTTCGTGCAAACCAATTCTACGTCAAGAAGGAGAAATGTGATTTGTACTCGGCAAAAATGGATTGCCTCGGTCATCTAATAGACGATCGCGGGCTTCATGCCGATGCGGATAAAATGCAGAAAATCCAAGAGTGGCGAATGCCTCGTACATATCACGACGTACAGCGTTTTCTTAGGTTAGTGCAGTATCTCGCTCAATTTCTGCCCGATATTACAGCATATACGGGCCCGCTCGCTGCCATCACGTGCAACGGAGCTACATTCGCGTGGAGGCCGATTCACGAAGCTTGCTTCGAGAATATAAAATTAATCTGTTGCAAGACACCTATCTTGCGGCCGATTGACCTGACTCTCAATGAACCCATATGGGTAATTTGTGATGCGTTGGTGTCTGGCGTCGGCGCTATGTACGGTCAAGGACCGACATGGCAGACATGCCGACCTGCTGGGTTTATGTCAAAGGAATTTACAGCTGCCCAGCATAATTACCGTGTCTTTGAGCAAGAGACCCTCGCCATCCTTGAAGCATTGCTCAAGTGGGAGGACAAGCTCATGGGGTACCGTATCCATGTGTAACGGACCACAAGGCGCTCGAATTTTTCCACTCCCAGCGTAATTTGTCTGGACGCCAGACCCGCTGGATGGAGTACTTATCTCGTTTCGACTTTGATATCAGATATATCAAGGGCGAACTGAATAAAGGCGCTGACTGCCTGTCGCACTACTACGAGAACAATACATGGAACAAACTCCACCCTCGTTCTGACTATGTTAACGCGGATGTCCGGCTGGACCCCGAGCGGGACCAAATTCTGTGGGACCGTATGCTCGAGCTAGAGTTGATGCGTGCCATGGGGGAGAATGCACCCCGTCGCAGTGCGCAACTTCAGAACAAACCCGAGCAACGAGATAAGGAAGTAGAGGCTATGGAAGCCGCTGCGGAACCCGTAGCGCCCACACCTAAGCCTGCCAAGACGGGGACCCAACGGTGTTCAACTCACGATGTCGTGAAGACATCGCAGGGCCTCCACCAGTCATAGAAGAATCTGTGCTCGCGTCTATTCGCCGCGGGTACAAGGACGATAAATTCTTCTGCAAAATATTGGCTAATCCAAAGGATTATGCTGGTTTCCATATTAAAAACGGTCTCATCTATTGTCGTAACCGCGGCAAAGAAGAGGTTCTTTGCGTCCCAGATATCAAACTGGGGGAGTAGTCGTTGCGAGGTGTTCTATTAGAACAGTCACATCGCTGCCTTGGGCACTTCGGCCCACAACGTACTGGCAACTACGTTCAACGTTGGTACTGGTGGCCTCGAATTACAGTCGAGGTACATCAATTCTGCGATAGCTGTATGGTTTGTCTTGAAAACAAGCCTACAATGTTGCGTCCAGCAGGAAAGTTGCACATGCTGCCTATTCCTGTTCGTCCTTGGGATTCCATATCCATGGATTTCCTTGGACCGTTCCCTAAATCAGAGGGATACGACTACTTGTGGGTTGTAATGTGCCGCTTAACATCAGCGGTGCATTTAATCCCTATTACTACAAAAACGAGGTCTACAGAGCTCTCGCGAATATATATTCGCGAGATTGTTCGACTTCATGGATTGGCGCGCTCAATTGTGTGCGACTGTGATTCCAAGTTCACGGCAGCATGGTGGCACGAAGTCCATCATCTGCTGGGAGCGAAGCTGTTGATGTCCATTGGACAGATTCTCCGTTCTCTCATCAGCCCGGATCAAAAAGACTGGGTTGAGAAAATCCCATTGGTCGAGTTCGCGATTAACTCTAGCGTGAGCGCGTCGACGGGATACGCACCTTTTGAACTTAATGGAGGGTACATGCCGTCCATGATGAAGGAATTTACCTCGGAGTTAAAATCTCCACCCGGAGTGAAAGCATTTGCTGAACGTGCACTCCGTAATCTTGCCGAGGCACATGATGCTATTATCGCAGTGCATGTCTTCACAACTGAGCAAGCGAATTGCCACCAGCGCGAGGATCCCGAAATCCCCCTCGGATCGCTTGTATATTTGTCAACGAAGAACCTGTCGTTGCCTAAAGGGTGCGCAGGTAAACTTCTTCCTCACTTTGTTGGGCCATACAGGGTCCAGAAGGTGTTCCCAGGAAGCTCCGATTATGAGTTGGAGCTACCTGAAGTGCTCACGGCTCGCCGCGTGCATAATAAATTTCACGTCAGCTTGCTGTGCCCGTATATCGAGAGCAGCGACACGTTGTTTCCAAATCACGACCGACCTGGTCCATACGATTTTGGAGCTCCCGCCGAAGACGAATGGCAAGTGGACTCAATACTTGCTCATCATTGGACAGACAACAAAATTGAGTTTCATGTACAATGGAACTTGGGAGATACAACGTGGGAGCCATTCAGCAACGTGAAACTGCTGTTGGCTCTAGATGACTACTCTGCTCTGCATGGCGTAACACACTGGCAGAGTTTGGCAAAGAAGGCACCGCGTCAGTAGACTGCACGCGTGCTTGTGACGCGTATCCCGTTATGGAACGGATCGCGTGTACACGTGTCCGTGGTTGTCAGTTTCCGCCAGAAACGTCTGCGGATGCAGATCTGGGAGTTGCCGGCGGTGTTATCACGGTGATCCCGCAGATTCTTATTAAAATTAGAGTCCACGAGGTTGATTAGCGCCTATAAGGCGCAGCAACTATTTATTAAAGAAGCGGGGTGGTGAAAATTTTTCATCACTTGCTCTTTCCCCTCGTTTTTCTCTCTATCTATCTACTCTATTTACTCCCACTCTGCGCTGGCAATGGACAAACCGACTAGTACTGCAAGTACCGGTGCGGAGGAAGGGGAGGTGACACCGACCCATGTAGACAACATGGACGTGGAGGACCTGAAGGTGCATGTGGAAACACCGCTGCCCTTCACTGAAGGCTCGGACATGGAGGCTGACATCCTCCATGGGGGAGGGCCCCATCGAGTTTGAGCCAGGAAGGAGTTGTCGGACCAGATGTTCAAGGGCAAATGGAGAATCGACTCCAGGCTCGGGGCACCGGTATGTGAATTGGCCAAGTGAGCTTTCGAGGCACTGCCCGGGGAGAATGCTGTGCCTGACTGGGAAGTGTGTCAGACGTGCAAGAAGTACCTCCTGCATGCCATGCACGACTATCGACAAGATGATCGCAGTCTTCGTGCCGCAATTTACGGCCGGGACATGGACATCGTCGACTTCAAGTGCCCCACGGAGGTAGCACATCTTCGAGGGGAGCTTGAGGTGACAGAACGAATGCTTGCTCACGCTCACCAAGAGGTGCAGGAGCTTACGAAGCACTGTATGGCGCTTACTGCTAAGTGTGCGCGTGCAGAAATGGAGGAGGATAGACTCTAGAAGGATCGTAACCACGCCCTTGAAGAGCTGTACGACAGGCGGGATGATGTGGAAGATCTGCAGCGGCAACTGGATTCGCGGCGTAAGCGCGCCGCCCCCAGTGGACCAGCTGGCCGCAATGAAGTAGATGTTCCGCGTAAATGCGCGGCACCTTCGACATCGGCTCCGACGACGGGCAACAGTAGAGACCGCGCTGGACCATCATCACAAACCCAACCGATGCAGCCACTCGACACCAACAACGATGTGGTGATGGGAAACGCTGTTGTCGAGAAGCAGTTGACCGACTGGAAAAAGCTCCCCAAGCTTCCCGCCATGGTATTGAGTTACCAACCAGCAGGGACGGTGCAGATTTGCCCGCCCCAGCCTGGTACATGGCCTTTCGAAGGCGGGAAGTTCGGAGTATTCAAAACCATCGACGACTACGATGCCGCGATGGAATTTGCAGAGCGATTGTGCTGTTGGGCAGTCGGTCTCGCAACGGCCCGACATTTCTACGAGGGACTCATGAAATGTAGGGAAAGCGAGGAGCCCGACTTGACTCCCCTGCAGAAGCACACTCTGGACTGGTATCGTATGCCAGTCTGGTTTGCAGAGATACTAAAAAAGTACTTTGCGAACGGGGATCTCGTAGCAGAAAACAAATGGTTCTGGTCCAATGCTACACACACTGCACCAGATGACTCGGACCGCGCCGCTGCGTCGTACTGGCAACGCATTGGTGTGGCGCCCGAGGGCTGCCCATTTATCGACGACTTCCACACATTGGATGGCCGTCTGTTTCGTGGGTTTCATCGATGGAATGCCATCATGGACCTGCCGGCTTGCGACGTGTCCATTCTGGAGCTAGCGGCGGGGTCATCCAGCCTTGCGTTAGCCCAGCAGCTGTTGCTCGCATTGTTGGTCCCCAGAAGCTACCGACGGGATCTTCAAACGTACAACAAAACAGTGGCGAGCGAAGAAAAGCTCAGCCTGTGGCCGGAGACGTCGCGCGAGCCCAACAATCTTGGCGATGGCGCTCTCACAGCGCGTCTAGCCGATATGGGGCTCACCCCCGAGGCCGTCGATGACATGTTCCCGTACCTGCACGGCCTTGCCATGGACATCGTGGCTGAGCCGCGCACAGGCTGGGATGTGGACTTGATTCGCAGCGCACTGACTGGCTGCTCTGCCACCGCTCATCACCCACCTAAAGGAGAAGTAAGGGAGTACAGGCAGTACATCTTCCGTCCCCCTGGTCTCCTCTGGCACGAAAAGCCTATGAACACTGTACAGGAAAAACTGCTATTTGTTCCTGGCATCCCATTGTATCCAGCACTGGGAAGCACCGAAGTTAGGACATTCACATTCAAGCCCGCAATGACGACCTCCTCGAGCCGTGGTACAAGCCACCCTCAAGCACGAGGAACACCGTTCCACAGTGCACCCCGCGGCAGACGAGAGCGCGGACGAGGGTTCGCACCACCACCAGTGGCCGGCCCCGACCCCAACATACAGGCAGCAATGGCCGCATCCGCATTTGCGATGCCACTGCCCAGCTTTGGTCCCCCACAACAAGGGGTACCCTCAGGATATTTGGCGAATAGCGCCAATTTCCAAACGACACCCGCGACGCCCGCGTTCTGGGCCAGTGCGCCGCCTGCGGTAGCGTTGCCGACTGCCGGACCCTCGTCAACCCCCGCACCACAGGCAATGCGTCAGCAGTACAGCACGAACAAGCTGTTCGCGCAGCCGGACGCCGGAACCACATACTACCCATCAACGGGTTCGACGTCGACTTCGCAATGCGGCTTCTCGTTCAGCGACTTGGGAGGATTCTAGCCGCGGCAGTTCAAAACACTGCCCGCCGCACCACCACCGTCACCTTCCTGTCGTCGTTCACCTGCCCACGCCGCCATCGTCGCCACAACTTCTTGGCACGCTATACCATTGCTGCCCGGCGCGCACGCCATCCGCTTCACATTCGCATTCGCACGCATTCGCATTCGCACTCGCACTCGCGCGACTACACAGTTGCCTCGCATATATTCATTTTGCACGACAACGCACGTCACTGTAACACTAATCACAATTGCTGCTGCTGGATTTTGGGTGCTCAGTCAAATCGAAACTGAGCGGGGGAGAATGTAAAGGCCGTAACGTGGGGCCTATGCATAAATAAATGTATTTGTTGACTATTTGTACATCTTGCCTATTTGGGACGCTAGCGTAGTATAAATTGCTCATGTTTACGCTAGTTTAACCACTCTTACTTACTCTTAACTATCACTACTTACAAGAATACGAATCTCTTCGCTGATTCTCTTGTGCTGTGATTTAAGAATGTTAAGAGACCCTAACAGCGTCCAGCGATGAGTCGGAGCGAGAGAAAAAGGCTGAGAAGAGGAAGGGTGCGAAGAAGCGGGTCCCGAAATCTTTCACCTCAGATATTAGATCAAAGGACGCGTAATGCACGTTAAATGGCGCGTAAGGGACCAGAGTTGAGTGAGAGACGCGACTTTGCGCATCCGCGAACTCAATAGCCGACGACTTGATCGGCAATCAAATCGCGATCGAGGTCGAGCGTGGCGCGAACTTGGGAAGCTCGCGGTCGCGTTTTGGCGTGGAAAGCTCGAACACCAAGTGTGGAAGTCGTGGGAGGCCCGTGCCATCCATTCTTGACGAAGAGGTAAGCTCAGTCAAACTTGTTCTGAGCGGGATTCCGGCTGTAGCGAGTGTAGCAACGCAACACCGTGCATCACTCGATGCCGACCACTGTGAGGGATCTCATCCGGTATCATTACTTCCAGGTGAACAGGAAAACATTCTGAGATTTATCATTGAACAACTAAATATCCTCCATTTACTTCAAAAAATTTCCCTCCCTATTGGGTTCTCTGCTCGGTTCACATCCATTGCACTATGGGTCAAATACTTAATGTTTCCGCTGTCGTGATGTTGCCCTGAACTTTCCCAGAGGAGCGTTTATGCTCCAAATGAACTGTTTTTTTCTCGTTTTTGCAGATGTACAAAACAGTTATTCAACAATTCAGAACTTCGCGCATCTGTCATTCAATGAAATACAGGGGTAACTGACTTGGCTTCGGCAAGTGGTATCACACATGGAAAGGATCTACCAAGTACTGGGTTTCCGTCTGCGAGTTTAAGATATTACAACCTCCGACCAAACTCCATTTTCAATCTGATGGTTTCTATTCCCAACCAAGGCATCAATTCATGTTGGGGACTTCGTCAACTTGAATATTTGATCCTGGTGCAGGGATTGAGTTGTTAGTGGAATATGAAAGCCTCAATTCAGTTGCGGTAGCACAATCAGAAAGCTTACAGTGAGTCATCAGATGGAATTGAACACGCACATCAAGATAATGAATATTATTTTGGATCCTACTGTTTCGAAATACTTATTTGACTAGGGTGTCATTCTAATTGTGTTATGGATGACAACAAGCACGACAAACATTCAAACCGACATTTCCACATCATTTCTGCCACTTCTCGGGGTCCTGATGACCGGTAAGCGCGGCCATCATCCATCGCGCAATCGGTAAGTTCGCTTATCAGCGTGGTGCTCTTGCTTTCCATACTATCCGTGGCACAATGTCGGTAATTGTGCCGCTGTAATCTGCACTCAGCTGAATATTTTTATGGATATCACCACTCACGACCTCATCCATACTTCACATCCTGTGTTCGTTTCGGAATCGGGGATCGCGGTTTCGTGATCGAGGGGTATTATGAGATGTGAGGTACGCTAGTAAATCTGATTCGATTTCCACCAGATTTCAGGCTTCATTTCACTCACGCTGAGACTGCAGATATTTTGATTCCTTGGTCACCAATGAAAAGGTCAGACTTATGCCCACTACTTACTCGCTAGGTCTCACTTCAAAGAAATACATCCGCAATAATACTAAAGTCGCGACCAGAACAAAGGAATTGATCTGTGCATTGCTCCGTCGATTTCCTCCAGCGAATCGAGTCTTGCATTCCTCACATTTCCGAAGCCGACCCTAATCCCTCACCCAGCTCCGAATGTTTGTACAGAAATTCAACCGCTTTTCAAACCTGTACTTCCAAGCCGGAGCGACGCTCCGGTCCATCTTGTCGTAACTTACGTTTGTGACTGATGGTCCGTGCGCGCTGATGCTCGGCAATTTCCGGCGCTTCTTGTAATAGTCTTGTAACCAACAACCTGGCCGACCACCATCGAACTCATCGATGTCGCGGCTCCTTTTAGCCGCCTCGATGCCTCATACTCGTGAGCTTTTGCGTTGGAGGCCATTCTAGCGATACACCCAACACTTTTGAAATCATTGAAGTTCACTCAGGCTCAAGGGCACGTATGCCGCATCGTCGCCTCTTTTTTTCCTCCTGGCACTGCTCTGTTTATCGTGTCGTGCACGTAGTTTAGTGGGATTTGGGAACCGTAACTCGGAGGTCCGCTCGCCCACCATGTTCGAGGTACGTCCCCACTTATTTTGCTCGTTCGCGCTCGGAGCGTCCACCCAGCTGCCATGTTCTGTTTAATGCTAATGCTCTCCGGTTCCACCGCTGTCCGACTGTTGCTTGAGAATGCATCAAGCGCTGAGAAATCTCCCCAGCTGCACTTGTTCTGCGCAGACGCGAATCCGCGCCTCGTCACGGATGCGGCTCGAGAAGCTTTGCGCTTTTCGTGGTGTCGTACACGTTCAGTGGGATCTCCGACATCGCTTCTATGTCTGTCTGCGACTCGATGAATCGTCCATATTCATCCTCATTCATTTATTCTCATCCACTCACTTGCAACTACCCTCCTTATTCCTGGAGGATATACCAAAGCCGACACAGCGACACACTTTTCAAATCCGACACATGACAGAAAAACCGACACATTGCGCCAGTTCTCACAAAATCTGACACATTTGTCTCTGTTTTCAGCAAAAACGACACACCTCTCAGCAAACCCGACACGGCCTGTTTCGGAACGGTTGACTCCCGCGTCACAGTGTGACCCACCCTCTTTCCCTCTCCCACCACCATCCCGCTGCCCTGGCGCCCCCAGCGGGCTGAGGCGATGTCGAGGAGCCATTTCGGAAGGCGTTACGTGTCCATCTTTTTCGTGTCGAGGCCGCTTTCCCCGCATGTCACAGGTGGTTCTACATCGACGCCCAAGGCTTGGAGGAATGTTCCTGCTGTCAAGAAACATTCGCCGGCAGGCAGCGCTGGACACGAACATAATTTTCGAAGGAACGGATTGCCAGTCGCGGCTCGGGCCTCGGCGGACCCCTTCCCATTGCTATTTAGAGACTATTTGGGAGAACCGTGAGTCCCTGACGGAGGTGCATCGAGATTAGGGTGGTGGCATGGAGTGTGCTGCGGACCATTCTTTCCAGGGAGGACTGACACTCGCAGCATGCTAACAGGACGAAGAGTTACAACATGCGGCACGAGGGAGCGGTGATGTGGCAAAGTAGGCTACACTGCCAACCGGACTTCCAGCGGAAATCCACTGAAACACGCGCCAGTATCGTTCCAGCTGACTTACCACCGGCAACCCAGGCAAATGCGGGTGGAAATCCAGGAATCGGCAAGGATTCCAGTGGAGTGCTCAGCAATTATCCAGCGGTCGGCAAGATGGAGCGAAGCGCGTGATTGATGGGGTGATCAATGCATGTGGGCTGTCGGGACTTCGGCGTTTGGACTTCAAGCTCAAGGACTTTTACTGGGAACTTGCCTGGCGCACTTCAATTTATTGCCCATTTATATTGACAAGTGCTTGTGAGAACTGCACAAGATGTGAGGCTTCGCTTCGAGCCCCACTTAAGAGTGAAATTGTGGTTAAATTGAAGGTAACAGTAGGCATTTTGCATGTACTTATGTACATAGCTTGTAATACCTTTTTCCTGATAAATATGAAGTTTAACCATATTCATCGTGTCCCCGGTAACAGTAAAATTGAACTGTCGCAAATAGTGAAATACTCAATTAGTTCCAATAAGTACGGGAAAGGAGGGCCCATAATCGCAAGTTTATCGGGAAATTTGATCCCATCAATGCAAGAATCGCGATCCGCTAGTTGGAAGTAACTTGAGCAAGTACAAGACAATTTCAGGAGAGTGCCAGGCTTTGTGAAATATTGGCACTGCGTGTCCTATTTTCTGGTACGTATCGGAGTTATGAAGTGTGTCGCGGCATCAGGTTTCATGGAGCCTCATGTAGATTCAAATCTGTCCAAAATTCGCAAGATGACTGAAACAATGTCTTGATCAAAGTCTCAAGAACAAACAAAGCAATTAAACAATGATTCCTCAGTGAGTTCACAAGATGCATGTACATGTAATGAAGTAAGTGTCAGTAAGTGTTGTATCGTCTGGCTAGGGTTTCAACCATCTCAATCTTTTTTCTTGTCTCTGGGGAAGCTGATGCGAGTTCAAAGCCTCAACCTTCCATTTCATTCGAAAGGAGACCCATCTTTTCAATCGATTAGGGGCTATGTGTCGCTTTATTGAGACGTAGCATCTGGTTTACATGTCAATGGCCCATCCTAACAGGGAACATGAATATTCTGACACTGAAGGGCTGGTAAAACCATTCAATTTTGGTGTGAACTTTCAACTTGGCTCTTGATGCAGGATATTGTAGCAGTATGTCCCTCAATAATTGTCTGAAACTGGTACGGTTGCCTTGACCCAAAAGGCAATTCTCTCAGGCCTTTATAGAAATGATCCAGCTTGACAACGTGGTTCAATTTGGGTTCAATATGACTTCCGAGTCTCATCTAGTTGTAGGCACCAGAATATGTGTGCTTAATGCCATCGGCCGAGTCCTCAGAGCACCCGGAGTAGTATTACATACGTCCCCAGTGCCGTGTGTGTCGCTGGATGTCCTACAAGGAACACAGTGTGTCGGATTACATGAAATATTGAAGGGTGTGTCGCTTATTCTGAAGTGTGTCGGATCTGAAAGATGTGTTGCGGTGTCGGGTTTCACGGAGCCTGTAGACGTTGAGATGCTACGATGGTGACGATCTTGCGGACTGTGGGTGCAAGAACAGTGTGTGGTCACTCACATTCGCATTTTACAAGGTTCAGACTCACCTTGGGCACTCCAGTCAGCGGTGTATTAGGCCTTCGCTGCCACACTGAGCACAACCGTTTAAACCTTGTAAAAACGGTTTATAAACTGTTTTTCCTTGCTGGAAAACGAAACGAAAACGGTTAAAACTGTGTATAAACGTTTGTACACGAAAACGGTTGGAGGATTAAGGAAGGTAGAGCATTCAGAAGACGTCTGAAAAGCACAGCCTCACTTTGTCATGCCAGCATCGTCTTATGCCGGAAGATGCAACAAAAGCCGCGTGGCGATTCGAGTTCAAACCACTACGGCGGCTATGGTGAGCTACATATTTGCCCGGGCAACTACGGCCCGAAGACTTTTTCCTGCGGGGCCAACCAGATGCGGCAGACACAGTTCATGTCAAGTACGGCACACCGTAATCAACTGCGGCACACTGAGTCAATAAGCGGCACACTGCCATCAGGTGCGGCACATCGCATGCGGCGTCATCGCAATTGGTTCGAGGATCACACTACGTTCTTGGTACGCCTGATTCATGACCACCTTTCACCGCTATGCTTTCAGCTCCTGGAGCTCTAAAGCCGCGCTGTGTATGGCGGTGATTGGTACCGCCCGAATCCTGTCTGTTTGAAATCTAGATTCTCTGTCAAAGCTGTCAACGTCTTGGTCGGCATTTACACTGCCTCAGCTTATACCACGTCGAACGAAATCCATCATTGTCATCATTTGCCTGTACTTTATCGCTGCACGAACGATTCTTCACCCACAGCGGGGTACCAGTCCCGAGTGAACCATGAGCCAGACAGCACAGGGGACCATCAAATGCACGTTGATTGGAGACTATGATGTGGGAAAGGTCGGCCTCGTTCTCGACTTGTCCCAACTTGAGATTTGCTTATTGTGCTGGACCAGACCTGCCTGCCCACCGTGTATTCAAACCAACAGTTCCCCACGGAGTATGTCCCGACAGTGCGTATTCGAGATGGCGTTCTGACTCACCCAGATTTGCTATGATAATATATGCACTCCCGTAAATTGAAAATATTGCAGGTCTCCGACGGCTTTGCGGCACCTGTTGTCGTTCGAAAAGTGCCCTACACTCTCGGCGTCATCGATACTTATGCTAGTGTGGTCGTTTGCTTCACCGCTTCATATTCACGGTAGCAAAGCTGATCTCGTTCCTCCGGGCGTCATCAGGCTCAAGCAATACAAATCAAGACTTCGAGGGAATCTTATTATTGCGACACACAGCTGGTACTCATTCCAGTAGGCCTGTGCGTCTCGCCGAGTTACGAGTACTTTAGTAGTCGTTCTTAATATTTCCGTAACAGGCAAAACACGTGACCTCATTATTTACGGTAGACTTTTATCTTCGGTGGCTGTGCACTCACTTTCCGATTTTCGTTTCCTGACTTCAACACTGAATTTTTTGACCGGATTTCTTCATCCCGACATCTTTCAATGCGTCCCCAATGGCTCACCCATTGCAGTTTGACTATAGCTGCAACAATCCCCGTGCTTTCCTAGCTTTCGTTGACTTGCAATGATATCCTAATCTTCGGCTCAACTCGGAGGAAAAACCAGTAACAAAAAATTCAGCATGATAGCTACTCTTCCATCTACAATACCTTATTTTTACAAGCTTTTCAGTGTTGGTTGGGCTGAGAAATAAAATGGAGTTACAAATGCCCACCTCCAGAATTGAACGCACGTTCTGTGATGGGGACTATGTACTCCGTCGGATACCGCCGTTGCCAGCATCAATCAACAACACCAAATGTGAATACCCAGCTCGTCAAGTTGGATCCCAGGCTGCTCTTTCTTCTAGCATCAAGACCAGTGGCTCTGAAATTTTGTAAGCATTGATCCGTTGGTGGTGCTCCGGTTACACTTAAGGCATCAGGCACCAGTTGGAAGTATTTATTGTCAGTTGAACTTTCAATGTTCGACTTGGTTCAGGTTCGAGAAGGATCTGAGAGGGAAGTGGTGGTTCGCTTTCAGCTGAGTGAATTTTCCGAATACATTGACTTGCTGCTTAGCCAGTGGTAACAAATTTATGAGCTGGTAACCACAACTTAACTGCAGCTTATGGCTGAACCTTTGAGTTTGGACTGGAAATTCAGCATAACAGCTTGCTGATTGGGGAATATCCTCGTTAAACTGCAATCAGGATCGCTATATGTGAGCAAAAAAATCGCAGTTTCAAACTTTGTGAGGCAGATCTCGGAAATACACGAGAAAAAACGAAATTTTGGACTCCTGACAAATATTGAGCTTCATCGATGCAGGTCTCTCAGATGCCTCTGCATTTCAGTTGGTCACTATTAAAATGTGCCAAAATGAACTGGAAAGAGAATGACAACATATCTGTACGCGGAATTCAAAGTGAAACAAAAACAAGTACTCATTACCGCCGCGCATCACGACGGCCCTTACCCACCAGGCATTTGGGACTTTGTGAGCAACTGATTTTATGCCCACATGAGACTGTTTTATTGTCAATTCCTTCGGTTCGTGAAGAGATACGTGTGTCCTGACCTTTGCGGAAAATACTCGCACGTGCTGTTTTCTATTCCTCGGAGCGTTGGGGACACGTTGTACCCTTGAGCATCCAACAGAGAATTGTCGTTGATCTAGATATCGTGTCCAAGGTTACGATCAAAACTTGAAGATGTAATCATCTCTCCCGAACTCTTAAATCCTTATTTCTGCCTCCCACGCAGACTATCTATGCACCAATCAGATCTGTACGTCGCGGGAGGCTTCTTCCTACGGCAAATAGAGTTGGGGGCAATCCATTCCGAATCTCTCGCCTTCCGCGAATTGATACTGGTAACACCTGGGCACTCGCAAGGATTACCTTAAAATCCTGGTCTTTGATGGCTGAACACAAGAACCACCTCCAGTGCTCTATCAGGCTCCAGAGCATTCATTGCCGAGCGAGCTGCGTTCGCAAAAAAATAAAATAAAATAAACTTTAGTGATTTTGTTCTCTCGGTCAATACAAACCATGGTGACTTCAGTGCTAGCTCCTCCAGTGGGATCTTGTTCCTGTGGGACACAAAAGGTTGGTATTTTGGTGCGTTTTTGTGAGCTTCAACCACTTTAGTCTAGCTAGGCTGCTCACTGGACAGGGCCTTCCGAGATGTATCTTTTGGGTTGAGTTTGATTGTTGTTCAATCCTGGTTGCCTCATCCAAAGACAATGCCCATTTATTCAATCAATATGTTTTTTTAGATCCCACTCTGATCTTCGCGCAACCGTGTCAGCTGTGTCCAAGTTCCACTCTGATCATTCTCTGAGTGCACCTCTAGCATCGTTGCCTGCTATTAAAAGCTTCCCTCGGAGAATTTGGGCCTGAGCCTATGTCAATGACCTGTTGATCTCTGCCAAAACTTGTTGTGGGCAGTCTCGTGGTAAAGAATCAGCGATTCTTATACAAGTTCAAGGCGAGATGGTGTGTTTCTGTCGAGGGAGAACCGCCACAGAGTGAAATGTGGGAGACAATGATGTGGCAGCGATTCTTGGCCCAATTGCGGAAGAAAGGAGAGAGTTGGCGAGCGTGGAGGCTGGGCTGGACATGGCGAATCTAAACATATACTTGTTTTCAAACACTGACCGTGTTAATCTTGACCCTCACTATTTCGCTATGCTCACATCATCGTATATTTGATGATAGGGTAGCTGATTTCAACTCTTCTAGTACATGCCGTAGCTACTGATGACAGATTTCACAATATGCCAGGTCTGAAATGGAAGTAATGGTGACATGGGTTATGAAACTGTGTCAGGAATCCTGAAGGCTGGGGTATAGGTATCCCAGGAAAGTCCTTCAATCAATTTCCAGCTCTTTCTGTTTCTCGGACTGAGTTTCTGAGTTGTTGAGCCTTTTGATGTTCTCCTAGTTTGGAATATGTCCTTGCCAGGCCACCCATGGCATGCAGTGTATCTGGATGGTTTTCACCTAAAATATGTTTCCGTTTCTCCAGGACAGTAACCTGGAGATCCTTGGCATTCTCATCCTCTCCCAGTTTTGAATATATGCTAGCTAGCCTACTCATGGCACACAGTGTATCTGGATGGTTTTCACCTAGAATCTGTTTTCGTTTCTCTAGGATGGTAACCCTGAGATCTTTGGCATTCTGATGTGCTCCAGCCTTCAAGTATATACCTGCTAGATTACCCATAGCTGACAGTGTGTCTGGATGGTTTTCACCCAGAATCTGTTTCTGTTTCTCCAGGACAGTGACCTGGAGATTTTTGGCATTCTGATACTCTCCAAGGTCTGAGTATATGCCTGCTAGATTGCCCATAGTTGACAATGTGTCTGGATGGTTTTCACCTAGAATCTGTTTTGATTTTTCAAGGGCAGTGACCTGGAGATCTTTGGCATTCTGATGCTCTCCAAGGTCTGCATATGTGCCTGCAAGATTATTCATAACTAACAGGGTGTCTGGGTGGTTTTCACCTAGAACTTGTTTCTGTTTTTCCAGGACAATAACCTGGAGATCTTTGGCATTCTGATGCTCTCCAAGACCTGAGTAAGTGCCTGCTAGATTATTTGTAACTAACAGAGTGTCTGGATGGTTTTCACCGAGAATCTGTTTCTGTTTTTCCACAATGGTGACCAGGAGATCCTTGGCATTCTGATACTCCCTAATGTGCATGTATGTGTGTGCTAGATTGTTCATAGCTGAGAGTGTGTCTGGATGGTTTTCACCAAGAATCTTTTTCTGCTTCTCTAGAACAATTACCTGGAGATCTTTGGCATTCTGATACTCTCCAAGGTTTGAGTATGTGATTGCTAGATTATTTATAGCTGTCAGTGTGTTTGGATGGGTTTCAGCTAGAGTCTGTGTGAATTTCTCAGGGAGCAATGGGTGTGCATATGCATCACTGATGAACACCCTCATTTCCTCCACCACTGCCTCCAAGATTTCTGAAGCTTGTTTATATTTCCCAGCTTCCTGCAAAAGCAACCCATAAAGATGTCTGAAAGGCAGAGCTAGGCCTCCACTAGTTTCAACAACTGTCTCAACATGTGGGCATAAGATCACACTGGACAATACACTATCCCACTTGAGGCGCTGTGAAATTGCCATTGCAAGGATATTCCTCATTGTAAGCATACATCTATCAGGATATTAGATTGTGGTTCAAGCCCAGGCATGCACTAGTGGATGAATGGAGAAAAGCTTTGTCTCTTCATCAAAGCTGATCAATGAATAGGCTTGGACCTCATTCATTGCAAGTGTGAACTCCAGAGAATCCCATTCAGCAGTTGGACCTAGAAAATGTGAGAGGAATTCCAAAGCCTCCTGTAAGTCATTGTTTGATGGACCATTGGAGTGGAATGGATATTTTGTAGCATAGCTGAAGATGGCTTCTGAGATTCCATTGAAATGGAGGAATGAACAGTGCTGTAATAACATGGCAGCTGGCAAGCTCAGTTGATCAAAACTCATTTGCCATGTTGTGTGAGCTGTCCATTTGTAGCAGTCTTGGGACTGAGCAGGTTTTTCACTGAGCAACCGTGCCTGATTCTTTTTATAAAGCTCGAGATAGTTGCCAAGGTTTCGAGATTTTGATATGAATGCTCCAGCCTGAACAATTGCGAGAGGAAGATAATACAATGTCTGAACATTCATCAGAATCAAAGAGTTTTGTTCCTGCAATCATCTGACCTTTACAATTTCTGTTGCAATTTGTTCAGTAGCAGGTGTGACCTTTGCAGCACTCTTGAGCAACAAAGCCACTGCATCTGCCTCTTCCATATCTGACACAAGAGAGTTTGATCCAGCATGAACACATAGGCTAGGATTGCAAGAGGTGATGATAATGCCCCCATGATCACATCCTGGAATAAACTCTTGCAGGTTGATGCCAGGATCATCGGCATTGTCAAAAATAAGGAGCCATGCTTGCACTTGGCTTGTTAGCCATAGCAAGCCTTCCTGTGGGGAATCTCCAGCACTTTTCATAATAGCAATATTCTTGAGGCCTGTACCAATGGTGGCAATGGTGGTGGTGTCAATGAAGAAGAAATCAGAAAAGCTAGAACCTAGATCAACAAACATTTTAGTTGGATAATGAGGCTCACTGAGATGATGATTCCTTGATAAATTCTAGAGCAATCTGTGTCTTCCCAACACCTCCAAGCCCATGTAGCAAGTAAATCTTCTGCATATCTGTGTTTGAAGTGAAGAAATCATGGGTGTTATTCAGAATATCCCTCCGGAGTCACCCACTTTCTTTACAGCCATTATTTCGCACTAACCATACTTTTATTTCCCTCAATTCTTTATCTAGATTCTATCCTGAGCTTGCAAGAGGCTCTTCCTCAAGATTCTATTGCTGGGACAGGTTTGACATATTAAATTCATGCTGTACTTCTTTTTAGACACGCTTCTTTGACACTCATTTGGACAGCCTGTCACTTTGTGACTTCTGGAATGTAGGTCTTGCACTGAGAGTGTCTTGCGGGGGGACACTGGGCTGTTGGCGGGCAGACCCTTTACTCAAGCTGCACATGGACTGAGACATTGCTTTTGAAGCATACCAGGAGTTATGAGGTGATAGGTTGGTCAGATGGGTGGCTTTTGCCTTGACATGGGCCTTACATACATTTTGTACATAATGGCAGCCCCAATGGCCCGAGAGAGGGTCGCATTGGGTGGAAACTAGTTTGCCAGGCATGTAATGATTTTGGACAGTCAGAATGGACACTTTTCGCACTTGTCTCTTACCACCACCTCCCTGCTTTTTGGATCATCCTTACTAGGATTCTAGGCTCTCTGGTACTAGCTTGTGCTCTCTAGGTCTTTTACAGGTCATCTAGGACACTATCTCTTGGTCTTTTTACAGCTTTTTACAGAGTGTGCGGTGCACTCTGCTTTCTAGCTTTTACAGATCTTGGTCTTTGGTCCTCTTTGTGATTGTTTGGCTGTGGCTTTGCTCTCTCCCTCTAGCTCTAACAGATTTAGACTTTGGGTCTATCTGTTTATTGGAATTAGGCTTCATGCTGTTCCACTGTTCTTTGACTTCATGTCTGGAGCATATATTTTTGTCTTACTCTATATTCCTACCACTTTTACTACCTACCAGTCCCCTACTTCTTCTTTTTAATCCCCTTTACTACGAACCTGCTACCAGGTACATATCCCTTCCACAACAGCATGCAAATTACACTGTTGTGCAGTGATATTCACGGTGGGACCAAGGCCGTCCCCACCATGGCCACTGGTGCCATGAGAATGGCCTTGGCCTCCAGGACCACCACGGCCACCTACTGGACACCTGAATAATAATTCTAGAAGGAATAGATTCTTTCTCACCGGTGATGCTCAGTCGTAACGATCCAGAATGATCAGGGGAAAGCATGGTGCCTTCTAGTTGCTGCGAAAGTGCAAGCAAGGATGACTGTTGCGAGATTTCGGTCACCGCGATGGGTTTCATCGAAACAAGGACTATTGAAGGTAGGCGCCAAACGATGAAGGTGGAGGATGCGGAAGAGACGTGGCAAGCACAGCCTCACTTCCGCATGCCAAGGTCGTTTTATGCCAAGAAAGGAAATAACAGCCCCGAGAGCTGTCTGGCGAATCCACACCTCGGCCCGCTGTACTTTAATCAACGGCTGTGCTCAGTTCTGCAGATGTGGGTGTGCTATAGATCGGAAATGTACCGAGATACACTAACTAGGTGCCGCATCCAAGAAGACGTGAAAGATCGAGACACACAGCAGGGTGGGAGAACGCGTAGGTGCAGACAATCTATTATACAAACAACTAGGGATCACGTGGACCTCTAACCAGCCAATCAGAGAGCCTACTTATCTCGGGACAAACATTGGACAAACATTGTTCTTCCCGACATCGTCGCTCTCGCTGGCCTGTGTCTCACTCTTCACAACTGCTTTACTACTGTTCTACGGCTGATATATCTCTTCTATTCTCTTCTTTGACTCTTGGGACAATGGTGTCAAGACTCTGAAGGATGCTTGCTGCAAGCTTGTTGTGTACACACGGTAGTAATGCTGCGCATAGGATTCCGGGGTCCTAGAACCCGAAAATGGGTTCTTCAGAACGGAATTGTACTCACAGTAAACGGCCGTATTTTTTCTGCGTATGATGCTGGTTTGGGTCGGAAACTGAGTCCATTGACGTTCTATCATCTACTTCGCATCCTCGCATTCATTACGCCATACCACAGCCCCCATCAACACCGCGTCTTCACCCTGTCGGTCTGCCCATTGTGAAAAAACAGTCGCTTCTTTGGCTGAGTTGCTACAGTGCCTGGGCGTATTTCGCCACTATGCTCACAGTCAATCATCTGTGGACGGTAACAAAACGGTATTCTTCGGGGTGATGACCTCAGGGTAGTTGTCCCACCTCGCTACCTGGCCTTGCTCCTCTCGAATACTCGACAACACCTACGTGTACTTCACCCTCGACCTCCATCACACTTGCAGTCGGTTGGAAGGATTTCATTCTGGTGTTGGTACTCAGGACTGACCGCTGTGAACAGGAAGCCGAAATTGATTTTCAGTGATTGGTTCAGTGGCATCTGAGGTACAAGATCTACAAGATATGTAAGAAGACCTCAGTATACTGTTCGGACAGGAAAATATGACCTGGATCGATATCACTGCTACCGCAGAAGTCAATAGAGGTATCCTGTCGCTGGGAACACCTGTACCTTTGAGCAAGCGTGCACTTAATCAGCCTGACCAATGTGAATGTGAACGACACCGGCAACAATGAGCAACACCTGCGCAACGTTCTGGCAAACCTTCCACCATAACACAGGCTTCACAGAGATTGTCGGCCACGTCAAAGGGTGCAATGGGAGAAGCGCATATTTGAACCTCAAAATTCCCGATATGTAGGATTTTTTCGGGACAGGTTGCAACTGAATCTGGATATCGGGACACGAGGAACCAACCGCAGGTTGGTGACGAGTGTCCCCCAGATGAATTCAAGTACTGCTTTTTTCTTGCATTGCACATCAAATATTAGTACCTGGGGTGAAGCACTGGAACGGTACATTCTTCCATGGATTTTGAATTCGTGGCTTACTGATTCAAATATCCCCGTGGCGAAGCACGGGTCCTGCTAGTTGATAACATCAATTAAAAGAATCTGGTACGCAAGCCAAAAATAAAAAAATAGAAAAAGCCACAATAGTGCAAATGCGTGAAAGGAATCCACAATAATATATAAATAAAATTCAAAACGAAAAGGTCGTGTGGGTTCGATGTGGAAACCGGGCATCATTCTCATGCTAACCATCTGCCGCAGACATCACACATAACAATGTCTACCTCCCGAAATGCATCCGAAGGGAGCAACGCACGCCGAGGCGGAGGTGAAACGGATGTGCGTCGGCCGCTGTGGAGTCCTGCATGGCGTGTAACAACGGAATGGGTCGGAGTGGAAGAACGAGAAAGGTGAGAGGTGAAACGAAGATAGAAACGAAAAGAAGGAAAGGACGAAGGACGAAAAGAAACATACCTTCATATCGCAATTCTTCAAGCCTCTTGCCCACGGCTCTGGCATCCATTCCCATCGTACGCAGAGCCAATTTTGCGCAAGCACCCATTCGGTCCAAGTCCATCCCGCGAAACTCCCACGCAAAAGCTTGCCACACAAATTCTTGCCGTCGCGCGGAATCTTGATCCTCCCGCTCGGTGTACGAAGTTCGACGCGAGCTCGAGACGCAGCTGCAACGCTGAGGAAGAGCCTTTGGGCCTTCCTTTGCCGCGAAGGCGAAGTCGCGGGCCTACTGGGATTGAGATCGAGCACCTGTCTGATAGAAACTGAATTCTTGATTTCGGCCTCCGACTTCCTTCGTACTGCTGAAAGCTCACCCGCGGCATGGTATGCGAAACGCGGCAACGAGCGGAATCTCGGGGAAGTTGCGCCAGGACCGACATCGTACACGGGAATCGCTCGATACAACAGCCACGGCGTCCAGGAAGCCCAGAAGATCGAGACGGAGGAGATTTGGAGAGGGAATACTCGTCAGTGAAGATTCAAATGAACATTGAAAACGCGAGTTGAAGGTATTATAATACTCCTGCTAGCGGAAGATGATGAATCCTCTCGCTAGCAGAAGATAATCAATCCTCGTGCTTTGCTTGGACTCGCTAATGCGACACCGATTCGACTCTCGATTCGGATACAATCCGAGATAAGAAATCTAACGCGAACGCGTCAGAGTGGGTAGCGAGGAAGCTTCAGCCACTGAGACCCTTGCACGGATACATCCCTCGGGTAGCGGAAAATGAGGAGTGTCTTCCCGTCCAGTTCCGCCGCGCCTCAAGACTGCGCGCAGATATGGATCTGGATCTGATATTGGCGAAGAGTTCTTTATCGGTGACGTGCACGGTACAGAAGGGACGTGCCTTGACGTATCTCGTCGCCCAGAGGGAATTATTTGTACTTTTTTCCGCCACGAACGCTGTTTTAAATATATATGCTATGCGCAAGAGCTGAAGGTGAACAGCGGACGAGGCGAAATAAATGCGTAGACGCATTTCCTCAGCGGTCACGGAGCCCTGCTTTTTCGCAAGATCCCGAAATTCAGGGGCAACGAGGCGGCTTTGCATGCTCTCTCGACTTGGAAACGCGGCTATCTGCGGGAGCGGTGTATTCGTTTGAAATAGGAAGGCCGAGCTCTCCACAAAAGTCAAGGCAAGGCGAAGGGAAGAACGCGATGCGGCGCATTTATTTCCATGTAGACTCGGAGGTATTGAGCGCAGTAAGAGAAGCTCCACTCGAGTCAAATTTTTCGGAGTCTGGTGCGAGTGCAGGGGCTTTGAAATTGTGCGGATTGCTGACGTTTGCAATGCGGCGAAGAGATGAGAGCTTGAGGTATAGAAAGATCGATTTTGCACGATGGATATGAGACAGATGGGAAGAAGCCTTGATGATCGCAATGCGCAGCCGCCCAGGAATCTTTGAAATCGTGGCAAGGTCCTGCAAAGTCGTGGACGCCGTTCAGGTGATTGCGACTTGTACAGCGGTGACGGAGAGACGGAAACAAGCCTTGAGAGTACAAACATCAATACAAAACAGTTTGCAAGAGCCCCAGGTGCCAGCGCCGTCGACGGCGGTGAGTAGAATGAGCGGAAGAGAAAAGAGCGGACCGGGACGATCCGAATAGCACGTGCCAGGCGGAGTTTGAAATGGTCGGCGGGAACCGATTTGCGTCTTGCTCTTTTCACTTCATGTCGCTCCCCTTCGTGCCCCACATCTTGCAGCGCCCTCAACCTTCCGACAACCCGCGTGCCTCTGGTCTCCACTACTTGCTCAACCGGCTCGCATTCACAGTCTTCTACCACAAGCGTCCGGACACCTATAGGCCTAGCGCTGACTCGAGCATCTGAAACAACCGCGCCTCCTGTTCGCGCCGACCTGCGCGAACAATTCCAAGAGTATTCTCGTCGTCGTGCTCGTGCTCGCGTCATCCGCGTCGTCAAATCGTCCCCCGAAGCCGTCAGGACTAACCCACTCGCATTCGGAGCCACGCGTCTGGAGGTTTGTTAAGGAGGAGGATGAGTGAAAGCGGATTGGAGGGGAGCAAAGATTAGTAGCATATTTGGTGCGTCCCAGTTTCTCCTTCCTTCTTTTCCGTTAAAACTGACGCATGCGCAGCGTCGCCCGCCATCCCGACCCTGCGCTCATCGTGCATTTAGATACGCAGGCACCGGTACGTGGTCTTGCTTCTCGACGTATCCCTCGTTCCATTCCTCGCGCTGTCTTCGCGCCTTTGGACGTCGCCCTCCCTTCCCGGCTAATCCGTTCTTCAGTCCCCCGTTGCTCGAGCAGGCGAAAACACTCACGGAGCAGCTGGGCGTGCGGAGGGCGTGACGGCCCGCGTGTCGCCGACGCTTCTCCAGCTCTGTCGCTTCTACCCGTACACTTCTTCTACTCATACTCGTACCCTTCTTTCCCCTCCGCCCTGCTCGCTGCACGTCGCTTCCTCACCTTTCTCCATACTGCCCATCTTCATCCTCTTCCCCACATCCGATGTCTCCGCCCATACCTCTGTCCCCTCCTCCTGTTACTCGCTTTCATATTCAGCCCTGCTTGCTCGCTGTTTCTGTGTTTGTGTCGACATCGCTAACCCTGCTCTTTTCGCAGACTGTGCCTCAGATCAAATTCGCCCTACGACGGCACTTGAAGTGTCTGAGCTGTGTCAGCGACGTTACGGCCGTGAAGAGGGATGACGCCACCGCAGCTGCGAAGAGCAAAAATGGCGATGCGCTTGCTGTGTCTTCCATCTTTCCGCTCACTCGACAGTCGGTCTGCCCAGTTCACTTGTCTTATTTATTGTACGTACGGTAACCCTGTCCGTGCGTTATCACTATGCATCCCTGTTTAAATTCTTGATCTTCAATTCGATTCGACAAATACGAAAAGAAAAGACAGTACTTGGACAGTACACCTCAGTTTGAATTACCTCGCTCTGAACTACCTCCCTTGAGCTCTGAATCTGCCTACGTTTGCGCTGAGCTTCATTGATTCATTTGAGCGGCTCATCGCCAAGCCCACTGCTGTACTTCGACTTGCCTTGACTATTGTCACGCTCTATCCAACTGCCTATTGTAGCTGTGTCCATCTCGAGCTATCGCTCGTTGTGCGTCTGAATACACATTCCCCGGTGCATGGTCTGCCTTGCTTTGTCGGCGGGTTCCTTGTTCCCTTCCTCCGAGTCACGCATGAAGACATTGTCCTCCCTTCCGCATTCCATTCCTTCTGGCAACTGCCCGAGCGACGACACTCTCCGCTCTACAGTGGCAGCTTGGCGCTTATACCTCCCCCGTCGTTGCCCACATCGACCATCCGATTCAACTCCTTCTCATTCTCGCTCCTTTGGAGCATAAAAAAGGCTGCGACTCGGAGTCCCTATCTCACTGTGCTAGTTCGTCGGAGCACTCATGCTTCTTGTCTGCATGGGCGCAAATTCCTCAACGGTATTTGTACCTCGCTCACAGGGAGCGGCGGATTTGAGCGAGGGCCATTGGAGGCACTTAGTCTGCGCTTTTCCATACGTCTTTTCGCCCTTCCTTTGTCACATGCAAAGTTGATTTTCGTTTGTTCCTCGTATCTCTCCTTTCGTATGCTTCTCGTTCAATTCGATGAAGTATCCATTCGCATCGCAATGTTTACTGTACGTGCATTTGCAGACACCACAGGGGAAGTCTCCCGGATTGCTGATCTGTACTACGGGGAGCTAAAAGACCACACGGCAGATGGAAAGGAATGAGATCACTGCAGCGCACAAATAAGACCTGATGCGCGACCTCGGGCGGACTCTTTTAGACGATATATCAACTCCACCCTTCGTATTCTCAAAACTTTGCCGATGCGGATCTGGCAGAAGCGGGAAAATTTTCCGACTTGGACGTCTCCAGCCTGCGAGTAAAATATCGACATTACTTTGCTTGACATGGATCAGCTGCTGGAAACAGAAGTACAGATTAACGAGCCAATCAACGACATCCGCTTCAAATCAGAGGGCAACGCCGGAGACATGTGGCCGCAAGGCGGAAGTTCCGCCAAATTTGGATACCTTCAATAGTCCTTAAACCCCCGTGTTGTAGCTGCTATGCACGATCAGTAGAAATCTAGAAGGGAAGAAATGCGAAGTTGGTGGGAAGGACAACAACCAAATGCCGTAAAATCAAGCTGAAGAGCCAGAGCAATAAAACGGAGATAGCAGACAGGACGCCAAACAGTCCCCCAGATTCGACACGAAACCTGCTCTAGATCTGCAGTTTGACATCAAATTCAAGATCGGGAGCATTGGAGTGACAGGCACAGCAGTGTGGCGGAGCGGGAAGTTGATGTGGTGGTGGGAAATGCTGTAAAGTTCGACGAGAGGGGAGGGGCAGTAAAATGGAGGAGTCTCGCAGAGAATAGAACCAAAGACTTCCAAATGGAAGCTGTACAGACTCTTAAGTATACGAATGATAAAGAGGGTGTGCTTTATTTTCTCAACTCCAGTCATCGCGCGGAACATTCCCGACAATCCTGCAACGGATGCTCATCAGATCTGAATTTTGGCTTGGCATCATCCTGCCATTGTGGTACAGTCGGAGTGGACTTCTCGGCGGTGGCGCAGAACTCCAATGCGGCGCCAGTGCGATTTTTGGGCTATATAAAAAGGTAGCTTGGAGGCTAAAATCATAGTATGATGGCTCGCTTTCCGTCAGCCCCCCGAAGCGTCGCTTTTCTCGCTCTGATTCTTGTCCCATTGTGTTTCCTTTCCATTCCATTCGTCGATGCTAAAGCGGCGCGCAACGCCACCAAACGCAACTCCCATTCTTCTATGCACAAATCTCTTCGGGATTCCCTGGTTTTTCCGAGGTTTGTTGTGGACTCCAATAGTCTGAGGAATATAACTCGGAGGCAAGAGGAAGGCTGCGAAGGATTCAGTAGGTTTTTCTGTTCTCTATCCTAACAACTGTAATGAGCGCCTCTACTTCAGTCGAGTGTGGTGATGAATGTTTCAACTGCAGTCCTGGAGGCGTATGTGTACGAACATTCACCTAGCCGTGTATTCATTTCACCTGATTTCCGTCGTATGCAGTGTGGAGTGGAAGGATGCTGCAACCCCGGAGAAAAATGCTGCAATGGCGGATGTGCCCATGCCGACGCAACTTGCTGCAGCCTCTCTCAGGGAGGTAAACAATGCCTCAACGGCGCGCAGTGTTGTGGGGAGGACCATTGCGCCTCGGAGGATGAACAATGCTGCAAGGGAGGGAACGTCTGCTTGAAGGTGGATACGTGTTGTGGGTCCGGGTGTTGCGCTGAGGGAGAGACCTGCTGTGGGGGGACGACTTGTTGTTCTGGAGAGGGCTGTTGTGGTGGTAAGTGCTGCAGGGTACATGAAGTGCAGCGTGGGAATAACAACTGTGTAGGTGGGAGTCAGGCTGTTCCATCTCGAACAATTGCGACTCCCTCTGCGGGTTCTGGAACTACAGGAACCCCAACTACCATGACAATTGCGACTCCCTCTTCCGGTTCTGGAAGCACTGGAACCCCAACCACCACCAAGGTGCCCAAGACAACGATCACCTTCAAGTATTATCCAAACAAGATGGTCAAAAACTCCAGTGGAAAGCGTATCCCACTCAGCAACAAGGCCATCCTTATGAACATGTGCGAAGGAATCAAAAAATATGGTGGAACGTCTGCCAACGAAATTCAGTTGACGAAGAGCAAAGCAAATCAAGCTTCCAACCGTGCCATCATGTGTCCCCCTGGTTTCTGTGCAGATGCCCTGCAGGAATACGCGAAACTGTACCCTGACCTCGATCCCGCAGACTGGCAGATTGCGAGTGGGATGAGCTGTGATGAGTTTCCATTCGCCAGCAGTTTACAGGGTGGAAACAAATCCAATGGTGTTTCCATTTGTGTTGAATCATGGGAGAATAGCTGGCAGGGGGGGACAATGTCAAGGAAGATGGCCAGTATCGGCGATGGTGACGATTTTCTGGTCAAGATCGAAGGCTGGGATTGCGATACACAAGCTCCCTTGCCAGAGTTGGTGACAAGGAATGTCCGAGAGCCTGACTTCGCTCACATCCTTGCTCGAGAAGATGATTCCGATTCTGATAGCTTGACTGGAGGTGCGATACTGCCTTCGATTTTATTGGTTCTCATGTATATCTCACATCTTTCCTTCGATCAGATGACCTCTTCACCGGTTTCGACGACTCAGACAATGCCCTAATCATGTCTCTCGGCGACCTGAGCCCCGGAAAGTATACCTACACCGTCGAGCTCTCCACCGGCCGCATCTCTTCTGCATTTGTTACTGACTATGTTGGCATTCAGTACTATAACTCGACAGCTCCCTTCAACGCTGGTGGTGGCAAATTCGACATCAGCTTCACCCTGGACCAGGACACGTACGCTGTCGGTCTTGTTGCCGTTCAAGATCCTATTCAAGGAAATTTGACGCTGAATTACACGACTGCGAAGACGAGTTCGGCGGTTGCTTCCCTCCCAGTTTCTTTTGTTGGTTTACATTTTATAACTTTGTGGGCTTTCAGTAGCCTTGTATCTATCTTCCTTTAGAAATTTTAGCAATTTTATCTTACTCACACTCTTGCCATTAGGCCTCGTCATTTGAACTCAATTACGAAGAACTGAACGTTATCCTTCTCCCTTTATTGACAATCTTCTTGACAGAACCTCTGGTGCAAGGTCTTTACCACCGTCAATATCAGGAATGTCTTCAACCTCTTTTGGGAGGGCGACAAGAGGCTTTCACACTCCGCCCTCCTTCGTATCCCAGACCATGCCTGGCGCTCATATGATCTGATGCTTCTGCAGAGGATTAGATGCTTCAATGAACAAGGGCCCAAACTTCTTCACACTCTGCCCTCCACCATTTCCAATTTGTTGCATATGTTCTGAATCCTTCCGAATGCCCTATCCGTCTCGTTGCTATAATAGTACCCCTTATATTCTGGTGACTTCCCGCAAGATAAATTTAATCCCCCAGAATATTTCTCGTGATATGAGGCACCGGCATTTGAGTGGCATCTTTGACGCATAGCTTCAACCATTTGAACAATAGCAAACTTGGTGCGTATGGGCCGACACTCCGCACAGCGATTACGAGCACTTAGGCGGAGAAATAAATGTCCAACTATTTCAATTGTGTCACAGCTCAGCTTCCATATTGAAGAGTTGGAGGCTAGGTTGAGCAGAGCCTGCCTTTGATCAGTTGGCATGTATTTGCAATGATCTGCATCGAGTCTACTCTCGCCTGCAGCTGCTTATGGCACTTAAACCTGGCAAGTGGGGTTTCAACGATGTAGCAGGGTGGGATGTATCCATGAGGCTGATGACTGAGAAATTTATTGAACTTCCAGCACTCACCTGTCCAACCTGTTATCCTGCCTGCTCTGCCACCCTCTCTGTGATTGAGACTGACAAGCCGAGATGTGCTGATCTTTGGCATCCCTCCAGCACACACAACACCACTCCCAGCATGCATGAAGTCGCATACAACAGCTGTTAATATTAATGCCCAGTCGATTATGCACATGTATAGGTCAAAGCCTCACTCATGTTGGGACAGTAGTGCTCAGAGTTGATTCAGAGTATGGTACTTGTTTCATACAGCTGGTTCATGCCAGATCCTCAATCAAAGTAAATGGCACACTAAATCTTGGGTATGAAATACTCAAGATGCTGTTTGAACACTGTCTTACATTCACTGTCAGGTAAATCTCAAGCTGGATGGTTTTGCAGACGATCTTCCTGAAGATTAATCAGTTCGGCACTCTTTGGTCGCACCTTCCGCATTTGGGAGGGTTTCTCAAACCCGGGTTTCCAAATAAGAACAGTGGCAAGTCCATTGTTCATTTTGGAACTTTCTGCATATTGGGCTGTAGCTTATCTTAACTTCTCAGTCAATAAAATCTCCAAACAGGATTATTGACAAATTATAAACCCTCTTACCAGAGCTCCCTTGTGTCTGGTGGCCATGAAAAATTGTCGCGGCCGTGTTGGAGTTTGAGTCATCTCGGGCAATCCGGCATCATGGCCGAGGTAACGAGTCATTTGGAGTCAGTGAGAGAACATGAAAGAATCTAGTAGAATATTGAGGAAACTTCTAGTTATACTGGACAATTAGTATATAAGTAGCACGGATTCACTGTATTCCTCAAGTGTTTGCAGAGCTCAGCCAAACACTAATATTATCTTGGATTCTACCCCTAACTTACTGGTCTGATTCCACACGAAATTACAACAGGCCGGGTCTCCCAGCCTGTAACATTATGTGACTGGCATGATAAACCTCCTATCGAGCACTTGTGACGGTTGCCTTGCCATCTGACGAGCTTGCCCATTCCCCAGGCCAAAGATGGTATCTGACAACCTTTCTTATAGATGTCACGGACTTATATCCCAGGTACTGAACTTCCACAATCCTTAGTCTCTCTTGACAGACGCTTTATCAATTCTTGCTCGTACCTCATGTGATAAACATCACTTACTAGGGAAAGATGAAAAAACACATCAAGATGCGTCTCACTAAATGCTCGTTTGTGCATGCATTTGGGATTGTTATATAATAACGCAGGGACCCGGCTAATTGACATGGTAACTAATAGACTATGCAATCCTATGAAGTGACAAACTATGTGAGGACTCAATCAAACATAAATGGTTGCAGGAGGCCTTGGATAAGCCCATCAGCTGTAGTTCAACATTTTCCTTTTTCTTCTCTTTCTCTTTTCTCTCCTCTGTATGTAGATCAGCATACATGCCAAACAGGACTGTTGAGTGGAAACTGTTGACGTGAGTTCTGGCCATCAGGAAGTTTTGGCTCGATTCAAGAAATTTTGAATGAGTCTCCCACGAGGTTTTACCAGACAACCTGCCTGCTCTGGTCCGAGCCAGGCCGGAAATATCATGTGGCACCTAGACTTTCCTCCCCTGTTGGTAGTAAGTACGTGTGTTCTGCATAGCAATGGGTAACCTGGTAACTTTTAGCCCACATAAGTTACAATGTCATTATAGTAAATTGGCAATTCCAGTTGGTCAGAAGACTAGAGGGTTGGAGGGCTGGAATGTTGGAAGCTGAAACTGGAGGCAAAGTTATACCATGCTAAGACAGCGGGTGTACTATACTAGCTTGGTGGCAAGACAACTAAGATGGAAGTCCAACGATGGAGCAATGCAGAGGCAAAGCACATTAATTATCAACTAAAGTACATCCCAGAGTAACTACGTATTTATACCAAGTACAGAGATATTCTGGATGGAGTTGTAGAAGGAAGTAAAGACAATAAGATGAAGTGAAGACAATAAGAACAACAAGAGGATTCCATGTGGGCATAGGTCATATGGTGCATTGAGGGGAAACACTCAGTAAATCTTCATTGTGTAAAAACCCCAAGGGCATGCATCAAAGGTCAAGCCAGATGCATCAGCAGTATTGTCAAGATGCAGTTCTGGAAGTACAGAAGGACACATCCGGAAGGAAGGTAAGAACTCACACCGGAAAAGGAAAAATTATATAATGCACTGAAAGTCTACCTGAAAATATGAATTTCATTTTATATTTCAGATCTACAGAAATGAGGAATATCTTTGTGTCTGAAAGGTGAAATGAAGATACGTATTTCATATTCCATTTCAGACCCACTGAAAAAAGGACTTTCAAAGCTTATGAAATGTGCTCTGAAGGACCACTTTCAGCATGCCTTTCAAAAGCACTGAAAGACCTATTTTCAGAAACAAAGAAAGTCATGCTGAAAGTTCAAATTTCAGTGCACCTTTCATAAGCACTGAAAGATCTATTTTCAGATAAAACAAAGCTATTTTCAGATAAACCAAAGACAATTATCTGAAAATAGAACTTTCAATGCTCCTGAAAGGTGCATGGAAATTTGAACTTTCAGTGCAACTTTCTTTGTTTCTGAAAATAGGCTTTTCAGCACTTCTGAAAGGTGTGCCTAAAGTGGGTCTTTCAGAACACATTTCATAAGCATTGAAAGTCCTTTTTTCAGTGAGTCTGAAATGGAATATGAAATACATATTTTCATTTCACCTTTCAGAGACAAAGATATTCCTAATTTCTGTAGATCTGAAATATAAAATGAAATTTGCATTTTCAGGTAGACTTTCAGTGCATTATATAACTTTTCCTTTTCTGGTGTGACTTCCAAAAGGTTCTGGAAGTTGGACCAAAAGGTTCTGGAAGTTGGTTCTGGAGGGGTGAATGTGCACGGGCATAACAGTTTCTCAATAGAATTATCCACTGGACGAAGTGGCAGGATAGGAAAGAACGACTAGAATGAAACTGACAATTCCAGCAGTTCCGAGAATTGAGTCACAAGCCAAGTAATAGTGCATCATTGAAGAAAACTACTTGTCTCCACAACACAGATAACACCTAGAACCCTGAGAGTGAACATATCCAAATGAATCTGGGTGAAAGTTGAATAGATAGATGTCACAGATATGGACATGCATTTGGCCATCACACGGATCCGGTGATCTCTGGATCCACTAACTGCTACTCGTGGTTGCCAGTTCAATGCTGCAGCCGTTGTTCCATATGAAGTAGGTATTGTTTCAAAGACAAGGTAGTTACATTCTCAGAACAAGGTACATAATACAAGGGCTTTAGAATAGTATTTAATTAGATAGACATAGGTAGTTCGATAGCTTTCTTAGTGAATCAACACTTCACCCACTCATTTGGTTTGAACTCTATCGACTTTTGAACATTCTTGTGGGGTCAGCTTGACTTCAGTCTATGTGGACCTCACAATAGATTTGACAGCCAATTATCTGAATGAAGATACCTCACAATGAGCATGCTCTATCCACCGATGAGAAAGAGCACAGAGGAGAACAGATTGAGTTACAGCTCAAGAGCAAGGCCTACAACTGAGGGAACACCATGTCCGGTTGAATGAGTGTACTGAGTTCACAATGGAGGGTGATATTCGATAGTTCAATAGCTCCCAGCTCCTACAGATGTTGTAATCCTGAGGCCATTATACTAGAATGACAAACAAATCACTTCATCTACTAGACTCCAGAAGAATCAACTCTTTGTGTCCTCATGTTGTATCAAGTCAGTGAATAACATAGTTGTTGCCTTTGAGATTGAATTTGCCTCAGAAGGTATAGGTCTATTTCAGCAACTTGACAAGTGTGCAAGTTCAAAATTTAAATTGAAGACAATGGAGATGGGAAGCACAAGGCAACAGGAAGAGTACATGTATGACTAGTCTGGCAGAAGTAGACAGGACTATATTCAAGAAACAGAAATGAATCTCATGGCAGGATCAAAAGAAGTGAGTAATTGAAATTCAATTACTCGTATATTAAGCAGATGTACTGATTTTATTTGGACACTGTTTACATTCTTCTTTTTCTCCCCCACCTCGCCAATTCCCGTGAGACAGCTGTTTGGTTTCGACGGAGTGCCCACCAGCGCTCGATTTGTTGCCGCATCAACTGGGCGCTCGCGAATTCCCGAACTTCTCAGATTGGTATCAGATTCATCTTTACTGTTTATTCCCCCCCTTCTGTCGTCCTAGCAGACCCAGTAATGAGCTTTGTCCGAAGTACATACCAATGTGTTACTTTCATTGTATTTTTTCCCTCCCAGCTTTTCTCATTCTCAATTGAATTTCAAGTTCAACTTTGACCAAGAAAAGCGGCCTCGAGGCTTTGACTTTTTTAAGTTTGAGCTGTGGTATGACATGTTGTCCCAAATTCTTCGAGCAGATGTCCTGATTTCGTATGTAAATGTTCGGCGCTGCCCATTATGTTTCTTCCCCACACAATCTCCACCCATACCAGTATCTTGGTTTGCTTTCAGCACAGCTGTTTAACTCTCGGGGCGTCATGCCACTACACTATACCATTTTCAATACAACACATGCCTCTGAACCGTGCACTCAACGTCCGCTCAAAAGGATGCACTGTCAATAATTGCTTCTTTGCCTTGACCCCATCATTGCCCGCCAGCCTTCCTGCTCTGCTGTTCATGCATCAAGAGCTCCCTTGCAAACCTATGCATCTTAATCACATAAACAAGCTGCTTAATGTTGCTGTGTTTCCAGAGCTTGCCATCCTATGCAACATCAACTCTGAACAAACTTGCTCATCCCCATGTTCCAAGATCTCATCCTCAATTGTAACGTCACCCAGCCTTGCTCTCTTTGCAACCATGTGTCTGGAATCCGTGTGATCAATTCTTCCAAAGGTCAACCTCAAACTGTCGATTAAACAAAGCTCAGAAGCAAACCGCCTGCTGAATTTGGATCTTTGATCTGTTGCCCACTCCTTCCGCAATCAATCTAACCCATGATTCAAGACGACGCTCGCTATAATTTGTCCTCAACAACGTCAATGGATAACCTGAAGTCTCCATTGCACCGCAGCAAGATGCTGCAATTCGTGACATTGACATCTGTGCTATATGGCATTCCTAACCCAAGTTTCAGATCAATGGACAATACAAGAACAACCTACACCCAAGATTCATCTTTGTCCATTCTACAAAAATTTCGGCCTCGAATTCATGGTTCGCATGACGCATTCGGAGTGTTCTAGGTTTGCATTTGTCCTTGCCTCTGCACAGATGCTCACGAGCCTGATCGTCTCATGGCGAATCACAGCATTGTTATCTTTTGTTCAGGATCAATATCAGCGAATTCTATCATGTAGCCCGACTCTCAGACACGTATGTATGTCACTTGCCTCGATCTTTACTCATTCTTTCCTGAAATGTCTCAGTATTTCATACTGGAATGATGAAGGATAGCGTTCAGGATACTTTGAGGTGTGTAATGTGTCCTCTCCTCTCCTCCACTTTGCTTCCCCTTTCCTAGCTCGGCTACCATGTTTCCATGCACAGTCGTTGCTAGGCAAATTTGCACAACACATCCCGCACTCTGCACTTTGGCTTTGACTTGGTCTCTGTGCTGTCTATCTCTGTTCAGCGACATCGGGTAACTTGTGCTTCATTGATCCTTGGAGGTTAATTCGTCATTGATTTTTTTTCCCTCCGTCTGTCCATGTTGCTGATGCTGCTTCTCTGTCAAAATCTCTTCACTCATGTGAGCCACTTACTTTACCTCTGTAAACTGAAATCGACCTAGATCTATCTGCCTTCTGTCTTTTGTCAGCCTAGCAGACTTTCTCTGTAAGCAAATTTGTATCCTTCTATGGCTGGTTTGAATCTCATTTCTTTCCAACGGTTCTACTGGTTCAGATACCACGGGGAACTTGAGTTTTGACAGAAGAGGCAGTAATGTCTTTGTTGAGACCGCCTTTTGATATGTGTAGTCCAACAATCAAAGAATATTTTGTGATGCTGACATTCGTTTCACAGTTCAACTTGGTTATTCCTGAGTAGTCGCTATATACGTGTCTCACAGACAATGAACCCGACTTTATTCATGTTGCCCATCCCTTCTGTCACTCTAGTTTGACTGCTTAGTTTCAAGTAATTGAATACTGCATACATCGCAGATCCTGTACGGTGTAGGCTGTCTCCAATTTCAAGAAGCTATTCAATCAGCATCTGTGACACTCATGCAATGGTGCGCTGGAGCAAAGCTCCGGCATATCTTGTATACTTAAAGAACTGAACGAGGAAGCTATGTGGGGATTAGCTTCCCTTGACTCCTGTCTCTGAAACTCCTTGCGCCTCTCACCTATAGAACCCACACTTTGCCTCTAATTAGAGAGAGGTTACCGGGTGGTATCCCCTCTCTAGCTAGAGGCAAAGTGGCTAAATTCCCTATGCTGCAGCAAATGTCGTGTTAAAACTGCGCTAAAGCTACACTAAAACTGCAGCTGGGTAAGGTCAACATACTAAGTCCTTCAATGCTGCAATAAAGTCACAATAAAGCTGCAGCAAATATGTCTGTGACCATATAAGGTAAGTATAGTGACTGCCATGCTACATTAAGCTGCAATGCTGCAATAAAGGTGCAATAAAGCTGCAATAAAGTTGCAATAAAGCTGCACCAGCTGTGATACGGTGATCTATAGCATCACATGAGACAAATAGCTACCATATAAGGCAATTGTGCTAAAAATAGACCAAAATCAAAGTTGTAGCCCTTTTCAATACGAATCTAGCTGTATAAGAAATTTTCTTATCAGATGCTTGATTGCGTCACAAAATGCAAAATACTCGAGCGAACACGAGTCTTTGCAGCTGTCAAAGTGTATTATAAAGGCTATTATCAGCCCAGCTGACCTTATATGACTGACTGCTTGCTTAATATTGTATGCAAGACCTTATCTGACTAACCACAAGTGTCAATGTGACCTTGTATCAGTGAAGAAACCTTATCTTGTTACAAGTCAGTTAATCTGACCAAGTGTCAATACAAAAAGCTTACCTGGTTAATTCAATTGACAATTGGTAAGAAGGCTACTGACTTTAAATTAATCTGACCTAGAGTCTTCACTGACAGTTCTCAATATCTATAAACAAATTCTTGACTACAATACAAGTTGGTGAAACTGGTAATATATTATTTACTTCAATTGAGTAAAGATAATCCATTGACTTCAAGTTAGCTATCTATTGACTTCAATTCACTGACTTGACGTCAATAAATGACTTTGTTGACTGGTCTATTGACTTCAAGTCAGTAGACCACTGATTAAGATTCAGTAAATCTATCGACTTTATTGACTTCAATTCAACAGCCTATTGATGTCAATTCAGTTGATCTATTGACTCCATTGACTTTATTGACTTCAATTTAGTAGTGTATTGACTTCAAGTCAGTAAATCTATTGAATTTATTGACTTCAATCAGTAGTGCATTGACTTTGTTGACTTCCATTCAGTAGTTAATTGACTTCAAGGTAGTAATATATTAATTACAGTCAGCAATCCATTGACTTCAAGTAAACATAGTCTATTGACTTGAAGAATCAGTATTGAAGTCAATAAACCACTAGTGTGGTTTGAAAGTGTCAATTGTTTTGTATTTTGTGAGCCAACCAAGCCTTGGATGAAAAAATGCTGTATATGAATCTTGTACCCTTGACGAGCTCTAGAAGATGAGGTTAGCCATCAGATGGATTTCGAGGACCTTCCTTTTTGGGACACTTACGCTTCGCACCCAAATATGGAAATTATGCTAAAATCTCGCTATCTTGCTCAATATTGGACCGTTTTGGGTGATCTAACTTCACAGGGCCAATGTTCTACATCCTTTATGAATTTTGAGAGCCTTGTTCAGCCTAATATAACACTGGAATGCGGTGATAAATGCCTAATAACCTGGATAATCGCTTGGTGTACAATATATTGTTCAGTATGTGTTATCTATGGCTTACAACCACATCACATTGCTTGGAGCACTGTTTGGAACAGATTTGATACCCTAGATCAGGTCTTGAGAGCTACAACAGCCTTATCTCAGCAAGATCAAAAAATCTAATCTTTCCCTGATTCCAGGAGATCTCAAGGTCTGATAATGGTTCTGGATGGTGTCCCAGTATATTATAGACTATACTAACCCTTCTAGAGCACATGTATTGCAAGGCCTTCTCACAAACCTATGATTTACACTGATTAAGTATAAAATGTGTGTTAATGATATTGCATCTTGCCCAAGGTCCCAGGAGTGTGGCCAAGTGCATGGAAACAATATTACAGTCCATCCAAAGGATCTGAGAACAAAAAGTTGTCCAATATATCACTTTAAACATGAGTTTTGCTGAGTGACATTTTTCGCTTGTTTGATGAATAGGAGGCCAACCAGACCAGTGAAGGTGAAATAGAGGTCAAAAATGAAAAGGGGCAAGAAAATAGTACAAGATAGAGCTTTGGTTGAAGTGATTTGGTTGAGATTTGGTCAGTTGGTGTCTTCAAGCAGGTGGGTTCACCCACAGTCTAAAGGCATATAATATGGTCATGATCAAAATCACCAACTGACCAAATCTCAACCAAATCACTTCAACCAAAGCTCTATCTTGTACTATTTTCTTGCCCCTTTTCATTTTTGACCTCTATTTCACCTTCACTGGTCTGGTTGGCCTCCTATTCATCAAACAAGCGAAAAATGTCACTCAGCAAAACTCATGTTTAAAGTGATATATTGGACAACTTTTTGTTCTCAGATCCTTTGGATGGACTGTAATATTGTTTCCATGCACTTGGCCACACTCCTGGGACCTTGGGCAAGATGCAATATCATTAACACACATTTTATACTTAATCAGTGTAAATCATAGGTTTGTGAGAAGGCCTTGCAATACATGTGCTCTAGAAGGGTTAGTATAGTCTATAATATACTGGGACACCATCCAGAACCATTATCAGACCTTGAGATCTCCTGGAATCAGGGAAAGATTAGATTTTTTGATCTTGCTGAGATAAGGCTGTTGTAGCTCTCAAGACCTGATCTAGGGTATCAAATCTGTTCCAAACAGTGCTCCAAGCAATGTGATGTGGTTGTAAGCCATAGATAACACATACTGAACAATATATTGTACACCAAGCGATTATCCAGGTTATTAGGCATTTATCACCGCATTCCAGTGTTATATTAGGCTGAACAAGGCTCTCAAAATTCATAAAGGATGTAGAACATTGGCCCTGTGAAGTTAGATCACCCAAAACGGTCCAATATTGAGCAAGATAGCGAGATTTTAGCATAATTTCCATATTTGGGTGCGAAGCGTAAGTGTCCCAAAAAGGAAGGTCCTCGAAATCCATCTGATGGCTAACCTCATCTTCTAGAGCTCGTCAAGGGTACAAGATTCATATACAGCATTTTTTCATCCAAGGCTTGGTTGGCTCACAAAATACAAAACAATTGACACTTTCAAACCACACTAGTGGTTTATTGACTTCAATACTGATTCTTCAAGTCAATAGACTATGTTTACTTGAAGTCAATGGATTGCTGACTGTAATTAATATATTACTACCTTGAAGTCAATTAACTACTGAATGAAAGTCAATACACTACTGAATTGAAGTCAATAAGGTCAATAGATTTACTGAGTTGAAGTCAATACAATACTGAATTGAAGTCAATAAATTCAACAGAGTCACTAGATCTACTGACTTGATATCAATAGACAGCTGAATTGAAGTGAATAAAGTCAGTAGATTTACTGAATCTGAATTAGTGGTCTACTGACTTAAAGTCAATAGACCAGTCAATAAAGTCATTTATTAACGTCAAGTCAGTGAATTGAAGTCAATAGATAGCTAACTTGTAGTCAATGGATTACCTTTACTCAATTGCAGTAAATAATATATCACTAGTTTCACCAACTTGTATTGTAGTCAAGAATTTGTTTATAGATATTGAGAACCATCAGTGAAGACCCTAGGTCAGATTCATTTAGAGTCAGTAGCCGTCTTACCAATTGTCAATTGAATTAACCAGGTAAGCTTTTTGTATTGACACTTGGTCAGATTAACTAACTTGCAAGAAGATAAGGTTTCTTCACTGATATAAGGTCACATTGACACTTGTGGTTAGTCAGATAAGGTCTTGCATACAATACTAAGCAAGCAGTCAGTCATATAAGGTCAGCTGGGCTGATAATAGCCTTTATAATACACTTTGACAGCTGCAAAGACTCGCGTTCGCTCCGAGTATTTTGCGTTTTGTGACGCAACCAAGCATCCGATAAGAAAATTTCTTATACAGTTAGATTCGTATTGAAAAGGGCTACAACTTTGATTTTGGTCTATTTTTAGCACAATTGCCTTATATGGTAGCTATTTGTCTCATGTAATGCTATGGCATCACCGTATCACAGCTAGTGCAGCTTTATTGCAGCTTTATTGCAGCATTGCAGCTTTAATGTAGCATAGCAGTCACTACACTTACCTTATATGGTCATAGACATATTTGCTGCAACTTTATTGTGACTTTATTGCAGCATTGAAGGACTTAGTATGTTGATCTTACCCAGCTGCAGTTTTAGTGTAGCTTTAGCCCAGCTTTAATGCGACATTTACTGCAGCATAGGGGATTTAGCTACTTTGCCTCTAGCTAGAGAGGGGATACCACCCGGTAACCCCTCTCTAATTAGAGGCGAAATGTGGGTTCTATAGGTGGCGCCTCTGCCCATCCGGTGTCAGCGTATACGTCTGATGGATCGATTGCACTACCAATTGCTTCAACTAAGCGGGATGGGATGGTGTCGAAAAACATCTGCTGATAAGCCTGCAAATGGGCCAGCTTAGAAACAACCCATTTTGTGCACTATTGTGCAGTTTCGGAGAGCCAATACATCTCTATTCAGCTATGCTTGTTGCAGGAGTTCTATATGCAAACTTATACAATGATTCCAGCAACGTCTCAGCATAAATAAGGCAGAACAGACCTTTCCCGAAAGTTGTACCCATCTATCCTGGAAATGGATTGGGGTTTTATAGCACAATGACCCATTAAGGACATTGAATATTGTTCATTCAAAACAGGGCTGACTCAAATGACCACCTATTCCATGTTGAACCAAGTCTGCAGAGCTTATATTGCTGTTACAAGCATGAATACTTCGAACATGACATTTAATGACGTCACTATGACAAACTGTCACACGTCTCAGGGTTCATCTAGGCTCCTGCAAATTTGGGAAGGCCATATACCTGCATTCACATGCTTCAGGTGCCAAGAACCGAGTCATCAGACTATTAGCAAAAGGTCTAGAACTGCTGATCGACTGAGTCACAGGTGTACAAACAGCCAGGTGGGCTGTACAAATACCTGAATAATGCAAAATGATAGCTGAGGGTGTGCCAAGGACGATTGCGCTTCCATGGGAGCTATATTTAGCGATCTGGGCTTGGCCTCCGAGATCCTGTGACTTAGAGATGAGAAGCATCATGATTTGATCTCAGCTAGAGGTTTAGCGATGTCAGAGGCCACCAACCTATTTGTGAGGACCAAATAGACTTGTGCAAGGAGCACAAAGATGTGCCAAATTTAGTTCTTTTCAGTCTTACTCATTGTTTGTACTATTTATTCAGCATTGTTTACGATTTCTTAGCTATTTATACGCTATTTGTACCATTTTCATTTATAGAATCTGTAGATGTATATATAGGGTAGCTTGTAGTTGATCTAGGCACTTGATCCTGGCGCTCCTGTCAACAGTTTAAGCCTATTAAGCTTAGCTGTTGACAGAAAGCCTTAATCCTTGTCTGGTGTGAGTTGAAATAAAGTTGTTTTGGTGTTGGATTTATATCTTCTCGAGTCAAAACTGGAGTCAGCCCAGCTGAGATTCAAGAGGATTATGATCCTTTTCACTAAAGGAAGTCTTGTTTCTTCTTGTTAGATGAGTTGAGAACAATGGGATCCTTGTCCAACAGAACAAGTCAAGCTTCTAAAAACTCACACTTTTATTGAAAAGTCAGTTTTAAGACCTGACAATGTTGTCTTTGGACTCTGGCTATCTGAACACATCATTATTTGGGTTTTGTTTGAATTTAAAAAGGTTGGACACACCTGGCCCAAGGAGGGAGGAGTCAGCCTGGCCCAACATATCAAATTGGAGCACCCAGATGTGAAAGTGAATTGGACAGTGACCATAGTAGAGAAAACCAAATATGATCAACTTCTCTCAATTAAAATATTATTGAAGAAAACCTAACAGTATGAGTGATTTTGCATTAAACAAGGTCTTGAACAACTTTGGTTCACACTTGAGGTGTATGCATCTAAACTGGTTTTGATGTCATTAGGCAGAGAAGTCCAGACACTCTCTATTTTGTTGAATCCTTGAATAGATGAATTTCTATCCTCATTTGGACTTGAATTCATGACCGCATACCCAGTTCAAGTTCTTGCTCACACAGGTGCTATCCCTGCCATGCCCTGGAGTGACTTTCTGCATCACCCAGCAGACTTCCTCCATGTGATTCCTTGACATGCCCAGATACTATGGCTGTTAGGGATATCTGAGCATTTGCTCAGGAGATTCATAATTTCCAAGCCACCAACACCAAGGTCTCAATATCCATTGATGGCACAATCATTTCAGAAGCAATTCTACACCACAACATGCATGAGTCACAGAAACCTCAAGGCATTGAGGGAATCATCAAGCCTATCCACATGGATGAATGCCACCCACTGCTTATTGAAATGTCCTCCAATTCACTGGTATCCTCTCATCATGAACCCCCTGCACCTGACACTTCACTGCCCAAGACACCAGTCTCTCTACCTGTCCCAAAAGGGAAGCGCAAGGCCACTGGGAATCCATCTATATTGTGCCACCAACAGAACCATTGTGGTGAAGCAGGCACCAGAATGTGGTGCAGGAACCCCCCTGTCACTCAACCACCATTGAAGCGCACTTGCAAGAGCAGATAATAGACACCACACTCACTGAAACATCTTCACAAACACCTTCACATACATAATTTTGACTTAATTATCGCAATTCCTGATTTGCTTCTATATGCACACTATTGTTGTTATTATTTAGCTTCTGCCACTCCCGACCTAATAATCATCCTTGAGTCTATTCCCAGTGCACTGAGCATGTAATTTGCTGCAAGAGTTGAGAAAAAGTGTAAACAGCTGCACATGCTCCAATATTTCAGCTTTCTGCAGTGTGATGTCATGCAGTTTCTGGAACCTGGGTGATGTCACAGTACTGAGTTTCTATGTGAAATGCATGGAGAGAAGAATGCTGCAATGGTGCACAAGCCATAAAGCTTTTGGAAATAATTCGACATGCCCAAAACAGTACTCTTTCTGGTCTCATCCCATTGCTTAAATAAATTTAAGTATTCTGATTCACATTTATTGCACTATAGATTCACTGAATTTCTGCTTCAATTCATCACTTGGAAGCTACCAGTACATATCTTATTGGTCTATTACTGCTATATTCAAAGCTATTGTCCAGTACTTTCTTTGCCACACAATTTTTGGGTGAAAGAGAAATGTCTATCCAAATAAGAGAAGATTGTGGCTGTGTTTCAACTATAGAGACTCCGTCAACAGCTTACTAATGTCGACAGTCTCCATCGTTGAAACACAGCCACAATCCCTTTTTGTGGAAGCACTTTCACTGGAGTTTTCATTGAATATAGTTACAACTTTCAATTTACTAGCGAGCTTGCACTTCTCAATTAGAGCTCTGCCTTGGAGCCTGAAGAGTTCCAAGACACAATCAAAGACAATACTGGTGGGATGTGTCAAACTGGTTGAAACCACAGGCTTGCAGGTTGCAATTTTTTTTTGGTTTAAACAAAACCTCAAACCAGTTTAAACTGTAGTTTAAACCAGACCTTAAACCGGTTTAAACCGAATGTTATTGTTGGCAACATTGTGGTTTGAACCTAAACCAGCCTGTTGCGGCCAGACATGCCTCATAATCACCTTCTGTTCATGAAGCCCGCAGATGACCCTCTTTAGCTCTCATGTCAGTATTGTCACTGATAGCATGCTTTGCTGTCACAAATTGTGAACTGAAGCAGTGTTGGTGCAACCTCACCATGCATCATTCACTCATTCTTATCTTGCTCTCCCTGAAATTTCCCCACATGGTCCATTTGAATGAGCAAATCTACTGGTACAAGGTTTCTGCCGGATGAGTTTCCCACTGGAGTGGGTTATAAAGGCTGGAATCTTATTTCGCATTCCTAAGACTCTTGCAGATATATAGACAGATGTAGCACCAGACAGTTTATTTGATTATGAGCAACGCTACGAGTCTATGAGACTAAGGACTATCAAACCAGAGCATATTAGGTCATCCTATCTACATTTCCGGTGTTCGTAATGTTAAATTATATGTTAAGTGCCAGTCAGTGAACCAGAGCATATTAGGTCGTCCTATCTACAGCCAGTTGTGTATCTTGATATTCTTTCAAGTCCCCAGCCTTCTCGCCCCAGGCTGGGAGGCCATTGTAGCAGGGAACCTATCTCATCTGTGCCACACAAGACGTGCTTCATTACTGTCGCCGAATCATTTGATCAATTCATGCTATTGCGATTATTCTCTGTATTCGCGCGCGAATCATGATTGAAGGTTCGTTTGGCTATGCTGAATGACGGAAACATGGGCCCCGGTGTTTGCCCTTTCCACAGGCAATAGCGGCTGCCCGTACAATTTTGTATTCAACAATTTACTTTATTGTTTTCCAAAGCTGAAATTGTGCAACAAGATCTAAACCGAACTGCTACCATTCAATGTGAACAAGTCCACTTCAATTGCGAGAGCACAAAAATTGCACCGTGAACAACGACCCGTGCTTCCGTCATTCGAGATGTCGAGTTCAAGTTAGCTCTAGGCGTTGAGCGTTGGGATTGTAGGTCACTTTCATGGTGTCACACTATAAAGAATGAGAACAAACATTCCGAATCGAAGATCGCTGTCCTTTTGCCGGAGCCTTACCGTCGCCAATATTACTTCAAGGACGGACGGATGGATTTCTCCTTCGCGTCTAAGCCTATGCAGACCCCAATTTATTTCCGACCTTCCGGTAACGCTGAAGAAATTGACAACTCATACCGAGGCATGGTTGAAATTTGTCCAAATTCGCCTTATGATGTCGTTGTAGTTCATCAATTCAACCAAGTGCTCTTGCCAGCAGTCCGATGCAATAACCTTCAAACAAGAGGAGAACAACCTGACAAGCTTTTGGTGTGGACTGAAGAATATGGATTGCATTTAGTGGACAATGAACAAACTCATTGTCATCTCGAAGCGGATTCGGCTCACATTCAGCTTATTTGCATGTGCGTAGTTATTCACTATTGTGCGACAGTCATAGTCGTACCTGTAAATAATACCGATCTGATCAGTATAAGTACAGACAGTGTCGAAGGTAAATGCGTATCAGCAGTTGACCATCCTCCTGTGCAGAAGTCAGTTCAATAGAATGAGCTTGGTCGGAAGACGGGAAGAAAAACCGGAAAAAGAAACAGGACAGCAAGCAACAGACTGTTGATCCGCTCCTGAAGGAGCCACCGCCCGAGGTGATCCTCCATTTGGTCAGATATGAACGAAAATAGGATTGATCCTTCATCCACCCCATTCATTCAATTTTGCCACGCTGAACACACTAGCAATCCCCGTGGGACTGCAGGGTGTCCTAGAAGGGTACCATGAAAGTGAGGTTTTGCTGGAGTTTGTCCTTGAGGAGCGGACCAGGATATAGCAGGACGCGATGCCAGTCTGGACAGAGCTCATTAGCCAAAATTCTTGATGAAAGGAATGCAGCGAGGTCTCACTCGCTTCGGCGAGCAGAGAAAGTCCGCCGGGAGCTGCACATTGGGAGCCTACGTGCATTAGTGATTTGTTTGCGATTTGATTAGGGGAGCGAAACTCATAGGTATCGTTCGCGCCAAGAACAGCGTCCAAATTTAGAAGCAGGTTCTCCGTCTTTGGGTGGCTTGACCTTGCGTGCGGTCCAAATGTTGTCGAGCGAAAGAGAGAAGTATTCGGTGAAAAGTGGGCAATCGAGGGCTGCGTCCCAATCAAAGTTGAAGTTATCTACGGGACTGGGGTACCATCGTTCGTCCCATGTATGCTTCGCGCCATTATCAAGAGAACATTGACGATGCTTGACTCTGGGAAAACATGAGTATGTGAGCACGAAGGAGTGATTCATTTCACCGTCAGGATCCTCGGCGCACGCATCTCCCAAGATGCTGCGGAAGAATCAACGACTGCATATAATTGGAGGAGTTCACCCGTCGAATAATCCTGCAAGACAGCCGTGCGCTGTCGTTGGACGTGCCGAATACTATCTTCGTCGAGATTGTTACCGTAGTTTGCGGAAAACATGTTGTGATAGAGCATAATCAGGTATGCCGTGAATCGAAAGCGCCATGATTCATCCGTTGAAAGAACAGCCCTTGTTCTCAAGGTACAGTCCTCTTGGCTGATGGCATAGAAATAAATGAATGTGGCGTGGCATGGCGAATCGGCCCAAGGCGAATCCACGCACGTTAGACTGTAGATCCAACGATTTTTCTCACCCGGTGTGATAACACTCGCGCAGCGGTCTTCAGGGCACTCTGTAGCCAAAGCGTCGGGGTCATCGCGCTGCCTATTACCACCGTCCGGTGTAGGGTATGGGTAGCGTATTACCCTCAGAGCTTGAGGGAGAGCCTGTCCTACCATATTATATGCCACCGCCTGAGTGATTGGCTACAAGTCCAGCGCGAATCAAACGTGACGCGAGGTGCTCGCCTTCGGGTGTGTTTTCTGTGAAAAGTCTTGGAAATAAGCATCAGGGAATGAAAAAGTGCCAAAATTTGGAATATACGGTCGATCATCAGGGAAAACCTCCCTCGAAATTTTTCGATAAAATTCCTTGTGGCCAAAAAGTTTTTGATATTTTGTACAACTTTCGTGAAATTTATAGAAATTCCTCGAAAAGTGCATTCATTTCCCCACATTTTCTCAAACTCAATGTATTTATTTCAGTCACTGGTCAAAATTTTAGCAAGGTGGAAGATCTTCCTACTACTCTGGCCAAGCCAACCATGGCGTGTAAGTACGTCTCTCCAAGTTGCATGCTGATGACTATGATGCTCTTTAGGAGACCGTTGGGAGACCAAATTGCGATGCTGGTGAATGTGTCCGAAGAGCAGCGCAGGTAGTTGTAAGTATGGTGAACAAAACGAGTTGTGGGCATTTACTTATTGCCGAGGACTCGGACTCGACATTCGACAAAACTGTCGAAGTCATTCAAACTCCGATGTCTCAGTGAGTCAGTGCCGTGATTGATGGATTACGGAAATGTTTGGTCCTGCCACGTTACATCCTTCTTGCCCTTCTCCCTCATCGTCGTCTCTCCAAACGGTCTGGCGTGAGCTCAGACAACTCCAAGTCCCAAGCTGAAACCACGGCAACTAGTAACATACTGCAACCTCACTACTGCCAGCCCTTCCCTTGTTCGGTCAAGCCGTCAAGCACCGCAGCCCGCAAGCCTACCTCACCGCTCTTTCTCAAGTCTCGCACCCTCCTCAATCCTCATCAAACCTCTTCTAGTCATGTCAAGTCCTTACAAGATTCTGCAAGCCTCCCTCAACAGCAAGCAGTGCCATCAGCTCGAACATGTCTGGCGGGTGTCAGCGCTGATCATTTATTCACAGCCGTTCCCTGTGGAGTTCATGAACATATCCTGGCGCCCTTGCACATCCCTTACCTCATGTGCTACTTATTTCATGGTACAAGCTTCCCTTTTCCTCCTGTTTCATCAGACACTAATACTCCTACATCGCAGAAAGCACCCCGTGGAACCCCTCTTCACTGCACCTGCGAGTTCTTACACTGATGGAGCCATGCGGTATGTACATCCGTGCTCTTCCCACATTTCACACACTGAGATCCCACTGAATAGCCTCTATGTGCGGAATACGAGCCTCCCTTTGTAGTCGGCTATTCTTGTGCATCACCCGCTCGCAGTTTATGGGAAGACATGCGGCAAGTCCGAGGGCTCGGTATCGTGTGTTGTGTCCTGGTGCTGAATGTCCCTCACAGGTAGTCCATCTGCCATGTGGTCTACAGGCATGACCGTTGATGAGGTTTGAACAGTGGTGGTGTTTTTATGTAGTGTACACACCTTGTACTGTATGTTAGTTGACTTCAATAATATTTGCTTTACCTCTACCTCTTTATATTGGTTTGAAGAGTCAAAGCTGAGGCAAATGGGGAGCAATACACACCGAAATTTCTTCAAAATTTGCTCAAATTTATCGAATTTTTTTTGGTGAGAACATATTTCTGCTCATTTTCGGCAAATTGCAAAACTAGACATATTTTCGCACATTTTATCAAAAAATATGCAAAAATTTCTGAGGGGGTTTTCCCTGATGATGAGATCATCATCCAGAAGCAATTCGCTGAAAGCGCGCATGGTTGGTCGGGAAGAGGGAAAGTGGCTGTGCAACACACGTCGTTGGCTTGTCGTCTACACACAGACAAGCATGAGCCTTGCAAGATCTAGCTGAGAGTCAAGACAGAGCCCTCTTGAAATCTACGTGTTCCCATATCTGTATAATGTTCAGGGGAATTTATCTACATCATATTATGATAGTCAAGAGCGTCAACCCCGAATGAGTTTCTCCGTCGACCAAGGTGGACCAAAGGGCGAATGGCGAAGAACAGAGCATCGAGAGTAGGGAATGGTGGTGGATCGGATAGTTCCTCCCTGGTCTGATCTCCGCTCTTTACCCCTCTCCCAGCCCACAACGAAAACGCAGAACGTCCTTATCGACCGCATTGATATTTGTCCACCACCTTATAGTGGCAGTACAATATATCACCGACTTGTAATCAGCGGAGAGCCACGATATATTAAAACCGCTAGCTTAGAGGCGATTCTGATACATGGCACAGTCCTTTCTGCCCACATGTCAATATTAATTTATATGTTGGTCGCTGTGCTGCATGGCGATAAGGAACATCCACATTTGGACGACGTCCATCAAACTGTCTCGACAATGCGATCAAAGGCGATCAAAAGTCGTCGACGTCGCCGGCGACAGCGACAACAAAATATGCCCCGAAAATCACGAAAAAATGAGGGTGTATAGTCGGCATATATACGATGTACAGAGTGAAGTAATAAGTAAAATAATTGTGGTATTGAAAGAAAAATCGACTATTTGAGTGAAAATTACCGCTGCTCATATTTACACATTTGGTCGTTCTTTCGAGTGGTGAGCTACGCGGCAGCGAGGGAGAGGGCATAGAGTGCTGACGTCCAACACTAGATGAACTCAGAAGCGTTACCTCAGCTTCCAGACGCGTGGTTTGCGGCCCACTGCCGCCGATCTACTCGGCTGGCATGAGGCACTGAACGGTAGTGACAGCGGTGACAGCAACACCCTAGAGCATACCCCAGGACGTATGCATGCCCCCAGACGGCGAAGGTAGTGACTGCGTCAGGACAGTTGCATCGCAGACGGCAATTGCTGCTAGGGTCACGCACGCGGTCGTCATTGATGCTGTTGGTTGCGAGAGCATAGCACAGCTGCTATAGAGCAGCTGTGCTATGCCTCACCAGGCAACGCAGCAAATGAGTTTACACCCGCTGCACCCAGTATCTACCTACAGCAGAATTGGCGCCATCGTCTATTTGCAGCACCATTCTATCGCTCCACGCAGCCAGTTACTTGGGTCACGGGTGCCATTGTTGGCCGTGGAAGCAGCCCCGGAATGTCGACAGGCAACGCAGCGCACAGATTTTGCGCCTTGCATTTGAGGCGGTACCACCCAGCACCCGCCCTGCTCTGGGCCTGCCCACGCAATGTTTCATCCTCGTGCTCGCTGCCTCTTCCCACTCTGTCACGGGGATATGCAGAAGAGAAATGATGTGGCAGCGCACCTGTGTCCAGCAACAACACACTGCATCTACCGCAGAAATGCGGGGTGGCCCCACGTGCTGACACGCTGTGAGCCAATAACACAGCAGCACCGGCCCGAGCCACTGCGAGAGCGTGCATTGCGTCGGGACAAAGTCAGGTGTATGACTGGGCTGGCGTGTACGACCTCTGTGATGTGGCACCAAAAAAATGCACATGCGGCGGAACTATCCATCCAGATCCCGAAATGATCGATTCAGTATGATTCAGTATCCAACAGGGTGATTTCGGACGCACCATAGCCCCCTTAAACACGTAGATGTGCTGAAATGTCGGCAATTATCATGCATGCGCCAAAAATGTCGAGTTTTTGAGTTTTACTGTCATGGAGAAGCCAAAATGAAGCACAAAACAGATGTTCCAGACCTCCATAGAGAATTTCGACGAAAATTGGGCAAATTGAACGCCATAGAGTATGTAGGCAGCGAGAAATATCGAGGTGAGTAAAAGTAGCCGTATTGGGGTGTCTGCTGGATGGAACGTGCCAGGAAACTGCAAATGGAGGACGAGGAGCCCATAGAACAAATTTTACACCAAGTGGGACAATGAGATGCTGTAGGCAATTCGTTATGAGGAAGGCGGTCGTGGTGAGAGACAGAAAGAGTCACGCTGATCACGTCGGGTCACGTCGCCGAATAGCTCGGAAAGACATCCGAAACGCGCCGTAACCCAATGTTCATCTTTGCTCAGAACTTTACCACAGTTTTCTGATGACTTGGAGAAATAGATCTCTTCCAATAACTTAACCGAACCGGTGTATATCAAAACTTCCCGGAATTGATCAAACAGTGGACGGGAACCACTGAAATTGTCTTGATAGGCGTTTAATGGGTGCCTACAGGCGCTGTAACGCAAAAAGTCTCTTCGATATCCCTCAATACACTATTAAATCTGTGATCTATGGCTTCCTATAAGCTATACCAACATAGCCAACTCGCGCAGTGCACTCATTTCCTGGAATGAAAACCAGGATAACATTTTCGGGCCCGAAACATAGATTTAGTTGAACCTGAGTTCGTACTTCACTGAGTTTCAGGCTACCAACCGAGCACTTTTGTGCAATTTTTATTGTGAGCTGAAATTCCATTAGCTGAGCACATTCTATGAATGGGATAGTCTCTCAGAGATTGTATATGACTATGGAGCTCAGATGTATGCATTGTTCTTTACTATCGATGCGGTTTTCCGTGTTATGTCCTGTAAGCGCTCATTAAGCGCTCATTTCTGACTTTGGTCCAAGTCATTCGGGTGGTAATCCGGCGCAGTTTTTATCATAAATTTTGCTTGTCTTGGTGCTCTAGATGTGATTGTCTCTTTTCAAACAATCTAAGATCAAAAGGGAAACCAGCGGAGAATAATATATTGCTGCTATCATACAAAAAATGTATTTATTGAGCAATATAACAATGTGAACAGTCTAAGACAAGCATTAAAGCCTTCGACATCTGGCTGCCTCAGAACGCAGAATGGGGATGAGTTGGTGGAGAAGGGGTGCATGTAACCAGTGGGAAATCCCACGAGATTTCTGGCAGGTGGTACGAACAGCAGGACGCCAGCCGATGTGAATGCACCAGCAATGCCAGACACGCAGAGGAAACGTAGCGGCGCGCGTGAGGAGCAAGCGCGGGTCGGATGGATAGCACCGCAAACGCGGGTTCGGTGGAGCGGCTGCGTATACGGGAGAGGAACCGCGGTGTACACGGCGAACGCACAGCAAGGGTGGATACATGAATGAGTGGTTGCGTCGAGGGAGGCCGGCGGCGTGGAGCATGGGATGAAGCAGCAAGTGCTGCCAGCTCGACAAGGCGGCAAAGGCAGCGGAGGCGCATTGACGAGAACAGAAAACGAGCGTGCGCATACTTCCTTGGCGGCCGCGTAACCGAGGCTGTGCGGTGCAGCGGGCCAGCACGGAATGTGCTGGGGGCGAGCGAGTCAGGATGTGGGAACAGGCACAAGAGAGACACAGTGTAGATCCAGAGGAAGAGCTTAAACCAGGATGCGCTCGTCTCCCCGCCAAAGGTTGTGGCTGGGAACCGCAAGCCCGGGGGATATTGGCTGCAGCCCGGGTGCGCACGAAGCAGTGCACCAATGGCGAGAGGAGAAGTATCAACGGGATTAAATGCTGAGGGACCATATCAAGGGAAAGGTTTCACGGCCAGAGCGCGCACAGTGCCCTCGAGAAGCGAGAAAATGGACCGAGGATGACGAGGTCAATTGTGAAGCCAGTAGTGGGATTGAACAGATTTCGAACAGGGAAAGTTCAGCACAGATATATGAGGGTCTTGAGGCCAAATTTCGGAGGGTTCGGTGGCCAGCAGCACTTTTTATGGCAAATGCGGCCTGGGGGTACGTGCTGATGCAGCAGCCATCCCTGAGCTCTGAGAGTGATTTGAAGCGCAAAAGAGTGGTGAAGACACGGGATAGACCTATATCATGCTCTGGGCGAAGGGAGCAAGCTGGATGAGGGCCATGAGTGACGAGGAGGGGGCAGGAAGGAAGGAAGGAGAATTGATGGAAGACGGTGTAAATGTAACAACTGTAAACAAATCGACCCGTTTGGGAGGAGCGGTTGATGCGAAGTGAGCGCCATCAATTGCAGTGGACAGGTGGGGCAACAATGGGCGCAATAATTGGGTGGTGCGCACTGCATGCGAGGAGTGAAGGTGGATTGATGTATCAGCAGGTGCCGTGGCTTAGCGGTTTGATACATCGTCGCTCACCACTAATCAGGGGAGGTCTGATATATCAAAACGCCGTATACGCCTGTGTCCACCGAAAATATGGAGGCAAGGAAAGGCGGGTGTGCGGATCGAGGAAGGAAGAGCGGAAGCACCGGAAGTGACGGAGTACTCGTGCCCGGCTCAAAGCTACGGAAGTACGGGCGGCAGGGATGCTTGTGGCTGAACGTGCTGGGGGCCACACGACGAGCAGGGAAGGGCGGAGGTTGAAGCTCGCGCATCCTGGCTGAAGGCTCTTCTGTATTGGACTGGACGCGGATCGAGTGGCAGAGCGCGAAAGCACAACGCACAAGTATCTCGGCACTGCATCATCTCCTCCCCGCCGCTCCCCTCGCGCGCATCGTCCCCCCTTGCCCTGCTCTTCATTCCTTCGGTTTCCCTGGCTTCTGGCTCGCAACGAAGGGGAATCCCTCGCCAGAAGGGACAATGTACTTATCGATCCCATCGGTATCGGCAGCCACAGCGTGTCCCGCCACAGGACGAAGGTAAAGCCAACGCGAAAGATGTATGAACAAGGTACGAAACGCGAAGGCTGAGGAACGGAGGAGGTGGTGCCGGCAGTGCTGGCGATGCTGCCCATGGTGCTCCTCATCGCCGACCTGGTGCTCTGCTCGCAAGTGATGCTCGTGGGGGTACGGTGTGCCGAGCCTTATACTGGTGGCGGTAGCGGCAGGAGCTCGCCCCACGCAAGCTGGGCGGGGAAAGGCAAGATAGAGGCGAATGCGAGCGTAATCTTGGGCAGAGCATGTCCTAACCGAATCTGGGACGGCTAATGCGAGACATCGTCCTCCTCCACGCCCATCCTTATTCCCTCTTTCCTTTCAGTATCGTTCCCTAGCACGTTCTCCCTTCACTCCACGCCCCACCCGGCAGCGAGGACCAATCCCCTGCTCCGAAGGACAAAATCCTTATCGATCCGATCGATAAGGGCGTGCGCAGCGCATTTGGGTATGGGACAAAGGCAAGGCAGATGGGAAGAGGGAATCGTCGACGCTGATGAACGAGGACCAAGGGCAAAGAATGCCGACGTCCCGGTGATACTTGTGCTAGGTCGGGCAGCACGGTGCAGTGGTGCTCGTAGTGGCGGTGGTCGAGCCGGCGGTGCTGCTTATAGTCCGCTCGCAAAGACCAGCCAGAGGAAACGAGGTGGCGGTGATGGCAGAGGCGAAAGCGCAGGCTTTCGACAGCCTGGGCGGGTAGTCTTCGGAGAGCTGGTTCTGGAAGATCACTCCCTGCCTCGACTGAGTGAGCAGGAGTGTCCAGCAAGCGAATGCAGGGGGCGGTACATACAGATCTCATTCATGCACGAGATGCAGAAAGTACGAAGCCGTTCTTCTCCCGGGATACCGACGACGCCCCTGCATATCAGCCATCCCATGCGTCCCGCTCCTCCTGCACCTTAGACTGGTGGAGTGATATATCAGCAGCCTCTGACTACCATAGAGTCGTGATATATCCAGACCGTTAGCTTAGAGGCTGGTCTGATATATCACAGCAGAGTGCTTCTTGTGCTGGTGGTAATATTTCTATGCGTGGCCCTCACTGTACTCAGCAACCATCACGAGCCTTCTAAATTGGGATGTCATCCATCAAAACTCCTTGACGTCGCGATCAAAAGCGATCAAATGTCGTCGACATCATCAGCGACAATGACAACAAAATGTGATCCAAAAATTACGAAAAAAATTTGGGTATATAGCACAAATGAATACAATATACCGAGTAATATAACAAATCCAATGAACCTCATAATGATGTGGAAATCGACCATTTTGTCCCCATACCTAGGTGGTCCTTTGAGCGACAGGCGATGCGGCACCGAAGATGACGCTATATGGTCCTAGCATGTGACGCTCTGCAGCATCACAAGCGCTGTTGTGGGTGCGGAGCATGTGCATTGTCCCCAGTTTCCGCTGCGATCCAATCGGTACCTTCGGTGGCGTTGCTGCACGATGGGTAAGCTGCAGTGATTGCGTGTGCCATTGGCGCCGACGTTGTTGGTCTAAGGGTCGTGGGGCGTAGCAGCAGCTCGGGACAGGGGCAATGCGCAGATGTTGTGCTCCAGGGCGCCACACATCCCAGCTGCACGACCAGGCTTGTACGCAGCCAATGCCATCTGTATCCGACAAGATTGCTGCAAAGCAGACAGACTAAGTCCTCTTTGAGCCAACACAACCAGCCGCAATGTTCCCAACAGCCACGAACAGCATGCGCAATCCATAACGGCTTGGTTGATGTGGTGCCTACATCCGGCATCCAATCAGTCCTGCAATGAGCCGAAGCAGAGGAAGAATGATGCAGCGCACCTGTCAAGAAGCGCGACAACCCACTGTGGAAGGGATATGTACCCGGTAGCAGGTTCATAATAAAGGGAATTACAAAGGGAAATGTGGGGACTGGTAGGTAGTAAAAGAGGCAAGAGTATAGAGTAGGAGAGAAATATATGCTCCAGACACGAAGTCAAAGAACAGTGGAACAGCACGAAGCCTAATTCCAATAAACAGATAGACCCAAAGTCTAAATCTGTTAGAGCTAGAGGGAGAGAGCAAAGACACAGCCAAATGATCACAAAGAGGACCAAAGACCAAGATCTGTAAAAGCTAGAAAGCAGAGTGCACCGCACACTCTGTGAAAAGCTGTAAAAGACCAAGAGCTAGCACCCAGTGTGACCTGTAAAAGACCTAGAAAGCACAAGATAGCACCAGAGAGCCTAGATATCCAAGCAAGGATGTTCTCAAAAGCAGGGAGGTGGTGGTACTGTCCAAAATCATTACATGCCTGTCAAACTAGTTCCCACCCAATGTGACCATTCTCTCGGGCCATTGGGGCTGCCATTATGTACAAAATGTATGTAAGGCCCATGTCAAGGCAAAAGCCACCCATCTGACCAACCTACCACCTCATAACTCCTGGTATGCTTCAAAAGCAATGTCTCAGTCCATGTGCAGCTTGAGTAAAGGGTCTGCCCGCCAACAGCCCAGTGTCCCCCGCAAGACACTCTCAGTGCAAGACCTACATTCCAGAAGTCACAAAGTGACAGGCTGTCCAAATGAGTGTCAAAGAAGCATGTCTAAAAAGGAAGTACAGCATGAATTTAATATGTCAAACCTGTCCCAGCAATAGAATCTTGAGGAAAAGCCTCTTGCAAGCTCAGGATAGAATCTAGATGAAGGATTGAGGAAAATAAAAGTATGGTTAGTGCGAAATAATGGCTGTAAAGAAAGTAAGTAAAGAAAATATAGAAAAGGAAGGAATCTGTCATAGAAGCTGTCAATCCGTCAAATATGACAGATGACGAGAAAAGAAGCATGCAGAGCAAATCCACATGTGGGCCAACTGCCCCTGCCACACCGCTAAAGAATATGCTATGCTCAGGTTGATACGAAGGATAAGTTGACACAAAAACTGGGCTTGTGGGGTGTAAATCCGAGCCAGAGCTTGATTTGAGGCTCATTAAGAACTTCAAAACCCTCAAGACTTTGTGTGTACTCACTGTGGGCTAAAACACGTTATTCCTTCTCCGATAATCTTTCTCCTAGTGTGGAAATGTGTTAGACATCATGGGGGCATCGAAGGCAGCCATAGCATGAATTTTAAGGTTCCGTATGAGTAAGAACGATGCAGGGAACATGTTTGACAAAATTCTAGCAAGTTGGAAGATATATGGCGGGTTTACTGGCTGAAGACGCGGAGCAGAGTCGTAGCAGTGCATCTGCTGGATTAAATGTGCCAGGAGAAGGGTGAGATAGAAGGAAAGACACATAAAACAAGTCTCAAGGGAAATGGGACGCTGTGATTCCATAGATGGTGAGTTTCGACAATACACTGCCAACGGTCAGCCATATAGCTGTCAGCTGGAACCGTCATGTGTACTATGTGCGGTGTTCAGCTGGTACCAGGCCTCCCACCAGCCGGATATTGGCCGAAGGAGTAAATGGGTCCAGCATGGACCCAGCTTTGCTGGCGACCAGCTAGATAGCTGGCCTGGCTGCGAGCTACGAGAAAGGCTGGGTCACTCAATGAGTTTCTCAGTCAGACAGTTGATACCACAATAAATCACATATATTGGTTCTAGTGATATGCATACAAATTGCCGTTTACACCGCAAGCCGATTCTGGAAGCTGTTGGCAAAGGCGACGATGACGAAAGATGCAGGGTGCGGTCAAATAGGAGGATATTAACCACCAAATACCTGAGCTGAAGTCAGTAAGGAGTAGGAAAAGAGGGTACGCCTGACGCACTTGTTTGAATTCCCGTGGGCCGAGAAAGCTTTGAGAGTTCGATTGCAGGCCCTAGTGGAGCAAACGGCGGGGAACTTGTGTTTGAAGATATGTGCGTGCTGCACAGGCAGGCCGTACACGTGTCGACATCTTGCATCGTATGTTGTTTGAATAAATTAGATCTTGGGCGGCTGCACCGGTTGTTGAAGTAACTTGCGGAGCTCAAGGGCACTGAGGTCACGAGTACGAGTACATTCAAAGCAAACTTGAAGGAGCAGATGTTCAAACTTGAGGTTCTTGAGGATAGAGTCCTGACGCTTTTATTTGAGGTTCAGGCTAACTTGAGCGGGCCAACGGGCCTTAAGGCTTGAGGAAGGAGCGGTCTTGGCTTGTTTTGAGTAGTACCAGAGGACGAGGGCGGGCAGATCCGAAAGGTTGAGCCAGAGCTTGCGGCAGAGGACGGGCTGCGAGAAGAGACGGGGTCGATGGCCCGGAAGGAGGCGAAGATGGAGGAAGAGAGCAAACCAACATAGCGTAGCCGAATCACGCCATCCCAATGGCAACGCAAATCAAAAGATCAACAAAACATCCGGAGCTGATCGATGATCCCCGAGCGGAGTTCGAATGACTTGTGGTATTTGCTCTTAATTCCCTCGAGGTCGAATTGTTCTTGAAGTCCTCGACTCATTCACTCCGTTCTATGCCGATTCTTATCTGACTGTGTCAGCCGAGGCAAGTATTCATGTGGGTACACTGGCGAGTCGATATGTGGGATCCTGGCTGTGCACTTGAATCCAACCACAGTGTCGGGGTCACAGCCAACCGGGGCATTGTTTTAACTGACCTTTGAATCCATGATTTAGTATATATATATATATATGTATGTTGAACACTATATGAAATTATTTCCAAAACACCTGGCAACACCTGGGATGAAAAGCTAACTACCAGCTGCCGTTCACGCTCTCGCCAGCTAGGAATCTCATCCGAGTTGGTCAGCTGAATTCCAGCCGCATCGCAGCTGGAAACAGCTGATGTGTTTTCTGAGCTCTACCTGAGAACCTCGCCTGGGGGTGGCCTGCAGGCACTTTGGCGGTGTAGGTGGTCGTGGTGTGAAGCAGAAATAGTCACGATAGTCACGTCGGGTAACAGCGCCGAACCTCTCGGCCAGATGTCCGAAATGGTCACTAACACTAACTTCACCACGGCTCTCAATATTCCTGGAACGCTTAACAATTTGAAGCACATTGATCTTTTCCAGGCATCTAACCGAACTTTTCAGTGGACTTCTTCGAGGTTTTTGGTCAACGGATGAGCCCAAAAAATCAACACTGCGTAAACCAGCTCGTACGGTTCGAAACCACGTAGATATCTTCCCCTCATCTGTTTCCTCTCGCGGAAGCGATTCTTTCGAACTCTCATGATCAAAATATCTCCCAAAAATACGAGCTATCCGAAAAATCAAGGACAAGACCAGTTTTTCAGAAAAATATCGGAACAGGTCACAGCATGAACCTCATCCTCGGCCTTCCTCCCTTCAATCACCCACGCGATTTTGGACAGTTTGAGGTAGGTGAATCTCTTCTTTAGAATCAGAAAAATGTTCCAGTGTCCTCTGATCAATCTGTGTACCGAAATTGCGGAGTTGTCTCGAACCTCCCTCATTGCACACTTGAGATCAAAAACTTGCTCGATCTTTGCAATTCAAATGCTAAATCTACGATATAAAGCCTTCTGTGAGCTCTAGACACTCACATCATATGATATGATCCAAATTTGACGCCAAAACAAATTTCTGAAAGTTGAAAAACAGCATTGACCGGATGGTGGCCTATACTTGCTAAAGGTTTTAAGCTACTTCACAAACTCATTTGCTCGACTTTTTCTGTAAGCTGAATTTGACTGAACTTACAGCATTGGAAGAAAGAATTAGTTCTCTATACCTCATGTATGAACATAGAATGCAAACATATACTGTGCACTCCTCTCTGGAGGTGTGTTTCTGTGAAGCGCCCATTAGGCGCTCAACAAGCGCCCATCGGACTGGCGTCCGAGTGCTTCGGCATGGTTATCCGAACCGTGTTTTCGTCGTGTATCAATTCATTTTACAGCCTTGTATGTCTTCTGAAATGACTGGGAAAGCCAGAAGAGAATGATATTATAATTACTATCATTTGTACATGTAACATCTTTACTGAGAAACGGTAGGATGAAATATCAGTAATCGCAGTAATTCAAAACAAGTACTACGAGTACGAGGCTTAGCTGTCGCGGAGTGAGGGGTATCAGGTCGAGAACAGATGGCGAACGAAGTGGGTGTGGGATGCGAGAATAACAAATGAGCACACACTAGGTGGTGAGAAACAACAAGCGCGTGGCAGTTCGGGAGCACAGCGACGGTGGGTGCGCCACAAAGGGCCGAATACACAGTAAAGATCAGCGTGAGCCTTCCAGAGGGGGTATAGATAGGTGAGTGCGAGCGAGCAGCAAGCATGCACCGGCTTGAAAGCGCCGCAAGTGCAGGTGCAGTGGAATTGGGGAATGTACACGCATATACAGGGCGTCCACAGCGAAAGCTGAGTGAGAATCATACCAAGGAAGGGAGGGTGAGGCATGCACTGTGCAAGCGAGCCAGCGAGAGCGGTGGGCAGGCTCGACAGCGAGAACAGGCAGGCTCGGCAGCGAGAGCGGGCAAGCTTGACAGTGGGAGCAGGCAGGCCCAACAGCGTGACAGTGGTGGGCGGTAAGCAGGCAGAGTATGTGGGTGCAAATAACAAGCACACGCGCGCGCATAAATTGCGATTGCCAAGTCACCCTGCATGCGAGGGGGGTGGGGGCGTGTGCCATGCGCAACGGGCCAGCGGACAGCGGCAGAGGTGCTTGAGATGCATCAGAGCCATGCCCTGACACGGAGTATTCCCGGACCGCCATTGCACAGTCCCTCGCGGTGGGGCAGCATGGAGAGACTGCTGTCTGGTGCCCTGCACTGGATGCAGTAAGCTGATACCTGAGCCACCGGCAACGAGGATGCGGGAGCCGCAGAACCCAGATGATAGCGCGGTGTTGGTGCAGCTTCAAAGCCAAGGTGGATTTAGTGCCACCGAAAAGCGAGGGAAAAGGTTGGGAACGGTGGAAGGGATTGCGAGACCAGTAGGTGTTTTGAAGGTAAATGGAGGGAGGACAGTCCAGAGCCTGTGGAAGAATGCATGGAGGCCAAATATCAGAGAATCTGGAGGCCAGCAGCAATTTTCGCGGAAAATTAAGCTTGGACATACCTAATGATGTGGCGCCAATCCTGCAGCATTGAGGCCGCCGCAGAGCATTTGAAGGCGGCGCAACGCTAAATCAGACTGATTTTAACGACCTAGTGAAAAAAGGGGGCCAGTAGAGGGCAAGGAGCGGTCGGGAGCAAGTGGCGGGAACGAGGAAGAAGGATTGATGCGAGCCAATGTGAATGTAACATATGCAAACAAATCACCTGTTTGGGAAGCGAGATTGACGGCGGCTCAAGCGCCATCAATTGGGCGGCCAAGCGGGCCAAAGTGGGCGCTATAATCGGGCGGAGCGCGGCGTGCGTGGAAAATACAGGTGAGTTGATATATCAGACTTACCTGTAACTCAGAGGCTGTGATATATCACGGCCCTCCGCTGATCAGAGGACCGTGATATATCAAATCCCCACATACAGCTGCCTCCTTATCACCTCCGCGCTCGGAGCGGCGTCCTGGGTCTCTCGCGCTCGGAGGCCTCGAACGAGCGAGACGTCTCATCAAGAGAGCGGGTCTCCTCCAAGCTCTCAAGCGCGAGGGCTGAGATGATCTACGATCGCGAAGGAATGGGTGGAGACGGACGTGGGCGGTGCACGTGCTCGTACCAGCGGCGACGACGGCGACAGCTTCGGGGAAGGTGATGCTGGTGGTGGGAAGTGCTGCTTGAGCGGGCAGCGGTGGCGGGGACATATAGCGCTGGTGCAGTTCGTACCGGCGGCACGGACGCGCAAAAGGAAAACGAAGGAATCCCTACCTCAATTGAGTATGGGTCTCAAGCGCGAACGGCGAGCGAAGGTACGTACCAGATCGACGAAGCAGAGAGCTCATCTTACCCCACGAGACCCATGGCTCCCTCTACCCACACGCAGCTCGCCTCCCCAATCGGACCTTCCCTATCCTTCCCTAGCTCGAGGATGGTCTACTCCGCAAATAGGACGAGGAAAAACCCAGGGCCTTGTGGAGATACTGCAGCGAACGCCAGAGGCCGACTGCTCGCGGTGTCGGTCAGAGCGGGGCTGCAGCGGACGGCGGACCTGCTGCGGAAACCCAGCGTGTCGGTCGCGCCGCGGCGCGGAAGTCAAGGTCGTCAATGGCGATGCTGACATCGCGAACCCGGGACATGAGGTGGTAACAAACGATGTGCATGAGCGTCGAGCACTGTGCTCGCCAAGACATTAGTTCTCTCGAAGATGGATGGGAAGATAAAAAAACACGCACGTTGGCGTCGCAGCCGTCCGCCGACTCCCCGCGCGCCACTCCCTCCTTCGTGTTCCCTCTTTCGTCCGTCGTGTCCCGTCCACGACGGCCACCATACCACCGCTGCTACTTTCGCTACGCCGCACGACATCATCGCACGACGAGCCAACGTCGTCTTTGCCCGGTTCCTTGCCACGTCATCGCGATTCGCCGCGCATCCGTCGCCTCGTTCCGGCTCTCCGTCGTCTCGAGCACGACGCATTGAGTATCACGCAAGGAATGTCTTCTCGCTAGAGTCGTATCGGGCGTCAGGCGGGCGCGCACGGCGGGTATGGTGCGAATAAGTAAGACGGGGACTGGGGTGAGTGCGGGATCGATATTGATTATCGTTACCGATTGCGGCTGAGCGGCAGACCCAGGTGCAGAGTCGGGACGGTCCAGGGGTGGGTGCTGGTGCCAGCGGTAGCAAGAAGAGCGGGCGGGGAACGAGGAACGGATGCAGCGTGAGGCCATTACTGCGTCGGATGATGGATCTATGGGACAGTGGGGTCGGTGCCGGGACTGCGCTACGAGGAGTCACAGGATCGGTGTGGTGTAGAGGCGGCAAGTGACGGAGGGGCGGGCGGTACCACAGCCAGCGATGGACAGCGAGAAGCGGTGGAGAGCTGTGGAGGAAGGACGTATCAGTACGGCCCTACGAGACGGTAGGTAGATAGCTGGATTCGGATGAAAGAAAAGCGAAGCGGAGATACAGCGCGAACGGGTAGATATATGCCGCCGCACTCGCAGAGCGAGGCTCGAGCGCTCCGAACACGGGAAGCACCAGTAAAGCGCTGGAGCCAATGCTCCGTACACGGGATGGGCACGGATTGGAACTGACCCAATTCGAATCGAAATCCATAGTGAAGAGCAGGGAGTAATAACGAAAAGAATAATAAAGGGAAAAGAAACGCACCGGACCCATTCGTTTTAACCCTTCTCCTTCTCGTAGACGCCTTCGTGTTGTGGGCAAATGTCGACGGTCGACAGGCTGCTCAACGTCCCTTCGCACTGTTGAAAGAACTGAAGGTGTGAAAGAATGAAATTCAATAATGAGTACAGTACAATTCCAAGTATTTATACTATTCAGAATATGTTCTAGATACTTCTGTCCGAAGCTGAGTAAGTAAATGAGTCAGAGTATGAGTCAAAGAAATATTCTACAAAGTTCGAGTAGAGTTCGAACATTAGCGATCAGTTAGTGATCGCTTCCGGACATCTCGGTGATGACCGAGGTTTGCCGAATCTCAACACTCCCCCTCAAACTCGTGTCATCCCGAGTTTGCGGACTTGTTCCTCATGCTGAAGGCGAGGCAACGGCTTCGTGAATATGTCCGCCAAGTTGTCTTCAGATGCGCAGTGGTGAACTGTCACTTCGTGAGAAGCTACGGTGTCACGAATGAAGTGATGACGGATATCAATGTGTTTGGATCGCGCATGATACCCGGCATTGAATGTGAAGTCGATGGCGCCGCGGTTGTCAACAAAAATGGGAGTTGGTGAGGAAGGTCTAGCTCAGTGAACAGTGAGCGAAGCCAAAGATTCTCACGGGCTGCATGCGAGAGTGCAATATATTCGGCTTCCATGGTTGACAGAGCAACTGTGGCCTGTTTCTTGGAAGACCAAGTTGTAGCTCCCCCTGCAAGCATGGAGACGTATCCAGAGATGGATTTTCTGTCATCCAGCGAGTTGGCCCAATCCGCATCATTGAACACAGATAGGTCGGAGAAGTCCGCATGCATTCCCACAGTTGTATTGGTTGCTGCAGAATAGGTGATTCCGAGGTTGATAGTGCCTCGAAGATAGCGATAGACACGTTTGACAGCTGTGAGATGCGATGGACCAGGATTGGTGGTGAATTGGGAAAGGTTTTGCACAGGAAAAGCAATGTCAGGCCGTGTGATCATGGCGGCATACATCAATTCGCCAACCATAGACTGGTACACATGCTGAATCTCGGGATATGATTCATTGGCAGGAAGTTTCTGGAGCTTAACATTTGGATCCATGGGTGATGCAATGGGGTTGCAATTGGCCATGCCATGCTGTTCAAGAATTTTTTGGATGTAGTTTGTTTGAGTGATGGTGATGGTTCCCTGTGCTCGATCACGATGGATTTCCATACCCAGCAGCTGTTTGGCATCTCCGAGACGGGTGAGCTTTCTCAAGCTCATCCTCGACGCGTGTGACAAGCGCAGGAGAAGATGCGTAAATGGACATATCATCGACGTAAACGGCAATGATGGTGATGCCGTCTGTCTCTCGTCGAATGTAGACACAACGGTCAGATAGAAGTCGAGTGAAGCCAAGTTTATGGAATTGAGCATCTAGAGTCTCGTTCCAAATGCGTCCGGCTTGTTTGAGTCCATAAAGAGATTTGTGGAGACGGAGAACTCGAGCTGTGCCATCTGAAAAACCTTCAGGTTGTTTCATGTAAATTTCGTCCTGGAGCTCTCCATTAAGGTATGCTCCCTTAACATCAACTGTGCGCATTTCCAGGTCATAACGTGCTGCAAGTGCGAGTAGAAGTCGATTGGTTTCGGCACGAACAACAGGTGATGAAATCTGGTCAGGATTATAATCTGTTCCGGGAATTTCGGTGTTTCCCATGATGACCAGGCGTGCCTTTCGGCGTGTGATGGCACCGGTTTCGTCGACCTTGTTCCTGTACACCCCCTTGCACCCAAGTGCTTTCCGTCCTGGTGGCAAATCTACCAGACTATATGTGCCCAATGCCTCAAGTTGGCAAATTTCCTCCTGCATGGCATTATGCCATTCTTCAGCTCGTAGATGCTCCATGGCTTGTTTGTATGAACTTGGTTCTGCTTCGACAGCAATATTGGCCACGTCTTCAGTGGGAACACGATGTCTCCAAGCATCTGGCCTGGCAGGAGATTGATTGACAGGATTACAAAGTTCACGGAAGTAAGTGTCGGCATTGTAGACTTTTGGGCCTTGTGCGGCTTTCCTTGGCTCGCGCGGCTCTCGGGGAAGTGGAGTGGTTGTCTTCCGCGGCTGTGGGGTTCGCGTGGGATCGGGGTTAGGCTCTGTGGCTGGTTCTCGCGCCGATTTTTCGGTCTGGGGAAGTGCTGGTTCAGGGGTAGGTTGGGATGCAGACTGAGTCGAGTTAGGCTCGCTATTGGCCTCTCTCTCCCCCTCGAGCCGAATCGGGTCAGTCGGGATGGCTGGTTGTGATGTATAGTCGCTATTTGATGTCTGGAACACGACATTTCGAGAGGTAAGGATTTTTCGTGACTTTGGGACATGATAGCGCCATGCACGTGAGTCCTCAGAAAGTCCAACAAATTGGTAAGGCTTTGATTTCGGTGCGAGTTTGGACTCGAGCTGACCCTGGTTTAACACCCAGCAGGTCGTTCCGAATTCTTGGAGGCTTGAAACGTCAGGTTTGGTACCCCAGAATGCCTCATAAGGCGTGATATCTGCTGTAAGAGCTGTGGTAGGTGACCGATTAATGATGTATGTGGCATAAGTGACTGCTTCAGGCCAGAGAAAATGGGGAAGATCATAGGCTGCAATCATTGCGCGTGCGCATTCCGCAATTGTGCGATTGAGGCGTTCAGATACACCATTTTGGGAAGGTGAGTAAGGTGCTGTTTCCTCGACTCGAATACCCTTTGCTGTTAATTTTTCCCGCAGGGACTTCGATGCATACTCGCCTCCGCCATCGAAACGAAAGGCTTTGCACCGTTTTCCACGCTGTGTGAGTATAAATTCGATGTAGTTTTCGATGTGTTGATCAGCTTCTGATTTCTTCTTCATCAGCGCGATTTTCTTGTGCCTGGTTGCACCATCTGTAAAGGTGATCATATAGCGCTCACCACGTATTCCAGCAGTGCGTGTGGGACCCCAAACATCAGTATAGGTCATTTCTCCGATATCTGTGTATTCCCGCTGTGACTGTTTGGGAAATGGCTCGACATGCTGCTTGGCTTCGATGCAGGTGGTACACTGCTCCATTTCAGGCGATGAAGGTGCGATTTTCATGCCATTAACCATTCCCTTGGCTGTTAATTGTTTTACAGCATCTGGGCTGAGATGCCCGAAAATGCGGTGCCAAGATTGGAGTGTGCGTGCCGGTGTAGCTGCGAAAACAAGGGAAGGTTCAGAGGAGGTGGAAGTAGCAGATGAGACGTTTCCAAGTGCATAAACGTCGCCGATGTTTCTGCAGTGTGCCAATTTAACTCCCCCTTTGGAGGTAATCTCGACATCAAGGGAATCAGAGGGGAAAGTGAGTTTATAGCCAGCACGATGGAGTTTTCCGAGTGAAATGAGGTTGTAGGGGGAAGAGGGGAGGTAGAGTACGCGTTGTAGCGTGACAGTGGTAAGTCTCGACCCTATCTTGAATTGCAGGCGAACTGATCCTTGCCCTTCTGCAGGCTTGGAGCCAATTCCGACAATGTGGTGGTTATCCAATGAGGTGTACGAGGAAAAATAAGATCTATTGTTGGTTATATGAACACTGGCTGCGCTGTCTAAGAGCCATGAGTCTCTGGTGAGTCCGCGATGTTCATCAGCCATGAAAACAACATCCGAGTTGTCCTTCTCCTCTGCCAGATTGGCTTTGGAGGTACCACTGTTACCCCGCTTTTTGAAGCGTGAAGAGCGGTCGTAATTCTGCTGTTTCTCTTGTTCTGTATAGCTTTTCCCATTCTGCTTGTCGCGGCACTCGTTGACACGATGACCGGGCCGACCGCAGTGGAAACATGCATCACGTCGATTGTTGCTATTATTGGAATGTTTACCCTTGCCTCCGAAGGCCGGTAAAGCCATATCGTCAGCATCAGGCTTGGCGTGGGGACGTCCTGCTTGTTGGAGAATGCGGGCGATGATGTCCTCCGAGTTGCGAACACTGTTTAGATCAATGCCGCCAACCCAGTTGTCCCACGAGTCAGGAAGCGAGGTGAGGATTGTGATGGCAAATTCAACATCATCAATGAGACTGCCATATCCCTCCAATGTGCCCCGTATTTCCGTGAGTGTCCGAATGTGCTCCTCGATGTTCTCTCCCTCGGCGCAGGTCGCACGGAAGAGTTTTCGGCGAAGACGAATAATGGAGATAGCACCTTTAGGTTGATAAACCCGTTCCAATTTTTCCCATGCCTCGGCTGCTGTTTTGGCGTTTTGAATGTATGCCATTGGTCCTTCTCCCACCCGCAAACGGATGGAAGACAACGCCTTGTGTTGTGCCTTCTTCCATGACTCCAATACTGCAATCTGCTGCACGGATGGATTCTCCGAGTCGACGGGCGGTGCAGTTTTGCTGTCGCCGATGACATACTTGTCATTGTCCTGATCTGTCAAGATGTCTAACATCTTGGTGGCCCATGCGGAATAGCCCTGGGCACCCTCGAGTTGCTTAATGCGGTATGCACTGTTGCTGTCCGCCATTTGTGAGAATAGATGCGGAGGTCGAGTGGAAGTGGTTTAGGAAGTGAGAGCGCGAGAGGAAAAGAGATCAAAGATGTGTGATTCAGTTCAGGCGGGCAGGGCCCATAACCTGTTGAAAGAACTGAAGGTGTGAAAGAATGAAATTCAATAATGAGTACAGTACAATTCCAAGTATTTATACTATTCAGAATATGTTCTAGATACTTCTGTCCGAAGCTGAGTAAGTAAATGAGTCAGAGTATGAGTCAAAGAAATATTCTACAAAGTTCGAGTAGAGTTCGAACATTAGGGATCAATTAGTGATCGCTTCGGACATCTCGGTGATGACCGAGGTTTGCCGAATCTCAACACGCACCGGATCTTTGCGAGCGAAGGTCGTGTCTGGCCAAGTGGGGTCAAAATACAGACTAGTGTAAAGACACGAGACGCACAACGCGAGAATCCAAGCACATCCCGTTCCAAGATACCGTCCCCAATCCGAGTCGCAGGCCTGCTCTCCATAGCCGATACGCAGCGCGCGGGCAGGGAAGGCGCATACAGCTGAGACGCGGAGGACCAGTCAGCAAGAAGACGAGTGGATGGTAAGTAGATGCACACGCACGATGCTAGAGACTCGAGCGAACGCACACGCACGCGCCCCACCCGGCGCTGGAATGGATTCATATTTGCATTTGCGGACTACCACGCCCCGCCCGGCACTGGAACGAATTCATATTTGCATTTGCGGACTACAATCGTTATCGAGTCCTTGACTGAAGAAGCGCAGAATCCTGAAGGCGCTGGCGTTCTCGAGACTCCAGATCCAAATTGATCGTTGAGAGCATCTTCCTCTCCATGAATCGAATGCCTTGCCGTCACACCGGGAACTGCCAAGTTTCAGTGGAACTGAAGTGCAATTTGAAACTTCAAGTTTCAAGTTGCATTTCAGCTAGACTGAAATTAAAACTTATTCACAAAGTTTCAGTTCAACTGAAATGTAAACTTAAATTAATGGTTTCAGATTACAATTCAGCTGTACTGAAATGCAACTGAAATGCTAAGTATCAGAATAAGAATCAGTTGAGCTGAAATGAATAACTGAAACTATTGGTTTCAGAATGGGAAAAAGTGCAGCTGATATGTTACATTTCAGTGGCACTGAAATCTAATCTGAAACTTGAGATTTCAGAATAGGAAAAAGTGTGACTGATATTTAACATTTCAGTGCATGTACAGCTGTGGTGCAGCTGAAATGTCAAGTATCAGGTGTACTTTTTCTTATTCTGAAACCTTAAGTTTCAGATTAGATTTCAGCACTACTGAAATGTAACATTTCGGCTGCACTTTTTCCTATTCTGAAATAAATGGTTTCAGCTATTGATTTCAGCTCAACTGAATCTTAATCTGAAACTTGACATTTCAATTACATTTCAGTACAACTAAAATCTAATCTGAAACTATTGGTTTAGGATTGCATTTCGGTTATCCTGAAATTTTGCAAATAAGTTTTAGTTTCAGTGCAACTTGAATGCAAATTGAAACTTTAAATTTCAGATTGCACTTCAGTTGCACTGAAACTTGGCAGTTCCCGGTGTGCGTGTGATTTGCGACGCGATGGTGGAGGGGAAAGGCGCGTTGACAGGTGCACTGCCACCTAGCCGTGACCGTCGTGACATGTGACGAGCTTTTATTTCCTCAACTTCCACTCTAGAAAATCATTTATCCTCGCAGTGATACAGGAACCACTGAAATTCCCACTTGCACCTCGTTTCGTTCATGCTTCAACTTCTCTGCGGCGTTTCTACTGGCATAGGGCCACGGTTACAGTGTACACGCCACTCGTGCCACGGGTACCGTGCCCGTTCCGTTGGCCATTTTCCCAACATGTTCACGGCACGGGTACGGCACACGCTTGCACCTCGGCGGCCCGTGAAACACGGCCGTCACAGCCGTGACAGAAAAGGTATTTCAGGCTGTGTTATATGTCTATAGTAGCCTCTGGATGATCAATAAATACAATTACTTGCTTGTTGTAGTATCTGTAGTTTAAGTCAAACACGTTGCGCAGGCCTTGCAGGCAAGATTGCCGGTAATTGCCGGAAGTGATGGCGGAGTCGCATGTCATGTTTCAACCCATTTTAAAATTTTCGATGCTCCATCCATTTTGCTACCTCAAGGGGACAATCCAACGCTCAAGGGCCACCCAATATTATCGACAGTCATTGAAAGAGGTGAACATATTATTCTCAGTGTCCAAACATCAGTTGCAGCGTTGTTTCAACATCGGATGTTGTTTTCTCGGACTTTGGGTGTGAGCAAAAATCAGTCGTTCTCATGGAATATTGACAAAAATTCAAAACCTACCTGTGGACACGGTCGTCACGGCCGTTCCGTTGACCGTGCCGTCCCGTTCAGCATTTTTATGTTACATGAATGGCCGTGATGAGCACGTCCCGTGCCGTGGAACACCCGTCAATTCCACGGCCGTTGCCGTCACGGGCACGGGTGGCAGCCTTAATCTGAAATTGACAAAACTTGGGAAAAACTTAGCTTTCGTGCACTTCGGTATCTGACCTTGTTGACTGACGATCCCCTCGCCTCAAGCGCTTCGAGGTTGAGCAATGGCCGACTACATCTAGCTAGCGTCTCCCTTATCGACGGGCTACGCTTCACAATTCATCTTTAATCGATTCATTTTCATGCCTTCATAAATTGAGACTCCAGTCTTCTTCTTGCGCTGTGCGTCATTGCTTCGAATTAAAGTAAAGCTGGCGTCGTATCTGCAATCCGACGATCACATGAATCAGTTTATTCTGGGTTCAGATTTGTGAGTCCCCTCTCACTAACCAGATATTCGGGGCTATTTGATTTCTGCGCTTTCGCTCCAATTATATGAATTATATCTCCCATTCCCCACCTGGTTGTCATTCGGTCCCGTCCGGGTGGTTCTAAACACGTGTGTTGTTGTATTATTATATTTGAATTTGTTGAACTTGCCACTTGCTGATTCAGATAAGTATCATATCGTGTCCAGCAACTTGCATGTCGAACCTTGCCAAAGCGATCCTCTCTCCTGTTTCGCCGAGCACCTCCTGCATTTATTTCCCGCGCTTTGATTGGACCTGTACGTCGCACAAATCTTCAAATTGATCTTACAGCGGCTCGGATATCGGGATTTCAGACTTGCTCATCTAGCTTTGACTCTGAGTTGTGGAAGTGGCCTCCTGCCTGGCTGAAACTTGATCGCTGCTTGAGATTAATACTCGTCCCTCTTTCCGGCATTGTCTAAACCTCAATTTCGAATTCGGTCAAAGGGTTCTCCAAAATCGAAGTTCTGACCCGTTAATATTATCTAGACTCGTTCAACGCATCCAGTTGTGAAGATAGAGTATATTGGCCACATCTCCATCATTCACGGGCGGGTCCGCTTACACTGGCCGATGTCTGCCTCGACTGTTCGAAATATTGTTCTCAGTATCTGGCTCGATTAAGCAGCAGAAGTTACTCCGAAGTTGCAGCACGTATGTTGCTGATTTACTTCTGAGTGTCTGTTGGACTTGGACACTATTTTCTATCAAGTGTATACAGTGAGGGTCTCTGTGTCAAGTTTTACTGCTCTTCAACTCCGGGTACCTACGACACTGCCCTGGATCCAGTGATTCTTCGATGAGTGCAAGGCACCGTCAGGATGATCAGATTCATTCAATCCTGGGCATCCTGCCTTCCCAGTATACTTGAGTTGATTCAACATGGAAAGATAGCCAAAGTTATTTGTTACTCTCGGTGACAGCTATGCTTGAATATGACTGGTCATTGCAGTCCCTGAATAGCATATACATTGTGGTACGGGATCACTCCGAAAAGCTCATTCTGAATGTCTGGATCCACAGTTATCTGTCGGAACAGGACTGGGGTATCAAACACGGCGAGATTAATTGCGGCGGAGGGGGGCAGAACTGGACAAGAACGTGATGCCCTTGATGGGAAAATGATCTTTTAATGAGGTGACCACAGTTGGGATATCGAGATTGTCGGAGAACACTGGAGCAATATCCTAGAATGGTTCCTCGTGACAAATTGGTTGAATGCGAGGAAGGATGACCCGGGGAGGCAAAGTCAAATTCATCTGGAGGAATCTGTTTTGACTCTCATGGAGGCACAGTAGATGTCCAGTTGCGGGATATTAGAGAGTTTGTGGTGGAGCCACCAGTAGCCCCGGTGGCTCCCGAGGCATGCGGTACCGGGTGGCTCCATCAACTTTACGCAGGGGGACGTCAACTGGTGGCTAAGCCCAAAATGGCTAGTGGCTCATTTTGGGGGGAATGCATGTCATTGCACCCACCAGTCACCGGGCTTGGGAGCCACTGGGTGGCTACTGGTGGCTCCAACACAAATTCTCTATTGCATCTATGAATCCGATGGTGACAGACTCAGGGCAAACACAATGGATGACTGTCATGGTCTCAAGATTGGATTGCTTCACTGAATGACCCTCATATCTGGGGTCCATCAGGAGTACAATCATCATTCATGCCAGGTTGACGAGGTCATAATAATCTGCAAGCACATGGTACTTATTGAATTGCTTCCAAATTTTTCCTTTGCCAAGACAGGTTGTAGCCTGATCTTGTTGAATTTTTGAGCTAGACTGAAGTTCTATCATCAATTACAAGATGTGCCGTCGCTTCGCTCCGGCCAAGTTAGCTGGATCCACCCAATCAATATCTCTTTCTTGGCTAGTCCGATCGAGAAATGCTGAAGTATTTCCGTAGGGTGCATCAATCATCTTGTATTGGAGACTCTCAAAGTACAATTGATGGCTGGTAGTAAAATACAGTACGTATTACTGTTTGAAATCCTTCCCAGATTCAATGGGAAAACTGTAGGCTGAATGAATGTTCCTCAGATGCATGGAGGACGATCGCATACGGGAGCTCAATACTCAATTCATTACAACCATTTGAGCCAACATGCTTACCGCTAATATATTTTACTGCTTAGCAGGATTAGCGCGATGGCGTAGGGGACGTGAATGAGCGCCACTGGTTTTCAACATCCATCCATCTCAACGTGGAACTTCCCACTGGGCTACAGTCAAATAATTAGCATGAATGGGGAGCGTACAGCAAAAACGATGCACTTCCGGTGACTACATCGAGAACAACAGAACTGCGATCAGCGCCACCTTATCCCAGATGGAGTGCGTCGGGAAATTACAGAACGCTGAGGGCGTCCCTGTGGGAACCATCCGGGAGATATATCACTGGATAAGATATAAAACGCACCGACAACGCAGAACCCGAGAAAGTTGAACTCGGGGCCGTTATGATTCACAAAGCTGTTGACTCGGCCAGAACGGCGCAGAGGCTAACTCTGAAATAAGTCCGTTCAAGTATCTAGCGTGCTCTGGAGAAAAAGAAGCTTACGGGGATCACTGGTATTGCAACAGACTGTTTGGACTTGAATGGCTGGGATCAGCTTGCAATGTACTGTTCAGCCACATGGAAAGAAAGCAAACGCAGCTTTTCATAAAATTCTGTGCCGTTATGAGTCGCCCCTGCATTCTTTTTGAGCGTTGAGGTTACTTGAGATATTGAGTCTGTCAGAGAAAATACAATTGCCGGAAACAATTCCAATAGACGTCGACGACCGGTCTTCGAGAATTGTCAGAAATGGGTACCATAATATCTTGGGCCTGTCGCACTGCATCTTCCGGCAAGTATGATATTTCCACCATCCGTCACATCTCGCGTGTCTTCAATAGTGCCGTTTTGAAACAGTTCGTCATGATTTTGCGTGTCCAGTCACTTTTGACGATCCTGATGCCCGATTCTTGCGGCCTTGAAACGGCGTCTTGGAGTGTATCCAGCCAATCTTGATGATCTTCGGACGAGCAAGTTTGATTACTGCCGCCTTGAAGCCCGAAACAGCGTCTTGAAGTCTTGCAAAGAGGGAGGAATTGAGTTCTGTGATTTGGAGAGTGCCAGTATTGATGTTAGACCGAGAGCGAGATGTATAAAAGAACTGAGGGACAACAGCTAACGGATAGGATGGTGAGGGGAGAAAGGAGGGTAACAGCGGACGGATTTGGATAGCTCTTTCTTTTGACCGGCTGTTGAGCGCTCGAGATCGTGGGCGTGGTCGACTCAGAAAGGGAAACATGTCATAATGAGTAAGTCCTCAAGGCCACGATTTGATGCTAAAAGTTACAGCCAATGTCGGAACCGAAGGCGCGGATGAAAATTTTCTGTTTGGGGATGTTTTCAAAGAATTGTCAGTAACTCAGCCAGTTCTACTCCGATTTGCACGAAACCTAAATAGATCTGCTAGGCCCATTCATGCGCAATTAGTGACAGAAATGGATTTGCGAAAATATTATGTATTAGGTAAGTTATGGTTTTGGACCATTTTCGAGCCGAATGCCATCTAGCATGTCCAGGACACGTCCCAATGCCTTAATATTTTGGGGGGAATACCATATATGTGTAAGAAAATATGTGACAGGGCCAGAATTTGAATAATTTAGTTACAATCCCTGCTGCTCCATTGGATAGATTTAGCAGGTTTGGCATTCAGAAGATATTGGAAGGATTGTGTTTCTATTGGCATATTATATAATTCTGGCTCTGTCACATCCTTGCCTAGGTATATATGTTGTCCCTTCCAAAATATTAGGTCACTGGGACATGTTCTGGGCATGCTAGATAGCATTCAGCTCGAAAATGGTCCAAAACCACAAATTACCTAATACATACTATTTTTGCAAATCCAGTTCTGTCACTAATTGCGCATGAATTAGCCTGACAGATCTATCTAGGTTTCATCCGAATCGGAGCAAAACTGGCTGAGTTACTGACAATTCTTTAAAAACATGCCAAAATAGAAAATTTTCATCCGCGCCTTCGGTTCCGACATTAGCTGTAATATACGAGTAATGTTAGTCTTTATGTTCATGATTTACTCAGCTGTTTAATGATAAGATACAAATAATACAAATAAGATAGCTGATTCTAACTCCCCTACATACATACTATAGTCACTGATGGTAAATCATACAAATATGCTCAGTAGTGTCTAGAATGACAGTAATTGAAACACAGATTATGGGAGCTGTGTCAGAGATGTTCAGCATCTGGGTAGACAGGTGTGAATTATCCCAGTCAGGATTTGAGTCCAAGTTGGCTGTTGGTTTGAAGCCATTTTCCTGTCTTCCACTATGTCCCTGAGTTCTTGGGCCTTTTGATGTTCTCCCAGTTTTGAATATGTGTTTGCTAGCCTGCTCATGGCACACAGGGCATTCTGATGCTCTCCAAGGTTCATGTATGTGATTGCTAGATTGCTCATTGCTGACAGTGCCTGCGGATGGGTTTCACCCAGGATCTGTTTCCATTTCTCCAGGACAATAACTTGGAGATCCTTGGCCTCCTGATACTCCCCAAGGTCTGAGTATGTGGTTGCTAGATTATTCATAGCTGATAGTGTGTCTGGATGATTTTCTCCAAGAATCTGTTTCCGCTTCTCCAGGACAGTCACCTCAAGATCTTTGGCATTCCAATGCTCTCCAAGGTTGGAGTATGTGATTGCTAGATTGCACATTGCTGACAGTGTGTCTGGATAGTTTTCTCCAAGAATCTGTTTCTGCTTCTCCAGGACAGTCACCTCAAGATCTTTGGCATTGTGATGCTCTCCAAGGTCTGAATATGCGATTGCTAAATTCTGCATTGCTGACAGTGTGTCTGGATGGTTTTCCCCAAGAATCTGTTTCTGTTTCTCTAGGACAGTAACATGGAGATCCTTGGCAGACTGATGCTGCCCAAGATTTAAGTATGTGTTTGCTAGATGAGTCATAACTAACAGTGTATGTGGATGGTTTTCACCTAGAATCTGTACCCGTAGATCTTTGGCATTGTGATACTCTCCAAGGTCTGCATACGTGTTTGCTAGATCATTCATAGCTGTCAGCGTTTCTGGATGGTTTTCACCCAGAATTTGCTTCCGTTTCTTCAGGACAGTAACCCGGAGATCCTGGGCATTCTGACACTCTCCAAGGTCTGCATATGTGTTTGCTAGGTTATTCATAGCTGACAGTGTGTAAGGATGGATTTCACCCAGGTTCTGTTTCCATTTCTCTAGGACAATAACACAGAGATTGTTGGCATCCTGATACTCCCCAAGGCACAAGTATGTGCCTGCTAGATTATTCATAGCTGACAGTGTGTCTGGATGGTTTTTGCCCAGAATCTGTTTCCATTTTTCCATGACAGTAACCTTGAGATCTTTGGCATCCTGATGCTCCCCAAGGTCTGAGTATGTGGTTGCTAGATTATCCATAGCTGACAGTGTGTAAGGATGGTTTTCACCCAGAATCTGTCTCTGTTTCACTAAGACAATAACCTGGAGATCCTTGGCAGCCTGATACTCCCCAAGGACTGAGTATGTCATTGCAAGATTATTTAGGGCTGACAGTGTGTCTGGATGGTTTTTGCCCAGAATCTGTTTTCGTTTCTTGAGGACAGTAATCTGGAGATTCTTGGCATCCTGATACTTGCCAAGGTCCAAGTATATGAGTGCTAGATCATTGATAGCACCCAATGTGTCTACATTTAAATCGCCTAGAGACTGCTTTCTTTCCTCTAGCACCGCCTCTAACATCTCTGAGCCTTGTTTATATCTCCCTGCTTCCACCAGAAGCAACCCATAATGATTTCTAAAAAGTGGAGCTAGCTCTGTGCTAGTTTCTGCTGCTGTTTCAATGTGTGGGCATAGGATCAGACCACACAATACACTATCCCATTTAGGGAGTTCCCACATTGCCATGCCAAGGATAGTCCCCATGGTAAGCCTACATCTGTTAGGATTTGGGGTTTTGGTTTGAGCCCAGCCATGCACTAGTGGATGAATGGAGAAGAGCTTTGTCTCTTCATCAAAGCTAATCAATGAATAGGCTTGGATATCATTCATTGCAATTGTGAACTTCAGTGAGTCCCATTCACCACTTTGACCACGAAAATGTGAGAGAAATTCTGAAGGTCTCTGCAAGTCTTCTTTTGATGGGTAATTGAGGTAGAATGGATATTTTGCAGCATAGCTGAAGATAGCTTCAGAGATTCCATTGAAATGGAGGAATGAACAATGCTGCAGGACCATGGCAGCTGGCAGGCTTAGCTGATCGAAGCTCATTTGCCAGGTTGTATAGACTGTCCAAGCATAACAATCTTGGGATTGAGCAGGCTTTTCACTGAGTAACCATGCTTGATTCTTGGTATAAAGATCAAGGTAGCTGCCAAAATTTTTAGATCTTGATATGAATGCCCCAGCCTGAATAATTGCGAGAGGAAGATAGCACAATGCCTGAATAGCATTCATCAGAACCAAATAGTTTTTGCCCTCAATGATCTGACCTTGACAATTTCTGCTGCAAGTTGTTCAGTAGCAACTGTAACCTTTTGTCCAGCACTCTTGAGCAACAAGGCCACTGCATCCATCTCCTCCATATCGGATACAAGAGAATGTGATCCAGCATGAATACGTGGTCCTGGGTTTCGAGAGGTGATAATAATGTTTCCGTGATCACATTCTGGAATGAAATCTCGCAGATTGATGTTTGGATCATCACCATTGTCAAAAACAAGAAGCCAATCTTGAACTTGGCTAGTCAGCCAGAGCAAGCCTTCCCGTAGGGAATCTCCAAAGCCTTTTATAATTGCAATATTCTTGAGGCCTGCATCAATAGTTGCCATAGTGCTAGTGTCAATAAAGAAGATATCTGTAAATCTAGAACATGGATCAACAAACATCTTAGTTGGATAATGAAGCTCACTGAGATAGTGATTCCTTGATGAATTTCAGAGCAATCTGTGTTTTCCCAGCACCTCCAAGTCCATGTAGCACATAAATCTTTTGAGCTCCTGTGTCTGAACTGAAAAAAATATGCATATTCTCCAGGATATCCCTTCTGCCTTGAAATATTTGGACAGGAGGAGGACAGTGGCTGCCAATTTGAGCCGCCCGGATCTTGCTTTGCTGAGATGCCCGTCCTGAAGGAAGCGTGGACAGATGCAGCTGTTGTGCAGCAATATGGAATGTAGGACCCAACCCATCCCCACCGTGGCCACCAGTGGCACCATCGGAGTGACCCGGGCCCCCACAACCGCCTTGACCACCTACTTGACGTGGTTATTCATCTCAGCAGAGACAGATTTTTTCCTCACCAGTGATAGTCAGCTGCAGTGGTCCTGGATGATCCCGTGTAAGTATAGTACCCGTCACTTGCTGGAAGGAAGTTTGTCGTAGCCTTTCATCCACTTCGGAAGGCTCCATAGGGGCGAAGACTGGTCAAGCAGAGGGCTAGGACAGCGTACGTTGTGGCCGTGGCCAAGGCGTCGCAAGCACAGCCTCGTTGTCGACATGTTTTTCCCATGCCGAAAAAGGCAGGACGTTCCTTTCCTGCTTTACACCCGAACTATTCAGTCACAATATTAAAAATTCACAGACAGATCAGATAAAATGAGTATGTGTGTAAAGCTAAATCGAGTCAGGGATGTATAAATTGTGGTCACGACTTTCCAACAAACCACCTGTGGGCCGTATTCGGCGCTAAATTTCGGGATATGCCGAAGCGTAAGCGCTTAGCTGAGAGACCGGTAAATATAGCTCAAGACTAGCGCGCAAGTTATTCAGCATAAAATATACAGGACGGGAGGTTGACGGTCCGTTTCAGCGGACAAGTTGCGCGCCGCGGAAAGCCACAGACAGCGTCTCGGTATAATTGGGCGTCGCGGTCGTACGGGAGTACCCACAACACGAATGAAATCGACAGCGAGGCACGTAGGATGTAGGGAGGTCGATTTGTAAGGGCCGCACCCCGCTGCTCCGCTTGCTATCCCGCATGCCCGCGGTTTCGATACCGAAAGACAAAGATGGCTTTAAATCGACGCAGTGCAGCGGGAGGAGTGCGTGCAATGAATAGCTCGATGGCGGAGGCTGAGGAACAGACAGGCGAGATGGGCCTGGAAAGCAAAAGATCATGCATCCTTTTGCTTCGCCTCGTATCCATCGGCGCTGGGATCACATGTCGGAAAAATTCCCGATGGATCATAGCGACTTGCAAGGCCTCATAACCCACCATAATCCCATAAGCCACGATGTGGCTTGGAATGGAAGATAAAAGATAATATAAGCCGTTGTAAACCTTCGCAATCTACGACGTGGCTTATGATGGCTTACAAGAAGCTCGAAAGAGTTTTCAATATTATGGCAATACAATGGCTTCCAAGGCACCACAATCACTTCGACGACCACGTATTCCCTGCGCACAATAACCCACAATCATTGAATTCCCAGGCATTTCAATGGAGGCGGCACACACGGTGAAATTCAGAAATCAGAAATCATATTTATTCTGCATTGAGTTATACATAATATAGAACTCTGGGTCAACAACGTCGACGACCCCAAATTACCCTGGTTGCGGCGGTGAGACTCAGGAATTATGGTCGCGGCTGTTCCGATCCGAAAGGTAGGATCCGGGTGTGGGCGAGAGGCTGCGGCACAGATTGCGCAGATTGGATGCAGAGGAACGGGGAATGGGGGAGCGGGAGCGGCTACGGCGCCGACTATGGTGACCTGTTGTCGAAGCATGGGGAATGGGGGAGCGGGAGTGGGAGCGGCTGCGGTCAGCCATTCCGGTCCTAATCATTATCAAAACAACTGAAGCAGGGGGTTGAGGAGAAGAGGGCGCAGTTGCGGATCGAGCCGTCGAATGTTGACAGAGTGAATTCGCGGGGAGAAGTGCCAGAGAAGATGAGAACTACGCACACGGGCAGGCAGTGGCTTGCATCCCCGAGTCGGCGTCCAATCCAGTCCAGGAATGGCATTCACCAAGCACCTCAATATCGCGCAACCTGATGGATGCAGATGCAGCCGTGAGGTCTTCGTCTCACGAAAGAGGACGTCTTTTAGTACCTCGGAAGAGTGGAGCCTTAGATATTTCGAATTTTAAATAAGGTCGATGGTTCCCGCTGCAGAACTATTTGATGCGTTACTGGCCGACGAGGTGAAATAAATGTGGAGGCGTACCTGGATTTCCAGCGCAGCGAGATTTCGTTGCATTCAGGAGAAGCGACGTGAGTTTTCTCAAATTGGCTCGGGAACGCAAAGATTTGGTGTGCAATGGCCGCATTTTAGTTGTCATTGAAAGGAATGACAAGGAACGCATCTCCATCTCGATACATCGAGCTCCCGACAAAAGAATGAGGGGGCGGAGGAAATAGGGGAGTTCACGCTAGGGAATATTTTCCCGTTTGTGAATAAAAATAATCAAGTGATGGGACGATTATTCTTACAAAATAAAAATATTCCACAAACGAGATTTAATCTCGTTTGTGGAATAAACATTTTTTGTGAATATATCTTCGTGTGTGCTTGAGTAAGCTGCCCGTGATCAGTTGACCGTCGCCACCCATGGGAAGGAAGTCCAAAGCTCCCGAGGGCGAGACAATCGACCAACTTGAAGCTTGTTTGGCCGAATTGAAGAAAGCTGCCGCTGCTGTACCTGAAAAGTGTTCTTGGGGGAGGCCCAAGGGTTCGAAAAATAAGCCCAAGGCTCCCAAGAGGTGTTATCCAATCAGTAGTAGTGTGTTTGGTGCATGGAAATAATAAAAATATTTTGTGGAACACAAACGGGGTGATCATGGATTTATTCCACAAACGAGGAATTTATTCATCCCATCATATTGATATTTTTATTCACAAACGAGAAAATATGTGCTAGCGTGAACTCCCCTAATGCGCGATGCGCCGTATTTGTTGCGAAGTAATATCTACCAGAGATTCTCGAAGCAAGAGAAGCTCCAAGCGAGTTAGATCGCGCTTTTGTCTCTGGTTCTGACGCGAATCCAGGGGCTTTGTGAGGGTGGTGTGTGCAATGGAGAGGCACATTCGGGTTTTGAGCCATCCAAGGATCGGTTGCGGAGAGCAGGGTGAAGATATGACGAAGCCTCGAGCATGGCAACGCGCAGACGTCGAGTAGGTGCAATTCGGCGAGGTGGTAGATTTGATAGACACCTTGCGAGAGAGCGTTGGTCGATGACTGCGGTGTAGACAGCAGCATAGACGGAGTGAATCGAACCCTGAAAGTCAAAACGTCGAGACCCCGGTGCGCAACACGGAGCGGCCGAGCAGGGCAATTTTAAGTGGCGGAAACTGTCGGGATGACGTATGCGGCAGTCATAGAGAGCATAAATATAGTCTTCACCACATGAGTCGGATCGGTTTTCAGGAGGACCAAGGCCGCCAGTCGGCGTTGGCGCCATCGATGGTGGTGAGCGGCGAGGACAGAGGCGGACCGGCAAACAAGCGGACCGGTCCGAACAACACGTGCCAGGCGGAGTTTGAACTCTTCGGCGGGAACCGAAATTGCGTCTTGCTTCCTTTCCTTCATGTCGCTGCGCGCATCTGCGGACGACGAGCCCTCAATCTTTCGACCACCCGCGCGTCTCACGTGCAGACTACTCTCAGAGGCTTAAATTCAAGGTTTTCTGCCTCAAGCGCCCGGACATGCATATTATGCATGCGAATTCAAGCGCTTGAAAACACTGGCTCCGTCATTCGCGCTGAGTTGGCGAACGATCGCAAGAGTGTGCTCGTCCTCGTTCCCGCGTTATTTATGTCGTCGCATCGTCCTGCGAAGCTACCACGCGCAGTCTCCCCTGCGCTGCACACGCGCCTGGAGGTTTGTCGAAGAGGAAGATAAGCGAAAGCGTGTTGAAGGGGGCGAAAATGAATCGCTCATTTGGTGCGTCCGAATCGCCCGCTTTCACTTCAGTTCAAACTGACGCATGCGCAGCATCGCTCGACCCACGCTCGTCGTGCATCTGGGTACCCAGGTGTCGGTACGCGGTCTGCCTTGCTGTGCTTTCTTGACGGTCTGCGGTTTCTTTCCTTGAGCCGTCCTCGCACCTTCAACCCGTCCGGGCTCCATTTGTTCTTCTGGCCTCCTCACCTCCCGTCGCTCTCGACCGGGCGAAGGCGCCCACAACGCAGCTGAGCGCAGTTCAAAGGGACGAAGTACAGGACGGGACGCGTGCAGCCGACGCTACCCCTACCCTTGCTTTCCCTTCCTCTCTTCACATCGCTCTCGTCCTACTCGCTCCTACCGCTTCGCAACCTTTCTATTCTATCCACCCTCATCCCCGAGTCCTGTGTTCCCGTTCTCGGACGATTCTCCATCCGCTCCTCCCTTCGGCTCCTCGTTTCCCGCTTGCATGCAGTTTCTGCGTCCTTGTGTCGACATCGCTATCACTACTCTGTGTTTTTTGCGTGGCCTGCTCAAATCTGCTCTACGCGCCGTACGATCGATGGCTCCGAACCGTGACTGCCATGCACTGCTGAATGAGGACGGCAACGAAGGGAGGAGTGTGGCGAGGAGGAATGGGGCGTATGTCGTCCACGAGAACGGGCTACGGTAATATTATTGTCTCCCCAAATTCATATCGCTCGTCGAGGTTGCGTGTAGTGTACAATCACTTTCGATACACTGTATGTACCCTGCGTGTGCGTTAGGCGATTTCTTTGGTGTCCGAATCGGAACGGCCTCGGGCAATACACCTCGAATTCCTCCCGTGTGTCTGAGCTGAGCTTCATTGATTCATCTGAGGCTCTCAATGTCAAGAGCACTGTTGTACTTGGACTTGACTCGACTCTCTTCTCTCCGACTCCGACTCCGGTTGCCCATTGCGCGTCTGTCCATCTCAAGCTACGCTCATCGTACGTGTAAAAACGCAGGTAGCATTGCGTGGTCTGCCTTCCTTTCTCAACGGGTCCTTCGTTCTCATCCTCACGCATTAAGACGTCGCCCTCCCTGCTACACCTGGCAACTCACATCTTCTGTGCGTGCGACGACACCCTTCGCTTTATGCTGGCGTCTTGGCACCTATACTTCTCCCTTGCTGACCACATCGACCATCCAATCCAACCCATTCTCATTGTATCTCTTTTGCAACGTAACAACAGCTGCGACTCAGAGTCCATCTGTATCTCTCTGCTCTTTCGTCGGGGCGCTGATGCTTCTGGAATGTCAGCTCCTGTGTCAAGCATGAACGCAGATTCCTGAACGGTATCTGTATCTCACCTCCACCGGGAGAAAGAAAACGCACTCAGTCGGCTCTTTTTCGTGCGTCTTGTCGCCTTTCCTCCATCAAACGCCGCGAAGTTGACTCGTGTTGGCTTCTCGGATCCCTCTCGTACCCACCTCTTGCGCTTCTCATTTACGCCGTGCCATTTCGACCAAGTATCTATTTGTCTGCACTCAATCCATGGAACAGCATTCCTCAGGGCGTTCTGCCGCGTGCAGCGTACCACACCACTTCCCGCTGCGGATGCTCATCTTCCCCAGAGTCTCATCTATTCCCATTGACATTCTTTCTGGGGCACATCAGACTTTTGACAGAGAACTTGTGAGCTTGAACAAGCCCAAACAAGCTCGCGACCGTTCGAGCCAAGAAGGTCGCAGAATTTAATATTCATTACATCAGATCGGCTGATCCCAGGGAACTCTGGCTCAAAGAGGACTCAAAGGGTCTTTTGTTATTCTCTAACATATTTTTGAAGGCAGCTTTCATACTTTTCGAAGGATGATTTTGGGCACTTTGACCTTGCGAGCTTGTCGGCAAGCTCACAAGGCCAAACAAGCCACAAGTTATTTGTCAAATCACTGAGGCAATTTACGATTTTGGCGAGACGATCCGGAAATGTGCACTCCCTTCAGCACAATAATGTTATGGCACAATCTAAATCATTACAAGGTGCATCAGTAAAACTACACATTTGGCTTTGGGGTCTTTTGGCTTTGGAAGGCATCTTTTCAGGTCTTTGTCTTTGGGAAGGTGTCTTTGTCTTGAGAACGACGTCTTTCGAGGTTCTTTGGCTTTGGTATTGTGTCTTACGTCTTTCGATGAGAATCTTGTCAACCCTCCACCCTGTCCTCACAAAAAAAAGTTCAAGTTCATAAATGTGTCCTGAAGATGAATATATGTTCACTCTGAGTGTGACTCAAGTTCAAGCTATTAAACTTGCACCCAAGTGAATGTACCATCGACGACGTGGCACTGCAAAAGCTGATTTCTGTATATATTGCATTTACATAATGGTCGGAAAGACCGTACGGTGTGCCAGTGAATCGTGAATCAATTTTCTCTTGCTCCTGCACCTAGGTGGAGGAAGAATGATTCAACGCAGCTGTAGAACTGAGAGGAAGCTCTCTAAGTCTTTTAAACTCCGCTCGGACATCATTCCATTGACAGATGGCAACAGATGGCGCCATCGCACATGACTCGCATCAAATGGTTGGTTGCTCCGTCGCCCCGTCTTTGCTCTTTCCCCTCATCTGCCCCCGCGCCTCACCTCTCTTCTAGCCGCTCCTTCGTTGTCTTTGGCTCTGGGTCCGCAACTCACTCAAGTATTGGCCAGCTAATCATTTCGCAAACGTTCTATGGGATTCTTTTCAAGACTGCAAGCCAAGTTTTCATCAAGTCGTGTTCCCGCAAGTCGTCAAGACATTCAGAAGGCTTCAAGTCACGTTCATGCAAGATCCAGGGCCTCAAAGCTTTCTCGCGGCCACAGATTTCTCTTTGTCTTTTCCCAATTGCAACGCACGCCATCACAAAGTTGTCAAGAACGTCGTGTCGAGGCAGCGCAAGTAATATAATCCGAGATTATAACAACAGCAGGTATGTGCTCCTTCCACCCTCTAATGTCTTGTCCGACTCAGCTGCTGACTTCGTTGTCTCCCTCGCACTGGTGTGCTGTTTCGCAGCCGCCTTAGCTCCATACGACACGAATTCGGGCTTCACAACACGCGACTCGGCTGCACCATTCGGGTCGAAGGTGTCCGCACAGTTCCTTTACTTCGCGGGAAGCAGCAGTGAATTGGATGTGATGGATGTCGACAGGACCTGATGTATGGTATGGTTTCCACCCAATATTTGTGATTCTATTTATTTTTTACTTGTATTTTGACAAATATATGTGTTTTCCCTCTATTCTCTCTGTTGTAATATGAGTCTTTGAGCATTCTTATATGGGGTCTTTCCAAAGACAGAGTTGAGTCTTTGAGGGCTTTCGTAAGATGGAAAGTCTTGCCCAAGACTTTGGGACCTGCTTGGCCAAAGATGTGCGTCTTTGACTAAAACACGTCTTTGGCATCTTTGATGTCTTGCCCAACACGCCAAAGACAAAGATGTAGTTTTACTGATGTGGTCGAGAATAATCCCGACGTTTGGGACAGAAATAAAGTTTGCACCTCCTGAAAAGGAAATAAAAGGAAATTTGATGCCGCGATTATTGTATGAAGAATTTGAAGTCATTGGAAGTTGAGAGAAGCATACTTGAAAGGCAAAGATGGACAAAGTGAGCAAGAAGTGATCTCCGTAGTGTTGGACTGCGAAGCCCACAACCCAAAGTCATTTTGAGAGGACAGGTGACGAGCATGTAGGGCAGAAGTGGACATAAAAGGCAAGTGGCAAGAACAGATGGCTGTTAGTGGCGCAACGGAGTTCGAAAAAGCTTCAGACAGACATCGTGTATTCTCTGCAAAATTTTTGTAAGACCTCTGGAAGCGTCGAAATTGCGAGTAACTCCAAAACTCGGAGAACATGCCGTCGTTTTAACCATCGCTGTTATCCTCAATGAAGTCACTGGTGCAATAACTTTCACCTGGAATCTTCTAGACGCATTCCTGCCGCCATTGTTGTCAAAGTTGCCGCCCGAGGCAGTGTCTGTCAACCCTTCTTGGAAGGGGTGACGTGAGTAGCCGAGCCAGAGCACTCGTAACCGTCGAAATTCGATGTCTGACGGGAACAAATACGACCAAATACTGCCCAAGGATGTCTTGTCATACCTATTCAGCCAGATCCGAGCAGGTTGAAATTTGGCCCATCTTCAGTGGGCCTATTCCACATCCTGTCACACACGGCGGCGAAGAGGATAGAATTTACATCTGTTTAAAAAAAACAGATAAGACAATCCCAACAAACTAAAGCAAGGTCAGTGGCGGCGCCAGCCAGTCTCTAGTTTGAGAATTCTTCCAAGTATGTCCATAGTCTTTTTTAGGATCTTTGCTAGTCTCGTGGCCCAGCCTCTCATGCCATCTCAAAGGGAAACCCTGTCATGAGGGTCTGGAACAATCACCGGTCGGCTAAGGGACCTTGTTATGCCCATGCACATCCTTCTGTCCGGAACCTCCAGATGCTCTGACTTCCGGAACTTTCAGAAGTTCCTATCATTCTGGACGTGTTCTTCTGTACTTCCGGAACCGCATTGATGAGCCTGCACTGGAGGTGCAGGTGTCTAAAATCGATATCTAGCATACTGAGCGAGTCGAAAACTAAACCTCAACTCAAACACTCCAAATATAATCTCAACTCCAACTCCAATACAAAGAACGGGGTGAGTCCAGGGTAGTAGGGTACGTATCACCAGCCAGGAAGTGTGCAAGGTAGATTCCTGAGTGCAACGGCGCAAGACGTCTGGAGACCGAATTGCTAGAGCAGGGACTGCTGACCACTGCAACTTCAACGGTTCAATAGCGCTTTCTGCCTATCCTAGAGCCATTTGTGATTGTGGAGAACCGGAACTTCGATGACTAGCCAACTGAAGTCAGAAGAACCGAGCAGACCGTCAACGGACAGAGATTCTACTCGGCTCATCCAGTTTGAAAGGTGGTGGCGGAACCAGACGCGTTTGATCTTACTCGAGCGGCAGTGTAGGCAAGGCACGACGGCTCTTACTCGAACAACCGGAGGTCTTTCTCGAGAAGGGCAAGCTTTATTTCACTGGTGGCGGGACCCTGAGTACCCGGAGGAGAATTGCTCTCGACTGCAACGAGCCTGTCGGATGGCGGCTTTCTTAGGTGAGGGGCAAGACCTCAAGGGTTATGTGGCAGCTCTTATATTGTGGCAGGAGACTCCTTTCAAATATATCTGATCACTCGGTCTATTTCTCTAGAGTGCTGCGCACAGGCTTCTATTCAAGATACAGAGTACAATTATATTCCCTAGATTTTGTGGGTAGACAGTTTACTGGCTACACAAAATTTTACAGCGGGTTTATATACTTTTTCTAGAGACGCAAAGGAGTAAGCAGGGATTTTGAGGAACAAGTTGCAAGATCCTTCAAGCGGGCCAAGGCCCAATAGTATTGCTGCGATTTCTGAGTCTGGCCCCGCTGGAGTTATCCTGCGTGCTCTCACATCAATTGCGTGCTGGTTGCCTCGCCCCGTTAAAGAGACAATCACCAATCATGTCACCTTTTGTGGGCCGACGCCATTGTTCCCCTTTCTTGGAAACAATACTGCTCAGGCTGTTCTTCTAAAAATATCTTCCCTACTCGAGCCTGGTCTAGACAAGAGAGATCTTCCCTATCTGCCATTCTTCTGCGCAGCGCCAGAGCATTGGACCGGATGGCTCCCCTTCCGGGAGGTGCTGCGGCCAAAGATCAGCCTCTGACGTCACGCCGCTCAAGCCATCAAGGCCCCTTCTTGGAACCGTCCCCAACGGTGTTCAGCCGTGCTCTGCCAGACAAGATCCTGGCTAGCTGGTGGCTATTTCCTACAGCGGCGAGAGAGTAGTGTCTCCCGGCGCTTCTGCTAGATAGAGCCGCCCCTTCGGACAGGGCTTCGCCCTGCTGCTAGATGCTAAATTCCTCCCCTATTGATCACCTCCGGCGCATAGAACCTCGGCTTACTGCCGTTGTTCACAGCCCACTGCTGGTGTTCTCCCGCTGAAACACTATGACTTTACCAGCCATATTATTAAACCGTTTGAACATTTCTAGTGTCGCAATGGCTTTCGGCCTTCAACAGCGTAGCCTGCTGCCTGGGGCGGGCACACGCTCTCTCATCCTTCGTCCACTAATCCCATACAGACGAGTCAAAAACGAATAAAAACTTGGGTTTTTATGCGTGTTTCATAACACGCCTCATCAGCATCCTGACAATACTGCTGATGCATCCAGCTTGACTGTTGATGCACACCCTCAGGGTTTTTACGCAATGAAGATTTACTGAGCGTTTCCCCTTTATGCACCATATGACCTATGCCCACATGTATTCCTCTTATTGTTCTTATTGTCTTTACTTTGTCTTATTGTCTTTACTTGCTTCTATGACTCCATCTGGAATATCTCCGTACTTAGTATAAATACGTATTTACTCTGAGATGTACTTCAGTTGATAATCAACGTGCTTTGCCTCTGCATTGCTCCGTTGTGGGACTTCCTTCTTAGTTGACTTGCCACCAAGCTAGTATAGTACACCCGCTGACTTAGCATGGTGTAACTTCATCTCCGGTCTTCAGCTTTTGACCTTCCGGTCTTCTGACCTTCTGGCCTTCCAACCTTCTGGCCCTCCACCCTTCCGGTTGTTCTCCTGACACGGATATAACAGACCTTTGTCTCATCATTTTTTGATGGAGTATTCCCACGGCCTATGCCTCAGTCTGCCTCAGTCGCACAACCCATCTTTGGCTTTTTCGTGCTATTCTGAAGAGGCCAAATGATATCAATACATCAATTCACTTTATCTACAATGGAAAACATGGGAATCCCGCTTTGACTGTCGAAAAAGTGTTGTCCAACCAAATCAGGAAATCTTGCCCCTATTTTACCTGGAATTGTCTCAGAACCTGCATTACTGAAGCAGTTCATCTTTACAAAAGCTCAGTCTAGAGAAGCGATACATTGTACTGGTAATTCATGCACGAGACTAATAAAATTAAATGTACACCTATCTTGGGCTCAAGCCCAAGTTTTACCTCCAAACCATGGTTAGTGTAAGTAGATTCCAAGGTGAAGCCTGTGTTATCCTCTCAGTTGAGAACAACTTCACAAGTGCTCAACAAGTTATAGCATTTAAACATTCCATAGAAGAAAAAGGGGCTATTCTAGCACAATAATCCAAATAGACAGGTGCAGGGTATAAACAGGGGTCACATTTCCCAATTTAGCTTGGGCACACAATTGGATTGATTCAAGCATGAATTTTGCACTGATTTTATTTCAGGGTAAATTATTGGTGCTGAGGATGATACAAATAATGCAAAGTGTGGCAAAAGAGTAAGAGACAGGGTGCGCGACTGAGCACAGGCCGTGGGAATACTCCATCAAAAATGATAAGGTGAAGGTCCCCTAGCCAACTGGTGATTGTTCCAGACTCTCATGACAGGGTTGCCCTTTGGGATGTCATGAGAGGCTGGGTCATGAGACTAGATCTTTGCAGATGGAACATGCAGAAGAATTTATGAAGAACTGCAAAATGTCTGAATTATATGTTGAAGTGGGTCCCTGGGAAGGTACATAACAGGTATTTGAAATAACATTTATATATTATAATGAGATCTCTTGGAGGCTTGCACTGGAGTTGTAGGATTTTGGACTCCTTGGAGGGAGGAATATGTGAAGGATGTGCAAAATGTGTTCAACAGGATTTCAGATAAATCAACCCTTATGCTCTCATTTGCGCAAGTGCTGTTATGCTCACTTCTACTCCTGCTATTCTCTCACTCATTTCATTGAATTCCATTCCAATAAATTGTATTTTGGTACATAATACAAGGGTCGTGATCCTACGGCACCGGCACCCTTCCGAGTCCCCTGCAGCACGGTAGTCGAACACAAGTCGAGCTGTGACAACCAGTTAAACAAGATCATAAATTGTAATGCAAAAAGGACATACTGGATGTGAGCTGCTGTGCGTCACAGTTTCTACAACATTACACAGAATAAGAGTCAGCGTGGGCAGCAATTACAGTATCGATGACCATACATTACCTGCATGGTGTCCCTCTCCCATTTGTCACTGATTTCATGGTCTTGTTGTAAACGATGGATGGTGCTGCTGTCTATAGAAGAATATCACCTTAAAACTACTCAGAGTGCGGGAATTGAACTCACAGAAAAGCGGAGAACATGTCCAATTTAGTGGAGGCAATGGTAGGAATGGTGAGAAAGAAAGCAGGACAGAGCGGGGCACATCCATGTACTGCCAGGGGAGTGAGATAACATACCTGGCATCCCTGTGCGACTTGAAGGAAAGGTGACAAAGACATTCGTATGGCAGGGATGGCATGCATAAGTCAGAGGGACAGATACAAAGATAACAAGGGGATGGTAGGCATGCAGGAGGAGGCGACGGGAGGTGGTGGTAAGAGAGCAAGAGGCATTTCAAACTCCGCTGCCTGTGTGCAGGAAGTTATGATGATGCCATAGCTGACACTCACTTGAGTGATGTCTCGACTTCGAGTTTTCGCTGATTGCATTGGTTTCGAATTTGACTTTGATTTGACTTCATAGCTCCTCGGACAAAATTCGAGAAAGGCGAGCGGATCTCAAATCATATGTCATCTTAAATCTGTTGATTAGCATATCTAAGCATATAGAACATATCTGTCCATATTCGAGCATACCGGAGCCAGACAGGGTTTTCACTGGGCTCAAAGTATGAAGTGGTATTTCACTTGGACTGAAATCAAAACTTATTCACAAAATGTTGGTCCAAGTGAGATCCAAACCTAAATTCATGCTTACAGACTGCAATTCAGCTGCACTGAAATGTAAATGAAATACTAAGTGTATGATTAAGAATTGGTTGGGCTGAAATTGATAACTGAAACCATTGGCCTTATGATAGAAAAAAGCAAAGCCAATATATTACCTTTTGGTGGCACTAAAAAGGTCTTGAAATAGAAAACATACACCCAATACTTAACATTTTAGTTGCACAGTGTGGAAGGGGAGATTGCCCAGTAGGAGGTTCGATAAGAGGGGTTGGTAGTCTGTAGGAGTCAAGTGACGAATAGGAAGGGAATGTGTGCCAAGGTCCCAACCCGTAAGAGTGGAAAAACACGTGGAAAAGAGAATAAAGAAGTTGTTGTGAGAGAGTGAAGCTATTTTGAGGAGATTTTGGTAACGGGTGGCTAGATAGCCCACTGGCAACAATATGGAAGTAAGGGGCGAGGAGCTCCGGTGCTACCTCTGGGTGCTTGCCCTGCACTAGCCACAAAGATGGTGGTACCAGCACAAAGAATGTATATTCCTGCTGTCTAAACCTAATTTACGTAGGTAATGACAAAAAGGGGGGAAATGACTAGAAGTGGGAAATATAATAAAAAAGTGTGATTGCCACACCTCGGCTCGCTGGCCCTGCCACAACAGAAGTCTGCTACTAAAACTTAACATTCCTGTTTTCATTTCAGTTTGACCAAAACTTCAAGTCTCAGATGAGATTCCAACTCAAGCTAAAATGCAATCTGGAACTACCATGGAGTTTTGTGTGACTGAAACTTGGGTGAGAGATGATCTGTCATTTGGCTGCAGACCATCCAATGCTCATCTGAAAACCATCTGACTGTCAATTTCATTCATTGACTATGTCAGCCCTCGCTCTCACAATTTGAGGATTTTGGATGCAGGTAAGGTAGGTAATCTCAACTTTGCTACATACTGTGACTACTGGTGGTAGGCAGTACAAGTATGCTAAGCAGAGTGTGAAATAGAAACAATGCAAGCATAGGAAACTGTGTCAAGAATGCTGTCAATCATCCTAGCCAGGATTCAACTTTGCTGTTGGTTTCAAGCCATTTTTGCTCGCTGCACTGAGTCCTGGAGTTCTTGCACTTTTTGGTGTTCTCCTAGATCTGAATATGTAATGGCCAGATTCTCCATGGCAAGCAGTGTGACTGGATGAGTAATGCCAAGAACCTGTTTGCTTGTCTCCAGCACAATGATTTCGAGTTCTTTGGCTTTTTGATACTCCTTCAAGTGCCAGTATGTGGTTGCTAGATTGCGCATAGTATACAGTGTATCTGGATGCCTGTCACCCCAAATCTGTTTCTGTTTCTCCACCACAATGATTCTGAGCTCTTTAGCTTTTTGATATTCCCCCAAGCACACATATGTGCTTGCTAGATTCCTCATGGTAACCAGTGTGTCTGGATGGCTGTCACCCAGAATGTGTTTCTGTTTCTCCAGCACAATGGTTCCAAACTCTTCTGCTTTGTGATACTCTTTCAACTGCCTGTATGTGCCTGCTAGATTGCCCATTGCAAGCAGTGTCTCTGCATGGTTCTCACCAAGATTCTCCTTTTGTTTCTTCAGGACAGTGACCTGGAGGTCTTTTGCCATTTGAGGCTCTCCAAGAGAAAAATATGTGTTTGCAAGAGTTATCATAGCAAGCAGTGTGTCTGGGTGATCATCACCTAGAAGCTGTTTTGCTTTGTGAAGCACAGCAACCTGAATTTCCTTGGCATTTTGATGCTCCCCAACCATCCAGTATATATATGCTAGAATCCCCATTGCATATAGTGTGTCTCTGTGAGTCTCACCCAGAATTTGTTTTCCGCTTCTCCACCACAATAATTGCAAGTTCCTTGGCATTCTGATATTTGCCTAGCTCTGAGTATGTCCTTGCAAGCCCACCCATGGTAGTTAATGTGTCAGTATGTTCGTTCCCTAGAAGCAGCTTCTCCTCTTCTAGTACTGCCTCTAGTACCTCTGCCCCCTTTTCATATTTCCCAGCTTCTCTCAAAAGCATTCCATAATGATATCTAAAGTGCAGAGCTACATATGTTTTAGTCTGCACAACCAACTCAACATGTGAACATAATATCACACTGCGCAATATGCTATCCCATTCTGCACGTTCTGCAACTGCCATGCCAAGTATAGCACCAACAGTACCCATGCATCTGCTAGCATCTGAGATTTTTGCTTTTGCCCCAAGCATGTACCAGTGGATGGACAGAGAAGAGCTTTGTCTGTTCATCAAAGCTAATTAATGAATAGGCTTGGATCTCATTCATAACAAGTGTGAACTGCAGAGAGTCCCATTCATCAGCTGAGTCCAGAAAATGTGATAAGAATCTCAAAGGCTCTTGTAAGTCTTCTTTGGATGGACCATTGGGGTGGAATCTATATTTTGATGCATAGCTGAAGATTTCTTCTGAGATTCCATTGAAGTGGAGAAATGAACAATGCTGCAAGAGCATGGCAGCTGGAGGGCTGAGCCGATCATAGCTCATCTGCCAGGTTGTATAGACTGTCCATTTGTAGCGGTCTTGAGATTGAGGGGGTCTTTTGCTGAGCAACTGTCCTTGATTCTTTGTATACAGCTCAAGATAGTTGCCAAGGTTTCGAGATTGTGATATAAATGCCCCTGCTTGAACAATCGCAAGAGGTAGATGGCACAGTGCCTAAACAGTCATGAGAATTGGATAATTTGTCTAATCTTATTGACCTGACCTTCACTATTTCTGCTGCTAGGTTTTCAGTCGCAGGTGTGATTTTTTGTGCAGCACCTCCTGAGTAATAAGACTACTGCATCCTTGTCTTCCAAGTCTGATACCAGAGAGTATGATCCAGCCAGAACACATAGCCCGGGGATTCCGAGAGGTGATGATAATGTTTCCATGATCACATTCTGGGATAAAATCTTGCAGATTGATGCTTGGGTCATCAGCATTGTCAAAAACAAGCAGCCATTCTTGAACTTGGCTGGTCAGCCATAGCAAGCCTTCCTGTAGGGAATTGCCAGCAGTTTTCATAATAGCAATATTCTTCAGGCCTGTTTCGATAAGTTGCAATGATGCTGCTGTCAATGAAAAATACATCTGAGAAGCTAAAACATGGATCAACAGATATTTTCAGATGGGATAACCAAACCCACTTTGATGTTGACTCCTTTATGAATTTCAGAGCAATCTGTGTCTTCCCTGCCCCTCCCAAGTCCATGTAACACATAGATATTTTGAGTCCCTGTTCCCGAAGTGAAAAAATCATGCATTTTATCCAGAATATCCTCTCCGGCCCTGAAATATCCGAGATGGAGGAGGACAATGGTTACCAATTCGAGCCACTCGGATTTTGGTGTGACGAGATTCCTGGGATGTTTGTTCTGGAATAGATAATGTATGCAAATTGAATTCTTGTGCAGTGATATGCAATGTAGGTCCCATTCCCGGTCCACCGGCACCACCAGTACCCTCCGAGTGTCCATGGCCACCAGGACCACCTTGGCCACCTGCTGAACATGAATATTGATTATACAAGAAACTAGTTTTTTCCTCACCAGTGATGCTCAGCTGTAGCGGCTCGGCGTGATCTTGAGGAAGCATGGTACCTTGAAGTTGTTCTGAGAGTGAGATTATGGACGCTTGTTGCGAGACTTCAGCCATTGCAGCAGGTTCCATCTGTGCAAGGCCTGTGAGAGGCAAGAGGGCAGGTCTAGAATGAGTGAGGTGGAGGGTGCGGAAGAGGCGTGGCAAGCACAGCCTCACCTTCGCATGCCAACATGTTCTTGTTCCACAACGGGAAACAATGGCTCAGAGTGCTGTACAAGTATCATTTGGAGAGAGGCTGGTGATCAGCTTGGCACCAACACTTAAACAGAACAAAGCTGAAATTTGCCATGAAGATTTTCAAAGGTTCTGTTCCCTTCATGAGCCTTGGATTGTGATTCTTCGTATCTTAAGCTGTGTCCCAGTTTTATTTGGACACTGTTTACATTCTTCTTTTTCCCACACCACGCTAATTCCCGGAGTACAGCTATTTGTTTTCGTTTTCGACAGAGCACTCACCAGCGTCTACACTTTAGCTTTGAGGGTAACAGCATTTTCCATTCTGAGCACATCACATGCTGATCCAATGTGCGCACAGCACCCGTTCAAAAGGAACACCCATCCATTCACATCATCTATTCTTTCTTCTCCACATTATTATTACTTGTATCTTATGTAAGCAGATGGACTGATTTCATGTATGCCTGTTTAAATTCTTCTTTTTCCAGACTCTTTCTCCCACACCACCACTAATTCCTGAACATGCAACTGTTTGCTCTCGATGGAGCGCCTGTAGATTTCCAGTAGTGCTCAGCATTAGGTCATCGTTCCACTGTTTTGGTTGCCTCGAGGCACATAGCCTTAGGCACCAGCCATTGCATATTCATTGCAATCAATTTTCGCCCGCTCTAGCTCCACTCAAAAGGAATCATCCTGTCCGAATCCCCTCTCATGTTTCTCTCATCATCTCCCCCACTCTCATCTCAACCTTCCTGCATCTTCAGCTGCCTTTCACATGATAAAGCCCTCTGCAAGCTCTCGCAAGCATCTAATCAAATGGCAGACCGTCTCTGGCAACCTGTCAAGCCTCACCTCATGATAGATGTTTCAAAAGGAACAGCTGTCTCGATCTGTCTGGCAACCTTGCTTTCCTTCCTATCATTCCATCTTCGTTGGCTGCTCTCCGTGTGCACTCCTTTCAACCCTTTCCTGGACTTGGTCCTCCGTGGCAATACCTCACCTACACGTCGGATTGTTCAATCACTTTCAATAGGTGGTTTTAATCCTGGAATATTCAAACCTTCTGCAAGCCCTGTGGTCGTCAAGATCGAGTCAGCGCACGGAAAAATTAACTATCATGGACAAGCTGTTGGTTGCTGCAAGCTGGAGATTGGTAGCACGATCAAGCCCAGAATCAATGCTCACCATCTGACTACTTCAAGTGGAATGACAACTGCATCAAGCTCTCTGCAAACACACATAACTCCTCAAATTTTAAGTTCCATGATAAACTTCTTCAAGATCATTATGATCCGAGTCGTTACGTCAATTCAACAATACGCAATGCTCAAAGTCTTCAACGTCTTCTTGGTGCACAGAGTATATGGTATGGATTATTCGCCTGTTCACCTGTGGTACATTCTAGTTAACCAGCCTTTTTGTCCAGCCCCTTTGTTGGTAGTGCCAGTCCATACCAAGGGGGCACCAACTTTAAAAGTTTGGAGGTATGTTGAATTCAGGTGTAAATGTGGGTGAGAAATCGATATCTGAAAGTCCCAGGTCAATAAGGTTCTCGAGATGTGACAGTTTTGATGGGAAAATTGAATTTCTTTTTCGATTTTTTTTGACATTTTTTAAGTGGATACATCGTTTGGAGCATTTTTCACCAAAAATTTGCTCCTACCCCCTCTCCCCCCGTAGGAAAATTCAAAAGAAATCGGGAAAAATCAGAAAAAATCAGAAATCGATTGCCAGCCCTCATTTTAGTCAAAATTCGACCTGACATACATTTCTTGAAAGTTGGGTCCCCCTTGGTCCACACTGTAAGCCTGCATTGATCTATATCACCGCTTATTTCGATGATGGTGTCCCCTTTCCCAGTGCTCGGCGAGTACTCAGATCGGAATGGTCAACTCAGGTCATCTTTTGTTCAAGACTGCCCCTGGCGACCTCCCTAATATCGATTGTATCCTCCTGCTTATCTCGTATTCAAGGTAGGAATATCATTTCCTGGCCATATTATGTCGCAGTTCGTCGCTGACACATTTGAATAGCCTCAAATCGCATGCTCAAGATTCACACCAAAGTTGATGTGGTGTGGCCGTGAGCTTTTGGTATGCTTTCCTTTTCTCTTGTTTCGTTGGTTTTTAGTATTAAAGTAGTGACTAATGTCCCGTATCCAGACCTTTATCGACAGACCAATGCGAACATGACAAGTAATATTTAAATTCTTCTTTTGAACATGACTGTCAATCGCTGACCACTGCAATTATTCCACATTCAGGTCTTCGGAGCCAGATTTCAGGATTCGGTGGATGCATTCGCAATCAGAGAAGTGATCCCACGTGGTCTTTTATTTTCACTGTTCGAAATACTTATACTGGTTCGGGAATCCAACCTCACTTCCACTACGACGCAGGGTACACGCTGTCTCAAGTAGATTCTCAGTGAAGCTGTCGATCATGCACAAGCGTTTAGCCCTCAACGTTATTGTCTCAAGCGGCAATATCACATACTTCTCACTGAGGCGGCCTATCACGCCTAAATGTTTAGCTCTCAACATTATTCTTCCTCGCTCATTGAGTTCAAGATCCCAGAATCCCGTGGTTTCTCCACAAACCCACCCTCAAACTCGAACGATCCGCGCTCTGTCTCAAATTCTCGCAGTAACGTCCGTTTCCTCCCATCCTCATTCAGTCGTTTGGTGCTGCAGCGTACTGTCATGGGGGTCGGACAGGGACAAGATTGAATAGGGTGTGTGGTTGCGTTTTATTCTCGTTGTTGTTTGTGTATCTGGGGTACGGTTATTTCATCGTACGCCCAATTACCACTATCTCAACCATGTTAACTGTTGTTGGACCAGTCGCTACCTCAAGTCTATTGTTCGCTGTCGTTGACGCTGACCTTCTCTCCAGTCGTTCGCCTAATTTCTTTCCGGGCTTAATTCGATGTCCTATGTATCGCATGGCCGGCGTTCTCCAGGTGGTTTACCAGGGTAGTAACTTGGACCGCAACATGCCCCGAGTTCAACAATAGAGCTTTTCTTACCTCCATTCAACATGATAAGTATTCGACTTGAGCCGAGACCGAGATATTTCCGCTTCAGCCTGGATTCTACCATTGTCGACTGTCTTGAATGATCCCTAACCAATATTGTCGTAGTCTAGAATTGTGGCACATTCGAGGAGCCTGACATTGAACAAAATTTGGAACGCCCAGCCGTTCCGTTCCTTAGAGTACTTTTGCGACAGCCGGAGCGAAGCGACTGCCTGTCTTGTTTGTTCCTAAAATGTTTCAAGTTTTCAACAATTGTGAACATTGAGATTCATTGAGTAATCTCAAGCCTTGTGTAGATTTTATGATCTGGTCGATACGAGGCCCAGCGCTTGCTCGGTGCCGTGTCAGCGTCGACCAACATTGGGTCGTATTGAGTCGCATCAGGCTCACGATCCAGGCTCACCCGGAAGAATGTGGGCTGCGAGCGGTCCGGGGCCTTCCGATATCCATAAACACTTCCCCCTCTGAAATTCCTCTTACTAGGCGACGCGCGAGATTCTTGTGGGGAGCAGAAGATCATAAACCACGCATCCATCCGCGCCAGGATGACAGACAGGGTGTAGATGCAAGACGCGGGCATGAGAAGGCGAGGTAGAATGTGAAATCCAAATAAAGAACAAAAGCTCCCTGGAGTTGCCGCACTTTCCCCCGCTAAAGCTCAGAAGCTCTCGCTGCTTTGTGCTCTCCACACACGATATCAGTGCCCACGGCGAGGATGTAACTTGAGGTTGGATCTAGGACAGGCATCGACATAGAGAAGCGTTGGCGGTGAAGGCAAAGACACGGAATGAGCTCGAATAGCGCAGACGGTGCAAAGATAAAGTTTTGCTTGGAATGTAGGCTGTGGACAACCCGCGGAACGATTTTTTTCTCCAGTCAGTATCAGAGCACAGTTTACGGGGGGTTGGGGCGAGTAGACGTTAGAACCCCGTAGCAGATCAAGAGACCCGCATCCGTCAGGAGTACAAGCACAGGGAGCGTATGGACGGTGTAGGGGAACGATGGGAATTATTTGTACGCGAGAAAGCAGTGGCTTTATGTTCCAGTCCACCAATGATGAATGGTCAGGACATTGAGCAGGCGCCTCATGATGCAGACTCGGCCGTTGGATCTCTGTTACCGCTGCGAGAGGAGACGGACATCTAGTACCTCGAGTCCTCGATTTGTCACACCGGAAAAGGAAAAAATTATATAATCCACTGAAAGTCTACCTGAAAATGCGAATTTCATTTTTATATTTCAGATCTACAGAAATTAGAATACCTTTGTGTCTGAAAGGTGAAATGAAAATACACATTTCATATTCCATTTCAGACTCACTGAAAAAAGGACTTTCAGTGCTTATGAAATGTGCTCTGAAAGGACCACTTTCAGCATGCCTTTCAGAAGCACTGAAAGACCTATTTTCAGAAACAAAGAAAGTCATGCTAAAAGTTCAAATTTCAGTGCACCTTTCCAGAAGCACTGAAAGATCTATTTTCAGATAAAACAAAGCTATTTTCAGGTAAAACAAAGACAATCATCTGAAAATAGAACTTTCAATGCTCCTGAAAGGTGCACTGAAATTTGAACTTTCAGCGCAACTTTCTTTGTTTCTGAAAATAGCCTTTTCAGCACTTCTGAAAGGTGTGCCTAAAGTGGTCCTTTCAGAACACATTTCATAAGCACTGAAAGTCCTTTTTTTCAGTGAGTCTGAAATGGAATATGAAATATGTATTTTCATTTCACCTTTCAGACACAAAGATATTCCTAATTTCTGTAGATCTGAAATGTAAAATGAAATTCGCATTTTCAGGTAGACTTTCAGTGCATTATATAATTTTTCCTTTTCTGGTGTGCGTCAAGCAATTGATATTTTGGATGCCGAATGATCTCAATGGTTCTCGCAGTATAATTATGCAATGTATTAGAAGCGGACAAGATGGAATAAACAAATAGACGTACTTCCTCAGCGCGTTTTTGTTGGACTGAAGGGCAACGAGGCTGAGTTCGTTTCAAAAGATATTGGAAGAATGACAAGGAGCACTGGAACCAATCCAGCATCGTCTCGTTATCCGGAGCCCCCGCCAACAATCGAAGCGGCACGCAGACAATAAACGAGATGCGCCGCGTTTGTTGTGAAGTAGTATCCACCAGAGATACTCGCTATAGCAAGGAAAACTCCACTCAAGTCAGACCGCGGTTGCATCTCCGGTTCTGGCGTGGATCCAGGAGCTTTATGAGGGTAGGTGGCGCGTACACCGCACAACACGAGAAAATCACTTGGAATTTGAAGCATGGAAAATCAAGTGGGGGAGAGCGGACAGAAGATAAGTATATGGCCAAGCATTGAGGAACGCAACGCGCAGACGCCGAGTCGCTGCAATTTGAAGTGGGACTAGAGGTCCCAAAGAGGTCCCAGCGAACACCGTCAGGGGATGACGTGAACAGCGGTGGCGGAGAGGGTGCATCAGGCCTTGAGAGCCCAAACATCAACACGGATCAGTTTTCAGGAGCCCCAGGGGTGTCGCCAGCAGCGTTGAGACCGTCGACGGTGGTGGTCAGAAAAAGAGGAGCGGACCGGGAAAGAAGCGAACCGGTCCGGACAGCACGTGTCAGGCGGAGTTTGAAATCTTCAGGAGGAACCGAATTGCGGCCTGCTTTCTTCTCTCATGTCGCAGCCCCTCGGGCGCGCATCTGCGGACGACGAGCCCTCAATCTTCCGACGACCCTCAATTCTCACGTTTAGACTACCCTCCGGAGCTCAAATTCAAGGTTGTCTGCTTCAAGCGCCCGGACACGCGAATTCAAGCACCTGAAAACACCGGCTCTGCCGTTCGCGCTGAGCTGGGCAGATGATCGCAGGAGTATTCCTGTCCTCATGCCCGCGTCTTCCACGTCGTTGCATCGTCCTCCGAAGTCGCCACGAGCAGCCCACTCGCAATCAGCCCTGCGCTGCACACGCGCCTGCAGGGTTGTCGGAGAGGACAATGAGCAAAAACGGATTGAAGGGAGCGAAGATGAGCAGCTTCTTTGGTGCGTACAAATTGCCCGCTTTTTACTTCGGTCAAGACTGACGCATGCGCACCATCGCTCGAACCCACGCTCGTGCTCCGCCTTGCTGTGCTTTCTCCGAATCCGTGGTTGCTTTCCTTGAGGTGTCCTCGTACCTTTGAGCCGTCCGGGCTCCATCCGTTCTTCTGGGCCCCCTCAGCTCCCGTCACTCTCGAGCAAGCGAAGGCGGTCACAACGCAGCTCGGCGCAGTGGTCCACGATACGGACTGTACGACGGGCCGTGTGCCGCCGGCGCTCGTCCTACCGTACCGGCACTCATCCTTCCTCGTTCTTTCACCCTGCTCACCTCCCTGCTTCGGGGCCTTTCTCAGTGCCACCCATCCTCGTCCCCGAACCTGATATCCTTTCTGGTCCCCCTGTTCTCTGCCGCCTATCCTTCCGCTCTTCCCTTCATCACCCGTCTCACTTTGCTGTGAAGAGAGGCCACCAAGAGGTGCAGCGCAGCAACCATCTATTACATCTTTTCGGTCACGCTCACTCGACATTTACTCAGCTACTTTCCCTATCTATAATATATACATCTACCTGTGCGTTGTACATCCCAGTTTAAATTCTTTGATCCTCCATTCGAATTGACAATGCGAAAAATCAGCACTCAGATAATGCACCTCTGTCCAAATCACCTTCCTCTGAACGACTTCCTCGGAGCTCCTACCTCCGCTGAGGTTCATTGATTTAGATGAGCAAACTCGCTGCCATAATCCTTGCCTCGTTCCTCCGACTACCCATCGCGTCTCTATCCATCTCGAGCTACGCTCGTCGTGCGTCTGAATACGCAGGTACCGATGCGTGGTCTGCCTTGCTTCCTCCGCGTGTTCCTCGTTCCCTTCCTCCGAGTCGCGCATCAAGACGTCGTCCTCCCTTCCGCGCTTCATTCGTTCTGGCAACTGCGCGTTGCGACGATACTCTTCGTTCTATAGTGGCGGCTTTGAGCCTATACTTTTCCCTCGTTGCCCACCATCAAATTCAATTCCTGTTCACTCTCGCTTCTTTGTAGCACAACAAGGGCTGCAACTCGGAGTCAATACGTCTGCTCGTTTGAGGGTGCACGCATACTTCTGGAACCTCAACTCCCGTCTCCATGAGCGCAAATTCCTGAATGCTATCTGCAATGATCTCTCACTCACCGGGAGAAGGAAGCGGCGGAGGATTTGCGCAGCGCTTTTCCGTGCGTCTTTTCACTCTTCCTTCGTCAAATGAAAGGTTGGTTGTCGTTCATTCCTCGTATCCCTCTTTTTGTACCATCTCCTGCACTTCTCGTTCATTCGATCAAGTACCCCTTTGCATGCACGCGAGTCATTCAACGACATTCTTCACCGTCCTCTGCGGCGTGCAGCGTACCATGTAAACCCTCCCGCGACCCGAAGATGCTCATCCTCCCCAGAGTCTAATCCATTTCCTCGCCGTTCTTTCTCCGGCAATTTACGATTTTGGCGCGAAAATGCCCACATCCTCACTGCGCTTGCTATCACTCTTCCCCTCACAGTCCATTTCCCGAACGCGTTCATTCCACGAAACCATCAAACCCCGGTTGACGTAAATTGAGGTGCTCTAGACGATGTCCGCTCTTTAAATGAGATGTTTGCTATACATGTCGCACAGGATTTAAATCAACCGCGGGCGCAACGCTATAACCGTGCAGAGTATACATCAATTAAAATCGTGTGCGAACACAGCGAGAAACTTACGCCGGGGGCTGACCCGCCTCTTGTGTAATAGAACAAGGCGTGTCGGAGCAGCCGGCACCAAAGCTGACACCACAGCAACAGTGCCCAGAGCAGCAGGCGAAGGGATCCGTCAAGTAGCAATTCTCATTGACGGTGAAGCACTGGCGCTTGTCCTCGGTAAGGACGAGGCCCACGGCGGCTCCGGTGAACACGATGAAGGCGGTGAGGAGAGTGTTGAAGCACATGGCAGATGGCAAGTTTGAACTTTGGACCGGTAGTTGTACAAACATTGAGTCCATTTTATAGAAGTCTGCCCATCAAAAATAAATTCAACCTCGAAAATTATCACCGTGTCAGTCATTTGTGGGCGATAAGGATGGTAAGTATCCCTCCTAGAATGGTTGTCGGCGTTTCATTTCCGAGGTGTAAGTATGACTACGGACAGTGGCGCCGCAGCATTCCAGTCTGGAATTGAGCTCATGACCCCCCGACCCGAACTAGAGGTTGTATAGCCAGGCAAAAAATGAGAAAGTCCTATACACTGCGTTCCGACCCCCCGTACACAGGGGGTTTGTCTACCCGGGTAGATGCAGGGTATACATACCCCTATGGCTACCCATATGCTCAACCTGAGGACGGAGTTGTTCTATGCTAGGTCTACCTTTGGTCTACCAGTGTACACGGAGGTAGACCAATGTGGACCCATGTACACGAACTTTATCCAAGGTAGACCAAGGGTAGATGCAGCTGGTCTAGAGCCGGATGTTCAAATACTGAATTGAACTTGATTCCTGGTGAGTTCACTAGAGTATTGCTTCAGTGCCGGCTGCCAAGGATTGCTTGCCGAGCGGTGTGAGAGCGTTACGACATCGCGTAGGTTGATCAGTCTCAAAATACTTCCGGACGCGCGTGGAGCACCGCCACACGCTTGTTTGAGATCCCCGAACACATTGCAAGCCCATTTAGATCATAAAACATCAAAACAACATTGAAACTGGGTCAGAACAACTGGAAAAAGTTTGTGTACTGGGGTACATGAAGGTAGCTGAAGGTACCTGCAGGTAGCCGAACCTTGGGCAGAGGTAATGTACCCGACATAGACAAAGGAAGTCAAAGGTACATGAACAGCGCCAAACCCATGTCAATATCGGCTTGTCGACAGAGGTACAAGTATTTCTACCCCAGTAGACGAAGGGAGACAAAGGTACATGATGTGCGCTGAGGGTGTGTCTACATGGGGTCGGAATGCAGTGATATATAGTTCCTGTTCACCTGGATCACTACTACTCACTCTGCCGCGAGTGCCGAAGAAACACAAGGACAGGAATTCTGGGTTCAATATTACTCGCTTCAGATTCTACGAATAGAGTTGATGGGTGTGGGGCGCGCATTGTCAATGGACCTGTACGGCAGAGTCAGGGTCATCCACCACTGCATTGGGGTTTGTATGTGTCCTCTTGTTTATTTTATGCGGGTTGTATTCTAAAACTTGTACCGGATGAATCCTTGATTCATTTTCAACCTGGGTAAAAGCCATTCAACCTACCGGCGGAATACATCACCGACAGCCGATAGAGACATACTTAGCAGAGATCGATAACGCATTGGTAACAATCCGGGGGAACACGGAACACGTACCAGTCAAGCCCACCGGCGTGACATCCTGGATGATAATTATTTTGGTGTGGATAGTGACCCAGAGATGGTACTGACAGGTTTAGCAGGGGAGAAAGGGAATGTGTGTGTAACTACCACAGAATATATGTAAATCGTGTATGAGGTATTTGAGATATAGAAAGGGAGTGATGCATATGAGGATCAGATGGATAAGGAAAGGCAGGTCGGGTATACCGAAATGTAGGCTTCGGTCAATCCTACAGCAATATGCACCAGAGGTTCGCACTATAAAACAAGAGAAAGTCGCGCGCCTCGCTCCCAGGGCACGAGTAAATTTTTCTTCAGGTCACATCTCCGGTATGGGGTGAATCCGAGAGTCTGAGGCGTGTAAAACAAAAGAACGATGATGACCCAAGAAGTTGGCTGGTTAGCACACGGATGAAGACAGGGTAATTCGGAGTTAGCCGAATCGGGAATCAGCACTCCGATTATCGCCGACTCTCTCCATCACCAATGACGACAATGTCTCTCCTGGTTTTTATTCTTATCTTGCTTGGGCTCACTATATTTGTCTGCTGCAGGCTTCAGAATTCTTTTAATGCTCGGTTAGTTTCAACACAGTGTAAGATTACTGTTGATAACTGTAATTCAAAACTAATTCAAGTTGTTGCTGTGTATACACTTCAGGCTGGAGCACGGATCGTGTTCCAATCGAGTCACCGATAATCTTAGAATGTCGCTACCCGATTTGCCCGCGCCATCTGGAGAACTTGGTTGTGCTCGACTTTGTCTTTGCTTCATCTCGGTGCTCGTACTTTCCAAGATTCTCACCCCAGTTGTATGTGTCTCCGATACCACCAGGATGATGTGCTCGTGCTTTTCGAAAGGAACAATAGGACTTGCAACATTGCCGCTGCTGCATTTGTACTATTCTTTTTACTGTATCTTTTCCTTCAAATCGACATGGGGTGCGAGGCGTGACCCATTTTACCTATTCGACATTTTGGTAACCGCCAGATTTTTGCATGACACCTTGAAAATTTCGGCATTCGAAACGAAAAATTTCGCAAATTTCGCCTTTTTGGCAAATTTCTCCGGATTTTTTGGGGCTGCGTAACAGTTCGGAGCTTCAACGGAGGCCCGCGTGATGCGTGACTTCTACCAAAGTTCGTGATCGATGCCGGGGTGCGTGACATGTGACTACCAAATTGAAGGGAAAGATACAGTAACAGATGGTGGCTTCTTGATCTAACAAGCAGCCAGTCCCAATATCTGAATGAACACCTGAATATATATTGAAATCTTTTGTAAAGCTTCAAACAAAGATTTTGCAGCTGTGCCAAAAGTTTTGTGAGTGCACATGCCATATTTTGCATCCAAATTCATCTTACAGTAATCAGTGATTTTCCTGCGAGATAAAGTGAATGATGGCCATTCATTTTGTGGGGATAGTGCCAAAGGACTTGTTTATATTGCAGAAATCCCGAAATCACCAAAAAGTTTTGCAGCTGCAATCTGGCCCTCATACTTCTGTCTTTGTCCAACTCAAGTTATAGTGAAGTGGCTTGGAGGTGAACTTGAGCTCACCTATGATTTCTTTGGTATCCTGACAACCCTTATTCAATATTGACTGTGGCAATGTCAGATATAAATAAATTGGGATATTCAGCTATGTTAATTCCTAGATATGCTACTTGGGTGGATTTACTTCAGTTTCTCTGACAAAATCTTCAAGTTCTTGGGCCTTTTGATGCTCTCCTAAGGTTGAGTATGTGAGAGCCAGATTTCTCATTGCATCCAGAGTATCTGGATGAGTGTCACCAAGAAATTGTTTTTGTTTCTCCAGCACAATAACTTCAAGTTCTTCAGCTTTTCGATACTCACCCAGATGCCAGGATATGTTTGCTAGATTACTCATAGCATGTAATGTTTCTGGATGATTGTCACCCAAATTCTGTATATGCTTCTCCAACAGAATCACCTCAAGCTCTTCAGCATTTTGATACTCTTCTAGATATCTGTATGTGGTTGCGAGATTGGCCATGGCATGCAGTGTGTCTGAATGATCATCACCACGGATCTGTTTTTGTTTTTCCAACACAACAATCTCAAGATCTCTGGCATTTTCATACTGTTTGAGGTGAAAATATGTGCTGGCTAGGTTTCCCATAGTGAGCAATGTATCTGGATAACTGTCACCTAAAATCTCCTTTCGTTTCTCTAGCACAGCAATCTCGAGGTCTTTGGCTTTCTCATACTCTCCAAGGTTTGAGTATGTCCTTGCAAGATTACTCATGGTAAGCAGTGTGTCAGGATGACTGTCTCCTAAAATCTGCTTCTGTCTCTCCAACACAGAAATATTGAGATCTTTGGCCTTTTGATGCTCTTTCAGGTAGGAATATGTGCTTGCTAGATTAATCATGCTAAGCCATGTGTTGGGGTGATCAACCCCTAGAACCTGTTTCTGTTTGCTTAGTACAAAAACTCGGAGTCCTTTGGCTGTTAAATGCTCATTCAGATCTGAGTATGTGCTGGCCAGATTGCTCATGATATGCAATAGATCTGGATGGCTGTCATCTCGAAGCTGTTTCTGCTTATCCAACACATGAAGTTGAAGATTTTTGGCTGTTTGATAGTCCCCAAGATCCGCATATGTCCGAGCCAGATCATCCATTGTAATCAGTGTCTCTGGATCATCCTCCCCTAGAAGGTTCTTCTGTGCTTCAAACACTTCCTCTAATAACTTATTGCTTTGTTCGTATTTTCCAGCCTCTGAAAAAACAAATGCATAGTTGCGTTTGCAAAAAGAGAGCAATGTCTGCATCATTCTGAATGGTGAATTCTACATGTGGACACAAAGCCAAACAGGCTAATTGAACATCCTGCTCTGGAATTGCTGGAATGGCCCTCCCAAGGATGAATTGTGCTGTCTTTTTGAGCTCTTGTGGATTCTGTGCTATCAATTGACCCCAGGCATGTACCAATGGATGAATAGAAAAGAGCTTTGTGTCTTCATCAAAGCTAATCAATGAATATGCCTGGATCTCATTCATAACAACTGTGAACTTCAAGGAGTCCCATTCACCAGTTGGACCTAGGAAATGTGACAAGAATTCGACAGTGTTTTGCAATTCTTGTCCAGATGGGCCCCCATACCCCAATCTGTACTGTGATGCATAGCAGAAGATTTCTTCAGAGATTCCATTATAATGCAGAAATGAACAATGCTGCAAGAGTACAGCAGCTGGTGGGCTGAGCTGATCAAAGCTTATTTTCCAGGTTGTGTAGACTGTCCATTTGTAACGGTCCTGGGATTGAGCTGGCTTTTCATTGAGTAACTGTGCTCGATTCTGTGCATATAGCTCAAGATAGTTGCCAAGGTTTCGAGACTTTGATATAAATGCACCAGCTTGAACAATTGCAAGAGGTAGACAGTATAATGCCTAAATAATGTTCATCAGAATTCAATAGTGTTCTGTCCTCAATCATCATTATCTGACCTTCACAATTTCTACTGCAATTTGTTCAGTAGCAGCTGTGACTTTGTGTGCAGCACTCTTGAGTAGCAAGGCTACTGCATCTTTTTCTTCCAAGTCTGATACCAGGAAGTGCGATCCAGCCAGAACAGATAGCCCAGGGTTCCGAGAGGTGATAATAATGTTTCTGTGATCACATTCTGGGATAAAATCTTGCAGATCAATACTTGGATCATCAGCATTGTCAAAAACAAGAAGCCATGCTTGCACCTGGCTGGTCAGCCATAGCAAGCCATCCTGTAGAGAATCTCCAGCACTTTTCATGATAGCAATATTCTTGAGCCCTGTGTTGATAGTTGCAATGGTGCTAGTGTCAATAAAGAAAACATCTGAGAAACTAGAACATTGATTAACAGAATTTTCAGATGGGATAACCAAACAGACTTGGATGAAAACTCTTTTATGAATTTCAGAGCAATCTGTGTCTTCCCAGCACCTCCAAGGCCATGTAGCAGATAAATTTTCTGCATTCCTGTATTTGAAGCGAAAAAATCATGCAGTTCATCCAAAAATTTCTTTTCTGCCATGAAATATTCGAGATGGAGGAGGACAATGGCTGCCAATTTGAGCTGCTCGCATTTTACTTTGCTGAAATGCTTGGGATGCATGCTCCGAACTAGATTGGGCATGCAAGTTGAATTCTTGAGCAGTGATATTGAAGGTGGGACCCAAGCCATCTCCACCATGGCCACCAGTACCATGTGAGTGCCCCTGGCCTCCAGAACCACCTTGGCCACCTACTGAACATGAGGAATCATTTTACAAGAAACAGATTTTCTCTCCCACCAGTGATGTTCAGCTGCAGTGGTCCAGAGCGATTGGAGCAAAGCACGGTGCCTTCAAGTTGCTGCGGGGGGGCAAGCGCAGACACTTGTTGCAAAATTTCAGCCACTTCTGCGGGTTCCATCCGAGCGAGGACTGCTGGAGGGCAGACCTGGAATGACGAAAGTGGAGAGTGCGGAAGAAGTGTGGCCAGCACAGCCTCACCTTCGCACTCCAATGACTCGGTTCCGCCTCGGGATAGACACCGCCACAGACTTCTCCGACAGCTCGGCAACTTGACCCTTTGCCGAGAACCCGATAGCCGAAACACGTCCCTTCTTCCTTACCACCTCGTCCAGACATGCCTCGTAATCACCTTCTATTCACGAAGCCTGCAGACGACCTTCCTTGGCTCTCATGTCAGTATTGACGCCAATAGCATGCTTTGCTGTCATAAATCGCGAACTGAAGGAGTGTTGGTGCAACCTCGCCATGCGCCATTCACTCATTCTTATCTCGCCCTTGCTGAAACTTCCCTGCATGGTCCATTTGAAAGAACAAATCTACTGGTACAAGTTTCCTGCTGGACGAGTTTCCTGCTGGAGTAGCTTATAAAGGCTGGAATCTCATTTCGCATTCATAAGACTCTTGCAAATATATAGACAGATGTAGCACCAGACAGTTTATTCAATTATGAGCAATGCTACGAGTCTACAAGACTAAGGACTATCAAACCAGAGCATTTTAGGTCGTCCTATCTACATTTCTGGTGTTCGTAATGTTAAATTTTATGTTAAGTGCCAGGCTGGGAGACCATTGTGGCAGGGAACCCATCTCATCTGTGCCGCACAAGACGTGCTTCATTAATGTCGCCGACCCATTCGATCAATTCATGGTATTGCGGCTATTCTCTGTATTCGCGCGCGAATCATGATCGAAGGTCCGTTTGGTTATGCTGAATGACGGAAAATGGGCTCCGGTGTTTGCCGTATCCACCGGCCATAGCGGCTACCCATGAAGGCCGTACAATTTTCTATTCAACAATTTACTTAATTATTCTCCGAAGCTGGAATTGTGCAACAAGATCTGAACCGAACCGTCCCCATCCAGTGCGAACAAGTTCACTTCAACTGCGAGAGCAAAAAAATTGCACCCTGAACGACGACCCGTGTTTCCGTCATTCGGCATCTCGACTTCAAGTTCTGATTTGGAGCTCTAGGCGGTGAGTGTTGGATATTTTCCGTCACTTTCACGGCGATACAATATAAAAAATGAGAACAAACATTCCGAATCGGGGACCGCTGTCCTGTTGCCGGAGCCTTACCGTCGCCGATGTTACTTCAAGGACGGATGAATGGACTTCTTCGCGTCTAAGGCTATGCAGATCGACCTGGATACAGCAGGACGCGATGCCAGCCTGGACAGAGGTCATTAGCCAAAAGTCTTGATGAAAGACATGCAGCGAGGTTTCACTCGCTTCGGCGAGTAGAGCAAGTTCGCCGGGAGCTGCACATTGGGAGCCTACGTGCATTAGTGATTTGTTTGCGATTTGATTCGGGGAGCGAAACTCAGAGGTATCGTCCGCGCCAAGAACAGTGTCCAAAATGAATTTAGAAGCAGGTTCATCGTCTTTGGGTGGCTTGACCTTGCGTGCGGTCCAAATATTGTCGAGCGAAAGAGAAAAATATTTGGTGAAAAGTGGGCAATCGAGGGCTTCGTGCCAATCGAAGTTGACGCCATCATCAAGAGAACATTGCCGATGCTTGACTCTGGGAAAACCTGACTATGTGAGCACGAAGGAGCAATTAAATTAAATCGAACGACCGCGTATAATTGGAAGAGTTCATCCGTCGGGTATTCCTGCGAAACAGCCATGCGCTGTCGTCGGACGTGCCGAATACGAGGTTGTCACCGTAGTTTGCGGATAACAGAGCATAATCAGGTAGGCCGCGCATCGAAAGCGCCATGAGTCACCCGTTGAGAGAACAACCCTTGTTCTCGAGGTACGGTCCTCTTGACTGGTGGCATAGAAATAAATGGATGTGGCGTGGCATGGCGAATCGGCTCAAGGCAAATCCACGCACGTTAGTCTGTGGATCCAACGATTTTTCTCACCCGGTCTGATAACACTCGCACTGCGGTCTTCAGGGCACTCTGTAGCCAAAGCGTCGGGGTCATCTCGCTGCCTGTTGCCACCGTCCGGTGTAGGGTATGGGTAGCGTATTACCCTCAGAGCTTGAGGGAGAGCCGGTCCTACCGTATTATATGCCACCGCCCGAGCGATCGACTACAAGTCCAGCGCGAATCAAACGGGATACGAGGTGCTCGCCTTCGGGTGTCTGGTAAACTGTGTGAAAAGTCTTGGAAATAAGCATCAGGGACTGAAAAATGCTAAAATTTGGAATATACGGTCGATGAGATCATCATCCAGAGGCAATTTGCTGAAAGCGCGCATGGTTGTTCAGGAAGAGGGGAAGTGGCTGTGCAACACACGTCGTTGGCTTGTCGTCTACACACAGACAAACATGAGCCTGGCAAGATCGGATTGGCTGAGTCAAGACAGAGCCCTCTTGAAATCTACGTGTTCTCATATTTGTATAATGTTCAGGGAAGATTTATTGGAATTTATCTACATCGTGTCATGATAATCAAGAGCGTCGACCCCGAATGACGTTTCTCCGTCGACCAAGGTGGACCAAAGGGCGAAAGGTGAAGAACAGAACATCGAGAGTAGGCAGTGGTGATGGATCGGATAGTTCCTCTCTTGGTATGATCTCCACTCTTTACCCCTCCACTGGCCCACAACGAAAACGCAAAGCGTCCTCGACTGCATTGATATCTGCCTGCGGAAAATACGGAGGTAAGGAAAGGCATGCGCGAACCGAGGAACGAAGAGCGGAAGTGGTGGAGTACTCGTGCCCGGTGTGGAGCTACGGAGTTACGAGCGACAGGGATGCTTGTAGCTGAACGTGCTGGGGGCCACACGAGGAGCAAGGAAGAGCGGACGTGGAAGCTCGGACGTCCTGGCTAAAGGCTCTTCTACATTGGATTGGACGTAAATCGAGTGGCAGAGCGAGCAAAAGCGCTCCCCTCCCCTCGCGCGCGTCGTCTCCCTTGCCCTGATCTTCATTCCTTCGTTTTTCACTTATCGATCGCATCGATATCAGCATGTCGCTGCAAGACAGCCAAATGCGAAGCTCAGCTGAGGACGAGGAACGAAGGATAATGCGGGCCGTGGTGGGGATGCTACCTGTGGTACTCGCTCGTCGCCGGTTCCTGTGCTCTGCTCGTAGGTGATGCTCGTGGGGTACGGCTTTGCCGAGGCTCGTACTGGTGGCGGTGGCGGCGGGAGCTCGCGCCGCACAAGCTGGGCAGGCAAGGCAGGATAGCGGCGAAAGCGAGCGTAATCCTGGGTAGAGGATGTCCTAACCGAATCCAGGACGGCTAGCGCGAGACACCGTCCTCTTCCACGCCCACCCTTATTCCCTCCTTCCGTTCACCATCGTTCCCTGGCACGTCGTCCCTCCCCTCCCGTGATCTCCACTCCACGCCTCCACTCACAGCGAAGACGAATCCCGCGGACAAAGTCCTTATCGATCGCATCGATAAGGATTTTGGCGTGCGCAGCGCATTTGGGTACAGGACAAAGGAACGGCAGGTGTGAAGAGGATCCTCGACGGTGAAGAACGAGGACTAAGGGCAGTGCCGGCGTCTCGGCGATACTCGTGCTCGGTCGAGCGGCGCGGTGCGTGATGCTTGTAGTGGCGGTGGTGCTCGTGATGCGATAGTCGAGCCGGCGGTGCTCCCCATAGTCCGCTCGCGAACGGAAGGGGGAGGAAGGTGAAGTGGATGGCGAAGGCGAAAGCGCAACACTTCGACAGCCCGCGCACGTAGTCCTCGGAGACATCGTTCTTCGAGGTCGTATCCCTGCTTCGACGGAGTAAGTAAGAGTCTCCAGCGAGCGAAAGGAGGCGATGATACGTACAGATCTCGACATGCGATTGGGAAGTGGCAACGCGCTCCCACTGCACCGCACAGCACCGACGATACCCACACGACGCACTCCCTGATCTGCCATCCGATGTATCCCGCTGCTACTCACCACCTCCCCCGTGCGAGGCTGTCCTGGGTCCCTCGTGCCCGAAGGCTTCGAACGAGCAAGAGGCCTCATCAAGAGAGCGGATCTCCTCCAAGCTCGAAAGCACCATGGCCAAGACGATCTGCGCGCGCGAAGGAATGGGTGGAGACGAACGTGGGCGGTGCTCGTGCTCGTACTGGCGGCGGCGACAGCGGCGAGACGCACTCAAGACAGCGGTGCCTGCGCTAACGGTGGCGAGCGGTGCTGCTCGACTGAGCGATCCTGGCGGGGACGCCCAGTGCTGGAGCTGCGCGTACCGGCGGTGCGGACGCGCGACGAGGCGAATTCCTGTCTCGAGTGAGTATAAGTCTCAAGTAAAAGCGGCGACCGAAGGTACGTACCAGATCGATTGGCACGAAGCTGGCTCTACCCTCATGAGACCCACGGCGACTCCTACCGCTGCGATCGTATTCCGTCCCGACCTGCAATCGGATATTCTCTACGCTTCCCGAGTTCGAGGATGGCCTCGTCCGCAGATAGGACGAGGAGAAATTGAGGACGGTGTGGAGATGCTGCGGCGGGCGCGGAGGGGAGGCCGCAGCGCATTGCTGGCGGCGCGGGTGTCGTGGCGGAGCGGGGCTACAGCAGACGGCGGAGCTGCTGCGGAAGCCAAGCGTGTCGTTCGTGCCGCGGTGCAGAAGCCAAGGTGGTCAACAGCGATGCTGACGTCGCGAATCCGTCCCGGTCTGACGCGGGGCGGTAAGAGACGGGTCCGCGCGTCGAGCACTGTCCTCGCCAATACATTAGTTCCCGAAGATAGATGGGAAGGTAAAAAAACGCACCTGGGTGTCGTAGCCGTCCGCCGACTCCCCCGCGCGCCACTCCCTCCTTCGTCTTCCCTCCTTCATCCGGCCTGTCCCGTCGTCCACCACGGCGACGCCGCGCTACATCATACTACGGCCGCTATTCTCGCTACGCCCCACGACATCATCGCACGGCGAGCCAGCGTCGTCTTCGCCCAATTCCCTGCCACGTCATCGAGATTCATCGCGCATGCTTCACCTCGTCCCGCTTATCCGTCGTCTCGAGCACGACGCATTGAGTCGTCGCATCGGGGACCAAGCGCCGCGCCCGCCGGGTATGGCGCATAAATAAGCCGAGGACTGGAGTGGGTGCGGGATCGTTATCGTTATCGATCAACCAGCGGCGTCCGGATGCAGAGTCGGGCGGCGTGGTGGATGTCGAGGATGGTAGTATCACAGCTAGGATGGACAGCGAGAAACAGTGGAGAGCTGCGGAGGGAGGACGTGTCAGTACGAGGCTACGATAGTGGAGGGAGATAGATAGATTGGGATAAAAGTAAAGCAAAGCGGAAACAGGGAGGAACGGTGCGGATGAGCAGGTATATCGCAGAGCGAAGCTTGAGCTCTCCGAAGAAGGAAAGCGCCAGTTAAGCCCCGGGAGCCAATGCGCCATACAAGGCGATACAAGAGGGCGTGGATAGGGATCGAAAAAGGACAATAAGTAGTGGATAGCAGGGAGTAACGACTGCGAAGAGCAAAATAGAGGGAAAGGAAACGCACCAGATTCGATCGCACCGCAACCCACCGCTGGCATCTTCTAACCCTTCTCCTTCTCGTGGGCACCTCCTTCCGCGCCGTGCGCGTGCTGGGATGCTTCTCGATGGCCAATGGGCTGGCTAACGTGCCCTCCCACCGAATGCTGCGTGCGAAGGTGGAGGCTCGAGTCAAGGTCGTGTCTGGCCAAGTGGGGTCAAAATCCAGACTAGCGTGAAGACACGAGGCGCACAACGCGAGAACTCCAACCATTTCCCGTTCCAAGATATCGTCTCCAATTTCAGACTCGCCGGCCCGCTCTCCATGGCCAATACGCGGCGTGCGGGCAGGGAAGGCGCGTACAGCTGAGACGCGGAAGACCAGTCAGCGAGATCCAAGTTGACAGTGAGTAGATGCACACGCACGATGTTAGAGACTCGAGCGAACGCACACGCACGCGCCCGCCCGGCGCTGGAACGAATTCATATTTGCATTTACGGACTACAATCGTTATCGCCCCCTTGACCGAAGAAGCGCAGAATCCTGAAGGCGCTGGTGTCCTCGAGAACCCAGATCCAAATTACTTAACCGCTGAGAGCATCTTCCTCTCCATGAATCGAATGTCTTGCCGTGTGGTTTGCGACGCGATGGTGGAGGGGAAAGGTGCGTGGACAGGTGCACTGCCACCTAGCCGTGACCGTCGTGACATGTGACGGGCTTCCCTTTTCCTCAACGTCCGCTTCAGAAAATTGTTTATCCTCGCAGTGATGCCGGGCCCTTTGAAATTCCTACTTGTATTCCGTTTCGTTCAAATTTCAACCACTCTGCAGTGTTTTGACTGGTAAAACGTGGGAAAAACTTTCGGACTTCCAATCAGTCACTTCGCATTCTGAGGTTGTTGGCTCGCGACCCCCTGACTCGGAAGTTTAGCAAGGACGGCCGCATCTAGGCAGCATGTTTTTTATTGCCGGGCTGAATTGAGACTCCAGTTTGCCTCCTCTTGCATTGTCCATTCTTGCTCCGAGGCCAAACTGTGATCCCTGGCGTCGTATCTGCATCCAAGATCATTATGGTACGATTCAGAAGAGTAGCTGTAATAAAGGAGCGCAGATGCCGTACCGTTGTTGTTATTCTGCCAAGTAAAGTGAAAAAAATCGAGAAAGCGCATTGAAAGAGCATATATTAGCCACGTCCAAGAATCTGGGCTTGAACATACCGTTTTCGAGGTCAAATAACATGAAAAGAGCGAGGAAATGAGTCCTGGACCATGCAAATGTGTAAGTCGCTGCCGTATTTGCTACGAAAGTCATACCATGGATATCGCAGGGTCATTCTCGCTGTCGCCGATTCCATACAATCCTGCGAGTATCCAGGAGACTTGAATGGAAAATGTGTGCGGCAAGGCTAGAACAAGGGATTAGGGAATAGTGAAGAAGTCGAGCAGTACACGGGACGGTGGTGGTAGGAAGCAAGAGACGAAGCGTGACGTAACGAGCCTAATCGTACGACTTTGAAAATTATGACGCGCTGACCAGACGTCCCGGGTGTTGCGAAGCACCAGTACAAATGAAAAAATTGACAAAAAGTAGGTGCTGGACTGAAGTTGATTCGATCTGGCTCACTTTGGCTCGATTTTTTTCGAAGTGGTTCGATCAGGCTTGCCGGCGTTTTCACTGGGGATAAAGACCCAACGAGGTTTCGAAGTTTTGTGAGCATGAGCCGGTTTACTGCAACTGGTTTTACGCTCGGACGAGTCTTTCGGGACTGGGTTTTATTTTCCAATTTCTTCGGGTCGCGAAGAGATGGGTGCATCCCGATCTTTGCAGACTGCTCGCATTTGCTTTCTTCGATGTCTGCGTCGATCTTTGTGGATAGGTGAATACCCTTAAATATGTAACAGAGAACTATCGTTAATCCAGATGTCGTGTCTAAGGTTACGGTCGAACCTTGACAATGTAATCTTCTCCCACACCCTCAAATCCTGATTTCTTGCTTCTCGTGTTTTGCCGCCGGTCGCCTGCCTCCTCCCCATATTATCTATGCATTAATTGAATCTTTATATCGTGTCGGGCTTCTCGTTCTTGCGACACCAAACTAAAAAACTCGGACCTCCTCAATCCACCTTGAATCTCTTGTCTGATGCGAATTGATATCGGCAACACCTGGGCAGTTGTGAGGGTTTCCCGAAAATTACCGTTTGTGAGAACCACAAGGACCATCTCGAGTGTGCTATCTTCTTCTCAAGTGTGATATCAGGTCCGGGGCGTTCATTGTTGAGCGAGCTGCGTTTGCAAAAGAACCCTAGTCATTTTGGTCTCGTTTCTGTCAATAATACAGGCCCTCGAGTGTGTGTCAATAACCGTCAGAGTATTCAATCTTTCATGGACTTGAGTCTGTTTACTCCGGCTTGTGGGTTCTTCAGGGATGTGCTCCTGAATTAAGTTTTATTGTGGTTTAATTCAGGTTTAATTCAGTCGCCCCATTAAAAACAATGCTCTGTTATCAATCAGATTCAGTGCGGCCCACTGTCATCGCCCTCGCCAAACCGCACGGGCTATGTCGAATCTCCAGGCCATCTATTCTCCGCATCTCTGCCGTCTCTGCCCGCTTTCAAATAAACTTTTCCCAAGTTGTTTGCAAGACCTCCATCAGCAACCTGCTCGATTGGACGATGTTCGCCGAAACTTTGTACAAGTCGCTTCACACGATGGACTTGGCCGTATTGTGGTAAAGAACCAACAATTCTTGGACGAGTTCCAAACAATATTGGTCAATTCCTTCAATACTGGGCATACTCCCAATTCAAAGACGAAATGTCAAATCAAACCTCATTCCCACCGATTTCGGGATTCCGGAGTGCGAGTCGCAAGGTCTGAGGCAACGCAGATTGTTCTCCACCTGCACGCCTCAGTGATATCTGTATCAAAGACCTGGATAAATCTGCTTTGAGACAACCTTGAAGAAGTTATTGGCAATGGCAATGGAGACGGACCGGAGAGTAGGATATAATGTTGTGGCATCGAATCTTGGCCAAATCGTGGAAGAAAAAGAGAGAGTGGGCACACGTGGAGGCTGGAATGAGAAGGGTAAAGCAAAAGGGGCCATGAACCACTAAGGCAGTGCGGAACGCAACACGGACAGAGCTCCTTCGAAGATCACGGACACTAAGGAGTCTCCTCATGTGTTATTCTTTATCCTCGAGCGCAATTTCACTCGTTTTTGATGATAGAGTAAGGAATTCCAACTCTCCTGGTACATAGAGTAGCTACTGATAACAGATGGTACAAGTACTAAGTCTGAAACGGAAGGAATGGCAACATCTCTTATACAAAAGACAGCCGTACGTAAACCAGTGATCAGCCAATCAGAGAGCTCACTTAGCTGGGAGACAAACATCAGGCATCAAAGCACAGACATATCAATCATTCCACATCCTAATTTCTCGCCAATTCACCGCGCTCGAGTATGACGATGGCGAACGATTTACCAGACCACTCAGATGGTATCTTGCAAGTCCGCGATTATTCCATCAAGCCTGTCGCAAGTGGATCCGGGGACCGGCGCAATGCAAACACTCTATAGTCTGTAACACCAATAGATCTATTTTCTTTGCTTTGACCAAGAGGGGAAGGCCATAATTTCTTCCAGGGAACCTGATTTCCTTTGGAGGAGAGTTCATGCAACAACCGACACACGGGATCCAGAGCAGTAATAACGGCACAGCTCAGACTGGTAGAATGGGAGTAACATGAAGTATGACCCAAACAGGCCATCATCGTGCGCGACCTCTATCTTGCTTCCATGCCCATGCCCGTGTCGGTGTTACTCCAGCATAATAATATCACCCGAGATGAAATCAAAGGCTCACATTGCAAATCTATCTACTGCACTAGAGATGTATAAGACCACTTCAACAAGTATCTACTGGCCATCTGTTCTGCATGTCCTCTCTCTTTGTTGGCTCAACCCCGGTAGCTTAAGGGTACGGGGTCAAAATCCATCCCATGAGGGGTACCGCACCATCCTAGAAATTGGGTGTATTCCATACCTCAAGTCACATAACAGACTAAAAACCTCTCATTAATGGACATCCGACACAATAGGACACAGGTCACATGCAGGTACTTGAAGCCAGAATTCTTTGCACACGGGTTTTCACACTGTCATGTCGCTCCTTATTCAGAAAAGTAACCATGGGTTCCATATGGGTACTTACAGCACTAGCAAGAACTACTTTGATACTGGTGTCTTTGTTGTCGCGTCATTCCTGATTCAGATAACTAACCATGCTCACTCAGGAAAGCAACTTCAAAGTCCTAAGCAGGGGTAAAGTCAACCTTTTTTCTTCATCGTGTACTCCTTGCTCAAGTTTCAGTTCGGTGTTGACGAATGGTGGATAACAGACCATTGGAACCCATGCAACATGCACAACAATTACGGGTTCAGTTGGCAAATTCACAGGTGATACGTGTCACACGGGTGGCGATAATGCTTGAGGATGATCCTGGAATGGACTTCAACAGGTATGGGTGTACTATTCACTATTCAATCCAGCTGAAGACAATGTTTCATCATGATTTCGCTTAGAATTTATTTTCACATGGAAATGGGAAATTTATCAAGTCTTCCCCGGAGCTCACAACTTGCCGCACCAGAATCTGCAATTCAGAACTCCATATTGAGGAACGACCTCTGAAATTGTTAGAACAGCAGTGATGTTTATTCTGTTTTGACATGGACAGGTGGCAGCTGAGGTAAGACACCAGAGACACGAGGAACCAACTGCAGGTTGGTGACGAGTGTCCCTCAGATGAATCTCAGCTTTCTGGATCATGTGGAGCACTGTACGGAAGTGTTCATGTACAAGCAGTAAAATATAGCCAGACATGCAGTCTTATTGATTCAAATATGTCCGTAGCAGAGCATGCAGGCGTATATGGTGTTTTGATCTATCAGCCCTCCTCTGATTAGCGGAGGAAGCTGATATATCATCTCCTGTAAGTCATGATAGGTGCTGATACATCAGCTCACCTTTCCTCCTAGTGCGGGCTCGCTTTCCACCGCATTTGGCCGCCCACTGCTTGCCCGCCTGAGCGCATTATTTGATGGCGCTTTGATGGCGCTCGGGCTCAGCCCGAAATGGCGATTTGTTTACACTTGTTGCTTCGGCATCACTTTCCTCCCTCCCTCATTGTGCGGCCTCCCCTGGACTTTGGACATCTCTGTACCCCTCATCCTTCGTCATATACACTCTTTATTGCTCTATTCTTCTCGCCGCTTCCTTTGTTGCGTTGTTCCAGCCTTATACATCGCAGTGCTGGCCACTTTAGCGGGGCCCTTGGCCACCAGTATATTCGCTCCAGAAAATTTCCTGCAGGTGCGGGTCCTTAGTATTTCTGGTATACTGCAGCAGACATCCATTCCTCTGTCCTCCCTGATTCTCAGGTCTCTAAGCTACTTTGTTCTTCTGTCATCGCCATTGCCGCTCCTGGGGGTATATTTGCCGTAGAAAATTGTCCGCAGGTGCGGGGTCCTCTAGCTTCCGGTATATTGTCACTGACATATGTTCCATAGACCTCCCTTATTTTCAGGTCTCTAAGCTGCTTTGTTCTTCCGTCATCGCCGTTTCCGCTCCTGGGCGTATATTTGCTGTAGAAAATTGCCCGCAGGTGCGGGGTCTTCTGGCTTCCGGTATATTGTCACTGCCATATGTTCCATAGACCTCCCTTATTTTCAGGTCTTTACGCTACTTTGTTCTTCCGCCGTCGCCGTCACCGCTCCCGGGGATATATGTACCGTAGAAAATTGTCCGCAAGTGCGGGGTCCTCTGGTTTCTGGTATATTGTCACTGACATGTGTTCCATAGGCCTCCCTAACTTTCCGGTCTCTACATTGCTTTGTTCTTCTGTCGTCGCCGTCGCCGATCCCGGGGGTATATTTACCGTAGAAAATTGCCCACAGGTGTGGGTCCTTTGTATCTTTGGAATATCATAACTGACATTGAATCCATCCCCCTCCATGATTTTGGGGACGTCAACTCCCTTTTTTCATACACTGTTGCCCTTGCCGCTCCCGCCCCAAAAATCACTTTCGCAGATTACCTGCGAGTGCGGGTTCTTTGTGCCTTGGGGATATCAGAGCTGCCATGACATCCTTCCCTTCCCCAATTGTCCAGGGCGTTACCGCGTTTCCTTCGTCCCCCGTCACCGTTGTCGCCCATTGTGGTGTTGCTGTCGATGTTAAGGTAGGCGACAGTCACTCTCTACGAGGGTCATGTGTCCCTGTCACGTCACGCGTCACGCGGCAAAAATGTTTGATGCAAAAAACAAACATGCCGGGGAATCAGCTGTTTTCAAGGTTTCTGAGATTGAAAATTTTTCAGAGGGCTTACATAATACCATGAAAAATATTCTTTTGAAAGCAAAGCACAGAATATACTTGTAGAGCTATTGCCCAGTGTGAACCAGTTCTAAAACAATCAATGAGCATCCTTATGGGCTTGTATCACCACATGTGATTTTGTTTGTTATTGCAGCTCTTACCATATAAGGTGCATGAGATACTTACATAAGCGGCAAAAGTCGAGCCCTCGAAAACTCAAACTGTGTCCAAAAGCAAAGAAATGCATTTCTGTGCCCTAAAAAAGTTGGATTATAAAATGTTATACTGCTCCATTAATAAGACATATTTTGAGATTCTGAGACCAGGGATGTGTTCTAGTGGTTCAAATACACCGTTTCCTGGCTTTAGTTTGTGACCCAAGGTTTTGTGGCCGGAGCCTTGCCGATGTCACACTTTTGATCACGTGACCCTCATAGAGAGTGACTGTCGCCTACCTTATCAGATATGGAGGAGGTAGATGCAGTGCCTTTGTTGCTCAAGAGTGCTGCACAGAAGGTGACAGCCAACACTGAAAGAATTGCTGCAGAAATAGTAAAGGTGAGACAATCAAAGGAAGACCTCTTCCTCTGACTGCACAGTGATAATTGAGTTTCCAGGAATTATACTATTTGCCTCTTGCAATTGTTCAAGCTGGTGCATTCATCTCAAAGTCTCAAGATCTTAATGGCTATTTGGCTCTTTATAGAAAGAATGAAACACAACTACTGAGTGAAAAACCTGCTCAATGTCATGATGATTATCCATTGACAGTCTACACAACCTGGCAAATGAGCTTTGATCGGCTCAGTCTACCAGCTGCCATGCTCTTGCAACATTGTTCATTTCTTCATTATCATGGGATCTCTGAAGCCATCTTTAGCTATGCATCCAAATACCAGTTCTACTCCCATGGTCCATCAAAAGAAGACTTACAGGAGCCTTTAGAATTTCTCTCACATTTTCTTACTCCAAATGGTGAATGGGATTCTCTGCAGTTCAAACGTGTTATGAACGAGGTCCAAGCATATTCATTGATTGGCTTTGATGAAGAGACAAGGCTCTTTTCTATCCATCCACTGGTACATGCTTGGAGGAAAGCAACAATCACCAATCCTGACAGATACATGCTCACTGTGGCCACTATCCTGGGCATGGCCCTTTCAGAACATAGCATGTGGGACAGCAAATTGCCCAGTCTAGTATTGTGTCCACATGTTGAAATGGTGTTACAGAGTGGTTTATGTTTAGCCCCAGGTTTCAGACATTTTTGTGGAGTACTTTACAGAGAGGCTGGAAAGTACAATGAAAGTGCAAAGATATTAGAAACTGTGCTGGAGGAGAGAATACAGCTTCTAGGAGATGAACATCCAAAGACATTGATTACAATGACTCAGCTGGCATCCACAATTTCATTTCTTGGAGAATATCAGAGGGCTAAAGAGCTCGAGATCATTGTGCTAGAGAAACAGAAGGAAATTCTGGGCATCAGTCATCCAGACACACTGGTCACTATGAATAACCTGGCAAACACTTTTGACTATTTGGGGGACTATCAAAATGCCAAAGACCTCCAAATTATTGTGCTGGATAAATGGAAACAAATTTCTGGGGACAATCATCCAGACACACTTTTGGCTATGAGTAATCTTGCAAGTACATATTTTGACCTTGGAGAATATCAAAAAGCTGAAAAGCTGGATGTTCTTGTGCTGGAGAAACAGAAACAGATTCATGGTGACAATCATCCAGACACTGCTTGCCATGAACAATTTAGCAACCACATACTGGCTCTTGAAAGAGTATCAAAAAGCTAAAGAGCTTCAGATCTTTGTGTTGAAGAAAAGGAAAGAGATTCTCAGTGACACTCATCTGGACACACTGGTTGCTATGACGAATCTCGCCTTTACTTATTCAAATTTGGGGGAACACCACAAAGCACAAGAACTCAGGGATTCAGTGCGTGAAGCGGAAACAGCTTCAAACCATCAGTCAAGTTGAATCATGGCTAGGATGATTCACACTTGTATACCAAGCACTGAGGATTGATAGATTCCTAACCTATGCTTCTGTCCCTTCCCTTTCAGATTCTGCTTAGCATACTTGTAGTAACTATGATATTTATGCAGGAGAGTTAAAATCACCTACCACATTATTCAACATGTGAATGAACTATGAGGTAAAGGAAATGGTCCATGATTGGAATTGAATATATCCCAACCTACAGCCAAAATCAGGCTCCTGAACATTATTAGAGAAGGATACATTGACTCTGGAATCAGGCTTGCAGTTGAGTGACTTTGAGAAACCAACAAAAATTTATGGCTAGAATCCGGAGTCAAGGAATTGAGGATCAGCTCATTGAAGACAACTTCTCACAAATAGAATGTCCCTTCCATTTTGGGTAATATCCCGGTGGCCGGGATTAGGCAACCCCTGGCTGTGTTAAATTGATCTAGAAGGCATACAAATGTCATTGGATGTCAAATCATTGACTTTTCCATAACAGCTCTTCTCAGTACCTTGATGAATTATTTTTAGATTTTTTGAGCATGCTTATGGCAGTAGGAGTGTAACACTATTATTGCATTATTATTAAATTCTCCATGAGCTTCCTGCAGGGAAAAAAAAAATCTAGAATACACAGGTTACTGAAAAACACAGCATTGGAAAAATACTCAAGTGTCTATCCCTACACAAAAATAAACACATCACATGGCATGCAAAGTGGAATGGCACACAGTGTAGTCTCGCCTTGTGTGATAATCTGCTAATATGGCATCACTTGATCACCTGATGCTTGAACACAGCAGCTTCAGCTATGAACACTGTTTTCAAGTGAAAGGATGTTTAATATGCAGCTCCAGTCATTATTTGTTTGCCCCTCATGTCTGGAGTGTAGCTGTGGAGTACATACCTCAATATCACCTCCACCTGCGTAAGCTGTGTTGTGCTAAAATCAAACTCCAACATCTCCCATGATGGTCAGTCATTGTGACCTTGTGTCAGTGAAGTTGAGTTGGACTCTGGGGGTCATTGGAAATGGTGAGTGGGCACCACCGCCCATTGCTTCTCACAGAGGGCGCTACATCCCGCCCCAAGGCGGCATCACATCCAGTGATGGCGAAGCCTCGGAATTCGGAACCGGACTCCATGATTGATCGGTTTGGCTTTGTTTGTACTTGGGTGCTTCTGTACTTCTTGTTGACATTGGACTGTTGTCTCTTCTCGTTTACCTGTCGTTGACGGGCCTACGACAATGCCTCCATCTCCCGGAAGGCCACAGTTAGCTCTTTTCCCACCTAGCTCTTGCTCTCTAAACTTTGGTCAAATGCCCTGCCCCTGCTGTTGCTCATCCAGTGCTCCCAGCTAAAGTATTATGATGTCTCAGAACTTTGTTGTCATGTACACAAGAGAACACTGTTATCCTGAGCTCAATTTTGTCCTGAGCCTTATCCTGGTAACTACCTGAAATGGGGACATTTTGTCCACCCAGACTCATGTGGGTGGTTTAGAGCATTGCACGTCTCTAAATAGCTCTTCAGACCCATCCCTTTGGCGTGTTGAGACCTTGAATGATGCAATTGCATCTCGAGCTCGACCTGAGTAATCTAGCAAAGCCAGTGGCGGCCACCGCTGGCCGCCGGTGGTTGTTGGCGGCCAGTGTCACACGCTGACGATCATCGGATCGCGCTGAAGTGGCTGTGAACCGGCGATCAACATCGGAGGCCAATGGGTGCCGTTATCTTTGTGGGCCACTGTGGTCCACTGGCTTCCACCGGTTTTCATTGTATATTACTGGCTAGGTGCCGCCAAGATCAAGACTTTGATATATCTGCAAGTAATTATCAAATGACCTGGTGACCACATGCTCCTGATCTACGAAATATTATTTGAGGCGCAGGCCTTCGAGTTCTGCCCCGTTTTTCTTCACTCATGGCAGAAATAATGGCCGACTTCTCCAAGCCTGTTCTGGTGCCTTCTAATTGTCCTCTCGAGAGCAAGCTCTTGGGGGAAGAGCATTCAAAATGGAGACGGCCGAACAGTTAAACTCTTGGCTCGACGGTTTTGAATCACAACTTCAACACATGTCCCTATTAATTATTATTTTTTAATTCATGCATTGATGATGCTGTATGCTGAGCATCTTGGAGAGCGCATAGCAGAGAAGAATTTGGGGCTCACAATGAGTTTGGGGCGGAAGCATTCGGAAATAACGAAGGTTCAGAAGTACAGTAATTCATGTTTTATATTGCTAAATTTGTAGCATGTTCAAGCTCGAATCCCTGTTCAGCATTTTCGTTATGGGGAGGTACCATGCTTCACATAACAAAATATTAAGCACGTTCGCTGGAGCGAAGCAGTTATTGCTTCAAAAACACATTTTCTATACAATTGATCACCCGAACCATGACAATTTTTGAACCGAAAATAGGGTGGTTTCCATCGTCCAGGAGCGCCGTGAGCCAGTGGAATCTACCGGTTTTCAATGGCTGTTGCACCGGCAAGATCCAGTGGAGTCTGGTGGCTCCCACCGGCTTTCCAGACCTTATTTCTCACACTGAGAACCGCAGTGCGGCCACTGGATTCCGCCGGATTCCATTGGGATCCATCGACGCCGCACTGGACAGCATCGTAGACCGGCGATCAACAATGCCGACCAGTGCCGATCAGCGGTTTGCGAGCTCCGCATGTATTACTGCTCGACCTGCTCGAAATGTGATTGTGTCATTCAAGTTTTCTGATGAGTCGTACATCAACTGACTCTCGACCATACTCCACCAATAATCTCTCAACATGCACCGATTCTGTTAGTACCATCCCTACAGCCCACCCATATCGCTCCTGGCCTGCCAGTCGATCCCCTTGGCTGCTGCCGCCACACACATCATCCCTGCCAGGTTCTTGCCCACATATCTGCCTCACAAAATACTACTAGTACATAGAGGTATGTCTCTAGCTAGCTGTCTTGTTTGTTTCGCATTCACCCATCTATCTGTAGGACAGACATCTTCGACCTCTTGCATGAAAAACTGTCTGCAAGCACGTCAAATCTTGGTGCTGCATGCATCTGACTCACCGATCTCAGCAGTTCCGTGCTGTTCAGAGCCATACGAGGCCGATTGCGTCCATGTATCAGCTTGCGAAGCACATGGAAAGTACACGTCACTGGGAACCAAACCGTGAGCACGTCTGCCCGAAAGCCTGTATGGTGCAGCTCAGACACTCTCCCACTTTTCCAGCTCTCTTCTCCGGTGTCGACATCTGCGCTGCACCACTCGTGCACCGGCCTGAGAACGACGTTGGTGCGGCGGCAAGCCACCAAGATCTGCAACCTTGATGAGTTCATCGTCAAATTGTCCTTTGTGGCCAACTCACCAAATTCCATTTCCATTTCGTCTTGCATCGCCTCATCTTTACTCACGCACTCAGAGCGAGCGTGAATACGGTGAGTCAGATGTGGCCATGATACGTGGATCTTGACTCACTCGCCCCCAATTCAGCACAGCACACTCAGCATATTGAGACGAAGCAGGGAGTGCGGGCGTGGTGCTTGCGAAATCGGACGAGCGCAGGCATTCTGTTGTGTGATGCTGTGCAACGCAGGGTACGGATGCACGTTGAGACTCGGAATTGGTGGAATTTTGCAGCGTTCAGCTGGTTGGTGTGATCACAATAAAATGTACACGAAAGTGAATGTCATTTACAGTAAACAAGGTGGTCAGCGGCCTGTGGCCGCCTCCCCCCTTCCTCGGGCAACTAATAGTTTACGGTCCAAACTGCTGACCCGGTGCAGCCGAGCACGTGCCGACCAGGTTATCGGCGATGGCATCTCGGCATCAAGATCAAATTGTCACGATTACGAACCATGGTCTGAGCGGCTTTTCGGCTTAGATTTCAAATTTGAGCGCAGAGCAATCGTGAAGATCGTGGTTGACAGAAATTCAATTTTCAATCGACCTAGCAGATACTTTGCTGCTCGAATGTGCTACTGTGTATGCATTGGGTTATCGGGGAGGTCGCCATCAAGAGTGCAATGTACATTGTGCTATCAATGTAAACTCAGCGGCAGCAGAAGCGGTTTGGAATGGAAGGCGATCGATTTCAAATGAGCATCAAAAGATGAAACAGACAACCGGGAATAATGCTTGCACCCTCCGAATAAGTAAGGTGAAAGACGCAAAAATTTTATAAAGAGTTTGAAATATGGAGTATATACATGGCATGTGATGGTTACGAGTACTTATGTAATCGTTCCTTGATATTTGTACATACACAAAACTTCGACCTCATTTTTTTACGGTCGCATCTGAACGATTAACAGAATTTAGTGGCTGTGCTTTATTTCATTAGATTTGCTCATTTTGTTCAGCCCAAATCTAATGACATTGGAATCGGGACTACATTATCTCTGAAGAAAATAGTGGCAGTGCTCCAGTCTTGCAGAGGTCGTGTGTTCGATCCTTGGTTGTGTCTTTTTTCGTTGAACAATTTTTCCCTTGGTTGGACAGTTGATTATCGTGCCTGAATATCAGCAGTTAGAGAGTTGTTCCTCGAGTTTCATTCATGCCTCTGCCTCACAGCGGCTCTCCCGAGTATTTGCACGGTAGTCTGTACGGTCCTCACTGCAATCCATGCATGTCATCTTCCCGGAACGCCTCAGCGCGTGCACTGTTTACCCCTGCTGATTGCCAACTATGCACGTATTTTCAAATTCGTAGTCACAGCCTTCCTTGCATATGTCCTTGTCCAACAGGCTTCAGCAATATCTGTTCCATCTCTGCCCTGTCATCCAGGATACGACTTAGCCCTTTCACTAATTCCTATCCAGTCATTGCCGTCTCAATCTCGCCGTACACGCGTGCATTCTTGTCGATCGATTGGTGTATACGCCTGATCCCCATAACCAATTGAGTTTCCTTGGTGCCCAAACACCTCCGCTCTCTATGGATCTAAGCCCATTTGATCTCAATCCGCAGTGCTGTTGGCGATGCCCTTGTGCAACCACCGGGATACAAAAAATCCGGGAGATACATTTATTGCAGTGAACACATTCGGCTGATGCCCGACACATTTAAGACTAAGCCAACACGTTTTCTCCTTCACTTTACATTCAAACCCGAGACATTGTGCATGACTCCTTGTCATCGCATGAATCAAGATGAATTACATATGTGCGGCGCAACGGTGGGAAGCCTAGCATGCTGCAGGTAAAATATTTCTCGCACCCACATCAGGCTCTCGCCGACTCCGCGACCTCAGGGAAACGGACTTCGCTGCGGCGAGATCTTCCATTCGCTCTGGTGAATCGGGCGATGGCGGCGGGAGAGGCGGCAAGAAATTCCCGCTACCTTTAGTGGGTCTTAGAGACGAAGCTGTAAATGTTTGGCAGAGATCAGCGAATTTTGGCAGGGTTGTGCAGTCTATTGTCCCACCAGTGTCCGCATCACTTGCGCTTTGTCCTCGCATTGTTCAATGTCTCTGTGACTCTCCATCGATCCAGCTTGGACCTTTTGAGAGTACTGGTAGGTGACTGAACCAAAAACGGCTGGATCTCCTGCATTGTATCGCTTACCTCCTGCAATTCGCGTGCCTTGCGAGCTCTGGTGGCCTAGCATGTACATTGCGGCTCATGCGATGGGAGCCTACCTCAGCCTGAGCATTTTCAGGATGAACTTGAAGAACGCACCTGTCGATGGATACAAGTAAGGCTATGTGGAACACCCGACACGACCTATGAGTCTACATTGACCATAAATAATTTCGGAATTGCACCAAAGTACACGCCAAAACACAGTCAGTGACTCGGCGACCCGATGGTGTACGTCCCAATTGAGGCTCGCTATTTTGATGTGCCATCGGCGCGACGGCGGTGGCGTGAGGTTGTGGAGATGGATGTGGTAGTAAGAAGGAAAAAGAATTGGGCCACAAACTCAAGCGATGCCGCGTCACGATCACACCCGCCCGCCAAGCTCCGACTCAATGTCAAGCACAACATATTTCTAAAATGGGTCAGGCCTGCGAACGGAAACATCCAGCCGAATGTGTCTCCTCTGATGGGGATGTTTCGTCTATGAGAATAAATGTATCTCCCGGGATTAGTATATACCCTGCAACCAGACGGACCCGGAGCTGCTCAAACATGTTCATATCGTGTGGGCAAGACCAATGGGAAGCATCTCGAATGTGCCAGCGAATCCATGTAGACATACAAAGAAGAAAGGGAATTGACATGGTAGATCACGTGTGCTTCGCTCAGCCTGAGATTTTTTTTGGCTGACTCAGCCACCGCAGTGATCTCTCCGGCAGACCCCATTTGAAGAGTGTCGAAGTGCCTACAACCGGGCGTCTCGATGGTCACGCCTCTTTCAAATAAATAAAATGTGAGAAAACGGGCAGACGGTCTGACGAAGAACAGCTACCAAGGTATGAAAAGACAGGTGCAGACGATGACAATTATTCAAACCAATTAAATCAGCGGGTATAAGATGGGTCACTATCCCGGAGAATCAAGCGGGCTCCCCCATCACGATAGCCCAACAAATGTTGAAGCTGATCTGAGGCTCGCCTGCCTTCAACCACTGCATTACAGTGTAGCCCACTATGGTGTGGCACGAACTGTTTGGGATGTCGCCTTCGTTGTCTTCGTATTGGGGCAGGACATCATCCAATCTGTCAATACAGGATTTAGTGTCCAAACCTATGCCACATCTATTGTAGATGGGCACTGTGCATAGTGACCGCAATATTGTAATGTACAGCATGAGTGAGTACCTTCAACGTCGTAGGCCAATGCTTCTGTGGATCCAGTGGACATGCTTGGTTTGTCATTTGCTGAAGAACCTTGAACACCGGGTACTGGGCTCAATGGGATGTGCAGTGGAAAATAAACGGATCAAATTTTAAGTGAGACCGGAAGCGAGGGCCAGTAGAAAAATGAAAGCATGTGATGGACAGTTTATTTGAGTATGAATTGACTTACCAATGTTCAACAGACAACTCTTACATTTCTAGGATGAAATCGGCCTTGGCCCATGTTTGATTTAGATTAAAATGTTAATACCACATAAGTACTCGTAATTGCCGCGCTGCACGACGACCCATACCCACCAAGTAATTAAGTAACAGTCAGCCTATCGGAGTTATCTATGAGCATTGTCCAAGAAACGAAGAATCACCAGTTCAGAGTTCAAGAAACAAGAAGGCAAAGTAGCTCTATACTAATGTAGTCGCAACAATGTCCAGACTGTGTGGAGAAGCCAGCTAGAACACGTACATGCGGTTGGATGCATACGGGTGCCTAGGGAAGGATCGACCTTGAATTCTGGAGGAGTCTGAGCCAAGTGTGTGATTTCGGGTGTGCTTTGGGTGTTGGAATTCCGAGGTCACCGCTCGCTATCTCCGATGTCATTTGTTGTCATATTAAGCCACAGGTACTCCCCTCCCCCCTGGTTGTCGTAATTAATACTTCATTTACACTAATTAGTTGTGTTAACTTTGTATAAGTAGTCCATAGTTTGGAATAATTCCCCGTGCGTTTGCAACGGGTTCACTGCTAATCTGGAATTGATCTCTTTGATTCCAACATTGGGCAGCATCCTCCTCTGTCAAGTCGATGCAGTCGACAGAACCTTGTCAAAGAAATGAATTCATGGCTAACATTCAATAGAATGAAGAATTCACTTTCGATTTCCTTAGCAGCCAAGTTGGTGAGGTCAAAGCCTTTCCCAGACAACGAGACTAATCAAATGTCAGTTTACATCTCAATGCAAGACATAAATTTAACAACATACAACTCTTTTGTTTCTTCCTTTTGAGTTCTTCATCGCTGTGGTCTGGTGCGGAGAACCGCTTTGAACGATGTATGGCAGGCTTGTAGCTGTAGTGCTCACTGCGTCATCGGATTCATTTTCGGCAGTGCTGTCTGCAGGGGCATGGAAGGAAAGAGCGACAAATATGAACCTCAAAACTCAGCAGAGGATCGGGTAGGAGACAGAGGCTCCGTATTCTTATATTTGAGTAGTCTCCGATTTATTGAATTACTCTACGCTGTAGTTGACAGGTCGAGTCTGTAGGCCCCGACTGCGGTTCTACGAAGTTTCTACGCGGGAAGATTTTGGGAGCGCGGAAGAACAAAGGCACGAAATAAAGATAACGGTGTCGCGGTGGTGCCGATGGCGGTGGCGGCCCGCACGCGCACGACGAGCAGGGGAGGGGATGAGGCGGGGGGAAGCTACTACGACCCGGATGCTGCTGCTGCTGGCGGGTGGCTCCGCTACGTCGCATATGGATTGGATCTGCTTTGAGCATAAGCCTCAAGTGCCGAAGCCCGCACGCGCACAACGTACAAGCACCCCGGCGCCGATCCTCCACCCTCCCCTCCCACCCCCACCGCTCCCGTCGCGCGCATCGTCCCCCCTTTGCCTTGCTCTTCCATTCCTTCGTTTTCCCTGGCTCGTGAGTCGCGACGAAGGGGAATCTCTCGGTAGGAGGGATGAAGCACTTGTCGATGCGTATCGGCGTCGGCAGGCACAGCGTATCCCGCCGCAGGACGAAGGCAAAGGCAATGTGAAGGAGGTATAAGCAAGGTACGAAGGCCGAAGGCCGAGGAATGGAGGTAGTGCGGGTCGCGTTGGGGATGCTGCCCGGGGTGTTCGCTCGTTGCTGGCTCCGGTGCTCTACTCGTAGGTGATGCTCATGGGGTACGGCGAGCCGATGCTCATACTGCTGGCGGTGGTGGCGGGAACTCGCGCCGCGCAAGGTGAGCAGGCAAAGGCAGGATAGAGGCGAAAGCCAGCGTAATCTTGGGTGGAGCATGTCCTGACCGAATCTGGGATGGCTAGCGCGAGACACCGTCCTCCTCCAAACCCCACCCTTATTCCCTCCGTCCGTTCACCATCGTTCCCTAGCACGTCGTCGCAGCCCTCCCGTGTCCTCCCCTCCATGCCTCCACCCACAGCGGGGACGAATCCTGCGGACAAAGTCCTTATCAATCGCATCGACAAGGGCGCGCGCAGCGCATTTGGGTACAGGACAAGACAAAGGCAAGACAGAGGCGAAGAGGATCCTCGACGGTGAAGAACGAGGACCAAGGGCAAAGAGTGCCGACGTCCGGGCGATACTCGTGCTCGATCGGGCGGCGGAGTGCGGTGGTTGAGCCGGCGATACTGCCCTTGTGGGCCATGGGCGAGGAATGCCAAGTTACCCGCACCGCTCGCCCTCCCTCCGCCGAGGACGATGCTCGCGCTGCCGGTGGTGCTCGCGGTGGCGGGGGTCGAGCCGGCGGGGCTGCGCGTAGTCCGCTCGCGAAGGGAAGGGAATGCAAAGTAAGGCAAAGCTGGTCGTGATGGCGGAGGCGCAAGCGCAAGCTTTCCACAGCCCGCGCACGTAGTCCTCGGAGACATCGTTCTTCGAGGTCGTATCCCTGCTTCGACGGAGTAAGTAAGAGTCTCCAGCGAGCGAAAGGAGGCGACGATGCGTACAGATCTCGACATGCGATTGGGAAGTAGCAAAGCGCTCCCACTGCACCGCACGGCACCGACGAAACCCACACGACGCACCTCCTGATCTGCCATCCGATGTATCCCGCTGCTGCTCACCACTCCCCGTGCGAGGCTGTCCTGGGTTCCTCGTGCCCGAAGGCTTCGAACGAGCAAGAGGCTTCATCAAGAGAGCGGATCGCCTCCAAGCTCAAAAGCGCCATGGCCAAGATGATCTACGCACGCGAAGGAATGGGTGGAGACGAACGTGGGCGGTGCTCGTGCTCGTACTGGCGGCGGCGACAGCGGCGAGACGCACTTAAGACAGCGGTGCCTGCGCTAACGGTGGCGAGCGGTGCTGCTCGACTAAGCGATCCTGGCGGGGACGACTAGTGATGGTGCTGCGCGTACCGGCGGTGCGGACACGCGACGAGGCGAATTCCTGTCCCAAGTGAGTATAAGTCTCAAGTAAAAGCGGCGATCGAAGGTAGGTACCAGATCGATTGGCACGAAGCTGTCTCTACCCTCATGAGACCCACGGCGACCCCTACCGCTGCGATCGTATTCCGTCCCGACCTGCAATCGGATATTCTCTACGCTTCCCGAGCTCGAGGATGGCCTCCTCGTCCGCAGATAGGCGCGGATGTCGTGGCGGAGCGGGGCTACAGCGGACGCCGGACCTGCTGCGGGAGCCCAGCGTGTCGTTCGTGCCGCGGTGCAGAAGCCAAGGTGGTCAACAGCGATGCTGACGTCGCGAATCCGTCCCGGCGTGACGTGGAGCGGTAACAGATGGGTCCGCGCGTCGAGCACTGTCCTCGCCAATACGTTAGTTCTCTCGAAGATATATGGGAAGGTAAAAAAAACGCACCTGGGTGTCGTAGCCGTCCACCGACTCCCCCGCGCGCCACTCCCTCCTTCGTCTTCCCTCCTTCATCCGGCTTGTCCCGTCCACCACGGCGACACCGCGCTACACTACACTACCGCTACTACTCTCGTTACGCCGCACGACATCATCGCACGGCGAGCTAGCGTCGTCTTCGCCCGATTCCTTGCCACATCATCGCGATTCATCGCGCATCCCTCGCCTCGTCCCACTTGTCCGTCGTCCCGAGCACAATGCATTGAGTATGAGTATCTTCTCGCCAGAGTCGCATCGGGCGTCAGGCGTCGCGCACGACGGGTATGGCACACAAATAAGACGGGGACGGTGGTACGTGCGGGATCGATATCGTTATCTCTATGGATCAAGCCAACTGCAGAGCCGAGACGGTGCCGTGGCGGGTGCTGGTGTTGGCGGACCGGCGGAGGCAAGGTGAGCGGGCGGGGAACGAGGAATGGATGCGGCGCGAGGCCATTGTTGCGTCGAACGGTCTATGGGACAGCGGGGTCGGTACCGGGCTGCGCTACGAGGAGTTGCAGGAGCGGAGCCGTTGAGTACTCCTGTGGGACGGCAAGCGGCTTCGGGGATGTTGAGGATAGTGGTACCGCAGCCAGGATGGACAGCGAGAAGCGGTGGGGAGCTGGGGAGGGAGGACGTATCAGTACGACGCTACGAGATTGTAGGTAGATGGTAGATAGATAAATTCGGATGGAAGAAACGGGAAGCGAAACAGGGAAGAGCAGCGCGGGTGAGCAGGTATAGCCAGCCGCGATATCAGAGCGAGGTTCGAGCTCCCCGAAAACGAGAAGCACGAGCAAAGCAGCGAGAGCGGATCCTCCATACCAGGCAATATGGCAGGAGGGCATGGATTGGAATCGACCGAATTGGAATCGAAGGAAGATAACAAGCAGTAAATGGCAGGGAGTGACGACCAGGAGCAGGACAGAAGGAAAGGAAACGCACCAGATTCAATCGTATCGCAATCCACCACCTGTGCCTTCCAGCCCTTCTCCTTCTCGTTGGCACCTCCTCCCGCGTCGCGCACATACTAGGATGCTTGTTGACGGTCAAGGACCACCTAACATCCCCTTGCACCGAATCGCTGCGTGCGAAGGCGAAAGGCGGAGGCCCGAGCACAGATCGTGTCTGGCCAAGTGGGGTCAATGTCTAGACAAGCATGACGACGCGGGACGCACAAAGCGAGGATTCTAAGCGCATCCTTTGCAGAGATGTCATATCCAATCACTCCGAGTCGCTGGTCTCTCCAGGCCAAAACGCGCGGGGTGCGGGCAGGAAAGGCGCGTAGAGCTGAGACGCGGAAGACCGGTCAGTAAGAAAACGACTGGATGATGAGTGGATGGCCACGCACGACCGTGGAGAATCGAGTGAATGCCCACCGACGTGGCCGCCCGGCATCTTGATCTCGCGCCGCTGGAACGGATTCACATTTTCATTTTACTCTCGCCAGTTAGCTCTTGACTGAAGGAGCGCAGAATCCAAAGCCGCGGGCGTCCTCGAGAGCTCAGATTCAAATTCACCGTTGAGAGTACTTTCCTCTCCGTGAATCATAACTCTTGCCCTTTTGGTGTGCAACGAACAGGATGGCGGAGGCGAAAGGCGCGTTGACAGGCGCACTGCCACCGTGATCGTGATCGTCGTGACATGTGACGAGCCTTCCTTCTCCTCGACCAGAAAAATCGTTTATCCTCGCAGTGATACCAGAATCTCTGGAATTCTGACTTGTCCTCCGCTTCGTTCACGCTTCAACTACTCTAAGGCGTTTTTACTGCTGAAGCTTGGAAAAAACTTGACTTCAGTCCTTCACTTCGCGTTCTGAGGTCGTTGGCTCGCGATCCCCTGACTCAAAATTTGAGCAATGAACGGCTACATCCGGGAAGAAACTCTCTCGTTGGCTGGCCACTCTTCAAAATTTACTTTGATCCATCTATTTCAGCGTCTTTATAAATCAAGACCCCAGTCTTCTTTCTCTTTGTTGTCCGTTTTTGCTCCGAATCAAAGCTGGGTCAAATGGAGTCTCCATACATTGCACGACCGACAAATATCATAGCACCATACTCTTCTGAGGTAAACTCAACCTCAATTGACCCTTTCGGTGTTGCTAGGAGACTCGAAAATAAAGCTCCAAAAAAATCCGACTCCATCGACTCGAGTCGACTTGAGTCGCCTTCGAGCGACTCGGATTGGTCAAGTTGAGTTGAGTCAAGTCAAACCTTGTTTGAAGTCGACTTTGTGAGTCGCGACTCGAATTTTTGAGTCACGGCAACACTAGGGGAGGCTGCACTCAATTCTTGGGGATCCTTGTGGATTTAGAAGCTCATACTCTCTCTTTTTGGTACTGGACGACTTGTACAGAACCCATTTTGAACTGCCTTCCAGCAGCCATTAGCCATCTATTTTGAACTGCCTTCTAGCAGCAATTAGCCATAACAGCCATCAGATGGCTCCGATGGCTGCAGCGCAAACTCGCTAATATGTGCGTTATTGTCTTTGAACTCGTTGAATTTCTCACTTGCTGATTCAGATATCATATCGTGTCCAGGTGTGCACGTCGTCGAAGCTTGCCAAAGCGATCCTCTCTTCTGTTTCGTTGATCACCTCCTGCACTTATTTCGTTCCCGCAGATTATCTGCGCTTCGATTTTCCTCGTCTCCTCTTTTCAGCAGCGAGATCTCAAGATTCAAGACTTCCTCCTCCAAATTTATGACTCGTCGCATGCGACTCCTGCCAGGCAAAGCGGCCAGAAATTTCACTTACATTAACATTTTTCTCGATTTCCCGCGTTGTCTGGGCTTTGATTTAACAGTTTTTTGAATCGGGAATACTCTCAGCATTGAAAGGAAAAGGCCATTTCGCCTTGAAATTTTCCAAGCATGGCTGGTTCTTTACCACAACGCGCTCAAGTTCAGCGTGAGAAACGAGTTCCGAGATGTTTCGGCGGACATTGTCCAATCAAGCAAGTTGTTGATGGAGGTCCAAGCGCAAATCGCTCGTGGGAAGCTTTTAACACCCACCAACGACGCCAGAGTAGGGGCGAAGAACGATGAGAATGCACATTCAGCTCAGCCCGCGTGGTTTGGCGAAGACGATGGCAATGGGATCCAACGGGAGAGCTGTACAGATCCATAACAAGGTATAGCTCTTCTTGGTCGGGCAACCAACAACAATCAAACTTAAGCCAGGAAGATTGTCTGGTGAGTGAAAGCAAAGGATTACACTGTCAAGGTTCGATCGTAATTACTAATCCAAAACACGACATCTAGATCAACGATAATTCTCTGCTAGAAGTTCCAGGGTATTGACCTATCCCGAACGGCCGAGAAAATCGGAAACATTAGGGGAGGTCAAAGATCGCTTAAGAGGTCGATTCACGGGCGGATTCTCGGTTGGATTCTCATGCCGATTCTTGACAAGAATCGATCGATTCTCATGAATCGACGTCAATCCAAGAATCTACTCCAGAGTAGATTCTTGGATTCAGCTTGATTCTTGATGAATCGACAACAACCTCGATTCTCCGTTGATTCTTGGTCGAGAATAGACGGGAATTAACCTCTGAATCTATGGCTGAATCGACACCTGAATCGACATGAGAATTGCCTTCTTAAGCGATCTTTGACTCCCCCTATTCAACACAGAGATCGAAGACAACGAATGCGAGCAGCTTCTGCAAAGATCAAGATGCACGAGTCGCTTCAGAAGGTGCAGGAATGGGAGGGTAAAACACAGTGCTGAAAGACTTGTCCCAGTGTCAAATCAGTGGGAGTCAGTTGATGTTCGCGAATTTCGAATGTTTGTGTGGCTACTCGTGTAACTCATCGAGACGGAAGACAAACAGCAGGATTATCATCTGTGTCGCCAGAACAATATTCCACTCCAAAGTTTGACTTCTGAAGACATTGAAATATATTGACCCAGACCAGACCAAAAGGCCAAAAGATCGTTCACGAACGCAGCCCAGAAATACAAGAGGTGTAGGTTTGAACTGGGTGCATTGAATGATAAGAGCAGTGTAGATAATCTAGGGTCAGCCATGTTAGCGTAGTAGCCTCAGTTACGGAGCTCAGAAAGAGTAACTGAGGCTGTGCAACGGGTTCGAAAGTTAGAAAGGAGTGGACGTAGAATTGACGGGATGAATGAAGGAATATACATATGAGATTAGGCGAAATATACAGTACCGCTAACAAGCCGGATTTCGGAGAACCCCTCGGCAAATTCGAACTTTGAGACACCGCCGGGAATTGGGAGGAATATTGATGTTAAGTAGCGAGTTGCAGCAGATGACTTCCACAACTCAAAGTCAAAGCTAGACTTCTGATGAAACCCATGGCCGCCGGTCTGAACGCGCCCGACGTCCATATGGACACACACATTTGTCGCTGCCTTTGCTGCCTCTGCCAGGTGTCAAAAGATGTACTGTACTATTTCGTTCAAATCGACATAGGGTGTGACACGTGACCCAGTTGACCTATTCGACATTTCGGCAACCACCAAATTTTGCGTGACACCTCGAAAAATTTCGGGATCCGACACAAAAAATTTCGTTCTCTCCGTCTTTCTGAGCTCTTTCGGTGATTTTGGGACCTGCGTGACCACTTGGAGGTTCGACAAAGGCTTGTGTGACGCGTGACCGCGACCGAAATTCGTGATCGACATAGGGGTGCGTGATGCGTGACTGTCGAATTGAATGAAAAAGGACAGTATATGTAGTGTTACAGTAATCGACAGCGATTCTACTGAGGCCCTTTTCTTGCCCTTTCATGTATGATGCAGTCGACTCTTTCCTTCCTGGCGTTGCTTGCATCTACCATCTCTGCCACAAGCCACTTCTCTTTTGGGATCCCCAACACCTACCTGGACTTTTCTGCTTGTTTGTCACAGCCTGCCGTGTTTTCGTGCGAAGACACGACCGAGATCGTGAACATTTGCTGCTCTCCAACACCCAGCAGGTGAGGTTGCGGGTCTGAGGCAATGCAGAGTGCTCCCCGCATGCATGCTTCTGCAATATTCATGTCAGAGGCCTGAATTGAATTTACCTTGAAGGGAATCTATATTGAGAGAATCGTGAGGAAGTCAAGGGTGATGGCAGTAGAAGCGGTGGGCAAGACACGGACACCGCAGAGAAAGGGGGAGACAATGATGTGGTAGTGATCCTTGGCCAAGTCACCAAATAAAAAGAGGGACCAGGCGAGCATGGAGGCAGAGGTGGAGATGGCTGTGAAACACTGAGTGTGTGTGGAATGCAATGTGGAGAGAAAGTTTTTTCAGGTCGAGGACAATGAAGAGTTTTGCAACATGCGGCCAACAAGAAACACAGGCATACATACACTCTTTTTCAAACCTTGACCGTGTTAGTCTTCAGGAGTCACAAGTGTGTTCATACTGTATGTATATTCAGCGAGAGGGTAACTGAGTTCAACTCTCCTACATACTATAGCTATTGATGGAAAATGGTACATGTACAAGTATACTGGGTCTGAAATGGAAGTAATGGAAACATGGGTTATCTGACTGTATCAGAATCCGCACCTGGGTATATGAACTCAGTCAAAATTCAAGTTGAATGGAAGTTTTCAGCTGTCTCTGCTTCTTGGATTGAGTTTCTCAGCTCTTGAGCTTGTTGATGTTCTCCCAGTTTTGAATAGGTAACAGCCAGATTGTGCATAACCTGTATTGTGTATCGATGATTTGCACCAAGAATCTGTTTATATTTCTCCAATAGTGTCACCTCAAGACCTTTGGCTTTCTGATGCTCTCTGAGGTCTGAATATGTGGTTGCTAGATTATTCATAGCTTTCAGTGTGTCTGGATGGTTTTCACCCAGAATCTGTTTCCGTTTCTCCAGGACAATAACCTGGAGATTCTTGGCATCCTCGTACTCCCCAAGGTCTGAATATGTGGCTGCTAGATTATTTATAGCTGACAGAGTGTTTGGATGATTTTCACCCAGAATCTGTTTGTATTTTGCCAGGACAGTAACTTGGAGATCCTTGGCATCCTGATACTCCTCAAGGTTTGCATATGTGCTTGCTAGATTACTCATAGCTCTCAGTGTGTCTGGATGGTTTTCACCCATAATCTGTCTCCGTTCCTCCAGGACAGTAACCCAGAGATCCTTGGCACTCTGATACTCCCCAAAGTGTGAGTATGTGATTGCCAGATTATTCATAGCTGTCAGTGTGTCTGGATGGTTTTCACCCAGAATCTGTTTTCGTTTCCCCAGGACAGTAACCTGGAGATCCTTGGCATTCTGATATTCTCCAAGGTCTGAGTATGTGTTTGCCAGATTATTCATAGCAGTCATTGTGTCTGGATGGTTTTCACCCAGAATCTGTTTCCATTCCCCTAAGACAGTAGCCTGGAGATCCTTGGCATCCTGATACTCCCCAAGGTTTGAGTATGTGCTTGCTAGATTATTCATAGCTGACAAAGTGTCTGGATGGTTTTCACCTAGAATCTGTTTCCACTTCTCCAGGACAGTAAGCTGGAGATCCTTGGCATCCTGATACTCCCCAAGGTTCGAGTACATGATTGCTAGATTATTCATAGCTATCAGTGTGTTTGGATGGTTTTCACCCAGAATCTGTTTCCATTTCTCCAGGACAGTAACTTGGAGATCTTTGGCATCCTGATACTCCCCAAGGTGGGAGTATGTGTTTGCTAGACTACTCATAGCTATCAGTGTGTCTGGATGGTTTTCACCCAGAATCTGTTTTCGTTTTCCCAGGACAGTAACCCGGAGATCCTTGGCATCCTGATATTCTCCAAGGTCTGAGTATCTGTTTGCCAGATTATTCATAGCTGACCATGTATCTGGATGGTTTTCACCTAGAATCTGTTTCAATTTCTCCAGGACAGTAACCTGGAGATCCTTGGCATTCTGATATTCTCCAAGTTCTGAGTATCTGTTTGCTAGATTATTCATAGCTGACAGAGTGTCTGGATGGTTTTCACCTAGAATCTGTTTCCATTTCTCCAGGACAGTAAGCTGGAGATCCTTGGCATCCTGATACTCTCCAAGGTTCGAGTACATGATTGCTAGATTATTCATAGCTATCAGTGTGTTTGGATGGTTTTCACCCAGAATCTGTTTCCATTTCTCCAGGACAGTAACCTGGAGATCCTTGGCATCCTGATACTCCCCAAGGTGTGAGTATGTGTTTGCCAGATTGTTCATAACAGGCAATGTGCCTGCATCTGAATCACATAAAGACCCCTTCATTTCCTCCAGTACTGCTTCTAATATCTCTGAGGCTTGTTTATATCTCCCCACTTCCACCAGAAGCAATCCATATTCATATCCAAACAGTAGAACTAGGTCTGTGCTAGTTTCTCCAGCTGCTTCAACATGTGGGCATAAGATCAGACTGGGCAATACACTATCCCACCTGGGGCGCTCCCAAATTGCCATGGCAAGGATAGTCCTCATTGTAAGCATGCAGCTGTCAGGTTCTGTGATTTTGGTTTGAGCCCAGGCATGCACCAGTGGATGAATAGAAAACCAGTTTGTCTCTTCATCAAAGCTAATCAATGAGTAGGCTTGCATACCATTCATAACAATTGTAAACTTCAGTGAATCCCATACACCATCTGGACCCAGAAAATGCGAGAGAAGTTCCCTAGGTCCCTGTAAGCCTTCATTTGAAGGGTAATTGAAGTCCAATGAATATTTTGCAGCATAGCTGAAGATAGCTTCAGAGATTCCATTGAAGTGGAGGAATGAACAATGCTGCAGGAGCATAGCAGCTGGTGGGCTCAAGCGATCAAAGCTCATTTGCCAGGTTGTATAGACTGTCCAGGCATAACGATCCTGAGATTGAGCAGGTTTTTCACTGAGTAATTGTGCTTGATTCTTTGCGTAAAGCTCAAGATAGCTGCCAAGGTTCCGGGACTTTGATATGAATGCCCCAGCCTGAATGATTGCAAGAGGAAGGTAGTACAATGCCTAAGGATTCATCAGAACTAAATAGTTTTATGCCATAAATTATCTGACCTTTACTATTTCTGCTGCAAGTTGTTCAGTAGCAACTGTAACCTTTTGTCCAGCACTCTTGAGCAGTAAGGCCACTGCATCCTTCTCCTCCATATCTGAGACAAGAGAATGTGATCCAGCATGAACACATAGTCCAGGGTTTCGAGACGTGATGATGATGTTTCCGTGATCACATTCTGGAATGAAATCCCGCAGATTGATATTTGGATCATCAGCATTGTCAAAAACAAGAAGCCAAGGTTGAACTTGGCTAGTCAGCCACAACAATCCTTCCTGTAGAGAATCTCCAAAGCCTTTTATAATTGCGATATTCTTCAGGCCTGCATGAATAGTTGCCATTGTGCTAGTGTCGATAAAGAAGATATCTGTAAATCTAGAGCATGGATCAACAAATATTTCAGTTGCATAGTGAATCTCACTGAGATGTTGATTCCTTGATGAATTTCAAAGCAGTCTGTGTTTTCCCAGTACCTCCAAGCCCATGTAGTACATAAATCTTTTTGGGTTCCTGGGTCTAAACTGAAACAATTATGCATTTGCCCCAGGATATCCCTTCTGCCCTGAAATATTTGAGCAGGAGGAGGACAGCGGGTGCCAATTTGAGCTACCCGGATCTTGCTCTGCTGGGATGCCTGCTCTGAAGAAGCAAGCGTGGACAGATGGAACTGTTGTGCAGCGATATGGAATGTAGGACCCAATCCATCCCCACCGCGGCCACCAGTGGCACCATCAGAGTGACCCGGGCCCCCATGACCACCTTGGCCACCTACTTGAAGTGGGCAATAATTTTCGCAGAGACAGAATTTTTCCTCACCCATGATGGTCAGCTGCAGTGGTCCGGGAGCATCCTGTGTAATTATAGCACCCGCTACTTGCTGGAACGAGGTTTGTCGTAGCATTTCATCCACTTCGAAAGGCTCCATATGCGTGAAGACTGGTCAAAGATGATGGAATCAAGGAGCCCAATTTCAGATTAGCAGTGAATCCGTTGCAAAAGCTCGGGGAATTATTCAAAACCATAGGCTACTTATACAAAATCGGCATGACTAATTAGTATAAATGAAGCATTAATTACGACAACGAGGGGAAAGGAGCGTACCTGTGGCTTAATTCGACAGCCAACGACATCGGAGATAGCCAGTAGTGGACTCAGAATTCCAACAAAGGAGAGGGATAGGACAGCCTACGTCGAGGGCGTAGACAGGGCACATTTCCCCATGCGGAAAAAGGCAGGTCGTTCCCTTTCTGCGTCGCGGACTTACATCCGAACGATTTCGCGGTGACAACATTAAGATTTTCCCGATGAATGAGGCAAAAACTGAGCAGGACCGTAAAACTAAATGAAACAAGGGATGAATGAAGTTGCTTTCCGTTTAGCCACCCGTGAGGCGCATTCGGCGCCAAATTTCGGGATGTGCCGAAACGCAAGCGCTCAGCAGATGGACCGCTTGACACAGTGCAGGGCCAGAACGCAACTTATTCGGCGCAAAATATACAGATGGGAGGTTGACGGTCTGTTCAACGATGGCATGACGGGTACGGAAACACCAAAATACCGGAGATTGTGCGCTGACAGTCACGGACGGCGTCCCGCTGTAATTAAACGTCACGTTCGCCCAGGAGTACCGTGTCTTGGTATACACAACACGAGTAGAGTCGACGGCGAAGGATGTAGGTGGGGAAGACCTAAGAATCAATACCGATTTATAAAAGCCGCACCTCGCTGCTTTCCGCGTGCGACCTTGCATGCCCGCGGTATCGATGCCGAGAATCACAGATGAATTAAAATCGACCCAGTGCATCGGGAAGGTACATGAATAAATAGCTCGATGGCGGAAGCTGCGGGACTGACATCCGAGATGCGCCCGGAAAGCCCAAGATATTAAATCCTCTTGCTTTGTCGTGTCTTCATTTGCGCAAGGATGACAGACGGTGGGCTGCCCGAGTAGACGCAAGACGCAGGCATGAGAAGGCGCGCGCGGTGAGATTCGAAATCCAAAGTCAGACCAATGCCATTCGGGTCAAGCTGGAGTTGCCACAGATCCCTTCCCGCTAAGATTTTGGAGCCCTCGCCGCTGTGGGTCCTCCGAGCGCGATATCAATGTCTACGTCGATGACAGAACTTGAGGCAGGATCAAGGGAGAGGCATCGGCATTCGAGAGAAGCGCGAAGAGGTAAGGACAGAGATGCACGAGATTCGCCCGAGAAGCGCGGACCGAGGCGAGTGGGGGTGTCGTGAGATCGAGAGACGTGTAGCCGTCAAATGTTGATGGAGGTGCAAGCGCAGGCAGCGGTGCAGCGGCAGTGGCTTGCCCGAGCCCGAATTGGTATCCGTTCCAGTCCGCGAATGATGAAGGTTCCGGACGTTGACCAAAGTGCTTCAAGATCGCGCGACTTGACCGGATGCCTCACGATCCCGCAAGTTGATGCAGATTCAACTCTGAATCACTGTGAGGTCTTCGTCGCCGCCGCGAGGGAGGGGGGGGACGTGCCTTGAGTACTTTGAGTGCTCGATTCGCCGAGCCGTTAATATTTTTGGATCTTGAATGATCTCAATGGTTCCCGCTGCAGAGCGACGCAACTTGTGCACGAGACAAGCGCGCGGGAGCACTCCCTTAGCAGCGCATTTTCGCTCGATTCGGGAGAAACACGACTTTGTAGGCTCTCTCTTATCGGATCAAACACGCGGCTATCTGAGCTGTAGTGAGTTCCTTTTGATTGGCATTGGCATGACGATGAATGCTTGAGGTGATGCACCTCCATCTCGATATCCCGAGCTCCCAACAAAAGATCGGAGCAGCACGACATGGACCCAATGCGCTGGTTTGTGTACCGTAGGGTGGCTTGGGCTTAAGCCACAACGTTGCCAACGTCAACGTTGCTTAAGCCAGCATGAAGCCAGCTTTAAGCCAAGCCAGCTTAAGCCAGCATGAAGCCAGCTTAAGCCAGCATGAAGCCAGCTTAAAGCCAGCTTAAGCCAGCATGAAGCCAGCATGAAGCCAGCTTAAAGCCAGCTTAAGCCAGCTTCGAGCCAGCTTCAAGCCAGCTTCAAGCCAGCTTTAAGCCAGCTTCAAGCCAGCTTTAAGCCAGCTTCAAGCCAGCTTAAGCCATGTGTCAACCAAAAAAAAAAACAAAGTTGATTTAAAACAGTTAAATTTGAGTGAGTTCTTTCAGGAGAAATTTTGATTGAAATAAACAAGTGCATTCAGCCATCCTGTTCTACATCAGCGGTCCAATTGATACTGGGACCTGGGCGTTCAGACTTGATATGTTGTGCCAGACTGACTCCAACCTTGAGCCAAGTGCCACCAACCTTCTCAAACTGTTGCCGCATATTTTGATGCATAAGCTTTCTTTCCTGGGTCATTTTTGTGGTCATGAACAAGTGCAGTCCAGACTGAGTGCATTTTGTTGAATCCCTGTACTGCATGGCAAAACTCCTGTCCAATGAGTCAGTGCCATTTTCGTGACTTCGGTACTTCACTTCTTTTCACTTAGCTTTGTGTAAGCGTGTGAGTTTGATTGCTTTCAGTATAAGTTCGCAACTTCAGCTGGCTGTAGTGGAACTTTATCACTTCATTTGTGCACTATGGGAGCTCGTTACTCAGGCTGATGATGATCACCACCTGACCGCATCCATCCATGTGGAGAGCACATTCAGTCATGGGTGTAGTGCAGTGCGCACTGTTCAATTCAGGATCGGTGCACACAGCACATTTGAAGGATGGCACACATCTGAGCAGTACTTTCCGCTGATTATGCAGTCGTGTTGTTGTTCTAAAAGACTGAGCTTGGCCAAGAGAGTGATGTAAGTTTGAGAAGCTTCTCAAACGACTAGAGCCACAGAGGTTGATCAACCATTGGTAAGACCAGTTGTTCAAGTCAGATGCAAAGTTAACTTGAAGTTTCTCATATGTAGCACAAAGAAAAGGACACAACACTCATTAGGATTCAATTATGCTTCGGTCTTTCATGGCTGCATGGTAAGTTGTGAAATATCTTTGCATCTTTGGTCACAAAGTCTATGGCTGAACAAAGGGAGCACACCTATTCATACGACCCTAGCTCAGACTTTGTTATTTACTCGGAATCTAAGTACTGCATTTAGAGATATTTATCACAAGATAATGACAAGATAAGAAAGTATCATATCTATTCAGCTTGGAGTTGAGGCTGCGAAATTCTTGGCTCATGAAACATCTTCAGTAAATATCACAGGCTAGTAGTCGCACCTGGTATTGTGTGGTCCGGGACAGTTCCATTGTCAAGAGATGTTGATGCATTCAAAAGTCACAAGTTCAAGTTAATTTTTTTGTGCACAAACAAAACAAAAAGAATTAACAACACCTGGAGTGCACGAACATTGCACACCTGGTATATCCCAATCCAAGCATAGGACATGGCTGGCCATGTCGAAACACGGCATAGTGCCTGCAACTGACCAAAGTGATCAGCTATTGCTGCCAGAGAGCAGCACAATTCAAAAATAATCTTCAATGTCACAAAAACTTCAAGTGAAACTTGTGTTTAAGAAGGAAAATATATTCACAAGATGCACCCATTTCAATTGCCAATCTGCTTTGTTTTACATGACATTTGAGGAGGAAGAAATATAACTAGAATATTTGTGAGGCGGCCCAGCTGGTAATGCCCTTCTTAGTTTGTGTGCACATGTCAGTTGGCTGGTTGTAAGCGGCAGTGAGAGTGCTTGGGGCAGTGAAAAATCCTCAGCTGTGAAATATGCCACACCAGGTGACGAGGAAAACGACTCAGGGAAGATTATGGGGCTGAAAATGAGAAACAAAAATTTACTAGGTTTCACCAGCGCTGTATGCATACCAATGCAAGTCTGAGCACCCAGGTCCCAGGATCAATTGGACCGCTGATGTAGAACCGGATGGCTAAATGTACTTGTTTATTTCAAATCAACTTTTTTTTTTGGTTGACACATGGCTTAAAAAGTTGGCTTAAGCTGGCTTTAAGCTGGCTTAAGCTGGCTTCATGCTGGCTTAAGCTGGCTTCATGCTGGCTTCATGCTGGCTTTAAGCTGGGTTTAAGCTGGCTTAAGCTGGCTTTAAGCTGGCTTAAGCTGGCTTTAAGCTGGCTTCATGCTGGCTTAAGCTGGCTTCATGCTGGCTTCATGCTGGCTTAAGCAACATTGACATTGGCAATGTTGTGGCTTAAGCTTAAGCCGCACCGTTGCTGGGTTTGTTGCGACATAGTATCAATCATAGGTAAATATTCATTGAACCAGGAGAAGCCGCACTTAAGTCGGATCGCGGGTGCGTCTCCGGTTCCAGATACGAGAGCTTTGTGAGCGTCGGTGCCGTCTACAACACGGGAGGGAAATTCCACTTTTGAGCTAGGGAAAGTCGGTTGTGGAGAGCAGAAGAAGGATATAGCCGAGCATTGAGGATCTTAATGCACAGACACCGAGCAGTGTAATTTGAAGTCGGAGATGTCCCAGTGCTACTTAGACGCCGTCAAGCCTCGAGGATGACGTGTACAACAGCGGCGAAGAGCGTAGATCGAGCCTGACAAGGCAAAACATCGGTAAGAATCGATTTTCAGGAGCCTCAAGGTTTCACCAGCGGTGTTGACGCCGTCGATGGTGGTGAGCGGAAAAGAAAGGAGCGGACCGGGGAAGAAGCGGACCGGTCCGAGCAACACGTGCCAGGCGGAGTTTGAAATCTTCGGCGGGAACCGAATTGAGTCTTGCTTTCTGCTTTCACGTCGCAGCCCTTTGTGCGCGCATCTGCGGCCGACGAGCCCTCGATCTTTCAACGACCTGAGCGTCTTCAATCTCGACTACTCGCTCAACCGCCTCACATTCACAGTCTTCTGCCGCAAGCGTCCGGACTCCCAGCGCCTAGCGCAGACTCAAGCATCTGAAACAACCGCGCCTCCTGTTCCCGCCGACCTGCGCGAACAATGCACTCGGGCCCGCGCCATCCACGTCGTTGACAAATCGTCCTCCGAAGCCGCCAACACTAACCCACTCGCATTTGGCGCCACGCGCCTGGAGGTTTATCAGGGAGGAGGATGACTGAAAGCGGATTGGAGAGGCGCAAAGATTAACAGCCTATTCGGTGCGTCCCGGCCGCTCTTTCCTCCTTTTAAGTTAAAACTGACGCATGCGCAGCGTCCCCCACCATCCCGACCCCGCGCTCGCCGTGCATTTATATACACAAGCATCGGTGCGTGGTCTTGATTCTCGACGTATCCCTCGTCCCATTTCTTGCGCCGTATTCGCGCCTTTGGACGTCGTCATCCCCTCCGGGCTATATCCATTTTTTCGTCCCTCGTTGCTCCCAAGCAGGCGAATACGCTCACGTTTCGCCGACGCTCCTCGAGCTCTGCCGCTTCTACCCATACTCGTACCCTTCCTTCCCCTCCGATCCTCCACCCTTCTTCCGTCCTGCTCGCTGCCCGTCGCGTCGCCGCCTTTCTCCGTGCTGCCCATCTTTATCCTCATCCCCGCATCCGATTTGCCCGCCCATACCTCTGCCTGTTCGTTCTGGGACGAGTGTCCTTCCCCTCCTCCCGTTACTCGCTTTCCTATCCAACCGTACTTGCTTACTGTTTCTGCGTCCTTGTGTCGACGTCGCTAACCCTACTCTTTTCGCAGACTGTGTCCCAAATCAAATTCGCCCTACGACGGCGCTTGAAGCGTCTGAGTCGTGTCAGCGCCGCTACGGCTGCGGCAAAGGGGAGTTGACGATGCAGCGCACAGTAATCATTGCTGCACTGTTTTGCTTGCATCTTTTCTCTAACTCGACATTTGGTCAGTATAGGGAACTTGCACAACACACATCGGTTCAAACTATGAGTCGACCCATCTCTGCGCTGGACTTGGTTGATTCTGTTAAGCGGCTCAATGTCACGCTCTCTGCTGTGCTGTACTTCGGTTTATCTCGTCTCTCCGGAGCTACGCCTCCTCGTGCGTCTCAATACGCAGTAATTCGTGATCTGCCTGCTTTCTCGGCGGATTCCTCGTTCTTATCCTCACGCATTAAGATAGGACGATACCCTTTCTTCCGCGCCTGCCAACTCAGATCCTCTGCCCTGGCTACGATTCTGGCAACTCTTCTATGGGCCGAGCGTGCGGCGAGCTATTTCAATTCAATCAAGACTTTGTTCTTGCAGAAATGGTGCGAGCTCATCCATCACGAGCTCATTGAGTAATATTCGTTGACTTGGTACAAATGATTGCGTTGAGCTGCATTATTATCCCAAAGCCATTTGAAATAATGCTTTTATTCATGCAGCGATTGCGATGTGGGGGCTGTTTTTTCTTCTATTTTTTTGGTAGCGGAACCCGATACTAGAACTGGCTCAGATTCTGGCGCTCGAAGCAAAACTGGCGACAACAGGTTTTGGCATTCGCTATTTCTGCGCGCCAGTGGCGCCAGGTCAGCCGGGGGGAAAACATTTTGTCAATGCTAGTTCCGAAGTGATATCGATGTGGCCGCCACACCCCGACAACACGAGAACCAGACCAACCTAAGTTTCTTCGCCATCATGTCAATTTCAAGAGAGATCCGAAATGTGAAAAAACCGCCTCGCCGTGTTCGACACAATTTCATTCATTTGGCAACGGAGACTTCGAACCAGCTGCTTTCAAATCGGATTGTTCGGCCCGGGGACCAACATTTACTGGGTTGCTTCTTGATGGTAAATACGAGTACGCCACCTCACGCCATCTTTTGTGAGGAAAGTTCGGTCAGACCAAGGAGGAAACCTTTACGTGACCCGTAAGCGAGAGCCTGTGCGTCCGTATGGCTAGAATTTGTACTCTCAATGGGTATTCAACGGTCCATCAAACATGGATTCATTATGCCGCGTTCGCACTGTGCTTCGGGAGGTGTCGCTTTCTGATCCTTGTTCGTTTCTCTGCGTTCAACATCAAGAACACCCCGGTTGCCCTCCTTCACAGGCGATTGTCTCTTCACGGGCTGAAGAGGCGTCGCTCAGAATTCACGACAGAACTCTATACTTGAACTTTAGACATCAATTCACCGAAGTTGATATCCACAGACGCCGCATGGACCTGAGGTATCAAACCCCAGACTGACTCGTCCTTCAGGCTGTAACAATGTCACACCTCTTGGGAATCATCGCAGTGAGCCCGTCCGTTCGTCTCACATCCATCCACTTATTATCCGCAGGCTCTTGCCAGTAGCATCATCGCTCACGCGGCTGCTCCAGATTTCTCAAGGATCTTTCCGGCCGGGCTAATTGCGGTCGTGCAGCTGCCAAGCGGCGACACGCGTCTCTTTTTTTAAAGCTCCAATGCCTCCATCGAATTGATATCCATCAACGACCTGTTCCTAGCTGGAACTATGTACGACAGGGAAATGCTCGTGCCTGCAAGGGAGGCAGTGCTCGGTACGCCCATCGCCGCTGTAGCGAATACGAGTACGGCTTTTAACGGGGTATGAGGCCCAAAGCCTTAATAATTATTGCACGCTCACTTTTGACTTTACTTGCTAGATTCGTCTCTAGTTCGTTTCACCTTCCAACATTCTTAGCGAATACATATTTGATATCAACACGGGATGGCGTGGGGGACTTTCATGCGTTGACTGCATCACGGTGGAGAACTTTGTGGTCAATCCAGGGAACCATGTCTTGTACGCGATGTGGGACACTGCACCGACAGCGGAGAATCCTATAACCATTCGGGTCGGATTTACCGGTGCAGGTGTGCTGGAGGGGCTGACTGAGGCTAGGCTGATTGGGACGATGTGCACGGGTGGAGACTTGCGGAATAGGATTGAGGCAATTTTGGAGAGGTAGCTCACGTGTAGATGAAATATAGGTAATTTCAGCGTAGCTCCGAAAGACACCTACATTTTCAAGATGCGTAACATTCTGATACTTTCAGAACAGGAAGCAAGAAACAAACCTGAAAAAACACAACAGAATGGAAAAACTACCCGTTCATGGCCCCCAACACGGCCCGAGTGATCAATTTGGGCATACGGTTTTCTGGTTAATTAACCAAGCGATCAGATGGCCTGAGCGAGTCTCGTCTCATGCATCCATGGAACACCATTACTCTCTGATTTTAATTTTGGGCCATCCACTACGCCGCTCGCCTCGCTTGGCCTTTAGGCAATCAACGGCAACAAGGGCCGGTACATTGATGGCTTGCTCTGCCTAGCAGGCAAGCTACGGCGGCAAGGAATATTAATTTATGGAGATGAAAGCGGAAGGAAATTGGGTTTTATAACAGACCTTGATCGTGCGATAAATACGGACTATCCCGCAAATGTACAGCCTCAGCCGCGTCCAAAAATGCGTCCTCGGACAAGTTGACTAGGATCAAGTTGAAAGTAGCTCCCGAGTCATGAGAAGGAAACAAACGGTCTATGGGTATGTGATCATCGCCAGCGGAGATCATTTCAAGTGTTTGATAGTTTACCCCGGCAAGCGCTCCAGAAATAGGTTGGGGGGAAATGAATTCCTGAGTGAAAAGTTGCTAGTCGTATACCTCGAAGATACAGGTGTTTGCGCGAGGTGGAAGATTTGGGCCGAAGCCCCCGCACCATGACGTGAATGAGTTGAAGTGCGACGACGAGAAGTTATTCCACTCCCTGGGAGGGTGGAGCTTCGACAAAGCGATTTGGTACGCGTTCGCCTCATGCCTGTGATCTCATTTCCTTTCGATCCAACTGATTATGTCTCAGGTTTGCGTATGTGGTTCGCATGTCGCGGCCGATCTATCCACTGGCACTATCATGGGCGGATTGCAACAGGTTTAGCTTGAATTCGCACAAATCAGTGCATCTGCAGATAAAACACGTTTAGTGGGGAGCAAAGCTTCAGGCGTCAACACAGGGGGCACCGCCACAGTTCCGGCTGACCGATCGCAATGCAATGGTACACCTTCAGGGCGACATGACGCGGCCCGCATAAATGTCCACATCCCGTGTATTTAATTCACTTGAAAGCGATGAAGAATGAGGGAGAATGGTACTTGGAGCCAGGCCTCAACTTCCGCTGCTTCTTTCTTGCCGTGGCCCCAGAAATTCGTTTATCCTCACAGAACTCTGGAATTCTTCCTCGCACTCTGTTTTGTTCAAATTTTTATTGGTCTGCTGGGTTTCTACGGGCAATTGGGCAAAACTTGAGCCTTGGGGAAAAACTTGACTTTTCGTGCACTTCGCATTTCGAGCTTGCAATTGATTGTTGCCTGGCGATCCACTCGCCTTGAGCGCTCAGAGTCTGACCAATGGACGGCTAAATCTAGGTAGCATCTCATCTGTCGCCTAGGCTATACCTCAAAATTCATGTTCGAGCCATTCATTTCGACGCCTGCATACTTGAATCGCGACTCCACTCTGGTACCGTGGCCTCACTGGCAGAAGATCGTTCATGCTTGCAGTGATATGGAAATTCTGAAATTCCCACTTCCACTCTGTTTTGTTTAAACTTCATGCGTTTCTACTGGCAAAACTTCGGAAAAAACTTGAATTTCGTTCACTTCGCTTGTTGCTGGCTGGCGATTCCCTCAACTCGACCTCGGAAGTTGAGCAATAAACAGCTACATCAATCAAACAGAAAGTAGAATCTCAAACTCCGACCAGTCGATTCGATAGATTTGAAGGCCTAGGTGGCATTAAAAGGCCGGTAATAGGACTAGAGGGCAAAGAAAATGAAAGAAGGAGAGAAAAAAAAGTGAGGCAAAATGGAGGGAGGCGACGAAGTCACAAGAATATAATGTCCAGTGTAATGAAAAAAAATTGCACAGGGATTAGTATCAAAGGTTACTGACCACCCTGAGTGGGGTTCAACAACGCTCTCCGGACGACCAGAGACTGCTGACTCGTTTTCATGTTCGCCCGGTCCGATTGATACTGTTTAACTTCGATCTCAGGCTCTTTTTACGATCTTATGCCGTACAAGAGATCCAAAGTTCCACTCAATAAATATTCAAAGTACATCCGGTCCACCGATTGAAACAGTGGTCATGCTAAAGCGTTGTACGGTATTGTAAAGGCGGTCATCGAGCTTGAAATAGGATATTCTGTGGAATCTCCCTGGTGAGTGCTCCTGTACAAGCAGCGCAATCTCTGGAAGTTGTTTCCTTGCCAAAGTGTAGTGCTCGCGCCAGGCCATAGAGTCGTCGTTGACGAAAGCTTTGATTGTCGCATGGGAGCGGCCCCTGTCAACGTACACCTCTTGCTTTCCCAGATACACAGCCAACGTGTGTGAGATCGATGGGTTTTGTGCATTCTCTACATCGTTGGACACCCACCAGGTCGATCCGTCCTCAGCACGGACAAGAATATTGTCAGGTTTTCCATCCAATGACAGATTGTCCATGCTCGCAGGGACAAGATGAACGGCCTTGCTACTGAATGTGAAGTATCCATTTTCGTCCATCTGTCCCTCTGGAAGCCCGGAAAGCCAACAGTCCACATCACACCTCTCCTCTATAACATCCGCTACCAGCTTGGTCTTCAATTTTGAGCCAGAAGCTGGAGAGGTAATACCGTAATAGGCGTTCCCCCCGACACTGGTTTCCGGAAACTGAGGGAATGTCGATAGTTCACGACAGGGATCAAGCTGATATGCTGCCGCTAACCAGCTCGCTTTGCTTCCGACGACTGATGATACTCGGCTCGCTAGTGCAATCGTTGCTTGCAAGCGGTCATTCTTGCCAAATTGGAGTGGGTCCAACGTGACCAAGAACAGACCCATGATGCTGAAGACCATGTCAACAGGACGGGACGAAGTTCGCATCAGAGCGCAGCGCCATATCATCTGCTCCTTCAGATCCCGTTCGATGTATGAGTGCGTATTCTGCTTGACCACGGCGCCAAAAAGCGCGGCTCTAGGTGCTCTCTTTCCACCAAAAAGACTAATGGGGGAGGGGTCGACAGCAGTGGAGAGCGACAGCTCAAGCATTGGGCGAAGTTCTCCAAAGGCAGAAAGGCCAGGGATTACGTCGGTAATCGGGCAATGTATTGTTGTGGCCTGCCTCGCCTTCTCCAGTTCCTTCAGCTGATCTTCATCTGCCATGAACAATGCAATGGTTCGATGGGGTAGAAGCGCTTCTTGCAGCGTCCAGGCACGGTCGATCCACGCCGTCTCCTCGTCAAGGCAGACAAGCCTTTGTATCCCCCCGGGCAATATACAACAGATTTTGCAATACCTATAAATCTCGTGCATCTGCTTGATTTGCCACGATTTGTCTTCTCGGTCCGACTGAAGAATGCACAGACGATCCAGCCAGAGATAAGAGCCACTGTACGAACATGAAAGCACGGCGGTGCAAACATGGTAGAGAACATCGAGGCTGATAGGATCGCCGTCTTCGGCTCCTTTGACGGAGAAGGTACCAATTTCAAACTAGAAGCATCAGCGATGAGAGGGCTCCCTCGCCAAACGTAGGAAACGGCAGAGTAGAAGGCGCCATGAGTGTTAGGAAAATCGGTAAATTCGTATATCATAAGTCTTCGGAGGTTTAAGAAGGCTGTCATGTCTATAAGTCGATAGCGACAGGAGGTGGCGGTAGGATTCAGGTCGAGAATCGTGTCCTTGAAGTCGGAGAAGTCGGAGGAAAAAATGAGCTTTGCATTGAGCGAGTCGCGATCAGAATATCCTTCCTCTGGAGCGCGGTGCGTAGACGTAGGAGAATTTTTAGTTTGCTGCTCAGCACCATCGGGAAGTGGTTCTTCCTCCTGTCCCAATTCCAGGTGTGAGACTAGATTGGAATCAAGAGGGGAGAGCTGTTACAAACCGGTAAAACAGGCATGGCGCTAGTATGGTGTAATTTGGCGAATGGAATCTCCCCAGTCTCAATAATCTTCGCCGAGGATTCGGAAGTATAGCTGACTGATCCAGCCAGGCCATGCTGATCCCTCATGTCTTTCAGGTTTGGCTCTGAGCCAACCCCGAAGGGAATGGATGTGGGACGTGATATATCTTCAGGAGGGCAGACATGCTGCTGGTGGGGCGATGGTGGTTGTCTTCGTTCCGGCGCCTGCGGGAGGCATGAGCATTTAGGCGTATCTGGGCTGCGACGACCGCACATCGAGATCGACGCCATCATCTGGCGACCCATGCCGCGCGGGCTTGGCCTTCGGGATCTCTACGAGTGCGCCTAGCACAACGCGTCAGGTTAGTCGATGGTGCACAAAATCAAGCACACAACGCACCGCTGCCCATGGACCTGCGCCAACAGCACAGACGCGCGAGCGCGAGCATGGGGTAAACGTAGAGAGGAGACGTGGGTAGCAAGAAATGTAAGTCACGCACATTACGCGAGGTAGGGAAGGTTTACCTGCATTTGGTGCTGGTGTTCATCAGGAAAAATTCCACTCACTATGTAAGGCCATGTAGGCCACATAGCTGGGATAGTCCTGTAGACCGTCCCCCTTTATATAGTGTTATATAGTTCTCAGCCAAAAATATATAGTACTGTGTAGCAGCCATAGCTGCATGCCATAAACACATAGCGTCAGAGTCACGTAGGCTCATAGGCTACATAGCAACCATAGCTGCACGCCATATACACATAGTGTCAGAGTTGCGTAGGTTCGTAGGCTACATATTTGCATATAGCAATACTACGTTTGCACTGCCACCCTGATCGTGACTGTCGTGACTGTCGTGACATGTGACGGGCTTCCACTTCAGAAAATTGTTTATCCTCGCAGTGATGCCGGGTCCTTTGAAATTCCCACTTGTACTCCAATTTCGACTGCTTTGCAGCGTTTTTACTGGAAAAACGTGGGAAGAACTTGACTTCCAATCGGTCACTTCGCATTCTGAGGTCGTTGGCTCGCGACCCCCTGACTCGGAAGTTTAGCAAGGACGGCCGCATCTATGCAGCATGGTTCTTATTGCCGGGCTGAATTGAGACTCCAGTTTGCCTCCTCTTGCATTGTCCATTCTTGCTCCGAGGCCAAACTGTGATCCCTGGCGTCGTATCTGCATCCAAGATCATTATGACCCAGGTTATTCTAGGTCCAAGTTTTTTGGGTTCCCCCCACCGACTGTATAATTCGGCCTGTTCAATCAATGCGCTTCTCGTTTTAGAGATTATATATCTCTCATTTCTGACTTGATTGTTGTTCGGTCCCTTCCCAGTGGTTCCAAATACGTGCGCCGTTCTTATCTTTGAACTCCTTGAACTTCCCACGAATTATCGTGGTTGCTGGTTCAGAAATAGCGTCTATCATACCAACAATTTGCGTCTCGAACCTTGACAAAGCAAATTCCCTCCCCGTTTCGCCGATCACCTCCTGCATTTCGTTTCCCCAGGTCATCTGCATCTGTACGTCGCACGAATCTTCAAAATTGTCCTTGCAGCGAGATATCGGGAGTTCAGATTCCCTCGTCTAGCTTTGACTGGAAGTTGCCCCCTACCTGGCTGGAACTCGATACTTGACACTACTGTTTCATTTCGACCGTAGGTTCACCGGGTGTGACCTGTGACCCATTAGGTTCAACTTTTGTGCTGTTCAACCACGTCCGGGACCTGTGACCTCAATTTTTTGGTTCAAATGTTCACATGTTCAGTGGGTATTTTCATAGCAAATCCTGTTTATTTAGGGCTCAAACATGCGGTACATAATTAGTGATGGCAAAGTTCGGTTCGGAAAATCGGTCCGAACTCGAACCGGACTGAACCGAACGCCAAGTTCAGGTCCAAGTTCAGCAAATGGCCGAACCTGAACCTGAGGTTCGGTTCAGGGTTCGGAACATTCAGGAATTCGTTGAACGCGTCCGAACGCGTCTGAACGCCCGAACCGGTACCGGAAAAATTGCGCACCGCTGCATGTGAAATTGGTTTACCAAATTTCATTTCGGTCATTCCTGCATGCCCGCGTACCTTACCAGGACCAAAAATGCTGTCTGCCACAATTTCTCCTGAAATTTCCCCATTCCTTAGCTCCGTGACAAGGTGTTTTTGTTGTATAAGAAGTAGATCTGGTTTACAACTTTCTACCCAGTCATTTTCTGACATACTTTCCACCACCATGTCCAGTTCCACACTCGGCTGCGCTTAAAATTCGGATGGTTCGCTCCGTAGTGCCTCCGAAATCACTTTCTATTACGATGTCGACAAGGAACAGCCTATTTCTGGCCCTCAGTCTGCCAGATCCCGTCCTCTTGCACCCTCTTCACACGCGCCAAGCCGGTGAGCATTGTTGCTGGTGCTCGTCGCCCCTCTCTTCGTCGTTCTACTAGTACCTCGCGTCCTTGGCGCGCGCGATGAACTTCGCCCCTCTGCCTGCTTTTTAACGGGTAGTGTAACTACATTGCGGAAACATATTGCTCGGTAAGTCCAGTCCTATGCGACAGCAGTATTTGGTGGCTAATACTAGCAGTCACAATAATCACTTCGCTGTTTACAAGGCTCGTTGCGAAGAGCTCAGCATTCAGACGCATGACCGCGCGATTCCCAAAGCCATCAGTTCCCAAAGGTATTATTGTTCATAATATTACACCAAATCTCTAATAGTTTTTCACGCACAGCAGCCAAACCACACCTCATGGCGTTCTTGTATCACAGCCTTGAGTGCCACAATTCACGGTGAAAGGCTTGCGTGGTTTTCTGACCGAAGTCATGTGGTTTGCTTGAATAATCCTGACAATCTTGGTTTATAGAGCTGGCTTCATGGTCGTCTCATGCATCTCCCTCATCCCCCTTCATTTTGACAAAACAACTCGTCGCTGCTACTCCTTTCTACCACTCGCTCAATACCGATTTTATTCAAATTCTTATTGACTTGATGTGATGTGAGTTTTTACACCCGATTGACCACACTTGTCCAACATATTGCAGATGGACAACCCCAACTTGGCAAACATGCTACTGCAGCTGCTTGCTGGGAATGTTCAACCCTTGCTAACTGCTGTCGCTGCTGTCCAATCGTCGCAACCTTCTCCAGTTGTACCTGCTGCTGAGTTGACAACAGCCACTGTTCCACCACAGGCTCTCCCTCCAGCACCAGCCAATCCCTCACTCAGTCAGTTGCTTACCCAGCCTAGTCAATCTCCTACCACAGCTCCTTCTACTGTCGTTTTCCTCTACTGTTGCTGCTCCTGCAATACTTCCTTATTGCAGCCTGCGACCAATTTCCTCCTCGCTCCCTACTCAGCTACCTCCCTTACCCCAGCTTTCCTCATTGTCCTCCTCTTCGGCTCCACTCCACTCAGTGGTCAATCAGGCTCGACTCAGCCACTCTGCTTCTTCGCTGCCCCGTCCACCAGCTCTCCCTCGTCGTCGCCCTCGAGGCAATGCTGTTGCACCTCCAAGCTTACCTCGTGCACCCAGCATTAACTCTTGCCTGACTAATTCAGGTGGCATTTCTTACCTTAGAACTCTGAATATAATTTATCCCCCACAGGTGAGTATTTTCTGTTCCTGACCAGCTAGTATATTTTTCTGAATTTAATTTGCAGCAAAATGGCTCGGAAGGGGACTTGTTTTATATGAGGTTCCTCTGGGACACCTTCTTCCGAGTCATGAAGGAATTTGGGCTTGTTGTTATGCTGAATGCTCCCATAACACAATCGCTGACAGCACATATCCAAGATATTGTTCATGAGCTTTGTGCTCGTGAGCTCCACATTGAGTCGCCCACAGAGACTCAACTTCTTGCCCATGAGAATCCTGCTCTCGCTCCACTGTATGTTGTCAATCGAGGGGTTCCTCGGCCAAGCGACAACCAAATTCGTCTTCGCCGAGCACCTTTGCGACCAACAGCCACTATCGGCGAGCTTGCTGCTAATCGAGTTCAGTTTGCTGTTCCTGGACTGTGTATCACACAGCACGATGGCGAACACTAACTTGTTCTCCACTTTGGTATGATCGCCCTGCACCTGTAACTTTTCACACTGATTATTTCTCAGTGATGCAGCAGCCCGAACTCACAGCCTTTCTGTCGCTTCCTAGTGAGGGCCAAATTGCTCGGCACCATCGCTGTCTCGCACAACGAATTTATACTATGTTCCCTCGTGATCGGGTGCATGCGACCTGGCCCAATGCTGATGGGGACTCGTCATGCGATGAGAGCGATGTCGACCTTGGGCTTGATGCTGACGATGATGGCTTCGATACTCTCCCACTGACTCCAACTCCAGCCCCAGCCCCAACTCAGGTGAGTCATCATAATTGCTAGCTTTTTGGGGGGGACACTGAGTACCCATCCTTTCGAAGATTCTTCGCAGCACGACAGCTGGCCAGTCTCGTTCTCGTATACCCCTACCTCTACCAACCTCCCCCGATGTCGCACCTTTTCCATTGTTGCTTTGGGATCGACCATGGCCCACAACACATCATGAAGTTCGGTATACAACCCTGGACCCAGATACAGTTTACGAATCAGCAACAAGTGGGACTCCTCTAAACTCAGTGACCTATAAGGGAGAGTCAATTTCTGAGGCTGCTGACGATCTACTGGGGGCTATTGGTCGCTGTGTAGACAGTGGTGATTTCACCGATGTCCTTTCCACCGACCAAACAGCAATCATGTTTGTTATCTCTTTTAGCTGCATTTGTACTGCTGATTTGTTTTATACCTGTTTTATCAGCTATGAGCCAGGTACTCGGCGAATCCTCTCTTCTGGAGAAGGTGTTTTGCGAGAGGTTTATGTTGCAGCTTTCAACAAGAGTACTCTTGCCACTGGCTGACAGTGGCTAACACCTTGTGCAGATGGAAAGCTCTCAATTCTTTGTGTCCGAGGCTTTGGCTCACAGTCTTTCGGTCCGAGGCAGCGACTCATCGGTGTCGGTGGGGCAATGTGGGCATTAATGCTGATCAAAGGCTTCGCAGTTGATCCCATTGATATTGCTCTGCTGCAGTTTCTTTTAAATGACTGCAATCTCGAGTCCCTGCATCCCTCCTTCATAGCCGAATGGCACCCGACAGTCAAAGCTGTTTGCGATGCTTGGAAGGAAGCAGGCCCAGCTGGCGATATAAATCTTTGATTGCTTCTCATCTTGCTGCATTTGTCGGTATTGAGGTATGAATTCACCCTGATCATAATTTTTATGTGAGCACTGACTATAAATCCTGAAGACTGCTTCACTTGTCGGTCGGGATCCTACAACTCATCATGCCTTACTGCCTGAAATTCTCTATAAATCTGTAATTTGCTCGGAGCCTCCCTCTCACCCCGATATCCTCGCACTTGCCCGAGGATTCCGACTTCCCTGCCCGAAATGGGTTTACTTTTCCTCGTGTATGTCTATACAATTTTTGTGCTTTTTTCTGCACTGACCACCAGTACAGTTCATACAGTTTTTACTTGGAGGGTCCGACCAATTTCTAGTGACTATCATGACCTCGCTTGTAGGTCCCATGACACTCATGACCCGACTCTCGTTCAGAACCAGTGACTCTCTATGGGCACCTATCTCTGCTGCGATGGGGGGAGAGTCACTCACTGATATCGTCAGCGATTATTTAATGGGCTCAGGAATTCCCTGTCCAGAATTGTTCGAGGAGGCAAGGAGGAATAAGCTTTTTCCTGCCTGTGTCGATCTCTCCCTCGCCAACACACCCAACTTTCGTTCGCAGATGTGGACCTGGGCTGTGTCAGGTGCCCCATTCTTGGCTAACGATGCAGCCAATATTGCAGTAAGTTTTTTGATTTGTTTCGCTACATCTGTAACAATAACCTTCTTATAGGTCATCATTGTTGACGATGTCGATGTCCTGTACCTGGGTGGCAGGCCTGCTGCCCTTCGTCCTTCTCTCCTGGACAGTGGAACAATTTCATTTAGGACTTGCTTTCTCGAGGCTTGCATCCCAGCCTCCTTTCTCCTGAAGGCTGCCCAGGCAACTTACTCGCCTTCCTCAGGACCCCGTTCTCGTTGCAACTTCCTCCATCATTGGCTCCTGCTACAGTCGCTCAATGGTATTGCTGAACATACTTTTGGCTAATGGGCTTTCTGTTACACACCCCTTTCGTTTACCTGCTCCTAGAGTATCAGAGAGCTGCTCTTTAATTGTCTTTACCTCATTCCAGTGACATTACAGACCTATAATACTCCTATTGGCCCCACACTCTTCCTATAATACCTCGCACTCTTTATATATTACTCTTTGTTCATTCTTGGGCTATTTTCTAATAATGATCCAGCCTCGCTTTCAATTTTGAAAGTTTTTTCAATGAGATGACTCAAGATAGATTCAAGTATTTACTCTCCAACAATGTTGCTTTAGTCTCGTGGTTTTATGTCCCTTCTGTGTTTAACATTGCGACGGGGAGCCTATCATAGTAGAAGCTAATCCCAAGGTCTCATGTTCAATCCTGGCAGGAGGTAATTATTGTGCATATTATACATTAGCAGTCCATGTGTTTTAACCCTAGTGTTCCATGTATTTTTCTTTTATTTTCTTCTGAAAATTTTTATTTTCCTGATTGCACAAGGTGCTAATTGCACATTAGATGAAGATCACAGAGTCACAACATAGCTCTATTCAAAGTACGACAATAAGCTAAGGCATGATTCCATAATCCAACAATATCAGCATCTGAAGCAAGGCCTCTCCATGGAGCAACTGCCTCATCGAGGACTGCTAGCTCGTCATGCCCAAAAGGTCCTGAAGGTGCCTCCACTGGAACTTCATTCAAGTGCTCTGGTGGTCCAGCATGGCTGACCCATGATGTCCAGCCATTTTCCGCAGTATTATTATGCTGCTGTGAATTCAGAAGAGCTTCATCATGTAGCCCTTCCCAGTCCACCCCATATACTTCGAGTTCTTCAGCAGACCACGAGCACCATGCACAAGCATATCAAATCCGAAGATATCTGCTGGGGAGCGGCTAGGTCCATCACGAATCTGGATTTTGTGTTCATTCCAAGCACCCATAAACAAAGTGAGCTGGTCATTGATGGTAGGCAGGAAAAGATAGTGGAGAAGCCATATGTGGTTGACATTGTTGATGTTGAGGCCATGATTGAGTTTGAGAAGAGTAAAGTGGTCACTTCATGTAGCTCCCACTTGAGCAGTGACATCAACCCAGAGTCATTCGATGCGCACATTATGGATGCTTCTGAAAAATATTTGTTTATCAGTTACTCTTTAAAAACTTTGCTGCTAGGAAGAAAATATCTACCTGCCCCAGATATATGAACCACGCTGTGACCCACAGTGCTCTTCCATCCATACAGCAACTTCGATATTCTCAACACCGTGGTCACCCCGCATACGAGATGGAACACCATACATGCTTGCTGCATCAAGAAACACTAGCAATACAGTGCTGCCCCGGTTGTTGTTGCTTGCTCGGAGACCAGTGATGAGACGGGAATAGCCATCAATAAATCCGTGAATCACAATCCCCCATCGAATCAGCCCTAATTCATTTTAGCTGTATTTGTTTCAAGTGTAATTGTAAATGTACCATGCTGACCATCATGATGCCACAATGCATTTGGCCCAGCAACATGGTAGTGTCGGCAGCGGATCCGGATACGCTGGAATACATGATGTACTGGGTCGATACGGCAGAGAGATTCGTCAATCCGACTGCGTGGGACATGGTGCCCGAGACGTCGCAGCATTCCATCAAGCATACTGAGGCCAGCACGACGAAAGTGTGTCCGCAGCCGGAGGAGTAAACTATCAAGCTCCCAGTCTGCTATAGTCGACAGGCCACCTGCAGAAGCTGCTGCATTTTCCAGACAAGGTGGAAAGTCATTAGGGATAGGAAAGGTAGGATCCAAAATATCATCGCCTTCATCGACCAAATCCTGCTGAGCATCACCTTCAAAGGGGGCTGTTTGCAGCTCGGCAAAACCTTCCCGAAGTAAAGCACTACAAACAGTTCCTCGGGAGATACCGAGAAATCGAGCAATACCAGATGTAGGACGGTGGTCATAGGCAAATTGCAAAAAATCATGGTCAATTTCAATCCGAGGGCGGCCCCTCTGACCTGTTCCCACTATCTCCATAACACTTGGATGGCCATGGTGCGATGCATCCAAGGCCTGCTGATGCTGAATCTGGATATCGTTCAGCATTAGGCTAAGATTGGTCTGAAGGGTTGCAAGTTCTTCTGCAGGGAATACATGGGTATGCTGTTCCAGGTGCAGTGTGAGTATCCGATGTAAATTTTTGCTGGGGATTAGCTTACTTCGGCGACAAGTGCAGCATATTCTTGTAGATCATCAAACAGGCGAGATAAGACAACCTCATCTGTTTGATTTGCGATGGCCTCATTAACTGCCTGGTGATATCGGTGGAAATGAATGCGAAAAGCCTCTAGAAGCTCTACAGGAGGAGGGGGGCAGTTCTGACATAGGAGGTGGACCAGACTGATCAAGATCTGATAACGATATGACATTGATTGACAGCATCATTTGATGCTTAGTCACTTTTTTCATTCTTCGGTGTGCAATGGATCCATGGGACTCATTGCACCCGCCCTCGGACCTGACAGTATCAAACTTCTTGATGTCATTAAGTTAGTTACTCTTGTCTCATGCTCTTGGAGTCTTTGCTAATAGATTTAGGCGATGGTGCGATGCGCAATATCTCATGCACCATCGCTGTCGTCACAGATCCTGAGACTCTCCCAATCACTCATATGATCCAGTCTCAGCTTCCAGAATGCTTTCTAGAACAAAGAACTGGGGTTTATGCAATTCATGCCAAAACCCTTGTTGCTCTCGTCTCTCAGGCTGTTCACGAGTCGTTATCACCGGTGCCAGCTCTTGTGATGGCCAGCCTGGCCTTGGTCACAGCTGTACATCTTGCGACAAGTCGAGTCCCTTTTTTTGAAAAGGATTGGCAGGCTACCTCCTATGGTTTTCGATCTCTCCAGCACCAGGTTCCAGCAGCTGCAGGACTCATGTTGCCGACCCCCGAGCCGAACTACACAATTTTTGCAGTCGATGTTTCCCATGCCAAAACAGCCAAATACATGCGGGTGTGGGAAGTATTGGGCCTGAACCCCGAAACTCACTTTATTCTTGTCCTACACACTCCACCAATCCCAGCGACCATTCACCTTCGTTCGGACTCGGCGAACTTGAATCTCCGAACCCCTCTGCGACTTTCGTCACCTGCTCCTAGTCTTGGCTCAAGTCACAGGTCTCAGCTGAGCACTTCATTTTCTCAGCCAAGCCAGCCGACTTCCGAGTATTCCCACTCTCCTATTCCCGAAGTTCCTCCTGCCAATTTTGGCGATCAGCTCTTACCAGACACCACATTTCCTGTCACATGTTCGCTTGTTGGACTCACTGAGGCTGACATTCAACGTGTGACACGGCAGTCAGATGCTAAACAGCTTGTACCTATGGTACGAAACTGGAGTGCTGCTGCCCATGTCCTTGCAAAGTTGTGTCTCTCTGACCACACACCCTCATATCGCTTCTCGGGTGGGTTGGAAGTGACCCTCGAAGGAGTTCTTGTTCGTGAATTGAACTGGGGGTCAGTGAAGACATTTACAAACAAGAGTGGATGGTATCGCTGGGCAGCTGAAGCAGCAACTCTGTTCTGGCCTTCCTCATCGGTTCCTGGTATGGAATTATACAAGTACCTTGGACTCCTATTCTGACCCATATTTCAGATAAACAAGACAGCGAATATGATCTTTATATGACCTGGCAGGCCCTATGCTTCATTTGGCGACCTGGAGGTCCACTCCAAACAGGCATACTTCCCCAGAAAAATTCAACAAACCCTGTCGAGCAGCATGCTGCAGCTCTCAACCAAACAGTGATTGCGAAGGTCAAATCAAAACTTACTAAAAAACTCATTCATTCAGCACCTAGCAACAATAATTAGATTTTAACTTTACTCATGTTATAGGTTCAGAGTGTCATAAAGCATAGATAGACATCTGATAAAAAAATACAATTTTCTATATACAACATTCATTCAAAATTTCCATCCCCCCGCTCCAGCCTTTGCTCCGATGACAGTGCACTTCAAGAAGGCCTGATAATATGTTCGTAAAGCATAGATAAACATCTGGTGAAAATATGATTTTCTATATGAAACATTCATTCAAAATTTCCATCCCCAGCTCCAGCCCCTGCTTCAATTACAATTCCCTTCTTTGACTTCAGGAACGCCTGATAAATATGTTCCGAAAATGTTATCGCCACTATATGATTGTGAGCACCACACAGCCATGTTGTCCCATGAGGTTTGGTTGGATCAAATGAGAGAAGTGTACTGGCCACTTGTTTGACCACTACCTTGAGGGAGAGGTCAACAAAGTTGCCCCCACCATCAGTTGGCCATGGCTGAAGATTATTGTCTGGTACATGGTCTGATCGTGACCGAGTTACTCGAGCAGTGACTGGAGGAACAGTACTGGAAGGAGGATCTACAGACCGGCCAACAGTTGCTGCAATAGCACATGGGCCGGGGATATAACAGGCATCAATATGAGAAGAGCTGTTGAGAATGGTATTAATTGTTGATTGAATGGTCCAAAGAACCACATACGCAGAATAGTCCTTGGTAAAATAAGCCTCAGGAGGTGCTCGCTCATACTCAGGAAAGGAATATGTTTTTCCATGAAGCTGGAGATGAAATCCAGTTCCTGCAACCAATTAACAAAACCTTGCTGTATATAAGAGATGAACTATACCCTCGTCAACATGTCGGGTTGCCATTCGGGGCATACCACTTTCCAAAAGGGTCTTCTCGATAGTATTGGTGATATTGGTTGGGAGCCAGGCTTTGGCAGCTGCCCAGACAATGTTGGTTGCAGCCACTGCATCGTGATCATGCTCAGTTTTGGTGGTGTCATCCAGATTAAGTCTGAAGCTTTTCCCAGGGCCAAATACCCGGGCATGGTGAGGGCCAGTATTCCATCCAAGCTGAAGCATTTCTCCAAAATCATTCGGCTGTGAAGAATAAAAAAAACAAGCACAATAACAAACATATGACTAACCCTCACATTGCGCCGCACACCAGCAGCAGTATCAATAGTGTACTGAAACCACTTCAAGATAACATCTATTTCCTCTGAGTTGCTTCCAAAAATCTGACGTAGAACAACAAGGGAGAATAGAGGCTTTGCCTGCTAATAAATGGTAAGTAACAACTAGCATGAGTGCTTTACACTCTTACATGTGTCCTCGTCAATAAAAATTACAGATTCACTGATGTTCACAACATAGAATCCTGTCTCTTCATTGCAGACAAAATCTCCCGGTTGGGACTGTGTATCAGCGAGAGGAGTGCGAAGTGAAGGCAAGGAAGATAGGTCTCGGCTACAGCGACGAATATAGGGATTCAGAGGGCTTCCAAGTGGAGCATTTGGATCAAAGGGACTGCCAGAAAGAAAGTCTGACAGGCTCTTCGGCTGTTTTGTAATGAGATTGAGCTGGTAAACCTATAAATACAAGTCATTGGGCTGTCAGAAACAATATATAAGTGTAATGGGAAGATTCACAAATGTACGTTTCTCTTGATGAGTAGCCTGATTCAACCTGACTTTCAAATGCTCCTTGAGATTTGTAAGCCGGCTGAAGAGAGCTGGGTCTTTGTCACGACTCAGATCCAGGCAAAGACGAATCTGATGTTGGAGAGCTGGGTATCCCTAATACACCAATGATAATCACTGTCTACATGAATATCAAAGCAGATCGGATACCTGTTGATTATTTGATATCTCCAGTAGCTTCTTTAGCCCTTCAACAAATGTATTGACTCTGGCTACATTGCTGATATCGAGGTCCTCAAGCAATCCATCTTGAGAGAGATACTCCAAAGCTATTCATATAATAAGCAAGAGATAAGTATCCTGTAGAGTAAAGAAACACCTGCAGCTTGAGATTCTTTCTTCTTCTCGCTCTTGTGCAGCCCCATGGAGGCAGAGATAGATGGCTGCGGAAACCTGTGTGAGCTGCCAAATATTTGTAAATATCTGTTCTGGCTATTGAGAATGCCGATACCCATGCCTGAGTCTAAATTGGGCTACACACCACCTGCTGATCACAAGTAACCATGTGTTGATGACTCAACTCTACAGCCAAACCATGCAGAACCACTAGCTGGCCCGGAAAAACCACAGGTGAGCTGCTGCCAAAGTACAGGTAAAATGTGCCAGATCACGTGTTCACCGAAGCTGAACTTCGGAATTAACTTCAACTTCGGATTCACACTTCCTATTATGGAAATCTTCGGGTTTAACATTCACACAGCTTCGAAATTTCAAGCAGAGTGATAAACTTTGCTAAAATCCACCATTTCATGTTCTGTTATAGCTAAATCTTGATTTTTTGATGAAAAACGAGTTTATAGAATGCCGAACCGAACCTGTCGAACCTGAACCTGAGGTTCAGGTTCGGGTTCAGAGAAATTGCTGAACCGAACCGAAGTTCAGGTTCGGCGTTCGGGAAAAAGTACCCCGAACCTGAACCGAACCGAACTTTGCCAACACTATACATAATGCGCTGCAGAGGTTGAAATTTAATGAACCGAGAAAAAAATTCATTTTTGGAGTGCCTCTCAGACCCAAAGATGTCACCTAGTTCAGAGGCTGCGGTGACCTGTGACCAAAATTAAATAGGTTCAATTCAACCTCTGTTGTGACCTGTGACTGAACCTACAGTCGAAATGCAACAGTAATATTCCTCCCAATTTTCGACATTTTCTAAAGCTTCGAATTCAGCGAAGGGTTCTTCAAGATGCGGGCTTCGAGCCTACGTGGATTATCTGCAGTATGCTTTTATCGTTCGACTGGTTTAGCGCATCCAGTTCAAACGTGGTATTCCTGGGCCGTGTTTGCGAACGAAATTTTGATCCGGCGGTCGGTCTAAGTATGCCAATGCATCACTTTCAAGTTCCAACGTCTTCAGCAGTCAAGAATTGGAGTGGAATCTTGTTCTTGCAACAAAAAGATGCTCATCCTGTCATTTGTCTTCCGATGCGCTTGATAAAGACCCAACGAGGCTTCGAAGTTTTGTGAGCATGAGCCGGTTTACTGCAACTGGTTTTACGCTCGGACGAGTCTTTCGGGACTGGGTTTTATTTTCCAATTTCTTCGGGTCACGAAGAGATGGGTGCATCCCGATCTTTGCAGACTGCTCGCATTTGCTTTCTTCGATGTCTGCGTCGATCTTTGTGGATAGGTGAATACCCTTAAATATGTAACAGAGAACTATCGTTAATCCGGATGTCGTGTCTAAGGTTACGGTCGAACCTTGACAATTTAATTTTCTCCCACACCCTCAAATCCTGATTTCTTGCTTCTCGTGTTTTGCCGCCGGTCGCCTGCCTCCTCCCCAGATTATCTATGCATTAATTGAATCTTTATATCGTGTCGGGCTTCTCGTTCTTGTGACGCCAAACTAAAAAAACTCGGACCTCCTCAATCCACCTTGAATCTCTTGTCTGCTGCGAATCGATATCGGCAGCACCTGAGCAGTGTTGTAATTTAAGGCCTTATTAAGGGCCTGTGCTGAAGTTAAGGGCTTCATAAAGAGTAAGGGTTAATTAAGGGTGTGATTTTAAGGGCTAATTAAGGGTTATCTTGACCGATGCATCGAAAAAGACTCAACCTTCGAAATCATCACCTGAGCCATCTTTTCCAGGGCTCCGTGTCGCTATGCTCTGCTGCGAGAAGCTCCATATATAGACTCTCCTCTGTGAAAAGCTGTCGATGAATGCGAATAGGGCTGGTGATCTTACCGCCAAAAAAGTGTGTCAAGAGAAATAGGAAGCCAGCGACATCGGCAAGGCCGGTCTGGGCATCCGAACATCTGGCAGAACCTTTGCCGTCACTGTTCTCTGAGAGGTCATCGAAAGCCAGCGACATCGGCAAGGCCGGTCTGGGCATCCGAACATCTGGCAGAACCTTTGCCGTCACTGTTCTCTGAGAGGTCATCGAATTCGCACAGTTCCTGCTGCCATTTCGCGACTTGTTTTCTCCATGCCGCCTTTGAGCCCACCAATACTAATTGCTTGCGTTGGTGGCTGTCTTCATCATCGTCGATGTCGCTCAAAATGGCATCAGCATAACGCAGGATTGCAAGAAGGGTCTTGATCTGGGCTTCAGCGTGATTCTTATGCCCTTCACGCTTCTGCCAGAGGCCTTCGATGTACTGCTCCTCTCGAATGCGATGCGTCACCTGAAATGAAATCAACATTGTACTGTGAACAGAAAAAGAAAATCGTACTTTAGCTTGCTGCCCCATCTTCTTTACAGTAAGCTGAGCCGATTGTGTTTTTTTATTCTTCTTATTCAAGAATCAAGTGGCCACAGCTATGTGGCGGGAAAATTCAAAAGACACCTGTCAATGTCTGTCGGGAAGATAAGGCTTAATTAAGGGCTTAATCACAATGGACCTAATGTGAAGGCCTTAGCTTAACTTCATGTTAAGCCCTTAATACATTAAGGCCTTACCCTTAACTTACAACACTGGTTGTGAGGGTTTCCCGGAAATTACCGTTTGTGAGAACCACAAGGACCATCTTGAGTGTGCTATCTTCTCAAGTGTGATATCTGGTCCGGAGCGTTCATTGTTGAAGCGAGCTGCGTTTGCAAAAAGAACCCTAGTTATTTTGGTCTCGTTTCTGTCAATAATACAGGCCCTCGAGTGTGTGTCAATAACTGTCAGAGTATTCAATCTTTCATGGACTTGAGTCTGTTTACTCCAGCTTGTGGGTTCTTCAGGGATGTGCTCCTGAATTAAGTTTCATTGTGGTTTAATTCAGGTTGAATTCAGTCGCCCCATTAAAAACAATGCTCTGTTATCAATCAGATTCAGTGCGGCCCACTGCCATCGCCCTCGCCAAACCGCACGGGCTATGTCGAATCTCCAGGCCATCTATTCTCCGCATCTCTGCCGTCTCTGCCCGCTATCAAATAAACTTTTCCCAAGTTGTTTGCAAGACCTCCATCAGCAACCTGCTCGATTGGACGATGTTCGCCGAAACTTTGTACAAGTCGCTTCACACGATGGACGTGGCTGTATTGTGGTAAAGAACCAACGATTCTTGGACGAGTTCCAAACAATATTGGTCAATTCCTTCAATACTGGGCATACTCCCAATTCAAAGACGAAATGTCAAATCAAATCTCATTCCCACCGATTTCGGGATTCCGGAGTGCGAGTCGCAAGGTCTGAGGCAACGCAGATTGTTCCCCCACCTGCATGCCTCAGTGATATCTGTATCAAAGACCTGGATACTGTATCTTTCCCTTCAATTCGGTAGTCACGCGTCACGCACCCCTATGTCGATCACGAACTTTGGTCGTGGTCACGCGTCACACGGGCCTCGGTCGAACTTCCAAACCGTCACGCAGCTTTCAAAATCGCCTGAAAAATGCCAAAAAGCCAAAATTTTGGGTTCCCGAATACCAAAATTTTCGAGGTGTCACGCAACAATTTTGCCGTTACCGAAATGTCAAATTGCTAGAATGGGTCACACGTCACCCCCCATGTCGAATTGAAGGAAAAGATACAGTAAATCTGCTTTGAGACAACCTTGAAGAAGTTATTGGCAATGGCAATGGAGACGGACCGGAGAGTAGGATATAATGTTGTGGCATCGAATCTTGGCCAAATCGTGGAAGAAAAAGAGAGAGTGGGCACATGTGGAGGCTGGAATGAGAAGGGTAAAGCAGAAGGGGCCATGAACCACTAAGGCAGTGCGGAACGCAACACGGACAGAGCTCCTTCGAAGATCACGGACACTAAGGAGTCTCCTCATGTGTTATTCTTTATCCTCGAGCGCAATTTCACTCGTTTTGATAATAGAGTAAGGAATTCCAACTCTCCTGGTACATAGAGTAGCTACTGATAACAGATGGTACAAGTACTAAGTCTGAAACGGAAGGAATGGCAACATCTCTTATACAAAAGACAGCCGTACGTAAACCAGTGATTAACCAATCAGAGAGCTCACTTAGCTGGGAGACAAACATCAGGCATCAAAGCACAGACATATCAATCATTCCACCTCCTAATTTCTCGCTAATTCCTCGCGCTCGAGTATGACGATGGCGAACAATTTACCAGACCACTCAGATGGTATCTTGCAAGTCCGCGATTATTCCATCAAGCCCGTCGCAAGTGGATCCGGGGACCGGCGCGATGCAAACACTCTATAGTCTGTAACACCAATAGATCTGTTTTCTTTGCTTTGAACAAGAGGGGAAGGCCATAATTTTTTCCAGGGAACCTGATTTCCTTTGGAGGAGAGTTCATGCAACAACCAACACATGGGATCCAGAGCAGTAATAACGGCACAGCTCAGACTGGCAGAATGGGAGTAACATGAAGTATGACCCAAACAGGCCATCATCGTGCGCGACCTCTATCTCGCTTCCATGCCCATGCCCGTGTCGGTGTTACTCCAGCATAATAATATCACCCGAGATGAAATCAAAGGCTCACATTGCAAATCTATCTACTGCACTAGAGATGTATAAGACGACTTCAGCAAGTATCTACTGGCCATCTGTTCTGCACGTCCTCTCTCTTTGTTGGCTCAACCCCGGTTGCTTAAGGGTACGGGGTCAAAATCCATCCCATGAGGGGTACTGCACCGTCCTAGAAATTGGGTGTATTCCATACCTCAAGTCACATAACAGACTAAAAACCTCTCATTAATGGACATCCGACACAATAGGACACAGGTCACATACAGGTACTTGAAGCCAGAATTCTTTGCACACGGGTTTTCACACCGTCATGTCGCTCCTCATTCAGAAAAGTAACCATGGGTTCCATATGGGTACTTACAGCACTAGCAAGAACTACTTTGATACTGGTGTCTTTGTTGTCGCGTCATTCCTGATTCAGATAACTAACCATGCTCACTCAGGAAAGCAACTTCAAAGTCCTAAGCAGGGGTAAAGTCAACCTTTTTTCTTCATTGTGTACTCCTTGCTCAAGTTTCAGTTCGGTGTTGACGAATGGTGGATAACAGACCATTGGGACCCATGCAACATGCACAACAATTACGGGTTCAGTTGGCAAATTCACAGGTGATACGTGTCACACGGGTGGCGATAATGCTTGAGGATGATCCTGGAATGGACTTCAACAGGTATGGGTGTACTATTCACTATTCAATCCAGCTGAAGACAATCTTTCATCATGATTTCGCCTAGAATTTATTTTCACATGGAAATGGGAAATTTATCAAGTCTTCCCCGGAGCTCACAACTTGCCGCACCAGAATCTGCAATTCAGAACTCCATATTGAGGAACGACCTCTGAAATTGTTAGAACAGCAGTGATGTTTATCCTGTTTTGACATGGACAGGTGGCAGCTGAGGTAAGACACCAGAGACACGAGGAACCAACCGCAGGTTGGTGACGAGTGTCCCTCAGATAAATCTCAGCTTTCTGGATCATGTGGCGCACTGTACGGAAGTGTTCTTCATGTACAAGCAGTAAAATCCAGCCAGACATGCAGTCTTATTGATTCAAATATGTCCGTAGCGGAGCATGGGTTTCTACTAGTGGTTATGAAACTGTGTCAGGAATCTTCAGAGCAGGGGTATAAGTATCCTAGTCAGAATCCAAGTTGAATGTCACTTTGCAGCTGTTGCTGCTTCTCCGAGTCGCAGCGAGTTTCGGAGTTCTTAGGCCTTTTGACGGAGGCTCCCTAAAACCCGACACCGCGACACAATTTGTGCATCCGACACAGTGCAGTAAACCCGACACATCTCTGTGCTATCTCACAAAGCTCGACACATATTCCCCCGAAATAGTTTCCTAGTTGCTATTTCGCAGGTTGTCGCTGCTCGACCTTTTGAACTTGACCAAGATTTTACAAGTACCAGCGATAAAGCTCATCCAGGGGCCAATCCTGATCATATTGTGCTATATTGTTACATCCGAATATTTTTTGGTTTTATTTTTAGTCTGCCAAGATGGCCAATGAATTCGGGTTTCAATTTTGACAAAGGGGGAACAGTAAAAAAAATCGCTCGCTAGCCATCCAAATGTTCGTTTATGGTAAACTACATGCGCAATATCGTTCCGGCCCCGCTTCGCAGCCATGGTTGCCACCGTGGCCCCAGAACCAGCACGCCACAGCCAACGTTTGGCACATATCTTCTCACGGTGCTCCACTCAGCACCCCGGACTTCCGCCTTCTCGCTTGGTGAGCATTAAGTTCTCGATGTTCGGCCGCCGAGAATGAGAATACCTAGCAGCAGCAAGTAGTCGGGTCTCTCAGCAAGATTTTAAAACAAGTAGTAAAAGGGGTGAGCACAGATCTGAAAACACACTGGCCAGCCGGCTCATAGCGCCGCCGCCGCGGGTCCGCGTAGCGTTCCAGAGGCGTTGACTTCCGAGCTCTCTGACTGCAGGTTTCCGCCTTCGGGTGGCCCCTTACCTGCGCATGAGCGCTGCGTTGGGACCGTGGAATTCTTGTGAGAAGGTGCGTACACGACCAAGAATGGGGTCAGCGTCGGAGAGATGGTGGTCGGAGAGAGGAAGACTGTGACGCAGGGTTCAACCATTCCCACACCGTTTCCAAACAGGCCGTGTCGGATTTATTGAAAATCATATTGTATTTGCTGAAAGTGGCCATAAATGTGTCAGCTTTTTGTGAATTATGACAGAATGTGTCGGACTTTGTGGCGTGTGTCGGAATTGCAAGATGTGTCGCAGTGTCGGCGTTGGTATATCCTCGTTGGGAAGCGGTTGCCTGCGACGGCACAGCGGAAAAAGAATTCTGTGCACTTGGTGGACGTATGTGATGCATGATCCGGGCCCGTTGCGACTAAAAAGGAGTGGTCCGGCGCATGGGGAAGTTCTGAAGGCAATTTGGCGAGTCGACGATGACGACCAGTTTTCGCGGATTACGTGAAAGCAGAGACATAAGTCGCCCGTGAGACACGTCCGTACTCACACTTTGGCACGCGGATCGCCCATGGGTTAGTTACTAGTAAAAGCGGATGAGCAAAGAACGTCGATGTAAATCCTCTAGTTACCTGCGTCGATGGCGTAGCATACAACGTCGAGCTTTGTGTCCTCGTCATAGAGGTACATGAGAGCGGTGACTAGCTCGCGACCGTTCTACAAGTATTCCGTCGACAAGGCACGTGGAGAATTGCATCTACATTGCCGATGATCGGAGTTCTTGTCAGTGGGGTGAACGGTGCGAGATAAGAAGCATCTGGAGGCTGGAAATTTGAATGAGCTCACTGCGCCTGCGACGTCGATGTGCAAGAGCAAAGTGAAAGTGGACGAGGTGGGATAAATCATAAATGCATAGCACTGCTGCGGCTTGGAAGGGATAATCTTCATAAGCTTGTTCGGATCCGAAACGCGGTGTTCTGAAGTGCAGGGAGTTCGTTTGCGTTCAAGGAAAGAACGATAATAATAGATATCCTTGCGCACCCTTGCGATCAAGCTTGACAATATCGCAAGACTGACCGCGACGGGCTAAATGCCACCTCTTGGGCTCCGTATCATACGGCGTATCCATCAGAGACTCTTGTTAGGAAGAGAGAAACCGTCACGCATTCATCCATTTCATTCGATGGGGCTTTTTTTTGTGCAGAATCACGTCTCCCGTTCGAAGACGGATCCTAGAACTTTGACCAAGGTGGGAGGAGTGCACAACATGAGAAAGATGACGGGACAAGAAGCCACGAGGAAACAAAAACGGTAAAGATCAGCTGTGCATAACAACGCAGGTCCCTTGAGGATTTGCACCGCCGCATCGTCAAGAGACTGCTATCCGGCAAAGCAGACTCGTCTGGGCACCCTCCGCGCTCTCCCACAAGATGGGCAAAGCAGCGCTGTGAGAGCTTTAGAAACTTGGCGGGGAAAGATCTGCGGCAACTCCAGCAGTGAATGGGGAGCGCTTGTGCTTCGAATCCTCCCTACTCGCGCGCATCTTGCGTTCAGTCGGGCAGCACAGCGTCTTTGATCCTGACGCGCCGTATTATAGTTCGTCGTGGTACATATCAACCACTACGCCCAGGGAATAGCCGAGCTTCCAACGGCCTCAAAACCCAGTATAAAATGCAGGCACTGACAAATCCAACCGGAATCCCGATATCCCCCGTGGTGCGGGCAACCAGGCCTACATAGAACGTCGGTGCAATGCATGGCACAATCAAACCGAACGACCCGAAAAATGAGACCAGCGCTGCCAAACCCGGCAAGAGTTTCTGTGGCTGATCCCAGTCTTCCATATTGTAATTTGCGAAGTTGCAGTGGCGGAAGACGACATGTTCGATGAAAACGATGCCAGCAAATGAGGCAGTCCAGTATCCGACCAGATCTTGGAATCCATGAGCGCAGATTGAACCGAGCTGAGAGCACAACTCACTGACACCGGCAATAATGACATTGTAGAATCGGGTCTGCCCAAACACAGCGAGAGGGATGCAACTGAAAGTTCATAATAAGTGGGTGTCTATCGACTCAGAGTGTTTGAAGACTCACATTCCCGTCGCAACAAAAGCATACACATAGCGAGGTACTTTGGCGAAAATGGTGCTGACATTCATCAGGGAGATTCCTTTCCAGGTCCAACGTCATGTTCAGTGGTGAAGCACCCAACAAATACAACCCACCGAATGAGTACATAAGTGGGGCATTTGATGCTGAGATTCCCAGCACCATGACCACAACAAGAAATTTACCGAACCTTCCGACCGGCTCCAGGACTGCAGAAAGCAGCCCACCAAGATCGTTCCCGCCGTCGTAGCCCGCCGCCCAGGACGGGACACTTGGGGCTGCGGCTGCAACCGCGGCACCAACCAATTGCAATATAACCTGGAATCGTGCCCGGGAGTCATGATGATGGTTCGTGATCCGATGAGCACTTACGCCCGGAAGGAAAATCCCAAGATAAGTATACGTAAAGATTCTTGCGCTAAGATCGTGATGGCGTCAAGTTAATACTTGGCCAGTGGGCAAAGACTTGACGCCCAAGTATGATAAGGACGGACCTGGAAGTGTTCGCATCGTGATAAACCCCATAATCTGCTATTATGTTCGCCCAGCTGACTTGGTTGGCCAGAATTGTGGCGGCAAACGACAAGATAGATGCAGGTGTTGGCATTGGGTACGAGGGCCCAGAAGTCAAGTGGGATCCTCTAACACCGAGCATCACACAAATCCCAATTATGGTTAGGATCCACGCAACAGTTTCGAACCTTCGCCGTTCATTAATTGGACAAAAGTATGTTGTACCATGGCTAAACTTGCTCACCAGTGGAGTACTCTATAGCCGCAGAAGGTGATCTGTATATCCATCAAGGGAATTATACGAATAGATGACAGGAGAGGGCTCACCACCAAACAAATGACCGCAATGACGACGATGCCGAGGTCGGGGGTAAGATGATTGGATACCCTGGCCAGCACCATCGTCGAAAGGACTGTCAGAAAACTTGGGATAGCGACACCGTAGACCCTGGTGAAGCATGAGCCGCACAACATGGACAGCTACACTGCAGCTTTACCCCCATGAAAATCGGCTGAGGCCATGTAATGATTACTTCAATGAAAGTAAAGTAATGAATGACTTCGAGAACTTACGCTTGGACCATCGATCTTGCGCCTAATTTCGGGCCAAATGTAGTGCTACGACAAGCAAGGGATTAGAACTGCACTAGCATCAACAAAATACTTGCAGATAGGCGGGAATAATGCAGGAGCTTGTGAGAGTTAGCGGCATGGGTGTCAGAGTTATAAGCTGCCTACACTACATTGGCGACCAAGGCTATGATCGCTGTATACAAGAACGAAATGCGGAAAACCGTAGGACCGGCGGCGCCAATGACAACGCTACACAGAACATGGTCAGCCTAGTCTTACATTGAGAGTGAATGATGTTACCCTGATATGTTTGTGCTGGCTGAGATCCAGATCGTGAACAGTTGATAAGTGCGCGTATCCACCCGCTTCTCATTGGGGACTGGGGTGAGGCTAATAGTCGAGCCGACATATTCAGTGAAGATGAATGACCAAGATCAAAGAAACTAACCCATGGGTCTCGACCCCAGAATTCAGCAGAAAGGTTGTTAAACGCTGGAAGAAAGTCGCATGAGTAGCTTCCGTGTCACTCTTTTCCACTAGTGCTGCAGCCATAGTAGGTAAAAGACGACACCGCAGCTTGCAGTTGGACTGGATTTTATCCCTCTGACATACAGTAGCTTCTGGCGCTAAGACTTCCGAGCAAGTTGTTGAGCTGTGCGAGCACCGCAGTGCTGTAGTCTCTCGTAGACAGATGCTTTATCACCCTCTTTATAAGATTAAGCTGTCTGTCCGTCTGAAGCTCTTTAAGCTCCGCTTCTCACTCCGCCACTGCCATCAACCGCACTTACCCACTGGCCGTCAAATAATCCATCATGCCGCCGCTTCTGCCGGCATGCAGAGGCTCGGCTACTCACGTCACCCTTCCAAGAAGGTTTGACAGACACTGCCTCGGGCGCCAACAATGGCGGTGGGAATGCGTCCAGAAGATGCCAGGTGAAAGTTATTGCAGCAGTGACTTCATTGAGGATAACAGTGATGGTTAAAACGACGGCGTGTTTTCCGAGTTTTTGATTCGCTCACAATTTCGACGCTTCCAGAGGCCTCACAAAAATTTTGCAAAGAATACACGATGTCTATTTGAAGCTTTTTCGAACTCCGTTGCGCCGCTAACGGTCAAATGTCGGGATGATTCTCAACGAGAAAAGGGGGTAGGCGGCCGAAGGCCGCCGACCACCTTGTATGAACGCTCGTAAGTACCTCGCTATATAAAGTCCGTGCGCCACCCAAGCGCCACCAATGCGCCATTTGGGGTATCGCCCAAGCTTAGGTAATCAGAGTTCGATTTCGTTCCCTTTGCACGTAATAATCTCAATCTGCTGAAATTTGAGCGGGGAATGACTTTACTTGTTGCTTCTAATGTTATGTCTATTCAGAATTCTGATAGAGAATCATGAAGTGGTTGCGGAAAAAAAAGCCGTTTTTGGCGTTAATCAGGCACGTGACACAATGGTGCGTAGGGCAAGGATTCTGAAAGAAGTTGAAACTCACTCAGAAATTGCACAAATATTTGAGGACAGTCTGGACACCTCAATCCAGGTTCAGATTCAAAAATTTCGCATCGTCCCTACCCCGAAGCCATGAATTCATGAGTTTCGGCGCTGACCGGATTAGCTACCGCATATATTGACACCTGCTTGTTCATTGTGAATATATCGGTGCTGTTGCAGAGACTAAGCAGGACCCCAGGATAAAAATAAGACTGGCAGCGCTGCGCAAAGCTGTAGACAACCGAGCCTTTGGCACGTCCGAGTCTTCTTGCATGCGTACGCAGTTATTGCTGTATAAATTTTACTTTTATGGCCTCTTTTTCTTATGCTGCTCACTCCACCGTAGCTGTATGATTTCTCCATATGTCTTTTGCTCGAGTATTCATATACAACTATCTCTGTACGCACCTACACAAATCTGAAATGAGTTGCTATCTCCTGTACTCTGACTTATATTTATTTTTTTGTGCTCGTCGTACTTGTAGTAATTATCGTTTCGGTGAATGTATAAGGCTCTCCCTGGTCGCTGGCTCTAAGCGTGCTCGCTTCCAATACTGTAGAGTTTCATTCAACTCTCCTCGATTTCGAACTTAAGTTTTCTGACATTTTCCGGGCCGACTGTGACACCAAAAAAATTTCGTAAATATCGCAGAAAATCGCAGGGGACCATTTGCAGCTCAAACACTTATGAGCAGAGTTTCAACCATAGACCAAGTGAAATATGCCATCGATTCTCATTCACTTGTCGATCCACCTGCGCAGACAACCGGCCGGGTACGTGCCTCCCTAGAATTGCGTAATCAGTGATAAGTTTAGAACTCAAGCTTGCCGCTTGAAGGGAGCTTTCCGCAGTGTGCAAATCTTTGGAAATTGAAGACTGAAACGCGGAATGAGCGACTGAAGCGTTGTTTCGACTTTCGGCACTGATCCTTACTCCTTTGCTCCGTTTTCGGATGCGGCTTTTGATGATATCGGCGCCTGATCCATTGGTGTATATGTTACCCGGCCCACCTATCGCAAGGCTTCCCTTGTTTCTCATTTTCGCACCATGTACCAAATCCTCTACCAATTTGTTGGCTCTATCTATGTATTGTCGCCTCCTGGCATTCAATCTCTCAGATCTACTTCTCATTTCTTTTGCTTTTTACATCCACTTTTGCGCTGTTGGCTTCACCCTCGCTCTTCACGAATGGATGTTGATTTTCCTTCCCCCAGGTCTTTCTCCAGACCTGCCTGTCGCTCGTCTAGGCACATCAATCTCAACGCCACGCATACAGCCCGTCTACAGTGGCACGGATCGTGCACCGCCTTCCTCGGGTGTCATGATAGGCTTCTGGGCGTGTGTCGAGCGCTGCGGGTATTCTCTCGAGAGCACCATCGTCTGCGCATGCTGGTGCTTCGGCGGATCTCCGGCAGCCAATGCGTGGAACTTGGATCCTTTGCTCCCTGAGTTTGCGAAATCTGCTCATGTTTACTTGCCACATTCATATTTCGTTATGGTTAAATTAAATACTCCAAATAAAGTACAAGATGTTAATTCGCCACACGGCTGTCATATTCTTTTGTTGCAGCTCATTTATATTTCGTTATAGTTAAATTAAGTACTCTAAAGCAATCCAAGGTGTGAATTCGCCCCACGTAGCGGTGGGCGGCCGACAAATCTGTGAAATCAACCTCTTTTCGAATTATGGCCGGAGTCCGGTCCGACCGTTTTTGGATTTGAACACATCGAGCGAACTTTCGTTTTTTGGCGCAGCAACAAGCCCAGGTGCAAAAACACAATCGAGAGACCCATTGTTGTGTATTCTTAAGTGACCCGCACTGTTTTTGTAATATTTTGGGCATTAATTTGTTGTTTGTTGCCTCGGACCGAACAAGCGAAGTTGTTGATGGTCGGCGTTTGCCGACAAAGTTTTGGCTGCGGAAGGGGCCGCAGGCAGTCAGATCGACCACCGAGGGGGGAGAGCCACCGCTTAGGTTTCTGAGGTTGATTTCAGGAACTTTCGGTCCGCCCACCTCTTGGTCATACGGCTGTTCTTTTTTTTTTGCGTCTCATTCATATTTCATCAATGTTAAATCAGGTACTCTAAAACAGTCCGAGGTGTGAATCTGCCACAGCGGCTGTTACTTTCTTTTTTGGTCTGAGAAGATGGTGACATGCGAAAGTGATGTTGTGCTCGCCACAGCTCTTCCGCACCCTCCACTGTCCCCTAGGCCTGCCCTCTAGCAGCGCTTCGATGGAACGCGTAGCAATGGCTGAAATCTCACAACAAGCATCCACGCTGGCGCTCTCACATCATCTTGAAGCCACAATGCTTTCCGCTGATCATTCCGGACCCTTGCAGCTGAGCATCGCCGGTGAGTGAAAAATCAGTTTATTGTAGGACAATTATTCATGTTCAGTAGGTGGCCAAGGTGGTACCGGAGGCCAGGTACACTCACGCGGTACTGGTGGCCGTGGCGGGGATGGCTTTGGTCCCACCCTCAATATCACTGCACAAGAGTTCAATTTGCATGTTGTGACTAGCTCAGAACTTCCATCCCAGGAATCTCAGCACAGTAAAATCCAAGTAGCTCAAATTGGCATCATGTGCCCGCTGCCATCAAGGAAATTTCAGGGCAGAAAGGACATACTGTATAAAATGCATGAATTTTTCAGTTCAAACACAAATATTCAGATCTATTTGTTACATGGACTTGGAGGGGCTGGAAAGACGCAGATTGCTCTGAAGTTTATCAAGGACTCGGGATCTCGGTGAGCTCAATCAGTGGCAATGGCCACCACCTGAAATGTTTATTGGTCTATGCTTTAGCTTCTCCGACGTTTTCTTCATTGATGCCAGCACTATTGCAACAATGAATGCAGGTCTCATGAACATTGCTATTGTCAAGACTTTTGGAAATTCTCAACAAGATGGCTTGCTATGGCTGACCAGAAATGTCAAAAAGTGGCTCCTCCTCTTTGACAATGCGGATGATCCAGACATTGATCTGAATAAATTTATTCCTCAATGTGATCATGGAAACATTATTATCACCTCTCGGAACCCTGGGCTATGTGTTTATGCTGGTTCAAACTCCCTTGTATCAGATATGGAGGAGGTAGATGCAGTGCCTTTGTTGCTCAAGAGTGCTGCACAGAAGGTGACAGCCAACACTGAAAGAATTGCTGCAGAAATAGTAAAGGTGAGACAATCAAGGGAAGACCTCTTCCTCTGACTGCACAGTGATAATTGAGTTTCCAGGAATTATACTATTTGCCTCTTGCAATTGTTCAAGCTGGTGCATTCATCTCAAAGTCTCGAGATCTTAATGGCTATTTGGCTCTTTATATAAAGAATGAAACACAACTACTGAGTGAAAAACCTGCTCAATGTCATGATGATTATCCATTGACAGTCTACACAACCTGGCAAATGAGCTTTGATCGGCTCAGTCCACCAGCTGCCATGCTCTTGCAACATTGTTCATTTCTTCATTATCATGGGATCTCTGAAGCCATCTTTAGCCATGCATCCAAATACCAGTTCTACTCCCATGGTCCATCAAAAGAAGACTTACAGGAGCCTTTAGAATTTCTCTCACATTTTCTTACTCCAAATGGTGAATGGGATTCTCTGCAGTTCAAACGTGTTATGAACGAGGTCCAAGCATATTCATTGATTGGCTTTGATGAAGAGACAAGGCTCTTTTCTATCCATCCACTGGTACATGCTTGGAGGAAAGCAACAATCACCAATCCTGACAGATACATGCTCACTGTGGCCACTATCCTGGGCATGGCCCTTTCAGAACATAGCATGTGGGACAGCAAATTGCCCAGTCTAGTATTGTGTCCACATGTTGAAATGGTGTTACAGAGTGGTTTATGTTTAGCCCCAGGTTTCAGACATTTTTGTGGAGTACTTTACAGAGAGGCTGGAAAGTACAATGAAAGTGCAAAGATATTAGAAACTGTGCTGGAGGAGAGAATACAGCTTCTAGGAGATGAACATCCAAAGACATTGATTACAATGACTCAGCTGGCATCCACAATTTCATTTCTTGGAGAATATCAGAGGGCTAAAGAGCTCGAGATCATTGTGCTAGAGAAACAGAAGGAAATTCTGGGCATCAGTCATCCAGACACACTGGTCACTATGAATAATTTGGCAAACACTTTTGACTATTTGGGGGACTATCAAAATGCCAAAGACCTCCAAATTATTGTGCTGGATAAATGGAAACAAATTTCTGGGGACAATCATCCAGACACACTTTTGGCTATGAGTAATCTTGCAAGTACATATTTTGACCTTGGAGAATATCAAAAAGCTGAAAAGCTGGATGTTCTTGTGCTGGAGAAACAGAAACAGATTCATGGTGACAATCATCCAGACACTGCTTGCCATGAACAATTTAGCAACCACATACTGGCTCTTGAAAGAGTATCAAAAAGCTAAGGAGCTTCAGATCTTGTGTTGAAGAAAAGGAAAGAGATTCTCAGTGACACTCATCTGGACACACTGGTTGCTATGATGAATCTCGCCTTTACTTATTCAAACTTTGGGGAACACCACAAAGCACAAGAACTCAGGGATTCAGTGCGTGAAGTGGAAACAGCTTCAAACCATCAGTCAAGTTGAATCATGACTAGGATGATTCACACTTGTATACCAAGCACTGAGGATTGATAGATTCCTAACCTATGCTTCTGTCCCTTCCCTTTCAGATTCTGCTTAGCATACTTGTAGTAACTATGATATTTATGCAGGAGAGTTAAAATCACCTACCACATTATTCAACATATGAATGAACTATGAGGTAAAGGAAATGGTCCATGATTGGAATTGAATATATCCCAACCTACAGCCAAAATCAGGCTCCTGAACATTATTAGAGAAGGATACATTGACTCTGGAATCAGGCTTGCAGTTGAGTGACTTTGAGAAACCAACAAAAATTTATGGCTAGAATCCGGAGTCAAGGAATTGTGGATCAGCTCATTGAAGACAACTTCTCACAAATAGAATGTCCCTTCCATTTTGGGTAATATCCCGGTTGCCGGGATTAGGCAACCCCTGGCTGTGTTAAATTGATCTAGAAGGCATACAAATGTCATTGGATGTCAAATAATTGACTTTTCCATAACAGCTTATCTCAGTACCTTGATGAATTATTTTTAGATTTTTTGAGCATGCTTATGGCAGTCGGAATGTAGCAGAATTATTGCATTATTATTACAGCTGTTTGCATAATTGATGACAGTAGCCAAAAAAAAAAAACAAAAACAAACTTTTGAGCATTTTGAAGAATAGCGTTATTTTTGAGTGCCACAACGAGTTTAGATGGTTCTTTGAGCCATAGGTAGCATTCTTGTACCCGTATCAGTTGTCTAGCACGTTTGAACCGTCAAAATCGGCCGAGAAGCCCTTCGGCCGCACAAAATGGTATCGAAATCTCGTGCTACATAGAGACAAACATTGGTTTATTTTGAAGAATAGCGTTATTTTTGGGTGCTACAACGAGTTTAGACGGTTCTTTGAGCTATAGGTAGCATTCTTATACCCACATCACTTGTCTAGCACGCTTGACCTGTCAAAATCGGCCGAGAAGCGCTTCGGCCGCACAAAAATGGCATCGGAATCTCTTGCTACATACAGACAAACATTGGTCGGATCCTCCTCGCTTCCCGTTCTTTTCTTCTTCCTCATCGTCCCATATCATGGGCAAGCGCAAAGGCCCCGAGAACGGTCCCCAACCTCCGGAAAGGAGCTCAACACGAGTTACCAAGCCCTCTCAACGTGTTTTAGACTCGTGCAGTGAACCCTCTAAGTCTCGGAAGAAGGCGAAGAAGTCCGCTGCTGCCAGCCAGCCCACGCCTCCTAAAACTCCCATATCGAATAAGACGGCTTCTATATCTATTAGCCCCACGCGCAGCTCCAGCACGGGAAGCATAATCGAAATCTCGGCGCCTGGCTCGCCTGCACGCTCTTCTGCTCACAAGATAAAGAAGAAAAACCTAGATGACACGCAGTATGAGCCGGAGGACGACGACGACGAAGAAAAGGACGACGATTACGCAGACAGTGAGATAGAGAGACCTCTGAAACGTCGTAAAAGAGGTGTGTCTCTGTAATTTTGGGCTTTCTTTTTCTTTTGTTGGAACGAGTATCCCATCTCATCCCATTCAGCCCCCGTCGGTCTCGAGATTACTGTCAATATGTCGCTGTTCACCTCCGTCGAAATCGTGAAATCTGTGAAGAAGCGGGAGGCCAAGGCCACCGGTATCTTCAAGATTTCTGATGATACTTCCTACCGCCGATTTGAACGAGCTGTTTTCGCCAAGATAGCGACCTTGGCGAAGGTTGCGGTAATTTCCGATGATGAAGACATTCGTATTGAATTCCAGGTGCCTCGGCACGTTTCGAAATTTGTTCTCCTCGACGATAATGACTCCTATCAACACATGATTGCGTCTGCCAAAAAATGCAAAGATCCCGTTGTCAATCTAGCCGTTGCCCGCATGGAGGTATGTTTCTACCCATCTTTTGATTCAATACGCCCATGCAGGAACATGCTCAGGATGGCGAATCTGGGACCGAATCGGAGGCGAAAAAGACAAAGAAAACAACCAAAAAGACTAAGGTAAGTTTCACCTCGACATTGGTTCTCCCGTTTGAATATACTAGGTCCCATCCACAAACGATATATCGGCTGCGAATGCGGAAATCAACGCCAAGATTGGACTGCTACGCACCAAGTATACTTGTCATGCGAATGATGGGAGTGATTATTGTTGGGTCTCGGGCGAGGATGGAGTGCACCTCGCGTTGACACATGCACATTTTAACATGGGCCTCTGCTTGGGTACGACTACGATATTTGTGTCTCCCTCTCCGCTAATATCGAATGGTTTCTAGGCACACGGCTCGTGCGATGCTGATAAGCCACCCAACCACGCAATCTTCGACCCCAAGGGTAATGCAGGTCGGCTCGCCGCGCCCAGCATCCTACAGCGCCGCGCCGCGGCTAATCAAGCAAATGCATCGAACTCCGCCTCTTCCGGAACTACAATCATCAATAACTTCGACGGCCTTGTTGATCTACTCCGTCCTACCCCCGCTCCTGCGCCTGCGCCTCTTCCTCTTGCTGCTGCTGCGCCGTCCCAGATTCAGGAGCCCCGCATGCTACTCCCCGTGAACACAACAGTCGCTGAATCAATGACAATTCCTCAATTTTGCGCATACTCTCGTCTTGACGAATCCATTGAAGAGAAACTCAGTAGGAATGGGTACAGGAACACAGACATCTTCCATCTTATTGCGCTGAAGGATCTAGAGACGATGCAGTTTCTTCCTGGGGAGATTGCCGAATTGCGGGAGGCAGTTCGGAAGTGGGCGCTCCCGATGTAATTTTTAGTTGTCGAGATTCACTCAACTAGACTGTATCAGTTTTCTTGCTGCACTCAATGTATCATGATACAATTGCTTGACATATCTGGAAAACAAACGTTCATAAAGAAAGTTACATATAGCCTGCATGCATGAAGTAGCCCTCCGCATCCGATGGCGTGATTATTTCCATGGCAATCTTCATGTCGAAGATGAGTGCTGCACCTATTGATGCTGATCAGAATACCACAGTGTTCAGCGCAGAATGTTCATACCTATCGATGCCGAGAAAATATCGGAGTTGCGTCGGATGAATGCCTTGATCTTAGAAAAGGCTTCCTCGATAGGGTTGAAGTCGGGGGAGTATGGTGGGAGAAATTCGATCCGAACACCTTCTGGACATTAGCTGACGAAAGAAAACTAAAGCAAGATTTACCGAAATGTTCCGCGAGCTCCAAGATCTCCTCGCCATGATGAATCCTTGCGTTATCCATCACAAGCACGGATAGTGGGCCAGGGAATGGTGTTGTTAGAGGCATCTGAGTAGAGGCCGTCAGATAAGAATAATAGATCTGCAGAAGAAAAGAAAACGACTTGTGAGCACGCACCACCTCATGCTCAACGAAGTCCAGATAGTCTTCCCGCTTCATTGAGCCTTCAACAACGCGATTGGCAACCATCCCGTCGAGGGTGAGAAGCCCGATGCCCGTAAGACGTGTTCCGCGCACGAAATTCTCCTTCATCTTCGCCCTCCTCCCCTTCTTAGCCCGCCCATATCCTCGACTATATGTCCTATCATTCTTTGACGTCTCATCCAGACACCCGATCTGCTCGGCTTGATATTCCGCCATACGACGCACATAATCGAGTCGGACTTCCTCGTTACGCTCCTTTGCAATTTTCTTCAGCTTCTTCCGGGACATCCCGAGGCGCTCCAACTCGCGGAAAATGGTTGTAAAATGAACAGAAATGTGACGGTTGTGCTGAACGAGCTTAAGGAGCTCATCGAGGAACCAATCCGGACGAAGATTCACAAGGCTCAAGATATAATCAAGATCCTCCCGAATAAGGATGCGGCGGCGGCCGGAAGTCGTGCTTTTGGGTTTCTCCACCCATCCAGTTTCCCTCCAAAGCTTTCTTGTTCTCCAGAACGTAGACTCTGAGAACCCGACAATGTCGAGAATATCCGGGAGTGGCAAGATGTCACGCTCAAACAAATTCATCGCCGCCAGTTTGACCTGAGATTGCACAACACGTCCAGGCATGATGTCGGAGAAAGATGATGGAGGTCAGAGATTAGAATAGGGCAACAGCAGTTGAGGGAGAGCAAGCAAAAAGAAAAGAACGGGAAGCGAGGAGGATCCGACCAATGTTTGTCTGTATGTAGCAAGAGATTCCGATGCCATTTTGTGCGGCCGAAGCGCTTCTCGGCCGATTTTGACAGGTCAAGCGTGCTAGACAAGTGATGTGGGTATAAGAATGCTACCTATAGCTCAAAGAACCGTCTAAACTCGTTGTAGCACCCAAAAATAACGCTATTCTTCAAAATAAACCAATGTTTGTCTCTATGTAGCACGAGATTTCGATACCATTTTGTGCGGCCGAAGGGCTTCTCGGCCGATTTTGACGGTTCAAACGTGCTAGACAACTGATACGGGTACAAGAATGCTACCTATGGCTCAAAGAACCATCTAAACTCGTTGTGGCACTCAAAAATAACGCTGTTCTTCAAAATGCTCAAAAGTTTGTTTTTGTTTTTTTTTTTTTGGCTACTGTCATCAATTATGCAAACAGCTGTAAATTCTCCATGAGCTTCCTGCAGGGAAAAAAAAATCTAGAATACACAGGTTACTGAAAAACACAGCATTGGAAAAATACTCAAGTGTCTATTACTTGTATATTAAGCAGATGTCCTGATTTTATTTGGACACTGTTTACACTCTTCTTTTTCTCCCACACCTCGCCAATTCCCGCGATACGGCTGGTTGGTTTCGACGGAGCGCCCACCAGCGCTCGATTTGTCCCCACAGCATCAACTGGGCGCTCGCCAATTCCCGAACTTCTCAGATTGGTATCAGATTCATCTTTTACCTCTTATTCCGCCCTTCCATCGTCCTAGCAGACCCAGTAACGAGTTTTATCTGAAGTGCATGCTGAACTGCATGGCGTGCTACTTTTTTCCCTCCCGACTTCCGGCTTTCTCATTCTCAATCGAATTTCGAGTTCAACTTTGACCGAGGAAAGCGGCCTCGAGGCTTTGACTTTTTTAGTTTAAGCTGTGGTATGAACGCATTGTCCCAAATTTAAATGAACCACATGCCGTTTGATCGTGCGCTCAAGGCCCGCTCAAAAGAACAATATCTGGCACTCGCCGTGCTTTGTTCTTTCCCCCCACCGTCACCTCAGTTCCAGCCGCTTCCTACTGCCCATATTCACTGTCCTGGAAGGCCCTCCACAACACCGAGTCAAATACAACCATCTGGACGCGTGGCAAGATGGTACTTGCTCGTCCCGATCAAGGTCGCTGTGCCCATCGTCCAAATCACTCATCAAAACAGCTGCTCATCGTTCTCTTTTTGCCTCATTCTCTTTGTATTACCCAGCCCTGGAACCCCCCCCATTCAAGCTGAGACTGTGGCAAGACTCAATCGTAACAGCGGTCATGCTTCCATCTCGCCTGATCAAGCAACGCTCCCGGGTCATTCAACGTCTGCCAGAGCTCTCGTCTGGGGGATCAAGACTACTGAATTTTGAGACGAACATATGAATCAAGTCAACTCCATTCAACTTGATCACAAGTGAGAACCAGGTTTATGATGCCAATAATCGTCCCGTCTTCTGCTGTGTCCGTAATGTGATCTCTAATCGCACATCAAGTTATCCCTGTCGCTCTCAGTGATTCAACAAGCTCCGCCAAGCTTTCCTCCTAGATTTATGGTATAACGGTATGTAGCGTGCCCTCATCTTCTTCAGCGCTTTCCTGACAAGTAGCAAACCAGGCTTTTGTCCTCCAATCAAACACGCCCCAGCGCCTCCGATCCGGATCCCTGCGTGTGAACCATTCCACGTTCAGCTCTATTACTGCGGCCATATCCTGCGTACCAGCGGCTGAGCGAATTCTAGGTTTGACTTTGCAGTGAGCAGCCATTATTTCTTCCGAGTACGACTTCCTTGATCTGTAGTCAGCTTCGATTTATTTGCCTCGCAGATCGCAGCATTATACTGACACATCGGCTTCTGAGTGTGTGAGTGCGTAACTTGATCAGAGCATGAAGCGTTGTTCAATGGATCTTATTCATCTGTAGCCGACCTGCCTAGCTTCTATGGCAAGAAGAAGCAGCGTGTCTTTGAAGGTAAGCAATTTATTGAAATGGGCGGTCCATGTTCCGCTTCCCTCAGTTGGCTTCGTCCAAAACTGGTGGATTTTGTTCACGATTTTCCAGATCGTTGAGTAATCCCGCCTTCAGGGTGGGCTCGACCACGTCGACGGCACTCAGAGCGATCGCATTTTTAGGTCACTGATCCGCAGCTTGCTCGCCGCGTGAAACCCAAGACACCGATTCAGTACCACACCGTTCACCTTGGCTACTTTTTGGAATCCGTGAATTACTGTGGTCAATTTTCAACTCCAAGCGGGTTGGTAGGCTTCGAGCGAACCGTCACCATCTACCCTCCTCCAGAGTCAATTTCGGTTGAGAGATTTGATGGCGTACTTTTGGATTTCTGTCTATTACATATTCGATGACGTATTTTCTGTTCTACTCTATTACACTGTACAGTGAAAATTCAACCAATTCCCTTGCAGAGAACTCAGACACCGTAGTAGTAATTCAACCGTTTCAATCTGAATTACCTTCCCCACACCTTGCGGTCGGCCGAAGCGAAGCGACAGCATATCTTGTCCCTACACAAAAATAAACACATCGCATAGCATGCAAAGTGGAATGGCACACAGTGTAGTCTCGCCTTATGTGATAATCTGCTAATATGGCATCACTTGATCACCTGATGCCTGAACACAGCAGCTTCAGCTATGAACACTGTTTTCAAGTGAAAGGATGTTTAATATGCAGCTCCAGTCATTATTTGTTTGCCCCTCATGTCTGGAGTGTAGCTGTGGAGTACATACCTCAATATCACCTCCACCTGCGTAAGCTGTGTTGAGCTAAAATCAAACTCCAACATCTCCCATGATGGTCAGTCATTGTGACCTTGTGTCAGTGAAGTTGAACCCGTGCGATTACCATGCCATAAAAGTGGTGTCTGTATCTCCTGGGAAGACAAGTGGTGTATATTTTTACCCTATGCATATTCTGAGTGGGACCAGCACTTTTTCAATGCTACTGTGAATAGGTTGTGTCGCCGAATTGGTTGAATTGCCAGTGCACATTTTTTTGTTGAATTCTAGTGAAGTGGTGTGGATTCCAAGCAAAACCTCACAAGTTGTATTGTAAATAATACTGTTACACCACTACAAACTTGGTGTTGAGCAGAATTAGTAGGTACAAGGAAGTGGTGGAATTGCTCATGGTGTTTGTTTCTGCTGTTGAAGTCAACTCAGGCTTAGAATTCGGCACTAGAAACCTCTGCTGATGCTGGATTGGGTTTAGCACTGACAACAGAGATTGTTCCTGTGGCACAGCCAATCATTATACACTTTTCCAACCTCATCTGATTCCTGAGATGCCCAACCAATGGCTGACACAACACTGCCTATCACGCATTATGGAATGAGGGGTGTGCATTCCCACTCATTGGCTGTCACAGTGGCTGAGGGATAGTTTCATAAATATGAGCTCACTTATTGGAATATTTGTGGGCACTGGCAAATATTGCGGCATTCATGAATTACATTACACCTTGGCAAATATTGCTATGCTTTCATCCAAATATGTAAAACCATTCATAAATACGACCACATCAAGGAATCTTGGATTGAAATATGAATTGAATTTTTCTAAAACAAACAGAATGCAGGGCAGGTAAATGGGACCTATATATAGGGGGAAATTCAACAATCTGGGATGCAACAATGAGCCATTCTCATGATGCATTAGTGTATAACATAAAAAGGTGGCACTTCTGCATATGCTGTTTGTTTTGGGGAAAAAAATCATATCATATATTTCTGGCCTGAATTGATTTGGAGGGCAGTGAGTTATGTTATTCGTTTTGGAAGAAAAATCATATCATATATTTCTGGCCTGGATTGATTTGCAGGACAGCAAGGATAAGAATTCTCATATATTTGAGTCAAATACTATGACGTTCCAAACATGACATTATGAAACTTCATCCTGATGTGATAAACTTCTTCATGTCCAGAAAACCTTTTGGATCAAACCTCAGAATACCTATCTACTACACTCCTGTATACTAGGTTGGTACAGTGGCAGCAAAAAGAAATGAGCGCAGCATTTTTTTGCGAGTTCGGCATGATCCTTACCTCGGAACACCAGGGTTACTTGGTAAGAAATGTAAAATAGGATGTGTAGACTACATCTACAAAGTTTCGGGGCTAAACAATGCTTTGGTGTTGTGTACGAGCAAAGTTTGTCAATCATGTTGTATTTGGCTGAGATCAACAAAGACAAAGTGTGCCAATAATCATTGAATAATTGTCCAACAAGGCAAGATATTACAAAAAATGAAGTTAATACTTGGTGTAGAGTCCCTTCGCATCATGCAATGCCTGCACACGACGTGGTAAGGAATCATACAGCCTATTTATATAGTCCATTCCCAAATTTGCCCATTCCTCCTTCAAAGCCTCCCACAACTGGTCACAATTTTGCGGGAGGACCGGTCTGGCCACGCACTCGACGATCCAACTCCTCCCAGGCATGCTCTATGATGTTCATATCGGGTGAAGAGGGTGCCCATCGCAAGGTTTTGATATTGTTGTCATGGAACCACCTGGTTGCACGAGCAGATGTGTGCTTTGAATCGCCATCCTGCTAGAAAACAATATCCGATGGCTGCAAGGAATGGTCCGAAATGGTCCCCAGAAGGCTCTCCTCCAGAATCTGGCAGTATTGTTCGGCATCCATCTTGCCAACGACACGATGAAGCCGGCCAGGTCCATGTTCTGTCAGGCATCCCCAGACCATCACACTCCCACCTCCATGCTTCACTGTCTTCTTCACATTCCTGGGCTCCAACTCCTCGTGTGGTCTCCTACAGCAGTATTGCTTCCCATCCGACCCAAAGAGATTGAATTTTGATTCGTCCGAGAAGATCACGTCGCGCCAATCATCAGCTGTCAGCTCGGACATATCCTCTGCCCAAGCTTTTCGCTTTTTGACATGGATTGCATGGAGCGCAGGCTTTGCATGTCGCACACACGACCATTCAAACCGATGTCCTGAAGAGCCTTGCGAACTGTCCGGGCAGGGGCTTCTGGAAAAAGCACACGTTGCACATCAGAACCGTCACGGGCTTCTCCAGATTCAATCATTCGGGCAGCCTGTCGCATGTCTCGGTCTGTAAAGCGGCGGGGATGGCCAGATTTTGGCTCGTAGTGATATAGATCACCCGAGGCAACAACCTGGTGGTAGTTTCGGGACACTGTTTGCCGCTTTAGGCCCAATTTGTCGGCAATTTTCTGAAAATCCATGCCTTCATTGTCATACATGCGTAGGATGCGTGCTCGTTTGGTGGGAGTGCATTTTGTCATGGAATATGCGGTAGAACAGCCCTTTGTTGTTTGGGGGCAAGGGGTTCAGTGGTGGTCGAGAGAGAGACGTGTTTTGTTGTTAGATGTGGAGCACATGTGACCGTGATAATGACATCATGATCAAATCAGCCTCAAGAGCGGCCATCACAGCACCGTTTGCTCCGAAACTTTGTGAATGTAGTCTACACATCCTATTTTACATTTCTTACCAAGTAACCCTGGTGTTCCGAGGTAAGGATCATGCTGAACTCACAAAAAAATGCTGCGCTCATTTCTTTTTGCCGCCACTGTATGTAATAACTGAGAAGGAGCCTGCAAGGTTACATTTGATTGAGTTTTGAGCAATTGCCTGATTGGGAGTTTGTACAGGGCCACATATGGCTGCAGCTCTCCTGTTGATGATAAATTGAATGTAATCTATGTAACATATAGGCAGTCACAACATAAGTGACTAGACAGTATCTGGTGGCTGCAGGAACTGGAAGAGCTGCTGCTAAAGAAATTCACAATGAAAGCAGATAATGAGCTTCATGTGGATTCAACAGTGCCAGGGCTGTCTGGAGGATCTGTTGGAGGACTGAATACATGTTATCACCCTATTTATAAAATTACGCCTGTCCGTCTGTCCGAAGCCTTTTTAAACTCCGCTTTCATGATTTTGAATCTCCACTCGCATCTCGTCATCTTTCCGTTCTTTCACCTCTGCACCGCTGCTCACCCATGGGCAATCACATAGCCGGCATTGACGGCACGACGTCACCTTCATGGCATCTCTCCAACAAACTTTGGACAGACACTGCCTCATGGTGGCCGCGGCCAACAACTAGCAGTCTAGCACTAAAAACCTCAGCCGAAGTGGGGGACTGCTTCGCGGTCCCCTGCACTCTTGTGTTCAAACAAAATAAGCTGTGGCATGCCATTCTGAGTGACATGTCAGGAAATTCGACTGCTGGACGAGTTTTCATCCATGTACAGTCACTCATCACGTGATATGTGACAAGTGACAACATGTCCCAGCTCCTTTCACACATGCTTGAAATGCTTGTTGACAGAACATGAGTGAGACAGTGTTGGTAAACACTGCACAACTTCCTCCTCTATTTTGCCTGATTTTTAACAGCCCTTCTCACCTACTCTTCACAGCCTCAACCATGTTGCTTGTAGTCTTTGGTGTTTCTGAGGCCCTTGTTCTCAACACAGTTGGCATCAGTGACAACTCTGATGTGTGTGGGTACATTCTTACTTGAAATGCAGAGCTTTTGAGACAAGAATATCCAAATGTAACATTATGAAACTTTCTCTGGAGGTAAAAACTTCTTCATATCCAGAAAACTTTTTTGGCTAACTTCAGAATACCTTGCCAATGTGTACATATATATGAAATGAGTATGGTGCATTATCACAGAGTACATAGAGCTACTCTGGAAGTTCTGGACATACTGTGCAGAAGTCGGCATCACCCAGCCTTTATGCATAGCCACTGATTCTCTTGACCCACCAAATTGTGTGCATGTGTTACATGCCTCATAAGTCACAAGTTACATGCCATGCTGAGTAGATAGCAAGTAGATAGGTACTATACTTTTTCATTCAATTCGACAGTCACACATCACGCACTCCTGTGTTGATGCCGAATTTTGGTCGAGGTCACGCGTCACGCAGCCCTTTGTCAAACCACCAGGTGGTCACGCAGGTTCTAAAATGGTGGAACAGGTGCAAAAAAGACGAAATTTTTGGTTCGGATGTTGAAAGTTTCTAGATGTCACACAAGGATTTGGTGGTTGCCGAAATGTCGAATTGTTCAAATGGGTCACATGTCACACCCCATGTTGATTTGAACAAAAAAGTATAGTATTCTGAGGTTTGGCTAAAAAAAGTTTTCTGGGCATGAAGAAGTTTATCACATCAGGATGAAGTTTCATAATGTTATATTGTATTTCAGAACCAAATGATGTATTTCTGAGACCATGCTTAGATATTTGAATAAGGTCCAAAATATTTCAACTGGACAGGGACTATATTTATCTGACAGATGTTGACAATATTTGCTAATGAGTCGAGCTCATATTTATGAAGATGGATTATATATTTGAGTTGGACTCTGGGGGTCATTGGAAATGGTGAGTGGGCACCACTGCCCATCACTTCTCACAGGGGGCGCCACATCCCGCCCCAGGGCGGCATCATGTCTGGCGATGGCAAAGCCTCGGAATTCAGAACCAGACTCCATGATTGATTGGTGTGGCTTTGTTTGTACTTGGGTGCTTCTGTACTTCTTGTCAACATTGGACTGTTGTCTCTTCTTGTTTACCTGTTGTTGACGGGCCTACGACAGTGCCTCCATCTCCTGGAAGGCCACAGTTAGCTCTTTTCCCACCTAGCTCTTGCTCTCTAAACTTTGGTCAAATGCCCTGCCCCTGCTGTTGCTCATACAGTGCTCCCAGCTAAAGTATCATGATGTCTCAGAACTTTGTTGTCGTGTACGCAAGAGAACACTGTTATCTTGAGCTCAATTTTATCCTGAGTCTTATCCTGGTAACTACCTGAAATGGGGACATTTTGTCCACCCAGACTCATGTGGGTGGTTTAGAGCATTGCACGTCTCTAAATAGCTCTTCAGACCTATCCCTTTGGCGTGTTGAGACCTTGAATGATGCAATTGCATCTCGAGCTCGACCTGCTCGAAATGTGATTGTGTTATTCAAGTTTTCTGATGAGTCGTACATCAACTGACTCTCGACCGTACTCCACCAACAATCTCTCAATATGCACCGATTCTGTTACCATCCCTACAGCCCACCCATATTGCTCCTGGCCTGCCAGTCGATCCCCTTGGCTGCTGCCGCCACACACACCATCCCTGCCAGGTTCTTGCCCACATATCTGCCTCACAAAACACTACTAGTACATAGAGGTATGTCTCTAGCTAGCTGTCTTGTTTGTTTCGCATTCACCCATCTATCTGTAGGACAGACATCTTCGACCTCTTGCATGAAAAACTGTCTGCAAGCATGTCAAATCTTGGTGCTGCATGCATCTGACTCACCGATCTCGGCAGTTCCACACTGTTCAGAGCCGTACGAGGCCAATTGCGTCCGTGTATCAGCTTGGGAAGCACATGGAAAGTACACGTCACTGGGAACCAAACCATGAGCACGTCTGCCCAAAAGCCTGTATGGTGCAGCTCAGACACTCTCCCACTTTTCCAGCTCTCTTCTCCGGTGTAGACATCTGCGCTGCACCGGCCTGAGAACGACGTTGGTGCGGCGGCAAGCCACCAAGATCTGCAACCTTGGTGCGTCCATCGTCAAATTGTCCTTTGTGACCAACTCACCAAATTCCATTTCCATTTCGTCTTGCATCACCTCATCTTTACTCACGCACTCAGAGCGAGCATGAATACGGTGAGTCAGATGTGGCCATGATATGTGGATCTTGACTCACTCAACCCCAATTCAGCGCAGCACACTCAGCATATTGAGACGAAGCAGGGGAGTGAGTGCGGGCGTGGTGCCTGCGAAATCGGACGAGCGCCGGCATTCTGTTGTGTGATGCTGTGCAAGGTAGGGTACGGATGCACGTTGAGACTCGGAATTGGTGGAATTTTGCAGCGGTCAGCTGGTTGGTGTGATCACAATGCAATGTACACGAAAGTGAATGTCATTTACAGTAAAAATATGGAGTATATACATGGCATGTGATGGTAATTAAGTAACAGTCAGTCTATCGGAGTTGTCTATGAGCATTGTCCAAGAAACAAGGAATCACCAGTTCAGAGTCCAAGAAACAAGAAGGCAAAGTAGCTCTATACTAATGTAGTCGCAACAATGTCCAGACTGCGTGGAGAAGCCAGCTAGAACTCGTACATGCGGTTGGATGCATACGGGTGCCTAGGTGCACATTCAGCTCAGCCCACGTGATTTGGCGAAGACGATGGCAATGGGATCCAACGGGAGAGCTGTACAGATCCATAACAAGGCATAGCTCTTCTTGGTCGGGCAACCAACAACAATCAAACTTGAGCCAGGAGGATTGTTTGGTGAGTGAAAGCAAAGGATTACACTGTCAAGGTTCTATCGTAATTACTAATCCAAGACACGACATCTAGATCAACGATAATTCTCTGCTAGAAGTTCCAGGGTATTGACCTATCCCGAACGGCCGAGAAAATCAGAAACATTCAACACAGAGATTGAAGACAATGAATGCGAGCAGCTTCTGCAAAGATCAAGATGCACGAGTCGCTTCAGAAGGCGCAGGAATGGGAGGGTAAAACACAGTGCTGAAAGACTTGTCCCAGTGTCAAATCAGTGGGAGTCGGTTGATATTCGCGAATTTCGAATGTTTCTGTGGCTACTCGTGTAACTCATCGAGACGGAAGACAAACAGCAGGATTATCATCTGTGTCACTGGAACAATATTCCACTCCAAAGTTTGACTTCTGAAGACATTGAAATATATTGACCCAGACCAGACCAAAAGGCCAAAAGATTGTTCACGAATGCAGCCCAGAAATACAAGAGGTGTGTAGGTTTGAACTGGGTGCATTGAATGATAAGAGCAGTGTAGATAATCTAGGGTCAGCCATGTTAGCGTAGTATCCTCAGTTACGGAGCTAAGAAAGAGTAACTGAGGCTGTGCAACGGGTCCGAAAGTTAGAAAGGAGTGGACGTAGAATTAACTGGATGAATGAAGGAATGTACATATGAGATTAGGTGAAATATACGGTACCACTAATAAGCCAGATTTCGGAGAACCCTTCGGCAAATTCGAACCTTGAGATGCCGCTGGGAATTGGGAGGAATATTGATGTTAAGTAGCGAGTTCCAGCCAGGCAGCAGACGACTTCCACAGCTCAAAGTCAAAGCTAGACTTCTGATGAAACACATGGTCGCCGGTCTGAACACGCCCGACGTCCATATGGACACACACATTTGTCACCGCCTTTGCTGCGTCTGCCAGGTGTCAAAAGATGTATATATAGTGTTACAGTAATCGACCGCGATTCTACCGAGGCCCCTTTCATGTATGATGCAGTCGACTCTTTCCTTCCTGGCATTGCTTGCATCTACCGTCTCTGCCACAAACAGCGTCTCCTTTGGGATCCCCAACACCTACCTGGACTTTTCTGCTTGTTTGTCACAGCCCGCCGTGTTTTTCGTGCGAAGACGCGACCGAGATCGTGAACACTTGCTGCTCTCCAATACCCAGCAGGTGAGGTTGTGAGGTCTGAGGCAATGCAGAGTGCTCCCCGCATGCATGCTTCTGTAATATTCATGTCAGAGGCCTGAATTGAATTTACCTTGAAGGGTCTATATCAAGAGAATTGTGAGGAAGTCAAGGGTGATGGCAGTAGAAGCGGTGGGCGAGACACCGCAGAGAAAGGGGGAGATGATGATGTGGTAGTGATCCTTGGCCAAGTCACCAAATAAAAAGAGGGACCAGGCGAGCATGGAGGCAGAGATGGAGATGGCTGTGAAACACTGAGTGTGTGTGGAATGCAATGTGGAGAGAGAGTTTTTTCAGGTCGAGGACAATGAAGAGTTTCGCAACATGCGGACAACAAGAAACACCTAGGCATACACACACACTTTTTCAAACCTTGACCATGTTAGTCTTCAAGAGTCACAAGTGTGTTCATACTGTATTCTTCGTATCTTAAGCAGATGTCCTGATTTCGTATGTACATGTTTGCGCGCGCTGATTTCCGATAATCTAACTGTTTTGGGTTTGGTTTGCACGGAGAGCTCGAGGGCGCTTACCATTTAAGTTTTGAAACTTTCGATGGGCTGTGCGCAATGACGTGCAATTCTTCTTTTTCTCTCACGTCACGCCAATTCCCGAAGATGCACCTATTTGTTTTCGACGGAGCGCTCACCAGCGTTTACATTTTAGCTTCGGGATCCATTCGTTCGGACATGATTCCCATTCCGGGCTGACCACAGGCCCGGGGATGATGCGCATAATAGCCGTTCATAAGGAGCGAATGTCCCGGTTTTCCCCACCACTCCTTCTTCTCCGCTCCCATCATGTTCCTGCCACCAAAAATTGCCCATTTCTTCGGATTTGGCCTATATACTGTCGCAAGCCTGGAGCTGTCCGCAAGAGCCTCTCAAGCCGTCACTTTCGTAAACGGTCCTCAGAGATCTGCCTCAACTTAGAGCAAGAACCATACAATGATCGCGCAAATAATCACAAGCGTTTCCTCTCAAGATCTTGAAGCAAACATTGGTCCTCAAATTCCCAGTGAAAACACCAGCAAGCCAGATCGAGCCGTTTCGAGCCTTTCAAGCCACGTCAAACCAAGACAAGCCAGATTGTCCAGCGTCAAACAAGAACAAGGCGCGAAGCAAGATCTTATTCGGCAGAGTTGTCATCGAGGACGTCACAGGCAGCTGGCTCGCGTCGAATTTCGCAAAGTCGTACAATTCCGCAGCTTACGACATCTCTGCATCTTGCCTCTTACCACCCCCGCCTTTCCCGCTGCCCTCTTCCTTGCAGCCCTATACTCTGTATGGTCTACGTTTCCGCGCTCCTTCATCTTTTTGACTCTGGACCTTGCCGAATAGCATTTTCTCAATATTGTCTCGACCTGGTGAACCCCGTTCGTCTCTGGATGGGCAAGTATGGAGGTGTCAATGGTATCACTCATCTCATCGTTCATTGTTGTTTATCTTACCATCGTGCTTTGGACTCGAATTCACCAGCTGATGTGACGGAATTGGTTCATACTGCGTGGCGAGAAGGTCAATGGCTTTAGGTGTGTACTGAATCGACTTTTTTTCTTCGTTTGACTGTTCTAATCTTTGTCTTTGAAGCCTCTGCGTGCTTCTCTCCGATCAAGGAGGTGCGGCAACATGAGGTCAACGCACTACCTTACCGCTGATGTGTATACCACGTTCCAATTCTCGATCTGTAGGTGATGCTGTTGATTTCGTGTGCGTTCAATTTTCCTCTCATCGGCAAGATCTCACTGTTTTTAGTTCGGACGCTTCTCTCATCGTATACCACTCAGCCGTTTCTGTCGACGGCTCCTCCACAAATTTGAGTGTCTGTCCATGGCGCTATTCAGTTGAGTAGCCTGAGTTCTTTGTATCCGCTCTCGTGAGCACTAACATCTGTTCCCTACAGATCTCAATCTTCTCGTTCTTCCTTCCACCGTGGATGTCTTTTAATTCATGATCAACTACTTCTAACTCTCGAGTCTTCGCAGCGCGTCTCGCCGAATGCCAGCGGTCACGCAGACGCGCCATGGCCATGCTTTTCAGCAGATCGACATGCTGCCAACACCTTCTAACTCTCGAGTCTTCGCAGCGCGTCTCGCCGAATACCAGCGGTCACGCAGACGCGCCATGCTTTCAGCAGATCGACATGCTGCCAACGCCCCTCTCCCCTTCCGTTATTTATTCCGACACACATTACAACTAGTGGATAATCCGGTTGGGGACCTGGGGGCTGGGGAGGTGCGCAGTAGTGGCGCGGTGTAGTACAGCTGTGTACAGTAGTTCGATTTAAATATATATGGCTCGTTGTGGCTCTATCTAGTTCGATCTGGTTGCAAAAAATTGACAAGCCACATCGAGCCCTGAGACAATTTGCGAGCCAGATATGCCCACTCAAAAGTGGTGATCTGACTCGTTGTGGCTTGCCGGCGTGTTCACTGGGGAGGCCTCAAAACTCATTCAATGCCTCGAATGTTAATTTCCAAGGCTTTGTCACAATCTCAGTTGAGCAATTCTCAAGGCTATGGCGTGTCTCGAACTGCAACATTGCAACTTGCTGTGTACGGCTGCTGTACTCAACCTACCACCGTATCAAGCCCTCAACCATCAACTGGAACGTCGGACAGAACCAAGACAATAGAGCCGATTTCAAGGCAGTCTCAACTGTCACAACGAGGGCCGGTGGCTGTCATGATAGATTTCATTCCATCTAGTGCCACGCATTTCCCTCGTTTTTGGTCCGTATCTCTCCGTTCTGTGTCTCTGCCTTCTAACGAGATATTGAAGTGATCGCCAAGGAATCCCACAGTGCGTTCTTGATTCTTTGTTTCTATCTCTTTTAACCTGGTGTTCAGCTGGTTGTAGGTCTATAACAACGATCTCATGGTGCCCTGTAAGTCAAACAAACTCCTGAATGATCTCAATTGTGTTGGTCCAACTCAGCTGTATGTTGCTTCTTGCTCTGGTCCCTTGAGTATTACTGACATAAAAGAAGGAAAGTCACTTCGCACAGATCGCGTGCGACTCTGCTCACAATGTAGGCACTGTGGCCCCGCCCAATTCGCATTCTCTTTCGCTGAGTGTCAATGATTTCGACTCTCATTCCTTCCATGATTGATCGAGAAACTTTCTCGTCACAGATTTGGGCTGCGCTACAATCGGACAGCCTAGGGGGGCCCACCAGGTTCTCGTAGGTTGGATCATTTTCCACCATCACCATTAAATTAATTATGTTGTGTTAGCATCGTATCGTGTTTTTCATTCTTCGTCACACTTCGATACCAAAACTACACTTTTGTAGCGTAACACTGGCTGGCTCGAATGGCCTTTACGCAACTTCATCTCAGGGGTGGGGGTCTATTGTCTTCGAGTGAGCACGGCTCCATGAAACTTTTCTTAGCAGATCTTAGCGCTGTCCCATTGTGAGATACAGTGTTGGTTATTTTCGCTGATTTCATCAAGTTGGTTCTGCTCGCTGTATACAATCACTTCTGCAGTTACAATGACGAATGTAATACACGGGTACGGCACACCTGCAATTTCGTTGGAGCTGTCTTTTTTCTTGCTGCCGGAGCGAAGCTCCGGCATATCTTGTGTATATTCAGCGAAAGGGTAACTGATTTCAACTCTCCTACATACTATAGCCATTGATGGAAAATGGTACATGTACAAGTATACTGGGTCTGAAATGGAAGTAATGGAAACATGGGTTATCTGACTGTATCAGAATCCGCACCTGGGTATATGAACTCAGTCAAAATTCAAGTTGAATGGAAGTTTTCAGCTGTCTGCTAGATTATTCATAGCTTTCAGTGTGTCTGGATGGTTTTCACCCAGAATCTGTTTCCGTTTCTCCAGGACAATAGCCTGGAGATTCTTGGCATCCTCGTACTCCCCAAGGTATGAATATGTGGCTGCTAGATTATTTATAGCTGACAGAGTGTTTGGATGATTTTCACCCAGAATCTGTTTGTATTGTGCCAGGACAGTAACTTGGAGATCCTTGGCATCCTGATACTCCCCAAGGTCTGCATATGTGCTTGCTAGATTACTCATAGCTCTCAGTGTGTTTGGATGGTTTTCACCCCTAATCTGTCTCCGTTCCTCCAGGACAGTAACCCAGAGATCCTTGGCATCCTGATACTCCCCAAAGTGTGAGTATGTGATTGCCAGATTATTCATAGCTGTCAGTGTGTCTGGATGATTTTCACCCAGAATCTGTTTCGCTTCCCCAGGACAGTAACCTGGAGATCCTTGGCATTCTGATATTCTCCAAGGTCTGAGTATGTGTTTGCCAGATTATCCATAGCAGTCATTGCACTCGTGCCCGCGTCATCCGCATCGTTGAAAAATCGTCCTCCGAGGTTGCCAAGACCAGCCCTCGCGTACTCGGAACCACGCGTTCGGAGGTTTGTCAGGGAGGAGGATGAGTGAAAGCGGATTGGAGGGGAACAAGGATTAGCGGCATATTTGGCGCGTCCCAGTGGCTCCTTCCTTTTCAGTTAAAACTGACGCATGCACAGCATTGCCATCCGGGTCCCACGCTCGTCGTTAAGGCTCCAACCTTCTCGTTTTCGTTTGCCCCGACGAGCAAAACAAACGGAAACGGAAACAAACGTTTAAAAAAACCGTTTAAAATGTTTTCAAACAATTGTTTCCCAGCCGTGTAATCCAGATAGGAGGTATGTGAATTTGGCAGGGATTGTAATAATTCTTTGCACCCAGTGGACACATCTACATCTTTGCTTCGCAGTTGAGTGGGCTTTCGATGTTCTGAGGGGCAGACAAGACGGAAACGACCTGTGTTGCTGGTGCACAGCATTTAGGCAACCGCCGGGCTGTGGTTCAAGTCGAGGGTAACGTCCTCGCGGGCAGTTTTACATGCTCAGGGAAGGAATTTGAGGTGGAAAAAGAGAAGAAAGCAAGTGGTTGTCTGTGAAACTCCACTACATTAATGTTGGTTCCCACTCTGAGTATACTGTAGAAAAATAACCGTTTAAACCGTTTTTTTATTTTCGTTTATCGTTTGTCAGAGTCTGTAAACAAAACGGAAATAAAAACGGTTTTAATCGTTTAAAACGTTTATAAACAGAAAAGGTTGGAGCCTTACTCGTCGTATATTTGGATACACAAGCATCGGTGCTTGGTCTTGCTTCTCGACGTATCCCTCGTCCCATTCCTTCCGCCGTCTTCGCGCCTTTGGACGTCGTCATCCCCTCCGGGCCATATCCATTCTTCCGTCCCCCGTTGCTCCCAAGCAGGCGAAGACGCTCACGTTTCGCCGACGCTCCTCTATCTCTGCCCCTTCTACCCATACCCGTACCCTTCCCCTCCGTCCCTCTGTCCCTCCACCCTGCTCGCTGCCTGTCGCTTCACCGCCTTTCTCCGTGCTGCCCATCTTCACCCTCATCCCCGCATCCGACGTCCCTGCCGGTTCGTTCTGGGACGAGCGTTCTTCCTCTCCTCTCGTTACTCGCTTTCCTATTCTATCCTGCTTGCTTGCTGTTTCTGCATCCTTGTGTCGACATCGCTAACCCCACTCTTTTCGCAGACTGTGCCTCGAATCAAATTCGCCCAACGACGGCGCTTGAAGTGTCGGAGCCGTGTCGGCGCTGTTATAGCTGCGAATCATGGGCAGCGGCTGCGGCACAGCGGGTCAACGATGCGGCGCGCAGTAATCACTGTTTTGCTTGCATCTTTTCGCTAACGAGACATTTGGTCAGTCCTCTGCGCGGTCCACTAGTCTTTTGTATGTACCCCTGCCTGTGCGTGGTACATTCCAATTTGACTTTCTTTGATCCTCAATTCGATTCGACACGCGTTGTGAAATGATGGGATTCGAACAGCACACATCGGTTCAAAGTGTGAATCGACCTACCTTTGTGCTGAGCTTGGTTGATTCTGCTCAGCGGCTCAATGTCACGCTCTCTGCTGTGCTGTACTTCGACTTGTCTCGTCTCTCCGGAGATATGACTCATCGTGCGTCTGAATACATAGGTACCGATACGTAGTCTGCCTTGCGTTCTCGACGGATTCCTCGCTCTCTTCCTGACGCATTAAGATGAGACGTCGGCCTCCCTTCCGCATCTGTCAACCCGGATCTTCTCCCCTTACGACGATTCTGGCAACTGTTCCATGGGCTGCGCGTGCGGACAGCTATTTCAACCCAATCAAGACTCTGTCCTCGAGATCATTGACCCCGCGGGGGCGCTCACTCGACATGTTCGCCACCGAGACATCTGCGTCCAGGTCGAGCGACGGATATACTAATTCCTGGGAGCAGATCGTTGTCCCTTGATGAACCCGAGTTCGACAGCGTGACTCATGGTGCAAGCGGCGCCTTTTTTGGACCTGTAAGTCGCTTTATCATCCCTCAGGCTCCCGAGCGCTAATCTGACTGACCTCTTTCTAGTGCTCATTAAGTGATATTCGTTGACTTGTTACAAATGATTGCGTTGAGCTGCATTATTATCCCAAAGCCTCTTGAAATAAACATTTTATTCATGCAGCGATTATGATGTGCGAACATTTTGTTCTTTTATTTTATTTTATTGGTAGCGGAACTCGATACTATGTAGTCTCGGAAAGCCATGTGAAGCCGGAAGAGGTTCACCAGCCAGTGCTGAAATAAATTGACGACTTATCTGATTCGAAAGCTCGAAGAGAGACGTACACCCGAGACGGTGATACAAAGAGCAAGAGCTCCAATCCCAACTGGAGAAAGAAGTCCAGATCTGCGGCGAGTGGCTTGCGGGACATTGCTCTCGCAGTGGCTGAGACGTTGGCGATCCCGGTTTCGGGACACCATGAGATACAGAGCGTAGGATCCGAGAATGGCATAGGCGCCGTAGAGGAGGCTTTCGAAGACCACAGCAGCAAGATTAGCGCCTAGTATAGAGATGGAAGACATTGGAAACAGGGGAATGAGTATAGGCGCACCTAGGATCCGGATACTTATACCACGACCTCGTTACCAAGAAAAGACGTCAAACAGACGGCCACCATTAGGGGAAGTCAAAGTCGGGGATTCTCCGCCGATTCTGGGATTGATTCTATTTCCATTCTGATTCCCAGAAAAAAATCGATTCCTGCTTTGTTCGGCCTCGAATTCAAACGAAAATCGAAATTCTCGATTTTTGGGATGCAGTTCCTCCAAAGGAGGAACTGCGACTCTGTGTCGATTCTGACAGCGATTCTGGATCAATTCTTGATCGAAAATCAGATCAGAATCGATTCGGAGTCGAAGCCAAAGCCAAAAATCAACGGAGAATCGTCAACTCTGACTTCCCCTATTGGGTACTACTACTAGACTCCCAGTGGCACAGTGACAGGCAATCGTGATCGGGTATCAATCCCACCTGCCAATCTGGAATAAGTAGGGGTTTTGCAGCTGACAGTGTCTTGTTGCGCAGAGGACCAAGGTGCCACGTACCTCACAGGAATCTTATAGGACTGAGCAACGTTCCAACCAATTCACTGTGTTCCGGGGCCATGTAATCACAGGCCGACCACCTTAACTGAGCTCGGACTACCTTGGACTACCTTGGATTACCTCTGACTACGGCCGTAGTCTGGGGTCGTAGTCCAAGCATTGGACGCGCTTGACCGAGCTTGGCCTACGTCATGTTGTCACACTGTGACTAGCTGCGACTACCTCCGCCTACCTTGGCCTACAAGGCGTAGGTACAGTGCCCTGTCATCTTTTTTGGCTCGGTTAGCCAATTTCCTCATCAATGAAGAGCCTACACCTCATTTCCAGCTTTGTCCCCGTCAGGGATCGCGGTTGGATTATATTTCATGGGTGTAGCTGTACCTGGTTACGTGTGACATCACGAGCCAGCGGATCAGTTGGATCCTCGGCTGTTGCTCTGATAGCTCCGAAGTTGAAGCGCTTAGCCATTGTCAGCAGTGTTGCAGTTAAGGGTCTTAATAAGGGTTCCTCCCAAGATTAAGGCCTTAATTTCAATTAAGGCTTATTAAGGGCGACCATATTAAGGGTCTTTATTAAGGGTTATTTCCAAAAAAGGTAAGGCTCGCAGCCGCCGCAAAGTTGCTGAAAGAATAGATTTTGCAGGTATAATCAACTGTTGTAGTCGTCCCCTGAACCTTCCTGAGCACCGGAATCAGGCTCTTCATTGCTGTGCTCAGCTGCAAGGAGCTCTATGTATAAGCTTTCTTGAAACCATGTGCAGCAAACCATTCCTCGTTCTTGATCAGTTTTAGGCTTTCCTCAGCCTCGATGTCGATTGGCGCAGCTGATGGTTTTTCAGTGTTGATGCAACACCAGTGGGTCGCTCGGTGAGAACTCCCATTGGTCTTGTCGTCGCTGGCATGGAATGCGCCCCAAATTTCAGACTGCTTGGGAGGCATCGAGGATGGATGCGGAGCGGAGATGATTTTTTTCACTGAAGCCGATTTTCAACAGAGCTGATTATTTTTTTCAAAGCTGAAACGTCGGATGTATTGGATCTAATCGCACTACACATCGTTATCGCTCAGCGCTCGATTAGATAAGGATGTTAAGGGCTAATAAGGGCTTAAGATGAATTCATCTGCATATTAAGGTCTTAGCTTAATAAGAGTTAAGCCCTTATTAAGACTAGGCCCTTAAGGTCTTAACTACAACACTGACTGTCAGGCATACATCAATATTATCAACAAGTTTGGGAGTAATCAGCCAAATCCAACTTGGCGTAGTCACAGGTAGGCCAACATAGTCTTAGGTCCCTGCGACTACAGCTGTAGTCAGACCCACTGACTACATGGCCCCGGAACGCAGTGATTTCGTTGAACTCCTGGTAGTTTGAACTGCACAAAAACCCACAAAGATTTCACAAAGTCTCACACAAGGGGCAAAGATCTGTGCATCCAAATCAGGATGCATTCGACGCATCCCTCGAGCATCTGATTGGCCACTTCACAAACTGTCTTTCAAGACACAAAGCCAGCCTTTGCGCTTCCATTGTGCATGCTTTGTTTCTCAGGTCCAGGAAACAAAGATGCACAAAGGCTGCTTTCATGCCTATGGAAACCTTTGTGCTTGCTTTGCACAGCAATCTGCTGCAATGCGACATGGATGCCTCAAACGCATCCTCGATTGGATGCCCAGGTCTTTGCCCCCTGTGTCAGTGATTGAACTACATGGAACATGTGACGGAAATTTTGGCAAGTCTCCAAATCTGAACTTGAACTCGACATGGAGATTGACAGAAACCGGGTTGTCGTTCTGGGTACAATTTCCTGCTCTTGCAGTTGAAGTAGACATGTTGGTGCTCCAGTCCACAATAATCTACTGCATTCCGAGAGTCCATCGGCCAAGGCTTGGTCGACCCCCGTCGGCAGATGTCGACGCACCTGAGATATATCACCTAATCCGCCGTTAACTAACACCCACAGGAAGCCTGCTGATGGTGTTGATGGTCCCTAATATGGACCCACAGATATCGATTCGAAAAAAAAAAGAAAAATAGCAATCAGATAATGCACCTCGGTCCGAATTACCTTCCTCTGAACGACTTCCTCGGAGCTCCTGCCTCCGCGCCAAGTTTCATTGATTCAGATGAGCGGCTTATTTGCCTTACTGTGAATGCCAAACTCGCTGCTATGATTCTCGTCTCGTGTCTCTGACTATCCACTGTGCCTCTGTCCGTCTCGAGCAATGCCTCGTCGTGCCTTTGAATGAACATTCCCAGGTGCATGGTCTGCTGCAGTGTGCCGGCGCCCCTACGTCCCGGAAGAAGATACCGTAAAGTACGGCGCAAACGTACATGTCCTGTCTCGGTTGGCCTGTCAGCTCATTTCGGGAAGCCCTCGGCAAACAGGTAGGTGTTATCAGCGAGTATCTCCGTAGCCATATGGTGTAAGACGGTGGACATGACCGCGACAGCAGCCAGACACCGCATAAGATCAGAGCGCTGTAAGTGTAACCTGTATGCCTTGCACCCATGGCCGCGCGATCGCGAGCTCCCGTGCGCCAGGCTCCGCTCGTCCGGCGCTCCCCTCTATCTCCACCTTCACCTCCGCGGAGTGCAGTCCCATCCTTCGGTGTGAGGTGGCCATTTGGACAGTTGAGAGACCGAGATATTTGCAACGATGATATCCACGCTCCCGCGCTGATATTGGAGCGTGCTAAATCGGCCATCTATCCGAATGGTGGCTATGCCATTGTCCAACTTCCATTCAACATGTTCACACTGCCTCGTTCAAACTCATCCGATCAGGATGTAACTGCAACAACACCCAGTTTTGACACTTCTACCTCTGGTTCAAACCGTTCAGTCCGCTTTCATTTCGCCAGCCGGCCCGTAGTTGACTTTTACATTCATATATGTTGGATGACTCCACCGTTCTTCGGACGTTAACATTCCTTTCAACCAGTACTTGTTCGGTAGTCACCCTTGAATGGAATGCCACCTATGTTAGACCTTCATCGATGAACTCACTGCCTCAAATGATTAATGTTATAATATGAACAATTAGATGTCAATAGCCGGAGGGGAACGGTGGCCTGTCTTGTGGGTATCAGCAGTGTGCCGAGGGTGGCCGTTTAGGGGTTTTTAGGTGGTTAGCGTGATTAGCAGTTAGGTGATCAGGGTAGGGCAGCAGTTAGCACTAGGATGAAGTATCTATGTGAGAAAACATGCAGGGACCTGAGATGGCAGCAAGTGATGGCTGCATTGATGTCTTCGATTTGAATCCTCACGAACATTCTCAGAAAGTCACTAAAGTCACACCGTTTCCCGGTTTTCCATCAAAGTCACGAAGATTCACAAACTTAGCAAGTAATGAAGACCGAGGTGGGTACGACTCGGTGGACGTGTCAACCTACTGGTTGTCAAACTAGTACATTCACAAATTGCACCCTGCCGACCATTCTCGAATGATTTTGGCGAACCAAATCACTGGGGCCAGTACCCGTAAAATGCACCGTACCGTACCGTAACGGGCTCAAGAAATATGTACGACGATTGTTACAACCCCTCAATGACCGTGTCTACAGTCGGCAGGTAGATAGGTACACAGCCGAATTGCGGTTCCTGATCATTTCCGACATACGCCTGACATCGGCCATATTTCTACAGTTTACGGTATTTCTTACGGCTTGACTTACCGTATTTGAAGTTACTTACAGCACTGCCTCGTTTATGTACTTATAGTTCGTCTTTCGTTATTGGATGCTTCGTTGAATCTACACCAGTTTCGGGGCTGTAATACTCCTGTTTTCCCTGGTCCCAACTCCCCGGGCATGCCATTTACAATCAATCAATTCGAATCAAACCGCGTAGCTCTCGCCCACCGTACGCCGCACTTCCAATTCCTCTCGCTCACCTCTGCGGGCATTCGCGTTTAATTATGTCCAATGAGCCCAAATACGACGTAGACAATGCAGATAACCACGCGATGCCTTCCATATCCATTGAGATCGAGGGTTTCTCTAGTGCTGAGGAGGGAAGTCCTCTGCACCGATATCGCCCGGGAGGTACCCTCTCCGTTACAGACTTGATATCTTTGGCCTGGTGAGTGTTCGGGGCATTGAAAAGAGAAACGATAATTGATCCCAATCACAGGTGTGAAGTCCAATTTGACTACCGGATGCGACAGAAACACTTTCGACGATCGGCGGACCGCCCCCTTCCATTTCGCGCAGAGAGCGATCAGGAGATTCTTGTTCACCTAGATGTTACTGCTCATAATGACGAGGCTACTAAACGCGGTCAGGTTGTACCATCTACATGTGCATTCCATGGTACCTTTTGCTAATACGCGCGTCCCAGTTCATCCACAAAGAGCTTGAACGTGAACTTCGGGCTGAGGAAGTTGAATTGATGATCACGAGTGAAGAGGAGCAATGGGCTATCCGGTGAGCGTCACGGGCGTGATGGTAATCTTGGCTAACTTTCTTAGGTTGATAAATTTCTTGTCCTGTCTGGTATCTTTGAGAGCGGAAGGCCGTGCCGTATGTCCGACGAATCATCGTCAGAGGGTTACTTACCTTATTTATCCAGCGTGAGATTCCTGTCTTTGGGATTGTACATGGTGTAGTCGTCATTGGCATCATTGTGAGTCGTCCATAGCAATTGTGAGCATCGTTCATTCTTCCAGGACGAGCTTCTCGTCAGAGACCAATCTGAGCCAAAGACCGGGACGAAACGTGCCTCGGATTCGTCCCTGCCTCCACCAAAGCGGACATACCGAGGGCCATCCGCACCTTCGTGTCAGCCGGAACCAATTGCAGTGCCTCCGTCTCCCACCCCATCCCCGCAATGCATCCGCCTGATTGATACAAAGACGCGCCAAACGGATTCGGTGCCGTCAGACGAGGATGCTGTGCCTGCGCATCTGCAGGTGATGCTCTACCACCATCTGCTTAGCCGCCTGATCGACACTTCCACTCCATTCGATTTTTCGGCTCTCTGGACACTCCTGGGCATGCGAGCTTTCGCCTCTTTTTCGCCGACATTTTTGCGCCAAGCTGCACCAATATTAGGTGGTCCCCATCCTGTCCCAGTGTGTCTCGAGGACATCGTCCTTTTCGTGAGAACAAGACTTATCGAGCTGGATCTACCGCGGGTCGACGACACAGCACAGATAATTCACTTGTCCCAAAAGAAGTACTTTGATCGAAGACGCCGGGAGGAGACGACGTATACTCCTCCCACCTGCGAGGACGACATTGTTAAACCCATCCAAATGAGCCTCGACGATATGCTTGGGACTGACCTCGCTGCCGTTCTCAAAGAGTGCTGACCTCGGTGCAGACCTCGCTGCAGCTCTCAAGGGCAGTCCAGACCTCGCAGTCACTCTCAAAGAGAGTGCAGACCTCGCTGCCGCCCTCGGAGAGAGTACAGACCTCGCCGCTGACCTCACGGCTGCTCTCAAAGAGAGCCAGGACCTCGTTGCCACTCTCAAAGAGAGTGCAGGCTTCGCTGCCGCTCTCAAAGAGATTGCAGACCTCGCTGCCTTTCTCACAGAGAGTGTAGACCTCACTGCTGCTCTCGCAGAGAGTGCAGACCTCACTGCCGCTCTCAAAGTGAGTGCAGACCTCGCTGTCGCTCTCAAAGAGAGTGCGGACCTTGCTGCCGCTCACAAAGCATCAATTTCGGAAACAAAACCGGGACCCGGCAATTTATGTCTTGCTCAAGCAGTTACAGATCCTGTACCAGCTCAGGAAACAGCGGTCAGCAGACCAGGATTCATAAGAACCAAGGACTTCACCATGGATGAATTGTTCCTCGATTCTTACCTGCAGAATGCACTTGACTGGTGGCGAGGCAAAAGGTCAGCGGAAGGCGTCCCTCCACGCCAAGCAGGTCGTTGTCTGTGAGTTCATACTAACTCAAGGAACGTCTGACTAATATTTTGTTCCTAGTTCCTGTCAGTACATGGGTGACTGTGAGTGGAGGAAGACAAAGGCATCGGAGAAGCTCGAAGAGGCCATGGCCAAGCGTCGAAGGCAAAGCCTGAACGAAAAGACGTAATTTCAGTATATTTATTGGCTGTTTATTTTACACGGCATCAGCAATTTGACAAAAAACTTGCGACTTTTTTGACCTTGTGGGCTTGCGACAAGCTCACAAGGTCAAAAAAGCTCGCAAGTGCGCAAGCTCGAGACAATTTAACCCGTGTAAATTAATACATTATTTATGATCCTATGATAAAAATTCGTGCATATGGTGGTCTGCGTAGCGATTAAGAAAATAAGTATTAAAGGCATTGAGGGAGTCCGAAAAGTGAAAGTCCTCGGGTAACGCTCGAGTTCCGTACACTCCGATGAGATGGGCAGCGCGTCCACAGAGATGATAGCTACTGTTGGTATTCCACGCTCCCGTTCCAGCTCCACCACCCACATTCCTGTGTCGGGATCCGGGGCATTTCCGACGGGAACCAGCCAATTAACCAAGGCGCATTCGAGAGTGACGTTTTTGGCGTGCCAAAGTGGCTTGCGCCCGCGCCAAATGGCTTTTTTGGGGCGTGGGCGTGGATTTGGCTGTGATCACACGCCCACGCCCGACAAATTGGCTTGCAAGCCAATTTGTCGGCTTGTGCAAGCCACTTTGTCGCCTAGGTAACAGTCAAAAATAAGAAGTGGCTTGCGCTTCTAACACATCCCTTGGGCCTCCGAATACAAATCTGGTATGGTAGATGCATCACATTCAACTCAATGAAGGTCCGTGGTACATCAATTCCTGTATGGTTGAATTATTTCGGCAAAACCCGTTGCCGACGCCGTTGATTATGAGCTCAGGTCTTGTTCAATGTGCAAGCAGGCTGGCTTGTCGGGTGCAATGAATGGATCGTACCTTGATGTACTTGTCAGCCCAAAAGTCGGGTTCAATACTATCCAAAGTACGTCAGGAATTCGCAAACCTTAACTGAACTTACATGATTTTGCACCGAGACAATAGTGTGTGCATATTTAGTGCAGATTAAGTGTTCCTTTTGCACAATTGGGTTTCTATTTTTTGTTCACAACATAATATCAGAAATTCAGAGGAGGTGCTCGCTCTTGCCGCTGTGAGAGCCGAAGTTCAGCTGATAAATTCAGAGAAAATGATCACCAACTGCAACCTGTTTGCACAAATGACTTGTATGGGTCCACTGGAGTGCAAAACAGATGAATAGTGCTAATAGAAAGCAAAGGAAGGGCTAGGTATCATTGCCGACAAATTGGCTTGCCCAAGCCATTTTGGCTGATGCCATCAATTTGGGCGTGGGCTGGCTTGTGTCAGAAAATAGATGTATTTATCCAATTAGAATGTCCTAGTGGCTTTCAATATGTCCAATTCACTTAATACAATCATTTCGCAATGATTTTGTGTTGAGGCAGTGCTGCGTTAGAGGGAGTTGAATATGTCACATGCTATCACAAGCCATTTTGTCGTCCGTTTGGCTTGTGTTGATTTGCTTTGAGCCGAACCTCAATATTTTTATCTGGGAAGGCATGGAATGGTGTATAGAATCAGTTGAAAGATATAAACGGCATATTTCAATTGATTTCAGTCCTCTGCTCACCGTAAGCAAAGTGGCTTGCGCAAGCCATTTTGTCTGATCCAATCAAAGTCTGCGTGGGACGACTTGCAGTGAATGGTAGCGGGATTTCAGCAAACAGAGTTGAGAAACTTTGCACGTACACTTCACTTGATATGTTATATCATCTGGGAACCTATATATTGCGAATTAACACCGACTTGAGCGAGGTTGAACATGGCTTAAGCCATCACAAGCCAGTTTGCCTGATGCCATCAAACTAGGCGTGGGCTTTGGCTTGGGCCGAATACGATGGCAAGGGAGTGGTGAGACGAAGTTAGGCAACATCTAATGCACATTATTCTAAATCAAAAACATCTAGATCCACTGTAACAAAGTTCTGAATATCATTTGAAGGAAAATCGAGTTGCTGCCGTGTCAAAGTTGAATTTGACTTTGATATTGAATATTAAGGTTGAGATCCAACATGAATGAATGACCATTATTATCGGTGTTTCTGATGTGGTTTTAGGGGAAAATGAATGGAGATGAAACACGCTTGATTGCCAAATGCAGACCGTGAATTTGGCAAAGCAGGTGCCGAGGTGGTGAAAAGGAACTTGAATGGTGGAAGATCTTGAAAATAGCGAAACAGGAGGACAGCCCAGCTTCTCATTGAGATAAATGTGGTTGGAAGAAGAGCCGCTGTTCTCGCGTGCAAGTAATCCCTCCGCACAAGACTTGTTTGAGGTCAACCTTGTCCGATTTGTGTTGTTACATGGCATTTTTCTGCACTGATGGTTTGACATGCAGTAGAAGATCGATGCAACGATATTATATAGCTGTTTGAACGGAATTCGCGCATCTTGCAGCAAATGCTCGGTCGCTGGTTCAACCGTCGTTGATGCGATCAATGACAACGTCGACGTTGATCCGGAGGCTAGGGATACCCGAGGGATACAGCCATGACGACTGGAGGGGCGAGGGGAGCTCCAATATTGAGAAATAATATAATTATTCACTGTATGAGGATATACTGTAGCCGAGCGCAAGGAGGCTCACGCCACAAGCCACGCCACACACGCCCGCTCCAGCGAATTCAAACTCCGCTAAGCGGCGCAAGCCATTTTGGCACGCCACTCGGCTAAGTCTGAGGCGCATTCAAAGACCCGCTCGCTGAAGACGAAGGAGAAAAATAGAAGGACACGGCCAATGACGAGGCCGTGCATGATGGGACCTCCTACATCGACCAGGCAAGTGTCTCGCCGAGCGTAGCCATGCCAGTTCGGATTGGACCGGATACGCTCTCGGTACATCCCACCCGCTCCACCGAGATCACTCGGTGCGTAAAAACGGGCAACGGCTGAATGATGAACAGTTATTCGTCCAGCGAAAACTGGACAGGCATCAATCGGAACAGCGGGAGCATTGTCGTCAGGCGGACCATGGAGTTCCTCGTACAGGAAGCGGCGCAAGAGGTCGGGGAGACGGGGCTGGAGGATGTGGGCTGCCAGGGCTTCAATTGTTTTAGGATACCCGCGCTCTGTGAGGGACATATCATTAGAGGGACTCAATAGAAACTAAATAAAAGGAGACGCACGTGGAGTCGGGGCTAATTCAATGTCGGACAACGATCTGGGACCATGAACAATCCCATCATCGTCCTCTTCATCGTCCGCAAGAGCTGCCGCAGCTGCAGCCGCCTCCATCTGGGGTTGTTCGCCCGCTAAAACTCTTGCGGTGTACGATGTGGTGGTGCCAGTCAGCATACCGCGCAGGGTGAGAACAGCCCTGAGTGTAGCCAGCTTGTCGAGCCGCACTAGGGTAAGAAGCATTTGAGACAGTGCCTTGTACCGGCTTGACCGGCGCCAAGGCTCTTTGACTGCCTTGATATGCTTCGACTCGGTAATGGACGAGCATAGGCCATTTGGGGACCCGAAGAGCCGGATAGAGCGGGGGTAATGCACGAGAGAGTGCTGCCGCGGGAGGGAGATGTCTACACGAACTCCGGAGATAATAAACATCAGGAAAAACACTCTTTCCTAATTTAGTCTAAATTAGGTTCGTGGTCTCTAAATTTGGAAAATTTGTCTGAATCTGTATCAATTTAGTTAAATCTCGTAAGATTAGGCGAATTAGGTTAGCTAGAGTTGCTGAAAACATCAACTGAACTTGTAGTTATGGTTCTGATGAAGTCATCTGTTCAGTAGAATTGTTTTAAACAGTGTTATAATCACTGGTATCATGATCATACCAATTCAAATGTCGAGGTTGACTGGTGCTGTGGGCTCAAAGTAGACAATAAGACCACTAAGTATCATGTGTTCCCCCAGATGGTAGAGGCAGAGATCATGTAGCTAAAATTTTGGCTCTCCATGTTTGAATAAGTGAACTGCGCACTTTTGCAAGAAGGTTCTGTACCGTGGAACTTGAACAGCGTCAACTTCTGGCTCAGGACTTGCTCATTCGAGTCTGCTAGCCTGTCCTAGTTCAGACTCGGGCAACTTGTGTAAGTACTTTGCTTCAACTCTGCTTGCATTGTGACATGCAGGTGAGTGTCTGACTATGCCTGACACATTGATTTGAAACCAAGTCCTCAAGTGCCGTTGCCGAGACTTGCCCTAAAGTTGCCCTAAAGCTCTCGTAACAGCCGTAATGTGCACGTGAGCATAGAAAAGCGGTCGATGTGGTTGACTTTGATGCCTGTCACAACAAGATCAAATGCCGTCCTTCCTTCTCCCTCTCACCTTCTCGCTTTCTTCCTTCGCTCCCACTGCTCATTATCATGTCAATCCCTGTGGAGTGTGGGTGTATTCAAATCAACAAGCATCTCAGCCATCCTCCCTGTTGTCCATGCTCAGGTATGTGCTCTGCTTTCCATTAGAGCCCTCCCTCTGACACACCTGTACATGTAGTGGCTCGTCCTCTCAGCTCATCTCTGCAACAATATAATGTCTAGGTGAGGGTTAACTTCGTGCTATGTACTTTACTAACCACATCGCTGGTCACAGCACTATTGTCGCTGGCTTGCGCATCTGCCACGTCGTCAATCCTTACTGACGGCATCCGGCCGTGGGGCTTCGGGTCTGGTTATCCGGAACGTGTGTCATCTTCCCGCCCTTTCTTCTGACATCGGGAACATTGTGTCGTCAATGACACGATGCTGTCATGTTGCCGAGTGACGTGGTGAGCAGGTCGTTCACTACTGTGAGTGAAGATCACTTATCATTCACACAGTGCTTGATATTGCCCGTGTCCATTGGCAACTGTGTAGGTCTCCCACTCACTTTGTCCTCACTATGGTGTGGGAACCCTAGTAGCATGCTTTCAAGATTCTATCTAGTAAGTATCTCATAATTTATTTTTCTTTGTTGACGCTGACTTACTTAGACTTCGGTTATAGTTTCTCCAGTTCTGCAGTTGGATGTACATTGTTCTTCCATTTTGTTTCAAGTCATAATTGATGTCAGTCTAGATTTTTTGGACAACTGTACATGCATGCCACATACTGCCTGTCACGATTGACTAACAAAACTGGCCAGTGCGAATTCTTATTTCATGGTCGTCCATCTTTGACTCAAGTTCACATGATCTAGTTTCCTGACGACGATATTCAGCCTCGTTGATGTACATTATACATAGTATTATGTATTGATTTAAATACTACCTGAATCTATGTAGAATTTTTTTGAATCCATACTTTCTTCTTGCATTTTTCGGTTTGCCTTGAGTTCAAATGTGCATTTGGCTGCAGGAATATGCTCTAGGTTCTGACGGATTCAGGCTTAATTTAGGAAAATCTGGACTAATTTAATGGGGGACTAAGATAATAGAACTAATGGAACTAATGTGCCTAAAATCGGTAATTCGGGGATAATTAGACCTAGTTTGGTCCAGTTTTGTCTGAATTAGCGAGGAGTGTCTTTCCTGATGAAGATTTCGCGATAGTGATGGAAACAGGTGAGAGACTCGTTGATCGCAGTCAAGTCGGGAGAAGTGATCGCATTCCTGCGGACGAGGTAGCAGAAGTCCATGAAGGCTGATAAACATTTGATCATGTCTGACGGAAGATAGCCTGCAACAGCGCCAAGATATATCTGCATTCTGGCTTAAGTCTTTGTTTCGGGTGAAATGAGACAAATCACCTTCATGAGGGCTTTCGAATCATCGCCGGTCCACTGATTAAAATCCCGACCATCTGGGAACCGACGAAGGCCAGGAAATTCGGGAACGGCGGAAAGCCTAAATAACCATATTAGGAAGGCCGATTACCATATATGGAAGCGTGTACTTTACCGCCGGTCTATGTCTTGGATAATTTCGAGCGCCCGCTTTCTCCCCATGCTCAAGGTACAGGTACTCATTAACCCATGTCACCAGATGGTCTTTGAAAGTGCCCTTAATGACTTGGTGGAGGAGATCGGGAGACAAAGCTCATGGATATCCGCCCGCGGGAAATCAGTGGTAAACGGCTGGACATCGAAATCAGTTGAATTCAAGGAAGATACACCGAAGATAACACACCACAATGTCAGCGCGTACTCCCCATTCGTCCCAAAGGATACCTGGATCAAAAATTTGGATAAGAGCTTCGGTCTTGGTGTGGGAACGCAGATTAGCGTCTGGGGTGTCGAGAGCATCGGGGCGTGCGTCGCATCTAGCAACAATGTTAGGAAATACCCCGGCAGCCACAGACAAAACTTGCTTACTTTGGGCACCAATTCTGGACGATAGCTGCAAGCCAGACTTGCTCTGGATAATCTGCAATATAAGGGCCAATTCCATATATAACACGCCCCCAGTGGCCATCGGGACAGCGAGCAACCTCGGGGGTCTCCATGAAGGGTTTCAGAGGCTGGTAGATCAGGGCGAGACTTGAGTGGTACAATTGCCGGCAAAATCTTTGATATTCGGCTTTTTTGCGATGTTTTTTGCTTGCTGGAAGGAATGATGAGCACGGCGATACATGAGAGTGAAAGATGAATGGATCACTCTTTGGAATTGCCAGAAATGCAACAGGAAGCACCCCGTTTCCGTGTGCACGACGGGCGGGGCCACTCAGAATACCAGGTGAGGCGTAGACAGGATGATATTCCTGATGCCCTGTGGCGACAGAGACCGTGGTTTTATCGCTTCCGCTGATGACGGGGACAAACATGCAGCCCAGGTTATCGGGATTTTGGGCGAGAAGGTTCTGGTCTGAGCTTAGTCATGTGTCCCGAAAGGTGAGAGACAACGCACTGCTTGGTTCCAGGCCCAATCACCCGACATGAGATTAGACCAGACACGCTTTCCGGAATGATTGAATTGCTTGTAAGGTACCATGTCGACATGGTCCTTGAAGCTGGTAGTCGCCAGCTGATGGTGCAAGACTTGACGAAGATTGCGAGTGCACACCTCGTACGTTTGCGTCATCCATTTCGGAGGCGTTCCGGGGGGTAGGGGACCAGTGTACCGCATCTCGTAGGTTTTCCAGGGCATGTGTCCACTTTGGATGCTGTCGATCGTCGCATAGAGCTCCGCCGCATTGTTCCATGGTACATGCCCGCCAAACTGTGCAACTGACGCTGCCCAGAGGTCGAGAGCTTTATTGACCTCACGCTCCGATGACTGGAGCTGTGTGAAATGGAAGTCTGCGAAGTCGAATTCCAGCCGCGAGCTAAAGGGCTGCCATGCTGTCGGATCTTGACCATCTGCTGGTGGTGCGGGCGGCGGAGGAGGCACCGAAAATGGGGGGAGATATTCTCCATCGGCATCGCAGGGAAGGGCTGCAATGGCTCAGTACACACCAATTATTTAATCTGCGAGCACATACCCTTCAAATCTGGGTGAAATCGGCACTCGAACGTATTTTCATCTTCGCCGTCGAGTGCAGGGGTAATTTGGCGGTGCATGGCTTTGCGATGACGGGTTAAGCCGCCACGGGTTCCAAAATTGCGCGCGCATTCAAGGCAGGTGTAAGAGACGCCGTGAATCATCTATCAAGGAGAACGGACTTGGTGGAATTTCAAGAGGCCGCGCACGTGCAACTAAGCAGTAGCACACGTAAGGCTGTCGAGCCTCTCATCTTCGCAAAATGGTCGGTACTAAAAAGCCTCGCGGTAGCAGCTCGTCGAGGTCGCGGCAGGAGTCGCGGCGGGCGCACACCCGCAACCGGCACCAAACGTGGCTCACCTGATGGTTCCGATTATGCGGACGAGACCGCTCCCGAGACTGCTGCAGAGACCGCCCCAAAAAGGCGCCGAAAGGCGCAAGAAAACCCAGCAGATGGTGCGAATGTCGATCCTCGCTTCCGCACCACTGGAACGCGAGCGCCGTGCCAATGTTGGTAGCTAATATGGCCGCGCTGGTATCTGCTGTCAAGCCTCGAGCCAAGCGCACGTCGGCTGAGATCTCGCAACCAACAAAAATTGGCTGAGGCTGAGGCGGAGCGTCAACGCAAACGTCAGGTGTTGCTTGACGGCCTCGCCGAGCTAGATGCCCAGCAGGCCATGACACTCGAGCACGAGGAGGCCAGCGCTGTCTACAATCTCGATGACATGGCAGTGGACTCGATGACGATCCTGACGACGACGACGAACAACAGGAGAACGAGAAGAGCTCATGCTTTGAAATAACTCAGGAAGACTTCGACCGCGTCAGAGGACAATGATGGACTCGAAAGTATGAGGACGGGAACCAAAGAAAGAGGTGCGTTCTTCCACTTGTTTTGTGCTCTTTGATTCCAATTACACGTTGATAATACCGATCTTAGACTTTGCCTGCTGCTGCGCCGAAGAAAACCAAGAAACCCGCCAGATTCGAGACACGAGCAGCAGTAGAAGAAGCCGGGAAGCGCAAGCTGGAGGCTGAGAAGAGGAAAGCGCCGACAATGACGACAATGGTCAAGAAGAAAGGTATTCAGGACAGGTACGGCATCCATTTGCTTCGATTCAGTTCCCATCCACGTGTTGACTCGCATTGCTCCCGAACGTCGTAACGCCGCAGCTGCGTCTTACAAGGCGGGCCTCTCCAAAACCTGGAGAAAAGCAGGCATTAGCTCCGTCGACAAACATCTGGCGGCCTCACAGACGAAGATGTGGGCGCTGCACGGCCGGACTTCGAGAGGCCAGAGAATAACTTTAAGCTACGCAAAAATAATGTGAGTCCAGCTAAATCGTGCGTGTACATGTATCTCCTTGACACCCCGATGTTCTAGTTGGTCGGTGTCCTGGACCTGAGCTCGGAGATGGATGAAACTCCCAGCAAGGTACTGGGACAGACCACAACAATCAAACCGGCGCGCAAATCCCGTGTGGCCGTGAAGGGCGAGCCGTCGAGAATCCCTGCGCGCGACCTCACGGTAAGGAGATTTTACATGCGCCATTCACTTTTCTGATTTTTTTTTGTCAAGGTCAAAACACCCAGGGCCGTGAAGACCGAGTCCTCGTCTAGTTCATTCACGCCGCTTGCAGCTGCTGACATCAATGGTTTGCCGGCTTTCATTGGTAGAACATGGGGGCCTCGTTTCTTGCCTGCAGTGTACCGATTACTTTATGAGTCGGAGGATCCCATGATGCTCGGCGTGGTGGGAACAGATGCTGAGGTTCCTGGGAAAGAGACGGTGGCGATGGTGCAGAAGTTGATCAACAAGCTCTACCCGAATACCGAGTATACCGTCGAGTGGGGTGATGTGATCTGTTCAAGGGTGAGTGGATACTCGTCGCACCTAAACTGATTCTAGTACTGACTCTGTGAAGGCTGTATCTCGCATAGGCGAACGTCGCTCGTCAATCGCGAAGGCTGAGATGCAAGTCGTCGACCAGAAATTTGACAAGGTGAAGTACTACACCGATTTTCACTCACCAAACCCTGGCGAGCCCCGCACGGCTTTAATCGCCAGTGATGCCAGATATGCCATTCGCCCAAATGGCCCGGCATTCTACAAAGTTGCGACACCCGAAGATGTCTGCTGTCTACCGGAAAAAGATCCCCGATATATCGTACGTGTTTTCTTTCTTCCATCTGACATAGTCTCATTCATCTGCAGAAGCCGGATGGATTCCTTGAATCTCGGGATATTCTCACCACGATGTCGACGTTCATCAAGGATTTCGACTGGAAAATCACAATCACCAAAAATGACAAGGGGAAGGACGTGGTAGATTCTTCCTGCTCTCGCCTACCTGTTGGCTTGCTGGCTATGGCAACGGCAGCGGTATATTTGATGAGCTCTTACTATATTTTCCTGCTGATCATTTTTTAGGTCGAGCGCGGGTACAAACTGCACACTACGGGAATTCGCGTTTCCAAGCCGCTCGACTTCTCTGCTGCCCATTCTGGGACTGCCGTGGCCGGGTACATTACCGCAATCAAGAAATTCACGCCGTCCCGCTGGGAGAGCATGTGCATCGCATGCGGCGGCACTAGTCCTGGCGGGACTCCGCAAGAAATCTGGACTGACCAGGATGGGTCGCTTGACGGGATCCGCGAGCATATGTACCAGCCTAGCAGCCCGTAAAGTAGGTGTTTGTTTCATGCTCCATCTTGATTGAGTTACTCATATCTCGAGCAGAAATTTTTCCTCCCCACGTTTTTTCTCAAAAATTGCAGCTCTCGCTGCATCGACTTCGACTTCTGTCTTTGTCTCAAAAATTCTCGTCTCGCTCGCAACCGTCATTAGATACTCATTAGATAGGCGTTTATGCTGACTATGATCTGAAAAATGAAAAATTTCATTTTACCTTGCCAGCTTGTCAGCTTGTGGGCTTGCGCTGTTCAAAATATCCTGACCTTGTCGAGATTTCGACATAGGTTTGTGTGCTTGTGACTTGTCGAGCTTTTTGGGCCTTTTTCGGCCTTTTTCGGCCTTTTTATAAGCTGACAAGCAATTTGTCAAAACACTGATGGGTTCAACCGATCGATTGTTTTTTGTGCCTGTATACAACCTGAGTAGCTTACGATAACGCTACCGGAAGAAAAAAATGTGATGATGATGCTTCAACCTTTGGGGCTGAAAGAATGACATTCTTGAAAATGGTGGAGATAACAATTCCCAGCACGAAAAAAATGCGAGCCAAGTCCACGGGGTAGCCCCAATTCTGACCTCTCTGTAGGGCCGGTGAAAGGAATGCTGCTGAGATCCTACACAAGGTACTTGCAAAGTTGCGTTTATCAAAAGTGACAGGAATTGGAAATATTCGGAATTATTTTCTTGGCCGTGCAAAGGATCTTGTCGGTCAGAACATCCCTTGCTAAAGTCTAACATTCATCCAATTTATTACTATATGTTGTCCTCAACCCCAGTGGATGGAACGCTCCAAAATGTAGCTGCAAAAACCAATTTTCTTCTGGTAAGTACAAAAGTGCTAAGCATTCTCTTCCTTTTTTGTTATGCTGTTCCAGAGTCTGGCGGCCATATTTAGACCTAGAGGCCTTTTGAAAAGTTTCACTGCGTTCCGGACCCCACCAGTAGACGGACCTCCGTCTACCTTCAAGTACGTTCATTCACCTTTACCTACATCCGTGTACGTGCCTCTACACTCCAATATAGACGGATTTTGGTCTGTCTTTATCTATGTTCATCCACGTTTATCTCCCTTTATCTACGCGGTGTAGAAGCAGTGCGCCTAACTCCGTCTACCTCCATGCGCATCAGTAGACGTACGTCATGTACTTGTCCACCTCCATAGTTCATTATTGTTAGCCGAGCGGTGATTGCTCTGATGCCCCCGAAATGCCAGACCTGGGTTGACGGCGCTGCCCCTCGGCCACCAACAAACAAAAATATTTCATTGAGTTTGCTGGCATTCAACTCTGTCAATCTAGATCCGTCTACTTCAGTGCAGGTCCGTTTACATGACGTATAGATGTAGACGCACATAGAGGCATGCGCACAGAGGTAGAGGGACTGTGTCTACAGGATGTAGACACATGTAGATCGAGGGTCTGTCTACGCTCCGTCTACGCGTGTAGACGGACCCTCTGTCTACTTGGGGCCGGAACGCAGTGTTCTTGGGCACAAGTGGCGCATCTCCATGCACTTCAAGGTGTGGCTACATTGTGGTACATCGTGGCCCAGAAACGACCAATCGTTCGACTGCTTATGGGGCAAATGACACTCATAGTGCTGCTCAAGTGACATTGGCAACTCGAGTGGCAAATGACACTCAATTGGCCGCCATGTAAAGAAGGGCTATACCGGGAAGACCAATCAGTACGATGGCCATGGAAGCGAGCGAGTAAGGGAACGCACACAAGCGAGAACGGTGAATGAGCATGTGCCGAGGGAAAGAGGGACAGGTTAGCAAGGATGAGAAATCGGAAGAGGAGGGATGAAAACGAAACGTGTTTCTAAAATAGAAACGGGACGAAACATCACAAAAAACAACACAGAACGAGCCAAAGAAAAGAGCAAACGCACCTGTGCGCGAGGGGTAAACACCGCCCATGCGCCCACGACGGCAGTGGCGTTAACGCAGAAGAGGATGAATAAGAGGGAGATGAACGCACGGCATAGACATTGGTGAAGTGCTTGAAGATGATCTAGGATGACCGCCACAGGAGAGGGAAGGGACAGAGGACGTACTGCTTGCAGCGGCGACAGCGAGCCTGACGAGCATGGGGGAGGACGGGGGTGTCCCATGGTTCAGATCATTGCAAAACAGTGCCAGCGAGAGCGAGGGAAGAGATGCGAGATGTATATTTACAAGAGCGCGGGGTTCGCGGTCCCCCACTTCGGCTGAGGTTTTTAGTGCTAGACTGCTAGTTGTTGGCCGCGGCCACCGCGAGGCAGTGTCTGTCCAAAGTTTGTTGGAGAGATGCCGTGAAGGTGACGTCGTGCCGTCAATGCCGGCTATGTCATTGCCTGTGGGCGAGCATCGGCGCAGAGGTGAAAGAATAGAAAGATGACGAGATGTGAGCGGAGATTTAAAATCATGAAAGCGGAGTTTAAAAAGGCTTCGGACGGACGGACAGGCGTAATTTTATAAATAGGGTGAGGTGATAAAGCCAAAAAGTGTAGAGTTTAGATTCTGAATCGGCCACACTTTGAGGTCAAGAGCAAAGGATGGCGCACATACCAAGACGGAGGACAACTGCGACGACGAGCCAGACGAATAACTATACCCCAGCACGAGCTGAATCGCTGCCATGCGACAAGGAGGGAGAGCTTGAAACTCCGATTAATGACCTAGAGCACCCACGGATAATCGATTCAGAGCGCATCGACGATATAGTCCAACGCGGCATATGTGTGAAGGGCGAAGTGCGATGTGTTAATCGTCCACAGCGCGCCAGCGGCGGCCGAGCACCGCGGGGTCGAACCGGAAGCTGTGGTAGTAGTTTGATGTTTGCATCGTCGAGTCGGATCGAAGACAGACTAAGCGTGGAGGCGGGAAAGGTACCTGGACGGATGGGATGCCGGCAAACCCTACGGGAGACGTCAAAATTAAATGCAAGTGAGCTAGATGGATGGAAGGGCGCACAGAGCACCGAAAATGAGCGCGACGAAGACGGCGCTGTGGATAAAAGAGAGGTTCGTCATCTTTGCCATTCGTATCCGTATTTGCTGGATGTCTTGCTGCTGAACGAGGTGGGAGGCAAGGGGAGATGCAGGACGCGAAAAGGAAAAAGGAGGAAAAGACAAAGTTACACAGGCAGCGACCGAGGAGCGATGAGGGGTCGCTTATGGAGAGCAGAGCGGATCGCGCCAACGAGCTCGGATGTAGTTCCACAACGAAGAGGATTGACTGCGGTCTGGACTGCGTTCCGACGACATGTAGCATTGAAGAGAACAGAAGCAATCGCAGATCCAAGTGGCTTTCCAAGTTTCTTGGTCGCAGATTAGTCCAAAATTGCGCAAAACTCAGGTGTGCAGAGTCGGGGTCCGTGGACTCCTGAATAATCAAATCGAACCCGCGGATTTCGTACCTCAGCGAGTCTCGGATCTTGCAAAAGACTTGAGAATGCTGCCATCCAACTCAGCGAACAGAAAACAGCGCAAGAATTAGGGCTCCGCACCGTACGTACCGTATACGGAACGTGTTCAAATACGGGTTTATCTTGAGCTAGCCCCGGTACGGTACGGGTTACGTACGGCCGTAATACGTGATACGTACGGTTAAAAACCAGAAATTATGCCGGAGCATTGAGACCAACAGCATCTGCCTCATCCAATACATCCAGAACCTCTTTGCGTGCCACTCGGAGATGTGCCTTGAGCACCAGCAAGGTTCTGATCGTGTTGGGCTGCAAGGAGGCTCGACGAAGGGCTATGGTGTCACGGCCACCGGAGAAGACACGTTCCACGGCAACTGCAGAACCTGGTTGTGTATAAGTTGTGAAGTACAGAAAAAAATTATATCAAGAACACGTACCAGGGATACAATGGATATCCCTCGCCATCTTGTACAGGTTCGGAAACAAAGCGCGATTGGTGTGCCACCACTCGAGAAGATCAGTTGTTTCGAACCATAGCGGAGTGGAAGTCAGCTGAAAGTAGCGCTCAAGCTCATCTTGAGGGCTAGAAGCAAGCGCTGCGGCTTGAACACAGCTGAAGAAGCTTTTTTTCGGCGAATCTTCTACCGAATGTGTTGTACTCTGAGTGCTCGACTCGGCAGACTGAGCTGCTGCAATGGGGGCATTCGCTTTTGGAATGTATGCCGCTGAAAACTCTTCTCCGAGGGATTTTTTGGCTTCTTTTAAGTCATAAAGAAGACCAGGGTCATCTTCGAATATAGCGGTGAGTGTGGTGGAGCCCATATATGGATCCAGCACTACTTTGTTCAGCCTGCCATATAAATGCAGTCAAGATGTTCAACTTACACGATGCCCAAAGATAATAAGGGGATGCGTCGAATGTGAAATAATAATCGCTTAACTTTTTATGCGCATCTGCCAATCCTTGTTTGAGCTCAGGTACGACGTCATGGGGCAGGTTGGTTAGATATTCCTTGAGGGTGGATTGGAGTTCACAGAAGACCAGGTGTGTCTGTGAAAGCATCGGCCAGACATATCCATCGTGGCAATACAATAACCGGGACCTATGAATGGGGAAGGAAAAGAAAATGGAATCAGAAACAGGAACCGCCAGGTACAGCTAGAAACCTACGGATTTTAATTTGAGGGATGCATAGGGAGAGAAGGGTGCGGCGCAATAGTTGCGGAAGGAAATATTGTAGCGGGGACCTGGTTGAGCAAGGAGGCTGACAGGAAGACACTCAGCATGATTGGGAGCCTGTTCCGGATCTTGTACGACGTGTACGATGGGCCGGCGCGTTGGAGGTAAGTGGGAAGAAGCAAGAAGTCGTGTTGTTTAGCTCGGAGATTGCTGACAATGGGATTGCTGATCTCTGTTCCGTGCTTGGTGCGCCAGTGGGGAGGGGAATGCGCGGCGGCGGGTGGGGGTTGATGGCAGCGGCGGAAAGTCACTGTCATACTTCCCTGTCCTCGGGCCGGTGGTTTATGAATCACTCGGAATTAACAACCCGTATACGGCCGTATACATGATTACGGTACGGGTCAATACGGGTTATCTACCAAGGGGTGTCCACCGGCAAATGCCGAGACATCGGCTAGGTGGGTGGGTCGGTCCCAAGTGCTCTTATTTCACTTTTCCAACCCAGGTCTCAAATGGGCTGAAAAACACGTTTTAGATGATAAAAAAAAATTCCCCCCAAAAAATAAATTTATTCAAGGGCAACTGACCCATGCCCAGAGCCCTACGAACAAGAGACGAAGTAATTGCCAAACCGGAACAATTTCTTGCACCGCTTTTTCATCTCTGGTGACCCTGACGTGGTGCTTCTTCAACTTATTGGAATAAGAGTTGGCTGCTCACTATCTCTGATGTCGTTGGCTGTCGTATTAAGCCACAGGTACTCCCCTTCCCCGTTGCAGCCATCGTCTGTTCATCAACCAACAGTATAAGCGCCTGTTGAATCTGAGGAGCCGGGATTTCGAAGGTTGCGCCGCGTCCCTCAGCCAAGTTCAAAGAGGCGGATCATATCTTTAGAAGAGGAAGGGTGTTCAATTCCGAATTGTACCATCGGCAACACCGAACAGAAGGTGACTTGTTCGGGTCCCTCTTGTAATATTTGGGTATGCTGACCCAGTTATGCAGTTTTCATTCAATACTCAATTCACCATTACAGGCTCACCTTCGTTGTGTTGGGCTGAACCAGCCGTCTGAATGGTATTGTGACAACAATTGTTGTTAGGATGCTGGTGGCATAATTTGGAAAAAGAGGCGGAATTGATAGAAACTGGGTGAGTTGTATCGTATTCACCGTGGAATATGATAGATTTGTTTGCTGTGTGTCAGAATCAGCGGAATTCGTCACTGAGAGGGAGGTACTTATTACCGATTGGGGAAGTGGCGGTGCTGTGGCGGTGCTCGGCTAGAGGGTGGGTGGGTCGAGGAGGGTCTTAATCCACTTTTCCGACCCGGTGTCTGAAATTTTAAGGTCGGACACCCCCTTGTTATCTACGCATACGTACGGGACATGTCGAAGCCTTGCCGGAGGCTCTACGGTACGGACATCGTACGTACCGTACGTACGTATAAGCGTAAGCCATACGTACGGTGCGGAGCCCTAGCAAGAATCGCTTCCGTCGTGGCTGAAGCGAAGGAAGATGATCTGTGGCGGTGCTAAAGCCGATGCCAAACTTATGCAAGCGAATGGCCGCATTGTCGTCGTTCGATTCAGTTGGACCTTTGGCGTCGAAAACCTTGAGGGAACGGCTATAATTTTCGTGGATTTCTTTCTTGGCTCATGTGACTGCACAAGATTTTTGAATGGAGAGAGTGATCGCATCAGCTATCACGGTGGCGGCCGGCGGAGTTTAAAACGCTCTTTGCGTCCGTCCACCATCTCAGCTCCTGTCTCTTTGCTCCTCGGCCGCCTGTCTGTTACTCTGTATCTGTGGAACTCTCTGCCCTCCCCGTTGCTCATCTTCTTTTACGTACACTTTCACTGGCATCTGTATGGCAACGCCGAAGCCCACAATGCGTCCATAATTTCGGAACTCGGTGCAGCCACCATGGGCGGGTCTAAGGGCATCCGTGTCGCCGTCATCGTCGTGGGTGCGAACGCAGCAACATGAGGGTAGCAATGCCGAGGAAAAGAAGGACGGGAGGACACTGCGTACGCAGAGGTGAATGTGGGGGGAGAACGACGCCGAGAGGGACGCAGAGGAAGAGGTGGAGCGGAAGCGTTTGCAGGGCGGGGAGCTGGTGAGTGCTTCTGCTTTGATCCTTCCTCGTTCCCCTCCTTACTCGATACCACCCCTCCTCGCCTCCGCTGCCCTGTCTGCGCGGAAGGCTAACGCACGCACAGAGAAACGCGTCAATAAATGAAGCTGCAGAGCGGCAGTGGGGGTATGGAGGAGATCTGGCTGGTGAGTCTTCCTTCTCTTCTCTTCCATTGGTCTCTCCCCCTCGTATTCCGTTCTGCTCTCGTAGTGCACTGAGCTGACGACGAACGCAGGCCGGGCCCCACCCTCCACGCCGCCCATTGCCCACCACTCACCGCGACCAGATGAACGAGTTCGGATACGGTGGTTACGATTGGGGGGCCATTCTCCCTTCCCTCCCCCTCCCGGACCTCTTGCGCCTCGAATCGACGATCGACGTCCTCCCCGTCCCAGCACCACGCAGGCCGGGGATCGCCGCGAATACGCACAGCACAACGACGAGCATCTAGACGCTCGCCGGGGGTGTTTGCGGGTTGAAAGAGGGACGGGGTGACGGTCGTCGGCGACGAGGGCATGTTTGAGCCGCCGCCGGATCCGGGGAGCGAGGCACTGGCGGGGGATGATACGTGAGGGACTAGCGGAGTAGGTGCGTGAGCGGATTGCTTGGAAGATAGCTGCGCAAGAGCGAGAAATTCTCGTCTGCACACTCCAGCACCCGTGCCCCTTCTCGATCATACAGAGGTGCGCAGAGAAGACGCAGATCGCGAGCCGGCGTCTCCGTTTCTAGTGGGCGCGCTAGAGGCTGCGCGGATTGAGGAAGAGGGGGTTTGCAAGGTGTGTGTGTAGCTGTCGCGTCTCCCGTATCCGAACCATACATTTTGTTTTTTCCTGATGCAGGCGCTTACACATCTCTTCCTCTTCCTTCACCACCAATGGACAGTGAACACCATGCAGTTGAAGAACTCGTGTCACGTCCTGTGACGGCCTCCGCGGACTCCGTGAGGTACTTCATCTATTTTCGAGCTGAATGTCCGGCGGGATACCGCCAGGGTTTGGTTTCTTTAATTGCAGCCTCAGGATTGGACGTTATTGTTCTATGCAACATGTTGTCATGTGTTCCTCACCTATTGTTCGGACTCCTTCTTCCCCGGATGTTAGACAATTAGCTTATTGTCTTTATTGTTCTCCATCAGACAATTCTCGGAGTTCCTATATTATATAAACCCCACATGTATTCTAGATACTGAGTTCGAATATCGACTTAGTTGGACCCTATCTCTGTCTGTTCAACCGTCTCTCTCTATTCTGTCTTTCTCCTTGGAAATCAGGCTCCAGGCGTAGCGAAGGGCGCAGTGCACGAGCTGAAGCCAAGCCCGTTCAAGTAGAGCCGGACTCCTGCAGACTCCACCAGGATTCCTTCGGTAGTCTGCCCGGCTTAGTCGGGAATCCGGTACTTGACAGTATATTCAAACTCACCTTCCCTACACCTCTCTTTTATGTCCGGTAGAGCTTCAAAAGATCCTATAGATCCAGTCCAGGAGCTACAGCGACAGGCGCAACAACAACAAATCGAGCAACAGAACCTAGCTTGAGACATCTGGTTGCAACAGCACACTCTTGAAGCCATTCGTGATTTATCTCCCATTCCCCGTGCTGAAACAGCCATTCCAGTCCCTCTGGACCGTACTGCGTACAACCAACAGTTGTGCGACGCAGCCACGCAATCTATTCTTCAGGCCCATAATATTTGCCAATCGGCTCACATTTCTGGTATCTCCGTCATGGGTACTACAACTACCACTACTACGATGCACACCCAAACCTCTGTACAAGAAGGCCGTGCTCCGACTGAGTCCATTTCACAGGCTCATCATCCGAGCAGACTTCTGGTGGATGATTATACTCCTGCTGCTTCTCGTTCCCCTGCACGTCCTCGTGCTCCTTCTCGATACTCCTGTTCTCACTCACCTTCGCGTGGCCGTTCTCGGACAACTCGTCATTCGGTCAGTGAAAGTCATGGTCACTCTGCTCAACAAACTCCCCAGGTTACAGGTGGAGCCGGTGGAGGTGATCATGGTAATGGGGGTTCCAGTCATGGTCATTCACAATCTAGCAGTGAATCACATTCTTTTATTGGCATCCGCCATGGTTACTACGCTATCCCTCTGGCACATCCAGGAGCTGGGGATAATGGTGGTGGTAATGGGGGTAATGGTGGTGGTGGTGGTGGAGCTCCTGGTGGAGGTGGTGGTCCTGGAGGCGGTCCTCCCGGCAGACCTGGTGGGCCCGGTGGTCCTGGCGGCCCCGGAGCTCCTGGGAACGATCCTGAGGAGGAAAACATACGTAGATTTGCCAACGTACTCGGTGCAGGAATCACCAATGCCCTTACCAATTTCAATGGTTCTAACGACAAATCCCGCGCTCGTGTCCGGGATCTGGATACTTATGATGGCAAGGATCTCGAGAAACTCCGCACCTTCCTTTTCCAGGGCATTCTTAACTTTAGAGATCGCCCAAATGCATTTCGCCTCGACTCTCAGAAAGTCAACTACATGATCTCCTACCTTACTGGCCATGCCCTTGGTTGGTTCGAACCGTCCCTCATTAATCCGGACCCGAACAACATTCCATCGTGGGTCAACGACTATGAAGCCTTCGTTGCGGAACTCCAGCGGAATTTTGGGTCTTATGACCCCCGCCAGGACACCAAAAACGAGATTGTCTCACTCCACATGACTGAGGGGCAGACAATTCAGAAGTATCTTGTGTGCTTCAACAAGTTGTCGTTATTAACGGGTTGGGATTCCCTCGCACTCCACAAGGTCTTTTATGATGGGCTTCTGGAGCAGATTCAGATTAAACTCCGTGATCTTCCGGGTGGTAAGCCTACAAGCTTGGAAGTGCTAAAAGTCTCTGCACAGGCTATCGACGCCTCTCATTGGGAATGGATTAAAGAGAAGAAACTATGCCAGGCCCAGAACCTGGCGGCTGGTAATACCAAAGATTCCCCCAAATCCGATAAACCCGCTACTCAGGCGGCTCCTAATAAATCGGGTCAGACTTCCTCTAAGCCTCAGAACAATCCTCAGGGTGGTTCGAAGAAGAAGTCGTCTGGGGGGAACGGTGGGAACACTGGTGGATCCCCCGGACAAAACTCTTCTTCGTCAGAAAAGCCTTGGGCTAAGTTCCTAGGGCCTGATGGGAAGCTTTTTGGAGTCAGAACGCAAACGTCACATGGACAACAACCTCTGCCTTCTGTGTGGAGATGCTGGGCACACTGCTAATAACTGCAGTAAGCGTGGTGGTCGGACTTCTGGCCGCACCGCCCAGACCACTTCCCCTCCCACAGCTCCGCCGGCATCCGTGTCCACCTCGACTTCACCACAGTCGGGAAACTAGTCAGCGGCTCCCGGACTTCCGCGTGACCCAGGGGTTGCACCACTAGTCTGGATCGCGCGGCCGACTTTGTACGACTTAATGCTGCTGCTCTTAATGACCCTAACATCCTTTTCCTCATGCTACGGACTCCTTCTCTGCATGAACTGTTTCGGGTCCTTGTGGACTCCGGATCTTCCCACTGCTTCATAGATCCTGTCTTCTGTACCACCAATAATCTCACACACTATACTATTCCTCCGATTGGCCTCCGTCTGTTTGATGGCTCTGTTGGAGCCCTCATTACTGAGTGCACTCGCCTAGATGTCTACTTCCCTTCTGGTGACTCGATGCTTATCAAATTCTATGCCACACCTCTGGACTCTGCCTGCTCTGCTGTTCTTGGATACAATTGGCTGACCCGCTACAATCCGTTGATTGACTGGGTTTCTGGCCAAATCTCTTTCCGTTCACCTTGCTCTGTTGGATCCGCACCGGTTCTGCCCGGTGTTCTGGCTGTGCCAGTTACTACCAGCAGCCACTCCCCGGCTCCGCCCAGGATTCCGTCTTCGGTTTCGCCCGAAGCTCTGCCTGTTCCCTCAGTGGAACCTTCAGACGCTCTCCTCCAATTGATGCTATACCCCCATCGATCTCCTTCATAGGAGCGGCTGCTTTGCGCTCGCTTTGCGTGCTGAAGGTACACTGGAGGCAAGGCCCGTGGCACTAGGTGCATGGCAGTGCTTTGACACTTGCCATGGCACTTGCCACGGCACTTGTCAAGCATGTTCCATGGCCCAGGATTCCCTTTGTCTTCCCTTTGTTCTAAATTTGCACCAAATCATTTCCGGTTGATTTCATGCCTGTCGGTGCGGTTCACCGATATCAATGATGTCATTGTACTTACCTGATGCGTGCAAAGCACAAGCAGTGCAGGGATGGAATGTGACACAGGCCAAAACGCAACTCTTTTCAAAAATAATTTTCTGAATTTGTAGCAGGCAATAAATGTCTGCGAATACTGCTAAATGGCACGGCAATGGTTGTGGAATTGACAGGTGTTCCACGGCACAGCCATGTTCCTCACGGCTGTTGATATAAAACCCTCAATGGGACAGCACTATCAACAGGATGGCCTGATGGCCGTTTCTACGGGTAGTTTCGAGTTTCTGAATGAATATTCATTTGTGAATCAAACACCTCTGGTCTGACCTTGGTTTAACACTGTATAATCTTGCGCAAACTTTGCAGAAGCCGAGACACCACTGGAACCAAGGTTTGAACGTCGAGGAAGACATATTCACTTCTGAGCAAGTAAGTGCAATACTGCGTAGCTGTGGGGTCAAAATTCCCTCAGCCTCTAAGATGGAATGCCAGAATTGTGATTGAACTGGGTTGAAACATAGCGCACAACTCTGCCATCACAGCCAGCAATTGCCGGAAACATTCTCCAGGCTTATGATTCAGGCTATGGATGTTACCATGAAATATGAGCATGTTAATTCCTAGTTTGCAGAACACTTGGAACATACAAAATCATCTCTCTTGTGAAACAAAAGATCAAGCCGTGTTGCGGCCGTGTTTTCACGGGCCGTTGGATCAATATCCGTGCTGTACCCGTCTCATGCGCATGCCAGGGAAGTGGCCAACGGAATGGACACGGCACCTGTGCCACGGGTGCCATGGAACCATAGGCACAGTCACAGGCGGCAGCCCTACACAACAGAGACCAAGCACTCATCCAATTTTCCAGCTTTCTGGATGGCACCTTGCCCAATGATTGATCGTGGCAGACACGCACCGTAGGTCGACAGTTTCCAGAGCTCCATGTGCCAGTGGCAAATGATGGAAAGGTGCCGAGAAGGTTTACAGTGACATCACTGATGTTGGGTAACCGCACCGAACCCCTGGAAATCAACCGGAAATTTGCCGGAAATGACTTGGTGTAAGTAAATTTAGGACAAAGGGCAGAGAAAAGGAATCCTGGGCCGTGGAAAGTGCTTGACAAGTGCCGTGGCAAGTGTCGAAGCACTGCCACGAACCTAGTGCCACGGGCCTTGCCTCCAGTGGTAGTACCTTGTACTGCCTACAACTCTCTACAGTCAATGGCCGTGCGGCTTTGGTGCCAGGAGATCCGCCAGATTTATCCGGACTCCCGCCCGAATACCAAGACTTTGCTGATGTCTTTTCGGCCTCTGAGTCGGAAAAGTTAGCACCGCACCGTCCTTACGATCTCAAAATCAACCTGGAGAATGGCCCTGTACCTCCACCTGGTCCCATATATTCCCTTTCACAGCTCAAGTTGAAGGCCTTGCGAGAATTCCTCGATAAGAATATCAATAACGGCTTTATTCGACAATCCACCTCTCCTCACGGAGCTCCGGTCCTTTTCGTCAAAAAGAACTCTCTATGGACGCTTCCAAGGTTAAAGTCATTCAAGAATGGCTGGTACCCCGGAAGGTCAAGGATATACAATCTTTCCTTGGCTTTGCTAACTTTTATCGACATTTTATTGCAGACTACTCCGAAATTGTGGTTCCTCTTACCCACTTGACGCGGAAATCCGAACCTTGGAATTGGTCACCCAAGTGCCAAGTGGCCTTTGATGCTCTTAAACAGGTGTTTACCTCGGCTCCGATTCTATCCCATTGGATTCCAGGATGTCAACTCATCATGGAGTCCGACACATCCAACTACGCCATTGTGGCTATCCTTTCCATTGTCTCTCCAGTAGACGGCGAAGTACATCCTATTGCTAGATTGCCCTTACTAGACGATGGGACGTCTACCCAAAAGAGGGGGATAGTGGCTACACCAGTGCAAATCCGCATAATTTCTGTCCGGTATTCACTCAGCATCAGATAAATTCATCGCTCCGCGCATCTACACTCTATTATCCGGTACTCCACGCGGCCAAGCTAATGGATGTTGAGCAACTCCACTCGGACATTCGAGATGCCCTTCCCTCCAATCCTATTGCCTCTGCACATCTCAATTTTACCTCTGACCCCCGTTGGGTCACTCATGACGGGCTACTCTATCACAACAATCGTATCTGGGTGCCGGATTCCGGGATTCTCCGGGTTCGTGTTCTTCGTTACAAGCACGATCACCCATTAGCTGGTCATTGGGGACAGAACAAGACTCTTGCCATGGTCCGCCAGGAGTACGTCTGGCCTGGACTCCGGGAGTTTGTGAAGACATACGTCCGTTCTTGCACCAATTGTCGACGAAACAAGTATATTCACCATCGGCCGTACGGACTTTTACGCCAATTACCAGTCCCAGAACACTCTTGGGATTCCATATCCATGGATTTCATTGAGAAGCTACCGCTCTCTGAAGGATATACCAGCATCCTCGTTATCGTCGATTGCCTCTCGAAAATGGCACTCTTCATCCCCACAGTTGACAAAATCAATGCCACCGAGTTGGCTCGTTTATTCCTTCTTCATGTTTTTGCCAAACATGGAGTTCCAGGACATGTTACATACGACTGGGGCACCGAGTTCATCTCATTTCTTCCGCTCACTGGGTGAAGCACTTGGAATGCGCCTATACTACACCTCCAGCTGGCATCCGTCGGCTGATGGCCAGACTGAGCGCGTCGACCAGACTCTGAAGCAGTACATCCGGATTTACTGCAACTATCAGCAGGATAACTGGGCCCTGCTTTTGCCGCTCGGGGAATTCGCTTACAACAACACCCCGAATCTTACCACTGGCGTCTCACCATTCTTTGCTAACAAGAGTTATAATCCCTCTATTGCCGTGCATCCTGAGCACGACCTTGTCTCCGCTCGGGCCCGGGACTATGTCACCGACCTGGACGCTCTCCACCAGGAACTCCGGCGGCAAATGGCAGCAGCTCAAGCTCGTTACCAAGGTCCTGTGGATTCCCGCCAGCTTCCGGATCCCAAGATTAACATTGGGGACGAAGTCTATGTTAGCAGAGACGCATTCCGTTCGCAAATAAATGACCTACCAAGAAGTTTTCAGAAATCTTCTATGGTCCTTACAAAATTATAGCTCAGCCCGGACCCGCCTCGTACACCGTCAAACTCCCATATGACATGCGCCAGATTCACCCAGTTTTCCATATCTCTTATCTCGAACCTGCCACTCCGGACACTATACCGGGTCGAACACAACCTCCACCTCCTCCAGTGGAAATCGAAGGCCAACTCGAGTGGGAAATCGAGGAAATTGTATCAAGGAAACTCAATTTCCGCCGGAAGCTGCTGCTATTGTACCTTGTTCGCTGGGCTGGCTATGACAGCACAGACGAAAAAGACAATTGGCTTAAGGCTGACGAACTTGAGCATGCTCAAGAATTGGTTGCAGAATTCCACGCTAGATACCCGGACCTTCCTGGTCCACTCCCTTTATAGAGAAACAGGGTTCTGTCGGGACTCCGGGGGGTTTTCACGCAATGAAGTCTTCTGAGCGTTTCCCCTAATCTCTAATTTTCTTTACCCATTTACTTATCGCACTCTGTAATATCTAAGAAAATCATTATGTACATTATTTGGGCCGCAGCCCCGACCAGACAATTGCATTACTCTATTGTTACAGCTAGTTTCAGTAGGGCCCTCCACGGGCGCATTTCCACCGCTTCCGCTGGCTCCACCGGCCTCATCATCCTCCTCCAGCCCTGGCATCTCCTGGTTCTCCTGCGGCCTCTCACCGTGGGCCCGCTGCTTTCCCTTCGCCTTCTGGCGCGCCTCCGCAGACTTCACATCTGCACCCTCCTCTCCGTCAGCAGTCTGCTCCGCCTCCTTCCTCTGCTTCTTCGCAGGGTGCTCGCCTCCGCCGGATCCGCTGGAATAGGACCTTCTGTGCCCTTCTCCCACTACCGCCTTGGCCATGACGTTGAAAGACCGCGACATCATGAGGAAGGAGTCCGCGATCGCCTGCAACAGATCGTTCTGCCGGTCCAGGCGCACCATGTAATCAGCATGCTGCTCTTGGCGGACGGCCAAGGTGGACTCCGACATATTAGCCAATGCTGAAGCAATGAAGGCCATGTCAGTTGAAGCACCGGAGCCAGCGAGCGAGGGAATGGGAAAGGCCGGTGGAAATCCGTATGGGCTCTTGTTGCCTGCAAACTCGCACCCACTCTTCCGGGCCTTGCACGCCTCGCAGACTTTCTGGCGTGTCGATCCTTGCGGCGGAATACATTCGGAGCCGTGGTTGACACATTGCATGCACTACCAACTGTCAAAATCTCCGTGGACTTTCTAGGAGTTGGAATACTCACTTTTTTCATGGGAATGGGCTCCCCTTCTTTGTCATCGTCGTCCTCGATGACCTCCATGGCGGACAACGGCGCTTTCCGTTTTCCACTGGACGACGATCCCTCTCCACCATCCTTGTTCCTCCTCTTCTCCTCTCTCTCTCTCCTTCTCCGCTCGCTCAAGCTTCCGCCGCTCCTTCTCTCTCCACTTCAACTCTGCGGCCTCCACCTCCCGCTTCTTCCTCTCGTCTCCCTCCTGCTTGAGCCTCTCCTCTTCTTCACGTTTGAGTCTCTCCTCCTCCGGTCTCTTCTTGCAGGCCCATTCCCGCCGGGCTTCCACCGCACGATCGAGGGCCTCCAGGTCTTCTCCCTCCAATACGTCTTGCTCATCCTGCGGTAGCTTGAGGAGGTGGCCATAATATTCATCGTCAGACTCATTCGGAAGGTGAGGCATCTTGGAGATGGTGGTGGTATGAGTTCAAGAGAGAAATAGCTGAGCGGAGTTTGAATTTCGCTTTTAACAAGCAGACCCCATGATTTCCCGTGATGCGATCAATTCCTTATGGCCTCAAGGGTTCGGCCCTAAGAGGGGGATACTGTCATGTCCTGTGACGGCCTCCGCGGACTCCGTGAGGTACTTCATCTATTTTCGAGCTGAATGTCCGGCGGAGTACCTCCGGGGTTTGGTTTCTTTAATTGCAGCCTCAGGATTGGACGTTATTGTTCTATGCAACATGTTGTCATGTGTTCCTCACCTATTGTTCGAACTCCTTCTTCTTCCCCGTATGTTAGACAATTAGCTTATTGTCTTTATTGTTCTCCATCAGACAATTCTCGGAGTTCCTATATTATATAAACCCCACATGTATTCTAGATACTGAGTTCGAATATCGACTTAGTTGGACCCTATCTCTGTCTGTTCAACCGTCTCTCTCTATTCTGTCTTTCTCCTCGGAAATCGGGCTCCGGGCGTAGCGAAGGGCGCAGTGCACGAGCTGAAGCCAAGCCCGTTCAAGTAGAGCCAGACTCCTGCAGACTCCACCGGGATTCCTTCGGTAGTCTGCCCGGCTTAGTCAGGAATCCGGTACTTGACAACTCGCCTCCGACTCGACGAGAGACAGTGCTATATCTACTTCCGAGTCGTAAGTCATTTCATGCTACAGTGGAGCAGACTTAGCCGAGTGGCTTTCCGAAATGGCTTGCGCCGCTTAGCGGAGTTTCAATTGGCTGGGACAGGCTTGCCTGGCTTGGCTTGTGGCTTGGCTCGACTTGGGCTCACCTACACTACATCTTCCCACTGCGATCATTTTCATTATCTCTCAACAATGAAGCTTTCCCTGCCGCCCCTGTCTTTACAGTTGTATCCCTATCATCTCCATCACCGTCCTCGCCGTCACTGATCGCTTCAACAACAGTTGAGCCAGAGACCATGGGTTTGATGCAACAACACACAAATGTATGTTCCAAAGTCATACAGTTGTGTTCCAGGATCCCCCATCGCTATCCAGAGCAGCAATTTGGATCAAGCTCACATAGGGCGACACAAATTGAATTGCATAGTTCAACACCAAATATTATATGGCCAGATAACTTGCGCACACATACGCTTTGCCTTGTGCAAGCCGTTCTTCGTATCTTAAGCAGATGTCCTCATTTCGTATGTACATGTTTGCGCCCGCTGATTTCCGATAATCTAACTGTTTTGGGTTTGGTTTGCACGGAGCGCTCGAGGGCGCTTACCATTTAGGTTTTGAAACTTTCAATAGGCTGTGCGCAATGACGTGCAATTCTTCTGTTTCTCTCATGTCACGCCAATTCCCGAAGATGCAACTCTTTGTTTTCAACGGAGCGCTCACCAGCGTTTAAATTTTAGCTTCGGCATCCATTCGTTCGGAAATGATTCCCATTCTGGGCTGACCACATGCCCGGGGATGATGCGCACAACAGCCGTTCATAAGGAACTCATGTCTCAGTTTTCCCCACCATTCCTCCTTTCGTGCTCCCATCATGTTCCCCATCCAAAATGCCCCTTCTCCCTCGAATTTGGCCCATATACTGTCGCGAGCCTGGAGCTGTCCGCAAGAGCCTCTCAAGCCGCCACTTTCGTAAACAGTCCGCGCAGATCTGCCTCAACAGAGAGCAAGAACCACACGATGATCATGCAAACAATTACGAGCGCTTCGTCTCAAGATCTTGCAGCAAACATTAGTCCTCAAGCTCAATCAATGCCTCAAATGTTAATTTCCGAAGCTTCGTCAATCTAATTCTCAAGGCTATGGCGTGTCCCGAACCGCAACATTGCAACTCGCTCCGCACGGCTGCTGTACCAAGCCTGCCGTCATATCAAGCCCTCAACCATCAACTGGAACGTCGGACAGAACCAAGATCACAGAGCCAAGTTCAAGGTAGTGGCAACTGTCGCGACAAGGGCCGGTGGCTGTCATGATGAATTTCGTTCCATCCATTGCCGCCCATTTCCCTCGTTTTGGTCCGTATCTCTCCGTTCTGTTTCTCTGTCTTCTAACGAGATATTGAAGTGGTTGCCAATGAATCCCACCGTGCGCTCTTCATTCTTTGTTTCTATCTCTTCTGACCTGGTGTTCAGCTGGTCGTAGGTCTATAAGAATGATCTCATGGTGCGCTGGAAGTCGAACAAACTCCTGAATGATCTGAATTGTGTTTGTTCAACTCAGCTGTATGTTGCTTCTTCCTCTGGTCCCTCGTGTATTACTGACACGAGAGGGAAAATCACTTCCCACAGTTCACGCGCGACTCTGCTCACAACGCCGAATTCGCATTCTCTTTCGCTAAGTAACTGATTTCAACTCATTTCTTCCACGATTGATTGAGAGACTTTCTCATCATAGATTTGGGTTGCACTGCCATCGGACAGCCTAGGCGGCTCACCAGATTCTCGTAGGTTGGATCATCTTCCACCATCACCATTGAATTAATTACGTTTGAAGTTTCGTATCCACGCTGTTTTTCACCCTTCGCCCCACCTCGATACCAAAACTACATCTTTGTAGCATAACATGGCTGGCTCGAACGATCTTTACGCAACTTCATGTCAGGTATGGAGGTCTATTGTCCTCGAATGAACACGGCTCCACGAAGCTTTTCTTAGTAGATCTTAGCACTCTGTTCCATTATTCGATACAGTGTTGATTTCAACAAATTGGTTCTGCTCACTGTATACAATCACTTCTGTAGTTACAATGACAAATCTAATATACGGTTACGGGACAGCTGCATTTTTGTTGGAGCTGTCTTTTTTTGCTACCGGAGCTTTGCTCCGGCATATCTTGTTTTATATTCATATAAAGCATTTGAATCGCAAACAGCCAAAATATAGCACCTCCAAGGTCCTAACAGTGTGCAAAAGTTGATTGGGACATTCATCACTAAAGCCTAAGACTTCAGTGTGAATGTTGGAATCTTTCTGTTGGGCCTTTATTAAACAGCGCCGTCGCAGTAGATTCCATCATTAAACCCCACGTTCCATTGATCATGTCTCAGCTATTTTCTTACATGACAGATTCGAAACGAAAATTTTGTCAAGTAATTGCTAGTCAGTTACTGCCAATCCGCACATAATATGATTCCTTTCCATTCTTTCAGTGCTACGCCGTCTTCGTATGCATTGAAAGATGATGATCGCCTCTGTTCAATGTCGTTCAAGCTCGGCGATGAACTCACCTGCAACTTTGATACACCGGCTAGTCAATTTCTCCCCCGAATAGTATTCAGAACCTTGCTAGAGTGAATTAAAATGTCCTAGACCTCTCTGGAGCTCTTGGTACTAATCCAATGCTATTGCATTCACCCCAAGCCAAAGCCCCGTCCAGTTTGATAGCATCAGATAAAGTGGCTTGTGATGGCTCAAGCCATGCTCAACTTCGTCCCATGCTGCATCAATTTGGAGAATAGATCACCCCGGCCTACTGTATAACAGTAATTGAAGTGTATATGCAATTCTTGTCGCCTCTGTTCAGGAAATTCCCACGCTATTCACTGCGAACAGTCTGCACGCTGATTTGATGGAATCAGACAAAATGGCTTGTGCAAGCCATTTTGCATATGGTGAGCAGAGCACCAAAATCAACCGAACTACCTATTTATACCCCTAAAAAGGGTCCATACAGCCTTCTGAAATGGTTCCAAGGAAATCCTTGAGGTTCGGTTGAGTAAATCAACCCCAAGCCAAATGGGCGCCCGAATGGCTTGCGGTATTGTCCAACGTCCCTCAACCCTACATTATTTCGAGATAAATGCTTGTCACATTGATGATAAAGTATGAATCAACCATATACCCTCAAAGATTGGCCTCATCTCACACAAATTTCGATAGTTTCCGACGTAAGCTGTGTGCAAGCCCAATTTGATGGCATCAGACAAAATGGCTTGCACAAGCCATTTTCTCCGCAATGAGAACTGGTCCTGCTCTTGACTTCTGTTGACTCTATTTGAGTCTTGACTGTTTAACACTCAACTAGACTCAAACAAGTCATTTATCTGAAGAGGTTTGAGGTATTTAACATTTCATCTCGATTGGCTGGTTGAAGTCATGTCCCAACGGCGGCGAGATCAGTAATGACCACTGATTCAGGTGTACTGTGCTCAAGGGAGACCATAGGGACCCATTCATGTGGAAGAGGCAATCAAATTCCGCTGAATATGTACAAAGTCATCATCTCAGTTGAAAATTATGCAAGTTGGGTGATGGTGTCCGGATTCTCCTGGTATCCTGGGCAATTTGGACACTGAATTTTGCCTGAGTGAGGGCATGAAGGCGAAACCAATTCGTTTGGCCCCCCAAGCCAACTGGCTTGCATGCCCAAGATGACTTGAGCTGATCATCAACGTCATCGACAACGGGTTTTGCCGAAATAATGGAACAACAAAGGAGCTGATGTGCCATGGACCTTGAGAAGGCCAAATGGAATATATGTACCATACCAGAGTTGCATTCAACAGCCTAGGGTATGTATTACAAACACAAGCCACTCTCTAATTTTGGCTGATACCAAGGCGACAAAATAGTTTGCCAAGCCAACAAAATGGCTTGCCAAGGCGACAAAATGGCTTGCCAAGGCGACAAAATGGCTTGCCAAGCCAACAAAATGGCTTGCACAGCCAAATCCAAGACCAAGCCAAAACAAGCCATTTGGCGCGGGCACAAGCCATTTTGGCAAGCCAAAAATGTCACTCTCTACGGTGGAGACTGTTGTACATAGTCATTGCTTCTCACCAGCGTCTAATGTAGCTACAGTGCCGGCTCCTTCTTCCCGGGTTCGCAGCACTTCACCGTCGCTGGTGGAACATTCATCAACAATGATTATTCCACTGCTCCAACTCGGGCCTCTGGTAATTGTTTCTGCATGGCCTACGTAGATTATCAGGCTGAACATTGGACAGACTTTTGGATGATTCGGCTGGGTGACATAGACCGGCAGCGCGAAATACAATTAGACAGGCATTCCGGTGTTGCGAGTGTACAGAGGCTATATTCTTCTGAAATAGACCATGGAAGGTCGAGTGTGACACGTATGGTTGCTGTGTATCAGGGTGATGGGGCAGAACAAGTACATCACTATTCGTTCTCTATCCAATTTCGTACGGAATCCTGTGGGAATGGCGGCGTGATATTGAGAAATACATGGCGGTTCGGTACGTTCCACCTTGTCAGGTGAATTAGAGCTATTCGCTGAAGCATACACCTAGCCACCCGGAAATTGTGCAACTTTATGGAACAGCGAGCTGTGATAACATACACGCTGCAATCTTTCATGATGGGCTGGCCTGTGATTTTCACTCGAATTTACTGAAACTGATATTGAAGTTAGAGTTTGACCCTCTATCAGCACTCGCATTTTTCAACCGTGTATATTCATGCTTATGTTGTATGCGCCTACTTCTCCATTTCCTAACGGCATGTTGATTTATCTCCAGTACATCGAGTATAAGGTATGAACATCCCATCACCTGGCGACATTAACACTGTTTCAGGCAGCAGGGCATTATTTACGGAACCTCTTTTGACACATTTTCGTGAGTTCATTTCCACTGTTATCATACCTGTATCCACTACATACAGTATGGTGCAGGCCACCTAACTGCCGCTACCAAACATTAGTGGCCAAATGGCCGGAGAATTTTTTTTTCAAATTAATTATACCTCTGGAGGGATTTTGGGCTTATTTTTTTGAATGTATTGGATAGTGCGGGCGTTCAGCTCGACTACATATAAATTTCACCGTCGTGTACCTGAGAGGCCAGTGGATGAGTAGAGCTCTGTAGCATCATTTTGAACCTATTTACAGCTCGGACAGAGCTTTTTTCGATATAATACACGCATGTGGCCAAATTGGCAGGCAACTTTTTTTTTGCTCACTCAGTTTTGACGTAAATAAAAATTCCTCTTTATGATCTTCTTGTATGTTGAAACGAAACACATTTAAAGAGGGATAAGAAATCAGATCAAATTTGAAGCCACCAAATTTCAAATATTAGGGTGCGGCAGCTAGATGACCTGCACCACAGGTGTTTTTGCAAAAGACATGCTAACTGACATCCATGTCTTTTGCAAAACAACAGGCTAAGCACTATCTCTTCCCCAAATGGACCAGAAATCCTTATCTTTCGCTACTCACACCAGTGCCGTGTCCGTATTTGGTGTGAGCGGCCTCGGCAGGCATATTTATTTCGCTTCGCTTAATTACAGCTCCACCGTCGAAAATATATGAATGAATTACGGGTACAGGCTATTGTCTGACAATCCCGAAATGCCCGAAATGCCTGACAGTCCGCGATAAATCCTCGAGAAATGGCCAGGAAAATCCCGAATAATACCAGAAAAATTCCCACAACAGTAGGGTGAGAGTGGAGGGGAAGCGGTGCATGGAGAGATCTCCAGGAGCCCAAAAGATGTCTGAAAATCTCAAAAATCAGCGAAAACAGGCCCTAAAAGCAGAAAAAAGCGAAAAAAAAAATCACCCACCTAGATCCCATCATACAGGGACAATGTGGCTGTCTGGACGGCAAGCAGCTCATCCATCTCTGCCATCCTTTTCACTACGTCTTCCCCACCTGCCGCGCTGTCCTCGCTCTCCAAATCATTGGTGCTGTCCTGCTCCCGGTCAGCAGGGCTCGTGGGGCCTTTGGCCCACTCCTCCTCGGCACCTTCTGCAGCAGCGAATGCAGCAGGCTCGTGAGCAAGGCCACTCCCCTCGTCGCCATCCGAGCCATCGCTGCTGACCCCAGCATCCTGCTCGTCTGCACTTGATGACGCCGACGACGCCGGCACGCCTGGGCCTTGAACAGCAGCAGGTGGAGCGCAGTCTGCAGGAGAGAGGGAAGATGGGAGGAGGAGAGGTGCACACTCCGCCTCGGATGGATCTGCGGGTCCGGATGGAGTGGTGAGCCGCTGAAAAGCAGCGGATGAGTATCTCAGCTGTAGCACGCATAGCTTCTTGATTTGTCGAGAAATCCTGGTGTGCCAAGTGACAAAGTCGGCAAGATCCTTTGTAGATGGGGATCTGTTGGATCCCAAGTCGGCACTGAGCTGTCGCCTTCGTGAGGGTGGGAGAAGGGAAGGGAACAAGGAAAGGGACACATACTGCTGCCCCTCAATTTCCAAGCCGAGCATCAGGTACTCGGTCATTGTCTCCTTGGCAACGCTTTGTACAACACCAGACCTGTGCTCGTTCTTGTGCTCCTCGTGCAGCAGCTCCAGCTCGATCTCACGAGGTGAGATCCCTGCAAAGAACCAGTGGTCAGCGAAGGCACATAAAGCCAAGCGACTACACTCACCGGACCGAGGGAGCTCATACGGGTTCCCGCAATCGGTCACCCCAGCTTCAAAATCATCCACTGCCTTCTGCCAGGCAGGCACGTCTGCCTTTTGCGCCTGGGAAAACACATCAAGTGCGGATTTTTGAGTCGCCAGCTCCTTTCTCGCCTTCAGGAAGCGCGTTCGAAGGGTATTCCCTGTATAATAGTTAGTATAAATAGACTACATCGATAGAAAAGAGCTCACCCATAGCAATGACCTTGTTCCAATTCCAGTAATGCCAGAAATCATCCAGTGTGTCTTGCTGCGAGCCTGGGCCCATCTCCTGCATGCTTGCACCCATCAGACCACTCGACGACCAAATCCGCTCAATCCCCTCCATGTCAGACTGCCCCGAGCCGGGCGTGAACAGGAGCGAGAATAGCTCCCGGCAGACTCGCAGGTGTCCGAGGATATGGAGCTTCAGGATCATGAACTTGACGACAAATAGCGCCAGCTGCAAGCGGAGGGCGGGCGGTAATTTTTTGAGGCGTTCCTTCAGCTTCTTCGACCACTGGCACATGATGTTGTACGAGAGAAGGAAAAATAAAAGGCTTATGAAATGGCGCCACGCGCTGGCGACGACATAATCCATGTTGCCATACCTGCATGGACAAAAAGGTAAGTTGGTTAGCGTTCATGTCAGTAGACAAGCGGACAAATGCACTTCTCGCCTGCCTGCAAATCGGCAACTCCGTTCTTGGCGACGACCTCGTGGCGTCCACAGGTAACCATACCACATCCTGTGGCGGCATAGCCCTGCGAGTATTTCGTGTTGGCATGGTCGAGCGCAGCAAGACCTGTACAGGTGCTCATCTAACCATGCAAAGTCAGCGATGATTCTCTGGTTCTGCTGGCAACACTCACCTCCTTCTGCTCTCCCAGAGTTTTGACAAACTCGAGGTAAGGACCCAACCGAACAAAATACGCCCACCTGTCTTGAAGACTCGGGTCAGCAGCCCAGCTGGAAATCTTCTTCCGCTTGAGGCAGAAGCATGCATCAATTTCTAGAAAGATCATATAGAGAAATCTATCAAAAGATGAGTCAAAACCAAAGACAGACAAAACCGAAACGCACCTCTTCTCCGGGGGAGCATCTCGCCAGCCATCCGGAAGATTTACTCCAGCTTTGGGGCATGCAATGCACTCGACGGTGAGCTCCCCCTCACACATCTCAGACGTTGTTCGATCAGGGTCATTGCCCATACCCCCACACTTCAACGCCCGCAGGTTTCTCCACTGGCGAACAACGCGAAGAATCAGCTGGTAACGGCGCTAAGGAAGCATAAGCCTTTACTTCATACAGCAGGCGAGAGTTAGAAAGACGCACCCTGAAAGCCCGGCTGCCGGTGTTGTCGGTGATCTTTGCCAGTGCATGGAAGAAATGATAAATGGTGGTCTTGCCTTGAAGGCTAACAGCGTGGAAAAGCTTGAGGGTGGGGACAGTAATCGCGCTCTTGGGATGGTCGGGTGTGGATGGAAACCACCCATAGAGAAGCAGTTGTTCCCACTGCGGGGCGCCACTGCGTAGACAGTGACAGTAATCGAGGGCGACGTGGTGGAAACCATTGGGGGCAATGACAACAAATTTGTCGCGACCGCAGTGTGCTCGGGGGCAGGCTCGATTGTCGGCATGGCCGAGCTGGACCCTCAACCCTAGCTGCCGCAGCTCCCGGGGCTTAAAAAAATGGCTGTTCCAAGCCTACACCTCAAAGTTAGTAGCGGTACTATGAATGGAGGGAGGAGCAGCGCACACCTCAATCTGGCACAAGGGATGAAGCCGGTGGCTCTCCACTATACAGTCCTTGCAAAACATCTCGCCCCCATGACATTCGGAGCAACGGTATTTTTTGGAGTTGGTACCGCAAGAACAAGAATCCTGCTCCTGCTTCATAGGACACTCATGAGTGACAAGTACGCGCAGGTATGCGTCCCGATAATTCGCAGTCCAATACTGTAGAGGTTTGTCCTGAGGAATGAAGCTGTGAGCTGAGAGCCCAAGAATACAAGCTCCAGGTAGCTTACTGTTGCTGTATACCATTTCCGTTTATGAGGTCTCACACCTACTTCAGTTTCAGGGTCGGAGGCAGCACCATTCATCTCAGGTACATCCAGCCAGTTGTCGTCTTCAAAATTTGGAGCTGATGCAGCCGACATGGAAGCATGCGAGAGATCAATCGGGATATGCTGAACACTTGCACGTCGTCCGTCGGCAGACATGTGGCCAGTGCGTGCAAAGGATGGCTGAGCCAGTGAATGGCCAAAGGACTGGAGTGAGAACACATTTTTGGCGCGCTTCTTTTTGCTGTATTGGCTAGCATTGACCTCGAGCGGTCGTTTCATGGTGGGTTGGGGTTTGGGAGAAAGTTTTCAGGAAAGCACGTGGGTATCGGCTCTTTGGCCGATAGTGCAAGCGGCGATCTTTCCCAGACAAAAACTTGTGCACCAATATTTTAAAGCACTTGGAAAAAAAATTGGCAAGAGTAGTGTAGCATAAATCGAAAGTACATGTAGCATGAGTTAGTTTCTTTGCATCCCATTTCCTCTTCTACTCCTCGTCTGAGGAAATGGTATAAACCTCCAAGCCAGATTCTTCCACGTGCTCGAACGCGTCCTGGACACGGGGAGTGACCTCGAGTTTGCGGAATGACCCATCCACCATTCTACGCCGCACTGAGGAGGAAGCGCGGTCCCTGCTGTATATGAGCGAGCAATCCTCTCCCAAAAAAAAACACGCACTTGTCCGCATAGATCGTGGTATTGTGACTGCTAGAACACACATATAGCAGCTTCCTGGCTGCAGTAGGGGTTGACGGGGCCGATTTCGAGGCTGAGGAGCCGTGTGGCACACCGGTCTTCAAGCTGTGTGGCGTGCTGGTCTTCGGGGTTACCAAACCTGAATCATGTTCAATCTTTATGCGGGGAATTGAAAGCTATGGATTTAAACACGGTGTTGAGCCAGACGGAGGTGGATCTTGAGCATGGACGGGCGGCGAGACCCATCCCATGCACTAACAGCGGCAGACTATCCCACATGTTTTTTTGTAAGCAGCGTTCAGAGACCCGAAAACCAGAGGAGAAACGTCCTCCCTAGATAGATGAATTAAGTAATTTGGCCCAGCAGAACCAACTGGGCTCTCACCAGTGCGTGTACACCCCTGGAACTCGTCCGACGGTGACAACATAGAATTTGTGGGTGGGGGAGCCGCGCAGCATCTCGAAGCCTTCCCTGGGGTAGAGTCCCGGATATCCAGTGAGCTGAACGCGGACTCGAGTGGCTTCATCGTGAGATAGTGAGAGAAATTACAAGTATCAGAATTCAAACCAAGTCACGCTACGCTGGTAGTTGTGATCGACTTTTGACTACGACAAACCATAAAGCTGGTCTTGATTAACAATCCCTGATGCTCGTTGACTTCTAATCCTGCTGCTATGTGCACACATATTTCCAACTTGTTTTGTGAGTTTAGAGGTTCGTTCATGTATCAATTTGCCATCTGAGCGCAGCGACCGGTCTTAATCTAATTGAAAAGCATGGTGTCCGTTCTTTTCAAAAACGTTCTTCAGGAAGGCAAGATGTTTTGAGAAAGCATGGTGAAGATAATCTAAACGGGGTGGCAAGGTAGTGTTATGTGCTATGTACGGTGCTTCTTGTGTGGCGGCTCCTTGACCTCACTCTCCTCCGTCAAATCGCTGAAGTCCGCCACATCCCTCTGGTCCCAGACTTCTACTCGCGCGCGGCCACTGAAGTTTTTCACCTTGATATCCTTCCAAAGTGAGAATTTCTTCAAAGCGGAGGCACAGCATGCCTTGTGTTCTTCCTCCTGCCGCTTGAGATCAGCCGTGCTCGCAGATGCATGCCAGGCGATGTCAGACTGAAACCCATTGTCTACCCAACGGAAGAGTGCCCTGGGAGAGTACTGAAGCAAGGAGAAGCGCTCCTCGTCCTCTGCGATGGGGGTGTTGGAGTGAGTGACAACGGCAGAGGGGATGAGGGCACTGCGGCCGGCAGGAAAGCAGATCAGGAAGTTGTAGTCCCAGAGAACAAGGTGGCCGCCTTTGTCAGTGTTGAAACGCCCTAGGGCGCTGATGAGGCACATGCCATCAGCCTTGTTCCCGCTGTCCAGGTGAGGTGGAGAGACGGAGAACGGGCCAAGGTTGGCGGTGACAGCAGTGAAGGGGCTCCCACGGAAGGTACGGTCGAGCTGGGGGTTGCGCTTGAGCAGCGCTTGCTTCGTCTCATGGTAGTCGGAAAACATGTGGAAGCAGAGGGCCTGATCAAAAGCTGCAAAAAGTGAGGGCAGGCGTGGCCTGGAAAAGGTTGAGGGCGTACGATAGGGATAGGTGGCCATGCACTGGACGTTGGGGTCTTCCAAGAGTTCGTCCATAGCCACGTGGTTCTTCTTTGACTGTGGCTTATAGTTGCTGACGCTCTGCCTGCCAGTGCCAAAGGCAAAGCCTTTCGTGCTGGTAGGAAATCCCGGGCCCGTTGCGCGGCAGTGAATGAACGCACTGTTGGGGAACGACATCGCCACACACACGCAGCGGAATGCCGCTGTCGCACCCTCCAGCACCCGATCCCAGTCATCAGCGGGAGCTATGAGGACGCCGACTACCCGGTTCTTGCGGTCAAGGATGAGGTGGGATTGACTGGGCGTAATGTCAGCTGAAGGGTGAAAAAAATTTGATATGACCATGTACGCACTCTCCGGGCCGTTCAAAGTAAGGCATGTGCTGCTTCAAGTACTCGGCATTGAGGGCATGGGCTTTCAAGGAGTGGTCGAGTGGCTGGGTGGGTCCAACCCACCGTGGTTGAGTGGCACGAAAGTCCTCGGCGGCGTAGGGGACGTGGATCGGAGCAGTGGCAGCAGCCTTGGTGAGAATGCGAGGTGAGGGTATAGGGGCTGTGGGGCTGTTCAAAGCAGAGATCTTGTGCTCCCTGCGGCACGCGCGCTCTCATAAGCGTTTCATGAGCTTTTTCTTTGCTTTACCCGAAAGGCGAGGCGCAGTGGCATGGTCGGGAAGTGAAGATGATGCCAGTGCATAAGTCGTGGATGGCTCTTCAAGATCGAGCTCCTCCTTGTCCGACAGGGCACCGCAATCTTCGTGGGCCATCCGAGCAATGTTTTCCTGCTAAAGCGCTTCCTCCAGATTGTAGTGGTGGCATAGGATGGGGGCGCTGAAGAGTTCCGAGGTCATTACTGAAATTGTTCAGACCGAGATTAAACGGTGGGTGCTATGATACGAAGCGCAAAGAATCAAGGTAACAAAAAAGACAACCGCCCTGCTCCAAGGTAAGAGTGAGGCGGCGCGCTTGAGGTCATAAACCTTGCCACCCACTCCATGGTCAGAGTTGGGTGGCGAGAGGGTGGGAGAAGGAAAGAAGCATATAGTATGAAAGAGTGGAAATCACTCACCGAGATGTGCGCTATCATCAAGCGAGAAGGTTGTCGGGTGGCAAGTGAAGTCCGTTAAGGATCAGGTGGCTTGTGACTGCACGTGTTGTCACGGTCACCCGCTCTTTGTCTCCCTCTTGTGACGGTCACTTTCGCTTGTTTTCGCTTTGTCTACCTCTGAATTTACATTGCCATCTTCTCTTTCTTGCTCACCAACTTACCTCATGTCTACTCGGAAAAAATGCGGCAATAAAGGGCATTTTCACGGTGAACCACTTGCACTTCTGCGCAAGAATCTTGCAACTTGTTCAACCACGCCACGGAATGATAAGAGAAACTTCTGGACGAAGTTCTTCGCCACGTGGGAGGAACAGTTCCCATCGCTGTCGTCTGGTGAGGAAGAGGAGCTATGAAACGAGGAATCTCAATAAAAGGCAGAGTCAGAACGCGTCAAGAGACACAATAAATCGCAGCGAGGCCGTCGCAATGGCACCATTTTGAAAGCTCCGCTCCCCTTCTCCCGTTTGAACAAATTACGAGCTGGTGCGGCAGGGGAAAAGGTATGTATTTATTTCTTTGGGTTATTTTTGATCGAGCAGCTCACCGGCTGTAGAAAATTAAATATTGGTTCTCGAATGCCCAAACCAAGTCCCAGCTACGCAAGACTGAACCCTTCCGCACCTGGCTCGCGAACCTCACAGCTACCCAGGAAGCTCCACGCCGTGTCCAGCTTTCTTGGTTCTTGTGGCAGCACCCTGTTCACGGGGAGGCGCTACGAGTACGCTATCAGGAGAAGTACGGCGTGGATGCTGATGCGGAATGCCACGATGTAGGCACAGGGGAGGGCCTAGAGGACGAGGAGAGGGGTGTGGGTTGGGAGAAGGATGCGGAGGGTGAAGGGAGAGGCGGGGGAGAAAGGTGAGGAGGGAGGTGACAGGCAGGATGCAGGAAAGAAGGGCGGAGTGGGGGGGTGAAGACGAGGAGGAGGACGAGGAGGAGGAGGAGGATAAGGAGTCCATGCGCACCCGTGCAGAGCATTTCCACAACAAGTACCGCCTCGGCAAGGAATATTACGCTGAGCTCAACCCTGATCAGCAGGAGGAGGTCCAGGAGATGAGGGAGAAGAGCTACCAAGAGCGGCGAGCGGCACATGAAAGGGCAGCGAACAGCGAGGACGCATGCAATGCCGATGAGCTCAGCGAGTAAGTGGCCTCATCCCCGCCACTTCGCCGTTTTAATGTCTTTTGTGCTCTAGCCGACGCGCGCATGCGGAGGCCATCTCCCAGCGCACCCTCGACACCCTGTGCGCCCAGCTCAAATGCAAGGGCCTACTCATTTTGGGCGAGATCATTGAGGGCGAGGGCGACAAAATTTTTCTTTCCATGTGCGCTGACCCTTGCTCACAAATCCGTACCTGTTCTGACTCACAGTAGGGTGCAGCAAGGATCACTGCCCAAGCATCCCGAGATTGACTTTGTGATGTGGATCCCTGTCCGTACGAAAGCGCTTATGCAGGTGTTCGCCGAATTTCTGGTTGCCTGTAAAAAGAACAAGAAAGGTGCGCTCACTTCTATTGATGCATTTAAACGGGCACTTTGGGCTCGCTAACCGATGCTGGAGCTCCTGGAACCTCCACCCCCTCGCTCTGTGCTCAGTGCATCGGGTCACTCATCGCTCTGCCCTTTGGCGAGGTGGACAGCGTGGAACCTAAGCAGCAACCCAACCTCGGTCCTGCTACCGCTGCCGAGATGGCCGGCGAGCAAGGCAAAAAGAGGCGGAGGGCAGGGAAGAGAGTGAAGAGGGATTTCGAGGAGGAGCTGGAGGCAGAAGAGTTGGGGACGGAGGAGGAGGAGCCGGAGGCAGAAGAGTTGGGGGGCGGAGGAGGAAGAGGATTGTTGGCAAGGAGAGGACTCAGAGGAGGAGCGTGCGTGCGATCTGTTGGCAGACCAAGAGCAGAGGGAGAATGAAGATGACGGTGTACCCAACCTTACCCTCAAGTACACCCCCCATGAGTTCGACCGTGAGAAAAACATTGCGAAGAACCGTGAGCTGCTGCACTCGCTTATGCCCGGAGGCAGCACAGCAGCTATAACCGGGAAAGGCGCCCCGACAAAGCAGGGCTCGACAGCGCCACCCATCCCCCCGACGCCCACTTGCGCCGCAAGCTACAAGGGCCTTGTCCTGCCATACACGGAGTGGCTCAGCAACTCCCAACAGAGCAGATGGAGCAGAAGACGTGCCGAACGAGGACGCACTCACCATGGATGTGGATTCCCGTTGCACTGAGGCGACCGCTATACCCACCACCATCGATGCGGATGCGGCAAACAACGAGCTTGCCACCGACGCACCGATCGACACGCCTCCCGCCGACACCACGGGCGACACGCCTCCTGCCAACACCATGGACATGGACGCACCCTCTGGTGATTTGCTCCCCTCTGCAGATCCACCTGTGGAGAGGACATCGCGCACAGATGCGGCCGAGCCTTTCCCCTGCTGCCCTGCTAAACACGACACCGTGCTCCAGCATTTCCGGTCTGAGATCGAGCTGCCCATCTGGGCAGCTCTGGTATGAGCTTGGTGTGCCTTTGAGGCCGCCACTGCCTTTCAGACTGGGGGGAAAGTCGCTGTCTGCACAAGGTTGTCCTGAAGCGGTGGGTTGGTGGGTCCAGCGTGCACGCAAGCCTCATGCTATACCCCCAGGCCTCAATGACCCCGATGACGTCGAGGACTTTTACAAGTCCGTGGTTCGGTGGTGGATTGGCGTGAATCCGGGGTGGAGGACAGAGGGCATCGCAGGGTTGGAGGATTTTTATTCATGCGGGCTACAACAGGACAGCGGCGACCTTGACGGACTTCATGCAGGCTTGAACGGCTTGACAAGCGTCGTTGCCTGCTTGTGGTGGTGGCACTGAGCAGCGAATCAGGCTGAAGGCACGCCTTTGTGTAGGAAGATGGTGGAGGACGTCGATTGGGTGCTCCGAGAGAAGACCAGGGCTCTGGCAAAGAAGCGAGGAGCCGCGGAGTCTTTTGCATCCCAAAATAGCAGTATGTCCGAGATATAATATTTTCCAGGGTGCTGGTGAGAAATAATACCTTTTGGAAAGCCTGAAGCGATCGGAGCAATATAATTGCCGGTATCTGCGCCGGAAAATATGGAGAGCCCGCTATCAGAACCCATATGCGGCTGTCTGGTGGCTGTACACTAACTAGCATCTCGTTTTGCAAAAGACCTGGACGTTACTTAGTATGGTGTTTTGAAAAATATGTATGGTACCAGCTGCTGTATCAAAACCACTGCAGCTTGACGCCTTCATACATTGTTCAACTGGCCGGTTTTGTGTGGACATAGTACTGGAAAGCGATATATGTTACAGCTACCATGGAGTCGACGAGATATCCACCCAGCAGGGACTCAATTTCTTGGCTGGAAAGAACACGGAGGCCACCATCATCGACTCTCTAACACTGCACCAATACCACCAAATATGCGCAGGTTATTGGGAGTTTTCAAAAGTTCAATTAATTTGGTCAGTTCCTACCTCGGTAACAGTGAATCTGGGCAGCGTGGTTACCTGTGCTGCCGGGAATTCATTCAATGATGTGGTTGAGATTGCCTGGTTGCCAAACGTAGAGCTTCCTTCCTTTCCAGGCTGGTGGGAAAGGGCCCGAGAAATCACGTATGATTTACGTGAAATAAGGAGAGAAATTATGGAAGATGGTTGGACCCGGTAATATCACCCTTATCCGTCTGGTATGTTGCTCTAATGTTGCTCAACTCCAAGTGTCAACTCGGACGATGCTGTAGACATGGAAATTGCCACGATTACACCCTGGTTGCAGGATGACCTTACATTCTGGGTCAGTCAGGCGAATCATATATTCACACAACTCCAAGTCCTGTCCAATTTGCAAGATTATGGTGTGACCGGAACCTCACCAAGTATCGCTTCAGGATAACATCCTTAAACAGTTGTTTGGATCACATTTATTATACACTCACGATTTCTACCACTGAAAGGGACACACCAACAGGCTTCCTATTTCTTTGCCCAGGAAGGGATTTTCAAATGGGGAAATCTTTGTTCAAATGGCCAGACTGTCCAGCCTATTGGTCTCTTGATCCATCAGGCGCTGAACAGCTCACTTCCGAGGATGCACTCGAACTCGGCTTTTCCTCCCTTTGGTTTTCCACAGGGTCTGTATGTTGGTGTAAGAGAATAGTATAGCTGATTTTGCGTCTTGTACCCACCATGAAAAGCGAAGTTAGCGAGAGTAGAGAGCAAGGAAGCGCGCTGGATCCACTTTGCGATGAAACAAATCTCAATCTAGAATGACTGTGGCTAGGTTGCCAATCCACTTGGTCGCACCCCTATGGCTAGGCTGGGCAGCTGCCCTAGCCATGGGTGGCTCCTGTCACCGAATTTTGTTTGCAATTTGAACAAATGATCAAGAACAAACACACCGGAAAAGGAAAAATTATGTAATGCACTGAAAGTCTACCTGAAAATGCAAATTTCATTTTATATTTCAGATCTACAGAAATGAGGAATATCTTTGTGTCTGAAAGGTGAAATGAAAATACCAATTTCATATTCCATTTCAGACTCACTGAAAAAAGGACTTTCAGTGCTTATGAAATGTGTTCTGAAAGGACCACTTTAGGCACACCTTTCAGAAGTGCTGAAAAGCCTATTTTCAGAAACAAAGAAAGTTGCACTGAAAGTTCAAATTTCAGTGCACCTTGCAGGAGCATTGAAAGTTCTATTTTCAGATGATTGTCTTTGTTTTATCTGATAGCTTTGTTTTATCTGAAAATGGATCTTTCAGTGCTTCTGAAAGGTGCACTGAAATTTGAACTTTCAGCATGACTTTCTTTGTTTCTGAAAATAGGTCTTTCAGTGCTTTTGAAAGGCATGCTGAAAGTGGTCCTTTCAGAGCACATTTCATAAGCACTGAAAGTCCTTTTTTCAGTGAGTCTGAAATGGAATATGAAATTGGCATTTTCATTTCACCTTTCAGACACAGAGATATTCCTCATTTCTGTAGATCTGAAATATAAAATGAAATTTGCATTTTCAGGTAGACTTTCAGTGCATTATATAATTTTTCCTTTTCCGGTGTGAAATGATCAGGATGCGATGCGGACTACGTACAGGTGTCTAGAGGGTGGAGCGGCTCGAGCTCGTACGGTATATACTCGTCATCGGATTCAGCTGCATAACCACCGTCCTCGCTCTCGTCGCTTTCGTAGTCACCGTCCATAATACAGATAGGAGAGCTGTCGCGTAATGCAAGGCTCTCCTGTCTGGAATAGATGTTGTGTTTCACACAAGGACGGACGGGCCTGTAGTTGTGGGAGGCAGTCCGCTTGCCAGGCGTGCGAGGACCGAGCGGGAGAGAAGCAGCCCATGTCCCTGCCTATGTGAATCATGAAAAGATTGAAAAGAAGGGAGGGTGGACAACGAACGTACTGAGACGGCTGTAGCCCACTCGATCATCGCGACTGAGAGATTCGCCTGGTGAAGAGTCAGGAACGTCACGGATGACAAAAACAGTGAGCGGTACTCACCTGAAGATTCTCCGGCCACAGAGCCAGATTCACGAAGATCCCAATAAACCCAGCGCGGTCGTGAAGGAAGAATACCGGCATGTGAAGGATGGCGTGTAACCAACCCGGGGCGGCGCCGTCATAATCTCCCTCAAAGCTGTCGATAACAGCATTCGGACTTGTTCTGGAATGAAGACATGGTGATATTTCGGGGGAAACAGTGCCCTCGAGGTAAAGTGTATGGCGGCCCGTGTTCTTGGGGTGGAATTAGAGCAGTTCCCAAGAGGCACGAAATAGGTAAACCTTATCATAGTTGCGGAAGACAGTGCAAATAACTACATCCTCGTCCGGGTTCGGGCTGTTGACGGATATTCCAGCGCTGTATATTTGGAGGAGGAGCCATTTCTTGACCACGCTGTTGTCGAGGTCGGTGCGATGGAAACGCGCTGAGTTGAGCATTGCAGAAAGTGGGAAGATAGATATACGGACCTAATTAATAGTGTGCCCGAATCCTGTGTCCATCCGGTGGACAGAGAGGACAGCTGGGCTTGGTGAGTTGGCACAAGAGAGCGTGTGAGAGATTTAGAACGGAATACGGCCCGGCGGCTGTGCCTGTCAAATGCGGGCTTCTCCATGACGCTATGCTGCAAAGTCATCGATCTTCTTATAACACTCGCTCGAAGCAAAGGAAATTCAGCAATCTACAAGGGAACTACTCTAGTCTGCGGATCAATATTTTCCTTTTCAATCTGTGAGCTCGTGTCAATTTTGCGGCATTTTAAATCCTCTGATACATCCTCATCCTCCCACTTGCGCTTGCCAGAAGCGGGGGAAAGAGACGGCTAACAACTCTAGTGAGCAGCGGTTGATTTGTGATATATTTTATGAGGACCTTTCGAATAGGCGCCGATGTAACTCGCCGGACAAGCTTGGATGAACGAGCACGAGGAGGGGATGTGCCGCCGTTGATTTGTACATTTTTTTGGGTTGCTACTATGCGGTTAGACCATGGCGCAATGATGAATATTGGAAATACCACTGGGGGCCATCGTCGAACTAGTGGACGACGGCGGGGGACCACACCTTCGGCAGTAAGGGCAGTTGCATTGTTTGGGAGCTCCAAAGACTCAGTCAGAGCCGGAATGCACAGGGAAGGAACACGCGGGGAGAGCTCAGCCATTAAAGAAGATGGGTTATGAAGCAGAGTGCGTTGATCAAAAAGTCGGAGATTTTGAAGGGTTCAGAGTAGGTAGCCATGGCCATGGACAGAATGTCTGGCAGGGAAGCTTCGGCCGTCAAAACCGTCCACCATGGATCGCGTCTAGTCACAAGTTCGTGGTATGTGACAAGTGACAAAAAGCTCAGCCACTGAGGACACGTCTCGATATTTATGCAAGCCCGAATATTACTTGGTTGCAATGTAACGAATTCATACATCAAAGACCTGGTGAAACATATCTACGGAAGTTTTCTCGACGAGTCTCCCCAGCAGACACAATGCTTGGCAAAGTGCGATGCCCATTGGAATTCTTGCTGATTTCTTGACAATGCTCGGCCACCGCTTGTTCGACCCATGTACCCTTCTGAAGATCAGCAGTTAATGATTTATAGACCCAAAGATCAACTAGTACTGCACACCGATGCGGCGAGCGCCCAGTGGCACATTCGAGGAGAGATATCAGCCTGCTCACGATTGTGAGTTCGTACATCAAGGGAATATTGGCCAGAACACACCGAGGAAACTAATTCAACTCTGATGTTGGTCATCCCGCACATAAGCTGAGCAGCGAAAGTTTTAGGCTCCATGAAGTAGTGCAAACGGCCTGGCGTCAAGATGCGGGTCCACAGCGGCGCATCCGCCTCTTCGTTGGAGCCCACAAACCAACCGAGGCGAACGAGCGGGCTGGGAGGGGATTGGCGATCCTCCGTGTTGAAAGAGAGGCGGTAGGTGTCAGGATTCTTGAAGTCGCCCTCGATTGCGCCCTGGCGATGTAGACATCGCTATGAGACCTCAACAACAGGAGCAGTGCAAGTCGTACCTTTCCAACAGACATATACACAACACAGAGCGCTTCATTAGGGCCTGGGTTCAGGTCTGGACGGCGAAGCGAGTCTTCTGTGATATTTTTATGGAGCCAATTGTCGAGTGCAGCTGTACGGTTAAGGCGCGCAGTGCGCAAACGAGTGCCGTATCGCAAAGTCATAGTGCTGGGACGTGGAGCAAGAGAGGCTCTGTAAGGGGAGAACCGTGTGGAAGCAGACGAGAGAGAAGAGGTGGACTTCATTGAATCGAACTTGGAGAAATTCTTGGCTTGGTACGCATGCGCCGCTGTTTTTGAGGACCCAGCGAAAGAATTTGATGATGCGCCACCCGAGCTGTCCCTCGCAGCGCCATAGGTGACCAGGTAAAGGAGCCAATGCGTTGGCAAGAACGGTGGAAAGGGCTCGAGTCCAGTACAGTGACAGATTGGATATACTCGGTGTCCCACGGAGCCACACAAGGCGAGACGATGGAGCCACCAGGAGGCCAGAATGGTGGCGATATGCTCGAGCCATGATGTGAATAGGTGGAACAGGCTATGTGTCCACACGTGGATTGATCGCGGGATTGTGTTTCCGTCCATGCCGAGGCAATTTTGCTAATCCATACATCGCCAGGTAGGATACAGACATGGCTATGTAGGATACACTGACTATCCTACAGATCCAACCCACTGGATATTTTTCGCAAAACGCAGTGAAGGATGCAGTTGGTTTGTCCCATGCGATTTTGGCTACAGGCAGGTCAAAGCACGCGCTGGCAATGCTGGTGAATATTGCAAGGATTGCTGAGGGTGCAGCCTTTGGCATTGTGAAACATTTTGTCAGTACCCTCACGAAACTTTGGCTCACCCCCGAAACTTTCTGCATGAACTTGTTTTACATGATTTAGGGAGAGGGTTAGGGACTCATTTAGATACTCAGAGTAGCAGTTAGATATCTAATTTCTTGTGGCTACAATGCAGTACATGGCGCCAATGAGACAGTGATAGAAAGGGTATAAATTAAACTGTGGGAATCCTTTGGTGATGTTGACAAGCGTGTTCTACATACAAGCTTGTGTAGTGCATTGTAGCCACAAGAAATAAGATATCTAACTGCTACTCTGAGTATCTAAATGAGTTCCTAACCCTCTCCCTAAATCATGTAAAACAAGTTCATGCAGAAAGTTTTGGAGGTGAGCAAAAGTTTCGTGAGGGTACTGGCAAAATGTTTTGCGATGCCAACTAAATGTTTTGTGGTTCCATCTAAATGCTTCACAATTGTCTGACTTTATGTTGAGGAAATCAATGATTTCCCCAAAATATGAATACAATGATGAACAGCTGTGTTTTTCGCAGGGACCACATCAAAATGGCTATTTGTATCGCTATTTGTATCGCAGATCATTCAAATGTTTCATGGTTTATTAAATGTGCATTTGGACCGCCATACGAATTCCTTCAATTCTTCGCACACCAGTTCAAGTGAAACTGAAGCTGAAGATAATATAAAAGAGTGCTTGAGTTCCTTGTTTAACAGCATCAAGCTACCTAGCTATTGTGCACATAAAGTGTTAGGAGACATACCTGGGTGATCTCTCAAATTTAACTATTGCAAATCAACTTTTTTTTCACACATGGCTTAAGCTGGCTTAAAGCTGGCTCAAGCTATGTTGGCTTGAGCAGGCATAATTAAAAGCACATTGGCTTAAGCCAGAAGTCAGGCTGCCTATAGAGCTGGCTTAAGCCACGGCAACATTGGCAACGTTGTGGCTTAAGCCCAAGCCACCCTATGGTACGGTATGTTTCATCCTTTTGTTGTTCATGCTTATAAATTTTTCTTGGAAGGTTAATATCTTCATCCAAGCTTTATGATTGAATTATATGACATTTTTATTCCCTTCATCATCTGTTCCACAAAGGTAGAATGAATCGGATTCTTGTCCGAATGAAATTCCCGCTGCCTAAGCGAAGTAGCCGATGATCACATGAACCAGTTTATTCTGGGTTCAGATTTGTGAGTCCCCTCTCACTAAGCGGATATTCGGGGCTATTCGACCCCTGCGCTTTCGTTCCAGGAACTATATCTCCAATTCCCCAGTTGTCATTCGGTCCGTTCCGGGTGGTTCTAAATACGTGTGTTGGTGTATTATTATATTTGAATTTGTTGAATTTACCACTTGCTGATTCAGATAAGTATCATATCGTGTAGAACCTTGCCAAAGCAATCCTTTCTCCTGTTTCGCCGATCACCTTGTGAATTTATTTCCTGCGCTTTGATTGGACCTGTACGTCCCATGAATATTTACGGTTGCCTTTCAGGGGCCCGGATATCGGGATTACAGACTTCCTGATCTAGCTTTGACTCTGAGCTGTCAATGTCGTCTCCTGCCTGGCTGGAACTCGCTACTTGACACTAATATTCCTTCCAATTTTCGGCATTGTCTAGAGCTTTGAATTCAGCGAAGGGTTCCTCAAAATCCGGGGTCTGACCCGTTAATACTACCTACACTGCTGACTCGTTCAGCGGACCCAGTTTAAACATGCGCACCTTTTGCAGAGTTGGCCGAGTGGTGAGCCAAATCGGCTTGCACCGCTTAGAAGAGTTTGAATTGACTGCAACTGGCGTGTGTGGCGTGGCTTGGGGCGTGAGCCTCCTTGCACTCGGCTACACTACACATTCTTACCCTCACTATTTTGTTTATTTCTCACTATCATTACACTGCAAGGCTCCCCTGCCTATGTGGTCCTCTCCTCACCCCCCACATCAATGCTGTTGCCATCATTGATAGGTTCAATTACAGTTCAACCAGCAATCTCACATCTACCTGAATAATGTGTGATTTCAAACTGCATATTTCTTCAATCAGCCCTTGTGAATCTCCCAGTGCTCAGCAAATCATTAATGTGGGCAAAGTTCAGGGCAGGCACCATGAATCGAAGAAATTCAGTACCAACACATACCAAGACTACAAGCCACACAGACTGAATGGCAGAAACAATATCAACGACCCAATAGCCGTGGATAATAACCTCTCCAGCAGTGTGCATGTCTCGTTGATTCATGTCATTGTCACCGTCATCCTCCTGAATGACAAAAGCCAAAGTTATCTTGATTATCTGACTGAGCTAATGCAAATGAGCCTACAACAGGAACATATCTTCCCCCAGCAAAAGGTGTGCCTGTCTCCGGTGTCAACATATAGGCATATCATAGATTATTCGATTCTCAAGGTGCAATCAAGCTCAACTTCCTCAAGTCCGCAAGTCAGGACAAATTAATTGTTCAACGCCGTGTTCAAGCCTGTGATGGTGTTCAGGTTGAGATAAGATGTCCACTGCAGGTCACCCAAAGCCTCTGTGTCCGCGCATTGCCATCGTGCTTAGCTCAAGCCAAACTGCCACCCTGTTTGATGGGATCAGGCAAAGTGGCTTGTGATCGGCTAATCCATATTCAACCTCCGTCAATTTGGCATGAATTCACAATAAACTCAGTACCAGCAGCTATAGGATGATCAGTGAAGTCTGAATGTCATGTTCGTCACTCATTTCTGTTTGTTTTTGATTGGATTCAGATACTATTCATCTGCACGCCCAGTTTGATGGCATCAGACAAAATGGCTTGCGCAAGCCATTTTGCCTGCAGCGAGTGGGACATAGTAGTTGATTGAATTGATCCAAGCCACAGGTGTATTGGTTGTATCCCAGATCCTACACAGTCTCCCTAGATTTTTGTACAAGAATTACAGCGGTTTGCAAAATTGATGACAGTTGGCAATAAAAAATAAAATAAAACCACAACATTTGATGCCGTCGCATTCGAACATTGTTTCTGAGCCTCGCAATGAATTTTCGGCCTTCTTTTTGTCACAGTTAGCGTTCTTATCCATTCATATGTTATCTAGCTCAGTCCGACCGTGAAAATTGGCCGACGGGAAGTTCGGCCGTTCCAAGCCGGCTCGGATCCCGCTGCTACACATGGGTAAACATGTCTCGCTTCTTTCTCGCTTCGCTTCTTTGCCTCCTCCCACCACTTCCGCCGCCTCTACGACCTGGTACGACCTTTGGCCGTTCCCCTCACCACAGTTATCAGTACTGTGAAGCCACAAACACGTTCCGGGGTGCTGTACTAGTCAAGCTTAGTACATGCGATCTTGACAATGCCATTGATTCTCACTCTCAATCGGATGAGCAAAAATGTTTCTGAGCAGGTGAAGCTGGAGCCAGCTACCCAACTTTCATATGCACACACAATTCAACGAAACCAATGTTAATTCAAGAACTACGGCATCGCAGTACGTAGATAACTAAGATTGTCCGCTCCTTTCTGCTCTGCCAGCTGTTCTTCTGTGTGGTCTCCACCGCAGTCGTCCCGTTCCTTTTGCCGACATCTCACTGTGGTTAAGACGCACAAGGACAGCACAGAGTTATCTAAGAAAGTGCGAGAAGAGGTGCATGGATGAGGCATGGCTGGCGCGTGCAAATCTCCTTGCACTGGGTACGCGCCGTTCGCTCCAGTGGGGATCTGGGTCCAGGCGTATGTACAGAATGCAATGTGAGGAGCAGGGTGACGTACCTCACACCTGGAATTGTCTGATCATCCCAGCTTGTTTCCTCGCACGCGCACTGTGGGCAGGTGGGTTAGTAGCAGACATCCCGTAAGCTGGATACAGCGTACCTGGCACGCATGCTATTCCCGACCTCCCCGACCTCCCGCGCGGCTGGTCACCACGCTCGCGCACATTCCTCGTGGTATGAGATATGTCAGGGGAGTTCGCAAGTGAAGGAAATGCAAGATTCACAGTTTTGAGGGAAGAACAGGGTTTTTTGAGGCTGAGAAAAGGCAAGACAAGACCTATCGATGAGGCACAGATGATCCAGAATTGCAGGAGGTTAAGCAAGCACACAAATCCCGCAATACCAAGCTGCAAGGTGCGAGAACATCGAGAGAGCATCTTCGCAGGTCATATCAGCCTGGAAGGGAGAACAAACTTTGAGGAACCAGCTCGGAAAATGGCCTGTGGAACGACCAAGATGACGCTTGTAGGAGATGACAGCACCAGTCTTGAGGAAGTCTTTGAGTTGCCCAGAGACGGATTGGGAGCTTCGACCAACTATGGTACTGAAAACTGTGGCGAAGGGAACGGCCAGAGGTCGTACCAGGTCGTAGAGGCGGCGGAAGTGCGGGACCAACGAAACGCGGCGCACTCAGTAAATATAGAACAGTGGCACTTCAGATCAAAGGCGGCATGTGTGTCGCCACCAACGGCACTTCGCTTCGCGTTACCGGCACTTTATAAACCATGCGCGGCTCAAGTGCCGCCTTTCAATTCCTCATCGGTGGGCCATTTGGTAACAAATATTAATTATCAGTGTCACAGTGTGTTGTAAGCTCGTTGACTCGGAAGGTCACGTGGCCGCGTATAAGTACGCGGCTGTGGATTCAACCTTCTCGGAGTCGTTGGAAGTTGGGCTGTTTATAAGACTTAGATAGAGCGCACCGAAAATATTTATTTGGCTCGCCAATCGCAAAAGAAACTACACTAGTATAGGACTGTGACTAATTATGAGTGCGCGCACGGTTGAATAATTATTAATATGTAGTCCAGAATCCCCAACACGCAATGAGCCTCCTTGAAATTGTCCTGCCAGCCGCCACCGATCCAATACTGTTGACCATGCAACAATATCCTGCCCAGTTTCAATCTACAGCAGATGATGTATGAAATTGATTTACTGACCTCCGAGGCACCAATCTAGGTCGCCCTCGACAACGATTTCCGGTGGAGTCAGCAGCCGAGCGTTTCTGCGAACGCTATCGATGGCAAGGAGAACTTTTGGAGCAAAAACTGCACCTAGCTGTTATCCTCTCTGCATCTGACGCAGTGTCCTACTGCCCCAAAAAGATGCTCCGAGTCAACTTTGAGTTCTTGAGGCCGAATTTCGACGAATGTAGTTCGCTGGTCGGGGGTCCTTTGCAGCCCCTCTCTATTTGTGTGCGGCGTCAACGTTGGTGAGGGGCAAGATGCAGACATACATGATTCCAGACTCCTATCAAATCGCAGTCAGGTAGGCCACCAGCATCAAGGAGTTCGGCATCGGCAGCCACGTGCTAGATGTTTCTTCTGATGGCAAGCGCTGAGCGCATTGGAAGAAAAGAAGAAAATGACAGCCGCATCAGCGGGTGCCCCAGACTGTTGTGCATTGTCCCCGGATAGGAAAAGCCGCCTCTGAGCTAAGCTCGGTATCAAAGACGACTCACAGCCGCCTCTTAGGCAATGTGTCACTCTTCTATTTTTATCGGGTGTGCCGCATCTTGTATATCCTCGCGGAAGTGGTAGGAGGAGGCAAAGAAGCGAAGCGAGAAAGAAGCGAGACATGTTTACCCATGTGTAGCAGTGGGATCTGAGCCGACTTGGAATGGCCGAACTTCCCGTTGGCTCATTTTCACGGTCGGACTGCGCTAGATGACGTATGGATGGATAAGAATGCCAACTGTGACAAAAAGAAGGTCAAAAATTCACTGCGAGGCTCAGAAACAACGTTCGAATGCGACGGCATCAAATGTTGTGATTTGTTTTTTTTTATTGCCAACTGTCATCAATTTTGCAAACCGCTGTAATGTCACAATCGGCGTGTGACATGTTCAATTACTTCAACACACCATTATTTCGACCAATAATTCATCGGCAGATGATTTCAGGGAGTGAATGAGACATCATTACAGCTCTTTGCGGTACAACAGGTGCGGACTGTTTTTTTTTGAATTTGCGACTTTTTGAGATTTTTTGACTAGAACAGCTGCCCTGACCTCAATTCTCAACTGTTTCCCCTAAGAATAGGCTCATTCGATTCGTATTGAAAATCCGCAGCCAATGGAGTATTGGCATTTTTGATCCGCTTACATAATGAAATTTCTTCCCGAAAAATTTGGTTTTGAGTAGGACACCTGTACCACTTGGAATACCACCCTGATTAACCTAAGTTTTGGATATGCTATACATATGATGTGGCACTAGCCAATGGGGATGTTTTTGGAGCTTAATGTACTCAAACCTCCATTAACAGCTCTACTTATTGTAGTGTCCAGATATCTACTTCACTAGAGTGTCTGCTAAATGACACTCACTCAGTATATGCTATAAATAAACATTCTATTGTCTAGGGTCATAGCAGATGTATAGCACAGCCAAAAACTAGGCCAATCAGGGCAGTACTCCAAGTGGTACAGGTGTCCTATTAAAAACCGAATTTTTCAGAAAAAAATTTTATTATGTAAGCGGATCAAAAATGCCGATACTCCAATGGCTGCGGATTTTCAATACGAATCGAATGAGCCTATTCTTAGGGGAAACAGTTGAGAATTGAGGTCAGGGCAGCTGTTCTAGTCAAAAAAATCTCAAAAAGCCGCAAATTTGAAAAAAACAGTCCGCGCCTGTTATACCGCAAAGAGCTGTAAGGTCATTGTGACTTTTTCCCTTGATGAATACTTCTACTTCTTAATGCAAGCCAATACACGCCCGAATTGATGGCATCAGGCAAGATGGCTTGTTTGTCAACGATGAGGAAAGGCACTCTTCTCGCGATATATCAACCCTAGTCGATGACTTTGGACTACCAATAACGTAACTGAACTCATCTCAAGCCAATTATGCCAGTGGTTTCAAGCTGATTGATGTTCTTTGTGAATTGCTTGGTTGAATTCAAGTTCCAACAGCGGAGGCGGGGGGACAGGCGCTCTAATTTCTTCTCAGGCTGTTTCACAGGAAAGATAGGAATGTAACTAGCACAAAGGAACAGTTAATTTTTACAGGGTATATACATACAGCTATCTTGGCCTGAAATCCGGCAAATTAGGTGATTTTTCGCACATTTCCAAAGTGGTTTGAGTAATTTTGGGAATTGCGTTCATGTGAATAGACGTGTTGAAGTCCGATATACTACTTGGACCTCACAAGCCAGATGGCTTACACAGGGAGCATGAGTGAGGCTGTCAGTAGCTGCAATGGTGACAGGTATTAGTTGGAATAGGGATACTAGGCCAGAAACTTTGCTGCCCAACCCTCGAGGGTGTTGAATAAAATCCACAAGATATGCCGGAGCTTCGCTCCGGCAGCAAAAAAAAGACAGCTCCCACGAAATTGCAGCTGTGCCGTACCCGTGTATTACATTCGTCATTGTAACTACAGAAGTGATTGTATACAGCGAGCAGAACCAACTTGATGAAATCAGCGAAAATAACCAACACTGTATCTCACAGTGGGACAGCACTGAGATCTGCTAAGAAAAGTTTCATGGAGCCGTGCTCACTCGAAGACAATAGACCTCCACACCTGAGATGAAGTTGCATAAGGGCCATTTGTTACGCTAGTTTTGGTATCGAAGTGTGACGAAGAATGAAAAACACGATACGACGCTAACACAACATAATTAATTCAATGGTGATGGTGGAAAATGATCCAACCTACGAGAACCTGGTGGCCCCCCTAGGCTGTCCGATGGTAGTGCAGCCCAAATCTGTGACGAGAAAGTTTCTCGATCAATCATGGAAGGAATGAGAGTCGAAATCATTGACACTCAGCGAAAGAGAATGCGAATTGGGCGCGGCCACAATGCCTACATTGTGAGCAGAGTCGCACGCGATCTGTGCGAAGTGACTTTCCTTCTTTTATGTCAGTAATACTCAAGGGACCAGAGCAAGAAGCAACATACAGCTGAGTTGGACCAACACAATTGAGATCATTCAGGAGTTTGTTCGACTTACAGGGCACCATGAGATCGTTGTTATAGACTTACAACCAGCTGAACACCAGGTTAAAAAAGATAGAAACAAAGAATGAAGAACGCACGGTGGGATTCCTTGGCGATCACTTCAATATCTCGTTAGAAGGCAGAGACACAGAACGGAGAGATACGGACCAAAACGAGAGAAATGCGTGGCACTAGATGGAATGAAATCTATCATGGCAGCCACCGGCCCTCGTTGCGACAGTTGAGACTGCCTTGAAATCGGGTCTATTATCTTGGTTCTGTCCGACGTTCCAGTTGATGGTTGAGGGCTTGATACGGTGGCAGGCTGGGTACAGCAGCCGTGCACAGCAAGTTGCAATGTTGCAGTTCGAGACACGCCATAGCCTTGAGAATTGCTCAACTGAGATTGTGAAGAAGCCTTGGAAATTAACATTCGAGGCATTGAATGAGTTTTGAGGCCTCCCAGTGAACACGCCGGCAAGCCACAACGAGCCAGATCGAGCCAGATGTGACCACTTTTGAGTGGGCATATCTGGCTCGCAAATTGTCTCAGGGCTCGATGTGGCTCGTCAATTTTTTGCAACCAGATCGAACTAGATAGAGCCACAACGAGCCACATATATTTAAATCGAACTACTGTACACAGCTGTACTACACCGCGCCACCACTGCGCACCTCCCCAGCCCCCAGGTCCCCAACCGGATTATCCACTAGTTGTAATGTGCGTCGGAATAAATAACTGAAGGGGAGAGAGGCGTTGGCAGCATGTGGATCTGCTGAAAGCATGGCGCGTCTGCGTGACCGCTGGCATTCGGGGAGACGCGCTGCGAAGACTCGAGAGTTAGAAGTAGTTGATCATGAATTAAAAGACATTCACGGGCATATCTGGGCTTTATTAAACATTCTCCAGGTGGAAGGAAGAACGAGAAGATTGAGATCTGTAGGGAACAGATGTTAGTGCTCACGAGAGCGGATACAAAGAACTCAGGCTACTCAACTGAATAGCGCCATGGACAGACACTCAAATTTGTGGAGGAGCCATCGACAGAAACGGCTGAGTGGTATACAATGAGAGAAGCGTCCGAACTAAAAACAGTGAGAATTTGCCGAGGAGAGGAAAATTGAACGCACAGGAAATCAACAGCATCGATTACAGATCGAGAATTGGAACCTGGTATACACATCAGCGGTAAGGTAGTGCGTTGACCTCATGTTGCCGCACCTCCTTGAGCACTGTCAATCGCTCCCAAACAGCATCTGAGACCAGTCAGCAGAGAGTTGTTGAATATCTGGGCAGCCAGGCCGCGAGGGTGAATCGGAGAGAAGCACGCAGAGGCTTCAAAGACGAAGATTAGAACAGTCAAACGAAGAAAAAAAGTCGATTCAGTACACACCTAAAGCCATTGACCTTCTCGCCACGCAGTATGAACCAATTCCGTCACATCAGCTGGTGAATCCGAGTCCAAAGCACAACAGTAAGATAAACGACGATGAACGATGAGATGAGTGATACCATTGACACCTCCATACTTGCCCATCCAGAGACGAACGGGGTTCACCAGGTCGAGACAATATTGAGAAAATGCTATTCGGCAAGGTCCAGAGTCAAAAAGATGAAGGAGCGCGGAAACATAGATACGGGACCATACAGAGTATAGGGCTGCAAGGAAGAGGGCAGCGGGAAAGGCGGGGGGGTGGTAAGAGGCAAGATGCAGAGATGTCGTAAGCTGCGGAATTGTACGACTTTGCGAAATTCGACGCGAGCCAGCTGCCTGTGACGTCCTCGACGACAACTCTGCCGAATAAGATCTTGCTTCGCGCCTTGTTCTTGTTTGACGCTGGACAATCTGGCTTGTCTTGGTTTGACGTGGCTTGAAAGGCTCGAAACGGCTCGATCTGGCTTGCCGGTGTTTTCACTGGGAATTTGAGGACCAATGTTTTCTTCAAGATCTTGAGAGGAAGCGCTCGTGATTATTTGTGCGATCATTGTGTGGTTCTTGCTCTAAGTTGAGGCAGATCTCTGAGGACCGTTTACGAAAGTGACGGCTTGAGAGGCTCTTGCGGACAGCTCCAGGCTTGCGACAGTATATAGGCCAAATCCGAAGAAAAGGGCAATTTTGGTGGCAGGAACATGATGGGAGCGGAGAAGAAGGAGTGGTGGGGAAAACCGGGACATTCGCTCCTTATGAACGGCTATTGTGCGCATCATCCCCGGGCCTGTGGTCAGCCCGGAATGGGAATCATGTCCGAACGAATGGATCCCGAAGCTAAAATGTAAACGCTGGTGAGCGCTCCGTCGAAAACAAATAGGTGCATTCTCGGGAATTGGCATGACGTGAGAGAAAAAGAAGAATTGCACGTCATTGCGCACAGCCCATCGAAAGTTTCAAAACTTAAATGGTAAGCGCCCTCGAGCTCTCCGTGCAAACCAAACCCAAAACAGTTAGATTATCGGAAATCAGCGTACGCAAACATGTACATACGAAATCAGGACATCTGCTTAATATACGAGTAATAATAATCTGACATACAGGATATGTTGCTCAAGGCCTACACGCGATGCTGGAAGCACAAGCCATTTTCGACTTTTGGCTGGTATCAAGGCGACAAATTGGCTTGTGCAAACCGACAAAATGACTTGCAAGCCACTTTGTCGGGTGTGGGCATGTGATCACAGCCAAATCCACGCCTACGCCCAAAAAAGCTATTTGGCACTGGCGCAAGCCATTTTGGCACGCCAAAAACGTTACTCTCGCACCTTTTGCATTTCTGTGCTGCGTTTGCAGATGAACCTGACTTTTCGGTCTTGGTCTGGTTTGCACCAATACAACACTTTAATGAGTGTCTTCAGAAGCCAAGACTACGAGTGGAATCTTGTTCCTGCAACACGTACTTGGACGATAATCTTGCTGCTTGTCTTCCGATGTGCTCGATAACAGCCCAACGAGGCTTCGAAATTTAGCAAGCATCAACCAGTTTCTCGAGCTGGTTTTACCCCCGGACGAGTCTTTCAGCACTGTATTTTATTTTCCGATTCCTTTGGTTTGTAAGGAAATGTATCCTGATGTTCGCAGACACCTGGAAATACTCTTGTTTATGCCTTGAATATGTTTCGATCGTCTCGGGTCGTTCTGGATACGTCAACGGAGGATTATGAATCTTGAAAACATAATCCTCTCTCATACCCTTAGAACCTTATTTCTTTTATCGTGTTTTGCCGTCAATCGCCCGCTTCCTACTTAGATTATCTGCGCATCGATTGGACCTCTACGTTGCATGAAGCCTCTTGTTCCTGCCACGCGAAATTGAAAACTCAGACCTCCTCAATCCACTTCGGATCTCTTGGTTATTTGCCAATGGATATCGGCAGCACCTGGGCACTTGTGAGGGTTACCCGAAAATTACCGTCTCTGAGGCCTATTACAAGGACCACCTTGAGCATGCTATCCGCTCCTCGAGTGTGATATCAGGTCCGGAGCGTTCATTGTTGGCCGAGCTGCGTTCGCAAAGAGACCCTAGTTATTTTATTCTCGTTTCTGTCAATAATACAGGCCCTCAAGTGTGTGTCAATAACCGCCAGAGCATTCAGCCTTTCGTGGGCTTAAGCCAGTTTCCTCCAGCTTGTGGGTTCTTCACAGAATGTGTTCCTGGATTAAGTTTTATTGTGGTTCAGTTCAGGTTGAATTCAGTTGCCCATTAAAAACAATGCTGTTATCAATCAGATTCAGTGCGGCGGGCATACTCCCAAGTCAAAGAAGAAATGTCAAATCAAAACCCATTCCCATCGATTCCGGAATTCCGGAGTGCGAGTCCCAAGGTTCGAGCAACGCAGATTGTTCCCCATCTACATGCCTCAGTGATATCTACATCAAAGACTTGCTTTGAGACAAGCTTGAAGAAGTTATTGGCAATGGCAATGGAGACAGAGGGAAAGACACCACGTACCGGAGAGTGGGATATAATGTTGTGGCAGCAAATCTTGGCCAAATCGTGGAAGAAAAAGAGAGAGTGGGCACACGTGGAGGCTGGAATGAGAAGGGTAGAGCAGGAGGGGCCATGAACCACTAAGGCAGTGCAGAACGCAACACGCACAGAGCTCATTCCAAGATCACGGACACTAAGGAGTCTCCTCATGTGTTATTTTTTATCCTCGAGCGCAATTTCACTCATTTTGATAATAGAACAAGATATGCAAGAGCTCCGCTCCGGATTCTCAGTAATCCGACTGTTCGAAAACACCTAACATTCTAGGTCGACACTACTGAACACGAGGTCTACAAATGAAACAACATAAACTTCGAAAAGTAAAAAGACGGTAAGACGATGGATAGTCTCTGCTCAATAACTGCATAATATAATGGAAGAGAAAAACGTACTAGTGGACATACCTATTTGCTTGTGACTGTTGGTGAACCGATGGAAAGCGGGGGTACATGTCTGCGTCCATGATTAAAGCTAATGCGCGTTATATCAACTGCAGTGGCGGAATCAGTGTGATTGATCTTGTATTTTGCGCAACCTACCTGGAACGAATGCAGACACCAATGCTTGTCGACCAGCAAATGATGTTATCTGCAGTGGCGGAATTGGCGAGCGAAATAAAATACAAAGAAAAATGGAAACATACATAGGAAGTCGTCACTGCACCGCGCCCGTGCATTTCCGTGCCGATCGTTAGGTACCCATCCCGAGGGGTTGAGTCAGTGGTGCGAAGATAGGTGCTCTAATGGAGATCGGACTCAGTCCGCATGATCAATGGGTTCAAATTACCGACCTTCAACGCTGGATGTCTCAAGATGACCATCATAGGAGGAAAAGAAAACCTGAAGAAGAATCGAGACCATGAGCAGATTTGCAAAAGGAGCAGTGAAGGGTCCAACTCGGAGATCTGAGGAATAAATAAGTGATTACCCAACGTAACCCAGTACGCGACAATGGAGCCCAACGCTGTCCAGAATAATTGCATGTGAGATAGACAGAAAGAGGTGCTTGACTTGACTGTGTTGACTTGTAGTTCGAGTCTTATCGTCTGCATTGAGGGTGTCTTGATGCGAGAACCACCGCCAAGGCTCAAGATCGGCCGCACGGAGTGATGTCAAGTTAGATTTGGCCTGAATCTGATTCACAGTCCGGTTGTGAACTTGTAGTAGGACAGAAGAGTTTGCGGGAATTTGCGTCATTTGCCGAAGGCTCTTGACTGTCAAATAGTTGCAGTTTGATTGAGGAGCCAACGAGAGCAGAAGAGCGGTGAGTCCTGGTTGATGTTGCTCGGACCTCCAATTCGACTTCGAGATCATTTGCGTCGGACAGCGCTTTGACGTCCTCCAGGTCTCGCAAAATTAACCATTGAGCGTGGCGAGTCTGGTGTCGTCTCAGTGCAGATCAGATTATCCGGAGCCTCGAGTTGCAGACATTGAGAAATGATTTGTACATTGGCTAGAACAGCGGAGGCCAAGAAGAGCTTGCACCAGGTGAAGGGGATAATGGGGGAGGTAAAGAAGCGACTAGAGACAGCTCGTCCTTTTGAGCGGATATTGAGCGCTGGTTTGCCAGGCATGTGGTGTACCAGAAGTGGAATAGTTCAGCCGCAGGGCGCGCCGAAAGTTAAACTGTGTGCTAAAAGAAGCGTTCAAGCACCGAGAGAGTGGAACGGGCGGAGATCGTGCGGGAAGGAGACGAAATAGGGAGTGAGCAAACATGTACACATGAAATCAGGACATCTGCTTAATATACGAGTAATAATAATGAATTCCAACTCAACTGGTACATAGAGTAGCTACTGATAGCAGATGGTACAACTATGCTAAGTTTGAAATGGAAGGAATGGCAACATGGATTATGAAACTGTGTCAGAAATCTTCAGAGCAGGGGTATGAATATGCTAGTCAGAATCCGAGTTGAATGTCACTTTGCAGCTGTTGCTGCTTCTCGCAGCGAGTTTCGGAGTTCTTCGGCCTTTTGATGTTCTCCCAGTTTGGAATATGCACTCGCTAGGCTGTGCATGGCACGGAGTGTATCTAGATGGTTTTCACCTAGAACCTGTTTCCGTTTTTCCAGGACAGTAACCCAGAGATTTTTGGCAGTTTGATGTTCTCCGAGATTGGAGTATGTAATTGCTAGATTCTGTATGGCTGACAGTGTGTGTGGATGATTTTGACCCAGAATTTGTTTCCGCTTCTCCAGCACAATAACCATAAATTCATTAGCTTTCTGATACTCTCCAAGGTTTGAGCATGCAACTGCTAGATTGTTGATGGTGGACAGCGTGTCTGGATGGTGTTCACCTAGAATCTGTTTCCGTTTCTCCAGCACAGTAACCAGGAGGTCCTTCGCATTCTGATGCTCTCCAAGGTTTGAGTATGTGTTTGCCAGATTATGTGTAGCTGTCAGTGTGTCTGGATGATTTTCACCTAGAAGGGGTTTTCGTTTCTCCAGGACAGTAACCCGGAGATCTTTGGCATTCTGATGCTCTCCAAGATTCGAGTATGTGTTTGCTAGATTCTGTATAGCTGACAATGTGTCTGGATGATTTTCACCCAGAATCTGTTCACGCTCCTCCAGGACAGTAACATAGAGATTTTTAGCATTCTGATACTCTCCAAGATTTAAGTATGTGTTTGCTAGATTATTTATAGCTGACAGTGTTTGTGGATGGTGTTCACCAAGCATTTGTTTTGATTTCTCCATGACATTAACTTGGAGATCCTTGGCATTTTGATACTCTCCAAGGTCTGAGTATGTCATCGCTAGATTATGTATAGCTGCCAATGTGTCTGGATGGTCTTCACCTAGAACCTGTTTCTGTTTCTCCAGGACAGCAACCTGGAGATCCTTGGCATTCTGATGCTCTCCAAGGTTCGAATATGTGCTTGCCAGGCTGCCTCTGGCACGCAGTGTATCTGGATGGCTTTCACCCAGAATCTGTTTCCGTTTCTCCAGGATGGTAACCCGGAGATCTTTTGCATTCTGATATTCTCCCAGGTTTGAGTATATGTTTGCTAGATTCTGCATAGCTGACAATGTGTTTGGATGATTTTCACCCAGAATCTGTGTTCGTTTCTCCAGTACAGTAACATGGAGATCTTTGGCATTGTGGTACTCTCCAAGGCTCAAGTATGTGGTTGCTAGATTATTTATAGCTGACAGTGTGTGTGGATGGTGTTCACCAAGGGTTTGCTTTCGTTCCTCCAGGACATTAACTTGGAGATCCTTGGCATTTTGATACTCTCCAAGGTCTGAGTATGTGCTTGCCAGATTATTTATAGCTGACAGTGTGTCTGGATGGTTTGCACCTAGAATCTGTCTCCGTTTCCCCAGGACATCAATCCGGAGAGCCTTGGCATTCTGATACTCTCCGAGGGCTGAGTAAATCATTGCTAGATTATTTATAGCTGACAGTGTGTCTGGGTGGTCTTCACCTAGAATCTGTTTCTGCTTCTCCAGGACAGTGACCTGGAGATTCTTGGCATTCTGATACTCTCCCAGTTTTAAACATGTGACTGCTAGACTATTCATGGCTGACAGTGTGTCTGGATGGTTTTCACCCAGAATCTGTTTCCGTTTCTTCAGGACAGTAACTTGAAGATTCCTGGCATTCTGATACTCTCCAAGATCTGAGTATGTCATTGCTAGATTATGAATAGCTGACAGTGTGTCTGGATGGTTTTCTCCCAGAATCTGTTTTTGTTCATCCAGGACAGTAACCCGAAGATCCCTGGCATTCTGATACTCTCCAAGATTTGAGTATGTAATTGCTAGATTATTTATAGCCCACAGTGTGTCTGGATGGTGTTCACCTAGAATCTGTTTTCGTCTCTCCAGGACAGTAACCTGGAGATCCTTGGCAGTCAAATACTCTCCCAGTTTTGAATATGTGCTTGCTAGGCCACTCCTGGCACGCAGTGTATCTGGATGGCTTTCACCTTGGATCAGTTTCTGTTTCTCCAGGACAGTAACCCAAAGATCTTTGGCATTCTGATACTCTCCAAGGTCCATGTATGTCTCTGCTAGATTGTTCATAGCTAACAGTGTGTGTGGATGGTTTTCACCCAGAATGTCTTTCCATTCCTCCAGGACAGTAATCTGGAGATCCTTGGTGGTCTGATACTCTCCAAGTTTTGAGTATGTGGTTGCTAGATTATGTATAGCTGACAGTGTGTCTGGATGATGTTCACCTAGAATCTGTTTCCGTTCGTTCACAACAGTAACCCGGAGATCCTTGGCACTGTGATACTCTCCAAGGTCTGAGTATGTCATTGCTAGATTATCCATGGCTGACAGTGTATCTGGATGCCTTTCACCAAGGAAGTGTTTCCGTTTCTTCAAAACAGTAACCTTGAGATCTTTAGCATTCTCATACTCTCCAAGATCTGAGTGTGTGTTTGCTAGAGTATGTATAGCTGACAGTGTGTCTGGATGGTTTTCCCCCAGAATCTGTTTTCGTTTCTCCAGGACAGTAACCCGAAGACCCTTGGCATTCTGATACTCTCCCAGTTTTGAGTGTGTATTTGCTAGAGTATGCATAGCTGCCAGTGTGTCTGGATGGTTTTCACCTAGAGTCTGTTTCCACTTCTCCAGCACAATAACCACGAGTTCCTTGACAATCTGATACTTCCCCAGCTTCAAGTATGTTTCTGCAAGCTCACTCATGGTTGTCAATGTCTCAAAATGTTCATTCCCCAGAAGCAGCCTTTTTTCTTCCAGTGCTGCCTCTAACATCTCTGCACTTTGTCTGTATTTCCCAGCTTCTCTCAAAAGCATTCCAAAATGATTGCTAAACAATGAAACTATATCCGTGCCAGTTTGTACAGCCATCTCAATATGTGGAATTAGTATTACATTGGGCAATACACTGTCCCACTTGACACGTTTTGCAGTTGCCATGCCAAGTATAGCACTCACAGTGAGCTTGGCTTTGTTTGGATGAGGAATTGTTCTTTGACTCCATGCATGCACCAGTGGATGAATGGAAAACAGCTTTGTGTTTTCATCAAAGCTAATCAATGAGAAGGCTTGGACCTCCCTCATGGCATTTGTGAACTGCAGAGAATCCCATTCACCATTTTGATCAAGAAAATGTGAGAGAAATTTCAAAGCCTCCTGTAAGCCTTCCTTTGATGGACCATTAAAGTAAAACTTGTATTCTGATGCATAGTGAAAGATTTCCTCAGAAATTCCATTAAAGTGGAGGAATGCACAATGCTGCAAGAGCATGGCAGCTGGTGGGCTCAATTGATCAAAGCTCATTTGCCAGGTTGTATAGACAGTCCATTTGTAGCGGTCTTGGGATTGAGCAGGCTTTTCTCTCAGCAACCATGCCTGATTCTTTGTATAAAGCTCCAGATACTTTGCAAGATTTTGAGATCTTGATATGAATGCACCAGCTTGAACAATTGCAAGGGGAAGATAATACAATGCCTAGATAACATTCATCAGAATCAAATAATTTTCTATACTCAATGATCCAACCTTTACTATCTCCACTGCAAGTTCTTCAGTAGCAGTTGTGACCTTTTGTGCAGCACTTTTGAGTAACAAGGCCACTGCATCTGTCTCCTCCAGATCCGAAACAAGAGAATGTGATCCAGCGTGAACACATAGCCCAGGGTTCCGAGAGGTGATGATAATGTTTCCATGATCACATTCCGGGATAAAATCTCGCAGATCAATGCTTGGATCATCTGCATTGTCAAACAGGAGAAGCCATTCCTCCACATTGTTAGTCAGCCATAGTAAGCCTTCTTGTTGGGAATTTCCAAAAGCCTTGATGATGGCAACATTCATGAGACCTGCATCAATTGTTGCAGTGGTGCTTGTATCAATAAAGAAGACATCGGAAAAGCTAGAACATATGTAGATTGATAAATATTTCAGGCAGTGATTATTGCCACTGATCAAGCTCACCGAGATCCCGAGTCCTTTATGAACTTCAGAGCAATCTGTGTTTTCCCGGCCCCTCCAAGTCCATGTAACAGATAGATCCTTTGGATATCTGCATTTGAAGTAAAAAATTCATGCATTTCATCCAATATACCCCTTCGGCCCTGAAATTTTCTTGATGGCAGTGGACACTTGATGCCAAGTTGAACAGCCGGGATTTTGGTCTGCTGAGATACCTGGGATGTTTGTTCTGAGTTGGATGTTGCATACAAATTGAGTTCTTGAGTGGTGATATTGAATATTGGGCCTAATCCATCACCCCCGCGGCCACCGGTACCATGTAGGTGCCCTTGGCCTCCAGCACCACCCTGGCTACCTACTTGAAATGGGTAACCATTCTACAAGAAACAGATTCTTTCTCACCGGCGATGCTTAGCTGTAGTGGTCGAGAGTGATCTTGAGAAAGCATGGTCCCTTCAAGTTGGTGCGAGAAACTCAGCATAGATGCTTGTGAAATTGAAGCCATTGCTTCAGGTTCCATCGAAGCAAGGACTGCTGGGGACAGACAGAGGTGGAGGGTGCGGAAGAGGTGTGGCCTGCACAGCCTCACTTTCCCATGTCAACGTCTTCTTATTCCCAGAATGCTGTGCAACAACTTCACACCCTTGACGGGTTCTGGACAAATCTGCGGTACTTCATTCAATGAATAGAATCTAACTGAAGTGAAGAGGAAATCTCACAAGGTCAAGGAAGAGACAGACCGAGACACAAACGAATGCACAATGCGCGAATGCCGAGGTGTAGACAACCTGAGAAACTGATGACGTCAATTAAAAAATTCAATACACAAGCAAAAGAGTTACACAATGGTGCAAATGCGTGAAAAGGAGGAACATTATGCAGCTAAAATTTAAAACGAAAGGTCGCTTAGGTGTGATGCGTCAATTAGACATCATCCTCCTAGATATATGCCCACCCATCTGCCGCAGACATTACCCACAGCAACGCCGCACTTTCAGAAACATATCCAGAGCCATCCGGAAGGCACATCGAGGGGAGATGGATACAAATATGTATCAGACGATAAATGGGAACGGTCGCAAGTAATCGCGAAACATAAAGAAAAAAGGAAGGACAAAAAAGCAAACATTCATACAATCCTAATTCCTCAGCCTCTCGCATTTATCGCTGCGGCTCTTGCATCCATCGCCGCCGTATGCAGAGCCAATTTCGAGTAAGCACTCATTGGGCCCTGGTGCATCCCACGAGGCTCAAACGCATACTTGCAGCAATGCCGTCGCGCTGAATGTTGATCCACCCCCCCGACTGTACGAAGCTCGACGCGAGCCCGAGATGCCCCAACGACAAGGATGTGCATATGGATTCCGGGAACGCACAGCAGCGCGATTGCAGTACGACTAGTGTCAGGTGCCTAGATTACTTGTCAGGTCTTCAGTTTCGAAATTTGGCACACAGATGGAAGCTCGCCTGAAGTGATGCTCCATCGAGACAAGCAGATACAGAAGCGGCTCTCAATCGAGAATGAATTGATGTCAATATTGGGAGCGGGATCACCGAATGGACCAGCCACTGCGATATGGGAGACTTGAAAGACCGAATCATAAATCAGCGCGGGATGCAAGCAGCAAGATGGAGGTGGAAAAACTCTGAGAATCAATATCCGACAGAAAAGATTCGAATGTAAGCACGGGACAGAGACACAGAAGACAAAAGCAAAAAAGAATGACCCAAACCGCGAACAAACTTTAAAACGAAAAGTCGCTCGGCTGCGCTGCGTCGAGAAGAGGAATACATGATGGGAAGGAAGAGTGGGGAGACGTACATTCTCTTGGAAATGCGGAACCAACTAGTGAGTCGATATTGGGTCGTTTGCATCGGCATAGACTCCATTCGAGGACGGAAAGGGGGTTGCCAGAGCGAATTGCGAAAATGAGTTTCACCCCGAGATTTAACATATTTGAATCTAGATCCACAATTTATAGTGATGCTTGGTCCCCTGTCAGCGATGCAAACTGAATCCACGAGAAGTGCATAGAAAGTGAAGCCCCGTTGGCATCGTGGGTTAAGTCTTCGGTGACGATGGTGGGAGAGACGTGCAGAAGCCAGAGAGTGAGGAGGGATTGAATAAGTTTTGCGTCGAGTTGCGGTTTACTCAGCAATTCTGGTCGAGTCACAGTGAGCAGGCGAGCGCGCCAGGCGTACAGTATGAGAGAAACCGAAGGAGCAAGCACGCAGGACTGAGAGCGAATAATTTATCGATGGCGTGGCGAGAAAAGGAAATTTTGTGCCTACGATGGAGGCACGCGATGCAGAATCCGGCTCGAACCCGCGTCCGCACGGTCCGGCAAGGAGCGCGCATAGCAGATCTGAATTCAAATCAGCGATGATGATGAGTCTTGTGCGAGCAAAATTCTTGAACGATCTCCTCGTCTCCCATTGCGCCTCCGGTTATGGCGCGGATCCTAGAGCAATCTCACGAGCTTTGTTGGTGGCGTGCACGACATGAGAGGCAAATCCGAGTTTTGAGCCTGGTTGTGAACAGCAGACAGAAACGCAATGCGCAAAAGTCGAGTAGGTGCAAATCAGTTTGAAGCAGTGCCATTCGTAGACGCTGTACGAGATGATTGTTAGATATTTGCAACCCGGACGGCAAAAGAGATTGAATCGAGCCTTGAAAATCAAATCATCGAGGTCCCGGGCATCGGACGCCGTCGATGATGGTGAGAGAAAAAAAAAGGAGCGGAACCGGAAAGGAACAGGGGGCGTCGGCACCTAGAGACGCGTTGAAGAAATCAACGATGGTGAGGGAAGAGACGCGGTAATGAGCCGCAAGAGCGCAGACGATGCGCAGATGGAGTTGATTTCGGCTGTGGATGATACGACGAGCGATTGGTGGTCGAATCATTATCAGAACACAGTTAGTGGGGGCCGGCGCGAGTAAGACCCCGTAGCAGATCGAGAGAACCGCACCCGTCAGGAGCATAAGCGCAGGGAGCGAATGGACGGTGTAGAGGACGACGGGGATTTCTTTTACACGAGAAGGTAGTGGCTTTGTGTTCTAGTGCGAACATAACCCAGGTGCCTCAAGATCGCGCACTTTGATGTAAGTTCAGATCTAAACGAGCCGCAGTGAGGTCTTTGTCGCCGCCGCGGGAGGATACGCCGCTTTGGTACCTCGAGTCCGCGGCTCTGAATATTTTGGATCTTGAATGATCTCAATAGATCCCGCCGTATAACTATGCAATGTGTTTGAAGCGAATGAGAGAGAATAAACGCATAGACGTACTTCCTCAGTGCGTTTTTCGTTGGACTGAAGGGCGACGGGGCGGCTTTCGACTTCGTAGGCTCTGTCGAATCGAAGTGGAAATCCGTGATCTGGGGTTTAATGAGTTCGTTTTGGAAGACATTGGAAGAAGACAATGAGCACCGGAACTAATACGCCACCGTCTCGATATCCGGAGCTCCGACGAAAGGCGGAACGGCAGAGAGAAAGTGAACACGATGCGCCGCGTTTGTTGGCACGTAATATCCACCAGAGTTGCTCATTGAAGAGAGAGACGCTGCTCTCGAGACGGATTGCGATTGCGTCTCCTGCTCTGGCGTGGATCCAGAGCGTAGATGGCGTGTACACTGTACAACACGAGAAAAAAAGCTCAAAATTGAAGCATGTAAAATTCAGTTGTAGAGAACAGACAGAATATGGCCAAGGATTGGGGATAGCAATGCGCAGATGCGGAGTAGGTCCAATTTGAAGTGGTAGAGGTCCCAGCGGACACAGTCGGGAATGACGTGTACAACAGCGGCGGAGAGGGTACTGTATCTTTCCCTTCAATTCGTCATGGGGGTGTGATGCGTGACCCGTTTTAGCAATTCGACATTTCGGTAGCCGTCAAATTTCTGCGTGACACCTGAAAAAATTTCGACATTTGGGACGAAAAATTTCGAAAATTTCGCCTGTTTTGGGTTTTTTGCGTACTTTTGAAGCCTGCGTGACGGTTCGGAGGTTCGACAGAGGCCCGTGTGATGCGTGACCTCAACCAAAGTTCGTGATCGACACAGGGGTGCGTGACGCGTGACCACCGAATTGAAGGGAAAGATACAGTACATCAGGCCGTGGAAGCCTAAACATCAGCATTTCAGAAGTCCAAGGATGTTGCTAGCGGTGGGGACGCCGTCGACGGTGGCAAGATGCCGGTGAGTGGAGAGGACAGAAGCGGACCGGTCCGAACAGCACGTGTCGAGCGGAGTTTGAAATCCTCGGCGAGAACCGAATCGACTTGAATTGGTGCAGACATTGGCTGAATGAACACTGTTGACGAGATATAGTGTGACAGTCAAGAAGTCCGGGAAAATCAACAGGAAACGTCGAAGCATTTTGGCAAGAAAGAAATGTGCTTATACGAAAACTGCTGACGAAAAGATGATGCACAGCTATGACTCAGAGTACTCATCTGGAAACCCCACATTTCGTTCCCCTCCCTGGTTCACGCAAAATATTCCCGAGTATCCTGGCTGCGGGCACATTTGTACAAGGTATGTTTTATCCTTTTGGTGTTCCTGCTTATAAATTTTCATCCATGCTTTATGCTTGAACTATACAAGACAGGCCTTCGCTTCGCTCCGGCCGTTACAACTTTATCAATGTTAACATACCCTATTTTGCAACGCCAGCATACTAATCAATGGTGTAAGAACGTGAAATAGTTTCTCTGTACAAAGCCTTGACAACCCGACAAACGACACCAAAGTAAATCCAACAGCATTCAATAGCCCATTTGCGTGGCAGTGAACCCGAAATCCACAACCTACATCAGTGATGTGCTCGATAAAGAAATAACCTGATTCATTGACTGAGGAAAGGACTTGCTTGACCAACGTAGGAGCGAACTCGTATACTGCACATTGACGATTGAATATGCTGCCAGGCAGGAATATAACCAACCTGCAAATTTTCCAACCTACGTGCCCGTGCGTCTTTTGATTGGTGTCCGGATCCACAACGGCGCACCGACCATCGAAACTTGTCCGGAAAAAGCAGTCGCTATATCAGAAGATAACGCGGAAAACTACCTGAAGAGCCAGGTATGGATCAGGGGGTGGGTATGGGTTATGCAGGAAGACATGTACAGTTTCGTCTGCTATTCAGTCTCTGACGGCATCTGGAAGTTTTGGCGTAGTGAATGCAGGGTACATCTGTGGATAACAGAAGCGTGCACAGCGTCCATAAGGCTTCAAACTCGACTGCACCAAGTTTGTGTGCATCGTATTCCGCTGTCGGCAACGCCCGCATGCACGCCGAGCCATGTGCCCACTAATGACTGAACGTTGATGTTAGCGTCACGTAAACATGAACGGTGAGGCGAACGATACTGTACGCGGCGAACAGGGAGGGGAAAAAAATAAAGGTGTGCCTTTGTGAGCTCAAGAGCATTGGGATCGGGTAGAAATCGAGTCTTGAGTTTTGTAGACATTGAAATTGCAGCAGGGTGTGTATGTTCGAGGGTTTGAGGTTGGTAGGTATTTTTGAGAGACCATTTGCGAGGTCATGTTTAGCGAAAGATTGATGAACTTGAAGTGTACTACGGAAGCTTTGCCAAGAGAACTTGAGCGAATGTATTGAGGATTTGATGTTTGCACGGAATTTTTGACAGCCCGTCCGCGAGTGTTTCCAAGAGAACTTGAGCGATACTTGAAGCATTATCAAACGTTCACGTCCGCTGGCTTGTAGAATGTTGTCTGTGCCCTGAAGATCTCATAGTTCTTGCGGACGGCTTCGGCGACCAAGCGTACTTCAGTTGAAGGGAACGGCAGAGGGTTTGAAGACAGAGGAGGCCGCAGAGCGATCGTAGTGTGTGAGAGAAAGCCGAATGATTGAGCAAACTCGGAGTGAGCCCCGACAACGTCGACGTTCCCACACCGTTCGGTTCGACGCTCCGAGGTCTTGCAAACTTGAAGGATGCTCGATTGCACGAAGAAAATAGTCTGAACCGTGGCACTTGAGAAAGATTAATCGTCGGCAGTAAGTATGGTGAGGAGGTGATGGGCTACGGAGAGAACAACTTAGGGGAACGTCTCCTTTTGAGTGCGCTCTGAGCGGCCGAATGCTGACCGCATGGGTGATGGTGCAGCGGGAACCTCCGAAATGTGAGCCGCCATTCAAGCCTCGAGGCAACCAGAACAATGGAAGCGGCACACAAATCGGAACGCTAAATGAGCACCTGTGGGTGCTCCGTGAAAAACAAACAGGTGTAATCTCGGCGATTTGCAGCTTGTGGGAGAAAAGAAAAATGATTCAGATCATTTCCTGCGGACAGTGCGGAAAACTTGATAGAAATTTCTCCAGATGCTTCAAGCGGTGAGACAACATTCGTTAGCCATTTGTTAGTGGCCTGGATGATGAGAGCAGAAGCGAAGAGGTAATGTGAGACAGGTCCTTTTGAGCGGGTGTTGTGCGCTTGACTCAGACGCATGCGGTGTCTCGAGAATGGAATAGTACAACGGCATGACGTTTCCAAAAGTTAAACTATTTGTTGAGATTGGGCGATGCTCCCGAGACAGTGGAACGGGCACAGATTGTGCGGGAAGGAGACAAAATAGGAAGTGGGCAAACATGTACACATGAAATCAGGACATCTGCTTAATATACGAGTAATGACATTTTTCTTCCCTTTATCATCTGTTCCAGAAAGGCAGAATTAATCGGATTCTTGTCCGAATGAAATTCCCACTGCCTAAGCGAACTAAGTACATCTTGTTGTCCCAAAAAAAAAGTGGTAACATCGGTTCGGACTCGGTCCGAACCCGCGGCCTTCATTCAACCATTAATTATCAATATCAAATGCGGTACTGTGAGCACCTTTCTCCTCGAATCGTGGCTGTCGGGAATCGGCGGCCGAGCCCCTCCGGCGGCTGATTTCCGACGGTACAAGGGCGTAGAAGGATGCTTACGCTCCCGCATTTGACAGCAATGACCGATATCCTCATCAATATATTGCGTTCATGACGGAGATTAGGCCTCTGCGAGGCGGGAGGCTGAACCTTTGGGGGAAGGCACAGAAGGTTAATTAATTGTCTCTAGTGATTCGCTGGCTTGGCTTGGCCCAGCAACCATGGCTTAGGCTTGGCTTGACCTGGCTTCGGCTTCGGAAATCTCAAGCCAGGGCCAGGGCCAGGGATCCTGGCTTGGTCTGGCTTGGCCTGTGGCTTGGACTATCAAATTACAAGTCAATTTCCACCGGTCAATGTTACATAGAATAATGCGTGAGTGCTTTTGGATGGCTCTGTTCTTCAAATAGAGCATTCAAGACCAATTTTACTGCCATTTCAAGCATCATTAAACGAGTCCAACTTGTCCTCCGGATATTGAACATGCCATCAAAATCCAAATGTGCTACTCAAAAATGTGGTAGTGGTCCCGGATGTCATTAGGTGCTGAATGAATCACAATTCACTCCTCAATAATGGAATTCTGTCGCAGAATATCGCTCAGAATGTACCATTATACAGGCTAAAGGAAGCCATGGCTTGCTGGCCTGGCTTGGCCTGAAAAAGCTTAAGCCAGAAGCTGAAGCCAGCTCAAGCCAGCCATCTGGCTTGGCTTGGTTTGACGAAGCCATGGCCTGGCTGGCTTGGCTTCTGGCTTGGAGCCTAGGCCAGCGAATCACTAATTGTCTCAAAATTGTTTTCAGATGTCAAAGTTCGCCCAGTCAATGCTGCTGCATCGATCAGCTCTCACTGGGCCACATTGGCATAGAAGTATTGCTTGTTATGATCGGAACGAGACATTTACTGAGCAATAGTGCCGCTGTGATGAGAGAGGAACGATTCGGTGACATCACAGTAGCTGTCTAGAGAAACTACGATGCTACTGTTCTTCTGAAGGACGGAGCACAAGGGCTGGACCTGGTTGAATAGGTGTACAACTTTTCTTCAAACACAAACTCTGTCGTGATCCCAAGACGGCAAAGCAGCAATCCCGGAATACTTCGGTCGAACTCAGAAACAGTATCGTTGAAATCATAACATTTGATCACAGCTCCAGGCCCCAGTCGTTGTCAAATACTATAGTTGAACCTGGGTTTGAAAATGAACTAGATGTCTAAAATGCGCTCGCTTGCCCTCATTTTTCGTCCGATTATCTTCGGAAGTGACGCAAATTAAACCGACGGGTATCTTCTTCCTCAATATGAAAAAATCTTGAGGGATTTTGAATGGGTACCGAATGAGATCCTGGTCGGAGCACATCAAACCGCTGATCCCACTCTGTCGAGCCAACTAATTTGGATGTGTCTTGAAAGGCACACTGAGATGACTCAAAGAATCATTATTCACCAAAATCCTGGCGGAAAACAGAGCTGGAACAGCATGAAACGAATATTACCTGCTAAGCGAGAGACTTTAAACTCTGCCCAACACCTCGAAGTCAGCGAATAATTGTTTCTCAGTCTGGCCATGCTCACATTTGTATATTTAAGTCGTCCTAATTTACACCTCAACCTTCACAAAAATTGGGACACTGTAAATTATATCCTGTCGACTTTTGCCGCTTGAATCACATCGATGATTTTTTGTCTCGGCCCTCGATCTTGCCCAATAGTGGATCGTTTTTTTCTCTTTCTTTCAAACTTTTGTTATATTCTGAGAGGGAGGATCTGTCGGTTAAATTTCCGGCACTTACGAAGAAAGTCGGACGAAAACTGAGCGCATTTTCAGCATCTGGTTTATTTTTAAGCACGGGTTTAAATAAAGTATACTAGATATCCGACACAGATTTCAGCTCCCTGAACTCTCAAGTCTTTATAAATCCTAGGTTGAACTAGCAGCTGATCTTGAGACGGCACAGAGACGGCAGTCTAATGGAGATGGATTGATCGTAGACATCCCGGAGATGGATGTTCTGTGAACACTAAACGGAAGTGACACATCAACAGGACAGCATTTTGAGCGCTAACAAAGCGTACAGGGGACTGAAAAATCAATAAAAATGCGAGGCAGCAGGGTCGGAATGGTTCCTATCAATTGGATGCTCAATATTTCCCACTCAATCTTCCACTGCTCTGATTTTCTGCGACGACCAATTTCATATGACAAATTCTTTGTTTGTACTTGTAGCAAAAGTGGGCGAAATCCAAGTTCTCCAGGGTAGCTAAACCTCCGGTTCAGCAAATGACCGAGGCCAATAACCCAAAGCAGCGAGAATAGTCCTTCCGGCTGATTTCCGATAGTACAAGGCCATGATTGGAGGAGAAGGGTGCTTACGCTACCACATTTGACAACAATGATCTATGTGCTCATCAATATGTTGCGTCAAGCAGCGGGAGTATAAGAGTGCCTTCAACTGCGTTGTAGCAAAACTATCAGCCTCACAACAGCTCCTGATTCAGAGACTAACGTAGCAGACATGGCTATCACCGGCGAGGTTTATCACCAGGCTTTTCCAAACTCCGCGAAACCCATGCTCAGCTATGGTGTACCATTTGGCGAGGCTTGCAGGAAACACACTGAGGAATATGGGGTCAAGAAAATCTACATCTTGGCCTCTGGGACGCTCTCTCGCAATACAAACTTACTTCAGGACCTGAAGAGGGCCCTCGATGGTATGGTCGTGGGCGAACGCATTGGTATGAGGCCACACACTCTAGTAAGCGAGGTGGTCGAAGTCTTGCACGACGTCCGCCGGGCTGGAGCAGACTGCATCGTCACTCTGGGAGGAGGGTCCCTTTCGGACGCTGCCAAAGCCATCACTTTTGTACGTCTTTTCCTAACTCCTAACCATGCAAGTATGAGACTGACGAGGACAAGGCTGAGGCGAACGATGTTCAGACACGCGACGACCTCCTGAACCTGCTACACCTGATGGCCAAAGACCGTCCCAGCCAGCCCACACGTATGCCTTATATCCTGATCCCTTCAACGCTCTCGGGAGGGGAGTACACCAGCTACTCTGGGGTCACGGACGAGCAGACCAACATCAAGTACCAGCTTGGCAGCCTGGAGCCCGCCAATGTTGTTATCCTCTTGGGCGAGCTGGCGGCCACGACACCCGAGGACGTGTGGATCGCATCGGGCGTGCGAGCCATCGACCACTGCTGCGAGAACCTTTGCACTTTCAAGAAGGAGGAACCATGGGCGGTGGTCGAGAAGACGCTGATCGACGGTCTGAAGCTGTTGGTCCCGAACCTGCTCAAGACGCTCGAGGACCCACGCGATGCCACGGCACGATTCAACTGCCAGCTGGGCGTTGTGCTCTCACTATTCGGCTTGCAGTATCATGTCTACCCGGGATGCAGCCACGGTATGGGCCACATTCTCGGCCCTAGTGAGTCCTGCTCCGCCGGCCGTACGTCAAACTCTGACAAAACGACATAGTGGGCGTTTCGCACGGCAAAACAAGTGCAGTTCTCATGCCCGCCTTGCACAAGTACAACGCCTTTGTCAACGAAAAGGACCAGTCCGTCGTGCGCAGGACGCTCTGGTCCATCCCCGAAGCCGCGGACCTCTTTGAGGCGCACGGGCTGCAGCGCGACGGGGCCGACCTGGGCGATCTGCTGGACGCGATCGTTCGCAGGCTTGGGATGCCGCGCTCGCTGACCGAGGTGGGCATCACGGGCGAGGAGAAGCTGCAACGGCTTGCGAGGAATAGCATGGCGGACCCCTGCGTGCGCATGAACCCACGCAAGATAGAGGGGCCCGAGCAGGTGCTTGAGATTCTGCGGATGTGCACGTAGGCTCGTGGGGAGGCTGAGGATCGACATATGGAGTAGCGTTGAATGAATACTGTATCTTTTCCTTCAAATCGACACGGGGGGCGAGGCGTAACTCTTTTGACCAATTCGACATTTCGGTAGAGGGTCGGGCAGCGCGTGACATCATCAAAAATTTCGGTAATGCGCTCGGACCGCATGAGAAACAAAGTATAGCAAGTGATGCGCCGCCAACGTATTGAAGTTTTGGATGAATTCAGCTCTGGAAAAACCAGATACAGCATGCAGGGGATTCAGGTGGCATCCTTGCTCGGCTGCGATGTCTTGACACCCGAGCGAGAGCGAGCATTCGTGGATGAAGGAGAACAACGTGACGTTTGTGTTTGTTGCACCAAGAAGAAAGATCGAAAGTGAAACCGAGAGGATGAGCCGCTAGAACACGGATGCCAAAGACGTTGCACAGACACAAAACCTCGAGCGGGAAACAGACGGTGGCGGAGGACGCAAGCATCTGGAACGTGTGGCAAGAAAAAGTCCGAGGAAAACGAGTAAAAAATGAGACAAGCATGCCCAACCCTAGGATGGAACAGGAGAACGGAGAGAAAGGAATCAATTTCATTTCTTTCCCTAGCGTCAATCGTTACCCGTATTTCCGATCATACATGGAATCAGAACTCACCCGCTTTATAGTGCTTCGACCTGTGATCACAGAATGGGATCGCGGACCAAAGCCGGTGGGATTCCTTCCCGGTAAAGTTGTAGATTGCGAAACTGTGCTGTTTTCTTCCCAAACTTAGTTGGGCGGCGTAAAGAGCCGATGAACTGGTTTGATCATCGGAGCGTTTTCCTTGGAGAGAGCGCGCCGGTTGAAAGCGGGAAAGGAAAAGCAGCGAGACCCAGGAGACAGAGTGAAGCCCGTCTTGGAACGGCACTTGCGTATTGCTGATGGGCAGAGAAAGAACTTCAGTTTGGTTGCGGCAAGTGCGGGTCAGAGGCTGATGGTCGAGAGCTGAGTTTGATATCAATGAGGTCTCTGGAAACTCAGAGATTCAGTGGCCTGACAATGGAGCAGCTGCACTTGAAACTAGAGATGCTGGAGAGTCGGTGAGTCGGAATTGGCTTCAAGTTTGAAGTCCTTATTTGCGCGTGTCCTAGTGAATTCGCAGGGAATTGACGTAGCAAGCTAGGAGTTCGGTGTAGATTTCCAAGTTCAACTCGGTTCTGTCTCGAGAACAAATCGAGCAAGGCAGCAGCAATCAGCACGCGAAAGTCGGCGGAGAGCGGTGTCACTCGCGTCACAGAATGGTCACGATCAGGTGGCTGTGAAACACGCTTTTTCTCCTCCGCCACCAAGGGTATAAAGTTTTGTGAAAAGTGGAACCGGACCCACCTTTTGAGAATAAGACTGGTGGTCGGCAAGACACCGCCAATTTCAAACTCCGACGTCAGCGAGAAAAGTGGTCAAAGGGAAATCCGGTTCACACACGCAAGGAAACACAAAACTTTGGCGGAACAAAATGATGGCATGCAGTAACTGAACAACTCTGTTGTCTCGGATTTTGGATTTTTTGCCGTCTAACATGAGAACCCGCAGATTTTCGGATAAAATTGTATACTGTGTAATATGAAGAAAAAATAAGCAAATTCCGAGACAACAGCAATCTTGGTATCCCCTTAATATACCATCTTAACAATTTTCCCCAGAGAATCCGAATGAGCACAGACCTAGATTTTTATTTTAAGCGCTACCTTCCACTTTAGGCAAGCGGGAACGCCGGTCCGACTTCCGCCGCTTGTACCGCCACCCATCAAACGCGTGCCAGACGCGTCCTTCGCGCCCCCACAACGCTCTAGAGCCTAACTAAGGCCAGTCACCATGGGACGCAACGGCCAACTTGCCAAGGCGCGCCATCTGAACGCTTCCAAGGCAGCATCCCGGCCCAATCTTCTGGGGCCAGCTGGAAGTCCTATCACTCCTCGGCGACAGCGTGTCCTTCATCTGCTGGATCTCGAGAAGCAGAAGACTGCGAATCTGACAGCAAAGTGTGCCGAGATCATACAGAAACGGGACGCGGCCTATAAACGCGTCGATTTGCTGTCGGCACGGGTGCACAACCTCAGCCGAATAGCGGCTCGAGCGAAGGCAGCAAAACTTAATGTACGAGCGGATCTACGGCGTTCTAAACACAACACGGCAGTGCTTCGAGGTCGATTTGATCGACGGAAGGCAGATGCCATTGACAGAGCGCTGAATAACTAATTTTTCTGTTCGCTGGTTGTCAGCACGTGATATTGACCCAATTTGGTATGTTCGCTCAAACTTTTGCTTCGCAGAATTGTGTGAGCTGGAACTTGCTAGAGATGATTCTGGGACCAAGATTGTGCCTCAGGAGCCGTTTCCAGCTGCAAACTTGGTGGTTCCCAGAAAAAAAATTTCGGCCAGGCAGCCGAACCAACCACCCAGCCCCGGTCCGGCAATCACGGCCCGGTATACCCTTGTCCGCCACGTTCAGAAAATGCAAATGTCTACAGAAACATCTTCGTCACGGCTCAATATCGTTTCCCGTCTGCGGTATTGCTCCGAATTGTACTCTGCGTTTTTTTCGACGCTTTCGCGCCATCGATCTCGATGCGCTCGTGAAATGTGCAATGTTCCAGCAGCCAACAGTTCAGTGGCTCGCAATGTGCGCCGCGGCAGGCAATTTGTAGACCGCCCACAATCCGCATTTTGCCTCTGGATCCACTTACTGTCCGCTCGCTCGCTTACCGTTCCTCAGCTGTACGCCACTCGGAGGTGCGTGTTTGGCATTTGCCTCCGGTGGGGCTGAGCAAACGAGAGGGAGGTGTGTGGGATCCGATGTGACAGTGGTGCGTTTTCCCTTGCATTTCGCGCCTTCCCTGCATTCCCACTGCCCTTCATCAGGAAAAACTCTCACGGGATTAGCGGCCCGCTTAGATACGTTGCCGTATATAGTGCACCATAGATCCGGGCCGATGCAATCTAGCTTTGATAGTTGGCATAGCTCGGATAGCAATGCACCAAGCCGATGTAGCACTCCATCGCCGCAACTGAAAGTATGGACTGCTTTACAGTTCCGACGGGTTGATACCCTGGACTGTATTGCCGTGTGCCAAGGCAATCAAGCGCTACCAGGCTTGCCGTTTTGAGATCAGGGCGGCAAGACGTGCTTGAGGATCAAATAGTCGCAAAATGTTTGCGCACTGGTTGGAAAATACCTCAGCTCACTCAGAACAATCCGGCATTTTCTGGCACTCAACAGGGACACGGTGAGACTCGCAAAAATTCACAAGTCTTTTGCCGAGGCCGAAACGTCGGCGGCATCAAAAGCTGAAACCATCACGTGTATTGAAAGGTGGTTCGTTTTGACGGTTGCCGTTACTTCTTTCTCTTGCCCTCTCCCACCACCCACTTTCCCCCCGTTCCCCTCTTGCTCATCTTTCTCGCTCCTGGAACACGTCGCAGTCAAATCTGAGTGCCAGGATTCAAGACTTAATGATCTTTCCTCCGGAATCTCAAATCTCCGGTGCTTTTGAGGTTGCATGTCCGAATTCTCGGGTGACAACGGTGCAGTCTGCCTACTTCATCTGGAGCCCTGCGTGAGTTGACAAGAATACTATTCAAGATAGGCTGTTCCATCGATTCTGAATCATCTTTCCACTTTGTATGCTGTTTTATTTACAACTTTTCCTTTTTTCGCAACTGCAGCTGATGTCTTGTTGGATAGATTTCGACCGGTCCTTTGATCCCATATATACCTTGAATATTGCCGCCCATTACCTCGACGATGGGACAGTCCGCATATCACTCTCGCAATCAGCCACGGTGACGTGCCATTCCAAGTTGGCATGCCCGCATCTCCAGGTACGTCAACGCGCATGATCTGGTTGGTGGCCGCGAGCACGCACTGCACCCTGCTCGGCATGGGTATGTCGAATATCCCCATTTTAAAATACATACTCACCTTGCGACAGATCGCATCACAATCCGGGCGTGCGTCAACATCGGTGCCGCACTAGGTGTCCAACGACACTTCTGGCTCGCTCGCAAAGGCTGAGTATTGTTGTCTGGGCATTCATCTATATTCACTTGTATTTATTTGAGCTATCAATATTATAATCCTTTCGATCATTACTGCTATGAACAAGCGTCAAAATATCTTGCACTATCTAATGCTACATACCTTCGTAGCGAAATAGTCGCCTAGCGCTATGTGGTGCTATTTTAGGGATGGCGTACGGCTATCGACTGCTAAAATAGCAATCCATAGCAGTGGCTCCATGCTATGGGGCACTACAAATCAGGGGGAAGTCTAATTTGCTATGCGAGCTATGGCAGCTATGTTGCACTCCCTAGCCATCGGTTTTTTTCCTGATGTTCCTCCCTGCTTTTCCATTCGCATGCGTCGATGGGCCCATCCTCCCCGTATGCCGCGTGGCGTGGAGCATTGACTCGCTGGGCTCGTACTCATGCGCGTTCTCCCAAAGCATCCGCGATCTTTCATGTCATTCTTTCACTCCCTGTTTTCATTCTCGCTAACACCACCTTTCCCTCTTTAGCTATTCGTTCCTGCCCGCCGCTCGATCTGGATATGCGCTCCTCGATCTTCACGCCGCCAGGCTGCCACGGACGGATGCTCGAGGCGCGGGCAGTGATGATGCGGCGCGGCGTGGCATGACACGATGCTCGCAGGGCACACCGCGCGCGGATGGTGATGGATATGGTGGCGCTGGGATGCCGCGGGGGTGGTGATTGGCGTGGCCAAGGAGCCGGCGCGCGGTGGGTGAGCAGAGGAGCAATGAGTAGGATCGTGGTGGATAGAGGGCGAAGGACTAAAGGGCTAGGAGGGAGACGAGTCCGACATCAAACTGCGTACCTCTTGTCTTCTCGTCTCGCCATGGAGAACGACCTAACGTCTCTGTGGTTGCAGTGCAGGGCGTATACCACATCCGCAACGCACAGACAGTCTCATCGTTTCCCTCCTTTTGCCTGCGCGCCACTCCGTTGTGGCTTCCGCTGTGCCTGCGTCGACGCCTGGCGCACGGCACGACCGACGCCTTGGACCTCCGCGGGTGCTCGTCCGGGGTGGCTGCAGCCGCCTCGAGTCCCGGCTCCTCGCTAGGACTATAATTCAAGGTTTTCTGCCACAAGCGCCCGCCGGCCGGACTCGCGCAAACTGGAGCATTTGAAGCCGCCTGCCGGTTACGCTGAGGTGGGCGGACAATCGCAAGAGTATACTCGTCCTCGTGCCCGCTTCCCACACGTCGTCGCACCGTTCTCCGGAGCCGCCGTGAGAAGTCTACTCGCATTCGGAGCTGTGCGCCTAGAGGTTTGTCGGAGAGGGGAATGAGCAACAGCGAATTGAAGGCGAAGGGCAGGATGATTCATACGATGGTTAACAGTATATTTGGTGCGTCCCAGTCGCCCGTTCTTCTTTCTTCAGTCGTAAATTGATGCTTGCGCGGCGTCGCCCACCACCTCTCGAATCGGGCATTTGGATACACCGCTATCGGTGTGTGGTCTTCCTTCATCAGGAAAAATTCACTTAGCTAGGTTGCACTCTGTAGCCTCAGTAGCAGTGGTATCCTGGTAGGCAAGTCCCCGAATATCAAGTTCCCAGTAGCATTCACCCAAGCTCAGTAGCAGCTGGTAGCAGGTTGGTAGCAACTGCTACTGGGGCTACTGGAGCTACTGAGAAATGCCTGTCCCGCAAGAAATAAACCAAAACTTATTCACTAATGCTGGTTTCTTAATTCACCATACTGTCATGTTTCAGTTGACATACAACCTGTTACATGAAACAACACAAGTTCATCAAATTATTTATTATTTAAATACATGTTTGCTATGGGAATCGAACCAACAACCTTCCGACAAGGAGAAGTTAAGAGTATACAAAATTACAGCTAGACTAAAGTGAACATTGAAAGTACTGCCAATGATGGAACTACATCACCTTTGTCCCAATCAATCTTCAGTTCAACTTCAGTTGGTTCACCACAGCACCACTGACACCAGAAATATGAAAGTGACATGGGATACTGAAAATATCACTCACCATAGCTTAAACTTGGACTCAGGGAAAATCATGCCATGAGTATGGGAATGATCTAGATATATGTTCTTGATGTCCTTGGACTTTGACTTAACTCTGCCTTCAACTGCGAGAGGAGAACCCAGACCTGGGGTCAATACAATAAGCAAAACTAGAATCCACTGTTCAGGTCAATCAGGCATTGTAGAATATCAGTCTCACCACTCTGAGTTCTATAGTGTCCTTGGTAGGATTATTAGTCTCACCACTCTGAGTTCTATAGTGTCCTTGGTAGGATTGGCCTACATCTCTCAAGCACTACAGAGTGCACACATGACTCTACCAAGAGCTATCAAGCATTCCATACAATGCTACTGATGCTACCAAGCTATGCTGCCAATGCTACCAGTGCTACCAAGCCACCTGCCACAGTTACCAGTGCTATGGATGCTACCAGGGAGTACTGAGCCCAGAAGGAATTGCTACCACAGCTACTGGTATCTCATAGCAATGGCTGTATGCAACCAAGCATTTTGTTTTTTCCTGATGTTGCTTTCTCGACATATCACTCGTTCCCTGCATCGCGCAGTCCTCGCACCTTTAGAAGCGATGGCTCGAGATGCGGCGGGAAACGTCTTTCGCGTCGCTCTCCAGCAGGCGAAGCGCTCACAAGGCCGCCGGGTACGGCGGGCCAAGAGACGGCATACACGACGCTCTTCGTCTTCCGCCGCTCCTCCCTGTACTCGTACCCGTACGCGTCCTTTCCCTGACCCTCCCTCCGACAGTACTCTCGCAGATTTTGCCGCAGCCTGCGACGGCAGCGGGCTGGCTGCTACAAGCAAAGGAGGTTATGTAAAAGGATCCATAGATACTCACTCCACGCAGCTACAAGCGTGGCTTTGTCAGATATAGATCGTGCCATCCTCCGCAATGTCATGCCGCTGCCGTTCTTCGGTCTTTGTTGCTTTCGATTTCAAGTCTGCTCCGCCGTCGTCTCTGTTCATGCAAATAGAATTTCCTCCGGCCTTCAGTCTGTCCTCAGTCGTGCCAGTGTCATCACGCTTGCAAGTCCGAAATGTTCGGTGATGATCGGTAATTCCATTTGCTCTCTAGCTTCCTCTTGCTTACAATTATTTCGCGAGTCGGGCTCTGTTCTTGGTGATCAATGATGCCTAATTCATGACCGGGATTAACCAAACCCGTAGTGCACGAACATTCACAAACCCCGCACATCCAGAATAAACACGGCACATGCGTTCAAACCCGGCACATTCGCTTATCATGTACCGGGTCTTGGATGAAAGACGGCACATTGTCCGGAATCATCCGGATGTGTGTCGTTCGAAGACGATAGGCATTCGTTAGTCTCTGCGAAACTTCATTCTCTCAAGACAGCACATTGTCTGGAATCAGCCGAGTGTGTTATTCAAAGACAATAGGTATTGATTAGTCTTTTTGGTAAGTACGCTAGCGAAACTTCATTCTCTCAGCACCAAAAAGTATGCTCACTACAATTGAATTCAGAGTCAACCTTCATATAATTCAAGTGAGGCAGCCGCATACCTTGTTCAGCTTTTTCCCCTTTTTTTTTGCTCCTGAGTCGAGACATCGCCTTCCGCGTGACGTTTCCGTTCCGACGGCGCTCTCGTGCGTGCCGAAGTGAGAATATTTGACAGATTGACTTCAGCACGACGGCGGGACCTTTGGGCGCTTGATGCAACTGAGGCAGACTGGTCTGTGATCGGAGGAGATCTCGGTTAGGAGGTGGGAGCAAGAGAAGCGTTTCGATGGAGGGACAGTCACCAAGGCCGGAAACGCGTCGAAGCGAGCAGAGAGGCCGTCAAGATATTCCTGATCCGCTGGCATGTGCTTCGAATCGCTGGTTGACGACGTGTCAAGCGGATGCCCTAGGTACTCCTTGAGAAGCGCGTAATATCGATCCATTTGTGGTCCAAGAACTTTGCAGCGTTCGTTTCGATGTATTTGGGATGGAGAAGTTGTATTCGGCGTGTCAGAAGTGTTTCGTGAGGTGGGAAGGAACCGGAGAACAACGTACCCAATTCCGGAAGTCCATCGGCTGCCGTGCGGACAGACTGCCAAGATATTGCTGTCGGCTGGCATGTGTTGCAACGTCGGATATGCGCCAGGCGGTATTTTGGCGCGCTTTCTGTCGAGAGGCGGGCGGCGGCGAAGATGTGGTAGGAAAAAAGCCTTGATTGATTACATGGCGATTCCACAATAGGATGCTGCGACGCGTACTGTACATAACACGGCACATCCAGGAAAGGCAAGTGCCGCCTTTGGTCTCTTGCAGTTCAAACACGGCACATTTCCATCAATGTGCCGTGTTTGTTCTACATGTGCGGGGTTTGTGAATGTTCGTGCACTACGGGTTTGGTACATCCCCATTCATGACCACCTTCCACCGCTACGCTTTCAGCTTCTAAAGCTCTAAAGCTGCGCTGTGTATGGCGTGACTGGCACTGCCTCGAATCCTTTCTGTTTGAAATCTTGGATCTCTGTCAAAGTCGTCAACGTCTTGGTCGGCATTTACACTGCCTCAGTCTATGGTACTGTAGTACCGCATTGAACAACGCCCATCATTGTCGCCCTTTGGCCGTACTTTGTCGCTGCACGAACGATTCTTCACCCGCAGCGGGGTACCAGTCCCGATTGAACCATGAGCCAGACAGCACAGGGGACCATCAAATGCACGTTGATTGGAGACTATGGTGTTGGAAAGGTCGGTCTTGTTCTCAACCTGTCCCAACTTGAAATTTGCTTATTCCGCTGGACCAGACCTGCCTGCTCACCGCGTATTCAGAAGGAAAGTTCCCCACGGAGGATTTCCCGACAGTGCGTATTTGAGATGGCGTTCCGACTCACCCAGATTCGCTATAATAATATATGCACTCACTTCTGTAGTAAATTGAAAATATTGCAGGTCTCCGGCACCTTTGCGGCACCTGTTGTCGTTCGAAAAGTGCCTTACACTCTCGGCATCTTCCAGGCGTATACGGCGTTTTGATCTATCAGCCTTCCCCTGATTAGCGGTGAGCCACGATATATCAAAACCGCTAATCCATGGTGGATCCTGATACATCACCTCACCTTTACTTCACGTGCGCACCACACACCGCCCGATCATCGCGCCTACCGTTGCCCCGCCCAGCCGCCACAATTGACGGCGCGCCAGAGCGCGTCCCAAATGGGTCAAATTGTTGACACTTGTTGGAATCACACCTTCTACCATCAATCCTCCTTCCTCCCCGCCACCCGCTCTCTGCCGCTCCTGGCCCTGTGCTGGCTCCATTCCTCTGCTAGGCCGTCAATACGAGTCCGAATTACTTCTTCTCCACCTCCGAATGCCCTCAACCCGTGTTAACACTGCAGGATGATCGCCACATCAGCACATCCATCCAGGCTGAATTTCCTATAGCAAATGCTGCCGGCTTCTAAGTGCTCTGATATTTGGAGTCAACACTCTTCTTCATTTGTTCCATCGCCTCCTCAACCAGAATCTCTTCAAACCCGTGCCCCGGCTTGCAATTGGCCTTGCTGTTCTCACGCTTCCTCTACGCTCCTCGTCAGCCCTAGGCCTGCTCTGGTGTCGAAAGCCCGCCCCAATCATGCCCCGCCAGACCCTCTCAGCCACCCGTTCACGTTGGTGTGTTCTGGGCCCCCGCCAGCACACTGCTCCGTCTGCTGCGTGGCCGCCCAATATTTTCACGGGCCTTCGCGCAGCTGCCCATGGCATTGAATCTCAGTGTTCTCCATTCGCTCTGTGTATACACGCCATGTCCGCAGCATATCTCCCGCCGCCGCCACCGCCACCCACGCTTGCCCGCCACCGCCACCCATGCTTCCGCGCAGCGCCCGCCCGCCGCGCCGGCGTGTAGAGGTGTTTTTCCCGCCGCGGCAGTCAAACCTGCACACACCCGATTCATCGTTTTTGCTTGTTGTTTGGCCATGCCGCCTGCAGCGCCACACCTACGCACCCGCTCTTGCCGTGTCTATTCATTCGGTCCACCTCCACCTGCTCGCTCGTACTCCCCTCCGCTACACATCGCTTCCTCATGTCACCCTTGCATTTTCATTCCCATCCCCCCTGCGCACGCACCGCTTGCCGCCCCCGTGCGGTTCCTGAGGAATTTTCCCACTTTCTGATTCTTTCATTCATTCTTATTCAATGGTCCCTCCACACTTCCCTTTGCCCTTTGCCCCTCATCCATTTCTGCTCCTTTGAGGCAGCTGAACGTCGTACCATCGTAGTTTTGTCTTGAATACTGAAATCCTCGGCCCATCCTTGTATTATTAGCCAGTACAAGAAGTATTTGTACAAATGGTGGCAATAAAATTCGTGTTTTGTGCTTCCTCAGTTGTTTATGGACGGGAGAATCTCGGAAATACGTGCGGATACTCAACGAAAACGCTGTCGGGTCACTCCGCCGAAGGATTCGGACACGAGTCCGATGAGGGCCGTAACACAATGCTCGCCTTTGGAAACCATTTTGGACGAGTTTATGCCAATTCTGAACTGACAGATCTCTTGAAAATCCCTCACCAAACCTACCAGTATGCCAGACTCGGGAAATAAACAGTCCTGTAGCCCACTGCGAAGGAAATTTGCGTGATGGGCGCTTAACGGGCGCTTGATGGCGTCGTAACATAGAAAATTTGCTCAATATCAGGGTACGAGGTACACACCTGCGTTCTAACAACATATATGGTCTATACTATGCTAACCCATCAATAAAATGCGAAAAGTTAAGGGAACTTGAGAAAATAGAGGAAGCTGAACAAAAGCGCTTGTTTAGCAGCCTAAATCGCAGTGCAATATAAACTCAACTTGAACCAATTCTGTATCGCCATTCCGAAAACCTTATGCTGACTTTCGTTCTCGGGGAAAAGCATATTGGGCGAATGGGTTGGAATACTACAACTCATAAAAAGCCTCAGGCTGTGGATATAGCACCGAAATGAAGGACATCGAGGTGGTTTTTCAGGTTACGGCGATCGTAGGCGCCCATTAAGCGCCCGACCAGACAAATTCACTGCGTTGTGTCCACAGTGTGATCAATTCCTGGTAATTTTGATACAAACAGGTTCGGCTGATTTATTGGAAGAGATCTGCCCACTAGAAACCAGCGAAAGATGCAGGAAAACTGAAAGCGACGCTGAACATTGCGTTACGGCGTGGTTCGGACGTCTCTCCGAGTCATTCGGCAGCGTGACCCGACGTGACCAGCGTGATGTTTCCTGTCTTCCACCACCACCGCCTTCTTCAAAACGTATCATCTCTAGGCTCTCATCATTCTGCTTGCTAGAACAACTTATTATATTGGTGTCTGACACTCACCCCTCGCTTTCCTGGGACTTTCTACGCCGTAGACACTTGCTACAGGCACTTTCGCCGATTTCGACACCCGTGGCTCGCCAACTCACCATATGCCATCTGATCTGTTCAAAACTCTGTAATATTCTCTAGGTTACCTCCCTCAGAGTCTCTGGGCTTTCTTTTGGCCTGTTCGGGGTGGTAGCACCCAAAATACACACATTTTTGATGCGGTCATCATCTTCCATGGGATTCGAGCTCTATTAGCACAAGAACGGGAATTTCGGGTCCAGAGGTGCGTCCCCATGTTTCTGTGGGTTACCAGATCATTTACTTCGGGATCTGGATCAGTATCCGTGCTGCATGGATGCGTTTTCTGTGCCACATCACGGAAATCGTACCCCGTCGCCCAGCCGTCCGCCTGGCGTAGTCCCGACACACTATACGCTCCCATAGCGTCTCCGGAGGACGCTTTCATGGTGGACACTGTGCCACATCAAGCTGAGGTCATGCAGGCCAGACCCGTGGGTTGTGAAGCCTGGGCATATGCTGTGGATGGGGTTTGAGGTGTGCAACGTTCCTGGTTTTCCCTGAATGCTCACAGAATGGAGTGTGAAGAGGCTGCGAGCTGCACGCACCAGTGTCGTGGGATCGGTCAAGCTGGCGTGCGATCGCATGTGCAGTTGTCGCTGCGCGTACGAGGGTTGTGGACGGCTGCTACGACCCTCGCCAACCCTCGCCGAGGAGGGTGATTGTCTCTGCTGGGATGCACCAGCCGACCCCGATGCCGGTACCCACGGTACCCAGCTATCGCCACACAGGGTTGTTCCATGTGCGTTCTCGCTTGGTTCTGGGGCCCAGTGCCTCTCTTGCCGCCGCCATTCAATCACCCGATTCCAGCCGAGCAGAGCGTGCTACCAACGCCGACGTGCCAAGCGCACGTTCCGCAGGGACAGCCACGGTTGCGATGCCAGCTAGCATTAGCTTTCAGCACCCCAAAGGCCCTTTGTCGGCACCCCATCGCTTACCGCTTGAAAGGCCATTGGGTGTGCAAATCTGGTGGGCGTAAATTCAATTAATATACTCGATTTCTCCTTTAATACGACATCTATCTCATTTGGTACTTCGCCGCATGTATCGTATATACGCAGGCTATATACTCTATTTCTTTCGTGATTTTTAGAGTATATTTCGCCGTCGCCGTCGCCCACGACGTCGACAACTTTTGATCGCGTCTGATCGCAACGTCGAGAACGTTTGATCGACGTCGTCCAAATTTAGATGTCCATGATGGTTACGCAGCACGGCGACAGCCATAAATGTGAATATTATGATATAGGCAGAATGGACCCTGCGATGATGTATCAGAACCGCTTCTAAGTTAGCGGTTTTTATGTATCATGGCTCTACGCTAATTACAAGTTGCTGATAGATCATACTGCCACTATAAGGTGCATCTTCGATACTTATGCTGGTGCGCTCGTTTACTTCACCGCTTCATATTTACGGTAGCAAACCTGATCTCGTTCCTCCGGGCGTCATCAGGCTCAAGCGATCCAGAATCCGACCGCCTGCGGCCATTGACATACCCCAAAACGGACGTCTTCATCGTGTGCTTCAGCGTAGGCAGTGCCACCTCCTTGAGCAGTGTCAAGGACAAGTGGATCCCGGAAGCCATACACCATTGCCCCGGCGTACCATGCGTTATCGCCGCTACGCAGATCGATCTTAGACCGCCGGAACCCAAAATCAAGTTTAGGTTTCCCTGGCAGAATAAAACAGCCGTCCAGCAGGATCAGCAAGAGGGCATCTTGATCACGACCGCAGGGGGAAAGAAGTTCACACGGGAGTTGAATGCCGCCGCATATGTAGAGTGTTCGGCGAAGACACTCAAAGGGGTACAGGCCGTATTTGACGCTGTGCGTAGAGTCACTGCTCTCCGGCTACCGATGCAAATTATGTACTATTACTTCCATTTTTAGGCGATGATTGCCGCCGTCGAATATCAACAGCGCGACATTCTCTTGAGACACAGGAAGGGAAGGAAGGGTGTTGTCATTTAGACGGAATTTTAGCGGTGTCTCAGCTTATTTAGACAATGAATCGATGGAAAGGAATGGATCTTGTCGTCTCAGTCTGTACTGCACACCAACTTGAACTCAGTAACTCCGAACGGTTTTTCAAAGCAGCACTGTTTTGCACCAGCGAAAAGGCAGAGTAATTATATAAAGACTCCTGCGAAGGGTGTGGTCCTGTATGTTAGTTTACTTCGACACTATTGCTTTACAAATCTGTATAGATTTGAAGCATTGAAACTGAGAAATCCGAGGGGAAACTGTTCGAAATTTTGCCAAAATTTCTCGAAAATTTTTGTTGGACCTTCATATTTCAGGTCATTCACGAAAGTAGACAGGGACATACGAGCGAGAATCGATAAAGAGGCTGTCAAGAGAGACTAGATTTTTGCATACTTTATCGAAAAATATGTCAATTTCGCGGGAGCCTCGGGCATGTGGACGCAGACCAAACATTCACCGTCGCAACGCGTTGTGGACGTGGTTCCATTACATAAATATAGTTCGAAGTTCTTTACACACACCAGCCAAATTCGAAATTTCACAAGAGCGCGGTGGGCCGCTTCGCGGCCCACCACTTCGACTAAAGAAGTTGAAACCCGGCCCCGATCTCAGAGATAATGGTGGGCGCTACGATTGGCGCTAAATTGTGGCAAAATGCCGGAAGTGGAATTTGAGTGCTGATAGCGGAGTTCGAAAAGGCTTCAGACAGACAGGCTTAATTTTATAAAGAGAGAGATGTAGAGAAATTCCCGCGGGTGAAATCATTCCAAGCGGTGATGGAGAATTAACGGCCGATTAGAAGTGAAACGGTTGCTTCAAACTGACTCGGTCTTGGTAGAGATATCTTCCTTCGATTATGTGCGGGAATCCTCTAGGTGGTTGGATCCAACTTCAAGGTCAATCGGTGCAAAGCCAATGTGAGGCGCCATGTGCGATGTTGAGTTGATGCATTGCTGGGAATTGTCGGTAAGATCCCAGTGTAGGCGGATCTAGATGAGGAGGTTCGATATGCCGGTTATTACCGGGATGCAGTCGACGGCAAGAAATTGGAGATTGGAGCCGATTTCGAAGGTGACGGCATGGAAAAGACTCCAGACACTGGACAAGGAGAGTAAGTTCAATGTATGTTGAGATGGAATGTGTAGGAGAATATCAACCTGACTAGGGCGGCACTATTGAGAAAGATTCTGATGATTTTCTGTTTCGTGGATAAATGAGAAACCAAGTTTAAACCAAGAATAGAGGCGCCAAATTACGGTGAGACTGCTACGTAACGCAAGACTCGTGATTGCCCGGCTTGTGTTCCAGAGCTTATACCAGATGAATACTGAAGTTCTGCGTCCGTTAATCTGGGTGGAGGCGAGCGTGGAGGTTGAACAGACCCGTGGTATAAGTCGATGTACTGCATAATATGAGGCAATAGATACAGAAATGACCTAGCACATACCCAATGGTACAAAAGCATATTCCGGAGCACCATCTCCGGAATGCCGCCTTGAATGCGCTGTCATCAACGCTGTAATTCGATAGCTGATACGTCAAGGCGATTCCGAAGGCTGAAAGAAACGAAGGAAGTCGCTTGTTCAGTTCAAGTCTCCGCCAATCTATTCTGGGGAGGCACCGCCAGGTGGCCATCTTTTATAAAAATTATTGTAATTAGAGTCCAGCAGTTTTTTAATAAATGACTCTACCTTAGAGGCCATTTCTTTATAAAACATTAGAGACTCTCAAATAGTCCTGATCCCTGTGGCCACAGCGATCAAAACTTCGTCAACAACGCCAACGACGAGCTCGTGTTTGGCTCACGACGAGCAGATAGATGGTGATATTTGGCATCACCTTCCCTTTGTTTGTCAAGGCCCTGACACCCAAACGACGAAATCCATTGTATCGCACCCGTCAGAATTGCTACAATTATATTTGTATGATACTGCAGAAATACAGATATAATAATACGGAAACAAATAAAGCTTTCAGCAGGTTTGGAGACCCAGCAAAACTTCGGAAAGCTTGCAATGCTGCCAATGCGGCGGCCAATTGCCGCCTACGGGGTTATGGATATATTGCAGGGTGCGGCATGGCGCGTGAGCGACGAGTACGGGGGGAGGAGATCGGGATGGAATTGCGACACGTTGAGCGCACTGTGCAGTCAAAAAAAGCGACGTCGAGCCAGGGGTTTGGCCGGACTAGGATGACCGTCTTCCTCCTTTCCCGCGTGCCCGCTCCACCTCTGTTACTCATCGTCGCCGTCGCGCAAGCTACCACATGTGCGGCGCCGGCAAATGCTGCATCTGCGGATGCCGCTCCACGTCACACAGCTAGTGCTGGCAAGGTTCGGTTCGGTTCAGGTTCAGGGCCTTTTGCCGTGAACGCCGAACCTGAACCTCGCGTTCGGTTCAGCTCAGCGCCGAACCTTGAACCTGAACGCCGCGTTCAGGTTCGGCGCGTTCGGTTCGGTGTTCGAACACGGTTCGGACGCTGAACGCAGCAATATTTTTTCAATCGTACCAAGACGGTAAATTTATCGACGTGAGATGGTACCCAAGATGTAGTTTGAATCACTCATTCGTCGCCTCATTCGTCTCCGGATACCCAAAGTCTGTGTCGAGTTCTTCGATCATGGCGTCTATGTGCTTCGCAGCAATTGTGCTAGTGCTGATGTGGCCGTTGCGATATGCACCTTTGAGCAGTTGGAGCGCACCAAAAAGCTCAGGGCCGAGAGAATTGCGCTGCTTTGTATCAGTGAGGCTGCTGCTCGAAAATGCCCGTTCTGCCAGAGTTGCAGACCCCTGGATGGCCAGATAGTCCTTGGCCATCCGACGCAGGGTTGGGCGTGAGGTGTTATGCTAGCGGAAGGAAATTAGCAATGAAAAGCACGACAAAGACCTCGCTTACACTCCAATAATGCAAGATATTATCAGTCTGCTCCAGGGGTGTTGAAAGATACTGTACGTGCGTGTATGGAAGCAACACGGCCCCAGACCGTGACAGTCAAAATGGCTTTCGGCAACGCAACGAGGCCATTCGTTACCGTGACTGTTGCGAATTTGGGCAACTGTGCATTGCCATCTTCCACCTTACAACAGCTCTTGGGGCTGCAGAAGTACTTTAAGACCAGGAATAGAAGCTTCACGGCATGATCCACCATCGTCTAGAGGCTTTTTGGGGTATGAGTGCTGGAAATATATTTATTTTATTTTTTGTAACGCTATTTTTCAAAGCAACCGACCTGACCGTTACCGTGACTGAGCTGGGTTTGGGCAACGCAACCAACCCCTCCGTTACCGTGACTGTTGCTTCCATACAGGCACGTACAGTAAGCTTTTAATTCGTCCCTGGGCTCGGCCCGTGCTCTTGCTTCCTGTTGGCTAGCATTCGCGGCGTCGAGCGGGAATGAGCTCCCATATCGACTGAGTGTAGAGGGTGCCGGCTTCGACTTGGCAGCTGAAACATCAGTCATTTCAATTTAAACATCTGGTTCAGCTGCCAATGCCGCATGATAGCGGTCATTCAAGAGAAATTGTTATAAATGTCTCTTCGTGACCGAATGAATGCTGGGACTGAAAAACGGAGAACATCATGCAATTGGCCGCGGCGGCGCTGTACCCCTGCAAGAAATTGCATGGAAATTGCTCGGCAAGTATACTCAAATCCATAAGACTGGAATTAAGGGAGAAAAGCGGGCATTGAGCAGATCTGAAACCGATTTTCACTCTATTTGTGGGAATTTAAGAACAGGTTTAGGGTGCTCGGTACCAAGAATGTTCTCAGACAACAGGCAAAAGGCAAGGAAACACAGGCAGGCCGTCTTGGCATGAGGAGACGAAGTTGTTGTAGTGGATTTACCGGGTGTGTCGGTGATGGTGATCCAGACATTCAGTAAAAAGCAGTATGCTGAGTGACATTACCGTCAAGACGAAGACGCGTCAAGTGACATAATTCTCCGGATGCCAGTATTTTGTAGCGAATATCGGCCGAAATTTGAGTGGCGTTCAGCGTTCGAACCGCGTTCGAACGCGTTCAGTAAAACCGGTCAAGGAGTGAACTGCGAACCGAACTTGGCGTTCAGGTTCAGCATTTCTCTGAACCTGAACCTGAACGCGGCGTTCGGTTCAGGTTCGGTTCAGGTTTGGACCGATTTCCGAACCGAACCTTGCCACCACTACACACAGCACTAAAAAAAGCATCTATCCGCCCTCCCTGCGTGCCGCACAGGGCGCAAGGTTTGCAGCAGGATGGTACCGCGTACAATTCACGCATGTGACGCCACCACAGACATCGCCACACCCTGCGCGCGGACGGGGCGGCACCGTCGAGCGTCCGATGCTGCGTCGCGAGCGTCAGGAGGAGTACAGCACGGCGAGGTCAATAGCGCGCGCATGGACAGAGCGGAGGAAATCCCGTAGGTGGAGGACTTCATGCTTGGCGATGCAGTTCCTTGGGAAGGTGATGAGGGTGGCGTCTGCAGCGAGATGGGCGTGAGGGAGACGAGCACGAGGAGGGTGGCGAGCATAGGGAAGCCGATCCAGTTGTCGTCACCTGGGTGATGATGACAGCTGTCCCCAGCGCTCGCGTTCGCGCTGAGGTGCTTGATAGCTTTCTTGCCGACACGGACAGACGCAGACGGCCGGGAACAGGAGGACATGAGGTACACGGATCGTACGAGAACAGTGGGCTACGCGCCTACCCACATTCGCCCTGTTCTTCTTTCCGGCTGCGCTCGCTCTACCCCTGTCCCTATTGCCGCTACTGCCTGAGTGCTGTTCCACATCGCACATCGCGCACGAACGTTTCCATGCGCCTGCTCTCGCACCATACCGGGGTTCAGTGTGAAGCAAAAATCGCGCTGAGCACAGTGCATGCAAAGTACGTCACCATTGCCGCCCAAGGACACAGCGGCAAGGTGGAGCATGCAGTATTGCTTCGCGGGCATCATTAGTGCCGTGGAGAGGATATCAGCACGAGGTCGAGCGAGTTGTGGCTTAACAGTGCACGCACGGGTGGGCGGTCGGGTGGCGCATCGGTGGAGATTCAGCAAGAGCGAGTTCAGTGACGAGATATGATTTTCCGCTAGCGCAACTAGGCACCGCAGGGTTGTTCTGCGGTGGCGTGTGGCGTGTGGAGAGGGCGAACGCGAGGAGGGTGGTAAGCATGGGGCAGTCGAGGACATCGCCGGAAGTCGATCTCGGCAGATGCGTGGTGACCGCCTGGAGCTTGCTGAAGAGGTGTTCGAAGGCCTCCTCGCAAACATGCATGGCAGACACGAGGCGAAGAGGGCACTGTCGGTCATGCGCGCGGCCTTTTCAGACCATATAAGTGTGCGGGATGGCGGCGTCGATCGGGTCGAAGACAGCCAGTACCCGAAGGCGGTCACAGCAAGCGAGCTGCTTGCTGACCCTGGACCCACATAATGCGGCCGAGGAACCGCATGTGCGGACTGAATATCAATGCGCTGATACAGAATAGTGCTCACAGTGCATACCTGTGCTTGAGCGATTACTCAGCTGATTCTCAAAAGGTAGCAAATTTGGTTGCTAAAGCGGGCCGACAATGCGCGAGGGTCATTCACATGCCGCTGGAGCACTGTATAGAAAAAGGAGGGCCAGAGACAAGATTTCTGCGACACACCTCGACGCGTCCTCAGCTACCACGAACGATGACACCTCAAGGAAGCTGCGCCAGTCGTCCTGGCTGCGCGATAGCAACTGCAGTTGAAAGGAGCGAAAACGTGTGTAGGGCAGCATGTTGGATACTATATTTCTAGGTCCGAAGGAGCAGAGCTTGGCCAGGGATTGCTCGAGATTTTGGGCCTAAGCGCCTCAATAGATCGACATTCCGGCCATGAAACAGGTGAAAAACGGAGATTCAACGATTATAGGCCCCAGCATTCATTCCGAGTCCGAGGGATGGTTCGAGCAAGCAAAACATGAGTCCACTGCGAATCCACTGGTGGAAGTTACGGCGAAGAAGCACGTGTCACAGATGTTACAATGTGACATACTCGTCCCAAACATCCAAATCAGCGTCGTTTAATATCCAGATGAAGCCCGAGAGAATTCTGAATGCGCAGAAAATCATGAAATACGATACCGAACCTTGTCCAATCCGATGTTTCAGACAAATTATCCCAATAACCGTTGAAAGATACCAAACATAGTATATCGAGTCGTGGATGGCATCACGCACGAATATTCCTAATTCAATGCTTCTGACGAGCTCCACGCATCCGTCCAAACGTGGAATGGCTAAATACATTGTAGTTCAAGCGTACCATCATCCCGAGTTGTGCCGGTTGAAAAATAATACCAAATACAGTATATCCAATGCCGAATGTCCCTAAAGACAGACATTTCCGATTCAATGCTTCAGACAAACTCTGAGAATAAGTCCGAGCCCGAAATGACCAAATAAATTGTGGTTTGGGGATCCTATTATCCCGAGTTGCGACGATTAGAAAAGACCAAACACAGGACTTACATCTAATTCCAAATGGCACCCAGGACAAATAGCTCCAATCCAATGCTTCGGGCAAGATCTAAGAATCAGTTCAAACACAAAATAGTCAAATACTTCGTAGTTCAAAGGCACCATCATCGCCAAGTTGTGGGGGTTGAAAAATACCAAACATGGTATATCGAATCCCAGATGGCCCCCGGGCCTAATATATCTAATCCTATGCTCCATATGAGCTGTAACCATCCTTCCGAACGTGCAATGGCCGAATACATTATAGTTCAGGCTTGTAATTATCCAAAAATGTGCCAGTTGAAAAAATAGTACCAAACATAGTATATCGGATACCGCATCGCCCCTGGGATAGATATCTCCAAAGCAATGCTCCAGACGAGCTCCAAGAAACAGTCCAAACACGAAATGGTCAGATGCGCTGGAATTGAGAGGTATTATTTGGGTAGTATCATTCCGAGCCACAGAGTGGTAGATATCCAAATTTTGAGAATATCAAAAACCGTCCATTGCGGCCAGGGGGCAAGCCGGGGGTGGCTCTCAGGACGAATATCCCATCCGATGCTTTTATAAAAACTCTACGAATTGATCAGAACATGAAACAGTCAAATGATTGGAAGTTCAGAGACAGTATTATCTCGAGTTGTGAAAGTTGAAAAATACCAAACATAGTATATCGTGTCCCGGATGGCCCCAAGGATATTTCCTTTTAATCAGATGCTTCGGGAAAGCTCTAAGGACCATTCCGAACACAAAAATGGTCGTAGTTGAGAGGTACCATTGAAAAATACTAAACATAGTATATCAAATCTTGGATGGTCTCCAGCACAGATATACCCAATCCAATGCTCTGGACGAGCTCTAAGCATTAGTCCAAAAATGGAATGGTCAAATACATTGTGGTTCAGAGTGCCATTATCCCGAGTTGTGGCGGGTGAAAATAGTACCAAACACAACGTATCTAGTACCGGATGGCCCCTAGGCCAGATATCCCCTATCCAATGCTTCATATGCGCTCTAGGAATCAGTCCGAACCCGAAATAGCCAAATACACCGTAGTTTTGAGGAGCTATTCTCTCTATTGAACACAGTACCTATATTTAATCCCAGATTGCGTCCAGGGCAAATACATTCAATACAATCCTTGGATGAGGTCTAGGAGTATGTTCGAACACAAAATAGTCAGCTACCACATAGTTTGGATGCACTATTATCTCAAGTTGCGATGGTTGAAAAATACCAAACACCGTATATTGAATCCCAGATGGCCGCCGAGCCGAATATATTCAATCCGATGCCTCAGATGAACTCCAAGCATCCATCCGAACGTCCAATGGCCAAATATATTGCAGTTCAGGCGTGTCATTATCCCAAGTCTGCTAGTTGAAAAATAGTACCAAACACAGTATATTCAGTCCGGGATGGCCCCCAAGAGAGATATTTCCAAATCAATGCTCCAGACGAGCCCTACAAAACACCAAACATGAAATGGTCAGATGCTTCGGCATTGAGAAGCACTATTTCAGCACTATCATCCTGAGTCATAACAGTTGAAATATACCAAAGCCGGTGTGCCGCACCTTGGATGACCTTCAGGACGAGTATTTCTAATTCAATACTCGAGGTGAGGTCTAAAATTCAGTATGAACACGAAATGGTCAGATAATTTGTGGTTAAAAGGTAAGAGGTTCTCGGCGTGCAGGTCGTGGTACTTTGGAACTCATCCAAGCTCAGTATCACTGTACTGTTCAATGCAACTCGGGCAACCCATTCTGAAAGCCAACGTTGAGCGATTCACAGCTTATGAATACACCTCACTGACTGCGGAATATGCGCACCAACCTACTAACACACCATCCAACTGGCCCTTTCACCGGGATTCCGATGTACCAAACATGCTACATCGACTGCCATATGACCTGAAATTTGAATATCTTTGATACAACGCCGCAGATGAGGTCTGTGGGTCGGTCCGAACATTAAACGAGCACCGAGAATCAACTGGTGCAACCAAGAACCTACCGAGCCGGTTCACTCGTACAGCACCGGAACTGTACCAAACACAGTCTATTCACTGATGTATGACCCCAAATGTAAATATCTTCGATTCAGTACCGCAGATGAAGTCTCTTAGTGAGTCCAAACACGAACTGAGCACTGCAACACATAACAATCGTCGAGCCAATTCAGTAATCACACCGAAACTGTACTAATCACCATCGACTGCCTGATGACAGCAAAATTGAATATCTTCGATTCAACACCACATTTGAGGTCTACTGGTTAGTCCAAACAGGAAATGCACCGAGAATCAACTAGTGCAACAAATAACCCACCACGACAATTAAATATTAACACATTGAACTTGTACCAAACACGGTGCATCGCCTGCCGGACAACCCCAAATTTAAATATCCTCGATCCAATGCCATAGATGAGGTCCAAGTGGTAGTCCGAGCTCGAATTGAGGACTGGGAATGAACTGGTGTGACACAGAATCCACCGAACCAGTTTGGTAGCCACATAACGGAAACTGTACCGAGCACGGAATATTGAGTATTGGGTGATCCTCAAAAATTCAATATCTTGGGATTCGATGCCGCAGATGAGATTTGAGGGATATTATGAACTCGAAATGAGTACTAGGAAGTAATTGGTGCGACACAGGACTTACCGAGCCGATTCGGTAGCCACACTGAAAGTGTGCCACACTGAAAGTGTACCAAACACGGAGTATCAACTGTTGGGTGATGCGAAAGCTCAATATGTTGGATTCAATGCCACAGATGAGGTCTAGGAGGCAGTCCGAGCTCGGGATGGGTATTGGGCATTGAGAAGCAAGACACAGAACTCACCGAGCCACTTCAATAGCCTCACTGAAACTCACTGCATTTTGACGGCTTGTGGGCACAGTCTGCCTAACTGGGTTTACGTGGGTCTAGGTCGGTCGATCATGTCAAATGCCGCTAGGCAGAGTCTGCCGATCAAGACTCTGCCTAACTGGGTTTAGCGGTCTGTCCACGTCTGTCGACCTCCCCTATATAATCAATGGGCGGCACTCATACTCATTCCTCACTTGGTTGGGCCTAGTTCGGTGCCTCAGATGCAGTCTATATCTGTTCTCCCTATTTATATCAGACGTTTCTATGCCATCATTGAACCGAGTTTGCCGAGATTAACAGATTTAATTGATGGGTTGATCTAATAATGGCAGAAATACAGTAGTGTCGAGATAATTCAACCTGGGGTTTTTTGATGCTCAAGAGCTTACCTAGTGCCAGTTATGGCTGTGTTTGACCCATTTTGTGTCCTGCCTTGTAAACACAGTCGGGATTTGAGCCTGATTCGCGCGTTTTGGGAAATGCCGTACAGTACCGTAAGTGCCTCAATGCGAGCCTCAATGCGCGTAAGTCGATCCACCGTCGATATAAGTGATATCTAGGCCATATATAAGTGTACTAGCATGAATTTGGACCATTGGGAGTGGGAGCACACTGTGCCAACGGTTGAACACTGGGTCTGCCGACCTCTGCCTACTACATCAGGAAAAAACCTCCTTTACTATTTTAGCACTAATTTTCTTCCTCAAAAATAATTGGGAGAAATTACCCGAATTCACAGCAAAGAGGCGGGAAAATCGGCAAGGAAAGGTAATATCAACTAGTTGTCAAAGTACCGAAAACAAAACAGTTCAGAATACAAGTCAAGAATTGCTTAGGACAAATACAGGCAGTTCATGGAAGAATTGCCGACAGTAATCTTTTTCTTCGACCACAATTTCTATGCTGCTTGGCACTGAATCCACGAAGTCATTCAAACTCCGCTCGGCAATCAGTTCCCTGCGGTTCCGAGCTGTCGTGGTTGCCATCAGCATGGCGTGACTCGGCTACTGGTGGTTGGTTGTCAGGTGCTCTCTCTTCCGCCCACTATCTGCCCGCTCTGTCGCTCACGTTCCCCCTTCCGCAAACTCCTTGTTCTACCGCTATCACTTGATTTCCCTCACTGCTCAACAAGTTCAACTTGTCAAGACCACACCGTGCCTGCGCCTCATCTGTGGCTGCCTCCTCAATGACACTTTCAAGCTCTGGCCCGCAAGCTGGTTTCAAGATTCCTTTCCCTTTTGTGATCTTCTAAATACCCTCGATACATCAATAAATCCTTCAAGGGTCTCCCATTGCTCTGCTCGTCCACTTGTCAACTTCTTGAGCTTTGCCGACATGTCAAGATCCGAGTCAATCAAGCGACAAGTCCAACGATGCAAGATCATTCCACAAGTCTTTCAGCGCAAGGTCTGCCCAGAGGTCGGGCGAGTATATGAAGTACAATACCTTATTGCATGTCGTGTGGATGGATGACCCACCCCAGAGTTAATGATGCTACTTGCGGTGAGCCTAGTCAAAATTTACGATTCATTGCTGAGAAGTTCATTTCCAGATTTGGGTATTGTACTGACCCCTAGTTCATCACCATGTGGGAAGGCTTGAGAAGGTGAAGTTGCTTTGCAGCTTTTTATTTTCGTCCTGATATTTGTCCTCGTTATAGGTTTGCATCTCAAATGTGTGTCCACTGCCCAACCCACTTACACCCTGTTTCTGTCACTGTCGTCACCGACGTCTGACCGCTCCCGATTCTCATCGTCACATGCTGTCGATCAGGCCTCGAATTGTTCCGTTCATTTGCAATTTGCTGCTGTTTATTTTGTATCGTGTTTGTGTGTATCATAGTCTACGGCTGAATCTAATTGTGTTTGCACATCCATGATCCAATGAGGGCTGATATGGACCAAATACCTGAGAAGATATGTAGGCATAGTGAAGCAAATGGCGGAAAAACCGTCGCAAATCTGCTCTAAATTACCACTAATTTATTTCCAATGTCACTAGAAAGCTAACGAACCTAAGACAACTTATTAGGCCAGATTACCGAAACTTTCCGGATAATCTGACCTTATAAGTAAAGGAGGTTTTTCCTGATGTATGGTAGGCAGACCCTGTGCCTACGAGCCCTCAAAATGCAGTGACTGTACCAAACACAGTGCATCGACTGCCGGCTGACTGCAACTTTGGATATCTTTGACTTAATGCAATGCCATTGATGAGATCTATTGGTTGGTCCAAACCTGAAATCAGTGCCGAGAACCAACTGGTGCAACGAAGAACACTCATGGAGCCAATTCAGTAACCGCACTGAAATTGTACTAAACATGGTGCATCGACCACCAGATGCCCTCAAATTTGAATACCTTCGATCCAACGCTGCAGATGATATCTATTAATGAGTCCGAATGCGAATGTGTGCCGAGAACTCACTAGTGTAACCCAGTATTCACCGAGCCAATTCAGTAGCCGTACAACTGAGACTGTACCAAACAACGGATATCGAGCATCGGGTGACACCAAACTTAAATATCTTGGATCTGATGCTGTAGATGAGATCTATGGACTAGTCCAAGGTCGAAATGAGTACTGGGAGCCAAGAGTCAGAACACAGAACTCACGCCAATTCAGGAGGCACACTGAAAGTGTACCACATTCAACATCTGGAATCCGATACTGCAAATGAGATCCAAAGAGAAGTATGAAGTCGACATGAGTACCGGGAATCCATTGGTGCAATACAAAATTCACTGTGTCAATTCAGTAGCGGCGTCGAAATTCTACCAAACATACAATATCAAGTGCCGGGTGACCCCAAGTTTCCAGATCTTTGATCCAATGCCACAGAAGAGGTCCATTGAATGGTCCGAACTCGAAATGAGCACGGGGAATCAACTGTTGCAACACGAGAAGTCACCGCGCCCAATTCAGTAGCCACGCCGAAATGGTAACAAACACAGGTTATCGAGCGTAGGGTGAGGTCGAAGTTCAATATTTGAATTCAATGCCCACGAGAAAATTTATAGGTGCGTTCGCACTCGAAACAAGTACTTGGAATCAAACGGTGCGACGCAGAACTCACCGACTCAATTCAGTAGTCGCACTGAAACGGTTGTATCCCAAACATGGCGCATCGCCCACCGGGTGAGGCCAAAACTCCATATCTTCATTCCAATCCACAGAACGCTTCCATGAGATGGTCCAAATACGAAAATAATCAATACCCAGAATTAACCAGCGAAATACAGTGTTTACCGAGCGAATTCAGTAGCCATATCGAAAGTGTACCAAACACAGGGTATTGAGTGCAGAGTGATGCCGATGTTCAATATCTTATATCCAATGCCGGAGATAGGGTCTATGGCCTATTCCGAGCACGAAATGAGTAGCGAGAATTAAGAGGCACAACGCAGTATTCACGGAGCCAATTCAGTAGCCACCCCCAAACTGCACCAAACATATGGTGTGGAGTGCGGTGTGACACGCAAGTTCAATATCTTGGATCTGAGAATACAAAAGCATTCCATGGGGTGGTATGAACGGGAAACTAAGTCGATACCAATAAATAATCAGTGGAGCACGGTATTCACTGAGGGAATTGAGTAGCCACACCAAAATTGTATTGAACACATAGTGTCGAGATCGGGATGAAGCCAAAGTCAATATCTCCCCCAAAGTTCTGCAGATGATGTCGACAGGCTGCCTCGAACACAAAATGAGTGAATAACAATAATTAATCTGCAGAACATCATATTCACCAAACGATTGCAATAACCACACCAATCTGTACCAAACACAGTGTGTCGAGTGCCTGGGAACGCCCAAAGTCGATATCCTCGGTTTGATGAGGAAGATGAAGTCCATGGTTCAGTCCGAGCACGAGGTGACAGCCCCAGCATAACCTTCCGAAGTAAGGAGGTCGAAAGAGGTGCAACATTTCTCAGTCCAGAATTTGAGACATCTCTTCCGAGGTCGAGTGCTTGTCTGCCCATTGAGCCACATTCTGGTTTAGAATCGACCGAGGCAAATATTATTCGAAGTTAGAGCGCCGCGAAATAGCCTTGCCACCGTAATTTGATGAAAGTAGAATAAGCGCCTAATCGGGTCTGCCGAGATCCAGCAATTGGGGCGAAGAGTAAATTAAGGAACACAAGCAGGCTGCAGTAGACGCTTTCGGGTATTTGAGCATACGGGGATGCATCCGGCTATGCGTGTGCAAACTAGCAAACGAGCAAACGAGTAGCAGGCCCGGCCACCCAGTATAAGGTAAATTGGGCAATGCAGAGCGGAGCAAGGAGTATACATGCAAAATATGATGCATTGAATCAAGTACAAACCACGAGCTTAGTATGTAGGTCGTAGCATAGGACGTAGGCACCGGCAGCGAGCGGTGGGCCTGGCTGGTGGAGTACCGGGCCGCGCAGCCGCGTGCACCAAAGAGTCGCCAGTGGTCCATGGAAAGATGGAGGTAGGGCATGCAGCAAGATGAATAGTGCGCGGAGAAAATAGTTAGTGAGAGAACAGCGCAAAGCCACGGGGAGGCCCGGAGCGCACGGCGGTGGTGTGGCGGCAACGGCCCAAAAGCCAAGCGGAAATTGCCGGTGCTGCGGAAGCGAAAGCATGTGATCGAAACAGAACACAACACATCATCCTATCAACCTGCACGCGCCCAACCGCGCCCCATTGAAAGGCAACTTTCCTCGGCGTCTTACCTAGCCATTGAGCGATAAGACATGCCCAGTAGGCTATTAGTTATCTGATCCACCCACATTGCACTACTGTAGAGTTTCATTCAATTCGGATGTCACGCGTCACAGGCCTCAAAATTTCAGAAAATTTTCGAACATGTCACAGGTCACCAAGCAGATTTCCGAATGTCTCAAGAAAGTCACAAAGTCTCAAAGTCTGCGGAAAATGGTTGGAAAATCCAATTTTTCGCGCTCGCGGCGCGTTTGGCTCTAAGACACGAAGACAGGATGGCACCTTATAGTGGCACTACGATCTATCAGCTGCCTCTAATTAGCGTGGAGCCGTGATACATAAAAACCACTAACTTAGAGGCGGTTTTGATACATCACGGCAGCATCCTTCCTGCTCACATCAGAATATTTACCGATACGGCCGTCACCATACTGCACGATGATCACGAGTGTTCTAAATTAGGACGATGTCCATCAAAACCTCTTGACGTTGCGATCAACCGCGATCAAAATTCATCGACGCTGGCGGCGACAACGACAACAAAATGTCGCTCAAAAATCACGAAAAAAATAGGATATATGGCCGACATATATATGATCTATATGTTGAAATAACAAGTAGAATGGACATTGCATTACAGTAGGAATCGATTTGCTAAATTACACCCCTCGGCTTTGCACACCCAGGCAGCCGTTCCAGCAGCGAGGCATCGGGCGCTAAAAGAGACCTTCAAAGACTGACGTCCAACGCTCGATGCCACAAGGAGCGTGGCCACTGTAGCAGTCCGTAGCGTGCGCACATTGTGCGCCAGCGTGGGCAGCTCGTTCAGGGTGGTTGGAGCAGTGGCGACAGTAACAGCAGCACGGGGACAGTCTAAGCATGCACAAGGTACGCCCTGGCACGCACGCACGAAAGGTGCATACCTCTGCGCATTGCTCGGACTGGAGCCATTCCATCCGGGCAAATGCAGCCGTGCGCAGTGCAGGGTTGCGTGCGATGGCACCTTGTCATTGATGGGAACTGCAGGAGCAGCTCTTAAGACTCGCCAGGCAACGCAGCATGGATTTCGTGGGCCACAGCTCCCGCTCGATACGGCCAGCGGCCTCGACGCCGTCGGTTGCCTCGCTCCGCGTGCAGTATATTCAGTCTGCGCTCTGCAGCGCTAGACATGCACCGCAACACAGCCAGCTCCGGGTACAGCCAACCAGCGGAGGCTGGCCAAGCAGAAACCCTGCACAAGGCTGTCCATGAGAAGCTGTAAAACCTCCATGCTGTGACAAAGAATTGTGCCGGGCAGCACATATCCGGGTGGCCATCGACCCGCATGAATAGAGCACGGAGAAACAGGGCGTAAGCCCTGGAAATGGCACCCAAAGATGGTGTGGGGTCGAGACTACGCTCCGTGCACGACGGAAGCAGTAGACACAACATCTGTAATGACACAGAAAAGGCGTCTATGAAGCACAAATTCCGATTCAGAGTCGAAGGTAAGTGATCTGGAAATCCACAGAACCACTTGGGACGCACCGTGGGATCCAGAATCCATATTCCCGCACCAATAGAGCTCCAATCTTATTGAATATGGTGACTACTTGAAAAATGCGGGTATTCTGAGCGCTTGTGTCCGAGACGAGCCATAAAAAACCACAAACAGGAAGAATCATGTTGCCCAAAAAAAGATGGTGAAGTTTTGAGCCAACCGGATCGCATATCGCGAGTTGGCGAGCCAGAGATGTCGAAGACAATGAAAGGGCCTGTAGAAAGGTGTCTGCAATGTGAAAAGTCCCAAGAAAGTGCATGAAGAGGGAAGGAATAACATAGAACAAGTTTTTTGAGCAAGTTGGACAATCCGAGGGCATAGACGACATGGGTTGACAAAGGTCGTGGTGGTGGAAGACAAGAAACGTCACTCTGGTCACGTCGGGTCATGACGCCAAATCGAGTCGGAAAGACGTCCGAAATGCACCGTAACGCAATGTTCAACCTCACTTTCGGCTTTCGCACACTTCTCGACATTTTGGAATGGGTAGACTTCTTCCCATAAACGAGCCAAACCTGTCTGGATCAAAATTTCCCGGAATTGATCAAACTGTGGACTGGAAGCGCAGAAATTGTCTCGACGGGCGCTTAAGGGGCGCTTACGAGCGCGTAACACAACAAACCACCTCGATATCCCTCAATCCAGTGCTATATCAACACTATGAGGCTTTCTGTCAGCTCTAGTAGTCCAACCAATTGGATGTATATACCTTGTACCAGAAAATGAAGTTATAATGAAATTTTTGAATTTACCAAGTTCAAGTTGAGCGTCGAGTGATTTAGGCTACCAAACGAACAGTTGTGTTCAACTTCTTCTGTATGCTCAAGTTCTTTCAACTTTGGGCATTTAATGAATGGATTAGCGTACTAGACACCGTATATGATGTTTGAGCCCAGGTACGAAGCCTGTACACCACCATTGAGACGGTTTTCTAGGTTATGGCGCCTATTAAGCACCTGTTAAGCGCCCATTTACCAAGTTGTGTTCGTGTGGTATTCCCGCGTCATTCAATTCTTGAAACAGGCACATTTACAAGTGTAGCAAGGGAATATCGAGAACGCTTTCTCTCCAGAATTCGAATAACATCATCGAGAACACTTTCCGAAGACGAACTGTTGGTTAAAGCGCTCTTCGGACTTCTGTCTGATTGTTTCAGCACATGGACTCAACCAGGTTTTGTCAAGTAGTTCACTTCTGTCAACTAAATACATTTTCCTCGTGCAAAACAAAGTAGGATCGTCAACATTTGCAGAAATACTCTGTTTATTCGGGGTAATATACAGAAAAGTCGATAATTCAAGCACCTTACTGCAAGCGCGCGACGTTTGGGTACCACAGAGCAAGTTAATGAAGGGCAGGGTGGAATAGTATAACTATCGGGGCATAGGGATACGTCTATGAACAGGGAACCATTGTAAATCCATTGCGATTCGAGTGGCACATGCGAAGTGCTTCTGGAATGGAGAGATGGAGGTGGACACAAAAGAGCTGGGGCCGTAAAAACAAGTGAGCAACAAGAGCCAGTCAAGTGGGCAGCGCAACAAGGGTGGTGTAACAAGGCAGGCCAGATATACAGGCACGGACGGCATCGAGTGCGCAGTGGTTGCGGGTTCGGTCGGGCAGGTGCGAATATGTGAACAGTGAGGGTGGTGCGGCAGACAAATAGTCACACCGTGCGAGCGAGCAGCAAGCACGGGCCCATCGGCAGCGTGGCAAGAGCGAGTCAGCAGAGCAGGCGAGTGTAGGCGCAGAACTACCGGAGGGCATAGATGTCAACCACGGCAGTGGAATTCAGCCTGCATGCGAGTGCGGTGGTATGGGAACGCAGTGGTAAGCCAGGTAGCGAGCTGCGACTACGATGTGCAGGCCACAAGTTGGGGTAAGATCTGAGAACCCAAACGCAGGGTGAGGGAGTATTGGGCGAGGGTGCACAAAACAGCGTGCTAACGGCGAGACGGGAAGCGCCGGGGAAGGACAAAGCTGAAGTACAACATTGAGGCGTGGGGCTAGCAAAGTCCACGGCCAGAGCGGGGCCAGGCGCTGCCGAAAAGCGGGCAGGAAGATTGCAAACAGCGAGGTCGATTGCGAGCCCAAGGATAGGTTTGACGGGTCACAATATGGGGAAGATTTATACTTGATAGAAAAGAGTCTCAAGGCCCAATTTCGGAGGGCCAGAGGGTCAGCAGCATTTTTTATGGAAATTGAGCCTGGATATACATGCTGATGTGGCGCCCATCCTGCAGCGTTGATGTGGCCTGAGAACGTTTTGAGGCAGCACAACAGTATTTCGTATCTATATTAACGGCCTAGAGAAGAGAGAGAGCCAGTAGAGGTCAAGGGGCGGTGGGGAGCGGCTGGTTGCGAGGAGGAAGAAAGATTGATGGGAGACGATCTGAATGTAACACGGGTAAATAATCTCCCATTTGGGAAGCGAAATTGACGGCACACCGTGCGCCATCAATTGTGGCGGCCAAGCAGGCGGACGATGGGCGCGATGATCGGGCGGTGCACGCTGTATGTGCAAAATAAAGGTGAGGTGATGTATCAGAATCCACCGTGGCTTAGCGGTTTTGATACATCGCGGCTCACCGCTAATCAGCGGAAGGCTGATACATCAAAACGCCGTATACGCCTGAGGATGGCTGGAGGACTATCCATTCCTTTCATACTGTTGGAGCAACAAAAACTGACTCCAGAAGAGTGCATTGAAGTGAATTCAAGCGCTTTCTGGAACAGTTTTGTTGCGCAGAGTCATTTGTGATTTTTTGCCTGACTTGATAGATGGCTGAGAATTTGTTCGCAGACATCTGAGCTGCGAATGATTCCCTGTGATCATCCGCAACATTTCCGAACTTTTTTTTAGTGTCACAGTCCGCCTGGCCGATTTCAGAAAACCCAAGTTCGAAAATTTGTGTCACAGGTCACAAGTGCGGAGAATTGAATGAAACTCTACAGTAAGTGCTCTTCAGTAACGCGCTGGATAGCGGTCGGGAACCCACAATTTTGATGCGGCGCGCCATGGCGCGCGAGAGGCGCATTGCACAGCCACATGCGCCCCGACGAATCCGCCCACAACGCCGCCGCATGAAGTGGTTCCAGATTAGGCAGGAGCTAGCTGTCCAGGAGGTATGTCTAGTCTTTTATAAAAAGGCCACCTCTAATCTAGAGTCATTTATGCAAAAATGGTCCAACTCTACTTAGATACTTTTTCTATAAAAAAGTGCCGTCTATGCCTGGGGGAGGTACTTACTGGTGAAGCCCAGCAGTGCGGTACTCGGGACGATAATGATCAGGGTACGAAATCCCCAGACTACCCAGAGATGGTGGAGCTTGGCAAGCATTGATCAATTGATCAAGGTGGAAGTGTTGCCAATTTTGACCAGCCACTTACAATCAGCGCTTCTCCAACCGAGATCGACACGGTCATCAATGCGTACTTGAGGACCTCCGTGGTTTGGGAATAATCCGAGTAAAATCTTTGTGGACCGAGACATCCGGCTTGGCAGTCGTGAAAGGCGGTATAAAGCCGCACGACGTTCAGCACCCAATGCTGAAACAAAAAATAAATCTCGTGCTTGCACAACTTGAACAACCACGCACCGCAGTGACCGCCATAAAAACACTAAAAACTCCGAGCGCGACAGGGGAAAGGAAGGGGGAGTTGAAGCAACGTCTGTTCGTGAAATTGTAATTGCTGTGTGACGTGACCGTTCCTGGTGCCGCATAATCATGAGATACAGAATGTAGGATGCGAGAATTACATAGACGCCATAAAAAAGGCTTTCAAGCACCGCGACGGAGAGATTGACATCCAGGAGCGAGATGGTAAGCATGGCGGATACGGGGGTACATTGGTCCACGCAGACTTATAGATATGACGGAACCCAAGAAAAGAACCTGGCAGCCATCTTGACGGATTGCGCAAGAACTCGAATTGCGGGACGACCACCTTGATCGTGCGATAAGTATGGAAGGTTCTATCCTGCAAATTTACAGCTTCAGCCGCAGCCGAAATGGCTCCTTGGACAAGTTGACTGGGATCAACTGGAAAGCAGCTCCAGAGCCATGAGAAGGAAACGAACGGACTATGAGTGTCATCCGCAGCAGGGATCATTCCCGGTGTTTGATAGTTTACCCGGCCCAGAAATGTGGCTCTGGGCTGGGGAAAATGAATTCCTGAGTGGAAGGCTGCTAATCGTATGCCTAGAGGATACGGGTTTCTGCGCGAGGTGGAGAATTAGGCCGAAACCCCCACAACATGACGTGGGTGAGTTGGAATGCGACGACGGGAAGTTGGTTCAAACCCGGGGAGTGTGGAATTTCGACAAAGCTATTTGATACGCATTCGCCTCGTGCTTGCGATCTTGGGTGCTCTTTTCCATTCGATCCAACTCATCGTGTTTCAGCTCTGCGGATGTGGTTCGCATGTCCCGGCCGATCTATCCACTGGCACCATAATGGCGGGATTTACTTCACTTTGCATCAGGTTGGCATGGATTCGGCAATGGAATCGTCATGAATCAGTGCATCTACAGATAAAATGCGTTTAGTGGGGAGCAAAGCTCCAGACGTCGACACAGGGAGTCCCGTCGCAGTTCCGGCTGACCGATTGCAATGCGATGGTGCGCCTTCAGGGCTGCATGACGCGGCCCACATAAATGTGCACATCCCGTGTGTTTAATTTACTTGAAAGAGATGAAGAATGAGGGAGAATGGCACTCGGAGCCAGGTCTTGATAGTGAGAATTCCTGGAATTTTCATGAACAATGCGAGATTTGGACTCGATATCTCGGCGCGAATTACTGGTAAAATCCTAGTGCAGACGGATTTGAATGAGTTGGATATTCCGGTTATTACCGGGATGCAGTCAATGGCGAGGAATTGTCGATTAAAGCCGCTTTCGAAGGCCACATTCAGAGACTCCAGAGACTGAAGGACTAGGTGAGCATGTTTGTGTGGTCTCGAAATCAGCGAACTCAAGTATTGCCGTACTCTTGAGGAACGTTCTTATGATAGTCTTTGTCGTGAAGCGTGTGAGAAGTTGGTAATGGCGGCGCTTTGCAAGGACTCACTCCGAGACTACTATATTCAGCTCCTATAAGGCGGATAGGGCCGACAAGCGGCAGAGCCCGCTACCACCTCCAAATATGAGTCGATTCACATTGGATGGAGGACATATAGAGCTGGGATCATACCATTGTCGGAGGAGCGCTGAAAACCGTCATTCACTTTTTCAAAATGTTGACAAGGCCGCAAGTCTGATGCACTGTAAGAATGTGTGTATAAGCTATGAATGAACAAAAACTTCAAGTTATGAACAACTGAATATGAACCAACAAATGCCATTGAGATTATCAGCATATGAAGGAAATTTACAATCTGATACCTGCTGTTCAGAAGGTTGACTCCGAAGCTCCAGTCCCCTGGGTGAGTGTATAGTGTTAGTTTCCCGCATTTTTCGCCGCAATTGAGCCAAGGCAAGCCCAAGTGTTTCATGAACACAGCTCATGGTTCCACTAGTGCTAGCCGACGTTACTTGTCGATTCCCAGTAAAGCCAAGGAACCAACGCGTGTTCAAGACCAATTTTCCTCGTGACGGCAGCAAGTTCGGTCGCAATAAGGTCATAAAGCGAAAATAAGCATCTTCAGGCCTAATTGACGCGCACATATCCTGATATTCTTGCATTTCAGCCTTCCCACTGACTTTTTCCAGGTCGATCAAAGTCCTTCGTAATCTCCCGGGTAAAATCATTCAAGTTCAATGAGCGACCGGGTTGTGTTTTACTGTATGTTCGCGGTGAGCTCACTTCAGTCATGTAATTCATTGGAGTGATTTGGAATGGCGGAATCCGGCAATAGTGTGGACTGTGGCAGAGAATCATTCAAGTGGCGTCGCTTTCGACAACACGTGTTGAATTCAACTTAAGCAACTTGCCCAAAAAACCACCAAGAAGCGAAGGATCATGGTAGATAGTAGCAGGCTGCAGCAGAAGAATAAGGAACACAAAGTACGCAGGTTTCCGGTACTGGGTCAAAAGCAGAGTCCGAGAGCACTAGCAGTGAATGAGAAACCAGTCTTGAAGTGTTTGGCTGAGCTGCGTTGTAACCTGGAATTGGGACAGGTCATCACATCCTCAAGCAAGATCGGTCATGAGTGTGAAGCGAAGATATGTTGACGCTCTCAGAAAGTTCGGAGGGCGACAGGAGCGGAGCGGAACCTCAGCAAGATTATGTGTAGTGCTCGGCAATCGTTCGGCTCGTTCGGCAGAGTGTGGAATTTGGCGGAGGGATCAGCGCTTACCCAAATATTGCTGACAAAAATGTGATGCCCACTGGGCATTAAAAATAGGGCGCCCTAAAACCCTTACCTAAAGGTAGCGGGAATATTTTTGAGCGTTCGATTTGTATTCCAGCGGTTGTACCAGATAACAATTGTAGCGCGCTCCGCGGCAGAGCCCACTAACTGTCTAACCCAGTCTGTCACTTACTAAACTCAAAGTACTTTCTGTGCCTCACCAAAACTGTTTCACTCAGATAACATTTGTACCGCAGGGTTGAATTTCAATGAGTTTCTCAACCCAACTTAAGCCCGACATCGGTTACTATAGAGGAAAGCTAATTTGACTGACTCTTTAATTTTCAGTGGGAACGAAATGTTTTGGGTACCAAACCTCGCTCGGCTGTCGCTGTCTTGCCAACTAATTCTCGTTGGGACTGAACATTGAGTTGATTGGAATACAATGTTCACATTGGAAGATAATACACAATATCGAGGGCGCGTACACATAGCATTGTACGTGTATATACAAGTATGCTGATGCGCGTATGACCCACCACACAGACCGGATGTACGGGTTTCCTGCGAGTAAAGAGTGAGAACAATGTTAACGGCAAAAATCTTGCGGTCAGATTGGACTCACCACAGACTATATGGTCGCAAATCTAGAAGTGCCTAATGCAAAGGTTAGCTTCACACCTATTCAAGACCCATATTCGCACCCGAAATTGAATGAATATTTCAAGATGAGAGGCAAATGCAAGCCGAGGTTGAATGTAGCCACTTTCATGAGCACCTCATAGCCAGATGTCGTCAAGACAGACAGAAAGAAAAGGCCAAGTATGCATCTGATATTCCGACCCGAAGATATCACAAGAAATGAAATCTAGTAACATGCAGCGACCCTGAAACGCAGACAAACATCAAAATAGAGCGACGATAAAGTATGCCAAAGCCGCAGAAAAGTCGCAAGGTGAAAAAGAACGGGTGGTCCGGGAGCATGGAGACCCAGAGAGAAGGGCCACAAAGTAAATTGTACAACACAAAACAGAACAGTTGAATGAGAGGGGTTCACAGAGGTTGACGTTGGCCAAGTGCATTTCGGTGGGCTTTCGGAAGAATGGTCGAAGTGTAAATAAAAAGGAGAGCTCACGCAGTGACCCAGAAAAGACTGAACGACGCGAGACTGAAGCACGCTAACAGGGGTCAAAGTTGACGGAAGAGCGATTGTCGGAGGCATGTGAAAGCATTCTACAAATACGAAATGACAGGCCGTGAACCCAAAGATCGGTACACTTACTGGAAAAGGCAACTTCGTCATCGGATTGACGAATTTCTGGCGGCAATCGTGAAATCAATCAGATAGCAAACAAGAACCAACATCAAAGTGTGATTTACTGCGAAAAAGTTAACGCCGAGCACCACAGGACCCACTACCTAAAGTTAGTGGGCATGAGTCCTGTCCTGCGCTCTCCGGCTACTTACATTTCGGGTTGAGGGGAGCCTGAAAGTTCAACCTACCTGTGGTATAACATATCGACGCACTGGACAACGTAGAAGAGAACAAATACGGGAGTAACCGAACGCATACCCCATGCTCTAGAGAAGCACATTCCCGAGCACCATCGTCGGAATGCTTGCTATCCCCCTCACTGTAGGTCGATAGTTGGTATGTTAAGCCGACGTCGAACTCTCTACACCAAGGGAGAAATTGTTTTGTTTCGTCCATCGTTCTGGCAAGGAATCTCGGGAGGTACTTGCTGGTCAAAGCGGCCAGCGTGATGCTGGAGAAAATGATAATTCTGGGATGAGATGCCAAGAGAACCCAGAGACAGTGGATCTTTAATCAAGGATTCATCAGTCCGCCCATGCCACGGCCCGAGACGTAAACCGATCGATATTAACGCCCAAGGGGGTAAAGTTTTGTGAAAAGTGGAACCGGACCCACCTTTTGAGAATAAGACCTCGCCGCTGAACCAACCAACCACGTGCCGTCCAAATAAGGAAATTCCCCCTATCCTTCATGAGCTAGAGAGCGAATTGCTGGGTTATATGGCCTGAGGTCTATTAAATTTGTTCATTAGCACCTTCTTCCCACCCAATTTGTTTGAAATTTGGATTGTTGCAGCTTCAATAGAATTTCCTGTTCGCCGCTCGCCAACACGTGATTGCTCGCTTCGCTCGCAATTACCGGCTAACACGTGACGAGGGGACAGGGCTGAATTTTGCATGTAAACACGAACAAATTCTACGCACGGTGGCTGACGGTCCTTAAGCGACTAAATGCCTTCAAAATCGTCCAATTCTGGGGATATTGCCCTGAAAAGCAGATTAAAAGATGTGTATTTGTGGCAGCTTTCGTCCCATACCAAAATCATTAGGAACGGGGAAGAAAAAAATTGCATTCAGAAAAAGGAGCTGTGTAATGATGATTACGCACTTCGCGAGCACCTTTAGGGTTCAACACGGGTATCGGGTCCACCCGCGGGTTTGTACCCGAGGGTCTGCCGGGTACGGGTACGGGTTGGAATTTTTCGACCCGTCACAATACCGTGTACCCGTGCGGGTAAACCCGCGGGTTTTTGGCCGAAAAGAACTGTCAAACTCGGCTTGAACTCGGCCCACCACAAGGCAAGACAGCTGCGTCCCATCCGCCAACATCATGCCAGCAAGACGTCGTAACTTCGACAGCAATCCCTGCTCCTGACGACGCTATGGCATTATTTGAGTTCTTTACCAAAAGAAGGCCCACCGTCGGCCACCGATGCCAAATTGAATGACGGCACTTGAGCCGCGCGTGGCGTGTCAAGTGCCGGTGATGAGAAGTGAAGTGCCGTTGATGGCAGCACATATGCCGCCTCTGATCTGAAGTGCCGCCGTTCTATATTCACTGAGTGTGCCGCGTTTTGTTGGTCCCGGAACAACTTGATTCGGGTTCAGTATCTTATCGCGGCATGCACTCCCCAAAAGCGTAAACTTGCAGAAGTAGAGCAAGAGGATGGAGTTATTGAGATATCTGACTAACGTAGTACATCTTTTGTAACTCAAGGACTTTACTTCTCGCTTTTTTCCAGTTGCATACCACGGGTCGATCCGACGGGTCTAAGGTACCGCGGGTAATTCGGAACCCGCGGGTGACCCGTACGGGTTTGAGGCCCGCGGGTCACTCGGGTACGGTATTGACGGGTACGGGTACGGGTCGCCCTCTGGGTACCCGCGGGTAGACCCGTGTTGAACCCTAGGTAAGTTGGAACTTGCTGGAAACTATTCTGGCAGCCAAATGGTGCCTCAAGAGCCATTTCCAGCCTCAAACTTGGTGGCTCCCAGAAAAAAAATTTCGGCCTGGCGGCCGAACCGACCACCCAGCCCCGGTCCGGCAATCACGGCCCGATACCCCCTTGTTAACGCCACCATTAACAGGGACTCGAGGACTTCCGTGATTTGGGAATGATCAGAGTGAAAATGTTGGGGTCCCATGCATTCCAGCTGCTAATCTTGGAAAGCAATGTGCAGCTGGAAGACGTTTAGTAGCCGGTGCTGAAATAGCGACTTGTTTGCTTCTACAGCCCAAAAGAGAAGTATGCCCGAGACGGGGATACAAAAAGCAAGAGCTCCAACTGCCAAGCCTTTCGAGTTTGGTCCCACCGATTTTTTCTCGCCGGGAGTGATAACGCTAGCACCGTGGTTTTCAAGGCATTCCGTAGCTGTCAGAGCGTCGGGGTCATCTCGCTGCTTATCGCCACCGTCCGGGGGTATGGTAGGGGGATCGTATCACCCTCAAAGTTTGAGGGAGAGATAGTCCAATATTATATGCCTGGCCGAATGATAGACTACTTACGTCCAGCGCAAACGCGCCGCCGAGGTGCTTGCCTTCCGTACTTGAACTCTATAAAAGGCCTGGTAGACCAGTATCAGAGAATGGAGAGTGTCAAACGTTGGACGGAATGTGAATATGCAGTCGACGAGATCATCATCCAGAGACAACTGAAAGCGCGCGTGGTTATTCGGGAAGAGGGGAAGTGGCTGTGCATGACACGCCGTTGGCTTGTTGTCTACACAGACAAATATGACCTTCACAACTCAGCTGAGGATCGGGCAGGAGACAGAGACTCCATGGAGCCTCCGAATTCTTATATTTGCCGTGTGCAGTAGCGAAATTTATTGAAATTACTCTACGTCGTTTGACAGGACGACTGTGTCGACCCCGACTGCGGTTTCTACCAAGTTTCTGCGCTGGAAGATTTTGGGAGCGCGGAAGGACGAAGGAAGGAACTAAATATAATGGTGTCACAGCGGTGGTGGAGGACGCGGGTGGTGTTGACGGTGCTCGTGCTGGTGGCGGCGGCGGCCAGAGCCCGCACGCGCACGACGAGCAGGAAAAGATTGAGGCGGAGGTGGAAGCTGCAGTACCACGACCCGGATACTGCTGCTGCTGGCGGGTGGCTCTGCTGCGTCACATGTGGATTGGATCTGCCTTGAGCATAAGCCTCGAGCGCCGGAGCCCGGACGCGCACGACGTATAAGTACCCCAGCGCCGATCCTGCGGCCTCCCCTCCCCATCGCTCCCCTCGCGCGCATCGTCCCCCCTTGCCCTGCTGTTCATTCCTTCGGTTTCCTTGGCTTCTGGCTCGCGACGGAGGGGAGTCCCTCGCTAGGATGGACAAAGTACTTGTCGATGCGTATCGGCGTCGGTAGGCACAGCGTATCCCGCCGGAGGACAAAGGCAAAGGCAGCGCGCAGGAGGTATGAAGGTACGAAGGGCGAAGGCCGAGGAATGGAGGAGGTGGTGCAGGCCGCGCTGGGGATGCTGTCTGTGATGCTCGATGCTCGCTCGTCGCCGGCTCCGGAATGTACGGGCGTGCCGATGCTCGTACTGACAGCGGCGGCGGGAGCTCGCGTGGCGCAAGGTGGGCAGAGAAAGGCAAGATAGAGGCGAAAGCGAGCATAATCTTGAATGGAGCATCTCCTGGCCGAATCTGGGATGGCTAGCGCGAGACACCGTCCTCCTCCACACCCCACCCTCATTCTCTCCGTCTGATCACTATCGTTCCCTACCACGTCGTCCCTGCCCTCCCGTATTCTCCACTCCCCGCCTCAACTCACAGCGAGGACGAATCCTGGGGACAAAGTCCTTATCGATCGCATCGATAACGGCGTGCGCAGCGCATTTGGGTACAGGACAAAGGCAAGGCGGATGCGGACAAAGACGAGGCGAATGCAGAGAGCGGGAATCGAGGATCGACGACCGGACGGTGAAGAACGAGGACCATGGGCAAAGAATGTCGAGATACCCGCACTGCTCGCCCTCACACCGCCGAGGACGATGCTCGCGCTGCTGGTGGTGCTCTTAGGGGTGGTCGAGTCGGTCATGCTGCCCATAGTCCGCTCGCGAAGGGAGGGGAGAGGAGAGGAAGGCGAAGGAGTGGTGATGGTGGAGACGGAGGCGAAAGTCGACAGCCTGGGCGGGTAGTCTTCGGAAACAAGATCGCATCCCTGCCTCGACTGAGTAAGCACGAGTCTCCAGCGAGGGAGCGAAAGCGACGATACCTACAGAACTGCTGAAGAGAGCATGAAGCCCTTACTCCCCAGGACACGGCCGACGCCCCCACGACGCACTCCCTTATCTGCCATCCCATGTGTCCCGCTTCTCACCACCTCACCACCCTCCGCCTGAGGCTGCGTCCTGGATCCCTGGTGCGCGCTCGGAGGCTTCGACCGAGCGATACGCGTCTTCAAGAGAGCGGATCTCCAAGCGATAACCCAGATCCACGCGCGCGAAGAAATGAGTGGAGGCGGATGTAGGCGATGCTCGTGCTCGTACCGGCGGCGACGACGGCGACAGGGTCGAAGGAGGTGCGGGGGTGATGATGGCGGTGGGAGGTGCTACTCGAGCGGGCGATCCTGGCGGGGGAGGTATAGTGCTGGCACTACCAGTAGCGGCCACACGAACGCGTGAAAGGGAGAAGGCGGAGGCGGTAGCCCTAGCCCGCAGCGCGTCAATCCCTGACTCGAGTATTGAGTCTCAAGTGCGAACGGCGAGCGAAGGTACGTACCAGATCGACGAAGCAGAAAGCTCATCCCGCCCCACGGCACCCGCGACTCCCTCTACTCACACGGCTGGCCCGTCCTCCTGGAGCTTTCTTATCGTTCCCGAGCTCGCACATGTGCAGCGCCTGATCTCAGTCCTTCTGAGCAGGCGGCGCTGCGGCTGACGCCAGAGATTCTGCTGCCGGACGGAGCTGCTGTGATGTCGATGTCGATGTCGTACTGCTGTCGTCGTGGTGCCTTGCATAGGAGCCGGGCGGTGAGGAAAAGGGTGTCGTGCCGCGGCGTATTCATGGCGGTGTCGCGGGGGAGCGGGGCTGCAGCGGACGGCGAACCTGCTGCGGAAGCCCAACGTATCATTCGTGCCGCTGGGCGGAAGTCAAGGTGGTCAACGGCGATGCTGACGTCGCGAATCCGCCCCGGCGTGACGTGGGGTGGTAACAGACGATGTGCGTGCGGTCTCCGCGTCGAGAACTGTCCCCGCCCAGACATTAGTTCTCTCGAAGATGGACGGGAAGGTTTAAAAAATACGCACGTTGGCGTCGTAGCCATCCGCCGACTCCCCACCCGCTCCTTCCAGCGTCGTCTTCGCCCCGATTCCTTGCCGCGTCATCACGATTCACAGAGCATCCGTCGCCTCGGCCCGCTTGTCCGCCGTCCCGAGCACGATCCATCAAGTATCCAGCAAGGCGCGTCCGTTTTCTAGGATCGCATCGGGTCAAGCGCGGTGCCCAGCGGGTATGGCGCACAAAGAAGATGGGACCGCGGTAGGTGCGGGATCGAGATCGATCAAGCCAGAGCAGCAGGTCCAGCAGAGTCAGGGCGGTCGCGCGGTGGGTGCTGGTGCCGGCGGTGGCAAGGAGGGCGAGGGAGGAAATGGATGCGGCACGAGGCTACTGCTGGGGCGAACGGTCTATGGGATAGCGGGGTCGGTGCCGGGGCACGGCGGGGAGGACGGCGAAGGTGGTACCACAGCAGAGATGGACAGCAAGAAACGGTGGGGAGCTGCGGAGGCAGGCCGTGTCAGTCCGACGCTACAAGGGTGTGGATAGAGGGATGGGTTCGAAGAGAAGCGAAGCGAAAACAAAGAGGCGCAGCACTGGCGGGTAGGTATATCCAGCCGCGCTTGCAGAGCGAGGCTCCCCGACGACAGCAAGCACAGCAAAACCCCGAGAGCCAATGCTCCATACAAGGCGATACAAGAGAGGAGCGCGGATAGGAATCGAAAAAGACAACAAGCAGCGAAGAGCAAGGAGTAACGACTGCAAAGAGAAAAATAGAAGGAAACACACCGGATTCGGTCGCATCGCAATCCTGCTTCTAACCCTTCTCCTCTTCTTCCGTACCGTGCGCGAATGGGGTGTTTGTCGACGGTCGACAGGCTGGTCAATGACAATATCCCTCGCACCGAATCGCTGCGCGCCGAGGGAATGGGCGCCAAGTGGGGTCAAGATCCAGACTATCACGAAGACACGAGACTTAAAATTCCAATTTCCGAATGGCAGGCCTGCTCTCCATCGCCAACACGCGGCGTGCGGGCAGGGAGGCCGCGCACAGCTGAAACGCCGGCGCCAGTCAGCAAGAAACCGGGTGGATGACGAATAGATTCCCACGCACGACGTTGGAGAATCGAGTGAATGCCCACCGACGCGCCCCCGCCCGGCATCTTGATCTCGCGCCGCTGGAACGACTTCACATTTGCATTCACGGACTTGAATCCGAACATACCCTCGCCATCGAGTCCTGGGTAGAATACTAAGGCTGCTGGCGTCCTCAAGAACCCAGATCCAGAATAACCGTTGAGAATATCTTCCTCTCCATGAATCGAATCTCTTGCCGTTTGGTTTGCGACGGCATGGTGGAGGCGAAAGGCGCGTTGACAGCTGCACTGCCACCTGTGCCGTGACCGTCGTAACGTGTGACGAGCTTCTTTGCCTCAACTTCCACTCCAGAAAAATCGTTTATCGTCGCAGTGATACGGGAACTCTGAAATGCGCACTTCTACACCATCCAATTCGAACCTCAACCGATCTGCGGTGTTTCTACTGGCCAACTACTGGCATAGAACTCGGGAGACACTTCAAGACTTTCGTTCACTTGGCATTCTGCGCTTGCTTGTTGGCTGGCGATCCCGCTCGAACTTTGAACAATTGGCGGCCACAGCGGGGCAGAAACTCTCTCGCTGGCGGGCCACTCTTCGAAATTACTTTGATCTATCTATTGCGGCGTCTTCATAAATCAAGACTCCAGTTTTCGTCCTCTTGCACTGTCCATTGTTGCTCCGAATCAAAGTTGAGATTCCTGGCATCGTATCTGCAATCCGAAAATTGTCACGGACCAGTCCTTCCCGGGTCCATTTCTGTCACTAGCTAGATATTCAAGGCTATTTATTCCATCCAAGAAAGATATAGCATTTCTGACCTAATTGTCGTTCGATCCCTTCCGACTGTTTCTAAATACGTGCGTGCTTATCTTTCAACTCCTTGAGCTCTCCTCATTGCCGTTGCTGATTCAAATATCGTGTCTAGGTGCCACAAAACAATCCTCGCTCCTGTTTCGGATCTCCTCATGCATTTCATTTGCGCAGATTATCTGTGCTTCGATTGGAATTGGACCTGTACTTCACACGAATCTTTAAGATTGTCGTCGCAGCGAGAGATCGGCATTTCGGACTTGCTCGTCTCGGAGACCTCGCCTACAAAATCTGGCTAGAACTCGCTACGTGCCATTAATATTACTCGATTTCCGGCATTATCTAAAGCATAGAATCAGCGAAGGATTCTCAGAAATCCGGGCCTGATTCCATTTAGATTATCTCTGCGGGCTCTTATCGTTTGATTCATTCAGCGCATCCAATTCAAACGTACATGGCACTTCTTGTATTACTGGGCTGCATTTGCAAATAGACTTGAGTCTTTACGGTCCGATCTGTGCCAATATATCACTTTCAGCGTCTTCAGAAGTCAAAACCTCAAGTGGAATGTTGTACTTTAAGTTCTTGCGACACATACTTGGATAATAATCCCGTCGGTATTCCGGCGTATCTCGATGGGTTATACGTCTCGATGAGTTATACGAGTAGCCATCCAAGCATTCGAAATCTCGTGAGCATCAACCCGGTTACTCCAACTGATTTGACACTCGAAAGAGTCTTTCAGCACTGTATTTTATTTTCCAATTCCTTCCGTTCGTGAAGGGATGCGTGCGTCCTGATTTTTGTCGAAATTTAAAGAATACTCACATTTGTTGTCTTCGATTTCTGCATTGAATGTTTTTCGATCCTCTCGGATCGTTGAGAGCACCCTTAGCGATTCTCGACCAATAACCGAATAAAAAGAGAGCAGGCAAGCATGGAGGCTGGGGCAAAGATGGCAAGACGGGAGAGTTCCTTCGAGGATCGCGGACAATGAGTCTCGCGTTGTCTGGACGGAGGAAAAATGCCTCTGGACAAAGACTCATTTTCAACTGTTGACTGTTGGTTTTTACCCCCACTATGTCACTCGTTGTTGCATGATAAGGTAATGGATATTCACTCTCCTAGTACATACAGTACGTACTGATAGCGAATGGTACAAGTATGCCAAGTCTAAAATGGAAGTAACGGAAACATGGGTTATGGAACTGTGTCAAAATAAGTATGTATCGTGATGAGGATCCAAGTTAAAATTAAATGTCAGTTTGCGGCTACGTCTGGTTCTTGCACCAAGTTTGTGGGTTCTTGACCTTTCGATCTTCTGCTGGTTTGAAGATGTGCTGACTAGCCTGCCCATGGGTGTAGATGGATGATTTTCACCTAGGACTTGTTTCTTTTTCTCCCAAACAGTAAGCCAGAGATGTTTGGCTTTCTGATACATTTCAAGATTCGAGTATGTTTCCGCTTCTCCCGAACAGTATCCTCAGGATCTTTGGTATTTTCTCCAATTGGTAGATTGTGCATTGCTGGCAGGGTGTCTGAATGGTTTTCACCTTGAACCTGTTTCTGTTTGTCCAGAACAGTAAGCTGGAGATCCTTGGGATTCTGAGACTCTCCAGAGTGTGGGTATGTATTTGCTGGATTACTCATACCTGACAGTGTGTCTGGATTGTTTTCACCCAGAATCTGATTTTCACCAAGGTCTGCATATGTGATTGCTAGGTTATTCATAGCTGACAGTGTGTCTGGGTGGTTTTCACCCAGAATCTGTGTCTGTTTCTCCAGGACAGTAACCCGGAGATCCTGGGCATTCTGATGCTTTCCAAGGTCTGCATATGTGTTTGCTAGGTTAGTCATAGCTGACGGTGTGTCTGGGTGGTTGTCACCCAGAATCTGTGTCTGTTTCTCCAGGACAGTAACCCAGAGATCCTGGGCATTCTGGTACTCTCCAAGGTCTGCATATGTGAATGCTAGGTTATTCATAGCTGACAGTGTGTCCAGGTGGTTTTCACTCAGAATCTGTGTCCTTTTCTCCAGGACAGTAACCCGGAGATCCTGGGCATTCTGATACTCTCCAAGGTTCAAGTATGTGTTTGCTAGGTTATTCATAGCTGACAGTATGTTTGGGTGGTTTTCACCCAGAATCTGTGTCCTTTTTTCCAGGACAGTAACCTGGAGATCCTGGGCATTCTGATACTCTCCAAGGTCTGCATATGTGTTTGCTAGGTTATTCATAACTGTCAGTGTGTATGGGTGGTTTTCACCCAGAATCTGTGTCCATTTCTCCAGGGCAGTAACCTGGAGATCCTGGGCATCCTGATACTCTCCACGGTCTGCATATGTGATTGCTAGGTTATTCATAGCTGTCAGTGTGTCTGGGTGGTTTTCACCCAGAATCTGTGTCCGTTTCTCCAGGACAGTAACCTGGAGATCCTGGGCATTCAGATACTCTCCAAGGTTTGAGTATGTGATTGCTAGGTTATTCATAGCTGACAGTATGTTTGGGTGGTTTTCACCCAGAATCTGTGTCTGTTTCTCCAGGACAGTAACTCGGAGATCCTGGGCATTCTGATACTCTCCAAGGTTCAAGTATGTGACTGCTAGGTTATTCATAGCTGACAGTGTGTCCAGGTGGTTTTCACCCAGAATCTGTGTCCATTTCTCCAGGACAGTAACCTGGAGATCCTGGGCATTCTGATACTCTCCAAGGTTCGAGTATGTGTTTGCTAGGTTATTCATAGCTGTCAGTGTTTCTGGATGGTCTTCTCCCAGAATCTGTTTCTGTTTCTCCAGGACAGTAACCCGGAGATTCTGGGCATTCTGATACTCTCCAAGGTCTGCATATGTGATTGCTAGGTTATTCATCGCTGACAGTGTGTCTGGGTGGTTTTTCCCCAGAATCTGTGTCCGTTCCTTCAGGACAGTAACCCGGATATCCTGGGCATTCTGATACTCTCCAAGGTCTGCATGGGTGTTTGCTAGGTTATTCATAGCTGACAATGTGTCTGGATGGTTCTCACCCAGAATCTGTGTCTGTTTCTCCAGAACAGTAACCTGGAGATCTTGGGCATCCTGATATTTCCCTAGGCCTAGGTATGTCTCTGCAAGCACACTCATGGTGGTCAATGTTTGGGAATGTTCATTCCCTAGAAGCAGCTATTTTTCTTTCACTGCTGCCTCTAACATCTCTGTACTTTGTCTGTATTTCCCAGCCTCTCTCAAGAGCATCCCAAAATGGTCCCTGAACAATAAAGCTACATTTGAGTCAGCTTGTGCAACCATCTCAACATGTGGACATAATGTTACAGCGGGCAATACACTATCCCACTCGACACGTTTTGCAGTTGCCATGCCAAGTATGGCACCCACAGTGATCATGCCTCTGTTAGGATTAGGCATTGTTCCCCGACTCCATGCATGGACCAGTGGATGAATAGAAAAAAGCTTTGTTTCTTCATTAAAACTAATCAATGAGTGGGCTTGGATGTCATTCATGGCAAGCATGAACTGCAAAGTATCCCATTCGCCAGTTGGCTGTTGAAAATGTGACAAAAATTCCAAAGCTTCTTTCAGTTCTTCTCTTGATGGACCATCAGGTTCAGGTGTATACTTGGATGCATAGCTGAAGATTTCTTCGGAGATTGCATTGTAGTGGAGAAATGAACAATGCTGGAAGAGCAAGGTAGCTGCTGAGCTCAGCTTGTCAAAGCTCATTCACCATGTTGTATAGACTGTCCATTTGTAGCGGTCCTGATATTGAGCTGGTTTTTCACTAAGCAACCATGCTTGATTCTTAGTGTAAAGCTCGAGATAGCTGCCAAGGTTCCGAGACTTTGATATAAATGCTCCTGCTTGAACAATTGCAAGGGGTAAATAACACAATCCCTAAATGACAGTTATCAGAATTCAATAATTTTTCTGCCCTCATTGATCTAACCTTCACAATTTCTGTTGCAAGTTTTCAGTACCAGCTGTGATTTTTTGTGCAGCACCCTTGAGTAATAAGGCTACTGCCTCCTTTTCTTCCAGGTCTGATACCAGAAAGTACGTTCCTGCCAGAACACAGAGACCAGGGTTTCGAGAGGTGATAACAATGTTTCCGTGATCACATTCTGGGATAAATTCTTGAAGAGCAATACTTGGATCATCAGCATTGTCAAAAACAAGGAGCTATGGTTGCACTTGGCTTGTCAGCCATAGCAAGCCTTCATGTAGGGAATTTCCAGCACTCTGCATAATAGCAATGTTCTTGAGGCCTGTACCAATGGTTGCAATGGTGCTGGCATCAATGAAGAAAACATCTGAGAAGCTGAAACATTGTTTAACAGATATCTTCAGATGAAATAATCAAACTCACTTGGATGAAAACTCCTTTATGAATTTCAGAGCAATCTGTGTCTTCCCAGCACCTCCAAGGCCATGTAGCAAACAAATTCTCTGGACCTCTGCATTTGAAGTGAAAAAATCATGCATTCCATCCAGAACATCTTTTCTGCCCTGATATTCGAGATGGAGGGGGACAGTGGGTGCCAATTTGAGCTGCTCGGATTTTGCTTCGCTGAGATGCCTGCTCCGAAGCTAGTGTGGACAAATGCAACTGTTGTGCAGCAATGTGAAATGTAGGACCCAATCCATCCCCACAGTGGCCACCAATGGCACCATTGGAGTGACTCTGACCCCCAGAACCACCTTGACCACCTACTTGAAATTGGGCATCATCTCAGTAGAGACAGATCTTCTCCTCACCAGTGATGGTCAGCTGTAGCGGTCCAGCATGATCCTGTGTATGCATAGTACCCGCCACTTGCTGGAAGGGGAGTTTGTCGTAGCCTTTCAGCTACTTCAGAAGGCTCCATAGGCGCGAAGACCGGTCAAGCAGAGGGCTAGGACAGCGTACGTTGTGGCCGTGGACAAGGCGTGGCAAGCATAGCCTCGTTGTCGACATGTTTTTCCCATGCCGAAAAAGGCAGGAAGTTCCCTTTCTGCTTTACACCCGAATAATTCAGTCACAATATTAAAAGTTCACAGACAGATCAGATAAAATGAGTATGTTCGCAAAGCTAGCTAAATAGAGTCAGGGATGTATAAATTGTGGCCACGACTTTCCAACAAACCACCTGTGGGCCGTATTCGGCGCCAAGTTTCGGAATATGCCGAAGCGTAAGCGCTTAGCAGACAGACCAGTAAACAGCCCAAGACCAGCGCACAAGTTATTGAGCGTAAAATATACAGGACGGGAGGTTGACGGTCTGTTTCAGCGACAGATTGCGCGCCGCGGAAAGTCACAGACAGCGTCCCTTTATCATTGGGCGTCGCGGTCGTACGGGAGTACCCACAACACGAATGAAATCGACAGCGGGGCACGTAGGATGTAGGGAGGGCCGAAGAATTAATGTCGACTTGTAAGGGCCGTACCCCGCTGCTCCGCCTGCTATCCCGCACGCCCGCAGTTTCGATACCGAAAGACAAAGATGGCTTTAAATCGACGCAGTGCAGTGGGAGGAGTGCGTGCAATGAATAGCTCGATGGCGGAGCCTGAGGAACCGACAGGCGAGATGCGCCTGGAAAACAAGAGAAACTGCATCCTTTTGCTTCGCCTCGTATCCATCGGCGCCGCGATCACATACGGTACACTGCCCGAGTAGACACAAGACACGTGCGGCCAAGAATGATTTGGAATTCAGACGAAGCACATTCATGTCAAGCTGGAGTTGCTACAGATCCTTCCCCACTTACTAGTGACTTAGCGTCCAAACCCCTCGCAGTGCTGCTCCACACGTCCTGTGCACGCGATATCAGTATCCATGTCAAGAATGTAACTTGAGGCTAGATCGAGAGAGGCATCGGCATCGAGGGAATGGTGAAGAGATTGACCATGGGATGGCGAGGGAAGACTCGGAGACATGCGAACGAGTCAGAAGAGTGTTGCTTTGGGCTGTGGATGATCCGCCCAGCCATTCTGGTCCTAATCATTATCAAAACGTAGTGAGCGGGGGGTTGAGGAAAAGAGGGCGCAGTGACGGATCGAGCCATCGAATGTTGACAGAGTGAATTCGCCGGGAGCGGTGCCAGAGATGATGAGAACTACGCACACGGGCAGGCAGTGGCTTGCATACCCGAGTCGGCGCCTAATCCAGTCCAGGAATGGCATTCACCAAGCACCTCAATATCGCGCAACCTGATGGATGCAGATGCAGCCGTGAGGTCTTCGTCTCACGAAAGAGGACGTATTTTGGTACCTCGAAGAGTGGAGCCTTAGATATTTCGAATCTTAAATAAGGTCGATGGTTCCCGCTGCAGAACTGTGTGATGCGTTACTGGCCGACGAGGTGAAATAAATGTGGAGACGTACCTGGATTTCCAGCGCCGCCAGATTCCACTGCATTCAGGAGAAACGACGCGAGTTTTCTCAAATTGGCTCGGAAACGCAGAGATCTGGTGTGCAATGGCCACATTTTAATCGACATTGAGAGGAATGACAAGGAACGCACCTCCGTCTCGATCCTCACAAACAATTCGAATCGGAGGGGGGCGGAGGGAATGCGCGACGCGCCGGGTTTGTTGCGACGTAATATCTACCAGAGATACTCGAAGCAAGAAAAGCTCCAAGCGGGCTAGATCGCGCTTTTGTCTCCGGTTCTGACGCAAATCCAGGGGCTTTGTGAGGGTGGTGTATGCAATGGAGAGGCACATTCGGGTTTTGAGCCATCAAAGGATCGGTTGCGGAGAGCAGGGGGAAGATATGACGAAGCCTCGCGCAGACGCCGAATAGGTCCAATTCGGCGAGGTGGTAGATATGATAGGCAGCTTCCGAGAAAGCGTTGGTCGATGATTGCGGTGTAGACATCAGCACAGGCAGGGTGAATCGAGCCTTGGAAATCAAAACGTCGAGACCCCAGTGCGCAGTGCGCACCGCGGAGCGGCCGAGCAGTGCATTTTGAAGTGGTGGAAACCGTCGGGATGACGTATGCGCCAGTCATAGAGGGCATAAATATATTGTTCTCAGCCGGAGCGAAGCGACGGCATATCTTGTATAGTCTTCACCACATGAGTCGGATAGGTGTTCAGGAGACCAGCGGGCGTTGGTGGTCGTGGGAGCGGACCGGGAAAGAAGCGAGCCGGTCCGCACAGCACGTGCCAGGCGGAGTTTGAACTCTTCGGCGGGAACCGAATTGCGGCTTGCTTCCTTTCCTTCATGTCGCTGCCTTTCGTGCGCGCATCTGCGGATGACGAGCCCGCAATCTTTCGACCACCCGCGCGTCTCACGTGCCGACTACTCTCAGGGTCTTAAATTCAAGGTTTTCTGCCTCAAGCACCCGGACACGCGAATTCAAGCGCTTGAAAACATTGGTTCTGCCGTTCGCGTTGACCTGGGCGGACGATTGCAAGAGTGTGCTCGTCCTTGTTTCCGCGTTTTTTTACGTCGTCGCACCGTCCTCCGAAGCCGCCACGAGCAGCCCACGCGCATTCGGAGCCACGCGTTTGCAGGTTTGTCAGGGAGGATGAGCGAAAGCGGATTGGACGGGAGCAAAGATTAGCCGCACATTTGGTGCGTCCCAGTCGCTCCTTGTTCCTTTTAAGCTAAAACTGACGCATGCGCAGGGTCGCCCACCATCTCGACCTCGCGCTCGTCGTGCATTTGGATAGGCAGGTATCGGTGCGTTGTCTGCCTTGCTTTTCCCGACGCATCTCATTCCCTTCTGCGCGCCGTCTTCGCGCCTTTGGAGATCGCCCTCCTTTCCCCGCTCCATTCGTTCTTCCGTCTCCCGTCGCTCTCGAGCAGGCGAAGACGCTCACGAAGCAGCTGGGCGTGCGAGGGCGCGACGGCCCGCGTGTCGCCGACGCTCCTCGAGCTCTGCTCCTTCCACCCATACCCGTACCCTTCCTTCCCCTGCGATCCTCCACCCTGCTCGCTGCCCGTCGCGTCGCTGCCTTTCTCCGTGCTGCCCATCTTCATCCTCATCACAGCATCCGACCGTCCCGCCCATACCTCTGCCGGTTCGTTCTGGGACGAGTGTCTTTCTCCTCCTCCCGTTACTCGCTTTCCTATTCTATCTTGCTTGCTTGCTGTTTCTATGTCCGTGTATCGACGTCGCTAACCCTACGATTTTCGCAGACTGTGCCTCGAATCAAATTCGCCCTACGACGGCGCCGCTATAGCTGCGAATTATGGGCAGCGGCTGCGGCAAAGGGGGGTCGACAATGCGGCGCATAGTAATCATTGCTGCGCTGTCTTGCTTGCATCTTTTCGCTAACTTGACATTTGGTCAGTCTTCTGCGCGGTCCACTAGTCTTTTGTATGTACCCCTGCCTGTGTGTGGTACATTTCAATTCGACTTTGATCCTTGACTCGATTCGACACTCATTGTGAAATTCTGGGACTCGGCCAAAACACATGGGTTCAAACTGTGAGTCGACCTACCTTTGCGCTGAGCTTGGTTGATCCTGCTAAGCGGCTCAATGTCATGCTCGCTGCTGTGCTGTACTTCGACTTATCTCGTCTCTCCGGAGATATGCTTCATGGTGCGTCTGAATACGCAGGTACCGACACGTAGTCTGCCTTGCGTTCTCGACGGACTCCTCGCCCTCTTCCTGGCGCATTAAGATAGGACGTCGCCCGCCCTTCCGCGCCTGCCAACCCGGATCTTCTCCCCTTACGACGATTCTGGCAACTGGTCCATGGGCTGCGCGTGCGGACAGCTATCTCAACCCAATCAAGACTCTGGCCTTGCAGAAATGTTGCGAGATCGATCCCGCGGGGGCGCTCACTGGACAACATCTTAGCAACCGAGACATCTGCGTCCAGGTCGAGCGATGGATATGTTGATCCCCACGAGCGGATCCATGTCCCCTCTGATGAAACCGAGTTCGACGGCGTGGCTCATGGTCCAAGCAGCGCCGTTTTGGATCTGTAACTCACTTTATCATCCCTCAAGCTCCAGAGCGCTAATCTGGCCGCTTTTTAGTGGTCATCGAGTAATATTCGTCGACCTGGTACAAATGATTGAGCTGCATTATTATCCCAAAGCCATTCGAAATAATGATTTTATTCACGCAACGATTGCGATGTGCGAACATTTTGTTTTTCTATTTTTTTGCTAGCGGAACCCGATACTAGAACTGGCTCAGATTCTGGCGCTCGAAGCAAAATTGGCGACAACAAATTTGGCATTGGCTATCTTTTTCTGCCGCCAGTGGCGCCAGGTCAGCCAGGGGGGAAACACTTCGCTGACGCTTGTTCTGAGATGATATGGCCGCCGCGCCCCGACAACACGAGACCAAGACCGACTTGAGTTCTTTCGCCGTCACGTCAATTTCAAGACAGATCTGAAATGTGAAGAAACTGCCTCGCCGTGTCCGACACAATCTCATTCATTCGGCAATGGAGACTTCGAAGCAGCCGCCTTCAAACCGGATTGTTCGACTCAGGGTCCAACATTTACTGCGTTGCTTCTTGATGGTACATACGAGTACGCCACCTCCCGCCACCTTTCATGAGGAAGCCTCAGTTAGACCAAGGAGGATATCTTTATGTGACTTGTACGCGAGTGCCTGTGCACCAAACACGGATTCATTATGCCGCGTTTGCATCGTGCTTGGGAGGTGTCACTTCCTGATTCTTGTTCATTCCTGCCTCTAATTAGACAGGACGTATGTGGTACATACCCTGTCTAATTTGTATGGGTACCATGGTATGTTCAGAGGGGCAGGAACATATAGTGCAGCCTGTACTGGTGGCACGGATTCATAAAGAGAAAGGTGGAGGCAGTAACCTCTGCACACAACACACCGTTCTTGGGGACCAAAGCCGTGCCTCAATTGAGTATGGGTCTCAAGTGCTAACGGCGAGCAGAAGGTATGTACCAGATCAATAAAGCAGAAAGCCCATTCCACCTCACCGCTGAAATGGTGCACTTGACAAATGTGAAAGAATAGCAATAGAATGCGATGGGCAACAACCACACCAACAACTAGCAAACTACACCAACACTACTACTCCCAAAGATTAAGTGCTTCTTCTTGTGAGTTCGGGTCCAAGCCATAGTATGCGGCTAGCTGGTTCAGAATCAAAACCAAATAGAATTCCAAGACACACAGTACTTCGTATGTTCATCTTATACTCCAGATGAGTGCTTCCAACTGAAGGAAAGTCCGCCTAGGCACCTCAATGAATGAAGTAAATAGGTTGTTTTTATAATAGGTGGATACAAGGAGGTTTAGACGATTAAATCTAAGGCTGCAGGGCAGAGGTTTTGATAACTTGCGAAAATCCTCACTCCGGTAGTCTGTGAGTATCCGAGGCTAACTCCAAGCAAACAAAGGCTCAAATGGTTTGTTATGCCATCGACCTAGGCTTTCCAATGCACTAGGAACGTTTGTCTACTCTGTTATCAGGCCCTAGGGACACTGCACGTGTCCAGACATTGATCCAACACACTACAACAGGGCTCCTAGGCAACGAGTTGGGGTGAAGGCAAAGCACCTGACAAGGTACAGTTGGTTGCCTAGGGTAGTATACCCGGTTCATATCTTCTTCTGTTGAGGCCTCCTGCCAGCTACTGCAATTCCAGTCAAGATCCAATACACTACGACGAGGCCCTTTTGCACAGGTTGGGGTAGAGGAAACTCAACGATCAAATATGACTTCTTTCAAGAGGGAGAACACCCAATCAATTTTATAAGTGAAGACTCAATCTTAAGTCAACAACTGAAGGTCTCTTTCTCAAGTTCAAACTCCAAGTCCAGAGTCAAACAAATATCCAGATTCCAAGTAAAGACTAATACAAGCAGAGTTTCGGGGTACCAAAATCTCCACATATAGCCTGAGAAACCCACACCGGTACTTAGGTGGGATCAATCTGGCGTCGTTGTTATTCTACTGGGTTTTTATACTCATAAGCAATGATGGATGAGATAAAGGGAAATGAGTCAAAATAAATATGCCGAGGCCATTCACAAGCATCTGAGGTAGGATAAGTCATGTTGATCGCCTAGGTCTATAAATGGTATATGCGCGATTGCAAGTGCCACTGTCTGCACCTACAAGTACGTGTCTGTACGGCAGGAGTTGAATCCTGTCTAATAATAGTTTTGGTTGCTGATTCATGCAGTCTGGTGGACGTTCTGGACTTGCAGATCCCGACCACCAAGACTACCGATACTCGGTTCCAATGAAAACTGTCTGATCGTTCTTCTATATTTGTCCATGTTTGTCAGGTCGCACTCGCGCTTGACCATCACGTGTCTTTATTATGCCAAAGTCTTCAGATCAATGCCTCGGCCATCTCCTCAGCCTACGGCTCCATCTAAGGTCAATGATCATCCGCCTAGGTGCTGGTAACCCTACTAAGTCCCATATGGTGTTTCATACCATTGGTCCCTAGCCGCCTAGGCATCAGTCTGAATATGTCTGGTGATCTCTCTCAGCCTGCTCTTCGAACCACTGCACTTCTGGTTGAACATCTTGTCTTCAATATCGCTCCTAGGCATGGATGGGCTTCCAGGTATATCTCCTTAGTGGTCATGTATAGGTGCCTAGGCAAGCATGTCCCACTTGTAAGATCCAAATACTATAGCTAGCCGTCGGAGTCAACACTAACTCTCCTTTATATCACCGAACAGGGTCCTAGTGCACTCTGTATAAGTAACCGCCTACGTGCATTCCTACACTTCCAGATGGTTTGCATTCTGGTCTGAAAAAGCGCAAAAATACCAGAGGATCAACACTTTATTTGTTGCGCCGTCTCACCGCACCTGTGATTCCCTCGCACATGGTCATCCCGACCCGCAATCAGACCTTCTCTATGCTTCCTAAGCTCGTGGAGGGCCTACTCTGAAAGTAGGATGAGGAAAATTTGATGATCATGTAAGATACTGCAACGGAAACTGAAGGGAGGTGTAACTCCGATGTCATACTGCTATTGTCGTAGGCAGACAGTGCGAGGGAGAGGGTGTCATGGTGCGGAGGACTGCTGGCGGTGTTGGTCAGAGCAGGGCAAGGCTGCAGCAGACAGCGGACCTGCTGCGGAAGCCCAGTGTATTGTTCATGCTATGGAGCAGAGGCCAAGGTGGTCAATGTCAGTGCTGATGTCGCAAATCTGTCCTAGCATGATGTGGGTGGTAACAGACAATGTGCATGTGGTCCACATGTTGAGCACTGTCTTCACTGAGACATTGGTTCTCGCAAAGATGGATGGCACGGAAAGATGAAGAAAAATATGCACGTTGGTGTTGCAGCTGTCCGCCAACTCCCTGCATGCCACTCCCTCCTTTGTTTTCCATCCTTCATCCGGCCCATCCCGTCCATCACAGGTGGAGCTGCAGAGCAAGGATGTGTCAGTATGACACCACAAGAGGGCAGGTAGATATAGAGATTTGGATGGCAGAAAAGCGAAGCAAAAACAGGGAGGAGCAGCACTGGCAAGTAGATATATCTAGTCCTGCTTGCAGAGCGAGACTTGAGCTCCCACATAGTACGAGAGGGCACGGATAGGAATCGAAAAAAAGACAACAAGCAGTGAAGAGCCACAAGTGCCAATGATGAAGAGAAAAATAAGGGGAAAGGAAATAAATCGGTCTGGTAAACCAGCCAGGTTTACATCACCCTATGGAATGTGGCACAGCACATTTTTATAATTTTTTACAAAGGTATCTATATAAGAAATGAACGCAGTTTGTCTCGAGATAAACTGGACCGGGGTTCTGAGCTCCATGCTCCACAACACCGCCACACGGCTTCTTCGCTCCCACCACACTTGCTCCACAGCACTCCGCCCACTCCACACTCCCATCTACACCACCATTCGGATCTTTTGTGTGTGAAACAAATGCGGCTTACATTTACAGAACATATCGGCAAATGTTCCAGATTTGTCCAGGGAACATTGAGTTGATGTTCTTCTTGAAATGTCTCACAGATGGTTGTCAAAGGTCCGTGGAACATTGTACAGACAATACAAATATATACCACTGAATCTCAGTCAAACATAACTGCTCAAGAAATATACTCAGCTCCACAATTAGTACTCATACAACAGCATGTTTTTCTTTGGAATTGGTATCTTTTGGAAGGAAGTCTTCGGTCTTTATTTACTTATTTGACTTGGAGGGTCTTTACACAGAGGTCAGGGGAAGTGGATCACGGGGAGTTTGGCATGTTTTTATTTGAAAGTGCAGCTGCAGGAGGCTTGGGAGCCATAGGCACATCCAATGTTCAAGCTTAAGTTCAATCGACACATCGATGCAACGACGGTGGATGCATTCTGATTTAGAATCTAATGTGATGTCATTTCATGCCAGCACCATTGACAGATGGCAATGGATGACACCTTGTATCAAATGGTTGGTTGCCCTTTCCTTCCGTTTTCTATTGTCCTCCCGCTCTCTGAGGCTCTCCCTTGCCAGTCTCCACCATCCATGGCTCTGGTCACGCAACTCATGCCATCCACCCATTCCTCAAGCATCTAGGCCGTGTCTCATGTTATCCAAGTCAAGGTTCTTCAAGCCCCGCAAAGTTCTTCACATCCCGCAATGTTCTGCAAGTCACCGCAAGTCATCTCAAGCTCTCAAGACTTTCCTCGAGGCTTTAAGGTGGCTGTCTTCTTCAACCCAAGTCCTCGAGAATACATGCTCGCAGGTACACAATAAGGAAGGAATACGGCAGTAACAACAACAGGTATGTACCACATGTGCCTTCCTTTTTCTCCTCACACTGACCTCTCCCTGCAGTACACTATTAAATTCCACCACCAACTCTATTAGCCATTTGTATCACACGACGCCACCTTATTTTGGTTACCTGACGCCACCGAGCAAACACCTTGAAATCCCTGCAAAAACTCAGTGCACAAGAGTCGAGGATGGGTATGAGAATTACTGTAGACAATGCTGGAATATCCTGAGTTGGCGCACGTTGTATTGACGTTGTATTATTGTATCTGTAGTTTTGGTCACCAATATATTTATTTGCATTTATTCTGTGTCTATTAAGGTGTCTTGAAGAGTATGTGCATATGTGTCGAGAATGTATATCAGACCTCAGAGAAAGATTGGCCTGAATGTTGTGGAGATGTCAAGTCTGTAAAGGTTTGAGGTATTGACATTCTTTTGTTGTGGGGATGTTTTCAGGGATATCTGGTGATGTCTGATGCATATATGTAGACATTCCGTGCAGAACATTTATGGAACATTTTTACCAAATGGTGGTGTATGTATCTAGCACGATGACTAATATATTGTATTTTAAACCTCTTACATGCAATTAAGCCGTCTATGAAGCTAACTCACCAGAAAAACCAACTCACAGTCTTTACTTGGTATGTCTATATAAGAAACGAATGTTGTTTATCTTGCCGGACAAACCGGACCAAGGTTCCGAGCTCCACAAGCTCTGCGCTCCACGCCAAATATGGAGCTGGATTCAAGTGAACTTGAACTCCAATGACTTCACTCACAGAATGGGAGAGCATTTGGGAGTTGGGATTGATAGGATCAGTGGCATGATTGGCGGCATTGATTGCAGCATTTTGCCAAATAAATATGTCAAGGCCATCACCGGCATTAGCGGCCGGCTAGGGAAGCTCCTATTCTCACTCAACTCTCGCTGCCTCCTTACCACTCGAATCTACACATTTCCCACTCATTTTTCAGTTCTGAATGACAGGATTTCATTATTATGCCAGTTGCATCCAAAATACAAGTCAATATAGGGCACAAACCATGGTAGTATGCAGGTCCAAGTGGTTTTTGAATTAGGGAGAGTGCAACAGCAATAGTTTAACTGTCTAATCCTGATAAAGCCATGCTAATCCCATGAAAAGCACACCGCAAACCAGATAATGCAAAATAATAATACCAAGAAATTAGAGTGGGGCATGACGGGCCGAGTTAAAGCTTGTCATGCATGAGGGTCAGGCAACTTGACTCAGGTCCTCTGGTCTCGCCATTGGCATCAAAAAATACCATGGGGGAGGCAGAGAAGGCTCAATGCCATTCATGAACCAGTGGGCCGTGCAGCAGGACAATCAAGAGAAGAGGAGTGTGATGGGATCAAAGTCCGCATGGCTGGGCCGACAGCCGGTAGCATCAATGGCAGCATTGATCATGGCATGATCAGCAGCAATCCCAACAGCCAAATTTTGTGTGGAATGGTGGCCGGCCACCGGCTCTTGGCACACCCGCTTTATTTGGTCAGTGTCACTGATCACTGTTGATCGCTGACAGCACCATTGCTGGCCAGTTGAACTAGCTAAAGCCTTCAAACTATAGCTAAGCATTGGGCAAACAGAAATTCATCTCTTCAGGTGAACTCCACCCAGTGAGAAAGTCTGCTATTTATAAAATGCTGGAATGTTGAGCAAGATTGAGCACTCGACAAGATGGACATTCAAGGATTGATGGAATCAGCGGGCCACAAATCGATGCCAGCTGAATTTGCTGATTATTTATAGAATGATACATTTCTAAACTGAGGATGATTGAAGTCACTCAATGAGAGATTGCAAACTGGCGTCTTCAGCTTACAGAAATTTCGGCTTTCTGTGAGTCCAAAAGTATAATTTATCTGCCGTAGCGTGGCACAGGCCAACTGCTAGTAAATACTACTTCAACATTCAAATACAATCTAACACATAAATACAAAAGAGAACAGTCAGAAACTGTTTCCGCATATCACACTACTGGTACTTGGGTGTGCTTGGGATTGTGCAGAATCATTCTTGTGTAGGCACATCCAATTTCACAACTGCCTTCAGTGCTTGTTCATGAACACTAGCTAGTCTGGAGTCAATTTCAGCGGCACCTTCGACCTGTGAAGATTTCTCAAATAAGGGTCGAGCTGTCTTCCAGTGAGAAATGGCTGTAGCAGTGCTCCCATGTTTGTATGCAAGATCTCCAAGATGCAGCATGCATTCTGCTCGGCTGCGATGCACATCCAAATATGTGAATCCTCCCAGTGCCACAGTGTAGAGTGTAAATGCACTGTCTGTATCCTTATACATGGTGAATGCATCCCCAAGAAAAAGAAGAGCTTTGTGAAGTCCTAATTTTTCTCTGAATTTGCAGGCATAACTCAAGTATATCACTGGCCATTGAAATGGTTTTTCAGTAGCTGGCCAGGCCACAATCTTAGCAAGCTGTTCCAAACAACTGGAGTTGACATCAGAAAAGGAATAGAGGCTTTGTTGGAATTTCATCTGTGCCGAGTCAAACATGTGCTCTCTGAGGTCTATACATCCCTCAATGAATTTGATCCCATCTCCTCCTGCAACACGATGCTTTCTGAGAAATCTAGCAACTATATTCAAAGTTTCTTGCACTTGGATTGCAGTGCCACCAATTTGTGTATCAATGTAGGCAATGTTCAGCTGTGCAATTGTATATGCCATCTCATTTTGCTCTGTAGAACTTGTTTCAGTTATATTGCTAAAGATGTTCCGAGCTTGAATGTATTCTGATTTCTCAAGATGAATCTCAGCTTCATCCAGTGTGATATAGTGATCCATATATCCCCCAGACATGCCACAAATTTCAAGCATATTTCTGGCTTCATGAAGCTGCCTAAGAGTCTGATGGTAGTTCCCCAAATACATGGCACATAAAGCCTGAATTCGCAGTGCAGCAGCACTGGAATAAAGATCTGTTGACAATTCCGAAAGCTGTTGTGCTCTTCTGGCATAATCCAGAGCTACACAGTAATCTCCAGCACACAACTTCTGATGGGCAATGCGAAACAAAACAAGATACTGTTGTTCATGGTCTCCAGAGAGCTTTGCTAATTGTTGAGCTGTGTTGAGTAACTCCAACCCATGGGGGTAGTCTAATGAAGAACTTGTGAACTCTGAAGCTGCTTGATAAAATTTGCCTAGTATGGATTCAATGAGACCACTAAGGTGATGAAAAAGCGGTTTCTTACATTCAAGGAATGGGTCATGGACAGAGTCAAAGTAGGACATACCTTGAACCATCAACTGTTGCAGCCATGATTCAGGCCAGTCATATCCAGCTGATTTCAGAGCTTCAATGGCAAAATGGATTTTGAGTTGTTGATTTGAAGTCTCAGGCAAGATGCATCCAATTTTATTCATTAGAAGTGTCCCATTACGACCAGTAAGCCGGTAGAAAGTGTTTAGGGATATTCCACAGTGGATGGCATCTGTCAAATTTGGATCACCTGCACATAAGCCTTGCTGCAGAACTTCTTGTAGATTTCCAAGATTCACTGTTATTTCATTGACTACATGGGACATCTGTTCACCTCTGTATTTTTCAAACAGTTGCAGAAGTGCATAGAAGTGTTTTTGGAGAGAGTGCACAAGTGAGTGCGATGGAGGTAAGAACTGTTGTACATGCTCTCTCACAGGCATCAGTACCATCAGCCTTTTGCTGCTGTTCTGATATGCCAAAGAAGTTGCGATCAATACTGCTTTGCAGCTTAATATGTTGGAAATTGGCAGTTTGCTTTGGATCAGTTCAGCATCTGAAAGCCCATTGGGGAGAATTGAGAGGAGGCTCAATAGCTCCTTGCTATTGGATTTGATCCGGGGACTGGACAGAGAAAGACTGATAGATGCACTTAGATTTGACTTTCGGTCATGTCCCACAGAGAGCATGGACATTTTATCTGTTTCCCATTGAGCCAAGACACTCTCTAGACCTTCATAGTCAACCAAGTGGGCAAGGAGATCAACAGCCAGAGGCATGTTGTCTGTGAAGCTGAGGAGTTGCTTGAAGTCTTCAAGTGGATGGGAATGATCTGTGATGTCTATAAAAACTTGTTGTGCAGCACTGTCAGGGAGAGGTTGAAGAGGCGCTAAAAATGGGTGAGTCCATTGAACCCTAGCTGGCCTCTCTGCTCCTCGCATGGTGATCTATGATATGTTAGAAAAGCAAATGACAATGCCAATCACGCCCACCATTAATCCAAGATGTTCAATGCTGGCAAGGAGGCAAATGAACTCCTCTACTCCACCTCGAGACTGAATGGGTTCCCATACAGTTTCGAGGTTGTCCAGAATCAACAGACAAGATGATTGCCTTGAGAAATATTGAACAACAGCTTTTGTAAGATCCTTGCCGGGATTCAGTCCAATGTGGAGTCCAATGAGGGCTGCTAGTTCAACACTAGTTGTTGCTGGTTCTGCACTGACAAAGAATCTTTGTTCAAATCTGGCAAGAGTGTCTGGATGATGGAGGGCTGCTCTGGCCAGGCTTGTCTTGCCCATTCCACCTCCTCCAAGGATTGTAATCCGTGGTTCCTCTTGGCTGAGTGTGTTCAGAACATGCTTCAACTCTGTTTCACGTCCATGGAAGATCTTGGGCTTCGAGGGCAGCAGTGAGAATGAAGTTGAGCTTCCCAGAACCATAAGTAGATAAAGTTAATTAAGCAACAGGTTTCTCACCTGTTTTTAGAATGACCATCCCCTAAGTGAAGCTACAAACAATTTGTTAAGTATACATGAAGTCAGTTGTTCACATACTGATGAGCTATCAGTAGTGGTGTTAGTTTCAGACATGGTTGAAATTATCTCAAGCAATTCTTTATGCTTTATCTCAGCTGCTATTTTCATGTCCCCAATGTCTTTGAACACTGCAGCATCAGTGCTGACCTGCAATTATATGTTCAACCTCTTGGCAACACATGAAATAATAGGTCCTACTCTAAAGATTCTCCTTGCTTCATCCAGTTCTGCATGGGAGTCTTTCAAGAGGTTGGCTTTTTCATTGTAGTGGAACAGCTGCTTGATCTTGTTGCTCCCCTGCTGTGCTTCAATATAAACATATATCTTGTGAAGTGTCCTAAGAACCAATTTTTTAATGTGACTCATCATTGGGTGAGCCTTATATACCCACTTCATGAATTTTCCAACATGCTCTGTCATTTCAGGTGATAGGGAGCCTGTAGCTTTGGACCCGATGTGAAGCTTGATAATTGCACATAACACCTGGTATATATTCTCCAACAGTTGAGCACATTCTCTTTTGTTCTCCTTCACATCCTGGCACATTGGGTAAGTTAGGAGCAGTTGTTTGAGAGCCTTTGATACCGGAATAAGCTTGAGCAAGGATGCAACTGTGTTTGAAATGGGTTGAACAAATGGTGGGGCAAAGGCATCATTCAGCTCATTGAGCAAATCTATGGTGGGACCCAAACAGTTTGCAAGGCTCTCAAGCTGAATTCGGGTGGCAGTGGGTTGGCGAGGCATAATAACGGATGGGATCAAATACATAGTGCCCGATTATAAGTCATTCCGGGCTGTGTCAATATGTTCTCATACATCACAACGTGGTACAATATTGGATTGACTAGTATTGTGGAACTAATCTGCAAATGGGATCTTAACCGCTGTCTTGATGTTCAACAGATTGGTCTATTATGTAATTTCCGGAATCTGTTTCCAGTTAGTACTGTTCATGGTAATTGAGTGATTTTTCAATCTGTGACTTTGCTTGATAAACAAATTGATCCATGGGGCACTTGAAACAGACAGCACCACATGCACCTATTTTGGTTGGCTGAGTGTGGAGTCCTGTCACTTTGTTGCTTTGCTCAAGTTCATGAAACTTCATGACTTTGATGGAAACCGGTGAATGTTCCTTACATTGGCATGTTTTGGGGAAAGTTTGTATCACAAAGTGATGGGTACCTGGGTGTAGTCAGTAAAATTCAGCTGACCTGATCAGGGGTTTGGGTCAGAGGTTAGGATGGTTAGAGGTTAGTATTTAAGTGGTTACTCTGACCGTGACCATCGTAATATGTGACGATCTTTTTCCTTGACTTCCACAGCCTGGTTGGTACCGTGGCCCCGGAAAATTGGTTATCCTTGCAGTGGTACCGGGAAATCTGAAACCACTGATGCTTTCTCTCATTCAAGCTTCTACTCCGTTTCTACTCGGGAAAAACTTCAAACCTTGCACTTCGCTGAGTCTCCGCATTACGAGCTTAAGTGTTAGTTGGCGATCTCCTAGTAGCGCTGAGCAATGGGCGGCTATATCCATGTAGCATCTCTTTCATTGTCGGGCTACGCTTCAAACTTCCTCTTGAATCGATTCATTTCCATCGAGACCCAGTTTGCCTCCTCTTGCATTGTCCATTCATGGTCCGAATCCAAGCTGTGATCCCTGGCGTCGTATCTGCAATCCAAGTTCATTATTACCGGGTTTCCCATACCATCAGAAGACAGCGGCGAGTGCGCAGGCGGAGGTGGACGTGTGACAAAATGGAATGCGTGGAAGTGGAGAGTGGGTGAAGAAAGCAGGGGATGAAGGTAAGAGAAGGAGGAGGACTGCGAGGAAGGAAGGTTATGAATGAATCTCGAATGTGTAAAGGAGGAAGAAAAGAGGGGGAAAAAGCATACCGTCAAATCAAATTACGAGTTCCCATATCCATTGCTGGCGGTACGCCGCAGAGATAATTCCGCGCAAGCACTCATTTGACCCGGTCCCGTGACCCAAAGGTCATTGTGAAAAACACCGAGATCGTCGTGTGCACAAAGCTTCTCGCGCCCGGTGTACGCGTGTCGTCGGCGAAGGGCAACGACATCGAGATGTCTCGGCGTCGATGACAGCGATCGGCAGGCCGAGGAATCTCTCCTGTCATTGCGAAAAAACGCGTTGCGGTCCTACTGGGATCAAGCGGCTGAATTCCGCGTTTCAGTCTTCAATTTCCAAAAAATCTTGCACGCTACTGAATACTAATCTCGAGGGCCGCGTTCTGCAGCGAGCGGAAGAGGGCAGGCTATTGGATAAACGACCTTCGGAGTCCACAAAGACCGGAAGGTGAGTTCCAGACCGAGCACTGCATTCCAGAAGCACCGGAAACCTAAAATCAGTTAAGGTTAGCGATGCGCACGATAGTCCGAAACGAAACTGAAAAAGAGAAGCATGTAACAAGCAAGATGAAGATTAATCACGGGGGAGTTGAGTGAAAATAAGAAGTGCGGAATATTTTATTGTCCGCGAAGCAAGGACGTTGGTATCAACCCCGACTCTTAGGGACGGGGCGAGAAGGGAGAGAGGAACGGGGGAAGAGAATGAGAGGAATTGGAACGAAAGACTAAAATAAGGAAACGTACATCCGTTTCACAATCTTGGAGAAGTGGACCCGACTAGATTACTTGCTGGGCCATCATTGAGCGTGTCATCCATCTACAGCGAAAATCCATTCGTACGCAGGGAGGTGGGCCTCCCCAGCAAGTTCCGCGCGAAACGCGGAAGTGGTTCGTTGTCCCGGCGATACCCACGCTGATTACGCGACCTGAATCCGCGAGAAGTGTACAGACAGAAAAGTCTCATCGGTATCGTGGGTGATAACTTCGATGGCAGACGCGCGGAAGGCAGAGGGTGCGGAGACAGATAATAAGTCTCGCGTCAAATTGTGGCCCGCAGAGCAATTCTGATCAAGTCACAGAGAGCGGGCGAGCAAGCTAGGCGTATGGAGTTAATAAGCTCTGCGGAGTCGGAGACACTGAAAGAGTAAGCGAGCAGGACAGAGAACGGATAATCTATCGACGGTATAGTGGGAAAAGGAGTTTTGTGCGCACGATGGAGGTACGCGATGCAGGACGCAGCTTAAACACGCGTCCGTTCCAACGCACGATCCGTCAAGGAGCGCGCTGTGACGGAAGCGAAGACGTCGAGTCCCGGCACACAAGGGACAAGCAGAACTGTTATAAGTACTGGATTGACCGGGAGTCTATCTACGTACATCACATTATTTATACTACGGAAAAGGAGGCAGTGCATAGATCCGATTGAATATCAGATGAAGAACGGGCATAGCGGCATAAGAATCACATGAGTAAGCATGAATAAATAAAAAATACAACGCACCTAATGACGCGTGCGTCGTGAAGGCGTGTTTCTGCTACATACGCCCTCCAGATCGGCGTCTCGCGGCGATCTCACTTTCATGAAGATCACCATGTTTAAAATTGTCGGTTGAACTTGCACTGTGGTTTTAAGTGGACTCGGAGTTCAATTGGTGACTTGCAACAAGCTCGGTATCAAATCCGAGAGAAATATTCTCTCCAAGGTCATCGTGAGACTGTGAAACAACAGAATTATCATGTGCCGGGCAAAATGGAGTGGGGATTGTCTCTGAATAATTTTTTAGGATCCCTCGCCCTCCTCGACAGCCATTCTGGTGTCGAAAAAGAAAGCACCACCCACAGGCAAGGTTTCGAGCACCTCAGTTGTCTCTCCAAGCACATTCGGATCTGCAAAGCGCACAGTGTTAACCTTGATACCAGGTGGTTTACCCTTCTCCTCCGAAGTCATAGTTGTCCGTTTGGGACAATTGCGAGCCAAGTGTCCTTGCTCTTCACAATTGAAACAAAGCCCCTTTTGCGAGCATCTCGTTTCGACGCTGCAACGACCATTTTTTCTCACCAGGTGAAGTAGAGGAGCTCTGCTTCAGCTCAGCAGAAGAAGATCGCAAAATTTCGGTCTCCTGCCTCAGTTCAATCCGCCCTCCATCCGCACGCTTCGAGGATTTTCCTGGTGCAGATCGACTGGACTTCGAAGGTTCAACATCTGAATCATCATTCCCCAAAGTCAGAACAACTTCAGCATGTTCTGCGGCAGCAATAACATCATCCCATGTCGAGAGCTCGGGATCTAGCTTGTCGCGGTACATTTCTCGTCGAACATCGGCACGGAAGCTTCGCCAAAGCATCACAACCTTCTTTTGGTTGTCTTCGAGGCCAATCATGTTGTAAATTTGTTCCCATTCTGCAACATGCTCAGAAACTGACTTGTCATCTTGAACAAACTTGCTCAGACGCGCACGCTGCTTCTCACGGAAGTTCAAAGGAAAACAAAATCAAACAGACCCCAAAAGAAATCGCTAAGCGTCCATGGACGCTGATCTTTGACGACCTTCTGATCGTAGAAGTTACGGGCCTTGCCTTTCAGGTAATAAGACAGGTAAAATACCTGCTTCTCGACCAACATCCACATAATTCGCGCCTTATTTCGCAAAGCGATGGAATGCACTTGTATCGGGTGACCCATCGTAAACGTTGGGAGGTATGGGCTTCAAAAGCATCTTTGGCTTGTCAGAATGTTTCCGACGGGAGTATTTACTCCTTCTGCGGCGACGTGACTTGGACCGCTCGGATCCAGAACCCTCATCGTCGGTCGAGCTGGAATCACTCGAGCTCGACGAACTGTCTGATGGTTCGGAACGAGGCGGTGAGTTATGCATTCGCCCAACATCTTGCAAAGCTTTTTCGATGAAACTTCCAGGGACAACTCGCATTGCAGACTTAGCACGTCTTTCAGGTTGTTCAGCGGGTGTTCCCCTTGGGAATATTCTTCTCAATGCTGGATTTGACCGCATTATCGGCCATGGTAAACATACACCCAGAAGAATATAGTGGAGCTGGAAAACATATCAGCTCGTTCAAGCAATTTCAATAAGGACCAAGAATGGAGACTTGAACATGTTGAAATGGTTGCGCAACTGAAGCCAATCAGCGCTAGCTGCCATTTGATATCCAGCACAATAATTACAACGGGAAGATTAGATGGATGGACAGCGGCCCTTCCGCCCTCCGGCGCTTTAATTATCGCAAAATAGCTTTATCGGTAGCCACTATAAGTACTGTAGGATGGTTCAGGTTCGAACCATCTCATTGCCAATGATAGGCCTGGTTCGAACCATGGTTCGAACCATCAGGTTCGAACTGCTTGTACCTCAGGTAGTCTCTATGCCAGTTGGTTTGAACCATTTGTATGTCTAGGTCAGTTGGTTTGAACCGGTTCGAACCTGATGGTTTGAACCAGTTGTATGTCTTGGTCAGTTGGTTTGAACCGGTTCGAACCTGATGGTTTGAACCAGTTGTATGTCTTGGTCAGTTGGTTTGAACCGGTTCGAACCTTGATGGTTTGAACGTCTTGGTCAGTTGGTTTGAACCGGTTCGAACCTGATGGTTTGAACCAGTTGTATGTCTTGGTCAGTTGGTTCAAGTCATTAGATCCATTGATCTTATTGACTTCAATTTAATAGTGTATTGATTTGAAGTCAGTAAATCCATACAAGCAGTTTGAACCTGATGGTTCAAACTGGTGTGAACCAACTGACCTAGACATACAACTGGTTCGAACCATCAGGTTCGAACCAACTGACCTAGACATACAACTGGTTCGAACCATCAGGTTCGAACCGGTTCGAACCAACTGACCAAGACATACAACTGGTTCAAACCATCAGGTTCGAACCGGTTCGAACCAACTGACCAAGACATACAACTGGTTCAAACCATCAGGTTCGAACCAACTGACCTAGACATACAACTGGTTCAAACCATCAGGTTCGAACCGGTTCGAACCAACTGACCAAGACATACAACTGGTTCAAACCATCAGGTTCGAACCAGTTCGAACCAACTGACCAAGACATACAACTGGTTCAAACCATCAGGTTCAAACCGGTTCGAACCAACTGACTAAGACATACAACTGGTTCAAACCATCAGGTTCGAACCGGTTCGAACCAACTGACCTAGACATACAAATGGTTCAAACCAACTGGCATAGAGACTACCTGAGGTACAAGCGGTTCGAACCTGATGGTTCGAACCAGGCCTATCATTGGCAATGAGACGGTTCGAACTTGAACCACCCTGTTGCTGACTATAATAAATAGGTCCTGCGTAACTATCGCGGTAAGCGACAACACCTCAAACCGGGGCTTGTTATCCGGGGAGACCACATACATTTCCATGGCCAGTTGGGTAGGGTAGGTGGTTAAGCTGCATTCAATGAGCACCGTTTGCACGGAATCCAAAGTCGGTTAGATAAGTTTCGAAAATTCGTTGAGGGCAGCCTCAATTAAAACTCGCCCAGGAAGTTTTAATTACAGAAGTTGAATATAATTCTGAGTGCAAAATTCCAGGCTCCCTGGCGACGGATATTTATCAGCTTCGGTCTTCATCCACTCAACTATGCTTTGAAAGCTCAACAATATGACCACTGTCCATTTAATCTTCTCATACAATTCACCCAAACCGCCCATTTGACTCTTTGAGCACTTGTGGAAATTTAAACATCGAGGTTTGCATGAGTCGCACACAGATTTGTTGTCCTATTACAGTTATTTCGACGCCCGGGATGCCTTCGAACTCACCCAAGCGGTTCTACTTTGATTTTCAATCACCTGGGTGTGATACAATCCGGCCGAGGCAAGCTGCAAGCACCAAGCATGCACTACCGAGTTCAGTTGCAACGTTGAGCGTCGGGAAAGAGCGGGACGGAGGCGCGCGGGCAGTGCTTGAATGGCAACATTGCCGGTTGGGGAAAAACGGCAGTTCCCGCCTTATGTGACGGCGCCAACATGCTCATGCGGCAGTTGCCGGCCCGGGTGACAGTGCCGTTGATGTGCCATGCAATGTACCGCATTTGAAGACAAGGTGTCGCAGATTAACCCGGTGTGCCGCAGATGAATGCGGTGTGCCGTAGAGTAATGTGAACAACCTCCCAGAGGTTCCTCACATTTGTTACTAACATCTGTTGGTTCAAGGGTGGGTTAATAACAGGTTAATAACAGTTATTAACTTTCATGCTCAAAATTATCCAAAAGCTCGAAAAAGCCGAAAAATTGCGCTCTCGGTGGTTTGAAAAGGCCCAGAAAAATGCAACTCGGAGACATCTTTCGCGAAAATGCAGTTTCTCGTCCAGGGACAGTGGTGAAAGTCGAAGACGGGGTCCGAGAAGGCTCACGCTGACCAGATCTAACAATGCTGCCACAAATTTGTCGATGTCGGAGTCGATTTTGAGAGGAGAGGCCGATTGCGCAGTGGACTGTGCCAGCCATAAGCCACTGTGCCCTACAGCTGCCTCGACTTATTCACAGTTATTCACATCGCGTCTCTGGGGGGGGTATGTTATTAACAGGTTATTAACATGATGTTATTAACCGATGTTAGTAACCTACCGGTTCCTCACATAACCCTAGTGTGCCGCATGTGGAGTGTGCTGTGTCTGCCGCATCTGGGTGGTCCCGTCGAACGATCCTCTTGTTTGATCGCGCGGTTGATCTCAGCGAAGTTCTGGAATGCTTCGCGCTTAGCTCTCATTTCAGTCTCACTGAAATCCTGGGAGAAATTCGCAGCACCCCAGTTACGGGGATCAATTCCCTTTCCTCTCCCTTGGGACGGACCAGCGCGGGGATGATCGTCGGCTCCACCTCCGACAGATCATCAATATCAATCAAATTGATTGATTGATGCGAAACAACTGAATCACGATGGGGAGGCTGAGACAATCCTCGTCGAGATGCAATGGACAGGGCCTCCTGCGCAAGTGACTGGTAACGGCGAGCAACATTCAACAGCTCGGATCCACTCATGTTGTGCATTGCACGCGAAACAAGAGATGTAGAAGTGGAAGACTTACGGCTATCAGCCGAGCGGGAACGTTCCCGATGTGATCGTGCGGTGCTCCGGGTTACCGGAGTCCACCCGCGATGGTCGTCAGGCCCGCGATGGGGTCCAATATGCCCGAGAGGGATGGCGATACTGCCCGACTGTACAACAGATCGGGACTGACAAGACGGGGCAAAGTGGAGCAGGAGGGGACCAATGTCCACGACCTGAGGCAGGAGTCCCTTGGGCACTCCTGAGAGAAGGGGAAGTCGCGCGAGAGGGTGACAGAGGGGTTCGGAGACGAACTGACATTGTTCTTTGGGTTTGGGAGGTCGACAGAGAACGGCGGTGTCGGTGGGTCAGACCAAGTAAGCCAGTAGCAATGTCGACAAGAGTACTTGTGAGTTCAAAATATGTGACGGAAGCGAAGACGTCGAGTTCCGGCACAAGGGATAAGCAGACAACTGTTGTAAGTACTGGATTGACCGGGAGTCTATCTACGTACGTCACATTATTCCCGCTACCTTTAGGTAAGGGTCTTAGGGCGCCCTAATTTTACCTCTCGCAGTAAATCACATTTTCATAACAAGACCAAGCAAAAATGAGTCATACAAAGTGAGTAATTCTCTGTTTTCACGGCAACAAGAAATCCTTTACATAATGTTTTGGGTCCAAGTCAGAGGCCTCACTCTTCTCTCTCCTCCCTGATTTTTCAGTACTTTTTTGTCCTGTGTACAGTTTATTATAATCCAAACTCAGTTCGTTTCATTTGTCATTTTGCATTTGTACTTTGACCAGCCCATCTTGGAAATCACTTGCTATGTGCACGACATTGATATTTCCATTGGGTTGACATGGGGTGGTTAGGGATTAGGGCTAGGGATTAGGGTCCAAGAACATATTTTTCTGTAGGTCAGGAGGTTAGGCGGGGGTCCGGGTCCCTGGGTGGTAGACGATGGCGCCGGAGCAAGTTCATAGAGGTAAGACATAGAAGCAAGAGAACAGTTCACTTCCGTGAGCCAGAAAATCTCTGTCCCAGAAAGTTCACCAAGAGCCGTGAACAACCCGAGAACCTGGGAAGTCGGTGAACTGCTTGCATAAGCTTGTCGGTTCATGCGTTCACGGGCCGTGCCCACTTGACATACCAAATATCGGAGTCGCCCCTCGCCCAGAGTCGGGATACCAATTCTATTGCCATAGTACATTAACAAACTACCAGATTGGCCGCTTGGCAGCGAGCACGAGCATGCAAATTAAACGAGCGCCATCATGAGTATCGATATCGACAGCTGACAACCGAGGCGACGATGGCGAGAGAAATAAGATCTGTGAAATTGGAGTATATACGAGAAGGGTGGGAGTGGGACTCAGCCACTCCCACTGTCGGTAAGCGAGTCCCACTGTCAGTGCCTGAGTCACACTGGTGAGCCTTCCGCCAGTGGGACTCGCTTCATCATTGAATCAAGATGTGAGATCGGGAGATCACGACGATCGGTGAGGAAGCGGCCGGATCACGAAGTGAGTGACGGGAATAGACTCTAGGACCCCTGTTCATCCTTTGGAACTTTTGCAAAGGGGCCCTTGGTCTCTCTTGTAGATGCAGCAACTGAATGAGGTTTATCTAGCCTCGTTACTTTTGTGCAATAAATTTTCATTCATTATCTTCCATCCAAATTGAACCTCAACTCATCGACTCTTCTTCCTCCAATATGAATCACTGGCTGTTGTTTTTAAATAAGTGTTTAAAGCTCATATTGAGTAGACCCAGTTCCGAATGTCCTTTGTAAGTGTCTGTTATTGTCGAGCCTCCGATTCAACAGAAGTAGAATATTTTGGGAGTGTGAAACTACTGGGCATGGCAATTTAACGGCAAATGTATTCTTTCAAGTTCTGTCTGCCGGTCTAGGCTACAGTTGGATGTGTCCATGTGTCCGTCGCCTCACAGGAAGCATGTGTCAACATCTTCAACGTAAGCGCCGCCGGCACTTTACCTTATAAATCTACCAATCGAGAGTTGAATAAAGTTCGTCTGAACGGACTTTTTTTCGGCCGGTTTCCCGTGGTTTCCCCAGATCTAAAGATGCCAGCCGAACCTGGGAGCTTCCCCGTCATCTCTAATTTATTTCAGAATTCTATATTGTGTTTGAAATCTGGTGGATGAAAGCGTCGTCCGAAAGATCAGTACCGTTTAGTATTAGCTTCCCCCTTGGCAAGTACCACTTTTGTGTAGACATCATTCCTCCAAGTTCTTTCACATACTGACTATTCTAATTTGTATTTATTTCGCACACGAACCCAATTGAATTGTGCGGCTGGCCTCTCTGCATGTTCCCACGGTTCAAGTTTGGCGTGCGCAGGTCATCACACTAAATGAAATGAATTCTCCTAATTGGGGTTGAAAGTAGCCATATTGAATCAAGTGCTCAAAGTACAGATATGAAGTGAAATTGTGGGTAAAAGTTCGGAACGGCAGCAGACGTGCACGGTGCGCTGTCAATCGACGATGTCTGAAATATTGGGCTATGGCGCTGAAGAAATGAATGGTGGTGTTAAAATAGGCAAGAAAAAGAAAAATGTATCAAAACCAAGAGGTGTTGGACTCTCACCGCTCAGCGGTGCCCTGTGTGAAAATGATGCAAGTAAACCTACCAGTACGTGAGAACAGCTGAAGAAAATGGATAGTTAAAGTACAATACTTGCCAGGTGAATGAATACCGTACCGTGCGAAGCAGAGACAAGCCATCTATGGAGCGGACATGTCCGTCGCCTCGTGAAACATTTTGAAAGTCAGCCAACTATTGAAACCTAAACAGAGCAAAGACTAACATTCTGGAGGTATAGTAGGTACATTCCGGGGCACAACTGACTATCCAGGATCAAGATCAACAATTTCTGCACACCAAGCGACGGCGGAGTGGCGGAGACGTCCGTCGCTGGGTGGAATGTGTTCCAAGTAAGCGAAATTAAACCATAGGTGAAATATAAAAGAAAATGAGCGCGGAGACGTCCGCCGGGGCTGCATTCGGGGAGCCTAAAGGTAGTCGAGCCGTTGGAAACACACTTTAAATGATACCTGTTCCCAGGAGTATGCGGACAGTTGAAGGAGGGAGTCTGGAATGGGCAGTGGTGCCCGACACATCGCAGTGGCAGGAGGAATTATTGAGCAGTCCAACAGAGGAGTCTGCACGAAAATCACATTATTAACCATGGCCTGGTGCCGAGACCCAAAAACTCAACACCCGAAACAAGCGATGGCTTCGCGGATCGGGATTGATGAACCAACAGTCACATCAGCTGTCTGCAACAAGCGAGTCCCACTGTTGATGGTGAGCCGCACAGTGGCCAACCGCCGAGTCCCACTGATAGTGCTCAGTCGCACGGTTGAGATGGTGGACAGTGGGAGTGGGCGAGTCCCACTCCCATCCTTCTGGTCATTCCTCGTGAAATTGTGATTCGAGCCCATTGGCAGCATGCTGGAGCAGCAGGTAGCAGGGTGGTGTTTGAGTCGGACTTTCGCGTCGGGCCTGGTCCGGTGATCATGTCCTAGGTCTACAGAACGCGCGTAGCGTGGAACTCGGGGGCTGTAGCATTGCGGACGTCGGCCCATTCATATTGAGGAATTTGACGCTAGGCGGGCACTTGCAGGGCTGTGGGCGACGGCGGCGGCGGCGGCGGCGGGAGACAAGAGCAATCAACTGGGACAAACAAAATCTAACCCCCGATCGGCCGGAATAAGCCGAGAGTTCACCGCGGTGAAGTTTTTTCATGTACGTATATTCTCCCGTGAGCAAGTCCCAATAAATCTTCCATTTGAGCTTTAGTTTTCTTGGATTTTTCATCCAGTCTGTCCGCGGATTCATGAACTCAAAGTCATCAGTACCGCCGTGAAACAGATTCACTATCTTGGTAGTCGAATTGTTGCTATAATGAGTTGGGCATGCCCTATAGTCCATTGGGTATATATCTTATGTACTCCTGCTCTTTTTCCCTCCTTCTATTCTGTATCATTCGTCTTTCCTGTGAGTATCGGCAACCCCCGAGATTGATTGCCGATTCAACTGGTGTTGCGGCAAGGTCGCGCAAATGTCCTGCAGAGAGTGATTGCAATTGTCTGGGACTTTTTTCGAAACTATATACGATGCCATTCATTCCTCCAGACAGAAACTCTGGAACTTGACATTTGAGACGATGGCGTGCTTGGTCAGTGCAAGTGGATGCTGCGGCACTTGTTCAGCTGCTCTGTACCCATGCCCTGTCCTCAAACCTACCGAGGAACTCATGAATACCAATTGTAAGACTTTATTTCGTTCGTGGATCTGTTGCCGCCATGTCAATGATTGACGATCCCGTTCTGCGAGTAATTTGTTTGACCTCTAGAGTTTCAATTTGGTCGATGTACATTGGCCAGTGAGCTTGAGGCTGTCTTGAAACTAAGGCTCCAACCTTTTAGTTTTCGTGTACAAATCTGAGTACAAAAAACGAAAACGGTTAGTAAACGTTTAGAAACCGTTTAAAACAGTTTAAAAACGGTATTTTCTGCCCAGGTCTCTGAAAAAATTCAGGAGGATGCAAAAGGAAGAAAAAAGAAAAGACAAGTTACCTACGATGAGACGCACTCGAGTCGGTGCCATGGTGGCACATTTGGAGCCTCATAATTGGAGCTATCGACCGGGTATTCGGCACAGAACAACCCGGAGCAGGTGTCGAGGTTGCTATGATGCTGATGGTTTTGGGCTGTGGGTGCAAGGAAAAATGTAAGGTCACTTACAATCGCCTTTTACCAAATTCAGCCTCGCATTGAGCGTTCCAGTCGGCAGAGCAATGAGGCTTTGCTGCCGCTCACCCCGCACAATCGTTTAAACCTTGTAAAAAAGGTTTATAAACCGTTTTTTCTTGTTGGTAAAAAAAACGAAAAAGAAAACGGTTAAAACCGTGTACAAACGTTTGTACACGAAAAAGGTTGGAGCCTTACTTGAAACTTCGGAGTTGTTCGGGACACTTCAAGATGCTGGTTGCGGGCCATGCCGCTGGTCGGCCCTACCTGCCTTATTTATACTACGGAAAAGGGGGCAGTGCATGGATCTGATTGAATTCCTGTAACCGACTTTAGGTTACAGGTCTGGAAATCGAAATACAAAACGGCCAGGAACCATCACTCAATCATGACCTACGTCATAATTCTCCCACCGGCCTTCCTTGCCGTCACGTTTGTGACGGTACCGACGGCAAGCCCCGGCGCAAAGTACGCTCGGGCGATCCCGCTTCCCTCACGGAGTACACTGCCCAGCCCTTGTTTCCTTCTTACTTTCATGTTGCACACTGTTACCGTCGCCTCAGAATCGCCGTGCAGACTTCCCTCGTAATATCACTAAGTATTGGATGACATATTTGATTTTGCCTCAATCCTCTTCACGGAATGTCAGACATGTGTCCCATACATCAAATATCGATATCACCGCAGAGCCACTCTTCCATGGCCGCGCAAATATCTGCTACCAATTCCGCGTAACACATTGGCTCCTGTGCGTGCCCGCGGTGGACCCGTCTGTAATGAAAGCATGCTATTGCATATCCTCTCCATTGACCATGAGCGGCGATGCACCAGGGCGGTGATATACTATGAATGCAACTTAAGTTTGGCCCTACATTATTTACTTGCTGCACCAATGCTGCGCTGATCTTTTGCTTGCATTGGGGCGACTTCACGTACTTGTATTTGGTACCCTGGAACAATGGCAGTAAATACTGTGGGGAGGTTAAAGGGCTGCCCGGAGGGCCAATATATATCAGATGAGGAACGGGCATAGCGGCATAAGAATCACATGAGTAAGCATGAATAAATAAAAATACAACGCGCCTAATGACGCGTGCGTCGTGAAGGCCTGTTTCCGCTACACGCGCATGGCAGATCTGAACTCAAATCAGCGATGACGGTGAGTATTTGGAGGATGCCGTGGGAGCACAGATCTTGAACAATCTCATCTCCCGTTGGGTCTCCGGCTCTGGCGCGAATCCTAGAGCGAGCTTTGTTGGTGGCGTGTACGACACGAGAGGTAAATCCGAGTTTCGAGCCTGGTTGTGAACAGCAAACAGAAGCGGAATGCGCAAACGTCGAGTAGGGGCGAATCAATTTGAAGTAGTGCTAGTCGTTAACGCTGTCCGAGATGTTTGCAACCCGGACAGCCAAGAGATTGAATCGAGCCTTGAAAGTCAAATCATCGAGGCCCCGGGCATTGGACACCGTCGATGGTGGTGAGGGGAAAAGAAAGGAGCGGAACCGGAAAAGGACAGGGGGCATCCGCATCGAGAGACGCGTGAAGAGATCGATGGCGATGAGGGAAGAGACGTGTTAATGAGCCTGCAGAGTGCGGAGGATGCGCAGATGAACTTGCCCCGCTTGGAGTGTGGGGTAGATGATTCGACGAACGAGTCTTGATCCAATCATCATCAGAACACGGCACAGTTAGAGGGGGCCAAGATCAGTGGGCGCCGTGAGATCGAGAGACGCGTAGCCGTCGAACGTTGATGGAGGTGCAAGCGCACTAAGCGGATAGACGATGATGAGATTTCGTATGCGAGCGGGTAGCGGCTTTCCCGAGCCCGAGTTGGCATCCGTTCCGGTCCAGGAATAACGAATGATCTGGGCGCCTCAAGATCGCACAACTTGACCGGACGCCTTACGATCGCGCAACTTGATGCAGATCCAAATCTGAATCACCGTGAGGTCTTCGTCGTCCCTGCGAGAGGGGATGTGCCTTTAGTACCTCGAGTCCTCGATTCGTCGAGCAGTTAATATTTTTGGATCCCGATGGTTTCTGCTGCACAACTAACTATGCAATGTGTTACAAGCGGACGAATTGGAATCCATAGACACACTTGGATTTCCTGCGCAGCGTTTTTCGCTGGATTGAGGCTTAACGAGATGCTCTAGAGACGGCAATCGGGGGTGGGGTGCAATTGGTTCGCATCAATTGGCATTGAAAGGCATGACAACTCCGGAGCGCTGAGAGTAGCGCACCTCTGCCTCGATGTCCCAAGCTCCCGACGCAAATCGGAGTCGAGCGAAGGAAAAAAATGCCATGAAGTACTATCGTTGCATTTCTTGCCGTGTAGAGGCAGTGGTTGAAGCAACAGAGACTCAGGTCGGGCCGATTTTCTTTCGTCGAACGAGAAGCGGAATCGAATTTTTGCGGCGTGAAAAGGTCGGTTGTGAATATCGGACAGAAGATTCATGTGGCGAAGCTTTGAGAATCACAACGCGCATGCGTGGAGTACTAGGGACGCCATCCGATAATTGCGGACAAAGAAGGCATGGAAGACTACAGTAAATCCGGGAAACAGTTTTGAGGAGGCCCCAGTCTACCAGGTTTGCCAGCGGCGTTGGACGCCGTCGATTTGCCGTCAATGGTGATGGAAGATAAAAAGAGCGGACCGGGGAAGAGCCGGTCCGAACAGCACGTGCCCGCGGAGTTTGAAATCCTCGGTGCAGGGAAAACCGCGTTTGCTAATTGTTGACATTCTGTTGCCATTTGTTGAGAATTTTAGAACTTCGGCAATTGTTGGAAAATATTGACATTGGTTGACATTTTTCAACATTTCTCCACAATCCTGCAATGAACTCCATGACTTAGCCATGATTCCATCCTGATTTGACCCTCAAGAATCAGGAGATGTTATTCCAGCACTTCTCAACAAGTTGCAAATACAAATATGAATCACGAATAAAAACGAATGGTCAAGGGCAGTGAAAGCCTGCCCTAACGTCTCGTAATATACACCCAAAAGGGAAATCCCCGAGAGTCGACCAACTTCGCTGTTACTTTCCCGGCCAACCGAGACAGCTGTCAGGTGTGCGTCAAAACCAACCCTCTCTTTCGTAAGAGCCAACAATGCTTTTCTTTCTTTCCTTCCATGTTGTTTCATTTACTTCACTCACCTTCTGTTTTTTCTTCAACTGTTCCTCAGTGGTTTGCTTCAATCGACCCCTCCAACACACTGGGCTCCTACTTAGTAGCTGAGTGCACAACACTGGTGAGTCTTTTTTGAATTTTTCATCAGGCCAGTCTCACTGACATCTTCCTTCTGTCTTTATGCCAAATGGTCTCTGGCCATTTGTAGGCCCTCACTCAGAATGTCTTGTTTCTGTGTCTGCTTCACCGCCCTCCAGAGATCGAGCACAGGGAATATACTGTATGTGCTCAACGTTCCCACTGCCAGCCCACTGTCACTTCATGTTTCAAGTCGTCCACATACATACCAGCTGTCATTGCTTCGCTTGCTTGCATCACCACCCAACATTGCATGTAGTCTCAACCGAGGTCACTGCTTAGACTTTATGTTCTGTCACCACTTCTCCATGAACCCTGTGCGTTTTCCTCGGCCAACTTCCCTTATGTCGCTGACTGAATCCCATACTCAATCTTAGGTGTGTTCTACTGGGCAGCCCCTCACCAAGGTTAGTATATGGACCACATTTACTTGACGCTCATTTGCTAATGCTGCTCTGTTCAATAAGTTTTCTTATTCCATTCCCTTTCAGGTTGGTTTGATTTGAGTTGCTGGGATGTGCGTGGATCTATGTAGATACAGATGGAACTTTATCAGATATTCCATGTATGTTTATACTATGCTTGTGCAAATACAAATTACTCCGTCCCTCTGTTTTTGCTGTCAGGAGTGTGCATTATGCCGTATTCCAATCCATTCCTGTTCCATTAAGTGTCAATTGGTCTCATTTGTTCGGAAAATGTTCAAAAATGGTAACAATTCTCAGGGACCGATCAATTTTCACATTCCTCGCTTATCTGACATTTTCTACCATTTGCGATGAAATGTGATGAAATGTCAGCACTTTTGTGGAATTAGCAGCAAAAAGCAAAGGGGGTTTTTCCTGATGGGCCGAATTGCGTCTTGCTTACCTCAATCATGCCGCTGCCCTTCGTGCGCTCATCTGCGGATGACATGCCTTCGATCTTTAGACAAACTGCGCATCTCACATAGACTCCTCTCAGAGCTTATATTCAAGGTTTTCTGCCTCAAGCGCCCGGACATGCAAATTCAAGTGCCTGAAAAGACTGGCCCTGTGATTTGCGCTGAGCTAGGCAGACAATCGCAAGAATATGCTCGTCCTAATGCCCACGTTTTCCACGTCATTGCATCAGCCTCCAAAGCCGCCATGAAGTCCACTCGTATTTGGAGCTCGCAGCCCACGTGCCTGGAGGTTTGCCAGAGAGGAGGCTGAGTGAAAGCAGACTGAAGGGGGTGAAGATTCACAGCATATTTCATCGCTCAACCCCAAGCTTGTCGTGCATTTGATTACGCAGGTGTCAGCGTGCAGTCTGCCTTACTGTGCTTTCTTGACAGATCCGTGGTTGCTTCCTGTCCTCACATGTTCAAGCCGTCCGGGCTCCATCTGGTCTTCTGGGCCTCCCTCACCTCCTGTCATTCTTGAGTAAGCAAAGGCAGTCACAATGCGTGATCCACGATACGGGCTGCACAATGAGCGGTGAGCTGCGTGCCGCCGGCACTCATCCACACCCATCCTTTTTCGTTCTTTCACCCTGCTCGCTTCCCCGCTTCACTGCCTCCCTCAGGGCCACCCATCCTCACCCCTGATGATCAATGTGCTCCGAACCTATACTAAAACAACCAACAAAACACCCAAATTAACAATCAAAGGCTCCCAGAAATAGCGATAAGCTACTGAGAATATGCCAAAGACTGAGAAAGAGCGCAAGCAGCCAAGAAAGTACAAGACCAGACGACTGTCAGTCCCTTGGTCAGGGCCTAGACGTAGGTTGAAGGGAAAGGTTAAGGTACTCCTCAGAGAGAAAGGGACCTTCACCGATCAGAACTACTAGAAAAAACGATCCAAGTAGTATCCAAACAATGGATGGTTTTGAAACCAAACAGCAAGAACAGGTAGTGGTGGGAATTGAGCTGTTCCCCAAGCAAACGTGTGTGAGAGGTGTACTCTCGCTGATAGTCGATCCAGAAAACAGTCAAAGACCCGTGCAATAGCGTGCAATCCGTGCAATAGCGTGCAATCCGTGCAATAACGTGCGATTCCCGTACAATCCATGCAAATCCCGTACAATCTGTGCAACTGTGTTCACTCAATCACGTTCAAGACGTTTCCAAAAACCAAACTTCTTATTCCAAGTCCAACAAGAAGGTTTCGCAATGACAAGTCCAACAACTGACTGTGCTCAAAGTGCCAACCCCAGAAATAAAACCCAAGTTGCAAGTGTTACGCCTACTAATACAGGGATGATTCTGTACCGTACTGACAAACCCCTCTAAGTATTTATACAGTGTCCACAATAACATGCAAGAAAGAATCAATCATATGAAAGAATGTCCTCCGCTAGAAACAAGACACCCAAGCCCTCTGCCCTAGCCCTGAACCGCTTATCCGTCAGAAAGGTATCCGTGTGAGTAATGCGAGTGGCTGTTTCATCAGGAAGAACCGGTTCTCTGGTCAGCCCACAACCCAAGAATTTGAAATCTTGTCCGATCGAAACTGATGTCTTGTCCCTCCTGGTATATCTCTCTCTACACTCTCTTTCCCGTCCTTCTGGACCATCAGAAAATACTTCTGATGTTCGTAGCTTTCCAATAATACCCAACACTTCCCTCTTCTCCAAGCAGCTTCCTTCTTCCGTAAGGCATTACTATTCCAGTCAACGATCAATCCCATCAAGGATGACTGTTCCCTTCATGGTAACCCGGATCACCATCTGAAACAAGGTTCTGGGCCTTCTTGGCACACCATGTGCTCTAGACACGGTCGCACCGTAGCCAGAAACAAGACCCAACAATCCCACACATGGAAGTAAATACTCGGTACTTATTTCTCTGAGAGGAACAAGTATGAAATAGTCCCTCTTTGCATATTTATGGGCTACACATCCCCTACGTGTTTCAGAGCAAGCACCTGCCGGTTTGCTGAGTAGTTTCCCTACCCATTGTACCCATTACTCCGTGATCATCGCCCAGCCAAATGTACAGAGACTATACATTGACAGAAGTAAAGGATAATGCTGAGAAATAAGACCTAAAATGCGCAAAATCTGCGGTGTTCAGGTATAGTCTTATTTCCTGCACATCACCAAATCCGATATCCTCCCTGATTCCCCTGTTCTCTACCGCTTATCCTTCCACTCTTCCCTCCATCACTTGTCTCATTTTCCTTGCTGTTTCTGCATCTGTGAGTGGGCTTTAAATTCATCCTATGATACCAAGTGTTGGTCCGTCTGAAGGGTCGCTGCGAGTACCACCAAGAGGTGTAGTGCAGCAACCATCCATCAGGAAAAACCACTATTGCCATTTCTCAGTAATTGTCGAAAATTTCTGAAATTTGATCATATTTTCATCAAAATGTTAAAAATGGTTGAATGTCAAGAAATGTTCAAATGGACTGGTCCCTGAAAAATGCTGCTATTTTTTGAATATTTTCCGAACAAATGGGAACAATTGACACTAAATGCAACAAGAATGAAATGGAATTGGACATCCTTGATCAGCAACAGTGTGGCTTAAGCTTAAGCCACAATGTTGCCAACGTTGGAGGTGGCTTAAGCCGGCTTGGTCTGTGGTTCAAGTTGGTTTGAGCTGGCTCAAGCTGGCTTAAGCCATCATGCTTAAGCTGGCTTAAGCCTGCTTGAGTCATGGTTTGAGTTGATTTGAGTAGGCTTAAGCCAACAAGCTTAAGCCAACTTAAGCCATCGCACTTGAGTCAGCTTCAACCAAAAAAAGTGCATCCCTTTCTCACCTCAATTTGCACACCCTTCAAGCTCCCAAAGAGAGACACTTCAAGTCCTGTATGAAAAGTTCCAGGTGCAGACACAGAAAAATGTATCATTATTACTTTACTTTGAATTGCTACTGTACAGGAGATAAAGGGATAAAAAACATTATGAAGGAGGAATACAGATATGAAGCTGCACAACCCATATCTTCTACCAGCCTGCTCGCAATCATATCCTGGCTGAACTTGGAGATCTCATCATTGCCTTGGCAAGAACACATGTAGTGGGGAAAGACAGCAGATGTGTAGTATGGCCAGTGCCTGTGCAGGGCTTGGCTGTGTCCTGTGTTGAGTCAGAGCATGGGAGATAGCGGAGTAGAGCAACAAGTGAGACACCCTCTCAAGGCAGTCCCAAGGTACATTTAACCCTCAGCTTGCCTTGCACTTCCTCTTTCATATTTCTCAAACCAGCTCAAACCTTGAGTTCACATCGCAATGATTATAAAAGGTGAATATATTCAGTACTCTACAGCACCAATGCAGAGTGAATGGAAATCACCTCCAGGTGCCACTTCATATGGGTGCATTGTTGAGTACAAAGGTGCCATGGAGTGAAGTGCACACAATGACAGATGTGAAGAATACAATAACATGGACAGCCTCAGCTGTGCGAGTGTGAATGTGCACATACATGAGCCCGTTCTGCCCTCTCAACAGATGGTGGTGGTGGTGATACAGCCAACTAAGGTGTTGTTGCTAGGGGTGACATAAAGTCGGTGAGTTGGATGGGCACAGCATCAGATGGAGCAAGGATGCAGTTGGTTTGTCCCATATGATTTTGGCTACAGGCAGGTCAGAGAACGCGCTGGCAATGCTGGTGAATATTGCAAGGATTGCTGAGGGTGCAGCCTTTGGCATCATGAAACATTTTGTCAGTACCCTCGTGAAACTTTTGCTCACTCCTGAAACTTTCAGCATGAACTTGTTTTACATGATTTAGGGAGAGGGTTAGGGACTCATTTAGATACTCAGAGTAGCGGTTAGATATCTTATTTCTTGTGGCTATGATGCAGTGCACAAGCTTGTATGTAGAACACACTCGTCGACATCACCGAAGGATTCCCACAGTTTAATTTATACCCTTTCTATCACTGTCTCACTGGCGCCATGCTCCCAAGTGAAGCAATTAATCTATATTTCCGTGGTCTCACTGTCTCCAAGCTCTCAGCTTCATTTCCACTTCAATGTAGAGCTTCTGTTGGTACTGGTGCCATGAGTTTGATCTTGGGTAATTGGACTACAGTGCAGCATTGGTACAGTATGGCTTTGTCACAGCTAGACCTGCGTAGTTCTCACTTTGGGAATTCAACCTTGCATGATTTCCTGGTTACTTATCCATTTGCATACTGACCATGTGCAGACTGCTGCAAAGTGCAAGTCTACTGAATTACTCAGCTAGGTCAACTTCCAAGGAGGTCAGCAGGTTTTTCATGTTTTTTCTCAGTATATTGAATCCTGCAGTGAGTTCTGTTTACCCAGACAGTGACAGGGAAGACACTGCATATACAGCAAGGCTGGCACTGAAAGTGAAGCAGAACAGGTGGAATGCACCCAGGGGAAGTGGGACTGTGGGAATATAAATCAGTTGCTTCACTTGGGAGCACGTTGTCGGTGAGACAGTGATAGAAAGAGTATAAATTAAACCATGGGAATCCTTTGGCGACGTTGGTGATGCGCATTCTGCATACAAGCTTGTGTAGTGCATTGTAGCCACAAGAAATAAGATATCTAACTGCTACTCTGAGTATCTAAATGAGTTCCTAACACACTCTTTAAATCATGTAAAACAAGTTCATGCAGAAAGTTTTGGAGGTGAGCAAAAGTTTCGTGAGGGTACCGGCAAAATGTTTCGTGATGCCAACTAAATGTTTCGTGGTGCCATCTAAATGTTTCGCAATTGTCCGACTTTATGTTGAGGAAATCAATGATTTCTCCAAAATATGAATACAATAATGAACAGCTGTGTTTTTTGCAGGGATCACATCAAAACGGCTATTTGTATTGTGGATCATTCAAATGTTTCGTGGTTTATTGAATGTGCATTTGGACCGCCATACAAATTCCTTCAATTCTTCGCACACCAGTTCAAGTGAAACTGAAGCTGAAGATAATATAAAAGAATGCTTGAGTTCCTTGTTCAACAGCATCAAGCTACCCAGCTATTGTGCACATAAAGTGTTAGGAGACATACCTGGGTGATCTCTCAAATTCAACTATTGCAAATCAACTTTTTTTTTTCTTTTAGTTCACACATGGCTTAAGCTGGCTCAAAGCTGGCTTAAAGCTGGCTTAAGCTGGCTCAAGCCATGTTGGCTTAAGCTGGCTCAAAGCTGGCTTAAGCTGGCTTAAAGCTGGCTCAAGCTATGTTGGCTTGAGCAGGCCTAATTAAGGGCACATTGGCTTGAGCCGGCTTAAAGCTGGCTTAAACCAGAAGTCAGGCTGCCTATAGAGCTGGCTTAAGCCATGGCAACGTTGGCAACATTGTGGCTTAAGCTCAAGCCACCCTACAGTACAATAGCCTCCTCGACAAATTGGCGGGTTCGCAAAGAGAGGGCTTATCGAACGCCTCAGCACCGATCTGCAGCGCAAGGTTCCAATGTTCCAGAACACTTCGCTGGCCAATCGCGAGCTTCGCGTTTGATTTGAAGGTAGGAAGCTTCAATTCCTTCTCGATTTGAACCGTGGGATCGATCGATCCGGTATCCTGCAGTCCTTGGTATTCATATAACTCGAAGGCCTCTCCAGCGCTCGCGTCGCTGTACTGAAAGCTTTCGGCGACAGAAGGGGAACGCGTTCCCGATTCTGCGGCCGCGCGAGGTGATTTCAGCGCGGATTTGGAGGAAGCTTGAATGATTGGAGAAGAAGGGGTAGATATCTGGTGAGATGCCCCAGTATCGGTGGCGTCGGCCCCTTTCTTCGTTGATTTCGACGATCCTTTGAGAGGACCCGTCATGGTTGTTGAAGGCAGTGATCACTGAGTTCCTACAGCATCCACCAGTGTAAAAGATTGAGTGTCGATGTTGATACGATCAGTGCGTTGGTTCGGATCCACCTGAACCTCGCTAAACAGTCCCAAGGGCTCAAACCGAAGCTACGACGTTAGCGCGAAGCAATAACATGAGCTTGGCAGAAGGTTTAAAGCTTATCGGCTTAGGCGATGCATTGAGCAGAGCAAAGTTTAGGAAGTTAAGATAGGATGGATTCCTCGAAAGTAGACAAGCCTTATATACTATAGTGAAATAGGAGTGTTCCTGAGCGTCCCTGGTAGTTAGGTGTAGCTACAGGAGAATTAAGGGATAAGGGAGTTGATAGAAAATATAGAGGATAGATAGGGATAAATGAATAGGGAATTCACAATTGGGGAGTCGATACCAGGTATCCATCACAGCCTTGGATATCTTTCATGCATGAATATCGGGAGTATCTTGGGTCGTTGTCCCTTTTCCGGGAACCTCATGCTTACAGCGAGTTTCTGCTATTTTCTCCCAACACTTTCCATCTTATGCCCATGCGTGATATCATTTCGTCCATCCCAAGATTCAGAGTTCTTGCAACCACATGGACTATTCTTCCCACATTGTCCAAGGAGGGTATGAGCATGTCTGTGGTTCCTTGTTGGCATCATCGGAGAGCTGGACTTTACAGACCCTCTACATTTTGCGGAAATGGTTGATGGCGCCGGAGGGACCCTGGATGATCTGGCCGGGTTTATGATGCACCATATGCATGATGCGGTGAACGGTCAATTTTCGTGCGAGATTGGTTCACTTCCGACCTACATGCGGCTTCTTGCGCGGCTGATAATGGCCGCCGATGGTGGATCCATCGTCCCACAATCCACGCGGCTTCATCTCTTGGCACGTCAAAAGTTCCACGAAATATTGCTCCTCAAAGGATTCATACCAGCATTTGTACTTGAAGCCTCCAAATCGCACCCTCAGTTGTGGCTCCGATACATTTTCGAGAGGTCTTTCATTGTCACCTTGGAGCTGCTGGAACATCTCTTAAACACAACATTGAGATATCTGTGGTTGTCTTCTGCCATCGGGGCCGGCCATCTCCGTGTGATGGCTGGTGTTGCCGCCCAATTCCCTTCGATCTTTGATGATTGTCTGCGATTCCTTTTGACCAAGATTTTGCTGAACGGCCTTCTCTACTACCATGCTGTCGCAGCGATGGAGAAAGTCCTGCATGACGCGGCAGAAATGTGGTCGAGCAAAAAGCTTGAAGAAACGGAGCCTTGGCACTAAGATATAGAATAAATTCCATGGCTCTAGCCAGGAGGTATGTTGTCTAATACCACGGACCTAGCCAACCGTTGGCTACAGCCAAGTACTTTAGATAGTGAGATAAGGTCTGAAAAAAAGGCAAACGGTAGGGTTTGAACCAGCGACCTTATCATCAGAAAATATGATGGCAACCAGCAGAACAGATATCAACTAGACTAAAGCAGCTATACATACTGCTGTTTGCTTCCCAGCTAGGGTAAGGCAAGCCTTACCCTACCTGGGACTGCTAAGACCCAGACCCAGGGCAGGCAAGCTGCCCTGGGTCTTCGATAACTGTTTTACACTGCTTATTGTGAGTTTTGAAATGTCTGAACCCAAACCTTAACCTCCTAACCCCTAACCTCCTAACCTAAAAACCCAAACCCCTAACCCCTAACCTCCTAACCTAAAAACATGTTCCTGGACCCTAATCCCTAGCCCTAATCCTTAACCACCCTAATCCCTAACCACCCTAACCCTTAACCACCCTAAACCTTAACCACCCTAAGCCCTAACCACTGTGTAGCCCCACTACAAGCTGATTCTGTGAGCTGCCACATACCTGGGATGGTCAAATCAGACTATCTACCAAGTATCACTTGTTTAGTCTAATGGAAATGTCTTGAGTATCATTCTATTGATGCGATCATTCATTGGTTTTTGGGTTCAATTCCCGGTACCGACTTTCTTTTATTTAAAAAAAGGTCTACTTTAGTCTAAAGGCCATGTAGCTAGCCAACTATGGCTAGTGTTGTGGATTTAGAAAATGATAGCCCTGGCTAGGTCCATGCCATCAGTCTAAGTCCTAGGGCTACTGGTGAGAGACGGAAATAATTGGCGACTAAGATTTATTTCATGATCTCGCTCAAAGCGCGCGCGACTCTTGGACGAATCACAATCGAGTAGGGCTTGCGATAATCTCGAGGTTCGTGTGCTGCGAAATGTGAAAATTTGGTGTTGACTACGCACAGTGCGGAAGAATCCAAGATACTGTAGGTCTCGTTGTCGAGGGGGCTCGGGATGCAAAACATACTATTATTGCTCCAGCAGTTGTCAGATTGCGGATTAGAACCACGGCGGACGTCGCGCCCATTGTGGCTCCCCTGCTCTGTTGTTCCTCGGTACGTTCTACCGACCTCACCAGCCCCTCCTCCCTCATGAACCACACAGGGGAAATCAGTTCATGTCCCCTGGGCTTTCGCGAGGGGAACTTTCTGCGTGCGGTTGTGCAGCAGGATTATCAAGACAGAATACAGTCTATCTGGGAAGCGTAGGTTATTTTCATGGCCACCCATCCTGCTGATCAGTTCTTCACACTCCTCGATTACACTCATAACCCAGTTCAGATCTCCGTGCAATCCGTTGTGAATCCAGTCATCTCAGATGACCTCCAGAAGGGGACATCTGAGTGCACCACTTCGATCTGAACATAATATTTGGGACCGCCTACCCGGCCACTCGACTTAATTAACCACCTGAGAGCTAGATGGACAGGCCTAAATAATTATGAATGATTATGAATTGAACACCAGCGTCGGGGGCCGATGGAGATCGGAAGGTGGTGGTGTCGAGTACCGAAGTGGTCGTTCCACTTTTTGTGCTGGCTAGTAGCGCAGCTTCGGACGCAAGAGAATGAGTATGCACGGAAGAACATCAGACTTTTGACAGATAACTTGTGAGCTTGTACAAGCCCAAACAAGCTCGAACAAGCCCCAAAAAGTTGCCAAGCTCACAAGCTCACAAACCAAGTCTGGATTTTCACAAGGTCGACCGTTCGAGCCCGGAAGGTCGCAGAATTTAATATTCATTGCATCAGATCGGCTGATCCCAGGGAACTCTGGCTCAAAGAGGACTCAAAGGGGCTTTTGTTATTCTCTAGCATATTTTTGAAGGCAGCTTTCATACTTTTCGAAAGATGATTTTGGGTGCTTTGACCTTGTGAGCTTGTCGGCAAGCTCACAAGGCCAAACAAGCCACAAGTTATATTTGTCAAATTGCTGATGAATCGTGTTCGAGCAAAACCGTAAATGCATAAATGCAGGACGCCTAATCGTGATTAGCGCGCGTTGAAATAAGGAATGATGCGGACGTCCCTGAACTTCCTCTGGTAGTAGCGGTAGAACTGAAACTATTTCGGTGGAATATGTATCGGGCTTGGTGGCATAGCACGGAGGTGTTTCGTCACAAAGCGTGTCGGCGTGTCAGGTTTCAGGGAGCCTCTTCATTAAATCCTGGTCGGCGCAAGACTGCGATGACTGCATTCCTGTACGCCACCGTACTCACTGGGACTCTTACCTCCTCATTTGCATTATTCCACGCTGCTTTCCCCTATTGGTTTACGAATACTTATGTAATCGTTCTTACAAATCGTGCAAGGCCAAACTGCGGACCTTTCCACTCATGGTAGAGAGGAAACCAGCTAATGAAATTAGTGCCAGCAGTGCACCGGTTTCATTAGCTTTTTGTGATCGAATTTCCAAAATCCATTAGGAGGAACAAAGATGATCCGGTTCATCAGTATTGGAATGTAATGAATTTAGTGGCAGTGTGGGAATAGTTTACATCACAGATTTCACTTTCATTCGTGTCTTCCTTGCTGAACATATCAGACCTCAAAATGTGAAAAATTATTTCCCTTCATATACAAGCTACATCCCAACAACATGTTTCAATTTTTTGTACCCTCCTAATACCTACTTCCACCACCGAGTCAACATATTGCGCTTGGTTGTTTTGATTTACCTTGACCTTTGTCTGGCAGTACAGAGACATCGCGCCTCGAATTCACGCTGTAGGTATATATGAGAGCGCACGGAACGTCTCCGTGCCTCATCGGACATGTGGTTCCCGTGATGGACGCGTGGAGAAGAGCCAGCACATTGCAGAGTACACGAGGCGCAGCGGCCACGAGGACCGAAAGATGAGTTGTAAACTAGGGGCAGAATGCGGGAAGGCGGGGGTGAAGTACTCTGAATCTGTGAATCAATATCGGTTGGACGAATTCGGAAGAAAGCGTGGAATGAAGGAATAAGGGTCCTTCAAATTTGTGGAAGAAAGAAAAAACGATGGAGCAGATAGAATTTCAAAATAAAAGCCTCGGGTACCATACGTCGACCGGCCACCACGCAAAAAAACACCCGACAGTCGATACCAGCAGTACCAGGGACCTGAGCGGACACAGGGGTAGGTGGGTAAGAATGTGAGGCAAATGTGACAAGGAATGGGGAGAGTGGGTGAGAGGACGAAACCGAGGTATGTAGAAAAGGAATGAAGAGTCGAAGAAAGTAGCAAAGGAAGAAGGAAAGAAAGAAAAGGCACACCGTATCAAATATCAATTCGCCCGACTGTAGCCTGCCGTTCTCGTTTGCACAAATTCCGCGCAATAGAACTTCTTCGTTCCACTAAGAAAAACTGAAGGAAGATCGATGTTGTTGTGTACGGGGTGGGCGAATATTCAAGGGAGGAGTAGATAAAATATGCATGGGACCGAAGCCTACACTGAGGTCGAAATGTGACATAGCGAGCCAATGCACTCGGAAAAGTGCTAGTGCAGCGTCTTGCTCGGCGGTTGGTGCGTATTATCCATCGGCAACGTACGTGGCGTTATCCGTCAGGCAGGCAGCGCTGTGGGCCGGGATGGACAGCGTGTGACGTAGGGGTGAGGGAAGGCGACGACTCTGAACTTGGCACGCCATCCGTTGCCCGAAAAATGCGAGAGCGAGGGCGAGCCCGCGGCGAAACCCTCCCCGTGCCTTTGATATTGATGCCGAGAACCCAAGATAAATTTGAATGGACGCACTGCCACGTGAGATGCGCTTGGAGCGCAGAACATGATACTCTTGCTTCGCCCGATATCGGAATCACACACGGTTGGCTGCTCGAGTGGATGGAAGACGCGCGCGGGCGGTGGGATTCGGAATCTAAGTTCTAACTGCTTCGCCCGGTATCGGAATCGCACACGGTTGGCTGCTCGAGTAGACGGAAGACGCGCGCGGGCGGTGGGATTGCTTCCAAAACCCTCGAGGCTCCGCTCGCCCCGCGCGCGCAATATCAATATCCATGTCGCGGAGAGGCGGGATCAAGGAGAGGGGCCATCGGCATCGGCATTGAGAGATGCGTCAAGAGATCGACCATGTGATGGCGAAGGAAGACTCGGAGACAGGTGAATGAGTCGGAAGAGCGCGGAGGGTGCGCAGATGAAGCCTTTGCTTTGAGTGTGGGCTATGGATGATCCCACGAGCGATTCTTGCTGCAATCACCATCAGAACACAGTTGGTGGGGACCCGGGCGAGTAGGGCGCCGTGGTGATCGAGAGACCCGCAGGGGTCGCACGTTTGCAGGGAGGGGTGCAGCGGATGATGAGAACTGCGCACGCGAGCAGACAGTGGCTTCCCGTTCCACTCCACGCATAACGATCGCGTGACTTGATGCAGATTCAGCGGTGAGATCTTTGTCGCCGCCGCGAAAGGAGACGTACCTCTAGTACCTGAAGCCTTCCGAGTCGAGTCGAGCCTTGAATCTTTTGAATCTTGAATGTTCTTGATGGTTTCCGTTGCACGACTGTAATGTGTTATCAGCGGACGAATTGGAATCCGCAGACGCACTTGGATTCCTGTGCACCGCGTTTCGTTGGGTTCAGGCGTAACGAGACGCTCCAGAGGCGGCGATCTGGGGTGGGGTGCAATGAATTGGTATCAATTGGTACTTATTGTCATTGAACGGGATGACTATGACAACACACCTCCGTCTCGATATGTCGATCGAGCTTGCCACAAAAATCAGGGGGGCGCCAAGAGAAAAAAACGATGCACCTGGTTTGTTGCCTCAGATTGTACAGTACATGTAATTTGTAATTTTGCATCGACTCGGTCTTGGTAGTGCGATATTCCCGCAATTTTCAAGAGCAATGCGAGATTCGTACCCCTGCTTCGCTGCGAATTGCTGGTAAGATCCCAGTGCAGACGGATTTGGATGAGGTTGGATATTCCCCTTATTACCGGGATGCAGTCGATGGCAAGGAATTGAAGGTTGGAGCCGCTTTCGAAGGCCACTACCCCAGAAGCTGAAGGACTAGGTGAGTATGTTTATTCTCTCCCGGAATCAACGAGCTTGAGTATTGCTGCACTGTCGAGAAAAATCCTGATGATAGTCTGCCTGGTGAACCGGGTGAGAAGCTGGTACTGTATCTTTTCCTTCAAATCGTCATTAGGGGAAGTCAAAGTCGGGGATTCTCCGTCGATTCTGGAATTGATCCTATTTCCATTCTGATTCCCGAATTGACCCAGAAAAAATCGATTCCTGCTTTGTTCGGCCTCGAATGCAAACGAAAATCGAAATTCTCGATTTTTGGGATGCAGTTCCTCCTCCAAAGGAGGAACTGCGATTCTGTGTCGATTCTGACAGCGATTCTGGATCAATTCTTGATCGAAAATCAGATCAGAATCGATTCGGAGTCGAAGCCAAAGCCAAAAGTCGCCGCAGAATCGTCAACTCTGACTTCCCCTATTGGGTACTACTACTAGACTCCCAGTGGCACAGTGACAGGCAATCGTGATCGGGTATCAATCCCACCTGCCAATCTGGAATAAGTAGGGGTTTTGCAGCTGACAGTGTCTTGTTGCGCAGAGGACCAAGGTGCCACGTACCTCACAGGCATCTTATAGGACTGAGCAACGTTCCAACCAATTTCGTTGAACTCCTGGTATTTGGAACTGCACAAAAACCCACAAAGATTTCACAAAGTCTCACACAAGGGGCAAAGACCTGTGCATCCAAATCAGGATGCATTCGACGCATCCCTCGAGCATCTGATTGGCCACTTCACAAACTGTCTTTCAAGACACAAAGCCAGCCTTTGCACTTCCATTGTGCATGCTTTGTTTCTCAGGTCCAGGAAACAAAGATGCACAAAGGCTGCTTTCATGCCTTTGGAAACCTTTGTGTGCTTGCTTTATGCGGCAATCTGCTGCGATGCGACCTGGATGCCTCAAACGCATCCTCGATTGGATGCGCAGGTCTTTGCCCCCAGTGTCAGTGATCCAACTACATGGAACATGTGACGGAAATTTTGGCAACTCTCCAAATATGAATTTGAACTCGACATGGAGATTGACGGAAACCGGGTTGTCGTTCTGGGTACAATTTTCTGCTCTCGCAGTTGAAGTAGACATGTTGGCGCTCCAGTCCACAATAATCTGCATTGCATTCCGAGAGTCCGTCGGCAGATGTCGGTGCACCTGAGGTATATCACCTAATCCGCCGTTAACTAACATTCTCCCTCGCCCACAGGAAGCCTGCTGATGGTATTGGTGGTCTCTAATATGGACCCACAGATATCGATTCGAAAGAAAAAAAAAAATAGCAATCAGATAATGCACCTCGGTCCGAATTACCTGGCTCTGAACGACTTCCTCGGAGCTCCTGCCTCCGCGCTAAGTTTCATTGATTCAGATGAGCGGCTTATTTGCCTTACTATGAATGCCAAACTCGCTGCTATGATTCTCGTCTCGTGTCTCTGACTACCCACTGTGCCTCTGTCCGTCTCGAGCAATGCCTCGTCGTGCCTTTGAATGGACATTCCCAGGTGCATGCATCAGGAAAAATTCCACTGACTATGTAGTTCTATGTAGCCGACATAGCTCTGATAGCCCCGTAGCTTGACCCCCTTTATATAGCACACTGTAGTTCCGTGCCAGAAATATATAGTGCTACATAGCAGCCATAGCTACACGCCGCATATATGTAGCATCCGAGTTTCGTAGCCTCGTAGCCTATATATTCGTATGTAGCAATACATACTGCAGTAGCTCACAACCTTACGAACCGAAAAAGTAGAAAACAATACATATATTGCTGCAGGAAAGGAACAGACTACATGTACATTACGCATGGGTCACGTTGCATGGCGAAATCCACAGACCGCACCGTGCGCTACAGCACACAAATCAGCCAGAGCCATCGAAGTAAGAAAACTCGACGTGCCACTTGACGTCGTACACGTGCCCTGCAGTCTTGCCCGTGGGGGCCAGCGGCTGTTGTCATGATCGCAGTCAGTTAACCTGTCTGAGTGAAAGCGGAATGCCAAGAGTGGATTGACGAGCGGTACGAGAAGCGCCACGCAAGCTTTGTACAAAGGCGATGGCATTAGCATACCAGATACCGGAACTTATAGACCCAGTAGTTTGGCCAGAACGATATTGAATAATCCATGGTCTTGACAATCTGAAGATGAAGCAGCTCGACATAAATGGTTCGGGGTGTTCTTGAGCATCAGGAAGGAACTCTGCTCCAGATTCGTGCGGGTTGTAGACTGATGGGTGAAGGACGAAGAAAGCTCGAGAGTTGTCTTGACGGTCATCTTTAACTTCGACCAGAGAATGAAACGAGAGAACGGCACTGAGCATTCGAGAACTGCGAGCTTCAAGTCTTGAGGAATCTTGAATGAAATTGAAGGAAGCAGTTTGAAGAATCTTGCTGACTGTTATGGAGAAGGAGGGGAGCGCTGGAGGGACAGCGGCGAAGCAGCCAGCGATGGGACGACGATGGTCGTGGTACGAACGAAAGATGTGACGTGGCAGCCAAGCATCGCGTGATCAGGATCCATCAATCACGCCTTTGATGGAGCGGAGATTGAATGACTTGAACATTTCTTTTGCTTTTCTTCTTCGGTACATAACGCATTGTTGGCCTGCTGTCTGCGAGCTTGAAGCCTACAACCCTCGCTCCGCGGTTCGGCACTCGTACAAAACCCGACACACGAACGATCCCGTTCACGTGCACTCCTCTGCGAGTTCCCGCATCGGGCGCCTGTGGACGCTGATCGGTGATCGCGACGATGCAGCAAGCTGCGCTCCACACACCCCGTGATTGCGCGCGCCGCGTGCACAGCACTGCCATGGGTGCGGGCTCGAGTCTGTCATCTTATGCGTGTGCGAGTTCGACGGTGTCGACGGTTGATCTTCGGACGTACACGAGCAAGGCGAGCGAATATTGTGCGTAGGTGGAACTGCGGCGCGCAGTGAGTATTGAATAGAACAGCTTTTGAAGCCTCCGTGAATACTTTCCCTACTCCGGAAAAATAGAGCTTCATAGAGGTTGCACAGAACAATATAGTGCTATGGAGTTCTCGCCCTAACAATGTAATACTATAGAGTTTCGCACAAGACAATATAGTCTGATATAGTTTGTGCAGTGAACTATGTAGCCTATGGAGCGCTATGTATTGCCGTGCCGAGCTACAGCTGCTATAGCAGCTATATTGAGCTATGTAATTAACCGGACGGCTACGGCCCGGAGACTTTTTCCTGATGTGGTCTGCCGCAGTATGCCGGCGCCCCTACGTCCCGGAAGAAGATACCGTAAAGTACGGCGCAAATGTACATGTCCTGTCTCGGTTGGCCTGTCAGCTCATTTCGGGAAGCCCTCGGCAAACAGGTAGGTGTTATCAGCGAGTATCTCCGTAGCCATATGGTGTAAGACGGTGGACATGACCGCGACAGCAGCCAGACACCGCTTAAGATCAGAGCGCTGTAAGTGGAACCTGTATGCCTTGCACCCATGGCCAGGCGTATATGGGGATTTGATATATCAGATCTCCGCTAAGCTTCGGAGAGTGCTGATCTATCTGGGAGCCTAAGCTAGCGGTGAACGTGATATATCACATCACCTTCATTTCGCACACACAGCGCACTCCGCCCGATTTGGGCGCCCACTGTTGCCCCGCAGTGCCGCCATAATTGATGGCGCTCGATGGCGCATCCCAAAGGGTCAGGTTGTTTGCACTTGTTACGATCACATCGTCCTGCATCACTGACCCTTCCTCTTGCTCCCCTTCGGCTCCCCACCGGTCCTTGCCCTCTCCTGACTCCATACCTTGGCTGGCCTGTCATGTATGGTCCAGAATACACTTACGTCGGTTCCACATGTTCTCAAGCGCTTCAACGGTGCGATATGGTCGCCACATCAGCACATCCCTACAGGCCGTATTTCATAAAAGCCGCAGCTGGCCCTTGGGTGCGCTAAAACTTCTCCTCAAGACTCTCCTTTATGTATCCTGCAGCCTCCCCGATCAGCTTTGTCTCAAATGTATTACCGGGCTCACAATCGACCGCACTGTTCCTGCCCCTCTTTCCTGCTTTTTTTTTGCGGCCCTTCACCTCCTCGTTCATTCGATTCACACACCACTCATTGATGACTGTGGCATTTTAACACCCGATCTTCTCGACCACGTTTGCCCCGTCGCCAATGCGCTGCTTCCCGTACACCCCCTCCGGCCCCCTTGAATATTGCCCTGGGCTTTGTGGCCTTACTTATCCTCCGCGCAGCCCGCGCTGTGCACGTAGCGTCTGCTCCCGCCACCCTGTGGTTCATTTCGATTTCAGCCGCCGCTGCTTGCTGGTCCACTTTCCCGCAGCTACCGGCCCGCCGTGCGCATGGTGAATTCCCTGTCAATTGGAATCCCTCTGTGCCCGCCCTTCCTCTGCATCCACGCTCGCTACTGGTAGGGCTCTGTATCTCCTCCGCATGCCGCTGCATCTGCATGCGTCGCGTGGGCTCCATGTGCTCGGGTTTGGCTGGTCCGCGATTGCACTGCGCTGACGCCTTGATTCGGGTGCCTCCGTGCCTTGTATCACTTCGTTACTTATTTGATGGGCACCTGACATCCAGCCTGCTTGAACTTGTTCGCTGTTTATCTACCATCCGCTTCATCTCTCGGTGCGGCAGCCCGCCGTGCCTGCTGCTCGTCCACGCCCTCATAACCATCATCTTTACACCTATTTCATCTGCTGGCCGGCCCACTCAACTCTCAGATCCCGTGCAATTTTCGCGCCACGCTCTCCACACGTTTGCGCTCGCTTGTTCTCTCTCACTTCTCATCTCAATAGTATACCTGCCCATCACGTACCTCGACAGTCCTGAAGAGCTTTATTTCATTGATTACACATACATATGTTATAACTCAGTACGTTGGTTGTAAAATGAAGCAATACAAATCCCCTCTGCTTGAGAACAGGAGAATGAGCATGCTCTGGTACCGCCTCAGACTGTTCAGCTGGAATCGCTTGCGATAATTCGTGCATTTTGCCCTCTATCGTCGGTTTATTGCGTTTTTGTCTTACAATTGTTCAAGGGAGGCAACGTGTGGTTAGAGGAGCTTGAATTTCTCGCCAACTAATGCTTTTCGCGTTTTGATCTCTATTTTCAGAGTATCATTCACTTTTACCTTTCATCTGCTACAGAAGAGGACCGAAACTTCAACTGGAAATACTGGCTCACGAGGTCCGCTGGGTTATCATGCCCAATCATCTAGCCTCAATATCTCTCACGAACTGATTTGGGTCGCGAACTGACGGCTCAAGCATTCTCACCGGTTGCTTCGTTGACTTCAATAATGACTCGGATGGACCCTTTAACATCTAATCAGTTGATTCTGATTTTTTTGCCAATTTAAATGGCTTGAGAATGAAGGTAGGAATAAAAATATCAGTCATTTACATCGCGAACTGATATTGCAAGTCGAATCCATTTACAACTTAGCACTGTCATTCTATCTCCCTGTTGACGAACCCTGATACTTCAACCTGTGACCTCAATAATTTATTACTACATCCCTGAACACTTCAGCTACCCCTTGCCAATTCTGCAGCAGCTGGGAGAGCCCCAGAGATGTGGTAGAGTATGAAAACTGTCAAGTCCATTCGCAACCGAAATCAGTTCGTGACAAAAAGTCTGCTCCAGTTTCCACAAGCCCAATAGGCAATAGATTTTGATATTCTTGGATACTCCAAGTACCCTGTCTCAAATTTAAACAACTTGGAGGGCGACAGGAAAGACCAACAGTGCGCAAACCGGTGAGTCGATTAGTTCATGACAGAAATCAGTTCACGATACAAATTCTACTCTCATGCTCACACATACAATAGACGATGAAGTTTGGACCAAATATTCAGATAGGCCTTCTATGATACTCCCTCGCATGGCCATATCACCACGTTGACGTATTGAGGCGGTCTTCTGCGGGATAGTCCAATAAGCGCCTGTTAAGCGCCCACCGAACGAATTTCAGTGCTACAAGATCAGAATTTAATTATTCCCTGGAGATTTTGCATCCACAGGTTCTAGGAGTCGTTCTGAGGATATCTGTTTATTTAAATTTGCCACAAAACATGCTAAGCTTGGAGGCGGGCATGAACATTGAGTTACAGCCTTTTTCGGAGATCTTTCCGAACCTTCGGCAGCGTTATCCGACGTGACCGACGTGACTGTTCCTTGGCCTCCACCATGACCACCTCCCTCAAGATGTCTCCTCCATGCCTTCTTGCTGTGCAACTCGCTGGAAAATATGGTCTATAGGTCCTTTGGTTCCTCCAACCGCTTTCTTGGACCCATTTACTCAACAAACATCTTGCCACAGGTACTTGCGCTGACCTGGGCATCTGTGGCTCGCACACTCTCTATGTCTTGTCCAACTCGCTGAAATCTCAATAATCTCTCTCGGAACACTTGGGACATTCCTTTCCTGCTTAACTTGGTTCTATCTTGGACCACAAAACCTCAAAATATTAACATTTTCCGTACACTCATGGCATCCACCGAGATTTCAGCGCCATTGGAGAGAATATCGTGTTTTCGTGGCCCGTGGTGCGTTCACAGTCATTCTGTGACTCTCCACATCACTTAATGTGGCGTCTGCTCCGTGATTTGCAGTACACAAGCACTTTCTCTGTGCCACGTCACAGACGTCCTCGCCGCTGCCTCGAGGCTGCAGCTGGTTAGTCCTGGCGCAATTCATGTCCTCAACATGGTTCAGCGTCGCGCTCTTGATCATCCGAGCTCTGGCGCATCGGGCTGACCTGTCACACCGGGCAGCGCGCGCTGAATATGTGCCATCCGACAATCTGTGGTGAATGTAGTCGGTGGCTGCTGGAGAAAGGTATGTGGGCGACATTTCTCGTCCTTTTTGACCGCTCACAGGACGAGTGGGTGCAGGCTGCGACCACCGGCTCCAAGTAGACCGACCAAGGGTGCATGGCCATGCGTCGACGTTTTGCGGATCCCGAGTGCATTGCCGATGGCTGCTCCGACCCTCACTGAGGGTGGCTATGCGTCTGCCGGCCAGCACCTACTGACTAGACATGCGGAGGGCCGATTGCGCCGCAGCAAATGCGGGGGTGCGGCAGGGCTCAGGATCTCCTCATTGGACTGCCCGGCCAGCATCGTGGGCTGCTCCTGCTCCCGCCAGCCTCGAGGGCAACAGGCTGTAATCCGGATCGTTAGCTGGGCGCTGCGAAGCAACGACGCTGATCCGGCGATGGTCCTTGCATCATGAGGCGGCATAGCGTGCCTCCCCCCGGTTAGATGACGGAGTTTCATGCTGTGCCTATTTCCACCATCGTTTGGTCCGGATAAGCGCGCTGGCTGTGCAAGTGCGAACCCGCGCGCGCACGCTGTAGCTACGGTGACACTGCTAATGGCCTCCAGCATTAGACATAGATGTCCGAAGGCCGCTCCCTCGGCGCCGCATCCCTCATTGCCTGAAAGACCGACTGCGTGTGCAACTCTGGGGTAGCGTAATTTAAATCGCTGAAATGGTCGATTTATGCTGTAATAGATTCTACATTCTTGTTGTTATGCTATCATATACATTACACATGTGTCTTCTATATGTCCCAATTTTTTCGTCATTTTCTGAGGACTTTTTGTCGTCGCTGTCGGAGACGACGTCGACGAATTTTGATCGCATTTGATCGCGACGTCGAGAGAATTTGATGGACGTCATCCAAATTTTGATATTGCTGATCGTCGTGCAGCACAGCGACGGGTGTAAATCAGAATATTATGATGTGGGAAGAAAGGAGGCTGCAGTGATATATCAGATGGACCGCTAAGCTTCCGGTCCCCATAGATCATGGCTCTCTGGGGATTAGGGAGGGCTGATATATCAGCCCCCCACACTAAGGTGCCATGGCCGCGCGATCGCGAGCTCCCGTGCGCCAGGCTCCGCTCGTCCGGCGTTCCCCTCTATCTCCACCTTCACCTCCGCGGAGTGCAGTCCCATCCTTCGGTGTGAGGTGGCCATTTGGACAGTTGAGAGACCGAGATATTTGCAACGAAGTTAGTTTCTACGGCCCTGTTCTGCGACGACACTCAAGGCAATGTGCATTATACAGTGCGGGTTATCTGGTCATTGGACACAAGGTTTGTAATCATGTTGATGAACTTGGCTATGACCAAGGCTGTCCAAGTCCAGCCTGATACCCATGCTTTAGTGAGGGGACACGATTTAGACGGTTGATGATATCCACGCTCCCGCGCTCATATTGGAGCGTGCCAAATCGGCCATCTATCCGAATGGTGGCTATGCCATTGTCCAACTTCCATTCAACATGTTCACACTGCCTCGTTCAAACTCATCCGATCAGGATGTAACTGCAACAACACCCAGTTTTGACACTTCTACCTCTGGTCCAAACCGTTCAGTCCGCTTTCATTTCGCCAGCCGGCCCGTCGTTGACTTTTACATTCATATATGTTGGATGACTCCACTGTTCTTCGGACGTTAACATTCCTTTCAACCAGTACTTGTTCGGTAGTCACCCTTGAATCGGATGCCACCTATGTTAGACCTTCATCAATGAACTCACTGCCTCAAATGATTAATGTTATAATATGAACAATTAGATGTCAATAGCCGGAGGGGAACGGCGGCCTTTCTTGTGGGTATCAGCAGTGTGCCGAGGGTGGCCGTTTAGGAGTTTTTAGGTGGTTAGCGTGATTAGCAGTTAGGTGATCAGGGTAGGGGAGCAGTTAGCACTAGGATGAAGTATCTATGTGAGAAAACATGCAGGGACCTGAAATGGCAGCAAGTGATGGCTGCATTGATGTCTTCGATTTGAATCCTCACGAACATTCTCAGAAAGTCACTAAAGTCACAACCTTTTCCGGTTTTCCATCAAAGTCACGAAGATTTACAAACTGAGCAAGTAATGAAGACCGAGGTGGGTACGACTCGGTGGACGTGTCAACCTACTGGTTGTCAAACTAGTACATTCATAAATTGCACCCTGCCGACCATTCTCGAATGATTTTGGCGAACCAATTCACTGGAGCCAGTACCCGTAAAATGCACCGTACCGTACTGTAACGGGCTCAAGAAATATGTACGACGATTGTTACAACCCCTCAATGACCGTGTCTACGGCCGGCAGGTAGATAGGTACACAGCCGAATTGCGGTTCCTGATCAATGTCAGAGGCATGACTGATCATTTCCGACATACGCCTGACATCGGCCATATTTCTACAGTTTACGGTATTTCTTACGGCTTGACTTAGTACCGTATTTAAAGTTACTTCCAGCACTGCCTCGTCTATGTACTTATAGTTTGTCTTTCGTTATTGGATGCTTCGTTGAATCTACACCAGTTTCGGGGCTGCAGTACTCCTGTTTTCCCTGGTCCCAACTCCTCGGGCATCCCGTGGCACGCCATTTACAATCAATTAATTCGAATCAAACCGCGTAGCTCTCGCCCACCGTACGCCGCACTTCCAATTCCTCTCGCTCACCTCTGCGGGCATTCGCGTTTAATTATGTCCAATGAGCCCAAATACGACGTAGACAATGCAGATAACCACGCGATGCCTTCCATATCCATTGAGATCGAGGGTTTCTCTAGTGCTGAGGAGGGAAGTCCTCTGCACCGATATCGCCCGGGAGGCACCCTCTCCGTTACAGACTTGATATCTTTGGCCTGGTGAGTGTTCGGGGCATTGAAAAGAAAAACGATAATTGATCCCAATCACAGGTGTGAAGTCCAATTTGACTACCGGATGCGACAGAAACGCTTTCGACGATCGGCAGACCGCCCTCTTCCATTTCGCGCAGAGAGCAATCAGGAGATTCTTGTTCAACTAGATGTTACTGCTCATAATGACGAGGCTACTAAACGCGGTCAGGTTGTACCATCTACATGTGCATTCCATGGTATCTTTTGCTAATACGCGCGTCCCAGTTCATCCACAAAGAGCTTGAACGTGAACTTCGGGCTGAGGAAGTTGAATTGATGATCACGAGTGAAGAGGAGCAATGGGCTATCCGGTGAGCGTCACGGGCGTGATGGTAATCTTGGCTAACTTTCTTAGGTTGATAAACTTCTTGTCCTGTCTGGTATCTTTGAGAGCGGAAGGCCGTGCCGTATGTCCGACGAATCATCGTCAGAGGGTTACTTACCTTATTTATCCAGCGTGAGATTCCTGTCTTTGGGATTGTACACGGTGTAGTCGTCATTGGCATCATTGTGAGTCGTCCATAGCAATTGTGAGCATCGTTCATTCTTCCAGGACGAGCTTCTCGTCAGAGACCAATCTGAGCCAAAGACCGGGACGAAACGTGCTTCGGATTCGTCCCTGCCTCCACCAAAGCGGACGTACCGAGGGCCATCCGCACCTTCGTGTCAGCCGGAACCAGTGCCTCCGTCTCCCACCCCATCTCCGCAATGCATCCGCCTAATTGATACAAAGACGCGCCGAACGGATTCGGTGCCGTCAGACGAGGATGCTGTGCCTGCGCATCTGCAGGTGATGCTCTACCACCGTCTGCTTAGCCGCCTGATCGACACTTCCACTCCATTCGACTTTTCGGCTCTCTGGACACTCCTGGGCATGCGAGCTTTCGCCTCTTTTTCGCCGACATTTTTGCGCCAAGCTGCACCAATATTAGGTGGTCCCCAGCCTGTCCCAGTGTGTCTCGAGGACATCGTCCTTTTCGTGAGAACAAGACTTATCGAGCTGGATCTACCGCGGGTCGACGACACAGCACAGATAATTTACTTGTCCCAAAAGAAGTACTTTGATCGAAGACGCCGGGAGGAGACGACTTATACTCCTCCCACCTGCGAGGACGACATTGTTAAACCCATCCAAATGAGCCTCGACGATATGCTTGGGATTGACCTCGCTGCCGTTCTCAAAGAGAGTGCTGACCTCGCTGCAGACCTCGCTGCAGCTCTCAAGGGCAGTCCAGACCTCGCAGCCACTCTCAAAGAGAGTGCAGACCTCGCTGCCGCCCTCAGAGAGAGTACAGACCTCGCCACTGACCTCACGGCTGCTCTCAAAGAGAGCCAGGACCTCGTTGCCACTCTCAAAGAGAGTGCAGGCTTCGCCGCCGCTCTCAAAGAGATTGCAGGCCTCGCTGCCGTTCTCACAGAGAGTGTAGACCTCACTGCTGCTCTCGCAGAGAGTACAGACCTCACTGCCGCTCTCAAAGTGAGTGCAGACCTCGCTGTCGCTCTCAAAGAGAGTGCGGACCTTGCTGCCGCTCACAAAGCATCAATTTTGGAAACAAAACCGGGACCCGGCAATTTATGTCCTGCTCAAGCAGTTACAGATCCTGTACCAGCTCAGGAAACAGCGGTTAGCAGACCAGGATTCATAAGAACCAAGGACTTCACCATGGATAAATTGTTCCTCGATTCTTACCTGCAGAATGCACTTGACTGGTGGCGAGGCAAAAGGTCAGCGGAAGGCGTCCCTCCACGCCAAGCAGGTCGTTGTCTGTGAGTTCATACTAACTCAAGGAACATCTGACTAATATTTTGTTCCCAGTTCCTGTCAGTACATGGGTGACTGTGAGTGGAGGAAGACAAAGGCATCGGAGAAGCTCGAAGAGGCCATGGCCAAGCTTCGAAGGCAAAGCCTGAACGAAAAAACGTAATTTCAGTATATTTATTGGCTGTTTATTTTACACGGTTCAACCGATCGATTGTTTTTTGTGCCTGTATACAACCTGAGTAGCTTACGATAACGCTACTGGAAGAAAAAATGTGATGATGCTTCAACCTTTGGGGCTGAAAGAATGACATTCTTGAAAATGGTGGAGATAACAATTCCCAGCACGAAAAAAATGCGAGCCAAGTCCACGGGGTAGCCCCAATTCTGACCTCTCTGTAGGGCCGGTGAAAGGAATGCTGAGATCCTACACAAGGTACTTGCAAAGTTGCGTTTATCAAAAGTGACAGGAATTGGAAATATTCGGAATTTTCTTGGCCGTGCAAAGGATCTTGTCGGTCAGAACATCCCTTGCCAAGTCTAACATTTATTCAATTTATTACTATACTTTGTCCTCAACCCCAGTGGATGGAGCCCTCCAAAATGTAGCTGCAAAAACCAATTTTCTTCTGGTAAGTACAAAAGTACTAAGCATTCTCTTATTTTTTTGTTATGCTGTCCCAGAGTCTGGCGGCCATATTTAGACCTGGAGGCCTTTTGAAAAGTTTCACTGCGTTCCGGACCCCAGTAGACGGACCTCCATCTACCTTCAAGTATGTTCATTCACCTTTACCTACATCCATGTACGTGCCTCTACATTCCAATATAGACGGATTTTGGTCTGTCTTTATCTATGTTCATCCACGTTTATCTACTTTATCTACGCGGTGTAGAAGCAGTGCGCCTAACTCCGTCTACCTCCATGCGCATCAGTAGACGTACGTCATGTACTTGTCCGCCTCCATAGTTCATTATTGTTAGCCGAGCGGTGATTCCTCTGATGCCCCCGAAATGCCAGACTTGGGTTGACGGCGCTGCCTCTCGGCCACCAACAAACAAAAATTGCTCTGGAAACATATATTTCATTGAGTTTGCCGGCATTCAACTCTGTCAATCTAGATCCGTCTACTTCAGTGCAGGTCCGTCTACATGACGTACAGATGTAGACGCACATAGAGGCATGCGCACAGAGGTGGAGGGACTGTGTGTACGGGATGTAGACACATGTAGATCGAGTGTCTGTCTACGCTCCGTCTACACGTGTAGACGGACCCTCCGTCTACTTGGGGCCGGAACGCAGTGTTCTTGGGCACAAGTGGCGCATCTCCATGCACTTCAAGGTGTGGCTACATTGTGGTACATCGTGGCCCAGAAACGACCAATCGTTCGACTGCTTATGGGGAAAATGACACTCATAGTGCTGTTCAAGTGACATTGGCAACTCGAGTGGCAAATGACACTCAATTGGCCGCCATGTAAAGAAGGGCTATACCGGGAAGACCAATCAGTACGATGGCCTTGGAAGCGAGCGAGTAGGGGAACGCACACAAGCGAGAACGGTGAACGAGCATGTGCCGAGGGAAAGAGGGACAGGTTAGCAAGGATGAGAAATCGGAAGAGGAGGGATGAAAACGAGACGTGTTTCTAAAATAGAAACGGGATGAAACACCACAAAAAACAACACAGAACGAGCCAAAGAAAAAGAGCAAACGCACCTGTGCGCGAAGGGTAAACACCACCCATGCGCCCACGACGGCAGTGGCTTTGACGCAGAAGAGAATGAATAAGAGGGAGCTGAACGCGCGGCATAGACATTGGTAAAGTGTTTGAACATGATTATGCGCACGTCTAGGACGACCGCCACAACTGCCCACAAATTATGAGCTAATTTTCAATCACAACGGATTGAGAGGGAAGGGACAGAGGACGTACTGTTTGCAGCGACGACAGCGAGCCCGACGAGCATGGGGAGGACGGGGGTGTCCCGTGGTTCAGATCATTGCAAAACAATACCAGCGAGAGCGAGGGAAGAGATGCGAGACGTATGTTTATAAAGCCAAAAAATGTAGAGTTTAGATTCTGAATCGGCCACACTTTGAGGTCAAGAGCAAAGGATGGCGCACATACCAAGACGGAGGACAACTGCGACGACGAGCCAGACGAATAACTATACCCCAGCAAGAGCTGAATCGCTGTCATGCGACAAGGAGGGAGAGCTTGAAACTCCGATTCATGACCTAGAGCACCCACGGATAATGAATTCAGAGCGCATCGACGATATAGTCCAACGCGGCATATGTGTGAAGGGCGAGGTGCGATGTGTTAATCGTCCACAGCGCGCCAGCGGCGGCCGAGCACCGCGGGATCGAACCGGAAGCTGTGGCGGTAGTTTGATGTTTGCATCGTCGAGTCGGATCGAAGACAGACTAAGCGTGAAGCCGGGAAAGGTACCTGGACGGATGCGATGCCGGCAAACCCTACGGGAGACGTCAAAATTAAATGCAAGTGAGCTAGATGAATGCAAGGGCGCACAGAACACCAAAAATAAGGGCGCCGAAGATGGCGCCGTGGATAACAAAGAGGTTCGTCATTCTTTGCCATTCGTAGCTGTATTTGCTGGATTGCTTGCTGCTAGGCAAGGTGGGAGGCAAGGGGAGATCCAGGATACGACAATGAAAAGGAAGAAAAGACATCGTTGCACAGGCAGCGGTCGAGGAGCGATGAGGGGTCGCTTGTGGAGAGCAGAGCGGATCGCGCCAATGAGCTCGGATGTAGATCCACAAGGATTGACTGCGGTCAGGAGTGTGTTACTAGGACATGTAGCGTTGAAGAGAACAGAGGCGTCGCAGATCCAAGTGGCTTTCCAAGTTTCTTGGCCGCAGATTAGTCCCAAATTGCGCAAAACTCAGGCGTGAAGAGCCGTGGTCCGTGGACTCCTGAATAACGAAATCGAATCTGCGGATTTCGTACCTCAGCGAGTCTGAAATCTTGCAAAGAGCTGCCGTTCAACTCAGCGAACAGCAAACAGCGCAAGAATCGCTTCAGGAAAAACCGTCATGGCTGAAGCGAAGGAAGCAGATTTGTGGCGGTGCTAAAGCCGATGCCAAACCTATGCAAACGAATGGCGCCGCATTGTGGTCGTTCGATTCAGTTGGAATTTTGGCGTCAAAAACCTTTAGGGAACGGCTATAATTTTCGTGGATTTCTTTCTTGGCTCAGTTGACTGCAAAAGATTTGTGACAGTGATCGCATCAGCTGTCACGGTGGCGGCCGTCGGAGCTTGAAACACTCTTTGCGTCCGTCCACCATCTCAACTCCTGTCTCTTTGCTCCTCCGCCGCCTGTCTGTTACTCTGTATCTGTGGAACTCGCCCTCCGCGTTGCTCATCTTCTTTTACGTACACCTTCACCGGCATCTGTATGGCAGCGCCGAAGCCCCAAGGGGTGTGCACCGGCAAATGCCGAGACACCGGGTCGGTGGGTGGGTGGGTCCCGAGTGCCCTTATTCTACTTTTCCGACCCAAGTCTAGAATGGCCTGAAAATGCATTCTAGGCAATAAAAAAAAAAGGTCGAAAAAAATACATATTTTCAAGCCCAGATCTGACTGCGCCAAGCTTCCAGAGCGCAACATGGAGCTGACAAGCTGTGTTTCCTGGCTTGCGAGTCTTTGGGAATATAATTCCGAATATTGCTAACCCATGAATAATAATATTGCATTGGGTTTCCAGAGTGATTTGTCACACTTGATTCATTGTGAAATACGGTGAAAGCCTTTGTAGCACTGTATATAGTTTACAAAATTTATTGTTCGAATCAAAAGTTCAACCGGCGGCAATTCCCGAATTACCGGATTTGGAATGTGGCTGTGCTCGGCTAACGGGTGGATCGCCGAGGGTCTTATTCCACTTTTCCGACCCAGTGTGGGAAATTTTAAGGCTGCATACCCCTTGCGAAGCCCACAATGCGTCCATAATTTCGCAACTCGGTGCAGCCACCATCGCCGGGTCTGGGGGCATCCGTGTCGCTGTCATCGGCGTGGGTGCGAACGCAGCAACACGAGGGTAGCAATGCCGAGGAAAAGAAGGACGGGAGGACACTGCGTACGCGGAGGTAAATGTGGGGGGAGAACGACGCCGAGAGGGACGCAGAGGAAGAGGTGGAGCGGAGGCGTTTGCAGGACGGGGAGCTGGTGAGTACCTCTGTTTCGATCCTTCCTCGTTCCCTTCCTTGCTCGATACCACCCCTCCTCATCTCCGCTGCCCTTGTCTCCGCGGGAAGGAAGGCTGACGCACGCACAGAGAAACGCGTCAATAAATGAAGCTGAAGAGCAGCAGTGGGAGTGCGGAGGAGATCTAGGCTAGTGAGTCTTCCTTCCCTTCTCTTCCTTTCGTCTCTCCACCTCGTATTCCGTTCTGCGTGCACTGAGCTGACGACGAACGCAGGCCGGACCCCACCCTCCACGCCGCCCATCGCCCACCACTCACCGCGACCAGATGATCGGTTCGGATACGGTGATTACGATTGGGGGCCGTTCTCCCTTCCTCCCCCTCCTGGAGCTCTTGCGCCTCGAACCGACGATCGACGTTCTCCCTGTCGCAGTACCACGCAGGCCCGGGATCACCGCGAATACGCACAGCACAACGACGAGCATCTAGACGCTCGCCGCGGATTGGGAGAGGGACGGGGTGACGGTCGTCGGCGACGAGGGCATGTTTGAGCCGCCGCCGGATCCGGGGAACGAGGCGCTGGCGGGGATGATACGTGAGGAGGGACTAGCGGAGTAGGTGCGTGAATGGATTGCTTGAAAGATAGCTACGCAAGGCGAGAAATTCTTGTCTGCACACTCACTCTCCAGCACCCGCACCCCTTCTGGATCATACAGAGGTCCGCAGATCGCGAGCCAGCGTCTCCATTTCTCGTAAGCGCGCTAGAGGCGTGGGCTTGTATTGTCGAGAGAGCGGACCGCGCGGATTGAGGAGAGGATTGGAAGAGGGGGATTTCAAGGTGTGTGGCTGTCGCGTTTCCCGTATTCGATGCTGAGCTCGAGCCCGTAGATTACAGGAAAGTAGTCCCTGAATCTGTGGTGGTGGTGGGCCAGTCCGTCGAGGCGTCGAGTGGCAAGACCGTCGAGGTGCCGAGTCGCGAGGCCGTGGTGGCTCCGACGGCGACTTCCACCCTTATTGCCGCCGCCGATGCATTCTCCTCCTCATCCTCATCTAGCACCGACGATACGACCACGTCGCTGCCTACCACCCGGCACACTCGCTTGCTCCTCTCCATTCCATCTCCGCGTCACACTCACGGCGAATAATCTGCATGAGTAGAGCCGCTCAGACGTCGAGGAAAACGAGGAGATTGTGTCGCATTCTGGGTATCGGAGGGGAGGGATCCAGTTCCGAGTCGCTTATGAGTCTGGTGGAAGGAGGAGGTGTGCGGGAGATGCCGGAAGTGTTGCAGATTGTTGTGATTTAGATGGATCCGAGGCATTATCTTATCTACACAGCCATTTCCGAGTCTGCCTTCCTGTACCTCGATGACTCTTCCCCATAATAATATTGCTCTTCGTCAGTTTCTCTGCACTTCAATTTTCGACTCAACCCAGGTTTCATAGCGCGTTTTGTCTGTCTCAATCCGACCAAAGTTTGACTCGTTTGAATGTGTTTATGATACTTCCAGCTGGGGATATAATATTTATCCCCTGCTCTTTTCACAGTTTGACGCACTTGGGGCGAGGGCTTCAGCTCCGACATTTTTGTGCCGCCTGGAAGTGAACAGGATTCCCATCATGCATGTAGGCTGTGCTGATTTGGTGCTGATAGGATATCTTTAACAGCCAAAGCTGTCAATCGGGCGCTTACACATCTCTTCCTCTTCCTTCACCAGCGATGGACAGTGAACACCATGCAATTCAAGAACTCGCCTCCGACTCTACGAGAGACAGAGCTATATCTACTTCCGAGTGGTAAGTCATTTCGTGAGACTGTCGTACATAGTCATTGCTTCTCACCGGCGTCTAATGTAGCTACGGTGCCGGCTCCTTCTTCCCGGGTTCGCAGCACTTCACCGTGGCTGGCGGAACATTCATCAACAACAATTATTCCACTGCTCCAACTGGGCCCTCTGGTAATCTTTTCTGCAGTGCCTGCACAGATTATCATGCTGAATATTAGACAGACTTTCGGACGATTCGGCTGGGTGACATAGACTTGCAGCGCGAAATTCAGTTAGACAGGCGTTCCGGTATCGCGAGTGTACGGAGGCTATATTCTTCTGAAATAGACCGTGGAAGGTCGAGTGTGACGTGTACGGTTGCTGTGTATCAGGGTGATGGCGCAGAAGAAGTACGTCGCTATTCGTTCTTTGTCCAATTTCCTATGGAACCCTGTAGGAATGGTGATGTGATATTGGGAAATACATGGCGGTTCGGTACGTTCCAGCCTGTCGGGTGAATTAGTGCCGGTCGCTGATGCATGCACCCAGCCACCCGAATATTGTGCAACTTTATGGAACAGCGAGCTGTGGTAACATACGCGCTGCAATCTTTCATGATGGTTCAGCCTGCGATTTTCAATCGAGTTTACTGAAACTGATACCGAAGTTAGATTTGATACCACTCCAACAATTCTTGACCCTCTATCGGCACTCGCATTTTTCAACCGTGTATATTCATGCTTATGTTGTATGCGCGTACTCTTCCATTTCCTGACGGCCTGTTGATTTATCCCTAGTATATCGAGTATAAGGTATGAATATCTCATCACCCGGCGACACTAACACTGTTCTAGGCAGCAGGGCATTATATATGGAACCTCTTTCAACACATTTTCGTGAGTTCATTTCCATTGTTATCACATCTGTATCGAAACCACTGCAGCTTGACGCTTTCATACGTCGTTCAACTGGCCGGTTTTGTGCGGACATAGTACCAGAAAGCGACATACGTTACACCTACAGGGGAATCAACGAGATATCCACCCAGCAAGGACTCAATTTCTTGGCTGGAAAGAACGCGGAGGCCACCATCATCGACTCTCTAACACTGCACCAATACCATCAAATATGCGCAGGTTATTGGGAGTTTTCAAAAGTTCAATTGATTTGGTCGGTTCCTACCTCGGTAACAGTGAATCTTGGCAGCGTGGTTACCTGTGCTGCCGGGAATTTATTCAATGATGTGGTTGAGATTGCCTGGTTGCCAAACGTGGAGCTTCCTTCCTTTCCAGGCCGTTGGGAAAGGGCCCGGGAAAACACGCATGACTTACGTGAAATAAGGGGAGAAATTATGGAGGATGGTTGGACCCGGTAATATCACCCCATCCGTCTGGTGTGTTGCTCTAATGTTGCTCAACTCAAAGTGTCAACTCGGACGATGCTGTAGACATGGAAATTGCCACGATTACACCCTGGTTGCGGAATGACCCTGAATTCTGGCTCAGTCAGGCGAATCATATATTCACGCAACTGCAAGTCCTGTCCAATTTGCAAGGTTATGGTGTGACCAGAGCCTCACCAAGTATCGCTTCAGGCTAACGTGCCTGAACAGTTGTTTTGGATCGCATTTATTATACACTCACGATTTCTGCCATTGAAAGGGACACACCAACAGGCTTCCTATTTCTTTGCCCAGGAAAGGATTTTCAAACAGGGAAATCTTTGTTCAAATGGCGAGACTGTCCAGCCTATTGGTCCCTTGATCCATCAGGTGTTGAACGGCTCACTTCCGAGGATGCACTCGAACTTGGCTTTCCCTCTCTTTGGTTTTTTCCACAGAAACTGGAGGAAGGTCATGGGATGACAGCATATATACTGGACTCTGTCAGTTCCATCAAGCCAAAGGTTTTGATCCATACAGCCAAGATGTCGCACGGTATCTGGGCCACAACCTGTATAAATTGTCAGATCAGATACATATTCCATTTGCGCATGGTGAGTTTCGTTCTGTGGCCCCCATAATATTATTCTCAATTAATGACGTGCAGTTGATGAGAGTTCCCACAACATCTGTGATGGAAATGATACTAGCAGAGGACCCACAGATGAAGCGTGTGAGAATACACTAGATTCAAGTCTTATAGATAATGGTGAGTAAATCAATCGGACCTCGAACTACTTTCTCGTCTAAAGAATTCGTAGATCTGCACGCTCCTTCCCCTCACCAAGCTGCGGAGGAAATGCCGATTTCCAACACATTCAAATTCATACTCAATGTCCAGTTGTCCCTCGTGTTATTCCTGGCTTTGTTCACATTTGCCCAAGGTATGTTTTATCCTTTTGGTGTTCATGCTTATAAACTTTTTTTTGGAAGGTTAATATCTTCATCCAAGCTTTATGCTTGAATTATATGGGATTTTTATTCCCTTCATCATCTGTTCCGGAAAGGCAGAATTAATCGGATTCTTGTCCGAATGAAATTCCCACCGCCTAAGCGAAGTAGGTACGTCTTTTTGTCTCTCAAAAAAAAAACGCGATAACATCGGTTCGGACTCGGTCCAAACCCGCGGATTTCATTCAACCATTAATTATGAATATCAAATGCGGGACTGTAAGCACCTTTTTCCTCCAATCGTGGCTGTCGGGAATCGGCGGCCGAGTCCCTCCGGCGGCTGATTTCATCTGGAAAATGCCCAATGTCTGTAGTGGTCTGCAGCAGGCCGGATAGACCAAATAGACGGATAGGCTTCCCCCTGTCTATTGCAGACACCAATAGACATGATGTGTCTGTGGCAGACGCACACAGACCGAGATAGACCGATAGACGATCCGTAGCCGACAGACACACAGACCGATAGACAGATCAAAACGCAACCATCAAGGCCGCTTAGCGGTCATGTAAGGCACATTTCTTCTCTTTTTTTTTTTTCTTTCATCACGCGAACCCAGGCAAGCAGTTATGGACGGGGAAAAAACATTCATTTAACTACTATTCAAGTACCGTCTCTGCACAACAAGCTAGTTCTAGTTCTTGCAAGGCAAAGGAACACAAGGGAGGGAAACAAAATATTAACATGCCAGACAGACGACCTGGCAATGTACGACGACGAGGATGAGATCAATGTGGATGGCCGCCAGATAGAAAAGCAGCAGATACAGAGAATGAGCAGCTATGGCGAGCCTGGAGCAGAACAGACTCACTTTCACTCCGAAGCGGCCGGCAGGATAAGCTTGGGATAAGCAGACAGAGGAGCAGGTGAGAGGAGAAGGAGGAGGGAAGAACACGCATGCCGTTGCAGGTGCATGCCTTATATATGTTACCTGAAACCCGTCGGCAAAGGACTTAGAAGAAATTTTCAAGTTTGAGCCAGGAGCGAACGGCAACTTGCAAAGTGGACATTGCAGCAACGCAACGTCCGCATATAGGATGACCGAAGTTTCGGATCTGATCAAGCTTTGATACCTCCCGACTTGCGCGTGGACGACTTTTAGCGAGTGTCTGTCGCATCGTCCCCGTGTCTGTGGGCGTCTGTATCGTATGACGCCACACACTCTGGTAAGCGAGGTGGTCGACGTCTTGCACGACGTCCGCCGGACTGGAGCAGACTGCATCGTCACTCTGGGAGGGGGGTCCCTTTCGGACGCTGCCAAAGCCATCACTTTTGTACGTGTTTTCCTAACTCCTAACCATGCAAGTATGAGACTGATGAGGACAAGGCTGAGGCGAACGATGTTCAGACACGCGAGGACCTCCTGAACCTGCCACACATGATGGCCAAAGACCGTCCCAGCCAGCCCACACGTATGCCTTATATCCTGATCCCATCAACGCTCTCGGGAGGCGAGTACCGCAGCTACTCCGGCGTCACCGACGAGCAGACCAACATCAAGTACCAGCTGTGCAACCTGGAGCCCGCGAATGTTGTTATCCTCTCGAGCGAGCTGGCGGCCACGACACCCGAGGACGTGTGGATCGCATCGGGCGTGCGAGCCATTGACCACTGCTGCGAGAACCTTTGCACTTTCAAAAAGGAGGAACCATGGGCAGTGATCGAGAAAGCGCAGATCGACGGTCTGAAGCTGTTGGTACTGAACCTGCTCAAGACGCTCGAGGACCCACGCGATGCCACGGCACGATTCAACTGCCAGCTGGGCGTTGTGCTCTCCCTATTCGGCTTGCAGTACCATGTCTACCCGGGATGCAGCCACGGTATCGGCCACATTCTCGGCCCTAGTGAGTCCTGCTCCGCCGGCCGTACGTCAAACTCTGACAAAACGACATAGTGGGCGTTTCGCACGGCAAAACAAGCGCAGTCCTCATGCCCGCCGTGCACAAGTACAACGCCTCTGTTAACGAAAAAGACCAGTCCCTCGTGTGCGGGACGCTCTGGTCCATCCCCGAAGCCGCGGACCTCTTTGAGGCGTGCGGCCTGCAGCGCAACGGGGCCGACCTGGGCGATCTGCTGGACGCGATCGTTCGCAGGCTTGGGATGCCGCGCTCGCTGACCGAGGTGGGCATCACGGGCGAGAAGAAGCTGCAACAGCTTGCAAGGAATAGCATGGCGGACCCCTGCGTGCACATGAACCCACGCAAGATAGAGGGGCCCGAGCAGGTGCTTGAGATTCTGCGGATGTGCACGTAGGCTCGTATGAGCAGGCTGAGGATCGACATATCAAGTAGCGTTGCACGAATACTATATCTTTTCCTTGAAATCGAGACGGAGGGTGACGCGTGACTCTTTTGACCAATTCGACATTTCGGTAGAGGGTCGGGCAGTGCGTGACATCATCAAAAATTTCGGTAATGCGCTCGGACTGCATGAGAAACAAAGTATAGTAACGATGCGCCGTCAACGTATTGAAGTTTTGGATGAATTCGGCTCTGGGAAAACTAGATACAGCATGCAGGGGATTCAGGTGGCATCCTTGCTCGGCTGCGATGTCTTGACACCCGAGCGAGAGCGAGCATTCGTGGATGAAGGAGAACAACGTGATGTTTGTGTTTGTTGCACCAAGAAGAAAGATCGAAAGTGAAACCGAGAGGATGAGCCGCTAGAACACGGATGCCAAAGACGTTGCACAGATACAAAATCTCGAGCGGGAAACAGACGGTGGCGGAGGACGCAAGCATCTGGAACGTGTGTGGCAAGAAAAAGTCCGAGGAAAACGAGTAAAAAATGAGACAAGCATGCCCAACCCTAGGATGGAACAGGAGAACGGAGAGAAAGGAATCAATTTCATTTCTTTCCCTAGCGTCAATCGTTACCCGTATTTCCGATCATACATGGAATCAGAACTCACCCGCTTTATAGTGCTTCGACCTGTGATCACAGAATGGGATCGCGGACCAAAGCCGGTGGGATTCCTTCCTGGTAAATTGTAGATTGCGAAACTGTGCTGTTTTCTTCCCATACTTAGTTGGGCAGCGTAAAGAGCCGATGAACTGGTTTGATCATCGGAGCGTTTCCTTGGAGAGAGCGCGCCGGTTAGAAGCGGGAAAGGAAAAGCAGCGAGACCCAGGAGACAGAGTGAAGCCCGTCTTGGAACGGCACTTGCGTATTGCTGATGGGCAGAGACAGAACTTCAGTTTGGTTGCGGCAAGTGCGGGTCAGAGGCTGATAGTCGAGAGTTGAGTTTGATGTCAATGAGGTCTGTGGAATCCCAGAGATTCAGTAGCCTGACAATGGAGCAGCTGCACCTGAAACTAGAGATGCTGGAGAGTCGGTGAGTCGGAATTGGCTTTGAAGTCCTTATTTGCGCGCGTCCTAGTGAATTCGCAGGGAATTGATGTATGTAGCAAGCTAGGAGTTCGGTGTAGATTTCCAAGTTCAACTCGGTTCTGTCTCGAGAATAAATCGAGCAAGGCAGCAGCAATCAGCAAGCGAAGGTCGGCGGAGAGCGGTGTCACTTGCGTCACAGAATGGTCACGATCACGTGGCTGTGAAACACCCTCCGCCACGTTCAGAAAATGCAAATGTCTACAGAAACATCTTCGCCACGGCTCAATATCATTGCCCGTCTGCGGTATTGCTCCGGATTGTACTCTGCGTTTTTTTCGACGCTTTCCCGCCATCGATCTCGATGCGCTCGTGAAATGTGCAATGTTCCAGCAGCCAGCAGTTCAGTGGCTCGCAATGTGCGCCGCGGCAGACAATTTGTAGACCGCCCACAATCCGCATTTTGCCTCTGGATCCACTTACTGTCCGCTCGCTCGCTTACCGTTCCTCAGCTGTACGCCACTCGGAGGTGCGTGTTTGGCATTTGCCTCCGGTGGGGCTGAGCAAACGAGAGGGGGGGTGTGTGGGATCCGATGTGACAGTGGTGCGTTTTCCCTTGCATTTCGCGCCTTCCCTGCATTCCCACTGCCCTTCCTCCCTGCTTTTCCATTCGCATGCGTCGATGGGCCCATCCTCCCCCGTATGCCGCGTGGCGTGGAGCATTGACTCGCTGGGCTCGTACTCATGCGCGTTCTTCCAAAGCATCCGCGATCTTTCATCTCATTCTTTCACTCCCTGTTTTCATTCTCGCTAACACCACCTTTCCCTCTTTAGCTAATCGTTCCTGCCCGCCGCTCGATCCGGATATGCGCTCCTCGATCTTCACGCCGCCGGGCTGCCACGGACGGATGCTCGAGGTGCGGGCAGTGATGATGCGGCGCGGCGCGGCATGACACGATGCTCGCAGGGCACACCGCGCGCGGATGGTGATGGATATGGTGGCGCTGGGATGCCGCGGGGGTGGTGATTGGCGTGGCCAAGGAGCCGGCGCGCGGTGGGTGGGCAGAGGAGCGATGAGTAGGATCGTGGTGGATAGAGGGCGAAGTACTAAAGGGCTAGGAGGGAGACGAGTCCGACATCAAACTGCGTACCTCTTGTCTTCTCGTCTCGCCATGGAGAACGACCTAACGTCTCTGTGGTTGCAGTGCAGGGCGTATACCACATCCGCAACGCACAGACAGTCTCATCGTTTCCCTCCTTTTGCCAGCGCGCCACTCCGTTGTGGCTTCCGCTGTGCCTGCGTCGACGCCTGGCGCACGGCACGACCGACGCCTTGGACCTCCGCGGGTGCTCGTCCGGGGTGGCTGCAGCCGCCTCGAGTCCCGGCTCCTCGCTAGGGCTATAATTCAAGGTTTTCTGCCACAAGCGCCCGCCGGCCGGACTCGCGCAAACTGGAGCATTTGAAGCCGCCTACCGTTTACGCTGAGGTGGGCGGACAATCGCAAGAGTATACTCGTCCTCGTGCCCGCTTCCCACACGTCGTCGCACCGTTCTCCGGAGCCGCCGTGAGAAGTCTACTCGCATTCGGAGCTGTGCGCCTAGAGGTTTGTCGGAGAGGGGAATGAGCAACAGCGAATTGAAGGCGAAGGGCAGGATGATTCATACGATGGTTAACAGCATATTTGGTGCGTCCCAGTCGCCCGTTCTTCTTTCTTCAGCCGTAAATTGATGCTTGCGCGGCGTCGCCCACCACCTCTCGAATCGGGCATTTGGATACACCGCTATCGGCGTGTGGTCTTCCTTGCTTTCCCGACATATCACTCGTTCCCTGCATCGCGCAGTCCTCGCACCTTTAGAAGCGATGGCTCGAGATGCGGCGGGCAACGTCTTTCGCGTCGCTCTCCAGCAGGCGAAGCGCTCACAAGGCCGTCGGGTACGGCGGGCCAAGAGACGGCATACACGACGCTCTTCGCCTTCTGCCGCTCCTCCCTGTACTCGTACCCGTACGCGTCCTTTCCCTGACCCTCCCTCCGACAGTACTCTCGCAGAGTTTGCCGCAGCCTGCGACGGCAGCGGGCTTGCTGCTACAAGCGAAGGAGGTTATGTAGAAGGATCCATAGATACTCACTCCACGCAGCTACAAGCGTGGCTTTGTCAGATATCCATCGTGCCATCCTCCGCAATGTCATGCCGCTGCCGTTCTTCGGTCTTTGTTGCTTTCGATTTCAAGTCTGCTCCGCCGTCGTCTCTTTTCATGCAAATAGAATTTCCTCCGGCCTTCAGTCTGTCCTCAGTCGTGCCAGTGTCATCACGCTTGCAAGTCCGAAATGTTCGGTGATGATCGGTAATTGTATTTGCTCTCTAGCTTCCTCTTGCTTACAATTATTTCGCGAGTCGGGCTCTGTTCTTGGTGATCAATGATGCCTAATTCATGACCACCTTCCACCGCTACGCTTTCAGCTTCTAAAGCTCTAAAGCTGCGCTGTGTATGGCGTGACTGGCACTGCCTCGAATCCTTTGTGTTTGAAATCTTGGATCTCTGTCAAAGCCGTCAACGTCTTGGTCGGCATTTACATTGCCTCAGTCTATGGTACTGTAGTACCGCATTGAACAACGCCCATCATTGTCGCCCTTTGCCCGTACTTTGTCGCTGCACGAACGATTCTTCACCCGCAGCGGGGTACCAGTCCCGATTGAACCATGAGCCAGACAGCACAGGGGACCATCAAATGCACGTTGATTGGAGACTATGATGTTGGAAAGGTCGGTCTTGTTCTCGACTTGTCCCAACTTGAAATTTGCTTAATGTGCTGGACCAGACCTGCCCGCTCACCGCGTATTCAGACCAAGAGTTCCCCACGGAGGATGTCCCGACAGTGCGTATTTGAGATGGCATTCCGACTCACCCAGATTCGCTATAATAATATATGCACTCACTTCTGTAAATTGAAAATATTGCAGGTCTCCGGCACCTTTGCGGCACCTGTTGTCGTTCGAACAGTGCCTTACATTCTCGGCGTCTTCGATACTTATGCTGGTGCGCTCGTTTACTTCACCGCTTCATATTTACGGTAGCAAACCTGATCTCGTTCCTCCGGGCGTCATCAGGCTCAAGCGATCCAGAATCCGACCGCCTGCGGCCATTGACATACCCCGAAACGGTCATCTTCATCGTGTGCTTCAGCGTAGGCAGTGCCACCTCCTTGAGCAGTGTCAAGGACAAGTGGATCCCGGAAGCCATACACCATTGCCCCGGCGTACCATGCGTTATCGCCGCTACGCAGATCGATCTTAGACCGCCGGAACTCAAAATCAAGTTTAGGTTCCCCTGGCAGAATAAAACAGCCGTCCAGCAGGATCAGCAAGAGGGCATCTTGATCACGACCGCAGGGGGAAAGAAGCTCACACGGGAGCTGAATGCCGCCGCATATGTAGAGTGTTCGGCGAAGACACTCAAAGGGGTACAGGCCACGAAGGTCCGACAGTTTTGGCAATACCTTTTCAATGTTCCGTAATATAGCTTCAGTATGCAATCGATGCGCGCTTGCAAATAACATGTACTTGGAAAGAATCAAATTCAGATACCGGAAAGTAATGGGAACAACCCTCTAGAGATTCGAACATGACAAATATAGGTGCGTGCGCTCGGGAGTCGAGTCCAATCAAAACCAGTAGAGGCGAGACGAAGGATCCCGGGTCTACCGAGACAGAACAAGACATGACAAGAGCGACTTGGGCGTGCGCACATGCCGCGCATCCAACTAAGGTATAGCCAGAGATGACGTTTGATTCTGAAATTCCACCTAGAATGCTTGCACGAGTCGGCAGAAGATTATATCCGAATTAGGCAAGTCGACTTATTGGGTCATTCATCGCTCGACGCCAGTGCGTGTAGCGGGAGACTTTCTGTCGTGTGCGTTTGCGAGGGGATGAGAGCGTTCAATTAAATTATAAGAAGCCAGCCATCGAGGGCAGAACGCAAGCGAGAATAATTTCGCGGATTTGATTTTCTTGCCTTGACGTTGGGGCGGCAGCGTTGGGTGGACATCTTCCAGATCAGATCGACACCAAGGCAGAACAGAGTTGGTGCAGTTCGGCTGGGAGATCTTGAATGGACTAGAGTTCCGAGCAGTTGGCAGCGTCAAGAAGTAGCACTGGTAGGTGGCGGGGCGGAAGACACAAGATACTGAAGATCAGGAGCCGGTACTTGAGCCAGGAATATGACATCGAAGGTCCTGCTTATCGTTATGGGCGCTCATAGTGGATGCACGCGGAGACGGTACTTAGCACACAAGAGATCGATCCCGCAATAAGTTATGACTAGAATATGGGAGGCAGCTTCCGCTACTGCCAGAGAAAGAACGGACACATACATCGCTGATTATCGATAAGCTGGAAAACAGAGGTCGCCCTGCTTCAAGCCGTCGATGGAAGCCAGGCCGCCTCACCACGTCAGTCGCAGAACGTCGACGAGATGATGCGCTTGAAGCGATCTCCGCCTCTTCTGCACTCTTTCATGCGCATCTCCGCACCTTTCCTAACCCAACCGGCACCCACCGACTTCACTCAAGCAATGCATTGCAAGCGAATTCGACGATACGCGCGACATTTGATCTGGAGTCAGCGTTAGTGAGCAGGCACTTGGAACCGAGGAGGGGGTACGCACAGATTGGGGTCGAGTAATGGACATCCTGCATCCTGTAGCGAGCAGGTGGAAGGGAGAGCACGTCGTCGAGCGGAAAAAGGACTGGGATTCAGCGCGAGGGACGACCGCTGTGTGAGGGGGTCGTGAGCGGGTGACTGGAAGAGCAAGCGCGGCGCGAGTCGACCTTATATCCGGTGGCAAATCTGTCCCTTCCCAAAAGACCCCTCTCCCCCTCCCCCGCCGTGCGCACCGCACCGCCTCGGACACGGCAAGACGCAGATACATGCCGGCGACACGGGGGCGCGAGAATCGCGGTCGCAGAGGTCGAGGGCACCAGCCGCCCGGGCGTCGAAGATGAAGGTCCAAGTTGCTGAAGTATCACGCACCGCACTTGCATCTTTCGCCCGCTCCCATTTGTATCCCCGCGATCTCGCGGTACATCAGCACCCTCGCGCTGCATCACTCCCCGAAACGCGAATCGACGAAATGGCGACTGTGCTGGGGAGAGACACGAGCATCCGTACGCCTAGAGGTGCACATCCGTGCCCCGGCAATCCTGCAGCTGCGTCGCATAGGGAACGAGTGGGGAACGCATCGACGGCGAGGGCAAGACCATTGCAGGAGGAAGTGCGAGGGTTGCGGTCGCAGTCATCGAGAACACCAAGATCCCGCCGACGCAGCCACGCGCCGCTGGGCGGAAGAAGATCGTGAATGGGGCATCCTGGAGAGTTGAGGCCGCCACTACTGGCCGGGTACGTTACCAGCGGCTCAAGTGCACCGAGTCGGGACAGAACGGAAAGGACGAGGGAGGGAAAGGGAAAAGACGCGGTGGGGTATTTGGACGGTCGGGTGGCGGCGCCGCGGCTGCGTGTACGTGCTGCATTTGGACCACAGGCAAAGATCGCCATCCGGGTGCGGGTACAGCACTTACTTCACGTCCTCGAGCAGCCCTCCAGGCAACCGTCCGTCTTCCTCCAGCCCTGGAATTGAATCGTATTTGCCGTCCTCTGTGCCTCTGACGCGGCGCCCACAAAGTCTGAGTCGATTCGAAGAGGGATCGAGACTGATGGCGAAGGGCAAGGCTGCGTAGTCTCTCAGACAGATGCTATAACAATTAGCTCGTACCTCAAAAGCTGCGCTGCACCTGAGTCCCACGCTCGCGTCGCATCTTCATCCCATTCCGTTCTTGTCCTCGTGCGTCATGCGGACCCCACCTCTCGCAGCGCCGCTCCCGCCACGCCGCACCAAGTCGGAGAAGCGGACGGATGGAGGCCGGCTAGGAACCGAGCGCACCAGCGGCGTCCCCGAAAAGATATCCGGTCGCACGTCTGCTCTACCTGCGCGACCTCCTCAAGACAGCGCCAGCGTGCGCTGGTGGTGCGCATCGGGCGTCACGCACGTCCAGACTCCGCGACTCGTCCATGTTAGGTGCTCACCGCCACATCGCGAGCACGAGGTGCAGAAAGCGCTGCAGTGATCGAGACCCTCGTTGCGCATGCGGGTCGGGTGAGAGTCAGGGTCCGCGAGCTATGTCACGCGTGACTGCATGACAAGACTTTTCTCCGTCCCTTGATCATCGTCCAGCGAGGAAGCCAATCTATTTGGTGGGATTGGATGATTGTGCAGTCCATGAACTGTTGTTAACAAAATGAAACCGTGACTCAAGATCGACGAAAACGCCACTGTGTAGCTGGCAGCCTGTGCTACCCAGTCGTCAGTGTGTTCCAAGAGCGCGTGTTCTATATCTAGCACGATACTCGCGCCTGATTTACCCTGATGTGCAGATGGTGGCCCAATACTCTGAATGCGACGCATTTGTTTCCCCCAACCCGCGCGCATTCGACCTCAATGAGTATTACTCCGCGGACACTCACCCGAATTTCTCTGATTTTCTCAGCTCGTGACCACGAATGAACCCCCACAGGAGCCTGAATTGGACGCCCAAAAAACAGCGGCACGGTTGGTCTACCTCGACGCAGAAATATCTCGACTCAAGGACCAGCTGTCTCAGCTGGGAGAGGAACGCGATGAGCTAGCCGAATATTACGCGCAGAACACCACTATCCTTTCGCCCTTGCGCTCCGAGATCTTGGGCGATTTATTCTCCTGGAGCCTGCTTCCGAACTGCTTCCCCGATGTGAAAGATGCGCCCTGCAGTTTGACGCACGTCAGCCGCCACTGGAGAGCCGCCGCCATCTCGAAATCTTCACTCCGATCAAAGATTTATATTGACCTCGCCGCGAAATGGGATGTTCATTGGCTATGGTCCGCACACAAATCGAGCGCGCGCGTACCTTCGGGATTACATTCTACGGGTATGATCCTCGCCCTCAAATCGACATGTTCCAGCTTCTTTTGGAGAGTTCCTCCATCTGGGAAGAACTTCGTCTTGATTTGACCGCGAACTTGTTCCACTGATGATAGCTCACCGAGGGCACCTTCCAGTGCTGGGCACGACTTGTGCTGTGTGGGTTGGTTCGGAAAGCCAGGCGGACGTCGATTTCTTGAGACTGGCCGCTTCCTTGATCGACGTCACCATCTTCAGTCAACATTGCTTCTTACCTACCATTCTTCCGGTGCGTCGCCAGCTCACCCGTTACGATTTCGGCGCGCCCTGGACCACACACTATGAACTGTCGAAATCGCTACCGAATCTCCAAAATTAAGTCCGCATTAGCCGAGATTTTGATTCGACGGTGCCCTGGCCGGAACCGGGTGAATCTCTCCGTCTATCACATCTTCGATGCTTGTATGTCAATGATTCTGCATTGTTAGATCATCTCGCTGTTTCTGTGCCGGAAAGGCTGGCCATCATGGACGGCAACGGCATCGAGACTTCCCGTCATCTGGAATCTTTTTTTGTGCGTTCTTCCGCCCTGTCCGCAGATTTTGCTCTGCAGGTCTACCACACGTGCAATCCACGGTCGTCATCTTGCAACAACACCCCTCCATCACTGAACTCGCTATCATTGTCAAAGACGACGATGCGGAGGATGACGCCACCGAACGCGCACTATCTCGGATTCGACCGCGATATTGCCGCATATCTCCAGACTCGATTTTGAATATCAAAACGCGGATACCATGTCCTACCCTGTCTATCTGAATATGCTGCATTCGCGGTGGAATGTACGCGACACTACGCCCTGCAGGCCGCCGAGCTATTGCTACCACATGCGCTTACGGACCCAGATCCTCAATCCCTCGCAAGAATGCAGACACATACATACCTTCATGGAATTGAACCCAGTCGTTCGTGAGTCTGAGCTATGTAATGTCCTGGTTTTGTTTGCATGTTCAAATTTTCGTTCACAGGTTCGATCGAATGCCTCGAAATCGGTATTGCATTCAACTTCCGCGTCAATTTCAACCTAAGTTTTTAGCGTCTCGTAGGACGCAGCGCCGCCCACAGACATTCTACAAATTCGGTTCACCTTCATGCACCTTGCCAGCGCTTGGTTGTTCGTTTATCTTCCGAGAAATTCTTTTATATGAATTGCTGAGCTCTTTTTGGACCATAGCAACCCTTGCTCTCCAGCGGGACGATCCGCCGATTCTTTCGTCGATCTGAACACTTCACATGCGTGTATGCTACGCAAGGAACTGCTCCAATTGGCTCTTATGCCTATTGTACGTATCACAAATGCAAACTCCTTGCGGCCTGGCAACGCTCCTTGTCTTGAGCGTCTCATTCCCATCGGCTCCCTTTCCAGGACGATTTTTCGACAGAAAGATCTCCAAAAGTACAGGCTTGATGGTATATGTGAACCTCCGCCACATTCTGCATTATTATCCGTCGGCAGACTGGGTTCCGTCGCAGGTTCCGGTGGAAATCGCTATCAATCTGCCTCTCGAAATCAGAGCCCAGAATGCGACTATGTCACCGAATATCATCGAACCCCGGGTAAACAGTCCAATATTGACATACTCCAGAAATCCTGTCGTTCTCAAGTGCGACGATTGCTATTTCTGTGAGACAGGGTTTACGTATATCAAGAAGCTATATCTCTGCTCCTCGGCAGACGACATTCTTCCTGTCGTTTACGAAGCCCAGACCGTGGAGATGTTCCCGAAGGCCTTGAGCCTGTCGTCGAGGTGAGCCCATGTCTGTCAACTCAATAGAACACTTATTCCTCCTGATACAGACATCCACCGATGGAGGAGACTCAGGTTGGATTGGCCTCACCGCGGTCCATCAAACTTGAGGGAAGCCCGTTCATAGATTTTGGTTCCCTCGCACTGAAGTAATCCGCTGGAAAAAATCAATTCGAGATACCTGGCCAAGTCGCTACCAATTTCAGTTTCGTTTTATATCCAAATCCACTCCTCAAACGAGAACCACCGGAACCGAGACTCCAAACATCACCCCCGAAATCTCCGCCCGCTAGACTCCTAATTGATTAATTTCTGGGATATTCGCCAGCTAGGTTGCCGCACAACGCTGAGACCGCGCAGCATATATATCAGCCCAAGCCGGGTCCGAACGCAGTATAAGACTTACACCGACGGCCAAACCCTGCTCCTGCTGAAGAGTGCAAGGTGTGTCGGTGCAGCTAAACGGACCGTCGGTGACGCCGCAGCAGCAAGTTTCGGAGCAGCAGGCACCGGGATCGGTCGCGAGGCAGTTCTCGTCTGCCTCGAGGCACTGGCGTTTGTCCTCGGTGAGGGTGAGGCCCATAGTGACTCCGGCGAAGACGACGAGGGTGGTGAAAGTGTTGAAGCGCATTGTAGTAGTGCAAAGTGGAAATTTGTTTGGACTGATGGTGGGATGGACTTGATGCCTTCTTCTATAGGAGTCTGCAAATGAAAATAGAGCTGAGCCTCGACATTGAAGCATGCCAGTCATCCATGGGTGCGACGGATGGTATCATTCATACTAGAGAGAGGACACGTCGCTGCTGCATTCTGTAAGTGTATTAAGGCTCCGGCTCAAGCGCGGCAACGCTGGAAATTAAAATAGACAACCAACGAGACGTTCAAGTTGTACATCCTGGAACAAAATAGGAAAGTTCCATTGACAGCGGCCCTCCGCTAAGAATTTCTGCAGTTAGAGTTGGAATTCAACTTCCATGTCACTGAATTTCACAGATACTCAGCTGACATTGGGCCGTGAATTTCCGGATAATTCTATTTGGCACCCCAGTTTCCAGCGGAAACCTGGGCTATCAAACGTGTTATGTGGGAACCCGGCTTGCACGGGAAACCCTACACTCTCGGCACCTGCCGGCAGCTCGGCATCCCCAAACAGACGATGTTCCAGTAATACACGCGGCAGTGGAAACGGCATTGACCGGCAGTGGTCGGCAACAGCTAACACTACTGTTACAGCTGTTCTGGAAGTTCCAACCGTGCTGAAAATAGTCGATGACGCCAATTCGGCATCGTTTCGGGGAGGTGGCATGGGTTCAAGTCATAAGGAATGCGCTACAGTATGGCACCGCCGGAACTTCCCGATCAACACAACTTTTTTCAAAAAACGTCTACAAATATGAGAACAGCTATAACTCAAGTCCAATAAAATCCAGTGGATTCCACTGTCATTCATGGATCCCACTAAATCCGCAATTAAATAATCTTTCCCTAAAGTCTACCCCAGCCCAAATTTGCTCCTCGTTTTCCTGGCCCTGACCGCCTTACAAATCCCCTGTAATTCAATGGGTTCCATCACATTCCAATGGATTCCACTGGTGTCAGGGTTCCAGACCAATGTGCATTGTAAAGATCTGTGGCTAAGTAATTCGCAAAGAAAGAGACACACATTCGGAAGTCCTTGACTTATCTTCCAAGTCAAATCTCTACAATTATTCTGTTCATCCCTCGCCCAGTTTTCCCCATTTTGCGGGCATAAATCATCAGCATATATACGAAAATTAACTCGTGAACAGTAGGAAAACCGTGGAAGTCTTGATTGAACCCTCCAAGTAAGTAGTCGCATCTTGCACACGGTTGGTGTGCTATTCAGCATATTCCAGTGATATCCAGTGGATCACGACAAGGTTCGAGCACAAAAAATCCAACGGGGGCCAATGGAGATTGCCGTGCATCGATATCTTATCTTGGCGACCTGTGGGAAACACGGTTCGACAATATCTTTTGATGTCCACCAATGCCTGCCAACATACACTGGTGGCCAGTGGTGTCCACCAGTGGACTTTCCACCGGCGGGCATATTACTCCGCGATGTTTCCACAGTTCAGCACCGGCAATGTCCAGGGTGCACAATTTATTTCGCGCTGTACAATCGACTTGAAGTACTTATTTGCCCTTTGTATCTGACTATTAGCAGTCGTGGTATAAGACACAAGGGAGCAGTTGCTTCTGTTGTGTCCTGCCTGGCGCAACAGACAGTTCGACTCGGCCCGGTACTAATTAGATCAAATGGTTAAGGCTTGTAGATATCCTTCTAATGAAGATATTTTCTCTTTGTAGCAAGTGGGCAGGACGGCTGAGTGAAGTCCTAAAGGGTACTGAAGCAATCGGCTCACATCAGCCATCTTGTCACAAGCCCTTCTGACGAAGGCGACTCGCCGAGTCGGGGCTTGATCCGAACCTATGTGTCTGGATCGGTCGCTTCGCTATTTGGCTCTATCGCTCTCGAGGTCAAACCGTCTGACGGATCGCTGGCTTCACAAAATCTCCTCGCCAGTCCCAAAGCTTGAAGGAGCTCCACGCACTGCACCTGAAGCCTCCGCATCTACACCCGCCAAGGCTCACTGCGAAAAGGCGAAAAGGCATCCAACACTCGATGTACCGTAAGTCGTTTTTTTTTCTGAGGATGTGAAGCTGATGTTCCTTCTCTTCCTTGTCTGAGGGCACTGCCGAGGTTTTCTGCTTGCTCCCTCTCAGAATCACCCAGAATCGATGGGACTGAATCAGAATTGACTGAGGAATCGTTCTTTGTGTCCGTAGTGTCAAACCGAGCGGTAGGAATTTCGAACGCGTCATTTTGGGCGTTTCGGTGGGCAAATTAGGTATCAATCGAAACGCCCTTTAGCCGCTTCCGAACGCCCCCGGACTCAACCAAATCAGCCCAGAAATGAGCGAGAAATGAGCAAAACAATTCGGGGCGTTCAAGTTGTTTTCTTTTCTTTCTTTTTGGTGACTGTCATCAATTTTGCAAACAGCTGTAAAAACAACTAGTAAAAATGCACTAGTGAAATCAAAAATGAAAGAAGTACGTTTCCCACGGGAGTCCCTCGGTAACTGTCGCTCTCCGATTCAGGCTGCATAATTCTCCGCCGGTGGCCGTGTGGATTTTTCGCGGGTAATGTCAATGAAGCTCTGCCCGTGCACAGAATCATCTCCATGCTGCGTGCCAAAAATGTCTGTCATCCCGGTGCGAATGCCGGTGCTGTTTGGCGCCCAACGTATGGAATTGCTAACTGCCGTGGATGATGGTGCCTCCTCTTCCTCCCAGATCGTACGCCGGAAATTTACGATGAGGATGATAAGGGTAGGGTATAGGCCAGCCATCTGATTTCCCATTGCCTTCAGCACTGTCCACGCATAGTACCCGGACGATGCGCGGGGAAAGTTCAGGTACGCAACCACTTGAGTGAGCTGAAATATGGGTCATCAGCGAAAGATTGGTAGAAATTTGCTTTGTTCAGTCTTACCCAGAGTAAACTGTAGAGGGAGCCCGACTCGACGAGGAGGGAAAGTACTTTTTCCGATGAAATACGGCGAACTTTTCCTTGAGGATCCAGCTCTCGCATCATTCTGCGATGCTGCCTTCGAGTCCTGTTAAGCAGCCCATTTTCAACTCTGCGAAAGTCTCAAAACACACCATGCTTTGAACCCAATCAATATTGTGCAGCTGATGTTGGTCGCGACAGAGAAAGCCCAGCCAATCAGCGCTCCACGCGGGCAAACCGCCGCAGCACCGGGAAGAGGAGCAGCGCCGTAATAACTATTACAGGTGATGTCTATGAGCCCGAAAACTACGAAGTTCAATTCAGATCCAGCGCTGCGCTTGCGATAGAGGGAATCTGGGAGCTCACTGAAGGACACGAGTAGCAGGATACAGGGGATCAGAATCGCCAAAATTCTGCGCCCATGAACGGCCCAAGTTCGCCAAATCACGACGGCGTCTCCCACAATCATCTACGCGCTTTTTTGAACGAAAATAACACCTATGAGCAGAAATTTTACAAACATTCAACACGAAGAGCGCTTCTTCCGGCGGTATTATGTTAGTGAGGTCTTCATCCGCCAGGATCGGTCGATCCGGGATAGGAACGTCGGTAGTCATCAATAGAGAATGTATGCCTTTGAGTGCAGTCCAGACGTTCATGGCCCATTGGGTCACGGACGAAGCATACATGTAGACCACGACAAAAAGCATGATACTCGTGGCCCGCGACCTGAGGCCTTTGCGACTGTAAACTGATTGAGTGCTCCGCAGAGGAGGTGCGACGGCGCCGGAGCTTACAAGATCGAATACAGAGCGACAGCGAAAAAGATCCCATATGCACCTAGAGACCTTGAGCGATTGTGCCAATCACTAATACAAGTACGCATGCACTTACTACAGAATACACTCTCGGTGATCGCGAGGACGACATCCTGCGTTATATCACGTCCGAGACGAGTGAGGAGAATCTCTATGTCCGAGAGTGTTGGTGAGTCGGAAGACATTGGAGTATGGTCGTCCGCCGGATGATAGTTGCGGAAGGGGTATGGTGAGCAGACCAAAGTCGCGTACACATACTTCACAATATATGTTATCATCTAAAGTTAGCAAAGGCCAAGTTATTCCGTTCTTCATCACACATCTGGAGCCCAATTGATCAATGGTGTTTCCTCATTCTGCCTAGCGTACCTCGGACGGCAATAGATACCGTCTGCCGGGCGGAATCCTCGGAGTTTTGGCGGCATTTCTGCGGTGTTGCGGGGTTCCAGTATTGTATTTAGGGCTGATAGCAGAAATATACGAGCCATAACAACTTTGGGTCGCAGACCAGAGAGGTAAGGAATCTCCGAGTTCGACTTGGTTTGCACGCCATGTATGTTTGACTCGCCAGCTCGTCACGGTGCTTCTTCAAAATGAAAGAAAATTCTCTGATGTATTGTAAAAGCTTGGCAACGGTGACGGAAAGAAGAGCAAAGCGGTTGCCCACGATCTGTCTCAATTCCATGATGCTGAGATGGAAGCGACGGCGGAATTCATCATTGATAGATGACGGATACGAATATACTTACTTGGTAGGACAGACAATACTCCAGTTGATGCAATTGTAACTTGCACACGATCCAATGCAGACAGCTTTGCAAAGAATATTCTTCGGTGTCTAGGTCAACGGGGGAGTGTCACATATGTTTCGTTCTCCCAGAGCAAAAACTTGAACCCCCGATTCAACATTTGCAGTACCATGGAAACGCGTCGAAAACGCGACGTGACTGCCGATGTTTGGTTCTAATTGACTAACACGTGTCTGTGTTGCTGATTGCATCATTCCATCAGATGCAGAGGCTGTGCATGTGTCTTTCACCTGCTTTGTGCCTTGAATCTTACTTGAATCACAGTCGCGTCTCGGATTTTTCTGACATCGTCACTGTCAACGTCGCTGACGTCTGTCCACTCGTTTGCGACCCAATCTGTACAGCAAGCCTTTCCTCCCTTGTCCACGACTCGAGCCACTCTTCCATGGTCTTTCAACGCGCGCGTCTTATTAAATGCATGCTGGTCGGAGACAGTGATGTAGGCAAGGTATCCGCGTATCGCAGGAAGTCCGTGAGCGGGTCACTGAGCTGATTTATGATGTCCCCCAGACCTGCCTACTCACTGCATACGCAGAAAAATATATTCCCCACTGGATACGTTTCGAGAGTGCGTCTTTCCAGTAAGTCCAAGAATTAATGTGCTGACATGCAACGATATAGACCTACGGCGGGCATGGAATTGAAGTCGTGGTTCGGGACGTGCGTTACCTCTTGCAAGTATTCGATAATGCCGGTGTGTAGCGCCTTGTTCGACGATCTGAATGTGTAACGCATATCTCACCCACAGGTGCACCAGAACACGACCGTCTGCGCCCTTTAGGGTATCCTTACACCAGTGTGTTCGTCATCTGCTTCAGCGTTGACATACCCACCTCCTTCTTCAACGTTCGGTCGAGATGGCTTCCCGACGCGCAGCACCATTGTCCCGGAATACCGCGTGTTCTTGTCGCAACACAGATAGACCTGAGGGAGCCAGAATTCGATGCAGACGCCCTGGGAGTGGAACCAGAAGCGCCGCGACTAATTATCACGACCGCAGAAGGCGAGAAACTTGCACGGGAGATCAAAGCTGCGAAATATGTGGAGTGTTCTGCGAAGACGCGCGAGGGGGTTCAGGATGTGTTCGATGAGGTGCGTTATCAATAACTGTCCCTCCATGCTGCCAGTTGGCTCATCACTCGCGCCCCCTTCTGACCGGTTAAGTTTTCAGGCTATGATAGCTGCCGTCGACTACCAGCAGCTCTATCACTCCACCAAACGCCAAGTGAAGTGTGTTGTGCTTTAGAGTTCAGCAGAAATTCATCGTCGGTGCTTTTTTGATCATGTTGCGAGCCTTCAACCGCTCAAGAGTCTGCCGATACAATATACTGTCTGCCTGGCTTTAACAGTGACACCGCTTCCCTTCAATATGTTCAATATCTGAATTCCTCTTTCGATTAATATATCGAGACGCTTCTTGGGAGCAAGGTTGCTTTAGGTTCACAATGTTGCTGGATGGCTCGACCAGTGGTGCAAGAATCCATATAATGTGTGTACGCCGATTTATATCGTATTATTCGCAGCCTTCCCCGCACTAAGTACAGCATGCTCAGCCATGCCATATCGTACTAGCGTTTTAGTCAAGTCTGAGGGACTCGTCGGGATATTATTGCCCGATGTGGCGATGGTCGTGCTCAGACCTCCTGGACGAGTCCTGGATGTTTCGTAGCTTTTTGGGGGCTGATCTCAATCACACTTTGAAGGTGAACGATGTCACTCGCACGGAGCCTACCGAAAGTATCCGCTATCCCGGATAGCTTGGGATTGGAATTAGACACCCATGGCAGAGCGTTGCCGATTTCGGTCGGCGTCTCTTCCCATACCGTGCGCCGGAAATTGACAATGACGATAATGAGGGTCGGGTATAGACCAGATATCTGGTTCCCCATTCCCTTGAGTACTGCCCAGGCAAATAACACGGGAGAAGTGGGGGGAATGTCCAGGTACGAAATGACCTTAGTGAGCGGAAAAGTGAATCGTTAATTCAAAGAGTGGCAGAAATGAAATATATCGGATTTTTCTCACCCAAAGCAGACTGTAAATTGCGCCAGACTCGACAAGGAGAGACAGTACTTTTTCTGAGGACATCCGCCGACTTTTCCCCGGGGTATTCAACACTCGCAATATTTTACGGTGTCGCCTGGGCATTCATGGTGTCAGCGGGGGGCGCATTTGGAGGGATCCGGTACATGCCATTCTTGTAACCCAATCAATATCGTGCAGGTGACGTTGGTCGACCGTCGTCGCACCCGGGAGAGGCGTCACACGGCCCAAATGCCAATTACTCTACTCGACGCAAGGTCCATCTCGAATGAGAGTTCCACTTGCTGTTGCAAACGATGTCCATGAGCCCAAAAACTGCGAAAGAACATGAGGTTTGGTGCGCGATACGACAACTACAGGAGCTCACCAAAGGATATTAGTAGAAGGACGCAGGGCAGTAAAATTGCCAAAATCCTGTGGTAATGCACGACCCAAGTTCGCCAAACCACCACAGCGTCTCCCAAAACATCTAATCACTTAGTGGAAAACAAATACATTTGCGTGATGTTTTTACCTACGTTAAACACGAAGAGACCCTCCCCGGTACAGCAATTTTACCAAAGTCCTCAAGGAACAGGGCTGGTCTTTCAGGAATCGGAACGCCGGGAACCATTAGTAGAGAATACAAGCGCACGGCGGGCCGCTTCGCGGCCCGACAATTCGCAAGTGGGCGCTTGATCCAAGTCTAAAGCTGATGAACCAAAGATTCGGGGCTGGTGAACCAAAAGCAGACGTGAGAAGGCTTCAGACAGACATGGATAATTTTATAAAGAGGGAGATATCCCTTTGAGCGCCGTCCATAGGTTTATGATCCATTGAATAAATGAGGAAGCATATAGAAAGACCACCACGTTAAGCATGACAATCGCCGGCCGTAACTTCAAGCCTTTCCGACTGCGAGTGGAATGAGCGAGCTTTGAATAATAGCCGAAGGACTACCGGATTTCTCCGGAAGAGAGAACTTACAAAATTGAATATAGCGCAACCGCGAAAAAAATGCCATATGCACCTATGGTGGAAGCTTTAAGCCAGCAGGCCAGCGGCGACAGAAAGACTGACTGAAGAAAATGCTTTCCGAAACCGTGAGCACAACCTGGTGTATTAGAGTGTATCCAAATTGGTCGACAAGTGCATCTATTCCCGAAAGCGCAGCGGAGAGCGTCGGCTCTGAGTGGGAGGACATGGAAATTTCACTGTCCACTGGCAGACACCGGTCGCAGACCAGTAGGCGGAAAAGGTCGACGTGTATAGCGTAGATTGTGGAGTGTTTTTATCATCAGCCGAAGTTATCACGCAAGAGTTCGCACATACTACCATCTAGCAGCCTTTCCTTCACCATCGCGATTGTTTGAATTTGAGCCTGGATCCCCCTAGGATGCCCCTGAGGCTGATCAACGTCACGGTCTGGCTGCGACGTCGCATGATTCAGTGTCCATTGGAGTACTGGGGAGAGAAAAAGTGACTTATAACGGTCACTGAAGCTTGGTTTGCTGGGTATTTAAAAAATCTCAATCCTGGCACGCGATTACTTGCCGGGAGTCGCGGCGGGCCTAGCGAGGCCAGAATTCGGAAGTTTTCATCCGAGCGCTCAGCAGTGTACCGTGCTGTTCTAGTTCCGTGAAGAACGCGGATGCGCGTGAAATGCTATGACGCGGGACATATGAAAGTTAGCTTTTCGGCGAGGCTTGCCATTCCAGCAGACTGCAAAGTAATTTTTTTGTGGTAGTGATTGACACGGACGATGGGATTCTCGGGCCACTGTCCCCGGCCATCGGATGCGACGAGTCGGTATCGGGACCGCATCTGAATTGAGAGGTGGTCGTCGGTCAACTTCTGACACACAAATTTCCCGAGGTATTGACTTGGAAGAGATACGGTTATTCACTTGCAACCAAATCACGGGAAGGTATCAGGGATTCGAAAGCCGGTTGTCGGTCGGTTAAACCTTAGGCGCGTTTGCATCATCCAAGTATCTGTGCGCTGTGGTGGCGGGATTCAAACCGGATGAGAGATCTAGTAAACAAGTTCTAAGGCTTCTATTGGGCTTCCATGTCCAGTGGGCGGTCAACCGGATCAATGGCACCAGTGATGATCGATGTTCACCGAGATACGGCACGGCGTGGCACGAGTTTATTCTGTTTTATGCTGAAAAAATCCAGCGACGGGTGTCAGCGAGCGAACGGTAAAAAGCAGACCAAGATTCCTACGAAGGCACGCGCCTGGACTCAGATGGGAAAAGCTCAGGTCCTGTCGCGCGAGTGTCCGGTAAGTTGTCAGAGACCGAGTAAATAGACTGTTGATAATAAGAACTGTAGCGCGCTGTTGCGGCAGAGCCCACTAACAGTTCATCGAGCATCATAACCAGAAGCAGCAATCATTGAATTACAATACCTCAAGACCGATATCATAGAGCATCGTAGTACCTAAATTGTTCAACGGCCCAAAGTTCACTCGATCGACGCGAACCCATGTGAATAACTGGTCAGTTACCCGTGAAACCCGAAGGTGGGAACCCAGAATAACGGCACGGCAACCGGGTTAACGGCTGAACCATGATGGTCAGCGCCAAACGAAATTCGGATCGAGGGATCAGACAAATGATGATGCCTCTTTCGCATTCTGCACGTCTCAATGGCCCACGATTGTAGTTCAATCCAGATGTGCAGAGCCACGGGACGGAATACTTCACGAGGAACATAAGCTCCTGCCCCCGCCTTACTCGTGCAACATATAATTACTCAGATTCCGTTCAATACCGGTCCGTCTCTTGTACAGTTGTCATGGTTCTCATTCGGATCACTTTGCCGTTATAGCCATTTTACTTCGGTTTCTTGTCCAATTATTACTGTTCCTCGGAGTCGAAACAAGGCCTGTATGCGCGATAGCAAAAAAAAAAGACATCGTTAATGTGGATCCCGGCTCTGAGGGCCACGGAACTGCAGAGAATAATCGTATGTAATAAATCTACATTTTGTGGGCAAACGTATATAATTGCACGTACATTGCGCTCTATGGCTCAAGCTCGCCAATTAGATGTAGCTCGTGCACGTAGGGTCCGCGTTATAAGGAAACACACCCCTGAGACGAGTGTCATTGTCTGTCCATTAGCATGAGCATAAAGCGATACAAATTGGGAGTGAATATTAATGGATGACTCGCCGCTGCAAAGGCCACCGGACGAATCCAATGGAAGTCGCTCGTCAGAAGCGCACCCTGGATTGGTCCAGAGAGAAGAGTGCCAAGACTGCACAGTGCAAGCGCCACCCCGGTGCGGGCACTTGCAGGAAATAACGGGCGTCATCAGAATCAATGGGGAAGCGGTACACGGGTGTACACACCCGACCTCCTCCGGGCCTCTCGCCAGAGAGGAAAAGCATGCGAAAGTTAGCGCCAAATCTGTCGCATTGGCAGTTAACACCATCTCCCAGGGAGTAGGAAATGAATGTACAGGCACTGGAAAACGCGCCATAAAAGAGAGCGATGAGCATAAGTGACACCCGGTCATGTCTGGAGGGGAGCAGCGAGCAATCGTCAACGGGAATCTGAAGCGTCTCGGAGACTGTACTTACATGCCGAGTATAGCCAAGACAAATACTCCCGACCCGATAGCACATCCTAGTTGCGTATTGAAAGCGCCATATACGTCCGCCCAATGGTTTCCGAGCACGCGTACAAACGCGCCGGACGCGTTGAGAATCGAGACGGAGTAGAATGCAAGCGTGCTGTCAATGTTGTGTTGGACGCTGAAGAGCTGGATGTAGAGCACTGCGCAGCGGACACGCTTAGCCAGCTCCTGCTGCGACCCAGAAAGAGGGGAAAAAGCGAAGTGCGCACGAGGAAAATATAGTCCCAGGAGACCCAAAAACGTACTGAGCTCGAATGAGGACGAATATAAGTCTCAGGAGGAACTCGACACACCCAAGAACAGCTATCATATATGCAGGGTCGAAGAAAAAGGCCTTGATGTCTACCGGGGCCATGTTCCCTACGCGCTTGGAGCGCGGCGGGAGGCGCGTGCGCATCATGAGGTTGCCGATGACGAGGACAACGGGAACCATGATCCCCGTGAGGCGGATCGTCTTGGAGAAACCAAACCGAGGAAGGAAATGACTTTGAGGGAAAAGAAGGTCAACCGAGGAGATGGAATAGTCTGAGACCCTACTTGGTCACTACGCGAAGAAGTTAGCAAGTGAGGAGACGAGATCTTGGCAGTTTACTGATTGGAAAGAGCGTCGCCCCGATAGAAGAGCCGCTCATCACGATGCCCGACGCTAGCCCGCGGCGGCGCTTGAAGTGGTGCACTACAATACTGACGCTAGGCAGAAACGTCAGTCCGAGACCGATGCCCATGCCGACGCCCTGGCTATGCATGTATGCGCTGAGCTTTAATTCGCCTTTCGAAACGGGTGGGCGTACGCGAGGAAGATCTGGAATCAATAAGCACGAGGGAAGGAGGAAGATATAGTGTAACGCACCTGATAATACTGGTCCTCTTTGCAGAGCGAGAGCATGAAGACCCTTTCCAAAAAAGTGCGGGTCAGTGGATCCTGATATTTGATGTACAGTCAGAGCACACGCACGAGAACGTGAATATCAGTCCGCCCACGATCTCAATCGCATGAAATCCCCCATCGTCGAATATCTTGCCTGCTATGGGCCCCATTAGGAAGGGCATCATCAACTGGAAGCTGCCAATCCATCTGAGGTAGAATACACCATCAGTGAGTCGACGCATCTCGGCATTGTAAGTGCGAGCCGGTGCGAACGTACGCGATGCTGCTGGGGGTATGGTTGGTGAGGAAGACCCGGACGTAGTAGTCTGGTTACGAAAGTCAACAGGAGGAGCTAACGGAGACATCAAGCGGTAAGGACCTTCGTAGACGCCAAACGTGTACGCGTAGCTGCGAACGAAGTGAACAGAGCGCTATATACCATCCGGTAAGGACATACCCGAAGGTCCCGAAGAGTACGAGCCATCTGGAAGCGTCTTGTTAGCGACCCATCTGGATAGGAGACAAAGAGACTTACGCGCCGGCAACGGTACACCAAGCGACGAACCCGCCATCGGGAACCTCAAACGGCGCGAGATCGTGCACATCCGAGATCGTCGTAATGGCTGCGGCCGATTCCGCTTCTTTGTCTTCCATACGAATGCCTCACGCGAGTTGAGGGAGATGATGGGATGAGCGAGGGACTACAGCTTGTCTGTGGCCTCAGTTGCGGGTCCGGGTAAACATTGAAACTTGGCAGTATGGAAGTTGAGTGCCGAGAAGCATGAAGAAGCACCGCGACGGGTGCCCGTACAGGCCGATATTTAAAATTAGGTTGGGTATAAGCGCATGTGCGAGAATTCAAGCTTTCGATTGGACGCGTTGATTGGGTCGAAAGGACGGCCACGAAGAAACGGCAAGCTCGAACGGCTTGAGCGATGGCTTGGATTCCGCCCGAAGCAAACAGGAGTTGGAATGGCGCTGGATGAGGGTTTGGCATAGGAATGGCTTTCGGGATTTGATAGTTGATCGGGAGCGCGTCCAGACTAACGAGTGCGAAAGATCACGGCGTTCGGCATACGTCAGTCTGTGAACGTCGTCCGCGGAGAATTTATTTCCATGTTGCCAGTCGGCGGCCAGAGCGCGCGAATAAGGGTTGGTGGGTGATGTCCAGTCCCAGTCCGCGATGGACGAGTAACGGAGCAACGGTGAGCGGGAGCAGATGGAAAAGACCCGATATGCGTAGCTCGATGATGCAGCCCTCAAGACGAGCGGGCGCGACTAAGGGGTTAGACGCAATCAACAGTCCACTAGCCTTCTGCTTCGCACCACGCTCTGGACGGCAAATGCTCCGTCTCGTTCTCATGTTGCCCCCACCGCCAGTTGCCGATAGCCCCGCGCGCCACACGTTTCGTAAAATCCCGTTGCCCTCCCCCGCAATGACAGCACGTGATACTTTCCCATCACATGTAAACTGTGACGCGTCGATAAACAAAGTACTTTATAGACATTTTCATCGTATTTTAGGTAGGGGGAATGTTGTTCCTCCCAGACACCCCTCCTTTAGCCTGACAGTATGTTCATATGTATTATTATTATTCCATTTCAATATTTTGAGAATTTAGACTGTTTATACACGAATATCAAGTCTTTTAGCGCGGAGGAGACCAGTGTTGGCCGTAAGGGGTAAGGCCTTATTAAGCTTAAGGGTTATTAAGGTCTTATCATAAGGCTTAACTAGCGCCAGCCTACAGCGTTAAGGCTTAAGGCCGGGCCGAATAGAAGCCGGATTTAGCCGAGGGCCCGGATCCCGCTCGGATCACTCAATTAGCTGGGTATCATACCAAGAAAACACCAGGCCGAAATGCCTTCAGCTTCCTTATTCAAGTTTAGCAAAAAATTCTCGCTGCTCGGTCTGTATATGTAGAATACAGCTAAACAGATTGGTATGGAAATTGCTCATCACATTGAAGACTTCAAGACCAGATGAATATTTGCTTGAGGGATGTGTAACTGGTTCCCAAGATTCAATGGATTTAACTCAATTTGACTTGGCAGTGTAGCCCGTGCACGCTGCCGCTCTGCACTGAAATGCAGTGAGAAACTATTTCCTGAAAAGGAAATTAGGGGCTGTAAGGCATAAGAGCAGTTTAAGCCTTAAGCCTTAATAACCCTTAAGGACGGCCGGGGCAGGTCCTTAAGCCTTAATTGCCAACACTGGAGGAGACCCACTTAATGCCCGCCGCTAGCCCCATTGCATGGGGCATCCGCTCGCCGCTGGGGCCCCACTGCGTGGGGCTTGAGAATATTTTTTGGGGTCTGTATTTCACTTTCTTTGTGGATTCCGAGTTTTTTTTCAGCCTGTGGCACGGGGGAAGACCCCCTGGACGCTCGCTGCCAGGCCCACTGCATGAAGCTGCCGCTCGCCGGGGGACCACTGCGTGGTGCTGGATCGCGCCGGAAAAAAATCAAATAAAAGAAAACAATGGCTGGAGGATTCGAACCGGCATCAGTAGCACAGAGCCCAGCATCATTAACCACTGTACCAAGTAGACGATACCAAGCTACTCAAAATAAGCAAATTAGACACGGCGGAGGTCGTCCCCGAGCACACACGTGGTCCGATAAGATGAGATTATCCTTTTAAGGCAATGTCATTGTGGGGGAGGCGTGCGTCAATCCTGCGCCCACCAAACCCATCTCGCATCCAGGCCGACTTGCCAAGAGGATCAGTTCTCACTTCAAGCACTTCTGAGCGTGCAATTTGACTCGCCGGCTCTCAACGAAAGCAGAGCCGTAAAGATTGCTGAAAGGATTCAATTGAAGACTCGTCAAGCAGGACTTCCCAATAGCTACTTGGACTACTCGTTAATTTCCTGGGCTGCAATGACACCCAATATATACTTGCCCGTGAGTGTCCACCAATGGCATAAATGATTTTCTCAGCCGCCTTGATGTCAGCACTTCCAATCAACTTCGAAACCAAATATACCACTGGATTGGCAGAGACGCTCTACAGCTTTGAAGTTCTTGCCCACTTGCTCTTCCGATGCTCTCGAATATTGAGCCTGGCTCGCCCGCCGCCGACTCTCGGGCCCTTGTAGACTCTGAACCGTTAAGAAAGAGCCCGAGAGCCCATCCACGGCTGACTGTGTATCGAGTCCTCTTCTTCGTGTTAACTGCGGGATTGGGTGGAATCAAGGCTGTTTCGTCTTACCAGGGGCATGTCACGGTGCCGACGACATTCGACTGGGTCTATGGTATCGTGGTCGTTTCTGGGTGAGCAACGTAACTTCAAAATATTCACGGCCTGACATCTTCACCGGAAGACTGGACTGGCTCGGATTGTATCAGGAGGAATGTCCCGGAAGGCTACCGTCTTGGCTGTTTGAAATCGATGTTGTCGAGTCTTCGACGGAAATCCTAAAAGAAAATCGCAAATCAAGTTCGAGGTGTGCTAGCATGCTTCGCAGGCGTACAGTCTAATCTCATTCTGAAGTATAGAAAATTGCCATAATTTGATTATTCATAAGCAGGAGGTCGTGCGTTTTGTCAAGAAAATTGCGAAGAGACTCCGAGGTTGGTTGATTCCGTCATGATGTCCCCCGGGGTCTCATCTCGCTGAAAAAATGTAGAGGGATACCAGATTCTGACTTTTTGCGCTTGTGGACTTTGTCATATACTGAAGCGCCCCGTCAAAGAAATTTCGAATAAATTCCGAGTTAGGTTGATGACGGTTGCCTTTTTCCAGTCTTATCCGACAATATAGAACGATCCCATAATCTGGATATCCGCACGCTTCTTCAGAACATATCTGGATACTCCGCGCAAAAATGCGGAGATCTGGAACAGCATATCGAGATAACTCCCGTACAACCTCAAGGCGCTTTGGAGTCGTCTAGTATGTCTTTCAAAAATTATTTCGATTCTCGCTAAAAGTTAAGTCATCGAAGCCACGGGTGTGCAACTCTCCTTCTCTGATGGCCAACTACGCCTTCGTACCTCAATGCAACAACCCACCTGTACAAACCTGCGCATTCGCTCCGTGGAGGACGCGCACAAAGTCTTCTTTGCCGTTCACAAGTAGGACCGCTTTGAATCCCTCATGATGCCAGTTTCGATTTCCTATTCTCAGAGGCGCATTCCACATGGTTACTCGAAGACTGGACACAGATGAACGCGCAGCCCTGCGGGCTGGCTTTGTATACGTTTGGGAAGAACGGAGGCGTGAGACGAAGATCACCGACATGTCCGAGATACCGATGGAGCGCTGGACTGATTCTAGGCGCTGGGGCATGTCACGCGTTTGGGAGGTGTTTATATTACCTGGACTCAGTGTTCAATGCGCTCAGGTTCCTCGCAGGATTTCTTGTTGTACGAGGAAAAACAGTCCGACTTTTGGGGGTGTGTGTTGCATGGATATCCAAACGATTTGTTAAAACATATCGCAGCCACATGGTCAAAGAAGAATCGCTCTGTAAACAGACCTATACAGCTTTCGTCAAGACGGAAAGCGGCCAGAAGAAATGGCATCTGAGTAGGTCCCAAAAATCAATGTATCATTCATCTGTGCTAGGATAGCTGACCTGGCACAACAGTTGCATATTTCATCCAGTCCACTGCTGACCAGTTGGCTACAATCGAGGATCTACCAAACGTTCGAAATTTGGAAGTGCCCGCGGGCATGTTCATAACAACGCACCATCCCCGCAGGTCTTCTGGCGCATTCCCGTTGACCATTGGTCATCGCTGGGCAAAAACGCGCACCCTACGGTCTGGTACCGCTAGTAACGTCGTGAATGCGGAATCCGACATAGGACTTTTTTCCCTGCTCTCACCCATGGTGACGTCCAAACCCATCGGGCTCGACCACTACTCGGCTTCCCAGCCATATTTCCACCACCTGACGCTGACGCAACCGCATTCACAAAAGACACATCACCGTTCAGACCCAGATTACCAATCTGATGCCTCCTATGCCTCCTCCGCTTCTCAATTACCCGTCTAATGATTCTCTAGAGCCACCAGAAAACGAGAGGAATACTCCACGGTGATGAGTGAGCTACTCGCGTAACCAAATCTCTGGAGCATATGCATTGACTTGGCAATCGTGATAGATACTTGATGTATAAGGAACATTGGGGAGACATGTTCAAATGTCATCGCCGTCTACACTCTCGACACCAGTCAGGTTGAATCGCATGAAGATATGCTTTATGAACTCACAGTGTGTGACGATCCGATTTGATCCAAATCATTTCGGTCCCACAGTTGCTTTGAAGAGTAGAGGATCAGAAAATGGGGATCGATATTCCCGTAGTACAAGAGCGTAACAGGATGCCCTGCCCCGCTTTAAAGTACATGCACTTATGATGGAGGACCACCAGTAGCCCTAGGCCTTAGGCTGATGGCATGGACCTAGCCAGGGTATCGATTTCTAAATCCACGACACTAGCCATAGGTGGCTAGGTCCATGGCATTAGAAAACGTAACTCATGGGATTTATTCTATATATGAGTGCCAGGGCTCGCCGAAGGCTTCGGCAGCCTCGCAGAATTCGAGTTAGGTTCCAGTAATGGGAGGGACGTCAGAGAGCTGACAAGAAAAATTCAGTTTAGGTCAGGCAGGCGCTTCTTTGCGAACTCGCTCCCGACCGTGGAAATTTATCTGCAGCACCACGCGTCCGGAGCAGAGACGTAGTTATGTTTCCTGTTTGATTTGTTCAAAGAATTGGTTCAAAGCAGTCCCAGCTGAAACAGCAAATGTGCTTAAACTGGAGTCCGAAAATAAGGGCACTACATCTGCCGGGCTTGGCTGAACGTGTTGGGTCCACTGAATAACCAGTGGGTCCGCTCTTTGTCTATGCCAGAATTTATTCGGGAATACTGTTGTTAACAGTCTGCGGATATACAAAACGGCGGGATCCGAGTACATGAGAGCTCTCCACGATGGACAGCCCGTGAGAATTGGTGCAGAGACGCTCAAAATATAACCAGCTAACCTGGTACACAAAGTCACGCGGAGGCGGCGATCATGCCCTTATTACTAGCAGAAGCGCCTCGTGGCCCTCCCTCTTTCTTCCGTCTCCTCCATGCCTGTAACCATCCGTCTCACCGACCATCGCCCAACATCCAAGACCCTCGATCCGGTCACTCCTTCTCAGATTCTCGAGAGAGCTTGCCCTGATCAATCCAGGCAAGCAGATACGATTCTGCGGTATAGCATCGGCGGGTGCACAGAAAAACCAGGCATCAAATTCAAAATCATTCCGAACGGGTGTGGTTTTGTGGATACCGTGCTCTCTGCTTATACCGGCAGCCATGCGCTGGTTCTCCGCCCAGACGATATCTGGCTGACTGTCATCTCGCAGTTCAGCTTGTATGTCAACGCGAATCCGGAACTCTTGCTCGACCATACCAATTTCGGCTCGCGCGAGCCTAGACAGCCTCTTGTGATTGTCGACCCCAACTCGCCGCAGCTTTCCACGCAGATGGGTGAATCGATACAACGGAATGTGTTGGATCGAGAATGGGCTCTCCCCAAATTTTCCACTACGACGCCACACGACATTGCTGTCGTGTCGATGCTCCGAATAGCACCAGCCGTCAGGAAAGCTTTTCTCCCTCGAACAGAGACCCTTCATCGCGGCATCCCGCGTGTCACTCTTGATGGCCTGCGGACGGACTGGGAATTACTTTTGCAGAAACTGAAGAAACTGAAGGAATACGGGATTCCCGCCATCGCGTGGTATCATCTCTTGCACCCCGTCGTATCCCAGATCGCCAAGTCCTTCTACGACCAAAATAATCCAGAAATTCGGGAATTTTGGAAAAAGGTCGTGCACGAAGAGGGTTTCGGAGGCAGGAGTTCGAAACTGTCCGGCTGGATTACAGCGTTCTCCTTATTTTCTTGCGAGGGTGAATGTCGTATCCCACAACTTCGGACTGTCAGTTTATCTTTTGAATTCATCCATTCGGCCTACTAAGTTATGATATCCAGACTCCCTTCGGAAAGAAGGATCCAGCCGCCTTACCTCCTCATCGTTTCTGGTCGATCTACGCTCCGTCACTCGAGCAAACAAGTTCCAATATGACCATAGACGGCATAAAATACCCTGTCATAAATATCCATGACCTTGCAACAGGTTATGCGGAGGTCAACGTCATTGTGAACCACGGGGGAATCGCAGCTCCACGTGTGATAGTCGCGGGGTTGACGGGGGTGGGATTTGCGTCGAGCGGCGACCGCTCGCCCTCTTCCAGCGGAAAGAATGACACCGTGCGGCCGGTCGTGGCATGGTGGATGTTTTCCAAGCTGGAACAGGCCCAGCCACAATCCCACGAGCACGAGCCTGACATCATAAATCCTCTTGAGCTCCCTACGGTTCTCCCGGACTTTGGCGATGGTCTGTCTCCAGCCGTCAATGCGAACCCTATTCCTCCTTCCTTCGTTCTTGCCGGGTCCGCCTAGTGCTATTCTTTTGGACTAACCAAGCCAAATGCAGTCACCATTCCTACCTCCCATCATTGAATTGAAGACTCGAAACAGCGGTTTTTTTTTTTTTTTTTTTCCACCTACAGTCCGCCCGCAATCGTGATCCAGAAACGCTCTCGCTCCTGTCGGCTGGGGGCCCCTGATCGCCTACCGCACCCGTACAGCCCAGTTAGCCCTCTGGTTGTTCGAGAATCTGTGTATGATATCCCGTACTAAGGAGAGGGTTTTGGATCAAAATACTACGGGCAGCACAATGATCCGTTAAAAATTGCTATATAGCCCTCAGGCACCATGATATCTCTGAGATATAATACAATGTTATCGGTAGATGAGATGGTGCGAACTGCACCTAGCTGCCATCAAGAGCGATGTCAGGAAACGGCGCAAAAATATGCAGTCAATCACACGCCCGCCCCCGCCCATCTCCCGCCGCAAATTACGGCCGCAAATTCGAGGCAAAATGAGACAGATTTGATAAGTAGACCAGGTATGACACCATATGCTCAAGAGTCCACAGCGAAATTCACTAGTGCATGTCCAATTCAGCGCTCAAAGGCATGGTGCGAAGGCCCAGACAAGACGAGCGTGGCCCAAAATTGAAATTACAGAGTAAAAGTTGATAATAGGCGTTCCATAAATGCATGGGGACGAGACTCGCTCAAACCATCTGGCCGCTCGGCTTACTCGGGCCGTGTTGGCGGCGATCAACGGATAGTAGTTTTTCCAATCCGTTGTGTTTAGGTGTCTTCGGAGCTACACTGAAATTGCATAGATGACATCTACACGCAAGCTACCTCTCCCCAAGATTGCCTCAATCCAATTCGGCAAGTCTCCACCCGTGCACATCGTCCCATTCAGCCTCAGTTAGCCCCTCCGGCGCACCCGCACCGGTAAACCCGACCCGAATGGTTATAGGATTCTCCGCTGTCGGCGCAGTGTTCCACATCGCGTACAAGACATGGTTCCCTGGATTGACTACAAAGTTCTCCACCGTCATGCAGTCGACGCATGAAGGTCCCCCACTCCATCCCGTGTTAATATCAAATATGTATTCGCTAAGGATGTTGGAGGGTGAAACGAAGTAGAGACGAATCTAGCAAGTAAAGTCAAAAGTGAGCGTGCGATAATTATTAAGGTCATACCCCGTTAAAAGTCGTGGTCGTACTCGCTACAACAGCGATGGGCGTACCGAGCACCGCCTCTCCTGCAGGCACGAGCATTTCCCTGTCGTAAATAGTTCCAGTTAGGAACGGGCCGTTGATGGATATCAATTCGATGGAGGCATTGGAGCTTTGAAAAAAGAGACGCGTGTCGCCGCTTGGCACTTGCACGACCGCAATTGGCCCGGCAGGAAAGATCTTTGAGAAATCTGGGGTAGGGACAGCCGCGCGAGCGATGGTGCTGCTGGCAAGAGCCTGCAGATAATAAGTGGATTGATGTGAGACCAACGGAGGAGCTCACTGCGACAATTCCCAAGAGAAGTAACATTGTTACAGCCTGAAGGGCCAGTCAGTTTGGAGCTCTCTTTATACCTCAAGCCCATGCGGCGCCTGTGGATGTCAACTTCGGTAAAATGATGTCCAAAGTTCAAAGTATAGGGTTCTGTCGTGAATTCTGAGCGACGGCACCTCAGCCGGTGAAGAAGAGACACTCGCCTGCGAAAATGGGCAACCGAGGTGTTCTCTTTTTGACATTGAACCCAGAGGAACGAACAAGAATCAAGAAGCGACGCCTCCCAAGCACGGTGCGAACGCGGCATATGAATCTGTATGTACACCTCTAGCCGCACAGGCGCGCAGGCGGTCGGTTACAAGTACCTTCAGGTGTACGTTCTTGGCTGACCGAGCTTTCCCCATAGAAAGTGGCGTAAGGTGGCGTACTCGTATTTGCCATCAAGAAGCAACCCAGTAAATGTTGGTCCCTGGGTCGAACAATCCGATTTGAAGGCGGCTGCTTCGAAGTCTCCATTGCCGAATGAATGAGATTGTGTCGGATGCGGCGAGACAGTTTCTTCACATTTCGGATCTGTCCTGAAACTGACAAATTGACATGACGGCGAAGGAACTCAGTCTGATCTTGTTCTCGTGTTGTCGTGGCGTGGCGGCAACATCATCTCGGAACAAGCATGAGCAAAGTGTTTTTCCCCTGGCGGACCTGGTGCCAAGCCTACCAAGAGCGCCTGGCGACAGAAAAAGACAGACTGATAGCCAATGCCAAAATTTGTCCCACCGTCAGTTTTGCTCCGAGCGCGGGAATCTGAGCCAGTTCTAGCATCGGGTTCCGATACCAAAACAACAGAAACAAATAGTTCGTACATCGCACTCGCTGCGTGAATAAAGTTTATTTTTTTTTAAATGGCTTCGAGACAATCAATCATGTGTACCAAGTCAGCGAATACTACTCGATGGAGCTTGAGGAATGATCAAGCCACTTACGGGTCCAAAAACGGTGCTGTTTGGACCATGAGCCACGCCGTCAAACTCGGGTTCATCATAGGGAAGATCGCGGCCTGAAGCTTGGTGTATACGTATTCTCTTCCTTGACTCTTGGGACGATGGTGTCAAGACTCTGGAGGGTGCCTGCTGCACCAGACGAAGTATCATTTTGTTCAATTTGTATTAGGCGGGTAAAGAGAGAGGCACAGTGCAGACGCAATTCTACATTGGTTTGACGGAATTGGATAGCTCCCCCCGACATCAAGACGAACTTTCGGGAACTTGAGGCGCGGCTCAGGAAGATTCAGGACTTGAACGGACTAGAAACATGTGGGCCAACGTTCAAATACAAGGGGGACTTCCGTGGTTCCAGGGAAACGAAGTACTGGATGCATATGAAGGCGAGGGCGAGGGAAGAAACAGTCCCGGAAAAAACTAGGCAGCGGCGGCACACCTAAAGATGGCATTTGCGCCGAGGCAGTCTGGCCCACGAGGCCAAGCATATGCTCGAGAATTTCCTGCGGCTTCATGGCATACCAGCTCGCGAGCGTGCGTTTGTTGCTGTGCCCCATGACGCTCGTGGACATGCAGTCAAACTTGATCACCAACTCAACGGGCGTCGCGGCGCCGCTGCCATTGGGGCTGCTCTTCCAGCTGCTTGCGTCCGAGTCGAGGAGCGTGACACTAAGGGAGCGTCTTCACCTTCGCCTTGGTCGCGCCTGTGCTGAAGAGGACGAGGGCGAGGAACGTGTCTTCGTCCGTCTGCGGGACGTGTAAGAGAGGACGTAGGGGAGAGGAAGAGGGTACATAGCTTGTCACCCCCTGCGCAAAAGAGAAAGCCGCTTCGCGATCTCGCCCTATTATCTCGTCAACGACATCCCTCGCTAGACAGACACAAGCGCAAGCGTACCTCGTTCAGCGCGATTGGCCGCACCTCCAGGTCCTTCCTGACGAGCAGTGTCCGCCGCCCGTCCGTACAGAAGCGGGAGGACGACATGCGTATCTTCGGTGGGGCACTTGCGCGCAAGGTTGTTCTCGAGCAGGTCTGAAGCCTGTGTACATTGCTTCGAGCTTCGGTAAGAGGATCGCCAGAGAGAGGACTCGCCTCACTCCGAATCGCTCGCAAGAAAACGCCGGCCTCCTCCCCCAGGCGCGTCCCCGATGCTCCGCGCTGAACCCAACCAGCGTGAGGTGCCCCGGGTGATGCTTGAGGAACGCGCCGTCGCGCCTGGAGATGTACGCGACGTTGACGGAGAGCTGCTCGAGCGCGGTGAGCGTAAGGGCGGAGGGATCCATGGAGGACGTCTTGAGGATCAGCGCGGGGGGCCGGTGGTGGCAGGAAGGAGGAATGGCGGCGGAACAAGAGGATGGGACAGTGGCGAGTTCGCGGACGCGAGGGGGTGTGGTAAGGCAGGAAGGGTGGTGATAGAACGGAGATCAAGCGGCGGGCAGGAACGAGGATTAGCTGAAGAGAGCAAAAATAGGGAGTGAAAGAACGACATGAAGGATCGCAGATGCTTTGTGAGAACGCGCATGAGCACGAGCCCAGCGGGTCAATGCACCACGCCACGCGGGATACGAGGAGGATGGGGCCATCGACACATGCGAATCGAAAGGCAAGGATGAAGGGCAGTGGGAATACAGCAAAAGCGTGAAATGCAAGGGAAAACGCACCACTGTAACATCGGATCCCACCCGCCTCTCTCTCGTTTGCTCGGCCCGAGTCAATGTACCCCTCTTGTGTGCACGTCAATACCGGGTATGCGTGTGCAGAGATTGCGAGCCACTGAGCCGCTGGCTGCTGGAATATTGCACATTTCACGAGCGCATCGAGATCGATGGCGCGAAAGCGTCAAAAACAACGCAGACGTCGATCCGGAGAAATACCCAGACGGCCAACGATACTGAGCCGTGGTGAAGATGTTTCTGTAGACATTTGAATTTTCTGAACATGGCGGAGGAGAAAAAGCGCGTTTCACAGCCACCTGATCGTGACCATTCTGTGACGCGAGTGACACCGGTTACTTACCGCTCTCCACCGACCTTCGCTTGCTGATTGCTGTAGCCTTGCTCGATTTGTTGATACAAGACCGAGGGAACATGGAAATCTACCTGGCTTGTTGCGTCATTTCTTTGCGAATTCACTAGGACGCGCGCAAATACTTCAAAGCCAATTCCGACCCAACAACTCCAGCATCTCCAGTTTCGGGCGCAGCTGCTCCATTGCCAGGCCAATGTCTGGGATTCCACGGACCGCATTGATATAAAACTCAGCTTTTGACTCTCAGCCTCTGACTCGCACTTGGTGCGACCAAATTGAAGTTCTGTCTCTGCCATCAGCAATCCGCAACTGCCGTTCCAAGACGGGCTTTACTCTGTCTCCTGGGTCTCGCTTCTGTTCTGCCCGGCCTTCTACCGAAATTTCGAATAGGTCGAAAGAGTCACGCATCACCCCCCGTGTCGATTTGAAAGAAAAGATGCAGTATTCGTTCAACGCTACTCGATATGTCGATCCTCAGCCTCCCCATACGAGCCTACGTGCACATCCGCAGAATTTCAAGCACCTGCTCGGGCCCCTCTATCTTGCGTGGGTTCATGTGCACGCAGGGGTCCGCCATACTATTCCTCGCAAGCTGTTGCAGCTTCTCCTCGCCCGTGATGCCCACCTCGGTCAGCGAGCGCGGCATCCCAAGCCTGCGAATGATTGCGTCCAGCAGATCGCCCAGGTCGGCCCCGTCGCGCTGCAGGCCGCACGCCTCAAAGAGGTCCGCGGCTTCGGGGATGGACCAGAGCGTCCTGCGCACGACGGACTGGTCCTTCTCGTTGATAGAGGCGTTGTACTTGTGCACGGCGGGCATGAGGACTGCGCTTGTTTTGCCGTGCGAAACGCCCACTATGCGGTTTTGTCAGCGATTGACGTACGGCCCGCGGAGCAGGACTCACTAGGACCGAGAATGTGGCCGATACCGTGGCTACATCCCGGGTAGACATTGTACTGCAAGCCGAATAGTGAGAGCACAACGCCCAGCTGGCAGTTGAATCGTGCCGTGGCATCGCGTGGGTCCTCGAGCGTCTTGAGCAGGTTCGGTACCAACAGCTTCAGACCGTCGAGCTGCGCCTTCTCGACTACCGCCCATGGTTCCTCCTTTTTGAAAGTACAAAGGTTCTCGCAGCAGTGGTCGATGGCTCGCACGCCCGATGCGATCCACACGTCCTCGGGTGTCGTGGCCGCCAGCTCGCCCGAGAGGATAACAACATTGGCGGGCTCCAGGTTGCACAGCTGGTACTTGATGTTGGTCTGCTCGTCGGTGACGCCGGAGTAGCTGCTGTACTCGCCTCCCGAGAGCGTTGAAGGGATCAGGATATAAGGCATACGTGTGGGCTGGCTGGGACGATCTTTGGCCATCATGTGTGGCAGGTTCAGAAGGTCCTCGCGTGTCTGAACATCGTTCGCCTCAGCCTTGTTTTCGTCAGTCTCATACTTGCATGGCTAGGAGCTAGGAAAAGACGTACAAAGGTGATGGCTTTGGCAGCGTCCGAAAGGGACCCCCCTCCCAGAGTGACGATGCAGTCTGCTCCAGTCCGGCGGACGTCGTGCAAGACTTCGACCACCTCGCTTATTAGAGTGTGTGGCGTCATACCGATGCGTTCGCCCACGACCATGCCATCAAGGGCCCTCTCCAGGTCCTGAAGCAAGTCTGTATTGCGAGAGAGTGTTCCAGAGGCCAAGATGTAGATCTTCTTGACTCCATATTCCTCAGCATGTTTCCTGCAAGCCTCGCTAAATGGTACACCATAGCTGAGCATGGGTTTAGCGGAGTTTAGAAAAGCCTGGCGATAAACCTCGCCAGTGATAGCCATGTCTGCTGCGTTACTCTCTGAATCAGGAGCTGTCGTGAGGCTGATAGTTTTGCTACAACGCAGTTGAAAGCAGTCTTATACTCTCGCTGCTTGACGCAACATATTGATGAGCACATAGATCATTGTTGTCAAATGTGGTAGCGTAAGCACCCTTCTCCTCCAATCATGGCCTTGTACCGTCGGAAATCAGCCGGAGGGACTATTCTCGCTGCTTGGGTTATTGGGTTCGGTCATGAACGCAACATACTAATCGATCATTGCTGTCCAATGCGGGAGCGTAAGCATCCTTCTCCGCCCTTGTACCGTCGGAAATCAGCCGCCGGAGGGACTCGGCCGCCGATTCCCGACAGCCACGATTAAAGGAGAAAGGTGCTTACAGCACCGCATTTGATATTGATATTTAATGGTTGAAGCAAATCCGCGGGCTTGGACCGAGTTCGAACCGATGTTACCGCTTTTTCTTTGAGAGAGAGACAACACGACGTACCTATTTCGCTTAGGCAGTGGGAATTTCATTCGGACAAGAATCCGATTAATTCTGCCTTTCTGGAACAGATGATGAAGGGAAGAAAAATGTCATATAGTTCAAGCATAAAGCATGGATGAAGATATTAACCTTCCAAGATAAAACATACCTTGGACCCGGAATATTTTGCGTGAACCAGGGAGGGGAACGAAATGTGGGGTTTCCAGATGAGTACTCATAGCTGTGCATCGTGTTTTTCGTCAGCAGTTTTCGTATAAGCACATTTCCTTCTTGCCAAAATGCTTCTACGTTTCCTGTTGATTCTCCTGGACTTCTTGACTGTCACTATATCTCGTCAACAGTGTTCATTCAGCCAATGTCTGCACCAATTCAAGTCGATTCGGTTCTCGCCGAGGATTTCAAACTCCGCTTGACATGTGCTGTTCGGACCGGTCCGCTTTTTTACCGGTCCGCTTCTGTCCTCTCCGCTCACCGGCATCTTGCCACCGTCGACGGCGTCAACACCGCTAGCAACATCCTTGGACTTCTGAGATGTTGATGTTTAGGCTTTCACGGCCTGATGTACCCTCTCCGCCGCTGTTGTACACGTCATTCCCGACTGTGTCCGCTGGGACCTCTACGACTTCAAATTGGACCTACTCCGCATCTGCGCATTGACCAATCCTTGACCATATTCTGTCTGTTCTCTGCAACTGAATTTTACATGCTTCAAATTTCGAGCTTTTTTTCTCGTGTTGTACAGTGTCCACGCCACCTACGCTCTGGATCCACGCCAGAGCGGGAGACGCAATCGCAATCCGTCTCGAGTGCAGCTTCTCTCTCTTCAATGAGCACCTCTGGTGGATATTACGTGCCAAAAAACGCGGCGCATCATGTCCCTTTTTTTCTCTGCCATTCCCCTTTTTGTCGGAGCTCCGGATATCGAGACGGTGGCGTGTTAGTTCTGGTGCTCATTGTCTTCTTCCAATGTCTTTCAAAACGAACTCATTAAACCCCAGATCCCGGATTTCCGCTTCGATTCGAGAGAGCCTACGAAGTCGAAAGCCGCCCCGTTGCCCTTCAGTCCAACGAAAAACGCACTGAGGAAGTACGTCTATGCGTTTATTCTCTCTCGTTCGCTTCCAACACATTGCATAGTTATACGGCGGGATCTATTGAGATCATTCAAGATCCAAAATATTCAGAGCCGCGGACTCGAGGTACCAAAGCGGCGTATCCTCCCGCGGCGGCGACAAAGACCTCACTGCGGCTCGTTAAATCTGAACTTACATCAAATTGCGCGATCTTGAGGCACCTGGGTTATGTTCGCACTATTCGTTCTTTGTGGATTGGAACACAAAGCCACTACCTTCTCGTGTAAAAGAAATCCCCGTCGTCCCCTACACCGTCCATTCGCTCCCTACGCTTATACTCCTGACGGGTGCGGTTCTCGATCTGCTACGGGGTCTTTCTCGCCCCGGCCCCCACTAACTGTGTTCTGATAATGATTCGACCACCAATCGCTCGTCGTATCATCCACAGCCCAAAGCAACTCCATCTGCGCATCGTCTGCGCTCTTGCGGCTCATTACTGCGTCTCTTCCCTCACCATCGTTGATTTCTTCAACGCGTCTCTAGGTGCCGACGCCTCCTGTTCCTTTCCGGTTCCGCTCCTTTTTTTCCCCCTCACCATCATCGACGGCGTCCAATGCCCGGGACCTCAACAATGATTTGACTTTCAAGGCTCGATTCAATCTCTTTGCCGTCCGGGTTGCAAACATCCAACAATCATCTCGTACAGCGTCTACGACTGGCACTGCTTCAAACTGATTTGCACCTACTCGACGTTTGCGCATTGCGTTTCTGTCTACTGTTCGCAACCAGGCTCAAACTCGGATTTGCCTCTCATGTCGTGCACGCCACCAACAAAGGTCGTGAGCTTGCTCTAGGATCCGCGCCAGAACCACAGGCGCAACGGGAGACGAGGAGATCATTCAAGAATTTTGCTCGCACAAGACTCATCATCATCGCTGATTTGAATTCAGTTCTGCTATGGGCGCTCCTTGCCGGACCGTGCGGACGCGGGCTTGAGCCGGATTCTGCATCGCGTGCCTCCATCGTAGGCACAAAATTCCTTTTCTCGCCACGCCATCGATAAATTATTCGCTCTCAGTCCTGCGTGCTTGCTCCTTCGGTTTCTCCCATACGGAGAAGCTTTTTCCGAGTTCGTATGGTGCTGTACAAGATTTTCTTGTGCATAATTTATAAAATCCCTTACCAGCGGCATGCCTACCTCTCGGAAGACATCCCGCCATTGACCCGACCACCCTCTCCATGCCTCCAAACTCGGTTATGGACAAAATCGTTGAAGTGCTCTGCCAGCGGATTTGTAACTAAGCCCGCAGGGCTGCTCTCGCCGTTTTTTCCCTCGATTTTCGAGTTCATGGGACTCTTTCGTATGAGCCTCTTGTGACGCTGTGACTTACGAATTTTTTCGTAGAATTTTGGGTCTGTGACATGTGACCTTATGAATCGAACGAAATGGTACAGTATATCTCAGAGGATGATGCCTGATTGACGAAGCGACCTTTCGTTTTAAATTTTAGCTGCATACTGTTTCTTCTTTTCACCATTATGTCACTTTTTTGCTTACGTATTGAATTTTTTACAGCTGTTTCCGAAAAGGTTGAAACTTGACACTGCGCGAAAATTGAGGATGTACCAAACCCGTAGTGCACGAACATTCCCAAACCCCGCACATGCAAAATAAACACGGCACATTGATGAGAATGTGCCGTGTTTGAACTCAAAGGCGGCACTTGCCTTTCCTGGATGTGCCGGGTTTTGTTACGCGTACGCGACGCACAAGTGACGCAGCGGGTATTACCACGTGATCCATCAAAGATTTTTCTGCTCTCTACTACCTCCTCGCCACCCGCCTCTGGACTGAAAAGTGCGTCAAAATGCCGCCTGGCGCGTATCCGACATCACCACACACCCCAGCCGATTTGGAATATCTTGACAGCCTATCTGCATGACAGCTGATGAAATTCCGTGATCATGTACGTTGTCTTCCCAGGAATTCCCCCTAACAAAAAAGCTTCAGACCCGCCGAAAACAGCTTCTTAATCCAGAATATATAGAAATGAACGCTGCGAAGTTTTTGGATAACAATTGGATTGATATCACGCTTTTCAAGGAGTACCTAGGGCAATCACTTGATGCATTGTACAATTTGAAGTACACACCAGCAGATCTGGAATATGTTGACAGCCTGTCTGCTCGTCAGCTAACGGATTTTCGGAATCATGTACGCCTTGAAGTTCTTCAGCTCTTGACGCGCTGAATCAAAGTTTGATGCGTCCTAAAACACAGGTCTTTAACCCCAAATACATCAAAACGAATGCTATGAAGTTTTTAGATCACCAGTGGATCAATATCAACCTTCTCAAGGAGTATCTCGCCAATACCTCCCACCCACTTCACGGCTCGTCGACCCAGGATCCAATTCGCGTCAAAGTCGAAACTGCATCCATCACTCACAGTTAAAAGTGAGCCTCATGTAGTCATCATACCGCGGCCGCCGACGAGATCAAGTTATGCACTATAGCTAACAATTTCTACGAAATCCTCACGCTACTGAGGTCTCCACCAATTACGGAACAGTCTAACTCGGTTGCCCCGTGTGCCTCGAGGTCTTGCCGTTGCACTGAAGTCGATCCAGCAAATATTCTCACCTCAACATGTACCAGAGCCCCGTCAAAACATAAACGCAGCGCCGAAGGCGACGTCTTGACTATTCGGGAACAAGAGAAGAGCAAAGTGGACACTGAAATGATTTCCTAACGGCTGACTTTAAATTTTATTGTAGTGACTTGGCGTTGCGAACTATTTGGTAGCATACTTGAAAGACTATGTAATCGAACTGTATTCACTGTAATCATTATTCTCAAAGAATACACATCGGGATCACTGCGTGTATTGTATCTACAAACGATGATGTCAATGGACCCAAAGTTTTTTGAGCTCCGGGTCCATTGACGTCATCATTCATCGTTCCAATCCCCTTTTTGGGTTATAGTTCAGTAGGAAGCGTGCTACGTGAGAAACATGAAGAATTATATGTGAGAAAGACAATGTGCCGGGTTTCATCCAGGACCCGGTACATGATGAACAAATGTGCTGGGTTTGAACGAATGTGCCGTGTTTATTCTAGATGTGCAGGGTTTATTCTAGATGTGCAGGGTTTGTGAATGTTCATGCACTACAGGTTTGGCTAATCCCGGCGAAAATTGTGCGCACTTTCTGAGTTTTTTTGATGGAAGTCCAAGACTTACTGGATTTGAGTCTCGCCCGTCGGCAAGACGCATCCCGGCAACCAGCCTTGCAGCTTCAAATATTTGACTTGAACATATCGGAGGGCAGGCCGTATTACAAATGAAGTCTATGAACGTCTAGGAGCTGTCTTTGTCGCTGAGCAGCTTGCAAACAACACATGAGTAACTTTCGAGGTGTGCTTGAGGCTGTCGTCTAGCCGAGCCCCAAATCCAGTAAGTCTTGGCATTCCGTCAAAACTCAGAAGGCGCGTAAAATTTTCGCGCAGTGTCAATCTTTTGGGAAACAGCTGTAATTGATGTCATCAGTTTCTCAGGTTGTCTGCACCTCGGTATTCACGCATTCTGCATTCGTTTGTGTCTCTTCCTTGACCTTGTGAAATTTGCTCTTCACTTCAGGTATATTCTATTCATCGAATCAAGTACTGCAGATCTGTCCAGAACCCGTCCAGGGTGTGAAGTTGCTGCACAGCATTCTGGGAATAAGAAGACGTTGACATGAGAAAGTGAGGCTGTGCAGGCCACACCTCTTCCGCACCCTCCACCTCTGTCTGTCCCCAGCAGTCCTTGCTTCGATGGAACCTGAAGCAATGGCTTCAATTTCACAAGCATCTATGCTGACATTCTCGCACCAACTTGAAGGGACCATGCTTTCTCAAGATCACTCTCGACCGCTACAGCTGAGCATCGCCGGTGAGAAAGAATCTGTTTCTTGTAGAATGGTTACCTATTTCAAGTAGGTAGCCAGGGTGGTGCTGGAGGCCAGGGGCACCTACATGGTACCGGTGGCCGCGGGGGGGATGGTTTAGGCCCAATATTCAATATCACCACTCAAGAGTTCAATTTGCATGCAACATCCAACTCAGAACAAACATCCCAGGCATCCCAGCAGACCAAAATCCCGGCTGTTCAACTTGGCATCAAGTGTCCACTGCCATCAAGGAAATTTCAGGGCCGAAGGGGTATATTGGATGAAATGCATGAATTTTTCACCTCAAATGCAGATATCCAAAGGATCTATCTGTTACACGGACTTGGAGGGGCCGGGAAAACACAGATTGCTCTGAAGTTTATAAAGGACTCGGGATCTCGGTGAGCTTGATCAGTGGCAATAATCACTGCCTGAAATATTTATCAATCTACATATGTTCTAGCTTTTCCAATGTCTTCTTTATTGATACAAGCACCACTGCAACAATTGATGCAGGTCTCATGAATATTGCCATCATCAAGGCTTTTGGAAATTCCCAACAAGAAGGCTTACTATGGCTGACCAACAATGTTGAGGAATGGCTTCTCTTGTTTGACAATGCAGATGATCCAAGCATTGATCTGCGAGATTTTATCCCGGACTGTGATCACGGAAACATTATCATCACCTCTCGGAACCCTGGGCTATGTGTTCATGCTGGATCACATTCTCTTGTTTCAGATCTGGAGGAGACAGATGCGGTGGCTTTGTTACTCAAGAGTGCTGCACAAAAGGTCACAACCGCTACTGAAGAACTTGCAGCAGAGATAGCAAAGGTTGGATCATTTAGTATAGACAATTATTTGATTCCGATGAATGTCATTTAGGCATTGTACTATCTTCCCCTTGCAATTGTTCAAGCTGGTGCATTCATATCAAAATCTCGAAACCTTGCAAAGTAGCTGGAGCTTTACACAAAGAATCAGGCATGGTTGCTGAGAGAAAAGCCTGCTCAATCCCAAGACCGCTACAAATGGACTGTCTATACAACCTGGCAAATGAGCTTTGATCAATTGAGCCCACCAGCTGCCATGCTCTTGCAGCATTGTGCATTCCTCCACTTTAATGGAATTTCTGAGGAAATTTTTCGCTATGCATCAGAATACAAGTTTTGCTCTGATGGTCCATCAAAGGAAGGCCTACAGGAGGCTTTGAAATTTCTCTCACACTTTCTTAGTCAAAGTGGTGAATGGGATTCTCTGCAGTTCACAATTGCCATGAATGAGGTCCAAGCCTTCTCATTGATTAGCTTTGATGAAGACACAAAGCTTTTTTCCATTCATCCACTGGTGCATGCATGGAGTCAAAGAACCATTACTCATCCAAACAGAGCCAAGACCACTGTGGGTGCTATACTTGGCATGGCAACTACAAAACGTGTCAAGTGGGACAGTGTATTGCCCAGTGTAATACTAAGTCCACATATTGAGATGGCTGTACAAACTGGCACAGATAGAGTTTCATTGTTTAGCAATCATTTTGGAATGCTTTTGAGAGAAGCTGGGAAATACAGACAAAGTGCAGAGATGTTAGAGGCAGCACTGGAAGAAAAAAGACTGCTTCTAGGGAATGAACATTTTGGGACATTGACAACCATGAGTGAGCTTGCAGAAACATACTTGAAGCTGGGGAAGTATCAGATTGTCAAGGAACTCATGGTTATTGTGCTGGAGAAGTGGAAACAGACTCTAGGTGAAAACCATTCAGACACACTGGCAGTTATGCATACTCTAGCAAATACACACTCAAAACTTGGAGAGTATCAGAATGCCAAGGATCTTCAGGTTACTGTCCTGGAGAAACGAAAACAGATTCTGGGGGAAAACCATCCAGACACACTGTCAGCTATACATACTCTGGCAAACACACACTCAGATCTTGGAGAGTATCAGAATGCTAAGGATCTCAAGGTTACTGTTTTGAAGAAACGGAAACACTTCCTTGGTGAAAGGCATCCAGATACACTGTCAGCTATGGATAATCTAGCAATGACATACTCAGACCTTGGAGAGTATCAGAGTGCCAAGGATCTCCGGGTTACTGTTGTGAATGAACGGAAGCAGATTCTAGGTGAACATCATCCAGACACACTGTCAGCTATACATAATCTAGCAACCACATACTCAAAACTTGGAGAGTATCAGACCACCAAGGATCTCCAGATTACTGTCCTGGAGGAATGGGAAGACATTCTGGGTGAAAACCATCCACACACACTGTTAGCTATGAACAATCTAGCAGAGACATACATGGACCTTGGAGAGTATCAGAATGCCAAAGATCTTTGGGTTACTGTCCTGGAGAAACAGAAACTGATCCAAGGTGAAAGCCATCCAGATACACTGCGTGCCAGGAGCGGCCTGGCAAGCACATATTCAAAACTGGGAGAGTATCAGACTGCCAAGGATCTCCAGGTTGATGTCTTGGAGGGACAAAAACAGATTCTAGGTGAACACCATCCAGACACACTGTGGGCTATAAATAATCTAGCAATTACATACTCAAATCTTGGAGAGTATCAGAATGCCAGGGATCTTCGGGTTACTGTCCTGGATGAACAAAAACAGATTCTGGGAGAAAACCATCCAGACACACTGTCAGCTATTCATAATCTAGCAATGACATACTCAGATCTTGGAGAGTATCAGAATGCTAAGGATCTCCAAGTTACTGTCCTGATGAAACGGAAACAGATTCTGGGTGAAAACCATCCAGACACACTATCAGCCATGAATAGTCTAGCAGTCAGATGTTCAAACCTTGGAGAGTATCAGAATGCCAAGAATCTCCAGGTCACTGTCCTGGAGAAGCAGAAACAGATTCTAGGTAAAGACCACCCAGACACTCTGTCAGCTATAAATAATCTAGCAAAGACATACTTAGATCTTGGGGAATATCAGAATGCCAAGGCTCTCTGGATCGATGTCCTGTGGAAACGGAAACAGATTCTGGGTGCAAACCACCCAGACACACTGTCAGCTATAAACAATCTGGCAAACACATACAAAGAGCTCGGAGAGTATCAAAATGCAAAAGATCTCCAGGTTAATGTCCTGGAGGAACAAAAGCGAACCCTTGGTGAACACCATCCACACACACTGTCAGCTATAAATAATCTAGCAAACACATACTTGAGCCTTGGAGAGTACCAGAATGCCAAAGATCTCCATGTTACTGTCCTGAAGGAACGAACACAGATTCTGGGTGAAAATCATCCAGACACATTGTCAGCTATGCAGAATCTAGCAATCACATACTCAAACCTGGGAGAATATCAGAATGCCAAAGATCTCCGGGTCACTGTCCTGGAGAAACGGAAACAGATTCTGGGTGAAAACCATCCAGCTACACTGCGTGCCAGAGGTCACCTGGCAAGCACATATTCAAAACTTGGAGAGCATCAGAATGCCAAGGATCTCCAAGTTGCTGTCCTGGAGAAACAGAAACAGGTTTTAGGTGAAGACCATCCAGACACACTGTCAGCTATACATGATCTAGCAATGACATATTCAGACCTTGGAGAGTATCAAAATGCAAAAGATCTCCAGGTCAATGTCCTGGAGGAACGAAAGCGAACCCTTGGTGAACACCATCCACACACACTGTCAGCTATAAATAATCTAGCAAACACATACTTGAGCCTTGGAGAGTACCAGAATGCCAAAGATCTCCATGTTACTGTCCTGGAGGAACAAACACAGATTCTGGGTGAAAATCATCCAGACACATTGTCAGCTATGCAGAATCTAGCAAACACATACTCAAACCTGGGAGAGCATCAGAATGCCAAAGATCTCCAGGTTACTGTCCTGGAGAAACGGAAACCCCTTCTGGGTGAAAATCATCCAGACACACTGACAGCTACACATAATCTAGCAAACACGTACTCAAACCTTGGAGAGCATCAGAATTCCAAGGATCTCCTGGTTACTGTGCTGGAGAAACGAACACAGATTCTAGCTGAACACCATCCAGACACGCTGTCCACCATGAACAATTTAGCAGTCACATGCTCACACCTTGGAGAGTATCAGAAAGCTAATGAATTGATGTTTATTGTGCTGGAGAAGCGGAAACAAATTCTGGGTCAAAATCATCCACACACACTGTCAACTATACAGAATCTAGCAATTACATACTCCAATCTCGGAGAGCATCAAAATGCCAAAAATCTCTGGGTTACTGTCCTGGAAAAACAGAAACAGATTCTAGGTGAAAACCATCTAGATACACTCCGTGTCGTGCACAGCCTAGCAAGCACATATTCCAAACTGGGAGAACATCAAAAGGCCGAAGAACTCCGAAACTCGCTGCGAGAAGCTGCAACAGCTGCAAAGTGAAATTCAACCTGGATTCTGACTAGGATACCTATACACCTGCTCTGAAGATTCCTGACACAGTTTCATAATCCATGTTGCCATTCCTTCCGTTTCAGACTTAGCATACTTGTACCATCTGCTATCAGTAGCTACTCTATGTATCAGGAGAGTTGGAATTCATTACTCTATTATCAAAATGAGTGAAATTGTGCTCAAGGATAAAGAATAACACATGAGGAGACTCCTTAGTGTCCGTGATCTTCGAAGGAGCTCTGTCCGTGTTGTGTTCTGCACTGCCTTAGTGGTTCATGGCCCCTCCTCCTTTATCCTTCCCATTCCAGCCTCCAGTGCCCACTCTCTCTTTTTCTTTCATGATTTGGCCAAGATTCGCTGCCACAACATTATATCCCACTCTCCGATCCATGGTGTCTCTCCCTCGGTCTCCATTGCCATTGCCAATAACTTCTTCAAGTTTGTCGCAAAGCAGATCCATCCAGGTCTTTGATGTAGATATCACTGAGGCGTGCAGATGGGGAACAATCTGCGTTGCCTCGGACCTCGCGACTCGCACTCCGGAATCCCGGAATTGATGGGAATGAGCTTTGATTTGACATTTCTTCTTTGGATTGGGAGTATGCCCAGTATTGAAGGAATTGAACAATCTTGTTTGGAACTTGTCCAAGAGTTGCTGGTTCTGAGGCAACTTGCACGAAATTTCGGCGAACATCGTCCAATCGAGCAAGTTGCTGATGGAGGTCCAAGTACAAATCACTTGGAAAAAGCTTTACGAGAAAGCGGCAAAGATGCGGGGAATGGAGAGCCTGGAGATTCGACATAGCCCGTGCGGTTTGGTGAGGGCGATGGCAGTGGGCCGCGCTGAATCTAATTAATAACAGCATTTTTTTCAATGGAGCAACTAAATTCAACCTGAATTGAACTACAATAAAACTCAATCCAAGCGAACCCATCCGGTGAGTGAAACCAAGCTGGAGTAAACTGGCTGAAGCTCACGAATGACTGAATACTCGGACGGTTATTGACACGTGCTGAAAGACCAACCTTAGCGTCGCGGCGGGATAAGATCCCATTTGAGGGCCTGTACTATCGACAGAAACGAGAACAAAATAACTAGGGTTGCTTTGCAAACGCAGCTCCAAGTCGCCCAACAATGAACGCTCCGGACCTGATATCACACTCGAGAAGCGGATAGCACGCAGGGCGCTCAAGGACAACGCAGGGCGCTCAAGGTGGTCCTTGTAATTGGCCTCAGAGAGGGTAATTTTCGGGCAACCCTCACAAGTGCCCAAGTGCTGCCGATAGCGTTTCGCAGATAGCCAAGAGAGCCGAAGTGGACTGAGAAGATCCGAGTTTTCAATTTCGCGTGGCAAAAACGAGAGGCTTCGTGCAACGTAGAGGTCCAATCGATGCGCAGATAATCTACGTAGGAAGCAGGCGACTGACGGCAAAACACAATAAAAGAAATAAGGTTCTAAGGGTATGAGAGAGGATTATGTTTTCAAGGTTCATAATTCTCCGTTGACGTATCCAGAACGACCCGACACGATCGAAACACATTCAAGGCAGAAACAAGAGTATTTCCAAGTGTCTGCGAACATCAGGATGCATTCCCTTACAAACCAAAGGAATCGGAAAATAAAATACAGTGCTGAAAGACTCGTCCAAGTGTAAAACCAGTCGGAGTATGCTCACAAAATTTCGAAGTCTCGCTAGGCTCTTATCGAGCGCACTGGAAGACAAAGAGCAAAGATTATTAGCCGCGTGGCACAGGACGAACATCCCACTCCAAAGACGTTGAAACTTGAAAGTGGTGCATTGGCATACTTAGACCAGACCAAGACCGAAGCGTCCAAAGATCGTTCACAAACGCGGCCGAGGAATACCACGTTTAAATTGGATGCGTTAAATCAATCGAACGATAAGACACAATGCAGATAATCTAGAGTCAGAGCCGGATTTCGGAGAACCCATTGACCGGATTCGAATCTTGAAACAATGCTGGAAATCGGGAAGAATATCAATGTCACGTAGCGATCAAGTTCCAGCCAGGCAGGAGGCGACTTCCACAACTCGGGGTCAAAGCTGGACGAGGAAGTCTGAATCCCGATATCTCGCCGCACGGAAAATCGAAGAATTGTGCAAAGTACTGTTCCAATTCCAATCGAAGCACAGATAATCTGCGGAAATGATGAAATGCCAGAGGCGATCCCAAAACAGGAGAAAGAATTACTTCGACGCGCAAATTGTTGCTAGACACGATATTTGAGTCAGCAATAGGGGGAAGTTCAAGGAGTTCACAGATACGAACACAAGTATTTAAAACCATTCGGGAGGGATCGAACAACAACCAAGTTGGGAATGGGAGGTATAATTCCTGAAGCGAGCGCAGGGATCGAATAAGCCCGAATACCTGGTTAGTGAGAGTGGATTCACGGATCTGAAGCTGGAATGGACTGGGTCATATAATCCTCGGATTGCAGATATGACGCCAGCTTCACTGTAATTCGGAACAACGACGGATGGCAGCGTAAGAGAAGGAAGACTACTGGAGTCTCAATTTATGAAGGCGCTGAAATATACAGCAAAGACAAATCCTGAAGCGTAGCCCGGCAATGTAAAAGATGTTACCCAGATGTGGTCGTCTATTGCTAAACTTCCGAGCCAGGAGATGGCGAGCTCACGACCTCAGAATGCCAAGTGTCCGACTAGTGCTGGCCAAGAATACGATACGAAAAATTTAGTTTTGAATATATTCGAAAATACGTGGATACGATACGGTCTCCGAAGCTCCCACTAAATATGAATACAGGCCGATATAATATGATACAATATGGATATAATATGATATGGTTCTCACCGTATTCAAATATATTCAATATATGTATGGGTTCGGCCATTAGTGATCACAGAACATTCTAACGGCAATCTTGGCGGTTATGGCCCTATAAATCAGACTCCAGACACTTGCCGAGCATATACAAGTGATCGCTCATGGTACACCCAGTTGAACAACGCCAAAATATGGTAACTTTGAGATCAAGGGTAGCTTTTGCTGCTTGTCGCATTCGATTATGACAATCCTCGGGGGGAATGGAACATTAGAATGTGTCTGCTTTCTCTTGCAAGATGGGTAGATAGATCTCCTTCACAAGAGAATTGAGGTGTACTCATTAATGGAATACCAACTGATGGGGCATTATGGCAACGACTTTCCAGGTAGTTAGTAGTTATAACATTGCTATCTCTGTTCAGATCCAGCACCGGTGTGGACAGTGATATGTGATGGTAGTTGAGATTGAGCTCTGGAAGGGTCCAGCAGATGTAAAGCACGCAAAAATGAATCAACTTTGACAAAGTTCGCAGGGGTGGAATATATTTAAATATATTCGTATCATATCCATATTCAGGCTGGTGATATGAATATGATTTGCTACAGATACAATACGGGGTCAGCCTGGGAAATACGATATGGATAGAATATAATACGGAATTTTCGTATTCATATCATATTTTGGCCAGCACTATGTCCGACTGAAAGTCAAGTTTGTCCCAAGTTTTGGCAGCGAGAACGCGGCAGATTAGTGAAGTTTGGACAAAACGGAGCCATGGATACAAGTGGGAATTTCAGAGGTTCCTGTAATACTGCGAGGATTAACGATTTTCTGGATTGGACCGTGAGGAAAAGGAAAGCTCGTCACACGTCACGACGGTCACGGCCAGGGTGGCAGTGCAACCATCAACGCGCCTCTCCGCACCATTTCGTCGCAAACCAAACGGCAAGAGATTCGATTTATGGAGAAGAATATCCTCTCAACGGTTATTCTGGATCTGGGTTCTTGAGGACGCCAGCAGCCTTAGTATTCTACCCAGGACTCGATGGCGAGGGTATGTTCGGATTCAAGTCCGTGAATGCAAATGTGAAGTCGTTCCAGCAGTGCGAGATCAAGATGCAGGGCGGGGCGCGCCGGTGGGCATTCACTCGATTCTCCAACGTCGTGCGTGGGAATCTATTCGTCATCCACCCGTTTTTTTTTGCTGACTGGCGCCGGCGTTTCAGCTGTGCGCGGCCTCCCTGCCCGCACACCGCGTGTTGGCGATGGAGAGCAGGCCTGCCATTCGGAAATTGGAGACGGTGTCTTGGAATTTTAAGTCTCGTGTTTTCATGACAGTCTGGATTTTGACCCACCTGGCGCCCATTCCCGCGCAGCGATTCGGTGCGAGGGATATTGACCAGCCTGTCGACCATCGACAAACACCCCATTCGCGCACGGTACGGAAGAAGAGGAGAAGGGTTAGAAGCAGGACTGCGATGCGATCGAATCTGGTGTGTTTCCTTCTATTTTTCTCTTTGCAGTCGTTACTCCCTGCTCTTCGCTGCTTGTTGTCTTTTTCGATTCCTATCCGCGCTCCTCTCTTGTATCGCCTTGTATGGAGCATTGGCTCTCGGGGTTTTGCTGTGCTTGCCGTCGTCGGGGAGCCTCGCTCTGCAAGCGCGGCTGAATATACCTACCCGCCAGTGCTGCGCCTCCTTGTTTTCGCTTCGCTTCTCTTCGAACCCATCCCTCTATCTACACCCTCGTAGCGTCGGACTGACACCTCCTCCCTCCGCAGCTCCCCACCGTTTCTTGCTGTCCATCTCTGCTGTGGTACCACCTGGGCCGTCCTCCCCGCCGTGCCCCGGCACCGACCCCGCTGTCCCATAGGCCGTTCGCCGCAGCAGTGGCCTCGCGCCGCATCCATTTCCTCCCTCGCCCTCCTTGCCACCGCCGGCACCAGCTGAGTGCCCTGACTCTGCTGGACCTAGGCCTGCTGCTCTGGCTTGATCGATCTTGATCCCGCACCTACCGCGGTCCCGTCTTCTTTGTGCGCCACACCCGCCGTGCGCGCCGCCTGACGCCCAATGCGACTCTGCGAGAAGATACTCATACTCGATGCACCGTACTCGGGACGCCGGACAAGCGGGACGAGGCGACGGATGCGTGATGACGTGGCAAGGAATCGGGGCGAAGACGACACTGGCTGCTGAATTCGTGCTGCTCCAGGCGTATTGCGCGCGCGCTGGGTAGGCGCTGGCTTGCCACGATGATGTGGTGCAGCGTAACGAGAGTAGCACCGGTATTGTGATGTAGCGCGGCGTGGCCGTTGCGGACGGGACACGACGGATGAAGGAGGGAAGACGAAGGAGAGAGTGGCGCGTGGGGGGAGTCGGCGGACGGCTGCGATGCCAACGTGCGTATTTTTTAAAATCTTCCCGTCCATCTTCAAGAGAACTAATGTCTTGGCGAGGACAGTGCTTGACGCGCGGACCCGTCTGTTACCGCCCCACGTCAGGCCGGGACGGATTCGCGATGTCAGCCCCGCCGTTGACCACCTTGACTTCCGCTCAGCGGCGCGAACGATACGCTGGGCTTCCGCAGCAGGTTCGCCGTCCGCTGCAGCCCCGCTCCGCCACGACACCGCCATGAATACGCCGCGGCACGACACCCTTTTCCTCACCGCCCGGCTTCTATGCAAGGCACCACGACGACAGCAGTACGACATCGACATCGACATCACAGCAGCTCCGTCCTGCAGCAGAATCCCCGGCGTCAGCTCGGAGCGCCGCCTGCTCTGCTCATAAGGACCAAGATCATGTGCGAGCTCGGGAACGATAAGGTTCGGGAGGACGGGCGGGTGCCGTGTGAGCAGAGTCGGCCGCGGAGTCGCGGGTGGAATGGGTGGAATGGGCTTTCTGTTTCGTCGATCTGGTACGTACTTTAGCTCGCCGTCCGTACTTGAGACTTGATACTCGAGGCAGGGATTAATGCGCTGCGGGCTAGGGCTACCGCCTCCGCCTTCCCTTTCACGCGTCCGTGTGGCCGCTACTGGTAGTGCCAGCACTATACCTCCCCGCCAGAATCGCCCGCTCGAGTAGCACCTCCCACCGCCATCATCACCCCCGCACCTCCTTCGACCCTGTCGCCGTCATCGCCGCTAGCACGAGCCCGAGCACCGCTTACATCCGCCGTCATCCCTGCCTTCACGCATATGGATCATCTCAGCATTCGCGCTTTCGAGCTTGGATTCCTTGATGAGGTGTATCGCTCATTCGAAACCCGAGGGATCGAGGACGCAGGCTCGCGCAGCGAGGTGGTGAAGCGGGACGCATGGGATGGCAGATAAGGGGGTGCGGCGTGATCGTCGGCGTCCGGTGGAGGATGGGCTTCATGCTCTCATTCTTCACCGTCCGGTCGTCGATCCTCGATCTCCGCTCTTCGCGTTCGCCTCGTCTTTGTCTATATCCGCCTTGCCTTTGTCTACCCAAATGCGTTCCGCGCGCCCTTGTCGATGCGATCGATAAGGACTTTGTCCTGCGTGGCGGGGGATTGGTCCTCGCTGTGAGGTGAGGCGTGGAGTGAGAGCACGAGAAGGTAGGGACGACGTGCTAGGGAGCAAGAGTCAGCGGAAGGAGGGAATAAGGATGGGGTGTGGAGGAGGACGGTGTCTTGCGCTAGCTATCCCAGATTCGGCCAGGACATGCTTCACCCAAGATTATGCTGGCTGTCGCCGCTATCCTGCCTTTCCCCGCCCACCTTGCGCGGCACGAGCTCCCGCCGCGGCCGCCAGTACCAGCATCGGCTCACTCGTACCTCGCACGAGCATCACCTACGAGCAGTGCATCAGAGTCGTAACGAGCGATCACCACGGACAGCATCCCCACCGCGGCCCATCCTCCATTCCTCGGCCTTCGCCCTTCGTACCTTGTTCATACCTCCTTCGCGTTGGCTTTACCTTCGTCCTGCGGCGAGACACGCTGTGCCCGCCGATACCGATGCGATCGATGAGTACTTCGTCCATCCTAGCGATGGACTCCCCTCCGTCGCGAGCCAGAAGCCAAGGAAACCGAAGGAATGAACAGCAGGGCAAGGGGGGACGATGCGCGCGAGGGGAGCGGTGGGGAAGGGAGGGTGCAGGATCGGCGCCGCTGTGCGCGTGCGGGCTCCGGCACTCGAGGCTTATGCTCAAGGCAGATCCAATCCACATGCGACGTAGCAGAGCCACCCGCCAGCAGCAGCAGCATCCGGGCCGTGGTAGCTTCCCCCCGCCTCAGCCCTTCCCTGCTTCTCGTGCGCGTGCGGCTGCCGCTGCCAGCACGAGCATCGCTAACGCAGCCGTGTTCTCCATCATCTTCGCTTCCTTCCCTCGTTCTTCCGCGCTCCCAAGTCTTCCCGCGTAGAAACTTCGTAGAAACCGCAGTCGGGGTCGACAAGTGTCAAAGTCGACCTGTCAACTACGACGTAGAATAATCTCAATAAATTTCGCTACTGCACACGTCAAATATCAGAATTCGGGGGCTCTGTCTCCTTCCCGATCTTCACATGAGTTTTGAGGGTCATATTTGTCCGTGTGTAGACAACAAGCCAACGACGTGTGATGCACAGCCACTTCCCTCTTCACGAACAGCCATGCGCGCTTTCAGTTGTCTCTGGATGATGATCTCGTCGACCGCATATTCACATTCCGTCCAACGTTTGACACTCTCCATTCCCTGATGCTGGTCTTCCAGGCCTTATATAGAGTTCAAGTACGGAAGGCAAGCACCTCGGCGGCGCGTTCGCGCTGGAGGTAGTAAGTAGTCCATCATTCGGGCAGGCATATAATATTGGACCATCTCTCCCTCAAGCTTTGAGGGTCCCTACCATACCCCGGACGGTGGCAATAGGCAGCGAGATGACCCCGACGCTCTGCCAGCTACGGAATGCCTTGAAAACCACGGTGCTAGCGTTATGAGTCACTCCCGGCGAGAAAAAATTGGTGGGACCAAACTCGAAAGGCTTGGCAGTTGGAGCTCTTGCTTTTTGTATCCCCGTCTCGGGTATACTTCTCTTTTGGGCTGTAGAAGCAAATAAGTCGCTATTTCAGCACTGGCTACTAAACGTCTTCCGGCTTCACATTGCTTTCCAAGATTAGCAGCTGGAATGCATGGGACCCCAACACTTTCACTCTGATCATTCCCAAATCACGGAAGTCCTGGAGTCCCTGTTAATGGTGGCGTTAATATCGATCGGTGTACGTCTCGGGCCGTAGCATGGACGGACTGATGAATCCTTGATTAAAGATCCACTGTCTCTGGGTTCTCTTGGCATCTCATGCCAGAATTATCACTTTCTCCAGCATCACGCTGGCCGTTTTGACCAGCAAGTACCTCCCGAGATTCCTTGCCAGAACGATGGACGAAACAAAACAATTTCTCCCTTGGTGTAGAGAGTTCGACGTCGGCTTAACATACCAACTATCGACCTACAGTGAGGGGGATAGCAAGCATTCCGACGATGGTGCTCGGGAATGTGCTTCTCTAGAGCATGGGGTATGCGTTCGGTTACTCCCGTATTTGTTCTCTTCTACGTTGTCCAGTGCCTCGATATATTATACCACAGGTAGGTTGAACTTTCAGGCTCCCCTCAACCCGAAATGTAAGTAGCCGGAGAGCGCAGGACAGGACTCATCTGGTACAACCGCTGGAATACAAATCGAGCGCTCAAAAATATAGGAGCTGAATATAGTAGTCTCGGAGTGAGTCCTTGCAAAGCGCCGCCATTACCAACCTCTCACACGCTTCACGACAAAGACTATCATAAGAATGTTCCTCAAGAGTACGGCAATACTTGAGTTCGCTGATTTCGAGACCACACAAACATGCTCACCTAGTCCTTCAGTCTCTGGAGTCTCTGAATGTGGCCTTCGAAAGCGGCTTTAATCGACAATTCCTCCATCAGCGATTTGACAAATAACTTGTGGCTTGTTTGGCCTTGTGAGCTTGCCGACAAGCTCGCAAGGTCAAAGTGCCCAAAATCCTCCTTCGAAAAGCATGAAATTTGTGTTCAAAGATATGCTAGAGGGTAACAAAAGACACTTCGAGTCCTCTTTGAGCCAAAGGTCCCCGAGATCAGCCGGACTGATACAATGAATATTAAAATTCCGTGACTTGCCAGGGTCGAACAGTCGACCTTGTGAAAATCGGGACTTGGTTTGTAAGCTTGTCAGCTTGTGAGCTTTTTCGGGCTTGTTCGAGCTTGTTTGGGCTTGTTCAAGCTCACAAGTTATCTGTCAAAAGTCTGATGTCGCCATTGACTGCATCCCGGTAATAACCGAGTATATACGAGAACAGTGGGAGTGGGACTCGCTTAAATTAGCCGAGTCCCACTGTCGAGCTTTTCGCGTCAGTGGCCATCAATACCATCAATTTCGGCATTCCGCTGCCGATTTCGACATTTTAGCTTGTATTAGTACTGTTTTGCGGCGCATTTAAACTATGGAAAGCACTGGGGGGAACGGTGTTTCCCCCAGACCCCCCTCCTTTCGCCTGACGGCATGTCCGAGGATTTTGCACGCTGTATAATTTACTTTTTAAGCTGATTGCTTGTTAAAATATTCATTGTAGCGCGGGGGAGACCCCCGCGGACCCCCCTTGATGCTCGCCGCTGGGACCACTGCGTGGTGCTGCCGCTTGCTGCGGGGCCCACTGCGTGGAGCTTTGGAATATTTTTTCCCGTGCGTAAGTGCAGAGAAAATCAATTATTTAATTATTTCTGGCGCGGGGGAGACCCCCGCGGACCCCCCTGGACGCTCGCCGCTGGGCCCACTGCGTGGTGCTTCCGCTCGCCGCGGGGGCCCACTGCGTGGGGCTGTTGAATATTTTTTTTTGCGTCTGCGGCAAAAGTCCGCCGGCATCAATCCGTTTGATGCAAAAATTGCCGAGTCCCACTGACGGGCGTTAAGCGAGGTTAGCCGACGGAATAGCCGAGTCCCACTGTTCCGAGTCCCATCCTTCTGGTCATTCCTCGTAATAACCGGAATATCCAACTCATTCAAATCCGTCTGCACTAGGATTTTACCAGTAATTCGCGCCGAGGTATCGAGTCCAAATCTCGCATTGTTCATGAAAATTCCAGGAATTCTCACTATCAAGACCTGGCTCCGAGTGCCATTCTCCCTCATTCTTCATCTGTTTCAAGTAAATTAAACACACGGGATGTGCACATTTATGTGGGCCGCGTCATGCAGCCCTGAAGGCGCACCATCGCATTGCAATCGGTCAGCCGGAACTGCGGCGGGACTCCCTGTGTCGAGGTCTGGAGCTTTGCTCCCCACTAAACGCGTTTTATCTGTAGATGCACTGATTCATGACGATTCCATTGCCGAATCCATGCCAACCTGATGCAAAGTGAAGTAAATCCCGCCATTATGGTGCCAGTGGATAGATCGGCCGGGACATGCGAACCACATACGCAGAGCTGAAACACGATGAGTTGGATCGAATGGAAAAGAGCACCCAAGATCGCAAGCACGAGGCGAATGCGTATCAAATAGCTTTGTCGAAATTCCACACTCCCCGGGTTTGAACTAACTTCCCGTCGTCGCATTCCAACTCACCCACGTCATGTTGTGGGGGTTTTGGCCTAATTCTCCACCTCGCGCAGAAACCTGTATCCTCTAGGCATACGATTAGCAGCCTTTCACTCAGGAATTCATTTTCCCCAGCCCAGAGCCACATTTCTGGGCCGGGTAAACTATCAAACACCGGGAATGATCCCTGCTGCGGATGACACTCATAGTCCGTTCGTTTCCTTCTCATGGCTCTGGAGCTGCTTTCCAGTTGATCCCAGTCAACTTGTCCAAGGAGCCATTTCGGCTGCGGCTGAGGCTGTAAATTTGCAGGATAGAACCTTCCATACTTATCGCACGTCGATCAAGGTGGTCGTCCCGCAATTCGAGTTCTTGCGCAATCCGTCAAGATGGCTGCCAGGTTCTTTTCTTGGGTTCCGTCATATCTATAAATCTGCGTGGACCAATGTACCCCCCGTATCCGCCATGCTTACCATCTCGCTCCTAGATGTCAATCTCTCCGTCGCGGTGCTTGAAAGCCTTTTTTATGGCGTCTATGTAATTCTCGCATCCTACATTCTGTATCTCATGATTATGCGGCACCAGGAACGGTCACGTCACAGCAACAGCAATTACAATTTCACGAACAGACGTTGCTTCAACTCCCCCTTCCTTTCCCCTGTCGCGCTCGGAGTTTTTAGTGTTTTTATGGCGGTCACTGCGGTGCGTGGTTGTTCAAGTTGTGCAAGCACGAGATTTATTTTTTGTTTCAGCACTGGGTGCTGAACGTCGTGCGGCTTTATACCGCCTTTCACGACTGCCAAGCCGGATGTCTCGGTCCACAAAGATTTTACTCGGATTATTCCCAAACCACGGAGGTCCTCAAGTACGCATTGATGACCGTGTCGATCTCGGTTGGAGAAGCGCTGATTGTGAGTGGCTGGTCAAAATTCGCAACACTTCCACCTTGATCAATTGATCAATGCTTGCCAAGATCCACCATCTCTGGGTAGTCTGGGGATTTCGTACCCTGATCATTATCGTCCCGAGTACCGCACTGCTGGGCTTCACCAGTAAGTACCTCCCCAGAATAGATTGGCGGAGACTTGAACTGAACAAGCGACTTCCTTCGTTTCTTTCAGCCTTCGGAATCGCCTTGACGTATCAGCTATCGAATTACAGCGTTGATGACAGCGCATTCAAGGCGGCATTCCGGAGATGGTGCTCCGGAATATGCTTTTGTACCATTGGGTATGTGCTAGGTCATTTCTGTATCTATTGCCTCATATTATGCAGTACATCGACTTATACCACGGGTCTGTTCAACCTCCACGCTCGCCTCCACCCAGATTAACGGACGCAGAACTTCAGTATTCATCTGGTATAAGCTCTGGAACACAAGCCGGGCAACCACGAGTCTTGCGTTACGTAGCAGTCTCACCGTAAGTTGGCGCCTCTATTCTTGGTTTAAACTTGGTTTCTCATTTATCCACGAAATAGAAAATCATCAGAATCTTTCTCAATAGTGCCGCCCTAGTCAGGTTGATATTCTCCTACACATTCCATCTCAACATACATTGAACTTACTCTCCTTATCCAGTGTCTGGAGTCTTTTCCATGCCGTCACCTTCGAAATCGGCTCCAATCTCCAATTTCTTGCCGTCGACTGCATCCCGGTAATAACCGGCATATCGAACCTCCTCATCCAGATCCGCCTACACTGGGATCTTACCGACAATTCCCAGCAATGCATCAACTCAACATCGCACATGGCGCCTCACATTGGCTTTGCACCGATTGACCTTGAAGTTGGATCCAACCACCTAGAGGATTCCCGCACACAATCGAAGGAAGATATCTCTACCAAGACCGAGTCAGTTTGAAGCAACCGTTTCACTTCTAATCGGCCGTTAATTCTCCATCACCGCTTGGAATGATTTCACCCGCGGGAATTTCTCTACATCTCTCTCTTTATAAAATTAAGCCTGTCTGTCTGAAGCCTTTTCGAACTCCGCTATCAGCACTCAAATTCCACTTCCGACATTTTGCCGCAATTTAGCGCCAATCGTAGCGCCCACCATTATCTCTGAGATCGGGGCCGGGTTTCAACTTCTTTAGTCGAAGTGGTCGGCCCACCGCGCTCTTGTAAAATTTCGAATTTGGCTGGTGTGTGTGAAGAACTTCGAACTATATTTATGTAATGGAACCACGTCCACAACGCGTTGCGACGGTGAATGTTTGGTCGGAGTCCACATGCCCGAGGCTCCCACGAAATTGACATATTTTTCGATAAAGTATGCAAAAATCTAGTCTCTCTTGACAGCCTCTTTATCGATTCTCGCTCGTATGTCCCTGTCCACTTTCGTGAATGACCTGAAATATGAAGGTCCAACAAAAATTTTCGAGAAATTTTGGCAAAATTTCGAACAGTTTCCCCTCGGATTTCTCAGTTTCAATGCTTCAAATCTATACAGATTTGTAAAGCAATAGTGTCGAAGTAAACCAACATACAGGACCACACTCTTCGCAGGAGTCTTTATATAATTACTCTGCCTTTTCGCTGGTGCAAAACAGTGCTGCTTTGAAAAACCGTTCGGAGTTACTGAGTTCAAGTTGGTGTGCAGTACAGACTGAGACGACAAGATCCATTCCTTTCCATCGATTCATTGTCTAAATAAGCTGAGACACCGCTAAAATTCCGTCTAAATGACAACACCCTTCCTTCCCTTCCTGTGTCTCAAGAGAATGTCGCGCTGTTGATATTCGACGGCGGCAATCATCGCCTAAAAATGGAAGCAATAATCTGCATCGGTAGCCGGAGAGCAGTGACTCTACGCACAGCGTCAAATACGGCGCCATATTCTAACGCCGATAAAAACCCAGTACCAGCGATTTTCATTCCAGCGACCAGCCATCCTAGGGCTTTTGCCAGCCCGAATCCCATCCAGATTAGGCCCCAGCAGAGATACTGCAAGAAAGATATGATACAGATCAACCCAAGCATGGATAGTACCATGACGGGTGATAGTTTGTATGCTGCTTCTGCGAGGAGGATCGAGATGAAGAAAATGGAGATCATGGCGAGGAGCAGGGGCAGACGAGCAATGAGGGCGAAGAAAACGTAGGATTCGATCCTGTCGATCGAACCATTTGCACGGACTTCATACTTGTCTCGAACACGGTGCTGCGAATTGCGATTAGAAGGCAAATCAGCACGTCTGCAGCCCAGGCCTCAAACCTTGAAGACTTCAACGCTAGCCAACGCGAATCGCAAGTAAACATAAAAGTTGAAGAGCAGCCCGGTGCTCGTGGAAATGCAACTTCCAGCCACGGTGGTTCGGACAACCTTGTCGAGTGAGAATATGGTGTCTGGGGTCAATGCGAAGACCGCTATTTCCAGACTGGACGGCATTAAGAGCTCGAGCGAAAATGAAACTTGACCTGAGGACTTACGCGGCGAGACCAACGAGCTAACACGTAGATGAGACAGAATATTAAAGGATTAAAAAGTCACTCACAAGACCTCCAACCTTCAGCCACTCCTCTCGGGTTTGATCTTGAATGCGCATGTAATCATCTTCAGATGCGGCTTTTTCTAAGCTACTCGAAACCGTAAAACGGGCGATGCTTTTTCCTATGGTTTTCGTAACCGTATTGGGTGTTGAAAAGTGAGCCGGAAGCAGCAGCAGCGCTGCCGCTACTGCATTCGAAAGCGAATCTTGGGACAAAATGGTGTTGACAACGGGGGCGTCGTCTACAAATTCCGGGAGAAAATTGGGCACTTTCTCGACCTCCGCTGCTGCGTCCGAAAGCGAATCCTGGGACAAAATGGTGTTGTCGATGGGACCATCTTCTATGAACACTGGCGGAAACTCAGGCGCTTTTTCGATCTCCTCGCTGAACCATTCCTGCTCCAATGTTCCTTGTACTTGCGGTTTGTTCTCGTCCGAGGCCCTTCTGGATGAGGATATATGTACCTCAGCAAAGGGCTGAAGTCCACGAAAAAATTCCTACTGGGAGCGATCATCATCATCTGTGGAGGACGTCCCGCTTTTCGCGCTTTCTCCATCTGCTGCCAACGCGGCGGCGGCGCGCGCCGCAGAACGACTGGGTACAGGGTGGCAGGGTCGAGGCCGAGTTCTTGCAGTTGCTGGGCGTCGAATATAATTCCGGTATTAGCCTTCAAAGAGCTTGATTAGCCACCCAAATTAAAGGGCAAGTATAAGGAAACGCACCTTAAAACACTCTCGAATCATCCACCGCAGAGGAATACGAGCAAGGCTATGGCGGGCAGTGTCGCTTCCCAAGGATCCGCCGCCGATATCTGACCGAAGCTCTTGTCAGCATTCTTGCGTTTCCATGGTCGCAGAAACGACTCGCCTGTATGGCATCCAGCGACCTCGAGGATATCGGTCGGAAGCGTTTTTCGGTACCTTTGGGCGAAAGCGGCTTCAAATTCTATTTTCTCTTGCTCGTCCTCGTCGTACGACTCAGTCATGGCCCGGATTTCGGGAATGGGTAAGGTGAAGCCGTGCTGCGGGCCAGGTGACTTGCGTTTGAAGGCCGGCGTTCCTGGTGGTGTGTGCGTGCCGAGATTTCTTTCTGCGTCGTTTGGAAAGTTCCAGGAATTGGCTTTGAATTTTGAGCGGAGCTCGTCGAGGGACACCGCGTGACGGAACGTGCACACGATTGTGTTGGAGGCCGTGAGGGGCGGACACTTTGGGATGAGGCGGACGGAGGCGACGGTGTCCCTAACGCAAGGTAAGAGACTCCAGTTGTCATTCAAATGGACGTCTCACCAGACCCCAATAAAATAAATCTGCACGTCATTGCTGAATGCTTTTTTAAATGCGTTGGACTGCGTACGGGCCGGAGATAAGAATCGTTCATTTCAGAGATAGGAGGCAAATCTACCTGAGCCAAGCCTGTCGCGTCCGCACGAGCATATATGCGGTATGCGAAGGGAACTGATACTCCACGTTGATAGAAGTTAGGGATAACGGGAAAGTACCCACTTTGTTGGTGGTTATCAACCGGCAACAATCCCACCTTGTAAATCATCCCTGCCAAGCTATGAGGATGGTCAGTAAGTCGCTCGCATACCCGGAGCCAAAAATAAAAAAATAGTCATACTTGCGAGCAATGTAGGCGCCTCGGGAGAAACCAAAAATACAAATTCGGTCCCCGGCGGTATCTAAATCCAATGTCAGCGTTTCCCAGAACCTCAAGTCAAATCAGGACGGTATTGACAGTTTTGCATTAGAAATTCGTAACCCGCTGAAAGAAAAACCAATAAGCATGACTGAACCTGGTTCGGCGCACGTGCACGCACACATGACATGGGAAGAATGAGTGCGGGCGATTGCGACATCGAGCATCTAGGCGGACAGGATGAATGCTGCGGCGTCGGACGAGGTGAGCGAATACCTACAAGCGAAATTTTCGTCAGGAGGTGTGTGGCGCCCTTGGAAGACGATGACTGGGGAGAAGATCCTCGTGATCAGCAGGGGAACATCGATGCAGACAGGAGGTATGTACCTGATAATACACTTTCTGCTTCGTGCTATCGTCCTTCTTGAGCGCCGTCACAAGCTGAACGATGTTTGAGTTGTCCGCGTCGAACTCGTCGCCCGTGCCTTCGAAGCAGAGGATGAGGCAGCGATGCATGTTTCTCGGGGGCACGAAGACCGTTAGGGGGCGATATTCATGCTGGTCCTTTTCGTTGCTGGAGAAGCTAATCTTCGCGCTGGGACTGGCGACGAGGTCTACAGCAGTTTCCGAGCCGGCTCGAGTCTGATATAATGGACCAGAGAAAACGTCGGTGGGCTCGACTATGATCACATCCGTGGGCTCCAAGATGTGGCCGGCAGAAGGGATCGACATCGCTGGAAGAAGGACTCAAGGAGGGAAGCTCGAACTTAAGCGCCTTCATGTCCACTCTTCTTATACCTCTTCTCTCAGCTCCAAAGTTGACAGGGAAGTAGATCAATTGTGTTGTCGTAAAGCCGGTTTGCTTGTGCCTCCGTGATGCAATCACTGTCAACTGTACATCTTTTCCCACCGCCTCTGCCAATTCTGGCTGAGAGATATTACTTATACAGCACAGAACAACTGAAAATCAACTTCGCTCAAACATTCATGCGAATCTGTGTGAGTGTACTTGAGCAACTGGTTTGTAGACCTCTGGGCGGACTGTTGCAAGCTGGCAGGAAAATTGTCGCCAGACTTGACCTCAACCGAATTCCCGTGATCTTCTAACCGCCCAATTTGCGGGACCGCCAAAAGTCCCGCTGGAATGGAAAGAATTCAACCTAATCGGAGGTTCAAGATTGCGGAAAATCTCGTCGAAATATCAGAGTGGTGGAGCTTTTCAGTGAATGCCAATGCCAAGTTCCTCACGGGAGTTATAATTAGAGATGCCTGGGATACCGTCTGGTAAGATTGGAAGTACCTCGGAGCCAGCTTCAAATTCCATGCGATCGAGGTACGAGATCATAAAGTATGAAGTCTGACTGCGAGAAACTGGCGTCAACTCAGGTCGAGGGCGGGGCAGACACCAGAATTTCATTCCGGGAGCAGAAGAGCGGAACCGTCGGTAAGAGTGGACTACAAATACAGTTGGCGCGCCCAAGACGAGGGAAAATGCGGTTCCGAATGACAACATCTGATTCTGCCTGATTATTCAAGCACAGTACTATACAGAACTTCTGAATAAAGCAGGCTAGAACATAACCTTCCGCGCATAATCATACCCTAACATACACACTAGTACCACAATAAGCACAAGCTTCACGATCTCGACCACTGTCCATGTCCTCATGAATGCCAGCCGAGGTTCGGGATCATTTTCCTCTGGGGAGGATGGGGGGAATTTAGCATCTCAGACGAAAATCCACGGAACGCACGTACCATATTCTCTCAGAGAGGACTTCTCGACATAGAACTGGTTCCCGGGATGGGGGCGCAACTTCGCGTCGGACTGGGTCAATTGCCGAGCCGGTTCATTGTGCATACATTGATTTCCAGTCAACGTACCCTCTGAGATCTTATTGGCGGACCACAGATATAGACTCAGTAGCCTGGTGAAAGACGAGGAAAGATGCAGGTCCGAATGCTCCACTGACGCGAGGTAGACAAAGATAAATGCGTACTTCGATTCCGACTCAAAGGAAGTGGCAAGCTACGCGTGCTCTGAGTGGAACGCCTCGTTCCGAAATTCGAATTTGAGCTTGAAAAAGCCCCAACGCTGGGGAACCAGGTACGAGGGGTGTGTGTGAACGGAAATTGAGCGAGAGTTGAGCAAGAGACATGCCAGTTAGGCCGGAGGATCGTTAGCGGAGGGAGCTGGCAACTTGAAGCAACAATTCTGAGTCTGAGAATGAGCGCCCAGACACTTGTGATTGGATGGTGTTTCCCGTCGCGGAGGAGCGGGGCAGCTAAGTGAAGTGGGCCTTCGGTACGAGAAATTCGGTGAAACTCCTCTTGCGAGAAGGAGAGTCGGAGACGATCAACGTTCTCTGAAAGCCCGAATCGGCAAGTTCCGGCTCGTGATTGATGCGGAAAATCCCGAACGGACTTTCTTCCTTCCACTACGATGTCCATCGCAACGATTTTGTGCTCCTGTCCAAAGAGGCTCCATTGGCGATAAGACAGTAAACAAGTCTCAAATTAGCAATACCAACGTTCAATATCACCCTTGACTCGGTGGCACGTTTGCCACTGCATTCTAAATTTTTCGATACTATTTCTTCATATCCCGCAAATATCCCGCTTATAGGTCAACATTACCATCGCCACTCCATCCTCGTGGACTTCGCTATCCTGCCAATACGGTTTCAATCTCAACAAATGAATTGAGCCTCAAAGAACTGCACTGTGTCGTGGAGCCGTCTGTGTCGTGAGCTCTTGTGACGTCTCATATTGTGAGTATCTTGACCGGGTATCTCTGCTTTCATCCGTGATACTGACGGCGCCCAGGCATGATCTCGGGATCGCGCGTGGGTATCTTGTAGAGCGGCCAAAACGACCTCCTGGTGTGCTCCGATGTGGGTGTGGGTGTGGGTGGACTCGGACCAAGACGGCGGGAGTGATGGATCCGTACGTCTACCGCTGTGACTGCCACTCTTCCTGCATCTCTGACGAATGAGGTGCAGACACTCCACTTCACGTCTGGCCAATGTCGACGACGTACGCGCAGATCCCCGCTTCTCGTGCCTCCGTCCTTAATCCCATGGACACACGCGGCGTGCTTGTCGTCGGAGCAGCCATGATGCTCGATGCTGCATTGACAAGCGGCGGCGCTGCGCACATTAGCGGTCCAGCAGCGTATAGGAGGGAGGAGGACGACCAAGGACACCTCGACAGCCGGCTCTATACGCGCTTCTTCGCTGAGCACCTAGCGGCCTTATCGGAGACCGTCGAGATCTCGTAGCGCCTGCGTAGGCGTGTGTATATTACGAGGACGACACGGGGCTTTGATTCTACCTGCGACTGACGGCGACTGTGGCGAGTACGGCCGGCGACGAGTCTGAGGCTGCGTGCACGAGGCCGCGACTCTACATCATGGTCAGTACCGACAAGACTAGCACTCCCGCTTCCTCCACGCCCAGCCTTCTCCCTGCCCCGCGTTCCCCTGCCACCACCGCTACCGCTGCCACAAGGACAGGACTCGCCGCCACCGCGCGCGCAGGCGCAGCTGCTGAATGGAGATGCCACGTGGCACGGGGAGGGGATCGGGCCCGGAGAAAAGGCGGGGAAGTGCTTTGGGATGAACGGGAGAGGGAGCGAGGAGGTGCACGGGGAGCACGGAGACCACGAGCTTGCTTTTCATGTACGCACGCCGCGGCGGCAGCTTCCAATTCTGTCCCTCATTATTGTGACGCTGATGTGGCTATCGCTGTAGCACTTTCGTCTTCGTCTCCATCGCGCCGACTCGGAGGCGTTCTTTCGCGGCCGTCGCGCGAGGGTCGGGGACGCCGGGACGAACGAGAAAGAGAAGGACGGAAGAGGGAAGACAGGAGGAGAGGAGGAAAGGGAGAGGAGTGCAGGAGGGACTTTGGGGCGCCGACGACTCGATTCGACTCCCTCGACCTCCCTCAAAGTCATCCAACGTCTTCCCCGACTTTATCTGGCACTATCGACTTCTCGTTATTTCCTCCAGCTCCCGATCCTTCAGGCTCATTTGGATCGTGCAGGATTGGCTGCGCGACGGGAGCGGAAGGAGAACGCGCTCGGGATTGAGTACGCGGCAAGCTCATTCGAGCACGGGGACGGCGGGCACCGACTCGACTGTATCACCGGGGAGCCTCCGGATGCGTCTTCCTCTCCACCTCCGATATCATCACCACCCTCAATCTACTTCGACGGTGCGTAATGCGCTGCTCGTCCTCTCCTCCTTGCTTTATCCTCTCCGTCTAGCCGCTGCCCTCGACGCCGAGCCCACCTAGCGCGGCTATGGGCAATGATCTTTGGGCCGCGTGTATTTCCTGGGCTCTCCACCTCGTCTCGATCGCGGGGATTAATGGCTCGCAGCGGGAGGGCACGGTTAAAAGGCTTCGTCGCAGCGAATCCAGGCCGTTACGCTGCGGAGCCACCCTGCGCCTTCGGCTCGCCTCGTAACGGTTGCTTGGGGTTGGGATCGCGGAATGTACATATTTCTTGGACGCCCCTGGTCAGCGTCTCGCGGTCTAGCTTCGCCGCGACTTGACTCGGCGAGTACGCCTCCTCCTCGATCGACGACGTGGTGCCTGCAAGAAGCACCACCACCACCACCCTGGCGCTCCCCTGCCTCCGCCGCTGCTCATGCTGCTCGCGCCCCCTTACCATCCCGCCTGCTGCTGCCACTCTTACCATCATGACTGGGCCACGCTACGACCACCTTCGCCGCCACTCACCGGAGAGGGCTTGGCTTCCTGTTTTGACCCACGCCTGGCCGCAATGCGAAGTAGACGCAGATATGGCAGGGGAGACGACGGAAGGGGAGCGCACGATATGTGTGAGGGGAGGGAGAACGGCTATAAGAGCATCGGCAGCCGCGAGGAGGAAAGGAGCGGCGAAGACGATGCAGCGTCGATATCCGGGAGGGAAGGGGACGCGAGGAAGGCGAAGGGATATGGGGCGGGTCGGGAGGAGTCTTGGATAGCCTCCGGGCGCAGATTCGAGCCAGGTGAGCGTTTTTGAGGAGTGGATGGAGGGAGAGGTGATGATGGGGTGCTGATGTAACCCTTTTCGCAGATGCTTTCGCTCCCTCCGCGCGATCGCAGACTACCCGTCCGACTGGTTTTGTCGTTTCGGGTCCTCATTGGCACTAAATCGTCACTCGACTCCCCCCACTTTGCTACCGCCGCTAGGGTCGTTAGCTTTATCAATTGGATGCACGGATCGCTTGAAGTCTGGACGACTGTGGTGCGGCTGCAAGTATAAGACCGCCTCCTGCGCACTCCGCCTCCACTTCGACGTCTGCTGCTCGGCAGCTGGCCCTCTACCCTTCACGCCGATTCGATTCGACTCCCCTCTTGGCGCCGCGGCCCGGTGCCTTTGTCGCTGCCGCGTACCGGTGGAGTGTACATGCGCGCGCGTGTAGGGGCTGGAGGCGGGTCGCGGAGCTCCGCGAGGAAGAGGGCGTACGCGGTGACAAAGTGCATGGGTCGGGTGATGTGGAGCGAGGTAGTTGGCGGGCGTGTGTGCCCTGGGTACGAGTACGAGCACGACGGGCGGAGGCGACGACGATAGAAGGATTCCGCCTGGACTTCGACTGTGCAAGAGCCTGTGTGACGGCGAATTCGCTGCTCTGCACTTCGCGGGCACGACCACCAAGTGTCGGAGCACGTTCTCTCGGTCCCAATTCGCACCAACGAGATCTACCTTCTAGTTACTCCCTAACGACGTCCAAATCGCTTAATCGTTACCTAAAAGAGAGGGGACGCAGGACAAGGATAGGCTGGGGAATAGAAGAGGAGAAGGAGAGGAGGTGCTCGAGCGGAATGCAAAGGAAGGGAGAGGAGAGAGCAAGAGGAGACCGAGTGAGGCGACCCTCCGCCTCCCTCGCTCGTCACATTCTGCGATTAAGGTCTCGATTTCTTCTTTCCCTGCTTGGAGCTCAAGCCGACTCCTATCTTGTTACATATTAGAACAATGTCTTCCTGTGCGAGGCCCAATTCCGGTCGTGTGTCCGCTGCCAACGCAAGACCTGGTGACGCTGTCATTGTCAAGTTCCCACCTCTTAGTTTAGCATGCGTCTGAGGCGCCTCCCGTCCGCAGCACTCACTAGCACTATTTCTCGATGGATACTGTCACTTTCGAGTTCAAAGACTATGACGGGAAATCTCCGCCCTCCGGTCGACGACGCATGTCCCAATAAGGAAGCTGCTTTACCTAATTCGGATATAATCGCATCGCTCGCGACATCGCACTCATTGCTTGCTCGCACTCGCGCCCACATTGCGACGCGGAAACAGAGAAGGATAGTACAAGCGCAGCCAGGAGCAACGGGGGTCTCGGAGGAAAACGGAGAAAAGGATTGGGCAGACGGGCAAAGAAAAGACACTGATCCCGCAAATTATCAGTGCAGTGGTCCAAGCACATCCCTGTGCTAGAATACATGGGATAGCTTTTTAAGGCCCTTGTTCTTTCGATAATGAGACCGCAACCAGACGGATGTGCTGTTTGCACGCCCACTGCTCAGCGATATAGGCCAGCCTCCTAGGATCTCGTGTGGGTCAGGTCCTCCTTGGTCTCGTAGACAGAATCATACTTTGCTTGTTCGTAGATCGGACTTGATAAGCGAGTTGCGGGCTGAAACTCCACTGCGCGCCGCAGACGTACCGGGGGGCCACGAAGCACCATTCCTTTGCCTATAATGCTCGGAATGTCTATGTTTCTTGGATATTCCGATCCAGATTTGGGTCACCCAAGACGAAAATCAGACCAAATTGGAAGATAAAAAAGCAGAATTATTTCATTAAATGGAGGAAGAGGTGCAATGTTTGGCTCCCAATTGGCCGCTGTACAAATCTTAAGAACAATTATATAAGTACTCGTAGTTGAAAAGGTACCGCCAGAGTTCTTGAGCCTTCGTGGCAACATATTCCGGCGCCGATGAAACCCATCTCACCGCATTTACCAGTCCAGTGATCACCCAGCTCAGAAGCTTTGTCAGCCCGAATCCCAGCCAGATCAGGCCCCAGCAGAGATACTGCAGGGAACATATGAGACCGATCAAGCCGAGAACCGACAGTACCACCAAGGGTGATAATTTGTATGCGGCTGCCGCGAGGAGGACCGATATGAAGAAGATGGAGATCATTGCGAGGAGCAAGGGCAGCCGAGCGATGAGAGCGAAGAAAATGTAGGACTCGACCCTGTCGATAGAACCGTTTGCACGGACTTGATAATTGTCCTGAGCACGATGCTGCCAATCGAAGTCAGCTGTAACCGAGATTGCTCAAACATGTCATGTGCCAAACCTTGAAGATTGACACGCTTGCCAACGCGAATCTGAGGTAAAAATAAAAATTGAAGAGCAGCCCGGTGCTGGTGGAAATGCAGCTTCCGGAGACAGTGATTCGGACATCCCTATCGGCTGAGAAACTGGAGTCTGGGCCCAATGCAAACACCCCGATTTCAAGACTGAACTTGAGCAAAAAATGAAACTCGATCTCAGGATTTGCTCGGGACTCACGCGGCCAGACCCACAAGCTGATATGCAGTAAGAGATCGGATTTTGCAAAGTACTTGAAGCTCACTCACAAGACCCCCGACCTTGAGCCAATCTTCTCGAGTTTGATCGTGGATGCGTTTATAATCGTCTTCGGAAGCGGCTTTTTCTAGGCTGCTCGAAACCGTAAAACGGCCGATGTTTTTCCGCAAGTACGATGCTGTAGTTGTTATCATGGTACTGGGTGTTGAAAAATGAGCCGGAAGCAACAGCAGTGCTGCTGCTGCACCATTTGAATGCGAGTCTTGGGGAAATGGGGTGTTGACGATGGGAGCGTCCTCTGTGAATGCCGGAAGGAAACCATCCATTTTCTCGACCTCCTCGCTTAGGCACTTCTCGACCGGGGGGTGGTTGCTTCTTATCTGAGGCAGTTCTGGACAGGGATGCGCACATCAACAAAACTTTCAACTCGATGAGATACTTACTGATCGTGACCGCAATCCTCTGATTCTGTGAATAGCGTTAAGGTTTCTCCTTCCACACCTTCTGCGCCTTGTGATCAGGACTGAATTCAGTGACTTTATCCGTGCTACATGGAACTGCATACCTGTACCATCTGTCGAACTCGTGTGACTGTACTGCTGATGTTGCATCCACCGGGGATGTACTATTGCCCAGGTAGGTGGGGTCTTTTCGACATCGACTGGTCGAAAATTCTTGTCGAGTAGAGGCCATAGTGCGTATTTCCACTGATCGTTCGCAGCATCCCAGCCCCGCGACAAATATTCGTATGAAGGGCTTGTCTCAAGGGGCCCGGGATTTACTGAGCGCTGGCGACCGAGTTTTGCCAGAAACCCTGGGACGCCGGCGCGTAATCTATTCGTAGATGTATTTTGTTTCGATTGCTGCACAATCGAAAGAGATATCGTCTCTCGCTCGTGTCCGTCTGTATCGGCTAGGTATTCATCAGGGTTCGTTCAACTTCGAATGCAACTTGACTGGCTTTGCGGCACGTTGGAAGACACTTGGTCCACGTAGATCTCTTTGTGGATGTTCTGCTCTTCCCTCGTCATAATATCGTCGAAATAGTGCTGAAATCGCACTGATCAGTCGCAGCACTAGTGGAAAAACAGGCCAGACCGACGTTCATCAATAAGATGATTCCACGTGTTCCCGTCTTCGATTTTGGATCCGATATCCATATAAGCACTTGATGACGAGTAACAAGAGAAATTTGCGGGAGCGGACTCTTCAAGTTGGCAAACGATCAGTATGGGTAGGTCAACTTGGAGGGGAAAATTACTTACTGCCGCGTCAAGATTGATGCCCATGGCTACCCTCAATTCAAGGGGGCGACGGTCCCAGTTTGCAACTGTATACATGGCGATTAGCTGCGCGTCCTGCCGCTGGTAGGTAATATTGTACGCTGAGTACGACGATATGTCATTGTCCCATTCATCCCCCGGATCGTAATGGACGCGACATCTTCGCGTAGGCTTGACAACATTCATTTGGGCTCACAAGGGATATTCGAGATTGAACAGTTTACCTTGAATGCTGTAGACCTAGACCCTTCTGGAAATCCCCCGTTACGATGGGTGGTTTTTTGAAATCGCTGTTCGGAAACTTTCAATTCGGGAACCGACTCGCTGTTGAGACTCAAGGGACGTTAGACGAAGTCAGTATATTTGCTAGTATGAACTTACAATTCTCGTCGAACGATCGCTTTGCCGCGATGAGCCAAGAAACCGATGCTTGCGTATGAGCGATCAACGACCACCAATGTTTCATAGGTGTTTCTTGAGATTCTGAGATCAAGTCCACCAACGACATCTAACGCGGAGGACAAGGATCTTAAACCATCCGTTTTTTCCACACCACGATTGGTTACGAACTGAGAAATTGATCAGAGCATAAGATGGTAATTGTAGATGTAGTTTACCTTGACTCCGTAGTCAAAGTTGAGGACATATGTGGTCGTGGCGTCCACTTCGACGCTGAGTTTAACGCTAGTTTTATGCAGTGGACCTTCCCATGCACAGTTTCTTGCGATGGGTGCTGGTCCGTCGTCCCCGCTCTCGTTGCCAGCATCCGAATCATTACTGCTATACAGATTTGGTCGGGGTGTCCTCACGCTGTCCTCTTCAGACTCGGTAATATCTTCACCAAGCGGCTTGAAATCGTGTCCACCCTCCATTCGAGCTTCTCCAACGAGGGCCCGCGTTCCCAAGCTATCGCTTGAGTGTACTCCTCGGCGTCGAATAACGTGTGTTCCGGTTGCTGGCACGACTATTTGGAATCCAGCGCAGGGGAAAACGGGGATAAGATGAGCTGGTCATTGTCAAGAGCGAGGTTTTATGGCGATAAAATCAGGGTATCAAATCAAGCCCTTTATAGAATCATTTTCTCTGTCAGGCGTGGCATGAGAACTTGGACTAGTTCACCACGAATCCGAAGTTTGATGAAACGCACAGGTTCGCAAATGATAGGATTACCCTACATCTCCAACGAAAACGAGTCGAAAGTGTGCAGCAGGTCCATTTCGAATCCCTGTGAAATGAGCGCTTATCATTGCTGCGGTATAATTTGCGGGTCAGTAGAGAAAAAGACCGACGCACTTAGGTCTGATTCCGGCTGATGCAGCCAGTGGACTCGGATAGTCAAATACAGCATAGGAGATAATGAAGTCCACACAGGATGCCAGCTACTTCTTGTACGTATTTTAAGAGTGGTTGGTAGCAAGCATATGGTCTTGGCCATTGGACGAGGAGGGAAATTGAACATGACGACGCGGGATGTGCGATGGAAAGGCCAAGGCAGAGAGAATAGCCCGAAGAGAGGAAATTTTAGCGTTCTGCTCTGTATCTTGTGTTGAGGGCGGTTTTACAGCCAAAGGAAGGTGTACAATCGGCACAGAACTCGTCGTGGTCGAGAATAGAAGGTGTGCGGTGGCGGTGACGAAGGCGCATCACCAACTCATCACGTGCCATCTCGTCATAATTGCACGTGCCGGGGAGCTTGAAATGGGGTCCGGCATAGATCGAGCCATCAATCTGATGCTTGTACTTGTTTGTTCCCAGTCAACAGGCATTTTCGACCGGTTCCTACCCCGTATCACTTCAACAAGTGGTTATAGCACTTAGATTTCGCTGTACGAAATGTTTCTTATTGCTATATCTACATCCTCGTCACAGGAAAAAATTTAAACGGTTCTCCCTGTCATGATAGACTTTAAGCAGCCTTCTGCGCTCGAATTCACCCAGCAGTATGTCAAAGTCTTTTTTTTTTCGCTCATATAAAATGTAATTTGCACTGATGATACATCCGGTTTTTTCAGTGATACAACTCTTCCCCATCCGAGTCCTCTGCATTATCTACAAAGTCATCCTTCTCTACCTTTCCGTCCGTTATATTACAATCTGTACTGCCTCCCTCTAGGGTCGTTTGCGAAGCCGGAGAATCGACGGGCATGGATAAAATCAATATATATTTTAAACCTTGATTTCTCGCTCACCTTTCATACCGCGCCAAGGCTGCAAGAACGGCTTCGAGCTTGTCAGCCCGCCTCGGAATCGAAACCAGTGTCGTTTGGATAACCTTTCGATCTGTTTCAACTCCGATGGCATGGAGGGCAGCCTCCCGTGTGGCCTTCTTGGCGGCCGCCTCCCGAACCTTTTCCCGATGATCTTGGGCCTTCCGTTCGAGTTCTTCGACCACTGCCTTTCGGAATGCTGCCTGTGCGCCGCTCGCATCCTCCTTCCGGACTTCTCGCATGACATACAACAAGTCCTCGACCGTGAGATATTTCTTTGCGAACGCCTCCGTGTTGTTCCGGCGGTATCGTTCCATAGCGGAGAAACTATTGGCCGTGCTGTGCGGGTGATAACGAATATGGACACGAAAACTCCCGAGGCCGCCTTCATTATGGTCATTTGTAGATGGAATGTAGAGTTTCAGACGGATTCCACGGGGAATGGTGTCGATAGGGCCACCAACAGCAAATTCAGGTGAGAACCGAACCCAGGTTTCTGCAGCGCCAGAGAACATCGCGGTGATCATTTTCGATAAATCAGGGAGTGCAGGAGCAAGGGCCAGAGCTGCGAGATGGACATTTACATCATGGAATGGCCAGGCGTATATGGGGATTTGATATATCAGATCTCCGCTAAGCTTCGGAGAGTGCTGATCTATCTGGGAGCCTAAGCTAGCGGTGAACGTGATATATCACATCACCTTCATTTCGCACACACAGCGCACTCCGCCCGATTTGGGCGCCCACTGTTGCCCCGCAGTGCCGCCATAATTGATGGCGCTCGATGGCGCATCCCAAAGGGTCAGGTTGTTTGCACTTGTTACGATCACATCGTCCTGCATCACTGACCCTTCCTCTTGCTCCCCTTCGGCTCCCCACCGGTCCTTGCCCTCTCCTGACTCCATACCTTGGCTGGCCTGTCATGTATGGTCCAGAATACACTTACGTCGGTTCCACATGTTCTCAAGCGCTTCAACGGTGCGATATGGTCGCCACATCAGCACATCCCTACAGGCCGTATTTCATAAAAGCCGCAGCTGGCCCTTGGGTGCGCTAAAACTTCTCCTCAAGACTCTCCTTTATGTATCCTGCAGCCTCCCCGATCAGCTTTGTCTCAAATGTATTACCGGGCTCACAATCGACCGCACTGTTCCTGCCCCTCTTTCCTGCTTTTTTTTGCGGCCCTTCACCTCCTCGTTCATTCGATTCACACACCACTCATTGATGACTGTGGCATTTTAACACCCGATCTTCTCGACCACGTTTGCCCCGTCGCCAATGCGCTGCTTCCCGTACACCCCCTCCGGCCCCCTTGAATATTGCCCTGGGCTTTGTGGCCTTACTTATCCTCCGCGCAGCCCGCGCTGTGCACGTAGCGTCTGCTCCCGCCACCCTGTGGTTCATTTCGATTTCAGCCGCCGCTGCTTGCTGGTCCACTTTCCCGCAGCTACCGGCCCGCCGTGCGCATGGTGAATTCCCTGTCAATTGGAATCCCTCTGTGCCCGCCCTTCCTCTGCATCCACGCTCGCTACTGGTAGGGCTCTGTATCTCCTCCGCATGCCGCTGCATCTGCATGCGTCGCGTGGGCTCCATGTGCTCGGGTTTGGCTGGTCCGCGATTGCACTGCGCTGACGCCTTGATTCGGGTGCCTCCGTGCCTTGTATCACTTCGTTACTTATTTGATGGGCACCTGACATCCAGCCTGCTTGAACTTGTTCGCTGTTTATCTACCATCCGCTTCATCTCTCGGTGCGGCAGCCCGCCGTGCCTGCTGCTCGTCCACGCCCTCATAACCATCATCTTTACACCTATTTCATCTGCTGGCCGGCCCACTCAACTCTCAGATCCCGTGCAATTTTCGCGCCACGCTCTCCACACGTTTGCGCTCGCTTGTTCTCTCTCACTTCTCATCTCAATAGTATACCTGCCCATCACGTACCTCGACAGTCCTGAAGAGCTTTATTTCATTGATTACACATACATATGTTATAACTCAGTACGTTGGTTGTAAAATGAAGCAATACAAATCCCCTCTGCTTGAGAACAGGAGAATGAGCATGCTCTGGTACCGCCTCAGACTGTTCAGCTGGAATCGCTTGCGATAATTCGTGCATTTTGCCCTCTATCGTCGGTTTATTGCGTTTTTGTCTTACAATTGTTCAAGGGAGGCAACGTGTGGTTAGAGGAGCTTGAATTTCTCGCCAACTAATGCTTTTCGCGTTTTGATCTCTATTTTCAGAGTATCATTCACTTTTACCTTTCATCTGCTACAGAAGAGGACCGAAACTTCAACTGGAAATACTGGCTCACGAGGTCCGCTGGGTTATCATGCCCAATCATCTAGCCTCAATATCTCTCACGAACTGATTTGGGTCGCGAACTGACGGCTCAAGCATTCTCACCGGTTGCTTCGTTGACTTCAATAATGACTCGGATGGACCCTTTAACATCTAATCAGTTGATTCTGATTTTTTTGCCAATTTAAATGGCTTGAGAATGAAGGTAGGAATAAAAATATCAGTCATTTACATCGCGAACTGATATTGCAAGTCGAATCCATTTACAACTTAGCACTGTCATTCTATCTCCCTGTTGACGAACCCTGATACTTCAACCTGTGACCTCAATAATTTATTACTACATCCCTGAACACTTCAGCTACCCCTTGCCAATTCTGCAGCAGCTGGGAGAGCCCCAGAGATGTGGTAGAGTATGAAAACTGTCAAGTCCATTCGCAACCGAAATCAGTTCGTGACAAAAAGTCTGCTCCAGTTTCCACAAGCCCAATAGGCAATAGATTTTGATATTCTTGGATACTTCAAGTACCCTGTCTCAAATTTAAACAACTTGGAGGGCGACAGGAAAGACCAACAGTGCGCAAACCGGTGAGTCGATTAGTTCATGACAGAAATCAGTTCACGATACAAATTCTACTCTCATGCTCACACATACAATAGACGATGAAGTTTGGACCAAATATTCAGATAGGCCTTCTATGATACTCCCTCGCATGGCCATATCACCACGTTGACGTATTGAGGCGGTCTTCTGCGGGATAGTCCAATAAGCGCCTGTTAAGCGCCCACCGAACGAATTTCAGTGCTACAAGATCAGAATTTAATTATTCCCTGGAGATTTTGCATCCACAGGTTCTAGGAGTCGTTCTGAGGATATCTGTTTATTTAAATTTGCCACAAAACATGCTAAGCTTGGAGGCGGGCATGAACATTGAGTTACAGCCTTTTTCGGAGATCTTTCCGAACCTTCGGCAGCGTTATCCGACGTGACCGACGTGACTGTTCCTTGGCCTCCACCATGACCACCTCCCTCAAGATGTCTCCTCCATGCCTTCTTGCTGTGCAACTCGCTGGAAAATATGGTCTATAGGTCCTTTGGTTCCTCCAACCGCTTTCTTGGACCCATTTACTCAACAAACATCTTGCCACAGGTACTTGCGCTGACCTGGGCATCTGTGGCTCGCACACTCTCTATGTCTTGTCCAACTCGCTGAAATCTCAATAATCTCTCTCGGAACACTTGGGACATTCCTTTCCTGCTTAACTTGGTTCTATCTTGGACCACAAAACCTCAAAATATTAACATTTTCCGTACACTCATGGCATCCACCGAGATTTCAGCGCCATTGGAGAGAATATCGTGTTTTCGTGGCCCGTGGTGCGTTCACAGTCATTCTGTGACTCTCCACATCACTTAATGTGGCGTCTGCTCCGTGATTTGCAGTACACAAGCACTTTCTCTGTGCCACGTCACAGACGTCCTCGCCGCTGCCTCGAGGCTGCAGCTGGTTAGTCCTGGCGCAATTCATGTCCTCAACATGGTTCAGCGTCGCGCTCTTGATCATCCGAGCTCTGGCGCATCGGGCTGACCTGTCACACCGGGCAGCGCGCGCTGAATATGTGCCATCCGACAATCTGTGGTGAATGTAGTCGGTGGCTGCTGGAGAAAGGTATGTGGGCGACATTTCTCGTCCTTTTTGACCGCTCACAGGACGAGTGGGTGCAGGCTGCGACCACCGGCTCCAAGTAGACCGACCAAGGGTGCATGGCCATGCGTCGACGTTTTGCGGATCCCGAGTGCATTGCCGATGGCTGCTCCGACCCTCACTGAGGGTGGCTATGCGTCTGCCGGCCAGCACCTACTGACTAGACATGCGGAGGGCCGATTGCGCCGCAGCAAATGCGGGGGGTGCGGCAGGGCTCAGGATCTCCTCATTGGACTGCCCGGCCAGCATCGTGGGCTGCTCCTGCTCCCGCCAGCCTCGAGGGCAACAGGCTGTAATCCGGATCGTTAGCTGGGCGCTGCGAAGCAACGACGCTGATCCGGCGATGGTCCTTGCATCATGAGGCGGCATAGCGTGCCTCCCCCCGGTTAGATGACGGAGTTTCATGCTGTGCCTATTTCCACCATCGTTTGGTCCGGATAAGCGCGCTGGCTGTGCAAGTGCGAACCGCGCGCGCGCACGCTGTAGCTACGGTGACACTGCTAATGGCCTCCAGCATTAGACATAGATGTCCGAAGGCCGCTCCCTCGGCGCCGCATCCCTCATTGCCTGAAAGACCGACTGCGTGTGCAACTCTGGGGTAGCGTAATTTAAATCGCTGAAATGGTCGATTTATGCTGTAATAGATTCTACATTCTTGTTGTTATGCTATCATATACATTACACATGTGTCTTCTATATGTCCCAATTTTTTCGTCATTTTCTGAGGACTTTTTGTCGTCGCTGTCGGAGACGACGTCGACGAATTTTGATCGCATTTGATCGCGACGTCGAGAGAATTTGATGGACGTCATCCAAATTTTGATATTGCTGATCGTCGTGCAGCACAGCGACGGGTGTAAATCAGAATATTATGATGTGGGAAGAAAGGAGGCTGCAGTGATATATCAGATGGACCGCTAAGCTTCCGGTCCCCATAGATCATGGCTCTCTGGGGATTAGGGAGGGCTGATATATCAGCCCCCCACACTAAGGTGGAATGGCGCGGCATCCAAAGTGAGTTGTTCGGGTGAAGCCGAGGAATGAGGGTCCAGCAGAAGGGATGGATTAGCAGCAATTGACCGGCAGAATTCGGGGATTTTTCGATGAAAGTCGACGAGATCTAGAAGGTTGGGCAGCATGCCATTTGCATCTCGCTTGCGAACCGTCTGCATGTACGGCCATGATACGCACATACTGTACAGGGCAGCAGCGACGATTTCGGCCAAGGTTCGGGGACATTCCAGGGCCTTCATAACAGATTCCTCGACATGATTAGCACCTGCCTTCGTTTTTCCATCGCAGATGTCGGCAATTAGCTGTACGAGAAGAGGATGATGTTTTGTCACGACTGCAGCAGCCCGGCCGTGGGAGCCATATCTGGTCTGCGAGGTTGCAGGGAACCGTTTGACTGGAGTCTCGCCACAGAGGTCGAACAGATGCTCCTGCATAAACATGAGATATTTGTCCTGATATCCTTTGTCTTCGTCCTTGTTCCGGAGAAGAGCGCCTAGGAGAGCAGTAGCCTTGACAACACCACGCGTGCTTGCTTCCTCTGCTGCACGTACGGCCGCGCTGTCCTTCTGCCCGAGTCGAATGGTACTGCTATTAGCTTTGTTCGCGAGTAGCACTGGCTCCTCCCCCGGCGGCCAAGCTGCTGCCATAGCTTTGCACCCACCCTTGAACGCATTCGTATCTTTATGCCCGCAGCAACCTCCGAAGATGAGAAAACTCGCGAGGGCCTGAAGATCGTCAGATAGCTGTTCATAGGTATCTTCACCAAGCTGCGCGTCAACTATTTCTTTCGCGATGCTGAGACGTTCCGGCGCCGTCCTGGCAACAAACCACAAACAAGTAAGCGGTGCGGCAATCACCGATGAAAGTACTGACAGCTCCTCGTATCCTTTACCACACTTCGCTTCAATTTCTTCCCCCGAAATGGCTAGAATGGCATCTGTAAGTTCACTCGCAGTCCACGTGTGAGTTTCCTCGACTCCCAGGTCTTCAATCAAGATTTCGTGCTTGAGTTCGGCAGTCAACTCATGCTTCAGGTGCTGGTCTGCGGCATGGTCCGACATCTGGGCCAACTGTTTCCGAAACCAATCTTTCCAGTCTAACTTCATCCCTTCGCCAATCGCAGAAGGTGAATTAGTGACTGCGCGCGCGATTTTCGATGCAACAAGCTTCGTCCCATCAAGTTGTGCCTGTGCCGTGTGCCGGAGAGATGGGGCAACCTCCACAAAACGAGTACCAGCTGTCCAGGTGGTTGGATCGGAGTCGTCGACACCAGGTTCGTAAGTAGGAACCATAGCTGATATACTGCGACATTCTAGATTTGTTTTCCGGTGAGACGTTCCATCGGAAGACTCCGTGAATCCTAATGATGAAATGAGACTCGATTCGATGGTGTGATATTGATGTTCCGCACCGTACGTGAGGCTGATTTCACGTCCAATCTGAATCAAGGAAATATACCCACCCTCTTTTTTCATCCGACCAACCGTGCGGGCGCTCAGAGTCAGGTTTCGGACATGGATCCCGAACGCTTCGGCACACCACAGGATTATATCCTTGACCTTGTCTTCTGGTGTTCCGGCCTGGCAGATGCGTAGAACGAGTCGGCGAGTTTGCATGGAATACATCTGTCCTGACTTTGCATCCCAAGTCGACAGCTGCTTGAGCCGCTCATGAAGCTGGGAACTAGAATTTCGGTTGTACTCGGCTCGCATCTTCGCCAGTTTCTTGTCATTTCGGAGGGTCTTCGCAGTTTCGGCAGCAGTAGCTGCTCGTTGTTGGTGTCGGAGAATCTGATTATTCAGTGCGTCGCGTTCAGCGGTGAGAGAGGATATGCCGAGGGAATGACTTTGAATCGTCGCACGAAGGGAAGCAACAGTTTGGCGGTGTGTCTGGGCATCCATCTTCTTGGCCGAAGCCGCTCTCTTCTTATCGTTTTCGAGGCGCTTTATGCGTTTGCGAGCCTTTTGGAATGCTGTACGTTCAGCAAGGAGTCGCGAAGAACAGTCGGAGTGTGCTGCATGTGCTGCATCTAGCTGTACGCGCAGGTACTCTGTCGTCTTTTGCAAGGAGGTGATGGTGGCGGCGCGAGAAGCATTCTCGGTACGTAAGTCCGAGATCATCGACTCTAGACGTAGGATTTGGGCGGCTGAATCGTCGAGCAATGATTGGAGCTCCGAAACGGTGTCATTGAGACGAGAAATCGTGGATTTTGCACGCGTTTTGGGTGCTAAATTGGAATCGGCATTTTCTGCAGATTTTGTCAGATTTTGTGAAGCGGAGGGCTGGAGAACTGCTCGGCTGGCTAATGCGGCCTTTCTCTGTGCCTTCTGCGCGTCTGAGAGACGTCCCATGGTGCAGGAATACGATGAAAAAATCGCGATAGGGTCAGAATGTCACTTTCACATGATTACTGACACCTAACCCCAGGCTGTGGTTCTCGAAAGATCGCCTGCCCTCCAGCGTTGAATCCAGGCCAATTGGTGCTTAACTTTGAGTGTAAAAGTTGTAGAAAATATGCCATAAACCGAGAATTCCGAGCCAGGTTTTTTTTGTACGTTGAAAAGTGAAAGATATCAGGTCATCGATGGTTGTCTCGCCTCGTATATTAGAATAAAATGGAATTATGAAAATCTGTCTCGGAATTGTTGATCCTTGGCTTCCAAAATAATATTCTAGAACATATATTTTGAGTTCTCCGAGGTGTGGAAGCTGCTGGACCACATTTCGCCAGCATCATTTTCTGGAACCGGTCCGGATTTGAGCCAAACAAGTACAATCATCAAACTGATCGCTCGATGTATGCCGGACCCCACTTGAAAGAAATCGAGCATTTTCCTCGACAAAAGGACGACCGAATTCTTAAAATGAGAATGACATTCTACGGTCTCCTCAAGTCAACACCGGTTATTCCTCTAGTTCCTCAATGCTTTCGGTGCAACGGTCTTATCAAGGCGAATTCGCAGAATCTTCTATGCTTGTTATATTAGTGATGCCCAGGGCCCGGCCTGAAGCCCTCAAGCCCGCCAAGCCCGTCCCGTTCAGGCCGGGCCAAGCCAGGCCCGACGGCAGGCTTGTGCAGGCTCAGGACTCGGGCTTGAAGATTTTCAGGCCAGGCCCGGCCCGTCAAGCCCGGGCCTCGGTAATATTTTTTGCCTCTTCGTAGGGACCAAAATCAGAATTGTTGTATGGACAGAAGTCACTGTATTCAATGCCAATTCAAACTCTTTCAAAAAACCAGGCATATTTTTGCCTTTTTCGGAGGTGCAAGCTTTATATCCGGTCAGATCATCAATATGCTGATGTCAATCACGGACATTGCCGTACCAAATAAAAGGGGGAGACGGCCGCAGGCTGCCAACCACCTTGTAATCTACCTAAATATCCATCAAGTCAGGAAACTCATATTCTTTCCCATAAGGAGCACATGCAAAATAAACTCTTTTTGTTTTAATTGAGTTGCAAAGGTGATTCGAGGGGTTCGAAACTAGGTTGAATAATCAAACGCGACTTGTTTCATTGTTCCTGATATTTCTAATGGAAAAGTGGTTGCTGTGATGTGGTATGATATAAAAGAAGTAGAACAACCAATAAATAATATCATTGAACTGAATGAGCTCGACAAGATGGAGAAGTGTGGAATGTCTCGGTGATCTCGGCCATGTTCAGCTCAGTGCGTAGAGCAAACTTCCGATCTGCAATGTTGTGATATGAATTTAGAGAGCGAGATCAACCAAAACCAAGCTAACTTGAACCCGAGAATGAAGTGTCATTGGCCACCAAATTGGCGGGGAATTTCCTTGTGCAAAGATGCGCCATTATCTAATTGTAGCTGTATCAAAGCTTCAGTTCTTGCTGAAAAATCAAGCCACCTTGAATGCAACTGGTTTACATGCTAATGATGTAGTATTCAAGTGCCAAAGTCATGAGAGTAAGTGACTGCACTGAGCTGGACAGAGTGCCATCAAAATTTTGTTGCGAAAGTGAGAGATTGAGATTATATTATGTAAAAGCCCGGGGTCAGGCCCAAGACCGGCCCAGCCAAGCCCTCTCTGAGAGCTTGGGCTTGGGCCTTGAGGAATTTCAAGCCCGAGCCCGCCAAAGCCAGGCCCAAGCCCGGGCTCTCAGGCCAAGCCAGGCCATGGGCATCACTATGTTATATCGCCGTTTATTTTTCTCTCGGGCATTCTTTCTCCGAAAACGCCCCATCAGACGGAACAAACCCGAGGACCAAGGGCCTCTGGCGTCGGACGATGGATAGCTCAATAAGGAAATTCATTTGCCCAATTCGGATATCACATGCGCTGCCAGCGCCACTGCGTTTGCTCCTGGCTCTATTGGAAATCGGGTTTTCAGTTGCTCTGCTTCTTCCGGCGCATCGTACCCGGTAAGTTTCTGGATAAAATTCCAAGTGTTGATATTATTCGAAGTGTGGCGGTAGAAGAGATGCGCGACCCGCCGCCTCTGAAAAACTTTTGTTTCCTCATCTCATCGGCCCGGGATCCTCAGCTTGCTCAACCCAGTTCGAATCGACTAGGGTCGGGAGTCTGCGCACCCATTTTTGTGATGTTCGCAGAGATATGATTTTATTACTTTGGTCACAGCAGAACTGAAGCTATAGTTTCGAAACGCGTAAAAAGGTACTGCCAAAGTTCAAGAAGTACATAACATAGTGCTACCACATAGATATGTACTTCTCCCCAACCTGGTACACGAATTTTGTGTGGGCCACCAACTCCCACAACTTCTTTCGCACCGCCTCCGTCTGCCTCGCGACGTCGTATATAGTAGGACAGAGATAAATGCAAATATCAAATGATATAATGGAACCAGAATCAGCTAGTCGCGCTACCCGTGATGCGACGAAGTCTTCGAGAACACTGGGGGTGAACGCGAGGCGCGAGACGCAGGAGAAATGACGGAGGCGGGGGACGAAGCAGTCCCGCTGCGGCTGGCACGTCATTGCACGCAGAAGACTGTTGGAAATGAGCACCCCCTCGCGCTTGTCGACCACCTCCCTAAATCTACCGAGCCTTTCTGGCGCGTCGCTTACTTCCAGATGTTCTAAAACCTCCAAGACCGACAATAGTTCCAGAAGCTCGTCTTCGGAGATGCGGACTTCTGCGATGCGCAGAGTTTTGAGGCACCGACCGAAGCCGGAGCGGTCGCACAGAGCAAGGAACTGCGCATGAGGCCACTTCAACAGGAGCTGCGGATAGGTATCGCACGCCAGAAGAAACTCCCCCAGCTCCGGGAGAGTGAGGCTCGCGAGGACGAGCTCCAGAATTGCAGGCATCTGGTGCGCATTGGAGTTGTGCACCCAGCTGCATCCGAGAGCGGCAATGGGTGCAGTGATTGACGGAAGGCATTGATGCATATTCGAGACATGATTACGCAGGTCGGTGTTGCAGTCGATGGCGACTACGAAGTGGAAGTCGGCGCTGGAAGGGAGCTTGGGTAAAAGAGACACCGCCGCTGCGAAGTCTTCTGGAGAATTAACCCCGCAGCTGGTTGCGCTGGAGAATCTCCGCGAAGGACTGGGAGCGGAGCTGTGGTGCGTTGAGTCGCAGAGCAACCAAGTGTGGAGCAGCGGTAATTGCAAGAAATTCCGCCGTTTGAGCACGAATGTTGAGGTGGAGGGTCTTCAGGTGCGGAAGATTGCCGCGAACTGCTGTGTTCAATTCTTGCACGCACTCGGCGCCCGAGTGGAAAATATGCACGCTTTCCCACCGATGAGAGTGCTGTGCCAACAGATGCAAGATGCGCGGGTGAAATCCGCGAGCTCTCGCGTGCTGCATGAGCGATATTGCGAGCGGCGCGTCGCGGGTGCGTGCAAGACGAATGCTCAGGAGTTTAAGCGTCCGGTGGAGTACTGGTGGCGATTCCCCGGTTACGCTGTTGACCTCGATGTTCGACCAGAAGGCGGGATTGTTAAGGGCGAGATGGTGCCACTGTTGGCAGACGCGGGAGAGTGGTAGCAAAGGAGCGTTTTCGATGCGCTTGAGCTCTGCCTTCAGGCGCGGTGGTGGACTAAACTGCCAGAATGGAGGAGTGGCTGCGTCGAGGGCGAGGCAAAATATGCCGGAGAGTATTTCATTGGGGAGGGAATGGATGTCGCGGAGAGTCATGTCAAGATCGGTGAGGTTGGTGCTGTTGTCTGCGCTGTATTTGAAACTCTCCATGATCGTCAGGAGAAACCTACGCGGAAGTTTTGAAACGTGATCGGGACTCATGGAAAAATGCAAATCGACGGAATCTTGGTGTGTGAAAGTATGGGATATGGAAAGTCCGGCGTCAAGTCCGGCATCAAAAACGGCGGCAAGTCCGGCGGCAGGGCGCACTGTCAATTTGCATCAACATCCTATCTGACCTCAAGATCCCTGCGCTGCCTTTTCTGTGCATCCACCCTTTTCTCTATTCTAAAAAAGGCGCATATCTGTCTAGCATAAACACCTCAGTTATCATCAAGCTCCCAGCCTGGGACCAGAGTCCGGCTACTTCGAGTTTTGGATCCATGTTCGATCGGCGGCGGCTGAATTACTGCTCGCTCGTGTAGATACTACAATACTACTTGCCTTGGCAAATTTGTGTTGACTATGGTGTAAATTCCGCGCATCAGGGATTCCGCCATCAAAAAAACAGAGACATCGATCAATGTAGGCGGCGACTTCGAACATGTCTTGCTTGAGCTGGCGGTACTTGGACATCTCGCCCAAGGAGAGCTGGTACATGGATAAATTCAATGACCGAAAGGGCATATATATACAGTGAAAATGAGAGAGCTGAAGGTGAGCTGAAGAAAGGCAACTGGGCTATAGAGGAGGTTGCCCCTGTCTCGATCAAAATGATCTGCCGCCGAACCTTGCCGTCTTTATTTCGCATCAGCGCCGTGCCTTCTGCCATCAGGCACGCCGGACTCGATCGCCGGACTTCCCATTTCCCATTTGTTCTCCTCGGTGTCAGGTTTGAAATTGAATGATTCGACACCCGTGAACGAAAGAACTGAGGGAATGGCTCGTTAGATCAGTGATCGTGACTCGTAACGCGTCACATCGTTTCCGTCTAACCACCGCCCTCCGAGCTCGTCGCTGTTCGCCAGTTCGCCCTCTCCAATTGCACGTTGCCTATGCCCAGTGCTTAGCTCTCCATTTCTGTATCGCGGTCTAACCCTTGCGCTGCGATAGCCCTCCACGGCCCGCTGCATCGCTGACAAGCTTCCTCGGGAGCCAGGTATCACGGTGTGCACCCTACATTCTCTTTTCACGTTCTATCGATCCCGGTTGGCTTGTATGAATGTTGTCCTTCTAGCAATTTGGATTCTGCCTCAAGATTCCTCCTCGTCCGTGTCGACTACTGCAGTCTGGCCGCCCCAGCACTAGCGTCGCCGCCGTACTCCTTCCTTCTTCCCTCCCCTTCAAGCCTCGCCCTCTCGACCCCCGTTTTCACTTACATGGATATGCTTGCCTGCGAGACCTACGGCCGCCCTACTCCCTGCCAGTATCTGGCCTAGCATGGTCCCTCCGCACGCACGTAGCCTACTCGCTACCACCCATCCACACCGCTCGAGCTCTGTGCGCCCTCCAAGGACGACTCTCGTTCCCCGCCACCGTTGCCACCAGCCCCATGCTGACACCGCCGTGCTCGCTGTCTCGTGCGTCGTGAAATCGCCCGGGAGTCAAACGTCGACTGCCGCAAACTCCATTACCCTCTCCGGTGCACCCGTTCGACGGTCGCTGCAAAATATTCATGCCTTCACTCGCATTCTCGTCCGACGTCCGCTCAGTGCTGCAGACAGTCCAAGTCGTACGACCTTGTCTCCCGTGTCTTCAATCTCCCCACCGCCGCCGCCTCAAGTTATCACCTGCGTACGGACCCAATCGCTTGGATTCCTGGATCGCCAATTCACATCGTACCCACTTCGCTATCGGGTTCTCCATCCGCGCGCGGTCGGTTTGCTTGTGTCTATGTGTATGGGCCAAGCGGCTAATTTCAGATCGATTTTCTCGTTCTCAGCGCTACAGCGGTTGCTGTGCTCAAATTGTCTGTCTAACAATGTAATCTGTCTATTTTCGCCGAATCAAATCGACTATTGCCAGCACTTGTATTCTTCTAAAGGTATGAAAGTATCTGCTCAGTAATCCGCGCTCTATCTGCACTCCTGTATTCCGTGTCCGGCACCTACCCTGGTGAGCTCATGTGACGAAAGTTTCGGATTGAAGAAAATGTTTGAGTCTTGGAAGTTCCGAACTGCGCTGGTGAAATTACGACTATGAGATGCGCTCAGTTACATCTACTGTACTGTACTTGGTTCAATTCGTTTGTCACGCGTCACGCATACTTCCCGCCGAGCACTAATTTTGGTCGATGTCACGCGTCACTCCAACGTTTATCGAACTGATTCACTGGTTCGAAAAAAAATGCGGAAAACGGCTGGGGAGGGCGTAAAAATGCTCAAGAATGTTTTTCTGTCTCTCCAAGGCGGTTCAGAACACAAATTCTCCTAAATTCCCATCAGGACTCCGAGGGTTCAAGTTGAACTGAGAGCATTTGGGAATTGGAATTGGCGGCATCAGATGGCGGCGGCAAGGGCGGCGGCACAGGGCGGAACATTCCGGATGTGATCAAATCAGATCTACTTGACGGTGCAATCTCTGAGTGTCAGCTAATGAGCATGCCCGTCTTTGCAGTCCGCACGCTTTCATCCCACAGGTTGTCCTAGGACTCCTATTTCTCTAGCTTTCTTCTTACCTCAAGGAAGACACTCTCCCTGCCAACCAGTAAGTGTCAGTCGCGAAAATTCCGCCTCCGCCCCTTTACCTCTTTGGGATGCACGCTGCCACTTTGTCATTCGGCACTTCGGCACATAGTTTGTGCCGCAATGTGCCGCCGTCCGCTTCGAGAAATCGCGCAAGTCCGTTGTTTTCTAGCAAGCGGTGAGACTGTATGACAACACATCGTACTAGCTTGGCCGGAAGATCCTTCTCAGAATATAGTGATTCATGACATGGCATCAGGATACTATGATGCGATCAACATATGCAAAACATCGGCGCCGGCTCTCTCTACAATGTGACATTTGAGTTTGGCTCAAAATCTCAAGTGGTTGCCGAATTGTGACAAAATAGAAGGGTACGCATTTGTTTTTGGGACACACTGTATACTTAATAATTGCATTGCATAACGAATGTTCCCACGATTTTTTTTGGTGAATTTTATGGGTATTTCCGAAACTTTTTGGTTATAGTGTAGTCACCGGCGTCTGTTTTGTAATTCGACTGCCGTCGCTTATCTAACTTCTGCCGTTACTTGTGCGTCTACATCCCCCGCCCTTCGAACTTCTCTCACTCATGATTGATATCTCCTGTCTACGTAAACAACCCATCTTCTCGCCGCGTTATTATGACAGTGCGATGCTTACTCGGCAATCTAGCGAAGCGGTGCCGTATTTCGACTCCCATAGCTGTTCATATTTTCGGTATCTGCCAATTATCCAACATCTCCCGCCCTCGTGAACTTCTCCCACTCATGATGGATATCCTCCCGTCTATGTAAACCATCTTCTAGCCGCGCGAGAACCACCATGCTAGTGCAATGCTTATTGTACTATTTCAACCGTAGGTTCGGGGGGTGTGATCCGTGACCTCTTAGGTTAAGTTCAATTTCCTTTTTTTGGACGACGGGATTTGCCGACGTGAAATAGGTACTCGTCGATCTGGCAAAACGGTATTCCGACTCCCATGGCCGTCCATATTTTTGGCATCTGCGAATGATTATCGCTCCGTTTCTCGCGGAGTTTCCGTTTCTGACTTCGCCAAATCAACCGAATTATCTGTCATGTAAATAAATGTAAGCGGGAGCTATCATCCAGTGTAGATTTAGTACGATAATTCCGACCCAGGTGTTGCACTGCAAAAGAGGAAACCACAAACAAAAAGAAAAAGATGAATCTAGGAAAGATGGAACGAAAAGATCCTGAGTATTGAGCCAGTTGCGTTTCTGTTCGGTTGGAGCGATACTCTAAATCGAAGCGAGAAACCCAGGAAGAAGCCGGATTCGAACGAACTCGGACGAACAGTGGATTGCGGCGGATCCGACAAAATTACCCACAGAACGTGGTGTTCCACAGAATTGAAAAACGCGCAGCGTGATGCTCGGCGATCTGGTAATGCTGGCATGTTTATTTATTCAAGGCTGTCATCGGTAATTGATGAGGTTGCCCAAATCAGCCCCCTGAGTTGAATTCCAGGGATGGCAGCTACTGCCAAAGGAACCTTGCTGACTCGGGAAATACCTATGAACTACCCCGGCGACATAACTGTTACTGCTCACTTATCTGGGAACTCAACTTGAAGCAGCGCGCCAACTTTGTTGACTTGACCCTCTCCATCATGTCCCACACCAACTCCCCCGAATCCACGACGAGCTCCACTCTGTACTCATCGACCCCGGCTTCGTCCCCCGCGCCTTCATTGGATGAGAAGCAGCTCCTCCCCGATGCCTCGCGGCGGCAATACGACAACATCATTTTCGATATCGGGGACGTTCTGTTCACCTGGTCCGCCGAGACCAAGACCACCATCTCTGGCAGCACGCTGCGCAAAATCCTCCGCTCAGCCACTTGGTTCGAGTATGAGAAAGGTAATATCGGCGAGACTGAGTGCTACGACCTAGTCGCTAGCGAGTTCAGACTCGAGTCGAGCAAGGTGGCTGCTGCGTTCCAGGGCGCGCGCGACTCCCTTGCCGAGGACCCCAAGATGATTGCTATGCTGCATGACCTGAAGGCATCGGGTACTCGCCTGTTTGCCATGTCCAATATTTCTGCACCAGACTGGGAGGTTCTCCGCCACAAGGGCAAGCGCGAGGACTGGGAGCTCTTTGAGCATGTCTTCACGTCGGCTGCGGCGCGCGAGCGCAAGCCGAACCTCGGGTATTTCCGCCATGTGCTCTCCGAGACGGGCATCGATCGGGGGCTGTATGGTGTAGTGGTTCCCTGCAGCCCTGGCTTTTGGGTAAACTGAAAGCTGCGAGACTTGTGATGATGAGTGTTCAAACCTCGCGAAAGCCAACTGATGGGAGGTTTAGTGGGTATTGCCGGATTCGGCAGAGTCCCACACTGTTCGGAGACATCCGTTCGTGCGTAAATGCATTCCTACCTTTGGATACCCATCTTCCGAGGTCACATGACTTCGACCCTTTCGGACTTGACGGGGCTAACCAAGTTAGTTGCCTGAAGGTCAGCAGACCAAGGTCTGCAACGACATCCAAAAAAAAAAAAAAAAAAAAAAAAAAAAAAAAGAGACGGGCATCGATCCTGAGCGAACCGCCTTCGTCGACGACAAACTCGAGAACGTCCTTACTGGCCGCTCTCTTGGCTTCAAGGGGATTGTGTTCACCAAGTTTGAAGACGTGGAGCGGCAGCTCAAGGTGTTGTTCCGGGATCCTATTGCGGCTGGGAATCAGTGGCTCAGGTCGAACGCGAAGCAGATGAAACCCGAAACCAACACCGGCGTTGTCCTGGAAGAGAACTTCGCGCAGCTCCTCATCTTCGAAGCTACCGGTGACCCGAGCCTCGTCGACTACATCGAGTATCCATGGTTAAGCAACTTCTTCAAGAGTAAGTTTCTATCTCTTCATCAGTGGTATAGGCTAATTTTCGTGTGTTCAGGGTGAAGGCGTATTGACCACATCGCCGTTCCCTTGCGACCAAGATACAACTTCCATTGCGCTTTCAGTCGCCCCGCATTTCACCGCAGCTACAAAGCAGAGTGTCATGGACGAGATTTTGAGTTATCGCAACCAGGACAACATCGTTACCACTCACTTTGACCGCACCCGCCCCCGAATTGGTGGGTCCCAGTGATGGTTTCATTCTTCCTGGTAATCACATTACTTCTGCAGACCCCATCGTTTGCATCAACGTTTTGACGTTTTTCTACATGAATGGTCGCGGGGAAGAGCTCAGCGCGACCCTCGACTGGGTCTACGACGTGCTGAAGCACCAAGCGTACGCAGACGGTACCCTGTACTATTACGGCCCCGACCCCTTCTTCTTTTTCCTCTCGCGGCTCATCACCGTCTCCCCTGCCGTACGGGAGCGCTTTTGGGCCTCTCTTCGCATCCCGGATGTCGAATCTGTTCGGTTCGACTGGCGACGCGCTGGCGCTCTCCATGCGCGTCCTCGCGGCCGCCGTCGTGGTTCTATGCGATGTAGCGGATCACGACCGGCTGCTGGCGATGCAGGAGTTGGACGGGTCGTGGCCGATGGGCTGGGTGTACAAGTACGGCGCAGTGGACATCTTGATCGGATCCAAAGGGCTCACAACGGCGCTGGCGGTGAACGCGCTGAAGGAGGTCGATGGTATGCGATTAGATTGAGGGTATTCACGTGGGTGTCTCGTACAGTGTGAAGTTTCGAGTGCTGGTGGCCTCAGAACAAAAGTATTATTAGACGTATTGACTTGTACCAACTGCCATGTATTCCTTGCAAACATACGAATATTCTGGAGATGCGGAAATTGTACTTGTAATAAATAGAGTTACCTCTGGACCATGCAACTCAGAGTAATTCCAAAGCTTAGAGACGGCGTGCGATTCTTTTCAACCACGCTCGGGCATCTCGGCCTCGGCTATCAACCAAACTATGTAAACATTGAACTCGGCCATATGGAAAACTAGGGAAATTGGGAACGTGTCGGATGTAACCATAGGTGATGGTACATTTGCAAACCACCTATGCCACCTGTAACGACATCAACGTGAGGGACTTGCCGCTGGTTAATGTTCTTCTCATTGCGATCTGGTACTGGAATCTCAGAAATTCGGCGAGTTTCCTCGGGGGGCATCCTAGATGACTTGCACCCTGAATTATTTTCAAACGCACACGGTGTCATCATGCCCCCGCTGCGCGCAATGTCGTGCCGAACATCTCGGAGCGCCCTGAATGTAGAGCATCAGAAAGTTTAACCATATCAGTATATATATTTAGAGCATCTGACTGCATGCCACTAGTACAGTTAAGTTCTGTACACGACAGAAAAAATAGGTCCGGTGTATATTTGAATGCCGTACCTTTGCGCGGAGCGATGGGCACGGGATTTCTAGGTAATCCGGTTACCTGACTGCACCGGCACAGTCAAGTTCTTCGCAGATAACATAACACATAGATCCAGTGCATATTTGAACGCGGTACCCTCGCCCAGTGTATTTTTGAATGTCGTACCCTCGCCCGTCACCCTCTTTATAAAATTAAACCTGTCTGTCCGTCCGAATCTCTGCCACATTCTCCGCTGATTCGGGGCCATCAGCATTCTGTTATTTATGGACCAGGCGTCAAGCAAGTAACCGTGCCGTATCAGGCCGATAAGTCTCATAGCGGCTGCTTTCTTCACCTTTCCAACAACCTCTGAGAGACACCTCGGCGCCAATCTCGGACGAAAATTTCGAAAGGGAGACTTCGAGAACTCGGACTTCAACCTCTTTAACCGAAGAGGTAGGCCGCAAAGCGGCCCGCCACGCTCTTCTAATTATGCGAAAAGCTATCCACAGGCTGATGGCGATGGTCAGAAAAGGAATGAGGTCGAACGGATTTCCCAGCGCAGATTACTTCGCCCCTTTGGGTTATCCAGCCTCCCACCTGTGGCGAGTGAGAAAAGGAAGGGATTTCCCAGCGCAGATTACTTCGCCCCTTCGGGTTATCCAGCGTCCCACCTGTAGCGAGCGGAGTGAAATATCACCATCAATGGAAGCTAAGTAGAGCGACATCCCAACCGCTCCTCCCCATGTCCTCCGCCCTCAACGAATTTATGTCGCCCGTCGATGTCTATGCCTTGTGGCCGTGGTTTCTCTCTGCTGCTGTCGTCTTGGGTCTCCGTTGGCTTTTTGCCGTCCCCAGGAATCTCGAGCATATTCCCCGAGTCCCTGTAATTCCGACGCTCCTCAGCTATGCACGTGGAGAGGTGGAGGATGTCCGCATTAAAAAGCTGCTGCTCCCGTACGCTAACATGGGCGAGCCGGCCATCCTCGTGTACTCTCTCGGCAGGTGGATCGTCCATATCCTGGACCGCAAGGCCAATCCACTCAATCTGAACGGTCCTCTATAACTAACTTGACTGCTAGATTGCAAAGGACCTTTCCGCCGACATTATCACGTATCCCAAGGAGGTTCCCCCCGACGGGCTGCTCCTGTGGCGGCTCGTAGGATATGAAAACATCATCCTATCCAATGGCGAAGCATGGAAGCGCCACTCGCGCGTCGTGAAGACTGCACTTAACAGGAACGTCCCAGTCGGCGAGTTCGCCGCGCTCGCCAAAAAGCTCTTCTCCCAAATGGGCAAGGGCGGTTCGTTGCACTGGGATGAGCTGACCATGCGATATACCCTCGATGCTGTTGGTCCGTGTCCAGTGCTTTAATACCTTACTCTCGTACTGAACTCCGGCGGTGAAGGTACCACCGCTATTGGGCACGACTTCGACGCGATTGCCAATGGGAACAGCCCCTTCGTGCGCCAGTATCACCACGTCATGGAGAGCATCGCGAGCCCTCCGTACCTCGTTGCACCCAAGTTGGAGAACGTTTTCCCCCGTGTTAAGACGATGAACGCCATAGACGAGTTGGTGGCCTCGTTCCAGACTATTCTCGCCCACAAAAAAGAGAACCCGGGCAATGATATGCTCACGTACATGATGGAGGACAAGCGTCTGTTCAACTTTCTTCAACCATATTCCTCGCTCACTTTGGTTCTCAGAAATGACGGATGCTGAGTACCGTGACAACATCGTTGTATTCTTCATCGCAGGACATGTACGCATACCCTCTGCCTGATCGTCTGAGAATCTTCTAACCCGATGCGGACAGGACACCAGCGCCGGCGCCATGTCCTCCCTGTGCTACTACATGGCAAAAAGGCCGGAGGTCCAGAAGCGCGCTCGCGACGAGGTACGCCGCGCCATGTCAAAGAACCCCACAGGCGAGCCAACTATGGCTGAGCTCGGTGAAATGCGGGGATGTACCAAGTGCGACACTCTCATACTCACACTCGGCTAGCAAATTGCACCTGCTTGCGACACAGTGTCGCAAGACGCGTTAGAGTTTCTCATGATGCGAAAAGCTGCGACACTGTCGCTTCGGTCTGAGATCGGCACATTGCTTGTTCGGTTACTATTCGGGTTTGATCCCACTTTCGTCTCCCCTCCTTCCACCGCCTACCATGGACGACGCAGAACTGGTCAGAAGTGTCTCCAGCGTCTCCAGTGTCTCCAGTGCCGTGCTCCGAAAATTTCCAGGTCTTAGTAGGTGGAAATGCCTGCATCGTGAAGTTGAGCGCTGGCAACGAAGGGCTCTGCACGCCGCAGCAATTTTTCGCCTCATTCATAACTTCCAATGCCAGGATCTTCGTAAGTTTGAACTGGGTGCATCTGGCTCAGCTCCGAGCATTTCTACGCCACCGTGGCATGGTGCCAACCTCGGCACGACCACTAGATCAAGTCGGAGGCCTCTGAGCCGGTGCTTCGCGTGAAATTGGAACTTCGTTGTTCATAAGCCGTGATTCAATGCCGCTGGCCTCGAAAGAATCGTTAAGCGACCGAGCAACTTATTATGTGTCAAGGCGACAGGGATATTGGGAACAACTGTTCAAAAGGTTGATGATGGTAAGTTTTTGTGGTTGAATAATCTGATCTAACTGGAGGAGTTCCACTGTTCACAATTTTCCGATCCCCGGCGATGTTCCACCGGTCGCCAAACCGAAAACAATTCACGACGGCCATAATACAGAGAAGCTAAGGATTGGGATGCTGGTATGCTGGCTTGACCTCCTCTGGGCGCTTATCTGAGTTCATTCCGAGGTGTTTACGTTGCAAAGATTTACGGAATCTCAGATCTGTCTGGTCGCAGAGCCTGCTTCGTCCGATCCTCAAGCAAGTGCTCTCTTGATGCTTGATCTTGTTGAATATTCCCTGGGGTCACAACTTTCTCGAACAGCATCGACACGGACTTCGATTTCCGTGGTTTCCCAGTCCCGATGCTGAAATTTGACTGCGAGAATGCCGATATTCAGGTTGGAAACTTATGATTTAACATTTTTATAGATCTGCACTGGCCCCAGCATGAGTGTTGCCCCATCTTCAGGAAAACATTCCAGCCCTCACGCCGTACGAATACTCCCAGCCTTGAATGCTAATGGGTATGGTTCCGTTTGCGGATGGGTCGAGCATCTCGGACATGTCTGTCTTTGCGAACGAGAGCTTGTATATACTAATTACTCTTTAACGAACTTTGTAACCTATTTTTTTCCATGTTGCTGCCTGCATCCAATCATCCTTGATTCATTCCGTATTCATTTTTGTCTTCATCAAACTCGTTTTCCATATATCTTGCGTACAATTTTGAACACTTGAATCTAAACTGATTGGTATTTCGGCTTGCCATATCTCAGAGTGTCGCGATTCAACTGACAGTGTCGCAGGTTGATCGAGAATGTCGCAGATTCACTGAGAGTGTCGCAATCTGACCGAGAGTGTCGCAACTCACAAGGTCTAAGCGATGAGTGTGAGTGTGAGGGTGTCGCACTTGGTTGATCCCCGTGAAATGCCGTACCTACAAGCCTGCATCCGCGAATCCCTGCGCGTCAACACGCCCCTCACGTACGTGGTCCCCCGCGTTGCGATGAAGGACGCCGGACTGGTCGGGGCTAACGGGCGCAAGGTGCTGATCCCTGAAGGCTCCTCGATCATCATCAACATCACATGCATCCACTACAAGGAGGAGTACTGGCCGAACGCACACGAGTTCAACCCCGAGCGCTTCATGGGCATGAGTAAGGGGCAGGAGACCGAGTGCGACACGACGCAATGGTTGCCTTTCGGGCTCGGCTCGCGTATGTGTCCTGCGCGGTACGCACCCTTCCTTTCATTCCACCGGCGTGTGTCCGTATTCTGACGCTATATTTCTGCAGTAATTTCGCGATGTACGAACAGCGCGTTCTAGCTGCCATGCTGCTGAACAAGTGGGAATGGACCATCTCCTCAGACTCTCCTCATGTCGGCGGTATCAAGAACGGATTCTCCCCCGTTCGCGCTTTCACTGCCCAAGAATCTCTACCTCAACTTCACGCCCCTCGCCCGGAAATAATCAAAAGCGATGTGACGCCGATAGAGGCAATCTAGACTATATGTATACGGTGTTTTTGCGTCTCGCATTCGATTATTACCCTCGTCATACTGTTACTCCTCATTTACAATGTTTCTCTAGGTTACTAGTTCCACCATGTTAGAGCTTTCGTGAATCGTGAAACACATAATCTTCCTTCACCATTCCTTACTGCAAGACGGCACATGACAAAAACACGTTGGTTATCATTTCCAATGGGGTGATATTGCCGAAAAGCCTGTGCCTCGCGACACTGCCGGAAAGCGACCACACGCATGTCGTTGGGTACGTACGAAAACATGCTACGGGACCGATGCTTGTAGAACGCGACGGCGTCGTACATTATGAGGCCGATCTCGCCCAAGATTTCGAGCTGCTCCTCAGAGAATGACACGTCAAGCACGTTGTTGCATGTGAGAGCAGTCATAATCGTGAACCTCGCGCCATCGCAGTCGCGCATGCGGAATCACTGCTTCGGTGAGTCGTCGAGACAGTTGGCATACCGTCGAAATAGCTCGCCATCGCGCCTGCCGCTGGCTTTCTTCGCCATAAAGAGGATGCAAGCGCGGAACTCGCGTCCCATGTTCTCACGCGTAGGGGATCCTTGGAAGAGGGTGTTCAAGAGGTCTGGTACAGAGTAGCCCAGGAGGTTGTCGCTGGCCAATATGTCGACGATGGTTCCATTGAATTCGGCAACAATGCAGATTATGATGATCCGCATGAAAGCGAGATATTGCTCCCAGTTGGTGCAGTGCGGGATTGCGCACCGTATGTATTCGTAGGCGATAGCAAAGACCTCGGCTTTGACCCCCCCGGGAACTTTGAGGTCCTGAAGGTCGTCGTCTATGTCGCGTGCGTAATACCATGTGTCGCGGGTGCGGGGCGCTGGGCCTGGAGTGAGAATCTCCGTGAAGTTGAGCTTTATCTCAGTGGGGTGTTTTTGTAATACAGCGCCGGAGACAGACGTGGTTTTTATACGGACGAAATATCACATATTAAAGATTGGTCACTCTCGGCTTGGGGTTCAGCCCCGTCAAGAATCTCGCACCCGGGGTAGATGTGTACGTACCTGGTGGAACTCCCCCGTGGTTGGCCGTGTTCACGAGTTGCGGAGATAATCTTTGAAATTTCCCACCCCTGGCGGATGCCAATGTTGTTTTTGGTGTTACTCCGAGTCTGACTCTGCAAATAATAATATGACGGATCGAAATATCTCTTATTATGCTACCAAAGACCTGACGGTCTGACTGAACATGACAAGACGACATCTGGTTTGGTTAGACAAATTCGATTTTTCCGAAAATCCATTAATTCAAAAATCGCGGTCCGACCAAGGGGTGTGCGCCCTTAAAATTTGGCACACTGGGTCGGAAAAGTGGAATAAGACCCTCAGCGACTCACGCATTAGCAGAGCACAACCACGACACAGCCATCTTCTAAATTTGACAATCTCATTTGAGTGGGCCAGAAGTTTATAGGAAATTTCCTGATGAACTCACAGGCAAGAAGGCAGTCCGAAAATGCGACGGCAACAACATTTTATGGGTGTCTAGTCGATCTATTAACATCATAGGTAGTGCAGATATTTGAGCTCCGCAAGTGCTTATGGCAACCGATTTAACCTGGATGTAACGCCTCAAAGTCCAGAAGAGCCAGATCTAGACTCGGAAATATATGTATTTTTTCCAAGAAGTATTTTTATTGTTTAACACGTATTTTCCAGTCATTTCAGACCATGGTCGGAAAAGTAAAATAAAGGCACTACCCGGTGTGTCGGCATTTGCCGGTGCACACCAGTTCCGAGTGGGTTTATGATCATGAGGACTCCGTTATGGTGATCAGGACACCTTTAGGGATGCTATATCCAGCCGGTAGGAGGATTCAGGGCGACAGAGCGACGTATGCAGAGTTTTCAAAATTTGATGGTAAAATAAATCCGTGTAACCGGCGTTCATGAGTTGAGCCGCGCCGTATAAATCTACCTGCCTTCCTACCTTGACGGGCACGGTTCACGATGGCTCGCGTCGGTTTACGGCAGATCCTATTGCTCTTGAAAGTTGAATTCGTCATTTCAGTGACATAAATCAAGATGGGAACAACCCAGTGCCTTTCGGGCTTCAGATTTCAACCTTGAACACGCATGTACTCCCCTGTCTTAAAGAATACTTCTTAGGAGGTGGTAGAGATCTCGGCAACCATCGCGGCGGCGGCTCAAAATCCCGGGCGTATTATCGTTCGGCTGGTCCCGCTACCTCGGTTAACCGATGAATCCTGGCGCAGCGGCGTTAGCTGTTTTCGGTCATTATAAAAAATACAACATTTTCGACGACATGACAGCGAAGTTTTCTTTCGTACGCGATCTTGTCGGCGACTTTATCGTCCAGTCGCATTGCACTGCGATATGGAAGGACACAGTAGCTCTATGGTTATGCCATAGTCGTTTCTGGCACTCTCCGAGTGCCAAAGCGCTGACATTGTTTGACAGTTGCCGGGCTTGGAACTTGAACGAAACGCCAGAACGCCGCGGGGAGAGATTTAAGAGATCGAGACAGAGTGGGCAGGTCCGTCTCGGCAGCGCGCGAGCATCTGACATGAAGGAATGGATGAAAAGGAAGTCATGGTCGTATGTCTGTTGAATAGATAGAAAGAGAGAATGGAATACACGGATCTAATGTTGGTCATGGGTGGGCTGCGGAATACGGAGGACCGTCACAGTAGATGATGAGAACACACGGTGAACGGCGGAAATGTTGATTGAGAATATATATGGACTGAATGGAGAGAAGAAGAGGAAGGGAAAAATGAGGGAGAGAGTCGAATTAGCAGGGTGTGCGCATGGGTGCTATAATACAACTCATTAGTGAATTGAGTGCAGATGCGGGGAAAAGAATGAAAAATAAAGCGGATGCGTGCGAGTGCGGAGCCAAATTCAGCGCGTTAGCGCGGAGTCGCGACGACGATTTGAATTTCGATGCGGGGGAAAGAACAGGAGATGAAGCGGATGCGTGTGGGGACCCAAATCCAGCGCGTGAGCGGACTCACGGGATTGTAAGAATACACGCCGAAGGATTCGAATCCAAAGCGAGAAAAGAAATCTATAATTATTCAGCAACGTGCGAATCACCCTCATGTCTGTTCTACATGGGGAGCCTAGAAGCCTCGGCGACGTCGAAAACATCTAGAATTCCAACAACGTACAGATATAGCGCTGTAACTGTCTTTGGAAATTCACCGATATTCATTTGCTTACCTCGAATCGACAAGACATACCTGAGAAGCATCAAACCCTCCAGAAATGTCATGATGGAGTATGAAGAGCTGGGCGCCGGGGAAGAGAGGAAATCAAAATCAGGCGGGGCGAGAAAGTACAGCAGGTATTCCGGCGGGGCGGTTAGCGATGTGGGGCGAGAGAGGAACGTTTCTGGCGTTGGAGTCGAATCCGTGTTCGTCTTGTATGAGGCGGCAGCAGCCTGTGGAACACCGGCGACAGCGCGGGCACGGCCCTGGGCCCCCGGTGCAAGGGGGAAAGCCACGCGGGCGCGCGCCCCAAGCGGTGTGCATTCTTCATCGTTTCTTTGGCGCGGGTGGTTTGTGTTTCGTTGTTTGTCCGCGCGGCGCCGTGGAAGCCGTGCGCGAACGGGCCCGGGTCGGCGTTGTAGGTGTCTCGGAGCTCACTTTACACCTTCACAGTGCAGTCGGACCGCTCCACCACACTATTTAAAAATGCGCACACGGCGGCGGACCAGCCGCAGAACTCTTTCGTCGAGTGTCCCGCGACGTAGGGATTGAATCGCCAAGGTGCCTGAGGCAGATTTAGGGCGTGTGCTGCATCGAAACTCTCCTTCGGGAGGACTAGGGCTGTATGCGAAGAAAGCGACATCGAGGACCGTGATAGACGTGACGAAGGACGCGATGGTAAGTCTGGAGAGGGCAACGAGATTTACCATTGAAGGTGACCACGGAGAGTTAAAGGCCTGGAGGTTAAGCACGCGAAGAGACGTCTGCAAGGAGGCAGGCCGTGGTCGTCGAAGCCGAGCACGAGGAGAAGGAGAGCGTCTTCGAGGGCGTTGCAGCGGAGCCTGCGGAGGACGACGTGGCGTTACGGCAATCAGCGCGATCACTGTGGCGGTGGCACGCTTCTTCTCTCAAACCACGACATTCAAGACAGTTCGTGGTCCACTCGCGCGCAAGATCAACCGTGTCCAAGGCCGCCCCACTTCTTCCTGCTACTCCGTCGTGCGTGCTCCGTGCCCCAACCGCCTCCACGCTGCGGCCTCCCACACCTGCGCATCCCTGCGCCTGCACTTCGTCAAGCAGCCCCCGTTCTGCGCCTCCCTCTTCTCGTGTTCCTCATCCGATTCGGATTCGGTTCTCAATAGTCCTCGTTTCCCGGAATCTACATAGTTTCGGAATCATCGGTTCTGTGTTCTCGATTCGGAATTCTTGTCCCCCGTAGCCCCACCACCGCGCCTCTGGCTTGCCGCGCACCTGATTATTCATAACTAAATCATTCGCCTCCTCGTTTCTTGTCAGGCTATGACCGTTTATCTGTGCGCCACGAGATCAATTCACCGCAAGTATCGCCTCCCTGAATATCTCGTGGAGCGTTCAGCGACGGCGGAATATCCCGTATCGATGTCCATTCTTCTGCACCGAACAAGTCCCTCATATGCTCTGCCTTCCAAACAAAGTTAAGCATCTCGTGAGTTGGTTCGTCCCTCGTACTTGCGCGATTGAGAGCTGATTGTGTCTGGGTTTTCCCCAGCGGCGTTCTTTATCCGAGTCTGCCGTCGTGTGTACGTCTGAACTCCGACCTTCTCTTTATTCCCTTGCCTTTCTTCGTTTCTCCTTTCCTCGCAGTACTCCATTCCCTTCGATATCCCCTGTCTTAACCTGCGTCCATTTCCGCTTCGTTTCGTTCCCCTGGGGTATCGTTCATTTTCCCTGTGGTTCTGTCCTGTATTCCTATTTCTTCGTCTTTCATTCCGTTATCCCGCGCTACCACTTCGTCCGCTTGCAGGCGTTGCTTTTCTCATGCTTATTCAAGGATCTTCGCTCGCATATCACTAATCTCGTTTCACTTTGGATATTCAGGCGATCTGGAAGTAATAAACTGTCAGCCGCGCTCGCTCATCCGAACACTAGCCAACTTGCAGCGCTCGGTTATTCAACAGTATTGTAACAGAAACCAGCTGCCTCCGCGTCCTCGCCCATCTGTCGTTGCTCGTCATCTTCGACAGCGGGTACCATTTCCTTTTTGAGAATCTTTTTCGACGAACGGGCTTCGATTTACGTGCACGGGAGGGAGACGACCTGGAGCTCAAGATGATGGTCTTGCGATTTGGGCGAGCTCCAGCCGAGATTCCGGACGTATCTGAAATCCCGAAATGCTTTAATTCGGCTCGGCACTGTTCTACGAAAATCTGTTCTCAAGCCACCCTCCGCGTCTCCGTTCCCACCGTTCCTTCTCGTCGTCGACGCCTTCTTACTCTTCGTGCAGCCGCCCTCCTTTTTTCATCTTCACCGTCCCATCCCATCTCTGCGCATCCCTCGTCGTCTGTGAGTTCCTTTCTCCAGCACTCACCAGCGCTGCCCTCCGTATCTCCGCCCACATCCCTTCTTGCCTCGTCCAATCCAGTTGGAATATATTCCTATGCGGCGCCATTCATCCATCGCTTGTATTGAATCACGCACGCTACTGTCGAACACTAATCTGTCTCGCCCCAGCGACGATCTCTTTATTTCGGGCATCTTTCCCCATCAATCTGCTATTTTCGACGGCAATCGCCCGTCGTACATACACTACGATGCCGTCTGGGTATCATGACTCCAGGCTTTGCCTACCTCTCCTATTCTACTCCTCTCACACCTCTTCTCCCACCCAGCTTCATGGTTGTCTCGCATTGCGCCGCAATAACATTTGTTTCTCCGTCCTTGCTTCAAGTCCGCATCGCCGTTACTCAATCCTGTCACGATTTCCGTATGCGTATGCTTCTCCTCCGACAACTTTCGCAGCTGAATCCATTGTTGACCCTCATTTTGCGACCTAGAATTCGCCAGAGGTCTACGCATGGACAATCGGCACAGATGCGTATGTGGCCGTCATCCTCATTCTGCTCCTACTCTCAATTGGATTCAGATGCACGCCGAGATTTAGGTTGCGCCACTTCTCCTACGGACAGCGAGGCTTCCGGTATGCGAATGTTCCGATCTGCGTTGGCTGAGCGTGGAGGCGGTGAGTTGTCATTATTTTGCCTCTACTTGTTTCGTCTTTGTTTCAATTTTCTTTCTCATGCAGGACATCGTGTAACTCAGTTGGGCTCGTTCCTTCTTTCTGTGCAGCTGCCACGGAGGAATACCCGACCTCTGTGCAGAATTTCTTCGAATGACTGGCAGTCAAGGAGTCCCGCATCGATAACTAATGTCATCACGTACGGGACGCTGTTACAATCTTCCGCCATGAGTTCTCCTCCATTCAGAAATATTAATCTCGTCTCAAAATCTCCCCGGATCGCAGGATTCCAGCTCCACGCTGTCGCCTTGCGTTCGAACTTTTATTTGGCCCTTCCCACCACTTCCGCGTTGGGTCGTATTCTAAGCCTCTCAGAGGGTGCATGAAACCCAGCCTTTGAATTTGCTCACCCTCAGTGTCGAAGTTCCAATCGAAACATACCTACCATACGCCGTCCGAGGTGCCTATTATTTTTAATGAAGTATGTCTCACCTTTCCATCTTTGACGCGAGACTCGATGGAGCGCGCGGGAAAGAGCATGTCCATCTTCGAAGCCTGTGAACTTCGTTCTGCCACTGCGGCAGAAGCACGACCGTTGGCGGCTAGGCCCTGAATTCCTTCTTCTCCTTTCCTTTCAGGTATGGACTCGTCTCCCCCAGAACCTCTGCAGCATGTCTTGTATTCACATTCATGCCATGCCAGAACAAGACTCACGGGCTCTATACCGGCGCCTCTTCCCGCATTGGCAGCACCTTGCCGTGGTCAACAGCACATTCACTAGCAATAATCTCATCGAACATGTACCTCCAGGTACTCTCGTCAACTTCGACACTTCGTTCAGTTGATGAATGCCAAGGAATAATGCTGGGAAGTATTGATCTGCGCAGGGAGATACGGCTGGACCCACCAAAAAGGAAATGTTTCGTCTCTTCCATCTACTTCTCACTGAAGCGGTCAATGACGCCCAAACGTTTGCCTCTCAACATTATCATCTCAAGTAGCGGTAACACACACTTTTCAATTGCCCCTAAATGTTCGGGTCTCGACATGTTCAAGATTTCAGTCACGTAACCTCTGCGCAAACTCACCCACGGACTCAAATAATCCGCGCTTGAGCTCAAATTATCGCAGCAACATCACCGTCCTTACAAATTCATTCAGTTGATCGATGCTGCGACATACTGGGATGGGAGTTTGACCGGGATGAGATTGAATAGGGGTGTATGGATATTTGCGGTGCGTTTTATTCTGGTTCATTTTTGTGGAAATGGGGCACAGTAATTTCATGGTACGTGCATTCGTTGACCGTCGGCTCAATCGCGCTAACTGTTGTTGTACCAGTTGCTATCTCAAGTTTATTGTTGTTCGTTGACCTCCCTTCCAGTCGCTCGCCTTTTTCCCTCCTCAATGCTCAGCTCCTTTTCAGGGTTTGATTCGGTATTTTATGGATCGCATGGCCGGTGTTCTCACCTTGGTTTATCAGGGCAGCAACTTGGACCGCAATACATCCGAGCTCGAGAATAGAACTTTTCTTCTCTCCATTTCAGTGCTGTGGATTGTTCGTCGTCCTATTGTTGTGTTTGGTGCCAATGCTGTGGTCCTCAATGCCTCCGCAGGCCCAGACTTCAGAAATACAACAAATGTTTGCAGCTGTGACTCAATTTCGTCTCTCAAATCCCTGCATCTCTGACCTCACTGAACAGTCACGGTGGTATAAGGAACTGGTAAAGGGATCAACACCCTTGTGATACGGTACGCTGCAGATTGCAGGTTGGCGATCCCCTTTTTACTCATACCAACAAAGATCACTGCGTTTAAGGCGGCCTTAGACGACGAAATGTTGAGGCCCGCTGAGGTCAACTCGCCACGTCAAGCCGGGTCAAGCCATGTCTAGACGCGTTAGCCGACGTCTAGACATGGCTTGACCCGGCTTGACGTGGCGAGTTGACCTCAGCGGGCCTCGACATTTAGGGCCTGATCGGGTGCTCGGGCTCGGTTTCCATTTCCTGCCAAAATTATTCCCGGCCAATGGCAATTCCCTCTGCCTTTGCTTTCTCGGAACACATTGGCATGCTTTTGTTGGTTGGATAGCCTTGGAATAAGGATTCTGCCAAGGAGCTTCAAAGACCTCGAAATAATTACTGTGAGTGAATCTGAGTATATATCAACACATTCTTTGCTGTAAAGTGCTCAGCATTTGTGATTTTTAGAAAATAACCCTTATTTTACCCTTATAATAATGGGAACCCTTAATAACCCTTATCTGATTGTAAGGCCTTAAATTCCGGACGAACCCCCTTACTTTGCAGCACTGTTAATAATACTTGTGATCTCAAGCGAGTGGAATGATTTTGCACAACTTCACTTACAGATCATCCCGTTGGATTCGAGATCCGGCGGCAATGAACTCAAGAGATAATTCCATGAATGAGATAAACCCTAATCTTAAAGGAGGTGCCAAGTTACGAGAGACAAAAGCAATTTGGTAAGTAGTGGGGCTCGCGAGAAGTTCGCTTGCGAGCAAGGGTGATCCGGCAGTCAAACTAGCGACAACGGGCCGGTTAGTCAGTCCGGCCGTCAGGCCGGGAAAAAAAAATTGGAACCTCCAACTTGGGGCAAAAATTCGAGTGAGGGAGGACTAAATTTGCCTCCCAGCGACTGGAAACTGTGTTTGGATTTGGTCTGAAGCACCACATATAATTCAGAGTCTGTGTTCATATATAGCAACTGTCCATTGCACCGCGTATCAGGGATCATCGACAAGCAGTGAAATAAACTTCACATTCCGAATGAACACCGAAGAAGAAAAAAAATGAATATATTATGTGATTCACATGTACCCGCCATGTTTTCTGGAGAGCACCACTGCTGTACATTCGGGACAGTAGGATATATAAAGCCCTATTCACCGCGCGAAAACGACTTGGAGCAGATTCATTTGGCGTTGAATATAACCTAGAACCACTATGCATTCTGCTTGTTCCAGATTCAGTACTGCGCACAAGTTGCACAAAATCACGGGATAATTACCACATTGGTGCATGGGAACAATTACGTAGTTAGTGGGCGGAAAAATGAAAATCGGCCCTATATCTTTTGTAAAACATACAGAGCACTTCGGTTGAAGTGTAACTGAGCCGCTGTGAGTGATGAACATGTTATGCACGCACTTTGACCGCCATTGTAGTCAATCTTAGTGCCGAGGCAGTGTCTGTCAGAGGTTGTTGGAGAGGTGACGGAAGCAGCCACTTTGCCGGTTTTCGGCAGATATCTCGGCATGACATATTCTTCGACGGCTGAGCGGTGAACGAGAAAGGGGCAGTTCACGTTAGGATCGGAGAATAAGCGGAGCTTAAAAAGCTCCAGACAGACGGACACACGTTATTTTATAAATAGGGTGATGCCGGATGACCCTAGGTTGCGAGTGCCAGACCACGGCGATCAAAGATTGCGCTTCAGATCTCAAACGACATGATGCATTCCCACGGTTGAAGTAAGGGTGTCATTTTGGTGCCGTTCCTAAGTCGAAGAGATTCTCGTCCAAGGCGGAATCTATATCGGCTGGCCCAGTTTATGATCCTGAATCTGGCTTTGGTGTCTTATCGAGAGAAGAACCGGGTGCCAAAAAAGCGAGAAACAAGAGTTATTTTGTAGCGCTGCGCCACGAAATGTTGTACGCACCAAATACGGAATGACGAAATTTAAACTGACTACTTAACAAAAATGTCCCGGCCTTCGCGGGATCAGACCGCGAGTTATGGAGTTGAAGGCGAAGAAGAACCATGCATACACCGTTTATTCAAGGGAGAAACAGAAAGGCCCGTGTTCTACTCGTCTCTTTACAACCGACTCTTCTCCACTCCTTCGGAGCCTCCGCGTGGAATGTCGGAAACTGGCAGCAGAAATTGACCGAAATAGTCTCGAAGTTCATTCACCCCGTCCAGAGGTACCACGCAGCCAACCCAGCCGTCCGGTCTGAACACAATAATGGCACCACGTGCGAGTTCGACGCCGTAAATGGCATGCGCACGCGCCTCTGGATCGAAGTACAGGCGCCCAAAGGGCGAGATGCCTAAGACATCCGTCGCACTATTACCGGCCGCAGCAGCAAGCGTCGTGAACCGGAAGAGACGTTCAGCGTGGAACAAGTGTGTGAATGAACTGTCCGCAGCGAGCGCAGAGGTCAACCCTGTAAGGGCGGCATGCGAGAGTAGAGGGTTACCCGCGAACACGACGATACTGGGCCGAGATTGGTCAATGTTGACTCAGTCGAGAGTCGATACCGCTTACTTGAACTTCCCATCGTTCTTGAGTGCCTGATGTAGTCGAATCGGAGTTCCAATTCTATGAAGGCGTGGTCAGCGAGTTCACTTCGGAAGCAGGAGTTGCTTGGATTCACCCAACATTAGTCAAATAGACGTCGGGCCCGCGCACTCCAGGGACGATCGTGGCTGCAGAAGATATCTTGTTGGCATTTATCAAATTCTTGGCTGAAAAATGCCTGTTAGATGAGATCGGGAAACAGGGAGATCATTTGTACAATAAGAGACACCTGCCGAGAAATCGGTTGAGCGGTGCTTAGGAAGAATTGGAAAAGACCGAACCTAGTCCCAGCGTGAACATCTGGATGTTCCAGTCGGTGTACCACTCCGTAAGCAGATCTCTAAGATAGAATATATTCTTGAACATCGCTTAAATAAAGAGACCTACCGTGGTTCCTCCGTGCGACCTTGGAATCGTGGAGGATACTTCCCGGAGACAAGCATACTGATTGTTTTGTCATTGTCGATTACCTAGACGTATTTCCATAGGTAAATGCGCTGTGAGTTGAAACAGTCACCCACCATTTGTGCGCTGGGCTTGCGCTCTTGGGTGTACGACTCAAGTAACGACTTGCTACCGAGCCCTTTGAGATTCAACTGGTGGAAAATCAGTACCAGTCCGTAATGGTTGGACAGACACTTGCAGCAAGTTTCCACCCCAAGTTCACTGCGCTATGAGATTGAACAAGGTCAGTTTGGGATTGGAATATCTGAGCATACGCACTCTTGGATCCCTGTGTTGAGCCCTTGTGCAGCTCCCGAGGTGTGGGTATGACAGGCATCTCCAGCAAGGAAAACTCGTCCTTGGGCGAAGAATGTCTCCCCTATAGCTTGCCCGACGCCCTGCGCAAATCAGCCAAATTAGCTACATGCCTATTTTCAAGGAATGGTGCGAACGTATGTGGTAAACCACTGAATGGTGACGAACTCCAGCTCGAAGGGTTTCAGTGCCAGAATCGCCTCTTTCGCGGCTACCTCCTGTGTCAAATTCGAAGGTCCGCCATATTTCTCGACCAACTCTTCAGGGAAGACGTAGCCGATGCGGGTGAATCCGTCATCCAATGGACACCACAAGACTTGGCCGTGAGACTTGGAATCGATGCTGCACAAACATCGTGCGTATGGCATTGTTGTTTTAACGATGCAGTCTATGCGGACCCAGCGGGTTGTGGTGCGTTCACCGTTGAACGGTATGCCGGCCAACGAACGGACCGTCGATTTGGCGCCCTGAAAAGCTCTCAGAGAGTCATTCCCCATAACAGACGGCAAAGAACATACATCGGCTCCAATTAAATATTTCCTTCAAGTGCAAAGTACAGTTAGTCGAGTGTACAGTGAAATATAGAAAGGAACTTACGTTTTTATTTGGAAAAGCTTATCGTTTTCCAGGTTTCTTCCTTGCACGGTAACAGGATATCCATCCTCCGCATTCTCGTCGATGGTGAAACTCTCTAGGCGGGTACGAACGTGTTGCTCAACACCTAAATCTTTCAAGGCGGCCGTGAAATGTTCTTCCGTCCGGCGTTGACGAAGTTGAATTCTAATTCAGCTTAAAAGTTGGTAAAGGCAGATAAAAGAATTAGCCAACGTACGCGAATTTGTAGAAGGTGTCTCCTAAAAGAACCGGGGTCATCAAGATGTTAGAAAGTCCTGATGGCAACACACCCAGCTTATCCATTCGATTTGCAAACAAATATCCACCTGGGGCGCGGCGCCCACTATGAACGACTCAGCAATATTCCGGGGCCAATGAGACATTATACACGGACTCGCGAAAGTGCATAGAATCCCGAGTGGCGTGACCCATCTGCAAGATGTCGTCCGCCAAATCAAGTTGGTCCAGAATCTCCAGCGTACGAGGCCATATGGTCGCAGCTCTGCCGTAGTGAAACAGCTTTGACTTGTCTTCCTGTTCTGTCTGCGAAGTCAGTTGCACTCCAGTATGGGGTGGAAGGACAGACCCATAAGATACGGCTTACATCCAAAGCGTGCTAGCTGGTATGCCATAACAAGGCCCACTGGGCCGCCGCCCACACTGTAGGTTGAAAGAGATATCACAAATTTCTTGAGGAGCTCAAGTGCACACTCACATCACAGAGTCGCAAAACACAGAAGCCATCCACGGAATTGGGCGATATCTTGGACCACTACAATTCCGTGTGAAGACCGTATAATACCTGGGGAACAAATGGGGATTGTGGGGAGAAGACAAGAAGAAGCAACAAACCGATAACGGCTTACGTGTATGCCGTATCGAAATTGAATAGGGCACAGCTGCGTGAAAACTTTCGGATCACCGGGTGAATTGTTGGGTTGACAGACATTGACGATTGGATTATGATCAATTCTTCTATGCCGTTGTCAACGCGGAGATCAGACATCGTGGACACTCGTGCACACCGGTGTATGCCATTCACCGCAGCTCCGCGGCCTGCGTTCCGGGTAGCGATAACACCGTTCGCCGGTCACTTACCCTTCGGGTTTCAGCACAGCCTTACTGAGGCTGACCCAAGTTCTACCATCCCTCATAGGTTATGGCTACGCTGGAACTACCGAATATTAGCTCAATGTCGCAGTCCATCGCCGAAACCAACGATTCCAAGATCGAACAACTAGAAGCCGAGCCTCCTGCTCCAGGAGCCGAGACACTCGTGTTTGAGGAAGGCACTTTGCGTGGATGGCTCACTGTCCTGGGAGGGTACGAAAATGGTTTATTACTCGGGTGATATCGCTTATCTACTGGAATAAAGGTCTCTGGTTGCAATGCGTATGTCTCTTTTACAGCCACGCCTTGCTTTGTCTCACACGTCGTCCGAAAAATTTAGCGACCTTCGGGAATAATCAGGTGAGGTCAATCCTAGCACGAGTCGGTCAGCGCTGACGCTTCGGGGTACCAGTCTTTTGGAGGCAAGAATCTTTTTTACCCCTTCTTGCAACGTGTCTGATCTGGGATTCAGTTTACCAGGACTTTTACACAGTATGTAGCAATTTCGCGGAAGCTCCCGCTTCTCACAGCCTTCAAGCGCACATTCTTTCCGAATGAAACACCCTCGACCATTAGCTGGATTGGCTCTGTTCAGGTTTCACTTGCGTTCCTAATAGGCGTTCTCGCCGGGAAGCTATTCGACAAAGGTTACTTCCGCATACTGCTTGTGTCAGGAAGCCTCTTGCTCCTCTTTTCGTACGCATTTATCTCTGGCCTTCTGTATTGTTGATCCGAGTTCTGCCCTCTAGATCCTTCATGCTGTCGTTGGTGAAACCAGGTCACTTCTACCAGGCTCTGCTGTCACAAGGTTTTGGTATGGGTATCGGCAGCGGACTTATCTTCGTTCCCTCAATTAGTGTCTTGTCTCACTACTTTCGCCGTCGCCGGGCAGTGGTTATGGGAATCGTTCTCTCAAGTAGGTACCTTTTGAATCCATTCGTAAACGAGTTTTTCACTGCCTCCTTAACAGCCGGGTCCCTTGGGAGTATAATCTATGCCATCATATTCAACAAGCTTATTAAACATGAAAATTTGGGCTTCCCCTGGGCCGTGCGGTTGGTGATTTAATTTCTCGGGGACAAGGTCGTTGTTGATGTTGGGTAGCATCATCGCCTTCATAAACGTCTTCGTGCTGGCCATCTCCAACCTCATAATGAAGCCTCGACGTGAGTTTCCATTGAATAACTGCAGAGAATAAAATGACTTGGTTTCTTCCTTAGCTCCGGCACGCAAACCAGAACCGGTCGATCTAACCCAAATTCTACGAGATGGCCCGTACTGGCTGACCAACTTGGGGTACGTGGTCGGCGCTCACACAAACGACATACTTGATGTGAAAGTGCAGCATGTTCCTTGGATTCTTGGGCGTTTTTGTTCCTTGTGAGTCTCATTCAATTTCAACCCAAATGCAGCCAGAATTGAATGGAAAACATTCAGACTTTTACCTCCAACTCTTTTCCTTCAGTCGGGGTATCAACGCCGAGTTTTTGACATGGACTGTGAGCCAAAAATGCAATCCCTATTTTCTCAATGGCACAGTAACCGTGTTTCCAGATCCCGATCCTTAACGCCGGTGCCATGCCTGGGCGGGTGCTGCCCAATTTTCTGGCCGATCGATACGGGACACTGAATGGCGAGCAATGATTGTTGTAGCACGCTCATAGCTAATATTCTGATCTTCGTCTCCCTCAGTCCTTCTTCCCGCTGCATTCCTCTCCGGCACAATCATGTGGGCTCTCCTCGGCATCACGAACGATGCCGGCGTAGTCGTGTTTGCTCTATTCTACGGATTTGTGTCTGGCGCATTCCTGACGTTGGTCTCGCCAACTATTGCGGCGTTCAGTACGAGCCCGACAATGAACGATATCGGGTGTGTAGCCGTTCTGAGATCACTTTGTCCTCCACCTCCGAGCTGAACATTGTTACATCCCAGACTGCGAATTGGGATCTCATACTCGGTCATCGGGCTGGCTCTCCTCGGCGGTACTCCTATCGCAGGCGCACTTCTGACCTCCTCCTACATCTGGTGGAGGCCCCTTCTTTATGGATGTGTGAGTCCCATTTCTAGTGTGTGCGAGCCTCCCAGTGCGGATCGAATTGCCAATATTGCCCTCTCCCGCTGTTTTTATCCGTTTGACTTCATTTTTTGGGGGTACCGTTCTGGATTTCTGATCCACATTTCTGTCCTTTGGTCCCATAGGATAAAACTAACCCATAATTCTGTAAAATTCAGTCCCCTTGTCCAAAAATCGGCGAGGGGACCGGATCAAACCTCCACAACCACCCCAACAAATCAACAAAAAAAAACATGTTCCACTTCTGTCCCCTCACTTCTGAGGTCATCCCCGTGCTTCCCACAACCGGGGAAGTAGTTCTACCAAGTTTCAGCCTCACCCGACTACTCCCCCGAAATCTGTAAGCTCTGAACCTGGTAGGGTTGTAAACTTTCACCAATTTCGAGTATCTGGCGCCCTTTCACTTGTATTTTCCAAGATATACCACAAACTTATATACGCTAGAATCGACTGCTTCAGCGCTACACGGGCATATAGAAATCATATTTTTCCGACCAGAATTGCGAAAGCTATCAATTCTTTTCTGCCAGATCAACATCAAGATTCCGCGCTTTGACCGGTTCCCACGCCCAGACTTTGCCTTGAACGCCCTCGCCCTCCGCTCTTTGAGTGACGTCATCTAATTTTAGATGAAACCGCCCTTCACCACACACTTTTCTCGATCTTCGCGCCCCTCCGTCCCCTCAACGCTGCAGGGCGCTCACCCCGAAACCTTCAGCGGCCGGCCATCAGACGCCAAACGGCATCTCCCGGAGGCGCCGTTTTCCCTTTCCCGCCCTCCTCCCTTCTCGAGATCGCAGGGCGCCCTCCCCTGGTTTGCCCTCCTATCCTCCCACCCTCTCGGCGATCGTCCTCCGGCATTCGCCGCGCCCTACGCGCATTTTTCCCGCCCTCCTGCTTTTACAAATCGCCTATCCATCTCTTCCCCATTCCCGCCCCTCATTTGGAGGGCGCCCGCCCTCCATAACCCCTCTCCCTACTTTCCCGCCCTCCGCTCCTTTTCCCGCCCTTCGCACCCCACGATTTCCCGAAACGACGCGTGACGCGTTTGTTTGCGCGCCGCGTGGCGTGACAGCTGTCAATCAACGACCCCACTTTCGCTCGACCTTCACGCCCACCTTCTGCATCGCTCCCTGCCCTCGTTCCCTTTCCCGCCCCTCGCGCCCGACGCCTTCCCGAAACGACGCGCGACGCGTTTGTTTGCGCGCGCGTCGAGTGACATCTGTCAATCATCCACCACCTAAACCCTAGCACCGCTCGACCTCTACGCCCGCTCTTCCCGCCCCTCGCTCCCTTTCCCGCCCCTCGCGCGCCAGGCCTTCTCGAAACGACACGCGACGCGTCTGTTTGCGCACGCGTGGCATGATACCTCCCATCACTCGCTCTTTGCTCTTCACGACGACGACGACCGCCCGCCCGCCCTGAAGCTTGAAGCTTGAAGTCCCGCCCCCTACTGCTTCGCCCCTCCCCACGCCGTACGGTCTCACATTCCTCGTGCCCCTTCATGCCGCTTATCGCCGCCCACGACGCCGACAGTCCCACGTCGGCCCTAATTCTAGGCGCGTGTCATCTTGCGCTGCTCATCCGCCTCACCGTTCCAATCGCCCGCCGTGTTCAAGCTACTCTTTGCGGCCCGTCTCCCCATTGTCGTCCGTCGCGCTCGATCCCACCGATTCTGCCGATAATGCCGCCCACATCCCGCTTCATACCGCCACGCCTACCCGCCCTGCCCCCGCTGCCGCAAGACCCGTCCCCCCCATGCCGCCGGTGTGCTACCACTAACGTCCATAACCTCGATCATAGCGCGATGTACGTCCGCGTGGGAGCTATACACGCCTCTGGTGCGTCAATCCTCACTTTCCTGCTTCACTACAAGCACTCACTCCTCGTCCTAACACGCGTCCTTTTTCCCCTCTGCACCCGCCCCTTCACTTCTCTCCGCGAACGATGTCATTTTTGCCACAATTAGCATGCAGCCCAACCGCACCCTCCGCGTCTCCGCGTCTCGTCAAGCATACGGCTCCGTATGTCCTTCGTCTGTCGGTGCTCTCGCCTCTGCTCTCGCCTCTGCCAGTTGCATCCTGCGTGTATTTTCCGTTATCGTCGCTTTCTGCCAGACACGAATATGTGGAGCCGGTGAGCAAACTCCATAACGCACCATCTTGGCAGATTCACATCATTCTTTATCAGTTGCATCAATATTCCATTCCATGACGCTTCTGCATCCCAGCACAAGGTATGAATCCTATTCCTCTGGATTGGATCTCTTTAAACGTTCCCTTTTCGTTTTCAATGGCATGCTGCAAGACCAGATACCAGTTCCCATCCACTTGGTATATTATTTTCTATCCATTGCTTACTGCACAACATTCGCACATCCCTGTTCATGAAAAATCATATCTTACTGCCTACATTCGCGGGTCGTCCTTGATTATCATTTCCCCAGTGGTTTACAGTATAGTTTTCCAGGTCAGTTACGCCGAATCAAGGAATGCAGATGACAAACTGTACCTTTTTTCTTTCTGTGCGTCATACCCGCGAAAAGGCGGCACTCTCGTCAGTCAAGCGAAATACCGAGAATTAGTAGGCACATTTGTATGAAAATGAACGAATCGTACATATACTATCTCGGCAGCCAAACGCCACAGAAATTCCGGCGCAGGCGGGTTAGGAAATAATGAAACATAACTGATATCAAACGGGTCAGCAGTCACTCGACCCTCAAAGGAAGCGACGAGACCTACCATGGCCTGAAAAGCGGTGCAGGTAACTGACTTCCTCCGAACGCTTGTAACCATGCCCACGCCCATCCATGCACTTGGCACGAAGAGCTCAAGGGGAAAAAAAGCAACTTGGGCTTGATGTGGTCAGATGCGGATCTGCGTTGAAGTAAAATGGCCAACTCATCTCAAATACGTGCGATTTGCTTGCATACTTCCCAAGCAACTGGATCACGAAAAGTCAGCGAGTGGAAGCCGGAAATAGAACATAACTACCTGTTGAAAATCTACTGTGGACGGTCCATTGCAACAACTCACCAACAGTTTCGGAAAATTCCCGCATGACAGACAACGGATGGAAGGTTAAATAAAAGAACGCCTTTTTTCCCCCCCTAGGTGGGCGTCATAACGCAAGAACATGCGGGACTTCGGGCAGGTCAGATAACGAAATCTAGTAACAACATTTGTACATGAAATGGAACAACGATACTTACCTCGGCATCGCACGTCCGCATTGAATTTATTTAACTGGCATCAATCGAGTCAGTAACAAGTGTTGCCTCAAATGAGATGCAACGTTCCGCCACTGCCTATTTCTGCGGCGGTCAACGGTCTGAACAAATGTGACATAATCAGTTTTCAAAAGTGGAATTAGGGTTACGAAACGTACCTCGATTTAAGCGTGAACGAACATAGTTTCACGCCTGTAGGTTAGTTGGGTAAGTAAAAAATCGAAAAGTATCAGCAAGAAATTCTGACGCACCTCAAAGTAAATCGAATCCATATCTTTTGCATGCGCGTCATATCGAACCAATCAATGTCACGCTAGTCAAGTCGGCGAGGAAGCGTCAGCGGATTGGGAGAAAGGGACTACAAATCGGCCGCACGGGCGCCTTGTATCGCGCCATGGCATGGAATCCATATAGCATTTTATGCGCGTCCCGGCTGGCTCTCTGACCGCGGCACTTGCATGCGGTGTTTGGTTCGTGCGGGTTCCTAGTTCGGCGTCACCGGAACGAACCGCAAATCGGGCGCACGAGTGCGCGGCATCGCCCCGAGAAACGGAAACCCAGTAACTCTTCTCACTCCTGAGCATAATGGAGACACGCGTATCGAAAATGGTGTGGGAGTCCGTAGGCTGTGTCGCGAGGAGAAGCCGCAGCCCAATGCGAGCGAAGACGCGCGTAGTACCTCCGTCGGTTATGAATCCTGGAATTCAGATGGCAAAGGGCTGGACCTTGTGAATAATTCAATCTCAAATCCACCTCGTCGACATACCCGGTGCGCACTTAGCCATTTCTCGCAGACAGCGTGTCACTGAGCATGACGCCGTCCTGCACAAGCCAACACATCAGTTCTGGTGAAGGATCGTGGCACATAGAACGACGCACCCGTCCAGACGGAACGCGACCTCCTAACCCTTACTTCCTCTCCTAATTCAATCCACATCCTTCCACTGCGGGAAAACTCTCCTAGCGTTCCCGATTGAATCTTGGAAAGATTTCGGGCCCGCCGCAGCGAATCTCCTGAAGTCGTTCGCATTATCCTAGCTTTGCTCCGCCATTTCCCACATCTTCTCCCCATTGTTTTCAAGTCCTTCCTAGCGTCTTGTCACGGTTAATATTCTTCAAGGATTCATACCTGCATGTACAGTACCACCCACCTCTACCGCGCTTGTCCCCATCATGCAACCGCCATGACGGTCAGGAGCAAGCGAGGAAGGCAGCACGGATGCAATAGGCCGTGACGTACGCCACAGCCTCGGAGAGAATGCCGTGGATGATCGTATCACTCGGCATCTTTCCTCCGACGCTGTGGCTCATCAATCGGCTTCCTCCTGACCACCACACTCGACTTTCGCGTCGTGTCCGTAGACACTCCATAGCGCAGTTAATGTTGAGAAAATTGAAATCAAATACTTAACAGACGGCCGAAAGCACCGAGAATCAGCGCTGGCGACTCATAGAAATGTGCTACGTTTGAACCTGCTGGAACCAAAGCCGTCATTTGTCTTTTCTGAATGTGCCGGGTATGCCAGTACGCGACGCGTGTAGAGGTAGTAATTTAGCAATTGCCGCGGCGATCCTATTGCGGTAATGCCCTGTGATCTGTCCAATTCATCACTGCTTGCCCACCTCCCGACACGACTACAGGAAAGCCCATCACAATGTCCCGTAGCGCGTATCCATCTCGAAGCATACACCGGCAAATTCAAGATATGCCACCTTCCAACCACTGTTCTGACAGCAAATCCTGTGGGTGGCTGTGAGGGCTTGGCTCCCATTACCTAATCATACACGTGCTTCTCAAGCCTCAAATCCCCCAGCAACCCTCAAGCGGAGAAGGTCGGCCACCAAACATGTGGCACTCTTTTCGAAATTTCTTGCGAAACTGGCTATTTTCCTTCCAGTCATCCCCTTCCCCTACTACCACGTCCGAAAGGGTGGGGTAAGTATCCTCAAAATCTTGAAAATATGACCTCAAAGGCTCAAACTGCAATTCCAGAGTTGAAAATTACCAAAATTTCTCCCGAAACTCTCCTATTTTGGAATTACCTGATCTCTGCTTCCCAGGGCCTCCTTTTACACCCCATTCCACTACCTTCAACGGTTGAAAGACTGGATTAATTTCCAAGGAATCCCTGGGAAGATTCCATTACGCCAAGCCACTAAAGTGACTAATCCCTAGCAATTCACAAAAACTACATGGCATCGCAGGCACGGTGGGCGGGCGCAGCCGTACCTTCATGCGCGGCGCCGTTTGGCATGCACCACATGGTGCCGGCACCGGCCCCCCATTCTCTTTCTTTTTGCCTCAGGCGTAGTGGATAGTATGTGCCATGCCGAGTCAAACTTACAGGATCCTTGTCAACGCCTAACTCTAGTTTCAACCATTGTACAAACTTATTTGGGCTCTTAATCGTCACTGCTATGTACCGTATCGCAGCCGTGTTTGATTTCTCAGTGCTGTTCAATTATTTACCTGTATAAATGGATGTGTGTACCGGCCTGCGCCAGATTCCATTTTTCTTTTCATCCCTGCTTCGTCATTTCATCCTTGAGATTTCGCGGCGCGCAGCCGTCGCGAGAAGCAACCCCATTTGTCGCCCGATGAGCCAGTACTTTTCCCAGAGCCGCGCAACGCCCATCCGCAACGTCCACAGCGCCTAACCCCCCCTAGTAATTTCTCGACAACCCCGTCGCTCCCGACGCGTCACTTTCGCAGTGGTAGTCCAGCAGACTGGAGGCCTAGATAATCCAATCCAGAGTAACCCTGCTAAGTACAGTGATTATGCGAGCTCGTCATATTTGACTGCGTACAAAGATTCCAGAACGAAAGCTTGAGTACTCGTAATCAATTCAAAATTCACACATTCACAATAATTCTACTACTCCTCGACACGTCTCGCCTTGGTGCGATCCGGTCTGGTGAAGACACGATTTTCCGGCTGTATGCTGCGATTAGGGTTTTTACCTCCTCCCTTGCCTGATTTCTTTGCCTCACGCGCTCCCTCAACAACGCCCCTCATCGCTGCCCGAACCCGCACCGGAGCCTGTTGGGACAGATTCTGAGTTTTCTTTGTTTGGCCTGGGGATCGACGTGCGCGCGGCGAGAAAGGGGACGGCGGTGCACTCGGTAGCAAAACCAGATTCTTCGAGCTGAATTCCGGGTGCTGTAAGTCAAAGACTTCAGCCGCGGGGACGATATATCCATCGCCAGAAACTGTTTGAAATTAGCGCAATACAGCGAAAAATAATTCTGCACTCACCCGCCAAGGAGAAGCTCGGAGCGTAACACATTCCCCCCTGCTCGAACCTGCTCAAACACATAATCTTGGTGTAACACCTGCAACGCGTCATTTCACAGTATCTCGGCCACGACAGAGACCTACCGACAAGTCGTTCCTGTAAAATTTATATATAAAATCATGGTCCTCCGCCGAAGCCGCAAAAGCGTAACGGTACGGCTCGTGGGTCTGACGAATAATGCCGCCGTTGGCGGCTTCAGTTATATCAGTCATGCTCATACTCAGAGAATACACTTGCTGTATATATCCCGCAAATCGGCACGGCCATTTGGACTGAATATGGCGCCTATGCAGATCAGCACTCGCCAGAATCTCAATCATTGCGCGCTTACTGTGATTTTGAAATACGAGTGACATTTTCACTTCGGTTTTGGGCGATGAAAGGTCAATCACCCACCGGCCTCGCCCACCCTTCTATATAAATGCCCATTCCCCTAGCTCCCGCTCATGTTGCAATGGCCTGTCCATTTCGAGTAAAACGTGTTTACCACTGAAGGATGTGAGCCTTCCTAAACGGAGAAATCGTCAATGAGCAGCGCCTCGAGTCTTACGCTTCCACTTCCTTGACGTCAATGTTCCTGTCCGAACCTCAAGTCATTTCAGAGTCAAACGTTCCCTATTTCAGTCCCTTTGGATTTTAACTGCAAGCGCGACATTGAACTAGAAATCAATTTGCGTATCCATTGCGAATGAAACGTGTTGACAACTGCCGGATACGCATTCCTAAACGGTACAATCGTCGCTGAAAAACGCCTCGAGTCGTGCGCTTCCACTTCCTTGACGTCAATATGCTTGTTCAATACCCATCTTTCGGGCCCGCCGCAGACAGGTGCTCACCACAAGTTCAACAAAAGTCAAACGTTCCCTATATCAGCTCCTTTTGACTCCAGCTCAAAGCCCGACATTCAATCAGAATTCAAGTCGCGCACGGCGATCACCGTGTCCGATCCCGCCAAAAAGGCGTGAATTCGTTGAATTTTCTTTCTTGTTCTTAACCGTCGACAGCGTCATCACCTCAGAAAGTATTGCTTGATTCGAGAAATCATTACAATCATACCGAAACGTTCACAGTAATTGACGTTGGTCCACCATCCACGCGAACACCTGATGAAGCCTTTGCGTCTTCAACACCACCACGCCGGTCGCCCATGACCAGAAAGCCCCAAAATCTTTAAAATCAAGCGTCGCATCATAGTCCCCCAGCCAAAGATCATCGCCCGGATCCGTGCAAAACGCGTAAAGCGCAGCATGAATAATGTACTCGTCCCGGCAAACCGCTACATCCTCCACCCACTCATGACCCGCCTATCGGAATGATCCATTAGCAACACGAAAAAAATTCGGTTGTCACTTACTTTCCGGGGAATTCCGCACTGCCAGCATACGCCCTCCGCACCCTTCATCGCTGACTTATGCCACCTATGATAAAAGTTGTCCTCAATACTTTTAGGGCAACCATTTCGGTCGTGGGCATCCCAGTCCGCCGAACCACGCGCCCAACATGCGGCACATCCGTCACGAAGCCTCTCCATAGCTTTCTTGAGTTTTTTCATCAGCTTTAATTGCGCGTCTTCAGCCTGCCTTATCGATGCGCTGTTGATCTGTATAGCCAAACCTGCCGGTGGCGCACGATTGGTGGTGGCTGCAAGCGCGCGTCGCCTACATAAACATTCAATTGTTGCACCGCAGCAGAAAAAGTAGGTCGCCTACGCTCGTCCGAGTGCGCTCCTAACATTTTCTGTAAGCGAGGCAGGAAAGGAATAGAGCGTTGATGGACTTACGGTGCGGTTGAATCCAGCGTTGTTTTAGATGACGACGCCCTAACAAATTTCAGCAAATCGCTGAATTAACCTTGCAGTAAATTCGACATACACGGCGTTTTCCTGTCGTCTACAGGAACATTGAGTTGACAAGCAAAGTGCAATTAAAAAATGAAACCTCGGCAGGGGGGCAAATCTGAAAATAAGGCTTCAATAATACAAACAACCTCTGGGCTAACACTCACTGTCGACCCGGACCGTGAGAGCTCGAGGCGCTGAGTAGATTCTTGAGTAAGGAATCGCGTTCAAAGCAAACTTACACAGCGCCGCTGCCAAATTCTTATCAGAGCGTGAATAAAGTGGAAGTGGATTGCGTACCTTCTGCTAGACGGATCTCTGCGGGAAGATGTCAGCAAAGAACGGTTATTGAATTTCCCAACAAACCTCATCGCTTCGCTGCTACCGTTGGCCCCAGAACTAACAAAATTGTTTGCTTGTTACATCCGGCGAAATTAGACTTACGTGTTGGCCGGAAATCTGCGTGATGGGCTCTGCGAGACGCTCATCGTCATCGTCGAACTAAAAGTTCAGATCAGGAGAAATCACAAGAAAAAGGATTGACTGTACAAATCCATAACTCGCGTGGAGGAACTGACGCTTAAGCGAATTCATCAGACAAAGTTCACGGATTCCAAGCAAGCTCACTCGTCGTCGCCCCAGGGATCATACCGCGCGGACTCGGGTGCCGGGGGCGAAGGTGGACCTTGTGACGAAGTGGGTCGACGTTCAACATGCGATATCCCGAATATTTCGGCCTCATCCTCGTCGGGTTCCGCACTGAAAGGGTTCAAATTCAAGCGATCATGGAGAAATAAAACAGGACGTACGCGTTCGCAAGCCTGCTCCGACCCATTTGTGGCGGTAGGGCGCTCCTAAATGGCATCAGTTTTAACCTGAAAAACAAAGGTGCAACTCACCGTTTCCCATGCACTGAGCTGTCATTTTGCCGCGCTACAGTCCGCCCGGTCGCATGTCTGTTTCATACTCAGGAATAAGGAAAACTCGACGCTTGCTGCACCACTCACCTCTGACCCATCGCAGGCGCAGACGTCGTTGAGCGACCCCCGCAGATACGACTGCCGGGTTACCTCCCCGGCCCTCCCGTCTGCCGTCATATCGCTCCAACGGCGGCGCATTCTGGACGATCGCAGACCTCCGGGGTGCGGAAGCTGTATCGTCTGAATGTGCAGGAGCCCGGGCGACGGGAGTCGGAACAGGAAGGGGCGGTGCCGGAATATCATGCCGGATCGCACGGTCACAATTGTCGCATAGCTCCGCGCCCTCTAAGCTAATGCAATTCACTGCGAATCCGTCCAAGAACAGTGAGTCTTTGATGCGTCGACACTCCGTCTTGTCGTACGCCCACTGTATCAGATACTCGCCACCAAATGGCTTGCTCGGGTTAGCGCGTATTGGCTCGGAGTCTGCAGGAACGAAGAAGACGGCTCGGCCTTTCGTCTTGTTACGCGCGGTTCGCGCCGTCATCTGTTTCTTGCTCAGAGCGTTGTGTGCGTGGCCAATGCATACCACATCGCGTACAGGCAAGTTGACGCCCTCCGCTAAGATCGTGGTCGAAACCATGATTTTCGTGGCGCCTTTAGCCCATGCGCTGTACGTTGCCGCCCGATCGTCGACGTCGACTTTACTGTGGTACGGGGGGACATTGAGTAGCGCGGCGACATAGTCTGTCTCATCGCACGTGCAACAGAAGACCATGGCTTTGTCGGCCGGGTTGCGGTAGGTCTTGACGCGATCCGAAATATACTTGACCGCGCCGTCGATGTACTTTTCCCTTGGGAAGTACGGTCACCCCGTACGCGATGTTGGGGTTTTCGGTCGGCATCCGGATCTCCTCCCAATCGTAGATTCCCGTTATCTCCATGAGGTCGAGTAGGAGATGAGGAGGGAAGGTGCCGGAGAAAAGACTGATATGCGTCGAGGCCTTGAATGTATCGCAAATCCGTCTCATCGGTTCCCGGTAGTGAAACGCCAACACCAATAGATGGAATTCGTCGAAAACGATCCGAGCTAAGCGCCTTGTCTCGATGAGATCGGACAAGAACCTGCTCCAAAGTCAACGCCGAAATAACTCAAAGACAAGGAAACGCACTGCAGGAAATCGTCGTTGACAGCCAGTTCCACAGAGACGTACACCATAGTCGCACTTGGGTCGACGCTCCAAGAATTTTTGTACTTGTGCACCCGAATTCCAAACGACGCTGCCCGGTCCTTGAAATCTTCCCCGAGACCAGTCAGCGGCTGGATCCAAACCGTTACCAGATGCTTGTCAAACATCTGCGCTACAAACATTCCCAAGAATGTTTTGCCGAAATCACAGGGAACGACAGCCAAGATGTGCCGCTGGCGAGCGATCATTTTTTCGACGATTTCACCCTGCTTCGGCGAGCGAAACGTAGCCTTGGGGTCGTTCAAGAATTTGCGGAGGGCAGCGAGACGAGAGGGATGCACGAGCACGGAAGTCGTAGGCGGAAGCGCGCCCGGAAGCGGAGGGGGAGGAGGTTTTGGGAAATACGCAGCACTCAGCTTGACGAACAAACTCTCCATGTTCTCCGCCAGGTTCGTCTTGGTGATTACGTCCCCGCGATGCACCTCGATTCGCTCCACGCCGCCTGGAAAACTCCTTAGTCTTCTTAACGAGCCATTAACAAGGCCAACGCACTTGCATCACCATTATTCAGGCGCTCCGCGACGTCGGGAAGGAGTACAACGCCTTTATGCGCGGTCGCACCAATGTGCAGCCTTAGCGGCTCGGGTTTGTCGACGCCAATCAGAGCTTGCCATTTTATTGTGGTCGTAATGCAACCCTCGACGTGCTTGATGGGCGCGTTGGCGAGCGAGGCGCGGTCGAGCCCATAGTGTTGTTTGGACGTCGTCGTCGAATGGTGGCTAAGCGCGTCGTACATCTCATCCCTCTCCAAATCATGCTGAACGCCGAAATTGTACCGCATAAAAGCGGTTACGATGCTTCGGTACAGCAGGATCTTCGTCCCTAGGTGTAGATGTAGCGAAGTAGCCTCCCCGAGGTCAGCGCTAATGACGTCGCCGGAAATGTTGGAGCGAACGTCGGGCCAGAGGTACATATTGTAACGCTCGGCCTCTTGATCGCCCCGGAAGAAGCGTATCAGGTCCGACTCGAACCGACGTAGGTACACCAGATTTCGGATAAGTCGAAGGGATGTCGCTAGGGGAGGAGCACCCGGAGTGAATCGCTTCTTCAGGATCTTGTGCGACGTCTTGTCTTGGATGCCGACAATGACGAGCGTATGGTATAGGATCATCAGATTCCGGACACCGGCACCGGAAACGTTGCGAAGAAGGTCGCGCGAGATCTCGGTGGCACGGATCGACGGACCTACACCGACGATTTTCAGCGTGATCAAGAAGCGGCGTGCGCGCGCACAAGCGCGCAGGAGGCGGAAACAAGGCGCGGATTTCCACACGATGCGCCCGTCGATGATGTTCACGAATTGGGCCGCCCTCTCCGGCGACGAGAGCAGCCATTCGCCGTAGAGGTCCGCCAAGTCGGAGAACGGGTTGCGAGGATCGTCTATGAACGAGTACCCAGCCGTCACGTTTCGGGGGTCGTCGACCAACGAGCGAATGTCGATATCACGGGAGAACCATTCGGGGATCGGCTCCCCGAAAAAAATATATCGCGCGCGATAATAGTGTCGTATTCGGTGGTCAGGGCGTCATGAAGTACCGCAAAGTCGTCCAGACTAACTGTAGATCCCTTGTAACTGAGTTCCCGACCGCCGTCGTCGGTAAAGTGGACGTTGGCCTCCACGTATTCCTCTCCACGAATACTCTTGAGCAGAACGGACATATTGAATAAATAGGCGAAGACCGTATCTTCGCCATCCGTCAAGAACTTCTTATAACGTGCGTATGCCCTATTCAAGACAAGTCAGCATCGCCGTAAGCCGCAAGACGCGCAAAACGTACTCTGCGGTTTTCAGCGACTCCGTATCCATGTCCAGCTCCATCTGGAACAAGACGGTACCCCGTACTCCCCAAATCAGCTTCGCTACGACGCGCCCAATCTCCGACGATCGGATAAATTCGGATTCTCCCATGCATCTCGCGACGAGGAAGGAGATTACCGTCAAATCGAACCACGAGATGTTGCCCTTTTCCTTTTCTTCCGTTAAGAGGGAGAAAACGGCGCGGTGGAGGAGGGGAGCTGCAAGGAATGGATTGCACTGAGGGTGTACCAAAATCTCCCGCAGCGATAACAGATTGTCCTCTTGTTCGCGCGTTAGCAGGTAATACGGCTCGTCCGGGTTGGCGTAAGCCTGTTCCATACAATTGAACAAAAAGGCGGACAATTTCGCGCGAGTATTCGATCGTCGTGGCGGCTTCCAGAGTACGAAACTCGTCCTGCGTATTCAGGCTACAGACAACAGTTTAGAAATGCGCAAATATTTCCGTCAGCAACGACGTACTTCGAGACCTGAGCCATTTTGCGCATCAGGCCTTGCGAGGTGTGTCGCTTGATCGCCTTCACGATTTGCTGGAAATATTCTGCCGTGTACTCACGGAGCCACGTTTCGTATTCTTGGTTTTGCCCTTGCGGAAGCGCAGCGCGGGAAGCGACGATACGGGGCGGAGTGTCCGCGATATATTCATGCCACCCTTCTCTCTGGAAAAATTGATCCAGTGACTGAGTGTCGACTTGTACCGCAACGGGTAAGGATGAGTAGTCGGTAGGAGGAGCGAAGGTAGTCTTGTAAATTGAGGCGGCGTCGGGGGCGGTCTCATCGCGTCGCACGAGGCGCGAGACATCGACAGAAAATGAGGATCTCGAAAACGGGAATTTTTGGCCGTATGCCCGGAAATGCTCATCCTCCTCGCCGTCTTTGCGCGGGCACGACCTCTGGGACTGGTGGGAGCGGAGCGTACTCTCTTGCGCAAAGCCGTGGCCGCATCTTGCGCAAAAATATAGAGGTGTTTCGCTAATTGCGAGCCCATACACCGGCGCACGACCTGCAGGGGGGAAAATGGGCGCAGGGGGGTGGACAAACTCGAACTCTCCCTCAAGAAGCCCCACCATGTTCTTCGGGAACGAGGCATCGGCGGAGTGAGCCCGGATATGTTCTAGAACCGTTTTTGGAGTAAGACACGTTCCGCAATTCGTACAAACGATGATGGGGTTGCCGAACTCGTGGGTGATGATAATCGAACATGCGCGCAAGGGAATAGCGTCATGGTCAGTGATGGTTGTAGGCTCCGGGCTGTAAACATAATCCAAAGCCTCGAAGTTTGGCGGAGAAGGTGGGATTCCAGATCGTGGCGCTAGGGGCGGCGTTGGCGGTTGTCGTCGGCCGAGGCCGCGGACTGGAGAGGGAGGAGGCGGGCTTGATTGCCGGGGGAAACTAGGCGGATCGGGGTTCATCTCGGCCGTCTCGAGCGCCTCTTGAAGTTTTTCGCATCGTTTTACGTGCTTCTGCAGTTGGTAGGGGTCCACGTATTTTTCCTTGCACCGGGTACAATGGAAAAAACCGTTCACGCGCTTGAATACCTCGACCTCAGTTTCGTCGGGAAAACTCGCTTTTGTCTCCTCCTGATGGACCAGCCGGCGGTGGGTTTTTTTTGCCTACACCTAAGATTTGACGATTATTGCACTTTTTACACTGGAAACCGTCGGCAGGAGCCTCTTCGTCCGAAGAAGCGCTACAAAATCGTGAGTAAGGGTCTCGCCATGCTGTAGAACTTTTCCTTGCCTCATTGCAGGTAGGATAGCTGGTGGAAGGGAAGAGAAGGGGGAAGAAGAAAGAATCGCCCCCAAAATGGCGCCTTTTCGAAGCCCCAAAATTCGCACGATTCAGGCGGAGCTCGAATGTGTTTGATGGCAAAGAGGGAAAATTTGTCGTTGCAATTATATCGACCAGGGCTATCGCACTGCTTGTGAAGAATAAATTCACGGTTGTATCCGCAGGAGAGGTTAAATTGAACAAGGGTTACCCCCTTGTATCAAGTTACGTACAGTTAACTCGCCAGTAAAAAGCGCTGGGATCCGACAGACGTACAGTATAATCTCGAGAGAATCTTTTTTTCGTTTCGGATATATTCTTCCTTCTGTGGATCAACTGCGAATCAAATCCGTGAGGAGGGAATGACGATACCTTCGGAACCAAAATTTCATTGGATGCCCTGAGCGCCTGCCCCGGTGCCACCGAACGGTACCGCACTGCGAGTTTTCTGTTCGCAGGCGCCTCGAAAGTTGCGGCACATAGGCAGGAACCGGTTATCTGCACGAGGATTATGAGCCAAGGAGAATGAATTGTACGCGCACACAATTACTTACGTTCAGTTGAATCGCCTGAATTTCTTTTTCCTTTTTACCGTACTTTCGATATCTTCCCTGCATTATTGTATTTTGATATTAAAACCAGATTTCTTGTTCTTGTTACCCCCCGAGTTGTGGCTTCAACGTATCGAGGTGAAATTGCAGAGCAGACGCTACTTTCCTCGAAAACGGTATAGTCCTTGGCATAACAAGTCCATGCCCGGCGTGCCAGCTCCGCGCATAATCAAAAAACGTCCCCGTCGAAGCGATCGAAAAAATCACCCTCTCATTTCAGGACATTCGCATTTCAAAATGCGCGCGGTCAGGACTTACGGCTAGCGTTGACCTGTTTGACACGGGAAACGCACGCGATGCGTATCCTCGAGAAATATTCCCAAAACTCAATCTTCCAAGCGCACGAACAACGCTTACGACACCCGCGCAACGTGCTGCCCCAGCACTACTCTCTGTACCAAATTCACATAGTCTAAAGTACCGGGTTATAAGTCAAATGCAATTGATTTGCTGCAGAGGCAATCATCCACATTCTATTCTTTACGGTAGTCATTCTACGTCCATTGAAGGACGTCACCACGACGTGTTGGCCCCAATCTCTGCTGAGTCTGCTCAAACGCCCAAATTAATCCACGGCGACCACTCCAGACTTCAACTCCGCATTCGTACCAGCGCCAATGCGCATACGGCCTCAATTTTTTTCCTTGTCGCTTGTTGCGCGTAGATTCAATTCGAAATCTTACCCTCTCAATTTTTCTTATTTCATCTGTTCAATCGTTATATTCAAGTATTTGTCCTTGCGTAGATCAGACGATCCTGCTTAACAATGGCTACCGAATAACAGCACCTTCTTTGATCCCATCTCAATCTTTGCCTCTCGCCATGTCCCCAGCTCCCGCCAATATTCCCTTGCCCATTTTCCCAGCCGAGATCTGGCTACAGTTCGTCACACTTGCACCCAATCCAGACCAATTCTCGGGTATTTGGTCGGCTCTAGATGCAATAGTCGACGGCGTCAAGTCAGCTCGACTCCATTTGCATGAGCCCGATCAAGTGTCCACGGAGCTGCAACGATTGGAGGAGTCGCGCGATTGCCTCAAGGTCCACGAACTTTACCTCCGATTACAATATGACCCAAGTCCGTCATGCGTTACTCCAAACGCCTATTGATATTACAGCTCTTTGCGGAACTTAGGGCGCGGCCTGTTTTTTTCTGATTTTGATGTTTTTCACCAGATCTGCTGCCCTGAGCGCAATTTTGACCGCATTGGGTTGGGAATTGGTGTGTTGGAATCGCATTGAGAATCCGCAGTCAACCTAATACCGGTATTTTTGATGCCATCAGAAAATGCCATTTCTGCCAAAAAATCTCGGCTTTCAGCAAGTCAGCTGTAGCAGTTGGAGTACAGCTTGCACTAACCTAATCTTCTGATATGCTGACTGTATACATATACTCTTGTCAACCATTACATTTTTACATGTAGACATACCCAAATCCACTTTGACTGCTCTATTTTCCCAAGGAGAAGAATAACCATTTCAACAAAGTGCACAATGATTTACAATTACTTCCAATATTGTCTGTCCAAAGTTCACATTGACTAGAATATATGTATAGGTATGGGCTATCCAAGAACTAGGTCAATCGGAGGAGTAGTTCAACTACTACAGCTGACTTGATGAAAGCCGAGATTTTTTGGCAGAAATGGCATTTTCTGATGGCATCAAAAATACCGGTATTAGGTTGACTGCAGATTCTCAATGCGATTTTAACACACCAATTCCCAACCCAATGCGGTCAAAATTGCGCTCAGGGCAGCAGATCTGGTGAAAAACATCAAAATCAGAAAAAAACAGGCCGCGCCCTAAGTTCCGCAAAGAGCTGTAAATAGCAATCGTTCCAGACTTCAATTCTCAGAAAACCGTGTTCTTTTCCTTGCCCAAGTTCACTAATCTCCGGTCCCTCACCCTGTCTGGCGAACGTATAACCCACGAACTCTACGGGGCATTGATCCACGTTCCGTCCCTCTTCGAGCTCCATTTCATATCGTGTGGCCTGTATGCCTTCCCTCCTTCCACCTACTCTGACCCCGGCTCTCTTTTTCATGTCAAAATTCTTGTACTCCAAGATGTCTACCTTCACAATGGCCATAACCTCCGCATCGACCAATTTCTAACCATTTGCCCCCATTCGCTACTTAGCCGTCTGCGTCGCCTCGAAATTGGCTCCAATAATACCCCCTCATATCGTCCAATGGACGCTTCCGTACTGTTCCTCGCTCACAGAGGTGCAAATCCGCCCCTACAGTTTCTTCGTCAATGACACGCTTACTCTCTCTTGCGTAACCGCATTCGACGGACCGTCTGAGATTGCGGCCAAGGTTTTACGCGCGTCGTCCACTATCACTCGCCTTTCTATCTCCCACCCTCTTACGTTGCACGATGCACTGCACGTTCTCCGCACGGGCGAGGTTCAACCCATCACAGACCTCAGCATTCAAATCGAAGAATGGGACATCCGCATCTTGGAGTGCGTTGCGGGCACCTTCCCTCAATGCCGGCAGCTCGCAATCACCTACAGCGGTCTGCCGCTGAGCAAAGTAAGCGTAAATCCCGCATTCAAGTGAATCTCTGATCTCACGTTGTAGGCGCTGCTTGCGGCTATCGCCCATGATCATTTGGCTAGACTGCAGAAACTTCACTCTTTCTTTCTGCATGGGAAACAAAGGTCAGGGTCCGCGCAAGAAGATCTCGCAGCCGCCTACCGCCTCCAGATTGCTCTTGTATTCCACCCTGCCCTCGATATAATTGGTGTTGCGGGCGGTATTTGGTATAGACAGGGGCGATCAATTAGCTGGATATGCAAAAGTTATGACCAAGGCTGGGAGACATGATTTTTCATGTTGTACAAGTGCTCATAATTGATTCGATTTCTTGGCCGCCGCTCAATCCAACTCAATGCGAAGCCCGAGGACTCGTCTCGTTTGAACTGAATCCATGCTAGGTCGGTCGTACTAATCCCTGTTTTAGCTCGATGGAACACATGTTCAGTATTTTTTCATTCAAGATCAGTTACAACGCGTATTCAGAGGATATTTCCGCAGAATTCCGCCTATTTCACCCGTTTTACACTGATTTCCGCATGTAACTACCACCACTGATCTTGGTTCTCCGTCTCGGCTATCCCGTTCTTTTCCGTCAAGTTTTCTTTCCTCTACATCTCATGCAATGAGTATTTTTTCACAGTTAGTATCGACTGCCTATACAGCTTTTGTTTCCGCTCTTCATTCACTCCGTTTTGATTTTCAGGTCGATCCAGCTGGACCTTTGCTGTGGCTCAGTCTTCTTTGAAGATACGTCGCGTCCCGTTTGCCAAGTCTGTTCATTTTGACAAACCAAAAAAGTTTTGACATTCATTACAACTCAAGCTCGTTTTTTCCAGTCAAAGGCGGTGAAAATTCAAGTAGAGTGCGTGCACGATTTGAGTCAATGTATCAACTAGAACTTTGAATAAGCTGGTTTAATTCAAATCACTTGCACCAACAATGTGTAGGCCTCAGAATCTTCACTCGGCGACCCCCAATCCCGCGCACTCCATTCAATCAGTAAGAAGAAAGGAGAAGACAAGAATTTTTACCTTGACAGTTGAAGTATTGATAGAATAGCAATGAAACGGTTCAGGACTGGGAACCTCGAGCTAACTATCCTCTGACTTAATCTGATGTGCATTGTGTGAGCAAGGGTCTCTATAAACATACCTCGCGTCATGACAGTCGATGGGAATGATAATCCCAGTGGCTGCATATTTACTATAGAGGAACGTGTCGAAGACCGTTTTTAACCAGTCCTTATTACAAGCTCAGACACTGAAATCTGGTCGCGTTCACGGAAGGAGAGTACGTGTTCAGATATTCCCGGCAAACCTACCTGGAAACGAAATGCCGGTCAAATAATAGATTAGATTGATATATGTCCTTCGGACGCATGCGCGCGTTGAATCATGGGCAACAATTATACCTAATTCGCTCAAGCAGAGTTTCCGCCTTTCGAAGTGCAAAGTTTTGGGTCCGCAACAATCCGCCGAGACACGAGAAAATGTACGCACTCGAGACATAATAACTCGACCACTGCACGACGTGTTCAATCAAGGATTAAAAGGTCCGTCGAGCATAGATTTAGCCTGGAAGAAAAGCCAAGTGCAGGTCAGTACGCCTTTGAATGTGGAAGCATAAGGACGTACTTTTAAAGTAACCCGTCAGCAAGAGAATTGAATAGTGAGCTTGTCAATGGCGTACCCGAATCGCGACAGAGATCTTCAAGCTATTCAGAAGACTGCTCTATCAAGCTGGACGAATTCAAAGCAAGAATCCCGGCTAGATTGAATATATCAACGGAATTTACCTATATAATTCGTCAGATATTCCAGCTCAAGTCCGTTCACTGCTTCGAAAACTCACACTGAACATGAACAGGAACTAGTTTGGAGTAGTAGGCGAGGATTTGTTTCACCAGAATCCAGGGCAAAGCCAGTCGAATTTGAAGAAATCATGAATGCAGGTTGAACTGAATACCTATATAATTTGCCAAATGTTTCAGCGCAGGTCCGTTACAAATCAGTCAGATTTTATGGTCGAAAGGGCGAACGTACCCGTTTCAATGAACGCCGGTTCAAATTCTTCATCAATGCATATCCTGCGCGAGTATTTCCCTCGAAGCTTTGAATGAATTGACAAGCATTCAAACAAGGCTCTATAACGCAAGTCGAATTTAAAGTAGTCAGATCAAAGGAAGAAGAGAATTTACTACCCATATATTGAATGGGTGGGCTTGTAGGGGAGCGCAAGCGAATCGCCGTGAACTCTGACTATGCTCATTTCCGAATGACTCCCAGGATATACACACAGCTCCGGAAAAGGCGTAATCCGGGGGAAACTTTTGCGGATATTCCCGGCTGCCACGCGGTTAACTCTGTGATACTTATTTCAAAGTCGGCGTCCCAATAGCTTTCTCGAGTTCCCAGTTGTATCGTATAATCGTGCCGAGATTCGCTAGCTGGTCTGGTTCCTCTCCGAGTCACCTGCTACCTGGTCTCAATCATATATACAATGTCTCTTCCCTTCTAGCTGAGGTAGAATTCGCAAATGCGAGGTTGAACAGTCTATCTCAGCTCGCACTCATGTGAATAAACTCATACTTCTGTGTGACAGCTTCCAAGGTTTCTTTTCACTGCCGAGTTTCGGAAGAAGGTTGACTTCAGCAATAATTGGAATGTGCACTGAATTCCTGATCAAACGGGCTGTGTTCTGATTTTAGCAGCAAAACGACTCGTCCGTAAAGCTGTTGTCGAAGAGTGACCACGCTGAACTGCAAATCTCTGGAGTTGCATAAGATTTTCGACGGCATGCCATTTTCCAGGATTCTGAAGTTTACTTCACAGCTAGCCGTTGAATAATTCCTCCACCGACGACAAAGGCATTTTCCTAACTGCCTTGCGGCAAATTCTGTTTTTTCATCCTCTATCCAGAACTTTCCCTCTCGTAGTGCTTTGCATTCAATATTGTAACGTTGTCACCAATCGGATCAGAGGATTCTTGAAGAAGTTATCGGATGACGGGCAAAATTCACTGACGGAATGGTTTGAAAGACGGAGACCACGATGCACAGGTGAGGACAGCCGAAGTTCCGTACATTGTTAGTTCTTGATCTCCAGAGTCTCGGGCTCGAGCTGAAATAAGTGCGGCCACTTAGCCAGAGAGCCAAGAGATTGGGCAAAGTCAAAGTTGAGAATCGTCAGCGATTCTGACAACGATTCCGATGCTGATTCTTGATCTAGAACCGTGCGAGAATAGACTATTTTCAAGGATCGGCGAGAATCCTTGGTTTGCCTCCGGAGGAACATCCGAGAATCGCGATTGTTGATACAACAACCCTGATTCTGCGTCGATGCCTAGTGGGGAACTGGCATATGAAAGCGCATAAATCGACGCTTGAATCACCTCAGAATCGACAGCGATTCTGACGCGATTCAGTTGCGATTCACACACGGATTCTCATCCTCCTTGCTGCCAAGTGGTTTCAATACAAGACAGCTTCCACGCTAGCTGTTTGTTGGCGAATTTTGTTTCGGGGGGAAAAATTCGGAAATTCAACACGCAGCCCGAAAGGTGCGACAACGGATCTTGGAAGAAACATCATTTTGTTGGGTAAGGGAAAGGCAAATTTCACATAGGAATTTCTAAAGGAAAGGGCAAGAAAACAATATTGGATTGGAAACGGACAATTTAAATATGTGTGCTGAGCAAAAACCCAGGTCTTGCCCACGCTGTCGCTGATGGCGCACGCAAACGCGTACCACGTGGTGCGAAATCAATCAGTAAACAAACCTTTCTCTTCCTGCCACCATGTCGCCCGTCCTCACTCCTCTTTCTCCGCTTCTCGGTCTAGTCCGGATCGACGCCGCGCGCATTCAAGCGCTCTCGCCTATGCGAGGGTAAAGCCCCAATTCTGTGTTGGGAGTTTTGCTGGCGCAAATGCTGCGTCGCGTCTGGACTAGGCGACTCCTTCCAACCTAAGATTTATGCATCTTACTCTAGCTCTACGCTCATACACATGCTCTCACTACACGGACCCACATTCGCTCTCCATGGCCGCTGTCCACGTCAGACCGCAAGCTGCATGGGGCCCCGCCGCTGCTATCTCTGTGTACCCTCAAAAGCAGCTCGGAACCGTCTTTTCGTAACATGTGCAGCGTATGGACGACACGCGTCGGGTGTGCCTCGACGAGGACCGCGCCATCCACAACCGCCTAGCACCCAAATTCCCGGTGCTTTCGCTCTCGACGCCGCCGCTTCCACCGCACGTGTCACCGCTACCCAGGGAATCCTCGGTAGGCCTTTTTTTTCGTGGGTTTTTCCACATCTTACTTCGCACTGAGCAGCCAACGGTGCCTCCGGTACCCGACGCTTTGCCGAACACCGCACATTCCCCCTGCTCGGGCTCCCCCCCGCCCAAACCCGTGCAGCGTGCGGACACAAGTCCTGCGGGATGCACCAGCCCCAACTGCGGGACCCTTCCAACGCCTCTGGCATGCACTGGGCCGGACTGCAGTGTCTGTAGGGCGTTGGGATACGATCTATTCATGAACGTCTCCACCTTTGACAGCAAGGATGACGAAAACGACTCACCCCTTACCGCTGCTCTGGCTACACGGTCTCTGAGATGTGCATCGGCCGGCGGAAGCTTGCGTATAACCGCTTTCTCGCCGGCGTTCTATTGCCAGCTCCAGCTCTTTCCTGGCATTTCTCTTTTTTGCCTTGCATGCGCCGTCGAATTCCTTTTTCTTTTCATTTTCGGTTTGGCTTCGTCTGTCTTGATTCTTGAGGCCCGCTCAGGGCGCCTGCGTCGCTGAATCTGTCAGGACCACTCCACATCCCACCGTTGTTCGGCGCGCTGCTGCAGCCCGGCGTTCAACCCAATGTCGCACACCCCATCATTAATGCTCCTTTATCCGTCCCCTTCCACCCAGTGCAAGCTCAGCCCGAAAGGCGCTGCACGTCCTTCCTTGTGCGCCTTTGGGATGCGCGTCAGGTTTGCGCGGCACTTCGACGGCGGCAGCCCCTGTGGGATGCCCACCGGCCTGCGCGAGCTCAAGTACTACCGCCCTGTCGCCACAGCCGCGTTCGTTCCCATTGATCTCCCCCAAGATTTCGTTTTTTTTATTCATTCTCATCTCGCATTTCTTCGTTCTTTCATCATCAAGATTTTGTGTTCCTTGTCTTTACGAACTGCTGAGAATCCTGGAATGGCTAGCCAACACCGGGTTCATCAAGAGCAACGACAAATGTAACGAGTCAGGAAGTGGCCTGGTCATGATTTCCGCCTTCTAAATATCAAGGATGGCTGCGAGCCTCATCATGAATGTTCAATTCTTGGAGAATTCGGAGTTTACTGTCACGCCGAACCCGTTTGGTGAATTGTTCGAGTTTTTTCGCCCGGAGCAAGTCTTGTTTGGTCTTAGTTGCATTATTCATTCTACACCCGCCGCATGTCTCTGTTGCGCGCAGCTCCAAAAATCTTTACTGACTTCCTCATTATCTCAGCCGAATACCGTCTGACTTGGCCCCGGGTTATTATGCCTGTCAGCAACGGTACGTTCTTAACACCTTGCACGTCCTTTGATTCATTCGTTGTCAACTCATTGCGCAAGTGTTAACTGATTGCGAATTCACAATTAATTCAATACGAAGGTTTGGGTTATTGTGAAATGCAAAGACAGTTGCCGGAAGAACTGCGGACACTCGCAAAGTGTAGCATCAAGACCAGAGCCGCAAAGGGTGAATACAGATTTGTGCGGTGAAGAGCATCGGCAATAAAATAGGGGAGCTTCGCTTGACACAGGTATGTTACTTCATTCAAACCAAATTAATCTCTTGGTGACCAGACTTTTGGGTTCAATTATTTCTTTCTAGCGCGCGCATACCTGTAATGCGCGCGCGTTCGCGTAGATTCAAGGTATTCAAGCTTATTGTGAACGAATCCCATTCCAATTACTGACGGGCTTCATCATCTTAGTCGCCATGGTACGTCTAATTCTTTGTACTAATCCTTCTTTTGCACGTCTGCTAAATCCGAACTGAAGGGCCGAAAATTGCTGCCCAAGTTACAATTTAAATTCGCAAACAAGTCCTTGAGTTACGACCGCGCGAAATCTGAACGGTACGTGTAGTTGTTTATATCAATGCCCTCCAGGTCGCTTCCTTAGCGTCATTTCAGCAGCCACCTCGACGTATCACTGAACACCGTAACTATGCCCCGAGAAATCACGGTTCAAACGTTACAATCCCCTTGAATATAGGTAAGTTTCCCAGAGCTCATTCGGTTCGACTGCTCATTCAATTCGAAAAGCTGGACTTCCATGATTTTCATCTTGTTTGTGTACCGTTACAAATGCAATAATTAATTTGCGGGACCAAAACTACGCGCCCGCCTTTGTCAGGCGCTTTTTCGAAAAACTTGTTCATGTACGCCTCACAGGTCTCCGCTTCTTCTGTTGTCCAACAGAGTTACCCCAGCAGCTCATACAACGCATTCCCACTCTCCTCTTCGAGGTCTGCGAACCGTTTCGCCCCTACCGTCTGCTCCGACTCTGATGTGAGTCTAAGCACCGTCTTCATCAACGCCTTGAACCTGTGTGCCCGTTTCAGCCCCAGTTTTGCCACGTCGAAGAACCGTTCTAATGAAACCCCCATTCCAAACTAAACCGCACGTCAGTACAATCTTTGCTGCAAGACAAATCGCCGCCCACATTTTCATATGCAAACAACAGCTGATTTCTTGTTAAATGCGGCACATTTCTATCAATGTGCCCTCTTTGTTCCACATGTGCCCGGATTCCGTATGTTCCCGCACCACCACCCTTCTGTTTCTTTGGTCGCCGTTGCCATGTATCCAATGCATGACGCTACATGTTTCCTCCACTCCGTTTCCTCAGTATCCGGCAATCAGCCGTCATGTCGATGACACGCCCAAGCGCACCACGTGCAGCGGACATCATTTCGTATTCTCGTTATTGCCACCTCCTCCGCTCATCCTCGCTTCTCTCCAGCCCAGTCTGACCGATGCCGCGCGCAATGAAGCGCTCTCGCCTATGCGAGGGTAAAGGCCCAATCTTGTGTTGGGAGTTTTGCTGGCGCACCATGCCACATCGCCGTCCGAGACTGGGCTACCCAAATAACGACGTCAAGCGTGACACCTAGCCGACGCCGACTCCACTACCGACAAAGACGCAAGACCAGTCCGCCAACATGGATTACACAGACGACGTCGACATCGACGCCGAGGGCGAGCTCGACCATTCTCCCAACACCGAGACGACCCTCCTCGACCCCGGTGGCTTCTCCGCGATGGGCGTCCCACCGCCCTCTGCCACCGCTACATCCACCGTCGCGACATCCGCACTCGGCGGCAGCACCGGAGGAGGAAAAGACAACGGCGACGTGGGCAAGCGCTACCGACTAGCCGCGGCCAAGACGTTCCAGTGCCGCGGGTATGGCGAGTGCAGGATGGTGTTTAGCCGCAGCGAGCATTTGGCGAGGCATATAAGGTGTGTCGCCGTTCCTTTCGCTCGCTTTCTTGCCTCTCGTTCCCTTGCGTTTATTCTTTCGTTTTGACGACGGAGGCGGCGTCCTTTTTTGTGCCCTTTTCTGCCCCCTCTTTATCTTTTTTTTGGGAGCGGTATTTTTTTTTTTTTTGCGCGCCTTGTCGTAATGCGCTAAACCCCCTACTCGCCTCGCTTCATTCGCCTAGCCACAACCCCTTTCGCTTCTCTCTCCCCAAATGCTTACTGCTTCTGGTGCCTATGGCTCCATATCGCTCACCGTCCTGCGTCGCCTTCTCGCTCTTCCATCCTTCCCGTTCTTGCGCTACCTTACCATTCCCATTCGCTCTTATACGAGAAATTAACATGGCGTTCATAGAAAACACACCGGCGAACGGCCCTTCACATGCTACTGCTCCAAGCAGTTCTCGCGCCTCGACAACCTGCGCCAGCACGCGCAGACCGTGCACGCTGACGAGGCCGCCATGAACGAGGCGATGATGCGCGAGTTGACGAGCTTGCATGCCAGTATGACGGGCAGTGCTGCCGGTGTGTCTTCTCCTTTGCGGATGACTATGAGGGCGGCACTGACGAGGGTGTAGCGAAGACGGCGACCACGCCTACGACGACGACGCCCGCTGCCACGAAAGGGAAGAAGGGAAGCGAGGGAGGGTCGCCCAATGAAGAGGCTCTTCCACCCACCGAGACGAAGGCGCCGACCAAGAGGCCCAGCACGAAGCGCGCCAGAGCCAGTATGGTGAAGCGCGAGCCTGTCGAGGAGGGCTTGAGCAGGCAGCGGCCCGGGACATCGACCGGGTACGAGGGCGCCGTGTCTGTGTCCGTGGGCGGGAGAGACGAGGGGGAGATGGACGTCGATGCGAAGGTGCGTTTCCTTTCCTTTGCCCTGCCCGTATCTTTACAAACACGAGCTGACGCTCTCGATGCAGCGCCGCCAAAAACAAGAGTCGCCCTCGCCGCTGGGAGGAGACGGCGGTGGGCGAGCCTTTCGCTCCCCATACCTTCACCGTGAATGGCGATGTTTTTTGTGCCGACGCCAACGGCGGCACCAATGGACAAAGCGCTGGGAGGGGCGAGTCCTTTCGGAGCGGAGGGTGCGTGCTCGTTCTTTCCTCGTTAATTCTTCCTTGCCTTTGTTCTTCGGCGTTCCTGCTTTTGGTCTTCCGGGGCGGCTTTTTGGTGCGAATAGGCGGATAGCCGAGGAGATGGAGAGCAGGGGCGCACGGTCGATGGCGAGGCGTCGCTCGCTCGCGGCGCTACCTCTCGGCGTCTCATCTTTGTGTCCGCCTTGTCTTGGGTCTTTCGAGACTCGATTTATTATTGGCGTCGACCGTTGCTCTGCGGTGCGGGTTGTAGCACGTCTGCATCCTAGCCGCACCCCCCTCCCTCTCTCTGCCCGGCGATGGTGTTTTTTCGACATTGTCTCCGTTCTTCCCTTTGGCACAAAGCGGAGGTTTCCTTTTTCGGACGAGCCCCGAAAAAACTTTCTCGCTTTGCGTTCTGGCTCCAGGCGAGCGGGGCGCTGGGGATGGGCTGCGGAGATACCGGAGATGTGGCTAGAGTGCCCCGATTTTATGCGATTTGCCTTCGTTCTCTCCCTCTTACTTCTCTTTCATTCCGTGTCTTCGTTCCTTCTACCGCCCGTGCTAACTCGACGCTATGCAGACACCGAGACAGCCCCAGCAGCACCCCCGGCGCCGAGCAGTCGCCCTTTCTCGCCTCAAACTCACACAGCGCTGGCGCGGGGCGGGTAGGGAGCGGGAGGAAGAGACGACGGCGAAGGACGAGGATGCGTAGCAACAGATTCGGTACGCGTCCCTCGTTGCGCAGACCCTTAGTCTACCTCAAAGACTGATTCGTCCCACAGTGACGACTCCAGTCCCGACCCCTCGACTCTTCTGCATCTACAATCCACAATCGACGAGCCTTGGCCGCCCACTACTACAAGCTACCGCAGCACCTACTGAATTCCCTCCGCGTCCTACTCGTGGCACCACCTTCGCAGCCCGTTGCTTGGAACGTCACCCGCGCCTTCTTCGGTGCATTCTCCGCGTCCACCACTCCCTCCGTGCTTCGCTCTTCCTGTTCTGCACGAACGACACGGATACCTAGGCGGTCCCCTTGAGACGACGCTGGTACGGCCGTGGTGAATTGAGAGTCGTGCTGAGCCCGCCGTTACCACCCGGGGGAGCAAGTCTCGGTATGTCGTCTCACGTCCCCGTTCTTTCTTTCCGTTAATCTTCTCTTCCCCTTGTTAGCCTCGCGCACAAGTCGACGGCGCGATACCCTGCGATGGAGCCCTCACCGAAGCGAAAAGAGGACGATGATGATGAAGCGGCCACTACCATCATCGACGAGTCTTCGCCGCCGACTACCACCACCTCTCCCGTTGCCGACTCGATGTGGGTTCTGTGCGTCCCGCCTGTCGCCTGCTTGGCGATGCTCACGACGTGCGCGTCTTTCTTCCACCCGTGTACATCGTGACGTGGCACGCTTTGTGAGCCCAACTCCCGCCAGGACTCTCGCGATTGCACCGCCGCATTTTGCGTCAACGGATCCGTAACGGTCTGTCGCGACTGCCACTCTTCCTCCCCTCCTCTTCAGCGAGCAGCGGCATGCCTGGAGGGAGCGTACATGCAGCACAGCATACACTACACACACTCTCTCCCCCTCCATCCCGTCGACGGCGACTGGGATTCGAACCACGAGGGACGAAGACGATGCGCACGACTGGCCATCCTTGTCTCTGAGGCGGAGAGTTCGTGGAGCGCGAGAGTGGGAAGCCAGGAAAGTCATGATGCCCAGGGTGCGATGCTCCGCCGAATCCGAAAGCGAGTGTAGTATCATCAATGATGGCAGCCCTGGGTTTGCTCGGGCCCACCGCCGGTATGTCGCGGAGCTCCTCGCTTTTCTCTTGCCCTTCCTAATTCCAATCTCCAGTCTCCAGCCGACATCGCACTTGCTCGGCCACGGTGCTCCTCCCTGTTCTCGGCCTCTTTCTACCCTGCCTCCCGCTTGCTCTTCTCCCTTCGTCTCTGTTTCCCCGCTGCACGTCACCTGTGTCCACCGCTTCCTCCGCTCGGTCCTCCGTCAGGTCTTGACGCGTCGCCGACGCTGTGGCACTGGCACCCATCATTACCTTTTTCGGACAACCCGCCTCGCGACCTTTCCTCTATATCTCAGTAGGGACTCCTCCGCGGCGCTCGCGCAGCAAGAGGGAGTTACCATTCCAGCCGGCGTACCGGCTGTGCGCGCGTTGCGAAGGAACACAACGGTTCTGCGTCGTCTAGCCGTTGCCCCTGGGTGGGCAGTGTGATCGAGAGAAGTGGGTGGGGCAACTCTAGCGGAGCGGGGACGGCGGTGTGCCTAGCGGTGTTTCGAGGGCGAAGGAATGGAGACTAGACGACGGGAGCATCACCATGCGCGCCTGCGCCGTAAACGAAGCCAACTTGAATACAGCGGCTGAGGCTGGCTGTGAATCGTGCGAGGGGCCATTCTCCTCTTCCCGCGCCAGCCACATCCTCTGCTGCGCACGCACCCTCCAGCCCCCTCGATCCCAAACTTATTCTATGATCGCCGGTTTTGCCTCCACCTCCACCTCTACCATCCCCCTCCCGCTGCGTGTTCCCGGAACCTCCTGCCCCTTGCACTGTATGCGCATCTTCCGCGTCTTCACCGTTCCTGGCGACACCCTCCTTCCTCGATCTTTCCCCTATACTACCCGTCCGCGCCGCCTCTCTTCCAGCCTGCCCGTCGAAAATCGCACTGCTTCCTCGAGGTCGAGCATCGCATCCGCCTTCTTTGCCACCTCCGCCTCAGGCTTTCTTTTTTCCGCTTCAAATCGCCAGTGGTGCGGAGCTCAGGAATGAGCGGGAAGAGGACAGTGTTATCGCCATCGCAGGTGCCGTGGCGGTCGCCGTCGCCGTCGATGGGGCGGGTAGAGCGGAGATGGGATTGTTACAGAGGGGAAGGAAAGAGAAGGGAACGCTGCGTTCCAAGGCGCGCATTTGCGTGACACTGGGGGCCATGACGGACGGAGTTGGGGATGGACATGAAGATGGTTATGGCGGAGGACCTCGTGAGGAGCTACTTTCGACGATGATCAGGGGATTGGACTCGGAAGCATGGAGATGCCGGGGACGAGGCTACGGCAGATCGTGCGCCATCCTCCCCAGTGCGAGCCTTGTCGACGTCGGGGTATGTGTCGCAGAACTCTCCTCCCTTCCTCTTCCTAATTCCAGTTTCCAGCCCGTCACGCTCCCTCGTCCTACTCGTCTCCTACCCGATCCTCCATCGGACTTGCTTTCCTTCTTCCCTGCTCCCTACCCCTGCCCAAGGCCCCTTCCTCTGTGTCACTGTTTAGCCAATCGCCACCGTCGCCGCCGATATCGCATAGCCGTGTAATCCATTTCCTATGTTTCTAATCTTGGAATATTACTGAATATTCCGCCTCGGCCCTAAACGTTTACTAACCGTTTTCGTTTTTTGTACTCAGATCTGTACACGAAAACTAAAATGTTGGACACAGCCTTGTTTTTACCATGGAATTCACAGCCTTAGCAGTTTTAAAGCTACAAATATGAAGTTGAACAGCATTCAACAACTCCAGAATCACTTGCCAAATTTCTTTTGGTTTGTGGGAACTCCCCGTGGTGGCTATGTAGGCTCACCTCCGCTTACGCAAGCAGCCTCGTGCGTGATGTGGCTGTGCTTCTCTTCCTTTCACCATTATGTCGATACCTCGAATCACCAAAACCCCAGTCCTTCAGCGCAATTACTGGCGGTCAGAGCCACTAGCCTCAGGCACATTGCCTCAGCTTCCACCTAACCCTGACGGAAATGGCGCTCAACGCCATGAAAGCCTTCTTCGGCGATTGGACTTGCCCGTACATCCTCCCAATCTCTGGTTTGCACGGCGAATTCAGCGATAGATGCGAAAGAATGGGTCTCAATGCTTGCAAGTGGGATCCATATACCGCGGTAAATACCCATGCTCAGGTTATTTGGGTTGCCGTCGAGCATGTTGCATTCCCAGAATTTCAAATGTTTGTCTCATTTTTCCGTACGTTACAGCGACTTATTTGAGCTGCAGTTTGGTCCATACTCTTGTCAACATGAAACGGCTCTCTCATATTTTCTTCGATGAGGCGCACCGTCTCTTTACTGAGATTCATTATCGCAACGTATTTCACTTTATCGCCACACTCGGCGATTACGGCGTCCAGATTCTCCCCCTCACCGCCACATGTCCCCCTTCGCTAATGCCCATGTGGTGTCATCTTACTGGGATCCAAAGCTGGGACATAATTCGCATGGGAATTTCCCGTCCGAATGTCATCTACACCGTCCATGACGAGTTCACACGGGAGCGAAACTTGATTGCCGCCCTTGTTGAACATGCTCGGGACCGTCTCAAACAATTTGCGCCCGAAGACCGCATGATGATCTTTACCCAAACGGTGGCTCAAGCGGACGACATTGCTGCGCGTCTTGATGTTGAGGCCTTTCACGCGGGCCTGGATCCTGATGAAAAATTAAGAGTTTTGCGGGATTGGCGTAACGGCATTTATAGAGCCATCGTCAGCACAACCGTCCTTGGCGCCGGTGTCGATTATGCCGCTGTCCGGGATGTCATCAATGCCCATCTTCCCCACACCCCATTCGATCTCGTTCAGCAGGGTGACCGAGGCGGGCGCGACCGCAAGCCTGCACGAGTCACTACCTTTGCCTTGGAGAAGGAGAAACCTCGCTTCGCAGACGAGCCAGACCGCATCCCACTGGGTCAGGATGAGCTCACGGTCTGGGCGCATAACAAGGCAGAATGCCGCCGTCTCCGTCTTAGCCTCTATTTTGACGGACGACCGATCACCTGCGTTCTAGTCGGCGGTCTCTTGTGCGATGTCTGCCAACACCAACAGCACGAATCTCCTCCAACAGCGCCGTTACCCATGCCCGTGAGGCCAGCGCCGCCGACGGCAATCAAACCCTCCCCTCCGGTTCTGCAGAATGCCCCTGCCCGCGATTATACAGCTTCGCCGGATCAGATGCCCCCCTCCTCCTCTTTCCAATTTCCAACCAAAACAAAGGTGTGAAAAATGTGTATTTATTTCCCATAGCTCATGCGTTCCTAGTCAAATCGTTCAAGTTCCTCATGCTCCTGAACAGCAGAGAGTTCAGCTTCCCGATGCGCCCCCGCTTGTAGCTCCGCAGCCGAGGCTCCCCACGTGTGTTCTAATTTCCTTTGATTATAATCACTCAACGATTGCCAGGAATTTAATTCCCCAACCCAGCGCCCGCTCGATCCAAAAGTATTCCCGTCATATTCTTTTTGGACTTTATACTTACCATTTCCTCCGCAGCCGCCAGCTCACTCAAAATGTCTCTGCCCAACCCCAAAACGACCGGTACGTTAGCGTTTTAAAAAAAATTGGAACACTCCCCGAATGTTTTTCAGGCGTCACGTTGGATCTGTTCAGCAACGACGGTATGATGTCATTCCAAAGACCAAGTTGATTCATTGACTCTCTATCCCAAGCGAACACCCCGCACCTTCCAGCTCACGCATGTCCGTCACGCCCAATCCGTGCGTGATTTTTCTGCCCTGGTAATCGATCTTATGCCCTTGCAGCCACGCTCCCTCTCCGGGCTCCCGAAGCAATTCGACTCGGCCCCAATACACTCCTTCTCAACTCGGGTATTTTACTTCATGTTTGCGCTTTGACTTGTTCATATGCTCCTATCAGCTCGCGCCAAAACATCTCCATCACGTCTAACCCGTACGTCCGTTTCCCACTAACATTACCGACCTCATTGCCGTTCCAGCCATGTGCAATCGTCCTACCCAAGGATCGATCTCAGAGACCCTAAATATGCTCCTTCCCCTTCTCGGTATGTAACTCTGGTTCTCGTGAAGTCTACTGATAGCCACCAGCTCGCGGCAAACAATTTCGGTTACTCCCAATCCGTCTGTGATTTTTTTCTTTCTCCAACATTCGCTGCCTCACAAATCTCCAGCAATACTCCAGCCTCCGTCCGTCAAATAGACTCTGCAAGCGCACCACCCGCTTCATCATCCTCTCTGTATGTGTTCCTTGCACCTGTTTAAGATGCGTCTCATTTGCGTAGAATTCCCTTTTCTTCCATAATTAGCGCCCCACCAACGTAGGTTTTTCTGGACTGTCTCAGCCTCTTTACGATAAATTCTGCAGTTACTCTGCCCCGCAAAATATACCTCCATTTTCTCCACTGGCTCCGACGCGCCCTTGTTCAATTATTCCCGGCTCTAGGTACCATCACTGCTTCTATTCGTTCTTCATCTTATGAATCCGGCAGGCCCTCAACATCGCACTCCATCTCACATTCTACGTATGTTTTTTACTTGATCCCTGGCTTCTCTAACTTGTCTTTGTAGAAACTCTGATATTCGAGATACTCGCGCTCCATTGCACGCTCCACTCAGCCGGCGGTATGTTATTTATTCCATGATTTTAGCGCCTGTTCGTCCTGAAATTCAGTGGATAACAGGGGACAAAGTCTCCACGCCTGAAAATCGTAGAGGATTATGACGCTTATCTCGAGGACGAGTCGCCCCAACAAGCCTTGGCTGTGGGAATTGCGCATAACCTGCCAGACGCACCTCCTGCGCCCAAAGCCCCAACCTCGAACCCGCCATCTCATAATAAGCTCCTCTCCACCGGCACTCCTGGTTTTGATGCCGAGCAAGTGAAAGGCTATCGCAAAACAGTGGAAAAGCGCGTCATCGCCGCTCGTGAGGTGTTCAAAGATGCGTACGATCAGCTCCGTGGCAAATGCGGGCCTTGCTGGGCAAGAGGTTACAACCCGAATCACCCTCAGGCTCTCTGCAAGGCTCGTGTTGGCACCAATGGCGACACCCAATGGGAGTCTTGGCACAAAAAGTCTTTGGAATTTCCACCCGGCTACTGTTTCCATTGTCTCATGCCCCAGGTAATAACCCTTCCTTTTTTCTGCTTATAATATCTGAAGCACACCAGGTCAAGGTTGCCGATGGCTGGCATCCGTTGCACAAACCCGGCCAAGCACAATGTGCCGACTCCAACATTCTCAAGCCGGCGCTATATGCGTTCGTGACTGCCCCCTCCGCCGACAAGCTCCATATTACGCAGTACCCCTATCTCCCTCCAGAAGACCTTTTCCCTCCTGAAAACGAAGACCTCCATACGTTCCGAGATTGGTTAGTGGTCGAAACAGATCTTCAGTGGGGTCCATTGCGGAATATTCACCTCCTTTTGCTATGGCTGATCTTCCAACGTGGCTTGGTACAGTGCCCGGAGGGTTTGGAGATGCTTTTGGTAAATCGTTCCGTGTAAAAAGGTGTATTAATTCCATCGTGCTACTTGTTTCTCTGTTCTCCTATATCCGACTCTGTTTGTCTCACAGTGCAAGTGGACTTTTGAGAATCTCAGTTTTCCGCCGGGTGCGCGAGTGAACCTCTATTTCCTTCAACAACGCGCTTGGGCTGTCCACATCTGACTTACAATGCGCCGCAGGTCGAACTGTGTGGATCATGCCCGTTCGAGTAGGGCCGGAGTCATATTCCAAAATGATTTCGTTATTTTTAAACGCAGTACTTCGTTTAGATCCTCCAAAATGGCCCCTCATATTGCGCTAAATGGATTCTTTTGACTCCGGCGCGTCATGCCCGATTCGCAGAGCTCTAAAGATCAACATCGGGAATAGATTTCCGCATATAGCAAGAGGCGTCTACACACCAAACGAATCTCGTCCATGAAAAGGCTCGAGGCACTTGGTGTGCATCTATATCATCATTGAATATTTCCGCCGTGAATTATGTGGATCATGCCCATTCGATCGAGCCCGAGCCATGCTGGAGATTGGTATTTGTCGTCCGTAACTTAACTTTGTTTTTTATTCATTAGTCTGATCAAGGTCTGATCATTTTTGTTATGTATGTATCCCTCAGCTGGTTCTCATTCACCTTACCCAGAATAGTCCGTCGATTGTCTGTACAAACTGAATTCCCGCGACGCGCCTTGTTGACACATCCTTCAAGCAATCCGACGCTGCTCTGCAAGAAAGACTCGGACCGCTCGGTGCCGGTCCCAGGGCTTACGCTCCATCTTCAAAACTCATTCTATCCCACCGCCATCGCGTTCCAGGCACGGTGTACATCCATCTTCAGACTGAACCAACTCGGGCGTTCGTTTTCGATGATCGATATCTCGGCGCCCTAGGCGGTCGAGCACGGGCGGTGCACGCTCACGCCGCATTATAATTAATCATTGTAGGGGTTCGTGTGTCGTAGCGCAGGGATGCATCTAAACCAACGGAGCGTTGCGTCTAGGTGGGGTTTCGCCCTCGAGGACGGGAGAATTATGGCTGTACCGTTGGCGCCCATGTTTCTCGGGTTTCCATTGGGAATCGGCGGTAGGATAGCTCAGATGTCAATTTGAGATACTACCAAGGGACGCCACTAAGTGTTTCTTCCCTTTGCGTACAGTTGTTCCTTACATTGACATCAGGCAGAGAATCAAACTAAGTATCGTTTGTTTTTCTTCGAGCGCCGCATTAGTACCAAATCGTTGCTCCTGCCTTTTCCTAAAGTCTTGTACACCACACTATGCTCCGCTATTTACTGTAACGTTCCACAAAAAGAAGAAAAAAATTGGACTTGATGGGGATGAAACCGGAACTGTGGAAACCCGGTAATTTGATCGTCGTCAGGTGCACACATATAAAGCCCCGAGGTTGAAACGCTTCTTACCACCACCATCTAATATCGAAAATCGACGACTTTCTCTCTTACTCGCGCAAAAAGCTCCACCTGAGGTTGGCAAAGTCACCCATAGGGTGCTCCTTGCCCCTCAGCACAAGCATTTTGTTGCGATACGAGTGGAATAGCGATTTTAGATACTTTCAAGTACTTAGCTCGCGAGCCGGACACACTGTTACTCTACCTCGCCCACTTACATCACGACCACTCTATAAAATCTTCTGAATACCTCCCGCAAGTCTCTGCGAGGAAAAAACCAAGAAAGTACAAGTTGACTGAGGGCGAGGGGACGACGAGCCCATAAAATTTTCACCTCCTGCACTGTTCCCTCCCACGACAGTCGCATCAATCAGCGCAACGGTGCCTTGTTTCAGTGTTCCGTACATCACCGACGCGGTCTAGATCTGCCCACACCACCCACTTGTTGAAGAGCTCTTCGCTTGCTAACACCGTACGTCCGAACTTTGTCCGAGCTCCGACTAAAACCGAGTCACGCGCGCGACGATCCCTAGTTGCCTGAGAGCGCAGATTTTAACTGCAACTCAAAAGAAGGTTTCTGTGGCCTCTAATCTCTCGGGTAAAAATTTCCTCGAGTTTCATCTTGGTTTCATCAGGAACCGGTATTTTTACCGCTATTTTTGGCACTTGTGCATCCAGAATCTTGTTTTTCTGCAGGCGCAGAAAATTCACGAGGATCCGCACCACAGAATATAAGAGCCCCTACTCTGGTACACCCTCTACCCACAAACCAACCCGTACTTCGCCTCTCTTTTTATTTTCTTCCCTTCAAAAAAATGTCTGTCAACGCTAGCTCTGCTTCCGTTCCCACGCCGTCTATCGCTGACGGATCAAACACCAACCCTCCCACGCGCACTGTCTCGCTGGTGCCCACCGAAATCCTCTCCACGTCGTCGCGCGAAAATGTCCTCGAGCAGGCCGACCTAGCCACCTTCTTTGGCTCCAACGCGCCACCTACTGCTCCCTCTCAGCCCCCTGTGCCTGCTACGCAGTCCGCCCCCGCCGCAGCCCCCACAGCCGACCCCCGTCACCGTCTCCGCTAATGGTATACGCCAAGGCGACCCGGTCGCCCCTGCGAATAGCCAATGGACTCCTGACGCCGCCAAGAAGGAGTTCCTTTCATTGGTTGCTCTCTCGGAAATCCCCCCGAGCGACAAACGATATGATGGGAAAACTGAGACGCGCGGTCTACAGCGGGACGTGCATGCCCTCACCCAAGCCACTGCTGACATTGTCGCAACCGTTGTCGAGGCGAGGATGGAAACCGTAGACATTGTCACCGGTAGGCACAACACCCGTACGAATGCCCACAGCACTCACAAAAAACTCTCCCACAGAACTCGAGGCTCGTGTAACTACCATCGAGTCTCGCCTAAAAGCTGCCGTGCCAGACGCCGCAGCACAGCGCGACAACATCTACGTCAACGAGCGCTTGGACCTGCTCGGCGTGGAGATGACCCGCATCGATTCTCAGGTCGGCGCAATCTTTAGCGCCGTCAACAGTCTCGTTGTTCGCGTTGACTCGCTCACGGCTGCTCCCCCAGCTGCCGCTGCTCTACCTGCCCCTGCCGCTGCTCTACCTTCCACCGGCGCTGCTCTGCCTGTTGCCGCCGCCGCTGTGCCTGCCGCCGCCCTCGTGCCCGTGCATGCGGTTCCCGCACTTCTTCCTCCTGTGCCTGCTGCTCCGCCGATGCCCGAGGCTCCTGCTGTCGCTGCCTTCGCCCCAGCTCCCGCTAACGCCCATGCCGCTGCCTCGGTCACATACAAGCGCCCGCACTCGCCGAGCGAGGACGACAACGTGCGCAACGTTCGCCAGCATCTAGCCACCGCCCCAACGGCTACCGTGCCCCCTCCCGCCGCTTTTGCTGCGCCAGTTGTGCAGCAGTATGTCCCCGCCGCACCACCCATGGCCACTTATGCGCACATGGCTCCAACCTATGCGCCCGCAGCTCCTGCAGCTCCCTACGCCGCCGCTGCGCCAATTGCGCCCCCTTACGCCGCATCTGTGCCGATCGCGTCCGCGTACGCTGCTGCTCCGCAGCCAGTCATACCACCCTACGCCGCTCCACTGTCTACCCCCACCCTGCAGCCGATCGCGCCGCCGCCCGTGCCCACCTATGCAACTGCTGCCCCCGCTCCGCAAGCAGTCGCACCTGCACCAGCCCCGCAACCCGTCATGACGGCACCTCACGTCGCTGTCGCCTACCCCGTCTCCATCTCTGCCCCGGTCTCCATTGTGCCCACTGCTACCAACGCACCTCCCGCTCTGCCCCCCGTTGACCCCTCCCGCGAGGTGCGCTTTGGTCCGGCAGCCTGGGGCAAAAATATCAGCGGTGAAGCTTCGACGGTGATCAAGACAGTTCTCCCCGCCGCTAAGGGAATCATGCGCAGCTTCCGTGCACGCAAAGGTCCTGACCAGCTCACGATCATTGGCTGCTTCGAGTCCGCCGAGATCGTGAACTGGTTCATCCCCGCGTTCAATGCCTCCCGTGTAGCCCCGTACAGTACCATTTTCGCGTCCCCAAATGTGTGAGGGCAGCTCATGATTTTTCAAATACTTCTTTTACATTTACCGCACCACCCACTACCGTATCCACATCCACTTTAATCCCTACCCACACTGCTTCGTCTCTATTACCTATCACTTCCACCACTATCATTAACCACTCTTCTATTTCGTCTTCAACACCCCCGCCACCTCTTGACTCTACATCTGCTATGATAAATATCAGATCCTGGAATATAGATGGTGCTTTTGTTCTTCATATGAGCTGCCCGGAAACAGAACGAGAACTACAAAAGTTTGACTTCAATCTCTTCCAAGAAACACACCTCCGACCACAGCAGCACGACACGATTCGACTACCTGATGGATATGCTATTGAATCGCACACCCGCCGACCAAAATTAAACTTCGATCGGTCGTGGGGTGGAGTTGCAACAGTGTCGAACTCTGCTCGAGTGCCGTCAAAGATCCGAAAGGATCTCTCAGGCCCCCGATTTCGTCGTCTCGCAAATTGGCGGTATAGTACTGTACAACACATATATTCTACCCGAATCTGCTCACTGGGAGGGTGCACTTGAAAAAGATCCCTGCATGGCATTGGCCTCCTCGCTGGCTTTGGCATACGCTGGCGGCTTCCAAATTATGCTCCTGGGTGATCTGAATGCTCGAACTGGATCACAAACACCCTCAGTGCTTGACCCACCACGCAAGTCCAAGGATCCGAGAAAAGATCTCTCAACTCGAGGACGTTTTATATTCAAGTTCTGCACGGACTATGACCTTGTAATTATCAGCGGCGCTGAATGCTTTGGCCCTTTGAGTGGGGAATGTACATCTTTCCAAGGACAGAGACGTACCGTAATCGACTACGCGATCTGCTCTCGCTCGCTCTTCCCCAGTGTGGTCTCATACGAAGTTGAACCACAAGTAGAAGGCTTTGATCACGCAGCAATCCGACTGGCCCTCAAAGTCGATTCTACCCTGCTTCAATCTCACCCACCACGACGATCGAGGAAACGCAAGCGAGAGGAAGCTATTCTTCCCGACGCCACAGAACTCGACCGCATGCTGATTCAAACCATTGAAGCGGGCAAAGACGAGACAGCCAAATTGCTCAAATTATTCGGAACAGTGACTGTCAACACGAACCCGATCAAAATTGCGATCTATGGGGCGTGCAAAAAGGCAGGCAAGCATACGGCAACTGCAGGTGCAGGCATATACTTTGGCCCAGGATCTCCGTACAACTCGGGTGTCCGCATATGGGGGAACCAAACCAATGCCCGTGCAGACTTAATTGCGATGCTCCTGGCAATCAAATCGTCGCCGTTGAACAAAACCCTGCAAATCTCAACTCGATCTGAGTACGCAATTCGGTCAATCAAGTTTTATGCTGCTCGGAACGAAGCGTGCGGATGGACGTGCCCGAATGGAGATGTCCTGAAGCTCATCATTCAATGGGTACGCACCAGGACGGCGCCACTACATCTCGTACACATCAAGAAAAATTCGGTGGATGGCCACATAAAATCTGCAATAAAACTAGCCAAGGAAGGTTGTGATTTACGTAGGGCACCGATTCCCAGCAATCTCGAGTGTCCACACATTCCAGAGTCAACCGCGAACATGCTGCCTCTGGACAAAGTAACAGCTAATCTGGAAAATGACTCCAGTCCCCAAGAGTCGCTTCATAGAGATGCAACGGCCGATCAAAATATGAGTTCCCATCGAGGTCGTCATCGCCTAAACGCGATACGAGACAAAAACCGTGCCGACGTCATGGACGCACCATCTAAAGCGGCATTCTGGAAAGTCGTTAAGCGACTGAGTGATCCAGCACCTATCCCAATTTCGGTAACGGCGAATGATCTTAGAACAGTGTTTGAAAAACGACTCAATCCCCCGGAAACTCTTCCAGACGGGTTTGACCGTGCCCAACACAGAATGAATCAATTACTTGCTGCCCTGATCCCGGATTTGACGAAGGACTCCACTACAGAAGGTTTCTTCTCTGCGGAATTCACAGAGAAGGATATAGAGTGGATGAAGGATCACTTACGCAAGAATTCCGCAGACAGTGCTGCAGGCGAGGATGCGATTGTCTACGATGACATCAAAGATATCCCGAATGATGCACTCGCGGAGTTCTTGAATGAATGCGTGCGGAGACAAGATGCGCCGACTATTTGGCTTAGATCAGCCATAATTGCGCTTCTGAAACGGGGAAAATCAGCATTGAACCCAGACAGTTACAGAATAATCGCACTCGAGAGTTGCTTTCTGAAACTGCTAACATTGTTGATCCATAAACGAATAACAGACTGGGCAAACTCACGGGGTATCATTCCTGACTATCAGAATGGGTTCAGAGAGGGTTACCGCACCAATAACAACCCATTTGTTCTGCGATGTATAAAGGAGTGGGCTCGCGCAGATGGCCGCACGTTATTTGTTGCTACTGTGGATGCAACCAATGCTTTCCCCTCAACAGACTGGCCAACCTTATGGTTGAAGCTGGTGAAACTCGGAATGGGCGGCGCGCTTTTTGACTGGCTGCGTATGCTTTATCGCCGAATGGAATACTTCGTACGGCATGGGGATATGGAATCACCGGAATTCAAAGCCTTTATTGGCCTACTCACCGGCGACCCAGCTTCTCCTGTGCTTTGGAATCTGTTCATGTCAGATCTCGTCATGCCTACAGACCCAGACGATCCTATTCTGTCAACGGTGAGAATCACGATCATGGCCCAAGCTGACGATATATTACTCGTCTCATATTCGGCCCGTGGTTTGCAGCGCAAGCTACATGCGCTCGGGGCTTGGTGTTCCAAAAATTTTATCATGGTCAACAGACTGAAAACTGTGATACTTATCTTTGGGCCTGTGCCTAACCCTGTACCCCAATTCCGAATCGCCGGCAGTGATCTAGCCATTAAAAAAGCAGAAAAATATGTCGGGGTTCACTTCAGAACTGACACACCCAACATCCTTGCCAATCATTATAAAGAAAAGGCAAGCACGGCGCGATATTGCGTTCATCGCATCATGGGTCTGGAAGATGCCACTGGCCGTCTGACTCCCAAAGAATATAAAGAGCTATACATGGCACGGGTTGACTGTCATTTAATCCACGGATGCGAGATCTCCCCGGATTGTGAAGATGTGCACGTGAAACAGCTCTGTGATGTTCAAGTCAGTTTCTTACGGCAAGTTCTGAATCTCCACTCCTACTCTATGATCGCGCCGCTCTTCACTGAGACTGGAATCATGCCTCTCCGAGTCAGACGCTACTTGGTTCTCTTGTCTTACCTCCGCTATCTCATTGGCCTTGAACCAACTCATCTCGCAAAAGCTAGCTTGAACAGTTCGCTTCAACTAGCAGCACGCGGGAAGAAATCATGGTTTGGAGATGTATGTAAGACAGCTTCCAAGATGCCCTTTCATTGCCCACCTCCGGACATGCAAAATGCGACTCCGAATTCCATTGAGGAGTATACAAAGCAAGTAGTCCAATCTGCTCTGAAATGGTTGCAATGTCTAATAGACTCGTCCGACAAATTGTATTTGATTCACGGCCGTGTTGAACCACAGAAGGACAAACCTCCACAATCAATAACTCTCTTCCTACGCCACTATTTATTCATGGTGAAGACGCAAAAGTACCGAGAGGCACTTACCTCGGTTTTGCTCTCCACTCACTTGCTGGCTGTGGAGCGGTTACGCTATGTGGATCATGCGAAACCCAAAATACCTCGTGAGCAACGCTTCTGCAGATTTTGTCTAGATGCTGTGGAGACTCCAGAACACGCACTCTTGGAATGCACTGTCTCCAGTGCACTCCTTGAGCTGCGTCGAATATTTATGGAGAAACTCCTCAGCACAGCACCGAATTTGCGGCAGCGCATGGTAGAAAAGAATAGCCTTTCATTCTTGAAGGCAATGATCTACCAACGCAACACGATCGTTTTGGTTGCAAAATTCGCACATGATGTCCTTGAAATGTTCTATGTGGTACCGATGTATCGACCTTGATTGTCGGATGTAAAGGTATGGGGCCGTTGAGGTGAACTAATACTGCTTCTCTGTTTCATCCAGGATCTACCGTGGCACGTGGGGAAACTCATGGAACTGCGAGCTCGTTCTGGAGGGAGCATGGAGGTCCAGGGGCAAAGGTGTAATTTAGCTTGCTTTGTACACTGGGATAACTCCTGGGAACCGGCGTTCGTTATCCGGACCAAGCCGTGTAATTCTACCTACCTACCTACCTACCTACCAGCCGATCTCCTCGCCTCTTCTTGGCGTTCAGCGACGCTGGACGTTACCCGGGGCGGTTCTCTTTATTTCTGCACTGTGAATTCGGGACCGGAGGGAATGACAACAGCGGCGTCGGCAAGTGATATCGACCTACGGTGGCAAAGACGTTGCAGCGCCGTGGGTACGGCCGGGCATAATAGGTGCGTTCTTTGCGCTTTCAATTTTTTTATGTGTCGTTCCTATTGATATTTTTTCATCTTCCCGCGCAATCTGGCGTTTTTCATCTGCTGATGTGTCCCCCCCGTTCCGCGAGATCTCCCCCACCACTGTGAACTCTACGTGAATACCACCCGGGGCACGACGCGTGTGCCACTCCGTCCGACGCGTCGCTGCTCTGTTGCTTTCTGTTCCACATGACGCTCCCGACCCCAGAAATGCGAAGAGATCTGCTCACGGAGGTCAAAGCTATGCGTGCGTCGTGAAGAGATCCGCCCCTGGAACTCGGAGCCGCGCACGTATAGTGAAGATTTTCGGTGATGGAACTCGACGCATCTCGGTATTCACGGCACGGACAAGACCTGAGTTCATGCTACGGGATCTGTCTTCTCTTATCTTTTATTCGTTCTTTCATCTACAACGACTGAAGGTCAGACTTCACCAGAAGTAATCCGTGGTCAACGATGCCCAGCAGTCTCGGAGGAAATTCTTGACCGGTGTTGCGTCAAGCAGGCTGACCCGCTGCCCTTGACCACCCAGCAGTGGTCGGCTGCAATAGTCATCCTACTCCGTCGGCCTCTGCTCCGCGCTCCTCAGATATCCCTGTCAGGTAGGCGCGAGGTTGAGGAAGCACTTATACGACGCGTAGAGGGCGTCGCTGCGCATAAAGCATGCATCATCTGACAGAACGTTCGGAAACTGGACAAGGTTTGTCCACCCCAAGGCAGGCCAGTGCGCCTCACGGCTTTGTCTCGCCCAGTGCGTATGCGACTCTTCTCGCGGAGAGTTGGAAGGGCAACAGAGGACACGCCATAGTCTCTGTGTGTCTGATGTGGTTCAATGCCATCCGCTTTTCCTTGTTTCCTTCTTGCATTCATTCTTGCCTATTTGCGCCGACACACTTCATTTTGTTTGGTGCAAGTGCACCTCCGTGCACGCTCTTGCACATCACCAGAGTCCAAAGCATGGCGACACGCCTGGGCAGGCTTGACTTCACCACCTCAACTGGTGGATACGTGGACAAGTGCCGACGAGATCTCTGACAGCTGTCGGACGAATTCGTGCGTGTTTCCCCTTGTCCTTGTTTTTCTGCTGGATTTTTTTCTCCCATTTTGGAGGGGGTTTCGACTTGCGCGCGCAGCGGACGGGTCGATTCTCCGAGCCTCTTCCTTGTGTATTATTCCGGTACCATGCATTCTGCTTCGTTCCGTTCCCCTTTTATTTCTCTCGTTTCGCTCCCGTTCTCATTTTATTCGAGTCTTCCGTGGTCTCCACGCAGGGCGATACGCGATCCAGTTGACGTGCCCGAACGAAGATAAGCTCCCATTTTTGTTCGGGCCTAGGCCTCTTTCCTCGGGTCCCTGGTTTTTTTCTCTCTTCTTTTTCTTTTTCCGTCTCTGTTCTCGTTTCCTTTACCGCCGACTTGTCATTCTCCAGTGCTCCTGTATCAATGTACGCCTCAATGCCGTTGACATTTGTTTCCTTAAACGCATTCTCGTTCCAACGCTCTATCGGAATGTGTTACTTCTGTTACAAAATGTCTTCTGTGTGCGGGCCGCTGCGACGATCTTGAAAAAACCACGCTTCCCTGGAGTGGGCTACTCGACATTCGCATATTTAGCCCTTCGTTTCAGACGCTTCCCTCGACGCCGCCGTTCACGCGTACGTGATTCATTTCGTTCACACGGATTCCAAACCTAATTTCAATTAGACCCAGATGCACACCGACAAATTTAGAGTGAGGCATTCCTCCAAATCGCAGCCGGCTTGCGGTCGTGGTTCCAAATCCCTGCGACGGTCTCGATCCCCCATTGCTTAGCAGATTTTCGATACGTTGGCTGAGTGCGAGAGTGAGGTCTGATTATCCTGCTCCTTCGCTCTCGGGCAGCTTTGCTTTATGTTGATTCAGGCTCTCGTATTCCCTGTGGCATGAATGCAGCCATGGAATACTCGACTGCTTGGTGTACAGTGCAGCGTGGAGGCTACGCGTCTATGAAATCTGAAAGGCCTCATCAGATTACGATGGGAGGTAGGCCGGAAAAGGCCTACACGGGAACGGTCACAGGTTATTTCTAGCGAACTGCTGGTTCCTCAGAGACGGACGATAAAATACTGGCATCTCGTACTCACACAAGTCGTAGCGTCTTCGACCGAGCTGGAAAGAAGTCAACGAGGCGCGAATTAGTCTTCGAGGTTGAACACTCGCGAGCACAGCGACCGGTGTAAACACTATTCGATGAACCGCAAATGTTGGAAAAAAAGAACGTCGAACGACGCAGGCGGCGTATAGGAAAGCCGGACAAGGTACAAGGAAGATGAAAGCCAAATTTGAAAGAACACGGGGCGGAATCACTTTCCGTGAACTTCCCAAACACTTGCGGCATCCGAAGTGTGAAGCTATTCAACGGAGGAGATTTCCGAATGAGTTTTATGCGTCAAGGCACAGGGCATGAAAGAAAGAGCTATGAACTGAGCCGAAGTAAAGAGGTTCAGAAGGACCAAGACGAGTCGATACACAGGAAAGAGCGAGCGGAGGATCGCAGTCAGATCAGAATTCACAGGATGTCGAGGCTGAGGATAGCGCCGACGAAGAGACCCCCGCATAGCTGCAAATATTATATGAATCCCGCATGGTATGCGGCGTCGACGTACTCGAGACCAAGCAGAAGAGATTCAGCGACAGAAGTTGAAGCTGGAAGTAGGAAAATGAATAAAGCGATGTCATTGACATTTAGAAGTAGGTTGATACTGGATGGAGGCTCGTGAACGAACATTTGTGAGATTTCGAGAGCGCAGGCATTGGAGCATGGTCGTGATATGTGAATATCAGCACAGAAAAGTACAAATGCGAAGGCCAGTGACAGCATGTCTTCGGGGGAAGATGTGTGAGAAAGACGGTCGTACAGCGAGCCCTATCTATTTATTTCCGGAAAACGCCCTCGGTTTCCACCGCTCGCGCGCGGGCCGTCGCGAGCCGTCGCACGCCGCGTCGTGCCCCCGCCGCAGGCACGTGCGCCGCGTGGCCAGCTGTCCTCCCATGTCGTGGGCGCAGTGCGGCACGCGACAGCTCGTGACGGCCGCGCGCTCTCGCACCTCGAGCGTCCGAGCCGTCGCAAGCCATCGTGCTGTAGATCGACCGCATCTCCACCTATCTGTTAGCTCTATTCTCCTACGATGGTAGCTCATCGCACGGAGTCCGCGCCATTTTCGTCACTTCGTTACTTCGCGTAGCTGCGCTTAGCATTGCGGAAGTTCGTGAGTTTGATCGCTTTCGGTGAAAGTTCGTGACTTCAGCTGGCTGTAGTGGAACTTCGTCACTTCCTTTGTACACTGTGAAAGCTCGTTACTTAGGCTGTTGATAATCACCACATGACCGCGTCCATCCACGTGGAGAGCACATTCAGTGACGGGCGTAGCGCACACTGTTCACTTCAGGATCGGCGTACACGGCACGTTTGAACCACGGCACACACGCCCACGTCTGCAGCGTTATTGGTGGGAACATGGCCGCCAAGTGTGGCGCATCATGTGCGGCACCTTCACGTACACTTTGCCGGATTGACAATCCTTCAGACTATGCAATACCGTCTTGAAAAGAGGTATTTTGTAGTGTACATTGACTGTAGCAGTTTGATTTAAGAATGTAAGTCAACTGCCATGCTGAACCTTCACAATGCCAGGAATTTAGTACGATTGGATTACGACTCAACACAGGGCTCGAGAAATTTACAAGCTGTCCCGTGTGTCAATCTAGTGGTTATGGTTATTGATAAAATTATGGGCGTTCAACACGATAGACTGGCATAGTAGATTAGAAGATGCTTGACATGTTGGTCACAAAGTCTACGGCTGAACAAAAAGATCGCACCTATTCATATGACACTCACAACTCAAGCTCATACTTCGTTATTTACTCGGAATCTACTACATTTATAGATATGTATTGGAAGATAAATATCAACATAAGAAATGATCTATTCAGCTTGGAGTTGAGGCGGTGAAATCCTCAGCTCATGGGACGTCTTCGGTAAATACTCCAGGCTAGTAGTCGCACTTGGTCCAGGACAGTTCCATTGTCAACAGATGGACAGATGTCGATACATTCAAAAGTTACGAGTTCAACCTAAATATTTTGTGCACTAACAAGACAAAAAGATAAACAAAGCCCCTAGTGCACGAACATCGCAAACCCGGGACATCGAAATTCAAGCATTGCACATGCGCTGGCTATGGTACATCGAGTGAAACACGGCACATCGTCTGCAACTGACCGAAGTGATCAGCTGTTGCTGCTGATGAGCGGCACCATGCAAAAATAATCTTCAAGGCCACGAAATTCCAAGTAAAACTTGTGTTTAAGAGGGAAAAATATATTTACGAGATGCACCCGTTCCAGCTGCAAATTTGCCTTACTTTACATGATATTCTAGGGACCAAGAAATATGAATAGAATATTTGTGAGGCGGCCCGGCTGGTAATGCCGTCCTTAGTTGCGCGCACATATCAGTTGACTGGTCGTAAGCAGCAGTGGGAGTGCTCAGGGCAGCGCAAAACACTCGGCCGCGAAAGATGCCATTTCAGGTGGCCACATTGATTCACAAGGTTGAGGAAAATGGCTCAGAAATGATTGTGGGACCGAGAGTGACAAACAAAAAACTCACTGGATCTCGCCGGCGCTGGATGCGTACCAATGCCACTGCTCCCGACAGAATGACAGAGGGGTCTTTCCAGGAAGCTGTGCGACACTGCGGATTTCAAATATAACTGTAGAGCTGTCCTCGACACGTGAAAATGCGTTTGCGCTGCGAGGAGACAAATTGAACTTACATGAACCCGAAAAATCCGACAACTGAATCCTGACCAGCACCCGGACTGGCAAGACAGTATTATTGGCTGTCTGTTGGCTGGCTGGTCAGACGTTGGGCACGCCTGTTCTGCGATGTAGGCTTCAATTGCTGCGAATGTATCAGTACCGATCCTTTTTCCGGAATGGGGGCATAAACGTACTCTGATTCTCCTGGCACTGTGTGTTATTCGAAAGCGCGGTGTATTCAGTAGGGGGCGGGCAAGAGATCGCGGAGCATTGGCAGCGGGATGCGGATGGTGGTAAAGAAGAACAGGATTCTGTTTGGCACAAGGTTTCGTAATCCCACTGAGCAAACAATACACTCGCCACGCGCGCGGGGAAGTGACGAGCTTTCACTAAAATTTAGTTGAGGTAACGAGCTTTCTCAGATATTCGTCAAAATGACGAACTTTCACTGTTTTCCATCAAACTCACGAACTTTCCCATTCCTAAGCGAAGTAACGAAGTGACGAAGGTGGGTACTACCCCATGGCACGGTCGACGTCGCAGTTCATGTTCTTAAAGGGTTTTTTTTTGGTTGTGTTTGCTCATCAATCAATAGATTAAAACGGGCTGGCTGCTGTACAATATAATACCTGGGATTTCTAAGCCTTGCTAAAGACAATTTTGATATTCAGGTTTGTCCAGACTCGAGCTGCTATAATTAAGAGTCCGATTCAAACCAATATAATATACCTTTTCTGCTGTATTACAACCCTAGTAAACCCTCAAATTTGGGCTCTTTATATATATTAAGCAACGTCTTCCGAAAGGTGAACAGAATATCAAACAAATGTAGTGTTTCCATAAATTTCCGCGTATTTCCGTAGATTTCCATTCAAGGTAACGACATAATGATCGGCGATCGTCACGGCGTTACGTTCTCTTCTGTCTTTTACCACCACCATCCCAGCTTGCGAGCGTCATACGCCCGTAACCCGGTGGCCTCCTGCCCCTGTCTCCATCCATTGGCTCCCGGAGCGTCTGTGGGACCGTTTGCTGGAGCAGGCACATGTGCCGCCAACTTGTAGCACAAGTGACATCTACACGGCTGGGACCATCCTGAACGCGTACATAGACAAGACGGAGGGCATAGCCGACCTTGGCGCATACCAACGTCCTGTCTATGCACGCCGCCGATCCTACGCCGCCGCCGTCTTGATTTTCCGTATGGAATACCAATTTTAACTCGTGGCTTTAACTTGTCGACCATCTCCTCGCCGATTCGGCCTTCCTGGCGCTCAACTTGAAGGCCAGTATTGCCTGTGCTTCCATCGACACTGTTACGGCCCGCGTTCGCTGTCTACGCCACCGACGCCGCCAATTTCAGTGCGTTGTCCCCCAAAAAAACCGAATTTGAATTCTTACCTCTATTTCTCAGCTGCTACTGCTCGCGTTCAGGCGCGGCGTGGCTCAAATGGAAGGGAAACGGGATCTCCCTAACTCTCCCCTATTCCGTTCCCACCTACGCTCCCTGCCTGCGCCGGCGTCGCCGTTGATTTTGGTACGTCTCAATGAGAAATTTCGATTTTTATATTCTGACAGTTATTTCTCACCCATTTAAAGTCAGATTTACGCGTTGCGTGGCGAAAATGGAAGGAAGGCGTCGCCTCCCGCGTTCACTGCCTGCGCCGTCGTCGCTGCTAATTTTTCTTGCACGTGTTTGTTTAGGCTCGCTTGGCGAGCTGTCTCTTCTCTACTACCGCCGCCCCGCGCCTCTGCCGTACGATCTCCGCATCCCCAGGCACCACCTCTGCTGCCGTATCGCCTACGCCTGGCTTGACGCCGGTATCGTCGACGACGTCTAGCCCGAATCCGAATCTGACTCTATCGCTCACAGCTACCTCCAAACTGCCGTGTTTCCTCCAATCCCCAGCTGCGCGCGACAGATCCAAGTCGCTGTCTGTGGATCAACCGCCTTCTGCTGCGTACTCTCGTACTTCTCACTCCGCCCACGCCTCAAAAATGACCAGTAACAGCAACTCTACCTCGGCTTTGGGGAGGAGGAGCGCGACGAGGTTCCCTGGGATCGGACCGGGAGCGAGAACGAGAAAGGCAGAAGATTCGGGAGGCGGAGCGCAGCGCGCCGAGCTCACAGGAGCTTCTCGCGGCGTCGCCCGCCGAGTACGACGAGGACTTTGCATCAGGCAGCCCGCCAAGTGCGTTTATTCACAACGGAGGAGGGACCGCGCGGCCTAGACTGCGTACACGCTCCGAGCGCCATTTTTCTGCGTCTACTCCTCCGCCTTCGTCATCCTCGTTCGGCAACGGGCATTCGCATCCCAATCCGCATGGGAACCCCGAGCTGGCCTTGGCTAGGACATCAAAGTCGGCTGGGTGTCAGCGACGGCGCGCTCGCAACAAGGCTCAGCGGCTGGTTCGCGTATTTGGCGGGGAGCACCTCCGACTTGTCGCTCACCGGCACGATATGCGGATCTTTGTCGAATATCTCCCACACCGCCGCTGCTTTGTCCCCCACTCCACGGAAATTATCTTCTGCTCACGGGTACACCTCTCACTCCCACCACTCGATCAAGAAAGGCGGCGGCGACGGCGGGGGTACAAGTAAAGGCGGCGCCCGATCGGAGTACGGAGGAGATTTGGCTCATGGGTGTACGGCTGCCGGGATGGGGGGCAGAGGACGAGGCGCGGGTCGCAGCCGCCGCTCATGGTGAGGGGAAGGAGCATTCTTCCCACTTGCTCTCGACCTCGCACGGGGCGGGACACGGCTTATCTTCCTCAAAGCGTCGCAGTACGAGCAAGCAGCGTGATCTCCCTCACCCTCCCCCCATCGGCGAAGTCGAGGGCGATCCCAACGCGGAGGAAGAAGACGTAGACACCGCGCCTCCCGACCCAGGCCCCTGGCCCACCCTTTTCCACGCCGCTTTCTACGCACACGTGTGGTGCACGTACCGCGCGGGGTTCGAGCCCATCCGCGACTTGCCCTCTCTCGGCAGCTTACCGCTACCTCTCGCCTTCGCCGGATCTCTGCACGCCGTGTCTCATTCCCCCTCGGCGCATGGGTTGAAGTCGAGCGTGGGGCGGGAGGGGAGGGGATGACGACCTCGGCGTCCACCGGTACCGCGCTTGTACCTACGTCGCCACCCGGCGCAGCAGGATGGGGAGGCGCGGGACGCGGAGGGGGAGGAGGCAGCGATTAGTCTGCGTCGGATCGGCACTCCCAGGCCGGGTCGAACGCGAGTTATGCGAGTTACTCGGGGAGTAGCTACGCGAGTTATAGTGGAGGTACGTCTTACCTTCCTGTTCGTTACTTCCTCTATTCCCCTTACTTGTCGTCCTAACTTCTGCCGCAGTGCCCTCATCAGCGCCGTCTTCGAACGCCTCCAGCACGAAGAAAAAATGGTGGCCTCCCTCTTTGAGCTCGGGTAAGTGCGGCACCAAGGGCTGGACGAGCGACGCCGGGTGGAGATGCATGCTCCGGAAGAGCCAGAGCTTGCTAGCGACGGCCTTGGGGCAAGTTGGAGGTGCGTTCCTTCTTCTTGCATTCGATTTCCTTTTCGTTGTCCGTGCCCTTTATTTTTGCGTTTTTGGGCGTCGATACTGCCGTCGGGCCGATTCCTGTCGATTCGCCTTTCTCGCATTCGTTTTGGACCCTTTGGGTCGATTCGAATCGACGCCCAAGTTCCCTGCCAGCCTTTCCCCGCTGGCGTTATCCCTTCGTCCTTTTCTGCCATTTTGGGGAGTGCACGAAGGTGCCCTGCACAGCCACGCATTACCGTTTTCAGACACCCGCTTTTTTTGCGAAGTGTCTCGTTCTCGAGAACGGCTGTGGGAATCGGGGAATGGGATGGGGGGCGTATTCATGTGCGGTATGAGAGTGCCCACCCGCGGTTTGGGGCGGGATGCGGCCGTTTTGGATTTGGGGGGCGTTGGAGGAATGCGAGGAGCGCTTGTTGATTTTTCTTCACAACGAGCGAGATGTGCGAGGGGCGCGTGCGGGAGAGCGATAGTGTGTGTTTTTGGCTGTTTTCACCTGCGTCCCTGGACGCGCTGCGCCAGTTTTCGAATTTTAGGATGGCGAGGAAGTGGGCGGCGCGGGGAGCAATATTTTCTCGAGAACGGCGAATGTGGGCGCCAATTGGGGACGGTGGTGTCATTTTTGGCAATGTGGGCTTGCTGCGCCGTGCTTTCAAGCCGATTGGAGGGCGGCTCGATTTTTCGGACCTGGAGGTTTCTCTGGGTGGCGTCGGGAGCGAGTGGCGAATTTTTTCGAGAACGGTGAATGAGGGCGGGGAACAGGGGCGGGAGTGGGGTTGCAGGTTCATTGAACGTGCGCACCTGCACTTTCGCGGCGCTTCGGGCAGGGTCCGCCGTTCGTCCGCTCTTTCTTTGCTTTCTCATTTCTCGTTCTATCCCTCTCTTTCTTTCCTCCCTCCACCTGTATTCCCGCGTTCCCTGGCATCGCTAAGTCGCCGTCACAGAAGCTCCCCTCCACCCCACCTTGCCCGCTCCCTCCCCACCCCCCCAATCGGACCGCACACGCTCTCCACGCTCGTCTCCCCTCGTGCTTCCTCGATGCACCCACGGCGCCGTTCGGCGTGCATCGCATGGCGCTGGCGGGCAAGGCCGGGGGAAGGATGTAGGGATGTGGTTTGGGGCCGAGTGCGGCTGGTAGTCCTGTGCGGTTAGTCGTTCCTCCCTTCCCTATCTATGTACTAGATTCGATTGCCATCTGTCAATGCGTCTATCAAATCTCGAGTCCTTGATTTCAATCCCTGGTTTTGTCAAAGCTTTGAGGATGAACAGCACGGTAGGTGGTGGTGCGGTCCGTTGAATGGATCATAGATGCATCATAGGCGCATTTCTCGTTTCCTACTTCATTCTCATACATCTCTTGATGTATACAGCCCTCTGGATAAGCCGAAAGTATGATGGAACTATGGTCCACGACACGCGGCCGTCGAGTTTCCGTGAGTACATGTTTTTGCATTCCTCAGATTTTCATTGACGTCGGCTCGGCGTCGGGACTAACCAAACCCGTAGTGCACGAACATTCACAAACCCCGCACATCCAGAATAAACACGGCACATGTATTCAAACACGGCACATTCGTTCATCATGTACCGGGTCCTGGATAAAAGCCGGCACATTGCCTTTCCCACTTACAATTCTTTGTGCTTCCCACGTAGCACGCTTCTTGCTGAACTAAATACCAACAGAGGCAGTAGAACGATGAACGATGACGTCGATGGACCCGGAAGCTCAAAACCTTAAGGTTCATTTGTGTCATTGCTTGTAAATATAACATATGTATTGATCCTGGTGTATATTATTTGAAAACAATGGTATTGATTAATCTTTCGAGTAAGTACACTACTTACCATATATGGTGGAAACTGAGGCCAGTTTCCACGATTAGAAAGATAGTAACCCTAGTAACCCTAACCCCTAGCCGACAACAGCTATGTATTTTCTGCCCCTGCCCCTGACGCCGCCGTGACATTATTCACTTGTTTTCTCTTTCCTGCTACTCATTTATTTATTAACCAACTTGGCGTTCTCTTGCTCGGGATCGACTAGCCATTCCAGCTTCGTCCGTTTTGAGTGAGCGTGCTTTCTCGGCCCATGGCATTACAATCAGTAAGCAGCACAATCGACTCAAGGGTGACATAGTCGAAACACTACAAATTCTCAAGTCCATGTACAAAACAAAGGATATGTTTCGCACAGCATCTTCTATTTTCGTTGACGACGAGGACGATGTGGTGCAGGATAATGGACCAGGATAAGTTGAAGGCTGGGATTGCTTCCTGGACGATGCACTTGAAAATTATGATCTGCGCGTCATCGCACGCCGTCTTTCCACCGCTCTACGCCTACGCCCCCGTATCCTCCTCGTTCTCGCTTCCCTCTGACCATTATTCGTGTTGGTGTGCTTGCCATTCACCGTGCTTTACTGCCGTTCAAAATTTCTTCCTGTCGCACACCCCGATACCAAGACAAAAAAACGTACAATTTCGACGCCGCACGCCGCACGCGACACGCTCCTGCGCGGGTGGTACTTGTTTGTGTTTTTGTCTAGTTTGGTTCGCTGCCTATGTTTCTAATCCGGGCGCCGAACCACTGGCGCCATCGATTTTTGGCCTGAAAAGGCGGCGCCGATGGTTTTTTGGTCTTTTTTTGGGCTAAAAAGATGGCGCCGATGGTATTTTGCGTTTTTTTTTTGAAATTTTGGCGAAATCGCTGGCGCCGATGGTATGGACCGCGCCGATGGTATTTCTCGATTTACTAAAATTTGGGGGAAAAAATGGCTTCTTTAACAGTCTGGCGGCCGTAAAAGAAAAAAATTGCGAACTCTTTTGCGCCGATGGTTCGTTTTTCCATTTTATAGTGCAAAACCAAGGCGCCGATGGTTATTTGCCTTCTCGTTTTTGAGAATTTTTGCTGAATCAGTGGCACCAATGGTACAGATGGCGCCAATGGTATACCTTTTTTGGGGTAGAATTTCAAAAAATAAACCAACAAAGGTTCTTTTGTGGCTTTTTGGCCCTAAATCATGGTGCCGATGGTAAGACACGTGGGAATGATGGCGCCGATGGTTATTTCCTATTTTGGTCTTTCCAAATGTTGTCTAAACCACTGGCGCCGATGGTATAGACGATGCCAATGGTATAACAAGCTATAGCACTAATTATTCTTTTACAGTTTTTTGGCTCAAAATAATGGTGCCGATGGTAAGACACGTGGGAATGATGGCGCCGATGGTTATTTCCTATTTTGGTCTTTCCAAATGTTGTCTAAACCACTGGCGCCGATGGTATAGACGACGCCAATGGTATAACAAGCTATAGCACTAATTATTCTTTTACAGTTCTTTGGCTCAAAATAATGGCGCCGATGGTAAGGCACGTGAGAATGATGGCGCCGATGGTTATTTCCTATTTTGGTCTTTCCAAATGTTGCCTAAACCACTGGCGCCGATGGTATAGACCATGCCAATAGTATAGCACTAATTATTCTTTTACAGTTCTTTGGCTCAAAATAATGGTGCCCATGGTAAAGAAACTCGCGGTGTCGATATACTAAGTCCTTTCTTTAAGCTTTCTTTGAGTGTGGACTTAAAATAATGGTGCCGATGGTAAAGAAACTTGCGGTGTCGATATACTAAGTCTTTTCTTTAAGCTTTCTTTGAGTGTGGACTTCAAAGGATTTTTCATTTCTGTGTTTGCTTCTGAAGAACAGCCAATGCAAGCACTGCAGGTTTTGAGTTCATAACAAATCTATTTCAACACAAAAAGCTTTAGTGTTCTTTCTGATTCATTTTCCTTGTCTACTAGGGTTTCCATTCCTTATGTCGATATACTAAGTCTTTTCTTTAAGAGAAGTCGTCAATGACTCTGCTGCATTGTTCTTCCTTTGTAGGGCTGCATTTCGCTTTTTGGTGGTGACCGCTTACATAGTTTCCAAAGATCATAGTAAACTACATTGGGTTTTTCCCACTACCCTTTGCTTCCTTTGCCCTAAAGCATTGGATATCTCGGCGGTCATGACGCTTGGCAGCCTTCTTTGCCTTTCTCTCAGCTTCGTCAGAGGGCAGCTCTTCAGCTTGGAGGGAAGCTGTGGCCGCAGGTAGAGGGGGCACACATTGTGAACACCGACATTCGCCTAGGCCAAAAAAGCCTTTTCCGTAGTCCACCGTTATCTCCTCACCCTCTAGAATTGGACGAGCAGCTTTGAGGGTGATAGCCCACTGGTTACTGTCGTCGAGAAGGAAGTACTGCCAGGAATGTAAATAAACTGACAAGATTTGAAAACAATCACTGACCTCTGTATTGGCAGCACAATGATGGTTTACCCAGCGAATAGGGCCAAAGAGAATGCGCTTTCTCTTATCCCAAGCGCGCATAGTGGACAGGTCTGTATGGTCCGATCTGGAAGCAGCATCTGCGCTCAATTGACCTGCCAACTCATATATAAATTCGTCCTTTGGAATGTTCTGAGTAGCAAAAATAGCCATCTCCTGAGGTGAGCTTGTGTTGAAAGTGCGTTTACGAATGCGCACTACAGACCATGGGGCCAGTAGAATACAATATGCGGACAAACTCCTAAAATATGACGTTGTTAGCATATAAACTCAGAAGTCAATGCAAACTTACCATTCAAAAGCAGACCAAAGGGCAGTGTTTTGGCCTAGAATGCGTCCACACCATTCTGAATGGGCCTGTAGGAAAGTGGACAGCATGGTCTGTAGGCCTTGAAAGTCTTGGTGGGGGGTGAACAGACGCTCTTCCAAGACTTTGAAATCTGTTTGGAAGGTGTCAGCATCTTCAGAGGAGATGCCAATCTCCTCCTATGTTTCTAATCCTGGCGCCTGACCACAAGCGCCACCTCTTTTTGGGTCCAAATCGGTGGCGCCTGCAGTTATTTTGTTATTTTTCAGGCCAAATCGGTGGCGCCTGCAGTTATTTGGATTTTTTTTTTGAAAATTTGGGCTGAATCGGTGGCGCCTGCGGTATGGACGGCGCCTGCGGTATTTTACCAATTGGGCGAAATCGATGGCGCCTGCAGTATGGGCGGCACCTGTGGTAATTTTCAATTCAGGCCTGAAGTAAAAAAAATCAGTTATATTCTTTAACGATCTTGCTGTTGTTAAAGAACTCAGTAAGTATATAGATACATACATTCACATCTTTAAGGATCTAACCTCTGTTAAAGAACCTTATTTCTTTTAACGAATTTACCAGTCTTAAAGAATAATAAACATTTTGAATACAAATTGAGTCGAGTAGACAGACTCATGCAAGGCTGATGGTTTGAACTTCGTATCTGCAGTGCGCGCTACTGCAAATACGAGTTCAAACCATCAGCCTCGCATGAGTCTGCCCACACATGCAATAAAATATAATACATGACGGAACCAGCAGCCCAAACGAACCAACAGCCCAAACGAAAGAGATACGGTGTTTTTGAGAACGGCCGCCCGTTCATTTTGGGGCACTAGTGCCCACTCGATGTTTTTTGAGAACGTCTCCGTTCGGGCGTGAGCTGAACGTCAAAGCTCCAAGGAGCTGAATCCCGGCTACTTGCTGGCCCCCGAGAGCAACGACACGTTGGCTAACATCCAAGCGTGTGAAAGAAAAAGCGCATAAAAAGGCCTGAAACAAACACGATAATCAGCATGGCGAACAGGGAGGGGCGTACCATCCTGTGTGTGAGGTGGAGGGAGGACATGACCTGCAGATCATGGCCTCCTTCCGTCTCACACACAGGCGACCAGCTGCATCGAACGCGACAGTCAGGTCGTGGGGCCATGGATTCCGGCGTCGAAAGGCCGGGTGGCACACGCAGGTAGCGTGGCGCTGTGTCGGAAACGGTGGTGGCGGGTGTGAGTCGAGTGGCGCAGACGGGAACTACATGGCTGTAAGTGAGATACAGAATAAATAATAGAAGACAACGCACCAGTAACGCGTTCCAAAAAGACAGCCGGCGACGTCGAGCACAGTGACGCCGAGAAAAGCAACGGCAGCATCGAGTGCGGCGGGCGTCGAGAAAAGAAACGGCACCGGCGAAGCGTCGAGTCGCGCGTGGAGCCGTCTAACATTATTCCGCCGGTTTTAAAGGCCATCATTGCTATCTGGGCGACATGGCATTTTTCTTAATCCCTTCCTTTTGAAAACTGCACATTCTCGAATCCATTCTTAATTCTCTACCTCCTGACCCCCAATATCACTATCAGATTTGTGCTCAGTCTTTTCTTATGAATTTTTCAAAACTGTGATGTTTTTTGGGCGACAAGGGTTTGCCCTAGAGGCCAGCGTTGTCGCCGATCGAGTGGCGACAACGCCTCACGATCGAGTTTGATCCCATCAAAACCTCGGCCAGATCTTATCAGTAGAGATCAAACCATGGTCAACGGCGACAATCTGTGCTCTCTGGCACCCACCTCGGGGACACGGCACCCCGGCCCAAGCACCACTGTCGCCCGAACCCATTAACTGTTGTCGACCGCCCCGGCGATCGGCCCATATCACCGTGTCGCCCACTCGATCTTTCAACTGGCGACATACCCATCTACGAAACAACATGTCGCCCGCTCCCTTTTTGTTGTCGGCGACAACCAGCGACAACACGCCGAACGCCACTCCCTCCTTGTCGCCTACCCGTGAACAACCTAACCCGACACGACGCGACGCGTTTGTTTGCGCAGGCGTGGAACTGGGCTTGGCATCACGTCACTCCTTTGCGCGCAACGACCACCACGTCGCCGACGACGAGCGTCGTTCACCCCACCGTCACCTACCACCGCCTCGTCACCCAGCCCGTTGTTGCCGCTTCCCACGCCCTCGCCTTGTCGCGTCCTTGTCGCCCGCGCCGCCCGCTTGACTTGACGCTGTCCGCCGCGCCGCCGTTCTTTGCGCCGACCACCCACCACGTTGCCAACGACACGCTTCGCCCACACCCCATCGCGTCACCCACGCCATTGCCCCTCCTCTCACGCCTGTCGCCCCGTCGCATCCCTGTCGCCCGCCGCCGTTCGCCACTTTCCACGCCCGTCGCCTCGTCGCACGTCTGTCGCCCGTCCCGTTTCCCCGTCAACCGCCCACCTGCTTGACCCTTCCTCTCCGTCACCCTCTCTTGTCACTCTGACTATCTGCGTCGCCCTCCCGTCACCCTCTCTCGCCCGCTCCCTCCGCCGCCGGATCGCTGGTTGCACTGCCAACCCTCGCCGCCCCTCGCTCCCTCCGTCGCCCCTTCGCGCATCGCGTCTCCAGTAATGACGCGCGACGCGTCTGTTTGTGCACGCGTCATCACGCGCTCCTCGCTCTTCGCGACGACCACGACAACTGCCCACCCTGTTGTTCCGCCCTCTTCCACCTCGCCCGTCCCAGCGGCCTACGCTTCGATATCTCTCATGCCCTCCCTAGCCGTCTATCGCCGCCGACAACACCGAAAGCCCTACATCGGCTGACCTCATTGCACCTCATCCCGTGGCGCCCACCCGCTTCACCGTCCTGATTCTCCCGACGCGCTCACGCCCTGCCTCTGGGCCCGTCCTCTCTGTTTCCGCACATTCCACTCGCTGCCGCCGATACCGCCATAATGCCCACCACACCCTGCTTCATCCCGCGACGCCCGCCTACCTCGCTCACCCGGCCTCTGTCGCTTTCCTACCCACACGACTCGTCCTCCCCGGCGCCCTCTGATTGCGACCTCCAACATCGATACCGCCAACCCTAGCGTGATGCGTGTGCGCATTGGGAGCTATACACACCTCTGGTGCATCATATCTTACTTTTCTGCTTCATTACATGCACTCACTCTCCGTGCTAAGACGTGTCCATCCTCCGCTCGGTAACTGCGCCTTCACCTGTGTCTGCGAGGGCCGTCACCGCGCCACGATTAGCACGCAGCCCCGGCCGTACCCATTCTACGCTTTGTGCCTCTGCGTCTCGTCCAGGATACAGCTCCGTGCAGCCTTCGTTGTTGTGTCGGTAGCCTTGCTTCTGCCAGTCGCATCCCGCGCGTACTTTCCGTTATAGTCACTTTGAATCTTCCCGTCACAACGCAAACGTTTAGGATCCAAACTAGACTGAAAACCCCGCATGGATATGTAGAGCAGCTGAGGAAACGCTTCGTAACGCACTACTTTGGTAGGTTCACGTCGTTCTTTTTATCGGTCACATCAATATTCCATTTCATGAAGTGCGTGCATTCCAGTACAATGTATCATTCCTATTCCTTTTGATTGAACGTCCTCAAAAGGTTCCGTTTTTCGTCTTGACTGGCGTGCTAAAAGACTAGATTCCGGTTGGGTATATTATTTTTCATTCAATTTCTTACCGAACAAAATATGTAGATCCTCGTCCCCGAAGAATTATATCTTTCTGCCAGCATTCCCGCGTCTCGTACGTGTTGTCCTTGATTATCGCTGCCTCGGCGGCTTACTGTATACTTTCTCTGGTGAACTACCCCGATGTCTCAGCCGGATCTACTGTTCACGAACAAGCAACTCATGTACATTAATGAATCAAGGAATGCAGAATGAATGTACCTTTCTTTCTTTGTGTGCGCCATAACTGGGGCACTTCTGTTAGTCAAGTGAGATAACCAGTGTCAGTAGGCACATTTGCATTAAAATGAACAAACCTTGCTTATACTACCTCGGCGGCCAAACGCCACAAAAATTCCGGTGCAGGCGGGTTAAGAATAAATAGACATAACTGAAATCAATTAAGTCAGTAATGATTAGTCCCTCAAAGGAAAGGACGTACCATGACTTGAAAAGCGGTACAGGTAAATCACCTACTCCGAATGTTCGCAACCACGCCCATGCCCATCAACGCACGTCACACGAAGAGCGCAGTGGCTTACAAGTGGAGGTAGAAATCCAATGCGGACACAACGCCCATTTCCTGCACAAAGGGAGGACTTGGTCACAGTATTCTGCGGCGCGAGTCAGTTTCGTCAGAAACATGGGCGTTTCAAGATGCAGGTCAAGCTCACTGTCAATGTGCGCGGCGCCGCAGCAAGTTGGGGCATCGGTGCGTACTATTGAAAGCCGGCAAAGAAAATTCACGACTTACCAACGTACACTGACGTGACAGCAAGCAAACAACCATTTGCGTGCAGCACTGGCTGATTCGATAGTAAACCTACCCTTCAGGCGCATAGTTTTTTGTGATGTAACTTGATTCGCACTCGGATAAGTGAAGACATGAAAATCAAGGTCAAGGAAGAACGGACCTTTCTGCGGTAACAAACCCAAGGCAATTGAACGCAAATGGCGGACCCGATGAACCTACTTGGTGTGGATCTTCTTTGAGGCCGGAAAAATTAGCTTACCTTCCATACGCGTGAATCACGCCGTTGGTTCGGGACGGCCGCACGCGTATTAAAATACAGCCAAAAGAAAAGAAAAACCAGAAGAAAAAAATCAACTTGGGTTCCAAGCAGCTCGGCGCCCATGAGTGTTGAAGTCAAATCAACAACTCACCTGAAATACGCATACTTCCCAAGCAACTAGTTAACGAAAAGTCAGCGAGTGAAACCCAGAAATGGAACACCCACTCTGGACACTCAACGCGATGACTCAGCAGCAGCTTCGCAAAATTCCCAAATGTCAGACAACGGATGGAAGGTTAACGGAGAGAACGTGCTTTTTTTCCTTTGTGCGCTTGATGACGCAAGGACACGCGGCGACTTCAGGCGAGTGAGATAGAGGAATCTAGTAAACCTATTCGTATATTAAAAGGAAGAACAATACTTACCTCGTGGTCCCACCTCAACAAAAACCAGCGTGGTTTTCGGCACCAGCAAGTCCGCATTGAATGTATAGAACTGGCATCAATCGAAAGCGAAACAAAACGTGCCTCAAATGAGATACGACGTACCACTACTTCAATCCCATGCCCATTTACACCAGTTAATGGCCTGAACAAATGTAATGTAATCAGTTTGCAAAAGTGGAATCAATATAACGAAACGTACCTCGATTTGAGCGTGAATGAACATAGTTTCACACATGTAGAATCAATCAGCATTCAAGCGAGCCTAGCGGACGTACCTCAATGTAATCCAAACACGCATTTCCCGCACGCGCCGTACGGACTAACCTGCATTTGTGCGCATTATCTCAGTTTTCCTGCCCCTTTTTGTCCGACTTTTCCCGATTGTTTTTAAGTCTTCCCCAGCATCTTGTCGTGCTCATTGTTCTTCTGGGGCTCAGACATGCATCCACAGTACCACCTAGCTGGGCTGCACGTCCCCACCATGCCCCGCCATGACGGTCGGGAGCAAGCGGGGAAGACATCACGGATGCAATAGACCGTGACGTGTGCTACAGCTTGGAATGAGATGCCGCTGATGATATCATCAACCGGCATCTGTCTTAACCCATCCACCAGTCTGTTAACACTGCGACCCTTGTCCCTCTTGCATTTGTGCTGCTCTACCTTGTTCGCCTGAATAATAGGCGGGTAAAGAGAAGTACGGCCGGATCAACGTCTCATTGGCTACCTCGCACGCCGTAAATGGCCAGGCACGACGCGTTGAAGCGACTTCAGTCTTTCATGAAAGGTTAGGCAAAAAGTCAACATAAAGCACCGCCAGTATTTCATACAAGCTGTCTGCTCCAACCCAAGTCTTAGTTGTGAGCTGTGACAGCGGTCATAGGTCTGAGATAGATTGTTGTAACACTTATGAATTGAAGTTCCAATCGTTACCCAACTTCAAGTCAATTTTTCTGAGTGCAGACAGACTCCCTTGAGATTTCCAATAGATTCTCGGAAAGATTTTGGGACCAGCTGGCTTTGAAAGCGTTCTCACCTCGATTGATGCGATCGCAGGGTTTTGTGGCCGTGCAATCTGAGACTCCGACCCACTTCATCCGCCAAATCCAAACTCTCCCAGATTCTCCTTTTGATTCTGGGAAAGATTTAGGAGCTACTGCGCTGGCGGAGTTCTGTGGATCCACGCGACGCGTTTGTTTGCGCATGCATGGCATGACAGCTGCCGTCACGTCCGGCTTCTTCTGCTCTCGCCCGCAACGACAAGGACCGCCCGCTGCCGCCTGCGCTGCCCCAGTTCCGTGCCACCTGTCCACTTCAGCGCCGTACATACCCACGACAACGCCGACCAGATCGCGCTGCATATGACCGCTTCGCTCCCGCATATTTGCTTCAAAAGCCGACTATGCCAATCCCTCCCCCTCTGCATCTAGCTCTTCCCAAATCCCGCGCCACTCCTATAGCTGCTGCAACACTGGCTTCCTAGATCACAAGCCAAGTATACTTGGTGTAATCAAATATCAAGTCGTCAGAATTAGCGCCTCAGAGAAACCAAGGTCTACACTCACGGTCTGTTTTCAAGACGTATATCAACAAAACGCAGATGCTGATCTGGAATTAGGGGTAATGGCATGTAGCACTGTAGAAGGTCAGGCCAGAATGGATTAATGGGGCGCTGAATTTGAGTGATGAATTCGGCGGGCATGTACTGGGGGCCTGCCCCCAAATAATTTGTACAATATCTTTCGGGATACACAACATCTGGAGTTGGGCAGCTTCTGACAACCCCAGACTCGCTTGCCAAATTTTTTTCTGGTTTGTGGAAGCTCGCTGCGGTGGCTATGTAGGCTCACCTCCGCTTACGAAAGCAGCCTCATGCTCGATGTGGCTGTGTTTCCCTTTTTCCCCACCATGTCTACGCCTCGACTCACAGAAACCCCAGTTGTCAAACGCACTCACAGCCATTGGGCTCGGGAACATGGAAAAGTCGCCAAGGATTCTCGATTATTTCCTTGGTGATCTTGACCCTGAATCAACAGCTCCCTCACCGAATCTCACTTGATTGAATAACAACTCTTTAGCCCAAACCGACTTTACAGGAAAATCCCGCCATTTTCTCCAGTACAGATCTCGGAATGTGTTCAAGAAATACCATGCAGGCCGCACCTCTATCATGACCGAATCAACGGTGCCCGGACGTTTTTGTCATTTTATAGCCCCAAACGGTGGCGCTTTCAGTTTTCATCTCATTATTTCGCTCTCTGTTCCGCTAACGTGTTGTTCATGGGCAAATTCAGCGATCGAGTTGCCAAGAGGTTCAACCAGGTATCTGAACTCCTTTCTACCTTTCCTCCTCATTCCTGGTTCGTTTTCAGTTCTGAAGTCAAACCAATGAAGCTTTTCTGACTCGAGCCAGACGCGCGCCCCGTCCCCAACTGGGTGTTTTGTTGGATAAAGTCATTATATATCGAGTTCAGAGCGGAGGGTTTTGCTCTTACCCGAGGTAAAGTAAATTTGGTTTCGTTCGGTCCTGATCTAATAACCCTGTTGATTATCTGCCCGCATGATACTTTATCCGTGATCAGGGTTGGGGGCTGGGATTCTAGACAATTTTTTTCGCCACAGCATAACCCAGCCATACAGGACTTTTATTTCGGGATGCGAGGCGGCTCTTTGGTCGCGTGGTCGCCCTATCACGGTCCACATAAGGCTCCAACCTTTTCCGTTTTTAAACGTTTTAAACGGTTAAAACCGTTTTTTTTTTAAATTTTTTTTATGGACTCGGATAAACGAAAAATAAAAGAAAATAAACGGTTTAAACGGTTAGTTTCTCGACTTGTCCCCAGAGGCATAAGGACCGATCATTTGGCTTCCTTCATCACATTGTCACATCTCACTTGCACCATAATAACTTCATTTGCCTCTTTGAGCACTCCGAACCCACCAGCATGAGATCTCGCCTCGAGTTCAATCAACCTCGGTTGTTACCGAGATGCTGTGCAGCATTCTCGCGATCAGTTTACCTCTCCTCCGCACTCCCAACATATCAAGACACCCCAGATTTGCGAGCGGAGAGAGCAATGCATTGGTTCTATGAGTAATGGTGCCAAATTCCACCATAACTCCCATGGATTTCATCCGGATCGCAGGCTTCGCACAACAACCGTTTTAAACGTTTAAAACGGCTTTTTAAACGTTTGTTTTCGTTTTATTTTTTTTTTATGCCCGAGTGCAAACGAAAAACAAAAGGTTGGAGCCTTACGGTCACAATGTGACGACTACCTCCTCCTTCTCGCCACCGTGATCTAGTCTCGTCCGCTCATCCACGCGATTTGCAACCGCATCTCGACCACATTCACGGCATGTATCAGTCATTTTTCTTTCCTTGGCCCCGTTTCTGTGTCGGGCGCAGCATAGGCGCTGATATCAGACTCACAGCACAATGCAGTTCACTACTGAACAAGACCTGATGGCGTTCATCACCGATGCTTTCGACCTCCCTACACGATAAATGCTCCGCATGCTGGGCACGCGGCTCGCCGAATTGGCGTACCCATGCACTGGATGATTGCGAAGACGCATTTTTTGGCCACTGGCTCCGCAATTCTATGAACGGCATTTCCTTCGTTTGCTGGGATTGCACCATCCCCTCGAGTGAGCCTGTATTACCTGTGCTGATGTATCTTTTCTCATTCTCCTCGCAGAAGCACTACCGCTGGTTGATGGCATTCAATTCGTGTCCCAATCAATATATTCTCCAGGCCGCTCTCTACCCTTTTTTTCCATGACGACGGGAACCCTCTCACCTACACAAACTTTGATCCTGCATTGTCCTTTGAGGACTTTTCTGGGCATGGGCCCGCCTTACCGTATCCGAGACAAGTCGAATTCACAACCTACACGAGTTCTTCGCCTGGCTTGTTCGTGCACGCAATTTGTTGTGAATTTGACCTAGGGCTGTTAACCTTGATATTTCCATTGGAAACAGATGTTTGTTCTTGTTCAATAATCATTGCATTATCCAATACCGATGAACCTGTATCATATTGTGTTCCCCGGGCACGAGTGGCCTCAAACACAATATCGTCCCCCGGAATAACAAGGCCATGCCCGGCGTGCCAGCCCCCGCATAATGCGTCTCAAAAAACTTCCCGTCGAAGCGACCGAAAAAAGTCGCCCTCTCATTCGAAGACATTCAGCTTTCAAAATGTTAGCAGGTTTGACAAAGGCACGACACGGGAAACGCACGCGATGCGTATCCTCGAGATATATTCTTAAAACTCAAGCTTCTCAGAGGTGTGCGACAAACGCTTCCGAAACACGCACAACGTGCCGCCCTAGCGCTGCTCTATGTCGGAAGAACGTACCGCAAAGCGGGTTATTTACTCCTGCACTATCGTTCCAGTCGGGGGCCGGTAACGAGGAAGAAGTCATCCAGCGTGAGGCAGAAATGCCGCCCTTGAAGAAGCGGAGAACGAGCTTCGTGAGTGATACCATCTTTCGAAGCCGAAGCTGACGTTGCAACAGACCTCGTTCTTCGGGCTTGCTGAATTGTTTTGGTCAGGGGAAGCGTAGTTATACTGTGAATGAATTTGTTGGTTCCAAAGAAATCACACCGTTTCGGTTAGGCTTCAACTCTCGTAAATACAGATCATGAGCTTAAATGACTCATTGGCTTGCGCAATGCAACCCCGCCATGACGGTTGGGAGCAAGCGAGGAGACTCTCACGGATGCAATAGACCGTGACTTGTGCCACAACCTCGGAATGAGATGCCGCTGATGATCGCAACATTCGGGATTTCCCTATCAAGCGTGTTTCTCATCAAAAATCGGTAGCTCTCGCCAGTGGCTGGTGAGACGCGAGTACCGCCAAAAATTAAACAGAATTATACATGACTTACCACGGGACATGCAAATAGGCGAAGAAAGTAGCGATACAGAGTCCGACTCGGGAATAGATCCGACATGCGGAAAAATGACAAAACATATCCGGTATCTCGCATGAAATAATCATTTCAAACCTAATGAACAAAAAGCCTACTGTGAATGCAAGAGATCCAGAGAACAGTGGCGTTAATATTACGGTATTTCACAGCGGAAACATATCGATTCCACCCTCCCTTGAAAAAAATTCCGCAGTATTGTCATCGACAAATTAAAATTATTAAACATGTTCAAAAGGATTAGATTTCTGGATTTGAATTCTACATACTGTGAAGTAAGCTGGAAAAATATAAACCGCTATAGGATTTCAAAGAAACGATGAGTCCTCTCGAAAGTCCAAATTGCGCCGGGTACACACGCACAAGCAACCACTTTTGATCCAGAAAAGGAAATTCTGACCATACTTTCAGGGATCATCATGGAAAGATGCAGGAGGCTTTTAAGGAATCCAGAATGCAGGACATGCACCATATGAAGCTCTATGCATAGAGAAAAAAATGCGATAGGACATATGAATCCATAAATATAGTGATTTCTTGGGAAGATATTCAACTCAGAACAATGATCCCAATGTGAACTTTTCTGACGGATACGAGAGTATTCCCAGGGGCTTTCTATACCTAGGAATTGCTTAGGAATGCCGCCGGAATTTTAGGACCGCTCCTCGCATGGATGGACCACTATTTTCTGGTGATATCATCAGAAAAGCCAATATATCGCTTTTTCTGGCGGCGATGCGATTAACGTTTGGGTTGACTCTACCGTTTTCAGAGCGTATAATCTGAATTTCCGGTCGAAAACTTTCCTGCGTTTGACCGTTGATGGGAACAATGTACCACAAGTTCGGCGAATGTTTTGCAGCGCTGTGTGGTGCCCAGCTCCTCACTGCGTGCACCGGCACCCGGTGTCAGGACCCCACCGGAATTCCAATGTGTTCACAGCGCCCAGAAAGTACCTGCTCAATTATTGCAAGTTGCCCACTTTTGCAGCTTTTTGTGTATTTTTTACGCCACACTCATTGCTTCTGACATGAGCAAAGGTAGTAAATGGGGGTTACAGAGGTCGCCGAATTCGAATTTGACATCCTCCAGACCGTCCGCACTGTTCCCACCAGGTAGGCGATTTTATTCCCAAAGAACCACATCAAACTCTACATACAACCGCCACCCTACCATATGTGGATGACGGTAGGAAAGAATGACGTCGTATCGTGGATTATATCGGATCAATTGTGGAAAATGGGGGCGCGCCACCATCTTTTCACCGCACGTTCTGCCAGCCACCCTGTTGGAGTATGTCTTTAAAATGATGTACGGAGCACGTGCCAAAGTCATACAACGCACTATACGAGTCCTATTCATTATTGCATGTCAGCGACAGAATTTCGGGTGTTAAATGCAGCGAATCACACACAAAAGAAGGCAGGAATTGAGTTGAAAACCGTTCATTTGACACAAAGACCACGTCCACAGGTGGGGCCGGCGCTACGTGGACATTGAATGAATGGGGAACCGACCACGGGAGACCTGCTATGACTTCCATGTTTCAAGATTGTCAATACAGCAGCGCGTCGCAGCCAGAAATGATAGAGATACTGCCACCTGAGCGAAAAGGCCTGCCTTGGGCTGAATTCCACCTGAAAAAGCCAGCGGCGACCACTGCGAGCGAATGGTACGATGGACTCGACGGACTTGGAGAAAGGTTGTAGCTACACATCGGTCCGCATTGGATAGGGAGCAATATTGACCTGACTGATTCAGAGATATTCTAAAAAGTCGGTGTTGGCGACAAGGCAGAAGAACGAACGCGGCGGCACCCATGTAGATTATGTGCGGGAATCTAGTGCACACGCTCAACAATAGGGTGCCAAATTCCAAGAAGAAATGAGGGGAAAGGACTCAGCTGCATCAAAAATGGCGAATTTTAGGAGGATTTCGTGAAAAGTCCGTTTCAGCACCGGGCTACAGCAGAACCAAATGCGCCGTCGACACTGAGGGACATGGATGGAGCTCGGAGCTACAGATCAGTCCATGGAGCGTCAAATTCGGTGCAGAAATGGAGAAGCAGCACTTACCTCATCAAAAACAGCGAATTTTTGGCAAGATGACAGCAGAAAGTCCAGGTTGGTAGCAAGAGAGCACGCGGCGGTCCTCCAAGTGCAAAAAGCGCAATTGACAGAGACTTCACAAAAGGTTGCTATTTACAGCGGAGTGGAGACGAGACGAATGCATCGGAGACCTCTGGAGACATGCGTGGGATAGCAGGCTTCAATTTGGTTAGTGGGGCGTCCGATTTCGCCCAGAAATGGCCGAGTGATCCCTATCTGCATGCAGAATGATAAAGTGGAGACCAGGCGAAAGAAATGATATCAGCAGTGTCAAGTGCAACAAGGATCCAGAGATGGCCGCACCAGACAACCTAACTCAATCATCAGATTTGCGGAGCACGGGATGGTCTCCAGGGTTCGAAAGGCAGCATTGAACGAATAGATCGATGGAAGGAAAGCGAGCAAATTCGAGATCAAGCAACGGATTGGTCTGTCGAACTCGAATGAGATGATAATACAACAGGCCCGGAATGGAAGGGTGTCGTGGTTGATAATGGTGGTTGACTCAGGTAGATGGAGGGACTCGAGTGCATCAAAAGCAGGTAAATCTTTGGATTGAAGTAAAAGAGGGGCGCCATTTGCAGAAGGCAGTGAAGGCTGCCAGCGGCCAGACCAGAAATTGGGGAAGAGGGAAGAGATGTGGATTGCCGCGGAAAAGCAGCGGCTCAGAAAGAGTTTCGCTAGTCTGGAGGGCGGGTTGGGGGGTACTCGCATCACATGTTTTCCCACTGTGTTGGGATCCATGAACGTCTCGCCGCATCGGGTGCATCTAAAGATACCGATAATGCGGGAAAATATCTCGGCTTCGGTCTCGCCGGGTACGTGTCCTTTGTCTATTCTTGATGTATGAGACGCTGGTGCGTTTGTTCAGCTAGGTTATAAATTACCCTGCTATGGCAAGCCGGTTTGTTGCATACGAAACCGTTAATGGGAACGTCCTCCGAGTCGCTATACAGAAAGATAAGAAAAGATCTCCAGGATTGGAAAACGTTCTTGGCTCATGGTGAGTGTGCGACGAGATGGAAGGGAAAGGAAGGAGGTAGAAAGAAGCAGTACCCCAAAATGTGAGGAGCGAAGAAGCCCCCAAAATTTGGACGATTGAGGCGGAGTTCAAATGTGTTTTAATTTAACGGTTGTATCTGCATGCGAGGGTAAATTGAATAGGGGTTACCTCTTGTATCAATTTACGTACATTTAACTCGCCAGTAAAAGCGCTCACTTCATGGGATCCGACAGACGTACTTGCATCGAGCCGCGCACGACGAGACTAGTGCCGAGAGTTGAATTTGGTAAACAGGAGCTTGACTTGATAACTGTACCTCGAATATTAACTCCCCGTCCCCACCATGCAGCCCCGCCATGACGGTCGGGAGCAAGCGGGGAAGGTACCACGGAAGCAATAGGCCGTGACGTGAGCCACCCGGAGAGAATGCTGTGGATGATCGTATCACTCGGCATCTTTCCTCCCGACGCTGTGGCTCGCCGGGAACATCAATCACCCCCCGTAACCGCTTTCTGACTTGCTCCTGACCACCACACTCGAATTTGGCGTCGCGTCCGTAGATACGCCATAATGTATACTGCAGCTGAATAACGGTCGGTAAGACAAAAGACTAAACTTATACATAGAACTAAAATATGGTACCAGAAAATTTCGAGCCGTATTCATGTCCATCGATGCTGCGAGGCCTAGCCGTTAGCGATCCTCCAAACCAAAGCCCGAAAGTATGGTCGGCGACGCCGCAATTCACACTCCATGGCCGCGTGCATCGTACGTCTAATTCCTATACTGGTCCCTTTGATGCGCCTCTGCTAAATCAAGTACCAAGCCGATAATTAATATAGGCTGTGGAGTTATAATTTGAATTCATGATCGTATCTTTACAGCAATTACCCGCCGCGCAATATCAATGGTACGGGTAGTTCTTCATATCAATTTCCTCTTCCATGTTATTCACTGCAAATCTCTTCACCAGTCACCTCGACGTATCACTAAACGCCCAAACTATGCCCCCCAGAACTGTACGTACGTAGCTGTCTGAATAAACCGATGAGAACGCGTTAAGCGCGGACACGTGCATCATTCACGGCACTTACACCTTGTTTGTTTTCACGTCTTCGCTAGTCCACCTCTCCCTTCTACCGCCACTAGCACGCGCTCACCAGCCACGCCTTGAACCTCGTCTTCCGCCGCCTCACCCAATGTCACCGCCGCGCGAGACATTACCGCCGCCTCACCTGCTGCTGCTTCACGCGTCGATGCCGCCGACGCGCCACCACCGATCGATGCCGCCGCGCCGGATGCCACTCCACACGCCTCGGCCCGTGGAGCGCCGCTGCAGCCCGCCGCATGATCCAGTGCCGCATCCTCTTTATTCGTGCCCTTCGCCCAGTGCAAGCTCCCGTATCCTTCAAATCTCCGCGGGCTTCGTCGACTCGTCTGTCGCACTTGTCTGCCTCATTTTCTTAGCTGTCCAAATTTCGAAAGAGAAATGATTTGGGTGTTGTGTTCCATCACGTTTATAAGCTCAAGTGCGTGCTTCTCTTGTGTTCCTTTCAACTCTGCTTAACTTCCCTTTGTCTTGTAGATCTGTATATTCCGATTCGAACTATACATCCATTGAGCGGGCTCAGAACAAAGGCGCGTACATCTCATTTTGACTTCATTTCAAACTCATCGGCCTTCAGCTTTTATTTGTGTACATCTCGAAAGCCAAGTGCAGAAGGGAGCTGGAAAGAAATCGCAACCGAGGCGGTCCCACCCTCACCATGGGGCAGGACGTTTCGGTGCGGTTGACTTTCCTTATTCTCAGTCAAGGGATTCTTTGGAACACACTCCATTTAATTGAGGTTACGTCTGGTTTAATTGTTTATCTACCTGCGTGCACTGACTATTTCTCAAGTTCTTGGCGTTGCACCAAACTCTGCGCTGTCCAAATAAAGAATTTTCTGCCCCTCCTTTTCGATCTACCAACCTGGTTACCGCCAAGGCGATGCCGATACATTTCGGCGCCCAAACCCATGCAAACGCACGAGGCCGGGTACGTCTTATATTCAAATTTTGGAACATCGCAGGGCTGACTGTTCGATTATGAAGCGCGAAGGCCGTAACTGTGCAAGTATGCTCGCGTTTTGCTCGAGTTGGTGAATTTTTGAAAGGCACATATACATTCTCGCCTCCCTTCCAGTGCAACTTGTGCTGACTTCGATCCTCACGACTCAGAATGCCGAAATCAACGCCGCCCTCAAGTTTTTTCCGCCATCACGGAGCAGTCGCACGTTTCGATTGACGATCAAGAGCAGCAGTTCCACGAGAAGATACTCATGTGTCCTCGATCTGCGACTGTTACCTTGCGTCGTTCTGGCGGGTGCGGTCGTCTTCCAGGGCTATTTCTACGGTGAGTCTATCCGAGTTCATGATGCGGCATCTGTCTTCTCTCTCTCCTTTGCTATGCGCACCGACATGCGCCAGGTTCTGCTTTTTCTTCTCATCCTCATCCCCCGCCTTTTCCTTTCATCCTGCAGATTTTTCGTCCCTTTTGGTTTGAGCGCCGCCAAGTCAACCTGCACCACTCCACAAGCTGCCGCTGTTGGGTGCGCTGCTGCAGCCCGGCGCTCAACCCAATGTCGCACACCCCATCATTAACGCTCCTTTATCCGTCCCCCTCCACCCGGTGCAAGCTCAGCCAGGCGCTGCACGCCCTTCCTCGTGCAGCATTTAGATGCGCGGGTCAGGTTTGCACGGCACTCCGATGGCGATGGCCCCTGTGCGACGTGCACCAGCCTGCCAGGATTCCATTTTTCTTTTAAATCCTCATCCCGTCCTGCTTCGTCATTTCATCCTGAGATTTTTTTTATTCGTGTTCTTTTGAGCGAACCCCTGAGAATCATCCGAACCGAGACCAGGGGTGATTGAGAGGTTTCAAAGAGCAATGCGGTAGCAAGACAAAGGCAACCGACCATCTGTGTGCCACTGACTAGCGTTGCGGCGTGCTGCTGACCGCGTAGCGCAGGAAGCGACACTGCGAGCGGTGCTGAAACCATCCTGAATGCGCATATAGACGAAACAGGGGCATAGCCGACCTGGCGCATACCGATGTCCAGTCCATGCGCGCATTCTGTGTTGGGAGCTGCATCCCTGGCCAGGTCTGAGGGCGTGTTCTCCGTGAGTGACCGGTGGGTGAAGTCTGCATGCCTTGGCCCATCAACCCAACCTTCAATCCACGCCCAGGAAGCTGAAACACCTGCGACCTTCTTCCTTGGAGTGCTCC